>CP114500.1:10000-4810000 GCA_027186245.1 Coriaria nepalensis | reverse complement strand
ATGAGATCAGTGATCTCTCTTTGAAGTCTGCCCTAACTATTCATACTTAAGATCATTGCTATGGGATTTATAATGAACCAGATAGTACTTCACTATAATATTATTTTCATGCCACACAATATACTTAATTAACTAAATAACATAACATTATTTTCCATCATATCTTTTGTGATGTTATTGGTGTTATATATATAATATATACATTATCAACTCAACTTGAAATATGCTAGTTTAAATCTCAAGGCTTCATGTGCAGATTATACTTTACGTCACCTCAATTTTTAGCATGCTATGTGACTATTCACAATAATCACAACACCTCATGCAAATCGGCATCAATCAAACATAATACTTATATTGGAGGTGAGTCTTAAACTTACTTGGGAGTCTTTTGTATTCTATAAGAGTCTCCTTGGAAATCCTTAAGATTTTAGGCTAACTACTAATCTAACCGATCATACAATTAAAATTGACTAAGTAAAGATTTTCTTTCTAATTCTTACTATTTATTAATTTATCTAAATTACAAAATCTTATATTTGTTCTATCACCTTAATTTGAGTCTTCACTTTGTGAAAACTCTTACTCGTTATACAAGTATTAATTTCACTTGGAACTCATACTATATATTAATAAAGTTCATAAATATTGTCTATAAAAATTACAACTCCAAATAATCATTTTCACTTAATAATTCATGCCCTTATATCCTTAGAAGGCAGAATCTTATGGTCACATTTGCTTCTTCAGCTCTTAGCCTTGGTCATGATGATTATATCTCATAAACCCAAATTCCATTTTTCGTTAGAAATTTTGTAAACTTTTAGTTATATTTGTTATGTGCCTTCTATAAATGACTATTTCACATGATAAGCCATTACAAAATAGTATGATGTCAGAAACAAACAAAAGATGAGACACCATAGGACACCCACTCTTTGAAACATAAGGTTTAATAATGCCATTAACCACTTCCAAAGACAGATTCATACTCGGCACCTCCTCTACCAATATGAAAATAAGAGGAGATATAGGGTCCACCTGTCTCAAGCCTCTTTGGCCCTTAAACCTCCCTTTATACACTACTTGGAAAACCACAAAGAAATAGACATCCTTGTAGCAAGATTGAACAACTCTTCTAAACTGGCCAGAATAACCAAAATGATGAAGAACTTTATCTAGAAAATACCAATCAAGTCTGTCGTAGGCTCTCATCATATCTAATTTGAAAATCACATTCCCACCATGAACTTGCTTTCTTAAGTCTCTAGATAACTCTTGAGCTAGGCCAATAGCCTCACTAATCCACCTTTCCTTCACAAAACTGTGATGGGCAAAGGATATAAGAGCAGGCAATAAGCTCCCTAGTCTAATAAATAAGGTTTTGGAGAAAATTTTGTAACACACATTGTAAAGACTAATTGGGTGTAAAATCCTTTACTGCATTAAGATAAACCTTGTTTGGGATTAACATCAAAAGAGTAGTGGTAAGAGCGTCGTGTAACGAATTACCAAGAAGGAAATAATTTACAGCCTCCAATAAGTCATTCTTGACAATCTCCCAACATGACTAGAAAAAAAGTAAAAGAGAAGCTATCATTGTTAGGTGCTCTATCAAGAGGAATAGACCAGACAACAACCTAATCTCTTTCATAGTGAAGGAAGCTACAAGTATTTCATTATCTTTAATAGAAACCAAGGCAAGATTAGCAGTAAAGATACCATCATTCAAATGAGCAAGTTCAGCCGTGTATAACTTCTCAAAAGAATCAATTGCTACTAAATAGAAAGCATGAGAGTCGGCCAAGCTTTGACTAGTCTCATCAAGAATTCGTGTCAAGTTCAGCTATCTATTCTTAGATTGAATAGATGAGTGAAAAAAATTTAGAATTGTTATCACTTTCTTTGAGCCAATTATCTCTAGATTTTTGTTTCTAGAAAACTTCTTCATTTAACAAGCATTTCTTATAAGATTCCTTAGCAGCCTATAAGTCATTAAAAATATCCTTAGACCAACCCTGCTCGAGCATGGAATCAAAAGCCTCCACCTTATCTCCCCAGTCTCGAACACAGTAAGCACTTTGCCAAAAAGAAAAAAAACTCTTTATTCCAAACCTCAAAGCATGTCTAACAAATCTCAAATTACAAGCCAGTTTTATCAAGGGATTCCCATGAACATAAGACCAAGCCCCTTGAGATGTTTCCTCAAACATAGGATGTGAAGCAAACATTCTCTAGTAGTGAAATAGACGAAGACCATTATAGGTCAAAGAAGACTTCAATAGTAACAGATTTCCCTATGAGAAGCTAGGCAGAGTTTTAGCCTTCTCTAGTTTCTACTTGGAATTTTGAAGCTTGTATCCAAAGAACATGTTTTGTTGATCCTTCCTTCTTAGGCTCTTTATTTACTCACTGCAACAACAAAGAAAGTTTCGCAAGAGTTTATTCTAGGTTGGAGAGGGTCTTGGTTTCTTTAGAGATTTGTGAGTTATTTAATGAGAAGGTTACTCATTTGGAGAGAATTCACTCTGATCAGTGTCCACGTCTTTTCCAGTCATCTTCTTTGACCAATAACGGTCCTCGTCTATTTCAGAACTAGAGAATGTTTGACCTATAATGGTCCTCGTCTATTTCTAAAACATATGATGTGAAGCAAACATTCTCTAATACTAGAATAGATAAATAATGAACTATTTGTATCTTTAAGAGTTTTTAGCGTTCAATCGATGTTTGTAGAGGATTCACCCTTTCTACATGATCGTCTAGCTGGATCAATTGATGTCAATTCTTGAGATCCTATAATAATGAACTATTTGTATCTTTAAGAGCTTTTAGCATTCAAGTTTCTACTAACATGATCTGTATCATGGTCTCTAGAGTGCATAACTTAAGATACTGACTCTATCATGATATGCATACATAAAACATATAATATTAATTATAACAAAACCAATAAATATGATAAATAATAACTGACTTTCATTAATGATAATAAGTAATGTCTTGCTAATATCCATATAAAAGTAATATCACATAAAGTATTTGCCTCATCGGGTTAAAATTCAATTGATTTGATAGACATACACTTTTAGACCCACCATCTATACCTCTTCTTCATGCATCGCCCTACCAGCTATAGCCAGGAATTATGAACTCAAAATTTACATTTTTCTATAGTTCCTGAATTTCATGGTTTACCTTATGAGGATCTACTAACTTTTATGAAAGATTATTGTGCTATTATACAAACTTTTTCTTTAGGTGACATTATTGAAGACCAATTAAGAATGAGATACTTTCTATACACCTTGAAGGATAAAGTGAAGAGATGGCTAATGTCTTTGGCTCTTATATCACTGATTGGAATTCAAGTTATAACAAATTTGTTTGAAAATTTTATTTTCATGCCATGACAACTAGTTTGAGGAAGTAGATTCTAACATTTCAACAAGCGGAGGAGGACCATTTTATAGAGCCTAGGATAGATTTAAAATGCTTCTACTTCAAAGTCTCATCATAATTACCCTTTAGAAAAGTTGATATAGCTTTTTTATGATGCTTCTTGATCTCACTTATAAAACTATGGTAGATAATACATCAGGAGGAGCTATGTTAAAAAAGTCACCTCAAGAAGCTTAAGAAATCTATGAGATGCTTAGCTCAAATTCAGAATAAAGAGATACTAGGAGTAAAGCAAAATGAGCATATGAAGTAAAGTGCTAATGATGACCTAGTAAGGCAAGTAGTAATATTGAACCAAAAGTTGGACTTTATGATAGTGGCACACACAAATCTTGCTAATCCCGGTTAAGATTTGATCAATTTGTAGTGTTGTTGGTCATAATTTATATTCATGTTCTTCTAGTAGTGAATTTCGTAAATATGTCCAACAACATGCTAATATGATGAATTCTTACAACCCAAGAAGTAAGAACAATCCATTTTTAAATGCATACAATCAGGATTGAAGGGATCACCCTAATTTTTCTTGAGAAAATAATTGTAATAATGTACTTAATCAAGCTAACCGATCTAATTCACCTTAAAGATCTTCTTTGGAAGATACTATGCTTGTTTTTGTGTAGAAGATGGAATATATAATAGATCAACAAGATGTGACCATTGTTAGACATGAAACTGCATTATGGAATAATACAACATCTATTATAAAACTTGAGGTGTAAATTGGTTAAATCACAGATGTAATAAGATAGAAAATCTGTGGAAAATTTTCAATTTAACCCGACCAAGAAAATGTAGTCACAACACTTTGTCCTAGTAAGATAATTGATAATAATAAAGTTACTGATGATTTGACTAATGATGCAAATAAGAAAATAGAGTAAACCAATCACAAATGGTGATATGATCACTTCATAGTCTGAGAAAGCTTATTTTACTACTCCAGATAGCCAAGCGACTACTAAACCATATGTTTTTCCAATCTCCTTTCCGAGCCGCCTGAACAAAAGTAAGATAGATAAATCTTTTCTTGAAATTTATGGTATTTATCTAAAATTAAGGTGAATCACCATTTCTCAAAGTGATTAGGAACATAATAGCTTATATGAGATTCTTCAAGGAATTAAATGCACAAAAACATAAATATAAGCCGCATGAAAAGGTGATGATATATGAATCTATTAGTGTGGTACTTCAAATAAAGTTGTTACCACTGAAAATCAAAGATCCATGGAGTTTTTCTATTCCTTGTATTATTGGTACTCTTATTTTGAAAAGGTTTTTTGTGATCGTGGAACTAGTATCAATTTAATGCCTCTATCTATTTCCAGGAAATGAGGACACGGAGAGTTCAAGTTTACCACAATTTCTTTATAACTAGTTGATCGATCAGTGAAGTACTTAGTGGAAATTAGTGAGAATGTTTTGGTGAAGGTAGAAAAATTGTATATTCTGGTGGATTTATTATATTCGAAATGGAAGAGGATGTAGAAATTCCTCTTATATTAGGGAGATCATTCTTAACTACTGTTGAAGCTCTCATTGATGTGAAAACTGGGAAGTTGACTTTGAGAGTTGGCGAAGATGTGATCTTTAATGTGTTCAAAGCCACAAAATACCCCTCATTCACAAATGCATGTTTAAGAGTGGATGTAACACATAGACTAGAGAAAAATTCATTTTAAAAAAGATCATTCAAAAGCATCTATTGAAGGTTGTCCATTTGAATATGCATATAATGACAATAGTAATGAAAAAGTGATGGATAATCATGAATTTTGATATAATTATATTAATTTTCTGCGACAAGATTAGAGTACATACTATGTCTTATCTTAATATAGCTCTAATAAATAAATGAGATATTTATTGATGCACATACCATGCTAAGATAACTTTTAGTTCTTTTTGTTATTTTAAGCTTAATGAGTTTATATTTATAACTTAGACTACATATCAAAGTTGAGTTGTAATTGTGAATACTTGATGACATTGCTATAAACGAATTATCATAAATTCGAAAGAATGAACTTTATAATTTGAATGGTGTTTTCTTAAGTAAGTTAATTATTAGCATAAAGTTGGATTGTTATGATAAAGTCAAATGCCTAATGCTCATTTGACCTAATTAATTTCAAGAATGTTCCTTAGTAAATTATTTTTATCTTTTCTTAATTTTTAATTGTCAAACTTTTAGGATAATCTTAGTTGTATTTTTATTTTTATTATTAAGAGACATTGATATTGAGATATAATTAATAACTGTATAAATCTATATGAGTTTAAAACTCGTATTTACTTATTATTTATATCATATTGATTAGTGCATTTGCGAGATTATAATTTATTCATCATTTAGCTCAAACTATCATTTTAATTACTTAATTATTTATGCATAAAAATAAGTAATTAGATAATTTTTTTCTTTTTGGAAATATGCTATAAAGTAATAATATCATTTGGATTTTTTTGTCATGGGTCTATATTTGACTTATATTTTCCTATAATTAATTTGATTAAAAATTTTGCAATGATGGACAACAATATAACTTCATTTATCATTACTTTTGTCATTAAAAACCCAAAAATTCAAATTTTAAAGCAAACAATGCTACATTAATAGGTAGAAACTAAAATAATTTTTATGTAGGTGAGGTGAAAATTCAAATTTTGGGTACCATGGCTTCTTAATAGAAAAAGAAAAAAACAAAGAAACTCAATTGTGGATAAAATAAAAAGTAAGAAGTAGGTCAAGTAAGGGGAACAAAAAAAATTACGGTCCAAATTAAGTTTTAAAATAAACATAAAATATGATTTATTATAAAATTAAGTAAAAAAAAATACTTATTTAAAAAAAAAAATTTAATAAATTTTCTATCAAATACTTTATACTATTTATTTTTAACTCCATGGAGAGTCTACGTCAGTCGAATTAATTGAAGTTCCTTTTGTAACTCAAGACATAACAAAATTTAGTAATTAATTAGTAAGTACGCCGTTGATTGGCTTGCCCTGTCTCGATTCAAATTCTCAGTAGAAAGCGTGAAGTCATAATTAATTGTGCATTAGCCACAATTTGAAATCAGTAGCGACAGCACGGCCCCATGTGACATCCCCCACTTCCCTCTAGGGAGAGAAAAAGGACTGAAGGGGGATAGCATTGTCATAATTTGAATTCTCTCTCTCTCTCTCATCTAACTCTGACAACCTCTAGTACTGATCCAAGCGAGCTCCTCTGTAAAATCTCAATCGTATTTTTCTCCTTTTTCTCTTCCTCATCCTGCATTTCTCAGTTGAGAATAAGAACCATGTCTGGTTACGTCGGCATTCTCGTTTCAGATCCATGGCTCCAGAACCAGTTCACTCAAGTCGAACTCCGTAGCCTCAAGTCTCACGTAATTTTCTCTTTTTCCTCTTTTCTCGTCTCCTACTTGCTCTGTTTCTTTGTAGCTCATTCTCACTTTTTCTTCGATTTTATTTTCCCGGATGTCAAACAACTAATTATTCTACTTCCTTTGTGATTTTCTATGCATCTGATTTTGTAACGTTCAGTACATGAGCATGAAGAGGGAGAATGGAGGGCTTACGTTTGGAGACTTGGCTTCCAAGATGTCGAAGCTCAAAGTTGTTGGAGAAAACCTCACAGAGCAGGACAGAGCTTCTTTCATTCACGATTTTTACCAAAATCCAGAAGACGATGACGTGGATTTTGAGTTCTTCCTCAGAGTTTGTTCTCCACTCTTTCACTTGCGAGTCTTATCGATATTTATTTTCTTTGTTTGGATTTTGACTCTTCAATGGTTAGCTTGAAAGGAGTAGATCCTGTGTTTGGCTACCGGTAAAGTGTAGGGAAGTAAAACAATGTTACAACTTTTCAGGTTTATTTGGAATTACAAGCACATGTAAACGCAAGAACTGGTAGTGGGGCGAAGAATTCATCAGCCTTCCTTAAGACTGCTACCACCACACTGCTTCACACTATTAGCGAATCTGAGAAGGCCTCATACGTTGCACACATCAATAATTACCTCTCACAAGATGAATTTCTTAAGAGATATCTCCCTTTAGATCCCTCAACCAACGATTTATTTGAGATTGCAAAAGATGGAGTTCTACTCTGGTCAGTATCCATTCTATCCCCTTGTTTTGGATTTTCCTCTTAATTTTCTTCAATTCTATATTCATAAACTGTTCCATTCGATTATTTGATTCAGTAAGCTAATCAATGTGGCGGTTCCGGGTACAATAGATGAACGGGCAATCAACACAAAGGGTATGCTCAACCCATGGGAGAGAAATGAAAATCATACACTTTGCCTCAACTCCGCCAAGGCTATCGGATGCACTGTTGTCAATATTGGAACTCAAGACTTCATTGAAGGAAGGGTATGTAGAGTTGCCTGTTCCTATCAGAATAAATATAGTAGAAACTACATATATTCCATGGACAAAAAAAATTCCTAGCCCATCACTTTCATTCCATGTCAAAGTTCTTTTATTTTTATTTTTATCTTAATAATGTGCAAACCTAGAACTTAAAGACTTGAAGACTTTAACTTTACTGTCTTTCTATTCACAGAGCTTAAGACTTGAAAAACAATAGAATGCTATGTAATCTTTCTCCTTCTGATATGGAGGCTGTTATGTATCTTGTGGTTTGGTAGTCCAAGTGTGACCATTCATAGAGTCACCCGTTGTCTCTGGAGGTTCAAATGGTTCATTCGGCCAAACTAACCTTCCAATTCTGATTAGCATATAAAGAGCAAATATGATCAGACATAATTCAAAAGGATTATCTCCTGGTCTCCAATTGAAATTTCTGTTCTATGTTATGATTTTAGTATGAAAATCTATTGCCCAAATTCAGTTATTTATATTTTCTTTTTTCTTTTTTCCCCCCCTTTATATTTTCAGCGTCACCTTGTACTTGGAGTGATATCTCAGATCATTAAGGTACAATAATAATTGTAATTTTCCAATTTAATGTTTGCATATCAGTCTCTTGACACAATAACCATTTCTGATTTCATAGTGCCATATGTAATCATTGTGTTCAATATTAATTGTTTTGATCTTCCTAATGGCTACACTGTCACAGATACAATTATTGGCGGACCTTAATCTAAAAAAAACGCCTCAATTGGTGGAACTGGTTGGTGATGGCAAGGTACAGTGGTCCGTCTTTGTTTATTGGACCTTTTTCTAAAAGGGTTTCACTACCGTTGATTGTTTGATTAGATACTGATTTCTATGTTTTAAGTTTACAGGATGTAGAAGAGTTGATGAGTCTACCACCAGAAAAGATCTTACTAAGGTGGATGAATTTTCAATTGAGAAAGGCAGGATACGAAAAGATAGTTACAAACTTTTCTTCTGATGTAAAGGTAGAAGTCAATATGTTATAATTAATTTATCACTTACAATGTCGATCTTTTTAGTGGTTTTGTTTTACCTTGATGCTCCACTGCATTATCATCTATAACATTGGTCCACATAGTTAGATTAAGTTTGAGTTCTGGTGGTGGGTATGTGGATGGTATGAGGATGAGGTTCATAATCTTCTAGAAATTAACTCATTTTCATTGAGTATGAAACAGAAGTACATATTTTTTCCATTAGAGGAATAGTGATATACAAGGGTCAAAGCTGACCCTTGTTTTTCACAGTACTTTTGCAGACTTGCTGATGCCCATTTGGCTCCGAAAAGTTTTTGAAAGCTGTGCAGGCTGAAATGTCTGTTCAGTTATGTATTCCAGAGGATAAAAATATTTTGAGCTGAGTTTTTAGCCGACTCAAATTTAGTATTAGGTGACTTTTGGGTACAATTACGAACATCGAAGTGTGCTAAGAAGATAGTAGCTCATAAGTATTATCAATTCAATCACGAACGCAGATACTTGTTATTTAGTTGAGTATGATTGATTTATTCATAGTGGAAAGAAAATGATTTTCTGACTTGAGTATAGGGCTTAGGCAGTGAACTGATTATTGATAATGTCTGCTTAATAATCAGGTTATGTATGTAGGCCAATTCTATCGGAGTCATCAATAGTAGTGGTGTCCAAGATGTAGATAGTTGAAAGTTGAATGTATTACTACTTTAGGAAATAACTTTGTCCTTGGTACAGAGAAATTATTTTATCACGGTATAACAATGCAAGGAGAGGTGATATTGCAAAGGTGAAAAGTTTAGATTCGAAGGAGAGAATCATAATATCTTATAGTTATATAGTGGAATCCATCTTTACCAGAACCCTTACAAAGCATTATTACATCATCAAGCATGACAGGTGAGCAGAAAACATCCTTATCATCATGCACACACCAGCCAGGATATGTAATGATTATGGAACAATCATATGGATGAGCTACCTTCACTTAATTTAATAGCAACAGTAACCACGGTTTTGTCATTTATGGTAGGCTTATTATGAACATAATATTCTATGCGTGGCTGCTATTTTTTAAAATACCATTTCCTTTTCGTAAGCAGATATATTTCTCATTGCTTCTCTCTGCCTGGTGTTTATAGGTTTAAATCACTAGATTATTATTCCTCAGCCACATGACTTACCAAAAGCAATATTTCCCGCAAACAAATAGTTTCCTGGCATGGAAACATGTACAGCATTCTTCATATCGTCTTCCTGCAATGTTGCATGCACGTGACTATTAGATGGTCAACCTGCAGGATACAGAGGCTTACGCTCACCTCTTAAATGTTCTCGCACCTGAGCATACTAATCCATCCACATTAGCTTTGAAAGATTCTTTAGAAAGGGCAAAGTTGGTTCTTGAACATGCAGATAAGATGGGATGCAAGAGATACCTGACAGCAAAAGATATTGTGGAAGGTTCCCCTAACCTGAATCTTGCTTTTGTTGCACATATCTTCCAACACAGGTGAGGTCTTGTTGCTCCTTGATCAATATCTTCTATTTGGACTTCTTAAACTTAGATATATGATGTTTTTATAGTGTTTCTTGCCTACATTAATCATGACTTATTAATCCATCTACATTATCTGTTTTTATTTTCCCTTTTAATTTCCTGTTCTCTATGAACCAGTCCTGATCAAACATCCTCTTTAATTTAAAAGCATGAAACATAGAAAACTTGACTTACTATATTCTCAATTAAAACGTCTTTATGGAGTTTCCAGATCCACAGCCTTACCATTACTGAGCTGGGTATGAAAATTTTTGTTTTTTTACTGAAGGTATGAAAGTTATTAACCGTGCAATATTCCTGTCTGTTTAGTCTGTCATAACTATTTTATATAAATACATAGTTTTCCTGCTCGCTTTAACAAGTTGTCAATGTTTTTTTTTATTGTAATCTATGTAGAAATGGGCTCTCTACTCCGACAAAGCAGATATCATCCCTTGAAAATTCTCTGGACGACAACCAAGTAACTAGGGAAGAGAAAGCATTCCGCTTATGGATAAATAGTCTTGGAAATTCGACTTATATCAATAATGTCTTTGAAGATCTTAGAAATGGGTAAAGGATGCTTTTAATCTTGCATAGTTGAAAGTGAACACTTTTGTCCCACATTATTTGCCTATACTATTTAAATTTTCTTATGCTCCATAACAATCATTGAGATGGATTCTAGTCTCGAAATTTAAATACTGTTAAATTTTTTATGGGATTCTTAAGAAAAAGATGAAAAGTTAATAAACTGTTAATATATTTGTGCTACTTCTACAGGTGGGTTCTTTTGGAGACACTAGAAGAGGTGTCACCGGGAATTGTTAACTGGAAGTTAGCAAACAAACCTCCAATTAAAATGCCATTCAGAAAAGTAGAAAACTGCAATCAAGTAGTAAAAATAGGGAAGCAATTGAAGTTTTCACTAGTTAATATCGCTGGAAATGACATTGTGCAGGGAAACAAGAAGCTAATATTGGGTAAATGTTTTTTCTAATTTGTTGTGAGTAAGCTAGATAGATGATGAAAGCATGTTTGTCAACACAATATAGAATTATTTTCTAAAAGCTTATCAAATTTGAAGTGCCTTTTGTTTCACTTCATAAGGTCAGGCGATGATATAATGGGTCCCTTTTTTTCTTTTCAGCTTATTTGTGGCAATTAATGCGATACAACATCCTCCAACTTTTAGAAAACTTAAGATTTCATTCCTATGGGAAGGAGATCATTGATGCTGATATCCTACAATGGGCTAACAACAAAGTCAGCAACTCAGGAAGCCAGATTCGAATGGACAGTTTTAAGGTATTGTCTTTTTTCGTTCATTCATAGATCTATATCTCCGGTATATTTATGAGTAACATTTGTCCAATCCGTTTTTTTTTTTTCTCTAATGCAATGAGTGGGGAGTATATTGATTTACTTTTACAATATAAATTTACAGGACAAGAGGTTGTCGGATGGGATATTTTTCCTTGAGCTTCTTAGTTCTGTGCATCCCCGAGCTGTAAATTGGAGACTTGTTACAAAGGGAAGTACTGGTATGTTTCATTACATTGGATCTATATATTCATGCTTGCATGCAAAATTTTGGATTTGAATTATTTCTTGGAATTGAGTAATATGGCTATTCTCCTCTTTTTATCTCTTACAACTAGGTGTTTAAATTGATAAGTATTTTCTTGGAACCAAGTAATTGGCAGTTCTTCTAGTTAAGCACCTTTTCCAAACACAGATATTGAACGTATGATATATAGTGGAAGTTCAGGATGGGTGGGGGAGCTGGTTGCTAGTGTATTAAAAACATACTAAATGGTGGCCACAAACTTGAGCTACTAACTTGAGATACTAACTTGAGCTACTAACTTGAGCTACTAACTTGAGATACTAACTAGTGTCTACTAACTTGAGCATTAGATACCACATATTTAATGTTTTCCTAGGTCGTATTCTTCAAAATCAGTTAATTGCACTTTGTACTATCTTTTTTTACCTTAAAAAGAAAAGGTGTGCAAATATCAAAGACTTATATCCATTATCAATCAAGCTACAAATCATTGTCAATTAAAACTGATGCGACTCAAGTAAAATTTGGAAGTTGTTGACTACATGTGTATCCATGATTGATATGAAAGTGATTGCCAGTCAACTTTTCATGCTCTGTTAAGGTTTATGACCCACTACAACCATTACCTAGAGTTTCCCTTCGTCTATGATAACGTATTTCTGTTACTATTAGCCTATAAGCAATACTGTTATAATTAGAAGTTCTTGATAGTACGGATGTATTCGATGATTATTACTAAAAATTATTACTACAGAGAAATCAACCAATGTCTGAATAAGAGTAGGTAATTTCCGCTGTCAATATTTCGTCAAACAATGTCTGTATACAATTATAGTTGCATATTAGAGTGACTTTGGTGTGTAAATCATCTGTTTTATGCGTCGTATTGCTTTGGTATGTAAACTACATCATGAAGCCAATAATGAGTACTAGTAAAATTCAAACTCGCTTTGTTTGGAACCAAATCTGTGCTGGAGTTCAATTTGAAAATCATATAAGAATTCAATTGAATTGATGTATAAATTCATTAACAGTGTTTGGAAATATTTTTTTAAATAAACGAATTCAATTGAATTCCGTTGTTTAGAATCCTACTAAGAATTAATTTATGAAAGAAACTTTAGGGCATGTAAGACATAATGCATTTTTAATATGGTGGGTGGGGTGGCATCATTTCCTACTCCGAGAGTATTTTATTCTAAGCAATAAGAACAAGCCATGCTGACATGATTAATCTCATTGGTTGGAGTAGAATTCTCATATGTAATAATTTTTCATGCGTATTCATGGAAATGATTTTCAAATCCAACCACTTTTTTCATGGGATTTACAAATCGCTGTTTTTAAGTAAAGTTAGATCTGTAAATGAATTGAGTTCTTTATATTTTAATGTCTCCTAAGATTCCAAACAACAGAAATCATTTCCAAGTAAAGTGAACACTATACTTCATTGGAATTAGTTTGATAACAATTAAGTGAACCCACACATACGCTAGGTACATTGATACGCCAGGACAGAAGATATTATTCTTTTGCATGGTGAATATAGTTAGTGTCATTGCTTTCTTGCTCTTATTTCAGCCCTATTATGCTTCTCTTATTATTATAAAAAAAAAAAATTACAAAAAAAATATTAAACCTCTTTCCCTCTTCTCATGACCACCGCAGACGAGGAGAAAAAGATGAATGCGACCTACATCATCAGTATCGCAAGAAAGCTTGGATGTTCAATATTTTTACTACCTGAAGACATCACCGAGGTACTTGTTTAGCTATCCCATTATAACAGCGGGACTCATACCACCATGGCAAGAGTGACTCAACTAGATTTGTCCCGTTTTAGCCATTCAAGTAGGGCATAGTGAGTAATCAAGCCTCATGTGCAACCTACCACAACCTGACGATTTTCTAAGTGGCATTTGCTCACTTTTGATAGTATACAACAAGAGCCCTCAATTATGTACTTGCAATGTGATCCTTAGATTAGTTCCGCCTGAAATTGCATCAAATTTTGCTAATCTCCAGAAAATGAGTAGGCCTTCAGGTTATCTTCTATGCTTTCTTCAGATCATTCACATGTTTACAATATGGAAAGGAAGTTTTCAACGCATGCAAAACATAAGTAATAATGAAGTACCTTGACATGAAGCTTGAGTAGATTCTACATAGTTGTTGATTTTATGGTGATTTAGCATGAACTTATAAGTGTGACATGTTATCAGGTTAACCAAAAGATGATCCTTACCTTGACTGCAAGTATCATGTATTGGTTCTTGAAACATCCTGTTGAAGACAGAGCATCTGGAACTTCAGATAGTGAAAATGGCAGTCAGTCGGAGGTGATTTCAAATTCAACAGCAGACGACTCTGCCTCTGAAACATCAACGGAGGAAAATGGGAACATGTAAATTTTATGGTAGAACATCTGCTGGATCCCCATCTGATTACCTGTTATTTTACATTCTTTTTTTTTTTTGAAGGGCCAAATAAATATTTAGCTATCAATTTTACTCTTCAGCCGCATCCATTGATTTTCAAAATTCAAACTTCCAAAAATAAAAGAAAGGTTGGGACCGAAATAACGTTTTCGGGCGAGGTCAATTGTGTGGATCAATTGTGTGGCCAATGTGAAAAAGGAGGAGAGAAGAGTGGCGCAAATCAAAGACCTCCAGCGCGAGAAGGAAGGAGGCAGAAGGGAGAGAGGAGAGAAGACGAAAGAAGTCCCGATTCTTCGGGTTATAATCATTATAGGCTATGCTAGTGTTCGGTTACTTTTTTATATGGATTCAATATTTATTAGTCTAGTTATTATGGATAGTTAGGGTGATTTCAAAACTCTAATATATAAATTTTGATTAATTATTTTAGAATTATTTTTATTGAATTTATTATCTCATATTGCTTATAATAATTATAAATTGTTATTTTATTTTATTTGATTAATTAAATTGAATTGAATTTATTATTTAATTTTTACTGATTGAATATAATAGTGATTTAATTATTAGTTTAATATTTTGATTCGTTTTGTTAGAATCTTTTAAATAAAAGTATTAATTATTTTTAATGATTATGAAATATTTTAATTTGATTACATGAACCGAACTTGTATATTTATTTCTTAATTTAAGCTATTTTTCTTGATTATTAATTGTTGTTATATAATTAATTTTAGAGGGATTATTTAGGTTTTTTTAATAAAAAGAGATTAAATAAAAAAGTTTTTTTATTTAATAAATTAGGAAAGATCGAAATAATCAAACTTATGATTATTTTAGAGTTATTAGTTTTAAAAGAAAGTGAAATGACAAGCATCCTTAACCATCCTTTTATTATTAATTTTTATCTTAAATTTTCTTAATTTAAATTATAGTTATCATTTGATTTCTTTTTCTTGATTTACTTATTAGTTTAATGACAAGCACCCCTAAGTTTCGTGTCGTCTGATTTGGTTCTGTTATATTAGGTCTAGGAGGATGTCTTAACTTTTATTTTATCATATCTTAACTAATAAATTAGAAGTATTTTTTTACGGGAATGACTATTGTTTGTTATTACTATATTCAATAATGATATTATTTAATATAATGATTTTATTAGTATAATTTATATCATATCAGTGAAAGAAATTTGGTCCTATATTGGGTTATTTACAAGAGGGATGGAAAAAATTACGGAAAACCGAACAATTATACAATATCTACCTTATGTAACACGTTCAAAAGAGATAAGAGCTGGTGAATTAGAAACAATTAATTAGGAATAAAAGATTTTTTTTTATGGCCCTATCGCACGAGTCAATTCGAAAGTGGATTGATTATAAAAATTATGGTATTAAGTATTTTGATTTAAGTTCTTTTCTTTCTAAGAGGTGGAATAGAATAACCCGGTTGAAGCGTAATGTATTTGAATGAAATTAATTAGTAGATTGTGTCTCATGCATATACCTTTAAATGTGAAGAGGAAGTAAGAGTAGAATATGAACTTTGATCACTATTTTAATGAGAATGAAAATAAAAAGAGAAGGAAAAAGAAAAAAGAAATATTTTACAGAATTAAAAAATTTTATTTAAAACAGAGAGCCTTATTTGCTAAAGTGATTAAAGGAAGACTATTTTTTAAAACATGTTTTATGGTTCTTAAATTCTCTCGTAAAAAACTATTTATATAATTAGTATTGTTTGACATTTAAACTTTAATTAACTTATTTTATTATTTTTCTTTCCCTTCTATATCCCTTTTTATTTTATCGACCACGACCAATAAAACATATTCTGAACACAACCACCTCCTTTTTAATGCCATATCAACATTCCATTACCGAGAAACATAAAATATTAACAGTATTGACTTTTTCACATATATTATAAAATATAGAGGGTGTCTTCTATTAATTTTAAAACAGCCAATTTTTTACCCTTTCACATTAACCCCTGTTTTTAGTCTTTTGGGCATAATTTATTAGCTACATTTACTATCAAATGGTGTGTTTATACTATGCAAAATAGCTAGTAACCTAGAAGCTGTAGCTTGTAAGCGTAGGCTTAAAGCTATTATTCTCTTATCAAGTATAGGCATGCTATATTTATGGTTCCATTCCCTTTGTATCTATCTGGTATTTGACTCCTGAATATGTACAGTGTACATAAAATACCGACGCTCCTTGTAACACGACCAATCGCCTTCTGACAGACAAGTGATGGCCTGCTCCAGACTTTTGAGTCTTTAAACAATCAATTTCAGTTAGATCTTAGCCTTCTGTAACTCAGCCTTGAATGAAGAAGCCTTTTGATTAGAACATAGAACTAGTTCCCCTCATTGGAAAGGATGATGGAAGCTAGGTCTCTTATTCTAAACCCTGTGCCCCAGAAAGAGGCCAGAGAAAGGCCCATTATGGCCATGGCAACTACTGAGCATGCTGGTGGGACTGCTTGAGTGCTCCCAAGGAACTGGGTCGCAAGAAGACCAGCCAATGTTGAACTCTGCATTCCCGTACATAAGGAGATTGTCCTATTAACTTCTTCTTCTTGCCTGTTGTTGAATCAATCACATTGTTAGCAGTAAGTACATAATTTACTAGGGATATAAAATCGAACAACAAAAATCAACTTTTACCTCATGAATGGAAGCTTGGAGGTCCAATAGCCCACTGTGAAGGCCAGGCTATGAAACAATAATACAGGGAAAATCAATCGTAGACCCTCCATGGAAAGGATCTGGGCCCTGTTAATTGCAAGCGGGCTGCCAATACACAAGGATGTGCAAATCATTGCAACAAATGGCATTACTGGTTGAAGAACAGCCACAACTGGCTTTGCATAAGTGTTAAGGAAGAGGCCGAGAGTAATTGGGACTAGAACAACCTGGAGGGAATGAATGCTCAGAATGCATAATTAAAAACTGTACACTTGACAACAAGTCATTTTTAAAAGCATGGATTCTAGTAAAACACTGATAATACTTACCTGCAATATTGACTTGGACATGGCCACTGCATCAACTGGAACAACGGACCCAATGAGAAGTCTAGTCAGGAGAGGTGTGACTAGAACAGATGCAATGGTGGTCGAGCTGGTGAGAAGAATGCTTATGGCAACATCTCCTTTACTCAAGAAACTAGCATAGCTAGACAGTTGAGCCCCTGCCACACAGGATGTGAGCACAAATCCGGCATAGAACATTTGAGACAGGTTGAAGGCTCTTGCTATTAGTACTCCAAGGACCGGTTTGAGCCCATATTGCGCAATAAACCCAACTGAGAGTGGTAAAGGTCTGTGGAAAGAGAAAAGGAAAAGAGTTTCAAGACAATCAGGTTTTGTCAAATCTCCTATTGGATAGAAGAAAAATGTCAAATATTGCTTATATTACCTCTTAAAGGCCAGAGCAAAATCATCAATGGAGAGACTAATTCCAATGGACAACATTATCCCACCAAGAGCAGGGGCATACAATTCCTTAGATACCCTGCATAATCCCGAAATTCCAAGCTGTAATAACAATAATGACCAAGTACTTAAACGCAATATAATGATCAAGTACTTAGAAGCAAGTAATAACTTCGGAATCAATCAAATGTGGCAATCCTTGCACATGGGCATACAATTTATTAGATTCAATATTAATGAAATCTGCAGCTTTTAGATACTGTAGCCAAGGATAAGAGAGAAATTGTAATAACTCAAAGAACACATAATCAGAAGAGCCGCAAAGAATATATTGAGAGAAAGAGAGAGAGCAGGCCGACCAAGTAAAAGTAGAAGGCTGAGTAAGGGCAGCAATGGCGGTGGCAGCCACCACAAAGGGAAGCATTGCGGACAAGGCCTGAGAAAAATCGTTCCCTCCGACCTCAGAGATGGCATTTCCGTTAGGGTTTACCCCAAACGAAAGCAAGGAAGCGTTGCCTCTCCTTATCTGCGACCCAACTCTTCCGATGAACGGGGAGGTTGAGCAGGCGAATGTCGATAGCGCGCCATTGCTCGAGCTCTTCAACCGTTTCGAAACCGCACAGCGACAAGACGTGGTTAGATTTCTGGAACTAGAGATAAGAAATTGAGGTTTGGAAGAATCCTTGCGGGTGTAGAAGAAGGGAGTCGAAGAAGCGAGGAGAGGGATGGAGGACATGGAAGGTCTGATAAGGGAGGGAAACATGGTGAAACCGTGTCCGTCCAAGTGTCGAGGGGATTATGATCACTAATTTATACTCTGTTTATCTTCGGTATTTTATTTTATTTTATTTTATATTTTATATTTTTTTCTCTTAGAGCTGTCTGTTATTATTATATTTTAGAAAACTAGAATGAACTCATAAAATTTAGTATAAAGATGTCATTTAGTTTGAAATTTACTCACTTATAACATAAGTAGTTTGTCTATTTACCACATGATTTATATGAAAAGTTGTAGTTGAATTTTAGAAGTTAAATTCTAAGTTATTTCATATGCATGTAAGTAAAGTCTCACATACAATATAAATATATTTTATATAGCATGTTGAATGTTGAATCGATGAAAATATAGTAATTACTTGGTGCTATGATTTTGTATAACATGTTAGAAACTGAGATTATATTGTATGAATAAAGACACATTCTCTAAATAAATATTGAAAGTACCACTAGATTCATGTAATGTTGGATAAAATATAAATGTTATGCTAATTAGTTAATCAAGTAATTTAGATGGCATGACATGAGCATAATATTATAGTGAGGCTTTGCCAAATTAGGACAATCCCCATAAAGAAGTCGTTGATCCTATAAATAATTAGTTAGGCTAGATCCAAAAGAGAGATCATTAACCCATAAGTAAAGATTGTTAAACGGACCTCATAGAGAGGTCCTTAACTCAGTGGTTATAGAAATTTTGACGGCAACATCCTTACGGCTTAGAGCAGTAGTATAGAAAAAGCATGCCATATGCATAATATTTTAAAGGAATATTCAGAGTTATTTGTTTGAGTTATTTATTTAATATGTTTAATATATTGTCTTGTGCATGTGAATTATGATATTTACTTACTAAGTTTTTAGCTCATAGTAGTTGTTTGTATTGTAGGGAAGCATAAAGGTAAATTTGTAGCTTCAGGATTTCATGAATGAAGCATGATCGACCTCATGGAGAGTACATATGTGCCTGATATGTGGATCAATTAGGAGAGATCTTAAAATATAAGTATTCTGATAAACCTATTACTTGTTTTGTCAAAGGAATTGAGAATATAATATATATATATATATATATATATGTATGTATGTATATATGCATATAATATAATTATGGTTTGAGGTATACTAATATTTGATTATATTAAAATATATTTTTAAGAAAATTCAAATTATTCTGTGTTTTTAGCCAAAAACTTCAAGTTAGATAGTAACGCTCCTACTTATTATATTACAAACTACATTTTATTAAAAGTATTTTAATAAACTTTATAGCTAATAGGAGGGTTGTTACATTTGTAAATTAAGTTCTCTAACAACGAGTTAAATTTTAAAGTAATATCTTAACCTAGATCTAGTCATTCTTAATGTATGTGACCTAATAGGTTATACACTACACTAGTAGGGGGAGGCCCACAACAATTTGTGAATTTTATCCAATCTAGCAAGGCTCTAGTCATTCTTAAAGATTGGACCGTTTACTTTTAAAATAACTTTTAAGTTAAATAGTTAATTCGATCATCTCCATAATCAACTAACTTAAATTACTAGACCTACATTGGCTTCTAGTAAGACATATAGGTCACCCGTGTAATGAGAAGTTTAAGGAATCTCACAAGAACATGTAGTGACTAATATCGTACCAGATTGATCATTTCATCTTTGCCATAATCCCGATAAGTTCTAGGGCATGATCTAACTATTAAACTCTACTAGACTTGATCATATGAATTTTGTTAGTTCTTATGAAAATTAGACAATGGATTCACATAAACTTGTTTAATACCATACTACCTTGTGTAAGAATTTTTACGTTGCATAAGGTACAATATTCATAAGAATTTTCCTCTAATATAGAGATGATGAATTCCATTTATTACCCTACATACTATCCGTATAGGAACACATACTCAATTGTTCACCTTATTAGTAACCTTTAAATAGAGTCATGCTTAGTGAGATCAAAACATGATATCTTGTATGTTAATACTATGTTGATCATAGGTCTAAGCATCATAAGTATAATAGCCACTTGATAAGTCTCATTAATAATCAATATTATTACCATTGAGACTTGTCTAGTGATCATGTTCAATGATTATGTCTTTACTAATCTCACATGCATATCTCGATATTCACCAATATTGAGAATATCACTCTTCTTTCGAAGAATATAACACATGTAACAGTCTTTCCAGATTGTCATTATTCCATCATGATAATCCTATGATTATGAATAGTTTGGATCTTAAACGTTAAGCTACTTGGATCTAACTGATCATGATCATTTTCATGGAAGTGTATATCTAAAATCTTGGAATCTATCAAGTATGATATATAAACTATATGCATATAATATCACTTCCAACATAATGACAATTACTATAATAGACTAAATGCTAATTTAAATCAAATATTTATTCACTTGATAACTTATACAAATCAAAACTGATTCACATAAGTAAATGACTCTAATGAGTCAAACCCAATTGGCTTGACGGGCATTATACTTTCAATTTCTCATTTGCACTAAAACCAATTGCTTATGAATCTTATTCTCATCTTGTCAGGATGGCGATTAAACTTTCGTGTGAAAAGTCTCTTAGTACGTGGATCTGCTATGTTATAATTTATGTCTATTCTCTTTATATTCACTCGAACATTTCTGACTATCGCTTGGATAAAGTGATAACTAAGCAATATATGTTTTAGATTTCCTAATGTGATTTTGGTTCCTTCGCTTTCTTTGCACACCATTGTTATTTTATTACATTATCATGAAATTAATGATGCTAGGAACAACTATAAGTTTAGTTATGAATATTTTCATGTAATACACCGATTTTGGTTCGCACGCAATAATGTATTCATTTTTGTTAATTATATTCTCGATCGTTTCTGGATTAGAACTCTTCTAACTAAATGATCCAACCATTGCATTAAATAATACATGATGTGGATTTATCATCGATTATGATTGATTGAAAATTTGAGTTTGTGAAAACCTTAATTTCAATTCGGAATTTCCATAAATAAAGAACATACCCCTTTATTTTTCGTATGAATGTAATAATCTTCGACAACATTTTAATATTGTTTATCCAAATTGCCTTTTACTCATGCTCTTAACACTTAGAGCATTGGGTAATGCCCGGTTTTATACATAGCATATGATATATGACATAACCTATAGACAAATATAGATTATTCAATTCATGTATTCTTTCTCCACTTGTGTCTTAAGTGACATCCATTGGATAGTGAGATTCCATGACATTTTGGTAAAAAATCATTTCCTGGAATATTTCATACTAAACCCCTTTAGTATTTTGTTTATGTATGTGAATGAGTTAAGCCTAACATTCCTTTTGGATCTATGCTTATACGCCTAAGCCAAAAGATGCTTGTACCCATCTCATTTATAGAGATGGGTTTTTTGATAACTATAACTTGATAGTTTGTAACAAATCTACTTCATTCTCAATAAGTAGTATGTTATCAATTTATTCAATCAATGAATGTAATCTTACTCCCACTACCCCTTTTGTACACACACATATGTCATCCTTAAATCAAACGATTTCATTATTTTGACAATACAAATTTTCAATTCTGAGAAGCTTGCAACAATCCATAGATTGGTCCAAGCAGTTTACATAACTATTTTGTGCATTTTATGTGAAACTTTCGAGTTGTAACTCATACACCTTTTTCCTTCCAATTTCTATTTAGGGAAGCGGTTCTCACATCTTTTATAGAATCTCACAATCATGGTATGTTACAATGGCAAACACTATCTGGATGGATATAGCCACAATCATGGGCGATAAGGTCTCTTTTAATTGATTCATTCTCATTTCCTATAGTTCTTGACGAATAATCAGAGTCAAAGATTTTGATATTTTTATATGCCCCGGTCTTTCTCTTAAAAACACATTTGCATTCGGGTTATCATTTATGATTGAACCGTTATTAGGATTTTTTACACAAAATTCGTACATCACTCATAGGATTTTATCACTAATATAGAGGTGATGGATCCTACTTTATCACCCTATAGACTACCCATACATGAACACATGCCCAATAGTTTACCTTATTAGTGAACCTTAAATAGAATCATGTTCGGTGTTATCAAAGAATGATATATTGTACGTCAATATTATGATGATCTCAGGTTTGAATATCACAAGTACAATAGCCACTTGACAAGTCTCACTAACAGTAAATATTATTACCATTGAGACTTGCCTAGACGTTCAGTGATTAAGACTCTAGTTATTACCTACATACCTATCTCAATATTCACAAATATCAAGGATTATGAGAACATCATGCTTCTCTCGAAAAAGATAGCGCATGTAATAGTCTTTCTAGATTATTATTATCACATCATAACAATCATATAATTATGAACAGTTTGGATCTTAGACATTAAACTACTTGGATTTCACTTAATATGATCGTTATCATGGTTTCAAGTGCATATCTAAGATCTAGGAATCTACTAGGTTTGATATATAAAATATATGCATACAATGTCACTTCTAAATATAAAGTATTTATTCTTTGATAACTTATATAGATCAAGACTGATTCACATAAGTAAATGACCATATCAGGTCAAACCCTATTGGGTTGACGAATATTATACTTTTATGCATGGTTTAGGTGGTGGTTGGGTTCACAAAAATTAAAAGATAAAAAAATTTAGGTCTTGTGAACTCGGTTGTTTGAAGAGAGAGAGATTTCTAGTGAAAGTTAGTGGCGGAGAGAAGGTGGTAGCAGTCTGATGATGGTGGTTGGATCAAAAAATTGAAAAGGAAAAAAAATTGAAGGAAGAAAAAAAATACTAATATTTTAGGTTCACGGTGGAGATTAGCAGTAGCAGTGACGGAGAAAGATGGTGGTAACTAATGGGGATATAAATGGAAAGAAATAAAAAAAAATATATACGAAAATATTAAATTTAAATCATATAAATTTTAAATTAGGTGAAATTTATAATTATAATAATTACTTAATAACCAAGTGATATGCATATGACTATTTCATTTATATTTAACTGAATTGAGATTTATTATAACTTAAACTTAAAATAAGGTGTTCATTATAGTTTATATATTTTTTGGATATTCATTATAATTTATGCTCCTTTGTGGGGTTAATCCTAATTTCCCTCATCTTATTGGCAAGTTATTGTATTTTCCTATTAAATGTCAATTTTGTCCTTAATGTTTCTCCTTCGTATTATTTTTGGTCGCTGGATTAGAAAAAAAATAATTAAAAAAAAGTCATAATATATTCAAGAAAAAAAGTCATAGGAAGAGAAAAACTTCAAGAAAAATTGACATCCAATTTTGAATAGCCAAGATTAGTTAACAAATCCGCCATTTCTACCAATATAATCTCTGATACTGTGGATTTCTTGGAGAAGAATAAGAGGAATTTCAAATTTACCAAAAATCATAGAACTAAATATAGACTCAGTTTTGAAGAGAATATGATGTAATTTCTTTTCCAGGTAGATTTCACAATACCTTAAGGTATTTATAAGGTATTTATAAGATGATTGAATTAATTATTTAATTTAAAAAGTTATTTTAAATTAAATAAATTTATTTATGAAATAGATAAATTATAAATTGTTATTTATTATCTTATAATACGATTATAAAAGTAAAATGGTAAATTAATAATTTATTAAATATAATATCATGTAACTGTGTGCTGATATAATTAACGATGACATTAATTTCATTAGAATCAATCATTTGTATTAGATATTTTATTTAATTATAAAATTATTATGAATATTCGTAATTAATAATTAAACATTAAAATTTTAATAGACTAAGTTGTTAATATGATTTCATGGGCCAATTAATTAAAATATTAATTAAATAATTTTGTCTAATAGCCCTATGGGCAGCCAATAACACTGTAATGCGTAATGGCCAATTACTCACTTAATAGTATTGAGGAAACTTGGCCCAACAGTTAAGATAGTTGATTGGGTCAAAATTGTAAGTTAATTTTATGGTAACCTAAACTTTAGGGAGTATTATGAGTATCCTTCTAAGGTTGGTGGAAAATAGGTTATGCCTCTCCTCCTCTTGGTTAAAATTTATAGGAGAAAAAAGTCTTTTCTTTTGCTTCTCTCCGAGTTTTTCAATTTATGAGTTGGATCTTAAAATAGAAAATAAACCAAGCGAATTGAACTATGTGAATTACGATTAGAGAGTGAATACTTGAACATTTTATCTTCGTCTTGAAATTTGGGTTTGAAGAAGAAGACTGGTTCAGATCTGTAATTGTTCGATTATGTATTATGGTCGGTAAGCTATCTTAGATCTTAACATTTTGTTTCTTGGGATTTTCTGTGCTTTCCGTAAATAATATATATATATATAATATATATTTATTATATGATCAATCTTAGATTTTGTTTATATGATTAATCCACCTATCGAATTAGATTTAAAAATTTAGCATTTCCACTATGGCTTATCCATAAACTAATAGTAGTATTAGAGTCTAGGTCATATTGGTAAGCATATAATTAATTTGAGGTTTGATTTGTTTTGTTCTTAGATGTTCTTGAGTGTCTATGAATATTTTTCGAGCTGGGAAAGCAAATGAAGAAAATTTAGAAAATGAGCACTATTGGATCGGTGGATCTAAAAGTTATTTGGAAAATGAGCACTATTGGATTGGCAAATCTAAAAGTTATATATCCCATCAAACCAATATTTTGATATATTGTATGTTAGACTCAATTATGCGTATAGAGTTTAGAGAGACAATCTTTTTAAATAAAATATTATCAAACAGTCAATAATTTGATATATTTGATCATCAATAAAGGTATTTATTGTTATCATATTTATTATAATATTGGAAAATAATATTATTTGTTTTTAATATACATATAATGATAAAGTCTTAAAATGTTAGGTTATATTCTTGGAACCCTGATGAATATCATGCTAATTGAGATATAAGATGTTTAAAGTCTAAACCTATATTTAGGTGGAGGAGAGAGAGAGAAAGAGAGCTTCATTAAAGGAAGGGAAGGAGAAGGGAGGGAGGGAGCTTATAGTTCCCTTTTAGTGTTTGGATGAGTTTTTTAAGGAAGAAAAATTAACTTTCTTTTCATTATTTGAATGATCATCCAAAAATTAACAAGTAAACTTATGACGTTTTTATAATAAGAAGTATAATGGTTATAATGGTAAGAAGATTATGTTTACAAGATCATCCAAAAATTTATTTTTTATAATAAATTATGTTTACATTTTCTCTTGACAAAAATTAACAAGTAAACTTATGACGCGTTTTCTCTTATGATGTTAGAAGAACATTACATGCGCTAATTATATTTAATTACAAATTCATTTTTAGAATTCAAAAAGAAAAAAGAGAGCGCAGTCTCTCAAGTTTGTTTGGGTAACACAATGATTGCAAAAAGGTCTCCTAAGGCCTAAACAATGGCAGAAATGTTTGCATTTATATTTATATTTTCCATATGAATAGAGAGAGAAGGAGAGAGAGGGATAGAACCTTTGAAATTGCAAATAGTTGACAGTGATTCCATTTAGGTCCCGAACGACAAAGTTCAACAAAAAAATCCAATCCTTCAAACAACAATCAAAGTTCATAATATAAATAACAACAATCCTTCAAAGTCAACAAAAAATAAAGTTCGTGATAGAAAGAACAACAATCCTTCAAAGTCAACAAAAAATATCCATAAAGAGGTTCAATTAAAGAAAAAAAAACGCTTTAGTACTTATAGGCGTAAGATAAACTCTTTACATGACTGAAAAGGACAATCAAAGAATGCTCTCACCATAGCAGGATTCTGAACCAAATCCGTATAATAATTGATGAGATCGGAATCTAGAAGTCTCACTAACTCAAATTCAGCATATCTTTCTTGCCTTGATATGACACGTGGTCGTGACTTCTCTAAAATATCATTTTGCTTCTCAAAAATTGCATTTCCTTTTTCAATCTGCATTAGACAGAACAACCATGGCATCCATAAGCTGAATAGCTAATGATCTTCACATTTCTTTTTCTTCTTTTTTGAATGATTATTGTTCCACTAACCCACCTCATGATTATGGTCACGTGGCATTTGATCGTGATTTTTATTGCATTAGAATCACCTAAGGTTGCCTCTTTTTGTGATACCAAATAATCCATATACACATTGTGTAGTCATCACAATCCGTACTACTTATGCTAGCCCTATGTTGTCGGATCTCATTAGCCATTTTGTCATAAAGTGCAATAGGTTTTTTCGTCCATTTTCATGCTTATGGTTTGGCTTGTATTACGGGAAAAAAAAAAACAAAAAAAAAAAAGAAAAGAAAATAAAAAAGATAAAGTGTTCTGTAGTGAATAATTATGAAAACATCAAATTGTATCTTTGATTTTGTTTGTTATTTGATTGACTGAAAATACAGTATCTTGATCCCTATATGTTTCTATGCAGACATTAAATTAAGTTTAAAAAACAACTGAGAAATTCAGTTTATTAAGAGAAAAAGAAAGAAAAATTATAGTTTAATTAGTTCACTCTATACTTCTGGGTCAGTGCTTCACATTTGAGTTTATGCATTCCATCCAAAACCTACTCAGATTCTTAAACATATTATAACACTCTCGAAAATTACTTTTAATACGAAAATTACTTTTAATAATAGTCTTCAGTTAATTTTTTACCTTATTTTTAGTAATGTCATATGTCTTTAGTAAATCATTCAAATGTTTCACAATGTTATCATACGCTAGTGAAAGTACCGCCAATTGTATTTCCTAATCATCTTGTGTGTATAAGGCATCAAGAAGATTTGCATCCGTTTGATCAGTCCATGTAATTTGATCGCTTTTATCCCCTCTCTTTTTCTTTATATTTTTGTCCATCTGGTTGCAATTTACAAATGAAAAAAAAATGTTAAATTAGATATACAACAAATGGGTTGGATAGAATGTTTAGAATATGTATATTTTCTAATTCCATCTCTAAGTTTAATCACAAAATTTGAGATTGAACCTTAAATATTCTTGAGAGTTATCAATTGTGTGGATTAAGATTAGAGGTCGAGTGATGCCTTGGAACCAATGGCAGAACTTGGTGGCCGGCGGTGGTTTTTGGAGATAGGTGTGGAAGCATCCTGTTCTTTAAGAAGTGTGTAGCTAGGCGTATCTCTTCTCTAATGTCCTTTTCATTTTCAGATTATTAATTAGTTTAGAAATGGAAAATGAACTGGGATTTTGGATGTAAGTCAAATTGCATTCAACCTTATATCTTGGTCGTTTTTCATTGGTTCGAATATCCGAATCCCACTTTTTGAAAGTGGATTTTCGCTCCGAGTAAGCGAATGAGCAATGAATTACATAATCACTTAACGTGATTGCTAGACAAGTCTCAGTGGTAATAATAATAATTGTTAATGAGATTTATCAAGTGAATATTGTACTTATAATTCTTAGACTTATGATCACTATAGTACTAACGTAAGAGATATCATTCAACATGACCCTTGCTATAGGTCACTAAAAGGTGAACCACTGAGGGTGATAAGATGAGATATATTACCTTATTATTAAAGGATAAATTATATGAGTGATATTTCTTATGTAAAAGGAATCTTTGCAAAATATAATGGTTAGAAAGGAAGTTTTCATAAACTCATTATCTAAGTTGCATGAGAAGTTATATGATTCATATGGTTAAGTCAAGTAAGGTTTAGCAGTTAAACCATGCCCTAGAACTAATTGAAATTTTGGTAAAGATGGAAGGATCATTCTAATACAGTAATAGTCACAATATGTTTTTATGAGGTTTTTATGATTGGATTAACTATTTGAATCTTAAAGGCGCTTTAAGATTCAAATGATTCAGTTACTAGAATGGATCAAACCCACAAACCATTATGGGTCTACCTGCCGGTGTAGTATACAACTTATTAGGTCGAACACATTAAGGATGTTTAGATCTAGATTAAGATCTTAATTTGGAAATTTTATTTATTCTTAGAGACCTTGATTTAAGAGTTATATTATTAATTATTTTAATTTGTTAAGTTTAGATCATACGCATACTACTGACATATCCAAAGTGTGATTTTCAGATTTAATTTGAAATTAAATAACAATTAGAAAAATATTACATTGACTAAATTAGTTTATTAAATGAAGATATAATGAATTTAATATCAGAACAATACCGAGCCTAAGTGACAAAGCACAAATTGACTTCGAACTTTACCGAGTAAAGATAGACATCATTTTGGTGTTACAAGTTTTTTTTTTTTTACTTTTTCCTAAAAAATGGAATTTAAAATGGATTCGGGAACCTAACCAGTAACTTAAAAGGAATCGAGCCTTGGAGGCCCACTTCTATTCCAAATGCTTGAATCTCATGAGTGAAGAACCAAGTAAGAGATTAACCTAGAGTTGTTATCCATGTGGATATATAATAGAGGCCGGGTAAAGGCTCGAAACCAAATAAAAGATGAAGGATGGTGGTTACCAACGGCGCATGGTGGCACATGGCCATCGGAGGAGTGGATTGCTCGATACACTCTTCTTCTTTCCCACCTCTTCTCTTAAATATTTCATAATGGATTTGTTAATTAGAAATGTTGAAG
This sequence comes from Coriaria nepalensis, assembly GCA_027186245.1. Taxonomy (NCBI): domain Eukaryota; kingdom Viridiplantae; phylum Streptophyta; class Magnoliopsida; order Cucurbitales; family Coriariaceae; genus Coriaria; species Coriaria nepalensis. The sequence goes on along the minus strand of CP114500.1, from coordinate 4,780,712 downwards.
CTAGGATTACGAATGGCTTTTGTTCATATGCATCAACTTGAATCTTAGTGTAGTCTAGTCGAATCAAGAACCTGAAAATCAATTTTGAAAATGATATTTCTGCTCCAAATTTAAGGAGATTCACCAACTTATAGTTATGTGTCATGCATATGATTGATCCTTATTTAATTAATTGATATTTATGGGTAATTATTGTAATTATTAGATATTATTTAGGAATTAATATAATTAAGGGATTCTTCCACCTCCTCAAGAATCCTATAAATAAGACTATAGGGGCTTAGCAAGATCATTTCATCCTCCCTTCATAAAAGACAAGTGATTGATTCTCCTAGAGAGAAAAGTAGTGCTTCCTCTAGTTCAAGTTTAGAGAGTTCATAGAGATGAATGCCCCAAACAAGAAATTTCTTGAGTGAGAAAGCTCATGTGGATCAAGGTTATAGGTCAAACATTTTGGCGACTTCATAGATCCTGACATTTCACTTGTTAAGGAGATTCCGTGTTGGTAGAAAATTTAGAATATTAATTGGTTCTGTCATTCTATATAAAACAAAATGTAATTTATAAATTCATCATTTTATTTTTCTTAGATTTTTTTTAGCTTTATTTTAAATATATATCATGAATATATGTTGCATGATCTTGATCTTGGTTTATGTCGATGAATGATTCAAGTTTTTCCCAAAAACTTATAAATATTTGTTTATGTTGTAGGATCACCCGTAGGCTAACAGTCCTAACATTATCTACATCTGCCCCAAGAAAGTCTATGTGGAGATTTATGGACTTGCTGGTCTATAGCAAACCCACCTCTTGCAAATCTCCTTCCTCTTCGTTCTACTTTCTCTTTCCTTCTGCGAGCTTTTTCTCTTTTAGATACCTCCTTTGTACTAAAATTATTAATCTACAAGTAATCTGTAAGCAGAAGTAGTAATTTAAAATTCTTTATCGGATATAATTCAAATCATTGATCAAACTCATAAATACATATAAAGTCAATCATATAAATATACATAAGATATATATATTTAACGAAAATCATAGAAATCTTAGGAAATTAAAAAGATTAAGATATAAGAAAACATATTAATCTTAATACAAAACCAAACAAACCTTCTTCATTAAATTCGAATACCAAGAGGAAGATGAGATATTCACGTGTTCACTCTCTAACAATAATCTATATGATTCATTTCGCTCAATTGAATTTCTACTTATAATCGACATATGAACCAAAAAGCTCGGAGAAAAGGAATTAAGAAAAACACACTTTTTCTCTCTATTTATTTCAGCCAAAGGGATGAGAGGCACACTCAATTTTTTGGCAAGCCTTAGAGAAGCTTATATAAAGCTCTCTTAGACTTAGGGTTACCATAAAATAAACTTACAACTTTAACTTAATCAATTATTGACTTAGTCAAAGGTTTTTTTAATTTAATTAAGTGAACATGGGGTCATTACCCACCTATATGGCCGACCACCTTGATGGGTTTTTGTCCATCTTATTTTAATTAACACTAATTAAATTGGCCTATGAAATACAATTAACCATTTAACTCATTAATCATTTAATGTCTAATAGCTAATTATGGATTTTCAAGCTAGTTCTATATATAATTAAATAAAAATTTATGATATAAATTATTATTTCCAAATTAAATTAATATTAGACTTAATTGTTAGTATTGCACGATATTGATTTAATAAATTAACAATTTATCTTTTGGACCTTATAGTTATACTATGAGATAGATTACGATTTTACCTTTAAAATTGAAATTATCTATTTTTTATTTTCTTCAATGATAGTTAAAATGAGTTATTAAGAATCTTAGTGTTTGTGGCCGATTAGGTTTTATATCATGCCTATAGAATCTCATATAACAATATAATTTTATCTAATTCATAATTAGATTCATTTAATTTAAAACAATCTTTTAAAATGAATATCTAATTCAATCATCTCATAATCGATTAACTTAAACTTCCAAACCAAGATTGACTTTTAGCAAAGTATCATGGCTATCTGTGAGATGAGAAGTAAGTATCTTTCATAAGAACCCGTTATGACTAAGATAATTTATAATAACGATCATTCCATCTAGCCAATATCCCGATTCGTTCTAGGGTATTTTTAAATATTAAACCACAATAAATAAATCATATGATCAGTTAGTATTCTTACTATTGAGAATTATATGAGTATTACGTTCAGTGTGCTTAGTCTGCACTAAGCTCCCATATACTTCTCTTGATGTTCCACTAACACTAATGACCATGAATTAATCTATCCTAGATATTAAGATAATCTTACGACTATGAATAATTCGTATCTTAAGTTTTAAACAACTTGCATCTCAACTGGCATAATCTCTATCATGACCTCAACTACATAACCTAAGACTCTAGATATTATCATGATATGTAATAAATGAACATATAATATTAATAAACATAATAAATAAATACCTTCACTATTATTAAATGAGTAATAAATAATAATATAGTTAATATCCATAAATAAAATTACATCATACAATATATATACCTATCGAGTCTATCCCGATTAGTTTTACTGGCATACACTTTCAAAATAATGGTATGTCCCACTACCTTATACTTTATACACGTATACCGAGGACACATTAATTCTCGACCATTCGCTTCCTATCTATTGCAAATACATGATCATTATAATGTTTTAACACCATCTAAGTACAAGTACACATGGAAGAAAAAATATATATCCCTTCATTTTATGCCGCCTAGTAGGCGTCTATTTCTATTCCCTTTTCAGTTTTTGTGTTCGCATTTGCACTTGTCTCTCTGAAGATTATAAATATCCTCAACTAGAGGACTATTTGTCTAGATTGATCTAGTGTCTTCATTAAGGGTAAACACTTTCATCCTATTAATTCTATTCATATCCTATATTATACAATTTATCTATATCTTAATAAGCTCAACTAATATTTCTAACCATCTTTTGTCTCTATCAAAACTAAAATTTAAATTATAACTTTAAACTACAAAACTTACACCGAAGGAAGTGGTCACCTGCGTGTCTAGTACATATGGGATTTGCCTACGAGATCACTCGAGCCTATACTCTAATACTTTTTAATTATTCAAAAAATACTTTTTAAGGAAATAATTAACTTTATAATATAACTAGTAGAAGTATTACTACTTAACCCAAAATGTCTAACAAAAATACAAAATAATTTGAATTTTTATAAAACTCAATAAGTTATAACTCATCATATTCAAATCTCAAACCCCAGTTACGTCATGTATATGTGCACAATATATACAAATATTCATATTCACAATTTTTTTTATAAAAACAAAATGGTAATTTTAGAAGCTTTTCCAAAATACGTTCTAAAATCTTCTCTGATGATACTACGGCTCAGGCCCATTATATTCCTCACGAGGTTGACAACACTTTATTTACCGGACCCTAAAGCTACAAACTTTAATGTTTGCTTACTTATAATACAAATAACTCCTATAAGCTAAAGTTGATATCTCACGTGACAAAATATATATTAGTTATATAAAACAATAAAATTCATTTGAATATTCATGAATATAAAGTTCTAATAACTATGCAACTAACATGCTTTACTTTCACTACTTTGGGCCCTAAGGATGTTGTCACTAGCATTACTATATTATGTGGTCCTTATGACTAATAAATCTATGATCAGCGATTCCGCTTAGTCTGATCAAACTATTTATGGGATCAGCAACTTCACTCAATCCACTTTGACCCAGCAACACCTCATTAAAATATTATGATTATGTCATATCATGCAACATACTTATTAACTAATAGCATAACATTATTCTTATCTGTCATTGCATGAAACTATTGTTGCTTTCAATATCTCCATAAAATATATGAATATAATCTATACATTAAGAACTTAGTTTTCAACATGTTATTTAAAATAACAAAGTTTCAAATAATTATACTTATCATCAATTCAATATTTATCATACTACATTGCTCTAATATAAATCGCAACATCTCAATCACAACAAACATCAAACATATAAAATACTTGTATTATAGGTAAAACTTTACTTACCTGAAGTCCGAATTATTCTAAAAAAGTTCCCGAGAATACATTTAAACTTATCTTAGTAAGGTCTTCCTTCTATAAACCTTACTATTTATTAATTTATTTAATTTACACAATCTAGTATTATTCAAATATCCTTAGTTTGAACCTTTTAGCTCTAACTCCTTGTCCAAGTATTGCTTTCACTTGAAAATCATACCACTTCTAATTAAGATTCTTAAAATAATCTATAAAAATCACAACTACAAATCATTATTTTTACTTCTTTAATATACTTCTTGAAGACATAATTTAGAGTTGCTTGATTTCATTATCTTTTAGCCTAAGTTTTGATAGTTGTATCTCTTAGCCCATAATTATAATTGAGTCTAAGATTTTTTACACTCTTAGTTCTATCTATTATGCATCTCCTTTGAACATTCCAGCTCAAAACTCAATCTTTCGCTACCCCTTCTACTTTTAATTTCTTGACAGTGTACTTTTACCCCTTCCTTTGTTAAATTTCATGCTTTAATAGTTGTGCTCCAAAGACTGTATGTCACATTTGGAAACCCATATTATTCTGAATTTTTTATGGTACCTTTATAAAGAATGCCTATAGCTCTTGTTTAAAGTTCAAATAAAAATATTTATGTTTCACGCATCAAAACTCTATTGTTCCAAAACCGTTCAATTAGATATCTATCTTCAACCAACATTTTTCTTTTGCCTATGTCTTATTGTAGAGGTACTAGAAAATTCCTAGACAGATTTGTTTTGGAAAGCTAACATCCTAAGTTTTCATAATTGATATGATTCACTTAATTTTGATTAGTATAACTCAAGTTACACATTTTCAAAGTTGCCAATCAAACTACCAACGTTTTGGGAATATATTCTGCTTTGACTTACCTTATACAGAATAACATCCTAAGCTTCCTAATTCATCAAGAAATCATGACCTTCTTTGAGCTTGAGAGGGTTTTATAATAGTGGAAGAAACTTGAAGAAGAATAAGATGAGAAGAAGAGGGAGAGAGAGGTTCATGTTTTTCTTGTAGAGAAATGAAAATTGTTTAAACTAAGTTTTAGAATTATCAAATGGTGAAATTTGACTTAGATATTTTTCTTATCATCTCCCTTAATCTTTATCATCTCTTTATCTTTATCAAGACTTTTCTTTTTAACTCATCTAAATGGGGTGGTCGACCAAGTGGCGAGGGAATTGGGTTTTGGCCAAATTTTCATCTTTGTATATTTTTTGGTCATTTTGGTAATAAAGGATGATTTTACCCCACTAAGTTTTATGGATTTTGGGCCAAATTTTTATTTTTCTTCTACATCTAAATTAATAAAGACGCATAAGTTCATATCTTTTACCGAACAAAAAAAATAATTAAATTTAAGCTCTAATTATTTAAGAAAACCCACTTAAAAAAATTATTGCTAACTTTATAAGGTTTTGACCTTAAGCTTTAACTTGAAGAAAACTGTAAATATTTCCTTTCTAATAATTAAGGTACAAAATTAGTATAGGTAGTAAAGATAATTAAAAGGAATATTGGAATAAAGCTACTGTATTTTTTTATTTATTAAACCAAGATACTAATTTTTTCTCCTAGAAAATGACATACATCACTTGTTTTATCCTATCAATATTTATATCCATTTTAACCGACATCCATATAAGAATGGAAAGAGAATGGCCAATTTTAGGATAAGATAACTATAAATTTGGAGTGTATTTCAAATATCTACAAATTCTCTTAATTACAACGAGATGTAGTTACTTGGATGATGCTTAAAATCTAGCACATAAGCATACCCTAAACATAATATCTAATCAAAAAGTGGTTCCGTATAATAAAGATCCTATCATGCTTCTATAAAACTTTGGTTCAATAGAAATACCTCCATCATCTATGTCAACAGAAGTTGATAAGCACATAGGAGTACTATTGGGCTTTTCACTTTCCATTCCAAACTTTTTGAATAAATCCTTGATTTAATTTGATTTATTGATGAAGATCTCTTATTAGTTTATTGATTTGAAGTTCAAGAAAATAGTTGAGCTCTTCCATCGATCATATTGAATTCAAATTCAACTTTCATATGCTTAGAAAATCATCGAACATAAAACCTCATTAGTAGACCAAATATTATATCATTAACATAAACTTGCACAATCAAGATTTTTTTTTCTTTTTTCATAGTAAATAGTGTTTAGTCTACCTTTTCTCTTAAAAACCCATTTGCTATTAGAAAAGTGTTGAGTCTTTCATACCAAGAAGCTTGACCTTTAGTATCGTTGAACAAATGATTTAGAAATTTTGAATCTTCAAAACTGAGTGGTTGTTTTACATATACTTCTTTGTTAGTAAAGTTATTCATGATAATTAGATAGTGGCTCAGTAATGGCATCCTTACTTGGAACCTAGTAAGAGGTATGTGCGTTTAAGTCATATAAAGAGAAATATGGGAACCCATAATAATTTTTTTGGAAAAAAAGAACAATCATTTAAGAAAGTACTTCTTACATGCATTTGATAAAATTTTGAAATTCATAAAGCATGCAAAGGCTAAGAGTAATCTAATTGCTTCAATCCTAACTATAAAAGCATATATTTCATCATAATCCATCCCTTCTTCTTAACTATAACCCTTAACAATCAACCTAAGTTGTTTCCAGTCACATTTCCATTTTCATCCATTGTGTTTGGAAACGTACGTTGTGTTCCTATAACTCTACGATCATTTGGCCTAAGAACTAAAGGTCAAATTCATTTTTAGTAAATTATTCTACATGTATGGTATTAACCCAAAATTCTTCATTCAAAGCATCCCCACTTTTTTTTTTTTTTTTTGCTTTATTTATTTATTTATATTTGATAGAATATCCCTATTCTAATAATTGACAACTAATGATATACACATTATTTACTCTAATGGCAGTTTGTAATCCCTGCCACCACTAGATATATCAAAGCTTTCACGAACAAAGAAAAGGGTGAGTATTTACATTAATAAATCTTGTAAAAGAATTGTCCATCAAAAAAGAAAAACAAATTCTAAGAAAGAGGACTCTAACTTGAAGGTAGTTTTAGATGATGTAGGTATATGAAAGGAAGAGGCACTTTTTGAAAGAGCACTTCTACTGATCAACTGTGATGAGAAGCATGATCAAAGTTGTTCTTTCTTAGAAGAAGAGACGTCAAAAAGCTTGACAAGATTTTTCAAGATTTCAATAAGAAATTATTATTAAAGGGAGACAAATCAGACTCTAACGTTGCTACCATTCTAGTCAAGGATATTCTTTATATCTCCAAGCTAGTATTCAAAGGAAACATAGCTGAGAAAGTGGAGTTGCACATTTATGGGATGACTCCATTTCTCTATTCAACATAGCTTGTGCATAATTATCAAGCCTCGGAGGTAAGGAAGCATGAAATCTATAAATGCGGTCATAAAATTAAAATTCCACAACAGGAATCTGAATTTCAGTTTCATGCAGGAGATTACATGCTGATTTTGTATTTGCCAGGCAATGATCCTCATCAAGATTTTCTTCACTGTAATTATACTCTTTGGAGACATATGATCAAGATGTACTGATAGGCTAGCTCATTGCAGCCTCTTCTTTCTTGTATTCTATGAGTGCTTTATCTCTTTATTTGTTTGTCCTTGCATCTTTACTAATAATGTTGCTCTCTGATAACTCAATCCATACATCAGTAAGGTATTGATGAACCTCTAGAGCAATGTGAGCCCATTTGTTTCATATCTTAGCATGGAGTTGAATGACATTGCTCTCTTCGACCATAGTGAAAGCACCCTTCTTAATTCTGGTCTCAAATGATTCGAATGGTAACAACGACTCTTCCTACATAGAGAAGCCAGAATGTTTCTGAACCATATTCCAATTCTCCTCACCAAGCTTCTGTATATATTTCATTATAATGGCATATTCTTTTGGTGTCCATGGCCCCTTTTTCAACATACCACCACCTTCCCTACACCATAGTACGATTTTTTTTCATCATCCTATGGTATCAGATATCTACCAATCTCTTTTTTTCATTCTACTCTGCTTGTTTAGTTTCAGTGTATTAAATAGGACCAAGAGAACAATGAAATATATTAAGAGTCAATATAGAAAATGAAGCATACTCACATTGATTTCTCAATAATACTCTAGTTATTTAAGTTAGATCACTAATGATCTCATTTTCAAGAAGACATTTATACTCTTGGAAAAATTAGTCTCATGTCATCATGAGGTGTTTCAAGATTTTGTTCAACCTCAATTTTGTTTCTCCTTTATAGTAACGCCCTTAACTCTTCTAACAAAACCCTCAATTTCGCACAAGATGAGGCAGTTTCATAAAAAAGATAGACATATATGAATTCTCCAACAACTAATGTCCGTTTATTAAAAAGCACTAAATGATTCTATGTATTAAATATCTTGAAAATATTCCTTCATCACTTTTAGAGTCAAATTTCCCAATGATTTCTTTCAAATAATTTACACAAAATATTTGCATCCAAATACTTGACAATATACAATATTAGGTTTTCTGCCTTCGTAAGGTTCTCATGTTTTCTTTAGAATAGGTCTTATGGAAACACAATATAGAATATTGGTAGTGGTATGCGTATAGCTTCAACATAAACATATTTTAGTAAGTTATTTTCATGTAACATTATCATATCCTTATCAAAGAACGGCTAATTTTTTCTTTCTACAACTCTATTTTCTTGTCATCTTCTTGGTTAAGAAAAATTATGATCTAACAATTTTCATTGGAAACTAATTTGAAGTTCACCCTTTTCATTTGGGACTTTCTTTAAAAAATTCCAAACTTTTCAAGAAAAGAAAAAAAAACAAAAATCATTTTTATGAGCAAGATAGCTATATTTAGCTTTGAGATTTAACACTCTACAGCAATGTTTCAAATTTGAAGAATATCACTATAGCAAAGTTAATTAAAATTATTTGAGAATTATTTTTCCTCTCCTTTTTTATGTTAACAAAATTCTCTCTCCTCTTTTAATGTAAACAAATAATATAAATAATAATACTTTATTAATTTAAAGAATAAAATAAAAAATCTAATATGAAACTATCTGAAAGATTTATTTATCGAAATTAATTAAAATTAAATTAAATTTAAAGAATATAAAAAATAACTAGATATAAATACAAGATGTTCAAACCTTTAATATAATATTCAAGATTTATTACTTTAATAGTAACCAAGTATATATCATCTTTAAATGGCATTCAAATCAATAATATACACATTTCTATGTCTTTTACCTATGAACTTCACTTTGTTATAATAATAAACCTTACAAGTTAAAATGTAAGCATCCAAAAGATAATTTGAGACTTTTGTCACATAACTGACTTATGTTTATTAAATTATGTTTCAATCAGATCAAATATCAATACATAATCAATTTAATAGAATTAATAAGTAGTTTAACTCCATCATAAATAGTTTCACTTAAGTGATCTCTGAAAATTATTTTACCACCCTTTTTAAGCTTAAAAGACAAGAATTGATCTTCGATCATCTGTCGAAAGCATTCACTATCTAGTTACCATTTGTTTCCACTTTGTAGCTATAAACAATACAACTCAAGTTGATATCATTGGTATGGGCACTTGGTGCCTAGTAGAATTAGTTCTCAAAATTTCATTAGGAACCTATACATGTTTAATTTTCTTAATATATTTATTCTTGAAAAAGCAATGAGAAGTAGTATATCCTATTTTGCAACAAAAATATCCAAATGAGGATTTGACATCACTAATGCTTTTGACAAAGAATTTTTTCAAGATATTTAACTTTTAAGGAGGGTTCATACACTAAATCGACTTTGTCAAAAAAATTTATTTAGTATCTAGAACTTTGTCAAATTTTCCTTTTCCACCAACAAAGCGGTAATCGTGGTAGACAAGGTACACGAACTTGCACTAAAAATGTCTTTTGATAAGCAGTAAGAATAAAGAGAAAATGCTCTTATGACTATGTACTATAGTAAGAGTTCATTAATCAAAGAATAACCATGGAAAGGAGAAACTTAAAAGTTTAGGGTGACACAGAAAAGGGAGAAAGTGAACAAACATAGATGAAGAAAGTACCCGAACTTGAATCTGATGACGAAGAAGAATATTCCAAGATTTAGATTACGAAGATCGATTCTTTACCTTTTTCTGTTTTTCTTCTTTGTTTCATGTACTTTTTTATTTTATTTTTAAGTTCTTATTTTTTTTAGGTTAGGATTAATAATAGACTCGGTTATAATGGATCAAATCGAGATTAGTTTAAAACCCGATTTTTTAATTTTTTATGTTAGAAAGAGATAGTAAATATTTTATAAGTAGGTTATTGACTTATTGAGTAAAGAGTATTTACTATTTTCTATCAATAATTCAGGTAATGAATGGTTATTTACTCTTTAAAAAATTAGCCGAAAGTTTATGATTAACAAATTTATAAAAGAGTGACGAAAATTCAATTCACCTCTAATCCGGGTATGAATTTACTCGCTGGTCCCACTTAGTAACCATCAAAACCCGCAATCATTTCCTAGTTTTCTCTGTTTTCTCTTCTCCCTCGGTTTCTTCTCTGCGTACGAACTGTGCACTACTGCTTGTCTCATCTCCTTCTCTTCAAATCGTCCTTGTTTTCTTGCAAATTACTCGTACGATCTGTCTATTTTTCTTCTAATTTCATCAAAAATTGGTTCAATTTCATCTCGCTAAGTTCTCATCTTAACTGGATCGCGCTTGTGGGTCTCAAATTTTAGAGGTATGTACGTCTTCTAAAGTCCAAACTTCAGCTCAACTCTTGAGTTTGAACTGTTCATATACCCTTAAGTCACCTGCTTAAACTCTCTCTACGCTTTCTTCTCGCTCGAGTCTCAGTCGGTATTGATGGAGGTGGATTTGGATTACCGCAAGCTCAGTATGTATTTTACTTATATTCTGTGTCTTCAAGAATATTGAATCTGATTCATCTTGCATGATATGGGTCTCATGAAGTGAGTAACTTGCTTTCTGGCAGTGGATAAAAATCCTTCAATTGCTCAGGATGAGGATATGATAGAGAGCTCTGACGGAAAGGATCATATTATGGCGGAAGAGAAAAACAGGGATATGGAACCATATGTGGGGATGGAGTTTGAATCTGAGGAAGGTGCCAAGGTGTTCTATGATGCATATGCCAAACGGCTTGGTTTTATAATGCGTGTTGATTCATTTCGACGGTCAATGTGTGATGGGAAGGTGGTTTGGCGTCGGCTCGTTTGTAATAAAGAGGGTTTCCGTAAGTTGAGGGCGAAAAGAAGTGAAAACAGGAAACCTCGGGCCATAACTAGAGAAGGGTGTATGGCAATGATTGTTGTTAAGAAAGAGAAAACTGGAAAATGGGTGGTCACAAGATTTGAAAACGAGCATAATCATCCACTCACTGCTACACCTTCCAATGGACGTCGACGTGTTCTTCTATCCCAAACACCGGTAAGTTCATCTATTCAAGTACTTTAAGTCAATATGTCTCGCTCTATAAAATTTAATTTTAGTTACTGAATTGTAGTGTATTGGGTCGATAGGGGAAATGTAGATATAGTATGTGTTGAAAATAATTGTCTCTTTCTTTAGTCATACTCATTCAAGGTATGGCACAATTTCATTTGTCAGACTAGGGCACGAGTCATACTCATGCAAGAATTTCTTCTTTCTTGTTATTTGTGTTAATTGTTTATCTTTTTGGTGTTTTGTGTGCAACTTATTGAAAGTTTTTCTGCTCAATCTATTGTTCCCTTTTAACAACACAAAATTTGACTGCCATTTGACACTAGTTGCTTATAATGAAAAGGAGGAGACATGTTTTGCTAACTATCTATGACATTCTGATTTTTTTTTTTAATATTTCGGTTACTATGGTAGGTCCATAGATTGTTTTGTATGTTGTATCTGTTACAGTTGAAAATATTGTGTAAGTCTACTTAACAAGTAGAATAGTAGCTAGCTGCATGTGATGTTTTAATTTTTACTTGTTGACGACTGGAAACTAATTGCTATAAACTGATATAATGATACAAATATGAGTGGAAAAAATATCTTCTACATTGGGTGCATGCCATCGATATGAGAGGGACAATGGGTCCCTTGTGGACATTGCCCAACTCTTTTATGTTGGTTGCATCCACCCAGTAGTAGAACTGACTCCCACAAGTGGGGACACAATTGATTAGATGAAGTTTCCCAAGATGTGGTATTAGTCTGTTATGTCGTATCCAGAAAGTTACTGTAGAGTTTATCTAGTAAACTGGAGAAATGAGGGATGCTGTAGTGAGGAGTCGAAAGTCATAAGCACGAATATATTACTGCTTCAAGGGACAGAAATCATCCATCCAATAATAAAGATTAGACAATTAACTGAAATATCATTTCGATTTCCTAGCCTTGAAAAGGTCTAGTTATAGCTTTAGGGAGAAAAAAATATTTAGTTTGCTCATGTCAAGATTGCAAAATGGTCTTCATGTTTTCTCTTCCCCGTAAGTTATAAGCTACCAATAGACAGTACATATTTGGGGGTTGTGCATGTTGGAGAAGAGGTTCATTTCTCTCTGAGATGTGTTCTGTTCTTATCAAGGGTAGTTGGTATTTGAATGCCCTTTTCACCCCTGCTTTCACACGTATTCGGGAATACATTTTTAGAGAAGTAAATTAAGTTGTTGATTCTTTTGCAAACATTGGAGTTTCAAATAAGGCTGACATAGATTTATTTACCACTTATTCTCTTCCGGAGTCTATTAGATTTAAACTTTTTGATGATAGGTAGGTTCTAATCAACTGAAATGTTGATGGGATGGAGTTTTATCATAAGGTTACATGAAGCTTTGATTATGTTTTAGTAGGTGTTTTCTGCGTTCTGTTTGGGAAGTGAAATTGCAAGCAAGAGTTTTAGTTTACTTGAGAGGCCTTCAACTCAGTTTTAGAACATAAAACTATGTCAGCCAAACATCTACGAAACCCTTAACCTTAAACCCAAATTTCATGCCAGCCCAAGCCTAATGGCCTGTTAGAGCTCTGCATTCCACGTGTCATTGTCCCCCTCCTTTGTATGTTAGTCTTTTTTTTTTTTCTTTCTCATTTTATTTAATAAATCTTTTTGTGCGTTGTTTTCTCTGTGGATAGCAATGTCGTTTCTCTTTCCTAAACTGGAGTGAATAGTAGAGTTTATTTTATAAAAGCAATGTCGTTTTCACCTCCAAAATTTTCAGGATGAGAAAGATATAAAGATCCGAGAATTGAGTGTTGAGTTGCATCGCGAGCGGAAGCGATGTGCAGCATACCAAGAACAGCTTGAAATGATTTTGAGATACATGGAGGAACATTCCGAACATCTATCCAAGAACATTGATGATATTGTTAGAAGTGTTAAAGAGGTTGAATCAGTGAAGGCTTCGCATTCACACAGCTAATGTTAATATTCAGTTGATTCCTTTGTACATATGTTGTTTTGTACATATGTTGTTTTGTACATATGTTGTTTTGTACATATGTTGTTTTATCGGCTGTTGCTTGTTTTGTAGACTTTACATCCTTTTGTAGGAAATGGAATTGTTTTAGCTGAATCATCATATGTACAAGACGTAATAGGTTTCTAACGTCGTGAGGGAACCGTTACCATCGAAGACTCAAAATGTCGGGTCCAGTTTATTCATAGTAGAAACTGAAACGGTGCCACTTTGGAAAAGCTTTCTCTACATTTACAGAATCTACTCCAAAAAACAACCCCTCCCCATAAAATTTTAAATTTTAATCTTTTAGCACTGAAGACTTAACTTGGTTTTGAACAAAATCCTCCATGCATGCCCAATAAGTCTCCATTCCTGCGACACGCTTTGCAAGATCCAAGCCCACGTCCATCCATTTCTTAGCCAAATCAATCTGTCCAAGCCTCAAAGGTATTGCGGCTCGATTCCATGCAGTCATGGAAAGCCATTTTCCTTCTTCAGCAGGATACTCACCCTCCTTTAACCCCACCATTATGCGATAAGCTTGTCTGTACATGTTGTACACATCATTTTCATCTCCACTGTTAATGCTAGCAATAAGCTTGCGCACAACAACAGCCACATTTTGATACTCTAACTCTGCCAAGGGGGAAGAAAGGAGAGCTGAGAGACACTCGGTCAGAGCAAAGTTGGCTACTTGAAGATTGAAAAGTGGACCGCCCTGTGAAGAACAGGAACAGAGGGCAATCTGGAGCAAATGCTTTGGATTGCAAACTTTTGAGCCGGCATAGCTTTTCACAAGGAATTGTTGGGTTTCTCGATCATTCAGCCTTCCATGTATATTGTAGGAACTCAAAGTGTATAGGAACAACAGCTCGGCCTCATCAATGCTATCGATTAAATCTTGCTTGACTCGGTTGTCAAGCCCAATTGACTTGAGTATCTGCAAAAAGTACCCAATCAGTAACTCCATTACAGGGATGGAAGAAAGTATAACATTAAAGATCACAAGGGGAAATAAAGTTCATGGGACAAACGGGTGGACATCATTTGTTTAAATGGCATAAAAAAAGGTACAACTATCAACTGAACAATTTAATTAATTCTTACCTCCCCTGCTCGAACTAGCATTTCTTTTGCTTCCTTAACTTTAGCGGTTGATAGTGCTGCCTTTGTCTGGTTTTCTGAAGCAATCATGGCAGATACTGCCAGTGTCAGTGATTTGCAAACAATGACACTGTTCTCTTCCCCAAGTCCATCAACTGAACAGCCATAAAATTCTGAAGCTAATGTCAGAAACTCAGCACATAGATCATACTTCCTCTCCTTCCCCATTCTAGTCCCCAAATTCCATGAAGTTGCAGAAAACCAGTTCTGCTCCCGCTTCCCAGCTTCCCATTTTCCAAAGAAACAATCAGACCCAAGTTCATTTGCCTGGTCACGTACAAGTTTCATGAATTTGAGAATTTCCAGCTCATTGGCAGATGATTCTTGAATGAGAATTGCAATTAAGGTGCGTAGGATTACAACTTTAGATGTTGGCATAGGTTTTGCTGATGCATAGGAATCTAGGAGATATGAAAGAGAGGCAACTGCAACTGGAAAAGCACGGCAGGCAACAGCTTCATGGGCAGAGAGAGAGAGAAAATCAGGAGTGAAACCAAGACAAGTCATCATAGCTTGTATCTGATTAGTGGCGCCACTATGATCATTCTTTTGCAGATAGATCTTAAACTGCATAAATCGTAAGAGAATTCAAGGGTTGTCCTAGGGTCAATGAAGTAACTGTAGAAACACCATGAACTACAGATAGAATCAATTGCAAATGGTGCGGGAACACTACGAGAAAATATTCACAACATGCGTCAAAAAGGGGTAAGAGAATACCTTCAGAAAAGCACAAGCTATGTTTGGTTCAAGCTGGCAAGAAAAACAAAATAGCTTTAGGTCAGAGATACAGCAAAAGCAGTAGAAACATGACTTAGACTCATGGTTTTAAGGAATTAAAGTTCCTAATCATTTGAAGAAAATTCCAGATTCCAATTTTTATTGAGGATACCTTTTCAGCCTCGTTGATGTATTCTCCAGCTTGATCTAGCAGAGAGAGACCAATATAGCAAAGGCATAATACTCTAAATCCTTTGGCACGGAGAAGACTATTATCTATATCATATGGAATGTAAAGCATAGATTTTTCAAACATCTCTGCACTGATCTTGTAGTCTTTCAATCGAAAATGATCTGCAGCACTGAATAAACAGATAAAAGATTATTGAAAGAAACAGTCAAATTTCTGAGAATGCTCAAAGAGACCTCTACTGCTTATTGAAAAAGGAAAAAACGGATATAACATGAGTGGTTTTCTTTCTTCCGTTATGCCTGCCAGAAAATGATTTTAGCCTAGCTGGAATGATTCTTTTTTTCTTGGCCGCTTGATCGAGGGGATTGGCCTTCATATACCTTCCATTTTTAAGTCAAACACCTATTTATTTGAACTTAACAACTAGACTTTTACCGCTTATAAGAGGAAGGGTAAACAGTATAAAAACTTTAGGAGGAATATAGGAAAATATGTATTGTAGCAGCACTTGAGAAAAGAGGAGACTATATGCAAACTTTTAGTCAAAGACAAGAACTGATAATCAACTATAAGGAGAAATGAAGACACGGACATGTTGAAAGTTAAAATCAATTCAAACTCAACCCCATTTTCTTTGCACCAAATTAGTTTAAAGAATACATTGTATCCTCAGATTATGTAAGCAAGTATTGGCCTGCAATGCCTTTGAAAACAATCTAACATGGAATATATTCAGTGTTCCAAACTGGATAACTGAAGAAGGAAACTGAGTAATAGCAAAGGATGCAGAAAGTGCAACTTCACCCAAGAAATTCTACCTCAAGGAACCTCAAACCATGTCGCTGTGAATAGCAATGCACAAACAAGAGATGTCAAGACTCAAGATCGAGGATGTCTTAACTTACGAGAATTTCGTTGAAACTCTCTAAGAAGATTATTACAGAAAAGTGTGTGTAGTTGAAGAAAGTTGGGAAGACTGGAGCCTTAGTGGTCCATGTATATGCATCCCAAAAACATATAAATAAAAGCGATAATCACAGAAAATGAAGATCAAAATTATCAAGGCTGAGAACCTAAATTTGTGGAAATTCCAATATGATTTTCAGGAGGTAAATCAAAGTAAAACGAAAATGATCAATTAAAGACAAACACAACCAGTCAACCATGGCAGAAGACGTGCCCCAACCCAAACATGATTAAAATCAAATCGAGATACTGTTTTAAGGATGATGCAGGGCATTTTGCAATTTTGTAATGTAAACAATCAGGACTCGTTTTAAACAGATACCTAATAAGCTACTAAAAAAAAAACAACCACAAAAAAGTTTACTTATAGATTGACGACCAGACCACATTGGGCGTCGCTAACTGGCAAATCGATTTTAGACAGCAAAAAAATCTAGAATCTGATGAAAACCACACATACTAAACCAACTTCTTACCAAATGAATGACCAGCTACAAAAGCAGTGAAAGTATTTTAGAATAGAACTAGGAATCAAAGGTTATCGAGAAAATGAGAAATGATGTACCAGTTCCAGAGCAGAGCGTGTATTGCCTTCCTCTGCTTTGCTTCTGCCTCTGCTTTAAAAAGTGCCACCACTCTCTCGTCAGACACCATCTCCGCCACAATTCTAGCCCTGATGACGTCACGTCCATCTCCAACCATTCCGTGGACCACCCTCACTGTTGCACCGGTGCTGATGTGGCAGCGCCCCAACAGCCCCATAAATACTCCCTTTGCGGTTTCTGCTCCCGCCGTTCCTGCTGCCTCAGTGTAGGCCTCCACGGCCGACACCCAAACGCCCTCAGGGATGCCATTATTTACAACCATGCCCCTCAGCTCCTTCTCGGCCTCTGCGTACTTGCCCAATCCCAGCCACGCCTTCATCGCTAGAACAGGCAAGCTCGGATGATTGTCTTCAATATCACCTTCTCTCAAAACCCTAAGGCACTTGATCACACATTCGAATTCTCCAATCTGCAAATTGACAGCTGAGATGAACCGAAGGGCCTTGGACCTTAGGATCTTGAAATCAAGCGACTCTTCCCGTGATTTTGCCGCAAGCAATCCCTTCTCGTAGAGATCCAGGGCTTCGTTCATAAGCTTTAGAGCCTCGCTCATACTACGATTTTCGTTCTTAGACATCTCCATTTTTCCGAATGTCATGTACTGGTTTGCTAGAGCTTTAAAATGCTCAGGCGAGCCAAATAGCAAAGTTTTGGCTCGATTCAGCAGGGCCAGAGAGAGATTTCGGTCAGAGACTTCCCAAGCAGTCCGAGACCTAGCGATAATCAGATCGAAAAACAGTTTCCTCTCACCAACATCCGAAACCGTGCGAAGATCGGCCTTGGAGATGAGATCTGACGCTCTCTCGAAACAAGTGGACGCGAGATCGAAGTTCTGAAGATCGAGCCAGATCAATCCGGTCTTGTAGTAAAAGGAGGCAGACTTAGCGGCAGGGGAAGGGACGCCGATAACTTTTCCGGCGAGAAACAGTAGGTCGGCGGCAATATGGCGAAGAGAGGCATGGTCGTTGGAAGAGCGGTGGAAAGAGGAGGTGTTGGAGAGGTCGACACATGCATTCCAGAGGCAGTAGCTGAGCTTCCAGAGATGAAGGTTTAAGGAATTAGAGAAGGGTGCGAGTTGACTCAGCTGAGTTAGGCATTGGCGGAGATCGCGTGAGACGGTGTGGAGAAAAGGCTTACCAGGAGGAGGAGGAGGCTCTGCTCGCTTGATTAAGCTCTCGATTTGGGAAACAAGATGATTGGTTTCTTCCTCCTGGGTATGGGAATGGGTTTGCTGTTGCTGTTGCGGTTGCGGTTGCGATTGAGATTGAGAAGGCGACGAGATTTCCGTGATTCTCATTTGCGTTTTTGGCGGGACGTTTCTTACTCGCCCACTTTACACATTACTGTATTTTATTTTGAATATACTTAGTTTATCTACGTCATTCTAAAATCACCTCTCAGTCCAAGTCTCTAAACCTAGGGTCGACCCCGAAACCGGCCGAAGTTGAGCTAGTTGCCGACTCCAGAACCTGACCAATTTAGTTATGATTATCCAACGAAACCGAATCGATATTAGATAGATCAGTTTTGGTTAATCTCGATTAGTATTAGTCGGTTTTTATATATGAAACCTTTTTTCGCTTTATTTTTACCTAATTCTTTTTTAATTAATTTTGAATATTTAAGATCCCTAATATATTAATAAGTGATTAATGAGTAAGTGGGAAAATATGAAATAAGAAAAAAAAAAAAAAGTTAAAATATAATAATAATAAATAACTTATTATATAATTATAAATAAAAATAATTAAAAAATGGATATTTCAATCAACTGTTCAAAATTTGTTTTATCAATTGAAACCGGCCGTAATAAAAATTTAGGCAATAAAATCCAGAAATTATCAATTTGTTTGGTGCAAATTTTTTTTTTGTTGCACAAGCCTATCTAAAATAGCCCTTCCTTCCCCTTATCATTTAATCATAGTAAGGAATTAGGATTAATCTCCAGTTTTATAGAAAATTAGATAAATTATATACAGATCTTTTAAAATTTATTAATATTATATGTGAATTTTTTTAAGTTGTACGAATTATAAATCTCTTTAAATTTGCTTTAAATTATTAATAACCCAATTTATCAATAGTCAATATTAAATTTGAAAGTCAATCTTTTCTTTGTTGTTGAAAGACCTAAGCCTTCAATTATTTTATGAGACCAAAATAAAATTATAAATGGATCATGAGGTTTATTGAAATTATAATAAGATATTATGAAATTTATAAAAAACTATAAGTGAATCACATAAAATTTTCGAAAGTTACAAGTGAATTTCAATAATAAATCTTAGAGATATATCCAATATATATATAGTACTTTGTCATTGTAATACATGATTCATCTACTAACAAAATTATTTAAAATTAGATTTAGGGAAGTTAAGTAGAGATATATGTGATTGTAATACACAATTCATCATGCTAACAAAATAATTTGAATTTCGACTTCGTAAATTTAAAAAGAAATCACTCAATTTCACATATTAGTTAATAGAAGTAATTCATATACACTTAATATATATATATATTCAAAGAGTTAGTATATGTGAAATAGAGTTTTTCTTTTGCCTTTTACTTCGCATCTTTAAATCTTATTTCAAATTATTTTGTTACCACGATTAATTGTATATTACAAAGTAAAATACATATATATTGGATATATCTTTAAGATCTATTATTAGAATTCACTTGTAATTTTTAAAATTTTGAGGGATTCACTTGTAATAAATTTTAAAATATCCACTTATAATTTTAATAAACCTAAAAGGATTCATTTATAATTTTATTTTGTTCTTATAAAATAATTGAAGGGTATAAATGCCTTTTTCAATAATAAAAATTAGTTGACTTTCAATTTAACATTGACAATTGATAAATAGAGTTATTCATAATTTAATGCAATTTTGAGATGATACACTTATAATTTAAAAAACCTCAAGGACCACCTATAATATCACTAATTCTCAAGGGATTTACATGTCATTTATTCTTAGAAATTTAGGATATAAAGTAAAATCTTGATAAATTAATAATGTTTGACTAAAAAAATTTATTAATTTAGTGAAATATTAAATTATCAATAAATTAATAATTTATTAATTTATAAAAGTATTTTTAATTTATTAACTATATTAAAAAAAATAAACATGAAATTTAGCTTGCTGAGTATAGAATGAATATCCACTATACTTTAGTCCTCGCATGCAAGTCTCAAACTCAAGAAAATTATCATATTTATCTTAACAAACTAATTTTCTTATATTCATTGCCAAAAACATATCATGATTAATCAAGCATAATTGTTGCTAAAAACGTCCAAAGATAATAAGAAAATCTATAACTTTTTTATGTTGATAACTTTGCCCCAAAATATCACTCTAGTGGAAGAAATTACATCGTAAATACTTAGTTGAAAAAACGTCTTTAAAAAATAATATTTAGTGTCTACTATTGACCTTGTTTCGAAAACAATGTCTAAAAGAAGTGATGATATTGAATAATTTTTTGTTGCATTATGAGAAAATCACATAAGAACTTCTTATCACGTTAAGAAAAGTTAAAGATGATATCTAAGTTTATGTCAATTTCAAGAAGAAACAATCAATGATTGAGTCATATTTTTAAGAATGTCCTATATTTAAATCATAAGCACTATATTTTCGGAAATTATTAACTTATATATTGCATGAGACCTATATAAAATTTTCAAAATATATTATCTTATAAATTTAGCAAATTATTAATTTAGCGCATTATCCCAAGTCGAGACTGCTTAAAAATATTATTTAAATAAAGTTATTAATTTATCGATTATTAATTTATCAAGATTCTATGTATTTTCTAAATTTTAGATAAGTAATTTTAAATCTGAAGCTTGAGGGAAAATATGATCAACTTTTTTGTATTGTTGATAGATGAAATCATGTGGTAGTTGGATCCGTCAAGTAGAGCTGAGGCAACAATGGAGTAGTTGTGTTATAAAACGACTGATGATTTTTTGCAATAATATGATAAATCTTGTATTGAACTGAATATGGAATAATGCTTTCTTCATTGATATTTGAGCTAGGTTCAAATAAGAAGTAAGTTCAATCAAATATTTCATGAAAAAAGGAAAAAAAACAAAAATATAGAGCAAAGTTCACGGGACTATTAATGTTAGGAATCACATCAAGTTCAGTTATGAACCTTTACGAAAATAATTTTTACTACTTCCATAGTTACAATCTATTCGGCCTTAGTGAAAAACTTTGCGGTTAGTGAAAGTATAATATTCATCAAGCCAATCGAGTTTTACCTGATAAGATATTTAATCATATCAATCAGTTTTGATTTGTAGAATTTATCAACTAAACAAATACTTTGTATTTAGGTGAACATTTAGTCTATCATATTAGTTATCATTATGTTAGAAATGATATTGTATGCATATTGATTGTCTGACATACCTAATAGATTTCCATATTTTAGATATGTATTTAGAACCATAATAGCGATCATGTTTGGCGAGATCCAAGTAGCTTAATATCTAAGATCTGAACTGTAATAGTCATACAACTGTTATGATGGGATAATGATAATCCGACTATTACAGGCACTATATTCTTTGAGAGAATAATAATATTCTTATAATCATCGATATTGAAGAATATCAAAATAGGCATGTAGATGATTATAATAATTAAACATGATCACTGAAATGTCTCAATAGTAATAATATAGACTGTTGATGAGAATTGTCAAGTGGCTACTATACTTGTGATTCTTATATCTAAGATCACCATGCTGAAAATCCCTCACTAAATTTAGATTAGCCATTTACCTACTGAAAAAAGACTATTTGATGGAACACCCCTAGAATAAGTCAATTAGATACTTTTCGTTGCCAATTGACCCTTGAATTTATTTGAAAACACTTTGAATCAGTCAATCTTTATTTCTTCTTTGTAGAGGAATCCTCCAATTTTTACAAGATGCCCCTGGATTCAGTAAAAATTCCTTCTTACATTGTTGGAGTGTCTTTGAATCAACCAAAATATCTTCCTACTTTACTTGATAAACTCTCGAAATATCAAAAAGGATAAAAAAATTAAGGGAAAAAGTGGTCACATGCCTAATAAGCTATGCGGCCACATGAACGGTCAACCACCTTTGGCTCAGGGGGGCATATCCTTCACAACTTCTATAAATTTTGTTGTTGGGTCCGCCTAGTGGTCAGTCCCTTAGTTGATGTTTTTAACTTTCATTGGGTCGGCCTAGTGAGCGATCCTTTTGTAGATGATTAGACTTTTCCTTGTTGCTTGTATCTTATTTATTATTACAACGACCAAGCGAAAAATTGTATAGCCAACCATCCTCTTTGTTATGCATTTTTAAACATAGTCGAGACGTAATGCTTTAGATAAAAGCTGTAATAGGCTTATATTCCATTACGCCTTCCAGAATTTTTAACTAGTAAGCATTACTGGAGAATGTGTTTTTGGCCGGATTCGAAATAAATCTCTTTAAGAAGTTAATTTGGTTGAGGAAACACTAAATTTGTTTCTTATTTTTAGGTGGATGAGATTCTATGATGGCTTTGTTCTTTCATTGGTCAACTTCTATGCCTCTTTGGTGGATTAGAAATTCGAGGAACTTTCTGGCCGAAACACCAAAAGCATATTTTAGCGGATTCATCTTCAACTTATAAAGACACATCTAGTCCAATGTCTTCTTCAGATTGTACAAGTGATCGGTGGTTTTAACATATTTTACCACTATATCGTCAATATAGACTTCTATAATGGTACCAATCAAATCATGGAAAATAGCAGTCATAGGTCTTTGATTAAGTTTTCTCGACATTCTTTAATCCGAAAGACATAACTAGCAACTTGAATACTCCTATCGCACTAGTACATCTAAATTCCGTTTTATGGACATCTTCATTGGCTAAAAAGATTTTATTGTATATAGAGTGTCCATCTATGAATGACAAGTGTTAATGCTTGACTACTCCATTAACTAGTAAATCAGCCACCGATATAGGATACTCATCCTTAGGGATTCTAGATTTAAGTTTCAAAAGTCTATACATATCCTTAACTTGACATTCTTTTTGACGATAGGTACGATGTTGGACATCCACTCATACCATGAAGTTTAAATGAAACTGGCCTTATCCAGCCGTTCCACTTATTCCTTCACTTTCAAGGTTACCTCTATAGACATCCGCCAATGTGGCTGTTGGAAGGGCTTATACCTGGTCTTGATTGGCAACTAATGTTTAACCAATGACCAATTGATTTCGGGCATTTCATGGTACTCCCAAGTGAAACAATCAGAGTAAGTGAAACAATCACTTAGCATTTGTACATATATAAAGCTACTAATATCAACTGGCCGAGGGTTTTCAGCCGATCCTATATTTATTTCTATCAGTGGATCCTATACATCGGCTCTAAGACCACCTAACTTAGTTTGGGCAAGGTCTAACTAAACCATTGTAAGGCTTTTGTTTGGTTCTTTTATTTGGCGGTTAAGGTTTTCCTCCATTTTGCAAGGTTCAATATTTCTTCTTGACAGCTCTTATGGTGGCTGCCGGTGGTTGTCGCCTATCATGGCATCTTTTCGATTCTTGGTGTGGCCAGATCTAACAGAAATAGGAGGAGTGCTAGCATCTAGTTAGCTTACTTATTTTCGGCTGATTCAGATGTTTCACACTACCAAAAAGTGCTCTTTACGGCACACAAAAAATGCATCGCTAATGAACAAATATGCCACTAAAAATATGATAGTGGCAACACATAGCAGCATAAACATGGATTAGCAATTATGTTGCCACTACTTCTACTAGCAACATTACGAAATGTGGCGCTAAATTTTTTTTTTCCAAAACATGCTTGCTGCATGTTGCTGTCACTAAAAGTCAGGTTAAATCTTAATTAATTATCTCACTAAACTTTGTTGCTAAAAATCGGTCGGTTTTCATTGCAGCTAAGTAGTATCGGTAAAGGGATAACACCTCATCCCACTAATGTGTGCCGCTAGTAATGTTGAAACAAGTATTACCATTATATACTGGTAAATGAAACAACTAAATGATCCCCTAATTTATGTAGCTAAAGGTTACCCAAAAATATTGTCACTATTTGTGATATCAAATGGTGCCACTAAATTTGTCAAAAACTTGCACTGCTAATATAAACATCTGACTTGTGATGCTCAGTTATTCTGATAAATGTTACTAGTATATAACCCCTATATGTGATACAAAATTTTGCCGCTAAATTTGTCACAAATTAACACTGCTAATATATATGCACATTTTGCCACAAAGTACTGCTTTAGATAAATTTTTACTAGCAAACAAATTACACCAGTTTTGAATTCCATTGACAAAACACAAATTCAAAAGACATACATGAATCATCAGGAAGACAAATTCTATACATTCAAATGTACCAAAAAACATACAAATATACTATACAAATTGTTAAACCGAAATTCCATACAAAAAATAGTTTGTTTTCATACATAGCAATCCTCCATTAAATTACATGTGTCCATTATCCGCATCTCCAATGGCTAATGGCTTCATCATCGACATAAAGAAAGTAGAACCATGATTAATTACAAAAGAAAGAATATGAAGAATAATTAACCACAATATTCCTTAAACAAAAGAGAGGAAAAAGTTTGTGAGAAAATGAAGTTTGAAGAAGAATCAATCTATCACATCTAAAAATCTTCATGAAGAATTGGCCAAGTTGTATATTTATTACAAGATTGGAATCTATAATACATCATTTTTCAATGCTCCAAACTCAATATTAATAGTAAGTGATGATAAAAGCAAGAGATCCAAGATTTGATTAAAGTAAAAAGTGAACACTATAATACATGTAATATTTTCATCCCTAGTGATTCAAATTATAAACCAACTATTAGCATAAAATACTTATTATAAATCTCTCAGCCCTAGAACTATTTATAGTATGTAAGAAGATAAAATACCTATCACAAATATATCTTAATCCAGATTCAAGAAATTCAAGGAAAAATAAAAATAAAAAAACATACTAAGTGATTGTAGCCTATGGCTCGCAATAGATGACCCCCTTTCTCCTTGAGGTTAATCGACACCAAGATTCAATCTATCGAACGACACATTCATACTCTAAAAATAGTTCATTACCATAAGTAATGATTTGGACTGACAAGTAATAAAAACAATTATTGTATAGCTTTTGGAGAAAATAACCTGGCCTTGCAATTGCTCGACAAATGATTGCATGAAGTTTCTAAAACTGTTGACGTTACTTTCAACTATAGGCATTCTTTCTGGCATTATTTGTGAAGATCCTTAAGTGGCTGGCATAGTTCCCTCGCTACAAATTTGCGTTAATAAAGCCGATAACCTAAATGAGTTACAGATTGTACAACCAACACCTTGAATTTTACCATCTGGATCTTCACCCAAGACCTAGGTGAGTAAGTCGGTTGGGTGACCAAATAATGTCACCTTCTATAACAGACTCTTAGGATTCATAAACAGCTGCAGAATCATCTCCGATTCTTTACTTTTTCTCATAACTGAATCCTAAGGCATATCATAAAAATTGAAGGATTCCTCCACAAACAAGAAATGAAGTTTGACTAATTCAAGGGGTGGTCCATGAAAATAGCCAATTTTCAATGGCTAAAAGGCTAAATCCAAACTTCAAGAATGGTTTTTTAGAAGTAGTGTTGCTTTGGTAATTTAGCAAAGAGACTTACCGCCCAAGTCTTCAATTGCCTATAAACAAAACAACACAACAACCACAAAATGAACAAACGTTGGTTCAACTATCTCATGCCAAAGCCTTTTCACCTAAAATTTTCGGATAGTGTGCTTTCCATTTTTTGGTCAGAAAACATGAGATCTTATCTATGGGACAATTTTGGGTCATTTTCAAAAATTTCCAGCAAGCATTTATTTTGCAAAACTCCATAAAACAACACTAAAAATGCATGAAAATGGTAAAGCAGCAATGATTGGATTCAACATAAAATTCCGGCATTCAACCTAAGGCTCTAATACTAGTGTGAGTCAACATTCTTCACTTATCCGGGCTGAAATACCGTTTTCAAAAAACGACACCCAAATATTTATTAGTCTGCAAGTAATCATGTAGCAGGAGCATTAATTTATTATTTTTCATATCTAATTTGAAATATGAATTAAACTTATAGACATACACCAAGATCGATCATATAAATATACATTTAATAGAAAGACTAGAAAAATTCCAAGAAACTAAAAAGATTAAGATCCAAGAAAACTTACTAATCTTAATTCAGAATCGAACGAATCTCCTCACTCCTTCATCATGAATGAATTCAATAGGAAGATTGAGGTCCCCAAGTGTTCAACCTCTAATCAAAATGCATGCAGTTTAGTTCGGTCGGTTGATTTTCTACTGTAAGATTCGTCACATGATTCAAAGAGCTTGTGGAGAGGAAAGAAAAAGTCTCAATTTCTTACACTAGGGATTTCTTCTTAGGTAAGTAAAATTTTTTGGATTTTCGACTACCTAATAGGGTATTTGTAATATTTCATTAGGTCTCAGGTTTTTTTATAATATTAGGTTTCCTTAAACAAAATAAGGAAATAATAGGTCAAAACCACCTACTATATGGCCGGCCTTGTCATCGTTCTCTAGCCCATGTATTTTAATTTAGACTTTGATTGATTTCGGCTATTAAATCCAAATAACAAATCAGTCCATTAACCCTTTAATGTTTAATTGCTAATTAAGGACTTTCGTGTCACTTTCATAATTAAATAAATAGTCCCAATGTAAATTATTAATATTTAATTAAATTAATGTCATGCTTAGTTAAGCTGGCAGAGTTGCACGACATTAGATTTGTTAAATTAAAAATTTACCATTTTACCTTTATAGTCATACTATAAGACAAATAATGATTTTACCCCTAAAATCAAAACTTTATGTTTTCCTTATCCTCGTAGAAAACTTAACTGAGTTACATCTAAAATTTAATGCGTGTGATCGTTTGGGATCTATATCACTCTGATCGGAGGATCTCACAACACTTTATTATTATTTTTCTCTTTCTCTTTATTAGGAATAATAATTTTCTAAAATCATTCTTTTAATATAGAGTATTTTAAGAACCTTACATTTAAAAAGGTTTCTTTATTCATAACAAATATAATACTTTTAAGGAAAATTAGTTATAAGTATGACACACAACTTGATTCTTGTTATCAGATTTTACCAAAAATCAATTTAAAGTGTGGAAGTCTTAAAAACTGTGTCCAAGTAGTGCTACCACCTCCGTGAACATCCTACTCGGCATGTCCAAGAGAAGCTAGATTTGTTGCTATATTTTTATGCCTATAACATGAACTGTAAGACGAGAGATACTAGAGTTTACCCCAGTTTCATCATTTGCTAGAGTTTATAGGAATAATGTCAAAGTATAAAACCCAACACATAAGATACTATACTAATCTCAGGTCTGAGGACCACATATAAAATAATAACTAAATAATTTTCATTAACAGTTAGTATTATTACCATTAAAAATTATATAACTATCATGTTTGGTACCCTCTTTACTAACCATCCACACACTTATTATGATGTTTCACTAATATCAATGGTCATGAGAACAACCATCTTAAACCTTTTAGAAGATAACTTATTTGATAGTCTATCAGATTTATCAATATCCTTCTTGATAATCCTATGACTATGAATAATTTGTATAAAGCTTTAAATAGCTTGCATCTCAACTGGCATGATCTCTATCATAGTCTCAAGTGCATCACCTAAGATAATGACTTTGTCATGATATGTAATAAATTGACATATAATATTAATTCTAACATAATTAATAAACATAATAAAGAAGTAAATGCTTTTAATATTATTAAACAAATAATAATATTATTAATATTTATAAATAATATTATATCTCACAAAAGTATACCCTCAGGTCTAATCCAATTGACTTAACAGGCATATACTTTGAGTATGCATAAATGCATGAACATTATTTTTTATTTGATAAAACTCGTACTTTGTGTGTGCTCAATGTTCTTTTCTTATATTTTCTTGTTCTTTCTCTGGGCCTCGTACCATTTAATTGCAAAATTTGTCATTTTAATCTCTTGAGCTTCTAAATTTTATTTTATGTTAGCAATTAGCATTGCTAGATCTTACCTATTCCATCTCTCGAGAATTAGGTCGGCAACAAGTGGCCCTAGTTTTGACGTTCTCATCTCTTCTAGCTTATGCAGTCTAAGGGCGAGAAACAAGGAATAAATGATACAAGTTCCTTCCCGAGATACTTCCTTGGATCCTTCCAATATCATCTTATGGATCCTTCTTGAAATTTCCTTCAGCGTAGGAATAAATGATACGAGTCCTTCTCGAGATACTTCCTTGGATCCTCCCAATATCATCTTATGGATCCTTCTTTAAATTTCCTTCGGCGTAAATGACTTTGATCTTGACGTGATAATAATCATGGGAATGTTAATACGCGCATGCTCAGATTCCTATGGGAACTGCACCCCAAATTGTTCGATATTTCTCTTTCCTCTAAGAGATGAAACAACAGTTAGGGAGTATGTTTATTTCAAAACATTGTATATGCTCACTCAGAGACTCACCCTCTAGGGAAATCGACATTCCGTTCAAAATGGAGAAACATCCATCTCGAGCTTAAACTCGACCCTCGTGGTCGTGCAATAAGGAACTTGATCATTTGTCCAATTATTTCTTCTGAAGTTTGGACGCCATACATATATGCCTCTACATCAAAAATTTAGTGCTTCAACTGATTGGGAAAATGTACATCGTAAGCTTATGGCTATTTGCCTTTGAAAGTCGTAACATTACATGTATATAGTAGGCTCTTAGGGTGTCTAGACTTCTGATTTATTAATATGTCAAGTCAATTGTGAGACAATATCTCCATACATCTTCTATATTGTTCATAGTATAAGTATTTATAGTGAAATACGGTTACTATTTGAAATTGTGATGTACTATTACTAATTGAAATTGTGATGTACTATTACTATTTGAAATTATACGGTTACTACTGAGGATATTGATATACATTTTGTAGTATTCATTGGACTATTCACTGATAGTATTAATTGGGTACTATTCACGGGTTTTTTTTTTTTTTTTTTACCGTTCTCATCCGTAGATTTTCTTGTATACATTACTGTAATTATTAGACGTAGAACTAAACAAAGTACTCACTTGAACTTGTTGAGCCGGTGTGGTGTTGTGAAGTGGGGTAGCATAACTTTAGTGCATGATACCAACTATAATGATCAAATCTTTTCGGACTATTACAATACTTACTATAACTCGTAAAACGTTGGGGTAAATTGTTTTGTAAAGATATTATCTTCCTTTAATTAGCCATAGTAGTTGTCTAAAATCAATTTTTAGAAATAGAGTATTTTAAGAATCTTATTTTTGAAAATGTTTCTTTATTCCTAATGAATATAATACTTTTAAGGAAAATTCGTTATAGGTATGACACAAAACATGATTCTTGTCAATAGATATTTAGCAAAAAGAAATTAAAAGTGCAAGAGTTTTAACAACAAATTGTGTCCTAATTCCACTATCACCTCCGCAAATATCGCACTTCCTCAGAAAGTCTATTAGGGAAACTAGACTCATTGCTATCCTTTTAGACTTACAACATGGAGCCTAAGACGTGAGCATTTTGCCAGTAAACCAAAACATAACTTATAAGAAAACATTTGCAGATATATATGCATATGAGATGTATGAACATTATTTAATGATTTTCTATCTCATGCAACTCTTACTTCGTGGGTGTCTCATGTTCTTTTCTTATATTTTCATTTTTTTTTCTTTCTTATTCTTTCTTTAGGCCCCGTGTACATACCATTTGTGCGCGCATGTGTGCCTTAGGCACATCATATACTGAATGTATATCCCAAGCACGCCTTATACTTTATACATACCCCAAGCATGTATTACAATTTATGCATACCCCAATATGTCTTATAATAACTTTCTCTTCATTAGGTTTTTAACCTTTCTTCAAAATGTCAGTACGACACTTAACTTTCATTAACCCTCTATGACATATGCTTCCTTCTAGAGGATTCATTTCTTCACATTTTATTCCACTTGTATCTCTCAATTTCCAAATATTTATATGAGATAAAATGTGCATAATTAATGTATGAACATATGCTATTCTAGCTAATTTTGCATTAATAGAAGTCAATCAATTCATGATGACTCATAAAGCAACATTATCATTTTAACAGTCAATCTAGTTCTCGATGATTCATTAAGTAATATCAAAAGCGTTTTCATCAATTAATTCATCCACTCACTAAAAGTTTGAAAACCATATTCCATATTGTAGGTGAGGTCTATACTTACCTGAATTCCGTATTTTTCCTGAAGGGTTTCAAGTACTTCCCGAACAGTGAGTCAGCTGTTCTTTTATCTAATCAAGAATTTAACTTAACTTAATAAAAGCTTAACTTTTCATAAGCTTTTCTATTTAGTTAATCTGTCTAATTATATATTTCTCATTTATTTTTAGGAATCTAATCCGAATCTTTACTTATGAGAACTGTAACTTTTAACTTCAAATTAATTTTTTTTAAAGCTTAAATTCCTTATTAGAACTTGCTTGGTTAAATGAGTAACCTTTTCCCAAATTTCACATATAGACTTCTACTTTCACCTTAAATATTTTGGCTACTCTATCTCTTAAGTACTTTAGTTTCCATTGATCTAAGCTCTTTCACACATTTATTTGTACCTCTTATGTGAGTTTCAAAAAACTTTTAGCTCAAAAAAACCCAATCATTTACTATATCTTTGAAGTCATTCATCCCAGTTGCGTAGTTTCAATTATCCTTTGTTTGATTTTCTATTTCGAATGTATAGGTTTAAGGTCAAATTCTAACACCTTGTGTCTTATTAAATTCTGAAATTTTAAACGCATGTCAATCAATGTCTTCTTAAGATACTATAAAAATATCAGCTCAAGATTCGAACATTTTTCCCTTCAAAAGTCATTTGTCTTAAAATTGTCTGAAAATAAAACCGAATTTAAATGGTTTCATTCGTTTACCTATATCATGACATGAAAATTCCAAAACTAGTCTCATTTGAAAGTTTATTTCTCAACTTAATTTGATATATTATTTGCTTAATCTGACATAGTAGAAAGAAAGTTATATAGCTTGTCAAACATTTTGTTTAAGTAATGGGTTTTCAGATTAACAAGCTAATTAACATTAACCTTGAAACTATATAACTTGTTCGATTGTTCAGAAATTTCAATCTTTATATTGTTTTGAAGGTATAGAACTCTAGTTTGTTGATGCAAAATTTGAAATTTTATATTTATATCCTTAGTTTCAAAAGTCCCTTAGAACATGAATTATTCATAATTCGAGTTCTATAGTTTAATAGTTTAGTTCACTAAATTTGAGAATTTTTATCTTATTCAATATAGTTCGAATTAAGGTATTTATAAACTCTATAGAAAGATCTAGTAGTCTAATTTCATAATACAATTTGTTTATGATTTTAGAACGCATATAAAATTTCAGAATTTAACTATTAAAACGTATCTCAATACTATTTATTTTTTAGTTCTACAATAAAATGGTGGCAAGACTAATTAAACCAATAATGATCATACCTAGCAAGCCAATTTCATTCAACAATGTAATATTATTTTCTTGATAAGACCCAGCAGAAGTTTGAGAATGAAAAGAGAGAGATAAGTGTGAAACATCGATGAAGTATGTTTGGTGAAAGATGGTAGTAAGAGGAAAAATTATACTATAGAACAATTCCTTTAATTTTGAGGATGATAGATTATTGTCCAATGACATCAACCGGTGATTTTAATTTATTTTATTTTATTTATTTTTAAGTCCTCCAAAATAAAGAATTTCTAAATAGTCCCCTTCTATTTCTTTTTCTTTTCAGATTCACCCAAAGACTTTTAATTTTTATTCTCGTCCTAAAATAATTTCCCAAATAAACTTTTAATAGCAAAATATTATGTCCAAAAAACTACTTATCTTTTCATAAGACGTAAATCTAAATCACACTTTGGATACACAAGTAGTACGAGTATGACTTAGACTTAATACCAATGTCTTAAATCTAAAACTAAGCTAGAAGGAAAAACTAAACTATAAGTGCTTACAACTAAAACATCAATCTTTACTCTATTTCTAGCTCCTAGATCCACTTCACTTTTTTCTAGAATTCGCCTGCTTCTTAGATTGTGCACATCATTATAAATATGAGAAACATAACCAATATCTAATACCCAAGTAGATGAATCATTAAAAGAAAGGTTAACCACAACCATGAACATACCTGAAGCTGCATCACCACGCTTTTTCAGAGTTGTAAGATAGATTTTGCAATCCCGCTTCTAATGTTGAGTTTCTCCATAGTGGAAACGCTTTCCATCTTTGCCTTTCTTTGTCTTTCCATCATTCTTCTTTACTTTGAGAGTCCCTTTCATGCCTCACTTTTTAAGCTTAGCGTTGTCCTTCTTTCTAGAAGAACCTCCCATAAGCAACACGAGTTTATCCTTTTTTATGGATTTCTCAGCTGTTTGCAGTATCTTATGCAAATCATGCAGCTTGGGTTCCATCTTATTCATATGAAAGTTAAGCACATAGGGAGAAAAGGAATTAGGAAGAGATTGTAGCACTAAGTTATTGATCAACTTACTTAACAAGTCCAAAATTCTCAAGTTGTTCAAGTGATCATCTTCAGCTAATGTTCACTAACTTTAGCATCTTTAGCTCTCAGCCATGTTAATCCAAAACAAGGCTTTAGATATCTCATAGCTCTCATTTCGAGTATCCTCACCATAAACAGCTTTAAGGTTATTGATAATCTCACGAGCATGCAATTTTTCATGGTACTTTTGAAGTTCAATATTCATTGATGCAATCATAATGCATTTCACTAATTATCTTGCTCCAGCCACTTATTCCATGCAGCCATTTTTTCGTGATCTGATACCTCAAGCAGGACCGCCATGACTTGCTAATTCAAGACATCACACATATCCTTATACCTGAGAACTATTTTCAAGTTTCTATACGAATCTCTAAAGTTCGTCTCAACAAACTTATTTTGCTCAGGAATCAATTTAACATTTTTAGGCATCACAAACTATATAACACATAAAAAAAAACACAACATAAGTAAATATGTAGAAAATATGAGCTACCAAATATTTCAAAATTCACATACAATTTTCATTATCTCCCACTATTTTATTACAAATTTTTATTTACCTTCCTAACATAAAAATGAGAAATACAATATTTCCTAGCAGAAAATGAATCCAATCATCTTACTGTAACTCCTACGTGTCTGTAGTCAATCATAATAAAATAAAAGGTAGCAAACACCTTTATAATTACATCTCATATAATTCCTTTATTTTACCTATAAGAAAATATAATCTCAAATGTCCGTAGCCAATCATATTTTCTTATTTGTGCTTAATCCAAACATTCTTGTGAAACATAAAGTGTTAAACGAGTACATGCATGTGTTAATATCCTCGCTTAGAATGGCAGCACTACTCTATCACGCATCTCATGCTAAAATAATATTCATGCATACTCACATAAATATAAGTCCCCACATGTTTATGGCCTTCCTATATCCATGTAAATATCACATATATTATAATGTTTGCAAGGTAAGCTATGAATCAATTTCAAAACTAATTGCAGCTCAATATAATCAAAGGAAAGATTTCAAGAAGTCTCATCACAACAACCATATATATATCATGCTCCATCTCATAGTCTTTAAATAGGATGTGATAACATATTAAACTAAGCATATATATATATATATATATATATATATATATATATATATATATATATCACGATGCATGTTCATTTATCACCTTAAATTACATACATCTAATGCATGAACATGTTAAAATAATTTTAATTATTTATACATTAATTCATGATGCATGCTCATAGAATTCAAACTATTCAACTCTTATTAGTT
The DNA here is from genome assembly GCA_027186245.1 of Coriaria nepalensis. NCBI lineage: Eukaryota > Viridiplantae > Streptophyta > Magnoliopsida > Cucurbitales > Coriariaceae > Coriaria > Coriaria nepalensis. The sequence continues at coordinate 4,746,371 of CP114500.1, read as the reverse complement.
CATTTTAATCATTCAATATCACAAGCAAATAATCAAATTTCCTATCCTTAATTAACTCTTTAAGGATACTTGCCAAAAACGTCAACTTTCCTTAGTTGAAAAGTTTCCTTAGGTTGGATTATTAATTGGATTTTCATGGGTCAAATTAATGAAATGGTTTATTAAATAATTTATGGGTATGACCCATGAGTGGCCGGCCATATAGTGGGTATTAGCCCATCTCACCTCTTTTGTAATTTTAAGGAAATTAGGAGTCCTAATTAGATAAGGAAAGTGTAACCTAGCTTTTGCCTATAAATATAAGAGAGGGGTTGGACAAATTCATAGAGTCTTCATATAAGCTATTGGCCAAAAATCATAAGAGAGAAACAGAGAGCCTTTTCCCTCTTCTTTTTTCCCGAACTTATTATCTCATGTATTGAGATTTTAAATAGAAATTAAACCGTGCAAAATGAATCATGTGGACTAAGGCTAGAGGGTCAACATGTGGGTTCTTCCCCGTCTTTATTTAACAAGAGTTCTGTAAAATCAAGAGAGATATTATTTTTCCATAAACCTTGATTTAATTTGATAGAATTTATTGTGCTTTCTTTAAAGGTTATATATATGATATAATATTATATGATTAATCTGAATAGAAACTATACATGCTAGGATGTTATCCGAATTAAATTTTAAATATTACTTCCATTACATTTATCTTTTATTTGCATGCCTAAATTTACTGACAAGTAACGTTCATTATCTTATACGTTGATGACATAATACTCATTAGGAATGATGTTAGTATGTTACAATCCGTAAAGATTTGGCTAGTGAAAAACTTCTCCATTATAGATTTGTGTGAAGCATCTTTTGTATTATGAATAAGGATTTAAAGAGATGGATCCAAAAGATTGCTTGGCTTGACCCAATACACGTACATTAGCAATATACTAAAGAGGTTTAGTATAGAGGATTCCAAAAAGGATTATTGCCAATATGTCATGGAACCTCCCCCTCCAAGAAAATGTCCCCTGAGACGCAAGTGGAGAGAAAGATAGAGTATAAGTAGAATTGTATATGCTTCGACTATAGGCTCTATCATGTATTTTATGCTATGTATGAGGTTATATGTTGCCTATGCTTTAATTGTTATGAGCATATTCCAAAGCAATCTGGGTAAACAACATTGGAAGGTTGTCAAGAGCATTTTAAGTACTTGAGAAAGACTAAAGACATGTTCTTAGCTTATGAAGGGAATAATTTGTAAATTGAGGGAAACCATAGACTCTAGTTTTCAATTAATGCAGATGATAGCAAATCTACATCAGGATACTTTTCATACTGAATGGTGGAGAGATGAATTTGAGAAGTTCTAAACAAGAAAATGTTGAAGCCGAATACATAACCACTTTCAAAGCAACCAAATAAAAAGTTTGGATGAGGAAATTCATTACAGAACTTGGTGTGATTCCTAGTATTATTAATCCCATAGTAGTGTACTGCAACAATAATGGTGCGATTGCACAAGTGAAGAAACAGAGATATCAAAATTACAAACATTAATGCGACAATATCACATGATCCAAAAGTTAGTCGGACATGAAGAGGTGAACATTTAAAGGGTAGATACGAGTGAAAACATAGCGGATTCATTAAATAAGCTACTTTCCCACTTTACGAAAATGGGGTTGCAACTTAGATATGATTGGCTTTAGTGCAAGTGGGAGATTGAAGGTATATGTTTGTCAAGCCACTCAAATATGTCAAATTAGGTCATGTACTTTATGATATTCAATCTCAACTGTAAAACTTATCAACAATATTAGATACTTTATATTTATTTTGATCAATTAAATCTATCATTTAGTTATTATAATGTTGGATATAATATTGCTTAAGTATATTCTATATTGCTTGCATGATAGATTCCAGGATCCTTCGAGCTCCATTAATGGATGCTTTTTTTTTCTTACGGTGGAGTGGTGATAAAAAATTGAGTAAGAAACTAAAAATATAATTTTTGAATCGTTAAGGGTGTTTTTAAAAATGATTAAAAGTTAATCAAAATACAAAAACCTGACATGATTTGACATAATTATCTCTCTTCTTATATCGTGACATTTATCAAAATTTATTTTAAAGTACGAAACATATTACAAAATGTCTAGCCAAACAGCCCTTTGTTTCTAACACGATTTAGCGGTGAAAGGTAGCAGTATTAGAAAAATGAGCCAAATTAGCAGTATTTTATGGTGCCGTTAAAAGCACACCGCTAGTGAACTTATCTTTGGTAGTGTGGCACAATATATAGAGTGCACTTTGTGAAATTGAGTAAGAATATATTTATTTAATTTTGTATATGTCTCTGATACTATATTTAATTTTAGAATCTAATTATATATTTTCATAAAAGATTTTGTAGAAAAAGGATAATCTTTTTATTTATAAACTAATTAAATTTCTTTTTCTTGGATAATACCGATATTTCCAATAATTTTGTTATGACTTACTGATCTACATTCCACTGCTCCCAAATGACATATATGTTAAATAAAAAGTTAACTGAAAGCAGCCAATTGTAGTCGGATCCCGTGACCCCATAAACTTCCAATTCTTATTCACGGGACATCAACTTGTGGCTCAGAACATTTCTCCTCCTTTTCCTTTCTACATATTATATAATAAAGACGTACCACAGGCATCTATCATCTAGCAAGATATTCGAAATTCCTACCTGGACCAAATATGGAGATCATAGGAAGGAAGTTTGTGAGCATGCTGATTGTTGTGAATATTGCAATTATGATTGGAGGGTCACTAGCTATTGATTTGTGTAATATGAATGAGGATGGTTTGGAGGCTTGCAAGCCATCAGTGACTAAGCAGGACCCCGTCGATCCACCATCGGCCGGGTGTTGCAAGGCCCTCTCGGGTGCTGATTTGACCTGCCTTTGCTCTTACAGGAACTCCGTGTTGTTGCCTTCTCTTGGAATTGATCCTGATCTTGCCCTTGGATTACCTGTCAAATGTGGGCTCTCACCTCCGGCCGACTGCTGAGGTTTATCCCACTTTCTAAAGTCGAACCATATATAAATTACTCATATGTATAAGAGTTATATAAAAGGCCTGATTATCATGCTGTGTAACGAGTAGGCGTGAGACCCAATGCATAAATGTCACAATTACACTACATACATAGTATTTATCCCTTTCACAAACAAAAACACAGGAAGAAGAAAACCTTTATTTTTATCTATATTGCGCACCCGCACATGTTAATGTAACTTTTTGTGCGCACGTCGCAAGTCATTTTCTTAATAGATAAACTCTTAGCTAATGATTGTCAACGCTGGGAGACTAACTTCCACTGTCATTTGTCTCTCTTTCTCAGGATGCAACAAGTGGGAAGATGTTTACCGTACGTCACTTAAATTGGTGGTCTATCTTTAGCTTTCAATTATAAAAGATTATGGTTTGACATGTGCAATTTATATTCCCTTTTTTTTTTTTTTTTTAATCTTTTGGCCAAATCAATTGTTGCTACCGACTTAATTTGTGTCCTGTCACTTTATTTTGTCGCTATCGAAAAATAAATGTAAAGCGTTTGACTGCATTAAGAACTAAAAAACGTTTCGTGTAACTTTCATTCTTAATGGCAAACAAAACACCAACAAATTATTTGTCGGGGTATTAGTATTTGCTAGCCAAAAGGTTACAACTCGTGAAAATTTATCGTTCTGATTTTGATGATTACAAATTTGCAGTGTTAGCTAATCTGTTAATCTTTAGAAAAGTCTAGAAGTCAAGATTGTCGAGAAAATAAAGCGTATATTGTAATGAGTCGATTTCAAATGTTCCAAAAGTAGTCTGAACAATATTTTCAAATTTTAAAAACAGCAGTGTTTGGTTAAAGTCCGAATTCTGAGGGCCTCTTTGGCAGTAAATTTGGTTTTTAGAAATCTAAATTTCAATTTTTTCGTTTGGGAATCCAACATGTTGTCAGATCCAATCAAATCACCAACTGATTTTTCTTAGGTTGAGTTTGGTCCATTCAACGAAAGAAATTCCTGTCCAGATTGAAGTTGTAAGGGACTCGCGTTTCCTTTTGGTTTCCTTTGTGCTTTTTTTTTTTCTTTTTAATTAAAAAAAAGGCCAATTGAAGCTGAGCATTTCGCACCATTTCCTTTATCTTCATGTTTACCCCTGTTGAAAATCTACATTTCACATCTCGTCCTTCATCTTCCTTTTCGTTCTCGGTCTTGCTCACAGTCCAACCGGGACTTTCCTTCCACAGTTCAAAGTCTAAAATGTGAGATCTTGTAGTTCCAATCAACCATTTCCTTCAATTTTAAATTCAACAAACCCTTTCATATCACTTCCTTGATTTCTTCTTCTCTAATCTTCTGCATTAATAGATAGAGAGAATAGAGAGTGAGAGAGAGGGCGAGATTATGTTTAGAAGCAACTAATTCTACTGCAAAATTGGACAATTTGGCCGACAACCTAGTCAGTTTACTAGACCAGAATCAACTATTTCTACTGCTCCGATTCTAACGGTAATAAACTTTACTTTGTCATATTTATTTATTTATTCCACTATTTTTATTTGTGGTATGTGTGTCTTCTATGCCTTTGCTTAATTATTTCTTCTAGGGTTGTTCTGTTGAGAAATTAAACCATTAATTCTGTAGTGTTGAATTGTTATCTCTCTTTAATGGCATAATTTTTTGAACAAAATTTGTTTTGGTTTTTTCGGCCTACTTTTTTTTTTAATTGAATGTTTTGATGCAACTTTTCCCATCATCCATGATTGTCAGTTTATAATTTAAGTTTTTTGCCAAAAGCACTCTAACCATGTCCTATCTCGCCAATTTCATTAGCATATCATCACTTGGACTGTCATATATATTTGTCTTTGCCTTTCATTCTATTCTTCCTGGTGAGAAGATGCATATTGCTCTATTTTATTAAAATGCAGAGTACGTCCTATATCATTCTACTGGTTTAGATCCAGTCTTAGAATGTCTAATGCTTCATATGATTCAAACCTTGACCATGATCCTATTTAGTTGCATGCCTTTCCGTATATAAGAACTTTTAGTAGACTCTCTTCTTCTTTTTTTTTTTTTTGGGGGGGGGGGGGGGGGGGGGGGGGGGAGGAGATTCCAAAGAAGCTGGAGAATGTGAATGATGACAGAAATTATTTCATCTATCAAATTTTGTTGAGACATAAATAGGCATGTTCCATATAAGATAAGATTGAGTAAAAACTTCTTTAACTTCTTTAACATATCTATGTATTGTTACTGTTGATGGAAAAAATTGGAAAATACAGAATGGAAGAGATAGTATACAACTTTTTGACATGTAAAAACTAGGTCTCTCTATGACTTCTACAACGAAGATAGGTCTCGATGGGCTTCAGAATTCTTTGGCAGTCATCCCATAGACTTATGGTGAGTCTCTTTTTATCTCTTTTCTACTTAGGTCAAAGAAAAGGGTTATGATGCCAAAGACTAAAAAAAGAAAGAAGATAGAGGATAAATGTCATCAGCAGTTTGGAGTCAAACAAACGCTATGAATATTTAGTTAGACATGATGTCCTAAAAGTATATAATAAATATACTTTTATGAATTAACAAAAGTGATATTTTTCTGTAAAATTATTTGAATGTATTATTATTAAATAATGTATATAAATATTAGAAAATTTCAAATTTATTTATGTAACTATAATCTTGTATTAGTACAAGAGTATTAAGATTATGGACAATGAATAAAATTGTCCAGAATATATTAAAGTAAAAAATCTTTAATTAATAGTTGCTAGTATTGTCCACTAGCATTATGAATTCAAGTTATCTAAATCTGGATCACTAATGTAGATATACATCTTATGAAAGTGCTTTGTATTATTATATTATATAGGAATGGACCCTATATGAATTAATTATTTATCAATTTACCATTTTTCATAAACAATTTTATTCATATCAATAGATGATCATATGTAGATCAATATGAATTCTGAGTAGTTATAACCGCCTCCATAAAACACTGTATATGGTTAAAGTGACAAAAGTTGAAAAAGAACTTATTTGCAAAGAAAATAGTTTTCTATAGCAAATATATAATTATAAGATAATTATTTTTAATTAGTTAATTAGTTAATTAATTAATTAAAAGATGTATTTAAATAATAAATTTTCAAATTCACTTTAATTAAATAATAATATTTTTAATTTAGAATTAAATATGTTATCTAATATTAAGTTGATATGAGATATTAATTTAATATTCAAATTAGGCAAGTTAATTTTAAATTAGTTTGAAAAACTAATTTAAAATTCAAATAAGATATGATTTGATTTTAAATAGATAAGATTCGATTATAAATTAGATTTGAAAAGATTTGACTGAATAAGATAAAAAGATAACACGATCATATTGTGACATTTGTCATAAGCCTTACACATTGTGACATGTGTCACAAGCCTTACACAGTGATAGTGGCTAGCTATGGGATAGAAAAATAACTATGGCGATTTTGTAATTATCCTACATTTCATTATTTTATTATTTGACATTATGTTTGAATTTTTTTATTTCTAATTAATTTAAAAGAGTTTTAAAATTAGAAAATATTATTGAATGGATGTCATAATAGAATTCTATAAAAACATCTTATTCTAACTATAAAAAGATGCAAAAATAATAAGAAAGAAAACATAATTATCTCTACACGCCCATACACGTTCTAGTGTGTTGAGAATCGACCTGTAAGATCATGATGTGAGTCTTAACGATCGACCTGCGTAGGGTATGGTGTGGATTCTTTATCTAGCGTATGATAATTTATATATATCTAAGGGATCGCTAAAAAGTATTTAGAAAATTTTTATTATATACTGGGACCAACAATCGCTTCAGCTGCAAATTTTTAAAACCGATTTCCTGCTCTATGTTAGTACACCAACCCATTGGCATACAAATTTTGCAAACACATGGTGAATAAGGCTAAGAATTAGCATTGCAAAATATAATCGTTCTATCCCAAAATAAATTGTAGAGTGTTGACATAGCAGAAATAAGGATACTTCAAAGATGAAAGAACCATAATTTAAAATGTAATAAAATAAAGTGTAGATAAATTAATGACAGAAAAGTCAAGTGCAAATAAATTAAAGGCAATATAAATATAAAGTGCTTTAATTTAAATAACAAGATAAAGTAGAATTATTTCATTAAATTAAAGGCATGTACTGTTGGAATTGATCTTACTTGAATTACATAATGAAAGAAGGATGATAGAATGCTTAATAGATTATACGTGTTTTGGATACTATGTTTACTGAACGATGAATTAAAAAGAAGATTGCAAATTTTGTGTGGAGAGTTAAGGATTTAAGCATCAAGAATGATTAATGAATCACATAAGTAGGAGACCTACAGAGCGATAAGATAATCCATGAGAGAATTGCTTTTAAGGCTTGGGGTTAAGAGAGATGAAATAGTATTTTGTTGATCAGCGGTAGTTTGGTTGTGCTTTGGTGAATGGTTCTATTTATAGTTATCGAAAAACTAGGCGACAAGCCTTATTGCTTGGTCGGCAAGTATTTCAATTGCTATAAAATCCCTCATGAAATTCAAATTTTCCTCTTTGAGCCCCTAAAAAATATCTACTTTAATGAAAAGGCCCTAGAACAAGTCAAAAAAACTCTTCTCATTGCAAACTGACCCCTGACTTTATCTAAAAACCCCTTGAATAAGTCAATTTACATCCCTTCTTTGTGGAACCTCTTCAATTTAATGAAATATCCTTAGATTTAGTAAAAGTCTATCGTATCTTGTGGGAAAGCCCTCAAACCATGTATAATATCTCCTTATTTTGCTTATCGGATACCCCTTGGCCGACCGGTCCAACGGGGAGGGGCGGATGGCTTATTTTGACCTCTTTTATCTTTTCTTAGATGCTTTCATTAATTCCATGCTTAGGCTTGGTTTCCACCTTATATTAAATGATAAAATGTTAATTTTGGAGTAAATGATAAAATGCCCCTCATTATTCCTTTTATTGAGTAATCCGAAAATATGAAGAATAAAAGATAAGGTGCCACCATTTATTCGGCCTTTCTCTTCTCTATTCTGTCGTCCTTATTAGAAAATGTATGAATCAATGTTGAGTATTGAGAATGGCCCTTTTGAACTCTCTTCCCTTTAAGAAGCTCAGTCAGAAAATAATCTTACTCTCCAATTACTTGCTTCTCCTCATTACCATTCATCTAGCATTCCTTCCTCTCTAGGCATTGATAAAGCCACTGGTAGGTTCAAAGGCTTAGATTTTGATCATACCTTGGAACGTTTGATCATCCAACAACTTCATCATACAAGAATGCTCACATGAGAACCAATCCCTCTCCCTTCGATGTTCCATCCATTCTTGATCAAGCTGTCAATTTTCTTACTTCAAGGTATAGCTGCTACATGCATGGACCCTACACTTAAAAGGAGATTTTGATACAGCTCGACAATATAGTCTATTACAACAACATTTCTGATCAAGTAAGAATCAAACTAACAAAGGTAGCCAATGAGATCAAGTGACTTACTACTCTACGTAGGATGCACTATGAAGCCACAGTGAAATTTTTAAGTTTCATGGCTAACTACGACCTATAACTACATATAATGGACCAAAGAAAGGCTTTGATCAAGGATGCCTATAAGCACTTTGAGAAAATGGGCAATGAATATAAGCTAATATCGGACTAGATAGCTAAAATTGAGGCTTAACTTGTAACTCCCCATAACCAATTATCCAAGGTTCACTTATCGCTTGCCGAGGGCCAAGGAATTTGTTAAGGTTTCATCAGGAACACTAGCCAGATGGTGAAAGAGATATCCAAATATCAATCTATAGATCAACTGCTCTAGGACACAATAGTGACCTCTATGGAGATTCTCATAGGCCTTGGTTCTGCTTGGAATGGCCATTGGCAGATTTTATACACTTTATCTATGAATGGTCCATAGGCCTATTTTTGTTTAACATCATTTTTACTGTCCGATTTTAGTATAATCTGGCGAATAATTTTTTCTTATATGTATCGTTAGCTGAATTTTATTTTAGTCTATCAATGAAGCCCGAGTCAACACCCTTGTGATGTGTTGATCATCTAACTTCACGAAAGATTGGACAAGTGAGATGCACGTACGGTAGAAAGTACAGCCTGCCTTACTTAATGCTTGGAAACTCTTGGCCGAAAAATCATAGAGTACCAAGAGTTTGTTTTGCTTCAAGAATGTTGTGGGTGGAAATAGGCCAGATTTTCCCACTTTCAAGTCCATGATATCAGTAACCCCACCAATGTAGGAGATTAGCATTTAACCAGCTTGTCGTTAGCCTATCCTCCTCATGGTACAACTAGTACACCAATGACTGCTGGTGAACCCCCAACCAACCAAACTACCACAACAAGTCAATCAACTGCCTCTACCTCCTAGACAACTAGTTTGGGATGGCGAAGGCTCAACCTTTGTAGAAAACCCTTGTCCATCACCTCGACCTAATGCTTGATCTATCTTTAGAGAACTATTAACCGTAACCAGACCGTCACCTTTAGCCTAACCAAGGGTCAGTGAACTATCACCGGATGTGTCATTCTATAAGCTAATGTGACCACCTATAGTAGCCCACCAGCCACTAAGTACAGATATTCCCATGCGGGCAGTAGTAGATCGAGAGAAACTATATAACATTATACAAGATATTTACCATCTAGCTACCCCGCAGCTGCCTCAGCCTATTTACCACAAACCATATCCAGAGGAGATTGACTTGGAACCTTACCCTCGAGGATATATAGTTCCGGACTTCACCCTATTTTCAGAGGATGATCCAAACTAGTTTATCGTTGAGAACATTGGTTGCTTCACCATATAATGTAGAGAGGTCGGTGGAAATAATAGACTTCAAATTTGAAATTCAAAAACTCCTTAAACTAGGAAGGCTTTTTCTTGGTATACCAGGTTTTCTTCCTATGATTTTTGGCCAAGAGGCTTATGTGAGCATTCATGATTTCGACCACAATATGCCTTGTATTTATAGGCAAATGCTATGTCATATTTTTCTAATCTCATTAGGAATCCTAATTGCCTTAAAACACAAAAGTGAGATGGGGCCCATTCAATGGTTGGCCACCCGTGGGTCATACCCATGAGTTATTTAATCAACCTTTGATTATTTTTTACCCATGAAAATCTAATTAATGATCCGGCCTATTAATCCTTAATGTCTGATTATTTAACTACGAACTTTTAGGACTCTTTTATAATTAAATAAAAGTTCCTATGTAACTTATTAAATTCCAATTAATTCAATGTCATACTTAGTTGTGCTAGTAGAGCTGAATGATATTAAATTAACATATTAATAATTATTGTTTTTCCATTATAGTCAAACTATAAGTCAAATTACCATTTTCCCCTAGAATCATTTTGGTCCGTTTTTCCTTTTTCACTGATGAAATTTTAACTGTGTTACTCTGAACGTTATGTGTGTGACCGATTAGGTTCTATGTCACACCAACAAGAGGATTTCATAAGCATCTTTATGATTTTATTTAATTCTAAATTAAATTCATTTAATTCTAAATTAAATTCATTTAATTCTAAATTAAATTCATTTAATTCTAAATTAAATTCATTTAATTCTAAATTAAATTCATTTAATTGAAAACCACCTTTTAAAATTAAACAGTTAGCTTAATCATCTCATGAATAATTAACTTTAATCCTCCAAATTAAGATTGACTTCTAGCAAATTATCAGAATTACCAGAGATATTACAAGTACCATCTTGCCAAAGAACCTGTCTGTGACTATCGTATACTTACAATAACAATATTTTCATCTTGCTAATATCCTAATTCGACCTGGGGTATGGTTTAATTGTTATATCCTAATAGATAAATCATATGAATCATTATATCTTTATTGAACATTGACAATGGATTTATAGAAACTCCTTTCAAACCACACACCTTGCAAAGATTTCTTGTTTAATAAAGTATATAATCCATAGAACATATTCCAAATACGGAAGGGATGGATTTCTTCTTGACCACTCATAATCCTTTTCATACAACACTTCATAACCAAGGTTCATCCCATGTTCACCCACGGCTTAAGCTAATTGGAATGATATCAAAGTATGAAGTCTGGTACATAAGGAAACCATGGTATCACAGGTCAGAAGATCACATCTAAAATAGTCACTAGATAATTCTCATTAATAGTCAGTATTAATTACCACTAAAAATTATCTAAGGGTCATGTTCAATATCCTTAACCTCTACTAAGTGCTCACACAATCATCATGGTGTTCCACTAACACCATTGACTGTGAGATCAAGAACACTAATAATTAGGTGATGAACTACATGATTGTTTATCTAGATCAATCAATGTCCATTCTCGAAGTCCTATGACAGTTAACCATTTATATTTTAAGAGCTTAGAGACTCGAGTCTCTACTAGCATGATCTCTATCATGGTCTCCAGATTGCATAACTTATGATACTTTATCATGATATGCTTTTATAGAACATATAATATTAATTCGAATAAAATTAATAAACATGATAAATAATAATTAACTTTCATTAATGACAATAAATAATGTCTTGTCAATATCTGCACAAAAATAGTATTAAATAAAGTATTTGCCTCATCGGGTCAAAATATGATTGGCTTGAAGGCATATACTTTCAAGTATAGCATATTCATGTTATACCTATGCTTTTATGTCTTAGTTGACATCTCTTAAGAAGGTGGATTCCTTGACTCATTGGCGAAAGTCATCTCTTGGAAGCCTTAATGCTAAACATCTTTAGAGATTTTACATATGTATGTTAATTAGTTCAAGCTAAACAATCTTCTGAATCTACTATCTCTATAGATCTTAACAAAAGATTCTTTACTCAAACTTTTAAAGAGGGGTTTTTTTATAATTAAGTTCCCTTCATGACAAAGAGAAAATCTGAATGCCTACACAGACTTTGAAACAAATTTCTGACTTATAATTTAAACAAACCTTATGGCAGTAGTCCATAACTTGCTTTCGGACGGAGCATCCTTTAAAGAGCATATTACAATATAATAGATTGCATCATAGCTACCTCATTCCTTAATGAGTAGTATGTCATCTACATAAGGAATTTATAAGCATTTTTATACTCCCACTAACCTTCGTGTACACACAAGAATTATTTTCATTTTCAATGAGATCAAACAATTTGATCACTTCATTGAAACAAGTATCCCAATTCCAAGATGCTTATTCAATGCATAAATAGATCCTTGCAAGTTGTATCAACTATACTTTTAAATTGAAATTACCATTTAGAATAATGGTTTTTCATATCCTCTTGTCATATTTGGTAATCATGGTTGCAAGTGTAAGAAATATTTTTTTAACCTTTTGGAACTATTCATTTTGGTGCATCTATTTCTCAAAATCCGAACTCCTAATAGTCTTGGAATGTATCATAGGGTCATCATCTATAACCAGACCCTGACTAGGATTTTCTACTAGAAATCCGTATCATTTGGGCTTACCATAAAAATACCGAATACATGAATCTGTTGTGTACTCTCAGATTTCATAGTTACCTTTTTCAATGGCATGTTAGATGTCAGTTCAGTGAGTCTAGATTTCTCGGTTTGTAATCATTTTGTGGTTCTTGAATTTCTTCAAGTTCTATCATACACCCACTAGTTCTTTCAAAAAGAAAATCCTTCTATGAGAAGGTAGTGGGTTTACATAGCAAATATATTTTGTTATAGAGTATGATGGAAATAATATTCTTACTTCCCTTTAGGATATCCCACAATATTATACATTTTAAACCTTTCCTCCAATCATATCTCCATACCATAAAATGGTTAAATGAAATTCTTCTACCCTTACATATCTCACATGAAATTGAAAAGAAAAGTAATTTGAGGGAATTATATTTCATACATAGCAATAATATTCTTAGGTATAACCCTTGAATATTTTATAGAAGATTAATCCGACAAATCAAATCAAATATAATAAGGTATGGTACCTCCATTCGATATTCTAGGAGTTGTCCATTAAGAGAGAATATAATTCTTCCTTTTAACAAAAAGAAATATCATTATCAAGCGTAATAAACAAAAGTTCACAAGTTGTTATTAATTTAGAATCAATTGGACCTAGTATGTCCATAAAAGCAACTTAGTGAATTCCTGTTAAATTGGTATGATTTGATCGATAGTGCCAAGACTTGCTTGAATCACACCAAACTTTTCTTCTCTTAATCTGTTCAATATTAAGATAAATTTTATCCTATTAAAATTTAGAATATTCACTTTAATGAACGTCATCGAATAAAACAACCAAGTGGTTGTTTTCGGAGCTGAAGAATAATTGGAAGATATAAGATAACATCTTAATATGTTTTTCCCACCCTTGTTGTAAGTGAAATTAACTTTGGATAAGCAGAGCTAAATAAGTTTCTAATTGAATTTGATTAAATTCCAAATAATGAAAGTGTATTAAGAAATTCATTCAATTGAATTTTTTTTATGGAACTTTTATTGCCTAGTATAATATATTATTTCATACTTTATATCTAATGGATGGTCTCAGCTTTAAGGATGCAATAGCTGCATTAAAAAATGAAACCTTACAATTAAATAGACAAGTCTGAAATTAAGCATTATTGAAAATAATCAAGTAATTTTTTGAAAATATATAAGAATGCTTAACTTATATATATATATATATATATATAACTTTTTTCATTAATTTTATCTGGTCGGACCAATTTTTTTCAAATGTATTTTCCATCAATTTTATCTGGTCAGACTAAACCGGTAGCTGCCCTACACATTAATCTCACAGGCTTCGAGTAATCGTTCAATTTTCGGGCGAATGAATCAGATGACCTATTTTCTACACTACTCTAAAAAAGGATTGAGCCAACGGTAGAACATCAAATTGCTAATGCATATATTATACTCGTCGTGCTGTACTGTATAGGAGAAATATTTTACTAGGATTTTTTAATAGTCGACTTCTTAAAGAAAAACATTATTGTATAAAATAAAAAATACAACAAGAGCTTTTACATGCTGAACGAATATAATACACGCAGCGCTTAATATAGATTGACGATGTGCTTAGGTCGGTAACCTGAATCTCTGTATACAGCCAACAACAAAAACAAAAGAGCGGAAAGGGAGCTGAGTTATGTAATAGGGCTGGTACATAGGTATGTAATTAATTTTTTTTCTTATCGAAATGAAGGGGTCCACAGCTAGTACTGAAAAAATATGTTTAACCTGCAAACCCCCCCCCCCCCCCCCCAACCCACCTATTTTTATTTCTTAAAATAAATAAGTAGAGAATGATTGATAGATATTAAGTAATATTTTTGATATTTTTTTGCCGCCCTTGTTGGTGAAATTGACTTTGGATATTAGGTAACATCCAAAGTCAACGAAAAAAGAATTCCGTAAAGAAGATGGTATTTGTCGGTGCTTGGTAAAAGGATTATATGCATTAATGTGACAATTTAGCTTAAAATCCTTTTACCAGACACTCATCACCAACCTGCCATGAAATAGCTGTAGACTTGGAGGTGCCAATGCAACTCACTTTTGCATATGTATTTGTTGTTTCACGAAGAGCTGTTACAAAAATTCCATCAATTATGGTGAAGTCCTTGTCCGAGCCAGAATCCATGGACTTCACTCCTAAAAATATATCCACACGCAACCGAGAAAATAGTAGAAACCTAGTAGAAAGATAACTCTTTGCACTATAACATACTAATTACGGTCCGAGTCAACTGAAGCTCAATGAATTGGAAATATAAAGCTTTAAGCTAGTTGAATGCAAACGAATACCTTCTATTGTACACACGTCACTATATGATCAGCAGGTACGGAAAATATTACAACCTTACTGACAAAACCTGTTTTCATAGTCTTAATAGTCTCGTATTGTTACTGCTTTCATTTTTTGTACTTGGTTCTCTACACATGCAATCTGGCATGGGAAACATATACAAAGACCCACTTGACTTTTTGGTTTCCAGCCCTTTATGGTCATTATGGCGAAGCATGTCCTGTAATTGCCGCCTAAATAATTCCCATCTGTGAACAATCAGAGAAGGCTATGCTTAGAAAAACTTGAATAGGCATACAAATGCGTAGAATAACCACAAAACGAATAGAAGGCTATAAAAATGCAGTAAAATAAACTAAAAGAAGCATGTCCATTTTCTGTAGAAAAGATAAGAAGCCACACCCAAATTGAGTAAGAAAACATACAATCCAGTTTAGGCCCACAAATTACAAAGTAAGAAAGCATTTCCTACATCAGGTGGATGCGAGATAGCTGGGGTGAAACCCAACAAATGGGACCCACCATACACTCGAAATAGGAGACAATTTCTACACAAACTATGATATACGATACTATATTCAAGCTTCACCACTCTCAGTTTAAGAAGTTTACCAAATTGGAGCCTAAATAAACACATAAACCCATTCTAAATGCATGCAAAGAGTTGCTGATATGATGATTTTGCAGGAAACTTGAAACTGCTTATGGGTCAAATAGAGGGCTTAAGAAGCAATTCAGAAAGGGACACTACCTTTAGGAAGAAGCAAGCGTGAGAGATCATGAATATACTACAACAAATATGTATCTTTGAGGTAAAGAGCACAAATGAGGGTTTGGAACTGAAGATGCTTCAAACCCCCATCTTAGCAAATGCAAGAAGAGATATTGAAGTTACTGTTAGACCTAGCTTTCTAGATTACTGCTTATCCCTACAACAATTTATAATATGGGTAAAGGTAAATGGAACCAGTATGATTAAGAATGAGTTCATAACAACTCATTCTCTCATAACACTACTGAATGGTATCTCTCTGGTATTATCAAACAAAGTTTAGATACAAAGACATACAAAACATCAAATCATTTGGTTTCTTTTTCACATCAGCATGCCAATACAAAAAAAAAGGGGACAAAAGTCCCGGCCTCCAAGACAAATAATTTTGAAGAGCCAAATCCTTTTTCAATACTAGTATGAACACACATTTCTGTATTTTTTACGGATTTGATCACGTGTTAAGCCCGTGACTGTTAAACTGACCACACCGACCTGCCACCATTATTTCTTTAATTATTTTTATTTCATTTTTTTCCCTTTCACCCTTAATTTTATTTTCTAATATTTTTTTCCTCACTACAAAAATTAATAATAATAATAATAATAAATAAATAAATCATATTCTTATTATTATTATTATTTTTCAATAAACTCCATATAGGAATGGGCTGGAGAGTGGCGGTGGAAATTGTGGTGGAGGTGGTAGGGGAACCGAACAAAAATACATTTGGGGGAAGAACACAAAATTAAAAATTAAGAAGGTGGTGAAGCAGTAGCAGGGCCCATGGTTGGGAGCAGGGATGGGGAGAATGAAAGAAAAAAAGGTCAAAACATCTGAGTGGTGTTGTTGGGTTTGGGGAAAAATTGAGAGAGGAAAAAGAGAGCAAATTTGTGGTGGGGAAGAAAATATAAAAACAAAAATTAAGGGCTGAAAAGAAATAACAATCATGAATAATTTAGTTGAGACATAAGTTAGACTTTTAGATATTTTATTTTTATTGACATGGCGGAATTTGTTTGAGTCTATTAATGCCCAACCAGTCCCTAAAAAATTAAGGGAAAGGGGCTAAATTCTAGTCTCTTTACTTTTTGTTGTTTACAATAATAAGTTAGAGTTTTGGAGGCAAAATCAAGATATACTATAGTTTCGGGGAGTTTAGACTTTGCCCCTATAATTAAAATTTATGACCCAAGTATCAACCATGTTATGAAGAAATTAATTATCACCCATCAACAACAATGCGTACAGGACATAGGGTGAGATTTCACTAGAACCCCGTAAGATGTAATTCAAGAAAGGAGAATAAAAATTGAATGAAAGAAATACTCACAAGGTCATAAAATGATTAAATAAGATGGTGACACATACAAAACTCAATATGATGAGGGGTTTGTTTGTTAGACAATGAAAGTAAAAAAAATACCTTCGAACTACCAATAATCATGCTTTACTTTAAGTGAAAAAGTACTGGAATGACATGCAAATACAGCCACCATTCCCACTGAGAAAGTATCTACTAGAGGATGTTGGGTACCATGCGATAGGCCCCAACTCAACTCTCTAACGTCAAATCAATTGCATGCAACTGATGCAGGAGATACTTTCTCATTCCAACTGTGTCCAAAATTTCAGCAGTATATAGTATTTCAAGGAAAAAAAGCACCATAAACTGAAGGAGGTTTATGATAGCAACATACTTGATACTGGGCTGGTCAAATAATTGTGCTAATTTTCTCTTGTCGGGTTTGATTGTTTTTGCATGTCCTCCATATAAGTACCGCCTATGTCCCATCAAGAAATGGGGAAAATTTCCACCTTGAGTAGTAACAAATACTTCGCTATGAAGGCAGACCATGTAATCAAGAGCAGCTAATCTAGATGAGTGACCCTACATCAGAAACTTGAGTATTACTAAATTGAACTCTTTGTTAAAAAGGCTTTCAATAGAGATCTCTCCACAATACAGCTTTTGCAAACCTTGAATGGAGCAAGTTCTTCTTTAGTTGCTATTGTATCCTTTGTTTCCAAAAATGGAAACATCTGCTTAAGCGGGGCCATATATTTCTCTGCTTTATATATTTTCCCAGCTGCAACATATACCAAAGTTGTATTATGAAAACCCATGCCTCTGAGCATCATTCCTACCTACAACATCCAAGAAAGTAGAACATAAATCACAAGAATGGAAAACTAAAATTAATGAATACCTAGATGACACATTGTCACTGTCAATGACTCTGCTGTGTATTGTTGAAGCGATTTTTTGTAAAGAAGAAAATAATAAAAAACAAAACAAAACAAAACAGAAAACAACAATAATGAGAAGCCAAAAAAAAAAACATATTATATGTTACATAACAAGGAAATATACTACAATAATTAAGGGAAAAAAGATTATTACAAGACTGCAATACATGAATATTGAAACATTAGTTTTTAGTATATACAGGAACCAATTCACATGTTCTATAGATGATCACCGGCAACTATTGTTTCAACTACTTTGGTTTGAAGTCTCAAATAACAGATTTTTCAGAGAACGCTATTCTAAGTTAATGCTTTGACAAAAAAAAAAAAAAAGGTCGAGTCCATAAAGTAATAAGGCCACATGCATCATGTCTTTGTGAAAAATATGATTCACATAACAATTTCTAAATTCCAATGTCTCCTAACGGAAACAAAGTAAGACCTCAAAAAACTCATCAGTTAGATAATAGAAACATCAGCAATCTACCATCCACTATATCAATGAATCATCAGATTTACCATCATGATTCAGTTAGGTTACAGATTTAACGAACACAAGTATTAAAAAGAAACAAACAGCACTCAGAACCTTTTCTTCTTCCCTTTCTTTTTCTGATCTTTCTTTTGTTGGTTATATCTCAAATTTTTCTTGGCATAGTTTTACAATTTACATTAGTGCATACAAAACACATCAAAAGATTATGCGAATGTATTTGGGAGTAAATATTTCAAAGTGACATTTGCACTATGTAGTACTCGTTAGTCATAGTTCTATGGTACTCAATGCTTGAAATAAGCTCTAAAAATGATGTTTTCAATCCATCCTACAAGTAATATATGGAAATTACCCATCCATCCTACATGTGACTAAACACATTCACAATTTAATAGATTAAAAACAGGCATAGAAAATACATGTCTGAAGCAGTTTATAAGCACATGTCACTTCACAAGCACCAAGACTATTTTCTAAGCTAAGGCAAATGGAGCCCAAAGTAATGACATGGTATGTGCACAAAAACTAGTGGTTAAGCTTAACATAGATAGTCCCGTTCAACACATAGCATAAGACTGCCGAGTCACCAGGATAAAGAAACGTATTGACTCAAGTTATCGCAGAGGATAAATATGTCAATTTCAGACGTTAATGTCAAGTTCACACCAGTCCACACATTGGATAAAAGTTTCAGGTCAAAGTGTCATCTGTTTTGGTCAAAGTTTCGACATTGGTTGGTAACTATGTTCAGTTCTGACATCTCGTTACAATGGGATTGCAATGTCTAGAAACAGGTATGCACCCAAATACATTCTATTGGCTTCGTGTATCAGTACATGTGCATATTATTTTCTTATGAATTTTGGCATCTGTTATAAAGACCGAGATACAAGATACTCATTTAATGGAATAATTTAAGAGATTAATGCACAGTTGCATACCTCTAATGGAGTTAATGGACATTTTCCATCAACTCGATTAGCACCGGGCCGTATTACTCTACCCCTTCTTCTGAATTTTCCTCTCCAACCTCTTTCTCGAGCAGTTTCCATCTCGCGCTTCTCTTCCTCCCCGCCATCATATTCACAGCAAGAAAATGCTACCATATCCTTTTTGCAAGCAGGAATTAAGTCTCAGATACAGTTCAGAATGTTTAAGAGATTAAAGAAAAAGAGTTTTGCATCCTTAAACATATAAAGAATAAGATACCTCTTCAAAGCGCATATGCACTGAAACATATTTTCCTCCACTTTGAGAACTTCTTTTAATCATACGATCAACCATCAACTCTGCAAGAATTCTTATAGATTCTGAAAATCTAAGCGCTTCAAAATTGGCTAAGCATCTCAGTCCTTGAACACTTGAAGGAACTGCATGAGCCAGTCTGTTGGAAAAAGGAGCAATTCGGACAGCTCTGCATCACAGAACTGGGAAACTTATATAGAAATCACAAATAAAGGTTGAGGCTATCTATTCTACTCTATAAGGAGCCATAATATAACTCCAACAATAAACATAAGTGAACTTGTTAAGACCCGAAGGTTATTGAATATCAGAGCAGCACAAAACCTGATACAGGGCTGCAGTATTATGTAAATCTATGGAAGTATTCCAAGGTCACTTCTACTGCTGCAGCAGACTATCAAATTCTAATCTAACTTGAATCTCACAAGATCAAGAGTGGGGATTGTCATAGACATCTATGAGTCAGTTGCAATGGGAATGAATGAATTAGCACAACCAAACAGTCAATCGGGACACCACGGATTTACTAAAATCTCACTTGTAAGACACCTGATGCTCTGCTTCATATGATATGTGAGATTTCACATAAGAATTACTATACTGTACACCTATGGGCCAGTGAGAAACTCAGTCACTTGATACCTTGCATCTCACACAGGAATTTCACTCTAGACAGCATATCGCTTTCTAGTTGTGTTTGGATGCTCTAAATTGGCAAGTTCCCTTCACTGGTCTCTAAAAAGAACATCTTGAAAATGTCAGAATTTGGAAAAGATGGACTAGAATAATTATAGAAGACACTTTCGGAAGAACTACACTTTATCTGTTTATTAAAGGAAAGAGAATCAGATTAAACCATAAATTGTGGATTACAATTATGTATATGCACCAAATCAGTCTAGCTTGATTATAGGACCTTAATTGTTGTACAGCTTACATTCCTAAAATAGCATTGCCTTTTGTATTTAGCTTGTCTGCACAATAGACTGAATATACTGAGAATTTGATTTCATCCTTTTGTTCATGGTATCAGAGCACCAATTCTGGTGTATCTAGCCTAACATTTTCCGCCACAACCAGAACACAAACATCACCACATCGACAACATGGTCGACACAGGAAACAACACCACAGACAACAACGAGGTTGAAAAGCAAAAGAAAGCTTTAGACTTCACATCACAAAGCATTGAGGAAAAGAGGGCTACCTTACCTAATCCTTTGGCTTTACACCCTTCAAATACACCAGGGCTTGTCCTGGTTAGCACACTTCTGAATGCACACAACTACGGGGAGTGGTGTCGTTCAATGCCCGCAGCCTCAGCGCCAAGGACAAGGTTGGTCTCATCAACGGATCCGTAAAAGCCCCAGAACAAACTGATGTGAATTTCTCATTATGGCAATGCTGCAATGATTTGGTGATATCTTGGATCCTTAATTCCGTCCAGCCGGAGATAGCTCGCAGTGTGATCTATTCGGATACAACTGAAACAACTTTGAACGACCTCAAGGACATATTCTCTCAAGGAGACGAATCGAGAATCTATCAAATTCGACAAGAAATTGCCGAATGTTGCCAAGGTTCTCTCTGTCTCTGCCTACTATACCAAACTCAAGGGACTTTGGGACGAATTAGGATCCTACCAAGAACCCATCACTTGTTCCTGCGACATGCTAAAGAAGATTGTGATAAGACCCAATCTAGGAATATAGAATTATGGCTAATCTTTATTATGCAATCAAGAAAATAACATAGGTTGGCCGACAATTCGAGAGGTAAGCCGTATCTCCCTAAGAGTTCTTACTCTTCACAAAATTCCCAATGCCCCCAACCCTAACCCTACTACGGCTTGTTATCCTACTAGCAAGCAATTACTAAAATAGCCTAATACTAATAATATTAATACTAATAATAATATTAATGACTATATTAGGTTTTATTTCGCCTAACATAAGTATGAATAACAGGTGGTCTAACATTAATCCCCTCTCAACGAGACATTTTATCCTCAAGGTGAAAATTTGAAAATTGTTGTGTGATGAAAGAGTATGATTCCCATGTTGCATCGTGGATCAACATATCCTTCCACTTAATCAAGACTTCCAAAGTAGCTTCTCTCCCGACGCTCCTTGCCGAACCCCGCATAGCTCAACCGGTTCCAACAACATTTCCATATCTGCTGTCAAGTTAGGTGGTATTGTTAGAGAGGTTGCATGGACACCAATTGCCTTGGGGAATTGAGATACATGAAATAACGGATGAATCGTTGCCGTAGCCGATAAGTCCAACCGGTAAGCCACTGCCCCAATCCATGCAAGCACTTCGTAAGGGCCAAAATAGTGAGCAGATAATTTCTCATTTTTCCTCCTAGCTAGGGATTTCTGCCTATAAGGTTAAAGCTTCAAGAAAACTCAATTGCCAATCTCAAATAGAACCTCCCACCGATGCCGATCGGCCCCCAATTTCATCCATTGTTAGGCCTTAGCTAAATGCCCCGTTAACTCCTCTAGAGTATCATCCCTCGCCTATGTATTGTTCAACCTGTGAGACCGAGGTGGTGCTACGTCCATAACATATCAACGACGGTGGGTCATGCCCGTAGAGAATACGAAATGGAGTGGTCTGCGATGCGGTGTAAAGGAGGTGTTGTACCAATACTCGACCCATGCCAACCATTTAACCCAAAGTCGAGGGGTATCTGACACGAAACATCGCAAGTACGTCTCCAGGCAGCAATTAACTACTTCTGTTTGGCCGTCCGTTTGGGGGTGGTAGGCGGAACTCTGCTTCAACGCCGTCCCCTATAGTCGAAATAGTTCCTTCCAAAATTGGCTAAAAAACCTATCGTCGTGGTTCGAAATAATAGATTCCAGCACTCTATGTAAGCAGATGACTTCCCTCATGAAGGCCATGTAAGTGGCACAAAATGGGCATACTTGGTAAGACGGTCAACCACCACGAAGATGGCGGTATGGCCTTCCGATTGCAGTAGCCCATCAATAAAGTCCATACTCACCTCCTCCTAAACTTTTTGTGGCAACGGTAAGGGTTGGAGCAACCCCACCGAGGACATGGCCGCATACTTATTCTGTTGGCAAACATCACAGCTTGCCACGAACCGCACCACATCATTCTTCATACCCACCCAATATGGTTCTGCCGCCATTCTTCTATAAGTCCTCAACAACCCCGAGTGGCCCCCAATTGCGCTCCCATTGAACTCCTGTAACAGTCACGGTATATGCACCGACAATTTCAGAATCACTACACGCCCTAGATAAAGCAGCTTACCCCCCATAACTGTGTAGTCCGGATACCCGTCACCGCCCTTCTAAATAGTCTCTCTAATCTTGCCCAACTCTGAGTCCGTCGCCACCTCTGACTCGAGTTCCGCTACATCTAATATCTGCGGAAACGAAATTGCCGCTAATTGGGGTCCTTCAACACGTTGTACAGTGCATCTGCAGCTTTATTTTCTAACCCCGGGCATTACTGTATTTCAAAATCATAGCCTAACAATTTGGACATCCAACGTTGATGATCCTCCGCAACCATGCACTATTCCAACAGATATTTCAAGCTCCACCAATCCGTGCAGACGATAAATCTCTGACCCAAGAAAGACAGCTTCCATTTTTAGACCGCAAACACTATGGTCATGAGCTCGCGTTCATAGACGGACTTAAGACGAGCTCTCGGCGTCGAAACCTGATTGAAATACGCGATTGGTCGCTGATTCTGCATGAGTACAACCCCTAATCTATAGCCTGAGGCATCGGTTTCCACTACAAAAATCGCGATGAAATCCAGCAATGTGAGTACCGAAACACTAGCCATTGCCTACTTTAATTCGTCGAAACCTACGGCCGCCAATTCGCCCCAATGGAAATTATCTTTTTTGAGTAGATGTGTTTAGTGACACGCTATCGTGCCATACCCTTTGACGAAGTTCCAAAAATACCTGATCAAACCCAAAAATCCCCGCAATTCCTTCAATGTCTTCGGAGCTGGCCATTTAACATTGCCGACACCTTGGCCCGATCCGCCGAAACCTCCTCACCCAAAACAATGTGGCCCAAATACTCTATACTAGGCTGCTCAAAAGTACACTTCTTCTCATTTGCATATAACTGTTGACCCCGTAATTCTATCAACACGACCGTCAAATGGTCCAAGTGCTCCTTGGTAGAGCGGCTATAGATCAAGATGTCATCAAAGAAGACGAGCACAAACATTCTCAAGTAGGGATCGAATACCTTATTCATGAGTGACTGAAACGTTGTTGGGGCGTTTGTGAGGCCAAAAAGCATCACTAGGAACTCATAATGGCCCGTGTGGGTCTGAAATGATGTCCTAGCCGCATCCTCCCGCTGCATCCTCCCGCCGCATTCTAATCTAGTGATATCCCGACTTCAAGTCTAACATGGAGAACACTCTAGCTCCATGTAACTCAGTTCATCAATGACCGAAATAGAAAATTTATCCGATACGGTCCCTTTGTTCAAGGCACGGATCTACACAGAACAGCCAACTTCCGTCTTTCTTCTTGACAAAACAAAACTGGGCTAGAAAATGGGCTTATACTAGGCTATATAATGTTGGCGTCTAACATTTCTTTTACCAATTGCTCAATCTCATCTTTCTAGGCATGCAAGTAGCGGTAGGGTCGCACACTGATTGGTGAAACCCCCTCTTTCAATACTATAGAGTGCTTATGATCCCTTTGTGGGGGAAGGCCCTCGGGCATCCTAAACACATCCCCAAATCGGTCCACTACCTCTCGCACGGCTGCTTCCACTACTAAGCTCCCTTCCTAATCAACTCCCCCTCTGAGTAGTCACCGCGATGAGGAACCCTTGCCCTTCTCTCTCAATAGTCTGCAGTATCGTCTTCAAGGCCATTAGAGTCTTACACAGGTTTGGATCCTCTTCTAGCATCATAGTCTTCCCCCTAATCCGAAACTGCATCCTCTATAACTTCCAGTTCACTTTTATCTCGCCCATTGAACTCAACCATTTCATACCCAAGATCACATCTGAATTGCCTAAGTCCAAGGGCAAGAAATTGTCAACCACCTCTAACCCTTGCATCCCTTATGAAGGTTTTTATAGGTGCCTGCGCTTCGTACCATAGTGCAAGTTCCCAAAGTTACCCCATGACTGCCCGAGTCCTTCAATTATAGACCTGATTTCCGAATAACTCAGTTGGAGATGAAATTATGGGTTGCCCCACTATCAATAAGAACCACTACATTCTGTCCTTGAATGTCCCCTTTTAGCTTCATGGTGTGGTAGGGTGTAAATCTGACTACCAAGTTAAGTGACACTTCGGTCATGTCGAGATGGTGATGCACCAATTCCTCCTCACTCTCCTCCTTCGGTTCCCCCATCTCATCATCCTCATCTCTGACTATTAACACTTGGAGCTTCCTGTCCTTACAACGATGCCCGAGCGAAAATTTCTTGTCACAACGAAAACACAACCCTTTGACTCTTTTGTGCGAGATCTCCGTCTCCGTTAACTTTTTGAAACTCCCATTCGAACGGTACCCTGCTCTCCCCACTCCCAACGCCTCCTTACCGACAGTAACGGTTTGAGACCAAGCGCTATGGTTGTCAATATAACCTTTGTGACCAAACTGTCACAGCTATTTTTTTGATGTTTTTTGGCATTTTTCTTCTCTTCCACTTGTAATGCCAAGTCCATATACTCCCCAAGTCCCTCAGGCCATAGTAATCTCAATGCTGCCTGAATATCCGGCTTCAACCCTTTTAAAAAATTTCCCAACAAAATTTCCAAAAGAGACTCCCGTTAATGGCCCGGAAAGCACCTCGAACTTCTCTCGGTATTCCAACATTATCCCCTCTTGGCGAAGGGCCAAAAAATGTTCAAGTCTCCATCTTGAAAGGCTCAAAACCTTACCATCACCCATTGCTTGAACTCCGCCCACGACCCAATAGATTCGTCGCGCTCACACTACTGAAACCATGACAACACCGACCCCTCCAAACACAGACCTGTTGCCTGCAGTTTTTCCTCTTCGAAGAGCCCATTAATTGCGAAGTATCTTTCCACCCTATAGACCCAAGCTGCTGCCTCCTTGCCTTCAAAGATAGGCATTTTTAGTTTGTGAATCTACAGTTCAGCCCAAGTCCTGCCCTGCACCGCCGCATACTGCCCCTGCCTATAGGGGTTCCGCTAGAACCCTAAATTCAGCCCCCAGCATCCTCTAGGGCTTGCACCGCCCGCTGCTAGTTCCCCCCTACAGTCTACTTGCCTCCACTACAACTGCCTTGACTACCTTCTTCATTGACACCCCCCTATTACCTAACCATGACCACCCATAAGTTGGTCAAGGTTCCGTGGTGGCCTAATTAGCATCTCGGTTAGTTTTACCAACTTGGGTTCCAACGACAAAAACTGTTGCGCAAACTACTTTTGTACTGTCAAGAAGCGTTCTTCCATCGTTGTTTTAATCGCCATCACTTCGCTCTCCAATTTTTCCTCGAGTGCTTCTACTTTCTTCGCAGCCGTCATCCTAGGATTATGCTCTGATACTAATTTGATAGGACCCAATCTAGGAATATAGAATTAGGGCTAATCTTTATTATGCAATCAAGAAAATAACATAGGTTCGTTTACTATTCGAAAGGTAACCCGTCTCTCCCCAAGAATTCTTATTCTCCACAAAATTCCCAATGCCCCCAACCCGTACCCTACTACTGCTTATTATCCTACTAGCAACCAATTACTAAAATAGCCCCATATTAATACTAATAATACTAATACTACTAATAATAATAATAATACTAATAACTACTAGGTTTTATTTCGCCTAACATAGGTATAAATAACCAGTGGTCTAACACAGATTGTTGATAAAGAGGAAAAGGTGATGCAGTTCCTCATGGGGCTTAATGAACCATATTCCTAAGTTCATGGGTCGATTTTGATGATGACTCTCCTTCCACACACAAGAAAGGTTTGTGGCCTGATTGTTCAGCAAGAGAGGCAGATGAAGGTCGTGAGTTGTCGAGAGATTCTTCCAACAGCCCACGCCATTGCTCGATCACAAGATGGAGATCACAACTCCACCTCACGGCGTTATGATTCATCTTTCAATTGCAGGTTTTGTACACATTGTGAGCAAGGGGTACACTCCATCGAGCAGTGTTATTATCTTATTGGGTTTCCAATGGGGTCACAAATGGCATGGAAAAAATGTGAAGCCCAAGAATAAGCAGGCAGTAGCCCACTATGTTGAGATGAAGAGGGAATCAATTAATGGAAGCCCAACCTTCACAACAAAAGAGTATAAGCATATTATGGCATTACTTGGCAAAAACGATAATAATCAACCAATTGAAAATGCAACAGGTATATTTGCACCCAGTTGCAATAATATTGAGCATGATACATGTTCAACTTTATATTGGATTTTTTATAGTGGAGCAACAGATCAGACATCTAAACATCCACCAACACACAATATAAATGAGCTTATTCATGATTTTGTTTGTTAACCAAATGGAGAATAAGCACACATTAAAAGTATAGGGTCCGTTCAATTGTCATCAGAATTAACCCTTGATGGAGTTCTTCATGTGCCTAAATTTTGTGTCAATTTGATTTCTGTAAGTAAATTGACACGAGGACGATTGGCCTGTGCAAGCATTTTAATGGCCTTTACTATCTCACACCAACCCAAAATCCCCACTTTGTCAACCACATAGCCCGCACTTCCAACCTTTGGCACCAACGACTCAGACATCCATATGCCGCTCCACTTCACCTTCCATCCCAATCCTTTCTAGAAATTACCTTTAATTCTAAGCATGTTTCTGAAATGTGTCCCTTAGCAAAACAAACTCGTTTATCTTTTCCCTTCAAGTTCAATAAAAATAATTGCACCATTTGATTTGATTCATTATGATATTTAGGGACCACACAATTCACACACATTCGGGGGCTCATTATTTCTTAACCATTGTTGATGATTTCACTCGTTTTACTTGGGTACGTACATCTTATGAGCTTTAAATCCAATACCCAATCATTGTTAAAATCATTTTTCTTCTAGGTCAAAACACAATTTAATCGAGACATTAAAATTTTACGTGCCGATAATGGAGGTGAATTTACATCAATGCGTTCTTTTCTTAATGAATGTGGTAGCATTTTTCAACACACATGTACTTACACCCCTCAACAAAATGGGGTAGTCGAGCGTAAACACCGCCATCTTTTAAATATAGCCCGAGCCCTTTGATTTCAAGCCAATTTGCCTTTACGGTTTTGGGAGGAAAGTGTCCAAACAACATGTTATCTTATCAACCGACAACCCACACCTTACTCTCTCCTAAATCTCCATATGAACTCTTACACAACACTCCACAAAACTATTTCGATCTTCGGGTTTTCGATTGCCTATGCTATACCACAAACCTCACTCCTGATAACAAACTTAATTATCGTGCACGTCAATGCATTTTCATTAAATACCTCCTTGGACAAAAAGGATACTGTGTTTATGATCTTGAAGACAAGTACTTCTTTACTTCTCGGGATATCATTTTTCATGAGCATGTATTTCCTATAGCAAACCTTCCATTAGAAAATCAAGATGATACCCCAGTTTTACCCATTCTCGGCCCAACCTCTTTTACTGAGACCACCACCTTTAGTCAGCCCAACTCTTCTACCAAGCCTAATAATACACCACAAAAGGACCCTCTCCTTTTTCCAAATTCAATATCCAACCCTATCTCATTTCCCTCTCCAAACACACTGCCACCCAAAAACTTATCACCACTGCCCAATCCCATACTGATCGGACCCAATCCATCTTCGCCTACAGATGCCATTGACCCACCTCCGATCAGCCAACCTCATTCATCGAGCGATTCCCTCCCGCTCTAACTCAAGGTGTACTCTCATCGACATTCGGATACTGTCGTTGCCATCACACCTCCGACATCCATTCCCATGTCGGCCCCTACCTCATTGGTGTTACCCAATCACATACCAAATCTCCCAGTCACCGTCGTTGCCAAACCCACCATTCCTAATCCAATCCCAAACATTCTCGAGCTTCGCCGCACCACTTGACCCCATAAGCCTCCACCTCATCTCCGTGGTTTCAAAACATACCATGCTGCCCTTCTCGGCTTTGAAGCCTCCTCATCATCCTTGGCCAGCACTCGCTATCCATTGCCACAGTACATCTCCTACTTTGGCCTCTCTAGTACAAACAATTCATTTATGCATAATATCTCTAAATTGGTTGAGCCAGAATATTAAGAGCAGGCTCGTCATGATCCTTAATGGGTTGCAACTATGAATGTTGAGATTAAAGCCCTTGAGGACAATAACACATGGTCCACAGTTCCCTTACCTCCTAGCCAACGACCCATCGGTTGCAAATGGGTCTATAAGATCAAGTACAATGCAAACGACAGCATCGAGCATTACAAAGCCCAATTTGTTGCCAAGGGGTTTACCCAACGCAAAGGTATCGATCACAAAGACACCTTCGCCCCTGTTGCCGAATTGATCACAATTCGTTGCCTACTAGCAGTTGTTGCGGTTAGGCATTGGTCGTTACATCAAATCGACTACAGAAGCTTTCTTGCACGGCGAGCTCAGTGAGGAAGTCTACATGCTCCTGCCTTCTGATTATCGTCGACAGGGGGAGAATACAGTTTGTCAACTCCACAAGTCTCTTTATGGTCTTAAGCAGGCATCTCACAGTTGATTCTGAAGATTCTCATGTGCCATTCAAGAGATTGGATTCCAACAATCTCGTGTCGACTATTCACTCTTTACACAAGTCCGTGGGGATTCCATCACAATTATATTGATTTATGTCGATGATATGATCATTATCGAGAATGACGAAAAGGCCATCAATGACCTCAAGACATTCCTGAACAGTTGCTTCAAAATTAAAGATCTTGGGCCATTGAAATACTTTATTAGGATTGAGGTAGCATGGTCCAAAGCAGGGATTATGGTTTGCCAACGAAAATATACGTTGGACATACTAGAGGAGGTTGGGTTACTTGGAAGTCGACAAGTGTTCCCATGGAAGCTGACTTAGTGCTGACAGACACAGGGAGTGCATCACACAAAGACCCTCTACTAAATATCGGCAATTGGTCGGAAAATTGATCTTACGATCAGCAGACCTGAAATCTCATACTCGGTAAATACACTTAGTTAGTTCATGCAGGAGCCTAAAAAATTACACCATCTCAAGGCTGCCCATAGACTCCTCCAATACTTGAAGGCAACTTCGGGACAAGGGTTATTGTTTCCTTCAGATAGCCCACTTCATTTGATCGGGTATTGTGGTGCCAACTGGGCAAGATGTCCAATTACACGACGATATGTAACAAGATATTGTACTTTTCTTGGAAAATCACTTGTATCGTGGAAAAGTATGAAGCAAGCAATGGGGTCAAGATCATTAGCGGAAGCGAAATATCACTCCATAGCTACAGCTACCTATGAGCTTACTTGGTTGAGATATTTATTGAGAGATTTGCGTGTACCACACCCTGGACCAGCGAAGTTGTTTTGTGACAATCAGGCGGCCTTGCATATTGATGAAAATCTAGTCTATCACGAAGAACGAAGCACATCGAACTAGATTGTCATACAATTTGAGAGAGAATTCAAATGGGAGAAATCAAGACAACTTATGTTCAAACCAGAAGTCAAATTGCAGACTTGTTCACAAAGCCATTAAGATCGCCAACGTTTCATACACATGTCAGCAAGTTGGGTGTCATTGACATTCACACTCCAACTTGACGGGGAGTATTAAAGGAAAGAGAATCATATTAAACCATAAATTGTGGATTACATTAATGTATATGCACCAAATCAATCTAGCTTGATTATAGGACCTTAAGTGTTGTACAGCTTACATTCCTAGAATAGAATTGCCTTTTGTATTTAATTTGTCTCCACAATTGACTGAATATACTAAGAATTTGATTTCATCCTTTTGTTTACTGTTGGATAGGTATAGATTCTTATAGCTCATTGATTGTTTTTTAAATCGGGTGAAACAAAACAAGAAGGAACTATCTATAGGCCTCACAACAGGGCACGCAAGTGTTAAGGGTAAATGCTAGAATCCAAGGTATATGAGATCTCTATCCACATATCCTTCACCGTGCCTTTTGAGCTAGATCCTATTTTAAATTTATTGAACACCAAAGCTTCCCGTCTATTAGTTGAAAAGAAACATGACAATAATTTCAATCACAGATGTAAGTCTCTAGAAATAAACTATCAATATTGGGAAATGAGAACCGCTAATACTCATGGCATAAAAGAAGTAAATCTACAGGATCTCTAGATTTATCCAGGATTTTCTTTTCTTTTTTTACTAATTTGAAGAATGCCCAAGTGATTATATATCTTAGACAATGTAAAGATCAAGAAAAGTTTAAGTAATACATTGAAATTAGAGATACATAGACTTCTACTTCATCTTCATTCAAAATGAAAGCCTGCCGCATAGTCATTTTCACGGAATTAGGAGGTAGCAAGCATAATCAGATAGGGAAAAGCATACCTCAATTGCATTAGCTTTGGCAGGACCTTTTGTAGATAGTAAGTTGGGCTTGACCATGCTTTGACTCTTAAATTTACAATGGTACTTATATTATTATTGAACTGCTGCAGTACATCTGCTGGCAGCTCTCTGACCACATTCACCTGATATCTTAGTGCGTGTATAAAAAAATCTTCATCGAATATATCACCAAATTTGCTGTGAAAAATTGAAGAGGGGAAAATAAGTAATCATGTCTAATTATTGTAGAAAAAGTAAGGTGACAATAATAACTTGGTCAATCAAAGCACAACTATCGAAATGATAATACGAAGCTGATAACCAAAAATTTGTGAGGAAACAGTATTAGAAACAGAATCCATGTTTAAAGTGGTGTGGGAAATAGATTGGAAACTTACAATACTGTCATTATAAAATTTCAAATATATGTTGGCCAACTTAGTCTTGGGAATGGAGGCAGGAAGGAGACAAGGTTTATTCGAAAAATTCATATGAAAATGTCATTCCTTAACTCTTCCTTCAAGCATGAACTTTTATGACGTTTCCGATTTTTACATTGATCTTTGGCAAGGAACTAAATACATTTTTGTTGAAAAGTCAGAAGACCGTATATTTGATTATGATATTTAAATGAAATGTCGAAGCACCATATTTATTGTTTGGAGTTAGTTTATTCATTTAGGGTAGTTCTGTAATATTGTGGTAAGGTTTTGTCCCATTACAATTAGAGTAGGGTTTATCCTATATGTTGTACTTACAGGCGCAGAACTTACTCTTTGGTCTACTTAACCAGATGTGAAGACCTAAAAAAATTTTTAGATCACAGTAAAGATTACTTTCTAAGTAATATAGTACTAATAATATGTTAAATTATAGGAAAATTAGGATAAACCCTCAAAACTTAGCATAAATTATAATGAATACTCAAAACTTATAGAAGCTATAATGAACACCCAATTTTAAGTTTGAATTATAACGAACCCCCAATTCCATCAAATATGGATGAAATGATCATATGCATAACACATGACTATTAAGTAACTATTGAAATTCTAAATTTTACCCAATTTGAAAGAATTATTTATATTTTTATCCCCTTTAATTTAAATTTGATATTTTTAACCCACTGTATTTAATTCTTTCTTTCTTTTTATTTCTTTTCGCCCTCCATTACTACCACCAACCTCCAATGCCAATAAAGAAAGTTATCATTTTCCTATCTCCTTCAATTTGTTTCCTTTCTTTTTTTTTAACTTGCTTTTTTCTTTTTCATTTTTTTGACCCAACCACCACCACCACCACCAAAGTAGGGATGGGCATTTTTCCAGGTCCTGATGGGAATCGTGGTCCCATCATGTTCCCTTTCCGGTATCAACTAGGAATTGAAAAACCGGTCCTGTCCCGTTCCTAGTATTGAGGACTAGGAATGGGGCCAATTTTGATTTCATTCCCAAATAATATTTGAGAAAAAATTTAAGATTTTTGTATAGTCTTTTGTTGTTAATTTGTTATTTTCTTGGTGATATTTTAAAAATATGTGTATAGTATGAGGTATAAACTCAAATTTAGATTATTATATAAATTATATAATTAATAATTAATTGTAAAAATAAACAATTTTGACCAAGAATCCCGGTCCATACAGGTCCCCTTCCCATACCACCACCTAGATTATGAGATCCATGTTGTCTAGAGAGGGAGAGATTCTCAGTGGAGGAGGTGATAGTTGTGTTGGTGGTGGTTGGGTTGAAAAAATGAAATAAATAAATAAACAAATAAGAAATAAAAATAGAAGCCTAAAAAATTGAACAATAGTAATTAAAAATTTAATATCCTAATGTTGGGGATGGAGGTTGGTGGTGGCAGGTTGGAGGTTGGTGGTGGCAAGTTGCGGAGGATGATGGTGGAGGAGGCTGGTTGTGGCCAGTGGGTGGAAATGGAAAAGAATTAAAAATAATTAATTATAAAAAATGGGTAAAAAATATCAAATTTAAATTAAAGGGATAAAAATAGAAATAATTCTTTTGAATTTGGTCTACTTAACGGTCATGTGACATGTACATGACCATTTCATCCATATTTCATGGAATTGGAAGTTCATTATAATTTAAACTTAAAATTGGATGTTCATTATAGCTTCTATAAATTTTGGGTGTTCATTATAATTTACACTAAGTTTTGGGGGCTTTATCCTAGTTTCCCCATTAAATTACATGATTCATAATGTAGCTAATTCAACTATACAATTTAGCCAGTTTGTAAAGAAAAACATATCTATATATCTATAAACAGTGCAAATTAGGGCTAAACATGTCCCCTCCCTGCACCACCTTGATATACATTTACATATATCCCTGTGCATTAGTAGGTACGGGTTCTGCATTGAAATAAAACCTTTCACAAAAAGTATACTGAATTTATCTTTTGACCTGCAGTCAACTTTTTAATTGAACATATGACAGCTTCTGAACTGAATGCTAAGATAAAAGAAATCAATCAAAAATAGAAAAAAAAATGTCCAGGTTACATGTAACACTTTGTTCCATGTCTACAGCAATACCAAATTTATGGAAGAAACTATAGCAGAAGAATAACTAGACAAGCCAACAAGATGACAGATATTGGTAATGATAATTACCTGGTATCTCGCCAAACACTATTCAAGTGAAATATTGGAATGACAAGAGTCGCGTTCAACAGTCCAGCAACTGCAACTGCATCACAAATCTAAATTGAAAGGCTGAAGTTACTGAAAAGATAATGCAACATGACGGAAAATTGGGAAGACAAAATTTGGACACGTAGCAACTGCAAAATGATAGTTATTTTCATTTTACGACCTAGCCTAGCCAGATTAAAGATAGACTAGCTTCAGATATCAATTTTCAAGGGAATATAGAAAAAAAGTGATAGCAAACAGAACCGTCCGAAATGATTGAGTGAGACCCTATATAATGGATAATATATACACTCAAAAGCCCTGAACTAGAGTTACGGCTAGGTATTTCTATACGTCCTTTTAGGCAAATTTTGGAGTTAAAATGAAAGTGATTGAAGTGGAGGAGGCAAATGAGAAGTGATTCTATCTGTATTTTAGGAAACTACATGTAGGAGGATGCACGGGGAAATATTGATTATTTCCCATGTTTTAGGAGTGATTAGAGCAGCAAAGTAGAGTGATTGTAGGAGGAATATTGAACTGCATTGGCAATATTTTAGGAAAGCATTGTAGGAGGCAAATAAGGAGATCGTGTAGCCTACGATCGTGGATAATTTTCTATAAATAGGCCTACACACTAAATTTTTGTTAGGAAGCAGAATATACTGTATTCTTCCCCAAAACTCCAACATCAACAAAAGATGGATTTGGTACATGGAATTAATACAAATAGAGGGATGATTACAGACTCCCTGAACTATACAAGAACACACAGTTACCTCATCAGCTCTAAAAACCATACTCAGAACCCTATGAACTAAAGAAACAAAAAAAAGGAACCTCGTGAACTATGCAGTAACAGCAGATTACCCTACTGCCGCTATCTATTTTCTTTTGTTTTTCTTAATCAGTTAGACAGCAGCAATGTCAAAGTTGACATTCCATGAGTATTATTTTTACATTTTTACAGTTAAAAGAAATTGAAATTTTCATTTCATGTTCTTTTCCAAAGCTTAAACATGATATAAAAGAAATTTTTATGTTTTTCTAGGATAAAAAAGTAATATAACATGTTACAAAGACAACTATAACTTTGCCAGTGTGCTATTGGTGAATACTTTAGGGGTCCAAACTAATTTTATAGTTCAAGAGTAATCCTCGATTGTGGTATAGTTCAAGAGTAATTGGTAATTTACTTCATATTAACTGAGATGGAAAGAGAATACTTTCTTATACAATATTGAAAAGAGAAGCATATATATATATACAACTAGGAAACTAAAATTAAACTAATTGACAGCTATATATATATAATATACAGCAAACACTTCCCCTCAAGTTGGAGCATAGATATTAATCATGCCCAATTTGTTACAAAGATAATCAACCTGAACCCCATTTAAAACTTCTATGAAGATATCCCCTAGTTGTTCTCCGATCTTTACATATCCTGTAGAAATCAAGCCTTGTTGAATTTTCTCACGAACACAATGACTATCAATTTCAATGTGTTAAGTTCGCTCATGAAATACATGATTTTATGCAATATGAAGAGCAGTTTGGTTATCACACCACAATTTTGCTGGTACTGAAGTTTTAAGTCTTAATTCAATCAAGAGCTGATATATCCACATTAACTCACACACAGACTGTGTCATAGCCCTATATTCTGACTTCCACAGGATCGTGACACAACATTTTGCTTCTTACTCTTCCATGAGACCAAATTTCCTCCCACAAAGATACAATAACCTGAAGTGAATCTTCTATCTATTTTGGAACCTGCACAATCTACATCTGAAAAACCTTTTATATAAGTGTGCTCATGATTTGCATACACAATACCCCGTTCGGGTACTCTTTTCAAATAACACAAAATTTGCTCTAACACTAACCAATGATGAAATGTTGGGGATGATATAAACTGACTGACAATACTAATCGAATATGCAATATCTAGACGAGTCACGATAAGGTAATTCAACTTCCCAACCAACCTCCGATGTCTCTCGGGATCTTCAAATAGTTCCCCATCTCCTGTGAGGTGCATGTTCGGAGTCATTGGAGCATTACAAGGCTTTGCTCCCAATTTTCTTGTCTCAGTTAATAAGTTCAACACCTTTTTTACTCCTTGTAACTTCAACACCCAAGAAATACTTTAACACCCCCAATCCCTTCATGTGAAACTGAGTATGAATGAAAAACTTAAGAGATGAAATTCCCGTAGTATCACTTCCAGTGATAACAATGTCATCCACATACACAACTAACGGAATTATACCAACTCTTGATTGCTTGTAGAACACAGAATGGTCAGACTTGCTTTCCATCACACCAAATTTTACAATAGCCTGACTAAATTTTCCAAACCCAGCACGAGGACTATGTTTCAAACCATACAAAGATTTTTGAAGACGACAAACTCGCCATGACTCCCCCTAAGCAACAAAACCAAGAGGTTGCTCCATATAAACCTCCTCTTAAAATCACCATGAAGAAAAGCATTCTTGATATCAAGTAGATGTAAAGGCCAATAATGAGTAGCTACCATTGAAATAAATAAACGAACATATGTCAATTTTGCAATAGGAGAAAAAGTATCAGAATAGTCTACTCCATAGGTTTAAGCATAGCCCTTAGCGACAAGACGCGCTTTTAATCTAGCAACTGACCCATCCAGATTGACCTTAACTGCGAATACCCATTTACATCCTATATAGCCCATTTCCCTTAAGGTAAATCAACCAACTCCCAAGTGTCATTGTCATCTAAAGCATTCATCTCCTCTATCATTGCATCATGCCAACCAGGATAAGATATGGCTTCACGAACATTTATAGGAATAGAGATAGAATTAAGGGAAGCAATAAAAGAACAAGAGGAAGACGACAAGCCGTTATAAGAAACAAAAGAAAAAATAAGATAAGTACACTGACGTTTACTTTAACGTAACGCAATAGAAAGATCATTGCTCGGGATTGGATCTAATGACAAAGGAGCAGGTACAAGACATGAATCAACGCCTGGAGTAGACTTGAGTAATAGGAGGCTTGACGCTGATTCCAAGACAGAGGCAGAGGATATGATAGAATAGACCAATAAATCATCATCCTTCCCTGACGAGCAGGAGTACTTGAAGACGGAAAATACGGTGTTTTCCATGAAGGTAACATCAATGGAAATAAGATATTTGTTAAGATTGTGACAATAACACCTATAACCTTTCTGAAAACGAGAATAACCAAGAAAGATACACTTCAAAGACTTGGGATCTAATTTAGTGATGTGCGGACGAACATCTCGAACAAAACAAGTGTTACCAAATATCTTAGGATCAACTAGGAACGGTGACTTATTTGGAAAAAGGATTTTGTAAGGGATCTCACCATGAAGAATAGAGGATGGCATGCGTTTAATGAGAAAACATGTTATAGAAATTGCATCGGCCCAAAAAGGTTTAGGAACATGCATTTCAAATAAGAGAGCTCATGCAGGTTCAAGATGTCTGTTTTTACTTTCTGCCACACCATTTTGGGATGGAGTCAACACAAGAAGTTTCATAAAGCATGTCATACAGATGGAAACATTAAATTGAGTTTTAATCTCAGCACAAAACAGAGAGAACTCATAATGATTTTTCATTTAATATAACTAAGTTACACGAGAATAATCATCCACAAAAGTAACAAAATACCTAAATTCAGGTTTAGACAAAATCGGATAAGGACCCCAAACATCAAAATGAACTAATTCAAAAGGAACACTAACACGTTTATTGACTCTAGGACTCGAATTAAGACGATGATATTTTGCAAACTAACACGACTCACAATTTAATGAAAGCACCTTACTATATTGTGGACAAAGTTTCTTAAGCAAAAGGAGAGATGGATGACCCAACCTATTATGAGCCTTTAAAAGAGAAGTGACACTCGAGCAGGCAATAGAAGTGAGGAGTGGTGTGTCAAGAATGTAGAGGCCTCCAGACTCATGTCCTTTACCAATAATCTTTTTCGTCATAAGATATTGAAATAAACAATGATCAGGGAAAAATGAGATGCAACAGTGAAGATTACGAGTGAGTTGGCTGACAGAGAGCAAATTAAAAGATAAATTAGGTAAATGTAAGACAGATGACAGAGAAAGCAAAGGGGTAAGAGTGATGGTGCCAAACTCACGAACACAAAATGGTGACCCATCAGCTAAAGTAACGATAGAAGTGGAAGCGTGTGACTGAAAAGTAGAAAAGATGCTAGAATTACCTATCATATGATCTGTGGCACCAAAATCAACGACTCATTTAGAGAATGAGGAAAGAAGGCATGCGTTGGGTTTACCTAAATCAACAATAGCAGTGATAGAAAGAGATGAAGACTTGACTGATTCCTAATACCGTGAGAACTTGGAAAATTCATCGGCGGAGATAAGGACTAATTTGTCAAAGGTATCATTAATGAACGCAACATGGGCCGAGTGTTTTTGTTGATTTCTGTATTAAAGCTTTCTACACTCAAACTTCGTATGGCCTAACTTACGACAGTAGTTACACACAATGCCTCCAGAATCTGGCGTTCGAGTTTCAAAACCTTGTGAACCACCTTATTTGTTTCCACTGTGATTAGTTGATCTCCCAGGCACATAATTATTAGTGCGACTTACCAAAGCACCACTGACTGAAACGGGTGGAGTACTTATTGTGCGAAGAACGCAACTAAAGACATCTTGTAAAGATGAGACCTCAAGAGAACTTGTGCCTTAGCAAACTCAAAGTCAGAAGAGAGACCAGCGAGGAAATTCATGATAGCCATTTGCTCCCGTTGGCATTATTGAACCTTCACATTAGGGCTAAAGGCAGCAACATATTAAGCTCCTCATACATCTTCTTAAACGCCATAAAATAGTTTATAAGGGGCTGATCTTGTTTTTCCACATAGTAAAATGTTTTGCAAACCTCGTACATGTGGGGAGGGATTCCCTTTTCCAGAGTACAAAAATTCCAAATAATTCATCAATTCTTTAACAAATTCATAATGATTAATCAAGCCAATTATCTCACTATCAATAGAATCTAAATCTGAAAGAACAAGCGAACATCCTCTCTGAGCCATGTTTGCTTCAAATCATCTTTCCTCTGCGAATCATCTTTAGAAGGATCATCAGTCAGATGATCATCTTTGTCAATATTACGTAGATAAAGACGAACAGTCTTACTCCAATCCAAATAATTCGAACCATTGAGGTTATGGTCCGTGATTTTAGACATCACTAGCACCATATCCATCACAATAGAAGACTTACTTTCAGACATAATGCAAAGCATAGAACAACCAGGGACGCAGAGGAGGACAATAGGAAGAGAAGCGATCGGCGGACGATGACGCACGCACGCTCACGCGATGACACGTGGGGACCGTCGGAAAAACTTCAGGTCATGCTTGGGGTTCACGAGCGTGGGTTCCGGCCACCAAACTTCGAGGAATAGTAAATTGGTGGCTGGGCTTTCGTTCTGAACAAGCGACAACAACAAAAAATAACTCTAACTAGGGTTGTCAAAATGGAACCCTAAAATATATTAAACCCTTGGTTGTGTTTTGCAAAAGACCTAAAACAAAACCTTAATTTTGTAACAAAACTCGAATTTCGAAACCCTAATGCTATGATACCATGTTAAGTGAGATGGAAAGAGAATACTTTCTTATACAATATTGAAAAAAGAAGCATATATAGATATACAACTAGGAAACTAGAATTAAGAAAACTAGAAATAAGGAAACTAGAATTAAGCTAATTGACACAGCTATATACATATAATATATAGCTAACACTCCCAAATAAATCAACATTTATTTGTGTTGTCAAAATTTTAAATAATACTTGGACTATTCATCTATCATGTATGTCAAATCTAACGGACCCTTCCATGTGAAATATTGAAGTTGTCCAGTCGCTATCCAATATTAAAAGTTGATACAAGTGTCTTATGTGATATTTATGCTGCCTAGGACTAAAGATCATAAAGTTGTAGCTCCTGTAATCTGGATGAAGTTACATCAGACCCTTGTTCAGTTCATTAGGCAGCTGAAAATATGGCTTGACATACTTGGAACTTGCTCATGCTAAACAGTCAAGTTGGATAAGCAGTTGGACAGGGAAGGTGTACAATAGGACACGAAACACAACCTATGAATGGGAGAGACCATATGACAAGACATA
Organism: Coriaria nepalensis; assembly: GCA_027186245.1. Lineage (NCBI taxonomy): Eukaryota > Viridiplantae > Streptophyta > Magnoliopsida > Cucurbitales > Coriariaceae > Coriaria > Coriaria nepalensis. The sequence goes on along the minus strand of CP114500.1, from coordinate 4,706,222 downwards.
ACTCGAACATCTTCAACCCCAATCAGTGTTTTACGGGGTGGTCTGTGAAATGCAGCTATTGAAACCCCTAGAACCTCAGACATTATGTGTCTTCCTACTTTTTTATGTAAAAAAGAAAAAGAAAGAGAGAGGGGGGATGGGTTGAAGGAATATTGGGTGTCAATTAGAAATAGCCTAATCTTAGAGACATTGATCAAAGTCAATTAAGTATTTTTCTTGTGAAATAGAACATACCGACAAGCGTTGCTGATTCAATCCACCATTCGCTTCAATTATAAGGAAACCGTTCGACTTTGGCAAGTCTGATTAACAATAAAACAAACGACAACAATTAGAAAAACAAATTGTCTTCACAACAGCCTAAAGATGAGAAAAATGGTAATCATATAAAAAACAATTTCTGTCAATCTAAGAAAAATATTAACCATTCATTTATATAACTTTAAAATATATATATATATGATATAAAATAAAAATCATCTCCTAAAGTCATTGTGTGCAAACTATAGACCTTAAATGTAGAAGTTCCCCTACCATCAAACACTACATTTAGCAACTGTCACCAAAGAAGATTTATATGTTTTTTCCCGTAATTGTCTCTCAATTGTTAAATTTTTACTTCCGAATTTTCTACATCTTTGATATCATATAACCACTAAGGGGTGATGACTTGTCTACATGGACATTCAGAGAAAGTTCATTGTACACCACCATGTACAGCCAACCACTTCAAAAGTTTGATCACTTTTGTTTCAGTCACATAGCTGATATATAAATCTTCAAACCTGTTCTGGTAATAATCCTGTTGATACAAGGATGCCAATCGTTATGCACTTTTGAACTCCATGCTTTCATCAGCTGCATGATTAGCAATGAATTACTGAGCAAACTTTGAAGTAATTCCAAAGTAAAATGCATGATAGGACTCTATCAGTTCCCCAAGGATCATCAAGGAAGTTCTGAAATCATAAGATTGAAATATCAAACTAAAAAATGATCCAATTTGATGACTCAACAGTTCTCCAGGAAAAGTCCTAATTATATCACACTCAAATTCGGACATACCACCATGTTTTGGTAATAGCCAAATGCAGTCATATACAAGTTTAAAATTGGCATTATCATACTATGGACTTAAAACACACCAATAGACTTACAAAGAAAAATTGACATGCAAGCATTATGGATTTAATTTAAATATATGACTACATGTACAGACACTGATACATATAATATGATTCAATATCATTCTCACACATTTCATATTGACCAAGTTTAAGCTGTTTTAGAGCAACATAGAGCTCAAGTATGGCCTATCTAAAATATATCACGATCTCTTTTTCTTTTATTCCTTTTTTTTGCTTTCTGTTCTTCTTTTTCTTTCGAGCTACTTGTTCAGTGCGATTAACACTGATCTTGTGTTTGATAATGAAGCTGCTAAACTAATTATGCATCCACCAAAAAGTCCAAAATTGACTATCGAGGACAACTTTTGTTATTTACAATATTTTATGTATGGTAAAAAAAATTAATTTTAAGACCATCTTTACAAGCACACCAAATATTTATAACACTATTACTGTCTTCCCAAAATCTTCTACATGATTATGCTCATAAGTATACGACCTCACTTTAACTAGTTCCAGGCTTCCAGAAATAAACATACTTGAGAAAATAAACATGAATCTGTCCTACTAATGAATAGGCAAGATTGAGAATTCTAATTAACCCAACACCCATTGATAAAGATAGCATGGCAACCTAAAAGTTAGAGTTATGGACTCCTAATAGCATATTGAACCTGGATCCATTTGGAAAGTGTCTAGACACAATGCTATCTATCTAGTTTGTTGCAAAGAGCTAAGGATTTCACGGCCTATTAGGAGGGCCATCCGGGAACCTTCCGAACCCTTACTCAAAACTGGCTGGAATGGCATAAAAATTTTCAGTGGATACAGGAACTACAAGCTGGTAAATGCAAATAAGTAAAAAACTGAGATCCAAAATATGTCTCAACATAGTATTGTCAGAAAAAAATAGTTCAAAGTATCAGAACCTTATCCCAAACCCAGTTCTCACTTCTCAATAAAGGAAAATTTGTTATATGTAACTTAGCTCCTCCTCCACGGAAACTCTTCTCCCACATTTGCACTCCATTGTTAGAGGGAGAGGCATAGAGATAACAGAGCGAAAAGGAAATTACTAGACTTTCCACAGCTACTTCTAAGCTATTAATATAAAAATGATATAGGGAAGAAGGAAACAGAAACGAGAAACTGTACCGCATTTTCAGTTCTGTTTTGGTTGACAGCCTGCATAAAGGGCCAGAGGTTCTGAAAACCCTGAGGACTCCTATACACAGACCCAGGCGGGGGCCGTTTATGCACCACAACAACACCGTTTCTCAAATCAACAACATTAAAGGTGAAGGATCCCATGTACAAAAACATTCCAGAAATGTACAGCAATGGAGCTAACAAAAGCACACCGCTTCTTCGAAACACCGAAGAAACAATCATGAAGATCACCTTCTCCACAATGCTCAGCTTGGAGACGCGGCCGCCAGCGTTCTTGCTCCTAACGTGGCGGAACCGAGGTGAGGAAGGTGGCGAGGCACTGGAACGAGCTGTGCCGAGGCGGCTGTAGCCATGCATAGTCGGTACGGTATGGATTGTGCTAGATCGGAACCTGAGCTTTAAAAGAAAACTTTTTGGCACTTTCTTTCAAAATTGCTTTCCGACTATTGATAGTACAGTAAGGAGTGCGAGAAAATAAATAAATAAATAAGTTAAAGGCCAATTAGGATGGCAATCTTCCTCACGAGCTGGAATTTTCTCGAGAAAAAAAAGTCGCGAGAAACAAACAGAGAGCTTAACTTCCTAGCTCGGAGTGGGAGAGAGAGAGGTAAAAGAGAATCGTGAGTTAAAATGAATGTGTGAGATGGTTTATGGAACAAGCCACGCTCCAGTGTGAGTCACAGAGAATATATTGTTTTAATTTATTTTTTCTTTATTATATAAAATATATTTATTTAATCTTTCCGTCGGCTGGCCGCTCGAGTCTAGAGCGTCGGACAGAAAAAGAAAAAAGAAGGAAAAATTAGGAAGAACTCTTCTTGTCAAAATAACTTACCCCGAAACGTTTTAAATCGTAAACTTGTAAGGAATAGTTATACTTAGATGTCCATTTTTTCCTCTATATTTTTAATATTTACCTTTTTTTTGTCTTATTTTTATTCTCTTTATTTTGTTTATTATTATTGTAATTAATTTTTAATTTTTAATTTTTAATATTCTAATCTTTAGTTTATAAATAATTTTTTTTATAAAAAATAATATACAATAAGGCATAAAAAATATTTTTTCTCTATTATTTTCTTATCTTCTTTCTTTTATTTACAACAAGTTATCAGTACAAATTTTTCTTTTAAATAGATCTCATAGAACATTTATGAAATATTTATGGTCAAAATGATTAGAAATGTACTAAAAGATTTTCTGTTTTTTTCTCTAGTACCATTGCTTTTCCGTCTTCAGTTGTTATTAGATACAGTTGAGCCTTACTGATTTTATATTAGTTTTATATGTAGTTGCTCTAGTCCATGTAAAGGTTATATCATTGAAAACGACTTAGTGAACTCAAAATGATTTTACTTCGAGGTGATTCTTCAATATATCTGACCTGACATGAAACAAAAGGCATTGGCCATTGACTCTAATGGAGACACAGTACCTTTACATAGTTAAGATAACAATCTGTTCTTTGCATAAATTAGAATTGATAATCAAATTCACAAAAAATAAGAGGAGCTCAGCTTCTACAATCCAAAACCCGTTTACAAATAAGAGCAGCTCGGTTTCTAAGGAAATGCTTTAGAAGTTGAGCCTCCTAATAGATTTATTAATCATTTTTATTGATCCTCACTCGACAATTCTTGATATACTCGAGTTGTTCTTTAGATAAACTCCGTGTATCCATCAATATAATTTGTATTTCCTTTGTTATCCATAGCAAGCCTTTTTTGTCTATGACCAACTTTTCCTTTTCAATACAAATCTAACTCATGTTTTTTCATTTTCTCTTATTCAACGTGCATAAATTTCTTATGTCATTGTTTCTTTTCTTCTCGAAGATGACAAAGTAGTTCTATCATGTTCGAGTTGGATGATTCTTTGGCTTTTCATTTTTTTCTCTTTTACTGCTTTCTTGCTTAGAGGTCTCTCCATTTCTTCAAGTTGAGATTTATTTTCCTCCTCTAAAATCAGGAGTAAGAGGAGAATCAAGTCCACATGATTTTCTTCTACCTTTCCCTTTTATTTTTTGTGTCATCAATGCATGCCATTGGGGTTGATTCTTCAATAAGTCCCAACAATAATCAAGCTGAAATGAACTTTTCTGAAAAGAAGAATACATTTTCGTTTCTGATATCTTATGTATATAAACATTGAAAACAATGAAAAAATAAGTGGAGAAAATATTAAACTTTTATGGGATTAGCAATGATTATTGAGATCAATATCCTTCCAATTCATGTATTCATCAAAAAAAAATTTCTAGAATGTTGTGGATTTTTTATCATTCCCAACAACTGCATCTAAGCTAACATTAACCCAACACTCCACTAGTAGCTTATCTTTTTGGATAGAGAAGTTACCACCTTGTTTATTACTCTTACTAGTAACCCCTATAATAAGTGGGGAAGGGGTATCCTCAACACGAACTGTAGGTGGTAAATTTTTTATTAATATCTCATTTTGGAGATCTACCTAACCTTATTCTAACAAAGCAGTGAAGAATGTATCGTGTATTTACGAATCCATCCTAAGGACAACGAATATGAACTACTTACTTTCCACATTACAACAAACAAAATCCAGTAACAAATTAAACATTTATGTTAGATTTGATTCATGAATCTGAATCCATATTAATTTATGAAAAATAAAACCCAACAACAAACTAACTGTTAAACATTTATTATGCATTGTTCATCGCTAGGAAGGCTTCAGAGAAGAAGCTAAAGAGTATATATGTGTATATATATATATATATAGATATATATATGCATAAACTCTCACTTACTGTAACACTAACCAGAGTATATATAAACTCTCACTTCATAAATCAAGAGTTGAAGAAACTATATATCACGTTGATTACTGTAACACTAATCAGATTCATAATTATAGAAAGAACTGATCTGATCCATTTAACAAATACAAAAAATAAAACATAATTCTGTAATAAAAAACTAATATCAACCATTAAAAACTAATATCGGAAAACCAGTAAGATATTTTCTTTTTTTTCATTCATATGGCTAAAATATTTTGGTCACTTTGACTATCTAAAACTTGACAATCAAACAATTAAATGAACATTAACATGCATATTATAATGGACAATACAATCAAACAATTGTAGACCCTCGGATCGTTCCCTCCCATGCTCCCCCTATCTCCCTGTTGGAATACTCTTTAAATTGATTCCCTATTGTATTTGTTATGGCTGCTGATTTTCTTATTAAGCTAATATTAACCAGTAAGCTAATATCAACCAACTTACATACCAGATAAACCCCATCATTCTAGCTATGTAAAAACTCCATGAAATCAAGAAATAAAACTCCACATCATATATAAATAGTTAAATCGAAAAGCTGAAAAAAACAAAAAACAAATCTGGTATAGAGTGTATGAGAATTTTGATTACCCAAAGGGATAATTTGAATTCAATTATTGAGAGAAATCAGATTAATAAGAATAGAATCCAAAATTAAAGAGAGAATTCAAATTCCAAACAAAAATGGAAGTCCGATTTTTAGAAGAAAAAAAAATCACATGAACCTAGAACCTATGAAATCAAAAATTCGTGAGTTGAGAATCAAAATGAAAGAGAAAGATACAGAGAAAGATTAAAATCACCTCAGAAGACCCCTTTGGTAGATGCGTCGGTTGATGCTATGGATCTTCAGAGAATGAAACGATGAAGGGTGAAGGAAAAATATAGGAGGAAAGAGAAAAAAAAAATTTATTTTGCCTAATAAAAAAAATAAAATCTTAATAGGAATGGAAATAGAAAATATAATAATATATTCATAGCTTTTGTTCCCGCGATTCTCCAAATTAGAGAATTGCTGTAGCAAATGAAAAAAAAAAGCTAAATATAAAGAACCGAATGCATCATATGTTGTTTACATATTTTTGTCAAATTATTTAAAATTATAACTAATAAAGGTTTTTAAAATATCATATCTACTCCTACCAGTAATCCACTTAATCATTCTTTATACCTATTATACAGGTCAGTATATCAATTTACTATTTTCTAATAACAAAAGTCTTAATTACTTTTCTCCTCCCCTCATACATCTTTTCTCTCTTTTCCTTCTACACATGTTAGAAGTGATCTCCTAGACATTGTTGATTTTAAATTATCTCGATGCATAATTTTCTTTTTAGGATATAAAAATTAGATAGAGTCAAAATATTTACTAACTACGCTTATTATTTGATGTTATAATAAATAAATAATATATATATATATATATATATATATACAAAGAAAAAGGAGAATGAGATTTGGTGAGGTTCTTTCTTTGATTCACTGCTTCATGTTTTTTTTTTAATTTAATTAACTGTATAATGTATGTGATTGAGTTTATTACTAATTATATGATTGATTTAATACATTATTATACTTAATCGTTTGTTATATATATGTAGCTAGTAATGATATTGACAAATTGATCCATTTAGACATTTCATCAAATACTTTCTGAGTACAAAGTTAAACTTACGCTAATTAAATTTATTGTTATGCGGTATAGCTAAATCATAAAATTTATTAAACAAATATAAAGATTAAAAATATCTAAGAGTTTACACTTTACATTTTCAATATTTTGTTTTTTTTTTCAAAAGCAGTTAACCGTTAGCCGGTCAGTTAATCGCTTCTTTTAAACCAATTAGTTAACCAACCGATTCATATTTTGTTGCAAAAATTACCGACCGAATTATTATTTTTCCATCAATTAATAGTTGAAATGGTCGGCGACCGATAGTTTATTCATCCCTAATACATCATCCACAGACTGCCTCACTTAACGACGAAGACGAGAACTCCTCCAGCCAAGAAGCCAGTGCTAGCGGGTACAGCAGGGATGCCAAGATGGTTGATGCATGAGCTAAAAGATAATATTAGTAAATGATCAGGTGGGAAGAAGAAGAAGGATCTTGAAGATAAATTGGAGGAACTTCATGCTAAAAAAAGTGATAGAACTGAATTGTGGAAACCATCTTTTGATAGCATTCATGAAGAAGAAGATGCACCTGCAATTGAAATTTGAATACAAGATGATTTCACTTTTTAGATTCATGATCTTTAGACAGTCTTTGAGTTTCTCATGTGGTATAGATTATTAGCAATTTTATTCAAATTCATGGGTTTTTAGGATAAGTCGGAGAATTTGAATCAAATCTCTAGATCCAATTAGACATTTGGATAAATGCGGGTCCTCAATTTGATCAAGCAAAATCTTATGTTTGCCAATTTGTTCCAAATGAATAAAGTAGTAGTTGAGCAATTCATACTTTAAACACATGTCACAACAATAAAAAACATTTAATTTAATTTTTTTTTTTACTTCCTCTGTTTTACTTGGACCCAAAAAGGCCAAATTGTTCATGTAGAATTTCGAATAAACTGTAACTAGTCATGATAAATTTTTGTATACTAAATCTACAAAAAGAAGTGAGGTTTTTTCATGAGTATCATTCATCAACATTAGAATCTGAAAAGAAAAAAAATGAAGAGTTGGGGAAAAATCAGTTTGTCGATTCTGTTAGGAGCAGGAAAGGCTCAAGAACAGTAGATCTAGAAATTTTTTGTACGCGTCGGAGCTGGGTTCTACTTTGGAGAACTTCTGGTCTACTACAAGTGAGGTACAAAAGTCTACGGAGGATCTATGGTGAAGGAGAAGAGAGAAGATGTATCGTGAGGGAGATGGAGAGAGAAAGAAGCAGACAATTAATTAAGATTGTAGTTGTTTTAAAATAATAAATTATATAGTGACCTATATAATAGGCATAAAAATAATTTGGTGGCTTAATGTTTGTGACTCATTTCTACTCCAGGCAGCTTACAAAATCTCGATCCTTTAAACCATTGAATCATAATATATTTATTTTATAAATTCAAATTAAATAATATATATTTATTCAGTAAAAAATGGGCTAACAGATTAACGAGTCTTATGAAAAAAAATTATTTAACAAAAAAACATTCAAAAAACAATTATTGATAAATTAGTTTTTATATTTTATTTTTCTTTAAAAATTAAATTAAAAAAATAAAATTATAAAATTGCCCTCATTTCAACTCCTGACTCATTTGAATGTTAACAATAAAAAAAATCTAAAAACCTAACTAATTTTGTTTCTTCTAAACAGTCCGTTTGAAAACCCATATTTTATATTTGTGATCCTATTCTAATCGATTATACTTTGATTTATTTACTTATTTTATCGATAAGCTTTTGAAATTTATTTATCTGAATGCGATTTGAATCGTCAAGTTTAAGCTTTTTATTGTTGATTTCTTTTTGAATAATTGATTGATCAAAATAATCAAAATAAAAATATATATTCTTCTTTGTATTATGTCTTGTTCTGCAATGTGCACAAAATAATCTATATTCAGTACTCCATGGCATAATTTGTTATCGGGTCATCGAGACATACTCGATACCTTCAATAGGTAAAGTACTCGACGTACTTGACGCTTTTAATAGGTGAAGTACTCAAGAAGCTCGACGAGATGGATGCCTTGACGTACTGAATACCTTCAAATATGCGAAGAACTCAATGAGTCACGACTCAATGGGTACTCGACCCCATTGGGCCCATCAGGTACATTGGATCCATCGAGTCCTACATTTATTTTTTCAATTTTTTCTTCTCTTAATTCAAGACCACTGATTTCAATTTAATTTTTTTTTTACAGAAATATAGAGTTTTTTTATAATTATATGCTTCAATGGTAAATAAAAGGAGAGTATGAACCAAAATTAGAATCAAAATTCAGGATATTGGCATTCAAATTCTAAAGAGAGATCGACTGGAGCTTTGGGAAAAAAAAACAAATAGAAATAATTTAATTTTTTGCCAGAAAAATCTATACGATTTTTATGAGATATTCAAATTGAATCGAGTATTTGTAAGAAGGTTGATTCAATTGATCTTGTTCTTTATTGTAAGGAATTGAATCATATCGATTCGATTCATCTTCTTTGTTATGAAAATATTCTTGAACCAAAAAAAGAAAAAAATAGAATCAGACCTCCATGACATAATCGAAGAAGATAAATTAGATCGCTCTGAGTCGATTCTTCATAAGGAATATCATAATCAATATGATCAGGTTTCTTATAGATACTCGATTCGTTTTGAATATCTCATAAAGAAATTAGATCATTTTAATCTCGAAAAAAGTTAAATTATTCCGATCCAATTTTTTATCGAGAAATTAAACATAATTTCAATTTTCCCTAAATTTTTCCCTAAAAATAAATTGGATTACAAAATAAAATAATAAGTTTTTAAGAAAAAAAAGTGAAAAATAATAAAAAATTAAAGAAAAAAAATATAAATATATTTATTTAATAATATGACATATAATATTAACGTACCACAGTAATATGACATATAAGATTAAATAATTTTATTTAAATTCTATAGAAAACAAAAAGTAAACTAATATTATATATAAACGAATTTATTATATATATAAAAAAAGAATTAACCCTCGAATTTGAATTATGCTCGATTTTTAATTTACTGCCGGTTAGGACTACTAACCAATTTTTTATTCGGAAGAGAGACAGAAAGAAGGCAGCCCCTTGTTTCCCAACGCAGATCACTGAAACTGAAACGATCTTCTTTCCCTTGACCACAAATGGTTCTTGTATTCCAGGAGTAGGGTTCGTTTCGTTTTCCTTTTCTAATGATGGATAGCAACAATAACGGCAACAGCACTGCTCAAGATCTTGGTTTGCGCTTCCTTGAGCTGGCTCGGCGCGGCTCATCGAGAGGACCATGCGACATGGACGAGGACGAGGAATCCCCAACCGAACTTAACACCCTCAACAGCTCCGGCGGCTTCTTGGTGGTCTCCACCGATAAACTTTCTGTCAAGTATACGAACGTGAATCTCCACGGTCACGACGTCGGCGTTATCCAGGCTAACAGACCAGCTCCGGTGAAGCGGCTTGTTTACTACTTCGAGATATTCGTTAAGGACGCTGGGGCGAAGGGTCAGATTGCCATCGGCTTCACTACCGAGAGTTTCAAGATGCGTAGGCAGCCAGGGTGAGTGAGCCATTTCTTTCTCTCTCTCCCCTTTTTTCAATTAATTTATTATTATTTTTATGTGTCTTCGATTGTATGGTAGAATTGGCATATGTTTTGTTGGAGAGAAAGTGGGGGATCAAAATCAGTATCTGAATTTGCTATTTTGGCAGTAGCAAACTATATTGCAACTAGCTAGGAAGCCGATTATTCTAAGTAATTGTTTACTATGGGCCTTTATGGCATTGGCGTTGCTTCTTTTTAGTATATTCGTTCTCTAGTTGAGGCCTCTTCTCATTTTCAGGTCTGAAAGGCTGCTTTTTTGTGCAAATGCCTTGTGAATTTGTATCCCTTGGTCTTTGTTGAACTCCTTTCTAACACGCAGATGGGAAGCAAACAGTTGTGGATACCATGGGGATGATGGACTGCTTTATCGTGGACACGGAAAGGGGGAGGCTTTTGGCCCGACTTATTCATCTGGTGATATAGTTGGGGGCGGAATTAACTATGCTTCACAGGAATTCTTTTTCACGTAAGTGAGTCATTCCCCATGTCTCTGACTATGTTGTTTGTGTGTAATTGTTAACTACTATGCTCTCTTCCTTTAAATAGGGAGTTCATTTTTAGTATCCATAACACTGCACTCTGCAGTCCACAAGTCCTTTTCTGAAATTATACTCATCTTTTCCATATATCGGTGCCAGGAAAAATGGGGCTGTAGTTGGGACAGTATACAAGGATATGAAGGGTCCCTTATTTCCCACAATTGCTGTTCACAGTCAAAATGAGGAGTATGTGATCACAATTTTAATCTTTTCACCAACGCAATTTTAGCGAGGAGTATTTTTGATGTTTGCTAGATGGATCCATTGCTTTTGTCTTTCTTTTGTTCCTTCATTAATGTATTCTGATTTATTATTGTTTTCTCATAGTACACTTTCTGCTCTGTGTAGCTTGCTTGGTTTTACAACTTGGAATTTCATGCTAAAGATATGCATATTAGGGTGTTCGTGGTCTAGGCTTGCTATAATGTGAACTGCTGTGAATTGAGTGTATGATGTGTATGATCCCATTGATGTTGGTTAAATCCAAGTGTCTGGCAAGAGAATTTTCTTATGTAGAAGCAGATTAGCTACAGTTAAATATATTTTACGGCATTACTATTATGGAGTCCAGTCACTTATATGCTCTATTAGTTTTTGTTCTTTCTTTAAGGTATAGTCTCTTATCGATTTTTATCTGATATTTATTAATATTTTAAATTTTATTGTATAGTTGGTCCTTTTATGTTCACTCTTCTGATCAAAAACCATTTGGTATTTTTGCTGTTGGGAGTAAGCTTCTTAGAGTTGGTAACTGTAAAGCTATTTAGGTGTTGGGTAACTAAAATTTGCTAGTGGTGAAAATATTTAACTAAGTACACAGTAGTATATTGTATATTTTAATATTGCCATTCCTGCATTCAAGCATTATTTTCATATAATTTTTGGCCAGTTTAAAATTGAATCCAACTAATTTTGGACAAGTTTTAGATGTTTCCAACTACTTGGAACCATTTGCATCTTCTTTATATTGATATATTGATATTTTGAGATTGATGAATGCATGAGAGCCATGTGGAAACATTGTGTAAAGTAACCCCATATGCTAAGTGGTTGATGAGTTTCAGTTCTGACATCTCTCATAGCGGCTTAGAAGAAAGCCAATTTTATTTGCAGGCTGAGTTTCTCAAGCTCGGGAATTATGGTTCACATGATTAGTCCTTGATATACTTGTTTGATGCCTCAGGCCATGGTGGCTTCCTTTAATTACTTTTCCACTCTGCTTGTATAATTCAGGCTCTTCTCTGGGTTTGGTGATTTCTTATTACCTTCAAAATGATTACAAGTTGCTAGTGTTTCAACGTGCATATATACTACTAGGCTCTTTCCTAAGTGAATAAGCTGATAAGAAATTGGTAAATTAACATGATACCGAGTTGGTCCATTCCCATGTTGGTTCCCTTCCTATTCTTTAACTTACATTATCTTAAGACCAATATTTAGTTGTTTCATGGATTTAATCAGTTTACAGGGACAAAGATGAAAAACACCTTGCATGGGAGAGGGAGTATTACTGTTTCTATATGCATGAGATACATTGTTGGCCCTTTTCCCAAACCTATTAAGTTGTTAAGAAAATTGGTAATATAACAAATACTATTGGATTTCAAGTGCTATGCTTTTCATTTCTTATTGAAAGAAATAATTATGGTGCACTGTCTGTTTCATCTTTGTTCTTGTTTCTGTAAATCAGTAATGTCTTAAATTTAATGGGCATACTAAGAGTTAAATCATATACAAATCTTAGTTAACCAGGTGTTGATGCCTCACTGAAGGACGTCTAGGTGAATGGGTGTCATCAGTGGGCTACACAATTACTTATCCTTATTCTTTAGCAAGATAAGACAGGTTGGAACAGAGTTTCGTGTGCAGACACAATGATTTGAATATCGAATAAAGGATAGAAGTATTGAATAGAATCTCCTACACTTTCGGTTTTGCTTTTGAGTTAAGCATGCCTAAGAGTATCTATTAATGATTACTTGATTATTTCAGAGGACTTATGCCTTGAAGATTTCTATCAAGTATACTATTATTTTGAGTTTGAGGAACACGTGAGGATTATAAAAACATCAAGTAAAATTAACACACTATGTTATTGATGTAGTCTTTGATAATACCTTTCCAAAGCTTTCAAGCTCGTATAAATGATAAATTTAGTTCCAATAATTTTATCTCCAACTTCTAGAATAGCAAATATACTTTACAGCATCTCCTTCCCTCTCTCTCTCTCTCCTGCACACACACCCTTTTTCATAGTTGTTTTAGTTATGATGTAAGATTCATTGTGGCTGTTTTCTAAGCTTACTTTCCTAATTGTAAGAAAGGAAAATTAAACTTACATCCTTTAAGTTATGAAAATTCTATTTGATCTCCTAGGGCCTTGAAGTTACTTTTGGATCTCTCCCATGTTCTATTTACATAGTTAGTCCTGCCGATGAACCTTATGAAGAATTTAATGCCATTGTATGCTTCTTTTACTTACAAATAACATTGAACTTTACTTTCTGCTTGTCGTGCATTTAGTTATATAAAAAGATAAAATATCAAGTTTTTAGATAAGCACTCTCAAGATTTATTTTGTTCAGAGTATAAATTTACTTTAAGTCAAACTAGCAGATTATCACTCGAATCATTCATTTTCATAATGATGAGGCTCTATTCTTATGTTATGTTCAAGTCTGTCCGACCAATTTTACCTTTACAAATCACAGAGGACACAATTTTGATTTTTGGATGTCCAACTAATAATCATGTATTAGTGGTTGCCCATGCTAGGTTTTTTATTTTTTATTTTTGTAACTTCTATGTTGCCCTTGATTATACAGATGTGTATTTGTTTATGACACTGCAGGGTGCATGTCAACTTTGGGAAGAAACCATTTGCTTTTGACGTGAAGGTACGCCCACTCCTTTTTTTTCCCCATTTGGAATATTTTTATCCAAGTAAAATGTAGGCTACGTTCAATTTTATCTTTCCCTTGCTTTTTAGTGGGATCGTTTTTGTGCTTGTGGACTGGAAGAGCATCTTGAACTGTTTACTCTTTTTTTAGTATCTCTGTTATCCATTATATGCTCCAAGATAAGGTTTTGTTCTTGTTTTCATAAATGAAAAGTGCAATAGGTCAAGCACCTTGTCTCATTTTACTTGCATCTCCAGTTATGTATGTAGGTTCATATACTCCTGCTGGAGTTAAGCGAGTCTCTTATTGAAAATTCATGTCATTGATATTGAACAATTTGTGTTGGTTAGAATTACTTCAATTTGGGTTATTGAAATTGGAGTAAGCTAGCGCTCAGAGGTTGACATGTGCTTATCTTTCAGAAGTAATGCATGTAGTTGAGAATTGAACAGTTTATTGTGATTGGTGAGTGCATAAATGGAGAATGGAAGGAAGTAGGGGAAAAAGTAACTTTTTAAAATAAAATGAAACTGATGCTACTCTTGAAAGGTAAGCAATGCTTATGTTTCATAGTTCTTAGAGATCCATAAGCATTAATGTGGAAGTGGCAAGTCATAAGGGGAATAAAAGATTCAGAAAACAAGAATGAAACAAATCTGGGGGGAAAAAAAACACTCGTCTTCCATGCATGTCCCTACAACCATGTTATTCCTAATGGAGGAGGCAAGATACATTAATTAAACAGCATGGTTACCATACATGCAGTCATAGATTTTCATTACCTTGTGATCTTTTATTTATTTTTTCTTAATATCATTTTGAAATTCAGACTCTTAACAAGTGAAAGTACCTAGTTCGCTAATATGAAAGTCATGAACAATGTGACTAATAGTCTTCATCTAAATTCATTATTAAATTCATCTCCAGTCGGTGATTTCTGTATTTTTCAATTAGGAATTTGAATCACAAGAGAGGACGAAGCAGCAGATAACAATTGGAAAGATATCTTTGCCATCAAATGTCGGTTATGGGTATGTTCACAAAGGTTATGCATAGAAATTGAATTTAATTATTCTATTACCAAATCGTTTGATTCATATGGTGATTATATTTGAAGCTTGTATCTAAAAGGTTTTTTAGTGTCACATGACTACATACTCGATTCATAAAAAAAGAAGTATCTGCAGAACGAACCCTTTTAAGTATATGCAGAACTCCCCCCCCCCTAAAAATGTATTCTTACTATTATTTTATTTGAGAATATTGCTTTGAAACACCAGCAAAAAATGTTATACTATCATTATCCAATCAAAGAAGAGATCATATAGGTAAGACCTTGTATATATTTGTGACTTTTGAAAAAAGTGTCGAATAGTTTCTGGACATGCCATAAATCCAATGTATGACTCTAAATTTGGAAAATTTAGTATCTAATATCTTTCACTTGTATTCTTTGATTATAAATGTGTTCCAACTTTTTACCAGAATCGTTCGCTCCTACTTACTACATAATGGATATGAAGATACACTCGATGAATTTGACAAGGCTAGTAAAAGTACTTTTCCTCCCATATGTATAGCTCAAGAAAATGGATCTGATGAGCAGGATATCACTTATGCATTAAACCAGAGAAAAACTCTACGACAGGTATGTGTTAGACCATCAATTATTCATACTTATGTTAGGAGAAATAAAGCCTAGCATAACATAGTTATTATTAGTATTAGTCTTACTACTAGTATTATTATAAGGATTATTGTTATGAGGGGTATTTTGGTAATTGTTTGTAGTAGGATAATAAGCAGTTGAAGGGTTAGGGTTTAGGTATTCAGAAAGTTTGGGGAGTAAGGACTCTTAGGGAGAGACGGCCTACCTCTCGAATAGTAGGTCATCCTATGTTAGTTTGATTATTCGATTATCGAAGAATAAAGTTTTGCCCTAGTCGTAATTATCTAGATCGGGTCCTATCAAATTGGTATCAGAGCACTCGATCATCGATGGCTGCGAAGAAGGTAGAGGCACTCGAGGAGAAATTGGAGAGCGAAGTGATGGCGATCAAAACATCAATCGAAGAACGCTTCGCAACAGTACAACAGCAGTTTGCGCAGCAGAATTCGTCGTTGGAAGCCATATTGGGAAAACTGACGGAGCTGCAGTTTAGGTCACCATCGAACCCTGACCAACTTGTGGGTGGTCATGGTCGGTCAGCAGGGGACACCGCCGGAGAAGGCAGCCAAGGCAGCCGCAGTGGCGGTGAGCGGGCCGCAAGGGGGAAACGAGCGGTGGACGGCGCAGTAGAGGGTGCGGGCGTCGACGGCCAACTTAGGGAAGAGTTCGGCGGCGAATTGGGGGAAGGTTCCGGAACGGCAGCACAGCCGTGGGGGACAGTGGGAAGGTTTCAATTCGGACATGGGGAAAAAGGTGCGGAACAAGGGCCAGCAGGCGGTTATGTGGCAGGAACTGCCGCGAGTGGTGAGGTAAGGGCGCCGTGGGCTGATTTTAGGGTTCCGGCGGAACCCCCATGGGCGGGCCAAGGGCAGTACGCGGGCACACCAGGCAGAATGGGTGTGGATCCACAGATTCGCAAATTGAAGATGCCTATCTTCGAAGGCGAGGATGTGGCGGCATGGGTTTATAGGGTGGAAAGGTACTTTGAGGTTAATGGATTATCGGAAGGGGAAAAACTGCAGGCAGCCGGTCTATGTTTGGAGGGGCCGGCGTTGTCATGGTTTCAATGGTGTGGGCACCGCCGACCCATGGGGTCATGGACGGATTTTAAAGAAAGGGTGATGGTAAGGTTTCGGACTTCTCACGATGGCGACTTATATGAACAGTTCTTGGCACTCCGCCAAGAGGGGACAGTGTGGGAATACCGAGAGAAGTTCGAGTTGCTTTCCGGGCCATTAATGAGCGTCCCTCCGGAAATCTTAGAGGGAAATTTTTTAAAAGGGTTGAAACCGGAAATTCGGACAGCATTGAGGTTATTACGGCCCAAGGGACTAGAGGAGTATATGGACTTGGCTGTACAAGTGGAGGAGAAGAAAAATGCAAAAAAACAGCAAAGGAGCAGCCATGGCAGTTTTGTTCACAAAGGTTATTCCGGGACTCATAGCCCTCGGACGCAAACTGTCACCGTCGGTAGGGAAGCTCCGGGAGAGAGGAGAGCCGGGTACCGTCCGGAAGGGAATTTCAAAAGACTAACGGAGACAGAGATTGCGAACAAACGAGCAAAAGGGTTGTGTTTTCGTTGTGACGAGAAATTTTCGCCGGGGCATCGTTGTAAGGAGAGGAGACTCCAAGTGCTAATGGTTGATGATGAGGAGGAAGAGATGGTAGAAACGGATGATGAGGGAGAGGAGAATCCGATGCATCACCACCTAGATTTAGCCGAAGTGTCGCTTAATTCGGTGGTCGGATTTACACCCTACCACACCATGAAGTTGAAAGGGGAAATTCAAGGGCAGAGTGTAGCGGTTCTTATCGACAGTGGGGCTACCCACAATTTCATCTCTAACCGCGTGATTACGGAACTGGGACTAGAATTGGCGAATACAGGCAGCCACGGGGTAACCTTGGGAACGGGTACTACGGTACGAAGTGCGGGTTCCTGCAAAAACCTGCGGTTGACGATGCAAGGGTTGGAGGTAATTGACGACTTCTTGCCTTTGGATTTGGGCAGTTCAGATGTGATCTTGGGAATGAAATGGTTGAGCTCGATGGGTGAAATGACAGTGAACTGGAAATTGTTGAGGATGCGGTTTCGTAGTAAAGGGCAAACCGTGAGACTAGAAGGAGATCCGAGTTTGTGTAAGACTCTAGTGGGCTTGAAAACTATACTGCAAACTATCGAGCGCGAAGGACAAGGGTTCCTGATCGAAGTAAATCCGCAAATGGGTAAGGATACGAAGGGGTGCCGCGCGGTGGAAGAGGCGGTGCGGGTAGTAGTGGACCGCTTTAGCGATGTATTCTGTATGCCCGTAGGGCTGCCCCCACAAAGAGATCACGAGCATGCTATAGTATTGAAAGAGGGGATGTCGCCAATTAGCGTGCGACCTTACCGATATCCGCAGGCACAGAAAGATGAGATTGAGAGACTAGTGCAAGAAATGTTAGAAGCCGGCATTATACAGCCTAGTATGAGTCCTTTCTCTAGTCCAATTTTGTTGGTCAAGAAGAAAGACGGAAGTTGGCGGTTTTGTGTGGATTATCGGGCTTTGAACAAAGGGACCGTACCAGATAAATTTCCTATTCCGGTCATCGACGAACTATTGGATGAGTTACACGGAGCTTGCGTGTTCACCAAATTAGATTTGAAATCAGGATATCACCAAATTAGAATGCGGAGAGAGGATGCGGCTAAGACAGCTTTTCGGACCCATGCGGGGCATTATGAGTTCCTAGTGATGCCTTTTGGGCTCACCAACGCCCCGGCAACATTTCAGTCACTCATGAACAAGGTGTTTCAGCCGTACTTGAGGAAGTTCGTGCTCGTCTTCTTTGACGACATCTTGATCTATAGCCGCTCGACTGAGGAGCATTTGGACCACTTGAAGGTCGTTTTAACGAAATTACAAGGTCATCAATTGTATGCGAATGAGAAGAAGTGCACCTTCGGGCAGCCTAGTGTGGAATATTTGGGCCACATTGTTTCGGTTGAGGGGGTTTCGGCCGATCGGGCAAAGGTGGCGGCAATGCTGGATTGGCCAGTACCGAAGACATTGAAGGAATTGCGGGGCTTCTTGGGGTTAACCGGTTATTACCGCAAATTCGTCAAGGGTTATGGTACAATCGCGGGGCCTTTAACGGATCTACTCAAGAAAGATAACTTCCGTTGGGGCGAATTGGCGGCAAAAGCTTTCGACAAATTAAAGCAAGCAATGGCTAGTGTTCCGGTACTCGCTTTGCCGGACTTCACGGCGACTTTTGTAGTAGAAACCGATGCATCGGGCTATGGGTTAGGGGCTGTCCTCATGCAGAATCAGCGACCGATTGCATATTTCAGTCAGGTTTTGACGCCGCGAGCTCGTCGTAAGTCTGTCTATGAACGCGAGCTCATGGCCATTATGTTTGCGGTGCAAAAATGGAGGCCGTATTTGTTGGGTCGGCGGTTTATCGTCCGCACGGATCAGCGGAGCTTGAAATATCTGTTGGAACAACGTATGGTGGCGGAAGATCATCAACGTTGGCTGTCCAAACTGTTGGGCTACGATTTTGAAATACAGTACCGGCCGGGGTTGGAAAATCGAGCTGCGGATGCGCTGTCCAGGCGCGTAGATGGGCCCCAGTTAGCGGCAATATCGCTCCCGCAGCTATTTGATATAGAGGGGCTCGAGTTGGAGGCGGCGGCAGACTCGGAGTTGAGAAAAATCAGAAAGGCTATTGAGGAGGGCAATGACGGGTACCCCCAGTACTCGGTAGTGGGGGGTCGGTTACTTTATCAAGGGCGTATAGTGATTCCGAAATCGTCGGTGCATATACCACGGTTGTTACAGGAGTTCCATGGTAGCGCAATTGGAGGCCATTCAGGAGTGTTGAAAACTTACAAACGCTTGGCGGCCGAATTGTATTGGGTGGGGATGAAGACTGATGTGGAGCGATTCGTGGCAAGTTGCGATGTTTGCCAACGACACAAGTATGCGGCCATGTCACCGGCGGGGCTGCTCCAACCCTTACCGTTGCCGGAAAAAGTTTGAGCTGAGGTGAGTATGGATTTTATCGAGGGGTTACCGCGATCGGAAGGGTATAGGGTCATTTTGGTGGTGGTTGACCGTCTGAGCAAGTATGCCCATTTTGTGCCTCTTCGGCACCCTTACACAGCTGTGACCGTAGCCTCAGTGTTCATGAGGGAAGTTGTCCGTTTACACGGAGTGCCGGAAGCTATTGTCTCGGACCGCGACAAGATTTTTTTGAGCCAATTTTGGAAGGAATTATTTCGATTACAAGGGACGGCGTTGAAAAGGAGTTCTGCTTACCACCCGCAAACGGATGGCCAAACGGAAGTGGTTAACCGCTGCCTGGAAACGTACTTGCGGTGTTTTGTGTCGGACACCCCTCGACGTTGGGTGCAATGGTTGTCTTGGGCCGAGTATTGGTACAACACATCATTTCACACAGCTTCGCAGACCACCCCTTTTCGCATTCTCTACGGCCGCGACCCGCCCCCGCTGGTCCGTTATGGTCATCGCACCACCCCGGTCTCACAGGTGGAACAATACTTAGAGGCGCGGGATGACACGTTAGAGGAACTGAAAGGGCACTTAGCAAAGGCTCAACAAAAGATGAAACGGGAAGCCGATAGGCATCGGCGGGAGGTGCACTTCGAGATAGGCGATTGGGTTTTCTTGAAGCTTCGGCCATATAGACAGAAATCCCTAGCTAGGAGGAGGAATGAGAAATTATCAGCTCGTTATTTTGGCCCGTACAAAGTGGTTGCGCGGATTGGGACAGTCGCTTACCGACTTGATCTACCGGCTACGGCGGCGATTCACCCGGTATTTCACGTATCTCAACTCCGAAAAGCCATTGGTTCTCATGGGGCTTCTCCGACAATACCACCTAACTTGACGGCCGATTTGGAAGTGTTGTTGGAACCGATTGAGCTATGTGGCGTTCGACAAGGGACGTCAGGGAGGAAGGATACATGGGAAGTCTTGATTAAGTGGAGGAATCTGCCGGTCCACGATGCAACATGGGAATCATACGAGTTCATCGCACAACAATTTCCGGATTTCCACCTTGAGGACAAGGTGTCTCGTTGGGAGGGGAGTAATGTTAGACCATCAATTATTCATACTTATGTTAGGAGAAATAAAGCCTAGCATAACATAGTTATTATTAGTATTAGTCTTACTACTAGTATTATTATAAGGATTATTGTTATGAGGGGTATTTTGGTAATTGTTTGTAGTAGGATAATAAGCAGTTGAAGGGTTAGGGTTTAGGTATTCAGAAAGTTTGGGGAGTAAGGACTCTTAGGGAGAGACGGCCTACCTCTCGAATAGTAGATCATCCTATGTTAGTTTGATTATTCGATTATCGAAGAATAAAGTTTTGCCCTAGTCGTAATTATCTAGACCGGGTCCTATCAGTATGCAATTGCTTACACATGGGCTTGGAGAGTTAGAAGTTGATAAAGTGAGTTGTACATGGTGAGTGTCTTATGTTGACTAAATTTATGATAATCCGGGCGATGAGTGTAATTTCTTCATCCATCACTTTTGTTTTCTGTTTTTTCTTTCTGTCTTTTCTATGTGTCCTTGTGAGTTGAGTGTGTTATATGTGCAGAGCATTATCTATTTGTGTCTTTTATGCAGCTTCTTTTTATTTTTCTGGAAGAAGAAAAGAAAATAACACATGGGGTTCTTTCTTCTATTGCAATTTCTGAACAGAGGCGTCAAAGGATATGTTAGCATTTTTTTTAGGAACTGCAATTAATGGCAAGATACCTACAGAATGGAAATGTATAAGTATGACGTAACTGTAGAATTGGAGTTATGGAGAATAACTGTTGCGACAAAAAAATAGTGTATATTACTTGATTAGGTAGTTATCAATTAAGGATGAGATTTTTCCAGGCTATAAGTTCAGAAATTATGGGGTTGGGCAGTGAAAAGACAGTACTATTTTTGTTCACAATGTTTCTCAAAATGATCAATTAAAACTTCATTAAGAATGAAAAGGTTGAGAACTATAAAAGGAGAAGTTGATCGTTATTCCGACCTTGAGCCATTAGTGGTTTATAGTTTATGAAAATGGTCATGATGGGACTGATTGTCCCCTACTTGAGTTTTTCGGCTGCACTCTTTCAATAAATGTACTTTCTTAATGTTTTCTTGCTCAGGTGAATAATCTTAGATAAGTTGATATCGGAAGTTAATTTGGAGGGGCTCTGATGTAATTGATGCTTTTATGGTGTTATATATTGCTAGGATGTATCGTATTAACTCTATCTTGCTATTTGGTAATTGATCAATGATAGCTGACTTCTTTTCTATGGCAATAAAGTTGATCAGGAATGGGGAGATTGATTCTACAATTGGCAAACTTCATGAATGGTATCCCCAGATTGTTCAGGTGAATTAGTTTTTAAATGTCTGGTTTTTCAAATTTGTATGTTATTTTAAAATACTGAAGTCAAGAAAATTATGGCTTTTAGAAGGCATGGTTAGTTGTATGACTTGTATCATTAATATTATAGGGTTGTTTTATAAATCATGTTGAAAGTCTTATCGGAACCTTAGGAATTAGGCTATGATTATGTACCATATTTGAGTATTTCTATATTTAGATAGATAGAGAAATTAGTGGTGTAGAATGGTAAATATAGGGATATGTTCATTATTAGACAAATTACTTTCCTATTTTGTATCCTAGAAGATTCTATAAGTATATATGATTGTTTACATAAAAAGTGAGTTGAATATTTCCATACCTTAAGTCTCTGTTTTATGGTATCAGAGCTAGGTTCTAAAACCCCAGGTTAAAACTAGTTTTTTGCTGCCGCCCTAAAAGATGTCTGAAGTCACCTCCGATTAGTCCCCTAAGCCCGAGCTTCAAACTGTCCAACACTCATAAGAAAACGCACCCATTCAGATCACAACAATTCGACTGAATGGGGATATCTTTTTGAGATGGTCACAATCCGTCCGAATGTATATTAGGGGGAGAGGAAAAATTGGCTACATCACGGGAGAAACAAAGAAACCAGACTTGTATGATCCAACCTATACCACTTGGGATGCTGAAAACTCAATGATAATGACATGGTTGGTCAGCTCCATGACAGAGGAGATAGGTGCAAACTACCTCTGTTATCCTACTGTTAAGGAACTATGGGATAACGTCTCATTGATGTACTCGAATCTAGGGAACCAGTCTCAAGTGTATGAATTAACCCTAAGATTGGGGGAAATTCGCCAAGGTGAGGATTCTGTAACTAAATATTTTAATACTCTTAAAAGAATTTGGCAGGACTTGGACTTGTTTAATGACTGAGTGGAAGTCACCTGAGGACTGCAATCAATACAAGAAGATGATGTATACATGCTGAATCTTCAAGTTTCTTGTAGGTCTAAATGTTGAATTCAATGAGGTCCATGGCCGAATAATTGGTAGGAGTCTCATGCCTTCAATTGGGGAAGTCTTTGTAGAGGTACGTAGAGAAGAAAGTAGGAGGCATGGAATGCTAGGGAAGAAGGCTGCAAATTTGACTAAAGTATGAAAGGGTCAGCTTTAGCCATACCTGAAGCTCAAGCTAGCAGAAGAACCTACCAAAACCAGCGTACATGGGACAAGAATAATCTGCACTGTGACTATTGCGGAAAGACATGCCATACGAGAGAAAATTACTACAAATTGCATGGAAGACCATCCTACGGTAGGCATAATAAACCAGGTGAAAGAAATGTTCCTGCAGCAAATGAGGCCGAGTCATCTATGATTGGTAAAGAGCAGTTAGATCACCTTCTAAAACTACTAAAATCCTATTCGTCACCTAATGCTCCTACTAGTTCTATGGCACAGACAGGTAGATATTTTATAGCAGTCTCGGCTCTAGGAGAAACTAGTCCTTGGATTATCGATTCAAGGGCTTCCGATCATATGACAAGTTGTTCAAAATTCTTTGACTCATATTATCCATGTTTTGGTATAGAAAAAGTCAGAATAGCTGATGTAGTTTTTCACCAATTGCAGGAAAATGACACATTAAAATTTCAGAAAACTTAACCTTAAAATCAGTCTTACATGTCCCAAAACTTGCCTATGGTTTTCTGTCTGTTAGTAAATTGTCAAAGGACTCTAATTGTTCCATTCTTTTTTCCCCTCACTTGTGTGTTTAAGGACTGGAGCTCAAGGAAGATGATTGGAACTGCTAAAGGAAGAAATGGACTATACTACTTTGATGAAACTATTGTTAGGACTAATCAAGCTCAGGGATTAGGTAGTACTAGCTCAACTTTTGTCTCTAATCAGATCATATTATGGCATAAGAAATTAGGACACTCTAGTTTTTCATATTTAAAACATGTATTTCCAGCATTGTTTAAAGGAGTTAATCACTCAGAATTTCATTGTGAAGCTTGCCATTTGGCTAAAGACCATCGCGTTTCTTTTCCAATAAAATTATATTATAATTCAAGACTATTTTACTTGTTTCATAGTGATGTTTGGGGTCCATTTAAGGTCAACACACTATCTGAAAAAAAAATGGTTTGTTACTTTTATTGATGATCATACGAGAGTATGTTGGGTCTATTTAATGGAAAAGAAGTCTGAAGTTGAGCAAATATTCAAAGATTTTTATATAATGATTGAAAATCAGTTTCAAATAAAAATTCTTAAAATAGATAATGGAACATAATACTTTAACAAACAGGTAAGAACATTTCTTTCAGAAAGAAGTATTATTTATCAATCAACTTATCATGATACTCCACGACAAAATGGTATTGTTGAGAGGAAAAATAGACATTTATTAGAAGTTACAAGGGCCATCATGTTTTCAATGAATGTTCCAAAATATCTACGGAGAAATGCTTTACTAACTGCCTGTTACCAAATACATAGAATGCCATCTTGAGTTTTGAAATTTGAAATACCTGTAAAGATCTAAAAAATTGCTTTCCCACAAATCGAATCACTACAGAACTTCCTTTAAAAGTATTCGGTTACACTTGTTATGTATATATACCAAATGCTTTCAGGTCAAAGTTGGAATCAAAACTTAAAAAATGTGCCTTCTTAGGTTATGCATCAAATAAAATGGGGTACAAATGTTTTAATTCGGTCACAAAAAGATTTTTTGAAAGTATAGATGTGAACTTTGTTGAGGAACAACCCTATTTTCAAAAAAATGTGTTTCAAGAGGAGAACCAAATGTGTGAAAATAATTTTTGGGAAACTGTCTTTATGCTCTTAGTCAACTCTGATGAACATTTTCATGAAATACTAGTGAGAATATGGATACTAGTGGAAGTACTCCTATTTCTACTTTGCCAAATGTGACTGTATCAGAGACAGGGAGAGATGTAATTCCAATGGAACAGGAGCTTCAGGTTTATACCAGTAAACGATTTCACAAAAGTACTACGGCTCTTACCATTCCTTTAGCAGATGACCAATCAAATCCGTCGAGTAATGGCCCTTCAACTCAGGTGAATACCTCTCTATCCCTTGATAATTTGTTTGCTAACGACCTTGATATTCCTATTGCATTTAGAAAAGGAATCCGCAGTTGCACTCAACATCCTATGGCCAAATACTTATCATATAAAAATCTGTCAAACACTCGTAGAGCATTTGTGACTAGGATTTCAAATCTGTCTGTTCCAAGAACCATTAAGGAAGTTTTAGGTGATCCAAATTGGAAATTGGCTGTGATAGAGGAGATGAGTGCTCTTAGGAAGAATAACACTTGGAGTGTTATTGATCTGCCTGAGAATAAGAAGACAGTGGGGTGTAAATGAGTGTTTACAGTTAAGTGTAAAACTGATGGAAGTGTGGAACGATACCAGGCGAGACTTGTAGTTAAAGGATTTACTCAAACTCATGGTATTGACTATTAAGAAACTTTTGCTCATGTTGCTAAGATTAACTCTATTAGAATACTCTTTTCTCTTGCAGTTAACTCTGATTGGCCACTCCATCAATTCGATGTAAAGAATGCATTTTTAAATGGAGACTTACAAGAGGAAGTATACATGGACCTACCATCTGGATTTGAAGAAAGACTTGGGAAGGGTAGACTGTGCAATTTGAAGAAAGCTCTATATGGACTTAAGCAATCTCCTAGTTTGAGCGGTTTAGGGAAGTTGTTAGTAGACTTGGATTCTGTTAGACTGGTCATTATTATTAGTATTAATATTATTATTATGGAGCTATTTTAGTAATTAGTTGTTAGTAGTATAAATAGCAGTAGTATGGTTAGGGTTTAGGGGGATTAGATTTTAGAGAGTAAGAACTCTTAGGGAGAGACGGTCTACCTCTCGAATTGTAAACCATCCTATGTTATTTTGATTATTTTGGTGATTGTAGAACAAAGTTTAGCCCTATTTGTAATTATCTAGACTAAGTCCTATCAAATTGGTATTAGACCAATCGATCAACGATGGCTACGAAGAAGGTAGAGGCACTCGAGGAGAAATTGGAGAGCGAAGTGATGACGATCAAAACAACGATGGAAGAACGCTTCGCGGCAATGTCATTTGTCATAGAATTAATGAGCCATGACATGACCATATTATTCTCAACATTCTAGACTTTGAACTTTTCATCCGTCTTGTTTGGTTAGGTAGGATCTCCGGTGAGATAATCATCTTTGCCCTTTTCGCTTATGAACATCATCACGAAGTGGGACCATTGGAGATAGTTGTTCCCATTCAGTTTGTGTCCTGTAATGGGTAGGAGGTTACTATCATTGTTGGAAGCCATGGCTTCCTGATTGGAGGTGATTTGGGAAATTGTAGCTCTTGAATCATGTTTCCCGTATTTGGTCATGTGAGGGAATTAGGGTTTAGAGATGGCTCTGATACCATGTTGTTTGTGGAAGGGAAAAGTAATTTTCATATATTTCAAGAAGGTTACAGCCCCCCTTTATATAGATGATAATGCTCATCTATTTTTGGCAAAAAGATAGTTATAAAATAGGAAATTTATATCTACAAATTTGGTGACAAACTACCAAATCTCTTAAAATAATGGGATAGGAAAAACTGATTTGTTAGCTATAGATCTTCTTGATATTAGCCCCTAATATTGCTAACATATCCTTAAACATAAATCTTTCTATAATTCTACACATTCCATCGAAGGAAAAGTAGCTATGTTGATTGTTTATGTAGATGACATAGTCGTGATAAGAGATTACTCAATTGAAATCAGCAACTTGAAAAGTAAACTTGAGGCAGAATTTGAAGTTAAGGACTTGGGAAAACTGAAGTACTTTATTGGAATGAAGTTTGCAAGGTCCAAAGAGAGAGTTTTTGTCAACCAACGCAAATATGTTCTTGATCTACTCAAAGAAACAGGGATGACCGATTGTAAGGTAGCAGACACTCCTACAGAAACGAATGTGAAATTGAAGACAACAACTCCTAATGAAGTGACAGATCGAGAACGTTATCAGAGATTGGTTGGGAGACTGATTTATCTAACACATACTAGACTTGACATTACTTTTGCAATTAACATTGTAAGTCAGTTCGTGCATTTACCAGGGCCTACACATTTTAAAGCAGTGTTTAGAATTTTAAGGTACTTAAAGGGGACTCCTGGTAAAGGGTTAATGTTCAAAAAAAGAGGTCATTTGCAAGTTGAAGCCTACACGGATGCAGATTGGGCGGGAAATGTAATTAACAGAAGATCCACCTCGAGCTATTGTACATTTGTAGGAGGAAATTTAGTTACAGGGAGAAGCAAAAAATAGTGTGTAGTGGCAAGAAGTAGTGCTAAAGCAGAATTCTGCTTGGTAGCACATGATTTCTGTGAAGTATTATGGATCAAAGGGTTTCTAGGAGAATTGAAGATTCCTACACCAACACCTATCAAGGTGTATTGTGACAACAAGGCAGCCATTGATGTAGCTCACAATCCTATCCTCCATGATAGGACAAAGCATGTAGAAGTGGACAAGCACTTCATCAAGGAAAAAATAGACAGTAGCGTGATATGCATGTCTTATATACCTATAGCTAGTCAAACAATAGATATACTCACTAAGAGACTTCCTAAAGTGTTACATGAGACCTTTGTAAACAAGCTAGCCATGAAAGATATTTTCATGCCAACTTGAGGGGGAGTGTAGTCTTACCGGAATCCTAGGAATTAGGCTATGATTATGTACCATATTTGAGTATTTCTATATTTAGATAGATAGAAAAATTAATGGTGTAGAATATTAAATATAGAGATCTGTTCTTTATTAGACATATTACTTTCCTATTTTGTATCCTAGAAGATTCTATAAATATGTATGACCCTGTATAGAAAAAGTGAGTTGAATATTTCCATACCTGTTTTTAAATCGTTCTCTAATTTTTCTCTCAATACTCGCACGCTTCATTGTTTTACTTCATATCTTTCCCCTTTCACATTTCTTTCCTTTCCATAAAATGCTTCACTATGCTAGAGATGATTATAATCTCCTATGTCTGACTTTATTCTTTGTTTTCTTGTGTTCCAGCTACATGTTTAATGTGCTCTTGATTGTTTCTTCAATACAGGGAGTAGGTGTTGCCAGATAATGATAGTCAATTTGGTTTAAATAATGTTCATATAGATATGGGCTAAATCTAGTTGGTTATATTGGCAAAATTTTGTTTTGTGCAAAGCTTCTTGTCTGTAGTAGAGCATTTTTCAAATTGTCTCGGTGAACCCCCCTTGCGTCGATAATAATCCCTTTGTTAAGTGCTCTTCGCTTTATGTAAAATTAGTTTTATACTAGGGTTGAGTGGTGGTGTAGCTTGTGGTCATGCCATGCGACTGTTAAACCTGGGTCCGTCAGTTCATGGTCTGCATCTCAACCTTCTTGAAATTCCTAGGCCCCTAGGCATAGCCAAAATGCTCATCTTATCTTGCAACTTCTTCCCCATTATTCCTTGCAAAATTTTGGACTTCTGTTTATTTTGTATGCAGCTGTTGCAAAGATATATTCTTAATTCTGTATATACGTTGAATGTTTCATTTTGTTTCTGAATTCCTCCTTTCATCTCTTATTTTCTGTGTTAGTAATTGGATTTTCTTCTTGCAGGATGATAAATCAGCCACGTGTTTTCTCCTTAATTGTCAAAAGTTTATTGAATTAGTGCGGGTACATTCTTTGTTTCTGCCCACTTTATTGTGAAAATGATTCCGTACATCTTTTTTTTCTGCCCACTTTTATGGTTTCTGTGTCTACCATGTAGGTTGGAGCACTTGAGGAGGCTGTAAAATTTGGAAGAATTGAATTGGCAAAGTTTTTTGGCTTGCCTGGGTTTGAAGATCTGGTTCAGGTACGAAATAAGCTTTTTTCGTATCTTTTCTGTTGAGAAGAAATTTTTTTTATTGTAGGTCATACTATTGTTCTTTTTCCTAAATGTTTTTAAATAGGAAGCTGTGCTCTTTATTAAGTATTTGCGATGCTCTTATTTCTTTCTTAGTTGAGCTATGTTAGATGGTGGATTAAGATATTTCTTGATAACTGTTATGAATCATATTAACCACTTTTTTCTTATGGGTTTGTACTGACGATTTGAAAAGTAGCTAAGAGAGAGGGCTATAAAGGGATTTACACAGTTAATCATTTTAGAATCGTTAATGCCACTCCACTAGAGGTGGGAAAATGGGCCGGGCCGTGCCGTGCCCAACTATGCGGGCACATGGGCCGGCACGGCACGGACTCAAAAGCGCCTCCTAATCTTAGAAATTTTTTCTTCGGAAATCATCTTGTTTGGCTAAATAGTATTTACTACAATTTATTTATAATTTTAATTATTAATGATTTTAACTTTTAATTTACTAAATAATAACTATTAAGAACGATTAACAATATACAAAACATGTATTATAATATTAATATTTTACTAATCACTTTAAAACTTTTCTCTTATTTGAAGTTTTTTTTTTAAAGCGAGCCTTCTAGCCCACGGGTCGGCATGATCCCACGGGCCGACATGATATGTGAAAACTTTTAATAATCTGTTCTCATTAATTTTCAGATTACATACATAGGGTATTTATACACTAGAAACCCTAAATTAGTTATGGTAAGATCTTAACAACTAATTTACAATCTCATATCATTAGGAAAATATTCTAAGATATCTCTTCCTAATATTTCTCCTAAGATTTCTCTAACCAAATCCTAACATATCCTTTTATTTCTAACACTCCCCCTCAAGCTGGTTCAAAGATGTCTAGTAAACCCAGCTTGCATACCAACTTGTCGAAATGAATCTTTTGTAATCCTTTAGTAAATATATCTGCAACTTGTTGATCTGTAGGAATATACGGCATACACACTATGCCTTCTTCCAACTTCTCTTTAATGAAATGTCTATCAATCTCCACATGTTTAGTCCTATCATGCTGAACCAGATTATGAGAAATATTGATAGCTGCTTTATTGTCACAGTAGAGTGTCATAGGAGTAGTACTCGAGAACTTTAAATCTTCAAGCAACCCTTTTAGGCATATATTTCACAAATCCCTTGAGCTACCGCCCTAAACTCAGCTTTTGCACTACTTCTAGCTACAACATTCTGTTTTTTACTTCTCCAAGTTACTAGATTTCCACCAACATAAGTACAATAGCCTGAGGTAGACCTTCTATCAGTTACACTATCTGCCCAGTCAGCATCTGTGAATGCTTCAATCCTAACATGTCCATGATTATGAAATAGCAATCCTCTTCCCGGTTTTCCTTTTAAATACTTGAGTATTCTGTAAACAGCATCAAAGTGTTCTTCTCCAGGTGAGTGCATGAACTGGCTCACAACACTTACTGCAAAAGCTATATCTGGCCTAGTATGAGATAGGTAGATGAGTCTTCCCACTAGTCTTTGAAACTGTTCCCTATTCACCATCCTATCTGAACTTGTTGCCTCTAACTTCAAGTTTGCTTCCATAGGAGTTTCAACCGGTTTGCACCCGAGATAACCTATTTCCTTAAGCAAGTCAAGTACATACTTCCTTT
This sequence comes from Coriaria nepalensis, assembly GCA_027186245.1. Lineage (NCBI taxonomy): Eukaryota > Viridiplantae > Streptophyta > Magnoliopsida > Cucurbitales > Coriariaceae > Coriaria > Coriaria nepalensis. The sequence continues at coordinate 4,675,701 of CP114500.1, read as the reverse complement.
GAGAAACAAAAATTCCCTTCTTAGATCTCGCAAATTCCATTCCCAAAAAATACTTCACAGATCCAAAGTCTTTTATTTCAAATTCTGTGGCCAGAAATTTCTTCAACATTTCTAGTTCATCTACATCACTTCCAGTTAGGATCATATCATCCACATAAACAATGAGAATGGCAATCTTACCATCCCTAGAATGTTTAACAAATAACGTATGATCTGCTTGAGTTTGGTGATATCCACGACCCTTTAGAGACTTAGTTAGGCGATTGAACCATGCCCTAGGTGATTGCTTTAGGCCGTATAGTGACTTTCTTAACTTGCAAATCTTCCTTGTTCCATAATGTCCTTCAAAACCAGGTGGTAAATTCATAAACACTTCCTCTTCTAATTCCCCATTAAGGAATGCATTTTTCACATCTAGCTGCTGTAAAGGCCATTCGAGATTAGCAGCAAGTGAAAGCAATACTCTAATAGAATTTACTTTAGCAACCGGGGCAAATGTCTCTTGGTAATCTATTCCATAGGTTTGTGTGAAACCCTTAGCCACAAGCCTTGCCTTGTACCTTTCAATCCTCCCTTCTGCATTGTACTTCACAGTAAACACCCATTTGCAGCCTACCGTTTTTCCTCCATTAGGTAAGCTCATAATCTCCCACGTGTCATTTTTTTAAGTGCTCTCATCTCTTCTAATACAGCCATTTTTCATTCTGGTTGACTCATTGCTTACTGAATATCTTTTGGAATTGAAACACTGGATAGATTAGCAGTAAAGGTTCTATAGCTAGGAGATAACCTATGATAGGAGACATATTTAGCAATAGGATGCATAGTACAAGTACGAATCTGTTTCCTAAGGGCAATAGGGATATCGAGATCAGAATTTGTAGAAACAACTTTATCATGATGATTTGAAATACTTGAAACATTTGGAACTGTAATACCTGTTTCATTTACAAGATCATCATCCACAGAGACATTTTGGTAGGTAGGAGATTGAGGTTCTTTATTCTGAATCTGCTTCCTCCGAGAGTAGACTAGTAGCTCAGGTTGCTGCACTGTTTGTAGTTTTTCTCCCCCTGACAAAGAGTCTATAACATTTGATTCTATAGAAAGGGAAGGATCATATAGGTTACTAGATTGAGGGACATTTTGAGTAGGCATATTTAGAACTGGTAGAGGTAAAGAGTTTGAAGTTTCCCAAAAATTATCTTTCATCCTAGAATTACTCTCCCCCTGAAGAGAATTTTCGGTAAAGTAAGGTGTCTTCAAAGAAAGACACATCCATACTCACAAAGAATTTTTTTAACGTAGGATGATAACATTTATACCCTTTTTGATTTGGAGAATAGCCTACAAAGACACTTTTCAGCTCTAGGATCAAGTTTTGACCGATTGTGTTTGTGTATATGAACAAAAACTGTGCAACCAAAAATTCTAGGAGATAAGGAGTTAAATATCCGAATATGAGGAAATGTTTCTAGTAGTTTGTTTATAGGAGTTTGATATTCTAGTACCTTAGAGGGAACTCTATTTATAAGATAAGTTTGGCTGTAAGGACTGCTTCCCCCCATAGATACTTAGGGACCACCATAGTAAACATGATTGATCTAGTAACTTCAAGTAGGTGTCTATTTTTCCTTTCAGCCTATTTTGTTGAGGGGTATCATAACATGTAGATTGATGAAGCATGCCTTTTTCTGTCAAGAACTCATTTAGGATTGAATTATATTATTCTTTGCTATTATCGGTTCTAAGAACCTGGATTTGTGTTTGGCACTGATTTTCAATCATATAATAGAATTCTTTGAATTTTTTAGCAGCTTCGGTTTTTTCTTTTAATAGAAATACCCAACATATCCTAGTATGATCATCAATAAAGGAGATAAACCATCTTGTACCTGAAATAGTTGTTACTCTAGAGGGTCCCCAAATATCACTGTGAATTAAATAAAATGGTCTAGAAGCTTGATAGGAATGAGATTTATAAGAAGCTCTCCGATGTTTTGATAATTGACATGATTCACATTGAAGAGACATTGGATTAACATTATTGTCTTTAAAGAACGATGGAAACAAATGCTTAGGGTAAGGAAAACTAGGATGACCTAATCTATAGTGCCATAACATTATTTTGTCTTTAACAGGAATAGAAATACTACTACTTGCAGTTTGAGCTTGTCCACCCTTGGTAGTTGATTCATCAAAATAATAGAGTCCATTAACCATCCTAGCACTGCCAATCATCTTCTTCGAATGATGATCCTGAAATTCACAGTAAGAGTCATAGAATTTCACTAAACAATTAGAATCCTTGGTAAGTTTGCTAACTGATAAGAGATTACATGATAATTTAGGGACATGTAAGATAGATTTTAGAGTAAGATCATTTGAGATAGTGATTGAACATTTTCCTGCAATTGGAGATAAACTCCCATCTGCTATACGAATTTTTAGATTACCGGGACAAGTAGTATATGAGGTGAAAAAATGAGATGAATTGGTCATATGATCAGAAGCACCAGAATTAATGATCCATGGTTCTTGATTAGAAAAAACAGTTGAGGCTATGGGAAAACTACTTTTTTTTGCGAGAAAACCAGAAACTGAACTAGAGGTAGGAATTTGACTTATTATTTTGTATATTTGATCAAGCTGTTCTTTGCTAAGAGAAGGAGATGATGTCTCGGTTTCAATGGACGCATGCATTCCATGACTGTTTTTATCTCCACTTCGGTTGCCCTTCCAATTCTGTGGCTTTCCATGAATTTTCCAGCAGGTAGCCCTAGTATGTCTGGGCTTGTTACAGTAATCACACCACACCTTAACCTTCTCCTCAAACCTCGAATTTTGACCATGGGGGGAATTAGATCCTCTTGGTTTATAAGCCGCTGCTGCAGTTACCACTTCTTATGTTGATACTGTGGTGTTGAGTACAGAATTTTCAAGGATTTCCATAGAACCCTTCTTTCCCATCATCACAATCTTACGATTCTCTTCCCTTCTAATTTCTGAAAAAACCTCCCTTGTAGAAGGTAGTGGTTCTTTTCCTAGAATTCGACCTCTTGCTTCATCTAGGTTAGGGTTGAGACCAGCTAAGAACTCAAACACCCCGTCTTTCTCTACTGTTTTCTTGAACTGTGCAGCATCTACTCCACATGCCCAGTCAAGATCATAAAACAGATCTAGTTCTTGCCATAATCCTAACATCTTATTATAATAATTGGTGACAGTCATGTCTCCTTGTTTCATCTCTCGGATCTTGGTCTTAATCTCATACACCTGTGCTGAATTTCCTAAGTCTGAGAAAGTAGAGGATACTGCATCCCAAACCTCCTTTGCAGTAGGGAGATACATGTAGTTTTGACCAATATCTTCAACCATCGAGTTCACAAGCCAAGAGATGATGGTATAGTTCTCTTCTTCCCAGGTAGAATAATTCCGATCTTTCATATTAGGTGCTGTTGTAGTTCCTGTTATATGCCCCATCTTTCCTTTTCCTCTAAGAAATAGTCTCACTGATTGAGACCATCTTAGGAAATTCTGTCCATTCAACAGATGTGTTGTGATCTGGATGGTGGATTTCTCATTGAGGCTTAGGGACGACGGCTTCCTCTCAATGATTGTCAAGGAATCATCACCCATGTTGTTATAAATTTGAAGAATACGTCTTCTTGAGAGGTCTGTTTTCCGAGCAATAAACGAATGGAGGTCACCGGTTGATTAAGTCAACCGTTAATGACCTTAGAAGAATCAAGCTCTGATACCATGAAAACTTTTAATAATCTGTTCTCATTAATTTTCAGATTACATACATAGAGTATTTATACACTAGAAACCCTAGATTAGTTATGGTAAGATCTTAACAACTAATTTACAATCTCATATCATTAGGAAAATATTCTAAGATATCTCTTCCTAATATTTCTCATAAGATTTCTCTAACCAAATCCTAACATATCTTTTTATTTCTAACAATATGTTTATGGCCTGTTACTATGTCCATGCCGTGCCGTGCTTTTATTTTTAGGCACAAGCACGAGCATGGCACTGCAAAATCCGTGTTGTGCCTAAGCTATGCCGGGCCGGGCTGGGCTGACACGAATTGTCACCTCTACACCCCACCACCTGTGTGATTTTCTGGTATTGAAAGAGATGGTACTGTTAGCCTCATTATTTGAAAATAGTCACATACTTAGCCGTCTGCTATTCTAAGATGTGCAGAGTTGTCCCTTGAAGCTTCTGAAATGTGGAAGTCCGATCGCTTTAATTGTTACTTCTAGGTCTTGCCATTCCCATCTCCGCTAGGTAGTAGCATAAGATCATATTACTTAACATTCTATCAATACTTTGTATCTTCTGAACCTACCTGGTTATCTACCCTCCTCTGTACAGATATACTAACTCAATTTTATTAATTTTCTGGGCTCTTATTAATTTTATTCAAGTTTTTAATTCTGTTGATTGTAGGATTGTGTTGCTTTGCTGGCATACGAACAGCCTCAAGAGTCAGGTGTTGGTTATCTTCTAGAAGACGCACAGCGTGAGGTTATAGCTGACACTGTGAATGCTATGGTACTGTCTACTAATCCCAAGGTGAAAGATGTGCGCACTTGCTTTCATTCATATCTTGAGAGGTTGCTCAAGCAACTAACTGCTTGCTGCTTGGCGCGAAGGTCTTTGAGTGGAGATGAAGGGGAAGCCTTCAATCTGCTCAGACTACTTAACAACAACAGTAGTTGTAAGGACTGAGCTTGATATTATAATATCTGTTCTTCACACATGACCAACTCTTGCCGATTTGGGAGTATAGAATGGTCAGTATCTTGATGTACATACTAATGCGATTTGGACTAGTAGTTCGTGCATGTGTTGTGTTGTATACCTGTCTGCCCGTAAACTCTGTAAACATACCCCACCTATTGTTCGTCAATATGGAAGGAACAAAAATTGTAGTTGAACTGATTGGTCTGTTTTGAATATAGAAGAGGCCAGTAGGTTTATTTCTCTAGTAGACAGTGGAAATTACAGAAGGTCGTTTATGAAAATCTAGATCGAATGGGTTCTAAGCCCTTGTCTGGTTCTACGAACGACCTAGTAGTACTACTAGTAGGGACGTCACTGCAGATGAGGTCCGTTGAGTGGGGAATTTGAAAAGAATGTTGTTCTATGTTGTCTCAGTATAGTTTTTGACCCATTTTTTGGTCTCTATGGTTAAAATGAGATTTTTTATTCCTTATAAATGGAATTGATGTGTATGCTGAGTTAGCATATCATATTATTAAAAAAAAATATTTAATTATTCTTTTATCCTTAATGTTTTATTATTTTGATTTTTATCCCTTACTAATTTATTACATTTAGGAGTTGGGGGGGGGGGGGGGGGAATCTAGAATTAAACTAGATATGAGGAGGGGGGGAGTCTGTTAATCTAGGGGTTGAGCTCTGAAGAGTGAACCAAACTTTCAAGGTCTAGTTCGATTCTAGTTTTTATTTATTTATTTGGTTTTTAAAAATAATATAATAAATTAATAGGAGATAAAAATAGAAATAATAAAATATTAAGAGTAAAAAAATAATAAACTAATTTTTTTAATGACTTGATACACTAACTTAGCATGCCACATTAGTACCGGTGGTTTGATTTCATTCATTGGGACTAAAACTCATTTAATCTAGGGGAGTCTGTTAATCTAGGGGTTGAGCACTGAAGAGTCAACCAAACCTCCAAGTTTTAGTTCAATTCTAATTTTTATTTATTTATTTGATTTTTAAAATAATATAATAAATTAATAAGAAAGAAAAATAGAAATAATAAAATATAAAGAGTGAAAGAATAATAAACAAATTTTTTTTAATGACGTGATACGCTAACTTCAGCATGCCACAATAGTACTGGTGGTTTGATTTCATTCATAGGGACTACTCATTTAAATTACACAAAGATTAACAAGTTTGTAGAGATTATACATGAACGAATTTATAAAACTTGAACTATTTGAGGGCAAAAAGTTAATTAACCTATAAAATCATTATGGTTAAAAAGACTAGTAGATTCATGCTGATCTTCTTTAGGTATGGATATAAAATTGGACCAGCAGGTCTGCTTGGTGAACTAGTTATGTTTTCGATCTCAAGACACTAGAAATGCAATTGAACTGGCATGAGATTGGTCAAACCACTTTTGATTTATTTATTTTATTTGGCCAATGCTAGTCCAACCACTCTGAATTTCCTTGGGCCTGTTTAGCTATATGTTTCAGAATGTATTTTGTATTTGAAAACGCATTTTGATGACATACCACAATTTAAGGAGGGGAACAAGTATGTAAAATCATGTCGGATTTTTATCTTTTGATTAACTTTTCATCTTTATAAAAACTACCCTTAAACATTTAAAGATGAGGTTCGAAGCTCGAGATCTCGAAGCTCCATTAAGCTCCATCTTCGATTCTGTTTTTTTTTCTTGGGTGGCAGGTTTTTCGATAGAGAAGGCAGTGGGGCGACGACATATGATTATTGAGGAATAAACTAAAAATATAATTTTTGAATATTTGGGGAATTTTTTATAATTATTGAAATTTGAAACATTTTACTGTAATATATCAAATCATGTCTACTAAATATGTATTTTTTTTTTCAAACACATTTGTGGGATTGTGGTAACTGAATATGGAGAGAAGGTGATGACTGAGGATATGGTCTGGGAGGGTTGAGTGGTACGTCAACCAACATAATGACAATTGAACAAAATGAGGAGATGTTGTTCGACGCTAGAGCTAAGATGGGTTTTTCCCTGCTCGCCCCAAACTTAAAGGAGAATATGCAGAAGAGGAAGATGACAAGTGGAAAGTTACTGTGATATCTGAGTGGGGAACAAATTTCTACTATGTCAGACTGGGGCTGCTTTGACACCGATCATGAAGCAGGGAGCTGACATGTGTAAAGTTGTATAGGGTTTCCAAACTTCGTCTAGGTATAAATGCTAGTTGATATAATAGTATAAGATTGATGAATTTTTGGGACTTAAACTTCTTATTGTCAATCATACTCTCTTAGAAATTGACTAGAAATTTAAAATCATATAATAAATCAATAAGATAGAAAAATAAAATAATAAAATATTAAGAGTGAAAAAATAATAAACTAATTTTTTTACTGACGTGATACGCTAACTTCAGCATGCCACATTAGTACTGGTGGTTTGATTTCATTCGTAGGGACTGAAACTCTCATTTAAATTACACAAAGATTAACAAGTTTGTGGAGATTATACATGAATGAATTTATAAAACTTGAACTATTTTGGGCAAAAAGTTAATTAACCTATAAAATCATTATGGTTAAAAAGACTAGTAGATTCATGCCGATCTTCTTTAGGGTATGGATATAAAATTGGACCAGCAGTTCTGCTTGGTGAACCAGCTACGTTTTCGATCTCAAGACACTAGAAATGCAATTGAACTGGTATGAGATTGGTCCAACCACTTTTGATTTATTTATTTTATTTGGCCAATGCTAGTCCAACCACTCTGAATTTCCTTGGGCCTGTTTGGCTATATGTTTCAGAATGTGTTTTGTATTTGAAAACGCATTTTGATGACATACCACAATTTATGGAGGGGAACAAGTATGTAAAATCATGTCGGATTGTTATCTTTTGATTAACTTTTCATCTTTATAAAAACTACCCTTAAACATTTAAAGATGGGGTTCGAAGCTCGAGATCTCGAAGCTCCATTAAGCTCCATCTTCGATTCTGTTTTTTTTTTCTTGGGTGGCAGGTTTTTCGATAGAGGAGGCAGTGGGGCGACGACAGTCGATTATTGAGGAATAAACTGAAAATATAATTTTTGAATATTTGGGGAATTTTTTATAATTATTAAAATTTGAAACATTTTACTGTAATATATCAAATCATGTCTACTAAAAATGTATATTTTTTTTCAAACACATTTGTGGGATTGTGGTAACTGAATATGGAGAGAAGGTGATGACTGAGGATATGGTCTGGGAGGGTTGAGTGGTACGTCAACCAACATAATGACAATTGAACAAAATGAGGAGATGTTGTTCGACGCTGGAGCTAAGCTGGGTATTGTCCTGCTCGCCCCAAACCTAAAGGAGAATATGCAGAAGAGGAAGACGACAAGTGGAAAGTTAATGTGGTATCTGAGTGGGGAACATATTTCTACTATGTTAGACCGGGGCTGCTTTGACACCGATCATGGAGCAGGGAGCTGACATGTGTAAAGTTGTATAGGGTTTCCAAACTTCGTCTAGGTATAAATGCTAGTTGATATAATAGTATAAGATTGATGAATTTTTGAGACCTAAACTTCTTATTGTCAATTATACTCTCTTAGAAATTGACTAGAAATTTAAAATCATATAATAAATCAATAAGATAGAAAAATAAAATAATAAAATATTAAGAGTGAAAGAATAATCAACGAATTTTTTTACTGACGTGATACGCTAACTTCAGCATGCCACATTAGTACTGGTGGTTTGATTTCATTCGTAGGGACAGAAACTCTCATTCAAATTACACAAAGATTAACAAGTTTGTGGAGATTATACATGAATGAATTTATAAAACTTGAACTATTTTGGGCAAAAAGTTAATTAACCTATAAAATCATTATGGTTAAAAAGACTAGTAGATTCATGCCGATCTTCTTTGGGGTATGGATATAAAATTGGACCAGCAGTTCTGCTTGGTGAACCAGCTATGTTTTCGATCTCAAGACACTAGAAATGCAATTGAACTGGCATGAGATTGGTCCAACCACTTTTGATTTATTTATTTTATTTGGCCAATGCTAGTCCAACCACTCTGAATTTCCTTGGGCCTGTTTGGCTATATGTTTCAGAATGTGTTTTGTATTTGAAAACACATTTTGATGACATACTACAATTTAAGGAGGGGAACAAGTATGTAAAATCATGTCGGATTTTTATCTTTTGATTAACTTTTCATCTTTATAAAAACTACCCTTAAACATTTAAAGATGGCGTTCGAAGCTCGAGATCTCGAAGCTCCATTAAGCTCCATCTTCGATTCTGTTTTTTTCTTTCTTAGGTGGCAGGTTTTTCGATAGAGCCTGCACTGGGGTGACGACCGATGATTATTGAGGAATAAACTGAAAATATAATTTTTGAATATTTGGGGAATTTTTTATAATTATTAAAATTTGAAACATTTTACTGTAATATATCGACTCATGTCTACTAAAAATGTATATTTTTTTTTCAAACACATTTGTGGGATTGTGGTAACTGAATATGGAGAGAAGGTGATGACTGAGGATATGGTCTGGGAGGGTTGAGTGGTACGTCAACCAACATAATGACAATTGAACAAAATGAGGAGATGCTGTTCAACGCTGGAGCTAAGCTGGGTATTGTCCTGCTCGCCCCACACCTAAAGGAGAATATGCAGAAGAGGAAGAGGACAAGTGGAAAATTACTGTGGTATCTGAGTGGGGAACATATTTCTACTATGTTAGACCGGGGCTGCTTTGACATCGATCATAGAGCAGGGAGCTGACGTGTGTAAAGTTGTATAGGGTTTCGAAACTTCGTCTAGGTATAAATGGTAGTTGATATAATAATATAAGATTGATGAATTTTTGAGACCTAAACTTCTTATTGTCAATTATACTCTCTTAGAAATTGACTAGAAATTTAAAATCATATAATAAATCAATAAGATAGAAAAATAAAATAATAAAATATTAAGAGTGAAAGAATAATAAACGAATTTTTTTTAATGACGTGATACGCTAACTTCAGCATGCCACACTAGTACTGGTGGTTTGATTTCATTCGTAGGGACTGAAACTCTCATTTAAATTACACAAAGATTAACAAGTTTGTGGAGATTATACATGAATGAATTTATAAAACTTGAACTATTTTGGGCAAAAAGTTAATTAACCTATAAAATCATTATGGTTAAAAAGACTAGTAGATTCATGCCGATCTTCTTTAGGGTATGGATATAAAATTGGACCAGCAGTTCTGCTTGGTGAACCAGCTATGTTTTCGATATCAAGACACTAGAAATGCAATTGAACTGGCATGAGATTGGTCCAACCACTTTTGATTTATTTATTTTATTTGGCCAATGCTAGTCCAACCACTCTGAATTTCCTTGGGCCTGTTTGGCTATATGTTTCAGAATGTGTTTTGTATTTGAAAACGCATTTTGATGACATACCACAATTTATGGGGGGGAACAAGTATGTAAAATCATGTCGGATTTTTATCTTTTGATTAACTTTTCATCTTTATAAAAACTACCCTTAAACATTTAAAGATGGGGTTCGAAGCTCGAGATCTCGAAGCTCCATTAAGCTCCATCTTCGATTCTGTTTTTTTTTCTTGGGTGGCAGGTTTTTCGATAGAGGAGGCAGTGGGGCGACGACAGTCGATTATTGAAGAATAAACTGAAAATATAATTTTTGAATATTTGGGGAATTTTTTATAATTATTAAAATTTGAAACATTTTACTGTAATATATCAAATCATGTCTACTAAAAATGTATATTTTTTTTCAAACACATTTGTGGGATTGTGGTAACTGAATATGGAGAGAAGGTGATGACTGTGGATATGGTCTGGGAGGGTTGAGTGGTACGTCAACCAACATAATGACAATTGAACAAAATGAGGAGATGTTGTTCGACGCTGGAGCTAAGCTGGGTATTGTCCTGCTCGCCCCAAACCTAAAGGAGAATATGCAGAAGAGGAAGACGACAAGTGGAAAGTTAATGTGGTATCTGAGTGGGGAACATATTTCTACTATGTTAGACCGGGGCTGCTTTGACACCGATCATGGAGCAGGGAGCTGACATGTGTAAAGTTGTATAGGGTTTCCAAACTTCGTCTAGGTATAAATGCTAGTTGATATAATAGTATAAGATTGATGAATTTTTGAGACCTAAACTTCTTATTGTCAATTATACTCTCTTAGAAATTGACTAGAAATTTAAAATCATATAATAAATCAATAAGATAGAAAAATAAAATAATAAAATATTAAGAGTGAAAGAATAGTCAACGAATTTTTTTACTGACGTGATACGCTAACTTCAGCAAGCCACATTAGTACTGGTGGTTTGATTTCATTCATGGGGACTGAAACTCTCATTTAAATTACACAAAGATTAACAAGTTTGTGGAGATTATACATGAATGAATTTATAAAACTTGAACTATTTTGGGCAAAAAGTTAATTAACCTATAAAATCATTATGGTTAAAAAGACTAGTAGATTCATGCCGATCTTCTTTGGGGTATGGATATAAAATCGGACCAGCAGTTCTGCTTGGTGAACCAGCTATGTTTTCGATCTCAAGACACTAGAAATGCAATTGAACTGCCATGAGATTGGTCCAACCACTTTTGATTTATTTATTTTATTTGGCCAATGCTAGTCCAACCACTCTGAATTTCCTTGGGCCTGTTTGGCTATATGTTTCAGAATGTGTTTTGTATTTGAAAACACATTTTGATGACATACTACAATTTAAGGAGGGGAACAAGTATGTAAAATCATGTCAGATTTTTATCTTTTGATTAACTTTTCATCTTTATAAAAACTACCCTTAAACATTTAAAGATGGGGTTCGCAGCTCGAGATCTCGAAGCTCCATTAAGCTCCATCTTCGATTCTGTTTTTTTCTTTCTTGGGTGGCAGGTTTTTCGATAGAGGAGGCACTGGGGTGACGACCGATGATTATTGAGGAATAAACTGAAAATATAATTTTTGAATATTTGGGGAATTTTTTATAATTATTAAAATTTGAAACATTTTACTGTAATATATCGACTCATGTCTACTAAAAATGTATATTTTTTTTTCAAACACATTTGTGGGATTGTGGTAACTGAATATGGAGAGAAGGTGATGACTGAGGATATGGTCTGGGAGGGTTGAGTGGTACGTCAACCAACATAATGACAATTGAACAAAATGAGGAGATGCTGTTCAACGCTGGAGCTAAGCTGGGTATTGTCCTGCTCGCCCCACACCTAAAGGAGAATATGCAGAAGAGGAAGAGGACAAGTGGAAAATTACTGTGGTATCTGAGTGGGGAACATATTTCTACTATGTTAGACCGGGGCTGCTTTGACATCGATCATAGAGCAGGGAGCTGACGTGTGTAAAGTTGTATAGGGTTTCGAAACTTCGTCTAGGTATAAATGGTAGTTGATATAATAATATAAAATTGTTGAATTTTTGAGACCTAAACTTCTTATTGTCAATTATACTCTCTTAGAAATTGACTAGAAATTTAAAATCATATAATAAATCAATAAGATAGAAAAATAAAATAATAAAATATTAAGAGTGAAAGAATAATAAACGAATTTTTTTACTGACGTCATACGCTAACTTCAGCATGCCACACTAGTACTGGTGGTTTGATTTCATTCGTAGGGACTGAAACTCTCATTTAAATTACACAAAGATTAACAAGTTTGTGGAGATTATACATGAATGAATTTATAAAACTTGAACTATTTTGGGCAAAAAGTTAATTAACCTATAAAATCATTATGGTTAAAAAGACTAGTAGATTCATGCCGATCTTCTTTAGGGTATGGATATAAAATCGGACCAGCAGTTCTGCTTGGTGAACCAGCTATGTTTTCGATCTCAAGACACTAGAAATGCAATTGAACTGGCATGAGATTGGTCCAACCACTTTTGATTTATTTATTTTATTTGGCCAATGCTAGTCCAACCACTCTGAATTTCCTTGGGCCTGTTTGGCTATATGTTTCAGAATGTGTTTTGTATTTGAAAACACATTTTGATGACATACTACAATTTAAGGAGGGGAACAAGTATGTAAAATAATGTCGGATTTTTATCTTTTGATTAACTTTTCATCTTTATAAAAACTACCCTTAAACATTTAAAGATGGGGTTCGAAGCTCGAGATCTCGAAGCTCGATTAAGCTCCATCTTCGATTCTGTTTTTTTCTTCTTGGGTGGCAGGTTTTTCGATAGAGGAGGCAGTGGGGCGACGACAGTCGATTATTGAGGAATAAACTGAAAATATAATTTTTGAATATTTGGGGAATTTTTTATAATTATTAAAATTTGAAACATTTTACTGTAATATATCAAATCATGTCTACTAAAAATGTATATTTTTTTTCAAACACATTTGTGGGATTGTGGTAACTGAATATGGAGAGAAGGTGATGACTGAGGATATGGTCTGGGAGGGTTGAGTGGTACGTCAACCAACATAATGACAATTGAACAAAATGAGGAGATGTTGTTCGACGCTGGAGCTAAGCTGGGTATTGTCCTGCTCGCCCCAAACCTAAAGGAGAATATGCAGAAGAGGAAGACGACAAGTGGAAAGTTAATGTGGTATCTGAGTGGGGAACATATTTCTACTATGTTAGACCGGGGCTGCTTTGACACCGATCATGGAGCAGGGAGCTGACATGTGTAAAGTTGTATAGGGTTTCCAAACTTCGTCTAGGTATAAATGCTAGTTGATATAATAGTATAAGATTGATGAGTTTTTGAGACCTAAACTTCTTATTGTCAATTATACTCTCTTAGAAATTGACTAGAAATTTAAAATCATATAATAAATCAATAAGATAGAAAAATAAAATAATAAAATATTAAGAGTGAAAGAATAATAAACGAATTTTTTTACTGACGTGATACGCTAACTTCAGCATGCCACATTAGTACTGGTGGTTTGATTTCATTCGTAGGGACTGAAACTCTCATTTAAATTACACAAAGATTAACAAGTTTGTGGAGATTATACATGAATGAATTTATAAAACTTGAACTATTTTGGGCAAAAAGTTAATTAACCTATAAAATCATTATGGTTAAAAAGACTAGTAGATTCATGCCGATCTTCTTTGGGGTATGGATATAAAATCGGACCAGCAGTTCTGCTTGGTGAACCAGCTATGTTTTCGATCTCAAGACACTAGAAATGCAATTGAACTGGCATGAGATTGGTCCAACCACTTTTGATTTATTTATTTTATTTGGCCAATGCTAGTCCAACCACTCTGAATTTCCTTGGGCCTGTTTGGCTATATGTTTCAGAATGTGTTTTGTATTTGAAAACGCATTTTGATGACATACCACAATTTATGGAGGGGAACAAGTATGTAAAATCATGTCGGATTTTTATCTTTTGATTAACTTTTCATCTTTATAAAAACTACCCTTAAACATTTAAAGATGGGGTTCGAAGCTCGAGATCTCGAAGCTCCATTAAGCTCCATCTTCGATTCTGTTTTTTTTTCTTGGGTGGCAGGTTTTTCGATAGAGGAGGCAGTGGGGCGACGACAGTCGATTATTGAGGAATAAACTGAAAATATAATTTTTGAATATTTGGGGAATTTTTTATAATTATTAAAATTTGAAACATTTTACTGTAATATATCAAATCATGTGTACTAAAAATGTATATTTTTTTTCATACACAGTTGTGGGATTGTGGTAACTGAATATGGAGAGAAGGTGATGACTGAGGATATGGTCTGGGAGGGTTGAGTGGTACGTCAACCAACATAATGACAATTGAACAAAATGAGGAGATGTTGTTCGACGCTGGAGCTAAGCTGGGTATTGTCCTGCTCGCCCCACACCTAAACGAGAATATGCAGAAGAGGAAGAGGACAAGTGGAAAATTACTGTGGTATCTGAGTGGGGAACATATTTCTACTATGTTAGACCGGGGCTGCTTTGACATCGATCATAGAGCAGGGAGCTGACGTGTGTAAAGTTGTATAGGGTTTCGAAACTTCGTCTAGGTATAAATGGTAGTTGATATAATAATATAAGATTGATGAATTTTTGAGACCTAAACTTCTTATTGTCAATTATACTCTCTTAGAAATTGACTAGAAATTTAAAATCATATAATAAATCAATAAGATAGAAAAATAAAATAATAAAATATTAAGAGTGAAAGAATAATAAACGAATTTTTTTACTGACGTGATATGCTAACTTCAGCATGCCACATTAGTACTGGTGGTTTGATTTCATTCGTAGGGACTGAAACTCTCATTTAAATTACACAAAGATTAACAAGTTTGTGGAGATTATACATGAATGAATTTATAAAACTTGAACTATTTTGGGCAAAAAGTTAATTAACCTATAAAATCATCATGGTTAAAAAGACTAGTAGATTCATGCCGATCTTCTTTAGGGTATGGATATAAAATCGGACCAGCAGTTCTGCTTGGTGAACCAGCTATGTTTTCGATCTCAAGACACTAGAAATGCAATTGAACTGGCATGAGATTGGTCCAACCACTTTTGATTTATTTATTTTATTTGGCCAATGCTAGTCCAACCACTCTGAATTTCCTTGGGCCTGTTTGGCTATATGTTTCAGAATGTGTTTTGTATTTGAAAACGCATTTTGATGACATACCACAATTTATGGAGGGGAACAAGTATGTAAAATCATGTCGGATTTTTATCTTTTGATAAACTTTTCATCTTTATAAAAACTACCCTTAAACATTTAAAGATGGGGTTCGAAGCTCGAGATCTCGAAGCTCCACTAAGCTCCATCTTCGATTCTGTTTTTTTTTTCTTGGGTGGCAGGTTTTTCGATAGAGGAGGCAGTGGGGCGACGACAGTCGATTATTGAGGAATAAACTGAAAATATAATTTTTGAATATTTGGGGAATTTTTTATAATTATTAAAATTTGAAACATTTTACTGTAATATATCAAATCATGTCTACTAAAAATGTATATTTTTTTTCAAACACATTTGTGGGATTGTGGTAACTGAATATGGAGAGAAGGTGATGACTGAGGATATGGTCTGGGAGGGTTGAGTGGTACGTCAACCAACATAATGACAATTGAACAAAATGAGGAGATGTTGTTCGACGCTGGAGCTAAGCTGGGTATTGTCCTGCTCGCCCCAAACCTAAAGGAGAATATGCAGAAGAGGAAGATGACAAGTGGAAAGTTAATGTGGTATCTGAGTGGGGAACATATTTCTACTATGTTAGACCGGGGCTGCTTTGACACCGATCATGGAGCAGGGAGCTGACATGTGTAAAGTTGTATAGGGTTTCCAAACTTCGTCTAGGTATAAATGCTAGTTGATATAATAGTATAAGATTGATGAATTTTTGAGACCTAAACTTCTTATTGTCAATTATACTCTCTTAAAAATTGACTAGAAATTTAAAATCATATAATAAATCAATAAGATAGAAAAATAAAATAATAAAATATTAAGAGTGAAAGAATAATCAACGAATTTTTTTACTGACGTGATACGCTAACTTCAGCATGCCACATTAGTACTGGTGGTTTGATTTCATTCGTGGGGACTGAAACTCTCATTTAAATTACACAAAGATTAACAAGTTTGTGGAGATTATACATGAATGAATTTATAAAACTTGAACTATTTTGGGCAAAAAGTTAATTAACCTATAAAATCATTATGGTTAAAAAGACTAGTAGATTCATGCCGATCTTCTTTGGGGTATGGATATAAAATCGGACCAGCAGTTCTGCTTGGTGAACCTACTATGTTTTCGATCTCAAGACACTAGAAATGCAATTGAACTGGCATGAGATTGGTCCAACCACTTTTGATTTATTTATTTTATTTGGCCAATGCTAGTCCAACCACTCTGAATTTCCTTGGGCCTGTTTGGCTATATGTTTCAGAATGTGTTTTGTATTTGAAAACACATTTTGATGACATACCACAATTTAAGGAGGGGAACAAGTATGTAAAATCATGTCGGATTTTTATCTTTTGATTAACTTTGCATCTTTATAAAAACTACCCTTAAACATTTAAAGATGGGGTTCGAAGCTCGAGATCTCGAAGCTCCATTAAGCTCCATCTTCGATTCTGTTTTTTTTTTTTTGGGTGGCAGGTTTTTTGATAGAGGAGGCAGTGGGGCGACAACAGATGATTATTGAGGAATAAACTGAAAATATAATTTGAATATTTGGGGAATTTTTTATAATTATTAAAATTTGAAACATTTTACTGTAATATATCAAATCATGTCTACTAAAAATGTATATTTTTTTTCAAACACATTTGTGGGACTGTGGTAACTGAATATGGAGAGAAGGTCATGACTGAGGATATGGTCTGGGAGGGTTGAGTGGTACGTCAACCAACATAATGACAATTGAACAATATGAGGAGATGTTGTGGACGCTGGAGCTAAGCTCGGTATTGTCCTGCTCGCCCCAAACCTAAAGGAGAATATGCAGAAGAGGAAGAGGACAAGTGGAGAATTACTGTGGTATCTGAGTGGGGAACATATTTCTACTATGTTAGACTGGGGCTGCTTTGACATCGATCATAGAGCAGGGAGCTGACATGTGTAAAGTTGTATAGGGTTTCGAAACTTCGTCTAGGTATAAATGCTAGTTGATATAATAGTATAAGATTGATGAATTTTTGAGACCTAAACTTCTTATTGTCAATTATACTCTCTTAGAAATTGACTAGAAATTTAAAATCATATAATAAATCAATAAGATAGAAAAATAAAATAATGAAATATTAAGAGTGAAAGAATAATAAACGAATTTTTTTACTGACGTGATACGCTAACTTCAGCATGCCACATTAGTACTGGTGGTTTGATTTCATTCGTAGGGACTGAAACTCTCATTTAAATTACACAAATATTAACAAGTGTGTGGAGATTATACATGAATGAATTTATAAAACTTGAACTATTTTGGGCAAAAAGTTAATTAACCTATAAAATCATTATGGTTAAAAAGACTAGTAGATTCATGCCGATCTTCTTTGGGGTATGGATATAAAATCGGACCAGCAGTTCTGCTTGGTGAACCAGCTATGTTTTCGATCTCAAGACACTAGAAATGCAATTGAACTGGCATGAGATTGGTCCAACCACTTTTGATTTATTTATTTTATTTGGCCAATGCTAGTCCAACCACTCTGAATTTCCTTGGGCCTGTTTGGCTATATGTTTCAGAATGTGTTTTGTATTTGAAAACGCATTTTGATGACATACCACAATTTATGGAGGGGAACAAGTATGTAAAATCATGTCGGATTTTTATCTTTTGATTAACTTTTCATCTTTATAAAAACTACCCTTAAACATTTAAAGATGGGGTTCGAAGCTCGAGATCTCGAAGCTCCATTAAGCTCCATCTTCGATTCTGTTTTTTTTTCTTGGGTGGCAGGTTTTTCGATAGAGGAGGCAGTGGGGCGACGACAGTCGATTATTGAGGAATAAACTGAAAATATAATTTTTGAATATTTGGGGAATTTTTTATAATTATTAAAATTTGAAACATTTTACTGTAATATATCAAATCATGTGTACTAAAAATGTATATTTTTTTTCATACACATTTGTGGGATTGTGGTAACTGAATATGGAGAGAAGGTGATGACTGAGGATATGGTCTGGGAGGGTTGAGTGGTACGTCAACCAACATAATGACAATTGAACAAAATGAGGAGATGTTGTTCGACGCTGGAGCTAAGCTGGGTATTGTCCTGCTCGCCCCACACCTAAACGAGAATATGCAGAAGAGGAAGAGGACAAGTGGAAAATTACTGTGGTATCTGACTGGGGAACATATTTCTACTATGTTAGACCGGGGCTGCTTTGACATCGATCATAGAGCAGGGAGCTGACGTGTGTAAAGTTGTATAGGGTTTCGAAACTTCGTCTAGGTATAAATGGTAGTTGATATAATAATATAAGATTGATGAATTTTTGAGACCTAAACTTCTTATTGTCAATTATACTCTCTTAGAAATTGACTAGAAATTTAAAATCATATAATAAATCAATAAGATAGAAAAATAAAATAATAAAATATTAAGAGTGAAAGAATAATAAACGAATTTTTTTACTGACGTGATACGCTAACTTCAGCATGCCACATTAGTACTGGTGGTTTGATTTCATTCGTAGGGACTGAAACTCTCATTTAAATTACACAAAGATTAACAAGTTTGTGGAGATTATACATGAATGAATTTATAAAACTTGAACTATTTTGGGCAAAAAGTTAATTAACCTATAAAATCATCATGGTTAAAAAGACTAGTAGATTCATGCCGATCTTCTTTAGGGTATGGATATAAAATCGGACCAGCAGTTCTGCTTGGTGAACCAGCTATGTTTTCGATCTCAAGACACTAGAAATGCAATTGAACTGGCATGAGATTGGTCCAACCACTTTTGATTTATTTATTTTATTTGGCCAATGCTAGTCCAACCACTCTGAATTTCCTTGGGCCTGTTTGGCTATATGTTTCAGAATGTGTTTTGTATTTGAAAACGCATTTTGATGACATACCACAATTTATGGAGGGGAACAAGTATGTAAAATCATGTCGGATTTTTATCTTTTGATAAACTTTTCATCTTTATAAAAACTACCCTTAAACATTTAAAGATGGGGTTCGAAGCTCGAGATCTCGAAGCTCCACTAAGCTCCATCTTCGATTCTGTTTTTTTTTTCTTGGGTGGCAGGTTTTTCGATAGAGGAGGCAGTGGGGCGACGACAGTCGATTATTGAGGAATAAACTGAAAATATAATTTTTGAATATTTGGGGAATTTTTTATAATTATTAAAATTTGAAACATTTTACTGTAATATATCAAATCATGTCTACTAAAAATGTATATTTTTTTTCAAACACATTTGTGGGATTGTGGTAACTGAATATGGAGAGAAGGTGATGACTGAGGATATGGTCTGGGAGGGTTGAGTGGTACGTCAACCAACATAATGACAATTGAACAAAATGAGGAGATGTTGTTCGACGCTGGAGCTAAGCTGGGTATTGTCCTGCTCGCCCCAAACCTAAAGGAGAATATGCAGAAGAGGAAGATGACAAGTGGAAAGTTAATGTGGTATCTGAGTGGGGAACATATTTCTACTATGTTAGACCGGGGCTGCTTTGACACCGATCATGGAGCAGGGAGCTGACATGTGTAAAGTTGTATAGGGTTTCCAAACTTCGTCTAGGTATAAATGCTAGTTGATATAATAGTATAAGATTGATGAATTTTTGAGACCTAAACTTCTTATTGTCAATTATACTCTCTTAAAAATTGACTAGAAATTTAAAATCATATAATAAATCAATAAGATAGAAAAATAAAATAATAAAATATTAAGAGTGAAAGAATAATCAACGAATTTTTTTACTGACGTGATACGCTAACTTCAGCATGCCACATTAGTACTGGTGGTTTGATTTCATTCGTGGGGACTGAAACTCTCATTTAAATTACACAAAGATTAACAAGTTTGTGGAGATTATACATGAATGAATTTATAAAACTTGAACTATTTTGGGCAAAAAGTTAATTAACCTATAAAATCATTATGGTTAAAAAGACTAGTAGATTCATGCCGATCTTCTTTGGGGTATGGATATAAAATCGGACCAGCAGTTCTGCTTGGTGAACCTACTATGTTTTCGATCTCAAGACACTAGAAATGCAATTGAACTGGCATGAGATTGGTCCAACCACTTTTGATTTATTTATTTTATTTGGCCAATGCTAGTCCAACCACTCTGAATTTCCTTGGGCCTGTTTGGCTATATGTTTCAGAATGTGTTTTGTATTTGAAAACACATTTTGATGACATACCACAATTTAAGGAGGGGAACAAGTATGTAAAATCATGTCGGATTTTTATCTTTTGATTAACTTTGCATCTTTATAAAAACTACCCTTAAACATTTAAAGATGGGGTTCGAAGCTCGAGATCTCGAAGCTCCATTAAGCTCCATCTTCGATTCTGTTTTTTTTTTTTTGGGTGGCAGGTTTTTTGATAGAGGAGGCAGTGGGGCGACAACAGATGATTATTGAGGAATAAACTGAAAATATAATTTGAATATTTGGGGAATTTTTTATAATTATTAAAATTTGAAACATTTTACTGTAATATATCAAATCATGTCTACTAAAAATGTATATTTTTTTTCAAACACATTTGTGGGACTGTGGTAACTGAATATGGAGAGAAGGTCATGACTGAGGATATGGTCTGGGAGGGTTGAGTGGTACGTCAACCAACATAATGACAATTGAACAATATGAGGAGATGTTGTGGACGCTGGAGCTAAGCTCGGTATTGTCCTGCTCGCCCCAAACCTAAAGGAGAATATGCAGAAGAGGAAGAGGACAAGTGGAGAATTACTGTGGTATCTGAGTGGGGAACATATTTCTACTATGTTAGACTGGGGCTGCTTTGACATCGATCATAGAGCAGGGAGCTGACATGTGTAAAGTTGTATAGGGTTTCGAAACTTCGTCTAGGTATAAATGCTAGTTGATATAATAGTATAAGATTGATGAATTTTTGAGACCTAAACTTCTTATTGTCAATTATACTCTCTTAGAAATTGACTAGAAATTTAAAATCATATAATAAATCAATAAGATAGAAAAATAAAATAATGAAATATTAAGAGTGAAAGAATAATAAACGAATTTTTTTACTGACGTGATACGCTAACTTCAGCATGCCACATTAGTACTGGTGGTTTGATTTCATTCGTAGGGACTGAAACTCTCATTTAAATTACACAAATATTAACAAGTGTGTGGAGATTATACATGAATGAATTTATAAAACTTGAACTATTTTGGGCAAAAAGTTAATTAACCTATAAAATCATTATGGTTAAAAAGACTAGTAGATTCATGCCGATCTTCTTTGGGGTATGGATATAAAATCGGACCAGCAGTTCTGCTTGGTGAACCAGCTATGTTTTCGATCTCAAGACACTAGAAATGCAATTGAACTGGCATGAGATTGGTCCAACCACTTTTGATTTATTTATTTTATTTGGCCAATGCTAGTCCAACCACTCTGAATTTCCTTGGGCCTGTTTGGCTATATGTTTCAGAATGTGTTTTGTATTTGAAAACGCATTTTGATGACATACCACAATTTATGGAGGGGAACAAGTATGTAAAATCATGTCGGATTTTTATCTTTTGATTAACTTTTCATCTTTATAAAAACTACCCTTAAACATTTAAAGATGGGGTTCGAAGCTCGAGATCTCGAAGCTCCATTAAGCTCCATCTTCGATTCTGTTTTTTTTTCTTGGGTGGCAGGTTTTTCGATAGAGGAGGCAGTGGGGCGACGACAGTCGATTATTGAGGAATAAACTGAAAATATAATTTTTGAATATTTGGGGAATTTTTTATAATTATTAAAATTTGAAACATTTTACTGTAATATATCAAATCATGTGTACTAAAAATGTATATTTTTTTTCATACACATTTGTGGGATTGTGGTAACTGAATATGGAGAGAAGGTGATGACTGAGGATATGGTCTGGGAGGGTTGAGTGGTACGTCAACCAACATAATGACAATTGAACAAAATGAGGAGATGTTGTTCGACGCTGGAGCTAAGCTGGGTATTGTCCTGCTCGCCCCACACCTAAACGAGAATATGCAGAAGAGGAAGAGGACAAGTGGAAAATTACTGTGGTATCTGACTGGGGAACATATTTCTACTATGTTAGACCGGGGCTGCTTTGACATCGATCATAGAGCAGGGAGCTGACGTGTGTAAAGTTGTATAGGGTTTCGAAACTTCGTCTAGGTATAAATGGTAGTTGATATAATAATATAAGATTGATGAATTTTTGAGACCTAAACTTCTTATTGTCAATTATACTCTCTTAGAAATTGACTAGAAATTTAAAATCATATAATAAATCAATAAGATAGAAAAATAAAATAATAAAATATTAAGAGTGAAAGAATAATAAACGAATTTTTTTACTGACGTGATACGCTAACTTCAGCATGCCACATTAGTACTGGTGGTTTGATTTCATTCGTAGGGACTGAAACTCTCATTTAAATTACACAAAGATTAACAAGTTTGTGGAGATTATACATGAATGAATTTATAAAACTTGAACTATTTTGGGCAAAAAGTTAATTAACCTATAAAATCATCATGGTTAAAAAGACTAGTAGATTCATGCCGATCTTCTTTAGGGTATGGATATAAAATCGGACCAGCAGTTCTGCTTGGTGAACCAGCTATGTTTTCGATCTCAAGACACTAGAAATGCAATTGAACTGGCATGAGATTGGTCCAACCACTTTTGATTTATTTATTTTATTTGGCCAATGCTAGTCCAACCACTCTGAATTTCCTTGGGCCTGTTTGGCTATATGTTTCAGAATGTGTTTTGTATTTGAAAACGCATTTTGATGACATACCACAATTTATGGAGGGGAACAAGTATGTAAAATCATGTCGGATTTTTATCTTTTGATAAACTTTTCATCTTTATAAAAACTACCCTTAAACATTTAAAGATGGGGTTCGAAGCTCGAGATCTCGAAGCTCCACTAAGCTCCATCTTCGATTCTGTTTTTTTTTTCTTGGGTGGCAGGTTTTTCGATAGAGGAGGCAGTGGGGCGACGACAGTCGATTATTGAGGAATAAACTGAAAATATAATTTTTGAATATTTGGGGAATTTTTTATAATTATTAAAATTTGAAACATTTTACTGTAATATATCAAATCATGTCTACTAAAAATGTATATTTTTTTTCAAACACATTTGTGGGATTGTGGTAACTGAATATGGAGAGAAGGTGATGACTGAGGATATGGTCTGGGAGGGTTGAGTGGTACGTCAACCAACATAATGACAATTGAACAAAATGAGGAGATGTTGTTCGACGCTGGAGCTAAGCTGGGTATTGTCCTGCTCGCCCCAAACCTAAAGGAGAATATGCAGAAGAGGAAGATGACAAGTGGAAAGTTAATGTGGTATCTGAGTGGGGAACATATTTCTACTATGTTAGACCGGGGCTGCTTTGACACCGATCATGGAGCAGGGAGCTGACATGTGTAAAGTTGTATAGGGTTTCCAAACTTCGTCTAGGTATAAATGCTAGTTGATATAATAGTATAAGATTGATGAATTTTTGAGACCTAAACTTCTTATTGTCAATTATACTCTCTTAAAAATTGACTAGAAATTTAAAATCATATAATAAATCAATAAGATAGAAAAATAAAATAATAAAATATTAAGAGTGAAAGAATAATCAACGAATTTTTTTACTGACGTGATACGCTAACTTCAGCATGCCACATTAGTACTGGTGGTTTGATTTCATTCGTGGGGACTGAAACTCTCATTTAAATTACACAAAGATTAACAAGTTTGTGGAGATTATACATGAATGAATTTATAAAACTTGAACTATTTTGGGCAAAAAGTTAATTAACCTATAAAATCATTATGGTTAAAAAGACTAGTAGATTCATGCCGATCTTCTTTGGGGTATGGATATAAAATCGGACCAGCAGTTCTGCTTGGTGAACCTACTATGTTTTCGATCTCAAGACACTAGAAATGCAATTGAACTGGCATGAGATTGGTCCAACCACTTTTGATTTATTTATTTTATTTGGCCAATGCTAGTCCAACCACTCTGAATTTCCTTGGGCCTGTTTGGCTATATGTTTCAGAATGTGTTTTGTATTTGAAAACACATTTTGATGACATACCACAATTTAAGGAGGGGAACAAGTATGTAAAATCATGTCGGATTTTTATCTTTTGATTAACTTTGCATCTTTATAAAAACTACCCTTAAACATTTAAAGATGGGGTTCGAAGCTCGAGATCTCGAAGCTCCATTAAGCTCCATCTTCGATTCTGTTTTTTTTTTTCTTGGGTGGCAGGTTTTTTGATAGAGGAGGCAGTGGGGCGACAACAGATGATTATTGAGGAATAAACTGAAAATATAATTTGAATATTTGGGGAATTTTTTATAATTATTAAAATTTGAAACATTTTACTGTAATATATCAAATCATGTCTACTAAAAATGTATATTTTTTTTCAAACACATTTGTGGGACTGTGGTAACTGAATATGGAGAGAAGGTCATGACTGAGGATATGGTCTGGGAGGGTTGAGTGGTACGTCAACCAACATAATGACAATTGAACAATATGAGGAGATGTTGTGGACGCTGGAGCTAAGCTCGGTATTGTCCTGCTCGCCCCAAACCTAAAGGAGAATATGCAGAAGAGGAAGAGGACAAGTGGAGAATTACTGTGGTATCTGAGTGGGGAACATATTTCTACTATGTTAGACTGGGGCTGCTTTGACATCGATCATAGAGCAGGGAGCTGACATGTGTAAAGTTGTATAGGGTTTCGAAACTTCGTCTAGGTATAAATGCTAGTTGATATAATAGTATAAGATTGATGAATTTTTGAGACCTAAACTTCTTATTGTCAATTATACTCTCTTAGAAATTGACTAGAAATTTAAAATCATATAATAAATCAATAAGATAGAAAAATAAAATAATAAAATATTAAGAGTGAAAGAATAATAAAAAAAAAATTTTACTGACGTGATACGCTAACTTCAGCATGCCACATTAGTACTGGTGGTTTGATTTCATTCTTAGGGACTGAAACTCTCATTTAAATTACACAAAGATTAACAAGTGTGTGGAGATTATACATGAATGAATTTATAAAACTTGAACTATTTTGGGCAAAAAGTTAATTAACCTATAAAATCATTATGGTTAAAAAGACTAGTAGATTCATGCCGATCTTCTTTAGGGTATGGATATAAAATCGGACCAGCAGTTCTGCTTGGTGAACCAGCTATGTTTTCGATATCAAGACACTAGAAATGCAATTGAACTGGCATGAGATTGGTCCAACCACTTTTGATTTATTTATTTTATTTGGCCAATGCTAGTCCAACCACTCTGAATTTCCTTGGGCCTGTTTGGCTATATGTTTCAGAATGTGTTTTGTATTTGAAAACGCATTTTGATGACATACCACAATTTAAGGAGGGGTACAAGTATGTAAAATCATGTCGGATTTTTATCTTTTGATTAACTTTGCATATTTATAAAAACTACCCTTAAACATTTAAAGATGGGGTTCGAAGCTCGAGATCTCGAAGCTCCATTAAGCTCCATCTTCGATTCTTTTTTTTTTTCTTGGGTGGCAGGTTTTCGATAGAGGAGGCAGTGGGGAGACGACAGATGATTATTGAGGAATAAACTGAAAATATAATTTTTGAATATTTGGAGAATTTTTTATAATTATTAAAAGTTGAAACATTTTACTGTAATATATCAAATCATGTCTACTAAAAATGTATTTTTTTTTTCAAACACATTTGTGGGATTGTGGTAACTGAATATGGAGAGAAGGTGATGACTGAGGATATGGTCTGGGAGGGTTGAGTGGTACGTCAAGAGGATATGGTCTGGGAGGGTTGAGTGGTACGTCAACCAACATAATGACAATTGAACAAAATGAGGAGATGTTCTTCGACGCTGGAGCTAAGCTGGGTATTGTCCTGCTCGCCCCACACCTAAAGGAGAATATGCAGTAGAGTAAGAGGACAAGTGGAAAATTACTGTGGTATCTGAGTGGGGAACATATTTCTACTATGTTAGACTGGGGCTGCTTTGACATCGATCATAGAGCAGGGAGCTGACATGTGTAAAGTTGTATAGGGTTTCGAAACTTCATCTAGGTATAAATGCTAGTTGATATAATAGTATAAGATTGATGAATTTTTGAGACCTAAACTTCTTATTGTCAATTATACTCTCTTAGAAATTGACTAGAAATTTAAAATTATGTAATAAATCAATAAGATAGAAAAATAAAATAATAAAATATTAAGAGTGAAAGAATAATAAATTAATTTTTTTACTAACGTGATACGTTAACTTTAGCATGCCACTTTAGTACTGGTGGTTTGATTTCATTCGTAGGGACTGAAACTCTCATTTAAATTACACAAAGATTAACAAGTTTGTGGAGATTATATATGAATGAATTTATAAAACTTGAACTATTTTGGGCAAAAAGTTAATTAAACTATAAAATCATTATGGTTAAAAAGACTAGTAGATTCATGCCGATCTTCTTTAGGGTATGGATATAAAATCGGACCAGCAGTTCTGCTTGGTGAACCAGCTATGTTTTCGATCTCAAGACACTAGAAATGCAATTGAACTGGCATTAGATTGGTCCAACCACTTTTGATTTATTTATTTTATTTGGCCAATGCTAGTCCAACCACTCTGAATTTCCTTGGGCCTGTTTGGCTATATGTTTCAGAATGTGTTTTGTATTTGAAAACGCATTTTGATGACATACCACAATTTATCGAGGGGAACAAGTATGTAAAATCATGTCGGATTTTTATCTTTTGATTAACTTTTCATCTTTATAAAAATACCCTTAAACATTTAAAGATGGGGTTCGAAGCTCGAGATCTCGAAGCTTCATTAAGCTCCATCTTCGATTCTGTTTTTTTTTTCTTGGGTGGCAGGTTTTTCGATAGAGGAGGCAGTGGGGCGACGACAGATGATTATTGAGGAATAAACTAAAAATATAATTTTCGAATATTTGGGGAATTTTTTATAATTATTAAAAGTTGAAACATTTTACTGTAATATATCAAATCATGTCTACTAAAAATGTATTTTTTTTTTCAAACACATTTGTGGGATTGTGGTAACTGAATATGGAGAGAAGGTGATGACTGAGGATATGGTCTGGGAGGGTTGAGTGGTACGTCAACCAACATAATGACAATTGAACAAAATGAGGAGATGTTGTTCGACACTGGAGCTAAGCTGGGTATTGTCCTGATCGCCCCACACCTAAAGGAGAATATGCAGAAGAGTAAGAGGACAAGTGGAATATTACTGTGGTATCTGAGTGGGGAACATATTTCTACTATGTTAGACTGGGTGTGCTTTGACATCGATCATAAAGCAGGGAGCTGACATGTGTAAAGTTGTACAGGGTTTCGAAACTTCGTCTAGGTATAAATGCTAGTTGATATAATAATATAAGATTGATGAATTTTTGAGACCTAAACTTCTTATTGTCAATTATACTCTCTTAGAAATTGACTAGAAATTTAAAATCATATAATAAATCAATAAGATAGAAAAATAAAATAATAAAATATTAAGAGTGAAAGAATAATAAACGAATTTTTTTACTGACGTGATAAGCTAACTTCAGCATGCCACATTAGTACTGGTGGTTTGATTTCATTCGTAGGGACTGAAACTCTCATTTAAATTACACAAAGATTAACAAGTTTGTGGAGATTATATATGAATGAATTTATAAAACTTGAACTATTTTGGGCAAAAAGTTAATTAACCTATAAAATCATTATGGTTAAAAAGACTAGTAGATTCATGCCGATCTTCTTTAGGGTATGGATATAAAATCGGACCAGCAGTTCTGCTTGGTGAACCAGCTATGTTTTCGATCTCAAGACACTAGAAATGCAATTGAACTGGCATGAGATTGTTCCAACCACTTTTGATTTATTTATTTTATTTGGCCAATGCTAGTCCAACCACTCTGAATTTCCTTGGGCCTGTTTGGCTATATGTTTCAGAATGTGTTTTTGTATTTGAAAACGCATTTTGATGACATACCACAATTTATGGAGGGGAACAAGTATGTAAAATCATGTCGGATTTTTATCTTTTGATTAACTTTTCATCTTTATAAAAACTACCCTTAAACATTTAAAGATGGGGTTCGAAGCTCGAGATCTCGAAGCTTCATTAAGCTCCATCTTCGATTCTGTTTTTTTTTTCTTGGGTGGCAGGTTTTTCGATAGAGGAGGCAGTGGGGCGACGACAGATGATTATTGAGGAATAAACTGAAAATATAATTTTTGAATATTTGGGGAATTTTTTATAATTATTAAAATTTGAAACATTTTACTGTAATATATCAAATCATGTCTACTAAAAATGTATATTTTTGTTCAAACACATTTGTGGGATTGTGGTAACTGAATATGGAGAGAAGGTGATGACTAAGGATATGGTCTGGGAGGGTTGAGTGGTACGTCAACCAACATAATGACAATTGAACAATATGAGGAGATGTTGTGGACGCTGGAGCTAAGCTCGGTATTGTCCTGCTCGCCCCAAACCTAAAGGAGAATATGCAGAAGAGGAAGAGGACAAGTGGAATATTACTGTGGTATCTGAGTGGGGAACATATTTCTACTATGTTAGACTGGGGCTGCTTTGACATCGATCATAGAGCAGGGAGCTGACATGTGTAAAGTTGTATAGGGTTTCGAAACTTCGTCTAGGTATCAATGCTAGTTGATATAATAGTATAAGATTGATGAATTTTTGAGACCTAAACTTCTTATTGTCAATTATACTCTCTTAGAAATTGACTAGAAATTTAAAATCATATAATAAATCAATAAGATAGAAAAATAAAATAATAAAATATTAAGAGTAAAAGAATAATAAACTAATTTTTTTACTGACGTGATACGCTAACTTCAGCATGCCACTTTAGTACTGGTGGTTTGATTTCATACGTAGGGACTGAAACTCTCATTTAATTACACAAAGATTAACAAGTTTGTGGAGATTATACATGAATGAATTTATAAGACTTGAATTATTTTGGCCAAAAAGTTAATTAACCTATAAAATCATTATGGTTAAAAAGACTAGTAGATTCATACCGATCTTCTTTAGGGTATGGATATAAAATCGGACCAGATGTTCTGCTTGGTGAACCAGCTATGTTTTCGATCTCAAGACACTAGAAATGCAATTGAACTGGCATGAGATTGGTCCAACCACTTTTGATTTATTTATTTTATTTGGCCAATGCTAGTCCAACCACTCTGAATTTCCTTGGGCCTGTTTGGCTATATGTTTCAGAATGTGTTTTGTATTTGAAAACGCATTTTGATGACATACCACAATTTAAGGAGGGGAACAAGTATGTAAAATCATGTCGGATTATTATCTTTTGATTAACTTTACATCTTTATAAAAACTACCCTTAAACATTTAAAGATGGGGTTCGAAGCTCGAGATCTCGAAGCTCCATTAAGCTCCATCTTCGATTCTGTTTTTTTTTTCTTGGGTGGCTGGTTTTTCGATAGAGGAGGCAGTGGGGCGACGATAGATGATTATTGAGGAATAAACTGAAAATATAATTTTTGAATATTTGGGGAATTTTTTATAATTATTAAAATTTGAAACATTTTACTGTAATATATCAAATCATGTCTACTAAAAATGTATATTTTTGTTCAAACACATTTGTGGGATTGTGGTAACTGAATATGGAGAGAAGGTGATGACTAAGGATATGGTCTGGGAGGGTTGAGTGGTACGTCAACCAACATAATGACAATTGAACAATATGAGGAGATGTTGTGGACGCTGGAGCTAAGCTCAGTATTGTCCTGCTCGCCCCAAACCTAAAGGAGAATATGCAGAAGAGGAAGAGGACAAGTGGAATATTACTGTGGTATCTGAGTGGGGAACATATTTCTACTATGTTAGACTGGGGCTGCTTTGACATCGATCATAGAGCAGGGAGCTGACATGTGTAAAGTTGTATAGGGTTTCGAAACTTCGTCTAGGTATCAATGCTAGTTGATATAATAGTATAAGATTGATGAATTTTTGAGACCTAAACTTCTTATTGTCAATTATACTCTCTTAGAAATTGACTAGAAATTTAAAATCATATAATAAATCAATAAGATAGAAAAATAAAATAATAAAATATTAAGAGTGAAAGAATAATAAACTAATTTTTTTACTGACGTGATACGCTAACTTCAGCATGCCACTTTAGTACTGGTGGTTTGATTTCATACGTAGGGACTGAAACTCTCATTTAATTACACAAAGATTAACAAGTTTGTGGAGATTATACATGAATGAATTTATAAGACTTGAATTATTTTGGCCAAAAAGTTAATTAACCTATAAAATCATTATGGTTAAAAAGACTAGTAGATTCATACCGATCTTCTTTAGGGTATGGATATAAAATCGGACCAGATGTTCTGCTTGGTGAACCAGCTATGTTTTCGATCTCAAGACACTAGAAATGCAATTGAACTGGCATGAGATTGGTCCAACCACTTTTGATTTATTTATTTTATTTGGCCAATGCTAGTCCAACCACTCTGAATTTCCTTGGGCCTGTTTGGCTATATGTTTCAGAATGTGTTTTGTATTTGAAAACGCATTTTGATGACATACCACAATTTAAGGAGGGGAACAAGTATGTAAAATCATGTCGGATTATTATCTTTTGATTAACTTTACATCTTTATAAAAACTACCCTTAAACATTTAAAGATGGGGTTCGAAGCTCGAGATCTCGAAGCTCCATTAAGCTCCATCTTCGATTCTGTTTTTTTTTTCTTGGGTGGCTGGTTTTTCGATAGAGGAGGCAGTGGGGCGACGATAGATGATTATTGAGGAATAAACTGAAAATATAATTTTTGAATATTTGGGGAATTTTTTATAATTATTAAAATTTGAAACATTTTACTGTAATATATCAAATCATGTCTACTAAAAATGTATATTTTTGTTCAAACACATTTGTGGGATTGTGGTAACTGAATATGGAGAGAAGGTGATGACTAAGGATATGGTCTGGGAGGGTTGAGTGGTACGTCAACCAACATAATGACAATTGAACAATATGAGGAGATGTTGTGGACGCTGGAGCTAAGCTCAGTATTGTCCTGCTCGCCCCAAACCTAAAGGAGAATATGCAGAAGAGGAAGAGGACAAGTGGAATATTACTGTGGTATCTGAGTGGGGAACATATTTCTACTATGTTAGACTGGGGCTGCTTTGACATCGATCATAGAGCAGGGAGCTGACATGTGTAAAGTTGTATAGGGTTTCGAAACTTCGTCTAGGTATCAATGCTAGTTGATATAATAGTATAAGATTGATGAATTTTTGAGACCTAAACTTCTTATTGTCAATTATACTCTCTTAGAAATTGACTAGAAATTTAAAATCATATAATAAATCAATAAGATAGAAAAATAAAATAATAAAATATTAAGAGTGAAAGAATAATAAACTAATTTTTTTACTGACGTGATACGCTAACTTCAGCATGCCACTTTAGTACTGGTGGTTTGATTTCATACGTAGGGACTGAAACTCTCATTTAATTACACAAAGATTAACAAGTTTGTGGAGATTATACATGAATGAATTTATAAGACTTGAATTATTTTGGCCAAAAAGTTAATTAACCTATAAAATCATTATGGTTAAAAAGACTAGTAGATTCATACCGATCTTCTTTAGGGTATGGATATAAAATCGGACCAGATGTTCTGCTTGGTGAACCAGCTATGTTTTCGATCTCAAGACACTAGAAATGCAATTGAACTGGCATGAGATTGGTCCAACCACTTTTGATTTATTTATTTTATTTGGCCAATGCTAGTCCAACCACTCTGAATTTCCTTGGGCCTGTTTGGCTATATGTTTCAGAATGTGTTTTGTATTTGAAAACGCATTTTGATGACATACCACAATTTAAGGAGGGGAACAAGTATGTAAAATCATGTCGGATTATTATCTTTTGATTAACTTTACATCTTTATAAAAACTACCCTTAAACATTTAAAGATGGGGTTCGAAGCTCGAGATCTCGAAGCTCCATTAAGCTCCATCTTCGATTCTGTTTTTTTTTTCTTGGGTGGCTGGTTTTTCGATAGAGGAGGCAGTGGGGCGACGATAGATGATTATTGAGGAATAAACTGAAAATATAATTTTTGAATATTTGGGGAATTTTTTATAGTTATTGAAATCTGAAATATTTTACTGTAATATATCAAATCATGTCTACTAAAAATGTATATTTTTTTTCAAACACATTTGTGGGATTGTGGTAACTGAATATGGAGAGAAGGTGATGACTAAGGATATGGTCTGGGAGGGTTGAGTGGTACGTCAACCAACATAATGACAATTGAACAAAATGAGGAGATGTTGTTCGACGCTGGAGCTAAGCTGGGTATTGTCCTGCTCGCCCTGGACATAAAGGAGAATATGCAGAAGAGGAAGAGGACAAGTGGAAAGTTATTGTGGTATCTGAGTGGGGAACATATTTCTACTATGTTAGACAGGGGCGGCTTTGACACCGATCACGGAGCAGGGAGCTGACATGTGTAAAGTTGTATAGGTTTTCCAAAATTCGTCTAGGTATAATTGCTGGTTGATATAATAGTATAAGATTGATGAATTTTTGGGACTTAAACTTCTTATTGTCAATCATACTCTCTTAGAAATTGACTAGAAATTTAAAATCATATGATAAATCAATAGGATAGAAAAATAAAATAATAAAATATTAAGAGTGAAAAAATAATAAACTAATTTTCTTACTGACGTGATACGCTAACTTCAGCATGCCACATTAGTACTGGTGGTTTGATTTCATTCTTAGGGACTGAGACTCTCATTTAAATTACACAAACATTAACAAGTTTGTGGACATTATACATGAATGAATTAATAAAACTTGAACTATTTTGGCCAAAAAGTTAATTAACCGATAAAATCATTATGAATAAAAAAGACTAGTAGATTCATGCCGATCTTCTTTAGGGTATGGATATAAAATTGGACCAGCAGTTGTGCTTGGTGAACCAGCTATGTTTTCGATCTCAAGACACTGGAAATGCAATTGAACTGGCATGAGATTTGTCCAACCACTTTTGATTTATTTATTTTATTTGGCCAATGCTAGTCCAACCACTCTGAATTTCCTTGGGCCTGTTTGGGTATATGTTTCAGAATGTGTTTTGTATTTGAAAACACATTTTGAATACATACCACAATTTAAGGAGGGGAACAACTATGTAAAATCATGTCGGATTTTAATCTTCTGATTAACTTTTAATCTTTATAGAAAAATACCCTTAAACATTTAAAGATGGGGTTCGAAGCTCGAGATCTCGAAGCTCCATTAAGCTCCATCTTCGATTCTGTTTTTTTTTCTTGGGTGGCAGGTTTTTCGATAGAGGAGGCAGTGGGATGACGACAGATGATTATTGAGGAATAAACTGAAAATATAATTTTTGATTATTTGGGGAATTTTTTATAATTATTAAAAGTTGAAACATTTTTACTGTAATATATCAAATCATGTCTACTAAAAATGTATGTTTTTTTTCAAACACATTTGTGGGATTGTGGTAACTGAATATGGAGAGAAGGTGATGACTGAGGATATGGTCTGGGAGGGTTGAGTGGTACGTCAACCAACATAATGACAATTGAACAAAATGAGGAGATGTTGTTCGACACTGGAGCTAAGCTGGGTATTGTCCTGATCGCCCCACACCTAAAGGAGAATATGCAGAAGAGTAAGAGGACAAGTGAAAAGTTACTGTGGTATCTGAGTGGGGAACATATTTCTACTATGTTAGACTGGGTGTGCTTTGACATCGATCATAAAGCAGGGAGCTGACATGTGTAAAGTTGTATAGGGTTTCGAAACTTCGTCTAGGTATAAATGCTAGTTGATATAATAATATAAGATTGATGAATTTTTGAGACCTAAACTTCTTATTGTCAATTATACTCTCTTAGAAATTGACTAGAAATTTAAAATCATATAATAAATCAATAAGATAGAAAAATAAAATAATAAAATATTAAGAGTGAGAATAATAAACGAATTTTTTTACTGACGTGATAAGCTAACTTCAGCATGCCACATTAGTACTGGTGGTTTGATTTCATTCGTAGGGACTGAAACTCTCATTTAAATTACACAAAGATTAACAAGTTTGTGGAGATTATATATGAATGAATTTATAAAACTTGAACTATTTTGGGCAAAAAGTTAATTAACCTATAAAATCATTATGGTTAAAAAGACTAGTAGATTCATGCCGATCTTCTTTAGGGTATGGATATAAAATCGGACCAGCAGTTCTGCTTGGTGAACCAGCTATGTTTTCGATCTCAAGACACTAGAAATGCAATTGAACTGGCATGAGATTGTTCCAACCACTTTTGATTTATTTATTTTAGTTGGCCAATGCTAGTCCAACCACTCTGAATTTCCTTGGGCCTGTTTGGCTATATGTTTCAGAATGTGTTTTTGTATTTGAAAACGCATTTTGATGACATACCACAATTTATGGAGGGGAACAAGTATGTAAAATCATGTCGGATTTTTATCTTTTGATTAACTTTTCATCTTTATAAAAACTACCCTTAAACATTTAAAGATGGGGTTCGAAGCTCGAGATCTCAAAGCTTCATTAAGCTCCATCTTCGATTCTGTTTTTTTTTTCTTGGGTGGCAGGTTTTTCGATAGAGGAGGCGTGGGGCGACGACAGATGATTATTGAGGAATAAACTGAAAATATAATTTTTGAATATTTGGGGAATTTTTTATAATTATTAAAATTTGAAACATTTTACTGTAATATATCAAATCATGTCTACTAAAAATGTATATTTTTGTTCAAACACATTTGTGGGATTGTGGTAACTGAATATGGAGAGAAGGTGATGACTAAGGATATGGTCTGGGAGGGTTGAGTGGTACGTCAACCAACATAATGACAATTGAACAATATGAGGAGATGTTGTGGACGCTGGAGCTAAGCTCGGTATTGTCCTGCTCGCCCCAAACCTAAAGGAGAATATGCAGAAGAGGAAGAGGACAAGTGGAATATTACTGTGGTATCTGAGTGGGGAACATATTTCTACTATGTTAGACTGGGGCTGCTTTGACATCGATCATAGAGCAGGGAGCTGACATGTGTAAAGTTGTATAGGGTTTCGAAACTTCGTCTAGGTATCAATGCTAGTTGATATAATAGTATAAGATTGATGAATTTTTGAGACCTAAACTTCTTATTGTCAATTATACTCTCTTAGAAATTGACTAGAAATTTAAAATCATATAATAAATCAATAAGATAGAAAAATAAAATAATAAAATATTAAGAGTAAAAGAATAATAAACTAATTTTTTTACTGACGTGATACGCTAACTTCAGCATGCCACTTTAGTACTGGTGGTTTGATTTCATACGTAGGGACTGAAACTCTCATTTAATTACACAAAGATTAACAAGTTTGTGGAGATTATACATGAATGAATTTATAAGACTTGAATTATTTTGGCCAAAAAGTTAATTAACCTATAAAATCATTATGGTTAAAAAGACTAGTAGATTCATACCGATCTTCTTTAGGGTATGGATATAAAATCGGACCAGATGTTCTGCTTGGTGAACCAGCTATGTTTTCGATCTCAAGACACTAGAAATGCAATTGAACTGGCATGAGATTGGTCCAACCACTTTTGATTTATTTATTTTATTTGGCCAATGCTAGTCCAACCACTCTGAATTTCCTTGGGCCTGTTTGGCTATATGTTTCAGAATGTGTTTTGTATTTGAAAACGCATTTTGATGACATACCACAATTTAAGGAGGGGAACAAGTATGTAAAATCATGTCGGATTATTATCTTTTGATTAACTTTACATCTTTATAAAAACTACCCTTAAACATTTAAAGATGGGGTTCGAAGCTCGAGATCTCGAAGCTCCATTAAGCTCCATCTTCGATTCTGTTTTTTTTTTCTTGGGTGGCTGGTTTTTCGATAGAGGAGGCAGTGGGGCGACGATAGATGATTATTGAGGAATAAACTGAAAATATAATTTTTGAATATTTGGGGAATTTTTTATAATTATTAAAATTTGAAACATTTTACTGTAATATATCAAATCATGTCTACTAAAAATGTATATTTTTGTTCAAACACATTTGTGGGATTGTGGTAACTGAATATGGAGAGAAGGTGATGACTAAGGATATGGTCTGGGAGGGTTGAGTGGTACGTCAACCAACATAATGACAATTGAACAATATGAGGAGATGTTGTGGACGCTGGAGCTAAGCTCAGTATTGTCCTGCTCGCCCCAAACCTAAAGGAGAATATGCAGAAGAGGAAGAGGACAAGTGGAATATTACTGTGGTATCTGAGTGGGGAACATATTTCTACTATGTTAGACTGGGGCTGCTTTGACATCGATCATAGAGCAGGGAGCTGACATGTGTAAAGTTGTATAGGGTTTCGAAACTTCGTCTAGGTATCAATGCTAGTTGATATAATAGTATAAGATTGATGAATTTTTGAGACCTAAACTTCTTATTGTCAATTATACTCTCTTAGAAATTGACTAGAAATTTAAAATCATATAATAAATCAATAAGATAGAAAAATAAAATAATAAAATATTAAGAGTGAAAGAATAATAAACTAATTTTTTTACTGACGTGATACGCTAACTTCAGCATGCCACTTTAGTACTGGTGGTTTGATTTCATACGTAGGGACTGAAACTCTCATTTAATTACACAAAGATTAACAAGTTTGTGGAGATTATACATGAATGAATTTATAAGACTTGGATTATTTTGGCCAAAAAGTTAATTAACCTATAAAATCATTATGGTTAAAAAGACTAGTAGATTCATACCGATCTTCTTTAGGGTATGGATATAAAATCGGACCAGATGTTCTGCTTGGTGAACCAGCTATGTTTTCGATCTCAAGACACTAGAAATGCAATTGAACTGGCATGAGATTGGTCCAACCACTTTTGATTTATTTATTTTATTTGGCCAATGCTAGTCCAACCACTCTGAATTTCCTTGGGCCTGTTTGGCTATATGTTTCAGAATGTGTTTTGTATTTGAAAACGCATTTTGATGACATACCACAATTTAAGGAGGGGAACAAGTATGTAAAATCATGTCGGATTATTATCTTTTGATTAACTTTACATCTTTATAAAAACTACCCTTAAACATTTAAAGATGGGGTTCGAAGCTCGAGATCTCGAAGCTCCATTAAGCTCCATCTTCGATTCTGTTTTTTTTTTCTTGGGTGGCTGGTTTTTCGATAGAGGAGGCAGTGGGGCGACGATAGATGATTATTGAGGAATAAACTGAAAATATAATTTTTGAATATTTGGGGAATTTTTTATAATTATTAAAATTTGAAACATTTTACTGTAATATATCAAATCATGTCTACTAAAAATGTATATTTTTGTTCAAACACATTTGTGGGATTGTGGTAACTGAATATGGAGAGAAGGTGATGACTAAGGATATGGTCTGGGAGGGTTGAGTGGTACGTCAACCAACATAATGACAATTGAACAATATGAGGAGATGTTGTGGACGCTGGAGCTAAGCTCAGTATTGTCCTGCTCGCCCCAAACCTAAAGGAGAATATGCAGAAGAGGAAGAGGACAAGTGGAATATTACTGTGGTATCTGAGTGGGGAACATATTTCTACTATGTTAGACTGGGGCTGCTTTGACATCGATCATAGAGCAGGGAGCTGACATGTGTAAAGTTGTATAGGGTTTCGAAACTTCGTCTAGGTATCAATGCTAGTTGATATAATAGTATAAGATTGATGAATTTTTGAGACCTAAACTTCTTATTGTCAATTATACTCTCTTAGAAATTGACTAGAAATTTAAAATCATATAATAAATCAATAAGATAGAAAAATAAAATAATAAAATATTAAGAGTGAAAGAATAATAAACTAATTTTTTTACTGACGTGATACGCTAACTTCAGCATGCCACTTTAGTACTGGTGGTTTGATTTCATACGTAGGGACTGAAACTCTCATTTAATTACACAAAGATTAACAAGTTTGTGGAGATTATACATGAATGAATTTATAAGACTTGAATTATTTTGGCCAAAAAGTTAATTAACCTATAAAATCATTATGGTTAAAAAGACTAGTAGATTCATACCGATCTTCTTTAGGGTATGGATATAAAATCGGACCAGATGTTCTGCTTGGTGAACCAGCTATGTTTTCGATCTCAAGACACTAGAAATGCAATTGAACTGGCATGAGATTGGTCCAACCACTTTTGATTTATTTATTTTATTTGGCCAATGCTAGTCCAACCACTCTGAATTTCCTTGGGCCTGTTTGGCTATATGTTTCAGAATGTGTTTTGTATTTGAAAACGCATTTTGATGACATACCACAATTTAAGGAGGGGAACAAGTATGTAAAATCATGTCGGATTATTATCTTTTGATTAACTTTACATCTTTATAAAAACTACCCTTAAACATTTAAAGATGGGGTTCGAAGCTCGAGATCTCGAAGCTCCATTAAGCTCCATCTTCGATTCTGTTTTTTTTTTCTTGGGTGGCTGGTTTTTCGATAGAGGAGGCAGTGGGGCGACGATAGATGATTATTGAGGAATAAACTGAAAATATAATTTTTGAATATTTGGGGAATTTTTTATAATTATTAAAATTTGAAACATTTTACTGTAATATATCAAATCATGTCTACTAAAAATGTATATTTTTGTTCAAACACATTTGTGGGATTGTGGTAACTGAATATGGAGAGAAGGTGATGACTAAGGATATGGTCTGGGAGGGTTGAGTGGTACGTCAACCAACATAATGACAATTGAACAAAATGAGGAGATGTTGTTCGACGCTGGAGCTAAGCTGGGTATTGTCCTGCTCGCCCTGGACATAAAGGAGAATATGCAGAAGAGGAAGAGGACAAGTGGAAAGTTATTGTGGTATCTGAGTGGGGAACATATTTCTACTATGTTAGACAGGGGCGGCTTTGACACCGATCACGGAGCAGGGAGCTGACATGTGTAAAGTTGTATAGGTTTTCCAAAATTCGTCTAGGTATAATTGCTGGTTGATATAATAGTATAAGATTGATGAATTTTTGGGACTTAAACTTCTTATTGTCAATCATACTCTCTTAGAAATTGACTAGAAATTTAAAATCATATGATAAATCAATAGGATAGAAAAATAAAATAATAAAATATTAAGAGTGAAAAAATAATAAACTAATTTTCTTACTGACGTGATACGCTAACTTCAGCATGCCACATTAGTACTGGTGGTTTGATTTCATTCTTAGGGACTGAGACTCTCATTTAAATTACACAAACATTAACAAGTTTGTGGACATTATACATGAATGAATTAATAAAACTTGAACTATTTTGGCCAAAAAGTTAATTAACCGATAAAATCATTATGAATAAAAAAGACTAGTAGATTCATGCCGATCTTCTTTAGGGTATGGATATAAAATTGGACCAGCAGTTGTGCTTGGTGAACCAGCTATGTTTTCGATCTCAAGACACTGGAAATGCAATTGAACTGGCATGAGATTTGTCCAACCACTTTTGATTTATTTATTTTATTTGGCCAATGCTAGTCCAACCACTCTGAATTTCCTTGGGCCTGTTTGGGTATATGTTTCAGAATGTGTTTTGTATTTGAAAACACATTTTGAATACATACCACAATTTAAGGAGGGGAACAACTATGTAAAATCATGTCGGATTTTAATCTTCTGATTAACTTTTAATCTTTATAGAAAAATACCCTTAAACATTTAAAGATGGGGTTCGAAGCTCGAGATCTCGAAGCTCCATTAAGCTCCATCTTCGATTCTGTTTTTTTTTCTTGGGTGGCAGGTTTTTCGATAGAGGAGGCAGTGGGATGACGACAGATGATTATTGAGGAATAAACTGAAAATATAATTTTTGATTATTTGGGGAATTTTTTATAATTATTAAAAGTTGAAACATTTTTACTGTAATATATCAAATCATGTCTACTAAAAATGTATGTTTTTTTTCAAACACATTTGTGGGATTGTGGTAACTGAATATGGAGAGAAGGTGATGACTGAGGATATGGTCTGGGAGGGTTGAGTGGTACGTCAACCAACATAATGACAATTGAACAAAATGAGGAGATGTTGTTCGACACTGGAGCTAAGCTGGGTATTGTCCTGATCGCCCCACATCTAAAGGAGAATATGCAGAAGAGTAAGAGGACAAGTGAAAAGTTACTGTGGTATCTGAGTGGGGAACATATTTCTACTATGTTAGACTGGGTGTGCTTTGACATCGATCATAAAGCAGGGAGCTGACATGTGTAAAGTTGTATAGGGTTTCGAAACTTCGTCTAGGTATAAATGCTAGTTGATATAATAATATAAGATTGATGAATTTTTGAGACCTAAACTTCTTATTGTCAATTATACTCTCTTAGAAATTGACTAGAAATTTAAAATCATATAATAAATCAATAAGATAGAAAAATAAAATAATAAAATATTAAGAGTGAGAATAATAAACGAATTTTTTTACTGACGTGATAAGCTAACTTCAGCATGCCACATTAGTACTGGTGGTTTGATTTCATTCGTAGGGACTGAAACTCTCATTTAAATTACACAAAGATTAACAAGTTTGTGGAGATTATATATGAATGAATTTATAAAACTTGAACTATTTTGGGCAAAAAGTTAATTAACCTATAAAATCATTATGGTTAAAAAGACTAGTAGATTCATGCCGATCTTCTTTAGGGTATGGATATAAAATCGGACCAGCAGTTCTGCTTGGTGAACCAGCTATGTTTTCGATCTCAAGACACTAGAAATGCAATTGAACTGGCATGAGATTGTTCCAACCACTTTTGATTTATTTATTTTAGTTGGCCAATGCTAGTCCAACCACTCTGAATTTCCTTGGGCCTGTTTGGCTATATGTTTCAGAATGTGTTTTTGTATTTGAAAACGCATTTTGATGACATACCACAATTTATGGAGGGGAACAAGTATGTAAAATCATGTCGGATTTTTATCTTTTGATTAACTTTTCATCTTTATAAAAACTACCCTTAAACATTTAAAGATGGGGTTCGAAGCTCGAGATCTCAAAGCTTCATTAAGCTCCATCTTCGATTCTGTTTTTTTTTTCTTGGGTGGCAGGTTTTTCGATAGAGGAGGCGTGGGGCGACGACAGATGATTATTGAGGAATAAACTGAAAATATAATTTTTGAATATTTGGGGAATTTTTTATAATTATTAAAATTTGAAACATTTTACTGTAATATATCAAATCATGTCTACTAAAAATGTATATTTTTGTTCAAACACATTTGTGGGATTGTGGTAACTGAATATGGAGAGAAGGTGATGACTAAGGATATGGTCTGGGAGGGTTGAGTGGTACGTCAACCAACATAATGACAATTGAACAATATGAGGAGATGTTGTGGACGCTGGAGCTAAGCTCGGTATTGTCCTGCTCGCCCCAAACCTAAAGGAGAATATGCAGAAGAGGAAGAGGACAAGTGGAATATTACTGTGGTATCTGAGTGGGGAACATATTTCTACTATGTTAGACTGGGGCTGCTTTGACATCGATCATAGAGCAGGGAGCTGACATGTGTAAAGTTGTATAGGGTTTCGAAACTTCGTCTAGGTATCAATGCTAGTTGATATAATAGTATAAGATTGATGAATTTTTGAGACCTAAACTTCTTATTGTCAATTATACTCTCTTAGAAATTGACTAGAAATTTAAAATCATATAATAAATCAATAAGATAGAAAAATAAAATAATAAAATATTAAGAGTGAAAGAATAATAAACTAATTTTTTTACTGACGTGATACGCTAACTTCAGCATGCCACTTTAGTACTGGTGGTTTGATTTCATACGTAGGGACTGAAACTCTCA
Source organism: Coriaria nepalensis (assembly GCA_027186245.1). Classification (NCBI taxonomy): domain Eukaryota; kingdom Viridiplantae; phylum Streptophyta; class Magnoliopsida; order Cucurbitales; family Coriariaceae; genus Coriaria; species Coriaria nepalensis. The sequence goes on along the minus strand of CP114500.1, from coordinate 4,633,169 downwards.
TTTAATTACACAAAGATTAACAAGTTTGTGGAGATTATACATGAATGAATTTATAAGACTTGAATTATTTTGGCCAAAAAGTTAATTAACCTATAAAATCATTATGGTTAAAAAGACTAGTAGATTCATACCGATCTTCTTTAGGGTATGGATATAAAATCGGACCAGATGTTCTGCTTGGTGAACCAGCTATGTTTTCGATCTCAAGACACTAGAAATGCAATTGAACTGGCATGAGATTGGTCCAACCACTTTTGATTTATTTATTTTATTTGGCCAATGCTAGTCCAACCACTCTGAATTTCCTTGGGCCTGTTTGGCTATATGTTTCAGAATGTGTTTTGTATTTGAAAACGCATTTTGATGACATACCACAATTTAAGGAGGGGAACAAGTATGTAAAATCATGTCGGATTATTATCTTTTGATTAACTTTACATCTTTATAAAAACTACCCTTAAACATTTAAAGATGGGGTTCGAAGCTCGAGATCTCGAAGCTCCATTAAGCTCCATCTTCGATTCTGTTTTTTTTTTCTTGGGTGGCTGGTTTTTCGATAGAGGAGGCAGTGGGGCGACGATAGATGATTATTGAGGAATAAACTGAAAATATAATTTTTGAATATTTGGGGAATTTTTTATAATTATTAAAATCTGAAATATTTTACTGTAATATATCAAATCATGTCTACTAAAAATGTATATTTTTTTTCAAACACATTTGTGGGATTGTGGTAACTGAATATGGAGAGAAGGTAAGACTGAGGATATGGTATGGGAGGGTTGAGTGGTACGTCAACCAACATAATGACAATTGAACAAAATGAGGAGATGTTGTTCGACGCTGGAGCTAAGCTGGGTATTGTCCTGCTCGCCCCAGACATAAAGGAGAATATGCAGAAGAGGAAGAGGACAAGTGGAAAGTTATTGTGGTATCTGAGTGGGGAACATATTTCTACTATGTTAGACAGGGGCTGCTTTGACACCGATCACGGAGCAGGGAGCTGACATGTGTAAAGTTGTATAGGTTTTCCAAAATTCGTCTGGGTATAATTGCTGGTTGATATAATAGTATAAGATTGATGAATTTTTGGGACTTAAACTTCTTATTGTCAATCATACTCTCTTAGAAATTGACTAGAAATTTAAAATCATATAATAAATCAATAGGATAGAAAAATAAACTAATAAAATATTAAGAGTGAAAAAATAATAAACTAATTTTCTTACTGACGTGATACGCTAACTTCAGCATGCCACATTAGTACTGGTGGTTTGATTTCATTCTTAGGGACTGAGACTCTCATTTAAATTACACAAACATTAACAAGTTTGTGGACATTATACATGAATGAATTAATAAAACTTGAACTATTTTGGCCAAAAAGTTAATTAACCGATAAAATCATTATGAATAAAAAAGACTAGTAGATTCATGCCGATCTTCTTTAGGGTATGGATATAAAATTGGACCAGCAGTTGTGCTTGGTGAACCAGCTATGTTTTCGATCTCAAGACACTGGAAATGCAATTGAACTGGCATGAGATTTGTCCAACCACTTTTGATTTATTTATTTTATTTGGCCAATGCTAGTCCAACCACTCTGAATTTCCTTGGGCCTGTTTGGGTATATGTTTCAGAATGTGTTTTGTATTTGAAAACACATTTTGAATACATACCACAATTTAAGGAGGGGAACAACTATGTAAAATCATGTCGGATTTTAATCTTCTGATTAACTTTTAATCTTTATAGAAAAATACCCTTAAACATTTAAAGATGGGGTTCGAAGCTCGAGATCTCGAAGCTCCATTAAGCTCCATCTTCGATTCTGTTTTTTTTTTTTCTTGGGTGGCAGGTTTTTCGATAGAGAAGGCAGTGGGGCGACGACATATGATTATTGAGTAATAAACTGAAAATATAATTTTTGAATATTTGGGGAATTTTTTATAATTATTAAAATTTGAAACATTTTACTGTAATATATCAAACCATGTCTACTTAAAATGTATATTTTTTTTCAAACACATTTGTGGGATTGTGGTAACTGAATATGGAGAGAAGGTGATGACTGAGGATATGGTCTGGGAGGGTTGAGTGGTACGTCAACCAACATAATGACAATTGAACAATATGAGGAGATGTTGTTGACGCTGGAGCTAAGCTGGGTATTGTCCTGCTCGCCCCAAACCTAAAGGAGAATATGCAGAAGAGGAAGAGGACAAGTGGAAAATTACTGTGGTATCTGAGTGGGGAACATATTTCTACTATGTTAGACTGGGGCTGCTTTGACATCGATCATAAAGCAGGGAGCTGACATGTGTAAAGTTGTATAGGGTTTCCGAACTTCGTCTAGGTTTAAATGCTAGTTGATATAATAGTATAAGATTGATGAATTTTTGAGACCTAAACTTCTTATTGTCAATTATACTCTCTTAGAAATTGACTAGAAATTTAAAATAATTTAATAATTTAATAAGAAAGTAAAATAGAAATAATAAAATATTAAGAGTGAAAGAATAATAATCTAATTTTTTTAATGAAGTGATACGCTAATTTCAGCATGCCACATTAGTACTGGTGGTTTGATTTCATTCATATAGACTAAAACTCTCAATTAAATTACACAGAGATTAACAAGTTTGTGGAGATTATACATGAATGAATTTATAAAACTTGAGCTATTTGAGGGCAAAAAGTTAATTAACCTATAAAATCATTATGGTAAAAAAGACTAGTAGATTCACGCCGATCTTCTTTTTGGTATGGATATAAAATTGGACCAGCAGGTCTGCTTGGTGAACCAGCTATGTTTTCGATCTCAAGACACTAGAAAGGCGAATTGAATTGGCATGAGATTGGTCCAGCCAGTTTTGATTTATTTATTTTATTTGGCCAATGCTAGTCCAACCACTCTGAATTTCCTTGGGCCTGTTTGGCTATATGTTTCAGAATGTGTTTTGTATTTGAAAACGCATTTTGATGACATACCACAGTTTAAGGAGGGGAACAAATATGTAAAATCATGTCGAATTTTTATCCTTTGATTAACTTTTAGTCTTTATAAAAAATACCCTTAAACAATTAAAGATGAAGTTCGAAGCTCGAGATCTCGAAGCTCCATTAAGCTCCATCTTCGATTCTGTTTTTTTTTTCTTGGGTGGCAGGTTTTCGGTAGAGGAGGCAGTGGGGCGACGACAGATGATTCTTGAGGAATAAACTGAAAATATAATTTTTGAATATTTAGGGAATTTTTTATAATTATTAAAAGTTAAAACATTTTTCTGTAATATAGCAAATCATGTCTACTAAAAGTTTTTTTTTTTTTCAAACACATTTGTGGGATTGTGGTAACCGAATATGGAGAGAAGGTGATGACTGAGGATATGGTCTGGGAGGGTTGAGGGGCACTTCAACCAACATAATGTCAATAGAACAAAATGAGGAGATGTTGTTCGACGCTGGAGCTAAGCTGGGTATTGCCCTGCTCGCCCCAAACCTAAAGGAGAATATGCAAAAGAGGATGAGGACAAGTGGAAAGTTACTGTGGTATCTGAGTGGGGAACAGATTTCTACTATGTTAGACTGGGGCTGCTTTGACACCGATCATGGAGCAGGGAGCTGACATGTGTAAAGTTGTATAGGGTTTCCAAACTTCGTCTAGGTTTAAATGCTAGTTGATATAATAGTATAAGATTGATGAATTTTTTAGACCTAAACTTCTTATTGTCAATTATACTCTCTTAGAAATTGACTAGAAATTTAAAATAATATAATAATTTAATAAGATAGAAAAATTAAAAATAATAAAATATTAAGAGTGAAAGAATAATAAACTAATTTTTTTAGTGACGTGATACGCTAACTTTAGCATGCCACATTAGTACTGGTGGTTTGATTTCATTCATAGGGACTAAAACTCTCATTTAAATTACACAAAGATTAACAAGTTTGTGGAGATTATACATGAATGAATTTATAAAACTTGAGCTATTTGAGGGCAAAACGTTAATTAACCTATAAAATCATTATGGTTAAAAAAACTAGTAGATTCACGCCGATCTTCTTTTTGGTATGGATATAAAATTGGACCAGCAGGTCTGCTTGGTGAACCAGCTATGTCTTCGATCTCAAGACACTAGAAATGCAATTGAACTGGCATGAGATTGGTATAACCACTTTTGATTTATTTATTTTATTTGATCAATGCTAGTCCAACCACTCTGAATTTCCTTGGGCCTGTTTGGCTATCTGTTTCAGAATGTGTTTTGTATTTGAAAACGCATTTTGATGACATACCACAGTTTAATAGGGGAACAAGTATGTAAAATCATGTCGAATTTTTATCCTTTGATTAACTTTTAATCTTCATAAGAAATACCCTTAAACAATTAAAGATGAAGTTCGAAGCTCGAGATCTCGAAGCTCCATTAAGCTCCATCTTCGATTCTGTTTTTTTTTTCTTGGGTGGCAGGTTTTCGGTAGAGGAGGCAGTGGGGCGATGGCAGATGATTATTGAGGAATAAACTGAAAATATTATTTTTGAATATTTCGGGAATTTTTTATAATTATTAAAAGTTGAAACATTTTACTTTAATATATCAAATCATGTCTACTAAAAATGTATTTTTTTTTCAAACACATTTATGGGATTGTGGTAACTGAATATGGAGAGAAGGTGATGACTGAGGATATGGTCTAGGAGGGTTGAGGGGCACGTCAACCAACATAATGACATTTGAACAAAATGAGGAGATGTTGTTCGACGCTGGAGCTAAGCTGGGTATTGCCCTGCTCGCCCCAAACCTAAAGGAGAATATGCAAAAGAGGAAGAGGACAAGTGGAAAGTTACTGTGGTAAGTGAGTGAGGAACATATTTCTACTATGTTAGACTGGGGCTGTATTGACACCGATCATGGAGCAGGAAGCTGACATGTGTAAAGTTGTATAGGGTTTCCAAACTTCGTCTAGGTATAAATGCTAGTTGATATAATAGTGTAAGATTGATGAATTTTTTAGACCTAAACTTCTTATTGTCAATTATACTCTCTTAGAAATTGACTAGAAATTTAAAATAATATAATAAATTAATAAGATAGAAAAATAGAAATAATAAAATATTAAGAATGAAAGAATAATAAACTAATTTTTTTTAATGACGTGATACGCTAACTTCAGCATGCCGCATTAGTACTGGTGGTTTGATTTCATTCATAGGGACTAAAACTCTCATTTAACTTACAGAAAGATTAACAAGTTTGTGGAGATTATACATGAATGAATTTATAAAACTTGAGCTATTTGAGGGCAAAAAGTAAATTAACCTATAAAATCATTATGGATAAAAAGACTAGTAGTCATGCCGATCTTCTTTCGGGTATGGATATAAAATTGGACCAGCAGGTCTGCTTGGTGAACCAGCTATGTTTTCGATCTCAAGACACTAGAAATGCAATTGAACTGGCATGAGATTGGTCCAACCACTTTTGATTTATTTATTTTATTTGGCCAATGCTAGTCCAACCACTTTTGATTTATTTATTTTATTTGGCCAATGCTAGTCCAACCACTCTGAATTTCCTTGGGCTTGTTTGGCTATATGTTTCAGAATGTGTTTTGTATTTTAAAACACATTTTGATGACATACCACAATTTGAGGAGGAGAACAAGTATGTAAAATCATGTCGGATTTTTATCTTTTGATTAACTTTTAATCTTTATAAAAAATTCCCTTAAACATTTAACGATGGAGTTCGAAGCTCGAGTTCTCGAAGCTCCATCTTCGATTCTGTTTTTTTTTCTTGGGTGGCAGGTTTTCGGTAGAAGAGGCAGTGGGGCGACGACAGATGATTATTGGGGAATAAACTGAAAATATAATTCTTTAATATTTAGGGAATTTTTTATAATTATTAAAAGTTGAAACATTTTACTGTAATATATCAAATCATGTCTACTAAAAATGTATATTTATTTTCAAACACATTTCTGGGATTGTGGTAACTGAATATGGAAAGAAGGTGATGACTGAGGATATGGTCTGGGAGGGTTGAGGGGCACGTCAACCAACATAATGACAGTTGAACAAAATGAGGAGATGTTGTTCGATGCTGGAGCTAAGCTGGGTATTCCCCTGCTCGCCTGAAACCTAAAGGAGAATATGCAAAAGAGGAATAGGTCAAGTGGAAAGTTACTGTGGTATCTGAGTGGGGAACATATTTCTACTATGTTAGACTGGGGCTGCTTTGACACCGATCATGGAGTAGGGAGCTGACATGTGTAAAGTTTTATAGGGTTTCCAAACTTCGTCTAGGTATAAATACTAGTTGATATAATAGTATAAGATTGATGAATTTTTGAGACCTAAACTTCTTATTGTCAATTATCCTCTCATACTCTCTTAGAAATTGACTAGAGCGTCCGAGCGGGGTTGACCGATCTCAACCCCAGCCAGTCTTTGTTCGTGACTGCAGGTGCTAATCTTGGAGCACATTTCAACTATGGAGCCCTTCGTATCGGGCGAATATCTACATCAACAGTTTAGCGCCAGCCGTAGCGACGTTGTTTTCATTTTCAAAAGTTCTAACAAATTAGTAACCTGAGTGAGAGTATTATAGAGTATGGAAAACTGCGAGGGAGAACATACGAGGGAGGAGAAAGAGGCAGAGGAATCCTCCTACCCTTATATGAAGGGAGATTAACGCGTTTTGTGAGCACTACCCGAGGATAAACAATACCTCCACAAACTTAGGGTATGTAAAGGGGGCTGGCAGAAAGAGTTAGCCAGGTGGTTGAGCATTCTATATACATGAGGATAGCAGACATTAGGGCTAAGATAAGGTAGAAGATGGGAGAAGGGCCAACACATATAGGCATGTGTCTTTCTGCAGTGGGACACCGAGGTTCATCGGTAGGAAGGGGCTCCCACCCTGAGGAAGATGATGTAACATCTCGTCTAAAAACCTAAACGGTATGGGAAGAGGAGTCAGACGACTCAATGGATACAACATGTTATCTGAGCCCCCTCCATACATTGAATGGGCCTATGCTTCTTACAAGCCAAGCTGAAGAGTCTAAGGGACAAACAAAGGTTATCTAGGAGCTGACTAAGAGAATGAAGGAGTTATAAGAAGCAATGAAGGGAACAACCTTATGCATGGATGAGCTAGAGAGCCCGTTCACTGAACGGCTGCAAAATACCAAGTTGCCGCGGAAGTTTAAGTCTCCGACCTTAATGTACGATGGAATTAAGGATCATAGGGAGCACATCAACTCATATAAGATGTGTATGAGGATGAACTCCATGTCTGATGAAATGATGTGTTAGTGCTTTCACATCACATCATTAGACTCAGGTAGTGACTGGTACAGATCCCTCACATCGAGCCCTATCGACTCATTTGATGAGCTGTAGTAGTTGTTTATAAAACCCTATTGACTTCTGGGGGTGGGTGATGAGTTTGTACACTATAAAGAATAACCCCGGGGAGGCTTTGGTGGACTATGTGGAGTAGTTTAACCGGGCTTCGAAGAAGATGGACCGACTCGGAGATATTGGAGTTCTGCACGCCTTCTTAGGAGGCACTAAAGTGCTTTTTCCCCTGAAGAGAGGTTTCACAAAATAGAAGATTGTATACACCTGAAGAGAGAAGTTGAAATTTGGATCCAGGAGGGACGCTTGGGGGAATTCGTGAACAGAAAAGGAAGAGGGAACTCGAGAGGAGGAAGAAGAAATGACAAGAGAGAGAACATGGTGGATGCCCAATAGGAAAATAAGTTCAGATATCAGAATATGGCGGGGGAGATACAGGAGATCGTATGAGGACCTGAAGGAGGGGACTGAGATCATCAACAAAGTAAGTGGATGAGGAGCCTGATGAATGTGTTCTCAATTTCGATGTCCTGGTCATCTAGGTCAATATTTCTACAATGTTCATATACCGGGTCTTGGTCGATTCAGGAAGTATAGTGGATGTCTTATCCTTATCCACTTTCAGAAAGATGGGCCTCAACAATGCAAAGCTAAGACCATTCAACACTCCACTGACCAATTTCTCCGGGAAGTCCTTGTATCCAAAAGGAATGATAAGTCTACCTATGACTTTGCGAGATGGGTCACGGAGGTCAATAGTCATGGTGAACTTCATGGTCATCGACTTCCTATCTGGATATAATATCATTCTAGGTTGTCTTTCTATCAACTCCCTAGAAGCCATTATCTTGACTAAGCACTTAAGGATGAAGTTCCCTATTGAAGGAGGAGTGGGGTTGTGAAAGGAGATCAGAAAAGCTCTAGGAGATGCTATCTGGCATCGCTCAAGGAGGGAGGAGTGGTACAATTTATTGAGGTGCACATGGTTGAGAGTGAATAACCCTTGGATGAGAAGAATGTAAAAGAGTTGAAGAAGTGGGGGAAAGGGGGAAAAGGTTGAGAGTTTCCTCAGTAGAGGCACCAGGGTGCCACCAAGTAAAGTATGGGAGGGAGACTAGGAGAATACCTCCTTTATAATGGATAATGGAACATACTGTCACAATGTAATGCTCTTCAGAGTGAAGAACGTTGGGGCCACCTTCCAGAAGCTTATTAACGGCATGTTTCAGAGACAATTGGGGAAAAAAAAATAGAAGTTTACATAGATGATATACTGGTGAAGAGTGTGATGAAAGGAACCACTCAAAGCACTTGAAGGAGGCGTTTGAGGTAATGAGGGAGTACGAGATGAAGCTGAATTCAGAGAAATGTGCTTTCAGGGTAGGGTCGGGTAAGTGTCTATGATACATTAATGATACATCAAAGGGGAATTGGGGCTAACCTAGAGAAGGTACAAGCTATCATCAACCTGAGGGCTCTGCAAACAAAGAAAGAAATCCAAGCTCTAACGGGAAGGGTACTGCACTGAGCTGTTTCTTGAGTTGTTCGGCCGACAAGTGCCTTCGTTTCTTTAAATCTCCTAAGTGTTCTCATACTCAGGGATGGATAGAAGATTGCAGTAAGGAGTTTGAAAAATTTAAGAGATACTTGACATCCATACCTAGGTTGAGTAAGCCAAAGGTGGGGGAGGAACTGAGACTTTACCACTTGGTGAGTGGGGTGGGTAGTGGTGAGCTCGGTACTAGTAAAGGAGGAAGAATGGAAGCAAATCCTAGTCTACTACACAAGTAAGGTGATAAGTGAAGTTGAGGGGAGATATCCTCATGCTGATAAAGCTACTTTCTCCTTCTTGGTAATACTGACCTTCTTTTGAAGCAGATCCTCCAAAATCCAATACACATTTGGAAGATTATTGAAGTCGTTCGTCGGGCTACAATAATCTTACATATCCTATAGGCCTAGGGCAGCCATCAAGGCTCAGGCCTTAGTTGACTTCATGTCAAAATTCTCCAGTGAAGGTGTAGCCAAAATGGAAAAAGAGAAGAACATAAATGACCCAGAGGAGGAGTTTCATCCACCCTTTTGCCCACTATAGGTAGATGGGATGGTAAATAAGGAAGGTTGCAAAGTAGGGCTTATCCCGATATCCCCCAAATGAAGAAGGATTGGAATACGCGCTCAGATTCCGCTTCAGGCCCTTGAATAATGAGGCAGAGTATGAGACACTCCTTGCTGGGTTGAAGTTAGCAGGAGAGGTGGGAGCGAATTAGCATAAAAAACGACTCTCAGGTGGTGGTGTCACAGGTGCTGGGGGGATTCGAGGTAAAGTTAGAAAAGAAGAAGGCTTATCAGAAGATAGATAAAGTTGTTTTGAAGAGATTTAATCTGTACCAAATAAATCATGTCTCATCCAATGCCAATGTATCAGCCCTGGACAAATTAACAACTCAGCTGCAAACAAACTTGTCTATCGAGGCCTTGAGAAGGTACCTATATATGCCTAGCATTTCAATCGAGGATGTGGTGATGGTGTTAGAGGATGAAGAATGAATTAGAGTTATAAAGAAGTACATGATGAATGGGGAGGTTCCTTCATCGAGAGAGGAAGGATGAAGGGTTAAAGCCCCAGCTTCTAGATGTGCCATGGTAGGAGACATGCTATTTTGAAGAAGGCATTCACATCTAATGATGAGATGTGTGGTAGAGGATGAAAAAGAGCTATTATTGAGAGAAATTCATGAGGAAGTATATGGGAGCCACTCAGCTGGGCAAACAATTATACATAAGTTAATGAAGCAACGATATTTCTAGCCTACGATGAGAAGGGATGCCTAACGGCATAGCAAACATCATAAGCTAGAAATATCCTTGCCTCATTAGAAGGGATGCCTAATGGCATAGCAAGCACTGTAGGGAGTACAATGTTCATGCTAGCATTCCCAGAAAGTCCTTGGTGGAATTAGCCTCGATCGGCAACCCTTGGTCATTTGCAAGGTGGGGAATAGATTTTATCGGCCCCATGATGCAAGATTCTAAGCAAAAGAAGTACGCCATCGTAGCTATTGACTATTTTACAAAGTGGATAGAAGTTGAGCCCCTAATGGTGATTACTGCAGAACCGACAACAAAGGTGTACGAATATTGTATGCAGGTTACCTTTCAAAAAAAAAAAATATTGTATGCCGGTTTGGAGTTCCTGAGATCATCATTACACATAATGGGAGGGAGTTCGACAATGTGAAATTTAAAAAAAATTTTATCAACTTGAAGATCATTAACGTCACTTCTTCTTCCTATCATCCCAAGGAAAATGGGTAAACAGAGACGGCTAATAAGGTAATAAAGAATCTATTAAATATGAAGCCGTAGGAGGAAGGAAGAAGATGGGCAGAGATGAATTACCCTCAGTGTTGTGGGCTATATTCACACCACTCCTCAGAGTGCAACTGGAGAAACTCTTTTCAGCCTAACCTATGGATCTGAAGCAATGGTGCCCCTTAAAGATCGTGGAAGGTTATTGTTTACCGAAGAAGAAAATAATATAGCTTTCGTGGAATCTCTCGACTTTCTCCATGAAACAAGGGAAGAAGCTCGAATAGAGTAGGAGGTGCTAAGATAAGAGTTGAGTGTCACTATAACAAGGGAGTAAACCGTAGAGCTATCTATTCACGTGGGCGATTTGGTACTTAGAAAAATTGTTAACCCTAAGCATAAGGGTCCTCTAGGATCCAACTAGGAAGGACCCTATAGGGTGGTATATCAGGTCGGACGAGAAACAAGCGGACTTCAAAATCAAGCTAGAAAAGAACTATTGAATCCTTGGAACTCAAAAAATCTAAAGGTCTACTGGGAAAGAAATTGGGAAAAAAGAGATGGCTAGTATAACACTTGCATTATTATTGTCATTATTCATTTAAAAGGCACCCAAGTTGCTCGCCTAATGAAATGGAAATATTTATATATAAAAAAGAAGCAATTTAAAGAGCTGAGCACTCGATAGGGGCTTAGGATTCAAAAACTTGGAGTTCTTATTTGGCGCCAAAAAATTTGAAGAGATGATGAGCATTCGATACAACATCCAAAAACTTAGGGTGCTTATTTGGCGCCCAAGAATTTGAAAGGTTAAGCACCTGATAGGGGCTTAGTATCCAAAAATTTGGACCTGAAGAGTTGAGCACATGCTATAACTCTTAACATCCAAACTCTGGTAGCATTTGTCAAGTATTTTAGCAGCTCAATACTTTCTAGTGTTCAATACTTTAGAACTTATCTGACAAGATTAACACTGAGGTGTTCAAATTTTCAAAAAAGGAGGGGAAGAATGTGACTAAGTATTGAGAAGGTTAGGAAAAGTATGGAGAAATGAAGAAAATTATTAAAAAGAAGCATTTCATTGATTGATTAATGAGATTACAAAAAAAAAAAAAACAATAAGAACTAAGTATAGAAGTGTTCAAGGACCAGTTGTGGGAGGATAGTCAACTCCAATAACATCATAATAACTAGAAGGAAAAAAGCCTCCATCCCTAGCCACCTCCCCTTTAGTAGCAACTGTCTCCGGCATAGCTTCTACACCTCCATCCTTGTCTCCTAAGGTGTCGTCGATGTCATCCACATTCTACTTGAGTAATTTTAGTTCGATGATAGCCATACATGACATGAAGCCTTTGTTACTGATCTTGGACCTCAAAGTGGAGAACTCTTTAGATTCCAAGTACTTGGCCACAACAGCCTGTTCAATACGGGAAAACTGTGCTTTGAGTTTCCCAACTAGCCTCGGACATCTTCCAGCTCTCTCCGAACACCTTGAAGAGTTGTCAACTATATTTGGGCCTCCTTTAGTTTGACCTCAGCAGCCTTTCTAATATCAATCTCCTGGTGATATTTTCTTATTAGCTGGTTCTTCTCGGAGATTTACTTGCTGAATTGAGGCCAAGGTGCTCTTCTTTAGTTTTCATTTTCAACCCTCAAGTGTTTGACGTCCTCCTGCTGAAAGGTCTGAACCGAAGCCTCTATGATGGTCGAGGCGACTTGGCACTGAAAATAGAAATGAATGTGGGTTAGTCAAGATTTGGTGAAGTAGAGAAAAAGTAGGAGGAAACACACTTATTGTGGCGAGGCTGGAGCTTAAAATTTGCTGAACTTCAGAAAGAATGAGTGTTGCTATTATGAGGTTCTCTGGCGTCATGAGATGTCAGAGGTTTCCCTCTAGTATTCCTAGAGGGAGCCTTCACTGATCCTAGGCTCTAGAAGGGATCTGACCTAGCCTGGTGCGTTAGGGAAGCCAGGATGACCTCATAGGATAAGGGTTGCATTGACGGAGGTGGAGTAGCCCTCTAAATGATGCTCGTAGAGGGCACTAGAGTTGCTTGAGCTGCGACAGTAGGTGAAGCAGGCAATGAACTGGAGATGTCTATCCTCATCTGATCCAAGGATGGCTACTCCCCAACTTTGGACTTCTTTGCTTCGTTAAAGGTGCTTAGCGAAAAGCCTTATCTTTTCTGGCTTGCTTGGCCGCAGCTTTTGCCTCTCGCTTGCTCTTTCGCTTGAGGTACTTTTGTTGGTTATGGAAGCGACCTCAACTCTAGATATGTTCTCTACAAAACATATAAGTGTTAGTATGAACCTAAAAGAAAGTACTTAAATAAGAAAATATTGGCCGAAGTGCTACCATAGGAAAGTGTTCTAGCCTCAATGCGAGGGATTGTACTTAAGGGGGCAACCTCTAAGGGTAGGTTAACGCAGATAAGGCCACAATTGGTTAGACGGTCAATGGTCATAACAACTTTGAAATTCCTCTCCTCTTCTAGTTTATTCATGATGGCCTCCCATACAGACTCATCCATCATAGAGAGTCCCATGTTGCACTTTGGAGTACATTTCTCTTAATACTTCATACAAACAGAGTAGTCGCAGGAAGGGCACTTCCGGTTTTGGTCAACACAAACTACTTCTCCTTCCAAAACTTATTTGCTTGAGGAAGACCAGTTATTAGCTTGCCCTTTTCTAAGGGTGTATAATACTACCCCTGGTTGCTCCGGCCCAAGTTTATGAGGGAATGGAAGAATGAGGTCTGAGGGGCGCGCCCAATCTCTTTGTAGTAGAGCCCGAATAACCCCAATATAGTTCTCCAAGCATTAGGTACTAATTAACCAGGGGAAAACTTCCTTGAATAAAGTAGAGATTGGAGAAACAGATATAGGGGTACTCTAAAGCCTTAGGTGAACATGTCTATGTAAACTGTAGTCTCTGCCGACCCATCCTTGCATACTAAGGATATCCACTCATACTCCTCATGTACTCCAATATTGGTAAACAACGGTATGTTGTACTTCGTTAGGATATGAAAATGGTCATCCTCAGTGAAGGTTTGGGTAACCTCTTTATAATGGTTAGGCCGAGGCCGAGTCGCCCCCTTCTTTTTCTTCTATTAAGGCTAAACCTTCCTTGTTTTATATACTTTGAACGTACCTAACGGTAAAAAAGGGAGTAGGTCAACCTCAGGTCAAGCATTTATAAGTTGCTAGGTGCCTAGTCTAAAAAGCTGAAGATGATCATGTTGGGCATGGTGCCCTGAAAGAATATACTGAGTATTGTTTTAATGAAATTAATAAAAGTGACATTTTTCTATATATAATTGTTGTGAATATATTATTATCAAATAATATTATTAAATATTAGAAAATTCCAAATTCATTAATGTGACTATAATCTTATATTAGTACGAGAGAATTAAGATTACAGATAATGAATTAAATTATCTGTGACATATTAAAGTATGCAATCTTTAATATAGTGGTTGCTAGTATGATCCACTAGCATTATAAATGCATGTGATCTAGATCCAGCACACTAATGTAGATAGACACCTTAGTTGAGGTGCTTTATATAATTGAATTATATAAGACAAGACTCAATATGAATTATTTTCTTATTAAAATACTGTTTACCATAAAAAATTAAATTCATATCAATCGATGATCTTATGTAGATCAATCTGAATCCTGAGTAGTCACAAACTCCTATTTATGTTAACTGGATCTTTTGATTCACTTGTCACAAATTGTTTGTATAATAGAGTAAAGACTTTTGTTTTGGAGATTCATTGAGATAAGTAGCTCGGAATATGATATACAAATATGGAAACCAAACATTCTTCATAGAAGATTGTATATTGGTTCCTTTAAGAGTTAATTCTGCAATTGAATGGTTTGGAGCTCAAATTTATAATCAAGTTATAAATTGACCATTCACTAGTGATTTAATGGTACTTAAGGATAAAGAAATAAATAGAGTGATAAAACGGTAAATTTAACCAGTTATAATTATGAATCAATTTTCAGAGAATTGAATGCATGAAATGATTATATCAATGGACTACTAGAGATTGCTTAGTAAATATGTTCTATAATTGCAAGAGTGCAATCCCATATTTTTTAGTGGAATAATATTGAGATTAATAAATTAAGATTTATTAGATCAAAGAGTTTGATTAATAATCTAATTTACTTGAGTTTAGAATTATAGGCACATGGTCCTCAAGTCGCCTTTATAAAATATTGCATAGGGTAAGAATGACAAATGTTAAAAAGGACTTATCTGCAAGAAAGTAGTTTTCTGCGGCAAATTCATAATTATGAGATAAATAGTATTAAATAATTACAAATTGTGCTTAAATGGTGAAATTCGGAATTATTTAATTAAATAATAATATATTTGATTTTGATTTTGAATGGATCATCTTGGTTAGTGTCTGATCATCGTTGTCAGTATCATCTTATGTTGTCGTTCATCAGGTGGTGATTGAGATATTTGATCTGATCAGAATTCAATTCCTCTAGTACTATTTTACTATGAGGTTTATATTTTGTCATATAGTCATGCTCAAGAAAGGTTGTATTTGTCGACATAAATACCTTTTTCTCACTATGACTATAAAAGTAACCTCCCCTTGTGTTGAGAGGATAGCCAATGAATATGCAAACTTCAGATCACGAGTCTAACTTCCGTGTCTTGGATTTCAGCACGTGTGATGGACACCCCTATAGGCGAAAATGGCGTAAACTAAGTTTAGTGTCATTCCATAACTCTAATGGTGTTTGCTGTACATACTTAGATGGAACTACATTCAAAATGTATGTTGCGGTTTGAAGTGCATATCCCCAAAATGTGAGTGGTAGTGATGAGTAGCTTAACATTGACCTAACCATATTCAATAAGATTCTATTTCTCCTTTCTACAACACTATTCTACTATGGTGTTTCAGGTGCTGTGAGTTGGGATAGAATTCCATGCTCCAGCAAATAATCCTTGAACTCAAAATCAAGGCGAATAATCCATCTCGTTCCATTTATTTGGTTTAAAATAGATAATATTCCATTTTAAATTAATTTTGAATTATATTTGAAAGAATAAAATAATGAGATAACACAGTCACAATGTGACATATGTTATAAGCCTATTATTGTGCTTGCATAGTGATATTGGCTGGCTAGGGTTGTGCAAATTTCGGATACAGATATCCATTATCTGTTATCTATTTGTATCTGCTGTATCGCCATTTGCACTAACTGGTGGTTCTCCGCTCGTTTAAAAATTTTCTTCATAAGTATCTGCCCCGCCATGGAGAGGGCGGATATCCACCACCGCCATGGCAGGTGGTTACATCGGTTATCTGCCCATTTGCTCGCTTTTTTTTTTTTTTTTAAATTATTTACTTATTTTATTTTTAAGAACAATAAATATTTTGAAGCAACCGTGAACATATAAACTAAGGATTTGATTTTTTTTAGACTAGATAATCATCACTAGTTCATGGAGAAATATGAATACATTAAATAAATTAAGACTAGCAGTTATAACTTATGAGTATACTAGCAGTTATGACTTATTAGTATACTAGTAATTATGCTATTAAAATAATAAGTCATAATTATATTATGCTAGTATACTCATAAGTCATAACTTCTAGTTTATTCTATGATTGATGGCAAAGAGGAGGTTGTGCCATACGGTCTGAAGGCGAAGAGGGACCAGATCTTCTTCTGAGTTGCGACTACTCAAGTCTGAAGGCGAAGAAAGTAAAGACATTTCTTTTAAAAAAAAAAAAATTAAAGTGTGCAGATATCCAGAGGAGGGCAGATATCCGTTATCTTCCGGATATCCGCCCAAGTATCTAACAGATATTTATGTTGAGGCAGATATTCACCCGCGTATAAAAATTGAAAAGTATCTGCCATATCTACTTTGCCGGTGAGCGGATCAGGTAGTTATGGCAGATACAGATATTTTTGCACAACCCTATGGCTGGCCATATGAGTAAAAATGTGGCAATGATGATCTTGTAATTATGTTACAAGTGTCCTATTATCTTTTATTTTATTATTATTTGATTTTATATTTGAATTATTAATTCAAATTAATTTAAAAGAGTTTTTTAAATAAAAAATAATGTTAAATATAAACCCTAATAAAATTCTATAATTACATCATATTCTAAATATTTATTTAAAAAAACTGGAGAAAGAAAACCTAGTCATTTCTACGTGCCCACACATCTCCTAGTATGTTGAGGATCGACTTGAAAGATCATAGTGTAAGTCTCAATGATCGATTTGCGTATGCTAAGATATGATTTTTTTTCGTCTAACATATAAAATTAATTAATTTATATATATATAGGATCGCTAAAAGTTTTTAGAAATTTTTTGTTATATATTGAGATGAACAATTGCTTCCGCTGCGAATTTTAAACCCGATTTCCAACCGTCGCGACTCCTTCTTGCGAATGAACTCGTTGAGGTGATTCTGACCAACTGATTTCCAGGAAATATACTTCATCTCAGGTATGTAATGAAATACACTCCATGTCAAGATGTTGTTGTGCGTGTAATCGAACAACCTTGATACTTAGAGCACAACATAGACATAGTGGAAATCACGGTTGCCTCTTCCATAAGTGCCCAGAGGTACACGTTCTAGTCATATTTATACAAATTTCATATAACCAATTCATTAATGACTTCCAGGATAGCTGCAACTTTTTTGCATGGGGGAAACTTATGAGTCAGATAGAAACAAATGAAGTTAGTTCTTCAACCACTAATGTGTTTCCGAGGAGAAGTGTTAATGTCGGAGAAGTTGCTGAAAATGTTCCAACCACAACTCGATTATTGGATAGGAAATTAGGGATACTTCGTACTTGATATTTATTAATATTGTAATATATACTGTAATTACTTTAAAGGAGGTAGAGTATGTTTTGTTATGTTTTGATATATTAGACTAAGCCATGTATATTTGACATGGAAGACTAAGACATGTTATGTTTGTTATGTTTCGTTATGGTATGTTTTGTTTTGTTATGTAAAACCAATACTATGTGATGTTAATTACCTATGACTTCTTAAATATAAGTATGATGTTCATATTATACCCTATTTTTTTCATGTGTTTTATTTTTCATTTCTCATCCTTTGATGTTACTAATTTGCTATGACAATCATCCTTCTGTTTTATAAGTATGATGTTAAATTACCAATTATGTATATTAAATATGTTCAATTGTTTCAGTTAATTGTCAATTATTAATAAATTTGCATGTAGAAAAGTTCATTTGATCATTACATTGCATGAAGAGAAGTTAACAATTTTAAGTTCGAAGATCACCATCAAATTTTCCCATCCCTTATCTTCCCCACATTATAGTGAAAGATTATTTACCATCTTGCTTTGACAACAAAAATACACAATTCTATGTACAAAAAACATGGATCCCAAAAACTTAATTTTGTTAACCATCACAAAAAGTATCCCATCTTGGCACATAATCTAACCATCATCGAAATGACCTAGAACCAAGTTTAAACCACTTGTTTCCATGTACAAAAACCACAAAAACTATTTTCTCTCTCGCAACAGATACGTACAACACTTAGGGAGCGTAAATAAAAAAAATAAAAATTATTCCCTCCTTTAGTCATACCTATATAGGACTCTGCTTGAGAATTGTGATATTCATCTAGAATTCTATCTCCTCCGGATCACTAGTTTATCGTAGACACTTGTAAGTCTATCTATTATAGAACATAAAATATAGATCTTCACCCTTTGACTATCTATATAGCCATCTCTCACTTTGGGCTTTTCTCAATTACGATTAAACTTTAACCTAATAACATAAGCATCAAATCAGCCCACTAACAATTAGTGTTTAACATACCTTTAATAAACCACTTTAATTAATATCTTAATATAATTAATTAATTATCAATTAAAATAATATCATTGCTTAATTTTGTTAGCAAAGTTATATGACATCTATTTTAACAAATTAATTGATTTATCATATATTCAATAATCCAATTATTAATATATGCAGTTATACCTTTCCCAATAATGAAATCATGATTGTTAAGTTTATTTCTGTGTGATCGGTTAAATTCTACATCTCGCTTATAGGATGGAATCATGATTGTTAACTACTAAACCCTAATAGACAAGTCATATGAATTATTATAACTTCTTGTAAATTATGGAACTGTATATCTGTCAAACCAATATAGTTTTGATGCGATTAAGTATGTGAATCACACTTAATATGTATAAGCTATCAACTGAACTAAATACTTTGTATTGAAACGAGTATTTAATCTATCATATCAGTTGTTGTTATGTTGGAAATGATATTGTATGTATGTTGATTGTATAACATACCTGATAGATTCATAAATCTTAGATATTCACTTGAAACCGTGATAGCAATCCTGCTTGGTAAGATTCAAGTAGCTTAATATCTAAGATCCAAGTTATTAATAATAGTCATAGGATTATTAGTATAAGATAATGACAATCTGAAAAGACTGCTATCATCTTCCAGAGAAGAATGATGTTCTCATAAATCAATATTAGGGAATATTAGGATAGACATGTAGATGATTGGTATAGACTTAATCATTAAACATGATCACTTTTCAACGGTAACAATATAAATTGTTAATGAGACTTGTCAAGTTGTTATTGTACTTGTGATCCTCAGACCTAAGATCACTACGGTACTGACGTATATGATATTATGTTTTAACATCACTAAACATGACCTAATCCAAGGTTTACTAAAAAGTAAATCATTAGACATGTGTTCTTGTATGGGTAATCTATAGGGTGATAATATAGGATCCATCACCTTTTATTATAGTATAAGTTTTCTGAGCGATGTAGGTTAAGACAACAAAGAAATTTTTGTGCAAAGTAGTATAATATGAAATGAGTTTTTATCAATCCATTGCCAAGTTGTATAAGGACTCACATGATTCGTATGGCCAGTCTAGTATTGTTTAACAATTAAACTACGCCCTCAGATTGATCGGGATTTTGAAATAGTTGGAAGAATTAGTCTAGTACGATAATAGTCATCATAGGTTCTTTTGGAAGTCTCAAACTACTTATTTCACGAGTAGCTTATGCGCCTAGCTAGGGCCAACTTAGGCTTGGTGGTTTAAGTTAATTGATCATGTGAATGTCGAATTAACTATTTGACTTAAAAGTTGTTTTAAGGGTAAACAGTATAATCTTTAGATCGGATAAAACTTATAAGTTATTATGGGCCCTAACTATCGGCGAAATATAAAACCTATTTGGTCACACACATAAGGACAAATGATTTCAGTTGAAATCATATTTGGAGAAATTTACCTTTTTCTTGAAGAACTTGATTTAAGAGTTAAATCATTATTAAGTTTAGTTTGTTAAGTCTTTATTATACTGCACTCCTAGTATATAAAAAATGTGATATTGATTTAATTATAAATTAAATATTAATTAGAAAAATATTTAATTGACTAATTAAGTTAAATAAATTTATATTTATTTACTTAAAGTTCAGAGATATTTTTCAAGTTGAAGGGAAAACCCGGTTGGCCATTACAGAGTTAATGAGCCGAACTAGGAAATTAGGCCAATGCCCAAATTGTGTCTGATATTTTATAGATGTTGGGAAACTATTCATGATGATTTTGTGTTGGGGATAAAAAAATTTTTTAGGTTTGGGAACTGAAAGAGGTTAACATTACTGTTATCTCTCTTGTCCCAAAGATTGCCTCTCCCTCCCACCTTTCAGATTTCCGGCCTATTTCCTGCTGTAATACTGTCTACAAGTGCATCTCGAAAATCATTAGCAAACGATTAAGTTAGTTCTGGATGATCTTATCAGTCCTAACCAATCTGCTTTCATTGCTGGAAGACGTATTAGTGACAATATTCTTCTAGCCTTGTTGCTCCTCTATGGCTATCACCTCAAAAGAGGCCCTCCTAGATGTGCTTTCAAGATTGATCTCATGAAAGCTTATGACATGGTTAGATGGGACTTTCTTCAAAGGACCTTAGAGATTATGAATTTTCCTCCTATTTTCATCAGGTGGATCATGGCTTGTATCTCTTCTCCCACTTTCTCGGTTTCTCTTCATGGGGAATTGACTAGTTTCTTTCGGAGTAGTAGGGTCTGAAAGGGTAATCCTATGTCTCCCTATCTCTTTGCTTTATGCATGGAGATTTGTTCTGGCCTTCTCAACCATATGGAACATGATTCTCGATTTTCTTTTCATGATAAATGACAAAGGGTTAAAGTCTCCCACCTTTGCTTTGCTGATGACTGATGGTTTTCTCTACAGGTGATTCTCTTCGGCTTCGTGTATCAGTGAAGTCCTTCGGGATTTCTCCTCTCCTTCGGGTCTTCTTCCGAATCCTGCCAAGAGTATTATTTTCTTTGGCAATGTCCCCACTCCTCTGGTAAAGTCTGTGATTCTTGCTACTTTGGAGTTTCCGACTGGATCCCTCCCGATCAAGTATCTTGGCATTCCTCTTGCTTCTGCTAAACTCTCCTATAATGACTGCAAGCCTATCATTAAGAGAATTATAAGCAGAGTAAAGAGTTGGTCTTCCAAATACCTATCTTATGTGGGTAGGGTGAAGCTCATAAACTCTACCTCATTCTCCATCTAAGTTTATTGGTCTATGCTCTTCATTCTGCCATCCAAAATCATGACTGAGATTGATAGGGTGCTTCGTAGTTTCCTTTGGAAATGGTCTTCTCTTAGTTATGGGGGGACTAAAGTTGCCTGGGATGCTATCTGTCTCCCGAAAGATGAGGGTGGGTTAGGTATAAAAAAATATCAAGGAGTGGAACCAAATTGCTCAACTTAAGCATGTTTGGAACTTATTCACCTACTCCAAAGCAATATGGCCGAATTGAGCTCACAGTCATTTGCTCCGGAATAAGAGATTCTGGGTTTGCAAAATCCCTAATTCTTATACCTGGTGTTGGAGGAAGATTTTGAAGATTAGGGACAAAGCTTTATCCTCTTTCATCTGGAAGGTTGGGAATGGAGCTTTTATTTCTCTTTGGTACGACCCGTGGACTCCGCATGGTATTCTTCACACTTGTCTTGGGGAAGATACGATTACGGCTTCCGGGGTCAGTCTGAACCTCCAGATTAGTAATATTATTCATGATTTTACTTGGGCGTTTCCTAACCCCTCCACCATAGTTTGGTGGGAGCTTGCAGATTGCATCCCGTCTTCCATTTCCCCCTCTGGAAATAAAGATTGTTTTACCTGGACCTACTCCCCTTCAGGGTTCTCGGTGTCTAAAGCTTGGGAGCATTTTCGATCTCGTAGTTTTCTGGTTAGTTGGGCTAAAATTATCTGGTGCAAAGGCCACATTCCAAGAGACTCTTTCATTCATTGGCTAGTGATTCGCAACCGTCTAAGTACACAGGACATAAGCTTTTCTTATGGCTCCCCTACTGGTAATGTGTGTCACTTATTCTAGGGAATGAGGAGTCTCCTGATCATCTCTTTGGTGCTTGCCCCTTCTCTGGTGCTTGCCCCTTCTCTCGTGACATGTGGTGATCCCCCCCCCCCCCCCCCCCCATTTGCTCTCTTGGGATGATAAAATTATTTGGTTTTTGGGGCTTCTGGGGTAATCTTTATCTAAATAGTATTGGGTTCATCACTTTTTCGGGATTCGTTTACCATATTTGGTCAGAGAGAAGTAAGAGAGTTCATAATAACGCTTGTCCACCCCCCCCCCCCCCCCCGCGGATATCATTGCTATATAGATCCTTATTCGAATCAAGATAACAGTTCAGAGCCTTCCAAATCCTCCTTCGCATGCGGACATTGACATTTGGAATTATTGGAATGGTATATCTCTTTAATCCCCCTCTTGTTTGCCTGCTTGCCAGTTTTTTGGTTTCGATAGGTGGAGTCCCCTTGGAAGTCTCCTTGGAGGTTACTCCTTGTATTGCTTGCGTTTGGTGTTTGCTGCCTTGGTTTTTGTTTCCCTTGTGGATAGGTTGGGCCCCCTGGGCGGCCTCCTTAGGGTATGCCCCTCGTATTATGTTTTATTTTGTAGGTTTGAAATTGGTAACATCTTCGGTTTCGCTCTCTTTTGCTTGCTTCCCGTCCCCCGTTCCCCCTTCTTTATTTGATATGCTGCATGCTGTGTTTTTGGATCAAAGGTGGGGTCCCTTGGGTGGCCTCTTTGGGGCTTACCCCTTTGTATTGCTTTCTTGATTTTTTTTTTTTTTTTTTTTTTTTTTTTTGTGTTATGCTAGGTTATGACCCCCCGGACGATCACTCTAACTTTCATTGCTTATATGTTTTGTATGGGGATAGTGGCCCCGTTGAGGGCACACTGGGGTATGCCCCTTTGCTTTGTGATGTGTTTCTTTTGATGATGGGTAGTAGTCCCCCTGGTGACCACCTTGGGTTTTCCCCCCAAATGGGGTGCTTTCACCCAAGGTTACGTTGGATAGTAGTCCCCCTAGTGACCACCTTGGGGTATGCCCCTTGGTTGTTTTTTGTGATGGGGTTCTCCCCGGTTTTTTTTACTCTTATGGTTCTTTTCCTTTTCTCTTATTAAGGGAGAGGTTTCCCTTATGACCTCCATTGGGTTAGCCCAATGTAGTTTGTGTTGGCTTCTTAGCCGCTTTTGTTTTTAGGTTGGTTTGTTCTAGGTGTTGGTTTCCTTTTTAGGCAGTTGTATTCTTTTTCTTTTTTTTCTAATGTGAGCTTGCTTACCGTGTGCTTGTAATTGGATTTTTTTTTTTTGAAATATACACTTACCTTTCAAAAAAAAAACTGATGTTTACGTTAACGGGATCTTTTTGAAATCACTCGTCATACTTTGTTTGTAAATTAGGCTAAAAACTTTTGTTTTGGAGATTCATTGGGATAAGCGGCTGAGAATATGATTTACATATATATAATCCAAACCTTCTTCATAGAAGATTGTACATTGGTTCCCTTAATGGTTAATTATGACACTGAATAGTTTTGAGCTCAAATTCATAATTAAGTTATAAATTGACCGTTTACTAAAGGATTAATAGTACTTAAAAATAAAAAGATAATTAGAGGGGTAAAATGATATTTTTTATCAGCTCTAACTATGAATCAATTATTGGATGATTAAATTGGATTTAATGATAATATCAATGGAGTACTAGAGATTTCTCAGTAATTTGATCTAATTGCAAAGTGCAATAACACATTTTTAGGGTAATAATATTTGGATTAATTAATAATCTAATGTATTGAACCTTAAAATTATAGGTTTATGAGCCTCATGTCATCTCTATAAAATACTGTATAGGGTAAGAGTGACAAAAAGGTACAGAAAGGGTTTATTTGCAAAAAAAATATTTTTATGAGGCAAATATATAATTATGATATAATAGTGTCAATTAGTTAATTAGAGAATTAATTAATTAGAAAATGTCTTTAAATATTATTTAAATATTATGATTTTCGAAATACACTATACAAAAAAATAATTTAATTTAATTTTGATATTCATCTAGAACTCTATCTCTTCCGGATCGCTAGTTTATCGTAAACACATTTAAGTCTATCTATTATAGAACATAAAATATAGATCATCACCCTTTGACTATCTATATGGCCATCTCTCACTTTGGGCTTTTCTCAATTACAATTAAACTTTAGCCTAATAACATAAGCATCAAATTAGCCCACTAACAATTAGTGTTTAACATACCTTTAATAAACCACTTTAATTAATATCTTAATATAATTAATTCATTATCAATTAAAATAATATCATTAGCAACCGCATTAAGTTAGTTCTGGATGATCTTATCAGTCCTAACCAATCTACTTTCATTGCTGGAAGACGTATTAGTGACAATACTCTTCTAGCCTTGGAGCTCCTCTATGGCTATCACCTCAAAAGAGGCCCTCCTAGATGTGCTTTCAAGATTGACCTCATCAAGGCTTATGACATGGTTAGATAGGACTTTCTTCAAAGGACCTTAGAGATTATGAATTTTCCTCCTATTTTCATCAGGTGGATCATGGCTTGTATCTCTTCTCCCACTTTCTCGGTTTCTCTTAATGGGGCATTGACTAGTTTCTTTCGGAGTAGTAGGGGTCTCCGACAGGGTGATCCTATGTCTCCCTATCTCTTTGTTTTATGCATGGAGATTTGTTCTGGCCTTCCTCAACCATATGGAACATGATTCTCAATTTTCTTTTCATGATAAATGCCAAAGGGTTAAAATCTCCCACCTTTACTTTGCTGATGACCGATGCTTTTCTCTAAAGGTGATTCTTCTTCGGCTTCATGTATCAGCGAAGTCCTTCGGGATTTCTCCTCTCTTTCCGGTCTTTTTCCGAATCCTGCCAAGAGTAATATTTTCTTTGGCAATGTCCCCCCTCCTCTGGTAGAGTCAGTGATTCTGGCTACTTTGGAGTTTCCGACTGGATCCCTCCCGATCAGGTATCTTGGCATTCCTCTTGCTTCTATTTTAAATTAATTTTGAATTATATTTAATTTTGAATTAAATATGTTGTATAAAATAGTTATTATGAGATATTAATTTAATATTAGTATTAAAAAAGTCAATTTAAATTAGTTTAAGAAACTAGTTTAATCTTCAAATAAAATGTCATTTAGTTTAAAATGGATAAGATTCTATTTTAAATTAGATTTGAAAAAATATGACTGAATGAATGAGGTCACTAAAAGATATCTCATTATTTTATTATTATTTAATATTATATTTGAATACTAATTTAAATTAATTTAAAGTGTTTAAATTAAATATAATATCAAATAGAAACATTAATAGAATTCTATAAATTAATCATATTCTAATTATTTAGAGAATGAGCAGAGATCACCAACAAGAGAACCTTGTCATCCCTACATATCCACACACGTCTTAGTATATTGAGGATCGACTTGGAAAATGGTGGTATGAGTTTTAATAGTCGATTTGCATAGACAAAGATATAATTCCTCCATCTAGTGTTTGAGTTTAATTTATACATATATATATATATAAATAATCGCTAAACCTTTTTAAAATTTTTTTGTTATGTCCTAGGGACTAATAATTGCTTTTGCTGCGACTTCTTAAACTCGATTTCTAACAGCTCCTCACTATAAGCGACACACTTCATCTATATCGGCTATAGTGCAAAATGAGCAAGACACGCTATAGGGGCCTCGGTTGTGTTAGTAGAGCTGCATCACATTAAATTTAATAAATCAATAATTATAATTTTTCTCTTATAGTTGAAGTATAGGTCAAATTACAATTTTACCCTTCAATTCAAAATGGTTCATTTTTTCTTTTCTCCAATGAATCTAAAATAAGTTACTATCAGACCTTAATGTGTGTGACAGATTATATTCTATATCATGCTGGTAGGAGGATTTCATAATATCATATGGTTTTATTTAATTTACAATTAAATTCTTTTAATTTAAAATATATTTTTTAAACTAAACAATTAATTTAATTAACTGTGAAGACTGAGTACTAGCCAAGTGTGAAGACTACCTGGGAGATGAGAAGTTATTATCTTAAAAAACAACCTTCATTGACTATAATATATATATAATAAACGATCACTCCATCTAGCAAATATCCTGATTCGTTTTAGGGAATGGTTTGACCGTTAAACCTTAATACACAAATCATATGTTCCATTACAGCTTTAATGAATATCGGCAAAACATATATATAAACTCCTTTCATATCATGCTACTTTGCAAAGATTCCTTATTTAATAAAGATTACAATTTATACGATTAATTTCGAAATATGGAAGTAATGGATTCAATCTTGGTTATTCACAACCTTCACGTACAAAATTTTATACCTAACGTTTCTTCACTCTTGGTTAGTGTTTATTGGAATGATGTTATAAAATAAAATCTAGTACATGATACCATTGGGAACACAAATCCAAAGAACACATGTAATATAGTCTTAGATAATTCTCATTAACAATCAGTATTTTTGCTATTAACAATCAGTATTTTTGCTATTAAAAATTATCTAAGTGTCACGTTTAATGAACTTAATCTCTACTAAGTACCCACAGAAGTATAATGATATTTTTTTTTTTGAAAGGTAAGTTTATATTCCAAAAAAAGAAAGATTACAAGTGCATGGTGAGCAAACAGACAGTAGAAAAAAAATAAAGAATACAATAGCTTAAAAAGGCGACCAACACTTAAACCCCAACCAACCAAAAACCTGAAGCGACAAATAAACTATAAACAAGCTACAAAAAGCTAACCCAACAAAGGTCACTAGGGGAACCTCTCCCTTAATAAGAAAATACTAAATCAAAAAAACCAGGGAAACTCCCATTACAAGAAACAACCAAGGGACATACACTAAGGTGGTCTTAAGGGAGACCACTAGCCAACCTAACACTGAGTGAAAAAACCCCCTTTGGGGGAAAAACGCAAGGTGGCCACTAAGGAGACCACTACCCATCATCAAAAGAAAAGAATTACAAAGCAAAGGGGCATACCCCAGTGTGTCCACAACGAGGGCCACTATCCACATACAAAAAGTATAAGCGATGAAACTTATAGTGATCATCTCGGGGTTCATAACCCAGCATAAAACAAAATAATCAAGCAAACAATACGAGGGGAAAGTCCCAAGGAGGCCACCTAGAGGACCCCACCTTTCATCCAAAAACATAGTATGTAGCATATCAAATAAAGAGAAGGGGGAGTGGGGATGCAAGCAAGCAAAAGAGGGGTAAAAAACTGGGGATGTTATCAACAAGACCCCACTTACCAAATTTAAGCCTATAGAATAAAATATAATACCCGCATACACCCAGGGGACCCGCCTATCCATAAGGGAAACAAAACCCAAGGCAACAAACACCAAACGTAAGTAATACAAGGAGTAAGCTCCAAGGAGGCCTCCAAGGGGACCCCACCTATCAAAACAAAAAAAATAGGCAAACAGCGAGAGACAAGCAAACTGTCAAAGACTATTTACCATCTTGCTTTGACAACAAAAATACACAATTCTATGTAAAAAAACATGGATCCCAAAATTATAATTTTGTTAACCATCCCAAAAAGTATCCCATCTTGGCACATAATCTAACCATCATCGAAATGACCTAGAACTAAGTTTGAACCACTTGTTTCCATGTACAAAAACCACAAAAACTATTTTCTCTCTCGCAACAGATACATACAGCACTTAGGGAGCATAAATAAAAAAATAAAAATTATTCCCTCCTTTAGTCATACCTATATAGGACTCTGCTTGAGAATTGTGATATTCATCTAGAACTCTATATCTTCCGGATCACTAGTTTATCGTAAACACTTTTAAGTCTATCCATTATAGAACATAAAATATAGATCATCACCCTTTGACTACCTATACGGCCATCTCTCACTTTGAGTTTTTCTCAATTACAATTAAACTTTAGCCTAATAACATAAGTATCAAATTAGCCCACTAACAATTAGTGTTTAACATAAACCACTTTAATTAATATCTTAATATAATTAATTAATTATCAATTAAAATAATATCATTGCTTAATTTTGTTAGCAAAGTTACATGACATCTATTATAACAAATTAATTGATTTATCATATATTCAATAATCCAGTTATTAATATATGCAGTTATACCTTTCCCAATAATGAAATCATGATTGTTAAGTTTATTTGTGTGTGATCGATCGGTTAAATTCTACATCTCGCTTATAGGATGGATTCATGACCTTAGTAATTTTATCTAATTCATAATTAGACATGTTTATGATCTTTAAAACACATTTCAAAGTAAACAGTTCAATAATTATCTCAAGATTGATTTCTAGCAAAATATCAAAATTACCTATGAGATGAAAAGTGTACCTAATCCTTACATAAGAGCTTGTATGACCCATACCGTGCAATTCAATATTTCCATCTAACCAATCTCTCGATTTGTCATAGAGCATGCTTTAACTACTAAACCCTAATAGACAAGTCATATGAATTATTATAACTTCTTGTAAATTATGGAACTGTATGTCTGTCAAACCAATATGGTTTTGATGCGATTAAGTATATGTTTGTGTGAAACGGTTTTTTTGGAAATATTAGCAAATGATGATTATTATTGATTAATAATAAAGATTTTGATTTATTATGCTTATTTATTATATTAGAATTAATATCTTATATTAATTTATTGCAGATATGATAAAGTCAAGGATCTTAAGTTATGCACTTGAAACTATGATTGAGATCATACTAGTTGAGATTCAAGTTGCATAAAACTTATGATCTGAAATGTTCATAGGCATAGGATTATCATGTTGGATATTAATAATCCAAATAGATTATTACATAGTTTATCCCTTAATGTCTAGGATGGTTTTTTTTTATGACCACTGGTGTTATTGAAAGCATAATGTCCGTCAACCAATTAGGTTTGAACTAAGATAGTCATTTACTTATGTGAATCAGTCTTAATATGTATAAGCTATCAACTGAACTAAATACTTTGTATTTAAATGAGTATTTAATCTATCATATCAGTTGTTGTTATGTTGGAAATGACATTGTATGTATGTTGATTGTATAACATACCTGATAGATTCATAAATTTTAGATATTCACTTGGAACTGTGGTAGCAATCACGCTCAGTAAGATTCAAGTAGCTTTACATCTAAGATCCAAGTTAATAATAGTTATAGGATTATTAGTATGAGATAATGACAATCTGAAAAGACTGCTATCATCTACGAGAGAAGAATGATGTTCTCATAAATCAACATTAGGGAATATTGGGATAGACATGTAGATGATTGATATAGATTTAATCATTGAACATGATCACTTTTCAATGGTAACAATATAAATTGTTAATGAGACTTGTCAAGTTGTTATTGTACTTGTGATCCTCAGACCTAAAATCACAACAGTACTGGCGTATATGATATTATGTTTTAACATCACTAAACATGACCTAATCCAAGGTTTACTAAAAAGTAAATCATTAGACATGTGTTCTTGTATGGGTAATCCATAGGGCGATAATATAGGATCCATCACCTTTTATTATAGTATAAGTCTTCTGAGCGATGTAGCTTAAAACAACAAAGAAATTTTTGTGCAAAGTATTATAATATGAAATGAGTTTTTATCAATCTATTGCCTAGTTGTATAAGGACTCACATGATTCGTATGGCCAGTCTAGTATTGTTTAACAATTAAACTACGCCCTCAGATTGATCGGGATTTTGAAATAGGTGGAAGAATTAGTCTAGTACGATAATAGTCATCATAGGTTCTTTTGGAAGTCTCAAACTACTTATTTCACGAGTAGCTTATGCGCCTTGCTAGGGCCAACTTAGGCTTGATGGTTTAAGTTAATCGATCATGTGGATGTCGAATTAACTATTTGACTTAAAAGTTGTTTTAAGGGTAAACAGTATAATCTTTAGATCGGATAAAACTTATAAGTTATTATGGGCCCTAACTATCGGCGAAATATAAAACCCATTTGGTCACACACATAAGGACAAATGATTCAGTTGAAATCATATTTGGAGAAATTTAACTTGTTCTTGAAGAAACTTGATTTAAGAGTTAAGTCATTATTAAGTTTAGTTTGTTAAGTCTTTATTATACTGCACTCCTAGTATATCAAAAATGTGATATTGATTTAATTATAATATAAATATTAATTAGAAAAATATTTAATTGACTAATTAAGTTAAATAAATTTTTATTTATTTAAAGTTCAAAGATATTTTTCAAGTTGAAGGGAAAAACCGGTTGGCCATTACAGAGTTAATAAGCCGAACTAGGCAATTAGGCCAATGCCCAAATTATGTCTGATTTTCATATGCTATAATCCTAATAAAGCTTTAGGCTCTGATGGGTTCAGTTCTGGGTTTTTTTTATAGATGTTGGGAAATTATTCATGATGATTTTGTGTTGGGGATAAAATATTTTTTCAGGTTTGGGATTCTACTGAAAGAGGTTAACACTACTGTCATCTCTCTTGTCCCAAAGATTGCCTCTCCCTCCAACCTTTCAGATTTCCGGCCCATTTCCTGCTGTAATACTGTCTACAAGTGCATCTCGAAAATCATTAGCAACCGCATTAAGTTCGAAATTCATCTAGAACGCTATCTCTTCCGGATCGCTAGTTTATCGTAAACACTTTTAAGTCTATCTATTATAGAACATAAAATATAGATCATCACCCTTTGACTATCTATATGGCCATCCCTCACTTTGGCCTTTTCTCAATTACAATTAAACTTTAGCATAATAACATAAGCATCAAATTAGCCCACTAACAATTAGTGTTTAACATACCTTTAATAAACCACTTTAATTAATATCTTAATATAATTAATTAATTATCAATTAAAATAATATCATTAGCAACCGCATTAAGTTAGTTCTGGATGATATTATCAGTCCTAACCAATCTGCTTTCATTGCTGGAAGACGTATTAGTGACAATACTCTTCTAGCCTTGGAGCTCCTCTATGGCTATCACCTCAAAAGAGGCCCTCTTAGATGTGCTTTCAAGATTGACCTCATCAAGGCTTATGACATGGTTAGATAGGACTTTCTTCAAAGGACCTTAGAGATTATGAATTTTCCTCCTATTTTCATCACGTGGATCATGGCTTGTATCTCTTCTCCCACTTTCTCGGTTTCTCTTAATGGAGCATTGACTAGTTTCTTTCGGAGTAGTAGGGGTGTCCGACAGGGTGATCCTATGTCTCCCTATCTCTTTGTTTTATGCATGGAGATTTGTTCTGGCCTTCTCAACCATATGGAACATGATTCTCGATTTTCTTTTCATGATAAATGCCAAAGGATTAAAGTCTCCCACCTTTGCTTTGCTGATGACCGATGCTTTTCTCTAAAGGTGATTCTTCTTCGGCTTCGTGTATCAGCGAAGTCCTTCGGGATTTCTCCTCTCTTTCCGGTCTTCTTCCGAATCCTGCCAAGAGTACTATTTTCTTTGGCAATGTCCCCCCTCCTCTGGTAGAGTCAGTGATTCTTGCTACTTTGGAGTTTCCGACTGGATCCCTCCCGATCAAGTATCTTGGCATTCCTCTTGCTTCTGCTAAACTCTCCTATAATGAATGCAAGCCTATCATTAAGAGAATTATAAGCAGAGTAAAGAGTTGGTCTTCCAAATACCGATCTTATGGGGGTAGGGTGAAGCTCATAAACTCTACCTCATTCTCCATCTAAGTTTATTGGTCTATGCTCTTCATTCTGCAATCCAAAATCATGACTGAGATTGATAGGGTGCTTCGTAGTTTCCTTTGGAAAGGGTCTTCTCTTAGTTATGGGGAGACTAAAGTTGTCTGGGATGCTATCTGCCTCCCGAAAGATGAGGGTGGGTTAGGTACAAAATAATATCAAGGAGTGGAACCAAATTGCTCAACTTAAGCGTGTTTGGAACTTATTCACCTACTCCAAAGCGATATGGCCGAAGTCTTGGGGATTTCTCCTCTCTTTCCAGTCTTCTTCCAAATCCTGCCAAGAGTACTATTTTCTTTGGCAATGTCCCCCCTCCTCTGGTAGAGTCAGTGATTCTTGCTACTTTGGAGTTTCCGACTGGATCCCTCCCGATCAAGTATCTTGGCATTCCTCTTGCTTCTGCTAAACTCTCCTATAATGACTGCAAGCCTATCATTAAGAGAGTTATAAGCGGAGTAAAGAGTTGGTCTTCCAAATACCTATCTTATGCGGGTAGGGTGAAGCTCATAAACTCTACCTCATTCTCCATCTAAGTTTATTGGTCTATGCTCTTCAATCTGCCATCCAAAATCATGACTGAGATTGATAGGGTGCTTCGTAGTTTCCTTTGGAAAGGGTCTTCTTTTAGTTATGGGGAGACTAAAGTTGTCAGGGACGCTATCTGCCTCCCGAAAGATGAGGGTGGGTTAGGTACAAAATAATATCAAGGAGTGGAACCAAATTGCTCAACTTAAGCATGTTTGGAACTTATTCACCTACTCCAAAGCGATATGGCCGAAGTCTTGGGAATTTCTCCTCTCTTTCCAGTCTTCTTCCAAATCCTGCCAAGAGTACTATTTTCTTTGGCAATGTCCCCCCTCCTCTGGTAGAGTCAGTGATTCTTGCTACTTTGGAGTTTCCGACTGGATCCCTCCCGATCAAGTATCTTGGCATTCCTCTTGCTTCTGCTAAACTCTCCTATAATGAATGCAAGCCTATCATTAAGAGAATTATAAGCAGAGTAAAGAGTTGGTCTTCCAAATACCGATCTTATGCGGGTAGGGTGAAGCTCATAAACTCTACCTCATTCTCCATCTAAGTTTATTGGTCTATGCTCTTCAATCTGCCATCCAAAATCATGACTGAGATTGATAGGGTGCTTCGTAGTTTCCTTTGGAAAGGGTCTTCTTTTAGTTATGGGGAGACTAAAGTTGTCTGGGACGCTATCTGCCTCCCGAAAGATGAGGGTGGGTTAGGTACAAAATAATATCAAGGAGTGGAACCAAATTGCTCAACTTAAGCATGTTTGGAACTTATTCACCTACTCCAAAGCGATATGGCCGAAGTCTTGGGAATTTCTCCTCTCTTTCCAGTCTTCTTCCAAATCCTGCCAAGAGTACTATTTTCTTTGGCAATGTCCCCCCTCCTCTGGTAGAGTCAGTGATTCTTGCTACTTTGGAGTTTCCGACTGGATCCCTCCCGATCAAGTATCTTGGCATTCCTCTTGCTTCTGCTAAACTCTCCTATTATGACTGCAAGCCTATCATTAAGAGAATTATAAGCAGAGTAAAGAGTTGGTCTTCCAAATACCGATCTTATGCGGGTAGGGTGAAGCTCATAAACTCTACCTCATTCTCCATCTAAGTTTATTGGTCTATGCTCTTCAATCTGCCATCCAAAATCATGACTGAGATTGATAGGGTGCTTCGTAGTTTCCTTTGGAAAGGGTCTTCTTTTAGTTATGGGGAGAATAAAGTTGTCTGGGATGCTATCTGCCTCCCGAAAGATGAGGGTGGGTTAGGTACAAAATAATATCAAGGAGTGGAACCAAATTGCTCAACTTAAGCATGTTTGGAACTTATTCACCTACTCCAAAGCGATATGGCCGAAGTCTTGGGGATTTCTCCTCTCTTTCCAGTCTTCTTCCAAATCCTGCCAAGAGTACTATTTTCTTTGGCAATGTCCCCCCTCCTCTGGTAGAGTCAGTGATTCTTGATACTTTTGAGTTTCCGACTGGATCCCTCCCGATCAAGTATCTTGGCATTCCTCTTGCTTCTGCTAAACTCTCCTATAATGACTGCAAGCCTATCATTAAGAGAATTATAAGCGGAGTAAAGAGTTGGTCTTCCAAATACCTATCTTATGCGGGTAGGGTGAAGCTCATAAACTCTACCTCATTCTCCATCTAAGTTTATTGGTCTATGCTCTTCATTCTGCAATCCAAAATCATGACTGAGATTGATAGGGTGCTTCGTAGTTTCCTTTGGAAAGGGTCTTCTCTTAGTTATGGGGAGACTAAAGTTGTCTGGGATGCTATCTGCCTCCCGAAAGATGAGGGTGGGTTAGGTACAAAATAATATCAAGGAGTGGAACCAAATTGCTCAACTTAAGCGTGTTTGGAACTTATTCACCTACTCCAAAGCGATATGGCCGAAGTCTTGGGGATTTCTCCTCTCTTTCCAGTCTTCTTCCAAATCCTGCCAAGAGTACTATTTTCTTTGGCAATGTCCCCCCTCCTCTGGTAGAGTCAGCGATTCTTGCTACTTTGGAGTTTCCGACTGGATCCCTCCCGATCAAGTATCTTGGCATTCCTCTTGCTTCTGCTAAACTCTCCTATAATGACTGCAAGCCTATCATTAAGAGAGTTATAAGCGGAGTAAAGAGTTGGTCTTCCAAATACCTATCTTATGCGGGTAGGGTGAAGCTCATAAACTCTACCTCATTCTCCATCTAAGTTTATTGGTCTATGCTCTTCAATCTGCCATCCAAAATCATGACTGAGATTGATAGGGTGCTTCGTAGTTTCCTTTGGAAAGGGTCTTCTTTTAGTTATGGGGAGGCTAAAGTTGTCTGGGACGCTATCTGCCTCCCGAAAGATGAGGGTGGGTTAGGTACAAAATAATATCAAGGAGTGGAACAAAATTGCTCAACTTAAGCATGTTTGGAACTTATTCACCTACTCCAAAGCGATATGGCCGAAGTCTTGGGAATTTCTCCTCTCTTTCCAGTCTTCTTCCAAATCCTGCCAAGAGTACTATTTTCTTTGGCAATGTCCCCCCTCCTCTGGTAGAGTCAGTGATTCTTGCTACTTTGGAGTTTCCGACTGGATCCCTCCCGATCAAGTATCTTGGCATTCCTCTTGCTTCTGCTAAACTCTCCTATTATGACAGCAAGCCTATCATTAAGAGAATTATAAGCAGAGTAAAGAGTTGGTCTTCCAAATACCGATCTTATGCGGGTAGGGTGAAGCTCATAAACTCTACCTCATTCTCCATCTAAGTTTATTGGTCTATGTTCTTCATTCTGCCATCCAAAATCATGACTGAAATTGATAGGGTGCTTCGTAGTTTCCTTAGGAAAGGGTCTTCTCTTAGTTCTGGGGAGACTAAAGTTGTCTGGGATGCTATCTGCCTCCCGAAAGATGAGGGTGGGTTAGGTACAAAATAATATCATGGAGTGGAACCAAATTGCTCAACTTAAGCATGTTTGGAACTTATTCACCTACTCCAAAGCGATATGGCCGAAGTCTTGGGGATTTCTCCTCTCTTTCCAGTCTTCTTCCAAATCCTGCCAAGAGTACTATTTTCTTTGGCAATGTCCCCCCTCCTCTGGTAGAGTCAGTGATTCTTGATACTTTGGAGTTTCCGACTGGATCCCTCCCGATCAAGTATCTTGGCATTCCTCTTGCTTCTGCTAAACTCTCCTATTATGACTGCAAGCCTATCATTAAGAGAATTATCAGCAGAGTAAAGAGTTGGTCTTCCAAATACCGATCTTATGCGGGTAGGGTGAAGCTCATAAACTCTACCTCATTCTCCATCTAAGTTTATTGGTCTATACTCTTCATTCTGCCATCTAAAATCATGACTGAGATTGATAGGGTGCTTCGTAGTTTCCTTTGGAAAGGGTTTTCTCTTAGTTATGGGGAGACTAAAGTTGTCTGGGATGCTATCTGCCTCCCGAAAGATGAGGGTGGGTTAGGTACAAAATAATATCAAGGAGTGGAACCAAATTGCTCAACTTAAGCATGTTTGGAACTTATTCACCTACTCCAAAGCGATATGGCCGAAGTCTTGGGGATTTCTCCTCTCTTTCCAGTCTTCTTCCAAATCCTGGCAAGAGTACTATTTTCAATGGCAATGTCCCCCCTCCTCTGGTAGAGTCAGTGATTCTTGATACTTTTGAGTTTCCGACCGGATCCCTCCCGATCAAGTATCTTGGCATTCCTCTTGCTTCTGCTAAACTCTCCTATAATGACCGCAAGCCTATCATTAAGAGAATTATAAACGGAGTAAAGAGTTGGTCTTCCAAATACCTATCTTATGCGGGTAGGGTGAAAGCTCATAAACTCTACCTCATTCTCCATCTAAGTTTATTGGTCTATGCTCTTCATTCTGCCATCCAAAATCATGACTGAGATTGATAGGGTGCTTCGTAGTTTCCTTTGGAAAGGGTCTTCTCTTAGTTATGGGGAGACTAAAGTTGTCTGGGATGCTATCTGCCTCCCGAAAGATGAGGGTGGGTTAGGTACAAAATAATATCAAGGAGTGGAACCAAATTGCTCAACTTAAGCGTGTTTGGAACTTATTCACCTGCTCCAAAGCAATATGGCCGAAGTCTTGGGGATTTCTCCTCTCTTTCCAGTCTTCTTCCAAATCCTGCCAAGAGTACTATTTTCTTTGGCAATGTCCCCCCTCCTCTGGTAGAGTCACTGATTCTTGCTACTTTGGAGTTTCCGACTGGATCCCTCCCGATCAAGTATCTTGGCATTCCTCTTGCTTCTGCTAAACTCTCCTATAATGACTGCAAGCCTATCATTAAGAGAATTATAAGCAGAGTAAAGAGTTGGTCTTCCAAATACCTATCTTATGCGGGTAGGGTGAAGCTCATAAACTCTACCTCATTCTCCATCTAAGTTTATTGGTCTATGCTCTTCATTCTGCCATCCAAAATCATGACTGAGATTGATAGGGTGCTTCGTAGTTTCCTTTGGAAAGGATCTTCTCTTAGTTATGGGGAGACTAAAGTTGTCTGGGATGGTATCTGCCTCCCGAAAGATGAGGGTGGGTTAGGTACAAAATAATATCAAGGAGTGGAACCAAATTGCTCAACTTATTAAGCATGATTGGAACTTATTCACCTACTCCAAAGCGATATGGCCGAAGTCTTGGGGATTTCTCCTCTCTTTCCAGTCTTCTTCCAAATCCTGCCAAGAGTACTATTTTCTTTGGCAATGTCCCCCCTCCTCTGGTAGAGTCAGTGATTCTTGCTACTTTGGAGTTTCCGACTGGATCCCTCCCGATCAAGTATCTTGGCATTCCTCTTGCTTCTGCTAAACTCTCCTATAATGACTGCAAGCCTATCATTAAGAGAATTATAAGCGGAGTAAAGAGTTGGTCTTCCAAATACCTATCTGATGCGGGTAGGGTGAAGCTCATAAACTCTACCTCATTCTCCATCTAAGTTTATTGGTCTATGCTCTTCATTCTGTCATCCAAAATCATGACTGAGATTGATAGGGTGCTTCGTAGTTTCCTTTGGAAAGGGTCTTCTCTTAGTTATGGGGAGACTAAAGTGCTTTGGGATGCTATCTGCCTCCCGAAAGATGAGGGTGGGTTAGGTACAAAATAATATCAAGGAGTGGAACCAAATTGCTCAACTTAAGCATGTTTGGAACTTATTCACCTACTCCAAAGCGATATGGCCGAAGTCTTGGGGATTTCTCCTCTCTTTCCAGTCTTCTTCCAAATCCTGCCAAGAGTACTATTTTCTTTGGCAATGTCCCCCCTCCTCTGGTAGAGTCAGTGATTCTTGCTACTTTGGAGTTTCCGACTGGATCCCTGCCGATCAAGTATCTTGGCATTCCTCTTGCTTCTGCTAAACTCTCCTATAATGACTGCAAGCCTATCATTAAGAGAATTATAAGCGGAGTAAAGAGTTGGTCTTCCAAATACCTATCTTATGCGGGTAGGGTGAAATCTCATAAACTCTACCTCATTCTCCATCTAAGTTTATTGGTCTATGCTCTTCATTCTGCCATCAAAAATCATGACTGAGATTGATAGGGTGCTTCGTAGTTTCCTTTGGAAAGGGTCTTCTCTTAGTTATGGGGAGACTAAAGTTGTCTGGGATGCTATCTGCCTCCCGAAAGATGAGGTTGGGTTAGGTACAAAATAATATCAAGGAGTGGAACCAAATTGCTTAACTTAAGCATGTTTGGAACTTATTGACCTACTCCAAAGCGATATGGCCGAACTCTTGGGGATTTCTCCTCTCTTTCCAGTCTTCTTCCAAATCCTGGCAAGAGTACTATTTTCAATGGCAATGTCCGCCCTCCTCTGGTAGAGTCAGTGATTCTTGCTACTTTGGAGTTTCCGACTGGATCCCTCCCGATCAAGTATCCTGGCATTCCTCTTGCTTCTGCTAAACTCTCCTATAATGACTGCAAGCCTATCATTAAGAGAATTATAAGCAGAGTAAAGAGTTGGTCTTCCAAATACCTATCTTATGCGGGTAGGGTGAAGCTCATAAACTCTACCTCATTCTCCCTCTAAGTTTATTGGTCTATGCTCTTCATTCTGCCATCCAAAATCATGACTGAGATTGATAGGGTGCTTCGTAGTTTCCTTTGGAAAGGGTCTTCTCTTAGTTATGGGGAGACTAAAGTTGTCAGGGATGCTATCTGCCTCCCGAAAGATGAGGGTGGGTTAGGTACTAAATAATATCAAGGAGTGGAACCAAATTGCTCAACTTAAGCATGTTTGGAACTTATTCACCTACTCCAAAGCGATATGGCCGAAGTCTTGGGGATTTCTCCTCTCTTTCCAGTCTTCTTCCAAATCCTGCCAAGAGTACTATTTTCTTTGGCAATGTCCCTCCTCCTCTGGTAGAGTTAGTGATTCTTGTTACTTTGGAGTTTCCGACTGGATCCCTGCCGATCAAGTATCTTGGCATTCCTCTTGCTTCTTCTAAACTCTCCTATAATGACTGCAAGCCTATCATTAAGAGAATTATAAGCGGAGTAAAGAGTTGGTCTTCCAAATACCTATCTTATGCGGGTAGGGTGAAAGCTCATAAACTCTACCTCATTCTCCATCTAAGTTTATTGGTCTATGCTCTTCATTCTGCCATCAAAAATCATGACTGAGATTGATAGGGTGCTTCGTAGTTTCCTTTGGAAAGGGTCTTCTCTTAGTTATGGGGAGACTAAAGTTGTCTGGGATGCTATCTGCCTCCCGAAAGATGAGGGTGGGTTAGGTACAAAATAATATCAAGGAATGGAACCAAATTGCTCAACTTAAGCATGTTTGGAACTTATTCACCTACTCCAAAGCGATATGGCCGAAGTCTTGGGGATTTCTCCTCTCTTTCCAGTCTTCTTCCAAATCCTGCCAAGAGTACTATTTTCTTTGGCAATGTCCCCCCTCCTCTGGTAGAGTCAGTGATTCTTGCTACTTTGGAGTTTCCGACTGGATCCCTGCCGATCAAGTATCTTGGCATTCCTCTTGCTTCTGCTAAACTCTCCTATAATGACTGCAAGCCTATCATTAAGAGAATTATAAGCGGAGTAAAGAGTTGGTCTTCCAAATACCTATCTTATGCGGGTAGGGTGAAAGCTCATAAACTCTACCTCATTCTCCATCTAAGTTTATTGGTCTATGCTCTTCATTCTGCCATCAAAAATCATGACTGAGATTGATAGGGTGCTTCGTAGTTTCCTTTGGAAAGGGTCTTCTCTTAGTTATGGGGAGACTAAAGTTGTCTGGGATGCTATCTGCCTCCCGAAAGATGAGGTTGGGTTAGGTACAAAATAATATCAAGGAGTGGAACCAAATTGCTTAACTTAAGCATGTTTGGAACTTATTGACCTACTCCAAAGCGATATGGCCGAACTCTTGGGGATTTCTCCTCTCTTTCCAGTCTTCTTCCAAATCCTGGCAAGAGTACTATTTTCAATGGCAATGTCCGCCCTCCTCTGGTAGAGTCAGTGATTCTTGCTACTTTGGAGTTTCCGACTGGATCCCTCCCGATCAAGTATCATGGCATTCCTCTTGCTTCTGCTAAACTCTCCTATAATGACTGCAAGCCTATCATTAAGAGAATTATAAGCAGAGTAAAGAGTTGGTCTTCCAAATACCTATCTTATGCGGGTAGGGTGAAGCTCATAAACTCTACCTCATTCTCCCTCTAAGTTTATTGGTCTATGCTCTTCATTCTGCCATCCAAAATCATGACTGAGATTGATAGGGTGCTTCGTAGTTTCCTTTGGAAAGGGTCTTCTCTTAGTTATGGGGAGACTAAAGTTGTCAGGGATGCTATCTGCCTCCCGAAAGATGAGGGTGGGTTAGGTACTAAATAATATCAAGGAGTGGAACCAAATTGCTCAACTTAAGCATGTTTGGAACTTATTCACCTACTCCAAAGCGATATGGCCGAAGTCTTGGGGATTTCTCCTCTCTTTCCAGTCTTCTTCCAAATCCTGCCAAGAGTACTATTTTCTTTGGCAATGTCCCTCCTCCTCTGGTAGAGTTAGTGATTCTTGTTACTTTGGAGTTTCCGACTGGATCCCTGCCGATCAAGTATCTTGGCATTCCTCTTGCTTCTTCTAAACTCTCCTATAATGACTGCAAGCCTATCATTAAGAGAATTATAAGCAGAGTAAAGAGTTGGTCTTCCAAATACCTATGTTATGCGGGTAGGGTGAAGCTCATAAACTCTACCTCATTCTCCATCTAAGTTTATTGGTCTATGCTTTTCATTCTGCCATCCAAAATCATGACTGAGATTGATAGGGTGCTACGTAGTTTCCTTTGGAAAGGGTCTTCTCTTAGTTATGGGGAGACTAAAGTTGTCTGGGATGCTATCTGCCTCCCGAAAGATGAGGGTGGGTTAGGTACAAAATAATATCAAGGAGTGGAACCAAATTGCTTAACTTAAGCATGTTTGGAACTTATTGACCTACTCCAAAGCGATATGGCCGAACTCTTGGGGATTTCTCCTCTCTTTCCAGTCTTCTTCCAAATCCTGGCAAGAGTACTATTTTCAATGGCAATGTCCGCCCTCCTCTGGTAGAGTCAGTGATTCTTGCTACTTTGGAGTTTCCGACTGGATCCCTCCCGATCAAGTATCCTGGCATTCCTCTTGCTTCTGCTAAACTCTCCTATAATGACTGCAAGCCTATCATTAAGAGAATTATAAGCAGAGTAAAGAGTTGGTCTTCCAAATACCTATCTTATGCGGGTAGGGTGAAGCTCATAAACTCTACCTCATTCTCCCTCTAAGTTTATTGGTCTATGCTCTTCATTCTGCCATCCAAAATCATGACTGAGATTGATAGGGTGCTTCGTAGTTTCCTTTGGAAAGGGTCTTCTCTTAGTTATGGGGAGACTAAAGTTGTCAGGGATGCTATCTGCCTCCCGAAAGATGAGGGTGGGTTA
This sequence comes from Coriaria nepalensis, assembly GCA_027186245.1. NCBI lineage: Eukaryota > Viridiplantae > Streptophyta > Magnoliopsida > Cucurbitales > Coriariaceae > Coriaria > Coriaria nepalensis. Next base: position 4,591,794 of record CP114500.1, on the reverse strand, counting down.
GGTACTAAATAATATCAAGGAGTGGAACCAAATTGCTCAACTTAAGCATGTTTGGAACTTATTCACCTACTCCAAAGCGATATGGCCGAAGTCTTGGGGATTTCTCCTCTCTTTCCAGTCTTCTTCCAAATCCTGCCAAGAGTACTATTTTCTTTGGCAATGTCCCTCCTCCTCTGGTAGAGTCAGTGATTCTTGTTACTTTGGAGTTTCCGACTGGATCCCTGCCGATCAAGTATCTTGGCATTCCTCTTGCTTCTTCTAAACTCTCCTATAATGACTGCAAGCCTATCATTAAGAGAATTATAAGCAGAGTAAAGAGTTGGTCTTCCAAATACCTATGTTATGCGGGTAGGGTGAAGCTCATAAACTCTACCTCATTCTCCATCTAAGTTTATTGGTCTATGCTCTTCATTCTGCCATCCAAAATCATGACTGAGATTGATAGGGTGCTACGTAGTTTCCTTTGGAAAGGGTCTTCTCTTAGTTATGGGGAGACTAAAGTTGTCTGGGATGCTATCTGCCTCCCGAAAGATGAGGGTGGGTTAGGTACAAAATAATATCAAGGAGTGGAACCAAATTGCTTAACTTAAGCATGTTTGGAACTTATTGACCTACTCCAAAGCGATATGGCCGAACTCTTGGGGATTTCTCCTCTCTTTCCAGTCTTCTTCCAAATCCTGGCAAGAGTACTATTTTCAATGGCAATGTCCCCCCTCCTCTGGTAGAGTCAGTGATTCTTGCTACTTTGGAGTTTCCGACTGGATCCCTCCCGATCAAGTATCTTGGCATTCCTCTTGCTTCTGCTAAACTCTCCTATAATGACTGCAAGCCTATCATTAAGAGAATTATAAGCGGAGTAAAGAGTTGGTCTTCCAAATACCTATCTTATGCGGGTAGGGTGAAGCTCATAAACTCTACCTCATTCTCCATCTAAGTTTATTGGTCTATGCTCTTCATTCTGCCATCCAAAATCATGACTGTGATTGATAGGGTGCTTCGTTGTTTCCTTTGGAAAGGGTCTTCTCTTAGTTATAGGGAGACTAAAGTTGTCTGGGATGCTATCTGCCTCCCGAAAGATGAGGGTGGGTTAGGTACAAAATAATATCAAGGAGTGGAACCAAATTGCTCAACTTAAGCGTGTTTGGAACTTATTCACCTACTCCAAAGCGATATGGCCGAAGTCTTGGGGATTTCTCCTCTCTTTCCAGTCTTCTTCCAAATCCTGCCAAGAGTACTATTTTCTTTGGCAATGTCCCTCCTCCTCTGGTAGAGTCAGTGATTCTTGTTACTTTGGAGTTTCCGACTGGATCCCTGCCGATCAAGTATCTTGGCATTCCTCTTGCTTCTTCTAAACTCTCCTATAATGACTGCAAGCCTATCATTAAGAGAATTATAAGCAGAGTAAAGAGTTGGTCTTCCAAATACCTATCTTTTGCGGGTAGGGTGAAGCTCATAAACTCTACCTCATTCTCCATCTAAGTTTATTGGTCTATGCTCTTCATTCTGCCATCCAAAATCATGACTGAGATTGATAGGGTGCTTCGTAGTTTCCTTTGGAAAGGGTCTTCTCTTAGTTATGGGGAGACTAAAGTTGTCTGGGATGCTATCTGCCTCCCGAAAGATGAGGGTGGGTTAGGTACATAATAATATCAAGGAGTGGAACCAAATTGCTCAACTTAAGCATGTTTGGAACTTATTCACCTACTCCAAAGCAATATGGCCGAAGTCTTGGGGATTTCTCCTCTCTTTCCAGTCTTCTTCCAAATCCTGCCAAGAGTACTATTTTCTTTGGCAATGTCCCCCCTCCTCTGGTAGAGTCAGTGATTCTTGCTACTTTGGAGTTTCCGACTGGATCCCTCCCGATCAAGTATGTTGGCATTCCTCTTGCTTCTGCTAAACTCTCCTATAATGACTGCAAGCCTATCATTAAGAGAATTATAAGCAGAGTAAAGAGTTGGTCTTCCAAATACCTATCTTATGCGGGTAGGGTGAAGCTCATAAACTCTACCTCATTCTCCATCTAAGTTTATTGGTCTATGCTCTTCATTCTGCCATCCAAAATCATGACTGAGATTGATAGGATGCTTCGTAGTTTCCTTTGGAAAGGGTCTTCTCTTAGTTATGGGGAGACTAAAGTTGTCAGGGATGCTATCTTCCTCCCGAAAGATGAGGGTGGGTTAGGTACTAAATAATATCAAGGAGTGGAACCAAATTGCTCAACTTAAGCATGTTTGGAACTTATTCACCTACTCCAAAGCGATATGGCCGAAGTCTTGGGGATTTCTCCTCTCTTTCCAGTCTTCTTCCAAATCCTGCCAAGAGTACTATTTTCTTTGGCAATGTCCCCCCTCCTCTGGTAGAGTCAGTGATTCTTGCTACTTTGGAGTTTCCGACTGGATCCCTCCCGATCAAGTATGTTGGCATTCCTCTTGCTTCTGCTAAACTCTCCTATAATGACTGCAAGCCTATCATTAAGAGAATTATAAGCAGAGTAAAGAGTTGGTCTTCCAAATACCTATCTTATGCGGGTAGGGTGAAGCTCATAAACTCTACCTCATTCTCCATCTAAGTTTATTGGTCTATGCTCTTCATTCTGCCATCCAAAATCATGTCTGAGATTGATAAGGTGCTTCGTAGTTTCCTTTAGAAAGGGTCTTCTCTTAGTTATGGGGAGACTAAAATTGTCTGGGATGCTATCTACCTCCCGAAAGATGAGGGTGGGTTAGGTATAAAATAATATCAAGGAATGGAACCAAATTGCTCAACTTAAGCATGTTTGGAACTTATTCACCTACTCCAAAGCGATATGGCCGAAGTATGGGGTTTTAGCCAGCTTACAGTTTTTTTGCCCATCATGTAAGAAGCTTTTGCTTCTCTGTAAATAGGCTGGAAAATGTGCGGAGACCCAAAACTGCCCCCCCCCCCCCCCCTCCAAGCATAAATTTAAGTCGATTAAGATTTGTTGCAGTCCATGCAGTTGGGTTTCAGGCACGCTAATACAGTGTTACTCTAGAATTCACCTTACCAAATAATCCTACATTACGTTCGACCACTATAGAACTTAAAACAAAAGGCCACTTGACAACAAAGAATGCTTGACAAACATAAACCATCAGAAGAAGACAAATAATAGGACACGAAATTGAAACAAACTTTACAGTATCAAGCATGGTACAAAGTTTCCCCCCACTGTCCAGACACATCCCCCCCTCTTACCATAAATTACTCACAATTCAAACCCAAACAACAATATGTAATCCCCAAAAAAACGAAACAAAAAAGAACATATAAACAGACCCTTTCTTTCTGAATTTGAAGATAAAAATAAGCTATCAACAAATAGTACAAAAAAGAAAAGTAATTAAACATACTGGCGTTGAAACAAACCACGAACCTTCCCCATCAGCTTGTTTCTTCTCTTAATCAGCAAATTCGATCTGTGTAGTGTAATTTTTTTAATCTGAGATTGATTTGGTCTTAGTTCTGTAAATGAGTTTCTTCTTCTTGGAGCTTTGATTATCGATATTGAGTACTAGTTTTCCAGGCTCACCAATTTTGTAGCTGTTAACAACCACCGGTTCTTCATTTGAAGCAATCTTCCTACTCTTTTGTACAATCACAGTGTACCCGCCTTCAGTTTCTGGTACAAACACAGCTCCATAGCTCACATCCCACCCCACAACTCTCGCTTCCCAAACCAGATGGCAAGGCTACACAAGTCAACCATTTTATTTAGTCAATTAAAGCTTCCATTTGGCTTAACTGATCAAAGTGATATTTAGCTGAGATGATATTTTCAGCAGAACATTTTAGTTATATTTGTATGGTCCTAAAACTAGAAATTATGGACCCAAACTAGACACAATAAGTTCACACAAATGAACCCTGAGTAAAAAACAATAGACTTTCTTCTTCTTCTTCTTTTGTTTCTCCCCTATTTTTCCGGCCAAACAAATACATTAGATTGAAACCCTTTATTTTTCCAATTATAAAGAAAACAGAATTCAATTAATTTCTTTCTTTTTGGTGCATACCTCAGAAACTGGTAATTCAATGACATGTTTAGCAGCCGGCTTAATGGTGACCTCAGTAACGGAGTCGGCAGTGGTGAATTCCTGCTCACCCTCTCTCTTAAGTCCGCCATACTGTACAGGTACTTGTTCAGGAGCTATGTATCTGTTCGTAAATGTTTAATAAACAGTCATTAATGGTAATGCAATAAATAAGAGAAAATGAGACTGAGGGCATTTATGTTTTAAGGTACTTGAAAAGGGTTTCTGCAGATTTGGATGGTCCAGCAAACACAAACTTGCTCTTAGTCCTCTGTGTAAGGAAAGGGCTTATCATCCTGTTAACGGCTAAATACCACCATGGAACATTTATGAACACCTTCACAAGAAACCGACAAGAAGAGATCAAGATACTAATCAAAATGATCAAATTTTAAAAAATAAAATAAATAAAGATAAAAAACCTGTTTGGCGAGGAATTCAGGGTAATTGTCCTGAAGCAATTGAAGGGCCTGCTTAGTAACAGTTCTAAGCTCCCACTTGCCAAGGCCAGGAGAGTTCTTAAGATCATGGACCTGAACGATAGACGAGATTCCATCCGGACTGAAATCGAGCTTCCTAATACTCTTCTCAAGAAACTGAATCCTCCATCGTAGAAACTTGGTCCGCTTTTCCTCATCGCTAAAAGTAGATTGATACAGCTCCTTGCTCTCAAACTCGCCGAACACGTTGTAACAAACCGGATGGCCTTCTTTATCAAACCCGTGCGTGAAAACAACCTTGTCCCATTCGTTTCCAAGATCCTCGTCGAGAAGAGCTTCGATCCCGAACTCCTTACGCCATCGTACCGTGTTCTTAATCATGGCGAAAGCATCTTTCACCTTGAAGTCTCTAGCTCTTAGAAACTTCAAGAGGATCACGTCGCTCCTCTCTTCTCCGAGAAGGGGGATTCCCCATATAAACACCTCTTCCGGTGGAGGTGGTGGTGGTGCAAGAGCGGACTCTTGTGGCTCTTCTTGCTTTGGTTCACCCGGAGCAATCTCCTCCGCTTCCTTGGCAGATGTTGATTCGGATTCTTTCGGTTGTGCTACGGTTGATGAGACAGCGACGATGGTCTCTTCTATGGCTTCTACAGTTTTCGCACCGTCTTCGTCTACGACAGCTACTTTCTCCACCGTCTCAGCCACAACCACCGCTTCCTCGGTCGGTGTCTCAATTTTCTCCACCACCTTCTCTGCCGTATCAGTCGATGGTTCGACTTTCTCTTCAGCGGTCTCGGATTCAACCTTGGGAGGCTCGTCACCAGGTTTGTCCTCTGTCTTCTTCTCCTCCTCAACCGCCTCAGCTGCCTTCTCTTCCTCCTTGGCTGGCGGCGGGGGTGGTGGAGCCACCACGGTGAACTCGTGCTTGTTAAGGGCGTCTTGAATGAGCTGCTTGAGCTCATCAAGGGCCTTTTTCTGTGGATCGGGAAGCTCACCAACTACGTTAGTCTCCTCCTTGAAAGAAACCGATGAATCGATCTTTTCAGCCTCTTCGGCTTTAGGTTTCTCATCCTCAACAGCTACCTCTGCCGCAGCCGGAGCGGGCTTAGTGGCTTCTTCTGGAATCGGGACAGGCTGAGGAGCAGATGGCGCCGGCGCTTCTTTCTCTGCAACTACCACCACTTCTTCTGTGGCAGGTACCTCTGCGGCTTCTGGCTTGTGGGTTTCCTCCGCCATGGATGGATTGTGATGATGACAGGTTCTGGAGGGAGGGAGAGAGAGAGAGAGGAGGGAAAGGATGAAGGGAAGTGAGAAAGAGAGGGAAGGGTTGAAGTTCGAAGGTAGGAGAAAGCGAAGGGGGGTGATTATATGCTTGGGTTGTTGAAAGGTAGAATAAGAGTACAGTCTGTCAGAGCCGTTTGCCAGCTGCTATACCACTACTTTGTTTGTTGTCATGGGCCCCACGCATTTCTCCAATCCCCCTAATTCTTCTTCAATTTCTCATTCTCAAAACCGCTGTCAAAATTAATCATCATCATCATGCATCTTCTACATTCTAACTTTTGAAATTTCTATATTATTACACAATTCTTTTTTTTCTTTTTTTTTTCTTGTTTTCTTTTTCCCTAACGGACGATTTAACGGTAATATTATGGTATTTATATGAATCGCTAATTTATTTCTTTCTTTTCGCTTTTAAAACCTACTTAAAATCTTTCGTAATAATAATAATAATAATAATAATAATAATAATAATAAATATAAAACAAAAGATAGATTTTATCGGGAATTCTGTGTGCATCACGTTGATTATCTTAGGTAGGCCCCGTAAGACTTTTGAGTACAAAAATGGTGAATTACTGTTTTCTTTTTCTCTTTAATGGACTAAGTATATATAAATATATATATATATATATATATATATATATATATAGATGCCAAGTCGTTGTCGACTTACTTGGACCCCACAAAGAGAACAGACAAACAAACGAAAATGGTAAAATATAATATTTGATTCCAATCAAGCATTGAACTAGAACTTATTTATATTTCCACGTAGTTTTCGAAGATTAATTTAGACATCTTATTAGTATAGAAGTAATTGTGATGTTAAGATACTGATTACTTGCGTTACATTCAATTGATACTTTTCTTCTCAATCCATGTCATCTATGATCTAATCTGTTAATCCGTATATACGTCTAATCCTAACAATGTTCATTACCAATTGCATAATAACTAATATAATTTTTTTTGTTTCTTTTAATACTTAACAACATGATATCTTGTTTTATTTGCTGTCTTACGTGGGTTGTCAGATATTACTTAATTATTTCATGGTCACTCAATCGGTGGCGTCTTTTCTGATGCTTGCATTTTTTGTTATTATAAAAAATCGTATCATTTGTACTACCGATAAACGTTTTAGTTGCGTCGGTAAATATTCATGTGCGTTATTTTTATGCTGATTGTATAGAGTCAATGAAGTAATAATCTAAACATAATGCCACATGTCAAGTTGTTATAGGTTGGAGTTTTAAAGTTTTATTTGACTACATGTTTAGCTAGGATTGGCCCATGTGTCAAATAAAACTTTAAAACTCCAACCTATAACAACTTGACATGTGATTTACGTATTTTTTATTAAAATATTGTGATAGATTAATTTATCGATTTTAATATTAATATGATATTATTTTATTATCATACTAATTTTGGTGATGCCTATTATTATCATTTTTGATGCAATTGTGATGTTTATAAATATCTTATTTATTAGTATCTTATATCTATGCATATTAAAAGTGATGCTTTTAAGCATTATAGTTGATATATTTATAATGTTTATATATATTCATTTATAAGTATTTTATGTCTCTTACATATTAGATATGACGCTTTAAAGCATTATATCTTATGTATATGTAATAATCATGGGCGTCACACTTTCATCAAAAAATCATAATCCAAAACTAGGTTGATAGATAATTAATACAACATGTAATAGTATCAAATTGGCAACTTTTCAATCTCAACACCCAATCCATTATAAAAACTAGTAAATTATAAATTCTTCAATATAATCTAGCTACCTAGGTAATACTCATGAATAGTACAATAATTTAACAACTTCATATATATACAACAAGATATTAAAAACCATGAATTATATTACAATAACTAAACAACCTCATATATTATAGGATAAAAAAACTTACCTAAATTTAATTAGAAGCTAATTAAGAACTAATCCTTGGAATAAGTATAAAGCAATCAACTAATTCTATATATATAAATAAATAGTGGATCTCTAGGAAAAAAAAGTAGCATAAGTAAATATTAGATAATTTAGAGTTTAAAGAATAAAAATATTTTGAATAGGATAAGTGAATTAAGAAATGGCCTAATAAATTGATCAAAGTTGGTAACCTTCATCATCATCTTCATCTTCTCCAACCTCGCTATCTTCTTCAAAATAGTCTTCCTAATCTTGTAAAGGATAAGCCCAATTCGGATCCATGTCTTTTCCCTCTTGATATGGTTGATCCGATGGAATATTTAGGTAGCTCCAATCATCAAAAAATTTATGCACAAATGTATTGGACACGGGAAATAGATCACTACCCTCTTCTACAGTTAATGGATGAAAGTTTGTGATATTGGGAAATGAAATTGCAAAATTTACATTTTCCGGCATATCTTCCTAGAAAGTTTCAATATTCTCCTTAAGCAGCTCTTCTTTGAGGTTGGTGTCTTTTGTTGGCAAGACAAACATATCTCTTTGAACAATCTTTTGAGCTATTTTCCAAGGATCTCTTCGTACCATATCTTTTAACAAACATATCACTTGAGAGTCATGTAATGGGAAAATGTATGGTCATCTTCGTACCATATATGACTTGTGTTAATTGCGATAAAGTCTTCATCATCAAGTAGCTCGGGGTCCTCTTGTTGGTTTGTGAACCAATCACTTGAAAAGTTACACGTTCTACCCAAACTTATAATGTAATTGCAATATCTCTACTAGAATTCCACAATAATTTTCCAAGTACCCTTCATCATTCTTTACAATTTTGCTTGCTTACATTAGTATGAGGGGTATGTCTCTTTCTAACTTCTTGATGACATCGATTGTTAAAGTTCTCGAACAAATTTGTTTAAAAAATAAGCACAACTCTTCAATTGACTTTTGAACAAATTTATCTTGCAAGTACCCTCGTAGAGCTACCAGTAGTACACATTGCATAAATACATGACAATCATGACTCTTTAGACCAAACATCTTACATTCTACCACATTCACACAATGGCTAATGTTCAAGGCATACACATCTGGAAATTTAATCTCCGACACCCACTCGCAAAATGATATGTTCTCTTCCCCCATAAACATGTACGTTGCTTTCTTGAATCCATTTTTTGTGGGATGAAAGTCTCGTCGAATTCCCAATAATGTCGTGTCCACTCTAGAATTTATGGAGTCTTTAGTTTTGGTCGAAATAAGCCATTAGTGTCCCGAGGAGGCTGTCAAAAACGTTTTTCTTGATGTGCTTGACATGGAGGGTATGTCTCACCAATAGAGTTGACTAATAAGGAAGCTCAAAAAAGATACTATACCTTGTCATATTTTTATCTTCTTCTCTTGGAGGATGACTCTTCTTACTATTAGAACCCTTACCAAATGGTCAAGTTTCAATCTCTTCAAGCTGGCATTGAATATCTTCTCATGATAGAGGCAAATGAGCCTCTTATATATTAATTTCTCGTACATGAACGTAAATGTTATCACTGCACCATTCATGGTCTTTGGGAAGCTATCAACGATGCTCTCTGTAAAACCTTTTTCTTCACGATTTAGCCATTTTACCTTAGTATTTCAATAACATTCAGGGCACGCTAGCATCCCCTTCGTGTTTCACTTAGATAAATTTGCATACGCTGGAAAGTTATTGATAGTCCATAAAACCGTCACATGTCGCTTGAACTTACATTTCTTATGAGCATTGTAACAATATATTCCCCCATGCCATAGTTCGTAGCTCGTCAATTAATGGATGAAGATATACATCTATGTCATTGTCTTGCGGTTTTGGCCCCACTATTAATAAAGGTATAAACTAATATGGATCTTTCATGGTCATCCAAGGAGAACAACTGTATGGAATTAGCATAACCGGCCAAATACTATGAGTATTGCTCAGATTCCCCAAACGGATTAAAACCATCACCGGAAAGACCGAACTGAATGTTTTTGGGATCATTTGTAACCCATTCGTGTTTCATGTTGAACTATTTCCACTGCATCAAATAGTCAGGTGCAGTGCCTTATGATCTCGTCATCATTCTTACTCTCATCATGGTGCCATGTCATTTTTTTTTTTTGCAACATCCTTTATCATAAATAATTGCTTCAACTAAGGTCCAACAAGGCAGTAATGTAAGTCCTTTCTGGGATTTTTATCTTATTCTTCCTCTATTTTTGTAGTATCCTTCTCCACATAATGGACACCATCTAAGCCCTTGTTATTCTTCCAATACAATATAAAATCATTCGGTAAGTGTGGATCAACACACACCAAACCCCCAAAGTCTTCGTATAACATTTAGCATGGTAAGAGTTTTTCAATAATATATCATCATCATGTAATATGAAAGGTACCTGTTGAATGCTCTATCAGTGACGTGGCACAATGACTTGATATGGAGCATATGCATCACACACCTAATTTTTGTATACCTGGGATACACTTTCTTGTCAGCATCTTGTATAATCTGGTCAAAGCAAGTGTCCATGCTTGACATGTAATTTTCATAATCCCCATCAAAATTCTTAGAGTGAGCCATGAAATGATCGTCTAAATTGAAAGTGGATGCTCATCAAGCCAATCATTACCCGATAGGAAAAATTTCTAATAAGATTAGGAAAGTATGACTTAGGCTTTACCTATAAATACAAGATATATATGGTGGCCAAAATCAACAAGTGCTCACACAAGCCTCTTGGATGAAAATCAAATAGAGAAAAGAGAGTATTTTCCATGCTTTTTCCCCAAGCTTATTATCTCATGTGTTGAGTCTTAAGTAGAAACTTAACCGAGGGAAACGAATCGTGTGGATAACAGAGGGCGAACACGTGAACATCTTCTTATCTTATTCAAAAAGAGTTCTGTAAATCAAAAAAAGTATTTCTTTTCCATAAACCTTTATTTAATATTGATGGGATTTACCGTACTTCCTACAAAATATATTATATATGATATAATTATTGTATGATCGGTCTGAATATAAACTATTTATACTATGATATGATCTGAATAATCTTTTAAATATTTATTCTGTTGCATCACAGAATAGGGCAAGCCAATTTTCGTTCAATCACATAATAAATAGTTTGAATGTACCATGACAAATTCAATGTCAACCATCACAAAAATTTGAATGACAATCACACATACTGTATCATAAAAACATACTATATGTTTTTTAGAAAATATATTTTCACTCGCTAGATACAATCTCAAAGTAACACTTTGAAGTTAAACTATGAAAAGACGATGAAAGGCATTGTTACTGTATGATAAAATAACGGTGTGCTGATATATAATCCAGTTTAGACATGCATGAATAAAATAGTACATGAGCAATTAAACTTGTCATTAACATTAGATGTGAGAAATCAGACTTATCATTAAACATTTGAAGCTCAATCATCACATAGTATTAGGCATGTGTTCCATGAAATAGAATTTAAGCAATTCAAAAATTCAAATAGTTTGAAAAGGCATGGTTTCTAAACTAGAATTCCAGTACCTACATTCATTATCAAAGGCATCAACTTCTATGGAAAACAATGGAAAGCCAATGCAAGGATTTGTTACTATAAATAAATCATTAGATGTGTCATTAAATTTAGACATAAGAAATCAAACTTGTCATTAACATTAGACATGAACAACAGGACTTGTCATTAACAATAAATTATTCAAATCACTAGCCTTGTCATTAACATTAGACATGAGCAATCAAAGTTTTCATTAAACATTTGAATGTTAACCATCACATAGTGTTAGGCATGTGTTCCATGAAAACTTAGGTAAGTAATTAAGACATGAAATAATAAACCAGAAAACAAGAAGGCCTGACATAACTTGCTTACACCTTTCAAGACTTAATTGGTTCATCCAATAGAACTTATGATTCTTTAACTGGATCATGAAATAAAAATCTGCTTCAAAGAATGAAAATTTACTGGATTCCCTCGAAAGAATGAAAATTGGGGAAAGTTAATTTTTTTAGCTAAAATTTTAAGTGAACACTTTTTTATTAGTCAAACATGCACCAAAATTTTGACTGACTAGAGCCGACTACTTTCATCGATCAAACACAAATAACTGAATAGATATAATCGGTCATCAGTCTATTCGGTTACTTAGTTTTTGGCCGACTAGTAATCAGAACCATAAACAACTATGTTCATTGAGCTGAACAAGAAAAGATTCTATCAATCAGTAATAATTGAAAATCATATATTAGACCGATGACCTGATTGTAATAATCTTCTGACTAACAAAAATTGATTATTTTGGCAATGAAGTAGTACGACCGACGTTCAAAATCTAATATTAGACTCACCAACAAGAAACGACGACGAATACATATGTTGTCGAAGCCTATCAATCTAAAATCATCGATTACATCAATGATTGCCGACCAATTCATCGGTCAAACTAGTGTTTGACTCCAATGTATTCTACAAATTTAGCACAACTCTAATAGTCCTAAATCTTTCTGAATTCTCATTCTCCCATATTTAAAATATGTGATTATTTTGTGGACCAGCCCAATGAATCATTGCCAAGTGGAAAGGGAGGAGAGTTGTGGGTTGATGAAATGACACAAATGCCCCCCATGAATACATGAGGTTTATTTTTTGGAACTGGTTCTTAACTTCAACCTGGAAGGAGATCGATGCCTTATAACATCTCAATCCGATAATAAGAGCAAACTCTTACATTGAGTAACGGAGAGCATGCTCATTTACGATATGTCATGCCTCGTACTTCTTTTTTAATTGAGTTTGACGGACGATCAAGAAACTCACTATTTGAGTGGGAATGAAATCCTCTCATCAAAAAACTTTAAGAAATGGTCAACATATGATTTATTAAACATTTTCAACTTTCTATAATTAAGATTTCTCTTAATCATAACAAACACATCATGCAGCTTTGTACAAATAGTAATCGAGGAAGAAAAATAATCGTTAAATTTCAACATCCGAACAAATCTAAGTGATAGATCCCTCTAAAAACAAATAAATCAAAAAATTGAGATGAATTTCGGTCTGAGTTAATACTCAGACCCAAATCTTTGTGATCTACAAGATTTCAGTTTGAATATCTCAAATCAAAATCTTGTATGTCAAAACATATTGTACAATTTTCATATTCTTCGGATTAAATTTGGTTATCCTCCATTAATAGTTGATGAGGGAGAGAACTATAGAGAAGAGAATGGAGCAAAGAGAGAGAAGATTTTAGTTCGAAGATTTAGGATTTGAATAACAAATCGATTTGAAGAAGGGGTAAAGAAGAAGATGTCTGATGAAGGGAGGGTTCAAATGTCTTTTCCCAAATTTTAGTATTATTATTTTAATAGTTTCTTTTTTATTTTAGGAAGACAAAAAACAAAAAAAACAAAAAAGAAAAGAAAAGAAAAGAAGGGTACTTAACAAAATGATTATTAAAGGAAAGGTAAATACTAAAATAGTCTCATCAAAGATTTTATTAAAAAAAATGTGAAAATTTAATGATAGGATTACAAATTTAAATTCTTCAAACAAATTCAAAATAGATGTATACGCCTACTAAATATTATTTCTTCATGAAACTGCTTAATCTAAATATTATTTATTTACCAACAAAACTCACAAAATCCAACACATGATCATTTTCAACAAAAATATCATTTTCAACAAAAATATCATTTTCTACCGCTGCAGATTGTACTGGGATTATTAAGAATCGAGTGATGGAGAGTCATAAAACCATGATCAAAAGAGAAATATCTAGGTTTGATCAAAGTAAGCCTTTAATTTAAACATGGTCATAAGAGAGATCCAACAATAGATCAAATTATATTTCACAGTTTCGGGTAAACATACTAATTTCGATCAAATTTAAAAATTATGAGACTATTTATTTATTTATTAGACTAAAAATCTTTGGTGTTAATACACTTCTTTCTAATTTCTTATAATACAGTAAAATTTTAATAAATTAATATTATTTAAATTAAAAAATTAATTAATTAAATAAAATATTAAATAATTGATAAATTAATAATTTATTAATTATCAATTAACTAATAATCTACTAATTTATTAATATATTTTTAATGTATCAAGATCATTTAAAAGTAAATTAAATTTAAATTAATATTGACAAATATAGAAAGAAGATTCGCTTTGCCTCAAAGCAAATCTTAAATTTAAATATTTGTTAAGAAAAATTAGAAATAATATCTAAATTAATATCAATTAAAATAATTATTTAATTTATTATAAAATATATAATAAAAAAGATCTTATATAATAAAATCATTTAATCATATATATTATATATTATAAAATTATTAATTTATATATTATATAAAAATTTTATGACTTATTTATAATATACCAATTTATAAATTTAACTAATTATTAATTTAATATATTATATCTAAATCATAAACCATAAAAAATATTATTTAAAAGTATTATTACTTGCATTGAATATTGTGGACCCAACTTAACTTCGATGGAAGTGCTCGTACCGAATGAAGGGGAGCCGAAGCCTTTTTTTGGCAGAGATTCTAAAATTTCTGTAAGCGTAGGACATTGTAAATTAAAAATCAAAAGTTTATAGAAAGCGCCGAGTTGGACAAAAGACTTTAGGCAGGAGGAGGAATTTCTAGAACGCTTTTAATCAAAAGAAGCCGACGTTTTCTTCCAAGCCAAGTAGTGAACCAATCTGGATCACCATCAATCACTCTGTAACCTGCTTTTGTATACAAATTACGTGCCCCCATATCATCTTCATACGCCCTGAGGGCAAGAAACTGAAAGCCCCAGATCTCAGAAAGCACGTCACAAGCCTCGAGCAGTGCAGTTGCTACCTTCCGTCTCCTGTTCGTTTGTATTAAACATAAATAAATGTAAATCTCATACTTGATTCGGACATTATCAAAATATAAAAACCGTAGCTTATTTCAAGATTACGTGAGCACGGTTGCACCTGAAATTCTGCGATACTGCAATCCCAGACACGTAGAGATATTCCTGTGCTTCAAGCGGGAGATGTTTAAGTACCGCTTGATCTCTCAATACCGTTACGTCTGCTACACCAACTATTACCTCATCTCTGTATGAAGAACTTTGTGGTCCCACCGCCACCAAACAAGCATACCTTTTTTAATTATCATGTCTTTAGTGACATTTTTATCAAATGAAGGCCGATAGAAAGAGCAGTAAGCAGTATATTCTTCAATTAACTTGTGTGTTTTTGGTTATGTTCTTTTCAGTTTTAGTTATACAATAGATTTGTAATACTAATCTCATCATGTGTGTTAAATTATTGTTGAACTCCAACATAACTTCTGTATAAGTTAAAGAAGCATTGTCAGATTTACGAAATTATTCTTGAACTCGGACATAACTTTTTTTTTTGTTAAACGCACTTATTTGTCTAAAATAATCATTGACTTTTGATGTAATTTAATCATTTTCTGTGTTGACACAATATTAATAGTGTGTTCATTTTTAACTTTTACGCAACAAGTTCATCACATACATAGTCTCCTAAAATTTGTATATATTTTATATAATTTAATGCAAATATGATTTAAAGCAAACAGCTTACCTGTTTGAGGGTGAATTCCTCATCTTGTAAAGAAGTCCAGAAAGCACTTCGGCCTGTATTTGCAACAATCCAACAAAGCAAAAGTGTTAGAAAAGAAGGGAAGCAATAAGCGAAGAAATCAATAATAACTTACCGAAAGAGATGTAAATTATGTAAAGAAAACTACAAGAATGTTACAAATCCAAGGAAAGGGAAGAGCATTACTGTAAGAGGGGGAAAAAAAAGAAGAAAAAGAAACAAAAATAGAGGAGATAATAATTAACCTCGAAAAAAAGGAAGAAAAAGCGATTGAAGATGGCAACAGGTTCATGAAATGCTTCAGCTTGAACTTTGGCCGCCTTCCTCATGTCAACATCTTCTTTGACCAATCTCCTCACCCTCCATCCTTGCTCACTATCTACCAAATAATCACTATCCCATTTTGCAGTTACCTTACCTGCATTCGGTACAATTCTGGTTCCATCAATCATATATGTTCTTTAAATCTCCTAAGGATTTTGTACTCATGTGCAGGCGCAGTTTAAAGCTTTTGCATGACAAATTAGCCAAAATGACAGTAAGCTACAAAAAAGTCACCTCACCCACATTCACATCGGTAGCAGTTACACAAGGTTGAGCATTTTCACAAAGAACAGACTCGGCATATGGTTCTTCTTTTATGGTTCCCCTTATATTGATGTATATATCTTCTTCATCAATTTTCACAGGATATACGCACAGTGTTCTTAAAGCTGGTGTGACATCATTCAACACTAGGTTTTTAGGATACCATTCTTTGATAGCTCCAGTTCGAATATCAAATGTGCTATTAGTTTTTGGACATACTATATAGCCATCCTGGAGGAAACAAGAAAAATGAAAGAACTTATCAGGGGAAAAGAAAAAAACAGGCCTACTTAATATGCATCTTGTACTTATCAAAATTTACCTTATACTGTTGGAAAAGTGAGAAATATACAATCTGGATATTAAACAAAAGAAGCGACATATTATAGGACACCAAGTTGAACAAAAAATACAGAGTTTTACACTGTTGGAAAAGTGAGAAATATACAATCTGGATATCAAACAAAAAAAGCGACATATTATAGGACACCAAGTTGAACAAAAAATACAGAGTTTCTGCAACCTAGATTCAAGATATAGGTTTGAGAGGGAGCGTGACGGTGGTGCTTGGGATAGGGCAGTGAAAAAAATATTTTGAAATTTTTAGGGGCAAAACTTTTTCTAAAATAAATTTTGAAACAGATGTTGGCATAGCAAGTTGGATTGAATTGGGTGATGATTATCCGCCTATAATTAACGGAATTGGGGGTCTGATGCATATATGGAAGCAATGAAAATTTCAAGGTAGGGATAAACCCAAGCCAAAGGCGAATCTCACACCTCTTCGCTTGGGTTGGCTCAACATCTCACCACAGCCCGACACGGCATCGTTTGGAATTCTCTTAAGAAAATGGAATCCTCTAATGTTTAATTCAGACAACAAAACTATTTTTTTATTCATCATAATTGGGCCTGTATATAGCCATACATTCACTTAGAACTTTGTTTAACAAAAGCTAGAAACTAGAATTGAACTCGGAACAAATTAAAAAAAAAAAAAACCAATTAGATATAATAATCCAAAGAACTAAAGTGGGAAAATGAGAAACTTTAAAGTGGAGAGCACAGCAAGATGCATGGCAAATACATGATCCGAGTAGTTAGTTTTTAACTAAAAATTTCTTTTGAAGTTTTGGAGAAAGTAATTATCCAGACAAGTATTTTAATCGAAAATTTATCGTACTAAATATAAGAATAACAATGATAACATCAATGGAAATGATACCTTGGTTAGCTTGGCATTTAGGAAGCCTTCAGTATAAGAACCTTCAGCAGGGGACTTATTCTCAACTGCAAAGATCTCGTCCTTATACCAGAGCAAGAGTATCGTTTCACCCTCCTGATTAATCACGCGCCGCTCTCCCCTCGGAAGCGCTGAAAGCGGAACGACGGCCACCCAATTATCTTCGCCATCGCCTGACGACGAGGATTTCTCCGCCACGGAAACGTCAGCTGCCTTGCACGTGATTCTCCGATGAGTAATTGGAAGGCAGGATTGGTAATTTTTCGTTAATGCTGGGTTATAATTGTACTTTTTCCTTTTGGGGAGGAGGAGCTGTGGGCGGTAGGGGAGAATGGGGATCCATGGAGGGGTGATCAGGTAATTTAGGAGAAGTGTAGGGGCATGTGATGGAGTAATTGTTAGTTTGGAGGAAGTTGGCATGAAGAGATGTTAATGAAGGAAGGGCCGTGACAGGAGAAGGGAGGGAGGAAGAGAGAGAGAGGGTAAAGTAAGGGGAAGGAAGGCGGAGAGTTTCCATTTGCCACAGGAAGTAGATAACGTAGGAGGGCCAAGAATGAAGGACAAATATAGACAGCCAGGGATGAGCAGTATATTCTTATCCAACCCTACTTGATCAGATCCCGTGAATAAGGTCGGATACGGACCCCGAATAATAATTTTCAAAAAGTAGTTAGATTGGGTATTTAATTCGATTAGTTTTTATAAGTATCTAATATATCAGGTGAGGTGATGGATCCATCATAAGATATATTAGATATTATTATATACTTCAAAAAATAAGAAAATAAAATTTGAATTTGTGTTCACAGAAATTTTTTCTTTCTTTTTTTTTTTTTCAATTTTGCAAAGCTTCTTCTTTACTTAGTATATAAATAGAATAAGAAATTGAAGGGTATTATTATTGGTAACCCCAAATCAAGGACTGAATTTCACTCTAAAAGGAAAAAGAAATAATATTTTTGAAAGCAAAAACAGATCCACAAAAACAGATATATCTAAATTAGATCCCAAATTTTGGGATATTTCCAGTTTAGGTCGGATACAAACTAGTCCGCTGGACGAACATACAATGCAATGATGGCGGGGTTGGAGAGAAATGAAAGGATGAAACCGGAGGTGGGAATGAAGTGTAAATTATGAAACATAAATGAATAAAAATAAAATACGATGGTTGGGTATTGGTGGTCATGGCAGTACCAATGGTGGAGTTGTGCTTGACCTTTGGGTTTCAAATGAAAAATAATTTTAGATGCAAAAATATATTCTTAGGAAGAAAGTATGAATAAAAGATTAGACTGGCGGGCAGGGTTGGGTGGTGGTGGTCGTGACGGTACCATGATTTCCTTAGGTATATAAAAGGAAAGAAACTAACTTTGATTGGGGATGATTAAAAATAAAATATAAATAAATCAAACCCTAAATTGATCAGTAATATTTCTAAAACAGTGTACGTGTAAATTGTGTTTAGCTGGAATTAATCTAAACAAGCATCTTGAATTAGAGAGAACAAGTATCAAATAACATTAGATAATACAACTAAAAACATTATAAATGGTTGGTAGTTGAAACCAAGTACATAGAGGTAGTAGTAGAATCATTAATTAATATAATATTATTAAATTAAATTAAAATCGGATCTTAATTTATTATTTAATTAGTAGAGTTGTTGGGCAGAATCTCAAGACTGGCAAGCTGCTCAATATTGAAGGGATATATGATGCTAAGATCCCCCTCAAATGCCTTCCTCCCCATAATCATATTCACAGCTTCCGTTGGATGAAACGCATCCCAAAACACATACTCGTTCCTGTTCGGACATGGCGTTTGGAATGGAAGACATGTTATCTGCCCTCTGTTTCTTCCAATCCCACAGCAACCCCTATTTGTCACCCTAAATCCTATACAATTCATTAAATAATTACAATTTTAGTCATTAATAAATAATAATATTTAATTACTGAAGCTTATACTCACGTACCATATTCTCTGGGGCTTGTGAGGATGTCCTCAAATATACGGGCAATGTCCACGTAAGTAAATCTGGCACCTGTCAGCCTGGCATTCAAATTGCCGATCATCGTCTTTACGTTTGCATTAAAAGGTTGAACAAGCTGGTTTACTTCCTCCGAACATCTTCCAATTGGGCTTTGGGCTAATATGCTAGGAATGCAGCCCATCTGCCCTACTCCCCCTATCACAAATTTCCGTCCTCCCAGATTGTAAAGTCTCTGTGTTCAAAATGGGCCGCGGCCCAAAATTACTTTAAAATTTCAAAAGTTTATTCGTTTTTATTTTATTTTTTTAAGAGAGAATTGGAATTAATATTCTTACGGTGAGCTGGTGAGTGTACTTCTGGACCAGTAGATATGCGTACTGTTGAGCATTATACTGGTTTCTGGTATTGTAGTTGGGCATTAGATAATTGTTCAAGTAGTCGTTGCTGCCCATTCCTATGAAGAACAGGGATCGTCCGATTGACCGACCTAGATTGTCTGCCCCTACATTTTCCCTTAATTGATTCAGAGTGTTCTCAAAGTTTCTTATTTGTTGATCGAACGGTATACGATCCACCTGCTCACAGCAACATTAAGTTATTTTCAGAAGTCAAAGCTTTTTTTGTTAATTTCTTTTTAAAAGTCAAAGCAACAAGATAGTGAGTTATTTATTAATATTATAATTTTAAGTCCGAGCTTCCGCATGTATATAATCTAAAAATCAAAGGTTGACTAAGATAGACAGCTAGATTTAAAAAATTATACGTAGCAAGTGGAAAAAATAAAAATAAAAATAAAAAGTGAAAAGAAAAATATAAAAAATAAAAAGTAAAAAAATAACATACGAAGTTTCCGCCAGTGGCGTCCAGAATTCCAGAAGCGGCAGAAGCGTAGTTGACTCCATGCAGAAGTTGGTCGCCAGACGCTTCCGAGTATGGAGGAATAAGTGGAAGTCCAAGAAGATCAGCTGCACATCGTTAATGTAAGAAACCATTTAGAGAGAAGGGGGGAGAGAGAGAGAGAGAGAGAGATCGAGAGAGATCGGACCTATTTGGTCGACAATGGTGTAGCCATTGGAGAAGCGGCCAGTAGGGCCTCCATTGAAATCAATGCCGTAAGGCAGATAGTTGGCCTTTGCCAAGGAGTTGAGGTTGTTGTTATTGCCATTGTCGATGAGAGAGTCTCCAAAAATAAACATGGCTGGAACCATTTCTGCATCTTCATTTTGGCCTGAAGTTGCACCATTGCTGAGCAGCACCGTCAACAAAAAAACAAGGGAGGAAGATAGCTTTAGATTAGCCATAAATATGCATGTGCTTCCTGTTATGATCATTTGTTTGAGCGCATGCCTGTGTTTTCACTTTTTTGTGTTTCCACAAAGGCGAGGGTCTTGTGAGAGCTCTGGTAATTAAAGAGGGGGTGTAAATATGAATGGCCAAGTGGCAGTTGAGAAGGTAATAAATGAATTATCGGCAAAGTGGTAGTTGAAAAGGTAATAAATGGGTCATCTGTTTTGTGGATCGGTGTAAATACCAACTCTGATTAGGCACTAGCAAATGGTCGAATTTCGGTCTGAGTCAATACAATTTCTATGATCGAGCCCGACCGCCCATTCCTCATCCCCGACCGCCTTTATCCCGAATAAGTGGCTGGGCGGGGCGGGGACTGGCCTTTTTTTTTTTCTCTTTGGAATACGAATTCAATACAGGATATAAATTCAATACTCAAATCAATCACCCAGAAAAAGTATTATTGAAAGGAACTCTTCTTTAGGCTAAAAGAACATAAACCAATTACTGAGATTTCTCTTAAGAGAAAGCTAAGTTAGTTTTAACATTAGAAAAAAAAAAAAAAGGTTTTTGCTTCTCCATCAAAATCTGAATCTCGGATTTCTCAACTGAAACATATGCAGAAAATCATAAACAAATAGTTGACTTCCATAAATCTGTAAAGCAAGCTAAAAGAAAAATACAATCCAAACAGGTGAGAAAGAAAGTATCTGATGATGCAAAATTGACTTTCAATAATATGTTTGACCCGATCAATTTCTAAAAATAAAAAAGATACTGTTAGGATTGTATCTAATTAAAAAGTATCGAATATTCGATTAGGATTGTATTAAATATCTGATCCGATCGAATTCGATATCTTTTCTTTTTTGTTAATTGTTTTAAATTTAAATTTTATTAGTTCTTTGTGAAGATAATTTTTATTTTTCATTTCCGATATATTTTTTAATTAATATATATTTTTTTCCTTTCAAATATTTATTAATAAATTTTCATTAAATTTAATTAAATGACTCACGAACTCTTAGTTTTTTATTTTTACATTAAAATTTTCTTAAAATACACTTATTTATTTATTTTCTTATATAATTGTACATTATTATTTGTCCTTAAATACTTGAAGTAATTGCTCAATTAAATACCAAAAAATAATATTTTTATTTTTCCATTTATTTTGTCAATTATATTTATTACATTTTTAGTTTTAATAGATTTTTATTTATTATTTTCCTAAATAAAATTTTTTAATTAATTATTTCTTAAATGATAATTGACTTTTCTATTAAATATATATATATATTTAAAAAAATACAATCTTCAATTAAACACATTAATATTTTCTTACCAGAAGAAATTATATAATATTTAATACTACTTATAAAATACAAATTAAATTATCTCTAAAAAATTTCTATTAAAAAAAAAAAGGATTGCGGTCGAGCCGGATCCTATCCGATATAATCCAACTTTCATTTGATCATAGTAGATTCAATCCGATCACCCTCCAACACTGTCGGATCCAACCGTACTCACCGCTAAGGACAAGTATTAATACTCATCTCTAGCTAAACTCACTGTTCAACTAATCTCGAAACAATTACAACAGAATATGGTTACTAGTAAGCTTCATTGGAATGGATGTTAAGCCTCACACTTATTTCCTGCTCATATTCATATTCGTATCAGATTGACTGTTCGAATTTCCTCCAGTAGAGCATTTCTCTTTATCTCCAACTTGAACGTCTAGTATGCGTTTTAGGCAAAACCCAGTCCACGTCCTTTGCTCTCTCTCTCCATTTCCAAAGCTATACAAACAAATTAGAAAGCGATATAAACAAATAAATATAGAGGGTAGAATGCAGTTTGCCTAAAATCAAGATCTGTTTTCCATCTTTTAAAAGAAATATAGCTGCTCTTAGATCTTTTCCTAATTAGCTAGCTACCCCTTATGCTTTTCATTTCCATAACAAATCTTGACCCAGTTTCTATACAGATATTACTTCTTCTCATTGATCTTGTTTTATTTATTTATTTTTCTTTTCTTTTCCTTCACGTATTTAATGGTTTTATAACTAAATAGAGACTCTGAAGTTGAAACTCAATCTGAGACGAGTTTCTCCGGTTGCATACTGCTTGTGATGATGATCAAATTAAACAATGTTGGGGAAAATAAGTGTGTTGACTATTTATTTTTCCTTATGACGGAGAATCAGAGATAACCATGATCTCTCACTTCTAGTTTTGTTGTCGAGAATTTCATCAATATGAACTTGTCTTCACTTCTGGTGTGACCTTACGAAAACGTCTCGGTAGTAGAAAAAGAAGAGATAAAGAGAAAAATTTTCTACGTTTTTTTTTTTATTAATATTTTCTTTTGATCGATCTTATAATAAGTCCTTAGGTTACTGAAAGTGAAAAGTTAGAGATTAATACAATTACGTCCACATTTTCTGTAGTATTCTGCATCTATACGTATACGCTTGCTTTTCTTCTTCATCTATTCGTTTGGATTCACATTCGTCCAAGCTCATAATTTCAAGCTACAGAACGTGATCATATACTGATAAGGTTGTATTTTTTGTACTATTTATTTAATTATATATTTATACATAAATCTTTTTTATGAATCACATATACATAAATTTTCAATGCACTATCTCTTTTATTTTTGGTTAGTAGAACAAATAATCATATTAATGGGTCAAACGGGTAGTATTGTAAACATCTTCTAGCCTATAGTTATGTTATTAAAACCTTTTCTTTATTACATAAAAGGATATATAATTAATTGTAACTTAATTAGTTTACCATAATAAGTTAATTAAATTTTCAGTAAATTTTAAATGTCCCATGCAGCATAAAATTCACCCATAGAGAAGTACAAGAAGGCTTGCTCATCAGACATAACCCCAACACAGTCGGTTAATCATAAACTCAACACTCAGGTACGTAGGATGGATGTGTATGCCTACATCTTCACATTTTGAAATATATTAGATACTTTATAGTACTATCAGTAAGAATCTGCAAAGCTACGTCAACAAATCCAAATGCTGCAGAACTCTAACAGGTGATCTCATTTATGCATTCTTTGTTTAAGTAACTGTAGTTCAATGGTTACCCAATATTATTCCCGAACGAAATAGAAGTTCAAATTTCCAAAATCTTTTTAGAATTCGAACTATAAAGAAAAAACTTCTATTAGTTGTTATCCTAATTATTGTGTTAAAGAGCTAAACCAAGTAGAAAACGAACTTGAGCCAGGCTTAGCAAGGATCAGGGCCAAGAAGGTAGCGTATATATGTATATTTGATCATAACAATTAATAATAATGGTGAATTTGTAAAAATTGTCTATTAATTAATTTGAATCTCCATTCTAGCGGAAATTGAATACTTGCAGAAAAGGTGGTGCATAAATCCTACATTTTGTAATGACATACATACATTAACCATATCATATCATCTATCTGTCAACGATTCTTCAGTGAACATTTATACGGTTAATTAATTACTACTCTTACAATCTTACTTCATGCATGATGTAGGAGATTCAAATGGAGAATGAGAATATATACGTACCTACGCACCAAGGTATATATATTATCAAATTAATTTTTAATAATTGATCAATTAATTCGCAATGATTCAAAGTAATACGTGAAAACCATAAATTTTTCAGATAACATAAATTAAAAGGACTGGGCAACAGAATATAGTGTCTGGACCAGAATACACCGCCATCTAAACACTCGTTTCCCGCAACTTCTTCCATGATCAGGAAATGGTCGAGGCTGGAACCCATGCTTTCTCGCCTCAGGACAAGGAGAATATCAATATTTCCATCTTGGGTAATTACAATTTAAAATTATATATATTTCTTGTTTATCAGGCGTATGCTTCTCTTACGAGAAGCGATGGTGGGTCTTGTTAGGCTTGGATAAATTGTTGACATTAGATTATAATTTCTGTTGATGCAGATAAACGTGGATGGATGGACATGGAAATCTATATCACACTATAGTTTATAAAATAAAGCTATAATATACAATGCATTTCCAGTTTTAATATTTAACTACTAAAAGCTATTATCTTGTGATATTGGGGGTGCTAGCTACTACTGCTGTTTTTGTTGAAACGGCACGGACCAGATTTGCTGGATTGATATTGAAAAATAAAATGAAATAAAATAAGAGGAAAAAAAAAAAAAAAAACACAAGTGGAACAAAACAAAAAAGGGAAACCGCGTAGCAATGTTTTTGTCCAAATAGGATAATGTCTGGAGAATGTAATTAAATCTAAATCTTAAATCTTAAATACTATGAAACAACTCTTTTGTATAAGGACAGCCTAGGACACGCGGCTTATATCATCAACTGTCATACGTCCAAATCCTGTCAAATGTTTTGTAAATGAAAGAATCTAGTTAAAAAGATTTAAAATAAATGACTTTAGTGTAATATAAAATATTAATTGTCAACTAAATCAATAGAAGTGTTCTCCATTGAGAAGGGTACTGAATCAGAGTCGAACAAGCTTATGCGCATGGATCTAATCTCCTTCTCAACTACCCCCACCCCCCAAAGAAACGAAAATAGACAGAAACCCTAATTGGATTCAATATACTTCGAGAACGGAAGATATATTCTGAAATTAAGGACAAACTAGTCATTTCATCAAATACATAGAGAACTAAGAAGAAAGGTAAGATTTTCTGTAAATGGTGCGAATTTCCTCCTGTAGTGCATTTCTCTTTATCTCCTACTTCTACGTCTTCTATGGGTTTTAGGCAAAACCCTGTCCACTTCCTTCTCTCTCTCTCTCTCTCTCTCTCCAACGCTATACAAACAAATAAGAAAGCGAGATAAATAAATCAATATATAGGGGTGTGTAGCTTGCGCGTAAGATCAAGTCTTGGGATTAGAGAAGTCTTCCGAAAGCTGAAGGTGGCCGGAGAGTGAGAAAAAGCAAGGTCTGCTGTTCATCTCTTAAAAGAAATATTTCTTCTTTCTAATAATAGCTAGCTACCCCGTATGCTTTTCATTTCCAATAACAAATCTTAATGTTCCGAACTAAATCCGTATACATTAATACATATATCATGCAAGTTTTTTTTCCTTTCATGTTTAGATCATGTTGCCAGGCAACAAGATCTTCTTTCCTTCGCATGAAGATTTCTTCTTTTTTTTTTTTTTCATAAACTTTCCATCTGTCTCTAATATTTTCTTTTTAGAACAGTTCAGTTTCTTCATCTTCGTTTCTAGATTTTGATTGGGTTCACAGAAAATCATGGTATAAGTATATACACATATAATCTACTCAACTTTTAAACAGAAGAAAAGAAAGAATTTTTTTTTTTTTTGTCAAGAAATATATATAGATCGCCCTCAAGCTCATTTCTTGTCTGTGATCTACACAGAACATGGAGATTGGGTTTGTTTTGATTTTTCAGTTGTTTGTTTGAAGATTGTCTCTTTATTTCTAACTAGTTTCTAGACCACCCTAATTAACTCAATCTGTTAATCTTGTTCTCGATCCAGTTTCTACACAGATATTACTTCTTCTTATTGATCTTGTTGTTTTATTTATTTATTTATTTTTATTTTCCTTTCCTTATCTAGGGCTTCGTCCTTCTTGATCTATGGAGTATTTACCTAATTAACTCAATCTGTTAATCTCCTGTTCAATCTATTATGGAAAACCTAATTAATGAATGGGATCTCTATCCTAATTGAAAAATCTTACAGTATGGATTTATCTGAGTTGTTTAGTATGCCTTTTATTTTTTACTCGACACGCAACTGAAAAATATTTAAAGTGATATACAAAAATATTTTCTTTCTTCTTTTTTTCTTTTTTGACCGAATGGATGACGAAATATTTGACAGTGTGTATCATCAATGGGGAGAGGAAAGATTGAGATCAAACGCATTGAGAACACAACTAATCGGCAGGTGACGTTTTGTAAGAGAAGAAATGGTCTGCTGAAGAAAGCATATGAGCTATCTGTCCTCTGCGATGCTGAACTGGCCCTCATCGTCTTCTCCAGCCGTGGCCGCCTCTACGAGTACTCTAACACTAGCGAGTAATATTATCATAATTCCTTTCCCTTATTCATTTATTTTTTTCTAATTTACATACATCATCATTTTGTGCTGATTTCTACATATGTATATACATAATTCCTTTCCCATGTATATATATAGGTGTACAGATGCATGTGGTTGCATACTGTGTGTGATGAACTATTAAACAGTGTTAGGGAAAGAGCGCTAGCTGTAAACTAGGTTCAAGTGTTTTTTATTTTTTTATTTTCATTAAAATTGGGTTGACCTTAAGACTTAAGTTGACTATTTATCAGTAAGTTCTTATTCCTTATGAGGGAGAGTCAGTGATAACAATGATCTCTCACTTCCAGTTTTGTTGTCGAGAATTTCATCAATATGAGCTTGTCTTCACTTCTGGTGTGACCTTACGAAAACGTCTCGGTAGCAGGAAAAGAAGAGATAAAGAGAAAAAGTTTCTACGTTTTCTTTTCAAATCATGAAAGCGTTTTATATTTCTGTAGTATCCTGCATCATTAGGAAGAAAATCAAATACAAAATAAAAAACCCTTTTCAAATGTGAAAAATGGGTTTTGTCTGTTACCAAATGAAAATACCTTACCTATACTTACATACTAAACTGCTTGGATTCAGACTCGTCTAAGCTCATAATTTATAGCTACTAAATGGTGATCATATATTGATAGATATTTTAATCACAAGGTTGTATTTTTATTTATTAATTATTTTATTTTGAGTAGTATATATATATATATATTGCAGAACATTCATGAATCACATACATAAATCTTCTAATGAAACACATAGGCAAATAACCAAAAAAAAAAAAAAAAAAATTAATAATCATATTGATGGGTCAAATAACAGTCAGTCATTTCACTATTAGTCCAACAAATTTGCAGTTTGCATCAACAAAGTAGGAAGTAGGAGAGATGTTTACTTCTTAGTTGTGTGCTGCCTGCACTTTCAATATATAGATCAGAGTTTCATTCTAGGATGTTAGGCTGTTGACTATTTTGATGCAAAGTAAAGATATCTCAAACTTCCTCACTAACTACTTCTTAGGTACTTTAAGAATATGTTTTGTTAGATTTTTAATTTCATTTTATTCTATCGTTTAATTTAAATAAATAAATAAATAAATGAGAATAATTTTTAATTCTTATTAAAAAAATCATTTTTTTCATTATTATTTAAATAGATCTATTTAGTGTGAATTAAAATAAATATCTATTTATATAAAATTATTTTTTATATTTTTAAAATTTTAATATAGTATTTTTTTTATTTTTTATTCTACACGAAAAAATCATAATTCTTATTTTTATTCATACTCATTTCTTATATAATTACCCTTTCTATTTCAATTTTATTCGTATTCTCATTTTTGTTCCTTAAAAAGAATCGAATGCCAAATTATTTCTATTGTTATCTTTGAAGGTTTCAATCTCTATCCCCTTTGCTTCTTCTACTTCATATATTTTCTGCTTTCAGATTTTTGCGGTCTATCATACCACTTTTCATAATTGTATCGTAGATTACATAGTAATTATAATGAGAAAGATTCCTTTAAAAAATTTTCCATGTGAAAGTAGTAAAAATCGTACTCCCGCCCCCCCAAGAAAGATCGAGTCTCTCTCTTTTTTTTTTTTTTTTTGTTTAAACTAAATTAAATTAAGCATCTTTCTAGCCTCTAGTTAAGTTACTAGATGAGTACTGCCTACTATTTGCTAACGTTAATTAATTACATAATTAAGAGGATATAATTAATTTTAACTTCTTTTATCATAATAAATTAATTAAAACATACATGGAGCCTAAGTGCTACTTAGTTCAAGTAGTAAGGGCTAAACGATAGTAAATAATTTGGTGTGCTAACTTAACTGTACACGATAGGTTTCATGATTTGATACAAAGTAAAGCATTTTAAAGTTTTTTTTTTTTTTTTTTTTTTCTCCTCCTTTTTTTGGCATAAGAATTTGAAGTAAATTCTAGTTTTTCTCATGTATTGTTTGACATGAAGCATAAAGTCCACCATAGAGAAGTACAAAAAGGCTTGCTCTTCAGACACCACCCCGACAGAGTCGGATACTCAAGAACTCAACACTCAGGTACGTACGATCCATATATATATGGCCTACCTGCTGTAATGTACCTTTCATCTCCACATTTTGCAATATTGGTTGACAATCCGAGAATTTCCTTTTCCCGAAATTATGGAATATATTGGATATTTTAAAGTATTATCAACAAGAATCTGCAAAGCTGCGTCAACAGATTCAAATGATGCACAACTCTAACAGGTGATCTCATTTATTCATTCTTTGTTTAAGTAACTATAATTCAATGGTCACCCAAGTTTCAAAAATCTTTCCGGAATCGAATTAAAAAAAAAAAAAAAAAAAATTTATTAGTTGTTGATCCTTATTAAGGGTCTGTGAAAAAATATGGATACACTGCCATGATGAATTAACTAAATGTATATGTATATATAACATTGTTAGGCACTTAATGGGGGATGCCTTGAGTTCCTTGACCGTCAAAGAACTAAAGCAAGTAGAAAACAGACTTGAGCGAGGCTTAGCAAGGATCAGGGCCAAGAAGGTAATATATATATATATATATATATTTATATCATAGCAATTAGTATTAATGGTGAAATTTTTAAATTTTTATAATAATTAATTTGAATCTCCATTTTCCATCTTAACACAGTATGAGTTGTTTGTAGCGGAAATTGAATACTTGCAGAAGAAGGTGCATAAATCCTACATTTTGTATTTACATACATATACATTAACTATATTATCTATATATCAACGATTCTTCAGTGAATGTATGTATGATTCATTAATTACTACTCTTACAATCTTACTACATGCATGATGTAGAAGATTCAGATGGAGAACGAGAATCTATGCCTACGCACCAAGGTATGTATATATATTATCACTTAATTTTTAATAATTGATCAATTAATTTGCAATGATTCAAAGTAATATGTGAAAACTATAACATTTCAGATAGCAGAAATTGAGAGAATTGAGCAACATAATATGGTGTCTGGACATGAATACACCGCTATCCAAACGCTCGTTTCTCGCAACTTCTTTGGTGATCAGGAAATCGTCGAGGCCAGAACCCATGCTTTCTCACCTCAGGAGAAGAAGAATATCAATATTCTCCATCTTGGGTAATTATATATATATAATATATATATATAATTTTTATAAATTAATAATCTCCATTAAATAATAATAATTTTTTTTATTTTAATTTAAGAATAATATATTAAATTAATAAAAAAAATCTTACTATAAAAATATATATTTATCGAGATTTTACGGTGTACAAATTTCTTGTTTATTATGCTACTCTTACGAGAACGGCTTGAGAGTCTTGTATGATGTGCTTCTCCAAATGACATACACTCGCTCGATTCACTATTTGTTTTCTCAAATACATATTTATAACACTATAGTTCTCATCTTTTTACCTACTTGTGCGCTTCAAAATTATTGACATTAAATTATAATTTCTGTTGATGCAGATAAACGTGGATCGATAGACATGGAAATCTGGAAATGGAAAATATTAGATCTCACTATATATATATATAATAAAGCTATATACCATTTCAAGTTTTATTTAACTACTAAAACTAAAAGGTTGTCTCTCATGAGATGCTAGCTTACGTACTACTGTTGCAACGATATGCATTAAGACCAGATCTGTAGGGTTGTGTTCTCCCCTGTTATTCAATTAATTAATACAATACAGTAACATGCTATTTCATTATGTTGTTTGAATCTGTATGTATACTTTAACAATTCTGTTTCGAAGAAGAAGCCTATACCTAAATACAGACATATATATAGTTTTGTAATAAGAAATTGAATAGAACACTTGATGAACAGAGGAATTTATCAAATAACCAGAAACAAACTGGAATTACTACACCTAGCAGCAGGTAATGTACACAGATATGATATAGATATATAAGAAACTATCACCTAAGGTGACCATTACAGAGCCATCCATGTCAAATCGTATTAGAACTATGTAAACTATATCTTCCAGGAAAAGAGTAAAATTTGAATATTTGTTTTCTTAGACCTAATTATTCATGGAATCTGAGCGATATCCAGAAGGATTTTATGCAAAGACTGTGGCTTAGAGAAGAACGGGCAATGGTCGCTGCCTTTGATCTTGAACACTCCCTCTGGTGGGTTTTCCCTTACCAGCTTTTCCTGGACATCTGGAGAGAGAGCATGATCGTCCAATGTCTGAATGAAAAACCGCCTCCCGGTCCCATAATTTTCTTGAGATAGAGCAAGATTCTCCATGATCGGACATAGTGGGATGGGTCTCATTGAAACCATCGCCAAAGCAATGTCCTGTAATTTGTGACCAAAGAACATTTACAGAAAGAAAGGAATTAAGTTTGCTTTCAGATCCTATATATTCAGAAGACAGAATTAAGTTTCTTTCAGGTTATCTACATCATGTTTAGTCATATTAACATCTTATTAAAGCCCTGCTTTTTCTTTCTTTTTCTTTTTCTTTTCAGATCTGCAGTTCCATAAAGTTGGGATAAAAATGCAAAAAAATCCTATCTGGTCAGGGTCCATTGCAACTTTTTAATAAGAAATGTCCAACAACTGCCTGCCTTTTGGGTAATTCATTTGCGTACTATCTTAGAAAATCTCCCAGATTGTTATGCAAATATATGTTATTCTTTTCTGCAATATTTTTACTACAATAAACCTCTTCTTTTCAGTCATGGATAAGAGCTCGATTGCGAGATAGATACCTTTACTGGGGATTGATTGAAATACAACCCTTTCATTAGCTCTTTATCAAACATGAATCCTGTAGGAGATTTGTCTTTTCCATTTCCGTGTATCAAAAACTTGGATTCCTTCATAAAAAGCTCTGCAGAGCCCAACTGAAACATGGATTTCTTTTGTAAGAACAATGAAATTCAGAGAATTTAGAGAAGCATAAAAGAAATATCACTCAAACTGGAGTTCATAAGGGAGTCTAGAGTTGCAATGTCAGGTTCAATCTAACATAATGCATTTAAGGGATGAAGTCAAGGCACTACAAACAAATGTGAATAAAAATGAAAAGGATGTGGCATTTTGCAGTGGAAATAATATGGAAACATAAAGCATATATATAAAATGAACAGTTAATTGCACCTCCTCAGCAAACACGTCGAAGGGCCTCTGACCAGTAGAGACCATTGTAGCGCATAGGAAAATAGCTTTTGAGATCTTTTGCGGAAAATGCTCCATGGCATATGAAACACATGCACCTCCACTACTATGACCAACTAGAATAACCTGCGCAAACAGATAAATACTCTCATCAAATGAGCCATGAGTTCAAGCCAAGACAAATGATCAGATAAATACTCTCATCAAATGAGCCATGAGTTCAAGCCAAGACAAATGATTGCCAAATCACACATTACATATATACTTTCCAACCTTTTCATCCTCAGAAAGGCCTTTTAGGTAATTAATCAATGGTTTCGAGTACTGCTCAAGGGTGATAATATTATTTGGATCAGTAAGATCAATGCCAGACCCAGTTAAATCAAAGGCAGTTGGACTTAGTCCTGCTTCCTCCAAAAGGGCTATAGTTTTGTACCAACACCATGCTCCAAATCCTTCTCCATGTATCAGAATGAACTTTTTTATCTTTATGTTCTCCAGATTATTTTTAATCTTTACGTTCTCCATATTATCTGGTGCCTGAAAAAGAATAGGCGACATACATCCGTAAATTAAAGATCTATTTATGCTGATTGATACTTATGGTGTGACTCAATATTGTGAGTGACAATCAAATGTGAGTGAGATTGTTGATTATCTCATGCTTGAGAGATGACATTTTTAATACAACATGACATTTAGAAATGGAGTTTGAATGGATGCACGGTTGCATTGGGATTCACTATTTTGCACTCAAAACACCGTTGTGATATTCAGAATACTGTTTGACCAATAAAAACATCCAAATGACTCTTAAAATATGTTTTACTTTTCTGCTTTTTGGCTGACACCTTTTAAAATTCACTTTAATGTCCAGTTTAACCTAAAGGCCGTTTAAACAATTTCTTCCAAATGGACCCTAGTTTCATGTGTGATATGTGAAAAAGGAAAATATGACCGAACGTACAGTGATTGTGCTTTCAAGTAGTATAAAACCATAATTATCAAACTGCCATTAACAAGTGAACTTTCGTTAACATAAACCTAAAAGTCAATATGGAGCAGGGTTGATGATATAATAGAAAAGGAATGGAAAAAATTTCATTATGATTGCAAAGACACTCAACTCCATGAAGGGAACATCTTGTATCATTAAGGACCATTCGGGAACATCATAATTTCAATTTCTACACTCATTCCTTGTGGTATCAAAAGATTTCTCATGCTTTGTAACTTGCCTAAATTTGATAACTTAGACTTCTTAAGAGGCTTCACAAACCATTTATCATTTCAATTGACGCCTCAATTTAATAAATATCCTTCACTTTTGGAAATAAAATCATGGGCCATACGGGATACAGTAATGAAAAGAAAAAGTCGATTTTATGAACACAATTATTATAAAGAAAATGGGCTTACTGATCAGTAATTATAAATTTTAAAGAATTGCTAGAAAGCGGAGTGAACTTAGTAGTCATCCCCACTTTTGATAGAAAGACTTTTCAAAGTGCTCAAATGAACAGACGAATAGGTCCTCTTTTTTTTTTCTTCACCTTTTCCCATACAATTGATATACTTGATTGAATTTTCCTCTTGACTAATTTGACTTCTGTCATTGACACGTAAAATCAAACACCTTTTAAGCACTAAAAAAATAGCTTACTGATCCTAATCATGAATTTCAAACTCTCAGAAACAATGATCACGCAATCAAAGCCCTAAAACAATAAACGGAAGAAACAAAAATAAAATACAAAAAGTGGAGTAAATAGTTGAGAGAAGAATTTACCTGCTTCCCATTTGAGAATAAATCCGCATGATTTCGTCGACGTGAGCTAGTGGACCCGATTCTACGAGACATGGAACCATCGAATCTCTGAGAAAGAACTTGATGCTGGTGCAACGCCATAGACAGAGCTTGCTTGTGCAAGTACTCTTCCTCAGGAGCAAGAAGCTTCCTCTGTGACCGACCCACTCTCTTGCTCTTCGATCCATTCTCTTTCACATCCTTCTTTGTCATGCAAATAAAACGATTCCCCATTTTTTGCAAAACCAAATTTCAATTAAAAAGGGAACCAAAAAAAAAAACCAAAGGCTTTCCGCGTAAGTCGAACAGAAAAGGCGAGGAAAAGAAGTAAAGAACTATCTGGTAAAAGTAGATCTCGATGAAGATGGTACGATAATGGCTGCCCCGTGCAAATGTCAAAGTTAGGACGATCTTTTCCCCTTTCGCATTTAGAGAGAGAGAGAAGAAAGCTGATTAGGTGAGAGAGAGATGTAGAAAGAGGTACTGGAAATTAATGCTAAATAAATGATCTTTTTTCTGGTAGTTGAAGCGCGAGTGAAGATACAACCAAAATAAGCGCTATTTATGTATTAATTATATTAACATTTTTTATTTTTCATTTTCATTTTCATTTTTATTTTTATTTTTATTTTTATTTTTATTTTTATTTTTATTTTTATTTTTATTTTTATTTTTATTTTTATTTTTATTTTTATTTTTATTTTTATTTTTATTTTTATTTTTATTTTTATTTTTATTTTTATTTTTATTTTTATTTTTATTTTTCTACCGTATATATAAAAAAAAAAAAGGTATATTCCCTTGTTTCTACCAACGTATGAATTTAGGTACCATGTTTCCTCCACTTCCTCAAGACTTTTTTTTTTTTTCTTCCTGAAAACTTAAAATACAAATGAGTTGCCGAGTTGGATCGGTGTAAGGCCGTAACGAAAAGCTCCTCTCTCTAACTATAGATTATATAGTCCAGCAACCTCCACGTGTTATTTAGCGACTCTAAAGCAACGAGTACATCTCTCTCAAATTATTGTTTTTCTATCTATGGAATGGATTTCGAAAATGTTTTAATCTCACTTCATACATGTGTTGTTGAATATAGTGATCTACTTTAGGGATGTTTAAAAATATTTAACTTATTTTATATATGTTTATAAGTATATTTATTAGGTATAAAATCTATGCGTAATCATTCAACACAAGTATCGTATTATATATATTATAAATATGATGTATAGCTTTTGTTATGTTAAATAGTTTTCATAAGGATTTATTTCCCAAGTTCAAAGTATTTTATATTACTTTCTTAAGCAAATTTCAAAATTTAAGGGATGCAGTCCTAACGAATAAGTGAATACATTCATCATTTATTTTGAATTTGTTTATAGAATCTCCTTTTGAAGAGGAACCTCACATAAAAGGTTACAACTCAACTCCAACATTCGAAGTTAACGAAGTAGTCAATCGGGTTTGTTGTAATATGAGAAAATTCATGATATGAGTAAGAGAATCCGATAGAAGATCTTAGAGATATACTTTTATATATTATATCTTAGTATATATGATTCTAAGGTTGAGATAATTATTCTTAATTGAATTTATCTTACCGAAAAGAGAGTGTAAGTTCTACTCGGACTCCATCTTTACAATATCTATAAATCAAAAGTTCGCAAGAAAGAAGATAATTAATTATATTCTAATGTATAGAAACTCTTGTAGTTTCATATATAACAAATAGTAAGTTTAATAATCTATAAAACCACTAAATAGAAACAGTAAAAAATAGTAATGCATGAAAACAGTAGTAGAAAAAATAGAATATGAAAAAAAAATGTAATTAGGAAAACATAATCGTAAACAAAATCTATAATAGTCTATTAATACAGCAAGTAGAAAATCAAAATATAGTAATATAGAAAAAATAATAATCAAGAAAATAAAATACTAAATATGATATGTAAAACTAAATTACATAGCAATATATATAAATAGTTTACTTGTTGAAATATGTAATCGCAAAATATAATATTAAACAACTTAAAATCATAATATTTAAATATAGATAAAAGTGAGAATGCTATAAAATAGAATGAAATTATAAGAAATATGGATTCGCAAACCAAATTGATGAAATGGGAAAATATGGATTCCACAGTATCTTTGAAATAGATTCGGCCCGTATATCGTCTGTCTCCTAAGATACAACAGAATGAAGAACACTCGGTTAAAATATCAAATATTTTCGGCGAACTCTCAAGCTACTGGACACTATTACTTTGAAACTTAGAACTCTAGATAAAGTTTGAAGAGGAAACCGTTTTCTGAATTTTTTTTTCAAAAGGGAGGAGGTCAATTTATAGGTTTCATGTGGAGGAAATCAATCGGTCATATTAATATATATTAATCCGTCAGTTTCATAAAATTAATTATGAATTCAATTAGTCACATTATTATATATTAATATATATTAATTCTTGAAGAAATTGAAATTTTAATTTTCCATTCAATTTAAAAATTTTCAACAATCCCCCACATGAATGAAAATAGACAGATCATAAAATGAATAATTTTGAAATTAAAGTGATTTTGATTTGGTGATAGCATTCAACGGATCGAAATCGGCATATGATAGGTAGGTATTATCATTTGAACCTTCTTTTATGAAAGTATATTGACTTTACTGGCTGATCAGTAGACGCGATATTTTTGAATTGTTTAGTTGTTCATGTAAATGATAATATACTTCACACATGAGTCTTTCCTAATATAATTGAGTTCTCACTGCTATGTTCATTTCGGCCTTGAACATCTGCTTAGTTATGTAAGAGTTAGAAAGAATTAAGCCCACATTAATGCCCTTAGAAGCTGCCCTACTTCTTTCTCACATAGGTCATTCTTAATCGAGAGTAATCTGTTTTACTCCACTCAAATTTTCCGATGCCTAAGAATCATTAAAATCATAACTTATTCTTTCTCTTATGGGCATCACTATTTCATCATAGGAATGGATAAGAGGAGAACCCCAACAGTGATCTAATTAAGTCTCTATACAACTGGATTGTCCTTTTGAACTAGATCTTGGGATCTCCAGTCAACTAGGTTGGATTTCCATTATATTGACTTATTCTTTCATGAGCTTTAGTCTCATTCCTCTTGATGAATTTTCAACTAACTCTCTATTTAACCTTTTAGTTAACAGTTCCACAATTTTATCTATGAACAATTTAATTGAGAGTAGTTTACTAAAAATTTTTTAGATAGTTTCTTTGAAGTTTTAATATTTATCTTCTAATAAGAAAATTTTGGACCATAAGATTTTATGTCCTAGCTCTTTTATCAAGTCGAGATTTAATCAACCTCTTATTTATTTTCTTGTTCTTAAGTATGATAAACACTAGAGTTCATTTATACTTGGTTCATTTTGAACCTTCTCATAAAAATATGTTCAAGGAGAACATATCTCTTCTTATGGATTAAACCAAGAAGTTTGACATTCATTTTAAACAATGACCTTGTTTATTTTCTCATATAAAAGTTTAGTATATAATCCATATTAATTATTATACGCATAAAATCATAATTAACATATTCTAATCTAGTATGCTATAGATTATAAAGACACAAACAACTAATAAAATAGCTAACTTTATTTTATTAATTTCTCAAAGGATTATTACATTTCATTTAGCTTATAAGCTCATCCAACAAACGTTTTCCACTTTTAAACAAAATCAACCAAGCGGAGAGACCAAGGTCTGAGACATCTTGAGCAATGTATTCCACCATATTCGCTTCTCCTTGATTTCTTCTTTGGGAGCCAACAATTCGAAGCTCTATGACCATCTTGTCATAGTTGAAGCATTTCCTCTGAAACTTAGTTTGCTTATTTAATACTCCTCCTTTCGGTCCCAACTTAGACCATTTTTCGATTCTTTTGGAACCCTGACCATATTCCATAACATTAGCCTTTGCCTCATGTTGAATAACAGTTCATAATGTAAAGAGACATATAGCAATTAAGTAACATGTTTATTACATGGGCATTTGAATGTCTCTTTATTTTCTTGATTTATGGGAGTTATATCCATGCATGTGTTGTATGAAATAGATGAAATTGTCAATAATCATTATGTGTGAATTGATGGTATAATATGTATGGGCACATATGGTTATAACATGTCATTTGACTGAAAAATCTTAAGATTTGATGTCGATCTTAATTCTGACTGTTTTGTCAATTGAGTATGTCTCATGAATGACATCATTCAGAAAAGTCTTGAGACTGTAATGTCAGACATATATGGCTTATTAGAGCCGATGAATTCCTTTTGAAAGCTTATTATTTAAGCATCTGGTGAAAATGAACC
The DNA here is from genome assembly GCA_027186245.1 of Coriaria nepalensis. NCBI lineage: Eukaryota > Viridiplantae > Streptophyta > Magnoliopsida > Cucurbitales > Coriariaceae > Coriaria > Coriaria nepalensis. The sequence continues at coordinate 4,553,815 of CP114500.1, read as the reverse complement.
GATTTCTTTAACATCTTATGCTTCAACAATAAGCATAAAGTGATAGAGAAATCATAAAGAGGATAGATAAGAAAATAACATATTTGAGATCACATTATGGATGCTATTTTTATTGCCACACTACCATGTTGTGATTTATGTCGATAAAATTTGTTAGCATTTGTGACCGTAGACATCCTATATCGCTAAATGATGTAACTACTTTATTAGACTGGATTGGTTAGAGATGACATATCCACACGACCATATTCTTTTCAAAATTGTAGCCACATAAAGTTTATAAATAGTTTAGCTCAAGAGTTGCTTGTGAAAATAACTTATTTTTATAAAATAATTAAATTAATATTTACCCAAGCGAGAATGTTAGAATTTTCTAAATTTGGCTTAATATTAATTTAGTATTGAGTTTTATAAAAACAAGCTATGTAATATGGTCGGATTTAGATAAGCTTGAGAGAAAAATATAATTGTGTGATCATATTTGATGATGGACAAATAGACATTATTGGACAAAAGTATAGACTTAAATGAACTGGTGACTCATAATGGGAAGATCTAATTGACACTTCAATTGGTATTCTAAATTTAATGCGATTATATTTATATCACTTCTTTTAATTTTAACAAAAATTTCCCATCATCACCATCTATTTCACTTATTCTCCCTCTTTATACATTTGTATAAAAATGAAGATTTAATATTTCATTTGTTTAGATGTAAATGAGTCATAAAATTTTGAGTAAAAGTTTCACTCTTTTATAAAAAGCACATACAAAATTAAAATATAATAAATGTAAGATTTAAAATCTGTCTAATTAGTTATATTTCTACAAAAATATATTGGTTATAATTAATTTTATTGATTTTTTTTTAATGTAAATTGATTTAAGATGTCTGTTGTTATGACTTGTTTGGTTATCATTTTGTGAAATTAGTAAATGGAATCGATTTTATTTATGTCGTTTGGTTACATTCCATCTATTTTATGGAATGAAAATGACTCACTTTTTAATTTATTGACCGAGTAAAAATTGATTCTTCTCACTACCAGCTTAGAGGGTGTAATGTTGAGAATAAAAAATATATATACAAATTTAATTCTCATTTCTATTACTCCATTTCTTTGCGAACCCTATTCCATCCATGATTTCAACGATTTTCATTCCACCCAAGAATCAGAACCAAACGAGCCATTAAGGTGAAGAAAAGATCTCAATTCCAATGGGTATCACACGATCAAACTCTCAATATTGATTTTTGACTGATACCGATCTCGACTTCGGTGACTCGGATCAGAACCAATTTAAAAATTAACTCCAATTCCAAATACCGATCAATATGAAAATATATATTCGATATATACATATTTTTTTTCTTCTTCTTCTTTCTCTTTAGCTTCTTTTCTCTTATTATTCTTATACATTTAACATTAATTAATTAATTAATTAATTAAATTAAAGAAAAAAGACCCCATTTTTTCAATAATCGGATCTTGATACAGATATCATACTATACTATCCCAATCCCAACGGGGCCAATCTTTTTAGAGGTTTCAATCACAATACCAATATAGAGGACCGATACCATATTATCTAGGATTGAACATTGGTTGGATCTGAGCCATCCGACCATATTTATGTGTCATCTGATTCGATCCAACCGGAGTCGAAATGGTCAGATTGGTAGGATGACCCGTAATATTTTTCTTTACTTTCCCTTTATTGAATATATTGATGGGTACTGGGGAGTATTAAATATTGTGAGAGAGAAAAAATATGATATAATAAATGTAATTAATAGAGAATTCAATTTTCTTTAAAACAAAATATATTTTAAGAAGGAACTAATGAAAATGTCAAAAAGTACTATCAGAAAATTTAATTAAGGATCCATGAATAGAAACACTTGAAAGGAAAATTTTCTAATGATTAATAGAAAAATATTGTAATAAAAATAAATTAATTTAAAAATAAAAAACCTTATATACATAAATAATATTAAAAAAAATGTTGGATTTGGTGGGATATGATATTTAACCAATTACTGGTCAGATAAATCCTATCCGACCAAATAGGACTTTGAGTTTATCGGATCGGAAAGAGATCCAACCGATACTGATCATATTTGCTCATATGTAATACTATCACAATCCCAATAGTACTTTTGCCCACTCCTTACGGCTCTCTCCCCTCTCCAAAATTAATAAAAGCCTACTAAGTATTTTAAATTATAACTAAGTACTCTCAAATTTATAAATACTGAAGTTCACAACCGAATTAGATGTAATAGTGCTGCATGAAGTGTGTATAACCTTTAACAATAATACATCTAATACATGCCAGCCAACCATATTTTTGATGGCACTACCTACAATCACATTAACCGGGGTCGGATTACATGGCGCCCATACATCCCGTGCAATTTTGGCCGACCATGCAGATCTGGTGTCTCTAGGAAAGGCAGGTCGCCCAAGGACGAATTGCCTGGTAAGAAACACGTGGATCACCGCATTTAACCCAATGACCCATGTGTTTTTTTTTCTTTTCACCCCTCCCCCCCCCCCCCCCCCCCCTCTTCCTTCTATTTTCTTTTCTTTCTATGTACCTCTCTCCATTAACGCACCTTTGAAACTTCATTTTACCCTCCATCAACAAACCCATTCGAGATTACAAACTCATTGGAAGTCACAAACTCATTCTTTCTAAAAAAATGAACCTAATGCATTTTGAAAACCCCCCAATAACTCGAATTAGTAAGAAATATGAAAATATCGACATATGATATGTCGGTTTGAAGGTCAAAAGGCCTCGACCTGTGAAAGGCCCTTCAACCCTTCGTCGACATGTGACGAAGGATCGAAGGGCTCTTCATCAATCGAGACCTTTTGACTCGTAGAGTAACTTAGAGTTATATGTGAGATGAATGGTCGAATAATCGAAAGGTTGAATGGCCCTTAACAGATCGGGGCTCTTCGACCCTCAGACCCTTCATAGGTCGAGACTCTTCGACCCGTAGAGTAATTTAGAGTTACATGGGAGATGTCAGTCTGAGATGTACAAAACGACATCTCACATGTCGGTCTGTGCATCTCAGACTGATATCTCACATGTCAGTAATTTCATATTTTCTACTAGTTCGAGCCATCACATGTTTTCAAAATGCACTAGGTTTGTTTTTACAAGAGAATGAATTCGTGACTTCCAACAAGTTCGTGAGCTCGAATGAGTTCATGGATGGAGGATAAAAATGAAGTTTCGAATGTACAATAATGAAAATGAGGAATACGAAAGAAAAAACAGAAAATCGGTGGTGGGGGGGAGGGGGAGGAAAGAAACATAAATTTTAAAAATACGCGAATTATTAGATTAAATATGATGACCCACATGATGTTTTCTAAAATACAATTCATTCTGTAACTTGCCCCAAAATGTTGAATTATAACAAACGGCCAAGATTACACGAGTTACATGAGCACTATATAATCCAGCATCATACAATCCACTCCCACATTAACCATGCCACCTTTTTATACAACCGCAAGTTCGACAGTTAGGGTAGTTAGAGCCTGTTTGGCGGTACTTATTTTTGGTCAAAATGCTTATTTCTATTAAACTGTCTTGTTTGGTAAAATAATTTCCAGGTGCTAATTTTTATAAGCATCAAATTGACGATGCTTATAAAAATAAATACATATTAAACATTTTACCGACTTTTATTTATTGTATATTTTAAACACACTTCTATTTATAAGCCACTTATCACTTATAAGCACATTTTTTTAAAGCACTCTCTTGGTAACATTTAAGGTGAAATACACAGCTCCTGTTGAGCTAGAAACCAAAAAATTACCCAGAAGCAAAATGGGCATTCGGAATATCAAATGCTGCAACAAAGGCAGTTATTTTTCCTCTTCCACCACCTATAAAAAAGTCGCTGAAAATGTAACAGATTCATATAAAAAAATGATGTAAAATGAGGTGAAATATTGATTCATCAAGAACAGCGTCTACATTAAATATTTGAAAGCCATTCCAAGAGAAAAGCAGGCACCAAATTGTATGAGACCCAGCTGCGTGGGCGTAATTTTGACATCATCCAGCTTATTCCCGCTCCTCCTGAAAGGCAAAATGATAGATTAAAATAATAAAAAGTGTGGTTCCCTGACGGGATAGTTTAACTGTCAGACATCAATTACACATTAAATCCAAGGAGGTAATGAAACTAAAAAATAAATAAAAAATAAAAAATAAAACACAACAACATCAGCGACAGCAACGAGCAGATTTATTTCTTGTGACTAACAATTTACAGAAACGTTTGGAAAACAATTTATTTATGACCAATAGAAGGTACTCGGACATTATATTGACCAACATAAGCCATGATGTTTTACTTGCCAAGACAGAGATATATCTAACACTATTTGGCAACGAACGAGGGAATAGGGCAAGAGAGAAGGGAGATATAGGGCTAGGGGTGTCATAGAGATAGGGTAGAGAACAATGAGGCAGGTAATGGAACCAGTCAACAACTCACTGTTTTCACCTCTTCATGAAGCAGCCACAATCCAAATTCCAACCACTGCCATTATGAATGTGACTTCAAAATCCGTTATAAACATCAGGTTAATGATGTTGTAAGCCAAGTGTAAGGAACGAAGCTATAGCTTGATACATTACGATTTAAAACTGGATCACAAATTATACAGGTCTACACAACAACTGGATCTGTAATAAGTAATTTATTAACAGATTATTCATTGCTTTAGGGCCATCCTTTGTCATATATGGAAAAGTTGCATAAGGGTACTTTTTGAGTTAATGAAATAAAGATCATAATCACAACCAAGTTGGCCAAAAACACAGAATCTATATTTGATAAGTATAATTAGACCTAAGTTGTTGCTCTTTTTTTTTTTACTTTTACCTTCTGAACTGCATCAGCTGGTATCAAACCATTGTATATTCCTCATTTGATAGCAATCGCTCAAACTATGCAGATCAAGGTGTGTGCCTTCAGGCAACCCTCAACAAGGTTCGAATGCACATAGCAGCATTCTTTGTAGAGGTATTAAAAATAATAATCATATGTAAGAAATCCAGAATGAGGTAACTATTGACAGATTATCAAGGTGATCTTATTACACCACCAGTCCATGCAATGGTTTCAGTGATGAAGACTACATATTCACATCATAGAACACTTTTTTTTTCCCTCCAAAAAATATACCTTTATTAATCAAAGATGAAAGAACAAAAAAAACAACAGCAGCAAAAAACCAAGAAAACAAAAATGAAAGAGGGGGGAAAAAAAACAAAAACAAAAGCCCAAATACAATTATCAGCTTTCTTTTTATGACTAAACCTGAAGTAACCTAACCCAATCTTATCATAAAAAATTCTTAAGTGAATTTATCTGGATAAAAAAGTTATAGTATAATAACTTGAGTTAGCTTGAGTGTAGCAACCAAGGCTGGCAAGAGCATCATAGAACACATTAAAAATCCGGTTTTATGATATATATAGCAATACCAATCCGTGGAAGAAGATGCTGACAACATTATGAGGATTGAAGATGATAAAGAGCAACAAAAGTAATAAGATGTTACGGATTATATCAAGTCTATGTTGATTTTGTCGGCATTGAAGATCTTTGTAGAGATACTTATGGGCGGAAAAAAAAAGTGAAAAACAGAGTCGTGATAATGAAAGGAGTATCAAATATCCGAAGAATCTTTGCTTTGAACTTAAATGTAATATCAAATTCATAGCCGAAGATCAAGTTTTCATCAAGAAATAAGGTTTATATCACACACAAGAAAAAAGGAATATATTACATCATGCAACATGTTGAAGGTGTTGGAATGAAACTTTGACATTCTAACAGGGATATTTAAGTTTGCATAGAACATCATGTCATGGCCATTGTACTGAAATGCAGATATATGAGGAAATTATCTAAACTATATTGAAGAAAAGATTAATGGAGAAAAACAAAAATATTAAGAATTATGAAAAGCATCTAGTCTGATTTTGTTTCATTAACTTTGTGATCTTAAATTCATTCATTATTCAATTAACTGAAGTTGCAAATCAGTAAAACAGCATTCAGTAAAATACTGATAAGGGGATTGTTTGGGAGAAAAGATACAAGGAAAATAAAGGCTTAAATCAAAAGCATATCAAAATATCTGAAGTATCTTTCTCACTTAGAGTTGAAGAAAGCCATATTGAATCAAGAACTCCAAAAGTTTTTTATTGACAGAGGTATCATTTATATTATTCCTATACTAATTTTTTTTTCATGAAGATGTTATAGTTATTGTCATTTTATTTCTCGCATTATTCGATGTTGGTTCTCCTCCTAAAATCCTAAATACACCCAATAATACGAAAATAAAATGTGCTTTTCTAAATAGTCTGGGTTGTTGGTTCTCCTCCTAAAATGAGGCTTATACTGTATTATTGTTCAGATCAATTCAGACTGTCCTTTTTCTAATAACCCTGCTTTGGAGTTTGCTCTTCTCAATGATGCATTCCAGCCATCATCCTAAGGAACTCTAGAGTTGAGGGACTGAAGAGGGTTCTCTGTTCCCTCTATTATTCCCTTGCTCTATATTGCATAAGTATCAAATATTTCATTAGATAGACGAGGCATTATTGGGTACCCTTGGAGTAGCTACTCCAAGAGCATTTAAAAATTTCTCTTAGGTATAGTTATGTCAAATAACTCCAATCAAGATCAATTAGAGTATTACTACAATATTGAGACTAGGCAGGATGTTTTTGAAGGGGGGGGAAAAAAAAAAATATATATATATATATATATAAATAGCATACATATGTATACACACCAACATGGGAAGAGCTGTAAATTGGTTAGGATTACTCGATCCAAGGCATTGAAAAATCTAGTCAAATATGGTGAATGAAAAAAGTTAAATTGCGAAGCCAAAGGAAAAAAGAGTGAAACAAGTATAATAAAGAGAACTAAACAGCTCTAGGAAAGAAAATAGATTAAGGAATGGTGGGGTTACTGTAATAAAATTAAAAAATAAAAATAAAAATAAAAATGATGTAAAATATACGAAAAAGCTCCGATAGTATCTCCGATGGGAGCAATGGAGAATTGGAGATATAATATATTATTCGAGAAATGATGTTGGGACTAAAAAGCAAATTTCTTGATACTACAATAATATCAAGAATGCTTCAAGTCCTCACATCTTTGCACTAATCATTGAGAGATACCCAGGCGCAAAATGGATAGGCTTCTTAATGTATTATATTTTCCAGTCATAGATGCTGGTAGATGAAACCATAACAAAAAATAATGCATATAGGAAGGGTTAATGACATGAAACTCAAACAACAACAAGAGACAACTAACTCCCATATATTTTAGTCAATGAGTCAATAATCAATTACCAACTTAAAAAGTATTTTCCATTGAAACTTGATATTCTTCTAGCAAAAAGAAGTTGGACATTAAACAGAGTGGCTTTCCAAGTGTACCATCCAAGGCCCACTCCAGCACCAAGAGCTACAGATGCCCAGCGAGTCACAGGGGTCCCTAGTATGAAATCCCAATAGGGCTGTTCAGCTTAGATCAAGACTACACCTTGCCTATGTTAAAAATCTTATTACACCTAGTTATGAGTTTTCACAAACATATTTTTTATATTGGGATGACGGGAAGAAAACATGACACCAACAAAATATTTGTACGGAATGCAATCTGAATCTTACTTGCTTTGTCTTTAACATTCATTTTCTTTCATTGACCAGGAAAGTTCAATTGTTTTTCATTTCTACTTTTAAAAGGAGAAGTCCAAATTTCCTTTTAGCCCAGTGGGACTCAAACTTGGATCTCACTGCTTTCCAGTCGCTGCACTGATGGGCCAAGCCCCTAAAGTTCAATTTTATTGACCCAGAAGCTAAGGTTATCTGAAATTTTCCGTGATGTTATCAGTGAGGACTACTAGTTTCAAGTGATTTTCATAACCGCTAACCTATAATCCTCTAAGACTAAGTTTAGTTTCTAGACATTACCATGAGGAGATTATAGAATGAGGGGTGCTTTTGGTTTCAAAAGGGGCATCTGATGCCGGCCCTAACACCAAGACAAGCCAGATTTAGTGAAACGAACGTATCTTAGATTTTTTTTATAATCCTATTGTATAATTCAAATACAAACACCTACAAAACACAAGAAAATTGAAAAACTATTCCACTTTTCTTTCATTCAAGAGATTTATTAGCGCCCAAATTATATGACAGGATTAAAAAACATAAAGAAAAATCGAGAGAAGAAAGGAACTGACTAAAGAAAAGGAGACCGCTTAAAGCTCCGGCGACGGAAGAGTAGACGAAGCGACGGACCGTGAGATCGAGACATGCATCCCACTTGGCATTAACGTCGTATTGTGGAGGCACGAGCTCTTTATTGTCCGACATTGTTACGAATCCCTCAATGTCTGAAATGCTCGCGATGCTTATTCTTTCTTCTCGTCCACTCTGGGTTATCTCCGTGCTAGGGTTTTCGTCTCAGCGACCTCGATTCCTTTGGATCGGACTCCTGTCCTTGCCCTCAGAAACAGGGGCCCTTATTTGGACGCCATCTGTCCTTTTTTTTTTTTTTTCATTTGTTGTGTTTTTTCTTTTACAAATTGTAGTAAATTCCACTTCGAAGTAAAATTATAACGTTTTGTACTTACAAGTCTGCACAGATTGTTCACGTGACTGTTAAGGAGTTTTAATAGGGTAGTAGTCATTGTTTTTTAATGGGATTATTTGTACAAATTCTTTTTTTTATTCTATCATTTTATTCATATTTAATAGAATTAAAATTAAAGATTAAAATTAATTATTAATTATATTTTAAGTATTTAATATTATTTATTCCAATTTTTCAAAGAAAAAAAAAAGTCACAACTTTGAAAGTGCGAAAATTTTAGACCAGCACATTCTTCCCTTCGTTATCCACATTCTGTGGTAAATGGAAGCTCTCTCTAGCTTCTCTGTCCATCCCCTTCACTCTCTCTCCTCCCCCCCACCCTTTCCTTTCACAGGCCTTCCGTTACTACTGTCGTTCTACATGGCAACTTCCTCCAAACTTACTCCATCCTTTGCCCCAGCACTTACCCAAAATTACCCAATCATACCTCCGTGGACCGTCGTCCTCCGCCGCCCGGTCCTCACCACAACCTCCAATCTCAACGCCTCACTGACGCGAAATCACCATAACTCCACTCCAATAACACATCGGATAATCAAGTGCAAGGCAACTGACCTTTCAGTGGCGGAGAAATCCTCGTCTTCAGGCGATGGCGGAGAAAATTGGGTGCCCGTCGTTCCGCTTTCAGCGCTGCCAAGGGGAGAACGGCGCGTGATCATTCAAGAGGGGGAGACGATACTCTTGCTCTGGTATAAGGATGAGGTCTTTGCTATAGAGAACAAGTCGCCTGCTGAAGGTGCTTATACTGAAGGCTTGCTAAATGCCAAGCTCACAAAGGTTGTATTACTATATATTATTTGTACTTCTGAATTACAAATTGTGTATATATGCATGTTCTTACATATAAAAGTATTTGCTATTGCTTATTGGCTTTATCTTTAGCTGCAATTATTTTTTACGTATTTGCTTTGGCTGTATTTGCAATGATGCATATAGCGACTAACTGTGGGGTCTGTCCTTGTTTTGATATTTTGTTTCTAATTGCTGCAGGATGGTTGTATAGTATGCCCAACAACTGATAGCACATTTGATCTTCGTACTGGATCTATTAAAGAATGGTATCCCAAAAACCCAGTGTTGAGAGTTCTCACACCAGCTTTGAGATCACTGTTTGTATATCCCGTGAAAACTGATGAAGAAAACATATACATCAATATAAGAGGAAGTGTCAAGTCTGATGCAACTGCCGAGATTGTCTTCAGTGGAAAGGCTCAACCTGGTGTAACTGCTACTGATGTGAATGTGGATGAGGTAAATTTTTTGTACTTTGCGGTCATCTTTGGCTAACAATTTATTCAGTCTTTAACCCGGCAGAAAGAAAGAAAGTTATTACTAACTTCGGCCCCTAGTCTCTTGATATGTTGTAGCATATAATTTGATATAGGTGAGAATGGTGGTTGATGATAATCTAGAAGGGTTCGGATTTACTGGGAGGAATGAGCTAATAAACGGGAAAGCAGCTGCTATTGGCTTCCTCTTGTTGTTAGACTTTGAGCTCTTGACTGGTAAAGGTCTTCTCAAGGGAACAGGCTTCTTAGACTTCATTTATTCCATTTCCAATGCTCTCAAGTAGACTCTCACGTACCTCACCATGTTTTTTCTTTTGCAAATGAATATTACTCTGTTACTTTACATTGCTTCATCTGATATATACACCACATTTTGAAAGTCACTCATTCTTAGAAGTCTTATCTGTGATTCTGTGCCACCTAGAATCTAAACTGTCAAGATTCTTAATCATTAGTTGCCATGAAAATGTTCAATCAAGCTGTAAAGGTAAACAAATGTAAATCTTTTAATGATCAATGGACATTCTAAGACTAATAAATATGTATGGTTTCAAGCACATCTAGAAATTGTTGCCCGTATTCATTTTACTCTTCTTGGCATAATTTTGGGCTATTGTTGCCATAGTTGAGCTGTTGTAATTGTGCTTTAGTTCTTTCTATAGAAATTGCTGTGAACAGGTGTTCCTACACGCTGGGAAGGAGACAGATGGATCCAAATTTAGAATTTCACTCCTAAAGTGTTAAAAGAGTTTTGTAAATTAAACCCTTTAAAAAATTTGATTGTCCATTTTTACATTTACTTTTTCATAGCATTCTTACCCCCATGAAAATTTTCTTCACCCCTGGAAAGAGAGTTGGTATGGGTCCCACGATATGGGCCCCATTATCAGGTCTCGCTTCCGATAAATACCGCGAATAGGAGAGTTTATCTGTTGATATGATCCGAGGACGGAAAATCTTCTGGAGTTATTAACTTGTGTGCAAGCTTTTGTTCAATTCTGCCAGAATGGATAGTCTTGAATGTGCCATTTTTTATTCTCCTTCTCTGGTTCATCAAGACCGTTCACTTTTTGGCCTAAAAAAAAAGTAAATAAATGAAGACTGTTCACTTACGTTTCTTAGGGTCACTGTAAATTTGCTAGTCACTTAAGAAAAATGCATTACCCCTTTATGTTAGGCTTGTTTGACTTTTATATCTAGTTAAGGTTGGGAGACTATGGACAGTTTTACATGTGTCATGCTCCCATTGTTCAGCATTTAGATCACTTTCTCTACCGACTAGCAGGTGTTAGAATCCCCCACCGTCTGACACATTAGAGATCTACCCTCCGCTTAGGGACGTCTCAGTGTACAATCGTCACCCCAGTTTGACACGCCAGTATCGTGTTCTCCACTCAGGTTTCAGTCATTTTCCACATGCCCACTCCCTTAGCGTCTCCATGTCTATGTCTGAGTTGAGTATGAAATATTTGGCTCAACCTCAACATCGTCTAGCGTCTTCCTATTCCACTCAGCCACTCCTAGGCCGACTGATGACCCCTTAGTTCTATCGGACCTCAGCCTCAGCTATCATCCTTCCTCGGCACTCATTTTCCTTGGGCTCTGCTAACCCCGCCCTAGTCTTAGTTTCTAGCACTCGGGCATAGGCTGCGTGTTTGATGTTATCCCAACATCGAGCTTAACAGTTAGCCCATTAGCATGTAATCTCATTCTGCATGGGTTATGTGGAATTCTGACATTTCCTCCGGCTGACACACTTCTACGATCTCTACTAAACCCCATCTGTACTGAGGGATGTGAAAGGACGCATGGTGGCGCCTTAAATGCCCCTCAATCCACGTTTTACGTAATTCATGTTGATCTCTAGGGCGATGATGCGTGTCACATGCCAGCTGCCATACGCAATCATCACGTCCCTTCCCCTTCCTTCTTCTTCCTTTCCATTTATACGCACTCTCGCCATTTGCACCATCCCAAGCTTTCATCTCCTCCTAAATCTAGAGCTCTTTTCCTCTCTCCCTATTTTTCGCGAGCTTTGCTGCTTCTCACCGTCGCTCTGACCACTGCAAACTACCATTCACGTCAACTGTCCAACCGGTCATGTCTGACAGAGCAAGTAAGTTCTTTCTCCCTCTGCACGCTTTTTATTTCTTAGGTATTCTTCATTTTCTTTAAATATTCTTCATGTTCTATGTCTGTTCTTCATATATGATTCTTCCCGCCCTTTTTTCGTTCTTTAAAAAACACATTTTGATCGAAAATGAGCTTAGAGATTGAACGTATAGGTGTTTTTCCCCATTTCTCATGTATTGACCCTCAAGACCTCAGTCCTTCTCTCCCTTAGCATTTGCTTCGCTTAGTTACTTTTATTTTCATTGGTAAACCTTAGGACCCCTCCTTAGTTGTACACTTTCTTGGAATTCCCCCAACACTTAGTTGATTTTGGCTTTTCCTACTGATTTTAAGATCATCCTTAGTCATAGCCAACCTTAGAATTCACTAACACTTAGGCAATTTTCACATTGTTGACTGGCCTTAGGATCATCCTCAGCCTTCTAAGCTAAGCCTTCAGCGACTGCAAACATCTGACCTGAGGCTGATCTGTTCCTCTTTTCATGGTTAGGTACATTTGAGATGCATAGACCCAAGAAGGTCCAGCCTAAACCGAGGAAGAAAACTAAGGTGGCGGCTCGGCCTCGCCCTAACTACTACAAAGAGGTCGTCTCCACCTTCAATGAAGATGATCGCATCCACATCCTAACTGAGTACAACATTTCATGCTGTATCAATATACATGTACTTGAGGAGCACGAGCAAATATTTGCTATGGGAACAGATGGGTCAGCGGAGACCGTCGTCTATATGAACATGTTCACTTGAGGCTTTAGAGTGCCCCTTCACCAATTCTTCCAGTCTTTGTTGTATATGTGGTAGCTACCACTGGGTCAGTTAGTGTCGAATGCATGGAGAACCCTATTGGTGTTGTTCGTGCTCTACTACAAGGAGACTAACCATGCACCTGGAACCAGCCTCTTCCTTTCCTTAATTAGTCTGAGCTAGAGCAACCGGGGATGGTACTACACCACAGTGGAGAAGGGCATGCCCATAATTAGGCTACCTTAGGCTAATAAGTTTTAGAAACAGAAATGGTTTATCCTGACTGAGAACTAGCAGTGCCCAGCTTGATGTTACTCCATCTGCACCGAATATCAGGAGAAATGTATGCCTAAGACGAACATTCTACTCTTTGAGATGGATGAGGGTCGTGGAAGGCCATCATGAATAAGCTTGAAGATGAAAGGAATTATAAAGCAGTTCTAACAATATACCGTTTGACTAACTATGGTCTAATCTGCGATGACCTCCCCCTAGACGTCGACCCTTTACATACCATCCCCTAGGTCAAACTGAGGGCTCTCCCCCAAGGTAGCCCTTTTCCTATGCTTTACAGTCTTTTAAATATTTTCTTATATATGCGTTCTAACACTTTAAATTCTTGCAGAGAATATCTCCAAGGCTGAGGTAGCCGGTCTGACAAACCAAAAATTCCTAGAGTGGAAGAAGAGGAGAGAAGCCAAAGCTGCAGCCCAACAAGCCAAAAAGAGGTAAGGAACTCCTCTGAGCTTACTTGGTCAGAGCAAGAGGCTCGGAACTGAGGGGTCGCCACCTCAAGGTCAATTAAGAGTGCACATATCTAGTTCCTCTCCCCCTCGCCTGCTACTCTAGTCTGGGTCACTCCCCATCTTTCAGTTAATCCACCTTAGGGCGTCGCTCTTTTGTTGTCGCCTCTATCCTAGTGTACATTTATGCTGGCTTTCCTGACACAACAGTCCGGGTTAGGACCTCAATTGGAGCTGTGAATTAGTGAGGGCTCTCTAAGAGAATATCTGAGGGAGACCTAAGACCTTCATTTAGGGCTGGAGAATCTATGACTAGTGGGGTTCCCTCCTCCTAAAGTCCAGGAGATCTTCAGCGCATGCCTCTCCACCATAAGTTCTTTATTTCACTTTAGTGTCATATTTCACTTAGCGTTAAATTTCCTAACTTATTTTTATTTTTCCTTAGTACCAAATTGCCTTAGTGATCGTGCGGGCTTCAGTTCAGACCTTCCAACAAGAGGAGGTTGAATGCCTACGATCTGAGAACGAAAAACTCAAGCAGAGAACAAAAAACTCAAGCAGAGAACAAAAAACTCAAGCAGAGCACTCTCACCTTAGTCTAGTAGGTGAAGGAGCTGACTTCCAAGAAAAATCATCTCATCAGAAAGTACCGCGAGGAGGTTGACCTTAGAAAAACTAACGTGGTCAAGCTACATGAGGTCCAAGAGCAACTGGACACTACCCGAGCTGAACCGGAGGGACTTCGGGTTGAGGTTCCAAACATTGAGAATGCCTGGTGGCTAATGACAAGGGCTTCTTATCCTGCGTTGTTGTTGTTAAGTTGAAGTTTTCGTCCCTCAATGTGGATGAGATTGAACTTCTCGGCGATGAGGAATCATGAGGCGAGGCTGGAGATGCTAAGGTTGCTCTAGCTATTATTGCTACTGAGGTGGAGTCGACTGAAGATGGATCGTCCTCCCATAACAACTTTGTCTGTAGACCATTGTATTTTTCCCTTTATTTGTTTGCTTGTCTTTTTTTTTTCTTTTTTTTTTTTTGTAATGTACTCTCTCTCAATCAATGAAATCCTTTCTTCAAATTTTCCATCGCTTTGTTAGTAATTGGCATTTCAATTCTTAGTCTCCTTCTTCCCTTATTTTTCTAAAAAACTGAATATATAAACGTTAAGTTTATCTAATAAAATGGACTCAAGTATTGGGCTACAAGCTCTTGTCGGGTGCTCATATCTTCTTTATCTTGAGTGCTAAATAAGCACTCTAAGTTACTGGATACTGAGCTGTTGGAAATTGCAGTTCACAATCACGCAGCGGAAGCAAACAATCGGTCTTAGTGTGCCGTTGCGGTCTTCAAACGAGATGCCACATCATCTTCCTCAAGGTGAGATCCTTTTGCCAACATATGAACCTCGGCCCTCTCCCATAAGGAGGCACATGCCTCTACTCCGTAGTTTCTCTCTCCCCTTTAGCCTCATTTCCGCCCTAATCTCTACGATCCTTGCATCTATAGAACGCTCCACCACTTGGCTCACTCTTTCCACTAGGCCCCTCTCCATCCTTTCTATAGTCTGTAGTATGTCTACTCCACTATTTGCCACGAGAGGGGTTTGTTGAGGCGTCGGTCGCCTTTTAGCAGGGCTTGCAGAACTCGTTGCTTTATCTTTAGGTGGGGGAGGGAGGACTCCACCTCTTTTATTTCTCCCTTCCCCCTTGCTCTCTCCCGTCTGCTCTCCCCCATAGTTTTCCATCTTACACCCTCCTCCCAGTCAGGTTCTTAATCTGTTGGAACTTTGAAAGTGAAAGACAACGGTCCCAATGGTCGGCGCCAAATTGTTGACGTGGATTTTTGTACATTACGAAAGGCTCCTCCGTCTATAGTGTGTCCCAAGATCAATACATGCACTCATCAACAAACTGCGACTGGGGTGGTGGTCGACCAACCCTACTTTGATGGTCTAGTCAATTTTTTAGAGGGATAGATGGAGAGTATCTGTATAAATTTTCTATTCAATTAAGAAAAATGCATTACCCCTTTCTGTTAGGCCTATTTAGCTTTTATACCTGGTCAAGGCTGGGCGACTCTAGACGGTTTTACATGTGTTGTGCTACTATTGCTTAATATTCTGATTACTTTCTCTATTGACCGGTGAGTGTCAGCACCTTCCACCATCTGACATAGCAGAGATCTAGATACAGACTATGGTGAAGGACCATCAGTTCCATGATACATACATTTTGCAGGAAGCATTGACTCATGACTATGAAGACTAGGATAATTTTAATCTATCATCATTACATAATTCATAGTGACTGCCTAACTGTCATTTTAATCTAGCCGTTAGACCCACACCACTCTCCTTTGTCGAATAAGCATGTTAAAAGTTATCGGTTTGGCGTGATAAAAGTTTTTGTCGTTTTGTATAATTATTGTAGTCCACGTGCTTTACTTTTTAAGTCGGTTTCTTTAAAGTATCGGTCACATTATTGTATTAGTTTTCTTCTCCCTGCCTACTTAAGGCATCTTCTTCTAACAGAGAGGAGAGGGAAGAAGAAATAAAAAAATAAAAAAAATCCCCTTGTAATATCCGTGTAAGGAATAAAATAACATTCGCTTAATCCTTCCCTCTTTTCTTCCCAAATCCTCAGGAGGCTTGTTCTAAGATTCAATAGTTCTGAATGATGGCTATTGAGTATGCTTTGTGCTTGTTTCTAATAGAGGATCCACACATCAAAAACTGTAGTTAGCTCGATCCGTTTATTACAGTATCTCTCACTAATTGTATCTGCCTAGTATTCTGCCGTAAGGGCCCTGAGGGTTCAGCCAATAAGAATAGGGCGTTTAATTGTGTCGAGGGCTCCTGGCACCGACTTTAATTATTTATTACGGATTAGATTCCGTCCACCGATATCCAATAGTTGATTTCCTTTTTCAAATTTAATGAAACCACATGCAATTTAAGTCTTTGACTTTGATTCTCGGGTCTGACTCTTGACTCTGGAGCACTCGCAATCTCACAAACCTATTATTTACAGCTTTTTTATTTTTTTTCCTTTCTCCTTTTGCAGTTTCTACAACTTATCGGGTTCGTAAATATGTGTTTCCAATCGTGTAAGAACTTAGAAAACAAATACATTTTTCACTAAATTTATGTTAGTCATTATGTAAATTTGTGTTTACAAACATAATTCAAGAACTGTAATCTCAACATAATTGTAATGTCGTGATTTTAAACAGACCAATCCTATTTATCCCGTACTGATCGGCGATGTCGTTTTCCCTCTAGACGTCATGCTTGACGTAAGCGTAGAATTTAGTTATAAAATTATATTCCTCAACACGTTTTTCACAGAAGAAATCGACGACCAGATTTTGCTAAAGTCTCGTGACTCAGCTCCCACCCTTACAACTTGTAACCTTAACTTCCTCCCTAAGAAGTAAACACCGTCCATTTTGTCAGGGATATGGGCAATTTGGCAGAATAATTATATATTTAATTGAAAATTTTGCAGAATAATTATATATTTAATTTATTAATTTTAAAATTTATACAAAAAATAATTATTTTACTTTATTTTTATTTTAAAATAAAAATTAATATCTCCTAATTAAATAAATGACTCTCAGCGGGAGAAGCCCCACCGAACCCCATTTTGTCTCATCAATTAGAAATGAAAATGAAGATTACCTTCTCCTTTTTTCGGCCAAACTCCAACTTTTGTTTGACCATTGAAAATATTGACTTTCTTTAATAAATAAAAAAACCATTTTTACCTTCAGACACTCCTGACTTTTGTGAAAAATTCTCCCGTCTGACTTCTTACATCTTCAACCTATAAAATGACCACATCTTTGCCTTTCCGTCTTCAGAAATACTTGCTGACCGAGTTTGCTCCTTTTTTTCATTGTCAAAATGAGTTATAGCTCCTCAGAAGAAATAACAAGTGCAGGTAGATCAAGTTCAAGCAATCCAACTGATCAGCAGAAATACAAAGGCGTTCGTCGTAGGAAATGGGGGAAGTGGGTATCAGAGATTCGGGTTCCGGGTTCAAACGAGCGGCTCTGGTTGGGATCTTACTCTTCCCCCGAGGGAGCGGCAATAGCCCACGACGTTGCGTATTATTGCTTACGAAGGCCTGCGACGTCAGAAAATCTCAACTTTCCTCTGATGCTACCGAGAAGCGTCGATGCCGAAATGTCGCCGGGATCGATACAGAAGGTGGCTTCGGATGCTGGAATGGCAGTTGACGCCCAATATCTAACTCGTAAGTCGAGTGTCGATCAGGATCATCGAATGGTGAGTAGTAAGGCGGGTGATGGGTCCCCTGACGCGGGAGAGACAAGATCAGTGTCTTGGGAGCATCTGGACGATGGTTGTAATAGGACATGGGTAGGAAGTAGTGACTCAAGGGGTACTACTAGGGAATTAGCAAGTCATCTTAGCATTTCTATTGAGGATTATCTCTGATTATAGTCATTGCTAGCTCCAACCTAGTCATCCACTTTTACATTTGTTTCAAACACCCAGAAATATACTTGTACTACATACATATGCGATTGCACAATGTATTTAAATTCGAAGGGTTTGATTGATTTTGTTTCGAGAGCAACGGCTAGTATGACATCGGGTGTATATTGTCTTGTCTCAGATTCTTACTGGCTATAATTTGTGTACCCGAACGTCATTTGAAATTGTCAATTGCTACTAAGTTCATTGAACAAGTCGACCTTGAGACACTTACTGGCTATGATTTGTCTACCCCACCGTCAATTTAGGTTGTCAATGTTAAGAAATCTGTGTATTGAAAAAGCAAATAATGGGAGAATGCTTTCTGTTTATTGAACATAACTAATTGGGTTATAAATAGCCTTACGATTAAAACAGACAAAGAAAACAACCCACAATCCTATAAACGTGGTCCGCTACTAAGGAATAGATCAACATCTAAGGAGCATCCCTTATTAATAGGGAATACACAC
Organism: Coriaria nepalensis; assembly: GCA_027186245.1. NCBI lineage: Eukaryota > Viridiplantae > Streptophyta > Magnoliopsida > Cucurbitales > Coriariaceae > Coriaria > Coriaria nepalensis. The sequence goes on along the minus strand of CP114500.1, from coordinate 4,535,195 downwards.
ACATAACAATAACAACTTAAACTAAATACTTTAACGGTCAATTGTTTCCGAGTTCATCAAGAATCCGAGACAATTTTTAGGTACTCGGCCGACCCAACCAGCCCAAGAGCAGCCCTACTTATTTATAATTATTTGGAGAAATTTGATAAAACATTCATAACTACCAATTGAATTATCAATAATCCATTAAAATAAGTAACATTATTTGTCTAATTACCAATTTTATTTCGAATATATTCACCTTCTATTTGAACCAAAACTAACCAGACAAGCAATAATTTGAATTATAACTACAGAGAAGCGCACATTAAAACAAGCCGAAAGGCAATCATGATCTACAAAACGCAAACCACATATGCAAGAGAAAATGGTTCACACTCCATTTTCACAGCAAGCGCTGAGGACTGTACTGGGAAAAGCTAGTTGTAGGACTTGCCAAAAGTTTCCTTGGAGGACTACCTTCCAAGAGCAGGGGCCTTGTGCTGGAAGCTTCCGAGACGGGCCTCCCAGTCCCCACAAGTGAAGTAGTTCTTCTAGCGCCGTGTTGTGCAAGAACCATTCGTAACGTCCAGCTCAGAACATTTGGTGCGAAAAACCTGTAGAGCAAGAAAACTTCATACCAGCCCGGATACTTCACATATTGATCTCCTCGGCATGCGGCTGATACAATCAGTCTTGCATACTCCTCAACTGGACTCCCCATCGCCTGTACCTGACAAAATATGAATTAATTGAAGCCGAGATCAAAAAATTTAAGTAATAAGATCTTCACGAAGCAGTTAGGTAAATGATAATGTAAATTACTTCTCTTTCTTCTTTCCATTGCATCTCAGCACCTTCTTCTACCATGAACTTGCCTCCAGTTACTTCACTACCAATCCAACCGTGTGTTGCAATTGTTATGCCGACGTCTTCTTTTAGTTCAAATCTCAGCGTCTCATAGAAGTTTACTAACGCTGCCTTTGCTGCCTGAATAATGGATTGTTATACTAGAATTCCAAAGAAGATTTTATAGGCAGTACTATTTTCTATGCAATGTTACTGATGATGCAAGTCCTCGTAGCTTACCGAGTATAGACTCATTCTTGGCAGAGGTAACCAATTCTCAACAGATGCATTGACAATGATGCGTCCCTTGCTTTGATGAAGATAAGGAAGAGCCACAAATGTCGGATAAACGTTCCCCCAGAAGTTAATATCCTAAACGAAAGCGAGATAAAATAAAAAGAAAGGCAAGGAAACTGGATATATAGTCTAATTGGATAGGTTTAATTACCATCAAATGGGGAAAAACGGATGTATCAGTAACTTCATCGAAGTAGAATGTATGCCCCAAACTCGCTGCATTTACGAGATGATCCACTGAAGATAACAGAGAGAGAAATGAAGTCTTAATTAATGCAAACATGGGTTGCCTTGTTTTTGATTTATATATATGTACACAATAAAGGAAAGACAATAGCTGGAATAGCTCAGTTGGCTAGAGCGTGTGGCTGTTAACCACAAGGTCGGAGGTTCAAGCCCTCCTTCTAGCGAGTTTTTTATTTTAAATGATTTATTTTCAATTTTTGGAAGATGCTGAAAATATTAAGATAAGGACACAGTATTTAAACTTACGACGTCCGTGAAAGTTAACGGTTTCATTAACAAATCTTCTACATTCATCTTCCTTCACAACATCTGCAGCAATAATCATAACATGCCTTGCCCCTATTTGTCTTGCGTTCTCACTAATTCCTCTTAGTCTGTTTTCTCTCCTTGCCACCAAAACCAGATTTGCCCCTCTTTTCGCATATTCATATGCGACTTGCTGCACTTCCAAAAAAACCATCTTTTAGTTTACAACACTTATATTCTACACTCTTACTTAAATTTAAACAATAAAATACCAAAACCCTTGGAAATTGACCCAAAGTAAGTATCCTCTTAACTCTAATATGATGCCCATAACAATAAAATACAGAATAATAAACTATAGAGGTTCATACTAAAGTTTAACCCCCTCATGAACTTTAGTTTCACAACTGATCAATATATTGAAAATATAGAGTACTGTTAATGCGTTACCTCTCCTACGCCAGAAGAAGCTCCAGTGATTATGACCACTTTGTTGTCCATATTGTCAGGGAAAAAGGAGCTATAAAGCCACTCACAAGCGTTGATGAAGCACAATGCTGGCCATGAAAACGCCAGCATAACTAAGCTTGCCGGAGGTACCACCAAATTCATGAAAGAGTTTATATAATCCATTTCTTCGATCTTAGTTTACAAAATAAACAATTTATTACTTCAATTTCTTCTATACGAAGCACAGAGAGAGAGAGAGAGAGAGAGATGTGGACTACCTCGATTTATTGAAAGGAAGTACAAGATAAGAAAGGGCACGTCGGTTGCGACGACTGAAATAGAACTGGCAGACAATGAACTCAACATGGTTGCGTGCATGAGAGCTGTGAGCACACGTGTTGGTTGGTAACATATATTGTGACAGATCGAGGAATTGTTTTGGATTTTCTTGCATGACTTGTCCGCCCTATCCACTCAGTACATTATCGAAACCAAAACCATCTACTTTCTTAAGTTTCCCTTAACCAGTTGTCTTGGGCTCTAGGATTACTAACGTCGTTGTTTTGTACTTTTGGCTCATAACTTCCATTCGAGAGTTTTTTTTATGTAAATGTTGATGTACTTTAAAAGTGGGGGTAGTTAAGGGCCAAAGTGCGTTAGGATATTTACCGTAGAAGAAGGATGTTCCAAGCCACCTATTTCTACACTTCTTTCAGGTGAATCATAAAAATTAAAATGAGAATTGATTCAGGCACTTTAAATTATGCTATTGAGATTAGATGTTTTCACTGTTCTTTATTTAATTTGGTGCATTTTCTTTCTTATTCGCTCAACTCTTTCTAATCATTCTATTTTAATAAGAGGATTTCTTACTTTATTAAAGAATATATTTTCTAAAATACAGAAATTGTGACTCTCATCTTTTATCACTCACAACTTTTATAACAACACTTATACTCAAGGATTTACTTTTTGTAACTCTTAACTAAGTTTTTTTTAGAGTAATATCAAAATATAATACTCTGCGTACAGTCATACCAAGGTGATCTTGAATATTACAAACACTAGTACTATAATCATTAAATAATTTTGATTAACAGTTAGTATTTAAATTATTGAGAATTATCTAAGTGGTTATGTACATAGTACTCAGTCTCTACTAAATTTCCACATACATATCTTGATATTCAAATAAATGTACATCGACGAACTTCTCAAACCAGAATGAAAGAGCTATTTAAAATTTTAGCTTCCAAGTTCTTTTTTTTTTTTTTTGAAAGATAAGTGTATATTTCAAAAAAAACTCAATTACAAGTACATGGTGAGCAAGCTCACACTAGAAAAAATAAAAAAATACAACTGCCTAAAAAGAGGCGACCAACACCTAGAACAAACCAACCTAAAACCAAAAGCGGATAAGAAGCCGACACAAACTACATTGGGCTAACCCAACGGAGGTCATCAAGGAAACCTCTCCGTTAACAAGAGAAAAGGAAAAGAACCATAAGAGTAAAAGAAACTGGGAGAACCCCAATTACAAGAAACAACCAAGGGGCATACCCCAAGGTGGTCACTAGGGGGACCACTACCCAACCCCTTGGGTGAAAAAACCCCCTTTGGGGGAAAAACCCAAGGTGGTCACCAGGGAGACCACTACCCATCATCAAAAGAAACACATCACAAAGCAAATGGGCATACCCTAGTGTGTCCGCAACGAGGGCTACTATCCACATACAAAACATATAAGCAATGAAACTTAGAGTGATCGTCCGAGGGGTCATAACCCAGCATAACACAAAAAAATCAAGAAAGCAATACAAAGGGGCAAGCCTCAAGAAGGCTACCCAGGGGACCCCACTTTTCATCCATAAACACAGCATGCAGCATATCAAATAAAGAAGGGAGGGAGGGGAACGGTGGAAGGGAAGCAAGCAAAGGAGGGTGAAACCGAAGATGTTACCAATTTTAGACCTACAAAATAAAACATAATATGAGGGGCATACCCCAAGGAGGCCACCCAGGGGACCCCACCTATCCACAAGGGAAACAAAAACCAAGGCAGCAAACACCAAACGCAAGCAATACGAGGAGTAACCTCCAAGGAGGCCTCTATGGGGACCCCACCTATCAAAACCAAAAAACTAGCAATCAGGAAAAGACAGGCAAACAAGAAGGGGATTAAAGAGATATACCATTCCAATAATTCCAAATGTCAATGTCCGCATGCGAAGGAGGATTAGGAAGGCTTTGAACTTTTATCTTGATTTAAATAAGGATCTTCGTAGCAATGATACCTGCGGTGGGGGGGTACAACCGTTATTATGAACTCTCTTATTTCTCTCTGACTAAATATGGTAAACAAACCTTGAAAAAGCGATGAACCCAATACGATTAGATAGAGATTGCCCCAGAAGCCCCAAAAACCAGATAATTTTATCATCCCAAGAGAGCAAACGAAGGGGGATCACCACATGTCTCAAAAACCCACCCCAAACAGCACCAAAGAAGGGGCAAACACCAAAGAGATGATCACGAGACTCCGCATTCCCCAGACATAAGTGACACACATTACAAGTAGGGGAGCCATAAGAAAAGCTTATGTCCTGTGTACTTAGACGGTTGCGAATCGCTAGCCAATGAATGAAAGAGTGTCTCAGAATGTGGCCTTTGCACCAGATAATTTTAGCCCAACTAACCGGAAAACTATGAGATCGAAAATGCTCCCAAGCTTTAGACACCGAGAACCCCGAAGGGGAGTGGGTCCAGGTAAAACAATCTTCATTTTTAGAAGGGGAAATGGAAGACGGGATACAATCTGCAAGCTCCCACCAAACTATGGTGGAGGGGTTAGGAAACGCCCAAGTAAAATCATGAATAATATTACTAACCTGGAGGTTCAGACTAACCCCAGAAGCCGTAATCATACCTTCCCCAAGACAAGTGTGAAGAATACCATGCGGAGTCCACAAGTCATACCAAAGAGAAATAGAAGCTTTATTCCCAACCTTCCAGATGAAAGAGGATAAAGCTTTGTCCCTAATCTTCAAAATCTTCCTCCAACACCAGGTACAATAATTAGGGATTTTGCAAACCCATAATCTCTTATTCCGGAGCAAATGATTGTGAACCCAATTCGGCCATATTGCTTTGGGGTAGGTGAATAAGTTCCAAATATGCTTAAGTTGAGCAATTTGGTTCCACTCCTTGATGTTTTTTATACCTAACCCACTCTCATCTTTCGGGAGGCAGATAACATCCCAGGCAACTTTAGTCCCCCCATAACTAAGAGAAGAACCTTTCTAAAGGAAACTACGAAGCACCCTATCAATCTCAATCATGATTTTGGATGGTAGAATGAAGAGCATATACCAATAAACTTGGATGGAGAATAAGGTAGAGTTTATGAGCTGAACCCTACCCGCATAAGATATGTATTTAGAAAGACCAACTCTTTACTCTACTTATAATTCTCTCAATGATAGGCTTGCAGTCATTATAGGAGAGTTTAGTAGAAGCAAGAGGAATGCCAAGATACCTGATCGGAAGGGATCTAGTCGGAAACTCCAAAGTAGCAAGAATCACTGACTTTACCAGAGGGGGGACATTGCCAAAGAAAATATTACTCTTGGCAGGATTTGGAAGAAGACCAGAAATAGAGGAGAAATCCCAAAGGACTTCGCTGATACACGAAGCCGAAGAAGAATCACCTTTAGAGAAAACCATCAAGTCATTAGCAAAGCAAAGGTGGGAGACTTTAACCCTTTGGCATTTATCATGAAAGGAAAATTGAGAATCATGTTCCATATGGTTGAGAAGGCCATAACAAATCTCCATGCATAAAGCAAAGAGATAGGGAGACATAGGATCACTCTGTCGGAGACCCCTACTACTCCGAAAGAAACCAGTCAATTCCCCATTAAGAGAAACCGAGAAAGTGGGAGAAGAGATACAAGCCATGATCCACCTGATGAAAATAAGGAGAAAATTCATAATCTCTAAGGTCCTTTGAAGAAAGTCCCATCTAACCATATCATAAGCCTTCATGAGGTCAATCTTGAAAGCACATCAAGGAGGGCCTCTTTTAAGGTGATAGCCATAGAGAAGCTCTTGGGCTAGAAGAATATTGTCACTAATACGTCTTCCAGCAATGAAAGCAGATTAGTTAGGAATGATAAGATCATCCAGAACCAACTTAATGCGGTTGCTAATGATTTTCGAGATGCACTTATAGACAGTATTATAGTAGGAAATGGGCCGGAACTCTGAAAGGTGGGAGGGAGAGGCAATCTTTGGAACAAGAGAGATGGCAGTAGTGTTAACCTCTTTTAGTAGAATCCCAAACCTGAAAAAATATTTTATCCCCAACACAAAATCATCATGAATAATTTCCCAACATCTATGAAAAAACCCATAACTAAACCTATCAAGGCCTGGAGCTTTATTATGATTAATCCCAAAAAGGGCTCTCTTGATTTCTTCAGTAGAAATATCTTCCACAAACCTTCTATGGTAAGAGGTCTCAAGCTTCTTACTAATGGCACTTTCCAACAAATCATCATTCAGAGGAGAGGGCAGGTTAGGCCTGAGAGAAAAGCTTTTGGAAATGGGAAACAACCTCAACCTTAACTTGATCATAATCCTCTAAAACTTCACCATTTGATCGGGTGATAGAAATTACTTTAGCTTTGGCTTCTCTTTGCTTAACCACCGTATGAAAGAATTTATTATTTTGGTCCCCAGGGTTAAGCCATTTGACCCGAGACTTTTGCCTAAGCATGTCCTCATCAATTTTGATAAGGCGGAGGTAATCAACAAGAGCATCCTTCTCAAGGATAAAAGAATCCGGAGTAGGAGAGTGAATACAGTTGGCACTCTGAAGATAGTCTAACTTAGCCTTAACTTCAGCCGTCTAATTGTTAACACAACAAAATTTCTCTTTACTGAAAACTTTGAGAGAACCTTTAAGGTTCTTGAGCTGGTGAACAAGCCGGAAGAGCGGATTCCCATTAACCCTTATACCCCACACATGCTGCACAAGTGGCAGGAACTCCTCGTGATCCATCCAAGCATTAAAGAAACGGAAAGGGGTTTTAAATTTCCTAGCTTCAAAAAACCAGAGACAACCACCGGGCTATGATCCGAGATACCAGGAGGGGGGAAGATAGTAGTGGTGCACGGGAAAGTGTCATTCCAAGCTAGGTTAGCAAGGCCTCTATCAAGTTTCCGAAGAATAAGATGATCACTATTCATGTCCGAATTCACCAAGACCCCCAAAGTTCAAATCATCCACCTCAATATCATAGATACAATTATTGAATTGATCCATGCCCCTCGAAATGTCCACATTACCACCTAGCTTCTCCATATTGAATCTAGTAACATTAAAATCACCCAAAAGCAACCATGGAGCAAAGGAATCAATCGGCTTATATTGTCTACAAGAGTCCCAAAGAGTAAGTCTCTGAATATCAGAATTGGCCCCATAGATAAAAGTAACCAAGCACCACCATTTCCCATCCAAAGAAGAAATCTTACAGTGGTAAGATTGATCATCAAAACCCAGCATAGAAAGGGACACCCTAGAGGAGTCTCACCCAACTACAATACATCCCTCTGAAGTAGGCGAGTTATTATTAGCAAAATCCAAGACGGATTAATGGCCCTAGTGACCGAGTCAAAATTACCAGCCTTAACCTTAGTCTCAACAATACCAACAACTAAAGCATCATACCTAGCCATCAAGTTACAGACTTCCTTTTTTTTTTATGGGATTATTAAGACCTCAAATATTCCAACAGAGAATCGACATAAATAAGAGAGAAAAAAAAAAGAAAAGGAGGGCGAAGAAGGTTAGTACCTTTTTTTTTTTTTGAAAGGTAAGAAGGTTAGTGCCTTCTAAAATGACCATTCTTATTAGAGGACCCTTTCTGCTTTTTCTTCTCACCATTATGTCTAGGAATGTGGTTGGTGGGAGAGAGGCTGCCACTTGTATCTGGAATAGAGTTAGTGTCCGAGGTAGTACTAGAAGACGAGTAAGAGGTATCTTCTTCACTATCTTCACTTTCATTATCTTCTTCAATGATCAAGTTCCTAGTAGGCATAGGAGAGTATCGATCTACCATTTCTTCATTGTAAGTAATCAGATTGCTCAAAGTGGTCTTGCTATTACTAGGTTCACCATTAATCATTCCCTCTACTTTGTTCACCAAGGAGTATGGTTCATCTTTATGTGGAGAGTTATTAGTCGCCATACTAATATCAATATCAATATCCTCCTCAACCCCTCTTTTCCCTTTCGGTTCACAACCCGCCATTTGGAGTCACTAACTTGGCCCTTTTTTGAACGTTGGATCGGTTTCTCATTTGGATGGTTAGGAGTAGCAATAAGTTTAGGGCATTTAGAACTCTTGTGACTAAACGACTTGCATTCAACACAGACTGAAGGTTTCCATTTGTAGTCAACATGAATCGTGATGGTCCTTCCTTTATCATTTATTAAGTCAAACTCTTCAATTATATCCTTTTCGGCATCCACTTCAACACAAACCTGAGCATAATCCCGATGATGATGGTCTTTAGTATATTTATCAACTTTTAGAGGGATACCAATAGCACTAGCCACAAGGCTTATGCCTTCCGCGGTCCAAAATTCTCTAGGGACATTGTAAAGATTAACCCAAAGAGGAATCCTAGTGAATTTGTCACAGTTAAGAACCATCTCGGTTTTCCAAGCTTTAAGGGCTATATACTTGTCCATAAAAAACCAGGGCCCTTTCTAGAATATTATTCACCCTTATTTTGTTGGAGAAGTGGAAAAAATAGAACCCATCTTTATTGGCATTGCTTTTAGTGAGACCAAGGTGTTTCCAAAGACGGTTAGCTATGTAATTCACAAGGTTGAAAGGTAGCATGGTGTCTAGGAAATAGCCCACAATTATATTTTCAAGGAGATAGGCACCTAAGCCGCTACACTTGGGGGAGGAGAGACCACAACTCTACCATCAATAATAGATGGTTAAATGTATCTCAACACAAAGGAAGATTCTTGAAGAGTTATAATATGTTTGACCACATCACTCCAAGACTTTGATGACTTTTTTGAATTTTGGTCAACGGTCAACTTATTGACATTTCCAGGGTCACCCGGATTAGGGATAGAATGGTCAATGGTGGTCAAACCTGAAAGGGGGTGGTGACAGTGGTGGAGAGGTGATTAGTTTGTGGTTGGTTGGTCGGAGATTGGTTGGGTGGGGAGGATTTTTCTTGATCAATTTTTAGTTTATTGACTTTTTGGGTGTTGCCCATTGACTTTGATCGATGACCAGAAGTGGTGGGCGCCAGTCGATGGTCAGATGTAGGGGGGCGGCAGTCGAGGGTTGGTCGGACTTAGGTTGAGGGAAGGTGGTGTATGGGAGAGAGTTAGGATGGATGGAAGGAGGATTATTATTTGGCAACACTATTTTTTTGTTTAGATTGAGATGGGGTTTTTTGGAATTTTTTGAAACTTTAGGGGGTTTTGGAGGACTTGGATGTGTTGGTTTTCGGTTTTAGCGGGCGAAAAGGAGGAATCAGAAGGCTTAAGGAAGGCGGGAGTAATGTCAGTGGATTCGGTGTCAGAAGCAGTAATATGAGAAGGAGATAGGGACTTACCCGTAATTTTCCCAAGCTAAAATTTTAAATTATCCAAAACCTCCAAGGCTGTTCCATAAATTTTGGGCTCTGATGTCGTATGCTGGGGCACATCATACACCCCTGTCTCCGTACAAGGATGATGGTGAGGGGTGTCAGCTGCTTCAGGCACGTCAACCTCGTGCGTAGACATGCAGAGCTGGCGGTCGGGTCAATAAGGAACCGGGGCGGGCAAAATCGGGAACCGTACCGAGGCTTCGCAAGTGGGATCCAGCGCATGCTTACGTGGAGGGCTCGTATTGGATATTAAACTATCCGTTGGCGCTGACATCAGCAACGACCCAATGACGGGTAGGTTTGCAACCATTATCAGTCGCATGGGCAGACCCGCTTGTTGACCACTATTGACCGCTGCAACAGCCATCGAATTAGTCGCCGGTTCTTCTACAGAGGTGCTGGCAATAATAGGGCCGGCGTAACCTGGGGATTTTTGTCCCGAAACAGCGTTTCTCAACCCTTGCAAATGGTCATGAACATGCTCAGACGCAAGGTCGTTGGCAAACCTTGAACGGTCAGAGGGCTGCGGCGGAGTAGGTGGTGTTGGCTTCTTCAGTATGCCACGAAAGGGTCTGAGGACTACCAGAGTGTTTCTGGAGTGTTCAGGCGGTGCTTCGACGATGGAGGCCACCGTTGAAGGAGTACGACTATGGCTGCCATGAAAACGAGCTTACAGATTTGCAGTATATTTAATAAGACTAGCTTTCATGGCCGCAAGCTTAACAAGCTTTTTATTCAGTGACTCCATGGAGATGTTGACTGGGATGTTAGGGTCGACAAAAGGCTTGGTTTGACCATGGGAGTGGACCACCATGGAAGGCGGTATATTCATTTTACTTTCGATCAAATATAGGTTAAGTTCCAGCACCTCAATCTTATCAATCAGTGAGTTTACTATCTCAGCCATCTCATGAGTTTTCTGAGATATCAAAACCTCCTCATCAGAACAAAATGGCGGCATGGAATCTTCAGATGATGCAAGAAGGTCCTTCTGGAGGTTACTCCCATTGGAAACGACTTCAAGCTTGTTTGGACAGTCATCTACGACTGGAAGATCTGCAGAAACAGCAACATAAACCATGGTTTGAGAGGAAGGTTTTATCGTGAGAGAACCTTAGATGGAGAAGGAGAGGAGAGAGAAAAGAAGGATTTTTTGGTGCTCCGGCGGTCGGAGCAGGTTGAGGCGCGGCTATGGAGCAGGGGGGCAGGGCCGTGAGGAGGAGGTCGAAAGCAAAAGGTACGGAGGCTGTCGTAGGTTAGGGCGGAGGAAGAAGCTGTCGTAGGTTAGGAGAGAGAAACACAAAGCAGGTTTAGTGGTTTAGGGACATAACGGGAATTTTTTTAAAAGTTAGTCAGACCTGAAATCTAGAGAGAAGGTAGAGAGAGAAGCTCTGGGATTTTCCTCCATTTGAATTTTTAACAGACTCCTTTCATAAACAACAATTTATGACCTCTCAGATTTTAGATTAATTTGTATATGATCATCTATTAATATGAATAAATTTTTTTATGGAAAACGATATGTTGATAAAGAATTAATTTATATCGGGTATTGTCCTATATAATCGAATTATATAAAACACATTCACTAAGATGTTTATCTACATTAAGGATCCGGATCTTGATTACTTGTATTCATAATACTAGTAGACCATACTAGCAATAATTAATTAAAGATTTCATACTTTAATATGTTATGGAAAATTTAATTCATTACTTATTATCTTAATATTATCATATTAATACAAGATTATAGTTACATAAAATGAATTTGGAATTTTCTATTATTTATACACATTTAATTAAAGATTTCATATTTTAATATGTTATGGATAATTTAATTCATTATATATAATCTTAATCCTATCATACTAATACAATATTATAGTTACATAAATGAATTTGGAATTTTCTGATATTGATACACATTATTCCTTCATAACACTATACAGAAAAATGTCACTTTTATTAATTTCATAAAATTATACTTATTACGTGCTTTTAGGGAACCATGCCCAACGATCTCTCAGTTGTCCTAAATTACATACATGATCTTTAAAAGACTTCGTCAGAAGTGTCTTGGCAAACGAATCTGCAAGTTTTGTTATGACACTATCTTCATAACTGTCACATCACCTCAGTGTACTATATCTTTGATTAGATGATATTTCTGCTCTATGTGTTTGGCCCTCTAGTAACTCCTTTGTTCCTTTGAATTAGCTACTGCCTTACTATTTTCACAATACATGATTAGTGGCTTATTCATATTTGGAAGAACTTCAATATAGAACTTCTTGAGCCAAACCGCCTCTTTCGCTGCTTCACAAGCAACTATATATTCCGCTTCCATGGTAGAATCTATAATATTTAATTATTTGATCCTTTTTCGGACTAAGCTCTTTTACCAAGTGTGAACATTGATCCAAAAGTCGACTTTCGACTATCTTTATTTGATTGAAAATTAGAATTAATGTATCTAGTGGGGTTTAGATCTCCATCTGAATAAACAAGCATATAGTCTCTCGTTATCTGAAAATACTTAAGAATATGCTTAACCACTATCCAATGCTCTAAACTAAGATTCGATTAATAACAACTGACTATTCCTATTACATAGCAAATGTCAGGTATTGTACACAACATGGCATACATAAGACTACCTACAGCTAAGGCATCAGAAATATGTCTCATCTCTTCTTTTCCCTGACGTGCCTTTAGATAGGGCTCTTTAAAAAGAACTACTCTATGCCTTGTCGGTAATTGACCCTTCTTGGCATTTTGCATTGAGAATTGAGCCATCACCTTATCTATGTAAGAGGCTTAAGATAGTGCCAAAAGCTTGCTATTCTTATCCCTTAGGATTTGGATTCTTTGAATATAGGTTACTTCTCCCAATCTTTCATTTGGAACTGCTCGGCTATTCATTGCTTCACGTTTGACAATATTTCTACATAATTCCCAATGAGTAAAATTCGTCTACATATAGAATTAAGAACACCACCTTTTATCTTTGATGTGTTTATAAACACATGGTTCATCAACATTTGTTTAAAGCCATAAGTCTTGATAGGCTCATCAAACTTTAGGTTCCAAGACCTAAAGGTTTGCTTCAATCCATAAATTGATCTAAGCAACTTGCAAACCTTTTATCTTGGCTCTTTTGCACAAAACCTTCTAGTTGCATCATAAAAATGCTCTCTTCAAGATAGTCATTCAGAAAAGTTTTCTTGACATTCATTTACCATATCTTGTAGTCTAAACTTGCAGTTATGGATAAAAGAATGCATATAGACTTTCACATGGCAATGGGAGAGAAAGTCTCTTCATAATCAACTCCTTTCATTTGGGTATAGCCCTTTACTACAATGGGTCTGACATTTTCAGGTGGATCTATAAGTTCCCTGATAGAATTGGAATACATAGATTCCATTTCTTGATTCATAGCATCTTGCAATTTATTCTTGTTAGAATCATTCATTGCCTCCTTAAAGGTTAATTAATTATCTTAGTTTATGTCTGACACTGGAACATATGTCTCATGTTTATAACGAATGGGCTATTTCACCATCCTTCTACTACGATGAGGTACTAGGGCGTTTGGCCTAGGATCGGGGCTCTCTTGATGTTTTTGTTCATCAAATGGTGATTGAGATGATCTGATCTTATCATAATTCAATTTCTCTAGTACTACCTTACTACGAGGTTTGTAGTTTGTTATATAGTCATATTCGAGAAAGGTTATATTTGTCGATACAAATACTTTTTTCTCGCTAGGACTATAAGAATAACCTCCCCTTATGTTAAGAGCATGGCCAACGAATATGCACTTCAGATCACGACTCCAACTTTCGAGTCTTAGACTTCAACATGTGTGTTGGACACCCCTATATGCTAAAATGGCATAAACTAGGTTTAGTGTTATTCAACAACTGTAAAAGTGTCTTTTGTACAAACTTAGATGGAACTACATTCAAAATGTATACCGTAGTTTGAAGTGCATATCCCCAGAATGTGAGTGGTATGAGTGATTGGCTTAACATTGACCCAACCATATCCAATAAGGTTTTGTTTCTATTTTCTACAACACCATTGTGCTATGGTGCTCCAGGCGCTGTGAGTTGAGATACAATACCATGCTCCATCAAGAGAACTAGTAACTCAAAATCAAGTTATTCGCCTCCTTCATCTGATTGAAGTGTTTTAAATGATTTTCCTAACTTCTTGTAAGCTTTTGCTTGGAAATCTTTGAACATTCCAAAAGTTTCAAATTTCCTTTGCATTATGTATATGTATATATATCTATAATTATCATCAATGAATTTGATCAAATATTCATAACCTACTCTTACTTGTACATTTATAAGACTGCAGACATTGCTATATACTAACTGATCTGGTTCTTTGGCTCTTTGGCCCTTTATAGAGAAATGTCCCTTAGTCATCTTTCCTTCTAGACAAGATTCATAAATCGAAAGAGGGCTAGTAGTTAGCTCTCTTAAAGAACAATCCATTACTAACATGTTTATCCTATCAAGATTGATATATCCTAACCTAAGATGCCAAAGATATGTACCATCACTTTGATAAACTTTTTATCGTTTGTTGAATTTAGGATTTGCTACTCTAAATAATTCTAAATTATTTAATGATCGTTTATTTAGCTTAAGCAGATAGAGTCTATTAGTCTGTTCTACATAACAAATATCGAAACCATTCTTAGAAGTAATGATCTCATTATTTATAAAATAAATATAAAAAATCTTGTTCATGCAACATAGATAAAGAAATGAATTTATACAAAATAAGGAATAGAATAAACATTGTTCAAAACAAGATAATTATTTCTAAAAACTAAACAAACTACTCCTATTGCTTTGGATGAAATGATCGCACCACTGCCAACTCTCATCGTTACCTCGCCTATAGTAACCTCCCTTAAAGAACTAAGTATTTACAAAGAAGAACAAATATGATTAGTCACTCCTGAATCATCTTCCACTAAATAAGCTTGTAAGACAAGTAAATCAAATTTACCCTTCTTTTTCTCCTTCGGCTCGGAGAGATACTTGTTACAGTTTTTCTTCCAGTAGCCATTAACTCCACAGTGCAAACACTTTTGAAATGACCCACGCTGTTTGGACTGTTACTTTACTAACTTTTTCCTCGTAACATCAGAGTAAAAAAAAAACTTTTCCACTACAGACTTAGTTTTAAATAAACTTTAAAAAAAATTCTTTATTAAAAAAATTTCTAGATTAGTAACAAAATCTATCATACAAAAAAAATGAGTTTATTATAATGCTACTACTAAACGTTCACGTGTCTCCCATGAGATTTCAAAACATTTACACGAAGTTTCTCAAAACACTAGTTGGGTTTTACGATGCACAAAAAATATCTATAACTACCTATTTATGACCTTAAAGCGAAAATTACAGTGTAGTTGAGTCTTGTACCACTATCTCCTTCTCGTACATCAAACCTACTAGGAAAGTTGGACAGGGTCACTAGATTGGTTGCTTACCCTTATTGCCTACAACATGAAAAGTAATACGTGCGCTTTGCTCAACAAGTGCAAACATAACTCACAAAACAGTTATAATTGCATATGATGCTCATGAGTGCATATATTGTTCAAACATTTTCTATAAGTAGAAACTATAACAATTATAGTACTCATAACAGTTAATCATTTCATGACTACAAATCAATTAACAACGTAAACCACTATGCAATCATTAGAAATAACTCATCAAGTTTCAAAAATAGTTTTCATGTTATAGGTGAGGTTTGTACTTACCTGGATTTTGTGCTTTCCCTGAAGGATTGAGTACTTCATGAACACTAGGTTAATTTTTTGCCTATCCAATGAAGAATTTAACTTAGATTAATAAAATATTAACTTTCTATAAGCTTTTCTATTTAGTTAACTTACCTCACTATACATTTCTCATTTATTTTTTGGAATGTAGTTTTAAATGTTTTCTTATTATAACTTACCTCACTATACTTTTACCAAGTGTTTCCTTCTCTATTATAATTTTTATCTTATGATTAAACCCTTTCTTAAGTACATAGTAGAGGTTTGGATCTTTGTACCTAAATTTTAGTTCGCATTTACATGTGCCTCTTGTGTGAGGTCCACAACATTTTTTGCTCAAAATTCAATCATTGACCACATCTTTTAATTCATTCATCTTAGTTAAAACTAACTCAACTATACCACTCATATAATTTTTATAAGGAGTATTCATTATTCTCTACTATTCAATGACTTTTAACCCATGTAAAAAGTCTTATTATTGATATACCGGATATCTAGGTATCGATACGTTGAGTCATTTATGTTGGTGGCGTCAGTACATCAAGTACATTGAGGCATCTATGTTGGTGGCATTAAGTACATCGAGGCATCAAGTATATTGCATATTGGAGGCATCGAGTATATCGAGACATCAATTACATTGAGGCGCGAGTACCTCAAGTATGTCGAGCCGTCGAGTATGTCACATATTAGAGGCATCAAGTACATCAAGGCATCAAATACATCGTGTATGTCAAGTACGTTAAGGCAACGAGTATGTCGCATTTTGGAGCCATCAAGTACATTGAGTACACGAGACATCGAGTATGTCGAGTTATCGACTACGTGAAGGCACTAAGTACATTGAGACTTTGAGTACATCGAGCCATTCATATTAACTTCCATTCTATTTTCATTTCCTATTTTCATATATCTGAGTTTAGGATTTATTTCTAACACTCGGGATCTTGTAAAATTCTGAAATTTTAAAGATATCCCTATCAACATCTCATTAAGCCACTGTAAAAATTTCAACTTGATATTCGTATATTTCCCCCATCAAAAGTCATTTTCCTTTAAATTTTCTAAAACTACAATAGATTCAAGCTTATTTTGTTCCTTCACCAATATTTATATGTAACAATGTTGCTAACCACATTTGGTCATACTCAAGCTTCGTATTCTAATTAGTAGCTTCATATTCTTATTAACCTCATACTGACATTAAATTTTCTATAAAGTTACAATAGCGTACGCTAAATACATGATATAAATAAATTATATCGAGAACTTAAGAAGATAAAGATTAGATGTTTACTTACTCCTTAACTGGCTTGTCATGCTTGTCTCTTAATCATAGGCTAAATTAATTGATCAACTTATTTCTAAAAGGAGAGTGGCGAGGAGGAAGCAGTTGAAAAAGATGGATGTCTAAAACGATATATATATATATATATATATTTAACAAGGTAACTAAATCAAAATACGTAATCGTCATGATGTGTTTAACTATGAAATGTTAGTGGCTTTCTTATACTAAAATTGTATTTAATATAAGCATGAAGTGTAAATTGACAACAACAAGTGGCTCTTATATTATTGAAATGGATGACAAGTCATTTATTGATTTTATACCTTAATCTGAATTTTTTTTATTATTGCTATGCATATATATACACGTTGTCAATGAATTAATGAAGTTGATCTCAACCTTTTACTTGTCTTCATCTCATTTAAATTTTCATAATGTTTAACAAATCCCCTGTTTGGGATTTATAATAATAACCCATTGCTAATTAATTATTCAATAAACCAAAAAGATTTAATTTATATTCTAATCACTTTAATTATTGCTCGAAAACTGGTGTTGGTCTTATGAGCTCTTTATATTGTATACTTGAGATCTCTTTCCTAGTGTAAGTTTCATAAGTTTAGGGTACAATTTAATTCATAGCACTAAACATTTCAGGTGGTTTACAACTTTCCCTTAGATTCTTTTTTCTTAGAATTGTCATTCTTCTTGTTCTCTTTATCTTTAAGTGACTTCTTGGCTTTCTTTCTCATCTTGTCCTTACCATTGGTGTTCTTCCTATTATTATTCTTAGCATTAGAGGAAAACGACTTTGTTCAGCAACATTTGCTTTACCCTCTTTGGACCTGGCCTTATTAAGAGTCTCAAAGTCTGTAATTCATTCGACAGCAGAGTCATGTTGTACTGTAGCTTGTTCATAACATATTTGGTAGTGAATGCAGTGAAAGCCGGTGAGAGTAACTCAAGTATGATGCTTACTTGACTGCACTCATCAATGGTATCCTCATGTATTTTTGCCTCACGCATCGTATTAATCATGTTCAAAACATGATCTCTTACTGAAACTCTTTTCTCCATCTTGGAATTCATGTAGGTTCTAGTACCTCATGACAACTTCAGTCGGATTGCTGCCCAAACAAGGCTTGGAGAGAGTCCAATATCTCATATGCATTCTCTACATTGTCATGTTTCTTCCTAAGAACATGCTCATCAACATTTAGAATTTGACCTTGTTATTAGGTTGGATGCAATTGTCATACTTTTCTCGTACATTATGGATAGCAATAGCGGTGGGCTCTTCAAGACATTCCTCGGTCAAAACAAATTTATGGTTCTCACAGATTAATACCATATTCAAGATTGATTTCCATCTCATAAAATTGTCACCATTCAATTTGTATTCATTGAGTAAAATGGTAACGAGATTATTGATTGAAGACATGATGATTCCTGAAATTAAATAAAAACATACATGATTCATTATAATTGAAATATATATCAAAGTTTCAGAATAGTAAATATGATGCATGAATGCAATAAATAAAACACACAAAATTATATATTACTAAACCACAATAAATTAACTCAATAATTAATATGCCTCCTTAGGGTCGGTAATATTAATTTTAATTTAATTTTGAGATATTCCCAAACCTATAAGTAAAACTTAAAATATTTCATATTTTCTATTTTACTAAAAAATTACCATTTGTTTGGTCTGGACACAATCAACCGCTTAAAACTTAATTATGTCTTTGTTAGTATAACCCATTATTTTGGAATCCATGACTTAACTCAAAACTTTCCGCCTTAGAGTCGGTCAAGTTCAAAATATATTACTTTTCCCTATCTGTTTAGGAAGCCAACTTTTGTATTGATATGGTCCGAAACCTTCCTTAGAGAGACGAAAACAAAGCTGTCCCGAGGCCTTTTCCATATCTCACGGTATTGTACTAATAATGGAGACTATAGGTTATATTGTCATATTAACCTTCTCTCACTCACTATTTTAAAATATGTGTTTTCATAAAACATCTTATGTTTTCAAATAAAACTAATTAATTAATTCTAAATTAATTACTAGTTAATTAACCAATGAATATAATCCTATTAATTATAAATACCAATCTATTGGGTCTAGGTTTAATTTAAACTTTTGAAGTCATATCTTAATATGAGCCTAATTTTATTAGGTAAACCTAATTTATAACTAATAAACTAAATATATTCATAAAACTTTAACAAAACTCTTTTTTAATGAAGTTGGTTATTGTAGGCCTAACTTAAATGTGTGCCTTTATTAGGTGTGATTACCAAGTTTAACTTAATCCATTTATGTAATTATTTTTGTTAGATAAATCACATAAGCACATAGGACAACCATAATAAATCATGTTTCTACTTATGAGATGCATTATTTATTTAAAACTGTGTAGGTGAATATGTATGACATGTAATTGACTAAGGCATGAATATATTATCAATTAAATCAATCAAGATAAATAAATAGATACAATGGCCCAGATAATTTTGGATATTTCTAAAAGTTACAACTTTCGGAAAAATACAAATAAATAAGGAAATAAAAATTACATAAGGAGTTTGAATATTACAATTTTTGATAAGCTTGCTTCATTTTGAATATAGGCTCAACTGCTAATTCTTTAAATCAAACCCAATTCCATAATCCCTAGAAAAATAATTTTTGTAACAACAATTAAATTTTTAACTTTTTTTTTGAAAGGTATTAAATTTTAATTTTAAATTATTAATTGGGCTTAAACTCTTTCTTCGAGCTTATTAGACTTTTTGAATCAAACTTTATTAACAACTATTTGATTTTTTTTTTAATCCAAAATTAAGTTAATGGGATTAAAATACAATAATTTGGGCCACAAATACAATAATTTTCAAATCGTTAGAGCACCACACGACATGTTGAAACCCGAGGTACCCCTAGGGTAAGCCGTAGGAGGAGGCAGTTTGGGAAAGTCGCAATCGCCTGTGGTTGTGTGCGCGCTTGTCGGAGCTAATGGCGAGGACAGCCGCTGGTCAATTCCCATGACTTGAAGATCACATGATTGTCCCATGCCTAGGATGAACCACAGGATAGTCCCATGACCTGGCCGTGCGGCGCAGCGAGGGTGGTCTTGCCGCCGCCATTGGTTGTCGTCCATAGAGCCTCGCTGTGGGGCTTCCTTCTTTCCTACCATTTGTTGACTTTAAGTACAGAATTTTTCAACAACAAAAAAATTGCACAAAAAATCTTATGCCCCATAATGGGTTACACAAAATCTAGAGAAAGAAAGATAATGAAAAATCTAACCCAAAATCACTATACAATTAACGATCTATTATATCAACCATACATTTAAAAAACATAATCATCCATACAATATACATATCTTATATATACAAAATACAAGAATCTCACACAGTGATTAATATATATATATATATATATATATAAAGACTGTTCTTATACAAATTGTTAAAAATCGAGTTTAAAATGTTAAAAAGTCAAGTCGAAAGTGATTATTCATCCTATTATATAACAAAAATTTTCTATAAGTATTTACCATTCCTTTATATATATATATATATATGTACATTAATCTTAAACACTAGATGAAGGAATGATAGTTTTGTCTACACAAATCGACTGTTAAGACTCAAACCACTATCTTCTAAGTCGATACTCAATACACTAAGACGTGTGTCGGCATGTAAAATTGACAAAGTTTTCTTTTTGGTGATCTATATTCATTAGCTAAATAATTAGAATATGATTTATTTATAGAATTATACTAGGGTTTCTATTTAATATTATTGTTAATTTAAATACTTTATGTTAATTTAATTCATAATTAAAACACAATATTAAATAACAATAAAATAATAAGATATATTTTAGTGATCTCATTTATTTAGTCAAATCTTTTTAAATCTAATTTAAAATAGAATCATGTATATTTGAAACCAAATCATATTTTATTTGAATATTAAATTAGTTTCTGAAAGCAATTAAAATTTGACTTTCCTAAAAATTATTATCAAACCAATTACAATTTGACTTTCTTAATCATAATATTAAATTATTATCTCATAATAATTTAATATTATACAATATATTTAATTAAAAATTAAATAAATTATTATTTTATAAAATATATTTCAAAAAATCACTATGTTAAAATATATTTTTTAATTAATTAATTCTCAAATAAGTAAGTAACACCAATTATATCATAATTATGTATTTGCCCCATAATACTATTTTATTTGCAAATAAACTTTTTATGTATCTTTTTGTCACTCTTATCCTATACCATATTTTATAGAGGCGAACTAGGGACCATGAACTTATAATTTCAAGCTCTAATAAATTATATTATTAATTAAACTCTTTATTATAATAAATCTTATTTATTAATCTTAATTTTATTCAACAAAAAATGTGGAATTGCACTCTTACAATTATAGAACTTATTATTTAGCGATCTCTAATAGTCCATTGATATTATCATAACATGCAATTTAACCCTCCAATAATTGATTCATAATTAGAGCTAGTCAAAATTACCATTTTACCCCTCTAATTATCTATTTATTCTTAAAAACCGTTAATCCACTAGTGAACGGTTAATTTATAACTTTATTATAAATTTCAGTTCAAAATCATTCAGTTTCAGAATTAACCCTTTAAAGAACCAATATACAATCTTCTATGAAGAAGGTTTTGGATTTCATATATGTAAATCATACTCCCAGCCTCTTATCCTAATAAATCTCCAAAACAAAAGTCTTTATCTTGTTTTATAAACAAACTGCGATAAGTGAATCAAAAGATCCAATTAACATAAATAAGAGTCAGACTACTCATGATTCATATTGATCTGTATATAATCATCTATTGATATGAATAAAATTCTTTGTAGAAAAATGGTATGTTGATACATAATTAATTCATATCGAGTCATGTCCTATATAATCCAATTATATAAAGTTTCTCCACTAAGACATCTGTCCACATCAGTGATCCGGATGTTGATCACTTACATTCATAATGATAGTGAACCGTACCAGCAACCATTAAATAAAGATTCCATAGTTTATATATGTTGTAGACAATTTAATTTATTATTGATAATCTTAATCCTATCATACTAATACAAGATTATAGTTACATAAATGAATTTAGAATTTCCTGATATTTATACACATTATTCAATAATAACGCGTTAAAACAATTATATAGAAAAATGTAACTTTCATTAATTTAATAAAATTGTACTTATTACATGCTTTTAAGGAACCATGCCCAATAGGAACGCCCTAACATTTCGTATTAATCTTTTTGAACTCAAATTCATATAAAGGGTTGTAATGTTTTAGTTAGCTATATGACATAGGCCTTACACCAACATTGACATATTTTAATGGTGCCAGGCTATCACTAACGTAGCACCATCACTCCTCTTTTATTTGGGCTTGTGACCAACTATCGTAACAGGTGAAGTTGGATGATCAAATCATTTGACAACTAAAATCCATACCAAAATCTATAAATTCTAGTTTCTCAATTAGCTCAATCATCTTTAAGATGTGTTCCCCAATAGAAGACCCCTCGATCATCTTTATATAAAACAATGCCTTTGTAGTTTCATACCTCACAGTTCAATTATCTTCACTCTAGATTGCATATAGGTTGTCAATAATTCTTATAGCATGCATCTTTTCATATTGCCTTTAAAGCTCGTTCGACATAGAAGCAAGCATAATGTATTGCACATGTCGTCTTGGATCAATCATCTATCCTAAGCGGCATTCTCTTTGGCACTTGCTCCCTATTCAGCAAAAGTCATGACCTTTTGGGTAAGAACTTCAGCAACTTTGCCATTCCTATTGGGCCTAGGTTCAATTTAAACTTTTTAATTTATATCTTAATATAAACCTAACCTTATTAGGTGAATCTATTTTATAACTAATAGCCCAATTACTTTTACAAAACTTTAATAAAACTCCTTTTTAACAAAGTTGATCGATAAAGTCATGATATAAATGTTTGACCTTATTAGGTTTGATTACCAAGTTTAATTCTTTGAAACTTAATCCATTTATATACTTAAATTTGTTAAATAAATCACATAAACAAATAGGACAATTCTAATAAATCATGTTTCTACTTATGAGATTCACGATTTAAAAATAAAATTGTGTGGGTTATCACGTATAGAATGTAATTGACTAATGCATGAATATGTTATCAATCAAATCAATCAAGATTAATAAATAAATATAATAGACCGGGTAATTTTCGGTATTTCTAAAATTTACAACCTTTTTACAAATACAAATAACTAAAGAAAAAAACAATTACACAAGGGTTTCAAATGTTACAATCTTCTCTGAGCTTGCTCAATCTATCTAGGCCCAACTGGTTATTTTTTAAATTAAACCCAATTTCATAATTCTTAGAAAAATTATTTTTCTAATCCCAATTAAATTTTTAACTTAATTATTTCTAATTGAGCCTAAATTTCTAATGGAAATTTTTAGGTTAAATCCAACAAGTTATTTGATTTTTAAAAAAATTTAAAATTAAATTAATTAGCTTAAAATATATTATTTTTGGGCTACAAATAAATAGGTCAGCCCCATTAATTGAGTGGGTCATGAGTTGAACACATGGGTGGTGTTCATCCCAGAATATAACAAGAAAGATTTAAAAAAATTTAGCAATCATTTATATATCTATAAATTAATCATATAAGCTAGACAAATAAATCATACATTAACCATAATCTTTCAAATTGATCCTTAACACATTAGAACATATGTGGGTACGTAGAGATGACAAAGTTTTTTTTTATTTAGAGTGATCTCTTCTCATCATACTTTAATAATTTAGAATAAGATTTATTTATAAATTTCCATTAGGTTTTCTATTTAATATCTTTTATAATTTAAACATTTTAGATTAATTGAATTAATAATTCAATCATAATATTAAGTGATAAAAAATCATAAGATATATTTTAGTAATATCTTTGATTTGGTCAAATATTTTCAAATGTTATTCAAATCTAATTCAAATCAAATGTTATTCAAATATTTTCAATAGAGTCTTATCTATTTTAAATCAAATCAAATCATATTTGAATTTTAAATTAATTTCTCAAACTAATAAGAATTTAACTTGCTTAATCTTAATATTAAATTGATATCTCATAACAACTTAATATTAGATAACATATTTAATTCAAAATTAAACTTACTTAAACTGAATTTCGAAATTCACTTCTTTATTTGAATATATTTTTTAGTTAATTAATTCTCTAATTAACTAGATAATACCAATTATCATAATTATATATTTGCACTAGAAAACTATTTTCTTTGCAAATAAACCCTTTCTATACTTTCATGTCACTCGTAGCCTATACAGTGTTTTATAGAGGCGACTTAGGGACCATAAACTTATTCTAATAAATTAGATTATTAATCAAACTCCTTAATCTAATAAATTTTATTTATTAATCTCAATATTATTCTACTTAGAACATGGGATTGCACATTTGCAATTATATAATAAATTAATGAACAATCTATGATAGTTCATTGATATTATCATTACATGCAATTTAATCTTTAATAATTGATTCATAATTAGAGTTTATCAAAATTATTATTTTATCCCTCTAATTATCTTTTGATCCTTAAGTACCACTAATCTACTAATCAACGGTAAATTTATAATTTTATTATAAATTTGAGCTCAAAATCATTCAATTCTAAAATTAATCCTTAAGGGAACCAATATACAATTTTTTATGAAAAATGTTTGGATTATATATTTGTAAATCATGTTCTAAGCTGTTTATCCCATAAACAGGAGTTCATGACTACTTAGGATTCAGATTAATCTGCATATGATCATTTATTGATATGAATAAAATTTTTTATAACAAACGGTATGTTGATAAAGAATCAATTTATATTGGATCTAGTTCTATATAATCTAATTATATAAAGTATCTCCACTAAAATATTTATCTATGTTAGTGTTCTAGATCTAAATCACTTACATTCATAATGTTAGTAGATTGTACTAGCAACTATTAATTAAGAATTTAATATTTTAATATATTACAAATAATTTAATTTATTATTTATAATATTAATCATCTTGTATTAATACAAAATTAAAATTATATAAATAAATTTAAATTTTTTTATATTTATATAAATTATTTAATAATAATATATTTAAATAATTAAATAAAAAATTATTAATTTTATAAAATTATACTTATTTATTATATATTTTTAAGACATGTTCAAAGACAAAAGAGAAAAGAGCCTCTGAGCCTCTACCCCGTGATAATAAAACTGAATAAACAACGTGGTTGGCACAGTGAAGATCTTTGTAATGAACAATGATCGCGTTTGAAAAGAGCTGACAAGGAAAAAATTATTATCTGCTTGTCCCAATGCGCCATATCATCACCGCACTATCACCGAAAACATTTCGTAATTCTTAATTTGAAAAATTAAAAATTAAAAATTAAGATTTTACTTATAAATTCATCTTGAAATAGTATGAACCGATTTTTGAATTTTGATGAACTTCAAGAAAGAGTTGGACATAGAAAGATGACCATAGTGACGAGTGGGAAAATGATATTTTTTTATTTAGATTGTAGAGGGTGGAGGAGATTATATTGGATGGAGATATATAAAATAATTAAAATAAGATTAAAAATATGAAAAAATAAAATTTAATGATTTAAAATGAATATATAATTGTTAGTTTTTCAATTTCATAATTTTAGAAACAAAATTATTGGTGGTGGTGAAAAACTATAATGGTTGGGTAAGGTTGGTGGAGATAACGTTTGAGGGGGGGATAAAAAATTAATTTAAAATTAAAAAAAATATATATTTAAGTTAGGATTTATTATATTTAAAATTTTAAAACTTAATATTTGATATTTATATAATCATAAAAATTTAGAATATTTATTATAATTCTATCAAAATTTGAAATTTCATCATAATTTCCCTTTTTAAGTAAAGTTTTATAAGTCTAAACAAATTGAGAATTCAATGTCTTTATTATTGCGTACATATTTACGTTAAGCCTACTTACCTTGGAGCATCTGAATATTTCAGGTTAAAGTAATTTGTAGTTGTAGTAACCTCTAATATTTCAGGTTAAAGGGAACGAAAGATTTTAAAACTTGCGTAATTCAAAATAGAATTCTTTCTTAATCTAATTAGAAATTTCGCTCACGAAACGTGTAAAAATTGATCGTTGGGTAAACAATTAATTAGTGTGTGTGAGAAGACTAATATGTAATCTAACTTTAACCGTTACTTCTACAAAGTGGGAAAATGTTAAAAGAAATTCTATCTAAATCCCTCAAGAAAACATCTTGTAATCTTTAGCAGAGATAATGATCTGTCGAACTCCTCCAATCGGTGTAAAGATTGCTATCAAGACGCCAACGATAATTGAAATCTGTAATAACACATGGAAAGTATCTTCTTAATCACAAATAAAGAGGTATGTGTATTTCACTCTCAAAATAGATAAATAGGTTACCCAAGAAGCAACCCAATGAAAGCTCCACTTCTTGGGCTTCCGAAGGACTAGCCACATCATACAAGGAACCTACAACATATAGTACATCCGTAGAGGGGTGGGTTCGGGTGTTAATATTCAGTATATTATTGGGATTTATAATTTAAAAATGTAATATCGATCATTTTTAATTAACTTACAAAGTATGATGTTGCAGCAAACACTAATCCACCAAAAAGCCCCAATAGGCCTCCAAAAAATGGAACGCAAATCGCCACAAAGCCTACTATTACTGTCAAAATTTCACAAATAATGTATCTGAATTTTAAGCACTTTTTAGGTATATATTATGGCATCGAATGGATTATATGTACTTACAGACATATATACTACGTGCAATTAGCCTTAATGGTCGTCCAGGAGTAAATTTTAGTTTCTGAACTGAAAACGATTCAATTTGGTCGAACACGGGCATGGCAAATACCTGAAATAATAAAATAATAATTTTATAGAAAGCTTTGAAAATCCAGATACCTGAATTACATAATATATGCACCACCTGATAGCTTCCAACGACATGTAGGAAGACCATAAAATTGGCAATGGCAATTAACAAAGGGGGTTTCTCCAAGGAAATAAGAACGTCGTCGTCCACGGCATTTCCAAAAGCCCAGAAGCCAGATATCGCAACGGTAAGATAACAGAAGGCTACAATGGCGTAAGCAACAATGACACCTTTCCACATGGGCTTCTTGGATGGCACTTCTTCAGTAGATGGAATCGTTGCTTGTATCTCCAACACTACACTATGCCCTGCAAACGCGAATGCTACTGTCCCTAACCCATTCAAAGCATCAAACAGTTGGGCAGCAAGTGTGTGAGACCGAACCCCATAGTTCACGTGATGGTGATGATTGGCGCCCCGTATCACTGACGTCACAAAAGCCACCATTGAATAACTACGTACAACATCAACACATTAATAAGGAATAATAAGATGATAAACTCACTTCACAGGAGTGGTTATTTCGCAATGGCCCCCACTCTCCTTCCCCATGCATGCATATATACGTCTTTGTACGTATAGTAGGTATTTTATTGGATATTTAGTCTACTTTTTTCTCCTATTCCGTAAGAATTTGTGAATTGTACTAACCCAAAAGACATTACGGCGGCCAGTAGCGAGACTACTTTCAATGAGTTAAAATTTGGAGCTTGGGACAAGATAAGTTGGATTCCGGAAAAGATGGCGATGTAATACGTTTGTCTTATGCCAGTCGAACTTGGGAGTATGAGATCAGAGAACTTGTGCAGTGACTTTCCACCAGTTACTGTGTACACTATGTTTGATGCCACCTGTACTGTCATCTGTAAGATCATAATGAGGATAAATCCTGCTTCCCCAAATGCATGCTCTCCCAATTCGGGATACCTATCGAATCTCTTTCCCCGAACATCTTCATGCAACTCTACTAGTTGCCACAGTGAATAAAGTGTCACAGCCCAAGATATAAATACTGCACTACTTCCAGCTATCCTTTATAGTAAAAAATAAATAAAATACAAAGATTATTGAAAACAATCGATAGGAATTTTATCATGAATTATTAGTTAAGTACCATCCAATCTGGGATAATGCAAATGGTAATCCTAAAACTCCAGCTCCAACCATGGCTGTAACATTGTGGAAAGCTGAGTACCACCACTTCGCCTCCCTCGATGCTGTAATCGGAAGCCAGTTATTGAGTTCTGTTCCTTGATCAACCGCCGTTGTTGTGGATCGAGTAGTTTCCATTGCGTTTGCATTTTGATCATGTGAATTTCCGTTATTATCCTAATCAAGTCAAGGTTAATTTACTATGAAAGCTCTACCAAAATGAACAAGTCGTCTTGTAAATTAAACGAAGGACGAAATTAACCAATTGGTTGAGTACGTAGTATGATTTAGAAACATACCATGATGGAATAATCAGAGCAGAATTAGCAATAGATCAATCTTACTATTTTTCGCTCAAGGTAGAAGTGGAGTCTTGTAGGAGCTGGATGTAGTGGCAGTTGAATTAGTAACGCCGAAATCTCAGTGCATGAAATAGATTTTGGAGTATTTTTAGGAGATCCTAAATTATTGAAACTGGAATTAGTCTTTGAAACAATCTTAGCCAAGCCAAAACACGCACACTGTAAAATAATATAACTTTATCTCGAGAGAATTAAGGAAAACAAGATAAGCTATATCTATAATCGAAATTCCAACTATTCAAAGCTAACCACCAGAATTCTAAGCAATAAGCAAAAATTAACAGCTGTCAGGATTGATTTGGAAAAACATTTCGGTATTATGTAAATCCAAATTTCAAACCTACAAGACATACAAAGTTGTCATTTAACTTTTCACGTTTCAATTTCAATAGATCCATGATTCAAGGGTGTTGAAGTCGTTATGGAATTCTAGCCACAAAATTTATTACAGATTATTATTATTATTATTATTATTATGAAAAATGAAGATAAATTTCAAAACTTTATATAAATTATAATGAATCCCAAATATATTATACAATTGTAATAAATACAATAAAACTAAATTAAATTATAATGAACTTCCAAATATTCAAACTTAGATTATAACGAGTCCTAGGAAGATGTGACTTTCACACTTCTCTTTTCTAATTCTTAAGCTTCCATCTCATGTATTGAGATTCAAGCAAGATGTCAACCAAAGAATTGTTGTTTGTGTAGATCATGAACAAAGGTAGGGTGATGGCTTGCAACAACGACAGTGGACGGTGGCTCAAGGTGGTATCCAATGGGTAGGGTGACCAATCAAGGTCATCAGAGAAGTTGAAGTCTTGGTATACTTCTTATCCTCATTTCCTCCTCTTCTATTGTTTGATTAATCATTTTTTTTATTGATTAATGGAACCGAATTTCTAGATGCATGACCTCGATTTTGAGGTTTAGTTCAAACCAAGAATCTGAAAATTAAAATTTTAAATAGCATGCTATATCAAGTGTTTTCTTTCCTTCTTGACTCTACTCAGTTAATTTAGACCTCAGCTTTATGTCCTTAAAAAGCTGAATAACTTCTTCTTCAACAACTTTGAGAGATTTCTTCATATGTATAGTTTGCCTACGAGACAATACCATTAATCTTTAGCTTATTTATAACTCTTGTTGCAAAAGTTGGGGAAACCCCAACACGAAATGTTGCTTCTAACATTCAACATTGCAATCTGGCTTTTATAAGATTTTAGTAAGGAAGACATTCTTATACCATTTATAATGTGAGGTTTGTGGACACCTGAGCCTAATTAACTGTTCATAGGCATTATTTATTCGGTTAGCAGTGTTGTCACACAAAAATGAGGTCCAAGAATAAATCAGGATGTTGACCGCATCAAAGACTGCCAGCTAGGTCTACATATTGCATTCCACTTTTATCTCTATCTTAAAGATAGTTATTATCCTCTATTTATCGGCCTCTATCAAGACGGAATCCCACCATCTTTTAAGTTGCTCAACAAAGCCATAAATAATATCCCACCATCTTTCTACATACTTGGTATCCTATATATATATATATATATATATACATAGCTAAAGGCTCTCGACCCCGAGAAAATATTATATCTAGTAAAAGATACTAAAACATTCAATAATCACTCGTAACCACCAAAATTTTGAAACTACTACCCTAAACACCAAATCATTAACTTTCCATTAAACTTATAACTTATCAACTTCTGTCTAATCTATCCCGATCCAAATTAACCCATTCAAATATATACAAAACTATATATTTTTTTTATATACTTTTGATTTCTCCTCCCATCCCCCGTTCTCTCAAACATAAACACATCTCTCTTCTTCATTTTATTCACATTCCTGCCACTTTGAACAATTTCTCCACCTAGCACTCTTTTTACTTCATAGCATTCTCGGATTCAAATTCCCATTTTCCTCCCCTCACTAAGCTCATCTCATGACTACGAAATGGACTTGACCTCGACTCCACTTGATCTACTATATCCATCTTCATCATCACCTCTGATCCCACCTTGCATGTGCATAAATTCGACTTTTGAAGTTCAGGTTTGTTTCAAACTCAGAATTTTAAAGTCTTGGGGTTGAATCAAACCCAAACTTTCTAAGTCCGGGTTTTAGAACAAACCATATTTTCCAAAATCTGCATTTGAATCAAACCCAGAACTTCAAAAATTTGAGTTTAGCTCAAACCTTAACTTTAAAAAATCTCTAATTCGTTGAGACTCGGATTCAAAATGAAATCTATATTTTGAATCTGAATCTAAAATTTAGATTGGAATTGTGAGAGAGAGAGAGCGGCGGTGATGAAAGTGGTGGATAGGTGTTGGAGGAAGAAAAGCCTAAATTATTATTATTTTTTCGAGAAAAAAAAAATATTGAAGAGGTGGTGGAGGTGGTGGTGGTGGTAGTTGTTGATGGTGGTTCTTGGAAATAGGGGTTGGTGGTAGAAATGATGTTTTGGGTGAAAACGAAAGAAAAAAAGATGTCGGGAAAATAAATAAATAACAAAAATGAAAAGGCCAAAAAAAGAAAAAGGAAAAGTAATTAATTGAGTTTCAATTTAAAATTTGAATTATTCTTTTGAAATGGACGGATCAATTTGGAATGGGCTAGGTCAAGTTTTAGGGTTAGTAAGTTAAGTTTAACGGGAAGTATGAGTCTGTTCGGCCATAGTATTATAATAGGCTACAGATCATTTAAATTCAAAATAATATTTAAAGTATAATTTAATTCTAAATTTTTTTTTGAAAGCATAACTCATGTCTAAAATTTTTTAAAAAGTATAAATAATATCTGAAATCAAATTTTATACTTAATTATTTCAAAAATTAACCTCAAATTAAATATTTATTTTTATTTTCAACCCAAAATTTTAAATTTTAATTCATTTTATTATTTTAAATAAAAAAAATTTTCTCTACATCCATTTGCCACTACCTTCAAAAATAACTTCACTATTGACATCGACCATCCATGCCGACTACCATCGCCTTCCCCACGGCTGCCGCCGCCGTCGCCAACCACCCTGCCAGTTACTACCGTTGTAGACCACCATCGTTGTCCCCTGCCGCAACCGACTACTGCTGTTGACCGCCGTTGACCACTGCCACATACTGCTGCCACAGCCAACAATCGCCAATGGCATCGGTTGTGGTCGGTGGTGGATGTGATCGACAGTAGTGGTTGGTGGCAGAGGAGGGATCGGTGGTGGTGGCTAGTGGTGGTGGGGTCGACAGGTGGTCGGTGGCGGCAAGGTCGGCGATAGTGGTTAGTGGTGGTGGTCGACGACAGCGGTTGTTGGCGATGATAGTCGACGATGGTGGCGCTAGTTGGGGATTGTTGGAAGCGGCGGCGGTAATGGTCAATAATTGGTGATGGTTGTCGACGGCAACAGTGATAGTTGGCGATGGTTGTCGGTGGTGACAAACGGTAGTTGGCGATTGTTGTCCACGGTGGTGGTAAACAGTGGAGATCAGTGGCGTCGATCGATGGTGGTGGTCAGTGGCTGCAGTGTTCAACGGGGCGGTGATAGTCGGCATGGGTGGGCGATGATAGCAGTGGAATGGTAAGTGGAGGTGGAGTAAATGAATGTAGAGAAAATAATAAAATGAATTAAAGATTAAAAATTAAAATTTTGAGATTAAAAATAGAAAAAAATATTGAATTTGGAATTAATTTTCAAACTAGTTAAAGAGAAAATTTGATATCGAATATTATTTATACTTTATAAAAATTTGTTGATATAAATTATGTTTAGCCCAATTTTAATACCGATATTAAGAAACAGTTTTTTGTTCCAAGTAAGATGACATATGTCAGACTTGTGGTTCCGGTGTTTTAATATCGTTTCTATTTGGTTTTCCCATTTACGAAAAATCCTTTTTATAATAACAAACCCATTTGGTATGAAAAATGGAAAAAAAAAACCGGTTTTTATTAAGGTTGGGCGAAGGCACCATCTGCGGTTAGGGAAAACAAATGAGCTTCACAGAAGGACATTTCGAATTAGGTATTCGTCGTGTTTGGGGGCTCCTTCGCTAAACTTTGCAGATTAGGCATCTATTTAATTAGAGTCGTTGAATTTTATTTTAAAATAAATCTAAGGATCGTGGTGGATGAGATATGATATAATATAATATTTATTTTTATAAATTTATAAATCCTTAAGATAATAAATCAACCACATCTTATACATACAACCATTAGATAGAAAAGGTGATTTAAGAGTGAGGGAGAAATTTCCAAATTAGGTCTTCTTCTTCACCGTGGAGGAGATTTTTTTACAGTTACTAATTCCATCAACCTGTCGAGCTTGATCTTTGGTTCACCATCGATCTTTGGTTCACCTTTCGTGAAGCTCGTGATCACAAGTTTCCATCATCCGACCATATATAACAATCGTGCAAGCACTGCCGTTGGAACCATATCAGAGTTCTCTTACCGTTCGTGAATTAATTTCTCATTTCTTCTACTTCTTCATTCACATTACAAAATACATACAGTGATGTCTGATGGAATACTGGTATATTTCTGTCTATACTGAAAGTTACACCATTACCCACTCAACGTATACAGATGTTTACACTGCAGTTGTCCATTTTTAAGCAGCCGTTGAAGATTCCATAATTCTTAACGCTTAGATTCGATCAAAGCGGTAATCTCTCTTTCCATTTATTCCTAAGAAAATTCTTATCCTTCTTCACTGTCGTAAATTTTCTCGCTGTCTGCTTTACCTTATTTTTTGTTTTGTAAATCTGTAAAGAACTATTGACACAGGTTCAATTAATGTGATGAGAGATATTGCTTCACACTTTAGCAATATTTTGGGTCCATTGTTTCAGTAAAATTCATCACATATCGTTGTCTGTACCTAGGTGATTTAGCTTGGCTGATATTAGATCTTTGATACAATACTAGTGCAAGTTGTAAGTGTAACCTAAGATCTTAGATTTTGATTTTGATTGTTTGAACTTTATTCACTGTCTGTGGTTAGAAAAACTATTATTGCAAGTCTAACCTAATATAAGATAGGTCTTATTCTATTAAAGGCATATTCTATTCTTATGTTAACGTAAAACGTTAAAGTTGCATTACACTTGCAATTTTGGTTGATATTGATCACATTTAGTTTTTTTTTTTCTTAATTGCACATTTCATTATGAAAACAATAGTTTTTGGTGTTGTTTTCTTAATGACTGTTTGGCGCGCTTGAAATTTATAGTTTGGTATATTGTGGAGTTACTTAAGTTGTTGTTAAGGTTGATGTTACGGTTTGAAAAACTTTATCTACAAGATTTTGTTAGGTTGATATTTGAACTTTTATCAATTCTTTTTTGGTCTTTCAAGATTTTGATTCTGGCATATTGATGTTGTGTGGCTTTTTTAGTTGGAAAAATGTTTGGGTCTATTTGAAATTCTTCTTCACTGTGTTTTGGTTGGAATTGTTCATATCTCTTTTATATGTCCTCGTGGTTTTTTATTTGACTATGGGTTGCTTCCATGTTTGACTCTGTTAATAAGTTGATAATGAGAGAATTTGAGAATGAAGCAAAGGATAATTTTCATCCATATTGAAAACAATACAAGCAGAGATTTTAAATAGGAAAAGTTAGAAAACCAACGTTCATTTTGTACAAAGAGGCAGCACTAATAAAGGAGAAGGATAGCACAGAATAAAATCCAACGTCCATTTTGTATGTCTGCATGGGCAGGGACACGTTGGCAGGAGGCAGAAGGAGAGAAGATGTGAAACATGCATGCATGGACAAATGCATATATCCCATGCAACCATATACGTTAATAACCCCCCTACAGCTGGTGATCTAAATCAATATAAAACACCAAGCTTGGACAAATGCTTAGTTTTTTTAGCAGAATTGAGCGGCGCCTTAGTTAGCATGTCAGCAAGTTGATCTTCTGACGATGTAAAATTGATCCATCTTGAATACAATCACACGCAAGGTGACAATCCAATTCTATATGTTTTGTACGCTTATGAAACACTGGATTATTTGCAATGTGAATGTAGAATGACTGTCACCAAACAACGTGGAAGGAGAAGATAAATGATAGCCCAGCTCTGCAAGAAGTTGCGTAGTAAAATAAGCTCACAAGTGACAGAAGTCATTTCCCTATATTCACCTCTGCAGAAAATCTAGAAACAACACTTTGTTTTTTGGATTTCCAGGAAATGATTGATAAGCCAAGGAAAACACAAAATCCAGTAATTGATCTCCTTGAATTTGGGCAGGAAGCCCAATTACTATCACAATAGGTAGAGAGAGACAAAGAAGAATTGCAAGGAAAAAATAAACCAACGCTAGGAGAACCTTTCACATAGGGAAAAATGCGATGACCAGCAGTTAGGTGAGTCTAAGTATGGGAATGCATGAATTGGATAAGAAGATGAATAGAATGAGTAATATCTAGCCGAGTCATTGTAAGATAAATAAGTCTTCTACTGAGCCTTTGAAAAGGCTATGGATCAGGTAAATGGTCATGATCAGATGAAGATAAGAACTTCATAAGTTGCTCTAAAGAAGTAGAGACAGTTTTACAATCAAATTTCCTAGTATCAAGAAATAATTCCAAGGTATATTTTCCTTGATTGAGATAAATACCATCATTTGAACGATGTCTCGATGCCTAAAAAAGACTTTAAGGAACCAAGATCCTTGATGTGAAAGTTGGAATGCAAAAAATTCTTCAAAGAGTCAATTGAGAGTTAATGATTACCTGTAATAAGTATATCATCAACAGATAGAAGAAGAATAGCAAAATGACCATCTTTTCTGGAAATGAAGAGGCCATAGTCTACCTTTGACTGAAGAAAACCAGCTTCTAGGATGGTAGAGGTGAATTTTGTATTCCATTTTCTAGATGCTTGTTTAAGTTCATAAATGGATTTGTTAAGCTTGCAAACTTGACTATGAGAAGATGACATACCAGGAGGCATAGTCATGTAATTATAAACACCCATTTGAAAGAGTGGCAAGTCATGTGTAGAAGCAAGTGAAAGGATAGAGCGAACTGTAACCATCCTTGCAACTGGAGAGAATGTCTCATGAATATCGATCATTTCTTGTTTTGTGAACCCCTTGGCAACCAAACAAGCTTTGTACCTTTCAACAGTCCAATATGCCTTGTGTTTTATCTTAAACACCCATTTGCAACCTATTGGACGTTTCTTAGGAGGAAAATTGCCATATGCCTTGTGTAGTTCCATTGC
Source organism: Coriaria nepalensis (assembly GCA_027186245.1). NCBI lineage: Eukaryota > Viridiplantae > Streptophyta > Magnoliopsida > Cucurbitales > Coriariaceae > Coriaria > Coriaria nepalensis. The sequence continues at coordinate 4,499,467 of CP114500.1, read as the reverse complement.
CAATTTCCATTTTGGATGTTTAGAGGCTTAAAGATAAGTATGAGGCTCAAATTCATAAGAAATATTAGAGAGAAAAATAGAATAAGAATTAGAAAAAGAAGAATAAAAAAGAAAAGAAGCTAAAGGATTCTTATTGGAGCCTTTTTCCTGAAAAAGAACTTGTAGACTGGGATAGAGCAACATTGGCAAAATCATAATCCCCCCACCAAATAGGATGACTGATCTCATGAGTTGGTCTTCTAAGAGGAGGATCAATAGGGAGTGGAGTAGAAGAAAGAGAAGGAGGATCTGGTGGAAAGAGATGAGTTACACAGGAAGGAGGGGATCAAGAGTAACAGTAGGGATAGAAATAGATGGAGAATCATCATTAGTAAAGAAATCATAAGATGACATGCACTGAGAATTTGAAACAAGTTAAGAAGTTAGTTTGAAAGGAAACACATCCTCTGTAAACTTAAAATCTTGGCTAATAAGGAATTCTCTTGTTGAAAGAACCAAGAGTATATAGGCCTTTTGCCTCTAAGCATTTCCAATAAAAACACATGGTTGAGATCTAGGAGAAAAATTATCAGAATTGTGAAAGGTGGTAGGATAACATAAGTAAGAAAATGTCTTCAATGAGATATGGTAGGAGGTTTATCATATAACTTCTCATATGGGGTTTTATTTTGAATCAACAGGGTAGGAGTTTGATTGAGTATATAGGTGGCAGTGAGACTACAGTCAACCCAATGAGAAGTGGGAATACCAAATTGAAATATAAGAGCACGTACAATGTTAAGGATGTGTCTATATTTTCTCTCAACCCTTCCATATTGTTGTGGAGTCTATAGACTAGAAATTCCATAAATTATCCCCATTGATTTAAAAAGATTATAACAAATAATGTTGATGAATTCTAGACTATTATTTGAGCAAACTCTTTTGATCTTGAAAGGAAATTGAGTATGAAATTGAGTTTTGAAATATGTAAGTATATTATGAACTTCATGTCTAAGTCATTAATAAGTCCATGTTCCTCTAGAGTAATCATCTATTATGGTAACAAAGTACTTTGCACTTGTATGATTAGCAATTCTGTAAGAAGTGCAAAAGATCAAATGTTTCATAGATTGAGAAGAGCTAGAGGGGAAATGAGATCTTGTTTGTTTTTCAAGATGACAAATTTCACAATGAAGAATAGTAGAAAAAGAAACATTTGAAAAATCAGGTAACAATTGCAGCCTAGAATAAGATAAGTGACCTAATCTAGAATGTCATAACTGAATATCAAAGATGAACATCTTATTTGAGGAAATATTACATTGCATAAAAGGAAATGATAAAGCATTAGCATCTTTATGGAAAGAAGGTGATAAAGCCCACGAAACTCTTTACAAATCCCCAAGATCTCTCTGTTCAAATGCTCCTGCAAGATACATAATTTAGAAAAGAAGGTAAGTAGGCAGGAGTTATTAGTGTTAAGAGAAGAAAAAGACATAAGATTAAATTGAAATTGAGGAACATAAAAGACATTTTTTAGGATTAATTTATCTAAGAGTTTAATAGAACCACGATGAGAAGCTCTAACAGTCAAACAATTGGGTAAATTGATTGAAGAAGTAGAGGCAATTTGATAAGGAAGAGGATTTAAGAGATTCTCAAATCTACATATCATGTGATAACTTGCGCAATCCAATCATTAGTAATGGAGTTAGATTAAAAAAAACTTTGACATGTACCTAATCGTGTTGTTGCTAGAGCAACAAAGGGAGCATAATTTGTTTCGGATTGAAAGAGCTCTAAGAGTTACTTGTATTGATCAGGAGAAAAGGGTGGAAGAGCAAGAGTAGTCACCTTGAATGGAACAGGAGAAGATTCTGCAGTTACGTAAGAAACATTAGCAGTAGGTGACTTTTGAAAAAAAAGTTTTTTTTCCTTTTATACTTTGTATTTAGTGGATAGCCAATAAGTTTAAAACATGATTCTTTCTTATCGCCCTTTAAATGACAATGATCACATTCTATATCAGACCTTTGAGAAGAAATAGAGGAGTTTTTTGGCTTGGAAGTAATAGTATAAAAAGTAGAAGCATTAGTAGCAGCACCTGGATTAATCTCACTCTGGATTTCATCATGAGTTAAAATTGCATAGGCCTCACTTTCAGAGGGTAAGGGATTCATGATGAGGATTTGGCTTCTTATAAGAATGTAAGACTCTTGAAGTCCCATAAGAAACTAAATCAACTTCTAATGTTGTTGATGTTGTTGATAAGCAGCTGAAGTGGGACAGTTGCAGCTAGGCAATGCAACAAATGATGCATACTCATCCCATAAAGCCTTTATCTTATTGTAATAGCTGGATATATCCATACTTCCCTGAGTATTTGTTGAAATGGCCTTTTACAAGTTAAAGATTATTAAACCATTAATCTTCTCAAAATGAGCTTTCACCTCCTTCCACACTAGCTGAGTAGAGCTTGAATAAAAAATCCCTGAATAAATATCTTTGGAGATAGTGTTCATGATCCATTGTAACACACAAGCATTATATCTATCCCAAGCTAACGCTAGAACAAGATCATGAGTAGGACGAACACATATTCCATTTATAAAAACCAGCTTATTTTTCTCCATAAAGCGATTAGCATAGATCTGCTCCAAATGTTGTGAGACTAAAACTAGCCGAACCGAGAAGTATCAAAAGGATGTAGTTACAGAGGATGCGAGAAATCTATTGGTGAAATAGAAACTGAAGTAGACAGAGTTAATGGAGGTATCAAAACTTGGTTTGGTGGATTCATGGGATTAGCAGCAGCAGGATTTAAAGTTGTGTTTATCGATGGATTTAGATTTTCATTTAGGAGTGAATTTTATGTTGGATTTACAATTGTATCTGTGCTTTCCTCCACTAATGAATGATTGTTTTTCTGAGTAATAACATGCTCTAATACCATGTTAATAAGTTGATAATGAGAGAATTTGAGAATGAAGCAAAAGATAACTTTCACCCATATAAAAAACTATACATGTAGAGAGTTTAAATAGGAAAAGTTAGCTAGAAAACCTAACTAATTACAGCCAAATATGGAATCAAATGAGTTGTCACTGTGCTCGTACAAGAGGCAACACTAATAAAGGATAAGGACAGTAGAGAATAAAATCCAACATTCATTTGGTACGTCTACACGGGTAGGGACATACTGACAGGAGGCAAGAGGTGAGAAGATGTAAAAACATGAATGCATGGACGAATGCATGTATCTCATGCAACCATATATGTTAATAGACTCCATTGGATTTATATGAACCTTTTTCAATTTATTCCTTGCATATGAATTATGGTAGTTTCAAAGTCCGCCAAAATAGTTTGCAAATAAGTTCTCCTTTAGCAATTTGGATGATAATAAACAGTGGGGTCATATATAGATGCAGCAACATCAAATATTTTTATTTTCATTTTGTTAGGTTTTCTCTGGTCTTACACAAGTAGTTTGAAAGCTTGACAAAATAGTTTCAAAGTAGTTATTTTTAAGTAGTTTGAACAATAATGGTGGGCATGCAACAACATGATTATTGTATTTCATTTGTTCTACGTGGCTCAATTAAATCTGAATACTAGAGTTGTCAAAACAGGTAATCCGGCTCATGCCGATCTTTTCACTTTTTAGGGCCGGGCCAAACTTATATGTTGGGCGCAAAATGGGCCGGGCTGGCAAGTCCAAAATGGGTCGACTCTTTTTAGATAAAAATTAATAAAATATAATAAACAAAAATAAAATAAATTCTTAGCCAAATAAAGAATTCAATGCATATTAGTAAATAATGTATAGATGGTTAAACCATTATGATTCAACCATCATGATTCCATCAAAGTTTGAACCAAAGATTTTAATAAGTAAATCAGTAGTAGCAATAAGTCAAACTAGAGATTCTCTAGCAACCATTATATCATAAGTACATATACAAATTGTATCATCAATATTAAAATTCAGTTAAGTTTGATTCATTCTTGCACTAGCTTTAGCCATTGATTTTTTTTGTGGCGTTTCAAGAGTTTAGTTCTATTATTTGAACTTGCGACCAAAATATTTTTGCAATATTTGCACATTGTACCATCAATGTCCTCACTTTTCTTATTTTTGTGTGGAACTATGTTGAATGTATCTCAAATCTCGGATGTTCACTTATTATATCTCTTTGTAGGTATTATATTTGTGACGGTTGCGATATCAATATTAGATGATAGTGGTAGTCGTGGTGCTGAACCTGGTGGTATATTAAATTATGTTGGAAATGATGGCAGCAGCGGTAAATTTAAACCAATTTCGACATACAAATTTTGATCATACTCATTTAGAGAATTGAAAACATATTGATGATGATTCATTTTCTATATAAGAATTTAAGAGTAAATAATTAATAAATAAAATTGTAGGTTAGAAAGTAAAACATTAACATTAAGTAGAATAATAAACAATAATATTGTTAACATTAAAAAATAAAAAATTAATAACCTTGGACCTTGATCTAATTTGTGGAAAATAACTAATTAGGGATTGAGATTAGGGATAAAGAATTGAGATTAATGATAAAGGAATTAAGGATTATGAAATAATTAAGATTAATTATAATTTAGAGTATTATGAATTAGAAGATTAGATAATAGAGAAAGAGAGTGTGAGAAAATATAAAGAAGAATTAGAGTGAGATGGTGATATCTACAGGAAAATTCCGATTAGAGAGTATTTAAAAATTATATTGTAATTGGGGTAAAATAAAAGGAAAAAAAAACTATAAGGGACCATTTTTTTTTTTTTTTGAAATACTTCATTCCGTCCAAATGAAAAAAAGTAAGAAAAAATAAAATAAAATAAATACATACTAGCTTCAGCCTACATCATAGGCTCCGCATGCGGTGCAAGTGGGCTAGATCTATATAGGCCCACTCAAGCTCATTCGGGCCCAAATAGAGGGCCGGGCTGGCCAGCTAGGCTTAAAATCATGCTCAAGTCCGGCCTAGATAGGGGACGGGCTTAGCTCGGCCCATTTATAATGGGTTGGGTCGGATTTCAGGCCGAACTTTTTGGTGAGTCAAGGGCTGGGACTAAAAATCCGACCCATTTTCACAGCTCTAATGAATATTGGTTCTTAGTTTTCCAAGGTTGTGGTTTGTATTGTTCCCTCAATTTGCATATGAATCCAATGCGACAATAAACTGTCGCATCTTGTGTATGGTTTTCCATGTTAATACTCGAACTCTTTAGTTTTATATGGTGACAACATTGTTTTATAGTGCGTCAAAACTGCCTTCATTACTGATATGTTATTTTGATTCATAGTTTCCTCCATTAACTTGATCAAACCGTATGAATTAACTTACCTTTGTCATTCCATGTCCACTTGCAGGACTTGAAATACACAAAAAATGGTGGGACCAAAGTGCTTCCGAAGAGGAAAAAAACAGTATCTTATGTTAGACCTTATGTTAGACCTTCACAACGTTGATGACCATAAGAAAAAAATAACCTAGAAGATTCTAAATTTCTGACGTCATCATTTCTTCTTGGTTTAATGGATAAATAAGTAGTTGGATTGGATCAGACAATTTTTGAATGGAGATCGAATCAAATCGGATTTATCCTGATCACTTTTTCTTTTTCTTTTTAGATTTTTTCTTATAAATAACTTCATTTGTATTTAATAAGTAGTATTAAATATTATAGAAAAATGTTAATGTATTTAACTAAAAATTGTATCATTTCAAATTTGATGAAAATTCATTAATAAAAATACTTGAAAGGAAAAAAATTTATTTATACTGGAAATGAAAATTTTTTTTATCATAATAAAATATTAATTAAATTTAAATTTAAAACAATTAATATTAAAAAGCAAAAACAATTAGATTCAATCAGATTGAATATCTAACACAATCATAATTGAATAAATCTAATGTGACCGAATAAAAATATTAACATATAAGATCGGATTATAATCCAATGGATTAAATTAGACCACTTTTACTCATCCCTAATGGTGTGGGTCGACATAAAAAATGTCAGTCGACCTGCGAATCGTCTGAATTTCAACAAATTGAATAGTCATTCCAAATCAGTCTAATCCATCGCCCATGAGTTTCAGGCTGATTTGTTGAGATTGTGTGTAAATTTATGGATGAATGAATTTCCTGCACGCCAATACTGTGGATGGAGTACTTCGCCAGCATATTAAGAAGCAAATTAATAAGGTATTAAGTTATTAATCAAGAAAGGCCCTTAGAGAATGTTTTCCTGGGAAGAAAAATGGGCTTGAGAAAGAAAATAGAACGACCAAATTACAAATAGACATATACAGGGAAAATAAAAGAAAAGAGAATCTTCAATAGAATAAAATACAAGGGTAGGCTAGTTTACAACTTCAAAACACATTAACAATGTATACGCTTCCTGGATTGTGATTTTTACCACTTTGGGAGAAAGCATGGGGAGCTTCTATAATGGTTAAAACTTAAAACCCACAACCACATACCTTCTAATTAAACCTCGAATAATGGTTAAAACTCGAATAATTTACAATAATGGTGGGGCGGGATTTCTTGTATCTTTCTTCCACCTAATCTTTAACCATGCATTTGCACTTCCTTTGATGTTCCGACAGTTCCTGCCACATTATGCAATCATATAATTCTGTCTTGTTTACCAATATTTAAAGCATCTACCTGTTCCTTATAAATGGAGAAGGAAGAAAAGATCATAGTGTTGTGATAGTTAGAGGGCTAAAATGGATGATCTGTGATATTTTGAAGTGCTTAATGAAAATAGACAGATAAATTTTAATAGAAGTTCAATGCATGAATAAAATTGTACCTCAATCTGCCTTTGAAGAAACTTGACATATTCTACTGCCTCTTCTAACATATCAGCAGTGTTTGTTTGCTGCAATCAACGAAAATAAAATTCCGATAAAATAAAACAAATTATCTTCAGATGCATTTAGAGGCTTAAAAATTTTCACTTTTTGGAGACACAACTGGACTAAAAGAGGCAGTATATACACTGTAAATATGATCACACCATTACGTCTAATTTATTACTATAGAAATTGGCAGTAATCGCTAAACCCAACACACTGCAGCAGAAAATACTAGCTCCAAATTCACAAAGACAAATGAACTACATGAATTGACATTCAACACACAAATCATTCATGTACCCAAAACTGGCAAGTACTTGAGTTGTATATATAGTCTAAAGCAAAATGTCCTATTAATTTATACATATCATAGATGGGATTGCTTCTAATATTTGGGACTGTTGAAATGATCAAGATTGGCCACAGTACTGACCAGTTAGGTGTTGTGGGAAAATCAAGAATGGAAGGGAGAAAATTGTCACCAGACTACTCCAAAGAAAAATGCTCATAAGACATAACTTAAGGCTTGATTTTTGCAATTATCCTCATTGTCTGATACAAAATATTAGTAATGACCCCAAAAGCTTAACTTAATAAGAAATAAGTGAATCCGGGTATTTTAGTGAGACACAACACCACCAATGATATACTGCTAGGTGCCATTCATAATTAGTAGAAGTCCAAAGCATTAACAAATAAGCCAATTAATTAATCTTACAAAGGAAGGGTTGCAAAATAGTCTCAATTCAGCCATAATTGTAAACCTATTTCATAAAGGCTATGGCCGACAATCAAATTAGGAAAGACTAGTGGGTTGCACACAAAAGGCTTAGTTGAGGAATGATTAGAAAACTGAAAAATGGATCCCCAAGTTGAGTTGACAACTCAACATGAAGAGCTTGGGTGATATACATGTGGCATTTGAATGTCAAGGTTGCCAATTAATCTATCCTACCACCTGAATAATTCTTGTGCCAACTATCTTTGGATTTTCTCTTCGTCTGCTTCATTGCATCACAAGGTCTCAACTGGACCTCTTTCAACTAATAATATGTAAGGAGTTTAGAAGGTCCTGCTATTTAAATTCCAACCAAAATTGGGATGATAGACAGATGACATGTGCCTTTGTACATAACACAAATCTACAAAGACTTAGAGCCCCATTTCATTTAGTTACATGACAGCTTGTTGACATTATGCAATGGAAATCATAAAAAGGCATTTATGGAGTTTGTGTTACTGTATATGTTCAGATAGAGGTGAGAGGAATGTCAAGGAATTAGCATTTAATTAGCTCTTTTCCTTAAACAGATTGTTTACACAGCTCTCCTTACTGTACAGCTAGAATAGGTCTAAATCCCTTCTTTACAGGGACTGATTTTAGGCTTATTAGGAACCTGATTTATTCCCTAATCTGTCTAGGCTGAAGTTGTGTATATAGGAACATAGTCTATGATGTAAAATACAAAAATCAGTAGAGAATATATTCAGAAATTGTCAAGGAAAGGGGTCCAAACACAGTTTTCAATAACACTGTGGAGAATGCAGAGTGTAGTTGTTTTCAAAAGTACTAATGTTTTCGGATCTGGTTATTAGAGGGCCCTACTAAACTATGAAGAAGGTCCCACACTATCTAGTTAAGTCAGAACAACTAAAAGTCTAAGGGGGCTTGGGCCCATGGCCTTCTAGGGTTAAGACTTTACTGAACTAGACATATCATATGATGATATCCCATGCTTCACAAATAGGATGAATCCTAGTTAAGTTTTTAGTCCAACAGTATATAAAAAAACCATAAGAGCTTCTAGAACTTCAATTTCATTTTATAAACCCTAAGTATTCACATCACTAGATTACATCATACGAAACTAGGCTTACAAGAGGACTAGTGCAGAATCTTGAGATGAAAAAAAAAAAAGAAAAGAAAAAGGTATACATGGGAAGAGAGAGAGAAAGGAGAGGGAGATCGATCCAATAAGGTTAGTGCAAGTTGTTAATGCCAATATCATTTGTTTTAACAGCAGAGAAAATTTTCCAGAGGATCTTACCGAGCAATCAAATGGCAATAAATATAACCGTCATATTAAAAATTGAGATAGAAGATAAATAAATAAAAGATTACTGTTTGCAACATAGAGAGGGACCTCAAGAAAATTTTGACACAAGCTCATTCAGAGATGAATCTAATAACATGGAAGTGGACAAAGGACTACTTATAGATAAATATTAATTATAAAGTTTGTATGTCATTCTATGTGCTTGACATTGATTTGTACTGACAGAAAACGTTATTTTAGAGAAGTTGTCTATTTTTATATGAAATTTCAGTTCTTTTATTTTTTCATTTAGACTATAAAACCAAGACAATGGGCTTCGAATACTCTTCCAAAGCAAGGGTTCTATGTTCATCTTTCGACTTCCTCACCATACTGGAGAATGAGCAACGAGTAAAATATGAACCTAACAAGAGTCTTCTAGACATACTGAAGGTTGAGAAGATCTGAAATTTGGTTTATCTGATCATCTCTTAACACCTGATCTTCAGATCATTTTCCATCTGAAAGTGTTGAGTGGGATGACTTGGTTTCATATCACTTTATTAATTTTCCAACTTGCACAAACAGGAGACAAAAAATAAATAATAACACATTGTTTAAGACTTTAGGTCATGCACCGCATATCCTATATGTGATTTTATTTTCTCTTTTAGATATAAGTATCTTTGCAATAAATATAAAAACATCATACAAAGGAATTCCACCAAGCGAGAAAAGAAAAATACATAATATAAAATGACGGAATCACCTACCTTGTCCATATTGGGCACCAACTCTTGAAGCTTCCTTATCCTGTCACTGATGCGAGTCCTTCGAACCTAGTGAAGGTACAGATTTTTCATAGGAATCTTAAGTATGTTTGCTTAGACTGAGTAACAACTTGTAACTTCTAGTACTAAGCTGACTATGAGAGAAATTTACATGCTGGAATTGCAAAGCCAAAAATCAGACAATTGCAACAGAAATTTTTGCAAGCAATTATGTAAAAAAAAAAAAAAAAAAGAAGCTATCAAGGTTATCCTTCTCCAATGAGCTAATTGTCCCTCAATAAGTTCACTCCCACCTTTCCTTTCTATTTTGATAATACTGCAATTGCAAGAAGGGCATGGGTTACAATGATATTTAGACATCAAGGATATTTGATTTATAGGGTTTTACAAGACTACAGTATTAAACACGCTTTGCAATTCTCTGTTTGTTCCACATAAAAAAATTACTTAGACAAAAAGATCCACTTATTCTTCATGCATGGAACTTGGAAAGACTTTCATTCAAGAAAATGGATATACTATATTTAGAGAAATTACTCTAATTTTTAGGTTCTTTTTATCTGGAAGTCATTTTGGTGAATGCGTTCAACATCATTCTGCCCCAAAGTACTCCCATTCAATTTCTTACCCTCTATATAGTCTCCCCTATCACCCTCTTGACTGTCTGTCCCATACCCTCAGTCCACCTCTAACTAAGCCTTTGTTCTCTCTCTATGATCTTCTAAAAGAGAACTTCAACTGTAATTTTAAATCTACTGATGTAAATGACTAAAAATTAAAGGTCAATCAAATTTCTAAAACGCTAATTGCACTATTGCTCGAGCCTTTCCATACATAAGAAAGTATTCTAACTGAGAGTTGTTCTTACCAAAAAATAAAGAAATAAAAAGGGTTCATAAGAACGTCTATTCCCCTTACCACAGTCATCAAATTCAAGCAATTCCCTACATGAAAACATAAAAAGGAAAAACAAGTAGCAACATAAAGAGCTGACCCTCTCTGCAATGCTTCTCGGGTGGGTAGCACAACCACGCTTTGCTCGAACTCGGCATGGAACTGAATCCTCCAAGAATTTCTCCATCTCCAAATCTATCAACGTTGAAACCCCATCAGAAACTTGACTCCTTTGTTCCCCTTTCTAAATAAACACCCAGCAGAAAAAACATATATATTAAAAGCTAATGAATCTCTCCAAAAATAAAGGAAAATTAAAAAAGCTAGAGATTCAAGTTGTGCTACCAGCTGAGCTGAAAATTGTGCCCGCTTACTCGCCGGAGAAACCTCCAAATTGGAGGGTGGAAATTCATAATTGGCTGAAATTCCAAAGTTGGAGAGGAATCCATCAGACCCGATTCCGGAATTTCCAAGAAACTCAGCCGGTGAACTATTTTGCCTCAAAAACTCGTGCGACGAACCCAACTCGAACAGACCTGGTTCGGCAGAGGAAGCAAAGGTGGAAACGGCGTTTCGCGAACTGGGTGTGGGAGTGTCGGCAAGAAGCTGAGTCGGACACTGGTTGAGCTTCAAAGGGTCTTCCTCTTCTTCTTCCAAGAGTGCTTCCAACCAGGTCGCCGGAGCTGAGCGGAACCGGGCGAGTCCACTGCCACGACTCAGTTCACCGGAACCACCACCACCGCTACTGCTACTACTAGCGCCTGCAGTTGTTGGTTGCATCTGCTTTCAGCGACTGTTTCAGGAGGTTTTTGGTGCTATTGCTTTTTATGCTTTCTATATTTGGCAACATCAACAGAAATCCGTTCTTTTTACATATTGTACTATTTATTTGCATTAGCGAAAAGGGATAATTATCATCTCTGATCAAGTGTGGCTGAGGAGTATTAGGGTTCTTATTCCGAACCGCTTGATTAATGAGAGCGAAGAAAGATCAATGCTGATTAACAATAGGAGGCGCCACGCAAGACAAGGAAACAAAAAAGAAACATGGAACCTAATTATATTCAAATATGTATGAAAAATAAAATAAAATAAAATAAAATGGCACAACCGAGAATTTAGATTTAAGTGGAACAAATCTTTGACGCCTGAGCACGCGTTCCAATTTTTTGACAGAAAACAAGTCTGGGACTGACGTGGGGTATATCGCATTACTTTTGGACATCGTGAGCATCAGTCCTATTGAGCACGTTAATCCGTTGACACATAAATACTTTTTTCTTACAGGAACGGAGAAGTAGAGATGGCAATTCGGGCCGGCCTGGTCTTATCCGGCCCGACCTGTATTAAACCCGAATTCGTTTAGATTGGGCCGGGCTCAGCTCGTTTTGATTTGGGTCGGGCTTGGGCCAGGGCGGGCTTCAAAATTTTAAGTCCGGCCTGAGCTTGGTAAAAAATGGGCTTAAAAATGGATTCTTTTATTTTTGGATAAAAACGGCTTTATGCAGCAGGATGATATTGTTCATCACGGTATTGTTCACTATGGGTACTATTTACTACGGGTAGCTCGTATACCCGCGGGCTGAATTTGGCCCGTTTTAAAAACTGGTATATAATCTATACTCGCGCTCGCGCCCGTACCCGCATATTGCGGGTGCTGGTCAAGCTTTAACGGGCCGGGCTGAACGGATTTAGGCCAGCCCGACCCAAATTGCCATCTCTACGGAGAAGATTTCGCATAATAATTGGCTAAACAAGAAAAATGTTGCTAGGATGCATTGACGTAAATAAATTTTCTTAGATCATGTTGGCTAATTTGGTGGTTTCGGGGTGGTTTGTGACTAAAAAAATTTTAAGATTATTGATTTATTTTGGTGAGCATATGTTATGTGTTAATGTAAAGTGCTTGTGTATTAAAGTATAAAAATACTTCAAACTAAATTAGATATGTTCCTAAGAAAAATGCATAGATATTAATAAAGTAAAAGATAATAAAATAAATGAAATGAAATTTAAAGAAAAATTCATAAATAAAAAGTAATCTGATTACATGAAAGTAAAGACGATTGAAGTGAACAGAAAGCTAAAAGGTTCAAATTTCTTAGATATTTGATCTACTGAGCTATAATAGTAAAATATATATAAAAAAAACAACTCATGATGAAATTGATATTGAACATTGAATAAACATTTAACTCAAATCATGTAAGCTATAGCCTATAGAGCGAGAGAAAGACCAATCGATTTTGTGCGGCTTGATGCTTGACATGTGACTGAACTAAAAGACATTAACCGGTTCTGTACGGGTTGAAACTTGTAGTAAAGCGGAGAAGAACTAGTTTCTTGTAGGATTCTTGTCGTTATTTAGAGAGGGAAGATGTTCCATTAAGGCGAGTAGAAACGATTTTGAACGGGTTCTTTGTCATGCCTTTTGTCTTTGGTAAAGGCCACTATTTATAGAATAAATAGAACATCTCTTGCTTGAAAGCCAAGAAAAAATATTTGGTAAGCAAGTTTAGAAACCATTTTACGAAGCTGGACTAAATCTATTGCTTGGTGAGTAAAGTGAAGAAACTTTTGAAAAATCCTTTTTTACGTGTTTGAAATTTGATATTTAGTCCCCGAAGAATGTATATCTAGATGGAATATCATTAGAAGAAGCAAACCAAGCTTTCTCTTTGCAGAGAAGCCCCTTGAATTTGTTAAAAAACCTCCTAATTTTGGAAAAAAATGATTGAAATGAAAGAAGGACAATGGCCGCACAACTAATTAGGCGACACAACCACATGATCGGTTGACTGGTCTAAGGGAAAAGACCAAATTCGGCTGGTTAGCTCAGTTGACCAACTCGACGATCTATGGCAAATTTAGGTTTATTTTTACTCTTTATTGACTAATTTAAATGATTTTTTTAAAGGATTTTTTTTACGTCATTCGTCACGTGTTAAAATGATAATTTTAGCATCAATAAGATCCGATAAATGCCGATGTGCCAAAATTATGATGATATTTTGAATTAAATTATCATAATCTTAAAATAAAATTTAAACAACGATAAAATATTTTTAAAATGATGATAAAGTAAAAAAAGTGAAAAAATAAATAAATTTAACTTAAATTAAATGGAAAGTGATTAAAATAAAAATAAAACTAAAATGATTGCACTGTTATTGAATTATGAATCTACCGCCAGAAAATTAAACGAACAACATTTATGATGATAAAAAGAAATAAATATTAAAAATGCTTAAATCTTTCTAATAAAGTTATGGCAGGTGTAATAACAACAATTTTGACATTAGAAAAACTTCAAAAAGGGTAAAACCCAAACCGTTTTTGCCTATTTGGCCCAAAAAAAAAAAAATAATAAATAAATAAATAAATAAACCATTTTAAGTTGTTCCAGAAAGGAAATACAATTATACAACGATCGTTATGCTCAGTTTTCTTTTCTATTTATATTGATATGATAATATATATTTTTCTCCTCTCCTTTCCTTTCCTTACTGTTGTTAAACCAATATCAATTCTGAAGGTTCAAGCCAATGAAAAATGAACTTCCCAAACAGATATTCCAAAATACATAATTAACATTTAACTGTATGTAATTGAAGGAAAACAAATATTTATAGTATTTCATTTACAGAGGAAAAATCAAACAAAAATGGTAAAATCAATCCAATAAAGGATCTCTCGTGTTGAAACTAAGATCCCCATTTTCAACATCATCGTCACAATCCCCACAATCATATACAGATCCAACAAGCAATAGTTGATCCTCCAAATACCTTTGCAATAATCCCGCCGCCTCATCCTCTTCTCCTCCTCCTCTGCAGCCCACGCAGCATCCTTCCTCGCATCTGAGTAACCTCTCCTCCTCCTGCGATTCGTGCGGCCGTTTTCTTCTACTCCCTACTCGGACGCAGAGCTCGACGGCGTAGAGGATGGGGAAGGTTGCGCATAGGATAGGGAGAACGACAGGCGAGCAAACCAAAAACAACACGTAGCGGCTCCGGCGAGAGCGAAGCCAATATGCGGCGGTTACGGCGGTGGCTAACATGATGAATGGCGGCCGGGGAAAAACGTAAGAGGAAAAGATCTTCCCGGCCGTTGGATGAAAGCGATGGACTTCTTCATCGCGGAAAAATACACTAACGGGGGTCTGTGATGAGGGGTTTGAGATCCCCGGGGGCGGGGTGATATAAATGTTTCTTTTGACTTTAATTTAATTTGTTATGTACTTTTTTTTGAGGATGAAGTGGTTCACGTGATTGGATTCATTCTTTGCTTTCCCTACGGCCTCTGTTTGTACAAAGTCTGATGAGCAGTATTTCTTCTATCAATTAGATAATTTATCTATAGAATAAAATATGTAGGCATTATTTATTTTTTCATATTTCAATTTTTATGAAATTTCTTTCTTTCTTATAACTGATAACATTATTTTGGAGTGTCGTGCTTTTTGGTGAATTAAAAGAGACTCATTGATAGTGTCACGATAGGCAAGGTTGCACGTGCTTGGTTATGTCCCAAATATTCTACCACCCGCGTTCCTTACTCTGGCCTCCATTTGCAGTGGAACGCCGAAATTGGCAACCCTCAAACAACTCATGGTAGTACATGTTCAAGTACATGTTGAATCCAGTGGAATAAATTAGAATAAACTTAAACCTCAATTTGAAAATAAGTTTTTGAACGAATATGATGTATATTTATATTAGATATTATTTTAGAAATTATCTTTCTCATGATTTTTTATTACTAAATATTCATTTAGTGTATTCTAAGGCATGTCATGTGTTATGTGTTACAAGCATATTCTAAGACAATCCGGGAGAACAACACTGAAATGATGTCGAGCATTTTTAAGTATTTGAAAAAGACTAAAGACATATTCTTTAACTATGAAAGGAATGATTTGAAAATTGAGAGTTTCATACTCCAATTTTCAATTGGATTCAAACGATAGCAAATCAACATCATAATACGTATTTGTGCTAAATGTTGGAGCGATAGATTAGAAGAGTTCCAAACAAGAGACTATTGCAGATTCCACAAGCTGAATACATAGCCACCTCCGAAGCATCCAAAGAAGCAATTTGGATGAGGAAGTTTATTATTGAACTTGGTGTGGTTCCTTTTAGTCAGTGAGTCTTCGCCTATCTAGAACGGAACACTAATTTCGAAAAATAAATTTTAGACATCCGACTCCACCGAATACCTTAAGATCACAGATTATATATTTGAAGAACTTTTTTTCAAATAAAAAATTCCTATCACTTTCTAATTCAAGAATAAACTATAAAGAGAGGAGGAGAGAAAATGGGAAGAGTTATACTAAGTCTATTTTCTCTTTTAATGGCCTTGATTAGCCACCACACCCTTGCCAGAGAACCACACCCGACCTCTATTAGTACTCACACGAGCAATAGACTATCAACCCACAATGGATCATGCCGATCCTGAAAAATTGAAGAATGATAGTTTGTCGAGTTCATCGATCTTGCAAAATTTTTCTTTATTCTAGGATCAACATAGATTGACGACACCTATTTTATATTTCATCGATCAACATAGTTCATCGATCAACATTGATCATGACGATCATGAAAAAGCAAAGAGCGACAATTTGTGTGTTCAATACAGACCAGGAATTCACGAAATTTATATTTTACATTTATAACTTAGAAATGAAAAATAATTTTTACGATATTATTCATTTTTTATTATTTTATTAAAAAATAATATTATTTTTAGATTTAATTTGAATAAGTTATATCATATCAATAATTAAACGGAAAGTTATTGAAAAGATAATAATATAAATTTTTTGGGAATTTATATTAAGAAAATGAATGATAATAATAAAAATATTTTTAATTAAAAGAAAAAAACGTAGAATTAAAGTACACATACAGTAAAACAATAACATGAGTGTAAAGTGCTAAAACTAATTGAACTAAAAATATTTCCGTTAGAATTTTTTTTTAAGAAAAGAAAAGACAAAAAAAGAAAAAAAAAAAAAAAGAGCTAAAAGTAATTAAAATATTTAATAATGCGTGAAAAGTTAACTTTAAAGAAGGGAGCATGTGGAAATGGGGCCCCCAAGAGTTGGAAATAGGAAAAAAGGCAGTCTCGCAGAGCCTCGAAAGACCAAGATTATTTGGCATAATATCCCTCCACTGCGGGGGCCACACACATCTGAAAATGAATGTGATACGTTGACGTCGTTGAGTTTTGATGTTGCTTGCAGCGCTGATATATCGGGATATTATTGGGAGTGGGGCCCACCAAACCGTAGTTGCAGTGTATTCCAACAGACAGACAGCAGGGAAGAAATAAAAGTTAGTAAAATAAAAAAGAGTTCATCGATTTGACATGTATGCCTGAGGGGAGGGTCAGAAGAGGGTCCCCACACCGTCAAGAAGGAGGCCAAATTCAGAGGTGGGGCCCTCGTGGACCTCCCTTCCCCAACCTTAACCTCTTCGGCCTTCATGTCATCGTTCATCGTCCTCCTGTCCCTGTCTCACCCCTGACACTCAATTTTATTTATTTGTTATTTGCTATAGTCCTCCCCCTTCACTCCCACCTCTCTCTCTCCTCCTCTCTGTTTTGGTGGAGAGGAAAAGAAGGCGAAGCATCCCTTTGGTTGGTTGGACTTTAGACGTCGTTCTTTTCTGTAGAGAATGAAGAACATGTAGCTCTGGAAAGTCTCTCTCTCTCTTACTTCGTGTATTCACAGAATTCAGGTCCGCCATCTTTGTCTTCTTTAAATCTCTCTCTCTCGTTTTTTCTTGACTTTTTATTATTCATTTCTGAAATTTGCTTGATTAACTAACTACATGCGCTTGGTTTTTGCCTCAGACTTTTCTTCCCCCTTCTAATTTCTTTATGTATTTTAGGTTTCAAATCGCTGAATCTAATGCTGGTTCGAGTATAATGTGATCTAGAGCATAATTGTTTAATTTTCTATATTAAAGTCTTTTTAGCTGGTAAGACATTCCATGCAACGAAGCAAAATGAGATTTCAGTCCGGTTTTTGTCATCTTTTCCACTCTCTCTCTCTCTCTCCATCCCTCTTCTTCTTCTTGTTTTGATGTTAACTTTTTTGAAGGACTGGAGTTATATCCATTTTTACTTACATGTATAATCCAGGTTTCTCTTTTCTTTTTAAGATGCTGTTGCTTAGTTAAAAGCCTTAATGCCTTGTTGATTGCTCTTGTTATCAAATTGAGGATAATAAAGTAATCAAAGTATTTGATCATAATATGTCTCTAGCTGAGCATCCTCATTAGCCTCACTTGATTGAGCCAGAGGGGCAATTTCCTTTCTGACCCGTAATTTGTCATAGCTATTCTGCTACATAAAGAGCATGAACAGCATTTAGAGCTGTGAAAAGGCTTGAATGAGTTGAGGGCTTTGATGAGGAGGAGGCCTAACTTTTGACATACTGATAATATGCCTTGTTACCTGGTATTGTGGTTGCGGTGTGTGCGTTCCATACATATTTCTCCCACAAATTCGCATTTCCTTTGCTAACTAAATGGATTTAATATTGATCTATAAATTTGAGATCAACAGGATGGCAATCTCATGTCTTCTTGCTCAACATGTATGTCAATAATGAGTGCTTATGTTGCCACTTTTCTTAGAGCTTCAAATCTTCTTTCTTTTTCGCATTCTGCAATTTCAGTTTCATAACTAAAATAAAAACTTGATTTATCATGCAGGAGATAGAAACGAAGGAAAGATGTATGGATCATTATTTGACTTGGTAAGGTAGCGTATGCCCTACCTGGTGGATAGAACAATATAAAGAGCTTTTCCAGGTGGGTTTGTGTTAATGCATTCCTTCTCTTGTTGGTCATTATTTACTTCTGGAATCACATAACAACCCATCCATGGATCAAGATCGAGAACCAAGTGGAAGAATTATTCATCCCAAAGATGGTAATGATCATATCTTCCCCAATATTTTTCCAGAAGAAAATATTTCTACCCCTAGAAATTTAGAATTTGAGCTAGAAAATTGTACTGAAGGAACCTCCGACAGGAGGTACCTAAAGAAAGGTGAAGAGTCTATGCCATCTGAAAAGGGAAATGAAGTTGCAAAGGCCATTTCTGTTAATAGTAGTGATAGTTCAGATAGCGGACAAGCACATGATAAAGGTTGTTGTGCATGTGTAACTGGAGTAAATGAGGATTGGCATGGTGCTCTCCAAAACAGAACAATGCTTTCAATTCAAACCACTTTCCAAGATATGCATTGCAAAACTGAGTCTTCCTCTTCTAACTCGATTCAAATCCTTCTTCCCACTTGTTCAAATATCAGTGTTCAGGAAACTAGCACAGTCAATGACAGTGGGATGAAGATTGAGAAATCTAGTCCAAAATCTCTCCTTCCTCTTAGTTCTGATAAGGGCAAGATGTGTTTGGAGGTGGCTCAAAAAGTTGCAAGAGAAGAACAAGAAGAGGTTGTTACAGATGCAAAAGAGAGAAATGAACTTCATCTTAGCCCTGTTAAGTCTAGGGAACGAGCTAGTCTTTCCAAACTCGATCTTAACGAGGATATCTGGATAGATGAAGGAGAATGCCTTCAGCAGTTGGTCAAAGTCAGACAAACTACGTCTTCTTATGGGAATTGTAGTTTGTCAAGGCCTACTCCTATATTCGCTAAATTGGGAATTCCCATACGCTTCCCTGCATACCAATTACAACTCGAGGGTGAAATAGATGGTTGGAAGGGATCTTCTCCAACAAGTGCTTTCCAACCAACTCAAACTTTCAAGAGACGTTCAAAGCAATCTAAAGCTATAGGAATTGATCTCAACCTTGTGGCTTCAGAAGGTGATATGGATGTGGAGTTGAACCGAGGGAAATCCGTACCGCCTCTGTTAAGTTTCCTTTCGGAAGAGTCTTCTGTGGAAGTCAGTTCCACTCTGGCAAGAAGACCAAATATTGATCTCAACTTCTGTAGTGAAAATGAAGACAACTGTCGTGAACCGTCCCCACCGACTTCATCATCAAGACACTTCGTTACGGGTTTCGATTTGAATTCCAATCCAAGATATGAACAACCCAATCGGGGGAATGCAAGCTCAAGAAACTGCCCGTCAGACTTGAAAGGAGTTCGGCCTACATTTTGGTCAGATTGGAGTAACATGCAAGCTTTTAGCCATAAACCCTTTATGATAACAACACCCAATATGCCCATGGTACATTCCTTGCTGCCTATTTTAGCTTATAGACCATCACCATCTAGTGCTTTTATCTACAACAATGGATTCTACGTTGACCTTAATAATAGCCCAGCTTCAAACATTTACTCTGCTAATTTATTACCTTACATGACCGACCCGTTTGGGGTCCCTGTCATGCCTCGAGTATTGGGCACTGAAGGCCCATATCACATGGAGCACCCTTGGGGAGCAGGCCCAAGCCCAGGCCCTGGCCCCGGCCCAGGCTCATATGAATTTTCTATGGCAAGGTCTTCTTCCTATCTAAATAGTGGGGTTACTGCTGCTGCAAGGTATGAAAGCAGGGGTGCAACGAATGTCATCAGACCATTGCTCGGTCCTGTAAATAGTTCAACGCTTGAACATCATATTCTTTCCTTCCCTCGAGCGCTTCCTATGAAACGTAGTGAACCAGAAGCAGGATTGGATTCTAATAAGTTAGTTTCCTTATAGGCAGGTCATCTCTCGACGCTAGAGTTCCATAAGCTTTTTCATGGTTGTAGTAGTAGAGGTGCTAATCTGATACTTATTTGATTGAAAGTGTAGATGATAATGTTTCATGAATGTAGTTGATTATTTATTCTGATTATGGATAGTTATGGCAATAAATTATAGGATCTATTAGTTTTAGCACCTAAATGATAAAGAAATTAAAAGTCAAACCCAATTTTTTTATCTTTATAATATTAGCATAATATAATTAAAAAAAAAACAAGTAAATAAAGATGGATAAATTTGCCTTTGAAAAAGCTGAAGAGGGTTGAGGGAGTGATATTAGTGGACATGTGAATTGCTTCAATAACATTCAAATGTTAAGCGAAAAAACAACTTTGCTTTCATCATTACCAAACTAATCGATGACAAGTTTTTGCCATAGAAATCGTGAAATTGTGTTTCTTTCATGAAAGGTAATTTACCTTCACTTTCTCATGATTTATTGTTTATATCAACCATAAACCTTGACTAGATCCGTGTACACGATTCATAATTGAAAGTAGAAATCTTCATAGTAGAAAAAGCTTTAGGTTTAGAGTAAGATTCATACCCTCGTTTTTTCACTTTTTTATGAAAGTGTGATGAGTAATCTTCTATTTTTGAGGTCGTTCCGTTCAAGTAGTAATTGTAATAAATATTTTGAGTTGTTTTGCAAGTAAAAGAATGTGAAAATGTGAAAATGTGAAAAAAAATGCAAAATCTAGAAAATCTTAAAAAAGATAGAAAGTGGAAAAAAGAACATAATTCAAAATTTTTCTCAATTTCTCAATATCTTAAGTAGTCAGAATATATTAAGAAATTGAGGAACATAACATAATTAAAATATTGTCACCCAATGTCTTAATGTGAGAGAGTAAATTGGAAAATTGGAAAACAAAACATAATGAAGACATTTCTCAATTTTCTCAATATCTTAATATAAGAGAGTAAATTAGAAAATTGAGAAACAAAACATAATCAAAATATTTTCCAATATCTCAATGTAAGGTAATTGAAAATTTGAGAAATTGAGAAATATCATAAATCAAATATTTCTCAATATTTCAATATACAAAAGTAAATTGAGAAAGTAGGAATTATAACATAATCAAAATATTTCCTAATATCTCAATGACTTAACTTAAAAATAGTATACTAGGAAATTGAGATTCGGAAACATAATAAAATCAAAATATTTTTCAATTTCTCAATATCCCAATGTAAGATAGTACATTGAGAAATTGAGACAATTTGATAGAATTAAAATATTTTCTAATTCCCCAATATTATTAAATGAGGAGAGTACATTGAGAAATTAGGAAAACTAGTCATAATCAAAATATTTTCCAATTTTTCAATGTCATAACTCAAGAGAGTATATTGAAAAATTGAAAAAAATGGACAAAATTAAAATATTTCTCAATTTTCCAATATCTTAATTTTAAGAGAGTATATTGGGAAATTAGAAAAATTTGACAGAATCAAAATATTTCATAACTTCCCAATATCTTAAATTAAGAGAGTATATTGGGAATTTAGGAAAATTAGATAATACATTTTCTATAGTAATATCTAAACCTAATTGTTACATATATTCACCTTGAGAATATACTAATTTCATTTTTGTTTTTCCTTTTTTACAGACGAAAAGTCTTTTCATAACTGATGGTGAGTGGAAGGAGAAAGATAATTTGTTCTTTTGGCATGCAAATAGCATTGAAGAAACAACTGGAGCTCTTATCAAATCTAACATCATGTATAATAAGTTGTTGGAAGTTATGTACAACTATTTTGACATAGATAGAAATGAATTCAGTTTGCAATTGTCGTATAAGGCATCAAGTAAAACGGTATGTTTCCCACTGTTTTTAAGAAATAACGACAATGTAAGGGAATTTGTGCGTCACTTGCAATATAAAGATGAAAATTCTCTCTTGTATGTAAAGTTGGTACCGATGACAAATAACAGTTCATGTGGTAACCATAAAATACCTATTCTTCCTATTGTTCATGATCAAGTTGGCGGAGACGTGGTCGGTAGTATAGATATTAATGATAATCTTGATGAAAATTATGATGGTTTTTATGAATTTGATTACACTAGTGATAGATATGACAATGATGATGATTGGGACGACTTTGATCTTATGGATGGTTATGGGTTGAGGATGGGGATGATGTTGTTGGTGCTGAGGATGAAATAGTGGTGGAAGAATTCGACACTCATCACAAAGAGGAGGGTTTGAATCAAGAGTACGAGAATTAACACTTCAACGATGCTATATTCAATTGGGGTAATGACAACTTAGGTGAAATACCAATTAAAGAACCATGTCCATTTATTAGGCGATCATCACAACCGAGGTCAATTAT
Source organism: Coriaria nepalensis (assembly GCA_027186245.1). Taxonomy (NCBI): domain Eukaryota; kingdom Viridiplantae; phylum Streptophyta; class Magnoliopsida; order Cucurbitales; family Coriariaceae; genus Coriaria; species Coriaria nepalensis. The sequence goes on along the minus strand of CP114500.1, from coordinate 4,476,770 downwards.
AGAGACTTACTGTTATATGTTCCTATGATGAAGACACTTAATCCGAAGTCTGTAACCCCCCTTGAGACGGACCCCAATAATAGGTTTTGTTATTTTTTTCATGGCAATTGGAGCTGTAATAAATGGATTTAGATTATGAGAAGGGTTATTGGCATTAATGGTACCTTCTTCAAGTCAAAGTAAGGCACGCTTTTTTTCGCAACTGCTTAAGATGGTAACCACCACTTTTATCCCCTAGCATAGGCTATAGTTGATTCAAATAATGAAGTATCATGGAAATGGTTCTTGAGTAAACTATAGGGTTTGATCTCTGATGCATCAAGTTTGATTTTTGTATCAGATCAGACGAAGAGTACAGAGAATGCAATACGAGATATTTATCTACATGTTAAACATGGTGTTTGCATATGACACCTCAGTAATAATATCAAAGACAAGTTCAAGTGCAGCTGTATTCTAGATCTATTTCGCGAGGCAGCCAAAGCATATAGGATTAGAGATTTAGAAACATACTTTAACGAGATTATAGCCCAATATCTGGGTGTTGCAACCTACCTAGAAATGGTTGGATTTCAATATTAGGCGAGAGCATATTTCCCCGGTGATTGGTATAATATAATGACTAATAATATATTTGAGTCACTTAATGCTTTATTGAATGATGCGCGTGAGTATCTCAATTATATTATTGTTCGATGAAATCTATAGTATTATGAAAACTTAGTTCTACAATCACAAATGCAAGGCATTTATCCAACAAACACTCCACTTACTCCAAAGGTGGAAAATGAGTTAGCGAGAAGATAAAATGAATCATTGAGGATGCAGATACGTAGCATCAACGATTCAAAGTATGAGGCCAGTAGTGCCTCATGTACTAATATATCAATAGACTTAGGTGAGAAGAGTTACACATGCAGGGTTTTTCAAGTGGATAAGCTCTCGTGCGTTCATTCATTTATAGTTATAAGTTACATAGCCGAAAATAACAGGATGATACAACCTCGTAGCTTATGCTCAAAACACTATGACTGAGTATTAGAGGCAAGCATATGCGGAATAGATATGTCCTATACCATCGAAGAATGATTGATATTTTATACTTGAGATTCGGAAAATTATTGTCGAACCCCCCATAATTCGTAAACAAAGGGGGAGCCTGAAGAAGAGACGTATACCTTTGAGGGATGAATTTCCACAAAAGAGGAATAAGTGTAGCAAATGTGAGGTTTATGGACATAATAATACTACATGTCAGAACCTCATTCCTTTGCTTGCCACAACACACTGATACCCAATATCACTTTTGAAGATATATAATTAGGAAATTATAATTTTGTAGAAAGTTTGAAAGTTTCTGTAATTTTTTTATGTGAAATAAGTTTTTTTGTTCTCAATATCACCTTTTGAAGATATGTAATGAATGAAATAGTAAGGATATTGTCAAAGATCTATCCTTATCTCTAAAGATGTGCATATTATGCTTAAATACTATACTTAGAACCATAAAGATATAATTTTTCAATAGTTAACCAAAAAATTTGACCATGCGGGTAATGTACACATTCATTTATCATTTATTTATTTGTAAGAAGCAAGACAAAAGAATTATAGAAGATATAATTATAAAGTTGTATAGTACCTTTTGTGTTTATTATAGTTGGCTACAACACATGATTATTATATTATTCGATAGTTGGATAATTTTTTGACTAGGAAAATAATTTGATAATTTTTTTGAATTATATAATGTGATGAATATAAATTCGAAATAAAATAATGGGAGATATCGAAATTTATAAGACCTTAAATTTTTGATAGCTAATATTTGATGCATTTTTGTTTATGTTTTTTGTAGCAAACAATCTCATCATTGAAAGCCAATCTTAATGGGTGCAAATTGTATGGATACACTTGGGGCATACCCTTGACCATGACATCGTTGAGACTCCTGCTCGGGGCTCGAATTTGGACAATGTTACGTCATGGAAGAATTGGTTTAACAAAGATATTATTGTAAAGTACATTATGTTTTATTCCATGTGTCCCGAATTACAAGCCTAGTTTTAAGATCCCAATTTGCGTTCGGTGCAGACTATCGAGACAGCTCTATGATGATACACTTCATTATTGGGACATAGATAAGATCTATGAAATCATTCAAACTAGGAAGAAACACCTGATAATGGATGTAATGACCATGCATTCAGATATATGTCTCACGGAAGGTATGAAAGACGTGGGAGTTCATTTACCGTGGAGATGAAAAGAGGTTTCATGACTTACTTTTTAATGAATATGATCCATGGAAAAGCGGCATTCAATCAGAAAGAAAGTGCCACCACCTTCTCAAACTTGTTGACTTCTTGAAGTCTGCCAAAGCCAAAATAAAAGAAAAGAATGGTACAATATGAAAAAGAAAATAGAAATATTTCTCAACTAATAGGTATGTGACACTGTATCTTGAATCATGTGAGGTATTTTTCAGGTATTTTTTGAGGTGTCGATGGAGGTCAACTTGCCCACCTGCAGGAGTCTTCTATTCACCAAGGAGGGCAACGCCAAGGCTCTATCTGAGGCACGTGTGGTGCTCTAAGAGATGAGAGATGAAGCAAAGATTTGTGAAGAGGCAATCAAAAAGGAGGATTGACTGCTACTACGACAGCAACATTATCCCCAAGCCTATCAAACTGGGTGACTTAGTCCTTTGGAAGGTGCTCCTCTCCAAGCGCAAAAGCCCCTTAAGCATAAATTGGGATGGACCTTATAAGGTCAACAATGCAATTAGCCTGGGATTTACTGGCTGAGGAATAGATTAGGCAAGGAGCTGGCTCATCCATGGAATGTCGATCATCTGAAGGTTTATCATAAGAAGGACGAGGAATAAAAGAATCATGTTTGACTGGTTTCTGTATTTTAGTATTGTTAATTTTTTTTTCCTTTCTTCAAATGTGTTTTAAATAATATTACATTTAGTGACAGAATAATAATAAGAGAGCAATTTCCATTTCCTCATTAACTCTTTGCCCTCCATCAACTCGATGAGCTAAGCACCTATTAGGGGCCAGCCATCAGCAACACAGATGCCTATTCGACATCCAATAGCTTGATGAGATGAATACCTACTAAGTGCTAAACCATCAGCATTATATATTCTTATTTGGCATCTAAAAGCTCGATGTGCTGAACACAAGCTAAGGGTTTAGCCATCGACAATATAGACACTTATTTTGCAACCGAAAACTTGATGAGCTAAGAACTCGCTAAGGGCTCTACCATCAACAATTTAGACACTTATTTGGTATCTAATAGCTCGATGGATTGAACAACCGATGGGGGCTCAACCATCAATAATACATACATTGTTTCGTGTCCAATAGCTTGATGAGTTGAGTGTCATCCAGGGGTTCAACCATCAACAACATAGACGCCTATTTGGCATCTAATAGCTTGATGAACTGAGCACCCACCAATGGCTTAGCCGTCATCAATACAGATGCCTATTTGGCATCCAATACCTCGATGAGGTGAGTGTCCGCTAGGAGTTCAACATCAGTGACACAGACGCCTATTTAGCATCTAATAGCTCAAAGAGGTAAGTGCTTGCTAGGGGCTCAGCCATCGATGACACATATGCTTATTTGGCATCCAATAGCTTGATAAGTTGAGAACCCGCCAGGTGCTCAACCATCCGTATTAGGGAAGCTTATTCACATGGAATACGCATTTAGGGTCATCACCTTAAGAACATATGAGATACTAATTGTCTATGCGCGCTCAACCTTTAAAGGGAGGTGTAGGGACTAGCAATCAAAGTCCATAAGATGCAAAAAAATAGAAGTAGTGTGAAATAAAACTTAAGAATTTCCATATATTGTAAAAAAAAAAATATAAAGAGAAAAGGAAGTCTTACAATGCCACTACGGAATTCCAAGAGAGGACCCCTACTAGTGTCATGGAATCTATCTCACCAAAAATATGTCTCCTAAGACACAATCAGAGAGAGATGAGATTAACAGAGTACCTTATGCTTCGGCAATAGGATCCATCATATACGTTATTCTACGTATGAGACCAGATATTGCCTAAACTCTAAGTGTTACAAGCATATTTCAAGGTAATCCAAGACAAAAGCATTGGACTACTGTCAAGAACATTTTTAGGTACTTGAGAATAACTAAAAAAATGTTTTTGAAATATGAAGGACCTGACTTGAAAATTGAGGATTTCATAGACTTTAGTTTTCAATTAGATATTGATGATACCAAAATTTCGAGTTTCATCTTCGTGCTCAATTGTGAATCAGTTAGTTTGAAGAGTTCCAAATAGGAAATAATTACATATTTTACTATTGAGGCCTGATACAATATAGCTTTAAAAGCAGCAAATGAGACGGTTTGAATGAAAAAGTTCATAAAAAATCTTGGTGTAGTTCTAAGTATCATTGATCCCGTAGTAATGTATTGTGATAATAACATTGTAATAGCACAAGCAAAAGAACCGAGATCTCATAAAAAAATCCAAACGTGTATTGTGACGTTATCTTCTTATCCGATAGATAATTGGAAATGGAGACATCAACATAGAAATAGTCTACACATATGACAAGATTGTAGATCCATTCACTAAGGCACTTTCTCAACTACATATATAATAAAAAAATGATTGGCTTTAGTGCAAGTGGGAGATTAAAATTGATAGTATCTTTATGCAGATATTATCTTTATGCAGATATTATCAAGATAATAAATATTATTATTAATTATCATTATGAAAGTTGTTTATTATTTATCACGTTTATTAATTTTGTTAGAATTAAAATTTTATGTCTTATAAATACATATAATTATAAAATCTAGTGTCTCAAGTTATGCACTTGAAGTAATGATAAAGATCATGATGATTGAAACTTAAGTTTCTTAAAACTTAACACGAATTGTTCATTGTCATAAGATCATCAAGAATGACCATTGATGATTCGAACAGACAATTACATAGTTCTACATCTAAAATTTTTAGGGGGATCGTTCTCATGACCATTGGTATTACTACAACATCATGATGATTGTGCGAGTGTTTAATACATATTAAGGTTACCAGACGTGACCCTTAAATAATTTTCAATGGTAATAATACTAACGTTAATGAGAATTATCTAGTGATTATATTACATGTAGTCATAAGACATGAGATTACCATAATATTTTATGTGTCGAGTTTTATACTTTAATATCATTTCAATAAACCATAGCCAAAAGTAAAAATAGAGTAAACTGTTGAATATAAAATGTTATAAATGAAAATCATGAGTGATCAAAATAAAATCTAACGCTTCCGTATTTTGAAATAAATCCTGTGAATTATATAATTTATTGAATAATAAATCTCTGCAAAGTAATATAATTTCAAAAGAGTTTTATTTTAAAAATCTATTGTTGATATTTATTAAAGATAAATGATTCATACAACTTGTCTATTAAGATTTTACAATCAAATCATGCCCTCAAAATATAACCCACTAGTATTTTAACAATTCGGGAGAAATTCAGAAAAAAAAAAAAAAAAAAAAGGGAAAGAGAATATCAAAAGATTGGGCTTTCCTATGTATGTATAGAGGTGATAAAAGTCCATTTTTCATATTCTATGCACCTTCTCCTCCCCAATAATCCATCTTGATAACCAGCTTGGATCTTCAGCAAAGTATCTACAGGAAGAAGGGATGATACCGAGATCAGCTCCAATTAGTTCATACTCCTTGAAAGCTGCCTCCATCTCTGCTTCAACACCACCATCATCTTCTACAACATCAATCGTGCCCATGCGTACAATATCTTCGTAGTATTTCTCTCTTTCAGGATCATTCTGGAAGGACTCCATGGCGGGGCCCTGTGTATTCCGGTAGTTGTTACAAGCCTTTCTAGTCAAGAACAAAAGCATATATTGCATCAACAGAATATCCATGCAGGGAATTAAAACTGACCTCTACCTTTAAGTTTCCTTTCACGACAAATTTTCTTACACAATGACCTCAACTTACAAAGAGGCCAAAAAGATTCATAAATCGACAATTTATCCGAAAATAAACATGCAATTTTCATTACCTTCCTAGACTAGCCAATTACAGGAAAAGTTTATGCTGGCAGATCAGTCTATTATGCTCATCAAGACAATTACAAGAGGACTTATTGGCCGCCATCTAAAAGACACAACACTCGCGAGGAAAACTGAGAAATGCTTCATAACTTTTCCTAATGATGTGTTTTTTTTTGTTTTACATACGATTTTTATTTTACTATCTTTTCCTATAAATTCGTATAGAAAATATGCAATATGGAAAACATTGGCAAGGATTGTACTTTGAAAGCCCTTTAATGTCAACTCAAGAATTCGGGAAAAGAAATGTTATCACAAATTACCCTTTCGTTGAATAAATGGAGCTCTCGTTTGAACAATTTTATCATCTAGAACAAATCATAATTACCTCACATAGCTCTGCATAGTGTTTATATATGTCACTGTCTTCTTTTTGATCACCAAGCAGTGTCCCACCGTACCAACCATTCGCTTCATTGGCAGATGTCATTGCAAGGTACCTTGAAATCATTGCAGAACCAACACGTTAACCACTGACTGAAAAAATTAAAAGCATTTTTTGGACTGAAAAATATAAATGAAGATCTGTTGATCGGTTCCATACTTGTCAAAACAACTAACAGCAATTAAATAAAAGTGAATGAAGCAGTGGCCTTTGGCCAAAAAAAAAAATGAAACAGTGACCATCCTTATTCCTAAATTAGGATGTTTTTGGTTGAGCACTTAAAACTCCCATTTTCTAAACTTCTGTTGGGACCACAAGACTCCAGTTTGATTCACATGTTGAACAAATCATTTAGGTCACAATGTAACAAAAATAGAGATTACATGAACTTCAGTTTACCAGAACTGTAGCTTCAAACACTAATTGAATTGAAGTAAATCCTATTTGATTCAGTACAATATGCGATTTTGCCGTATACAGAAAGTGAAATCTACCAGTCCAAGAACTTAAAGCACTTCTAATTATAGTTGATTTATTTAAGGATAATTATAAACCTTTATTAATCATATTTAAAAATATTTCCTCTTCCTGGAAAAGTTGCAATTTTCGAACTTGTTTCCAAAGCACTTTAAGACCCTAAAACATCTAACTTCTACAAACTAGAATAAGTGCTTTAACTAGTTTGAAAGAGCTTTTGAGTCCAATGCAACGTTATTCCAGATGGCTAAAACTCTAATTCCGGGAACTCCAATTTGAAAACCTTTTAAGCAAATCCATATGTATTGAGGAAAATCCATAAATTCATGGCTATTGATGTTTAAAAAAAATGTGAAAAGAAATATATTGGTTAGTAAAGAGGGAAGAAAGGGTAATGTTTGTTGCTGTCCAAATGGCTCAAAAGTTAGTATGCCTTTTCTACTGCCCTCTTTTTTCTTTTTCTTTTTTTTTTTTTTGGGTTTTCTTGAATGTTCTTTTAATATTATTTCAAAAGCAGTATCCAAGTAAAACTTTATGGGATCAGGTTCATAAAATCCTGTGATACAAAGAAATCTAAACTAAATAGCATGCCCATGGGCGAAGAAAGCCTAAAACAAAGCCTTTACGGTGATATAAAGAAGAATGTCCTATGAAATGTGTTAGTAATCCACTGAAATATCTCGGAGAGCCAAGACACAATGAACATATATTTTGTAGACATTTTCCCTCTTTATCAATAGGAATTTCTGTATGGGAACAGCCAACAAAGTAGCAAACATAAACTCCTAAACAAGAAAACACAGTACTGGTGAAAAATATGGCAAGAGAATCTGTGCTAAGGCCCACACATTCATAGCACTGCAGCCTGAAGAGGAGTTGAGATTGCAACATACTTACCAGCTCAGATAGTTAAAATATTTGATACATGGGAAGAAGGCACCTATTTAACATGAGAAAAGATTGCATCAAGATATATACCTTTGGAAGATATCCTCTTCATTGATATCACCACCAGAAGAGAGCCAATTTAAGTTGCAGAAACCTTCAATTCTTGTCTCATCGGCAGATCCACCATTTGAAGCCTCTACTGAAGCAATTTTGGGGCCCGAACCACTTTCATCATACTTTCTCTGACCAAACAGCCAATTTGGACTTTTGAGCTGTATTTCACTGCACAAAATAGTAACTTTTTCTATATTATTATTTCTTTATGAATAATGGATTTGTAAGTAGGTTACCCACGGATACACTAGGGAGCATCCTCAGCACACAGAGCAACTAGGAGTCTCCACTGCATGAATTTTGATTTCCCCACCATTTAAAATACATTAACAAGTTTCACAAGACTTGGCAACCAATTTCAAAATTTGCAAGATGAAGGGAAACAATGTAAAAACTTCATAACATGAGGTGATTAAATACATAACTAGGAACCTATGCAGTTTTAGAAAAAGTTTGGTAAGAAAAGGACTTGAATGCGGGAAATTGGAATAGAAGATTTAAATCATTATTACCATAATGATATAGGCATTTGAGAATCAGTAACCAAGTAAAAAGAAGCCAAGAATTGAAAATGTAGAGATCATTGTCCACATTTGGGGGGGGGGGGGGGGAAGTAAATGATTCAAGAAGAAATGCAAGAGATAATTAAGAAGACTAAGAATAAGATAAAAGGAATAATTACGCTGCATCTGGGGCCACCCCAGAATTTCCAGCAATGCCACTGGGTTTCTGATCAGGCTCACGGAAAACTCTTACATTTCTTATTGAGCTGCAGGTCTTTTCAATCAATTTATCAAACGATGTCAACTTCATCCTTGTAAAGTCTTCACGGCAAGCAGGAATTGGAGTAAGAGCTATTGCAGGTCTTTCTACAGGCTTTGAGTTAACTTCTAAACTGCAAGGATGAGGTAGAGGGGTGAGAAAAAGGTGAGAAAAGTATTTTAATAAATAAGAATAATTACTTATGAAGTCGTGCATGGGTGACCCTCGGCTTAGATGAGTTTGGACAAATGCACCTAATAAATCAGTGGCCGTGTACCAGCACTACGACGTTCATGAAATTTTACCTCTTCTCAGGAAAAAGATCATCACCAATCCCTGACACATGAAGATAGTAATCAGAATCCAGCTCCCACAGAGGGGGTTTCCCTTCATGTGGTTGAAAGTAACCTAAAAACCTGGCAAAATCATTAAGGAGCAGAGTATGAGATCATACGAAGTAAGACATAAGAAATACCCTACAGTGTACCTCACACATCGTATAATTTTGTGAATCAAAAGCTACAGTATGTATATCTAAGCTTTCGGAAATTCCTACAAATTTATTGCATCTTGCTTTTCACCATCAGTGTAAGTATTGCTGTAGTAGCGCTTGATAGACTTAAGAAACTCCCTAGATTGGGTTGTGGCTTTCCACTTTCCCTGCCTCTCGGGAAACACCTGAGACCATGATGGACATTGTTAAACAAGACACAAAAGTGCATCACCAAATATTTATAAATATATATGAGTTTAAATGCATGCAGGAGAAAAAATACAGAGTTGTGAGCTGCAGAGCCCCCATATTGCTGAGCAAGAGCATCTCCCATGCTCTGATACATATCCATAAGAGCTGCAGCAATGCTGCTTTCAGGATCAACTTTTGTCATATCAGTCAAACCCATTGCGTGAAGTTGGCGGCCTAAAGCTGCAAGGCCATAGGCATATTGTGCAACATTCGTCCGATCCAAACAATCGATGCAGTTGGTCCTTAGAACTCCACTTTGAAAACAAGGGGCATCAACACTTATATCATCTTTTCTGCTTTGCTGAGTAAGAGAAGTCTCTCTGTCTCGATTAACCAAAGAATTAAGGCTTCCATTGCTTCCCATTATTGTAAGATCCCCTAGACCACCTCTCAAATTATTATAAGAAGCATCCCTGTTAGAGAACACCCAGTCAATCAGCCTAATCAAAGTCAATGGAAGAATGACTAACTCTTTTTTCCCCCCACGAAAGTAGAAGAATGAATGTGACTTATGTAGTGCAATTCCAAGATCTGACCATACAAATTTGGAAATAATTTATCAACTGATGTACTCACTTGAAGATTACTTTTTAGATAAGAACTAAAGTGCCTTTTCAGTCAATGCATGTCACAAAAAGGCTTAAAACAAACATACACTAAGGTACCCCCATCCATTATTGGTTTGTAACCCTAGAAACTAGGTGTGATGTCTAGACATGCAAGTGTTAGGCTAGAAGTTATTTCCAGTTTTTTCTATTTCCAATCATTCACAAACCCTAATTTCCCCTTGTTATTAGAGATGAAAAGAGAATTCTTTCTTATACAATATTTGAAAAGTGAGGCACATATATATATAACTAGGAAACTAGAATTAATGGAAACTAGAATTAAAATAATTGACAGCTATATACATATACACTCTCCCTCAAGTTGGAGCATAGATTTTAATCATGCCCAACTTGTTACAAAGATAATCAACCCAAACTCCATTTAAAGCTTTCGTGAAGATGTCCCCTAATTGTTCTCCAGTCTTCACATATCCTGTAGAAATCAACCTTTGTTGAATTTTCTCACGAACAAAATGACAATCAATTTCAATGTGCTTAGTTCGCTCATGAAACACAAGATTTGATGCAATTTGAAGAGCAGCTTGGTTATCACACCGCCCTTTTACTAGTACTAAAGTTTTAAGTCTTATTTCAGTCAAGAGCTAATATAAATATATCCACATTAACTCACACACAGATTGTGTCATAGCCCTATATTCTGACTATGTACTGGATCGTGACTCAACATTTTGCTTCTTACTCTTCCATGAGACTAAATTTCCTCCAACAAAAGATACAATAACCTGAAGTGGATCTTCTATCCATTTTGGAACCTACCCAATCTGCATCTGAAAAACATTCAATATGAGTGTGCCCATGATTTGCATACACAATATCGCGTCCGGGTGCTCCTTTCAAATAACACAAAATTTGCTCTAACACTGCCCAATGATGAACTGTTGAGGATGAGATAAACTGACTAACAACACTGACCGAATATGCAATATCTGGATGATTCACGGTAAGGTAATTCAACTTCCCAACCAACCTCTGATATCTCTCCGGATCTTCAAATAGTTCCCCATCTCCTATAAGGTGCATGTTCGGAGTCATTGGAGCACTACAAGGCTTTGCTCCCAATTTTTCTATCTTATTTAATAGGTCAAGGACATATTTTCTATGAGATAGAAAAATACATGTTTACTCCTTGTAACTTCAACACCCAAGAAATACTTTAGCACCCCCAAGTCCTTCGTGTGAAACTATGTATGAATGAAATACTTAAGAGATGAGATTCCCATAGTGTCACTTCTAGTGATAACAATGTCATCCACATACACAAATAACAGAATGATACCAGCTTCTGATTGTTTGTAGAACATAGAATGCTCAGACTTGCTTTTCATCATACCAAATTTTTAAATAGCCTGACTAAATTTTCCAAACCAAGCACGAGGACTCTGTTTCAAACCATACAAAGATTTTTGAAGACGACAAACTCGCCCTGACTCCCCCTGAGCAGAAAAACTAGGAAGTTGCTCCGTATACAACTCCTCTTGAAGATCACCATGAGGAAAAGCATTCTTGATATCAAGTTGATGTAAAGGCCAATGATGTGTAGCTGCCATTGAAATAAACAATCGAACAGATGTCAATTTTGCAACTGGAGAAAAAGTGTCAGAATAGTCCACTCCATAGGTTTGAGCATAGCCCTTAGCGACAATACGAGCTTTGAATCTTGCAACTGACCCATCCAGATTGACCTTAACTACAAATACCCATTTGCATCCTATAGCCCGTTTCCCTGAAGGTAAATCGACTAAGGCCCAAGTGTCATTGTCATCTAAAGTATTCATCTCCTCTATCATTGCATCATGCCAACCAGGATGAGATATGGCTTCACGAACATTTTTAGGAATAAAGATAGAATCAAGGGAAGCAATAAAAGAACAAGAGGAAGACGACAAGCCGTTATAAGAAACAAAAGAAGAAATAAGATAAGTACACTGGTGTTTACCTTTGCGTAACGTAATAAGAAGATCATCGCTCGGGACTAGATCTGATGACGAAGGAGCAGGTGCAGGACATGAATCAAGAGGTTGACGCCTGGAGTAGACTTGAGTAATAGGAGGCTTGACATGAGTTGATTCCGAGACAGAGGCAGAGGATGTGATAGAATAGACCAACAAATCATCATCCACCCCCTAACGAGCGGGAGTAGGTGAAGACGGAAAATACGGTGTGTCTTTCATGAAGGTAACATCAATAGAAACAAGATATTTGTTAAGACTGGGACAATAACACCTATAATCTTTCTGAAGACGAGAATAACCAAGGAAAATACAGTTCAAAAAATTGGGATCTAATTTAGTGACGTGCAGATAAACATCTCAAACAAAACAAGTGTTACCAAATATCCTAGGATCAACATCGAACAGTGACTTATTTGAAAAAATGATTTTGTAAGGGATCTCACCATGAAGAACAGAGGATGGCATGCGGTTAATGAGAAAACATGTTGTAGAAACTACATTGGCCCAAAAAGGTTTAGGAACATGCATTTGAAATAAGAGCGCTCGTGCAGTTTCAAGAAGATGTTTATTTTTACGTTCTGCCACACTATTTTGGGATGGAGTATCAACACAAGAAGTTTCATGAAGCATGCCATTATGTGCCATATAAGATTGAAATAAAACGGACGTATATTCTTTAGCGTTATCACTTTGCAAAGTATAGATTGAAACATTAAATTGAGTTTTAATCTCAGCACAAAATAGAGAGAACAATTCAGAACGATTTTTCATTAAATATAACCAAGTTACACAAAAGTAACAAAATACCTAAATCCAAATTTAGACAAAATTGAACAATGACCCCAAACATCGAATGAACTAATTCAAAAGGAACACTAGCACGTTTATTGACTCTAGGAGTCGAATTAAGACGATGATGTTTTGCAAAATGACACGACTCACAATTTAATGAAGACACCCTACTATATTGTAGACAGTTTCTTAAGCAAAGGGAGAGATGGATGACCCAACCTACAATGAGCCTCGAAAGGAGAAGTGACACTCGAGCAGGCAATGAAGTGGGGAGCGGTGTGTCAAGAATATAGAGGCCTCCAGACTCATGTCCTTTACCAATAATTTTCTTCGTCATAAGATCCTGAAATAAACAATGATCAAGGAAAAAATGCGATGCAACAGTTAAGATTACGAGTGAGTTGGCTAACAGAGAGCAAATGAAAAGATAAATTAGGTAAATGTAAGACAGATGATAGAGAAAGCAAAGGGGTAGGAGTGATGGTGCCAAACCCACAAACACAAGATGGTGACCAATCCGCTAAAGTAACAGTAGAAGTGGAAGCGTGTGACTGAAAAGTAGAAAAGAGGCTAGAATTTTACCTGTCATGTGATCTGTGACACTAGAATCAATGACCTATTTAGATAATGAGGAAAGAAGACATGCGTTGGGTTTACCTGAATCAACAATAGTGGTGATAAAAGGAGATGAAGACTTGAGTGATTCTTGATAATGTGAGAACTTAGCAAATTCATCGGCAGAGATAAGGACCAATTTGTCAGAGATATCATTAGTGAACACAACATGGACCGAGTGTTTTTGCTGATTTTTGTACTGAAGCTTTCTACACTCAAACTTCGTATGGCCTAGCTTACGACATTAGTTACACACAATGCCTCCAGAATCTGGCGTTTGAATTTCAAATCCTTGTGAGCCACCACCTTTGTTTTCAGTGTGATTAGTTGATCTCCCAAATGCATAATTATTAGTGCGACTTACCAAAACACTACTAAGTGGAACGGGTGGAGTACTTTCCGTGTGGAGAATGCGACTAAAAACATCTTGTAAAGATGAGACCACAGAACCATAAAGAACTTGTGACTTAGCAGACTCAAAGTCGAGAGAGAGGCCAACAAGGAAACTCATGATAGTCATCTGCTCCCGTTGGCATTGTTGAACCTTCACATCAGGGCTAAAGGGCAGCAACATATTAAGATCCTCATACATCTTCTTAAACGCCATAAAATAGTTTATAAGGGGCTGATCTGATTTTTCCACACGGTAAAATGCTTTGCAAACCTCGCACATGCGGAAGAGATTCCCTTTTCCATAGTACAAAAATTCCAAATAATCCATCAATTCTCTAACAAATTCACAGTGATTAATCAAGCTAATTTTACCTCAATATCAATAGAGTTCCGAATCAGTAGGAACAAGCGAGTATCCTCTCTAAGCTATGTCTGCTTCGAATAATCTTTTTTCTGCGAATCATCTTTGGGAGGATCATCAATCAAATGATCATCTTTGTCAATACTTCGTAAATAAAGACGAACAATCTTACTCCAATCCAAATAGTTTGAACTATTTAGCTTATGATTCGTATTTTCCTCCATAATGCAGAGCACATAACAACTAGGGATGCAGAGTAGGACAACCGGAAGAGAAACGGCCGCCAGAAGATTACGCACGCGTGCTCATGCGCCAACGCGTGGGGAACGTCGTAGAACCTTCGAGCGGCGCATAGCGCTCACGCGCATAGATTTCAGCCACCAAACTCCGAGGAATATTAGATCGGCGGCTGGGCTTTCGTTCTGAGCAGGCGGTGAGAGCAAAAGATGACTCCAATTAGGGTTGCCGAAATGGAACCCTAAAATATACTAAACCCTAGGTTGTGTTTATGCAAAAAAACCCAAACAAAATCCTAATTTTGTAACAAAACTCAAATTTTGAAACCCTAATGCTCTGATACCATGTTATTAGAGATGAAAAGAGAATTCTTTCTTATACAATATTTGAAAAGTGAGGCACATATATATATACAACTAGGAAACTAGAATTAAGGAAATTATAATTAAATTAATTGACAGCTATATACATATAATATACAGCTAACACCCCTGTTATGTCCTCCGTCTATTTGCTTTTTACTAGAGTTCCTCTATAATGGTTTGTATTATCTTGCAGCAGCCAAGATGGAAAAGACCTCATCAATGCATCTAAGCTGAGATCATCTCTAAATATATTGGATCACTGATTTTATCTTGGCTCTTTCCAAACAAATCTGAAATGGCTAATCTTGGCTCTTTCCAAACAAATCTGAAATGGCTAAGACCTTAGCATCTCTGGAAGTTTTATATCTATATCCACTATTAAAGTTTTATATCTCACAGCCACAAAATCATATGCTGTTTAGCACCAATCCTGCACTTCAGTAATAATGTGTTCATGTAAAACATAAATCATCATCAACATATGCTTATGTATGCTAGAATACCATGATACAACAAAAGAGAAAAGATTAAGAAAATTAAGATTGATATTATAGAAGTGTTGGATATAGCTTAAGTACAATCTTAGTTAAAAAAGCCTACCTACTTGTTTGGCTACTTTGATTGGCTCTTTTCTTAACAATGTTGGGCTTTCCACTGAAGTAGAAACCAGTCAAATCAAGGGCTTCACTTGCCACAGCACCCAAGACAGCCAAAACATTGGCAGACTTGCTTTGGAGATAACAGATATAAAGGAGATTTGCTATAAGCTATACCATAATTAGAATGGAAAAATATAAGAAAATTATTCGATTTTGGAAAAATACAAGTTCACCTCTTAGCAAACTTGTGGAAATCCCAATGAATAAATTTGAGATGATTTTCTTCGGAGAGAATTTGGTTTAGATATCCAACTGCATTTGCAAATTCACGCCTTAACATCATCTCTCGAGGTCTTTTTTCAACTGTCTGCATTTCAACAATTGATGAGCCCCAGGAAACAAATACTTCCATACATGTAACTCAAAATTGTGAAGCAGGAAATCAAATAACTAAAAAAGTTGATAGAAAGAAAGACATGTAGCCAAAACTAAAAAAGATGAGTAATTGGTTTAAGAATAAATGCATATATGTAAAGGAATATGAACAAACTTATTACTGAGAGAGAGAGAGAGAGATGCATTTGTATGCTAATAGATTCAGTTTACTACTTTTTGCAACATAAGGCATCTGCCATTTCACTTTCACCTATCCAGTTTCACCAAAAATAATAATAATAATAATAATTCAATGCAGCATCTAAGTCAAAGCTTTTATCAGTTCAAAATGAAGTTTAAAATTAATGTTAGTAGAATTAGGCATCACTTCTCAATATACATTAAGGATCCATCGGATCAGTAACTAAGAATTGAGCTTGGAAACAGTAGAAGAGGTAAGTAAAGTTAGAACATGATCCCAAAACTGAAATTTAGTCCCTCTTGGAAACACTGGAATCTAGGTAAGAGTAATTCAAATCCATGGTCTCAAAACTAAAATTTGTAAGCTCAAACTGAAATTTAGTCTTCTACTCTACTGAACCCAAATAAAAAATCTAAAGCAAGAAAAGAAGACTGATGCATGTCAAAGGAATAACACGAAAAAAAAAAGGAATCATTAGGTCCAGTTTTGAAAAAACGAAAACAGAGATATGATTATCCATGAATGCAATCTTTCTTTTACTACAATGATGTCACAAAGAGTACTCCTAATGTGTACCTTTATCAGATTCAGCACAATGATTGGATTGCCATATCTATTTGCAAGATCTTCAAAATGTAATTTTGTAGACTGATATGTAGGATCATATCTCTGTACTGAAGTAAAAATTGAATTAAGCATAAGAAAAACTATACATAAGCTTGTGTGAAGTAAAAATTGAATCAAACATAAGAAAAACTATATGTAAGCTTGTGCGAAGGTAGATACAAGAGTAAGCAGGATTTTCTGTAGAGCTAGGAAAAGGAAGATTAAGTAAAATATGAAATAGAAATCCTTACAGATGATGTCCGGTTTAGGGCTAAATCTAGAAGCTTCTTGTGACCAGAACAGGGGAATTGAACCTCGCATTTGCACAACAGAACTCATTTTTCCCTTACATGACCCAGCTTCTTCATCAAGAACAATCTGCTCTGTTTCAACATCATTTGCAACCCGTCCACGATCATTGACTCCCCTTTTCAAGTAACTGTGATTTGTAAAAACCAAGGAAATTATATAATGACAATAATACAAAGTTCCCCGCGCTACAATATTTCAACTTTAGAGATGTTAATATATCAATTTACGGTATTCATTGTCCTAGCTAAGGTTGAATATAAGATATTTTAAGATTTCTATCTTCAGATGAGGAACATTGCATTTTATGTGTTGAAACTTTATCATATTGTTCTGAAGATGTTTTGTTATTTATCTTCTTACAAACACATACAGAAAGAAATCAGACATTGTAGTTTAAATCCATATGCACTCTGAGCTCGTTTCCGAATACCCTTTTTTTTTCTTTTATCTTTTTTTTTTACCTTGACCCTGCAAGTGTATATATTTAAAAATATAAATGAATTCATGAATATTAAAATAAAATGCTATCATAGTCATGGTGTTCATGATTTTTTCCAACACAGCTTATGAAATAAATGCTAGTAATCAGTGACAGCAGAAATTTCTAGCATGTTGATATCTTTGTAGATTATAGAAGTTAAGTTCATTACATGCTATTAGGTTAAATTTAAATACTTGTCTCCAGAAACAAATTCAAAGTTACAAGGGCAATAGAGTGATGGACAAAATCACTCTAAATAGCAAATGCCCGCAAAAAAAGCCCTGACAGACATATATTGAGGACCTAATAGATAAACCAATTCTCTATAAAAAAAACAAAAGGAACTAACAAAATTTAAATCAGCCTCAAGTCATACCTTTCTAAGCATTATAAACCTAGATTAATTAAAAGGTAAATGATCATTTAGATGAATTTTTAGAAGACAAACGAGTCGGGACAATCTTTTCACATACTAGGATTTCCAATAACATAAATTCCTTGTTGAAATAGTTTTCTTATAGCAGACAAACCATACCGTGTCCCAGCAAAATGTCGAGAACGTCTAGAAATTAGAGAGACACCGAAGTCCCTCCCAAAAATAGATAGCCTGATCTGCATAAATGAAGAAAACATATTTGTTTGAAGCACTTTTCATGATATAACTAAAAAACAAGAAGATCAAGCAATCAGAATTGACAGAGTTTGATGCCACCAAATCAATGTTGAAAGTGAAAACTTGCTTCCTTAAACCCTTAAACGTAACATATATCGAAGAGATTCTTCAGATAAAGAACAGTAATGGCATCCACAATCTTATAAAACATTAAGCAACCATAGAAACCAAAAAAAGGCATGTAGGACGTTAAATGAGAATAGGATATTAATTCTACTTGTAAATAGAATAGAAAAAGTCACTATTGGCCTCACACAAGTAGGGCCTAGCCAACCCTAGGTTCTAGGAATCACACCTAAATGGGGAATGAATCATACTTTCAAGAAAGCCCACACTTTCAAAGATGGAAAGATACTCTGAATCTATTTTTCTTCATTCATCACATGTTAGGCCTCTACAGGTACATCAATTTATAGAGAAGCCTCAATGAAAATAAGAACCTAATAAACTTAGGAAACTAATTGATCAAGTGTTAAAATAGTTTTAGGAAACTAACTACGCAAATGTCATAAATAAAATAAGAAACTTACCAATAGGATTTTAATTAACACTGGAAGCTAGCGAAGAGTGTCCTAATCAAAGTAGGAAACTAACTAATTTTTACTAACAAATGAACAACAAACTAAAAAATAGGAAACAACCAATGGGATTTTAATTAACATTGGAAGTTAGCCAACAATACCCTGATAGTTTTCTCATTCCCCATCGATTTACCTCTCTAGTCTTTTGTTGCAAACTAATTAGAAACTCTAGCAAGATACTCTGTGTCAACCACTTGAATATTGACAAATTGAGAATAAATGACAGCAAGGTAACATGACGGCTTTCATTCCCCATCAATATTTCTCTTAGTGTCTCCCACACAATGTGATATTGCTTATGTTGGGAGTGGCGTTAACCATTTTATGTGGGTCAGCTCCCCATGTGGGTGTCCTGTATCATATCCAAGTCTACTTCTGAAAATGGTTACCTTATTGCAAGACATAGTCGTACGAGACTTTAGGAATTTATTGGGAATCCAACATAACTATTTGAAAGATGTATGATGGGAATTTGGTCTCATGGAAAAGCAAGCAGAAATCAGTAGTTTTTAAATAAATGTTGAAGTTGAGTGATGAGTGAGGTGATGGCTTTGTTTGTTTGTGAATGAATTGACATTTCTTCCAACAATGATAATTGAGTTGTCATGTGAAATAGGTGTCTCACACGCACTCTATATTGCATATTCTCATTAAGAAGTGAACACACTAATCTTCCTTACTAGAGACAAAAAGGGAAAATGTGATATGTATGACCCACCTTGAGGGGAGTGATTGAGAAAATTTGTTTTTGATTTCAGGATTAAAATGGTAAATGACACTTAGGATTTTTTCCCTTTCACCTTTAGTTCTTAGATTTAGGTTTAGTACCTTTTAAGTCTATGTTTTTAAAAGCAGGGTGATTGAATTAAGATCTTTTTCCTATTTGCTCTTCTCTATTTTTCAAACAACACTTACCATACAATAGGATTTTTCCTATCACATTTGTTCTTAGAATTAGGTTTAGTACCTTTTAAGTCTACGTTCTTAAAGGCAGAGTGATTGAATTATGAGCTTTTTCCTATTTGCTACCTCTTCTCTATTTTTATCAACACACAAATCAAGGACTCCCTCAATTACATGTCGGTTAAAGTTAGCTCACTTGCTTCTTACTAGATAAAATTACATATTCTTGTGTTTCTTTATTCTTTTGACATTCACTTAAAATATTTCATTGCCTGCTTCTCAATGTTAATGGTCAAGGAGATGAAACGGAATTCATTGATGGTTGATCATGAACTAACTTTATTGTTACTTTCATAAAACTAAAGATTTTTTCCTCTTTATTTTTGTAAGATTTGTATTAACTAAAGTTTTTGGTTTTATTTGTTTAATCATGAATGGTAGTGTCCTTTCCTATATGACGTTTATGTGCTTAAAGATTATATGATTTGGATTTAGTTGGAATTTCATATTATTTTTGTTTATTATATATAAACATATGTTTTGAATTATTGTTCAATTTGATGTATCTCTGTGTAGCTATATTATATAAGTTTTCAGAGATGTTGTATCTATGTACCAGATACATACTTTGTCAGATCTATACCCATATCCATGCTTCCTAGATACATACTCAATCCTACTGAAAATGTAAGGAAGAAAAGAGTATACATACCTGTTTAAAATGTCCATGAACTAACGCTATGGTCCACAAAGTATTAGTGCATCTTGTTCGAATAGCTTGTGTTAGGTATGCATTCCACACGAATATGTTGTCATAAGGCATGCCTTCCTCACCCGTTGACATAACATTTTTTTGCAGACTTTGCATAATAGGATATGTATAGCTATAGAAAAAATCTTTTGTCAAGTCAACACTAGATAAAAGCTTCTTGTACCTGCAGCCAAGGAAAGTATTTCAGGATATATACAGTCAGCTGGTATGGAAATCTGCTGCATTGCGTGTGACAAGAAACTTGTTGAATTCAGATTTCTTTACTATTTCACACTGATGTTTGTATAAGAACAAAGTGCATACAAACATGTTAATGCAAATGGAAGCAACAAAAGCAAAAAATAGAATAAGGCCGAACTAAAGTCTCACGTCTCTTTGCTCAGGGTTGGCTTGATATCTCACTATGCCATTGCAGAATGCTACCAAGAATAACCTCTCGTTGAACCCAAGAGGGGCTGGTTTAGAAATCTCTTCCGAGAAATACCTGATCTCTCCGAGGAATATTTAAATTCAAACTCCAAGACTATCTTTTTTTCGTCCATAAATGAATTGATGCAAATCAAGATCTTCTATTTCAATTTGAATTTGAATTTGTATTTGTATTTGAAGTTGTTATTACATTATTTTGATGTTTTTTATTTGTTAATTCCCTATTATGTTTCCTAATTTTTAGCATATTTTAGAACAGTTCGTTGTTTTATACGGCTATATACAGCCCATTAATGATGAATAAAGGATACTTTGGGCGTTTGAATTTAAATATTCCTTGGAGAGATTCAAGTTATTCTTTGGAAGAGATTTTTGAACCATGCTTTCTCAGGTTCAATGAGAGGTTATTCTTGGAAGCATTTTTCCATGGCTCGGTGACATGTCGAGCTAATTGCGAGCAAAGAGACGTGAGACTCACCATCAGGTCGGGCTTATCCCTATTTTTTGTTTAAGTTACTTATGTTTGCATTAATTGGTACTAGAGTGCTGAAATTGTTTCTTAACAATTTCAATTTGGTGAGACTCTTATTAAAAAAAAAAAATCTAGCCATTAACTCTGAGAAGTCTTCAAAGATATCCTTGATCTTTGGTTTCGTTAATTTGTAGTGGAGCATGTTCAGAGGTGGGCGGGTAGTTAGATTCTACAAATCGTCGGGATTGTGAGATGCACTCCCTCATCGTTGTCATAAACATTTTGAAGCTTCATACCTCGAGGTCGAATTATTTTCAAAGAAAGGGGGAATTGATGCAAATCGTCATATTCTATTTGAATTTGAAGTTGTTATTAAATCTTTTTTTTTTGTTGACTTTATGGAAATATTAGAGAATCCCTAGATTATAGGAGTTATTCCTTATTAGATAAATAGAGATATTACTTCCTAGTTTGTAAGTATTGAGATGGTATATTATAATTAGAATTAGAATAGGATGCTTCTTAGTATATATAGCCTAGTACATAAGCCGTAACAATTAAGTTTTAAAAGAAGAATCAAGCAACTTATGTTTACATAATATCAGAGCTAGGGTTTGTTCTAACCTAGCCAGTTGACTTAATCAGCAAGAAGACTTAGGAAGACGTATTCTTCAACTCAGCTATAGTAAAATTCAGAATGACAAAAGAAACCTCGGAGGCAATATCTGAGATGTCCTCAAGTGGGAATGTAAATTCAAAGTTGCAATCCCATAATTTGGATGACAAATCCATTCTTCAAATCACTACCCATCTCTTGAATGGTCACAACTACTTAAGGTGGTCTCAATTTGTGAGACTATTCCTTAGAGGAAGATTGGCTACATAACAAAAGATTGGCTCAAGGTTGAGATTGCTTGTTTTGTAGATTTATATTCTATAATTTATTTCGATTGGGAAGAAACCTCGGAGGATTATTTTGAAAAGCCCCAAAGGAAAATAAAAAATTAGTGTTGTTTGTAAGGTTTAAATTAAAGTTTACTGCACTTTAATGGTGAAAGAGAGTTAAAGACCAAGGTGCATGATAATAGAAACTGAAACTCGCACTGAGAAGATAAGAAAATAAACATGTGAAAAGCACCTTTTACTAGTTGATCATCTCTAGTTTGTGAGAATCCATAGGTTTAGAAAAAAGCGCACACCAATCATAGAATATTCATCAGACTCATGAGAAATTCTTACCTAGATTACTTTTAACATGTCATCCTTAGGCAACTCTAATAAAAAGTTCCCGCCTATTTTAAAAAATGCAAAACAAATAAAAAGCTTATTAAATTCTCTGTAAACTCTCTCTCTACTCATAATTATCCATGTTAACCAAATTTAATCCCGCATCACTAAATTCTCTCTACATTTCTTTTTTCATTTTCTTTTTTAATTTGCATCTCTCTCCATCCATGGACCATCTAGATTTTGAAATTTTGGTACTTTTTTCATGATTATTAATTAAAAATAAGTATTAGTGTAGAAGGAAAGTGTGATAGCAGTTCTGTATGATTGAAGATCAAGAAGGTGGTTGAAGTGTGTTGTCCCAAATAGCAAAGCAAGTGGTAGAAGTGCAATTAACTTTGTTAGGAATGATAAGGAAAGATTGTTGCGCAATTGAGTGTAAAACATATTTAGACCTGGTGTTTTTAGATTGAGGCGTTATATTTTCCTCAAATCACTGCCAGAAAATCAAATTTGGTGACCTAATGATAAGGGAGTCGTCGACCAAAACCCCTTTCAATGGTAGAATGGCATATGTGGAAGTCTTTCCATTTTCCAGATGAAACTCTTGATTCAAATTTTTCCATTTCCTTAAGCTACGAAAGTGACTAGCTTTCCAGATCAGTAAATCAAGGACCATAATTGCACCACACCTTAAAATTTGAACACAAAAATGCTGAAAATATCTAGAAGTTAGGTTTGTTCTCTCACCTGACCACAACCATGTCAGAGTTAAGCCCATATTCTAATATTTTTTTTGCATATTCAAGAATGAAATGCAAATCATCTTACAATTATCATCGAATAGATTATATAGCAACTTCTGATTATGCCTCAACAAAGGTTGTCAAAACAGTTGTTTGAGTCAAGCAAATTATATTAGAATCATACTCTCCCAACTGATAAAAAGTTAGTCTGGAAAGGAAAAGTTACTGAAAACATTATGGACCCAAATGCCAGTCTCTTAACCTTCAAAACAATATGCATCCGAGACAGTTAACTAAGCCTAATCACGAGAAATTCTAGCATGAATGAGCTATAATATCAACTATCAAGCTATGAAACAAATTCCTCCATATCAGACAGTCCACTGGCTGGTGAGGAAAAAAAAATGCTGTGGAAGAAACTACCTTAGCTCAGTTTTGGAGTGTGCTACATCAGTCTGTACTGAGAGGTGCGGAATTGTAACCAATTGGGTCTCTTCAATACCATAAATTGCATGACCGCATATACATCCAATTTGCCGACGTTTGGTAACCAAAATCAAATAGTATGACTCCAGGAACTTAATGCAACCTAAAAGCAAATACATTCATAAGAATGGAAACAGAAAAATGAGTTTACACATAACCAAAAAAAAAAACCTGCAATCCCAAAAGCCTTTGTGACCGGGTTTAAACCGCCTGTGGCACGATTGCCTTCTGCAATCCGCTGACATAGATTCCTGATTTCTTGGTGTGAATACACAACCGGGTCTTCACTAATATTTAGCTCAGATGGCTCTGAACGGTCTATCTTCAAAACCCGAAAGAACCTCTTGTTTCGATCACTCCCAATGAGATAAAATCTCTGCTTAAAACAAATCCAAAATCAAAAGTTTAATTTATATGGAACAGAACTTACTAATGTAATGCTAAAAAGGACTGAGTTTTAATCTCGGTTAATCAATCTTTCCAGGGTCCAAGTAAAAGTAACGACAGCAAATAAATCCTTGCTATAAGAACGTAGTCTTTATTTACACAATCAAACAGTAAAGAGGATAACAAAAAAGAAAAACGCGAAAGATAATTGCAAATCTGTGCTCTAAGGACCCTGAAATAAAATCCAATTTCATCAGTCGTCTTGAACCCTAGCCTAATCCACAATAGTTTCTTCTCCATTTCAATATATATTCTCGCCAACCAATCCTAGTCTGTAAAGTAATTACCGCTCTGGTTTCATAAAGCCTGAATTTCTCAAGGGAATAGGAGTTAGGATCGACTTCAGGATCGCAGGAAGGGTGAACCTTTGCGTAAGGAGGCATATTGGAAATTGAATTGTCGTCCTTCGCCATTGATTCTGAATTTCAGGACCAGAGCTCGCTATTCAGTATTTGAGATGCGACTAGGATAGATCGAATTGATTACCTATAGATGAAATTGGAATAACTACGATCGAGTTTTCATGATCAATTTGAGATAAACAAAGTGAGCTGAGACTTTATTAGTTTTATTAGTGGGGAAATTAGAAAAAGAGCTTTTCTTTTTTTTTTCCCCCAAAAAAATACGTTAGTTAAACTCAAAAAAATACGTTAGTTAAACTCAAAAAAATAAGTCTCGACCAAAGCAGGAAGTTCTCTAAAGCCGAAGAAAAAGATTTCTCTCTCTTTTTTATTTTTGTTTTCCCTAAAGATCGGGTGGGTGACTAACTCGGATCATCTAATAAGTTAGTGACTTGCCTATAGTATGGGCATTAGTGAACTAACAGAAAACGTCAATATTAGATTTAAGAATACAAAATCTGTATTTTGAATTTTGTACACTGGTGTCAGAGGCCCAATGAGATTTATAAATCCGGCTGTAGGTTGTGGAGTTCGGCCTAGCCGAATTTCTGAAATCCTTTAGGCCCGGTCTATGCGTTTAGATTGCGCCTTATTCTAACTTCCGATTTTTTTATTTAAGTGAACCGGTATATTTTGGATTGGGTTCCATGTGTTCGTGATCCAGCATATATTCATTAATAAAGACGTCTTCATCCATCTTAATTTGAAACAATAGTTTAGATATTTAATAATTCTTGTTTCGAGTATTAAACAGATTTAACATTGTTGATAATCTCACGACCATCTTAATTTGAAACAATAGTTTAGATATTTTATAATTCTTGTTTCGAGTATTAAACAGATTTAACGTTATTGATAATCTCACGAGTATTAAATTTTTCATAATACTTTTAGAGCTCATTACTTATAGATGTAACTATAATGTATTGCATCTCATTATCTCGCTCCAGCCACTTGTTCCATACGGTTAATGTTTCGGGATCCGAACTCTTAAGCGGGACCTCCGTGATATCATTTGTCAAAAAAGCCATAACTTTGATTTTCATACATATCTTATGAGTAATGAGTCATCTACTTGTCGGTTTTTATTTGTTAATTTAATCAACAATACAGTGAAAAGATCATTCACTATTGCTATAGGCTTTCTTCACTATTGCTACGGACTTTCTTGCAATTGAAGAGAATATTTTGGGTTAATTTTGCAACCGAGTCCATATCAAAATTTTGGTAATTCTTATTATACCGAGCGGCCACCTTCATGAAAGTGTACACCCGTCAGCCTAATCGGCTTTTTACCCGATGGAAAATAATTTACATGATATTAGTAAGACATTATTTATTATCATTGATGAAAGTCAATTCATATTTATCATGTTTATTGATTTTATTAAAATTAGTAGTTAATATTTTGCATATCATGATAAAGTCGAATATCTTAAGTTATGCACTCTAAAGACTATGATATAGATCATGCTAGTACAGACTCGAGTCACTAAAAGCTCTTAAGATATAAACGATTTATTGTCATAAGATCTCAAGAATGAATATTGATTGATCCGAATATAGTTGTGTTAATATAACACTATGATGATTGCATGAGCACTTAGTAGGGACTAAGGGTGTTAAACGAGATACTAAGATAATTCTCAATGATAATTAATACTGATTGTTAATGAGAATCATCTAGTAATTATTTTACATATGATCCTCTTATATGAGACATTATAATTTTCTTGAGATCAGACTTCAAATTTTTGACATCATTCCTATTAGCCCTAGCTATGGGTGAACACAGGGCGAACCATTAGGTAAAAAGTGTTTTGCGGGAAGGATTATAAGTTGTTAAAAGAGAATCTATTGCTTCCGTATTTGAAATAAGATTATATGGATTATACACTTTATTGAACTATGAATTTTTGTAAAGTAATAGGGTTTGAAAATAGTTTTTGTAAATCTATTATCGATGTTCTATAAAAGTATAATGGTTTATACGATTTGTTTATTAGCATTTAATAGTTAAATCATGCCCTATGATGAATTGAGATATTAGCGAGATGAAAAAATTGTTATTGTAAGTATACGATGTCACAAATAAGTTCATTTAGAATATGTAGCTTCTCATCCCTGGGTAGTTTTGATACTATACTAGAAGTCAATCTTTACTTAAAAGTTTAAAATTATTTAATCATGAGATGATTAAGTTAACTATTTAATTTAAAATATTGTTTTAAATAAAATGAATTTAATTTCGAATTAAATAAAATCATAAAGGTTTTTATGAAATCTTCATGATGGCATAATGTAGAATATAATTGATCACGTACATAAGGTTCGAAGTAACAAAGTTAAAGTTTCATCGAAAAAAATAAAAAAATGAACCAAAACTATTTTATGGGTAACATGGTAGTTTGACCTATAGTTTAACTATAAAAGAATATTGATAATTATTAGTTTGTTAATTTAATGTCATTAATAAGTTACGTAAAAACTTTTATTTAATTATAAAATGGTCCTAAAAGTTTGTAAATAATAAATGGACATTAAGAGGTTAATAAACCAGATTATTAGTTGAATATTCATAAATCAAAATTAATCAAAAAATTAATTAAATAACTCATAGGTAGCCGACCATTGAATAGGCTTTACTCCATCTTACTTTTGTGTTTTAAGGCAATTAAGATTCCTAATGAGATTAGGAAAGTATGACTTAACTTTTGCCTATAAATACAAGGTGTATGGTGGCCGAAATCATAAGGTGCTCACACAAGCCTTTTGCCCAAAAATCAAAGAGAGAAAATAGTCTTTTCAATTCCTTTCCCCCGAGCTTATTATCTCATGAGTTAAACTCTTAAGTAAAAATTTAACCGTGCGAAACGAAATATGTGAATAACGGTTAGAGGGCGAATACGTAAATGCCTCCCCATCTTATTCAAGAAGAGTTTTGTAAATCAAAATAGGCGTTCCCCTTCCCTAAACCTTGATTAGATTTATTATGCTTTATATAAAATAGATTATATCTGATATAGTTATTGTATGATCGGTCTAGATATAAACTGTGCATGCTAGGATATGATCTAAATAAAATTTTAAATATTTCTTTTGCTACATTTATTCTATTATATGCATGCATCCATTTCCTAACACTCCACTGGTTTCTTAATATCCGGAAAAATTCCTTATCGGCTTTAATGCCCATCATGAATTGGATAGTTAACTAATATATATTTTTGGTCTATGTCATTACAACCCCCTCTAAAGTCTAATCTAGGGACCAAAATGGATCAAGTTTGATGGTATCCTTATTCGCATATTTTATGATGTGTTCTATATTCAAGAATTGAGACTTAAGGTTATAACTCGACATCTTAATCATTTTTGTGGATTTGTTGGCATCACATGGGTAGGGGTGAAGTTGCCATCCTTACCCTCTATAAAACATATAAGACTTGGGAAAGTTAAAATTTTTTATTTTATAACTAAAATTTTAAATAAAACAATATACGTACTTGAGCTCTCTCCTAGAACCAAAATTTCAACATAGGAAGAGGAGGCACCATCACCATCTTGACCTGCTAAATCTCATCTAATACGTCTTATGGAGGGGAGAGACTAGCACCAAAAATACCTACATTACGAAATAAATATTTTATTAATATGATGAAAAATTATATAATTTAAATTTATTACCATCTCGAGCTGACAACGAATGTCATGTGGCATATATACCTTGGTCAGCTGAGCCATACTATGAAGTTGCTTTGGCATCTGCACCAGAGGGTCGATAAGCTACAAACCCTAAATTCTTAGTGATTAAATCGACCATACACAAAGTCCATCGAATATATCATTTAGTGCCCATATTCAGTGACTGAATCTCTCTTTAATTTTCTGATCGACGACCTCAATCTTATCTTTCATCTTTTGCATCATATACCATAAGTCACAATCAATAGTTGGTGCAAATGGATATGGTCGTTTGGTCCCCTCTACCTTATCCTATGCTGCCTCCTCTCTATTATCCTCTTCATCCCCTTCTTCTGCCTCCTTCTATCCTTTTCATCATCCTTCTCTTCTTCGTCCTTGTCACCTAAACGGTACAACATGGAGATACTTTAGAATAGTCTGCCTCTTTTATGATTGGATCTAGTAAAGTTTCCACACGATCAATTATATCATCTTCAACCTCATCTTCAAAATGTGTCGATACTAATCATATAAGAAGTGCATTCTTCTCTCTTTAATGGGCATAAGATTTCATGTACTTTATCCTACATCATTTAAAGAATACTAGATAGGTCATTTAATTAAATAATTAGAGCTTATTGATCATAATAAAAACTAACATCTTTATTCCTCAAAACATTGACGATCTTCATGTGCAATGGCTTTGTAGATTGTATAGCCCAATTCAGGATTTGTGCCCTAATGGTTTTCTTCAAATGCTCTTCAAAAGTCTCTCCAAGGCTTGAAATGGCTTCAAAAGCCCATACTTATATTAATTAAAAAAAAACATTAATAAAATATTAAGTAATAAAAACTTACTATAAATCTAAGCTAAAAATACTAATTACCTGAAAGGCTAGCGGAAAACCGAATACGGTCCCACCACCTTTCAATAACTATTTTTTCTCTAGTTGCATCTTTTTTCGACTTCTTCGAAAGGTCTCCCTCTTGATGTATTGAATAGCTCTCTCGTGGACTACTTTTTCCCAAGGGTAGCTATCGAATAACTCAATATCCAATACCATGTATAGACACTGAACTGGTACTTTGTGAAACTCCCTTATACCTAAGGGGTCAACCACCAAAAAGTAGAGCAATGCTAACTTCACATTTAGATCATAAACCTTTTCCGCTTCATCATCATCTTCTTCATGCCGCCGTTTAGTTCTCATCTCGATGCTTTCGAATATCTTCATAAGTGTAACACATATAATACTATCAATACCATTTGAACTAATACTTCAGGAATTCAACATTTTTCTTTATCGTGTGGGGTAAGGATGCTGGTGGCTTATGACACCTCACTCTAGTAATACGATCAAATTCTTTTATTGAATGATGTATATGATGACCATTTATGATGTACCATGTCTTATACGTCTTTTTTGATTGAGCTGGACGAAAAACCAAGGCACTGATTATCTGAGCGGAGAATGAAAACCTCTTATCAACTTTCAGGAAATGACCAAAACATAATTTGCTAAATATTTTCAGTTCTTTATAATCAAGCTTTTCCTTAATTATAAAAATCACATTGTGCAACTTCGAATGAACAATAATCATGCAAAAAAAATGATCCTTAGATTGCAATACTCGGACAAGTGAAGGTCATCCATCCCCTTGAAAACAAATAGAAAAATATTCAATTTATTTACAAAACTATTATATTACGAAATAACAATATTTCTCTCTCAGTTCTATATGACTTCTAAGTCTTGTAAAATCAAAGATTTCAGTATGAGCCTAGACATTGTCTTAGAACGAAATCTTGTGAGATCTCGGTCTGAGTAATATTAGACTGAAATCAGATACATACTCAAGATTTCGTATTATGCACAAGATTTCAATAAAATCAAACTCAAATTCAGATTTCATGTAGTCAAATCTCTAACTTCATTATTAATACATACTGTGATTTTCATGTTCTTCGTTATCCATTATTAATGGTGATTTTGGACCTGAAGTTGATTTCAGACTAATATGGTGAGAAAGGAGAGAGACAGTCAACCGAAATATGAATCTGAGAAGTCTGGTATGAGAATTCGTGAGAAGACGAAGAAGAAAGTAACAAGAAGACAAAGAGAGAAGAAAGATAAATAATTTAAGTTTAAGTTTGTACCTTAAGTTATTAGGGTATATTAGGTTTTTTTTTTATAAAAAAATTAAATTAAATTAAATTTATATATCTTTAAAAATTGTATTAAAAAAATAATAAATAAGAGTCATTTTATTAAACAGGTATTGGGACAAATTCTCTAAAAAAAAAAAAAAAAAAAAAAAAAAAAAGAAAAGAAAAGGAGACGACAAAATCCTTTTTAACCCTTCCATTGTTCCATTCCCCGGCTAACTTCGCGGCTGCCCCCCTGTCCCTCCGTTTGAGCCTGAAATAATAGTGAAGTTGTGTTCATAACTTTGTCCCATGCCAAATCCAACTTCTATCTACGCCTGAAGTGAGATTCGTCTTCATTTGCGACCTGAAGAATTGAAAATCCATTAAAAAGCTGCAAATTCCCTTCCTCAGCCCGGATTGCTAGTATTCACGACCATGGTGAATGATAACTTGAAGTCGTGGGTTTCTGATCAGTTAATGTCCCTTCTCGGATATTCTCAGCCGACTGTCGTTCAGTACATTATTGGACTGTGTAAGTTTCCCTTACCCTTTTTTTTGTTGTCGTAAATTTGTTCATCTCATTCGATGTATGTTAATGCTTGAATCAGTGTTTAATAGTTAGAGCAACTTGTTCACTGAGTATAATTCTTCTGCTGCAGCGAAGCAAGCAACATCACCTGCTGATGTACTGGCCAAATTAGAAGAATTTGGGTTGGCTTCGACGAGTGATACGAGTGTATTTGCTGAAGAAATCTTCTCTAGAGTACC
The DNA here is from genome assembly GCA_027186245.1 of Coriaria nepalensis. Classification (NCBI taxonomy): domain Eukaryota; kingdom Viridiplantae; phylum Streptophyta; class Magnoliopsida; order Cucurbitales; family Coriariaceae; genus Coriaria; species Coriaria nepalensis. Next base: position 4,445,589 of record CP114500.1, on the reverse strand, counting down.
GCGTAAATCACTTGGTTCCAATGTAAGATTGTATTCACATTTTTTTTCCCTATTAGTAAACATTATACATCAAAGACCATGAGACTGTGCTGCTTATCAGTTAGATAATTGGTTGCACAACTCTGTTTAGTTAGAGTTTTAGTTGATAGAAGATTATATAAGTGCAGCGTGTTGTGCATTTGTAAAGTGTATTTTGCTCCATCTATTCACTCAGAATTCTTAGGAGTTCGATTTAACTATAAGTGATTTGATCGCTTTCAACACCATCTCATATAGTTTGTGTTATAGTCTCGATTTACCTCTTTCTTGATATCCTTCAAGAGTACCATCTAAAGTGTTCGGTCTAAATTTTGGGTTTTATTGGACATTTTTCATAATGTTGACAAGAGCAAGATCTTATAGTTTGTTTTTAACCTCCTTAGCTTTCTTCCCCTGTTGAAAAGAATATTCTTATTATTTAACGTGTACTTTTGATTTGAATTGCTGCCCTTATCAGTCTTATCTGAAAGAAGAGAGGGAAGCTGCTTTGTTGGCTAGGAAGCAGAAGACTTATGCACTTTTAGATGCAGATGATGAGGACGATGACATCAAAGTTTCTGACAGCGTTAAATTTTCCAGTCCTGCAGCCCCTGAGTCTGCTAAAGTTGGGAATCACAGGAAACGGTTCAGAAAGAAAATTGAAAGTCAGGATGATGAAGATGATGGGGCAAGAGTCTCTTTATTAAATTAAATGTTAAGTTCTCTGTCTTAAAAAATAAGCTTTGAACAGTATCTTAATCTAGCCTTTATCTTAATGAAATGCTATAGATCATACCCGAGGTAGACAATAGACGAGTTAAGAGACGAACTTCTGGTTCTGAAACTGATGGTTCAGAGGTATTCCTTTTATTGAAGAAAGTTTCCATAATTTAATATGGTGCCTATACTGCCCAGTGCTTGTTCTCCATGTACATTTCTTTCAATAAGAAAGTTGAAAGTCTAATGGTCAACATGCTGAGAAACATGATCTGGTTCCATAAACTAGAGTCGGTAGTTACTTGCTGTACCTACAGATTAATATTCTATCTGAAATTTGTTTATCCCAAGTTAGGGTTTCAATAGGTTACTGATCCTTTGTTGTTATTGTTTTTAAAACTTTGTTTCACTTTTCTTTGTTAGTTGATTTTGCTTCAATGGGCATCAACACTATTGAGTTACCTTTGTTAGTTGATTTTACTCTATTATGCATCAACACTATTGAGGGAGAACCATTTATTACTTGTTCACCCATGTTACTCCTTTTCCTTCTCTCTCTTTAAATTTCTATTTTGATTGTCACCCAGTCAGAGGAAGAGAGATTGCGGGACCAAAGGGAGAGGGAGCAATTGGAGCAAAATATAAGAGAGCGGGATGCAGTTGGGACAAGGAAGGTGTTTACTTTCTTCTAAATTTCTATCGTGTTCTCCATTTTAAACTTTTTCTTGGTTGCTTTGGCTATTCTATCTCATTAGTTAGAGTGTTGAGATTTATTTATTATTTATTATTATTATTTTTTTTGTTTTTTTGTGCTTTATGTGGCGTTTAAGCAGTCTGTTTCCCAAATTAATTTGGAATAGTTTCTTATCATGTACATGTAGTAGGGCTGTTAAGTCATTGAATTTCGATTCAAATGCTTATATATCAAATTCGAGTCGAGTTCAAGTACATAATCAAGTTCAATTAGTTATTTAACTCGAACTCGAGTATTGGATCTCTTTGCTCACGAGTAGTTCAAACGAGTCGAATCTAATTTGACATGAGATATTCTCAAGAGTTCAAGCTCAAATAACAAATATAATACAAAATTGAGTATCTGGCTGGATTCTAGTATCTGATGAATCATTTCAAATTCTAGTTTAATAATCTGCTTGACTTGGCTCGGGTAAAGCCTTTTGTACATGCTTGCTTAAGGAGGAGGGAATACATGGTAACACACACCCGTCACCTAAAGATTTGGTCTTTGATATCTATGTTGCTTAGATACTTCTTTCTTTTCGCAGTTAACAGAACACAAGCTGACACGAAGGGAGGAAGGTACTCTACAAATCATATATGCATGGGCAATCATGCATCTAATCTCGAAGCTAGAAGGGATTGATTATTTTTTTATTTATTTTTTTTGCTATTTTCCAGAGGAGGCAATTAAGAGATTACAAGCAATGGAGCAAGATGATACTGAGGCTTTAAGGTCTGTTGTAGTAAAATGAATTTTAAAACGTTTCTAGGTCTTCCATTCTCTGTGATTCTTACAGTTCTATCCTTAAGTACTTGTAGAAATCTTCATAAAAACTAGTGTCCTTGCAATATGAGTAGTACTACTGATGGATATATGAGCTTGGTTATCTAAGGTGTGCTAATCTTTTCATTAGAACCCCCTGCAGTAAAAGAACAGCTCCAATTCTAGAGAAAGTAACAGATGGAGCTCTAATTATCTGTCTGAAGCTTTGTTAAGACGGAATGAACATAAAATTTGGTTTACTCGGAAACTTTATTAGGTAACATTTGGTTACTAGAATCGAGCCTGATTTACATTTAAGCAAACTCTATGTCCAAAATTGCAACCCTAACTCTCAATTTTAATGGTATTCATTCGAATCCTTGCTCCAGAATCTTAAATCTTCCACTGGCATTGTAAATCCATTCTGGTAAACCTGGAAACCACTAATGTTTTGATTCTACAAGTTCTATAATGTTGGATGGTTAAAATTAGTTCAATAGGAGTCATTCAATCATTACATTTCAGCAGTGCATTTTAAATTAGTTGGTGGGTAGTGCAGGAGTCTAGCTTTGGAATAAGAAGAGAAGGATGTTATGGGAGGCTACCTCCACAGGATATCCCTTGTAGTTGATTTTTCACAAGCAAACTTAGCCTTAGCATATCAAAAAATCAAAATTGCATCTTAGATCCGTACTGCTTGGTCTCTGTTTTTGTCATACATTTAAATGGAGATGTCTTTTCTAATTTCAGGATTAAAAGGAAATAGTTTGTTGGAAAACTATCTATATTGTCTGACACACCTAATTTTCTTTTTAAATGATAGAGTAAAAAAAAGCAGTGAATGGCTTCAATCAAATTAATATTTATTTTATTTTTTAAGTTAACTTTTGAAATTTGTAAGGATTGTTCTATAAAATTAGAATCTGTGATTAAATAAGATAAATAGATTTTTTGTTTGAGCTCACATAGAATTTGGAATTGGTTACTTTGTATCATACTTGCAAAACTGAATATTGAAATTCAACACCTTGTTTTGTTCGTTTATTTTGTTTTAAAGATCATTTTTATTTTAATGATAATCTCTAGATTCGACAACCTAAATCAAATAAATGCATCACTGAATTAAATTTATATGATGTGCTGCAGTGTCAGATAAAGCATATGTCTCTTCATCTTTGTACTCTAGCTAAATGTGGGGAACGAAAGAGAAGAGCCTAATTGATTTTGGAACTCTATTATTTATTTGTATTGAATGATCAATAGACACTGATCCTCTGTTTCTTGCTTCTGACCAGAAAAGTTTCAAGACGAGAGTATTTAAAGAAAAGAGAGCAAAAGAAGGTGGAGGAAATCAGGTACAATGGAATAGCATGGTCTCTTTACTTCAATTAATTGTTTTGCTAACTACTGAACTTTCTTTTAAAAAATGCCAAGAGGAAGTCTTTATTGTTGATTATCTTCTATAATTCCAGTGTACCGTTTCTTATTAGTTATTTTTATTGTATTTGTTTTATACTTGCTCTCTTTTCATTACTTTCCCCCCCTAATCTCTTGATTATGAATCTCAGAGATGATATTGAAGATGAACAATATCTTTTTGAAGGCGTGAAGCTTACTGATGCAGAATACCGCGAATTGAGGTAGCTTTAAGCCACTGCTTCTGTTGTATGTAAAGTTTTGCACAGTTGATATACTGATTTTGTACTCACATTCTTAAGATTTTTCCTTCATTATAGTGTTCACCTGTTTGTCTATGCAATTTTCTCTAGTGTATCTTCAACTTATTCTTTTTTACATTTTACAGGTACAAAAAGGAAATATATGAACTTGTAAAGAAGCGTGACGAGGATGATACCACAGATGGGGTAACAATAAATATTCATGTGCATTATTTACTTTGATTGATTGCCTGAGTAGTATGGGTATATGTCTAATTTGACTATAAGTGGTTGCTTATTGTTTCTCACAATCTAGTTTGCTAGTGATGAATTGTACTACTTTCTACCCTAGCACAAAATATATAATACCCCTCCTCCCCAACACGCCTCAAGAAAAGATAAAAAGAAATATATATATATGGGGACAACACGGGAAAATTTAGTACAATGTTATAGACATTATATAATGTAATGGTTATTGCTGCAGTAAGCATTGCAATGTAAGGGTTATTGCTACAATAAGCATCTAATAATTGGTAATATTTATCACCGGTAATGATATCTATGTAACAGCTATTCCTTGAAATCTGTTAGCATGTAACACATTCCTAAGGTTAAGCATATCAATTACATATGTACCATGATTGGGAGATCCATAGAGGTATCTTTGAGCCTTTTTCTGTTTGATGTCCAATTGATAGTACGGTCTGTTGGCCTATATGGTTCCTCTCTTGAATGTTGCAACTTGGATTTAAGCATGACCCCCAATTGATCAGTTCCTGTTAGAGGCGGGATATTTTCTCTTAGACCTAGAATGCTAAAAATAAATGTTTAGTCAGAATTTCACATCATTATATAAACTACAGCTGTATAAAAATGTATTAAATAGTAAGTTTTTATTCATTAACCACAATTATTAATATGGTATCTTATTGAGAAGTTATGGGGTGAACCAAGCATAAAAAATCTAATTTACACTGCATCCAATGGTGATTGACCATGTGGTCAATCACAGATACATGACATGGTTACTTTGTTGGGTATAGTGTAAATTTGATCTTGAAGCTTGGCTCTCCCAAAGAACTCCTCTATATTGATGCCCTTTTGCTGTCTTTCATTTCTTTTCCTTCCAAACTATCAGCCCAAACTTTTTGCTCAAGTTCTCAACTCTCAAGCTTTTTAAAGCAAGTCAAACCAGCTTAAATGTCTTAAGAATTTTGTACCATTATAATTTTTTTCAATTCTATTTCATTTCCTTAGTTACTTTGTATATTGTTTTCAATTGCTGATCTTTATTTAACTCCCAATTTCATGAATCTTGCATTGTCTTTCTACTTTACTATTTTTATTTTATTTTACTAAATAAACATTTATATTTACATCGAATCACTATTTATAATTGGACATCATCGTTTGGGAGATGGAATATTTCAATATTGCTATTTTGGTTCTTTTTAATTTCTCATCATCGTTTGGGTTTTAGATGTTTATATTCAGCGTCCTTCATAAATCTCTCCTCTAGGTCCTTTGTTTGAACTTTAAGCACCGAAGGGACATTTTAGTGAAGTTGTAAAATTATAATACATTAAAGTCGTAATATTGTTATACTATATATTACAATGCGAACTCTAAGGACCCGATTGGCAACGTATTTTAAAATTTAGTTTCTTAAAACGAGAGGGAAACAGCCCGGATCACCAGCTAAGGCCCCTAAATGACCGCTCAGTGATAAAGGAGGTAGGGGTGCAGAGACAGCCAGGAGGTTTGCCTAGAAGCAGCCACCCTTACTGAAATAATTTTACTCGAATATAGGAGGAATCCTTCTGGATGGAATAGCTGTTGGGTGGTTAGGACACCCTATTTTTAGAGATAAAGAAGGGCGTGAACTTTTTGTACGTCGGATGCCTACTTTTTTGGAAACATTTCCTGTTGTTTTGGTACATGGAGACGAAATTGTTAGAGCGGATGTTCCTTTTAGAAGGGCAGAATTTTGCGTAATGATTACAAAAAATCATTTTTCTAGTTGAAAAAAATGAAAATCACTTCTTGTGTTTCCCTAGTGTTGATTTTGTGCTGTTTTTTTAAAAACTGAATTTTAAATAATAGGCAAAAATCAGTTATCAAATATGATTGGCAACTGAAAAAACTGATTTTTGTATTTTAAACCTGTTGCCAATCAATGCCAAGTTTTTATCACTACAGTAACGGAATGCAAGAATATGAATAGTTATTCCATTATGACATCTCCTATTCCATGTATTTCATATAATTGAAAATGATCAAGGCGTTGCTCCCTTTCTACTTGAAGACCGTTTCTAGTTAGTCTTTAAAAAATTGTTGTTCTCCATAGTTTTGGATTCCCTGGAGCAAATTTTAAATTTCTTTTTGCTGTTATTTGTAGTTCTAGGGAATGAAAACTATTCGACATAAAAGAAAATGTGAATTCTTCAGAGCCCATACTTGGTTATTTCTGGATGACATAATAACTCTACAATTTAGTCTGACATTATTTTTGACCAATAGAAAAATTTATTCCAAAGAATTGAATAGGCTTTATGAGCTGGTTGACTTTCTTTAGGGATGATCATTAAACCTGTACCCGATCCGACGGATCGGATACATGTTGGGTAATGTGCTCGAAATGTCGAATGACGGGTGGATGCGTCATCCGACATGTCGGGACATCATTATTAAAAAAAAATAAAAAACTGGACGAAGAGGAAGACTCGTTGCACATGTCTACCGCAACACGCCCGACGTCGAGGAAGATCAGATAAGCGCTACCACTGCCCGACGCAGGACACCCTCCACCAGATGCCGGTCTTCTTGTTGTGGGTCTTCTTCTTCTTCTCACTTTCCACCCTTCGCCCAATGCCGAGGAAGACTGGTGAGTTTTGATGAGGAGGAGGAGGAGGCGAGTTGTTGCTGTGGGTCTTCTTCTTCTTCTTCCCCTTCTTCTTCTTCTTCCTTTTTCTCCCCTTGCACATGAGGGGAAGGATCTGACCCGTTGCACATGCCTAACTTTCTTGATTATGATTCTCTATTGGGAAGCCCCCCTTACAAGTCCATTATACTTTCTCTCATTTTTTCCTAATCCCATATTTATTCATCAAAATTATATATCATCTACACCTTTTTTTATGTGCAGTACAAGATGCCAGAAGCCTATGACCAAGAAGGGGATGTTAATCAAGAGAGAAGATTTTCTGTAGCAATGCAGCGTTACAGGTTAGTTTTTTATGGATTAAGAACCATGTAGTGAATATGCACCACATAAATTTTTGAAATCTTTGCAACGTTTTCTCCCTTATAGGGACCAGAGTGCTGGGGATAAAATGAATCCATTCGCAGAACAAGAAGCATGGGAGGAGCATCAAATTGGTAAGCTCTAAATAATTGTTTTGTTATCTCTTTTCATTTTTATTCAAAAATTTAGTAAATTTCAAGCCCTCAAATTCTGATCTAACTTTTGCAGGGAAGGCAACAATGAAATTTGGCTCCAAAAACAAGAAACAAACATCTGATGATTATCAGTCAGTTTCTAAAGTTTCCAATTTTGCAGTTTTGGTTAATTATATCATGTCTGTTTAGTGTCTATGATTATCCTAGGTGGACAAAAATAACATAAAGCTATAGTAAACGAAAACGTAGACAACAATAGCTGAAGTCATGAATAATATTTATTTATTCAATCCAAGCCGAATAGTCAAAGAGAAAACTAGCCATTATATAGGCATAAAGTTCCAATTTGAACAAACATAAAGCAACAAAAAGCTACAATAAACGAAAACTAAGAAGCTCAAAAGCTGAATGAATAATATTTATTTATCAATCCAAGCCAAATAGTCAAATAGAAAACTAGCCATTATATAGGCATAAAGTTCCAATTTTAGTGTGTGTATTCTTCTATACATAAATATGATATTGTATAAGAGAACCTCAAATTTAAAAAAAAAAATACAATTTAAGGTCACAATTGTGGTTGGATCTTGGCTTCCCCTTTCCTATGAATCACAATTGTCATCCTAGTCTATATTTACAATGCATCTTAAGTTATTTAATATTCTTAATACTTTTTATCAAGGATTACCATAATTAAAATATGTCATAGCTTTTATCACTAAGAATTCTAGCTTCAAAGAGCTTTTATTGAGTAGTTCTCAGTTCTTTGCCGCTGGCTAGTATTTTAGAGTTTTATTATAATACTTATTCTTATTAAAAAGGAACTGTAGTTGAAACATATTCATACGTCTTTTGATGTAGTAGTTGTTGAACATAGATATTGGGTTTGAGGTCATTAGACATTCCTTAGTTTTCTGGTTTTTTCAAATTTTCAAGCATTAGTTCATAGTAGTATCTTTAGTATTAAGGCAATACCTTAAAATACTTCTAATAATATCTATAAACCTATACATATATATGATTATGTTAGATAACATAAAGTATATCAAACATTGAAGAAAGATGAGAGGAAATTTTAGGTCACGATACATTAGGGTATGTTTATAGATGGGAACTAGCTACATTATGCCTGGCAAACCCTAAAAATAAAATAGGAAACAAAATAAACTCTATCTAATAAATACTAGAAATAAAATAGGAAAGCCTGAAACAATTCAGATTTTCCTTATGCTTGCTAATCTATAGATGGAAATAACTAATAATAAAAATCTTCATATGATTATTACACTTCGGCACTCCCCCTCAAGTTGGGTTGTAGACGTTAATCAGGCTCAACTTGGACTTCAACTCCTCGAATTTGCTTCTTGGTAGGGTGTTGATAGGACCCGGTCTAGATAAATAAAATAGGTAACAAAACTTTATTCTTCAATAATCGAACAATCAAACTAACATAGGTTGGCCTAAGATTCGAGAGGTAGGCCGTCTCTCCCTAAGAGTCCTTACTCTTCAAATTTCTCAATACCTAACTCTAACCCTTTAACTGCTTATTATCCTACTATAACCATTACCAAAATACCCCTCATAATAATACTACTAATAATAATACTAATAGTAAGACTAATACTAATAATAACTATGTTATGCTAGGCTTTATTTCTCCTAAAATAAGTATGAATAACCAGTGGTCTAACAGGCGTTAGTTAGGATGTTAGCGGTTTGAAGTGAGGTCGTGGTATACTCTAGGTTGATGAGGCCTTCTTCGAGCTTTTCTTTGATGAAGAGACGACTAATCTCCAAATGCTTTCTCCTATCGTGATGGACAAGGTTTCGGCAATTTTGATACTTGCTTGATTGGCACAAAACATCTTGCTTGTCACTTTGAATCATCAATTCTCCTAAGATTCATTTTAGCCATATGCCCTTACAAATTACATGAGCCATTTCCCGAAACTCGGCCTTAGAATTGCTTCAGGTCACGACTGATTGTTTCTTGATTTGCCACATGATGAAATTTCCCTAAACATAAGAGCAATAATCAGAAATGGATCTGCTGTCCGTTATAGAACCTGCCCAACCTACGTCCGAAAAGTCTTCTATGTCATCCTAACTGATTTCTTGAAGAAAAGGCCCTTTCTTGGTTTCATTTTTAGGTACGTCAATATGCGGTACATAGCCTCAAGTTGATCCTCCATAGGGTTATTCATGAATTGATTGATAAAGCTAATTGAGAAGCCGATATCTAGTCGGGTGCGAGATAAGTATATCAATTTTCCAACCAATCTCTAATATCTTTCTTAATCTACTGGAATATTTCCATCTTTTCATCCTGGCTTCATTGTGGAGTCTATTGAAGTGTCTAATGGTTTGCACGCAAGCATACTAGTTTCCATGAGTCAGTCTAGAATATAGTTACGTTGAGTAACTGAAATACCTTTCCTTGACCGACCTGTCTCCATGCCAAGAAAGTACTCGAGACTGCCCAAATCTTTAATTTCAAATTCTCAATCTAAGACTTCCTTTAGTGTAGCAAGAGTAACCATGTCATCAGCTGTGAGAAGACTGTCATTAACATATACTATCTGTGTAGCACTCTTTCCTTCACTTGAGTGTTTGACAAATGGTGTATGGTTAGATTGACACTAGATAAACCTAAGGATATTGACAACATAGGTGAAAATCTCTCAGACCACTCCCCAAGAGACTATTTGAGGCCATATAATGATTTCTTCAACTTCTAGACTTTACTAGCATTAGCATGAGTTTTAAATCCTGGGGAAATGTCCATATAAACCTCCTCTCTTGGTCGCCCTTGAGGAATGCATTTGAATGGCCAGTTGATGGAGGGGCCAATCAATATTTGTACTAGGGATAGGAGTCCCCTAATGAGGTATTGAGCTTGGCAACATGAGCAGAGGTTTCCTGGTAATCAATACCATAGGATTGAGTGAACCCTTTAGCATTCCACATTACCATGTTCTTTTGTTTGACTGAGAATATCTACTTACAATTAACCGGTCTTTTTCCCTCTGGTAGGTTTATTATTTCCCATCCCATGTTCTGTTCCTTCAAGGGCCTTAATTTCTTCCATTACTACTGCCTTCCACTTAGGTTGTTCAAGAGCTTCAAGAATGTTCTTGGGAACTGAGTATCTATAAGAGTGGTAATAAAGGCACAAAATTTGGGAGATAACCTTTCAAACAAAACAAGGTCGGTAGTGGGATGAATAGTGCATGATCTTAGTCCCTTCCTCAAAGCAATCAGCCTGTTAACATTAGATTTTCATTTTCAACAACATTTGGTTCACCAATAGAATTACCTTGCGAGAGGTCTCACAAGCAAGTGGGGTGAATAGTGCATGATCTTAGTCCCTTCCTCAAAGCAATCAGCCTGTTAAGATTAGATTTTCATTTTCAACAACATTTGGTTCACCAATAGAATTACCTTGCGAGAGGTCTCACAAGCATTATACGGATGTCCAGACTCTCAGATTTGCTTGGAATGTAGGTTAGGCTCTACTTAAGTTTTTTTTTTTTTAATCTCCTAAAATAGACATAGAGCTCTTTATTGTTTGCAACCTATGGAACATACTCAATTTTAGGGATAGAATAATTGATTTTCGAGAACAGATTGGATTTGTCTAGAATAGACTTTGGATTTTGAGAAATAGATATGGACTTAACGGGCTTACTAACAAATGGTTGTCGAGCTGAGGAGTCAAGATCACTAAGCTAGTATTCATGTGTTTGCTTCTCCCCCTGGATGGTAAATTAAGGATAATAAGGTTGATCCTAAAACTCGGTAACATCTATTTAGGGTATAGAATGGGCAAGGTACTGTAGAATAGCATTTATATCCCTTTTGGTATGGTGAATACCCTAGAATGACATATTTGAGTGATTTGGGGTCAAGCTTATTGTCGTGTTGAGTATTGATGTGAACAAAGGCCGTACACCATAATATTTTTACTACGCGTGAAGAGATAGGCCAAGTGTCAGAAAAGGTCTTGAGTAGAAGTTGGCTAGGAGTGTTGAACCGAAGGTTATGTGAGGGCATTCGGTTTATGAGATATTGCTTCCCTTAAGTGTTTGGGAACATTAGGTGTGAACATGAGAGATTTAGCAACTTGCAAAAGATGACAATTTTTCCATCAGTAATGTCATTCTATTGGGGGGTTGAATTCAACACATGAAGATTGGTGAATTAATCCCTTCGGTGGATTGATAGATCTCAAGAGCAGTGTTGAAGTACTCTTCGGCATTATCAATTTTGAGAATTTGAATTTTGGATTGGAATTGAGACTAGGCCATATTAGGGTTGAGCAAGTTATCCGTATATGCCCTATCCAAAGTTGGGCGGGTAGATATTTAGCCCAAAATTTTTGAGGTGGCCTGATAGATATTCGGGTATTCGACTTTTCTATTAATTTAAGAGAAAAAAAGGAACTCTAAGTCCCCTTCTTTTTCAACCCTAAATCTCCCTCTCATTTTTTTTATTATTTGTTTCCTCGATTGTAGCCTTAATTAAGTCATCTTTTTATAAATAATTAAAATCACAATGAACAACTTTAAACCTAATAAATTACAGAGATTAATTTTGCTGTTAGACAACATTTATTATAGTATAAAATTATAGGTTATAACATCATTTGCTGATGTGTTGCTTGGAGTTGGTGCCCAACACTCGTCGACATATCTTGTCAAGGTTTTTGTTGAAACCTAACACGAACATAAAAATTGAATAATTTTCAAGCATCTTCTTGTACTTGATTCCATCCCGCCAGTGATTTCATTGAAGCTCTTCAAATCCGTCTAGTTGTTGGAGAACATTAAAGTACCGACTTAAATTCATTTCACCTTGTCGGAGGTCATGTAAGAAGGTGCTCTCAATTTCAAACAACTCTGCCGAATTCTCATTGTCAGAATATGTTTCCTAGCAGCATCCCTAGTCTCCTTTGTTGTACAATGAAATAAAAAAATTTCTCCAATCTTGTTGTTCATGGAGTTGATGAGCCATGACATATCCCTATTGTTATCCCCTTCTGTATCTTGAGTTTCAGATCTTCCTTGTTGGGTTTTGTTGCAACTCCAATGAGATAATCATCCTTTCCCTTCAAGCTTAACAAGCTGGGACCATTGAACAAAATTGTCCCTGTTCAGTTTATGATTTGTAGTAGGGATAACGACACCCTTTATTCCTCCAGTGTGGCTAGGAGTGGTGATTTCGGTGCTGGAGGTGGCTTTGGAGCTGGACTGTTGGCTGCTGGTAGTCGTGCCATTTTTCGACATTATTGGAGTATCACCGATAATTAGAACCATGAAGGAAGATGAGAAGGAACTTATTCTCTCTTACTCCTTTAGGTCATGATACATTAGGGTATATATATAGATGGGAATCGGTTACACTATGCTTGGCAAACGCTAAAAATAAAATAGGAAACAAAATAAATACCAATAAATACGAGAAATAAAAGAGGAAATTCTAAATTTGTATGAGTGCACATGATGATCATTTCTTGAATATTTTTTTATTTCTCTCCAATAAAGGTTTGTATTTGAAGACCAGATTGAATTTATCAAGGGATCTGCGTTGGAGGGGGATGAGGTATGCCATGGTTAGTTATATAGCATATAATTGTCAGATTATATAGTGTAAACTTTCACACATTTCTCTTTATTGGCAGTTTGTTGACGATCAAGCAAGTGACTCACTTGAAAAGTCTAGGGCAAAATCAGCTTTAGAAAAGCTTCAGGTGAATGTGTATAATCCTTTATATCTTGTATATATTCTCCCCTTTTGGAATCAGTTGTTAATTCTGCCAGTTGATTCGTGTGGCATGCTTGGAGATTATGACTATTTATTCTTAAATTGAGAGAAAAGATTTCATCTTGATGTTGAAAGGATTGAACTATGTTATCACAACACACTTAAGAACCAGGATGTGTTTGGTAAATTAATAACTTTTTCTCTAGCCTGACTCATTCATTGATCATTAAGCCTTTAATCATTTCTATCACATTCTTGTACTAATTATTTATATTTCTTCGCAATCAGGAGGATAGGAAAACATTGCCAATGTATCCATATCGTGATGGATTGCTCAAAGCCATTGAGGAGCATCAGGTTATTTCCTTTTGTGTAGTATTTTATTCTTTTTTTAATTGTATAAATTTATTTATTTTTAAATTATGAAATTCAAACTTATCACGCTTAGAACTATCAAAGTAAAAATAGTATGTCTCACATGTGCTCAATTATTAGGTTACCCATAAGAACAAAAGAAAAATGCCTATTCTTGAGGTAGGAGAAAAGATGAAGATTGGAGAAAATAAGAGAAGACGTAATATTTATTTGTATCATCTTGTATCTTAATGTTATAAAACTTTCTAAATAGTTCCTAAGTACTTGCTAAGTTGGTAATGGATGCCTCTCGTGCTGATTTTGCAAATAATAGAAGGGAAAACTCTGCTACTAAGATCCTTAGCAAGAATAAAACATCCATTTCCAGGTCTTTTATTAGATGTCTGACCAGAAAAGCTTGAAAACTTCATGAACATAGCTCTATGCTCCACTACTTAACTAGATTTGGCTATTAGAAAATACTCGTTGTTCTCCCTGATATGAATCCCTCTTATAAGGTGCAATACTTTCAATGGACCTGCTGTCTTCAAGAGAACTTGCATGATCAACGTTATTGATCTTCATTCTAGGTAACTTAAGGCTGGAGATGGGTGGTACAGGGCCGACAATGGGACGGGGGTTGGAAAGTTTTTTCCGCGGGGGGTGGGTTTGGGGTGGTTGGTGTTGGCTTAGATTTTTGTTGTATTGCCATGATGAGATTGAGAGGACAGTAGATGCGGAGAAAAATAAGTGCCAACCTTAGTGTCATTTGGTACTCAACCTATAATTTCCATGTTACAAGTCTTCCTTACTAGCAGCTTGATGGTAGCTTAAATGATATCAGAAATACCTTCTTACAGCTAACACACAGCTTTTTACTCATCTTTTCAGAAGAATTGTTGAGCACTTGGTATTCTATTTGTGTTTATTCCCGCACCTGTCCAAATTTTCATTATGATCTTGATGTATTCTTTTAGGTTCTTGTTATTGTTGGTGAAACTGGTTCTGGGAAGACTACACAGATACCCCAATATCTTCATGAAGCTGGGTACACAAAACGTGGAAAGGTACTTTGATTAGTTATATCTTTGTAGTTGCATAAAACTTGAGTTCTTATAGACGTTTTCCCATTACTTCTAAATAAATGAATTGAATTTAGAGTCTCCAAAATGTTTGCCAAAATAGATTTTTTTGGATCATAAAAGGACGAGATCTTTTCTTTTATTTTTTATTTATTTATTTATTTGGTTAATATTCGTAATTGAGGTTCTGTATGGGATCTTTTAACTCCTTAGAACTTCATATAGGTTGGATGTACGCAACCACGCCGAGTTGCTGCTATGAGTGTTGCTGCGCGAGTGTCTCAGGAAATGGGCGTCAAACTTGGGCATGAGGTATCATGCCTATTTCAGTCTTTTTTCCATTTCATAATGAAATTGTTTTTTCTACTCTTTTTTCCACCTCTAAAGTATAGACCTTTTTGACATTGGTACTTCTGTGGTGTATAGTTCTGAATTTTATTTATTTTTTTTGATGTGATTATATAGCTGATGTTAGAGACTATTAGTTTTTGCGTTTTGGTCATTACTATGAATGATTTGTCCACAGACCACAAACAATTATTTTATTTTATTTTAGTGTTGGGTAGTTTTGCTGATTTTTGTTACATGTTTTATTATTCGATAAATTGCTTGCTCTCTTATTTTTTTAGAGGTGATTACCTAGAATGATCATGGTATTCAATTTGTTATATAGTATTACTTGTTTTCAATTCCCCATTTTGATTGGTCCTGTAAGACCTTTCTTCGTTTCAGTAAAATATTTTCTATTTGCAGGTTGGTTATTCCATCCGTTTTGAGGATTGCACATCGGAAAAGACTGTTATAAAATATATGACCGATGGAATGCTTTTGAGAGAGTTCCTTGGCGAACCAGACTTGGCAAGCTATAGGTGGGCCACAATTTAATATACAGTTTTGCTATTGGGATTTATGTTCTGTTAGACTCTCGCTTACTTCATATGTTTATGTCAGTGTTGTTATGGTGGATGAGGCTCATGAAAGAACTCTGTCAACTGATATTCTTTTTGGATTAGTGAAGGTAAGTACTTTTCTCTTTTTGGAAATAATAACAATTAAATTTTTTTCTGCGGCATATCTTAATGACTGTTGGAATGTTGATTTCTTCTCTGCCAAAAAGGGGTAATCCCTTATAATGGCACATTGGCATATGTCTGAAATTGTCACGGAGTCTTGATTTGATCCATGTTTACTTGTAAGGTTTACCTGATTTGAGAAGAAGATCAATCAAATTGCTTTCCCATGAATAATTTAGATTTGGGCAAAGATGTACTATACATATAGAGCTTGTGTGTGTAAAATCTAAGAAAAAAATGTAATTAATTTTCCACCAAAGCAATCATTCTGGGTATGGTTGGCCGTGCTGTGCTGGTAGGGAGTCACTTCTATAGCAGATATGGTTTGCGTATGAATCCTCATAGTTCCTTCTGATCAATTTTTTAAAATATGTTGGTCTGTTGTCAAATTGAATTCTATTTGCTCCCAACAACAGAGAGTACTTTCTGCGGTAGGATTTGTTTGGCATCAATGAGACCTTAATAAATAAAAAAACATGTGTAAATGTCGAGATTGATTCCTGAGTCCTTCAACACCGGTTGTTCACATGCATACTCTATGTCTCAACTATAAGTATGTTTATTATGTATTCCGTCAGCACAACTTCTTATCAAATTTCCCATTAGCACAACTTTTTGCTTTAATACTGCTAGATGGAACTTGTCAAATAACATCCTCTTATTTACACGTTTGGTGGAAGCTTTTTACCTAGAATTGGCAAAGTCTCCAAGTTTAGTACAGTTACTCTTTTGCTAAATCGTCTTCTTTTTTGAGCTTTTGCATGACAGGACATCTCACGGTTTCGACCTGATCTTAAGCTGCTAATTTCAAGCGCAACACTTGATGCTGAGAAGTTTAGTGACTATTTTGATTCTGCTCCAATATTCAGAATCCCAGGCAGGCGTTATCCTGTTGACATACATTATACAAAAGCGCCTGAAGCAGACTACTTAGATGCTGCAGTTGTGACTGCTCTTCAGATCCACGTCACCCAACCTCCTGGGGACATATTAGTGTTCCTTACTGGTCAAGAAGAAATTGAAACAGCAGAAGAGATTTTAAAGCATAGGACTAGAGGCCTCGGTACAAAGATTGCAGAGCTCATTATCTGCCCCATATATGCTAACCTACCAACAGAGTTGCAAGCTAAGATTTTTGAACCTACTCCAGAAGGGGCAAGGAAAGTTGTTTTAGCAACAAATATCGCTGAAACCTCTTTGACAATTGATGGGATCAAATACGTTATTGATCCTGGATTTTGCAAGATGAAATCTTACAATGCGAGGACTGGAATGGAGTCTTTGCTGGTTGCTCCCATTTCTAAAGCATCTGCAAATCAACGAGCTGGTAGATCTGGAAGAACAGGACCGGGAATGTGCTTCCGCTTGTACACCGCATACAATTACTATAATGATCTAGATGATAATACCGTACCTGAAATACAACGGACAAACCTTGCAAATGTTGTTCTGACACTCAAGAGCCTTGGCATTCATGACATGATGAATTTTGATTTTATGGATCCGCCACCATCTGAGGCACTGCTAAAAGCATTGGAAATGCTCTATTCTCTCAATGCACTAAATAAACTTGGAGAATTGACAAAAGTAGGCAGAAGGATGGCTGAATTCCCCCTCGATCCCATGCTATCAAAGATGATAGTTGCATCTGACAAGTATAAATGCTCAGATGAGATTATTTCCATCGCTGCCATGCTTTCTGTTGGAAATTCAATCTTTTATCGACCGAAGGACAAGCAAGTTCACGCTGATAATGCACGATCCAATTTTAACACTGGCAATGTGGGTGACCACCTAGCATTGCTGAAGGTTTGATCCGCCACTAGCACCTTTTTTTTTTTTGCTACTTTATTGTATTTTATTATATTTCTAAATGATTCATCAAATTTTGTGATCATATTTGTTACATGATAAATATTCATTCTAATTTAAAATTTCCAATTCTCCATTTTCTTTGGACCCAGAACTTGACCCCTTTGTTTGGAACATTTAAATTCAGGAATTCATTCAATTTGCAATTGAATTCTCATGTTTTGAATACATGAAGTTAAAAAAAAGGAAAGTAGAACAGAATTAGGAATGCAATTGATTTAGAATTTTACTTTTACTAAAGAACAAGGATTTTCAAATCCTACCAAAAGTGGTATGATTTGTAAAATGTGGAAATTGTTTAGTTGTCCACCATATTGAAAGTCATTATTTCTTAACCCATTTAAAAGATTTCAACTCTTTTTATAACAAGTACAAAAGGATACTTATGTAAATATATTTCAACTCTTAATCATTTCTAGTCATATTCCAAATAATGGATTTTTTCTTTCTTTCTATTTGTTATTGTTTTTATTTTGCTATTTTATTTTTAACCAACAGTGTAAATGTATATTAGTTTTGAATTCAGTTGAGTTCCTCTCTGATTTCCTATGACACAAGTATAGATTCTGTTCCTTAAAGCCTTACAAGCAGTTTTGATAGCCTACTGGAAACAAATTTTGTGGAATAATCTGGCTTAGCATAACTGGAATGTGTCATGTTTCTTTAACTTATTTACTTTCTCACATACATTTTCAGGTCTTCAATGGCTGGAGGGAAACAAATTACTCAACGCAATGGTGTTTTGAAAATTTCATACAGGTTAATGTTTTTTTCCGAAAAAGTAATCACGAGAATTCTCATTATTCTGATGCTGACTGCTTTAATAGGCACCATTTAAATAATCGGTCCTTACTGGGATGAGTTAGTTCAAGTTATTAAAATTTCTCGGAAGGTGTCATTTCTAAGAATGCCAAATCCTTGGAGTGAATGCACGCTTCAGCTTTTATGTGCAACTTTAAATGTTGATATATTGGCGTTATATATATTATTTTCCTGAACAAAGCAACTCTTTCTACCTCATTTGTATCCGCTAAAAATTGGGCCACGTAATTTCAAGACTAATGAGAAACAAAAAAAGGAACGATAATAGCTCTTTACACCAAGATTGTCCAAACTAATTTGGAACTTTCATGTCCTTTGTAACAACATTAAGTATACATATACCTCATTACATGATTTATTGACTGCTATGAGGATTTAAGCCCCTGAGTTCCCCATCCCAAAACCCTCTCTTGACACCATTTATGATGCCTGAGCAGCCTGGTGCAGGTAATTCCCAAGTAGCATCCAATCCAAAACGATATAGGACTTATGACAAATGGATCTAATAAATTGTATATTGTTGACAGTCATTTATGTTAATCAGTTCCATCAGAACATGAGATTCTGTTCGATGAACATGTTGCCTTTTAGAGATATCTGATGTATAGTCCTTTATGCAACACAATATTTAGTGATCCTTCTAGCAGCTGTGATACTGCTAATGACGAGAATTGTCATACTGCTTCTATCACCTCTGTCAAGATTGGGAAGGTGTAGCTTTGAGTTCCTGGATATATAAGATACGTGAACTATGGTGATGATATAATAAGTTTTTGCTAGCCCTTGGATTATCATCCACTCATCAATATATTGGTTTCCAATATGCAGAGCATATAACATAATGTGTTTGCAACATCTACAGGTAAGGAGTATGAAACGTGCTAGAGATATAAGGGATCAACTTGAGGGCCTCTTAGAAAGGGTTGAAATTGAACTCGCCTCAAATTCCAATGATTTAGAGGCTATAAAGAAGGCCATAACATCTGGTAAACTATGAACTGTCCCATTCATTTAATCATCATGATATGGGTGGACGGAGCTGTTTCTTTGGTCTTAATAATTAATATTGTCTATAGGTTTTTTCCCCCACTCGGCAAAGCTGCAGAAGAATGGATCTTACCGGACGGTGAAGCATCCACAGACTGTATATATACACCCTAGCTCGGGATTGTCGCAAGTAAACAGTTTTTTATTTGATATTGAAATGTGAAATAACTGTCACAATACAACATCTATTATAATGAACCAAACTAACCTAGTCTTAAAACATCGCTATTTCTGAATTGGCTTTTATTTAACCAAACTATTGGCAATTCTATATGCATGCTATATATGGTTAGACCATTGTCGAACAACTTAAGCCTTTAGGAGTATTAAATTTTAAGGTCCAACTATTTCTTCCTCTACAAGGCCTTGTAGAGGAAGAGGAAACTCTTTAATTATATAAACCAACCAGATATCTTCTCCCTGAGCGATATGAGACAATTACAACACTCCCCCTCGCTTGTAGGCTAGTCATTCCGAGAGCCCAACAAGTGGCACAATGCATAAGGGTCACTTTGCAAAATGGAGTGTGGACACATCTACTGGGTCTGGCTCTGATACCATATTAAATTTTAGAGTTCAACTATTTCTTTCCCTAAAAGACCTTCTTACCAAATGTCACATGTCTTCGACTTTCTTCTCTCTATATCTCTGCAAAGACTTCCCCAATTGCAGGCATGGGATTCCTTCCAACTATTCGACCACAAACCTCATCATATTCAACATTTAAGCTTCCAAGAAATTTTTTTCCTAAGTGATGTGGGACAATTCCAATAAGGAGAATCATTAACTTGACACAAACATATATAATTTATAAGGAGCAGTTGATGTGGTCATGACCTTTCTTTCTTCTTTTTATACCTTTGTGGAGCCGAGTATGGCGAAAGGGGGATCAATGTAGGTGATGGAAATTATGTATTAGATTAATAATTATCCTGGTAAATTAGACCATTATTTATCTTCCCCATCCTAGGTGTATCAAAGTCACATCTTCTTGGAAAAGGGAAATTTTACCATTTAAGTGTGATCTGCATTGTATACTTTTTGTTGACGAAATCAAATCAAATTAGATTTGATCAAGTCAAATGTATTTATGTTAGGCATAGAATTAGCACATAATTTCAATTAGGATAGTTACGTAAATGCCTGATTTCTAGTCGTAAGTTTTAGGAGATTTTTTTCCTTTCATATCTCTTATGTATTATATATATAGGTTTTCCTCTATTCAAGAAATATAGAATAGTTTTTTACCTATTTTCGCATGGTATCAAAGCAAGGCTCACTGAAAACCAGCATTCTCCGGTGCTAACAACGACTCAATGGGTGAGAAAGAGATAGCCTCTTTCGTCACTAACTCTAACCTCATCAACTCCGGCAAGTCTCTAGTCGAACACAACCTAACATCTGTCACTTCTCTTTTCGGAAGTGACACTTCTTCCCTTCATATTACCGCCCACAAACTACCTACAATGGGCCCAATCTGTCAAGATCGTTATTTGTGGTCGTGGTAAACTTGGCTACATCACCGGAGATCTTCCAACTCCAAGCCCCACTAGTTCGACATATGCAACATGGATGATGGATAATTCCATTGTTCTCGGATGGTTTATCAACTCAATGGCACCAAGGATTAGCCCTTGATATCTTTGGTTCAAAACACCAAAGGAAGTATGGGATGCTACTCGCAGGATGTATTCTAACCTTGGAAACACATCTCAAATATTCGAACTTCGCTCAAAGCCAAAAGAGATGAAACATGGTTCAAAATCAGTAACCTAATATTTATCTGACCTTTAAGATCTTTGGCAGAAACTTGATTTGTTTTTTGAAGATGATCTAATGTGTGCTCAATGTAGTGAAAAATAAAAACGCAACCTTGAAAAGGAATGAGTGTTTGATTTCCTTGCAATTCTTAATAGCAATTTAGATGAAGTACGTGGTTGAGTAGTGACACGAGACCCGTTCCCTTCCCCAGAAGATGCCTTTGCTGAAGTCAGGCGCGAGGAAGGCCGCTGCAAGGTGCTATAGGATGTTACATCATTGTCTTCTTCTCTAGAAGTTTTAGGTCTTGTTTCTTTTTCGAACAAATAGCCTAATTCTAATTCACGTTTGAATAAGCAACCTTGGTGTGATCACTGTAATCGTCCTGGACACACTCGAGAAAAATATTGGGCCATTCATGGAAAACCATAAAACTGGCAACCTCACAAATAGGTTGATGGACAAGCACATTATGTCCATTCTAGCCAAGAAAAAATGAGTAATTCTGGTGTATCAACTTCAATCACTCCTCAATTCAACAAAGAACAGATTGAATAGCTATGTCGCCTCCTCAATCAGACCTCCACTGTTGGATCATGCTCAGTTGCTCAATTTGGTACTAATCACTCAGCCCTAGCCTTTATCACTCACTCTAAGGATTGCTGGATCATCGTTTCTGGTGCCTCTAATCACATGACAAGTTGTTCTAGTTTTTTCAACTTCTATGTTCCATGCTCTCCTCATACAATTATCAAAATTGCTGATGGAACCTTAACTCTTGTCACTGGAATTGGAGATACCCAATTATCATCTAATCTTATCCTTAAATTTGTCTTACATGTACCAATCCTAAAGTTCAATTTGATTTCGATAAGCAAAATAACTCATGACAATCACTGTTTTGCAAAATTTCTACCCGTTTCATGTCAATTTCAGGATATGCTATTGAGAAAGATGATTGACAATGTTAAGGTTCATAATGGTCTTTATTATCTTGATGATGCTCAATCGAGAAGTCGACAAGCTTTTGTGTCTGGTATTGCGTCTGTTTTTTATTCTAGCGCTAGGGAAATAAGGTTATGGCACCATAGACTTGGCCATCCAAACTTTTTATACCTACAACGATTGTTCCCATCTTTATTCAGTGATAAAAATCCTGTTTCGTTTGAATGTGAAATATGTCAACTTGCCAAGCATACTCGCACTTCTTTTCCAAAGAAAACATATGTGCCATCATCACCATTTACGTTGATCCATAGTGACTTATGGGTACCATAAAGAATTCCCACTTCTCATGGAAAAAGGTGGTTTCTCACATCTATTGATGATCATATACAAACTACATGGGTCTACCTTCTTCGTGAAAAATCTGAAACAAGCCAAATATTCAAACTCTTTCACCAAATGGTTCAAACTCAATTTCAAGCTCATATCCGAACTCTTAGAACCGACAATGGATCAAAATATTTCAACTCTGTTCTCGGAAATTATCTTCTGGACAATGGTATTTTGCATCAAAGCTCGTGTATATACCCCGCAATAAAATGGGGTATCAGAAAAAAAACAAAGACACTTATTGGAAGTGGCCTGTGCTCTCCTGTTTACTAAGAATGTACCAAAGTATCCATGGGGTGATGCTATCCTAACTGCCACCTATCTCATTAACTAATTACCCAACCGAACCATTAACTTTGAAACTCTGCTATTTGTCCTTACCAAAACCTATCCACATCCAATCTCATTACGAATATTTGGGTGTACTGCTTTTGTCCATATCCAATCCCACAACAGAAACAAACTCGACTCCCGAGCTATCAAAACCGTTTTTATAGGCTACTCACCAACTCAAAAAGGGTATAGGTGCAACTGTCCAACAACCAAGAAGGTCTATGTTTCTTGTGACATCACTTTCTTTGAAGATACTCCTTATTTTAACCCAATTTCACTTCAGGGGGAGAAACAAGATGAAGCTTGTTGGAACCTTCTTGGTTTACCACCTCTCAACATTGACAATGACCTGCCTATGTCTCTTTCACCTGACCCACATGTGTCTCATCCACCTAACCATGGACCGACTCTAGAATCAGGGGGAGATGTAGTATTTCCTAATCAGCAAGAGCTATGTGTCTATTCAAGAAAGAGAATCACTCAAGGAAATCTAATTGAGCTTGGAAATAAAGCGAAGATATTTGAAGGGAAACTGGTTAACAAGGAAACCTATCAATGTCTTGTGGGAAAGCTCATCTACCTTTCACATACAAGACATGGACATTGCTTTTTTGGTAATCTTAGTAAGTCAGTACATGCATGCATCATGTCAGGGACATCTCAATGTAAACTACAGAATACTAAGGTACTCGAAACAAACATATGGAAAAAGGCTATTTTTCTCAAAAATAGAAGACCGGTGAAGGCATTTACTGATGCAGATTGGGCAGGATCTATAGAGGATCGAAAGTCAACATCAGGATATTGTACATTAATATGGGGGAACTTTGTAACTTGGCGAAGTAAAAAACTGTCCGTGGTTGCAAGTAGTGTAGAAGCTGAGTATAGAGCAATAGCACAAGCAGTTTGTGAACTCATTTGGATGAAAAGGGTGATGGAAGAATTAAAGATTGAACTTGAAGAACCTATGAGATTTTACTGTGATAATCAGTTAACTATTAACGTAGCCCATAATCCGGTCCATCATGATAGAACTAAACATGTAGAAGTGGATCGACATTTTATCAAAGAGAAGCTTGACAATAATATAATTAGAATTGAGTATGTGCCTATATCATATCAGCTAGCAGATATATTCACAAAGGGCTAATCGAACGGACTCTTAGTTTTCTTATCAACAAGCTTGGTCTCATAAATATCTATAACCAAGCTTGAGGGGGAGTGTTGATGAAATCAAATCAAATGTATGTATGTTAGGCATAAAATTAGCACATAATTTCAGTTAGAATAGTTATGTAAATCCCTAATTTCTAGTCCTAAGTTTTAGGAGATTTTTTTCCTTTCATATCTCTTATGTACTCTATATATAGGTTTTCCTCAATTAAAAAAATATAGAACAATTTTTTACCTATTTCTGCACTTTTATTAGAATCTTAAATACATTTATACCTTACCACGATTATGCAAGTCCATTATGCTAACAGTTGATGTTTTCATCAACCTGCTCAGGTGCTTCCAAGATGGGTTGTATATCACGAACTAGTACTCACAACCAAGGAATATATGAGACAGGTAAGTAGCTTTTGACCCTTAACAATCCAATTTTCTCCTTTCTTCTTTGCATGCTTGGATTGTGGTTATGCTTATCTTCATATTATTTATATATGAGATGTTGAATTGTAGGTAACTGAATTGAAGCCCGAATGGTTAGTTGAAATTGCACCTCATTATTACCAACTCAAGGATGTTGAAGACTGTATGTTCTCTCTCTCTCACACACATGCTCAGGCACTCACACATGTAGTACCATACATTTATGCCATGTTTGGTTGTTTGTTTTTGTTGGAAATCCTACTGTGATACAACCTTATATTAGGTTTCCTAATTTACCGTAATTAGTATAGATTAGTCAAATGTATAGAAAAGGAAAAGTAGTTAGTATAGGCTGATTTCTTCCTAATATAGTTTTCCTTCATTAGTTTTTTCCTTACAGAGTAATATACAGAAAATTACAATTACCTATTTCTTCATGGTATCAGAGCAGGGTTTGTAAGTCTATTCAGAAAACCTACCGTCCCTTTGCAGAAAAATTACCATGTCTGAAATATCATCCAACTCTCCTCCTAGGTCGCCTAAAACTGCACTGCCCAGCCACCAAACAATGATTTTTATTTTGTTCAGATTACTACAATTCGTCTGAATGGTAATAATTTCCTACGGTAGTCTCAGTCCGTTCGAGGAGACAAAAATCCTCTAGCACTGGAAGACCCCACCTATGCTTCTTGGGATGCAGAGAACTCAATGATTATGACATGGTTTGTCAACTCCATGGATGAGGATATAAGTTCGAATTTCATGTGCTACTTCACGGCCAAGGAACTATGTGATAATGTTAATAAGATGTATTCTGATTTGGGAAATCAATCCCAAATTTATGAGTTAACTCTGAAATTGAGTGAGATTAGACAAGGAGAAGATACAGTTACTAAGAACTTTAACTCGTTGAAAAGAATTTGGCAAGATTTGGACACGTTCAATGGTTATGGATGGAAATCCACTAAAAATATAAATTAGTTCAAAAGGACCATGGAGGCTCATCGAATCAATAAATTTCTTGCTGGGCTGAATGTGGAGTTTGATGAAGGGGAAGAATCATTGCATATCAATCACCTCTCGCTCCTATCAACGATGTTTTTTCAGAAGTATGAAGGGAAGAGTGAGGAAGGAATGTTATGTTGGGAAAAAAAGGCTACCTACAGAATTCTAGAAACCTCAACCCTAATTGCTACCGAACCTATGGCTAACAAAGCAAGAAACTCCCCTAAGTAGGTTGTAGAAAAGCCATGGGTTTGGTGTGATTATTGCAATCATCCTTGTCATACTCGTGAGACTGGCTGGAAAATCCATGGCAAGCTTGCCAATTAGAAAACTAGTAAGGCTGGTGACAGGAACTATCATGTGATACCTACTACCAATGAAGTCGAAACAAGTCCCTTCAACAAGGAGCAGATAGATCATCATCTGAAATTGCTAAGTCTAGCTCATCTTTTGGTATTCCTAGTGTCTATTGCTCAAACATGTAGTGAAAAGACTACCTTTTTAGTTTTTCAACTTCCACTCCATGGATCATTGATTGTGGAGCCTCTGACCATATGACCTCTTTCTCTAACCTATTCAGCTTGTTATGGCATAGAAAAAAAAATTAGAATTGCAGATGGTAGTTTACACCTATTGCAGGAAATGATTTGATAAAACTCTCTAAGAATATCGATCTTAAATATGTTCTACATGTTCCTAAATTAGCCTATAATCCTCTATCCGTGAGTAAACTTTCAAAAGATTCTAATTGTCGTGTTATCTTCCTTGATTCTTACCGTGAGTTTCAGGACCAAAACTTTAGGAAGAAGATTGGCAGTGCTAAGATGATTGACTACTTTGATGAGAGTTCCTCCAATAATAAAAAAGCTTATTGTCTGAGTAGTGTTAGTTCTTCTTCCAGATATGAATAAATTATGCTTTGGCACTTTCGACTAGGACATCCTAGTTTTCAATATACTTATTTCCTACTTTGTTTTAGGGTTTGGATTTCTCTGCTTTGCAATGTGAGAGTTATCATCTATCCAAAAATCATCGTAATACTTATATGCCAAAACCTTATGCTTCTTCAAAACCATTCTATCTAATTCATAGTGGACCTTCTAAAATTACTACTATTTCAAAGAAAAGGTGGTTTGTCACATTCATAGATGATCATACTTGATTATGCTGGCTATATTTGATGAATGAAAAATCTGAACTTGAAAAACTTTTTTAAGGAATTTTACAAAATGGTTGAAACTCAATTTCAAACTAAAATCAATATTCTTAATACCGAAAATGGAACTAAATATTTTAATGAAAACTTGGGCAGTTTTTCAAAGGAAAATGAAATTGTTCATTACTCTACATGTGCTAATACTCCTCAACAAAATGGTATTGCTAAAAAGGAAAAATAGGCACTTACTTGAAGTTGCTCGTGCTATAATGTTTTCAATGAATGTTCCAAATTTGGGGAGAAGCTGTCCTATCAGCTATTTACTTGATAAACAGAATGCCTACATGGGTTTTGAAATATAGCACACCCTTAGAATGTTTTAATCCTATGTCAATAATTCACTCGGATTTACTTCTAAAAATCTTTGGATGCATTGTTTTTGTTCACATTCCTAGCCACTCTAGATCCAAGCTTGATCCAAGAGTTGAAAAGTGTATTTTTGTTGGATATGCTCCAAACAAAAAAGGGTATAAATGTTACAATCCACAAACCAAAAAAGTTTTGTAAGTATGGATGGAAATTCGTTTATGGAAAATGAACCGTATTTTCCAAAAAATTTTCTTCAGGAGGAAAAAGAAGTAGAATATAATTTTTGGGATCAAATTTCTGTCCCATTACCAAATACTATTCTGGATAATGTCCCTTTAATCTCTATAACTATGCTAAAAACAACCGGTACTATGCTAAAAAAAAATAGCGAAGGTCCTAGCATGAATCTGCAAAGTATTGATGTATCTTCAACAGGGGAGAAACACTACTAAGAAACAGTGAGTTTCAGGTTTATATTCGAAGGAAAACTCATAAAAAAAAATTCAAGATCCACCTATGATTAAAGTACCGGATCAACCTTCAACTTCGGAAACTGACATCTAGGAAATTGCAGGTATTTCTAAACCTAACCCAATTTCTATTTTAGATATTCCCATTTCAAGTATCCCATCAGACCTTGATTTACCTATAACTCATAGGATAGGAATCTGAAATTGTACCAAGTACCCAATTGCTAGATATCTATCTTATGAATAGCTTTCCCATAAACATAGGGCATTTACCTCTAATATTTCACAATTGTTTGTACCTAGAAATATTCAAGAAGCCTTGAATGATCCGAATTGGAAATTGGCAGTTATTGAAGAGATAATGCTCTAAGGAGTTTTTACCTTGGGAGATAGAAGACCTACCAAAAGAAAAGAAAACAGTGGGTTGTAAGTGAGTTTTTATTGTGAAATGCAAAGCTGATGGTAGCTTAGAAAGGCGAGATTGGCAGCCAAAGGGTTTAGACAAGCCTATGGCATTGATTTCCAGGAGACCTTTGCTCATGTTGCTAAGATAAATTCAATAAGAGTTCTATTGTCCTTAGCCGTGAACTTCAACTGGCCCTTATATCAGTGGGGTGTAAAAATTGAATTCCTAAATGGAGATCTAGAAGAAGTTTTCATGAACTTGTTGTCAAAGGTAGGTCTAAATGCTGTATGAATGGTTGAAATTCCCTTTGGCCTTGTGATTTCTCTCTATTATATAATCTGTACAAGGGAATTCTATATATGGAAATAAACTATATATATGCTAATATTAACCCTATACATTCTGTCAAATATTAAGCTAATTATTCAGAAGAGTAAATCAATGAAATAAATTGAAATAAATATGGACAGCTTTGCTGTCCATTGACAGCCCCCTCAAATTGATTCGGGTTGATCAACAAGCATCAATTTGCTACTTAGGAAGCAATGTCAATGACGAGTGAGAGCCTTGGTGAAGATATCAACAATTTGTAGTTTAGTGGAAATGTGTGGAAGAGTGATATCACGAGCTTCAAAGGCTTCACTGATAGAATGACAGTCGACTTCAATATGCTTTGTGCGCTCATGATAGATAGGATTGGTCGTGATCTGTATGGCACTTGTATTATCGGCATGTAGGATTGGTCTCAGAGAAGTCCGAAGAAGAGGGCACAGATGATATAGGAAAGAAATGTTGATTTTCAAAGAAAATAACATTCCTAGAATGCGTGTACGATGTAACGTAGGATCATAGCAAACAAATCCCTTTTGACACACATTATATCCTAAGAATGCACATCTAACAGATTGAGCATATAATTTATGTCGCTCATGAGGTGGTAAATGAACAAAACATACACAACCAAAGATTCGAAGATTATCATAACTAGGCTGCTTAGCAAACAAGCAGAAATAGGGAGACTCCATGTGTAAAACTTGGGAAGGTAAATGATTAATCAAGTGAGTAGCAGTTTTTAGAGCCTCAACCCAAAACATGGATGGAACAGAAGATTCTAACAAGAGAGTACGTACCATATCAAGAAGATGACGATTTTTGCGTTCGGCTACTCCATTTTGTTGGGAAGTAGCAGAACATGAACGTTGATGGATAATACCTTTAGAAGCCAAGAATGCCTGAAACTCAGTAGACAATATTCACCTCTAGAATCTATGCGTAATTTCTTAATATGTGCAAAAAATTGATTTTCAACATACGCCAAAAATTCATTGAAAGTACGAAAAACCTTAGATTTAGAGCGAAGAAAATAAACCCAAGTGAATCTGCTATGATCATCAATGAAAGTCACAAAGTATTTAAATTTTTCATGTGAACTAACCGGGGAAGGTCCCCAAACATCACTATGGATATGATCAAAGCAGTGAGAAGCTCTACTAGCATGCAAAGGAAATGGAAGAGTTTTACTTTTACCAAGTTTGTAAGAATCACACTCAAGAGATGAAGAATAACGTTCTTTAATACCAAGAAAGTCAGAGTTCAATACATGAGATAAGATCTGAGTATTGGGATGGCCTAAACGACGATGCCACACCATACTCAGATTCGAGACAAGCAAAAGACTTAATGGAAGAAACGGGAGAAAGTGCCGGAATAGGTACAAATAGTGGAAACAAGCGCCCCACTTTAGGTCCCTTCACGATCGGCTCCCCTGTTACTTGGTCCTGCACAACACAACCATCACCAGAAAAATTAACTGCACAATTGTTATCAACTAATTGACCAACAAAAATAAGATTTGTGGAAAGTTGAGGAGCAAGAAACATATTAGTAAATGTAGAAGAGGCATTTTTGACAGCTGCGATTGGCAAAGAACTGCCATTGGCAGTCTAAATGCCAGAGTGACCAGCATAGGGCTGAACATGAGACAGAGTTGTGGGAGTATTCGTCATGTGATTAGAAGCCCCCTAGTCTACATACCAGAGTGTAGTAGAATTTTTACCTTGAAACCCCATCGCAGATAATGTTGAAATTAGCATCTGTTGCACTATTTCAGGGGTGCAGTAAGTTGCTGCAGTGTGATCAGAGGAAGCACGTGAGGAAGAGCCATGTGCAACAGAAGTCACTGTTGGAGGAATAGTAACAAAAGCCTGAAATGCTTGGGCCGGACAATTCTGGGGGCGGATACGACATTCTTTGATAATATGACCCTTTTTTTTGCAATAAGAGCAAAAGTTTTTAGGATAATTGGCAGCAATATGCCCATATTCTTTGCAGCAGAAACATTGTAGATTTTTAGAAGTCATAGGTGATCACGTCCTTGGCAGCATAAGCCATAGTCGCCATCTCAGAACTGCCATGATTGCTCCAGAATAGCTTGAGTACTAAGACGTTGTTCTTCGCGAAGTAACTCACCAAAACAAATATCAAGAGAGGGAACATGAGATCTGTTCAGTAAAGAGGAGCGAACCGATTCATATTCCGGAGATAGTTTCGTAAGAAATTGATCACGTTGGCTCGTCTTGTGAAGATTCTTAATAGTCGCAAGACTAGCAACAAAAACAGCTGCTGTAGCCAAATCAGCGTATTCATGCCGAAGAGTAAAAAATGCCGAGTAGTAGTCTTGGATGGAAAGACTACCATGTTGACACATGGCAATCACATGTTCCAACTGAAAGCGACGAGCATCATTATCTTGATGATAAACCATCTTTAAATAATTCCACATGGATTGAGTGGAGCAATGAGCCTGCAAGTGGGTGACAATACGTGGCTCCACTGAACCAAGAAGCTAAGACATGATTCGAGCATCAAGCACAGCCCAAGACGGAGAAGACACAACATCCTGGGATTTAGAAGTATCGGATGTTGGTGCAGCATCCGTGCCATCAATATGGCCCCAAAGGTCTTTTCCCTTAAGAAAAAATTCAAATTGAAAAACCCATGTAGAATAATTTTTGCCTGTAAACTTGACACACACTGGTGTAGAATCCATTGGAAAGAAATGGAACCCGAGACAAGGCAAAAATTATCCAAAAAAATAAAGGAACCGAGAAAAAAAAGGACCTGAAACAGAGGTTGCCGAAGAACACTCTAGGAGAAAATGCGCAGAAAAATGCCCATACGACACCGACACATGAAACCAAAAAATTGAGTCACGCTGGCAACAACAAAAGCAAGAGAATAAAAAAAAAATTCAACCTTGCTTTGATACCATGTCCGGAATTCCCTTTGGCCTTGTGATTTATCTCTATTATATAATCTGTACAAGGGAATTCTATACATGGAAATAAGCTATATATCTGTTAATATTAACCCCATACAATCTGTCAAATATTAAGCTAATTATTCAGAAGAGTAAATCAAGGAAATAAATATGGACAGCAAAGCGCTACCTGGATTTGAGGAGAAACTTGGGTTTGATAAAGTTTGCTGATTGAGAAAATCCTTATATGACCTAAAACAATCACCTAGGGCCTGGTTTGACCATTTTGGGAGGGTTGTAAAAACAGTGGCTATCATCAAAGCCATGCAGATCACACAATATTCTACAAGCATAACAATGAAGGGAAGGTAGCTATTCTAATTGTTTATGTTGATTACATAGGTCCAACAGGTGATAATCTTGAAGAGCTAGAAAAATTAAAGGAGACACTTGCAACTGTTTTCGAAATCAAGGATTTAAGCACATTAAAATATTTCCTTGGGATAGAGTTTTCTAGGTCCAAAGAAGGTATTTTTGTCAACTAACAAAAATATGTCATTGATTTACTCAATGAAATGGATCTACTTGGGTCTAAACCAGTAGGACAAGGAAGTGCATGACATAGAACAATATCAAAGATTAGAGGGAAGATTGATTTACTTGTCTCACACACGTCCGGACATAGCTTTCTCTGTTAGTATGGTTATCCAATTTATGCATTCACCCGGACCAGCACACTTTGATGCAACCAACAAAATTCTAAGATATATCTAAAGGGAACTCCTGGAAAGGGGTTGATATTTCAAAAGCAAGGCCACCTACAAGTTTAAGCCTACTGATGCGGATTGGGCAGGTAGTGCACTTGACAGGCGATCAACTTCCGGCTATTGTATGTTTGTTGGAGGCAACCTCATAACTTAGCGAAGCAAGAAACAGAGTGTGGTTGCTAGAAGCAGTGCAGGAGCAGAATTTAGAGCTATTGCTCATGGGATTTGTGAAGTTTTATGGATAAAGAAATTATTTGAGGACCTAAAGGTATCTAGTACGCTCCCTATGAAAGTCTATTGTGATAACAAGGCTGCAATTTTGATTGCACACAATCCTGTTCTTCATGATAGAACCTAACATGTGGAGGTTGATAAGCACTTTATCAGGGAAAAGCTTGAAGGTGGACTTATTTTCATGCCATATATTCCTACAACCGAACAAGTTGCCGATGTACTTACCTTGGTATTACCAAAAGAGTTTGAGGAAGTAATTGGCAAGCTGGCTATGGCAGATATCTATAAACTAGCTTGAGGGGGAGTGTTGGAAATCTTGCTGTGATACAACCTTATATTAGGTTTCCTAATTTACTGTAATTAGTATAGATTAGTCAAATGTATAGAAAAGGAAAGGTAGTTAGTATAGGCTGGTTTCTTCCTAATATAGTTCTTTTCCTTCTATTAGTTTTTTCCTATAAGTTTCCCATGTACCATTACAGAGTAATATACAGAAAATTACAATTACCTGTTTTTTGGGATTTGTCCAACTCCCTACTGTTTAAGCACCTTCATTTTTCACTTCAGGGAATATTCCCTTCAATCCATGGAGGTGATTTGCAATTCTGTACAAGTGGAATTTTCCTAGAGTTGTGTTGATTAGTCATTGCACACTTTAACATTCCTTTTCTCCCAGAAGTTACTTACATTCTATATCTTCCTTTTCATCCCCGAATCTCCTTCTTGTTCATGTTTTTTCTCTTTTTTCTCTTTTCTTCTACTCTCAATTGTCCTAAAAAAAGTTCTGCTGAATTTATTTTAGGAATATTCTCTTAATGATTACTTGATTTATACAAAAAATGATCTTCAGTAAGAGCCAGGAATGAAAACTAGTCATGAACTCTTA
The DNA here is from genome assembly GCA_027186245.1 of Coriaria nepalensis. NCBI lineage: Eukaryota > Viridiplantae > Streptophyta > Magnoliopsida > Cucurbitales > Coriariaceae > Coriaria > Coriaria nepalensis. The sequence goes on along the minus strand of CP114500.1, from coordinate 4,412,709 downwards.
GAGGGTTCTTTTTTGGTTTAAAAGGATAGGAGGGTGTTTAATTGTTTAGTTATTTAATTATCTAGTATTCATAAATTTATTCATTTCCATCTCTTTGGCTAAATAGCCCAAGCTAGTGAATTACTTCCACTTTCTATTTGGGTAACCAATCCACTTGACCAACGAACCAGACAAACAACATAATTTGGTTGATTTCTCGTTATTTCATCACAATTCCAATTCCCCCTTAGAATCATCCAGACGTAAGACAATTCTCCATACCTAATGTGGCCTTAAACAGTTATTAGCCAATACATAGTAATAACGATAGGCTTATGGAATGCAAGGGTATTTTTTGTCTACAGTATTATCGGTACATTAGTGTGATGAAACATTGTTACGGTGTGGAGGTCCGTAAATCAATCTTTTGTCTGTATAATGTGCGTTCTCTGTTCTTTAATCAATTATATGGAAGGTCTTATTTGAAGGAAGCTCTGATATTAAATTATGTCAGCAGAATATTGTACTCGAGACATGTAGATTGCATTTGAATGTTCATGTTAGAACTTAAAATCAATTTGAAGTTGTCCTGAAAATGTAGTTCCTAACGCAATGTTATAATGTTGCAGTGGCGTCTAAGAAAATGCCTCGTGGAGAAGGTCGTGCTTTAAAGGACTGAGGACTAGAGAAAGGTAACCGTGAAAGAGCTCGTACGCTGAATACTAACCTAACTAGAATTGGATTGTATATAAAATTGAGATACCTACAAGGCTGCTGTTTAGTGTTGGAAATTTATTTTGGTCGAAGTTAAGAGTTAGATTAGTCTAGTGCAGTTTTAATTCTATTGATCCTCGTTTTTGCTGTACATATCCCTTTTATTAATCAATGAATTTAAATCTAGTCAAGAATATAAGTATACTAGATAGTCTGTACTTCGTGACTTGGCAAATTCTAATGATATGTGTTCCCTGTGTGATCTCTTTCAATTTCAATGTTTATTTCCCTTGTAAGTGAGATTATTGTACACTGAAATAAAGGCCGCAAGGATTTTATAAAAGGTAGTGGAGGACGGAATTAATGAACAAGAAACGATATCAAAATGAAGCAAGATAATTCGTAAATAAGATTTAGCATGGGAATAAATAATTGACCAGAAAAATAATGTTTAGAATATTGTAACATACTTTCCTCGGCCATTTTAGTATTAAGATAGCCTAACATTATTGGTAGCTTAAAAATGAGATCATTTTATTTTGTCAATTTTCTGTTGCTTCAGTTGTCTTTTTATTTATCATGTTCCTTATAATTTATGAATTGTCTTTCTTTTCTAAATTAGTTCACCCGAAAAATCATTTATACTTTTGGCACGTTCATACTCTAAATACACACTACGATCCTTTCAGTGCATCAATGCACTATGCCCGGGTAAGAACATAGTCATCGATGATCCCAGGTATCAACTGGCCGGCCAGCCTGCTTAAAAAATAGTGTCAACGTGTTGGCATGTTTGATAGGGCCTATCATAAAGACTGTCATAATACATAAATGCCAACTGCATAGCCATAGTCTCAGAAAAAACTAGGCGGACGGTGATTAGCCAGAATTACCCTCTCATTAATGTCCTCTTAGCCCATCAAGGATTGCAAAATCCGATGAGCAAGAGAGGTTAGAGATAGAGGATAACCCAACCGAGATGAACCTATCCATTAAGGACCAATCGGTGAAGCAAGCCGATTCACTCCAGGTCCATCCAATATATGATTTGCCCATGTTGTCTACCAAGGAAGCCCCAGCAAGAACCCTTCTGATGTCTTATTGTCCAACTCCTTGAAAGAATGGGCGAGTCAAACTCACGAGCAACAGAAAGTTCGGCTCACTTAGCTGAATGCTTGGAAGCTCTAGTTAGAAAACTTACGTAGTACTAAGAATTGGCTTAGCTTCAAGAATGCTATGGGGAGCAGCAGGCTAGGATTCCCCACTTTAATATGCGTGACATCGGCAACACTACCAATGTAGGAGTCCAGCGGTAGGCAATCCCATCATTACCCTATCCTCCATATGGCGTAGCCAATCAAGCATTAATGCCCGCTGGGAAGCCTCAGCAAGTCGGACACCCGAGCAAGCAAATCGGTCACCCCCACCTCGCAGACAACCAATGAGGGAAGATAGAGGCCCGACCATAGTTGCAAATCATCCTAGTAGCAGCCCCGTTATGTCCGATGTTCAGGACATTGATCATTTGGCAATACAGGTGAGTATCTCTTTGTACATGGTCTTAACTGTTGTGTTTACCTTTATCTTATCTTATTTGACCATTTTGTCTTCAATGTCTAGATGAGATTGATCCTGAGGAGGCTATGGTGGTGGCCCTTGCTAGATATGTTTATAGCCCACCTCTCCAGCTAGAGTATCCTACCTCACAAGACTTACCGGCCATTCAGTGTCATATAAATGTGTTTCTGAGTCCGCCACTTTCAAAGGCTGTCAGTCGCACTAAACACCATGCTACCGTAATCGACAATGGTCTTCTTCTTACCAGAACATACTCATCATCTCCTCTTTATATCTATTTGCTGATGCACCGAAATAGACTGGTCAGCCATTAGATAGTTTGTATTTTTAGTGATAGGAGTCGGATGACTTCTCTAAGGGGTTTTGGGTTGGGACAGCGAGCGACCTTTAATATTTCTATCATAGAGTTATCTACTCAGATTAATGCGATGCAGCTTGAGAAAGCTGCTAGGAGTTAGTGTTAAGCCGACTTGACCTAGCTCTACATATGGTCCAGGAGCTTAAGAGCCGATTACAGGTTATAGAGGATAGATATCAGGCTTTATTGAGATCCGAGATAAAGCTTTCTCGTGCAATTACAGGTCTCACTAGATAGGTTTCCATCTAGACTATACCAATGGAGGAGGCGGAGAGAGAGCTTCAGTGGTTAGAGGCTGAGTGGGTTACCTTATAGTCTTTCTATTTTGATGATTAGTAGTTCTCTCCACTTTATGGCTTTATCTACCACTACTAACTATGGCTTACTATGTTTTTAGGTCTGTTAGAGACCGATCCTAGTTATGACTTACTCTTTGTGTTGGGTTGGCCAAGTGGCCTATCCTTTAGTAGATGTTTTGACTTTTCTATTGTTGCTTGTATCTTTATTTATTCTGATCACAACTTAGAAAATAATCAAGAAAAGCCAAGACATTACGCATTTTCGAACATAGTCGGGACGTAATGTTTTAGATAGAAGCCATTGATTGGTATATATTGCATTACGCCTTCCAGATTTTCCAGCCAATAAACATTGTTCGACAATACTTATAGTACTCGGAAGGGACCCTCCTAATTGGGAGCCTATCTGCTGAAGCTTTCGAAACACCCATTTGTTCAAAGAAAATAATCAAGAAAAGCCAAGACATTACGCATTTTCGAACATAGTCGGGACGTAATGTTTTAGATAGAAGCCATTGATTGGCATATATTGCATTACGCCTTCCAGATTTTCCAGCCAATAAACATTGTTCGACAATACTTATAGTACTCGGAATGGACCCTCCTAATTGGGAGCCTATCTGCTGAAGCTTTCGAAACACCCATTTGTTCAATAGCCAGTAATACCTTCCAGACTTGATATCCTATTGTAAATGACTTCACTTTGACCCTTTTGTAGTAAGCCTAACGACTCTATTTTTATGAATCGTTTAGGCATTTAATGCATCCAATATTTCTCCTTCTAAATCTTCCAACTCAATATGCATTGACTCGGTATATTTGGGAGGAGTCAAATCATTTGGAGGCAATCTGTAGGGACTTTTGCTGAATTTCCATAGGCAACACAGCATCATGGCTATTTATTCATGAGTATTGTGTGGTGGACATTCCCATTTTCTACATGATCCTACAAGCCCATAGGGTAAGTTCTAATAAGTCATTCCATGATCTCATATTTTCTTTGATCATCTTCTTGATTAAGCTAATCACTACCTTATTAATTGTCTTGGCCTGGCCATTATCCAAGCATAGTAAGGTGTTGTAGTGGCCACTAAACCACCAATAAAGACGCTGGCATTATTATTAGTAATGGCATGACTTCAACCCACTAGGTGAAGTAATCTGTTGTGACCAATATTTGTGGATGATGCTTGCTTTGACTCGGGATGTATCTAATCGATTACGTTAGTAAAAGGCCATGGCTTGATGATCGGTTGTATTTCCAATGCTGGCTACCTCTGAATTGGCCTGCATCTTTGACAACTCCTATATCCTTTGGAGGATATGATGCAATCGTGTAGGACATTCGGCCAATAACAGTTGTAATGTATAATGACCAAACGCATTTTTCGTCCAGCTTCATGAGACCCACAGATTTTGTTATGGACCTCTTTCATGAATTGTATGCATTCGGTGAATTTAAGGCATTTAAGGAGCAAATCATCATACCTCGCCAAAACAGTTCTATCTCCATTGGATTGTAGTTAAGAGTCGATCGATGAAGTTTAATAAGGTGAATCCCATTTGGTTTCTGCAAATACTGGATGAGCGATGTTTGACAATCACTAGCTTCTAGGCTTCCTATGTTGAAGACTAAGAATTCAACCTTTCTAGATGAGAACCGAATGATTCTGATTGTAGATGGTCATGGTCCTAGATGAGGCTTCCCATATGCTTAAGCTATATACCAATTGTGCTATACCATTAGCCTCTGTGTTGAGAGATCAAGAAATATGGTTTAGGGTTCATTTCTCGAATTCTTCTATAAGCGGAATTGCTATGGAAAAATACCCAGTTAACCTAGGCTTTATGCACTTGTAATCTCCAGAAATCTTCCTATCTACCAGTTGATAATCACTGATGACTGTGATGTGTGAACCTCGAGTTTTAATAAAATCTCTAGACATATAATCAAGATTTCTTATTCTGCCTAATTATTAGTACATAAGAAATACAACTGGAAGGACCACGTACTATACACACCCTTTCGGGGAGGTGATAGAGATCCTAGCTCCTACCATACCTCGGTATTTGATCCGTCAAAGTCTAACTCCCAAGTAGGTTGCTTGATATGTAGCACCTCGAACACATTGTTACAATCATTCGGATTAAGTTTCGAAGGGTGATCATCTAGGAAATCAGCCAATGCTTGACCTTTGATCAATTTATGTGGTACGTAATGTAGGTTAAACTCAGCCAATGCAAGGGCCCATTTACCCAAGCATCTTTTGAGAATTGGTTGGGATATGGGATATTTGACAAGATTGGTTTGTGCTATCAGAACTTGTGTATTTAACAGATAATACTCGAATGAGATAATAGATGGACTTCTCATATTTACCATCATTTTTTAAGGTAACAAATAGCCGACCGTTTCGGCAATTACTAAAATATACAATAATATTGGTCTGCCTCTCATAGTCGAGGCGAGTATAGGTGGACTGGTTAAATAATGATTGATACTATCAAATGCATCTTGATGGTTTGGTAGCTAGACAAACTCATCTTCCTGGTTCAGCTTGAGTAGGGAACTGAAAAACCCTAGTTTTCCCGACCAGGTTCGATATGAATCTCCTTAGGAAGTTGATTTGGCTGAGAAAACATTGGAGTTCTCTCTTATCCTTCTATGGATGGGCTTCTATGCTGGTTTTGGTCTTTCATTGATCGACTTTGATGCCTCTTTGATGAATTAGAAATCAGAGGAAATTCTCGATTGAAACGCTGAAAGCACACTTTAGTGGATTCATCTTTAGCATGTGAAGACACATCCGATCTAAATACTTTTTTAGATCGGCCAGGTGATTGGTAGTTTTGACAGACTTTACCACTAGTTCATCAATGTAATCCTCCATGATTGTACCGATCAAATCATGGAATATTGCATTCATAGCCTTTTGATAGGTTGCCTCGACATTCTTAAGCCTGAATGGCATTACTACCCATTTAAATAATCATATTGTGTTGGGGCATCGGTATGTCATCTTATAGACATCTTCTTTAGTTATGATGATTTGGTTGTACCCCGAGTGTGCATCCATGAATGACATCATATCATGCATGACTGCTCTATCACCTAGTAAGTTGGCTACTAGCATAGGATATTCATCCTTATGGGTCGCCAAATTCAAGTTTCGAGATTCTATATATATCCTGAGCTTGTCATTCTTTTCCACTATAGGTACTACATTAGACATCCCTCATAATATCTAAAAATTTGAATAAAGCGGGCTCTATGTAGTTGTTCTATTTCTTATTTAAGCTTCAAGGTTACCTCGGTCGACATTCATCGAGATGGCTATTAGAAAGGTATGTACTTGGTCTTGATCAGCAGTCGATGTTCAACCAATGACCAATCGAGTTCGAGCATTTGGTGGTAATTCCAAGAAAAATAATTAAAATAAGTTGATAACAACTTTATAATTTCACCTTGCATTTCTACAGATATAAGGCTCCTGATATAAACTGGTTGGGGGTCCTTGGCCGATCCTAGATTTATTTCTACTAGTGGATCTTGTACATCAGCCTCAAATCATCTAACTTAGCTAAGGTGAGGTCTGACTGATCCATTGATAAAAACCTTCATCAAGTTTCTATATTCGACAGTTGAGGTACTCATCTGTCTTCTAGGCTAAATACTTATTCTCGATAACTGCTATAGCTACCGTCAGATTTAGGCATTGGGGACGATCAATCATGGAACTTCTTTGATTCTCGGTTCTGCCAAGTCTAGCTTAAACATGACTAGTGCGAGTGTATTAGTGACTAGTTTGTCATCTTTAACCGGTTCTAATGCAGGTTTGGATGTTGAGATTACACAAATTTTCTTGTTATTTGCCTTTATCACCTAGATGAACCCGATGCCTTTATCATAGTAAGCAGCTTCTACTACTTGTGAGGTAGCTACAAAGGGTCTTGCCTCGGCTTTAACTATCTCGGCCTTCTCTCCATTTCAAAAGAGGAGGGCCTATTGTAGGTACAAGGGAATATAGGAATTAAAGTGAATAGAATCCCTCCCAATGAGGGCGTTGTGCGAAGCCATCGTGTCCACCATGAAGAATGCGGCTAGAGACGACTGTGTTCCTACTATCATCTCCAAAGATAGAACGCCTCGTATTTTTATACACCACCAGCAAAATCACTAATAGTCACTTCAGCTTGGAGTAAGTCTATGGTTGACTTATCTAGAGCTTTCAGCATTGAGGATGGTAGGATGTTAAATGACCTTTAGTTATCGACTAGGGATTGGTACCTTTTCAAGGTAAACCTTGATGTAAAGAGGCTTGATATGGAATGATATATGATCAAGTGGCTTCTCGAAGATTACCTTCTCGGATTCATCACCATCTACCATTAATTTGACTGAGCTGGCAGTCTAAGATGGTCATGGCAGTGTTAGTAGCTTGAGGATAGCTGATAAGTCCTAGTTGAACTCGGCCTCTTTCGAAATCCATAAACCAACTTAGAATACAATTGGTAAGATAATCATACTGCAATCAAGCTGAATTGGTATGTTTCCAACTAGCACCTCGTTCTTCATAGTCGGCTCTAGCACTTTCAAACTTAGCTCTTCTGAATTCTCCTCTGAACCCGACCCGATAGGGAATGATGAATTTTCATCGTACTCCTTGTCCCTAGACGAGGAGTCGAAGTCATCCAAAAGTGATTGTAGTACACTAAGGTGAAAATCAATTGAACTTCTAGATCTACAATTTTCATTAAGTCGGCTATTCGATCAGCCAGTTCAATAGTGTTGATCCCGATAAGTTCGGCCTTGGCATGATCGATCTTAATAGGGCCATCCTTTATCGGATTAGTCTTAGTTAATCATTGGTCGGTTGGGCCGGCACGTTCTTTGACTTAATCATAGGTGGGTTATCTAAGATGATGTCCAGAGTCTCAAGTGAGGAAGTAGACCCACTGCTGGCCATTTTTGCCTTTACGTTGCTTTGTATGCTTTATTCCCTTTTGGTAGCCTACCACACCTACTATTCCCAGTATTTTTTAGTGTGCCAATTTTTCCTAAGAAACTTGGGCTCCACGGGTCGTCTTCAGGTTATCTAGGTCAACCTTGGCAAAATGATCATCCTTGGCCACTGTTAGATGATAGCCGGATCTTCAATTGACGGGTTAGTTATTCGATCGCATGGATATCCCGAACTACGATTGCTCATTCGATTGGATGCTTCCCAATTTTCTTGCCTGCTTGAGCCATAAGGGTCGAGATATCAAACGTATGAATAGCAGCAAAAACAATAGGGTGACCGATTCTCCGAATGATTTAGTATGTCCTTTGCTACTTAGGTGGGCCTCCTAGCCTAAAGGTATAATTATGTCCCATACATCGACTTGATTAAGTCTTGCACGATCCTCTTAAGGCCAATCACAATCTTCCCTTCTCAACCTTTGACCTATGAGTGCCCTTATATTAGCTAATGTTGAGTTAACCAAAGTGGGAAAAGGGTTGGAATCAACTCCCATAGCGGGCAGCTCTCTGAAGCTTAAGAGCCCTTTATCAATTCTTTTTTGGATTCGTTTCCTAAATACTAGGAAGTCATTCATCTAGTGCTAGTAAGAATTATGGTACTTGCAATAATCCTTACCACGAATCTCATCGGCTGAGGGCAGCTTGTGGTCAGATGGGATCTTTAACTTCTTATTTTTCAAAAGGATGTTGAAGATTTCGCGCACCTTGTTGAGATCAAACAAGTAGACCTTGTCTTTCTCATAAGGATATCTTTTGACCGTTTCCCCACTTGTGGATTTGCTAGGAGTTGGGATTGTGATAAGCTTATCACCGATTATCTTGGTGACATCCATATAGAAGTTCAGCTCGTGGTAGTACATCCTGGTGGAAGGCTTCCCCAGGAGGCTTCCTCCTTTGTAGTACATCCCGGTGGAAGGCATCTCTAAGAGGTTTCCTTCTTCCACAATCCCTTATACCTAGCCACTTTCATGGATAACTCAAAGAAATCATGAATTTCATTTCTTCAAACTTCTTCTAGAGCTCGACATCCATGCCATTGACTGCTAGTCTAACAAACTCTTGCTTCGGCACTTCAGGGACCATTGGTGGGTCAATGACATATGGTTGTAATGCAACCAGCAGCCTATTGGCCGTCGGCCGATTCCTGGATATTCAGGATGGCATAGAGGTTTTCCATCTACCTCCAATGATGCTTTTTCCATTCAGATAACTCATGGAATTTGAGAAGTATTTATCCCAACATCGAGACACTTGGCCATACAGGCTAAACTCTCGACCGTTCAAGTATGAGATCTATCCATTCCCTCAAAGAGTCGGATGATAAAAACATCAGATAGTATCTGACTCGAGCTGACTTGATAGACTACCCGAGCCAATCAAGTACTACATGATGGACCTAGGGTGACATCGATCTTTAGGGTCGACTCACCTGCCTTGGTTCATATTCTCTGGATGCAGCTCCGATTCAGCTACATCTCGATCCTCATAAGGTACGACGCTAGGCGGCTGAGGATCTAGACTTTTGGTAGTCAATCCTTTGAATTACTCAACCTAACCTTTCTATTTTCTAGGTCGGTCCATGAAATTACTGAAAACCCCTTTGAATTAGTCAAAGTCTTCTCATATTTTGTAGGTCAATCCTTGCCTTTTATGGATTAATCACTGGCTTTGCAAAAGTCTCCTTCACTTTTGCAAAAATACCCTTAGAAAAGCCTTAAAAAAGACTAAATAGCAAGAAATATTCTCAAAATATAGCCTAGATAGGCCAAAATTGGACTACCTAGAGCACAAAGGGCGGCCGCTTGTGTTTTCCAATCGGCCGAGGTCGACTGTTGGCAATTGGGTGGCTGCTCGTACTTCCTGGCTGCCTGGCGACCGAGTGGCCGCCAGTGTGGATTAGATGCCAATAGCCATAGTGGCTACCTATGTGGGTTGGTTGCCGGTAGCTAACCTTCAATCGCACATTTTTACCTCATTCAAGTGCAAAAATCTGAATTTTCTGACTTTTTGACTTATTCCGCGATTTCCGAATAAGGCGCCCTATCAACAGATCTTACAATGACAAAATTCATATTTTGATAACAACACCTTCATATAAGGGCGGAAGCCTTATGGGCCTAAGACCCAATTGGGCTTCTAAACCCCGATTAATCAAATTAACCATGCTTGGGTTTCCTAGAATTTATTTTAATTCCCATTTCCTGAAAATTTATTTTAATTCCTATTTCTTGAAAATTAAAATATTATTTTATTTCCAAATTAAAATATAATTTTACTTGGTAAAATGTAGACATTAATTTAGGTCTTGCTTGTGAGCCCATTTAAGCGCATTAACATTTTAATAACCCAACATACCTTATTTTGACTTAAAAAATATTTTATGACTATAAAATCATTAAATCTCCATTTAATGATTATCTTAGCCAAAATAATATTTTTCTAATTAAATCTAAATCACACTTTGGTTGTGCTAGCAGTGCGGGTGTGACTTAGACATAAGAAATTAAATTAATTAATGACTTAACTCTTTAACCCAAATTCATCATTATGAACAAGATAAAATTCTTCAATTTAGAATCCAACCACGATCTGATCAACCTTAGTGTGTGTGACCGAATAGGTTCCATATTTCCATAATAAGTTAGCCCCACAACAACTTGTGAGTTTTATCATGTTTTTATGAATGGATTATTTGATTTTGAAAACACTTTTCAAAATAAACTGTTAAGATGATCATCCTTCATGATCAAGTTGACTTCAACCATAAGACACATATTGGCCTCTAGTAAGGTGTATGTACTGCCCATGAAGAATAAGGAACTTCCATAAGAACCATAGATGACTATTACCGTACCAGACTGACCTTCCATCAACTGTGTTTCCAGAAAGTCCTAGTGTATGGTTTAACTGGTAAACCCTTTTAGATTTTCTTTATGAATGTCATAAACTTCTTATGCAATTAGATAATGGATTTGGGAAGAACTCTTTCTTGAACTCTTTCTTGAACCATTCTACCTTGTACAAGGATTTCTTCATGAATGAATTATATGACTCATAGAAACATCTCCTCTAATATAAAGATGATGGATCTCATCTTATCACCTTACATTACTGTGCATACTCAAACACATACCCAACGTTCACCTTATTAGTGGCCTTTATTAAGACCACATATAGTAACATCAAAGCATGATATCTTATCTATCAGTGTTGTAATGATCTTAAGTCTAAGCATCACAAGTACAATAGTTATCAAAAGAACTCACTAATAGTTTAATATCATTACCATTGAGTTATGTCAAGTGATCATGTTTAGTGATTAGGTCTCTACTAATTAGCTATATGCCTATCTTGGTGTTCCCCAACGTCGATAACTATGAGATCATCACTTTTCTCTTCGAAGAGGATAGCGCATCTAATAGTCTCTTCGGATTTTCATTATCCCTATCATTACAACCTTATGACTATGAACTATTTGGATCTTAGACTTTAACCAACTTGGATCTCATCCTTCCATGATCTCTATCATGAATCCAAATGTATGTCTGAGAACTAGGAATCTATCAAGTATGCTATCATTCATATAAATATACAAGTTATTATTTCCAACCTAATAATATCATGACATATTATATATGCTCTAATTAAATGTTATGCAATCAATTATGTTGAAAATTTATACACTTCAAGATTGATTCTCATAAGCGATGACCCGATCAGATCATATTAAATTGGCTTAATAGGTATACACTTTCGTCTCTACCACATGCAAAGTGAATGTGAAGGGTCTTTCTTCAGTTTTGACCATTTTTACCTCTACCTTCTTGCAGAGGTAGGTGCAAGGAGGAAGGTATACAAGAGTTAGAATAAATCCAATCTCTTCTTAGCAAGGCGTTGTAAGAAACGGTAGTGTCAAATATAAAGAATGCAGCCAATGATGACTTTGTTTCAATAGTCATCTCCAGTGATAGTTGCCTCGTACCAATGTATACCACCGGTGAAGTTGTTGACGGTTACTTCAGTTGGGACTAAGTCCTTGGCTGACTTATCCAAGACTCTCATCATAGAGGATGGGATATTGATTATCGCTTCATTACCAATCAGAGTTTGGCAAATCATTAGACTTTGATATAGACGGGATATGGCAGAACATCTAGATGGACGGCTTTTTGAAGATAGCCTTTTCCTATCTATCTGCCTCTACTGCTACTTCGACTAAGCTTAAGCTTCAAACGGTTATTTTAGGATAATTGCTTCATCCTCGCTTGTATGCAAATTGGATTGCATGTTAATCTAGCCAAATTGGAACAATTTCGACCAATATCTCTACCGAGAACTAGCATTAGAGTCTCGTCATGATTTAGCTCAATATATTATTTGGGACTTAGCATAATAGGCCAAGCTGAATATCCAGTGTCCACTTCTTTGCATGAGGAATCAACCTCATCTAGAAGTGCCTCTAATACTCCTATGGTGAAGTAGGCTTTGAGCTATGGTATCGGAGAGGTCATTAGGTCTTATCGGCCAGATTAAAGGATCCGTTTCTCCTTAGTCGGCTGACTGGACTAGTGCAATCTTAGACGGGTCATTCATATTGATATTCAGGGTCTCAAGTGAAGAGGATGATCCGCTTATGTCCAAATTACTATTTTGGCTATTTCTAATAGCATGTTCCTTCTGAGCAGCCTATTTCAGCTATTATTCCCGACGTTTACGAGTATTCCGGTTCTCTTTTAGGAATTTTAGGTGTTCCATCCACTTCCAAACTTATTGGGTCGGTCTCAGGGGAATAATCATCCTCGCCCCTTTTAGATGGCCGACAGATTCTTAATTGATAATGGTGATACTAAAATTATTATTTTGGCATATGTTGAATGACATGAAAAAAATCTTAAAAGAAATCAATTAGATCAACCAAAAAGGAGCCTAAATAAGCCTGACTTAGCCATTTCGGCCTAGTCTACTTAGAACCGATCGGCCAAGGGTATGCCGACTGCTCCTGTGGTCACACGGCGTAATTGGCCATGTAGCCACTATTCCTCCTCTTTTTAGTCCTTTTTTAAACCAATTTTAGAGACTATCCATCAAAAGATGGAGATATTTTGATTGGTTCAAGAGTTTTTTTAGCAAAGAAGAAGTTTTATTTGAGTAGTTCAAGGGATATCTCAACACATCGAAGGGAGAAGAATTTTTTTACTGATCGGTTTTGTAATCATTTCAGGATGGAAGTAAGTGTTCTTCTATTTATGTAATTTTTCCTACTTTGATTCTATGATTTGTTTTTTTAACTAGTATAACATGTTATTGGCATAATAATTATTATGGGACCGATCAAAATTTTGAAATATTATTTTCGCTATCGGATCCTATATTAACTTATAGTTACTAATTAGTTGTGCAAGTAGAGCTCTATGAGATATGATTTAATAAATTAATAATTTATTATTTTTCCCACTAATCCAATTATTGAAAAATTATGATTTTACCTTTAAAATGAAAACAATTTGTTTCCTTTTTTCAGAATGAAAACTCAATTGGGCGGGCTACTTTAGAATTTTAATGTGTGTGATCAATTAGATTCTATATCACACTAGTAGGAGAATCTCATGATTGATTTTATTTAAATCTTCATACCAAGATTGACTTATAGAAAAGTATCGAGATCACTAGTGAGATGAGAAGTATGGCATCTTTCATAAGAACCTCTTATGACTAAAAATTGTACAATAAATAATTTTTTCATCTTGTCAATATCTTGATTCATCCTAGGGTTTGGTTTAACTTATAAATCCTTATAAATAAATAGTATTGATTATTATATCTTTAATGGATTAAAGAATATAACTCATACGATTTACTTCCTAAAATACAGAAGTGATAGATTTCATTTTAGTCGCTCACAACCTTCATGCATAATACCTTATACCCAACGGATTACCCTTCGTAACCCTTGGCTAGATCCTCTTAGAGTGATATCAAAGTATCAGACCTTGCACATAAGATATCATTATGATCTCAAGTCTGAGAATCACATGTATTATATTCATTAGATAATTCTCATTAATATTTAAAGCTACATATCTAATTATGAATCAGATAAAATCACGAAGGTCATGAATCCCTCTTATCTGTATAATATAAAACCTAATCGGTCACAAACAATACGTTATACCCAACGGATCATCCTTTGTAACCCTTGGCTAGATCCTCTTAGAGTGATATTAAAGTATAAAACCTTGCAAATAAGATATTATGATGATCTCAAGTCTGAGAATCACATGTATTATAATCATTAGATAGGTCTCATTAATATTTTAAAATTATATATCTAATTATGAATTAGATAAAATCATGAAGGTCATGAATCTCTCCTACATGTGTGATATAGAACCTAATCAATCACATATAAAAAGACTAAAAATAACTCAGATATAATTTTGTTATTGGAAACAAATAAACCAATTTAAATCTATTGGGAAATTGATTTAGTGAAATACTAAATCAAATAGAATTAAATTAGATTTACATAATTAAATTAGAAATATTAATAATGGAATTCTCAAACTTAGTATAAATTAATTAGTTCGTTAAACTCATTGTCATGCAATTATGCTAGTATAATTAAGTAGTGATATTATTTTGATTGATAATTAATTAATTTATGGATGATATTGAAATAATTAATTATTAATTAAATGTTATTTAAGTATAATTAATTAATTAAATAGCTATATTGTTCTACGAGATCTAGTAAGATACTAACATTAAGTGGGATAAACTTGAACTTGTCTATTGGAGTTAGATTAGTTGTTTGTAACTAATAAAATCCAATGAAAGAAACCCTGGTGGCGGACCATATGTGCTGTAGAATCTAGACTAGAGTATTTTTCTAAGTAGGCACAGTTCGATTAGTAAATAGTAAATTAATTACATGAATTGGAGTCCAATTATAATTAGACCTAGCTGCAAAAGGTGTCATACATAAAAACCATCAGTGTGGCTTTTCCCTTCTTTACCGCCCACCATAGTTTGTGAGAAGAGCTTTTTTTTTTTTCCCCCTTTCAGTTGAAAATTAGACGATTTATGAGTCAAGCACTTTAAGCTAAAAATTATGTTTGTATGAAATTAGTTTGTGCGGTTTAAGATTAGAGGCCAAATACTTGGACGGCTTCCCCTTCAATCGTAAGAATTAGATTCATATATTTTGATTTTAGAGATTAATATGCTATCATAAGTGCACAACAAAAGCACAAGTGTTTTATAGATCATATTGTAATTATTCTATGTTTATCGTTTAATAGTATAATCTTGATCTTGAAATATTATCTTCTAATAACCTAAACCAAAAGTTTGAATATTATTTCCATTGTTGGGTTGCATGAAAATTTATAATGTAATTAATTATACTTGTATCTATGTCAAATGATCTTCAAATGTGATATTAAAAAATACAAGCAAGCGAGATTTTGACTCACCTAAATGAGATTTATGGTGAAAATACTCGCAAGGAAAGGCATATTATCTCTAAAGATCTTTTAACATACTAGAGAACATGTGTTGAAGATCATTGGACTCACTGAAAGCTAATATGTCTACGCTTTACATTGAACTGAGCACTAAAGTAATTACTTATTATTGTAATCGCTTCGTGCTTCATTAGCCCATTTTTGTTAAACTTTCCTATGAACAAGTTGGCGCCCACACTTCCATAAATTGCTCAAGATATAACAAATGGCCAAACCTTCCATCAAAAAAGAGAATAAATCTGTGTTTACTTTGTGAGGTCCTCTTCTACCAAGAAGTGGTAAGCTAAGGCTAAGCTTAGGAAGGGCAACCTCATAAGAGTAAGGAAGGTTGATGAAAAGAACAAGCAGTAGAATAGAAATGTTTTCGTTAGCACAATGTAGGAGGAGGGTAAATTTGTTTGCTAAGTGATTTTTAAAATTTTGGAAATTCTAATCCAAACCAACGTACCAAATATGCACAAACCAAATTTCTCTTAAAAAATTTCAAACAAAGTATGATGAGTTATTATATGTTTCACAAAATAACTATACTGAAGGTCAAAATAATTAGATATATCCTTAATTAATTTGATTCAAAATAACTTAAACTCAAATTTGATTCTTAATTTGTGAAATATCAATTTTATGTATCAACTATCAGTGAAATCCTTTAATAATCTAATGCATTCAATATGATAAGTAAAGATTAAAGTAAGCACATAAAATTAGCAATCTAAATATTTGAAAGTAAAGTGTTAAGTATCAGATAATCAAATACGAGATTTATAGTGGTTCGGCCAACTCGTGCCTATATCCAATCTTCTAACTCCACTAGAGATTTTTCTATTATTATGATTCTTCTTACATGCAAGAATCTTTCCTTACAACCAAAAACTTCCGGGTGCTTGCAACCTTACAAGATTTTTACCAATATCTCTCCAACTCAACCACTTGAATCTCTCAAGCTTAAGACTCTAATGTTCCTAGAATCTCTCACAACAGTTTTGTGATGAAATTAATATAAATATTTGATCCCTCTAATAATTGGATATGAAAGTGAAATCTCAATTTACCCAAAGGCTCACTCAATAATGGTTAATATTAAAATAAAAGTTCACCCTACCCAAAGGCTCACTCAACAATGGTTAAGAATATGAAAGTTAAGCTCACAAGGATTTCTCACACAAATATAACTAAAAGAGAAAAAAAAAATTTGATTTTCCATTTTGGCTTATGACTCTTGATGCTAGGGTAGCTTCTTTCAGTCTTGCACAACTCATTTTATAGGCTCATGAATGTAAATATCCATTTGACATAAGTGCTAGCCTTTTGAGATATAATAAATATTTATCATAATTTTATTTTGAAATTTGCCTTCCTATGCACTTATCACTTAAAGTGTGGTTTCGTCTAGAATCCAAATGAAGTGTGGTTTCTTGCGTTGGAAAGTATGCTTATTTAGAATTTTCATCAGCTTCTTCGACTTTTCATAAACATGTTATACATGTCGTGACTCTAAGTAGCGCACTCAGATTTATTAAAACAAAATGACATTATTGCAGATTTAGTTCAAGCATATGGATAACTTGTACAACCTTTACTAAATATGGCATAACTTCTCTATAACTCTGAATTGTGATTGGTCACTTTTGTATGAAAATAGTCTCAATCTTTCCAACCATAGATAGCATGCCACCAATTTCATTTTAAGGCAATATAGATTTAATTCTAAAGTTAGACTTAAGTAAAAACTCAATTTCGATCAACATAATTTTTGTTTCATAAATAATTTCACTTGCATTGTAAAAGTAGCCATCATTCAAATACAAATTCAATTGTTTGAAAAGTATATGATGTATGCAAAATGTAAAACTTATCAACTCATCAAATTGATCATAAGAGGATAACACATTTATAACACTATTTCTAATTAAATTTGATTAATTCACTTTATTCAAGATTTAAGAATCATTATCAAAATCACATGCAATCATAGAATAATGGTTTCCATTATGGTGAAGAGGACATTGGAAAAGGATCTACAAAGCTTACTTTGCTACAATTCAGAAGTAACATCCTAACTCTAATCAGGCTGTTCTCCTTCTCAAAAATCTAATCCCGTCTCTCAATTATAACTTTAAGAGGGCCGACTATAGGAGTAGTAGTCCTACCAGCTTCCGCTAAGACAGAGAAAGGTAGTCTCTGCGGGACAGTCACCTGCTTCACAACATTCACCCATTCATTCCGTAAACCTTACCCTCCTCCTTGTATCTATAGAACAGTATTCTCCTTCCCAAGCCCCCTTTCCTCTTTCTAAGACTTCATCACCTCCTCTAAGCCCCCTAACTTACCTTATGTTAAGACAACATTGGATGAAATCTGATGATCAATACCTTCGGCCTACTTATTCTTTGAGCCCTGCCCATTCTTATCCCGAACCTGATTGACTTTCCTATGGGAACCAGATTTAGGAGAAGGAAATTGTGGATCCATCACCTTGTCTGTTTACAATCACGAATACCATACCCAGGTTTCCCACAAGAAATACCAATTTTTGGCATGCGTTCCATATTTCAGGTAGGCCCTCATTGACCATCTTTATTAACTATCCAAAACCCCATAAGAAAATGATTCTTAACTTCAAAAGCCATCCTAACCGTTCAGAAACTTCTAAAACTTTTCACCTTATGTTCGTCAGTATCCATTGCAAGTAAATCACTAACATTTTTGCCTATTTTTTCAGTACAATCATTATTAATCATATAAAGGGGAAGGTTGTGAACCTACAAGCATATTTAAATTTTTGGAGAAATTATGCTCTGATAGCGCCAACTCTTGATCCCATTTCTGCAGGTTTAGAAAGTGGCCCATAACGGACCAAGGACAGCTATTTACTCATAGGAGACTTGTCATCAGTGAATTCTATGGCATACATGTTCGGTCCAACAGTTGTGATTATGAGAATCGCCTTCTCCGTCTACATCCCTCTCAACACCTACATAACACCAGCTTGATTCAGCCTCCTCCACAATGATTCGCCCCACTAAGGTGTGCTTCTAACCAATGCGCACCCCCATACATTATCAAGTCAATAATCATATTCTCCTTATTCTGGGGATCTAATATACACCAAAAGAAACCAAAAAAAAAAAAAGCCAGATCCAAAACAAGCCGGAAATAATATGCACTAGAAAATCTTAAATATCCCATCGAGTCTTAACCCGGTTACCAGATTTGGATAAAAGAGCCTGAAAAGAGCTAGACTAGATCTACATTTAGGTCAGAAAAAATACATAGCAATCTTCACTAGAAAGTCCATGCTCTAAATCTACAGGAATATTTTTTTTTTTTTAATTCAATCTTTTTAGCAGGATATTATAAACTGAAAGAAATCTACCTCAATCAGTTCGAGATCCATTACCACAAGGAGCTAAAGGAGGACACATTATTGCAGGTTACAAAGTACAAAGGATTAAATACACCGAACGGTAGAGAGATTGCAAAAAACCTCGGAAGAAATCCATATCCTAGAGAGAGAAGCTCTCATATTTAAGAGAGAATTCACTTTTCAAGAGAACATGAAATCTTAATTAGTTGGATAGGTCTCCCACATTTCAGACGTGCAGAAGAAAATAAAAAAGGCCGAAAATGTTCCTGGAAGGAAATTTTTTTTTTTCTTTTTTTGGCCAACAACAAAAGAACACACTAGTAACCAAATTCTTTTTTTCAAACAAACAAGGAAAAGGGCCAAAATCTTGGGAAAGTAGAACTAATATCGGGTGAAAACGAGCCCATTAATCAAGAAAAAATCCCGATCAAGTCCGTCTATATATACAGTATAAAATGTCTCTGACTCTCTTCCCTGATTTTATAAGGAAATAAAAAATCCTTTTAAGGGCCAATAGAATATTATAAGATAGCATGGAACACAAATTGGCCCCCCTTGGTTTTTGTTTTTCAAAAGTAAATTAGCATCAGCTTATGTAATATTGTACACAACCAAATTTTTTCTAAATCAAAACCTAAGTCCAAAAGAAAAAATAGTGGAAACAAACAAAGATTTCGAGAAGATCTCTCTCACCGTCCATTTTCTTCATTTTTTTAGCAAGTCCAAGATGATGATCTTTTAATCACTGGCTTCATCTGCTTGTCCTCTTCCAAGGAAATCATACCCAAATGTGAAGGGTCCTCGAGCAACATCTTTGCAACTAAATACCCTGCAATTGACCATGTCTGGTATTTCCTTGCTTGTTTGCCTACATATCTCCCTAGTTTCCCATCATAGTACTCTGGCCAGCTGTCTTTAAGAAGACGACTCTCAGCAAGCTCAATTGCCTTTCTTGCAATTTGGGGTCGCCCCGTTTTGATGCAAGCAGCCGTTAGTAGCCACAGAAGCACTGCATTTTGAGGTACAAGGAGGAACAGAATCCAAAAATAAAGAGAGAATCAAAGACAGTTATATGTAGATGAAAACACAGTTTCTTTTCCCTCTTGACATCATTCAAGAACAATAAGATATACTTCTGGAATCAGTATCGTAACAATTATAGTTCCGGTGTAATCATACTTGTGATCTTTTAGACAGTCCAAATTAAACATATTAGATGCATGTTGCTTGACATCTGCCAAGGAACCAATACAAACTATGCCTAGTTAAAAGAAACCCCACTACTCCATTTAGAAGAGATGCTTCTAGATTCAAAAGGATCTATATTGCCATGAACCTAGAGAAAGAGCTACAAGACATGTGGTAAACCAAAATGAAGGGGGAACATTGGTTTTTGCACGCTCGCCTCTATAAATAAGATAAGCTTGGTACAAAAAATCAGCTGAATAGATACTTACAGACGAATTCATCAAAATGAAAAAGGAAATGAAAATTCAAAAACTGATTAGATAATAAGGCTTATGAAAATTGAGATCACAATTGTAATTGGTAAGCTGCTCCTACTCATGTAATCAAAGGGCAGAGGATAAACAAGGATTCCTTTGAAGGGTGACTGACAGCACAAGGTGAGAATAAAGCATATTTAGAAGTAAAATACTGTGATTATTGTTGGATGTCTGGATTCAACTATGTCATTTGGTTAAAATGTATATCATGATTCACTGAAAGAATTAAAGAGATATTTGCAGAAATCCATGGATACTGTTAGGTCCAGTATCCTCTCAATTAAACATACACATGCTCTTGAAAGGCCAGAACTGCTAGAAGCAAATTATTTCACTATATATTAAAGACCATTCAGCATGATGAGGAGAGGCATGAATTAATAAAGAATATTACACAAACCTGGCCAAGACCCGCCATTGTGATAGCTCCATCTAGTATTTTTGGGATCACAACCAGTAACAATCCTCCACTCATGACTCTCTATAGCAGGATAGCATATTTTCAAAGGCATTTCTCCAACCAATTCTTCCCAGCGAGATTCGATAAGATCCATGATAGCCACTGATTGCTCTGGAGTTGCAAGAGAGGCAAGGATAGCAACACAGTTTCCCAAAGCAAACCATCTAAAATCCATCTTTGCAGGGCTTACATTACCAACGAAGTAACCACCACGTGTTGGCATGAAATCAAATACCCATTCTGGGATTGAATCAGGAATAACATTGAACTTATTTACAGCAGTATGTGAGTACTCCTCGGTTTTATAACGATAGATATCATTTAGTTGTTGAAAGTCGATCCAGAAGTAACTTCTCATATGGTAGCTCAAGGCATGCAAACGCTTGACTATTCGCTCTATACATTCCTTCCCTTCAGCATCGTGTTTCAGCAAGGTCAAAGCACATCTCAGTGCCATAAAAAAAAGTGCTTGAATTTCAATAGGATAACCGTATACACCCTGGAGAAGAAATCATAAGATAACATAAATCGTCTAAATTTTAAAAGGGAATACATATGCAAACATAAATAGTCTATGAAGCGAAATATGCTAAATTGGATCCTAGGAAGATATCATATATATATATATATATATATATATATATATATATATATATATATATCCAGAAAAGTATGAAACAGAATCAAAATGGAGTGATAAACCCATGCTCTTCACTGATGTGAAAATATAGTAAATTTAAAGGAAACCTTTGCCTTCATTTTTTAATTAGCTAACTTCATATTAACTCATAGTAATCTATAGGTCAATCGATATGGTACAATATGCCACAGACAGTAAAATGTCTTAACCCATTCCATATGATCTTTATGGCTAAAGACAGAAATTCTGGTGTCACAGAGATTGTATACAGCACCGAGCAGTCTTATTGCTGAACACCAAGCAATGATTACATAGGGCAGTGATTATATAGGCGAAGGAGAGAGGAGGGGGTAGGGTTTCATGAATGAACTCTAGATTAGCTACAATTTCTTAAGAAAATAACATTCAAAAAATGAATAATCAAGTAGTTGTAGAATCACAGAAAATAAGGGCTAAAAAGTACGAGACAAGAATGATCACCATTCTCCGATCAATCATGCTGCAACCATCAGCACAAAGCAGAGTTGGGAAAGTATCAAACCCCTCTGACAGACAAAGGGTCAATATAAGTCTTATTCCCTTCTGACACTCTGGAGTTTCTGCCAGAGATAAATCCCCTGTTGACTTTGTATATGCACGAAGAAGAATAATCCACCAGAAGCCAGAGTCCACAGGAGCAACTCTTCCAATTGCACTCTCGCCAAAATCCGCAATAATGGTGTCCACTTTTCTGATTGGATCGTGAAGTACTTTGAAGCTAGCTGGCATCACACCTTCCCCAAGCTTGAATCTGTCTATTCGCTTTTCCCATCCTTGAAGCAGCAGGGTCTTTAAGAGGAAGTTCTTCACTATCTCAGGTTCACCATTCATCAGAAATGCCAGAGCACTTGGAACAAAATCTCGTACAAAAACCTAAAAGGGAAAAAGAAATAAATAAATTTCAATGTGGATTTCGTTATCAGTTCACACAGTTTCTACTATTCCGGATCTTAGTTCTTATTTTGGAATCATATTCTTTCCTTGTGACAGATAACTATATATTTAAGTGCCGAAAAAATTTGGACCTGAAACTTATTTGTTCAACACAGGATTTTCCCACATAATTTCAAAAATAAAAAGAATAAAATTGTGATTTGATTTCTGTATCTGCAAAAAGGTCAAAACAAAGCAAGCTGACCTGATCGTAATTCAAAACTTCTTCAGAAGCATGGTCAAATGCAGCAATGGTGCCAACAGGTTGACCACGGAAAGAAACCAAAGATCTTCTTAGAGCTTCCCAAGCATCAGCGACCATTGGGTGAGGCTCAAATGAGTTGCGTGCAGAGGAGGCCGGGGTATCAAAACCCGACCTTCCACCAGGTGAGTATGAGGTCTCATAGTTGTCCAAGCCTACTCTACCAAGTCCAATTGAAAGCTCACTAAGGGACCTCTCATCAAACGATCTCTTCCTCTCAATGTTGATCCTGGGCTTGTCAAGTAGCCGTGAGAGATCATAATCGTCCATTTCAGAGATCGAACAATGTGACCCCACATATCTAAGTCCTCCCGTCTCTTTAGCCCCATCCATTTTATATTTCCTTTCTCTTCTCAATCCACAAGAAGAGAAATCTACACACAGAAAAGGATATATGTATATGGTATAGATGTCTAGAAGTATACTGTAACATAAAGCAGAACAATAATAATTTCCCTAACCCATGAAAATAACTTTAAAAATGTAACAGATAATTATGGCAGGGAAAAAGTAACCAAAAACATTTTAGTTTCAGAAAATTGTACCTGATAACCTGATATATCAACACGGAACAATAATAAAATGTTAAAGAAATGCAGCGCATTCTTTGATTATTAACAAAAAAAAAAAGGTTAAAACATGAGCCTCTTGAATAAATTTTCAATTCCTTTAAGCTAAATGTAACAATGGAGAATGGGAAAAAATATATGTTTCTTGAAATGACAGGGCTAAAACCATTATGTTTTTTTGTTAGAGAAATTATAAGACATTTTAAGCAGACCGGTATAAATAGAAAAGGAGAGCATATTATCAGGTGAAAACAAAAACATTATAGAAGGAATCGGCTGGTCCGTGGACGATTTAGACTCAGAGAACAGAAGAAGAAAAATCGTAAATCGAACCAACAGTAGAGTGAGATCAGGATCGATCGAGATATTTGAACGAACATATACAGTAAAATCAGAATGATTATAGAAAAAGAGAAATAAAAATTCTCCAACAAGCCAAAATGCTTTAGAAAAATCTCAAATTTGTGAGTTGAGAGAAAGAAAACGTCGCAAAAAACAGATCTGAAGTTCGTCATGAAAAAGGATCCTCATGAGAAGAAGAAGAAGAAGAGAAAATAAGAAAAAAGCTTGATAGAGAGAAAGAGCTAACCTGAGGAGCAGAAATGGTGAACTAAAAAAAGCTCCAACGAGGAGAACGCCCGGCCGTCGGAGCCTCGGCCTTGAAGTAGTCTCCGTCGGCAAAAAAGAAAAGACTATTGGAAGCAAGGACGAGGTCGAGACAGAGAAGTGAGGAGAGAAGCGACGGAAAGAAGGAGAAAAAGCGGGCGGTGTCTGAACAGCTGATATTTATAGGCAAGAGAGTAGGATGGCTAAACGTATATCGTGTAATCCGGTTCCAGTTGTAAGAAAGAAAGTTTACCTGGAACGGGAATAACCGGTGGACAGAGTACACGTGGATAAAATGACGCGGTTCTGACTTTGATAAAAAGGGTTATTCGACTGACCTAACCTGTTTTATCCATTTTCTGCTATATATTTAAGAGCTTAAATATTTTCTGACTTGACTAATAAATTAACCCATGATTTCTGTCATTTAATCAGTTTTTTTTTTTTTTTTGTAATAATAATAGCAATGTTTACGTTTCGATTCCATCGCTGATTTTGACACTGCTTGGTCTCTCTGGTGGTCCCAGGGGATTCTCTCTTTTCTCTCCGATTTTGGTCTGGCGTCTGGCCCATGCTCTTGGACAGTGGCAGCTAGACTACCTCCAATCCCCTTCAAATAAAAGTGACTATTTATATTCTTTTACTTTCGTTTATATATAATTATATATGTACGTCTGAAGAATCACATTAATTTTCGTGTAGGTAATAATTTCTTAGCTAAAGTCCTAATTTGGTTCACGCACTTTACATTGCTTTTTTTTTTTTTCTCTAACTTGTAATTTTTTATCTTCATTTGATTTTTCAAGTTCTCGAAGTGCCCTCTTTTAGAATTTTGAGTTAAATATATGTATTTCAATCTTTATATTTGCCTACCTATTTTAATTCATGAGGACCACGGTTCAAAGTATCTTTTAAATCAAATCATTTTATTAAATCAAATCAGAGTAGATAAAATAAATGATTAAATGATTTTTTTTTTCTTCTTCTTTTGGTTGGATTGAAGAATGCATTCAAGCAATTTAAAGAATCAAACTTTGAGCCAAATCGTTGACCTGTTTAAACTTAGTCCAACTAGAAGCTTTTAAAATTGTTGAAACCGACGCATTAGATAAAGGCTATGGAGGGATCCTAAAACAAATGGTAAATGATAAAGAATATCTTATCATAAAGGAAACTCTATCCTTTATAATAAAAAAATTTTAGCCAGAACTTATCAATAAGAAGTTCTTGATAAAAATCGATTGTAGATCAGCCAAAAACATCCTATTTAAGGACGTGGAGACGCTAGTCTCAAAATAAATATTTGCAAAACAGTAAGGTATCCTCTCAATTTTCAACTTCGACGTCGAATATATCAAATGAGAGAAAAATCATCTGCTAAATTTTCTTAGGAGAGAATTTCTCCATAGATAAAAGGAAAAACAAGATAACTTTCTTTCCTTCTCAAACCCCATAAAGCAAAGAATCTATCTTTGCTAAAGCATTGAAATAATTCTAAGAATGGTCTTCGCCTTTTGATTCTACTATTTCCTTTATTTATAAAAAGAGTGATCCATCAAAACTTCATTCAAAGGAAGTTTTTGCTAAGGCGATTCAGCCTCAATTAGAGGGAGAGAAATATTTTCCCTACTTTACTCTTAGATCAAAATTATTATACCCAATTGAAGATGACGATGAAGCTATAACGAAAGAATTTACCCCCTGAGAATTTAAATGAAATTTCTAAAAGATATTTGCAGGATCATCTTAGACTTGATCTTTTTTTCAAAAACTTGGATATGTTTTCGTAATATATTCGAGGAATCCAGTTTAGTGTCAATCAACACAAAATTCAAAAGTGGTAAGGTTGTATTCTCAAAGCTCATAATTTTAAGGGTAATACTCCCTTCTAAGTGGTTCGATGGCGAACATTGGAAATTCATGTTCTGCTCCAAAGAACCTAAGAGATTACATGCTTGCCTAGAGTCAAGTTTTGCTCCTTCAGAACCCTAGAGGCAAGCATAGCTGGTGGATATCGTTCCACACATATCAAGTGAATTTTTCCACTTTGTTTAAAAATTGGTTTAATGATTATAGCATTAAGCTTGCCCTCTATCGCATTTACGTAAAGGAAATTTTCAGTTCCTTTTGTTCAACAAATGAAATCCTTGAAGACTTCTTTAATTTAGCTCTAAACTTTTAGGAAATTTATAGAATCCCATGTATTTTGGAAGTTCTCCAAAGATTAGTTGGTTATATAGATGGTTGTTCTACATAAAAGGGTGGGACAAATATCACCTAGAAAATAATGGAAGTGTTTTCTCTATGAAGGGAATCCAAACTATCCCTTCAAATAGAAAGAAAAAGATTAGTGAAGTTCTCCAAGATTTCTCTGAGGAAGATATCAGAGAATTTATTAGAAGAGGAGTCTTTAGACCAGAGTCTTTAAGTAGAATGAATACGCTTGGTGACAATATATAGTATTGTCACATCAGTATGTATTGTAATATCAAAATGTATTAGCACATCACTATATCTTATCACATCAATGTCTTTTGTCACATTAGTAGCATATGAATCGTAAATTAATTATCATGTAAATCTAATATAATATAATGTCTCTTCCAAGAACTGGATCTCGATCGAGAACTTGAATTGAGTTCCCAGCCTACAGATTGAATATCGGTCCATAGATTTCAAATTTAGATTTAGATTTAAATTCAGATAGAATATTGGTCTCTAAATCTCATATTCAGATTCAAATCGAATATCAATTTCTAGATTTCATAATTAGATTGCGTGTCAATGGCTATTGTCATTCGTCAACATTCGAGAAAATGAGAGAGAGATGAGTCGCAATTGTGAAGAAAATGAAAGAGAGAAATGGGTCAAATATAGCTCATAAATTAACTGTATTTAAAACGAATTAAATTTATAATTTTTTTTTATCACGTGATACTCTTTCAATCAAAATAAATAACTAAAATATTGTTATAGAGACAAATATAGAGAGAGTGGATAAAGTCTGATTTGCACCCTTTCCACCACCGACTACGTTTAACAGAGTTGGAGAAAGTATTTCATGTGATGCACCCAACTTAAGAGCTAAATTCGTCGTCGTTCCTCAACTCAACTTGGTACATTCTAGTGAAATGTTACACTGGAAAGAGTATTTCATGTATCACCTTATCATGCATGGCTAAATAAGAACAAACCAAGTAAATTCGTCATTCTGCCTCAATCAACTTCGTACATCTAACATATGAAATTTCTCGGTGATATGTTGTTAATCTAAAATAGTATTATTATTATTTTTTCCTCATTTGAAACTCAGATTTAATGGATTAACCAAGGTTTTATAATGTTGCCCAAAAATACCCATGCAAATTGCATTAACCGAATGCTTAATTGACAGAAAATTTTCACTTCAGTTTGTCTTCAGCATGTGTCACTCTAGACAAGAAAAGAGCAGAAAAAGTGTAATAGCAGACAACTTTATTATTGAAAACAAGGCGGAAAACAAAATGCTCGACCCATCAACACAAATAAAAGCAGAATCTAACTTGTCTTAACTCCACATTTTTACACACAGCCCTAAAGATCTGCCAGGTCAGCTGTTAACTTGAATTGACCAATATACATCATACTCTCCTTATATATCTTTTTTACCACTCCAGCAAAATACACTCTTCACTGCAGCCACCGCAATTACACAAACCTCAAGCCCGAGCTCGAAGATTGCACTCACAAATGATACCCCAATTTTATGCTCTTATGTTCATTTGTGAGTCCAACCAACACATTCATTCCGTCAGAAAATTCAAGAAGCCCAGAAATAGCCATCATAAGAAACCACTGACATAAATAAGGTCTGATATTTTCCCTATAAAGTCTATAAATAAAATTAGCATTCCCAAAGAGACTGAGCAGAAGCAAAAGGCGAAAAGCTTGCACCTGATCCACTGTAATGCAACGGGTGTGGCAGATTACTTGAAGTGCCAATGAAGCTGGGCGACACATTGCTTGAACTTGGAATATTATGTGAAGACGACAAATATCTTGAATGTAAAGGAGAGAAAGATGGATATCCATGGGAGTAAGGTGAGAGAAACTGGGAAGCATAAGATCTTTGTGAAGATGCATTTCTTAGATCTACTGAGCTTCTACTGGCACTAAGTAAAGAGGAGTGGTTGTAGGAGGATCTAAGCGAGAGATGCATGTAGGAAGTGCTTGAGAGAGATGCTGTAGGGGGCCCTATTTGTATGGCAGAGGATGATGGTATAGAGGATCGTACAGAAGACAGTGCAGGGGAGGAGCCCAGAGATGCAGGGCTTGATGATAGTAATGGTGTGGATTCTAAAGCTGGAGGGTCACCCGTGTTAGTTCTTACATTTTGCTTGCAAATGGGGCAGAACGTTCTCCAAGTAGTGAGCCAAGAGTCGACACAGAGAGCATGAAATTCTGGAACACATAACATAACTCAAACAGTAAGAAATGAAGGAAAGAAATTAAAGGAAGAATGAAGCTTTATCACATTTCACTAGATACTCCGAGAATCTTCGAAGCATAAATTTTTCATCCATACCAAACATTTTCAGCCATGTAAACATTCTCATCTAGATTAAAAAGAATATAAAAAATATATCTTACACGGTTCACATGATTTTTATTCTCCTACTATATCTTACAAACCATTTCTCTAAATATGTAATCTCTCAAATCCTTAGCTAATCAATTACCTCGAGTAGAAGTGCTTGTTTTGGGATGAGTATGATGTAAGATAAGTATTGGAGGAAAAAGGGCCTTCAATCCCTTTGACCGGATAAGCTATGGCTAACAATTCAAGGAAATGCCTTTCAATGACCTTTCTATGCCCCAACCCTCACTACGAACAACAGATAGGTTTCAGGGAAAAAATCCTGGTAAGATAGGTTTCAATTCAAAAGAATATGTGTTATGATATCTATCAGTTAATTAAGCATCTTGGGCAACAAAAAAAAAAGAAAGATTTCGATCTCCTGGTAATGGCAGTGCAGTCCACAAAAACATGGTTAACATGATAAAGCTGAGATACTTGAATGCCAGAATTGAAGTTTAATGTTGGTAATTTGCATTAGATAATGTTCCTAAATGTATAGACCCTTT
Source organism: Coriaria nepalensis (assembly GCA_027186245.1). Classification (NCBI taxonomy): domain Eukaryota; kingdom Viridiplantae; phylum Streptophyta; class Magnoliopsida; order Cucurbitales; family Coriariaceae; genus Coriaria; species Coriaria nepalensis. Next base: position 4,383,727 of record CP114500.1, on the reverse strand, counting down.
ACTAAAAAGAACTTCCAAGGCCCCTCAAATGACCTTAAGATTTCACCAGTTCCTAGTTCACTTAGTTTCATGTTCCATCTTACCCATGCTTTATAAACCTTTAAATAGTGTAAATGGAAGATAATCCGTTCCCTTACACTAAAATATATGGTTAACCAAAAGGCTACCAGCCGTGACTACAAAAGTTCATTTGGTCCAGAAGAAAATCTGTAAATATAGTACCCGCTACTACATATGCTATTAACAAGGTTCAATAGGAAACCATATTATACAGTTAAACTGAAGGCACTAAATAAATACGAAAATATCATGTGTGAGGGAACAAGAAGAACATACTGTGACGACAAGGTAGAATTCTGAGCTTCTCACCAACAGCATAGTCCTCGAGGCATATGGCACATGTTACTGAAGTACAGTTATCCTCTAAAACAGATGTAAATATCAGACTTGGCATAGCTTTCACTAAACAACTACTCATCCCATGAAATTCTCGTACACGAGAAGCATGAGGCCTTTCAGGTCTTATATGATGCCTGCGAAGAAAGAAACAAATAGCCAAAACTGCAGACATTGCTAGTAGAGAAATGAAAGAGATTGCCATAATAGACCATGCTGAGTTTTCAAAACTTGGGATTATCCACAGCTCCATATCAGGTATTCCAGCATACTTCTTCAGAGTTTCACCTGCGGCTTTGGTAACAAAGACAGCATTTATGGTAATTCCAGCTGAATTCCCTGCCACTGCCATTTCTTCATGATCAGTACAATTGAAAAAGTGAAAATATTCAGATAATGTCTGAAAATATCCAACATCAGTACGTTAATTTTTCAGATTACCTACTGTTCCTAATAAGATAGTGAGAAAGGGTGGAATAAGAAACTCAATAATGCACCACTAGTCCAAAGACTCTAGGAAGTTTGAAATGTTAGGAAACTTACCCCAAAATTCATACCATGCCTAACAGTTCTTATGTGTAATGTCAAGATCTCAAACACAAGAGTTTATGCCAATCATAAAAGAAGAAATTGCATTAGATTGAAGATCTAACGCTAGCACACATGCAGAATGCAATTTACCTTCTACACGAGACATTAAAGAAACGCTATTATATTCTAGTAAATCTTAAAATGATAAGTCTGAAGAGGAAAAAGATCATTACTAGCGACCAAGATGCCATCATTTTCATTGTCATAAACAACTGCCGCCTTAAACCCAGCCCTTTGGGCTCTTCGAACTTTATCCTCAAAGCTACATCCTCCTCTAATAATGAGAGCAAACGGTAAGCTAGTGCTTAAAACTCGGTCAGCCTTATTAGTCAATGTGGAGCAAGCATCAAGGGGATCTGCCACGTACAACGACCCACATTGCCCCGAGCCTTTTATTCCTGGAGCTGAAATCAGAAACATGACCAAATAAGGAATTTGATAAACCGAAAACAAATAATACAAGCATGTCAATCAAAGCATGATGGCCATTACAAGCTCAGGAAAAAAAGATCTGAATTAAAACTGGTTTGCCATCCATGTGTAAAATACAGTCATAGGATAAGCATAATTTCAAATTTCAAATCTCAATCTTTCCCCTATCTGATAGCATCTTGAAATATGAATCCAGAATTGCTCATTTACACGATGCTTCACCCCACCCCCACCAAAAAAAAAAAAAAAAAAAAAAAAAAAAAAAGAGAAAAGAGAAATAGAGATATTTAAAATGAAAAATAAAAGGAAATCATCCATATAGGGAATTTCTGCAACTTTCCAAGAAGCCGAGCATTAAAGGTTAAAAAAAAGAGAAAAAAAAACCCCCGAGATGAGACAAACCGAAATTAGCTTCGACATCCTCGAAAGAGAGAGTAATGTTGTTCGCAATCAATACCACGTTTGCTGACGTCCTCGAAAACCCAATCACCAGAGAGAAGAACAAAAGCGCAACGAGTTGATTCATAGCAGCAGCAATCGGACTTCAACGCAGAAGCCCTAATTCCTTAGGCAAGAGGGAGTGGCAAAAAGAAAGGGGAAGAAAGATGGAAACATCAGAAGAATTAGGGTTTTGACAGAGAAATGGAAACATCAGCTTCCATTCTCAGAGTGACAACATATGAATCTTCTCGTTATTAATTCTTACTTTAGATGCTTTTGTAATATTCGGGATTTGGATTTTTGGATTTTTGGATTTTTGGATTTTTGGATTTTTGGATTCTGGATTTAACGGTTGGGAATTTTGGTTTCCCGGTAAATGAAAAAACTGGAATGTCGGAAAGAAAATGGTTTTATAAGTCCACTGAAATTCAAATATAGAATGTTTTATCTATTAAATTAATTAATTTATAATAAATTGTTATATTATCTACAAACTCTAAAAAAGACGAGTTAATGATTGCTCAATTGGCTTTGGCCGCATGCATATTCAAGACAACTCTATCATCAAGTTCATTGAACCTGACCCTCCAATATATTTCCAGGTTTGACCATTTTTTGCTCTCCACATTGACTCCAAGTCTACATCTTAGGTCATTTACGTTAAACTCGAGAAATACAAACAGTTATATAATGTAATTAATATTGTTAAACGAAAGAACACCACCGCGCGATTGGGTTGAGGTTCCTACATATCTTACTTACTTATGATTGTAATTATCATACTCATATCTCTACTGTTAAAAGTATTAGTGCTAATCTTCACCTTTGATTCTAATTTAACTTCTCTCCCAATTTTTAATCAATCTAACCTAATTTGTCAGCCATAATACTACACTAAAGATATTTCTTCCATTCCTTCTTCCTCTTATCTCTTCTTTTCCGTTTCTGCCACATCTCTAACAATGCTCTCCACCTCCGGCAATGCTTTTCCAACTATGGTGTGATTCTCTTTTTGTCCTGGGTGGATTAGATATTCATCATTTAGACAGGTGAAAGCTTGATTCTTTTTATTTTTATTTTCTTTATTATTATTATTAACATATATTTTCATTTGTTACGAAGAGCTCCTCCATCTATAGTATATCTCAAGATTGATACTTCATTCACTAATAAAATGTGGTCGGAGTGGTGGTCGGCCAATCCCGCTCCGACGCTTTAATCAATTTTCTAGAGGGATAGATAGAAATTATATCTGTAAATTTGTTATTCTCTTAAGAAGTATGCATTACTCATTTACATTATGCATGTTAGTTTTTATACATAATCAAGACTATAAGATCCTAAATAGTTTTACACGTGTCTCACTCCCATTATTCAGTATTCTGATCACTTCTTGCTCCATAATAGGTGTTAGCGTTCTCACTATTTGACACAGTAGAAATCTGCTCTTCACTCATGGATCTCTCAGTGTACTATGGTGTTGCCCCAGTTTGACACCTCAACGTGTAGCGACATCACCCTTATTTGACATGCCAGGAGCATGTTCTTTACTCAGGTGTCAATCACTTCCCACATGTCTACTCCTTCGGTGTCTCTACGCCTATGTCTGAATTAAGTGAGGAAATATCTAGCTCAGTCTCAACGTCATCCAACGCTTTTTGTTCCGCTCAGCCATTGTTGGACCGACTGATCTCCCCCTCAGTCTTATTGGACCTTAGCCTTAGCCATTATCTTCTTTCAGCACTCGGTTTCCTTGGGCTCTACTGACCTTGCCCTAGTCTTAGTTTCCACTACTCAGGTCGAGCTGCTTGTCTGAGGTTGTCCTAACATCGGGCATAACAGTTAGCTCTTTGGCATGCAACCTCATTTTGTATGAGTTACGTGGCATTCTGATATTTCCTCTAGCTGACACACTCTTGCGATCTCTACCGACGCCCATCTGTACCGAGGGATGTGAAAGGATGCACGATAATGTCTTAAATGCCCCTTGATCCACGCTTTCATAATTCGTGCTGACCTCTAGCTGACCTCTGCCACACGCAACTGTCACGTTCCTTCCCCTTCCTTCTTCTTCCTTCCTTTTTATATCCACTCGTGCCATTTGTACCATCCGAAGCCTTCATCTCCTCCCGAATCCAGAGCTTTCTTCCTCTCTCCCTGTTTTTTGTGAGATCTGACGCTTCTCACCGCCGCTCTAACCCCCGTAAACTACCGTCTACGTCAACTGTTCAACCGACCATGTCTAACAGAATAAGTAAGTTCTTTTTCCCTTTGTGCGCTCTTCATTTTCTAGGTATTCTTCGCTTTCTTTAATTGTTCTTCATGTTCTTCGTCCATTCTTTATATATGATTCTTCCCGCCTTTTTTTCCTCCTTTGAAAAACACATTTTGATAATAAAAAAAAATGAGCCTAGGGATTGAATGCATAGGTTCCCCCCCCCCCCCCCCTTCTATTGACCCTTAGAACCACAATCCTTCTCTCAGTTACCATTTTGTATGCTTAGTTACTTTTATTTTCATAGGTAGACCTTGAGACCCTCCTTAGTTGTACAATTCCTTAGAATTCCCCCAAACAGCTTTACACGTCTCTCGCTCTCATTTCTCAACATTCTGATCCTTCCCTGCTCCATGATAGGTGTGAGTGCTCTCACTGTCTGATATATCGGATATTTGTTCCCCACTCATAGGTCTCTTAGCATACTATGGAATTGCCTCAATCTGGCACCTCAGAGGCGCCTCAACATATAGTGGTGCCACCCCTGTCTGAAACGCTAGGAGCATGCTCTCTACTCAAGTGTCAGTCACTTTCCACATGTCCACTCATTTGGTATCTTCTTGCCTATATCTAAGTTGAGTGATGAAATACATGACTTAGTTTCAGCATCGTCCAGCGGCTTTTTATTAGGATCAGCCACTGTTAGGCCCATTGATGCCCCCCTCGGTCCTATTAGACTTTAGGCTCATCCATCATCTTCCTTCAACACTCAATTTTCTTGGGCACTGTTGACCCTACCGACCCTGCCCTGGTCTTAGTTTCCACTACTCGGCCTAAGGCTGCGTGTCTAAAGTTGTCTCGGCATTAGGCCCAACAATTATTATTATTATTATTTTAAATCTTTTGATTCTTGTTCTTCTAGGATAACTAGGAAATAAAATTGAGTTCCAATAGGTTTGTACTTTTGGGTATGTTTTATTTTTATGTTTACTACTTAGTAAGATTTGACACTCAGTTTATTAAGATAGATCTTGATTGACTTTTACCATTTTCTCTATTATCTTCCCTCTGGCACTTCTTATTTCTTTTCACCAACTTACATGCCATGCCATTCCAATACGTGGGGGGGGGGGGGGGGGGGGGTGGGGGGGGTTCAATCCCAATCGTATGGCAACAAACCTATGTAGACCAACGGTCGGGATCAGGTCTTCGTTAAATGAATCGTTAGATTCAAGGCACGTTAGATTAATGAAGTTCGCGGGTTACACCCGAATAGAAACATACAAGTCAGAGAAAAGAACTCACGTGAAGGAATAAAAAACAAGGGTTTTGAAGGGGGGGAAAAAGGGGAAAAAATAATGAAATCAATCTTGCTAGAAAATTCGAAGAGGGAAAGGTATAAAAGGAGAAGGTAATAAGACATATTTTACAATTAACATATACCTTTGAGAGCACTAGTCTCTAAATATTGATAATTAAAATGTAAAGTTGGGGAAAATGGGTTCTTTGGATGCAAAACCTGAAGAAAAAAGAAAATCTCAGCTTGTTTGTCAATGCATCAATAGTAACAAAAAAAATGAGAAAATGAGTATAAAATATATGTGAGGAAGTTGTAGAATGAAAGGGTATTTATAAGAAAATTTGAAGATGAGAATGAGTTTAAAAAGTTAGTAAGAGAGGAAGATGAATAATAGGGGAAATAGATGGGGGCGGAATATATATAATAAATGATTGTAATATTTAAGGGGCAAAAAAACAAACAAAAACAAAAAAAATTGTCAAAATGCTGGTTCTTTGATAAGAGGCCTTACCATTACGCCTGCCATGGGCAGAGAGCCCTTAGGGTGGCGAGGCATGCTAGTAGTCAGACAAGAAGAGCCTTAAGGCTAGATAAATACAAAATTCTGAAAACTCAGGTCAGGCGCGCGCTGGACTAGATTAGTTCCTCCCCTATTTGGTCTTATTGTACCAGTGGGGGCTTTGATTTTAGGTAGATTCGGAAACTGTGTAGGGCATCACAATGAAAGGACCCAAATATTAATGATATATCTAATCTTCTATTCTGACACAGCCATCCAGGCAAAACGTCCGGGGCTTCTTTTGTTAATAAAAGAAAATTATATATTTATTTATCTCACCTCATTGGCTCATACATACAAAACGTGAATTAAATGCAGTGAGAAAGACAACCTTGTTGCATCTATAGACTGCTTATAAGTATAAATGGGTTGAGGACAAGAATATGAAATGAGAATCCAAAAAACTTTGCTCCCCCTATTCTCAAAAGTTGTATATGGCTTCCATGCCACCTTTAGATTCCAATAGACAATCCCAAATTGCCCCAAAACAATCATGTGAGCTTGCTTCAAAATACCCGTCCTCACGCTGGATACCATCCTCATTCTCTTCCTCACCATGCTCGTCTCATGATCATTCCGATGGATCTCCGCTCGGCTCTTTCACCCCGCTTCGGTTTTCCGGGGTTCCTTTTTCTTGGGAACACTTACCTGGAATTCCAAAGAAACAAACACCCAAGAAGAAGGAATCAATTACATCATCAATTAGCAAGCATCATCTCCCATTAATGCCTCCCCCTACTACAACTCCACCAACATCTTCTAAGAGATTCAATTTTGAAGAAAAGAGGAAAAATAGTACAATTAGAGAAACTTCTCAAAGTGATCCTTTTCTTGCTGCATTAGTTGAATGTTCCAAGAATGATGATGATGATAGTCAAGATCAAAGATTACAGTCAAACCCCAACCAGGTTTGGGAAGTTGGTCCGAAAGTGACAAGAAGTATAAGTGGTAGGTTTGGTTTTGTTAATCTCTATGCTTCTTGCAAGAGAACTTGTGCTGTTTCTGAATCAATAATCTACCTTCAAAAATCCAATAGGACTTCTTATGATCTAATTCATCACCGTTCTCGCTGATCCACTCGCTGCAGATAAGTCTTCCTCTTTTCTTTTTTGTTTTAGTTTTGTCTTTTAAGTTAATCGTATGTGAGTGGCAAGGTTGATCCGAACTCCTATAAGTTACTGTAATACTAAAGAGGACTGCTCTGTCTCCTATTAATTCTTATTATTTTATGATAATGTTTGGCTGTATTTCATGTGATGTTTACGACAGTATCATTGAGTGAAGTTTACTTGATCCCCATGTGGGTACGTACAAGCTGGTGGACCATATATACATATATATAATATATAGTCTAGAGCCACAAAATTAATCATTGACTTTTTTTCTTTCTTGTTTATGATCATGTTGTCCTCCATGTTGGGAAGACGATGCTGTATTTGGTGATGTGTTATTTAAATGAGGATGAAGCCATGATTGGTAGTTGAGCTACCTTCTTTCTCTTAATTAAATATGTATCAATAGCACTTTCTTACATAATTTTGTGTGTGGACAACTATGGCTCTTTTTCTTTTAAAATTTTCAAGTGGATGATCACCTTAACCTACGGCTTTCATTTTCGAAGATGAATAGAGAAGATGTTAACCATATATGTTTACGGCTATGTCATAGAAATTTGGACTTCTAACTCAAAATAATTACCATAGTGATTCATTTTTTAACTTACCGAATTTCTAAAACGTTCCTATGGTGGACGATTGTACTTTTTACATCTATACGTTGTTAATTAATTGAAAATCTTAGGTGGAGTAGTGTACAATATTTATAGGAGATTAATATATTTCAATCACACAAAATTGATATAATAATATAAAACAGACATATATATACGATTGAGAAGAATCTATTTCCTTTCCTATAAATATAATATACTAAAAATTTCCTTTGATTATAATGTCCAAATCAGCTATTGAATATAAAGTCTAGACAGTATACAACTTATCTAGCCCCAAAAAAAAAAAGTAATCCTACACGACGGATGAAGAAATTGATCGAGAAGGAAAATGATCAAAATAATATTCCTGAAATTATGTGAATATATATATATTTTCCTTTAAGAGTTGTACGAAACCTTTTTAAGCATCCCTTAATTAACTTTCAGAGCAGCACTCTTTCGTCCTGAGTAATGGTTACTGTGGCCAGTAAAAAGATAATAATTAATATTGTACGGATACAATTGCCTAGGCTTTAAATTCGTTTGACATTGAAAGGAGTCTAAATCTCTTTTTTCACATGGTTGAGGCCAATTTTTGTTTCATATCATTTGAGCTTTCTCTGATAGTTCTTGGTAGGTTGTAATTAAGCAGCGTAGCTTTGGATATGTAAACATGATAGGGGAATCCCTTTGCCAACTTTGTTTTTTTTTTTTTTTTTTTTTGTGTGTGTGTCACTAATGATTGAAGCTACGTGATATGGTGGACGTTTTTATTTTTTATTTTTTTCCAAATTAAATTGAAAAATGGTAGTGGGATGGACTTCAAAATATGGAGAAGTTATGACGAAGAAGAGTGGGCCAGCTTCGAGGTCACTCTTGAATTCCAAATCGGATCAAAGTGCCATGGAAATCATATTTTGAATCTAGACTATTTTGAATATGATTTATCAAAATTTCAATGTCATTTTCATGATTTTGATTTGTGAGAACCAGCATAATAAGTGTTTGCAAATTATATGATTAAGCTTGATACTACAACTGATCTGATTTGGTGATTTTAATGAACTAATGCAAAAACTCTTGGCATTATTACTATGAAAATCTGTTTTCTTTGAGATAGTTTGAATGAACTTTATATATAGTTTTCAATTCTAATATGCTATAATTATATCTGTGTTTATATTCATTCCTTTCTTTTATTAAAATTTTCAAATTAGAGATGTGCACAACGGTTGCCTATTTAATTTTTGGGCAATAACTTATCTTAGTACACTTACTATTTTGATACGAACATAGAATGATGAGCTGAGTTATATGTATGAGCTGAGTTGAATTTACTGTAGAATGATGAGCTGAGTTATATGTATGAGCTGAGTTGAATTTACTGTAGAATGATGAGCTGAGTTATATGTATGAGCTGAGTTGAATTTACTGTAGAATGATGAGCTGAGTTATATGTATGAGCTGGGTTGAATTTACTGTAGAATGATGAGATATGGCTTGTGAATCATAATATTATGATAGTTGACAAATTTCAAGTTCGAACGTGTCTTATTTTAAAGATTTTAAGTTAATAGGACAAGTTTGTTTTGGCTTTGTGTGATCATGTAACTTTAGATTTCTTGTGCATCTCTAAATATCTTTAGTTTCCTGCGTGTTCCAGCGTATTGGGTTACGACGATAAATATATAAAACCATTCCTACTAACCTCAAAATGACAAATTTTAGGGTCGAATTAAGTATAAAAATGCAGTTTTATGAATCACGTTTACACAATCAATTTGCACCCAAAGAATTTGTATTCATTATCTGTGCATGACACGATGACGCTCTCTCTTGCGAAATCGATCGAGCATGAACTCATCTGTGGCAGCTAACCTTGGCGGTGCAGCTGCCGCAACTGAGCCAGTACCACCACCCTCATTTGGTTGGGATGCAGATCCCACATCCTGTGTAGCTCTGTCCTTGTACAGCTCAGGATGTTCTCTTCGGAGTTTCTCAGCATAGTCCCTGCCACGTTGAAAATAATCTGCGCTATAGCTTGAGGGAATGCTTAATTCTGATTTGGACCTACCACCCATCAGTCTCTTTTCCTGCAGAAGCTTTTTGGCTGCCTCTGTTTCCTCGATATTTCTCAGCTTGTATCTGCATTCCAATACAAACAAACCCAAAAGAATTGAGATTTCTTGGACACATACTTGGTCATATATATTAAAATAAATAAATAAAAAGTTCAGACGAACATATCAGATCCATTTGGATTTGGTTATCAGATAGTCATTATCACTACAAAAACAAAAAGGAGCACCCTAGTTCAAGTTTGTTGGGTTTTCCTTTTTCCGGGAAATTATATAGAGTACTAGATTGGTTCTGTAGGGCAGAAGTACGTTTTAATATAGGTTATAACAAAAACAGGATAATGTAATTTCAAAATAAAAAAGAAAAAGGAACAGAACTAGGCAAAGGCATAGCAGAATGAGAGGAGGTAGGAAGAGAGGAGCAAAGAGATTATAAATCTTCTCAACTCAACACCAAGGTATTACTTAATAGATAATATGTTTCTCTAATACATGCACCAGAGCCACTAGTTGATAACTAAGGGCACGGAACCATAATCCTGAAAAATTGAATAAATAAATAACAATACTAGAAAACTCTTAACACTAAGCATAATCCAACTTAACATTCATGTAGCCTGTCAAGAAATCATAATATTTTCACGCAGCCGCTAGATGTTATCTTAAGCTTCCTCTTTTAATTTTCCAAACATCAGCATTCATGGAAAAGAAATTATCCATCTCAAATATACCTCTCTTGAAACTACAATTACATCATAACTTGATTTGTCAAACATGTCACTTTAATAACTTGTCAGTATTTAGCATGATGGCCTCCAAACCAGTTAACTTGGGAATCATGAAATCCTTCTCCACAAATTCTTTACACTACAAATCCATTTGGAGAATAATATTATCCAGTTTCACCTAGTTCCCAATATTTATTGCCGCCTTAGGCTAATTCCACCCATTAGAAATTCCAAAATAATAGTACATCTTCAACCTCAGTATTTAGCATGATGGCCTCCAAACCAGTTAACTTGGGAATCATGACATCCTTCTCCACAAATTCTTTACACTACAAATCCATTTGGAGAATAATATTATCCAGTTTCACCTAGTTCCCAATATTTATTGCCGCCTTAGGCTAATTCCACCCATTAGAAATTCCAAAATAATAGTACATCTTCAACCTCAGGCATACTAAACCTTCACAGGCATAAAGTTTGGCAGTGAGAGAGGAATCTTTACATCGCTATTTACAAAAAGAAAGCCTCTATAACAAATACTTCCAATAAATAACAGAGCTCCCTGGTTACTGAGAAACATAAACTTCAACCCAATTGTTTACTCGAGGAAAGAACAGTGTTGTTCCCTATTACATTAAAACGAGCTCCCTGGTCCCTAGCTTGGAAAGAAAAGTAAATTCAAAACAATTTCATCAAGAGAGAAAAATAAATGCAGTGGGCTGTCTACCTACCACTAAGGCACCTTCATGATACAAAGACTATCAAGAGCAAAGCAACAATTCCAATGCCAATACAAATGTGTCATGTGATGAAACAAAGTATATAAATTTATTATTTAAACTATGTCAAAAAAGGACAGTAGGAGGCGTACTCAATGGGTAGCTGAATCTCAGCAATTCCAGTAGTCCACTGAGTAGAACTTTCTTCAGAGTTTCTTTTCTTCACCTGACAACAAGGGGATGTGTAAATACCAGCACTCTAGGCAAATAGAAGTTATCTAGAAGAAGTGTAGTAAAGAGCATAAAGAGCAATAATACAAGGACTAGGAACTTACTTTCAGATGCTCTGGGATTTTGTACAGTTCATCTTCAGCGCGTTTTAATTCCTTCTCAGCTTGATCAATTGGTTCAATTTTTCTTCCCCTTTTCTTCGCTAATTCTTGCTCGACATAGTTCACCCTGTTGAGCAGAAGCAACAAAAAACTTCAAATTTTAGTAATTTTTATTGGGTCACCATCCAATCTATAAATATGTAGACAATTAAATAAGAACGATAAAAAAAGGATAATACATATTGGGATCTTCAACCATGACAGCAGTTTCCTGAGCAAAAGTATCCTGAAGAACCAAATCGTCCTTGTCTCCATCTGGTCCACCACTTTCATTCCTAATGTTACTAGGCTCAGAGACCTTCTTAGCAAGGCCAGAGCCGCCTTGCTGGGACACTGTGAGAATTGCAGGGATTCCCGATTTCTTTTCCCTCTGTTTCTGAAGGAATTTCACCTCTTTCAATACCATCCTGCGCTCATCTTCTTCTTCTTCATCTGATCCATCAATAATCTTGTTCTTAACCGGGTCTCCTCCCTCTCTATCTTCACTACCCTGAAAACTTCTTTTCCTGAAATTCTTCTTCTTCCGCTGTTGCTGCTCCATAAGAGTCTACAACAAGACCAAAAAACTAAATTTGAAATAAAAGCCTCGAACTCTCATCCTTTTGGAAATTTTAATTATTTTTACTCCTCTGGCCTTTGGCTCCTGTTCTCATAGTCAGAAGTATTTAAGAACCCATTCAATTAGAGGCTTGATGGACTTTAGCGCATTTAAATATTTAAAAGCCATAATCAGGTGGATCTCGGTTGAAACATATTGGACTTGGTTCAAAATCAAGCACAGCACGAATAAGTCAAATTTGGGGCTCGTTAATTCCAACCAGAGGAAGTTATAGCTTTCATGGAATCAAATCCAAAATCTCAAATTTTCACAGCGACATAACAAGAATCAGGAGAATTTCACAAAATCGCAAGTAATTGGATTTCAATTACCATTTGAAATGCAATTGAAATACTGAATGTAAAACCAAGCACCGAAGCAACCCGTGCAGGAATCCAAACGGAAGTAAACGTAGCACCATTCATTTCATATGCTATTAAAAAAAAAAAAAAATCTGTAACCTAGAAATTGATTGCAGGTGAAGGAATAAGGGGAAGAAAGACATCCCTCCACTTCATGATGAAAAGGAAGAAACGTAGTTCCTAAGAAGACGTACTGCCAAAAGAAGACGACGTAAGTGTGATAATGTCGGCGAAGATGGAGGAGGTGGTATCCTCTATATAGAGAGTTTCGGCTACCGGCCCGTCGCGGAAGCGAGAAAAGGTGGCAGAGGGAGTGGGCTACCTAACGGCAACCGGCCGAAGAGAAGTTTGTTTTGTTAAGAAAAAAAGAGTGAAAAGAGAATTTTAGGATCTGATTGCCAACGTATTTTAAATAATAATAAATATATATTAAATTATTATTTTTATTAATTTTTTTTGCATTGATTATTTACTGTTTAAGAAAATAAGTAAAAAATAATTTTTAAATATAATTATGATTAAAAAATTAATTTTATATTTTAAATATGTTATCAATCAAAATTTTAGCCCTTTTTAAAATTTATAAATTAATTTTTGTTGTTGTAAAAAGAACATTAGATTACCATCTAAAATTTTATATAAATTATAATTAATCTTAAAATATATTATAATTATAATAAATTTAAAATTTAAACTAAAAATAGAATTAACTTATAATTTTTTAAGAGATTAATTTTTAATGATTAATTCAATCTAACACGATTTTATCTGATTTAAAAATTTGAAAAAATAATTTTTTATTTTTAAAATATCTCTTAATTAATTTAAATTAAATTTATTTATTTTTCTTTATCCTAATTTTTATACTTTTCCAAAATTTCCCCCCAGTTTTTTAAAAAACACTCCATTGTTGGTTGGAGCTCGAACTCCATGGCCATGGAGTTTCATTCAAGATCTGTTTTTAAACACTATTTTTTGCTCCAGATCTGCTTTTGGTTTTCTTTTTTCCCATAATTTCTGAACAGATTTTACCCTCATGGATGTTATGGACAAAGCTTATAGGGTTTGTTGCAGAAAAGCTTTCTAGCACCTGTGTTATAAGACAACAAAATCTTGAGGAAAGCAACAGAAATTTTTAGCATTTTTTTTCTCTCTCCTGTTAATAAATATGCCATTTTTCTAAAGAGCTAGAGAGAGATATGGGCAAGCAATGACCTTGTTATCTCAGTGGATTTACAAGTGAGTTCTTATTTTACTTCATTTTTTCTATTTTTTTAGTTTTTTTATTTTAAAGAGATATTTTGTTACGATCCGATTTATCAGATCCGTAACCGGCGTGAAAACTATGCAACTAAAGATACCTAAGTTGTAATAAATTTGTATATATAATAACCATAATACAATAAATAGTGACTATGAAAATAATGATGCTATAAAATAGAATAATATGTAAAATAGAATTTGTAAGAAACAGAACGAAATAGTAAAATGGAACAGAATAGAATCTATAAAAAATAAATAGAATATAATCTGTAAAAATAAAATAGAACAGTAAAACAGGATAGAATAGTAAAACAAAACAGAATAGTAAAACAGAATAAAACATAATAGAATCTAGAAAAATTAAATAGAACAGTAAAATAAACAAAACAAAATATGGTAACAGAACCGAACAGTAATAGAAAATCAAACCGAGACATGTTATGCAGCAGTTTCCTTAAAATAGATTCGCCCCTTCACGTCGGTGCAGAAGATTGAACGGCGTTTGTCTCCTAGGATACAACGGAGATGAATAGTAAAATTGCACCACCGAACTATTCCCGGCGAACTCAAACAGTGGCTCGAACTCTACCACACTAGAAACTTTGAATTCTAGAGGGAGGAAGGAAATTAGAGGGATGAGAGATTTAGTTTTTGATTGTGTGTTTTCAAATGGGAGGAAAATGTCTATTTATAAACTCATGAGGGAAGAAGAGATTAATGAGAATTAACTTGGGTTCAATTTAGGTTTAAATATGATGAAATTAAATTTCATCATTTCATCTTCAACTTTTCATCTTTAAACCTTTCATCTTCTACAAAAGAAAAAAAAATATCTGGGAGAATAACAAAAAGGAGGGTTAAGGAAAATCGGGTCATTTTCTGGCCGACATTCGACGAGCCCAAGTGTAGGCACACACGAGCTAAGCCCGATCCGGTCCGGATTTGCACCCCCCTACAGGAGTGAGTAAGAAAGAGCATTCTAGTTGATATTTTATTACCCATTAACAAATGTGCAATTCTATATAAACACTCTCTCACTTATTCTCCTTTCGAATGTGAGATAAAATTTTCTCCTTTATTTTTTCTTCAAACCATTTCAATGGTTATACTTTGAAATTCAATTTCTCATTCACTCATTAATCATTTTGAGCGTACTATATACCGATTCGAAGCTCTGACGAAGGAAAATCCGAATCAGCTTTGACTTTTCGTTTACACGAAGTGGGCCCCACTCAAAATCAAGCATAAACATTGCATGTTGATATGCTAATTTTCCAACATAAGTATATGAAGAATCCACGATCACACAACCCTCACACGCTTCTTTTCTTACTTACTTTCTTATGTCATAACTTGTCAAAAATGTTCAACTTAAGATTTTCTCTCCATAAAAAAAAATCAGAATTTATATTGCATAAGTATAGCATGCTGCCGTATAACAAATCCATTGCTAAACCTATCAGTGAAAGTAAAACATAAATATACAATATTCTACATCTACTATATTTTATACCATTTCTAATTACCGGCAACAAATCTCCTGAAAGCTCTATTTCTTCACTAATCTGAAAATATTTTTTGTAAAATGAAGTATAAAACTTAGTGAGTAATAACTATAACATGTTATGAGTTTAAAACCATGAAAGATACAACTCGCCAAAACTATTTCAAATCATGCATTTTTGTAAAATTGTACGAACTTGCATACTTTCTATAAAATCATTAAAATCTAATCATTCGCATTTATAGGTTTGCATCAAATAAGACATAACTGTATTTTCATAAAATAGTAAAATTAAGAGTTAAAAACCAGCATAAATGTCACCCTTCAACACGTTTTTAGCAAAACATTTTCATAAAGCAGTATAGATTTGCATTTGTACAGTAAAATCATTGAAAGAGATCATTTGCAATTCAATATTTAGGATATACTTGAACATACTTAGGGTTGTTTTCAAAAACATCATCAAAAGTCAGCGAATTTATATCATTCATAAATCAGCATGTATATATATCATTCACAAAACCATGAGTATAAGAGACAAGAAGTGATCATATGATACCTTACTCCCACTTAAGATTCAAGAGGTGACCCTCATGACACTTTGTTCTTATTGACACTTTGACAAGAAGTTTAAAAATGAGGGGCCATTATAGTAATGTCCCACCGTTGTTTCCCTTCACCCGTAAGGACGATACCTAAAGAAGCGATTCTCTTGTAACATGACCTACCACGTAGGTATTCATAATTCATAACATGACTACTATGTGCACATAGCCCATCAATTCCAATGTTGAATTAGGTCTCATCACAAACTTCATCACTTTAAAATTCATACATTACATAGTTTGCCAAACATAAGACATATACTTATAAAATCCATACATTCAAATCCTCATTCAAATCAACACATTCATAAAACAGTATATACAGAACATAGAGTCAATGAAATTTTCATTCTAATCCATTAACTTACAAAAATTTGCATAAATAGCAAAAGCCAAGAAATAATATAAACAATCCTTGAATAACTTTTCAGAAATCAGTATGTAGCAATAAAAGCTATATAATGGCAAAAACATCTCTTAAATAACTTAAGACCATTGAAACTAACAGGCTGTAGTAATATCTCACCATTATATAGAATAACAATCATGAAATAGCTTAAACACCTTTTATTTATCTTTATATAACTTTCAATAGCAGCATATAGCATAAAATCCATGAAATGGAAAAAATATCTTTTAAATAACTGAAACTCATTAAATATAACAAAAACATTTTTTAACAACTTAAAACCATGTAAAAGATACATGATGTAATTATCATTCACCGTTTCCTCGCTGGCCCTAATCTGTTTAGACCTCCGATGGCATGGGAAGGTGCTCCTCCAATGGATCTAAGCATCAAAATATGTGAAGATGGACAACATAACTATTAGAGATGTCTAATACATTTCAATTAACTAGTAGCTAAACTACCCTTCACCCTCGAGTTCTAATTTTACTTTTATGTAGCTTAAATTAAGATCTTTACTACTGTTATAGCAGATTCTGACCCGTAGACCTATTGACCCTATCGACCAATCGAGTAATTCCTATACTGTGGGCGTCGAGTGCATTGACAAGTTAAGGCATTGACCCATCGACCCATTGAGTAATTCCTATATTCTGAGGCGTCGAATGTGTCGAGGCATTGAGCTGTCGACCCATCAACCCATCGACTCTTTGACCTATTCTTATATTGAGAGCGTCAACCCCGTCGACACCTTTTTCCTACTGAAGGCATCGACCCATCTACCCCTTCATATTTTGAAGGCATTGACTCTTTGCATCTAAACCTCAACATAATCAGACCTTGCTAACTTAGTAAAATATCTAAACCTTAATTTCATCTTGACACCTTATATCTTATAGATTCCACTCCTAATTTTGATATATTATCAAAGAACTACTAATTTCAAGTCTAAGAACAGAGAAGATCCTTACCAGAATTCGTCCTTGGCTAATATGCTCTATTTAGACTACATAGGTTCATAATCCTGGTGTGTGAGCGAGAAAATCCTTCCTTTCACCTTCACTAATGCTCGCTAAGGACAAAGGAAGGAATTCCTTTGGTTTTTGCTAGAATTTTCTCAAGGATAGAGAGAGTGGAAATTTTCTGGTCAATGAAGTTGCTGAAGTCGTGCGTACGGTACGAAGCTGAATCGGCATCATTTTATACTATGAGAGAGAAAGGTGAGATGGTGACTTCCTACCACCTCATCATTTTTGTACTATATATTGTACAGTAACAATATAATATTTTTATTATATTATTATCATTATTAGATTAATAACTTCAGGCTAATTGCTTATGCCCAAACTGAACAGCAACAAGTAATTCCTTATGCCCAAACTGACTGGCATCTCTAATTCTCTAAACCGACATGTCTGATTCTCTAAATTGACATGTCTGATTCTCTAAACCGACATCTCTAAACCGGCATCTCACATTCTTAATGCCAAGACCGACATCTCTGATTCTCTAAACCGGCACTTCACGTTCTCTATGCCAAAACTAACAGGCATCTCACATTCTTCCCCCTTAAGAAATTCGGTCCCCAAATTTCAAACATTTACCTTAGACTACATCAAGACAAACATATGCAATATCAATTATATGCATAAGATGAACTAGGTTCTAATCATTTGACCGAATAAATGAGGGTACTTCCCTCGCATTTCATGTTATGCTTCCCATGTTGCTTTGTTCTCATAATCATGATTACGTCATAGCTCTTTCACTAAACCGACATCCTTATTTTAAAGGCACTTTACTTTGCGATCAATCATCTTAACTAAATGCTCCTTATATGACACATCTTGCTTAAGTTGAACTGAATCAATTGCAACACATGAGATGGATCCGGTATATATTTCTAAAGCATTGAGACATGAAAGATTGAGTGTACCTTTGCAAGGGTTGGTAGAAGGGCTAACTGATAATCCACTACCACAATCTTTTCTACAATCTCAAAGGATCCTATAAACCCTGGACTTAATTTTTTTTTTTTTTCTTACCAAATCTCATTACCCCTTTCATTGGGTTCACTTTTACGGAGACTAGTTTATCCGCTTGAATCTCAAGCGGTCATCTTCTTCAATCTACATAATTTCTCTGATGACTTTGTGCTATTTTCATCCTTTAATGAATACTTTCAATTGCTTCTATTGTGGCAACAATAGTGTCGGCCCTAGTAGCCACATCTCTCTAACTTTATGCCAGTGAATTGGAGATATGCATTTTCTTACATTAAGAGCTTCATATGGGGTCACACCTATTGTTCATTCTTAGTTGTTGTTGTAGGAGAATCCTACTAATGGCAAGAATTTACTTCATGAACCTCGAAAATCTATCATATAGGGTTGTAACATATCCTCAATGTATGGATGGTTCTTTTAGTCTGACTATCAGATGACCAATTTTGTGAATCGATCGATTACAGCCCAAATCGAATCACACCCTTTTATAATTCTTGGTAATCCGACTACTAAATCCATTGCTAGTTGTTCTCATTTTCATTCCGGAATTTCAATTGGTTGTAGCTCTTCTTTAGGTTTTTGGTGCTTAGCTTGATTCCTTGACAAATGAAATATTGGTTTGCAAACTTTTCCACATCCTTTGTCATTACTGGCCACCGGGGGCTCTTCTTAAGGTCGCTATACATTTGAGAGATTCATGGCTCTTCAAGGCTCATGAAGTAAATTATTGCCATTATTTTAGGGATTCATTGAGATAATTATGTTATTAACTCTTGTTATAATGATTCTTTAAATTTGAAAAATTATTATAACAAAGTTATATATAAATTGATTTTGGGTGTGATTTTTTATATAATTTTTGTTCGTTTAAAAAACATATTATTAATTTAGATCTTTCGCTAACTTGGGTTTAAAAAATACTAATTCGTAGCAGTATATTTTGTTATATTCAGTGGGTTTAAATAGAAAATATTGGACTAATTTAGGAGAAAATTTGGATTTTAGGTTCAAACAGGACAAAATTCTGCTGGAACTTATATCAATAAATGCTTATTAAAACGCCATTGATTTCAGACAAGCGATTAGAATATACATAAGATAATGAAAAAAAGAGAGGCGTGCTGGTAGAGGAAAGAAAGAGGCAAAAGCATGCCATGAAGGGAGAAGTTGTCTGACGCGCCAAGAAAGAGAGAGCCGCAAGGGAGATGGTAGGGATGATGAATAGTACTAATAATAATAGGTCACGTTTTAATATGTTGCAGGGGGCCAAGCTTTCATCGACTCTAACAACATGTTGGATTTCGAAATGCAAATAGTGAATTTCGGATTCCTAAATACAAAATTTGCTGCCAAAGAGCTATGTTACTCGCATTTTACTCCTACTTCCTCCTACTGCAGCACGCTAAGCAGCTATAAAGTGAGACGACCAATCATCAGTATTATATTTACTAATTCATAACGATTTAGTTTCATGGCTAACTCAAAATAACTTGACCTTTCTGCAGATCCAGATATCATTTATTTAGGTAATAGGATAGATCCCTTTTCGAAGGGCACAGAGGTCAAACTGTTCTTTACATACCACTCAAGAGCCGACCGGAATATTCAATCCCCTATCTAATGGAGCCTAGTGGATCCTGACTGATGCTTCCCTGGTCCTGTATGCAGCTGGAGGGTCTTGCTTGGAACAACCTGAAGTACGCCTGCTTGTTCTGCCAATGAATAGCGAATGACCATTTAAGTAATCAGTAGGTTAAAAATTGGACATCTAGTCAGAAAAGATTTGGAAAGGTCTAACAATCAATTATGAAATGAAATAACATCAACCCAAATGTAACAGAGATTTGGCCAAAAAAAAAAACCGAAAAATTATCTAACTGAGAAAATTCCACTCAGAAATACCACAATGTTCAACAACATCTAATGTTTGGGATTCTATAAACTTATTATAGGAAAACAACACTTCAGTGATGATTATGGTACCCAACATCAAAATGATTAAGCATTATCAAAATACTTGAAACAGAGGACAATGGGTAGAAAGACAACCCTTATTCTGTTATCACCAAAAGGTATAGAAATAATGGAGTCCACGGTGATGGTGTTATGGAACTTCATTTGTGAATTTAATGCATATTTTGAATTACAGAGAAATATTGACCTTACAAACCACAGAAAAACCTCCATTATATGAACATTGTGTGGGTCCTAACTCACCTCTTTCACAAGATGCACGTCAACAGTTTCTTACCAACTACTACAAGGGAAGATTTATCAAAAGAAAACAGACATTTTAAAAGGGACAATTCTATGACAACTTATTCCCCAATACTCACTGTAGTGTCTTCGGATCAACTTACCATACTTCAAAAGGAAAAAGAAAAAGAAAAGTACAAAAAAAAGAAAAAAATCATAGAAATTATTGCTAGTATCCTATAATTTTCTTTGGTAAAACATTCAAGGCAATAAAGCTTCCTCTTCAAACATTTACATATGGATCCAATTCCTCTACATTTCAAAAAATGTGCAGTGTACCTAAATGCACGTCATGCCAATGTGGGACCATAAGTTCCAGGATAAGACGTTTGAACTTATGGTCCTTACATTGGCATGGCGTGCATTTAGGTGTCCCGCACATCTTTGCAATGGAGAGGAGGTACTTCCTATAAAATATATATAGAAAAGCAAAAGCTTCCTCTTCTAATGGCGAGTACAAGATCCCTTATGAGTGTTTTAAAGGCTTAGAAAATGTTACAGCTGATGTCAAATAATTTATATGAAGAAAGTCATTAACAAAACACATGGAAAGATGGATCTTTTTACAGCGATCATAATATTAGAAACTATGCAATTGCAGCAGAGTCATCTAGATACATGATTAACACCACTTGATTAATTCAATGCTTGTTGATGAAAGGATACTTATAAAACTTCTACCAGAAGACTGCAGAATTTGGAAAATATCAGCAAAAAAAATAAAAAAATGCAGCTGCCAGTACTAGAACAATGTTAAATCGGAGCACATACTGATTGACATACTGTATACTAGAGTTCATTCAGTAGTAGCACTAGAGGCAGGAAAAGATATCAGCAGATCTGTAGATGGTAATTTTAATGACCTTTCTTAACCAGCCAACAGAACAAACAAACTAAGTAAATAAATAAAATAAAAAATCAGTCATCTGTACACTTCATAATGTTTATAATATGACAGTATTGCATTCAAGAAGATGTTGCCTGAACGCTAGCATTTTACACGATCCTGCTCTAGAATGGTTCATGATTCAAGCGAAATTATGAAAAAATAGCCCTAGAAATGAACAAAATTCTCGCATAAATAAAAATCATTGTAAAATTTTCAAAACTCACCGGAAATTCGAGCGACCTGTTCAGGAGTGAGTTTGGCAGAGAATCCACTAGCAGCAGTCTTGTAACTGTAAATCAGACCCTCCTTTGCAGCCTCGTCGCTAGAAACGTACACGAATTATAGCAATCAATTTTTAGTTTTACTCAAGTTTCACAGAATTGGAGAGAGAGAGAGAGAGAGAGAGCAGACCTTCCGAGAACAGAGGCAAGAGTGTGGACGTAATAAGCCTCGGGCTCCTCATCCTGAGGCCTCTCGGTGTAAACAATATGAACTGCTGATGATGTCGAGGATGAGTCTACGGGGGCGGCGGCGCCGTCAGCAGCCAAGCTAATGGAAATTATTGAAATCAAACCAGAACAAAGCAGAAGAGAAAAGAATGTGCAAGTGTGCAAGTGCGTCTTCCCATTTACCTTCCCCTTTTATTAGGCAATCTCCGTGTTTCTATAAGTATTTAGATTTTATTTTATTTTTATCGGTGAATTTGACGAGGCGATTCAGGCTTTGTCGCCCCTCGACCTCTATCGACATTTACATGATATCGATAGATCAGATCCGGTTGGTTCTTGAGAAAGAATAAGATCGATTAGGTCTTATTTTTGCAAACAATTTGATCGATTTAATCAAGTTTTTCGCAAATAATTGACAATCTAATTTGAATATTTGATCCTTTTTTACAGATATATTTAATCAAATTCTTTCATTTTTTTTCATTAAAACGTGAAAATAATGAAACACTGAAGATTAAAAATTTAAGAATAATCAATATAATTATAAAACATTCAATATCATGTCAGATGGGTATTGTTATTTAAAATTTAATTATATAAAATTTAAAAAATTTATTTAATTTATTTATTGTGATGAATTAAAAAATCTAAAAGTTAAGTATATTAATTAAAATTTAATTTAATTAAAAAAATTTAATAACTAATCGGACAATGCTTTAATATTCCACTAGACGTTAAACTGACAAAGTGTATCAAACCTACGCCCTAGTATCTGCTGCTCAACATAGTAGCAGACATTGATTCCAAGTCTAGACTATGATTTTAATTGCAATAGAACCCCACAAATTTTCATTTATGATGCACACGTAAATCTCACCCCAAGAATACTTGGGAAACATACAGATCTTAAAAATAAGAAAGTAAAGAGCTTAATAACTTTCCAGTCCACATCAACATTCTATTATACCAGATGTGTCATAAGGGATCCCCTAAAGTGCTCCATTTATATGATAAAAAATACGAAAATGGATTCGCCTCCAATCCACACAGACTTCAGCTAATGAGTCTTTTGTTAATAATTTAGGCAAAAAGTGAACAACTTTTGTGCATCTCCTTGTGTCAAATGCTATTTTTCCAATACATATTCTCCAATCTGTCTCTTTCATTTAAATATATATATATATATATATATATATACTGATATATTGATATAAATATGATCTTCATTGATTTCCTTGTTGGAGATTCACATTTGAGTCCAAAGAGTGTATGTTGCCTCTGAAAGCGACAGGGGAAACTGTACTGACCTTATTACAGACCCTTCATTCATATATTCGCTTTCTCTTTAGAAGGGTTGGAACTATTGAGACAGAACCAATGAGAAAAAGCACAGACAGTGTTTTGAAATCATACAAGTCCTTGACAGATTTTAGATCTCCAAGCGCAAGCCCAGCCTGATTAGAAAGGGAAAAAAATGGTTAAAAGTGTGAGATGAAAGGAAATTCACAGCAAAGTAACTCTGTCATGACCAGAGAGCTCACTATTAACAACTAGAATAAGGCGTTGCCCTAATTGACCATAGTCAACAATCCAATTCTCTATCTCAAAGACACAATCAAGCCCTCATGGAAATATTACATCAAATGAATGTCATATCGATGCTATTCAAACAATGATCCAAAATCAGAAGAATATCATTTCTACACAAAGTCAATTACCTGATGGAAAAGACTAGAAAATAAAAAGAAAAAAAAAAATTCATTTTCTATACTCAAAATGAGGTGGGAAGTAGTACACAATCTGGGTGGGATATGCAATTCACGTGACTGCAAATGAGCCAATACAAGTTCCGGAGCATGCTTAATCTGACTCAATTCTTTTTACTGACCTCAGGTTCAGTATGAGTCTTAATTAATTTAAATTCTGGACTCGAGCTTCAGTATAACTTATTCATAAGCTAGTGTCTTCAACACAACAAACCCATCTTTATCCACAATCAGAAACATGCATACCAGTCATTTATACCATATTCCATCTCCCTCATCATGCATGGACAATACCCAGCACTCCTCCATTTACATCTTCCTTCTCATTTCAGTCAACTTCCATGTCTTGCCTCCCACCTGTTAGTTGGGACTTACCAAACAAAATTCTGTCTCAGAAGACTATAAAGATTCAGAAATGCAGAAGATATGCCATTGAAACTAATAGAGACAGGGTTGTCTTCACTTAAAAGTTTTTCTCTGTGAAATTTCTGGTTTCATTACCGCCACTACGAATCTGAAACATCCAGGATCTCATTGTCTCAAGCAAGCCTTCGGACATCGATAATTATTGGTCAAGCTAATAGCAATGCTGTAGTAGTAGCACCCAATGATAATGAAGCTAATGAAGTAGAAACAATACAAGATTGCAAAAAATTTAGGCATCTAATGTTGGCCTTTCACTACTATAATTAAAAAAGGCATGGCAAAGATGCTCTCTCGCTTTCACTTTGAGGCTAAGCCTGGTGGCTGCTTCTAACATGATAGAAAGTACATCAAACTATGCAGATGTTGGCTCATTGGGAAAGTCAAGCTAGACGGGTATATGTAGATGGAAAAGTTGCAAGGATTTTTTGTGCAATCTGCAGCAGTTGAGTAGATGAAAGGTTCCCATTTAACATCATCTTCAACTTATTCTAAGTGGCTTTTGAAGTTTTGAATCAGTAACACTTCTATTGTAGCAACATGACGAATTGGTTCCTCTCTTGAAGTGAAGTGTTTGGGTGATTGTATTATGTGTGACAACTACTATAAGAGTCGTGCACTACCCTTATTTATTATTATTTAACATTAAGAAGGGAAGGATGATGGCCTAGTACTTCAGTTAACACAGAAGAACAAAAAAAAAAAAAACCATAGTCTAGTCTAAAGTACTTGATAGTAGTAACGAACGAGTGCTGAAGAATAAAAGTATTAGAAGAAAAGAAAGCATGATTTATACACATTTTTTACTTATACAGTGAGGAGAAGTGCTGTATGCATTATGGAAGAGCTTAAGAATAAAGTTAAACAGCCAACTACATTACTTGACAGTTGACACATGGGATTAAATGTAGTAATACTTTTTATGTCTCACTAAAAGTATTCTGCTAAAACAAGCAACGCAAACATTTACAGAAATGACATGGTAATCTTCATCAAGTTCAAGTATTTCCCCAGAGGTTGAAAAGTTCAATAAGTGCAAGATTACTTTAAAGCATTGTAACAACTTTTAACATATTTGTGGATATTGCTTTCAAGGTGATGAAGTGAAGATGTGAGGTTGGTTCCATGATAAAGTTTTGATCAGTCTTGGATGGTATTAAAGAAGAGTTAAATCATCAGTTGACTTGTTGAGTGTAAAATTCCAAAATACAGATTCGAAGAAAATGTTGCAGTGTATTAAAAGAAATATAAGCAGAAAAATGTATTGATAAAATGTAAAGAAATATATGTTCACAAACTTGAACCTAGTTTTTCTCATCAAGATATGATCAACAAGATCCCACTTGTGTCAGATAAATAAGTACTATCAAGTCTTTGTATAATGATGTAAAGTACAGAGTTACCAGCTCTAAGCCTATTATTTCAAAACTCAAGGATGAGAGAGATCCTATAAATCAATGACAGAGGCAAGTAATTCAAAAGAAAGAAAATTATTATGCTCTACAACACAGTTTGGCGCTTTTGCTGAATTTAATTGGCAAGTAACAGAAAATAGTTTAGCTGTGTATTAGATGGGATCGTTATTTTGAAAGCTCCAGATTTAAGCGAAATGGGATATAAATTAGGTCCCATGTGCCTTTTTTTATCATATTGAGATTCATTTTAAATTTAATTTGGGTGGTAGAAGAAACTTCTTCTATGGTCAATTGGTAGTGTAAATCCTATTAAAATTTGAAGTACTGGAATGGAAAGACTAAGGTGCCCACAGAAAGGCTCTTAGGTCCTTTACTTGACAGGTGTTTTTCTTTTATATCACAACAGAAGGTTTCCTTAGAATTATGATTAAGTATCTTCCTCCTCGGGTGGATGGCACGGAATCTTGGGCTAGGTGTAGCTATGAATGTATCTTCGATTACCTTTGTCTATAAACTGTCTCTAGTGTTCAGCTTGTCCGCAAAACAAACACACTGAGATATAACTACATTGAGGTAAGAGTGTAAGTGAAAACACAAAAGAGAAATATGACACATGTAAACGGATGCTTATTAGAAAAGGTCATTGAATGGTCATTTGAAATCTTTCTTTCGATCAAGTCATTTGAATGAACAGTCTTGGATAGATGGTGATTAGTATGACAAAGCACATGAACCAACAATGTCAGCAGATATGCAAAATGGAATTATGGTGAGGCCAAATTCAATTCAACAACATTAACAAGAATGATTAGATAGCTTACCCGGACTGTGATATAGGCTGCTGGAATAAGGCCAATCAAAGTAGCAAGAAAGAATACATGAAAAGGTATATCAACTATTGGAGAAGCCAAATTGATAAAAAGGTTGGGAAGTGTTGGTGTTATCCTCAGAAAAAGCATGTAGTTAAGCAACTTTTCCCTTCTTTTAGCAATCTGAACACCCCCCCCCCCCCAAAAAAAGGGTTAAAATTAAGATAATGCTGAAAAAAACATATCAAGAGAACAAAAAAATGTAAATCTACACTATTCATAACCAAACTCGAATAATTGAAAAAGAAAGGAGCTGCATTACCTCTGCCTGGAAAAACGACAACTTTTCAGGCCACATATAACTAACTAAAGGCTTCCCAATTAACTTAGAAAGAAAAAAGCAAGAAGATGCTCCAGCTGTGGCGTTGAATACAACAAGTAGAAGACCTCTTATAACACCAAAAAGAGCTCCAGCTAGCAGTGACATGAATATCGTTCCAGGAATCATAAATGTCTGCATGAATATGTATGTGGCGCAATAACCCAGAATGAACGGTGCTGGATGATCATTTGCATATGTTCCAAGATGATCCCTGACTCAATAATTTAAAGGAGCAAATGAAAAGGCAAGATATAATGCATATATTCTATGATAGCAACAGACCCAACTTAAGATACTAGTAGCAGAATGGAAATCGTAATGTAAAGCACCAAATGTCCATGGACAGCTACGTAAATTACTCATAATGAAGACCGCAATTCCTAAGACAATGATTGGAAATAGTTAAAGTCATAGGCGTCCATTAGCAAAACAAAATATTGTCAACAGGGCTGCTTTTAATCTCTTTCCATTTAAGTCATTGTCTGCGAAAATTATCGTTTCCGACCTCTAGTAGAATGCATAGCCAGCAAATTACCAAAAATATTAAGATCAATTCGCTGCAAATTTTCAGAAGAAGAAAAACCCAAAGAAACGAAGAAGCCTACTTGAGCATGCGAAGGTCTGAAACAGTGCGTGGAAGCTTAAGTTTGTGGTAGTCAGCAGCGGGCATTGTGAGGTAAATGCAGAAGAGGCCGATGGAGAAGATTAAGAAGACGCCGAAAGCCATCAATGCTTCCCAGCGCGAGAGAGTGAATCTATCGAATCTGTGCTTTTTCCCGGTTGGGGAATCGTCCTTCTTGGCCTTCTCTTCGTCTCTCACAACCGGATTCCTCGAAGCCGCCATGGCCAAGAACTTTGCTGAGGAATGACTCCTCGGGCGAGGGAAAAATCGAGGCCGGAGAAGGGCGGAGTATTACTCTGAGTTAGGGTTCACGGCGTCCCTCATCACATCAACGCGGATCTGATATTATTTTGTAGTGGGAGCTACTGTGCCATAACTTGCCGGCCAGAAACAACTTAAAAGGCAAACGAAGCAGAATAAATATGTGCAGTGCCCATTCGTGGTTAAAATAAATAAGAGACCGATTATACTCTTGATTTGAAAATATTATGTGAAATAATAAAGTATTTAGATGGTAAAAGTCTTAATAAAGATAAATATTTTTATTATTTTTTATTTATATTATTTTTTATTTTTTTTTATATATAATTTTGTTTTTATATTTATCTTTCTTTTTTTAATTATAAGAAAAAAGATGTCGTGCATTTTAAAAGATAGTGGGTATCTTGCCGATCAAGACTCTTGATTTTAAGTGCATAACGAAAGCATAGTGGCTTCAACCTATGGTGAGTAATTTTAAAATTTATAAGCTATTTTTATGTTATATTATTATGTTATTAAGTTTATTGATATAACTTAATTAATTTTGACAACATATAAACGAAGCATTGTCCTTTATATGAGGCCCGCCGATTACAATAAAGCCCTTATTCTGAAAACAAATTGGTGGTACTCCTAGATGTCCAGTTCAGTCAGTGATTGACTTTTATGTATAGTAAAGTTATTGAGTTGGAGAATCCAATCTTTGAAAAGTAATTATATACTTTCGTCAGTTCCGTTATATTCGGAATGAATCGAAAGGTAGCTGAGATCGACAGTAATGTTGTAGGATCCCGCACCATTGACAAGTGGTATTAGAACAGTCTTGAGAGGGCCCTTTACCACGATTATACCGACCACGACCATAAGGGTTGTTAGAATGGCGAAAGCTAAAAGAAGGACCTTTGTTCATACCAGAGGAAGAGCGAGAGGGATAGTCTCGGGAGGAGGCGTTGGCAGTTATGACAAGAGAGGCTGCGGACGAGTCAAGTCACTTGAGATAAGCCTCATGTGTGTAACAAGAAGATCATGAAACTCCTCAAAATAGTATGGGAATCCTCAAGCATGGATTGGCCTGGCTATGTCATGATAAGCGGCACTGAGACCATTTAGAATATGCAGCGTGATATCATCATTCAAGAGAGGTCGATCAATGGTGGCAAGTTATCGGTTTTAGCCTTGATAAGCTGAAGAAAGGTGGAGACCGAGTGAGATCCGAGAGTGAGGGATGAGAGGTCATCCTTGATCTGCATAACCCGAGTACAGGAATGATTAGCATAGAGTTGGAATAAGATACTATAAGCAGCAACGATGGTAGGAGCAGAAGCAATTAATGGCATTACTACAGCGGTGACAGATCCGAATATGGTGGACCGAATTAGACTGTCTTGACAAAGCTAGTGCACGTAGACAGCAGAGGGAGCGGCAGCAACAACACAAGGCAACACGATAACAGAACCATCGAGATATCCGAGGAGATCATAGCCAACAAATGAGGATTCAACTTGTGCATGCCAAGACGGAAAGTTTGATGGCGAGAGTTGCAGCGGCAGTTGCTGATGCGCGTTGATTGCAATAAGTGGAAATCTGAGAGGACCAGCTAGAGGACCTCCTTGTGGGGCAAATGGAATGGGCGAAAGGAAGGGCGTAAGGACTGCGGGATCTGTATGTGGTGTAGGTTCCTGTAATACATGAACAACAAAGGTATCATCCCCTGGTACAACAGCAGCAGCGGCGGCAACAGCAAGAGGGTTGTTTCCGATCGACATAGTTGTGATAGAAGATTGAAGGATCACTGCAAATGAGAGTCTCGTTAGAGAGCAAAAGGCTCTGATACAATACAATATATTTTATTATTGTAAAAGTCCTTTAAGATAATACATATACAATGCAGTATTTTAATAACAATTACAAAGCAAAGAACCTTAATACAAAAAGAATGATATCTGTACAAAATATTGATATTAAACAAATCGCATGAATTCTAGAAGAAATCGTGGAGGAGAGAAATAAAACCCACATAATTATCATTACCGGCAAACGTACATGAGCTAAAATAATTGGGTGGTTTCTATCAACATGTAACGTCAAATGACCCAAATAAAGCATCATTTCAATCTCACTTTTTAATTGTTCCCTTTACTTCAAGATTAAATTATTTTTCTAATGGAGACTCTCCTAAAATTTTTCTTTTTCTTGTGGTTCACACAATTATGTTGAAGAAAGTTGTGGTTGCTTTGATGGAAGTAATGGTACTTCCTTTTGGTTCTAATCTTCTTTTAGCCTCCCTCCTCCTCTACCAAATTTTGCATCTCCGTTAGATTGAATTAGTCACTTTTGGATATACTCGTATCTCTTTATCACCTCCTTTCATTAGCCTTCAGCAGCTTAGTCCCCTAAATACACAATAGTGTTAGATAATCAATACGATCAGGATAAGTTAAACCACCATTTTCAGTATCAAAACTCATATCGATCAATAATACATGTCAGAAAGAGAGAAAAAAAAAGAAGAAAAAAGAGAACCATATACAAATAATATAAAATCCAATAAAAATGGTAATGTAAAAAGGGAGAAAATTTCAGTGCTTACAAAATTAATGTTCAAGTTCGTTGTTCTGAAGAGCGTAATTTTAGAGATCTCTTCTTAGGGATACTTCAAGATTTTAATGGTCAGCCTCGTTTTCAATTTCTACAGAACAAAATTGTTATCGCTGTTAAGTCATTGATAGAATCCTAATTTTCTGAGGGTGTACAATAGAAATAAGATCTTCTTAAATCTCTCATAATATGTCATGATTACTTGTAACTCTACAACGAGACAAATCTATTGTGACCCTCGATCTGGTCGAAACTTTGTTTGTGATAGGGGATCTAACTTTGTGACGAACCTAGTTGGTCGGATTATGTTTGTAACAGATAGTTTGAGGTTGATTATAAATATTATAATTTATTATATTATTCGCGTCAGCAAATTACGATTCGGTTGTTATGTCGTAAAACCCATGTGGCTTTTACATATCACAATAGTTGCGGGACACGTAACTTCCAACGCCAAACAATCTTTGACGTGGTGCAGTCAGAATAAACCAACTTAGTGACTATCACATAGTAGTCAACATCTTTGACAATGTAGTTAGTGGTGATGTGGCAGTCAACAACATTGCAAGTCCAATAATTTCAATAATCACTACATGAATTCCATCAAAACAATCCCATTTACTATAAGTTCCAAACAATGTGGTCAGAGAAACTCAAATTAAACTTCAAGAACCCAATTCAACTAAATATGCAACTACTTCAAACAAATGCAAAAGAACATATAACAAGCCTAAATGTTAAACAACAAAGAAATATCAACTTCAAACAAGGCAGTTAAACAGAAAAAGCCCACATATTTCAGACAACAAAAAAACAACAACAACCTATTTTGTCAAGGTACAAAATTTTGTCTTTCTTCACATGACAGGAAAACAAAGACATAAATAACAGAGAGGGGGAAAATAGTTACACAACCAATTTTTGAACAAGCTTCTAACTACAAAACACATATGAAAGTTTGAAATAAAAGAAATTAATCTGTATGAGAAGCTAAGTACCTCAATCAATATTCAAAGTTCAGCAAGTACATGCGAAATAGTTAGAACACACACATATTGCTTCAAGAGAGCTTGGTCCGATGGAATTGGGCTTCACAGCGCAATAGATCAACACAGATAACTTCACACGGGCGAGCTGACATCACTAATGACTTCATGGTGACCGGTGTTGCAATCTCTGATGATGCCAGCAAAAGGTGGCAGAGATGAAAACAGAGAGAATGAGAGATAAAAGTTTGAACTCGAGAGTTGAGAGTTCTTTTAATATAAAGTAGAGAATACGAGTCGTTACCAACTTCTTTTCTATTTTTATTTTCTTTGTATTTTTGTTTTCTTTTTTAACTTATAATTTGATTCGGCATACATATGGCGTTTGATAATTTTTTTTAATGAAAATATTATTATTACGTGCCGTTTTGGTGACAATATTGATAATTGGTTACGTGCAGTACACGTGACTCTTTTTTTGATATCATTTGTGATTCATCCATGCATGATTCGTCCCTCTTTCTTCTTTTTTGCAGGAAAATTTTGCCATCCATCACCAAACTCATTAAATAATCATAAAAATTTTCATTCAAGTATGAAAAAAAACAAGGTATTTACCATTTTTCGATCAAATATGACCGGTCCTTTCAAAAGTCGCAATTGAAGCCATAAGGCTCGGAAACATTAGGCGTATTTCGTTATAGTGTGATTTATCTTATCATGTACCATGTATCATGTATTTTATCTCCTAGAACCTCCATTTTATCTCTTGTATATGCTTTTTTCTTTGTACAAGCTGTAGACCCTATGTATGTAACGATATTAACATCACGAGAATTCTGAAGTTTCCTTCATAAGAACAATGCAACAGTACATACAAAGAGCAGCCCAAATGAGTTAGGACATATTATAAATTGGTGCTAAAAGAAGATTCGAAGCAATCAGCCCTCAAATAGAAAAGTTCAACTTCAACCAAGAGTAGCGACAGATTTACTTGTGGGAGGACCAAAAATAAAGGGAGCAAAGTTTGAGCAATAGTGTTCTTTTGTGCACTTTTATGTCAAATTGCATATTACTTTTCCGCTTTGTGGACTAATTAAAAGCTGTAATTTAGTCACACGATTAAGTTAAACTTGTTTAGTCTTTTTGTTTCAGCTATAGTACGTAATTGATTATTAGATTTTAAGCAAGGTTTTTGTACTTGCAATTTTAGATTGTATTTGCAATCATTTTCTTTCATTATAAATTAAATTAAACTGTTTGAATGTTTAAGCAATCAATTTACTCAACTTCTGTGTTCACTTTTCTTAACTTGATAAAATTTTTAGCTAGCAACTCCACAATAAAGAAGAAAGAAAAGTCTTGACCTAAGCAATAACAACCAAAAGGAAGCATGTAAACATTGTGATCAGTGTCCACCGCCAATAATTACGGCATTCGTAAACTGCCGGGGTGTATTTGGGAGGATAAACATGGCGAGAAATGCGCTTATGGCAGCTGCGATACCGCCCATCACAAACGCCGGCAAATTCCCTCCTTTAAAAACTGCATCCAAAGATCCGCTCACAACTGACACAAACATCTGTAACTCAAAAATATTAGTATAAATAAATAATATTAATATAATTAGCTCCGAAACAAAAAAGGGGAAAACCAATTGAAAACTTACCTGTGGAATAACAATGGCCAAGTTTAAAAGTCCCAAAGAAAGCCCTATCAAGAGTTAAATTTGCATAATTTTTAAGTTAAATATCGTCAATGAATTATATAACTATAAAGAGATTAGCATATCTGATTATTATATATATCCAGTAAACTAGATAGAAAGTTTGATTAAGAGATTCTAGCTTACTTTTTAATACTAAAAGTTTGATAAAATTTTGCAAGATCATAGAATGAAGATTCGTGCATCTCTGAACATTTTAGTAGTGTCATTTGCTATATTTAAGTTGATGAAAAAAATAAAATTAATTACCTTGACCAGCATCAGAGTTAGAGCAGAAGATTGAAGCCAAAGCAAAAGGTACAGAAAAGGTGACCTGCAAATATAAATATACACAAATCAAAATAAATAATATTTACACAATAAAATTTACACATTAGTATATATAATTCGTAATAGAGTATATACATATATCTAGATATATATATATATATATATATTTAATATTTAAAATAAAATAAAAATAAAAAATAAAAAATAAAAAATAAAAAAGAGAAAAACTCACAGAAAGTGGAATGCCAAGAATAGCAAAGATGGCCAAAGCTCCGCCCTTAATATCATTAGGAGGTTTGACGACCCCATTAGCTGCCCTCCAATGCTCAGCCACCTTAGTGACCACTACCGTTGACCCCATACAAATTGCCAACATAATGTTCACAATTCCCCACCACCACTTGACCCCACCAAGGGCACTACCGATGGGCTCCATAACCAACGAGCCCAGACCCAAAACAATCGAATTTATCATCAGCCCAAGTGAACCGGCCCTCACGCCCAAATTGTAAAGCTTTATCTCTTGAGCAGTCCCTTTGGGCTTCCCTCCATAAACCTCTGATCCCATCCAGTCCGTATCGAATAAGAGAAATGGGAACCATGCAACCCAGTTCAACGCCGTCACTAGAAGCAGCATCCACATTGGCCTTGATAATTGTTTAAACGCCGTCAAAATATTCTGCTCAATTTGCATTCAAAAGGGCATGTTATCTATCGATTCAAGCAATAGATATCATCATAAGATATAAACTTTGCATAAGAGATTTATACTTACACCGAAGAATGGCATTGATCCACCCTCATCGTTGTTATGGGACTGAACAAATGGCTCCTCCTTCACAAATGAGATGGCTAAAAGAGTGACCGTAAGTAAGAGAACAATATGAATGATGAAACATGTTTTCAAATTCGCACAATAAACATCGCATGCTTTGGTCGAACTAAACGGAAGCATTTTATGGAGGTTGCTGTAAGATCCAGCAGAGTAACCGAGGACATTCCCAACAGCCATGAAAAACGAGAAAAAAGCGTTTGATATCCTCATCCTCCTATGGTCGTTATCCGACAAGTCGGCCAGAAAAGCCCGACATGGGCCTTGTAACATGTTATTAGCAACGTCTAGGATCCAAAACCCGACAACGAAAACAGCGACAGCCCGAGGCTTTGTGGGAGCAGTGATGTTATCACCGGCTGAATGTCCAATGTCAGCGGCAAAACCAATGAGGAACACAGCGATGGCGACGAAGCCAGCCCCACCGAGCATGAAGGGCCTGCGACGACCGAATCGGGAAGTGCATCTATCACTGTAGTAACCAACAATGGGCTGAACGAGAAGGCCAGAGATCGGTCCGCAGAGCCAGATGAAGGCAGCCCAAGTATGAGGGACGCCGAGCTGTTGGACGTAGGGGGTTAGCAAGGAGAGTTGTAGTGCCCACCCAAACTGGATACCGGCTGCAATGGCTGCCACAATGATGATCTTCTTTATGGAGCAAGGTTCTTTCTTCAGGGAAAAAGCTGATACTGTCGATTCATGAATAATATCCTCCATGGCTATGGTTTTATGTATGCAAAGCAGGAAAGAGTATGCATGTATATATATATATATATATATGAGCAAGGAGAAAATGGCGGTGGTTTATAATAATAGGAAGAAGAAGGAGAGTAAGATAAAAAGTGGGGACGGTTCCTGCTAATTGGCCGATCAGGGTTTCTGTTGGAAGGATATCGGTCAGATTCGGAAAGAAAAAAGGGTCGTTTATTATGGTTCTGTAGAAGAAACGTTTATCTAATTTATGCATTATCTTTATCCCATTTTATCCGCATATTACATATACGGATGTAATACTCCTTTTTCTCCAATTGGTAGTTAGTTACATATAATATATTATTTAATACAATTGCAAGAATATTTGTAATACATTTTTTTTTACATATATGGTAATTAATTTAACATTGTCATTTTTTTCTCGAAAGGAAAACTTAATTAAATATTTTCTGTATTATAAATTTTTTGTATGATTATAGTTTCCGGCTAAGTGTTAAATCAAATACATTATACTCTTCGTATGGGTTATTATATGATGATGTAAGAATATCTTATCTTTTAATTTTATAATAGTAAAAGTTTTTGGGAATATTTGAATGATTTTGGATCCTATGAGAGAGGTAGTGGGTTTGATGTTATAGAAGATGCATGCATATATATGTGATTGCATCTATCAAGAAGACTATATAAACTCGATTTAAAATATTTGTTTTGATTTGTATTGAGGAATGAATTACAATTGTCATTCTTAGATTTTATACAATGGTAAAGAATATTTGTATTAATTATTATTTATGGTAAATTAACTTTTTTGTTTATATGTAATTTAAATGATATTTTTTTTAATCACTCTAATTATTTTTATTATTCTTTTTTCCTTAATTTTTTATTATTTATATTTTTTCCTTTATTGATTTATTATTCTATTTTATAATCCAATATTTTACTTTTAATTTTTGAAAAAATTAATGTTAAAAAACCAAAACCCGATCCGATTTTTTGAAAAAAAAATTCTAATCTAAAGGATTCGTCCTTTTTTTTATATACAAAAATCAATTGAAATGATCTAATTTCTTTTTGAGATATTCAAATTGAATTGGTTGTTTCTTCATGAGAATCCCGGTGGAATCAATCCAAATCTTCATGGAAAACAAGATCTAATCGATCCAAGTTTTTCTCACTAAGAGTTGAATCTAATTGAACCGAAAAAAAATTAATAGGTTTGATTTGAGTTCTTCATAGAGAAGAAGAACTCAACCTAAATTTGGCTATCTGCGAGGAGAATCCAAATCGATCGGATTTCATTCTCTATGAAGAATTGGATCGATCCGATCGGGTTCCTTGTAAAAAAAACAATTGATTCTAGTGGGATACCTCAAGAAGAAGTTGAATTGTTTCAGTTGATTTTTTGTAAAAAAAGACGGATCGTCTTGATAATTTTTTTTCTTTCCGGATTGTTTCGATCATATTTTTTTTTTGTTGAGAAATTAGATAGGGTTTTGATTTTTTAAATATTAATATTTAAAAAAATGAAAAATAAAAAGTTAGATTATGAAATAGAATAATAAATTAATGAAAAAAAAAAAGAAATAATAAAATATTAAAAATAGAAATAAATAATTAGAGGGACTAAAAGTTACAAAAAAAAAATTATATAAAAATGAATTTATCATATCACACTTATACACGTGGACTAAAAATTAATTTATCCTTGTCATTATTATAAGTATCTTTTGCACAGGATAACTAATTGAATGTTGTTTTCTGGTCAAAAGAAAACTTAATTATTCTTCAATGAATTCTAATAAAGTAATTGTAAGAGGAAAGAGATGATCTGGCTTTTGTCAGGCGCAATTAATATATATATAATAGATAGGCATATAAGGATAGTGATTGGGACGAGGTAACACTTTTCTATGTATTACTTTACTGTTACAGAGAAAGAATTTATTAGTCAAAACCTAATTTATTTATTGAATATATATACGGGCTTTATCAGAGCTATTAATTCCTTAATCAATAATATTTAATACACAAATAACTGGTCACGTGGTCAGGTCGGGAAACGTAATACTAATTCAAATGGAGATTACATTCAGGGATAGATTTATTCCCATTTAATAGTTGAAAATTTTGGTATCAATGACGAATGCAGATTGAATTAATATCTAATATATTACATATATAATCGGAATTTTTAATAAATAAATAAATAAATAAATAAATAAATAAATAAATATACTTTCTTATAGAAAATTAAATAATATTTATTTGTTGAAAGTTAACTCTTGAATTTATTCAATATCTACTTTACTCCTATTGTTTCCTTACAAAAGGAATTACCTTTCTAAGAAAATGACATGTTTAGCTACAAACACTTTGAGCTCAATGAGATTATAAAAGTAGTATCATAATTTCTCTTTAGAATATCCCACAAAATAGATTTTATCATATCTTACCTCTAATTTCTTCACTTGCTGCTTCTTTACATAAGCAGAATATCTTCGTATCCTGATACGGTTGAAAGATACCCTTCTACCTTTCCATATCTCATATGGAGTTGTAGAAATTGATTTAAAGGGGATCATATTCAACATATATACAACTTTTTAAGGCATAACCCTAGAAGAACAAAGGAAGCTTAGTCTAGGTCATCATAGACCTGTCACTGTCCAATAGAGTCTGATTCCTCTTTTCTGAAATACCATTAAGTTTTGGTGTTTTAGGAGGAGTCCACTGAGAGTGAATCTCAATCTCTTTTAGGTAACTAAGAAACTTATGACTCAAGTATTCACCTCCTCGATCTTATGAAGGATTTTGATAGTCTTGCCTAACTGTTTCTCAACTTTATTCCTATACTCTTTGAAAATCTATAAAGATTTAGATTTATTCTTCATAAGATAAATATAACCAAATCTTGAGATATCATCAGTAAACGTGATTTAAGTATAGATAACCGTCTCTGGCAGGAGTTGACATAGGGCCACATGCATTAGTATCTATAAGTCCTGGCAACTCAATCGATCTTTCTCCAGTTCCACTAAGGGAAGACTATCATTTTACTAAGGAAACATGATTCACAAGGTGGCATTGATTCATAATCAAATAGATCAAGATATCCATCTTTATGGAACTTCTTTATTCTAGTCTCATTGGCATGACCGAATCGATAATGCCATAAAAGTCTAATTTGCATCAGTTTTTTGTTTCTTAATCATGTTCATATTCAAGAAAATTTTGTTAAACCATTTACTAAGTAACTACATCCAAATGCACACCATTCATAGAATTATTATATGTTCTGTTCTCAAATAAGAATGAGCAACTATCCTCAACCAGTTTAGATATATAAATAATATTACTAATAATAGTCAGTGCATAGAAACATTCTTTCAAAACCAGGTCTAAGCCGATTGGTAAAAATAAAATATGCGTAGGTAAACTTCCCCTCTCTTCAAGCTCCTTATACTTTTTAAGTTATGCACAAATTTGAGGACAATCCAACCATGATTTTAATAGGAAAAGGGATTTTGAATTTCAATGAGGAATGGACAAACTATAATGTCGGAGGTGGAGGCAGTGATATGAAGGATTTGTCTGAGAACGAATTATTTTAGCATGAGAAATCTTTTGCAGTTTGACAATTTTATTTGTGCTAGTGAAAATTTTCATGATGAGCACTGATGTCATAATTTAACTTTTAATTTGGTTAAATGCAGTTGCAAGTTGAGAGAAGAAAAAGAAGATGCTTAATTTGGGAAAAGCCACCACGGCGGCAGCTGCTACAGTAGTGGTGGAGGGGAGTTAGAGAGATGAAGTTGTGGTAAACTTGTGATGAATAAGACTTAGGAGATTTAAATGAAAATAGATTGGGTTATCAATATATATAGTTAAATGGCTATTATCAAAATTAAACTTTATATATAGTTACGCTGATGTGGCAAGCCTAGTCAGCATATTGATTGATAAAAAAATTAATAAATTATGGATAAGGGTTTATGTCTAGTTTGTTGAAAGTTGGAAGGGGTTGTGTCTATACATACTTCTGATATGAGGTAGCTAAAGGCAATTTTGAAGTTTGAGGGAGCTAAATCTAATTCAAGTCTAATTTAATCTATTACTAAAACAAACAAGCTCAACTAGCATTGTAAGATATCACTATTTCTTATCTACTCATTCATTTAATTCATACTTCATATACGACTCTGGTTCTTACCTTTTGGCACTAGAGCATGTGAAAAGTCAGATCCCTTCCGATGAACGTACCGTTGTGTTTATTCCATTAATTTTAAGAAGTTGGATAAAGTGTTTGAGTCATTTGATGTGTTTCTCTTGACCAACCACTCCTCTTGAAGCTGAATATCAACATCCCTGCATAAAATTTCTGGTCAAGCACACTAAAGAACATGGAATGAAGTAAAAGGCAATAACTAAGAAGTACCCAAAACAAAAATATAATAATAAATAAATAAAGAAAAAATAAAAGGCAAGGAAAGGAGAAAGAAAATAAATAAATAAATAAAAATTGTAATCAAATTACCTCCTCAAGGCAAGAACTTTGTAATTCCTTCGAAGATACTCGGCATACTTAGTAAGGGCATCTTGCACATACTGTCTCCCTACTGTTCTTACAGAAGCTGCAGTCAGTAAATTTTCCAATGAGCCGTGCTTCTTTAAGAGCTTTAGGGCAGTTTTTTGACCAAATCCAGGAACAACATGTTGGATTCCTGGAACACCATCTACCTTATCCCCCAATAGACATCCTAGGCATAAAAAGTTCCAGTTATTAAAATGAATGCATAGAACACTTGACATACATGGTCTGGGTTTACCATAAAAGGGAATATGAGAGAAACATGATCTAACACAATATGGAATAACAATTGCCCTTCTAGAATATGTATTCTATATTCCTATTGGAAACAATTTTAGCCAATTCAGCCATATCATCCCTTTTACGAAATCATTAACAAATATTCAGCTCACAAATGATAATATCTCCACTTGGGCAGACATATTAAATTGACCTAATGAAACTGACGTTTAAATTAGTAGACAGCAGTTAAATTTATGGGCTTAAACTGGAAATTGTAGGCCCAAACTGGACAAAAAGAAAATCTTACAAATGAAGCCTTAGTGTCTATTAATGCAGCTCAACTTCGGCCTCTTTTCATAGTTTCATTTCCCGTAATCATTGACCTAACAAGAAGTGCACCCAAGACCATTGAACATAAAGAGAATTTGGACCACATCTCAATCCAAGTTATCCAACAAGAGCTTAATCAAATGGGTTATTTTTATCTCCTACAAAAGTTGTGGGTTGTAGCTAAATAACTCTAGCAGTTAACAATAGGACAAAAATAATTTTAAAATAAACAAGATCAAGCTGAATAAGTTTTTTGCTATTGCTTCTGTTCTCAGGTAACTTCTTGCCTTTATCGTGATTTCTCAATTATACACTTTGTAGAATGGATATGTTTTGCAAAGAGAAATTTGAAGTCTAGTGATTCTAGAGGAACTTTATATGGTGTTGTTGGATGAATTGCATCAAATAGCTTGATTGATCATAATATGAATATGACTTATTGTTTAAGAAAACTTACTAAGGCTCAAGTCTGAGCATTGATCGCAATTATACTGAGCTAGGTAGTGCTTTATGGTGTAAAAGGACCATCTACTGAGCTCTGCCAAAGGCATGACAATTTGGACATCTTCTGAAATAAGCTGCTTAAAATCTTTATCAGGAGAAGCAATTACAACTTTATAACCTCTTTGTACAACTTTTTCCACAAGTGTAGCTACAACATCATCAGCCTCGTGACCTTCAATTTGTACAACCTGCATGATTATATTTTCTTAGTACAAAGGAGAACCAAAAAAAAAAAAAAGGAACCAAATGTGGACTCATAAAATATTCACTACATGAAAAACATAATGTCCAAAGGGACATTTAATCTCCTTGATCGTAGACCAAAGAGACTTATACATAATAAAGGGCTATAGCTTTTAACAACTCAGAAGAGGTGGTCAATCCCTGCCAATTTACACTAAGCATACTTGAGTTCAAACACTTTCTCTCTCCTTGAAAGGAAGAGAAAGAAAACAACCCCCATTATTTCACTAAGCAATAGAATTCGGATGATGCACGATTTTGATTAAAGACACTTCCAGATAACAGGCACATTAGTTTGATCTGCTTAGGATGAATGATATTAATTACTGTAGTCTCCTTTGATTTCTATAAAATTGATCTAGAGAGATCTTGTTAGTGAAAATTACTTAAAACTTAAAAGCATAAGGCGCTAAAAATGAACGGATTTAGCTCCTCTCTAATTTCCTGTTCCTTCAAATTAATATGTTTGATTTGAAATATTTTAGATTTTTTTTTTCTTTTCGTTTATGTTTAGAGGTAAATGTTATTCAAGTTTAGGTTTAGGGTCTATAATCATTAAATTAAGAATTTAGTGCTGAAACAAGTCAATTTAGAATTCAGAGGCACAAAATTTTGGGTTTAGTTTAATCTCTCTTTTTCAGAATTTTTTTCACTTCATAGCATGATCTATATCAAAAACACATCAAATTATTGAACTTGTATTGAAGTACAAATATTTTAAAGTAGAGAAAGTTTAACCCACTGGAACATTGCATTCCTGGAGAAAATTGACGATGTGACGGTGTGATTTTCCGAATTCACCCTTCGAATATCTCTGCAAACCTGATGGTTTTCTCCTATGTGCTTTATACGAAGGCAACAACTGCCTTCGATGCTCACTACCCCTTTCACCATCAAGAACCTACAAACCGAGCACTTTTGTATAATTATAACAATCTTAAGTTATAAGTAACAGAGAAAAATAAAAAGACCATCAGAGCTTACTGCAATGACAGGATCATTATGGCTAACTTGATTGAAGAAGAGAGAAATCCAATGACCAAACGAGTGTAAGCTAGGTCTGCTTCCTGCATAGCACAGTGGATTTACGTCTAGGAAAAATACCCTCTTCTTGCTTGTGTAATTTTCCTCACTTTTCTGCAGCAGCTGCCCGCCAACTGTTCGATCAAATGACCCAAAAGAAGAAGATAATCTGATACGAAGCTTCGATGGCTTCATTTTCCATGTACATGTGTCCGTTGATGCCGTGGCCCCGCTTTTCAATATCGAGAAAGAATACGGGAGAGGCAGGTGGGGGAATATGTGGAGGCGCGTGGAAATACCAACCTCAACCATCTTCAACTATCCCAAAGAGAGTGAGAGTGTGCTTGGAAGCCGAGTTACGTCCAAAACTTTTTTACAACAATTACTATTTGCGTTTAAAAATAGGTCAATATAATAATGAAATTTGAAAAAAAAATGATAATTTTTTTGTTATTTAATTATACAAAAAATGATAATAGGATAAGAATAAAAAATAAGAATTAATATAAATATTTTGAGATTGAAAAAATTTTGAAAATTATTTTAGATTATAGTAAAATTTAAAAATTATATAAAATATATTGTGTAAATGAATAGTTAAAATAATTCTTGTTATAGACATATATTTTGGTATGAATGAAATAATTATTTTTTCATTTTAGTGGAAATAGTTTTATCATTCCAACTTCTTTATTCTTTGAATTAAATATTGAAATAAAATGAAAAATTATTGCATTCCCACTAATGAAAAATCATATAATTTATAGAGAATTTGAGAAAATATATTACTTGTCAGGTGATTTTAAAGAATACCCATATTCTGAAAATTTTAGTAAATTACATTTTTAAATGGATATAATTCAATTAATGAAATTCAATAAAAAAAAAATTGAAAATACAAAAATACCCTTAACCATTTAGTTTCTCTCTATTTCAAACTCTATACAGTAAAACTCCTCGCTAAAATAAACCAACCGAAACTCCTTCCATAACACAAACTACTTCTTACCCAACATAATTTTCGTCACAAAATCTAGAAACCCTTTTGAATCTCGAATATGAAATACCTAGTACTTCCTTTCTTAGAGAAGATGAATATTGATATTCCTACTAATATTGCTAGGAATATCAATACTCATA
Organism: Coriaria nepalensis; assembly: GCA_027186245.1. NCBI lineage: Eukaryota > Viridiplantae > Streptophyta > Magnoliopsida > Cucurbitales > Coriariaceae > Coriaria > Coriaria nepalensis. Next base: position 4,340,964 of record CP114500.1, on the reverse strand, counting down.
ACTCCATTGATATAGCCATTGATATCGCTATTGATATGGGTTATGAAATGTGCAACAACATTAAAAAAGATGTTAAAAAAGATCGATTCCTCGGAGGTTCCATAGAACGAAATTGTTGACGAAGCAATGTCGGCAAACTAAATGAAGAAAAGTACACGTTCAAAATTAGGGTGGTAATTTTTACAAATAGTTTTAAAATGTTAGAAATGGAGGACATTAGTAATGAAATTGATGTCGAAATACCGATTTTCATGTTCTTTTTCTCTACATTGAACAAATTTTAAATACTGCAAAATAATTTCGATTGACAAATCGATTTACACAGTCACTCATATCTCTCTACATACCGACAATGTCCAGCAATGACATTGGTCGTGGTCCGAAAAAAATTGAAACTTGATCAATTAATTAATTTTTAGAAAATCGTTCATATCTCTCTTCACACCGACATTATCCGACAATGCAACCTATCAAAGTCGCACAAAAACTAAATTTCAATCGACAAATAGATTGATAAAATTGATCATAGCTCTCTGCAAACTGACAGTGTCCAACAACTTCATTGATCATTGTCAGTTAAAAACCCCATTTCCTCTAGTTGACAGAAGTGTCCATCTGTGTCGATCTTGAGGATGAGAGGACTACTAATTAACTTCGACCATGTACAACTTCTATGTCGATTGAATAGATATGAGTACTGACTTTATAGTCGACTTTGTCGAACCTAGTGTTAGGAATTCATGCATGTAGCGAAATAAATAATTTAAAAAGTTTCAAATCTCATCTTAATCAAAGCATAATTTCATAAACAAGATCAGTCATACCATATTTATATAACACATATATAAACTCTTTACATAAAAGCATAGTGAATCCCATGTAATTAAATTCAAGTTATGTTAAAATGTTGCCTTAATTTGATGAGGAAACTATTACAATGATTCTTCTAACAATCCAATTAAAGGGATGATTCAAGACACCCATGTCTTCATCCTCTAATTGTATTCCACATAAGTCGTTCACTCAGTTAATTTTTTACCTTAAGATTCAACTAATAAATCAAAAAGCTCGAGGAAAGGGATGAGAAAAATCCTCTCTTTTCTCTCTCTTTTATAATGCTCCACTAGGTCTAAGGTTTCTTTATAACATTAGGATTCCTTATACCATTAGGTTTCTTTAACCAATTAAGGAAATAATGGGTCAAACTCATATGATGCCACTCTAATACCCATGGAGATTAATCAATACTTCGATTAATTTGACCCATGAAAATCTAATTAACAATTCAACTCATTAATCTTTAGTGTCTAATTGTTAATAGCATAGAGATAGTATCACATAATAATATTTGCCACATTCAATCAAAATCTGATTGGCATAACGGGAATACACTTTCATCTAGTTTGGAAAGGATTAACCCCGACCGACCTTGTAAAACATAGTCAAGTTAGGTCAAAGAAAATCGTTATTTGGATGGATTCTCCAGAATCAATTGTGATTGACTAATTATACATCATTTTCAAATTAGTTGATACTATCCTTCTCTCGTTACTAAACCTAGTACATATGATCTTAGGGAAAAAAAAAAGGAAGCATAGTGTACTACTAACTTATGAAATCATATGAATTTGGTCGATCATATTATCTCTTTTTCGTCCCTCTTTATTCATGGATATTTATCAATATTTATGACATTGTCGCTCACAACCCTCTTGAAATCAATAGTGTCAGACTACGTAATCATTTCTCATTGATAGGAAAGCCTGAGACAATCTTTCTTCTCATTGGTACAAGTGTTCTTCTATGTCGATCTTGAGAATGAGAGGACCACTAATTAAGTTTGACCCTATAGAACTTCTATGTTAATTTAATGGATGCAAGTACCAACTTTATAATCGAATTTTTCAATCCTAGTTCAGTAAGGATTAACCCGACCAAACTCGTAAAACATAGTCGCATTAGGCTAAAAATCAATATTTATATGGATTCTCAGGACCGATTGTGATAGATTATTTATACATTATTGTTAAGTTAGTTGATATTATCCTTCTCTCGTTACTAAACTAGTACATATGATATGAGCAAAAATAAATAAAATTGGGAGCCTAGTGTACTACTAACGTATGAAATCATATGAATATGATCAATCATATTATCTCTTCTTCACCCCTCTATGTCAATGGACATTTATTGATATTTTTGACATTGTCGCTAACAATCCTCTAGAGACCGACGATGTTAGACAATGTAATCGTTTCTCGTCGATAAGAAAAATTTAAGACCGTCATTTTTCTTGTAGATACAGTTTTTGTTGACATCGATCTTGAGCATGAGATCACCAAAAATTGATTACGACCCAGTACATCGAATATGTCAATATTAGAGGATGCAAGTAGTGACCTTATTTGAGTTTATTAGTCCAACTTAAGTTATAGTACATTCGAATGATTGTGATCGGTTCTTCATACAATATTGTCAGGACCGTTGATCACATCTAATCCTTATGCTAGAAATTCAAAGTACTAGATTAGTAACTAAACTCTCTATTTGATTTCAGGTGGAGGAACCACTTAAGCCCATTTTGGAACCGAATGAATATTTTGGATGTCAAATCACCATTGTATCGAGGCTAATATCAGCGGTTGGGGCCATGAAAACTTCTTTATCTAAGAACCAGTTGAAGTTATTCAGGAAGACATACTTTGGACACTTCCTACATGTGGATCCGGAGATCAAGTTCTCATGTCAACTAGTTCACTTCCTCGTGCTATGAAGACTAGCATGCAAGAAGAAGTGTCATGGTTCTCCATTACTAATGCTTATCTTGTCCAATTTTCAATTGAAGAGTTTGCACTAGTCATAGGTCTCAAGTATAACAATATGCCAGCGTATACAAAGGTAAAGAGTGATTATTACTATAAAGATATGACTTTTGAACTACGATGTAGGTATTTTTGTTGTTGCTTCAATATTATAGCCAATGAGGTCGGCGATAAGTTATTAGAGGTGAAAAGGTAAGAGCCGAATGTTGTGGTTGATGAGGACACCATGAAGATGGCCCTAGTTTACTTCTTGGAATATGCCATATTAGCTCAATAATCAAGGTATACAATTTAGCTACATCATCTACACCTCACCCCAAATCTGAAAGATTTCAACGACTACCCTTAGGGTAGAGTCTTGTTTTTGAAAACTCTATCATCCCTCTTGATAGACCTTAAGCAAAAAAGCCACGATGGCTAAATTAGGAAAAGAGAAAGAAAAAGAAAAACTGAAGAACAAAGACACAAAAGAGACATACTTTCTAAATGGTTTTCCACACGCCTTTTAGGCAAGTCTCATGCACCCTCTTTGTAAATTTTTAATTTAAATTCTAAATTATTCTCTTTTAGGTGTCATCAAATTTGTAAAATAACTGGATTATCTCAAATTTAATGTTGCTCATTATAATTATTTCTTATAATTTATAAAATATTTTTTCTCATCCATGCTAATCAACTTTAATTACATCGGCATGCAGTTATAATTTTTTAAAGCTTTTCTCATACTAGAGAGGAGTATAGAAAGAGGTCGGAGACTAGCTCCAAACCTTAGATCTTAAACTAGGCAACAAAACCAATAGGGGCACAACTCTGTGAAAATGCAAATAGGTTGGAGAACCGAACGACCAAAGATTGAAATACATTTCTTACACCTTCGGTTTGAAGATTAGTCGGTCAATCAAAAATGTATACTCTAATAGTATTTGAGTATTTCATACATATATGTGTAATTTTATGAAAATGATAAATGATAAAGGTTATGATGTCTAGAATTTTGAAACCATTAGAGGAGGAACAAGGTAAACTATAGTTCATCACCAGCCTCAAGCCATTCACTCATGAGGTTCAAGATGGCGTCACTTACTAGTTGGCTACCAATATCATTGAAGGCAAAGAGGAGATAGGGGAAGAGAGGGTAGAAGATTTTGAAGGGGTAGGATTGAATTAAGAGGATGAAGTTGCCCAATGTCCAAGTAGGATTATAAGTTTGAGGTGGTTAGAGTGTGAAAGGAGTTAGCTACAGGTGTTCATGCGCAACATGAAGATCAACCTTCACTCATCAATGCAGAGTAGGGTAGAGGAGTTAGGTCTAGTTCTCGGGGCTATGGTTGATAGGATCAATAACTTGGTAAAACATGTTAAGGTCTTAGCTTAGTGGCGTTCATGAAAGTTAATGCTCATCAAGCCAATCGGGGATAGCCCGATTGTGTCAAATACTTATTGAAATCAATATTGAATATTATAAATCATCAACATAGTTGAATGCATAATATTTAATAGAGCATATGATAGTCTGTCATGATGTTAGTAGATTAAAGATAGTAATATACATGCATGATTATTTGCATGACATACTTGATAGATTCCCGAATCTTAGATATGCACTTAGAATCATGATGAAGATCATGCTCAGTGAGATCCAAGTTGGTATAAGTCTTAGATCTAAATTATTCATAGACATACGGTTGTCATAATTAGATAGTGATAATCCTGAGAGACTATTACATGCATTGTCATCTTTAGAAGAAGAATGATATTCTCATAATCATCAATATTGGAGAATATCGGGATCAGCATGTAAGTGATTAGTAGAGACTTAATAACTAAACGTGATCACTTGACAAAATCTCATTGCTAATTATATTAACTTTTAATAAGTTTTATCGGTGACTATGGTACTTATGATGCTTATATATGAGATCACCACAACACTTGCGTATGAGATATCATACTTTGATATAATCTAATGTGACCCTAGCCAATGGTTACTAAAAGCCCCTGACTCTTTATTTATAAACTTCTCGCACGGAACTTAGGCGAAATAACAATTTTTTTATTAATTTTTTTTCACCGGATCCCTCTACTACGCTGACAGCCTCTAATGTGCCCACCAACCTGAACCACTGTTCACGTTAATTAAATACCACAAACCCAATATCTAATTGAACTTACCATATTCATTGGATTTTGCTTTCTTATTTCCTTCTATTAATCAAAATTTTGCACCCATCTTTTCAATCTTTATTTCTTCTTGTCCTCATTTCTTCAAAACTTGAATTTCCATGAATTTGCTTCCTCCTACATGTAAATAAATAAAAGATAATAAAATAAATAAAATTATGGGATAAACTACCATAACATTAAGAGTAAGAGTTTACTAAAATTATATAAAAATTAAACACATCAAATATACTCGAAATTAGTATGATAAGACATTAAAGATGTTTGATGGATTAACATGCATCTTTAATGTCTTATCATACTATGTAAGAAAGTCTTACATGGTGCCTTCCAAAATATTACAATGAATTTTATATTAATAATTCACTTAATTAGCTATGGATATATAGGGATTAGTAATTAATTAATATATGAGTTCATTTATTTATTAAATGCATAAGATGCATGTGATTGCAATATTCTAACTATATTCGGTTATGAATACATAGAGGATATTAGTTCGAGTAGTTATTATATCACACGAATGTTTTGAGTTAAGTTTAACTAGAATAAATAGTTGCCTATAGATACATGGAACCATGTTCTTTTAGAGGCAGGAAATAAGTTGTATGAGATATAACTACAAAACTTATATCATTATCTTGCATAATTACTATGGTTGACTACGGAGACGTGAGATCATAATATCGATATAGGGGTCCTTTACTCAATAGCAACTTTGAAAATGTATAACTTAAGTTGTATTGGACGAAATGAAGTGTGTCTTATCCATTATTAAAGCTTAGGACATTAGCTTTCTAAACAAACAGGCTTGACAATTTTTGGAGTGCTGCTATGATAAAATATAGGCAAAAATAAAGTATTGGTCAAAGAAAGATACATGATTCACCGAGTTTAGAAAAATTGAGGTTTGATAGTTCAAACATGAATACTTCAATTTGAAATTTTTACAGGAGCTATAGAAATTGTAGATAGAGGTACCATAAAAATATCCAAGCAATAATGATTCCCAAATATGAGAATTGAATTTTAGAACACAACCATGATAGCATGAAATTTAATAAGGGAAGAACTAGTAGTACATCGTCAAGAAAGTAAATGTAGAAGAGGTATCAAACAACATAATTTTGACTTAGAATTTCCGTAGAAGATACACCATTGATAGAACTAAAAATTTACAAAAATATACATGATTGATAGAACTAAAAAGTTACAAAATTTCAATCATATTGGAATTATGGTTCATGAGATACAATTAATCAAACCTAGATTAAGAGTTAGAGAAATTAAGACACTCTAAAATTTTTCTTCAAGAAATATAATGAAGCGCAAGAATCAAGAAGTAAAAATGATAATTTGAAATTGTAAGTTTTATAGAATATATTTATGAACCTTAATAAGATGTGGTATGAGTTCAAGTGAAAGCTATATTAGTATAAGGAGAGAGTTTTTTCAAAGTAAAGACTTAAATCAAAGATACTAGAATAATGTTAGATGGTCATTAGAGAACCTAATAAGTAGAAAGGTTTATAGGAGTAAGAGTCTTACTAAGATAAGTTTAAATGCATCTTTGGATAGGTTAGTAGTTGGCCAAGGACTTGAAAGATCTAAACTTTTTTTTTTAACAGAATAGCACGGATCGTAGGTAAGCAAATTCTCACCTACAACACAAGTATAGTCTATTTGTTGTTGTATTAAGTTGTAGTTGAATTTCAGAAACTCAAACGCTTCGATATTTTAAAGGCATGATTTGAATGCAGCACTAGCATGCTTGAGTGTGAAAGCATTGATTGAAATGAGAAAATAAAATATTATGCTATTTTAAAGAAATATGTATTTCATAAAAGTGCATAACATTTTATGTGAGGGATTTTTGGGTCATAATGGATCACGGTTAGTAGTTATAGCAAACAATTGGTCCTTGTGGTTATAGCTTCTAGTGATCCTAGAAAACCGCAAATTTCAGTGATGTCAGCGGTAGCATCCTCAAAGTCCATAGTAGTAAAAGAAAGGTATTGCTATTTATAAAGTATTTGAAAAAAAACATATGCTTGAATGTCCAATTGCGTTTTACTATTGTATCAACTATTTTATATGTTGTGCATGTGAGATAGGAAGTTTGCTTACCGAGCTTTTATGCTCATAGAAGTTGGCTTCTGTTGTTGGTAGATAAAAGCTTACTAAGCCTTTATATCCTTGCTTCCTATTGAAATTGCAAAGTATTAGTAGCCAAGGTTTAACTATATTTTCAAGTGACATACCTGGATTTTGAGACAGGTTGTGATTGAGGTTAGAATGATTGCATATTTGGTTTATTTGAAACCGGTGGATGATTGAAATATGTACTAGAGGTAACTTGTTGATGATTTCCCACATTGCTAAATATAAGATGATCCCTTCATCAAATTTATAAGTGTTAGAAAAAAGATCATACTGTGGTCTTTGTTGTGTTAAGAAACATAGGCATGCATATAAGAGAATAAACGTAGCAAAATAAATATTTAAAATTTTATTTGGATCATATCCTAGCATGAACAATTTCTATCCGGATCGATTATATAACAATTATATCGCATATAATCTATTTTATTAAAAACACAGTAAATCTTATAAATATTATATCAAGGTTTATGGAAAATGAACACTTCTTTTAATTTACAGAACTCTTCTTGAATAAGATGGAGAGGTGCCCATGTATTTGCCCTCTAACCGTTATCTACACGATTTGTTTCACACGGTTAAGTTTCTACTTAATATCTCAACTCATGAGACAATAAGTTTAGGAAAACGAACGAGAAAATGCTATTTCCTCTCTATGATATTTAGCCATAAAGAACAAATATTATTTACCATGGATGGACGATTTGTTCGATCAACTTCAAAAGGCTTCAGTATTCTCAAGGATTGATTTGAGATTAGGATACTATCAGCTGAAGATCGGAGAATCTGACATCTAAAAAACAGTTTTTGGACACATTATGCACATTATGAATTTCTTGTGATTCTATTTGAACTAACAAATGACTCAGCCGCCTTTATGGATTTGATGAATCGTGTGTTTAAAGTGTATTTAGACATGTTCATCATTGTCTTCATTGATGATATTATTGTCTATTCAAAGTCTAAGGAGGAGCATGTAGAATACTTGAAATTGGTATTGCAAACACTAAGATATCATCAAATTTATGGCAAATTTAAAAAGTGTGAATTTTGGCTTAATTAGGTCGCTTTCTTGGGACATGTTATTTCTAAAGATGGAATTTCAGTAGATCTATCTAAGAGAGAAGTTGTAAGAAATTGGTGTAGGCCAAAGAATGCCTTAGAGGTGTGAAGCTTCCTACGATTCGCGGGTTATTACAAACGATTTGTGGAAGGATTTTCAAGAATAGCTACCCCACTCACTAGACTTACTTGTGAAGGTCAAAAGTTTGAGTGGTCGGGAACTTGTGAAGAAAGCTTTCAAGAGCTAAACCAAAATATAATCAAGTAGCGGGTTGATGGGTTGACATCTTGACGCCTCGATGCCTCGATATAATCAATGCCTTTAAATATATGAATGGCTCGACGGGTCAACGCACTCAACACCTTTAGCATGTGAAGTACTTGATGGTTTGACCGGTTGATGTCTGCTATAACATCAATGATACTTTAAAATTAAACTGTGTTTTAAGTATAATTAGAACTTAAAAGAAGGATATGAAGTGTAGTTTAGTAATTTTAGTTATTTGAATTTCATTGGACACCTCTAATGATCATGTTGTCCATTTTTGCATGTTTTGGTATTTAGAATCATCAAGCGATCATCCTACCACTCCATCTGGGGTTTGAACCGATTAGAGCCATCAAAAGTCGAATGTAAGTTGATAATTACAACATATTAATTTTTAATAGTTTTAAGATGAATAAAATATGCTTATGATATTTCATGAATTTTGTTCTACAAACTTAATTTCTGGAAGGTATTTTGGCTAAAATAAAGATTTCATAGATTAAGCTTTTAATTAATGTGTGATATGAGTGAGTATAGTTGCTCATGCTGTCAACTATAACTTATATGGCTTTGAAACAATGAAATTTGGCTGTCAAAAGTAAATATTTGATCATCTTAGACTTGACATATATTTTATGTCCTGTAAACTATGTATTATATAGATTTAAAATGCATTTAAGTTTTTTGTGATGAGACCCCATTCCATCATTAGGTTTGCTGAACTATGTGCACATAGTATTCTTTATTATTGGACTGTGATCACATGCGTAGCAGGTTACAATTATATGAAATGATTCCTATATATATCATCCTGCAAGTGGAGGAATAACGGTGAGATATTATTGTAATTGTCTCACATATTAAATTTCTTATGCAAGTATTTTAATAGGTGCAAAGTGCCACATAGCCAGTTCTTGAATCTCTAGCAGGAGCAAAATGTCACAAGGGCTACTTCTTTAATCCCTAGAGGTAGCAACGTGCCACGTGGGCCACCTCTTGAATCTTACACTTATTTTTGATTATATTATATTTATATAGATTTACTGATAGTTTGATGGTTTCGATTATGAAAACAAATATAAGTATTGGAAGGTATATCTTCAAAACTGATATTGCAAATGATTTTATTCGAGATCATAATGAATTGATGCAAATCAATATTACTTTATATAAGTGTATTATTTGATATAGTTTCAATGAATTTTACATCTTTACTAAGTTTAAACTCCTAATATGTTATAGTTATCTCTCACTAAGTCTTATACTCATTATTTTCTCTATTTAACCTTTTCACATTAGATGGGATAGAGCCCTTTGGAATGATTGCACAACGGTTGCCCATTCGATCCTTGGGTAACACTTTGTGTTAGCGGACTTTTTTATTTTGGTGTGAATCTAGAAGCTCCATTATATATTTGGTTAAGTGATGTAAAATACAATAGATGTAAGGTATAGTATATATAAGTCTTACTTTAGCTGATGTGTTTAGCAAGAGTTTTGTACATAGTTTTGTTAACTTATACATGTGGGATATATGGCTGGTAAATCACAGCTTTATAATGTGTGCAAAAGCTTGGGTTTGGATATTTTCTATAGATTCTGAAATTTTAAAGCAAGTAAGAGATAAGCTTGTGAGGATTATGTAACTCTAGATTCATTATGTCATATCTCTAGATATCCTTAGTTATGTATTTCTCATGTCGGGTCGTAACATTTGTTCTCTTAAGAATCAACCTCACATATAATAGAGATCTAATTGCATTGAAATACGAGTAGACTAAGAATGGCTTCACGCTAAAATCCTTCTTCATAAAGACGGGACAGTCGTATAAAGGGGATGTCAGCTTGTATGATAATTTCCAACCAACTTCATTTCAATCAACTTCGATAGCTTCATAGACAACATCCAACAATTCATTGAAACTTTCATTAGTTTCAACCAATCATTACCACTGAGTCCTTCAGACACCACCAATATTTTAAGCTAGTCTCATCATTTTTATGTTCCCCATCATAGTATAAGCTTACAAACATTTCAGGAAAGTCCATTCCTGAAAAAGAAAAATAATTCTAAATCGATATCTTAATTATACTAACATACCAGAAACAAATGACCTATTGATATATCAACATTCAAAGCGTCATAAGCAACAGACCCTTAAAGCATAATGGGTCAATTGTTTATATCATCGGGTCCAATAAAACTGCACCGTTGACATCAACGGGTAGGTGTTTTATGACTCGTTAATATATCGGCGGTCCCATCGAGCTATCTGTTTAACTCTCTGACTTCCAAAACCGATGGCTTAATGGGAGATTTGACTACCTATCGAGCTATCATTTTTGGAGGTCAGAGATTGCTTAAGGTAAGTTTTATGACCCGTTGATATCAACGGTCTAATGTTCTAAACTGTTGACTTTAATGGGTAAGATTTCTAATTCATTGATGTCAATGGATCAGAAATAACTGACACGTTGATATCAACGGTCTAGAAACAATCGATTTGTTGACATCAACACTCCAAATACAATTGACTTATTGATGTCAACGACGTAGAAACAACTTACATATTGATATCAACGGTCTAGAAACAACTAATCAACCATCTAGATACAACTAACTCATTGATGTCAACATGTCAGTTGTTTTTAACTCGTTGACATCAATGAGTCAGAAATAATTGGAACCATTGATATTAATGAGTAATTATTTATTTATCGTTGATATCTCAATAGATCCTCATGTTTTAATTCCATTAAGAGCTCAAAGGGTCTTTAAAAATAGAAATCTCAACTTGTTCGTACATTAAAAAAAAAAAAAAAACACAATATAATAGAAAACAATGCAACATTTTTTGAAGAATGATCCACATGCATCTTGAAATATACTAAAAAATAAGTGAAGAGTGAAATACTAATACAATGTTTGTTAAAGTACTTAACGAAGTGAACGTTCATAAATGAATGATCTGAAAAAAGTTTTGGAAAAATGACAAAAAATATAAAATATAAAACACATCGGATGAATAAAAAATGACATAAAAATAAAAATTCTGAAAAAGAAGAAACCTTTGGTTAAAAAAAATATTAAACTCATAATTTTAATACATAAATAAATTAAAAATTACATTTAATAAATAATTATCATTTTTGGATATCATCTTTAGATATCTCCCAAAAAGTTGTAACTTGTCCCTTTATCAAATGACCCCCCAAACCGAACAAAACGTTAATGGCGATCAGATCACTATCTCTTCGCCCCCTTTCTACCACTCCTTGCTAATCTCGGACAAATCCCTGAATCCAATTTCATTACCTCAAGATCTATATATCCATCTTCAGATATCTCGTTCTCTGCAGATTATGATAAAAATTTAGTGGAACTGTTATTATATTCTATGGATCATATGGAATGGAAGCTTTTAATTCTGTGAGTATCCGTCAGGATTCGTAAGGAATCAGTCATGGCGGCAAGAGCGCCGGTTTCAGCTCCGGCGAGCTTATGGATTGAATCGTACAAAGGCATGTCCTCAGATAACATTACTGGATTGATTTTAGCTTTGTCTTCGAGTATTTTCATTGGCGCTAGTTTTATTGTCAAGAAGAAGGGCTTGAAGAAAGCTGGGGCGGCGTCCGGCCTCAGAGCAGGTTTTGTCCATTTTCTTTAGATTCAATTGGATTTTGATTACTTCTATCACTGAGATTTCCTTTTGATGTAGGGTTTTAAATAATTTGTTTTTTGTTCTAGCTTGTAATGATAGAATTTCCCCATTATTTAATTAATTTCTTCTTTAGCGGGGTTTTTTGTATACTATATTGACTTTTTTGGATGGTTTTTTACGGAAATAAGTCTTGTTAGTTTAAGATCTTATTTTAGTAAGTTGAGGTTTATTATTTGGTATTTGAAAAGTTGTTCTAGGCGGCTGAGGAATTGAATATTGATAAAATTTGGGAAGAAGAATTAATTAGATGTAAGGTAAGGGCCAAGGGGAATAGATAGAGGAAGACATTCTATCAATACCATTTGTCAATTTTTAAAATAAAGCTTCAAGTTTTATATTTGAATTATAACAACGACCTTACTCTTTGACTAAATAGTCTTGTTGTACACAAGTCCTTACTGAAGAAGAGCCAGAATGGATACTAATGCTCTAACAAACGGTATACACACTAAAATGGTATGCACACTAAAATGGGGTTTATTTGAAATCAGAGGTAAAAGAATTCTCTGAAAACTACTTTTTATTCATCAGCATCTTAGATATTTAAAGACCTAAGAGCAAAACCGATCCTAGCTAGAAACTAGGATCAGATCCTAGCTAGAAACTAGGATCAGATCCTAGCTAGAAACTAGGATCAGATCCTAGCTAGAAACTAGGATCAGATCCTACAAACCAGGAAATACAAAAAACAGAACTATCTTAAAAAACTGGAAACAATAATCTACCTACAACTAAGGCTAGAATCACGGCATCTCCAACACTCCCCCTCAAGCTAGTGCAAGTATGTTAATCATGCCCAGCTTGCTAACCATATCTTCAAAGCCTTGTCTAGGAAGCCCCTTGGTTAGTATGTCTGCTATTTGCTGACTTGTGGGTATATAAACCAGCAAATCGTGCCTTCTTCAATCTTTTTTTTAATAAAGTGTCTATCTACTTCCACATGTTTAGTCCGGTCATGATGAACTGGATTGTGTGCAATGCTGACGGTTGCTTTGTTGTCACAGTACAACTTCATTGGTCCTTCATTCCACATATTAAGCTTGAACATTAGTCTTTTTAACCAAATCAGCTAGCATGTACCATGCGCTAATGCCCTGAATTTAGCTTCTGCACTACTCCTAGCTATCACATTTTGCTTCTTACTCCTCCAAGTCACTAAGTTTCCCCATACCATAGTACAGTACCCCGAAGTTGACCTCCTATCTTCTATAGAACCGGCCCAATCTGCATCAGGAAATGCTTCAATACTACATTCTTCTCCCTTTTTAAACAAACCTTGTCCCAGAGTTTTCTTGAGGTACCTAAGAATCCTGTATACAACATCTAGGTGTACTTCATAGGATGAATGCATATATTGACTTACTATGCTAATTGCAAAGCCGATATCTGGTCGAGTATGCGAAAGGTATATAAGCTTCCCAACCAATCTCTAGTATCTTCCCCTATCTATTGGACTTCCTTCCTCACCTTTTCCAATTTTATTATTCGGATCAATCGGGGTTTCAGCTGATTTGCACTCCAGCATTCGTGTCTCTTTCAACAAATCAATGGTATATTTTTTCTATGATACCAAAATACCCTTTTTACTCCTTGCAACTTCCATCCCTAAAAAATACTTCAGTTCCCCCAAGTCTTTAATTTCAAATTCAGTTGCTAATTTCTTCTTTAACTGGTCTATCACCATCTCATCATTCCCAGTCACAATTATATCATCAACATATACTATCAAGATAGTCACTTTATCCCTCGGAGTATATCTGAAGAACATGGTATGATCAGTTTGTCCCTGATTATACCCATGTTTCTGGATCGACTTGGAAAAATGATCAAACTACGCTCTTGGTGATCGCTTCAACCTATAGAGTGATTTCCTCAAATGGCACACCATATCTTTGTCATACGTGTGCTCAAAACTAGGTGGCACATCCATGTACACTTCCTCGCTTAGATCTCCATTCAGAAATGCGTTCTTAACGTTTAGTTGATGCAACAGCCAGTCTATATTAACCGCAAGTGATCGGAGGACTCGTATCGTGTTGAGCTTTGTTACAGGAGCAAATGTCTTGGTATAATAAATACCAAATGTTTGTGTGAACCCCTTCGCGACTTGTCATGCCTTATATCTATCTACATTCCCATCAACTTTATATTTCACCGTAAACACCCACTTGCAGCCCACAATACTTTTTCCTTTCGGCAAATTTACCATCTCCCAAGTCTGATTTTTTTCCAGGGTACGCATTTCTTCAAGTACAGCTTCTTTCCATTTCGGGTTATCTAGGGCTGTCTGTATATTGTTAGGAACTTCTATCTCATCAATCTTTGAGACAAAGGCTCGGAATGAAGGTGACAAATTCTGATGTGATGGGAAGTTATAAATAGGATGCATCGTAAAAGCTCATACCCCTTTTTGTTTAGCAATTGGTAGTTCTGGACTTGAATTTTTTTCTGAACTTGTTCCAACCTCTTCCTCAAGAAAAATTGGCTCAGTTACATCTACTGTGGAGTAGCAGGATTAACATCTCTTGGGGTGGACTCATGACTATGCTGTCGAGGTGTGAAGGACTGTACTGACTGTTTCTTCTCTCTCCTTGTTTAAACACACAGCTCAGTTTGTGGTTCTTCCCCTAGTTTCCTTTTTTCTAGTAACATAAATGTTTCAGCTTGACTCGGGTTAACACTAGGAAGTGACTCAGTTATGGCCAGAAGTAATGAGGGACTAGACTCGGGTGGATTTGTGGTCCAAAAAATTTCTGCAACTGACTCAATACTCGAATACTCCCCCTGAAGAAAATTTTTGGTGTAGTATGATTGAGACTCAAAAAAGGTGACATCTAGAGTTACAAAGAACTGCCATTGTATAGGACAATAGCATTTATACCCCTTTTGATGAGCTGAGTATCCTAGAAATATACACCTAAAAGCACGAGGATCCAATTTGCTACGAGTATGAGCTGGAATGTGAACAAAGCAAGTACTACCAAAAGTTTTTAAAGGGAGAGATGTCAAGAGGTGTTTGGTAGTCTAGAACTTTGGTAGGCAAGTGGTTAATGAGATAGGACACGGTGAGAGTGGCATCTCCCCAGTATTGCTTAGGTACAAAATACTCAAACATGAGGGCTCTAGTGGTTTCTAAAAGGTGTTTGTTTTTACATTTGGCCACGCCATTTTGTTGTGGGGTTCCTGAACAGGAACTCTGATGAAAAATCCCATTTTTACTGAAGTATTCTCCTAAAATAGAGTTGTAATATTCACCGCCATTATCAGTACGTAAGATTTGAATGGATTTTGGGAATTGATTCTGTATGAACACATGAAATTGCTTAAAGGTCATTGCTACGTCAGATTTTTCCTTTAGTAAGTAAATCCAGCATGCACAGGTATGATTATCAATAAAAGTTACAAACCATTTGGTACCAATGATAATAGGGACTCGAGAAGGACCCCACACATCGCTATGAACAAGATAGAAAGGATGGGAGGATTTGTATGTCTGTAAAGGATAGGGAACACGAGTATGTTTGGCCAATTGACAGATTTCATACTTAAAAGAACTCAGACTTTTATTCTTGAATAACATGGGAAACAATTTTTGTAAATAAGGAAAACTAAGGTGGCCTAATCATCTTTTCCACAATATTATTTCTTGAAAACTAGGAAAAAGAATCACAACTTAAACTAGTGGTCTGAGCTTTTCCTATCAAGGAGTCTCTTTTCTCAAAGTAGTACAACCCTTCACACGCCCTAGCATTGCCAATCGTCCTCTCGGAGAGTATTTCCTGAACCTCACAGTGAGAAGGGGAAAACTTAGCTATACAATTCAGATCTCGAGTCAACTTAGAAATAGACACTAAATTGCATGATAACTTAGGTATATGTAACACAAATTATAGTATAATATCTTCTGAAATGATTACTGAACCAATACCAACTACTGGTGATAAAGTTCCATCCGCTATTTTAATTTTATTATTACCAACACATGGAGAATAGGTCACTAAAAATTGGGAGTTACCAGTCATATGGTCGGATGCCCTTGAATCTACAATCCAAGGATCAATATTTTTCACACTTAGAGCTGGAAAATTACCTCTTAGAGTGACCAAGCAGTTTGGTGCGGAGGAAGGAGTTCCGGATTCTGCTGCATTTGAGAGAATAGTTGTTGCAGTTGCTCTAATTGGTCTTTGCTAAAAGTGGTTGATGGTTGTTGCTCCGAGACATGGTAAGCTCGTTGGTTAGGCTTCCAATTTGCTGGTTTACCATGTATCTTCTAGCACGATTCTCTCGTGTGACTTGGTTTATTATAGTAATGGCACCAGGAACGCTTCCCACGTCCACGGCCTTCTCCTTGTTGAGGGTTGAAGCCTCCACGTCCACGACCTTCTTCTTTTTGGGGGCTGAAACCTCTAGTTATGAGTGCTGAGTTATCAGTCATGGAATTACTTTGGTTGTTTTGGTCTTTATTCATCACTTTCAGTCTACTCCTCCTTACGAACTTCAGAAAAAACCTCTGTGGTAGGTAAAAGAGGTTTCATAGACAACATTCGCCCTCGTACTACATCCAAGCTTTTATTAAGTCCATTGAGGAATGTGAACACCCTTTTTTTCTCTACAATTTTCTTGTATTTCTGCTTATCTTCAGGGCAGGACCACTCAAGCTCCTCAAACACATCTAACTGTTGCCAATAACAAGACATCGTATTGTAGTATTCGGTTACATCGGTATTACCTTGCTTCAGATCGATCCATGTACTTTCCAGAGAGAATTGTTCTGCAGAATTTTCAAGATCGGAGTATGTCATCTTTACTGCCCTCCATAGTTCTTCTACCGTGCCATAAAACATAAAATTTTGACTGATGTTTGGTTCCATAGAGCTTGGTAACCAGGTCATGACAATCTTGTTTTCAGCCTTCCAAAGTTTAAATGCTGGGTCTTTTTGGGGTGGAGTTATAATTTCTCCAGTTAAGAGCCCATCCTTCCCTCTGCCTTCGATGAAGATCTCCATACTTTGAGCCCATTGGACATAATTTCGTCCATTAAGTTTATGTCCCGTCAAAGTAATTGCTGATGAGGTATCTAGAGAAGGAAGAGAAGTCATTGTTCTCTACAGACTAGAACCTGCTTCTGTGGTTCGTTCCAAGGCAACCTCCGACGTCGTCTCCCTCTGACCAGTGAAGGTAGACTTCATCGCGGCTGTCTTATAACTCATTATAAATCAGGCCGAGTGCCGGCTCTAATACCATGAAATCAGAGGTAAAAGAATTCTCTGAAAACTACTTTTTATTAATCAGCATCTTAGATATTTAAAGACCTAAGAGCAAAATCGATCCCAGCTAGAAACTAGGATCAGATCCTACAAACCAGGAAATACAAAAAACATAACTATCCTAAAAAACTGGAAACAATAATCTACCTACAACTAAGGCTAGAATCCCGGCATCTCCTACATTCTTATGCATGTTTCACTTTGCCTGTTGATGATTGAGTTTTAAATTATTTTCGCAGAAAAGATTAAGAAATTCTGAGAAAATGTTCTGTACGTTGGAAATTGAAACTAGGTTGTGTAAACATATTTCATTATTCTGGAATTCAATTTTTTATTTTCCTTTTAAATGAAACAGTTTATGTGAAGTTATTTGATCATAAGTTTACTACTGTTTTAAGTTTTGGTAAGTTAAAAACCGACAAAAATATTTTCCCAAGGCCCTTATTTTTTGCCTGTTGTGCTTATACTTTCTGTTGTTATTTAAGAGCCATGAAATGTCGGTGATATTTACTCGCTGCTTGTTGTTTCCTTATCATATGTACTCTTGAACAGTATTTTCTGAACTATGTTTTTTCTGCAGGTGATGGTGGTTATTCTTATTTGTATGAGCCCCTATGGTGGATTGGCATGGTAACCAGTAAGTTCTGTCGCTTCTTTGTGCTTAATGGTTAAGTTGGTTATTCCATTAATTTCAGGGACTAAGAACTTAAAGCTCGAGTAATGAATGGTTTTCTACTTTGTCCTTACTATACTGAGATTTAATATGTATGAGAAGACTATATCTGGTCCACAACCAAGTCAAAGTGACCTGAATTAGTCTTCTCTCCTTGCGGTGCTTCCCGATACGGTATTTGAAGCAGTTGTTCGAATTCCTTATGATATTCAACTGAAACAAGTTCTTGCGAATGGTAAAAAGGGAGGTTTGAATGTGGGGGCTGTTCTTATTTTACCTGAATATGAACATTAAAATTGCATGAAATGTTGATATTACTGTTCAGGAAGCCTTTCAATTGGGTCTATTCAAATTTCCACAGCAAAAAATTGTATTGATACGTAGGATTAAATACATAATTATAAAAAATGCTTGCTTAATTCAAAATGCTCTTCTGTTACAAATGACCTGAATTTGGGCATGCTAGAGAAATTAAGACTTAAATTGCAAAGAGATTGAAACTTCAGCTTGGATCTAAACACCAGTTTATTCTGAACTAAAGTTACGGTTCATTTGGTTGAATGTTTGAAATTCCCAGTTTCAGTCCAAATCTAGTTTTGGGTCGCACAATTCAAGCTAGTGTTAAACTTTGTTGCCAATGGAAATTCTGTTTTCATCATAATATAACCGATTATGATTAGCCCAAACTCCCCCTTGAAATTCTATCCGAAAGATTACTGCAATGTCTTTAAGTCTGACTAGCATGATACTGTTGTCTAATATTTGTTCCTTCAGATCCATGGATTAAAAGTTAGTTAGCTTTCATGCATGTTAATAAAAAGGGCAGTCAGATTGTGTGCTGCTGATTAGAACTCTTCCCATGTAAATTCATGTCATTATATGGACCTCAGTCTACATTAAAATGGAGTTTGTTGAATATAAAACAAGGTCAAAAAGTTATGTGCAAGTAAATTTGGTAGAAACCATTTTCAATTGTTGCAGTTGAATTCAGTCCACTTCAGGAAAGTAAACCCACTTGACTTGACTTGATCCAGAATTATTTTTTGGTATGATGTGGATTTAGTTGGATAGGCATTAGTACCACCTATTAAAATAGTTGCGATGTTATTGCTATATCCCACAGTCAATATGCACTTTCTAACTGCAATGTTTTGTTGTTATGGCAGTGATTGTTGGGGAAATTGCTAACTTTGCAGCTTATGCATTTGCACCTGCTATTCTGGTGACTCCTCTTGGTGCACTCAGTATAATTATCAGGCAAGGAGAGAATCTTATATTGGTTATTACAATTAAATCTTACTGAATTTAACTTGTAAGTGACACATATTGCAGTGCTGCTCTCGCACATATAATATTACGGGAGAAATTACATGTGTTTGGTATTCTTGGGTGTATTCTTTGTGTTGTGGGTTCGATCACAGTTGTTCTGCATGCTCCTCAAGAGCGTGAGATTGAATCAGTTAAGGAAGTGTGGATTCTTGCCACAGAACCAGGTATACATTTGAAAGAATACTATAATACATCTCTTTCTAAATTCTTTAATAGTTGTGAGGGACAAAAAATACCATCTCATTGTTTGGTATGCCTGTTATAGGTTTTCTTTTTTATGCGGGTTTAGTGATAGCAGCCGTTTTCATACTCATAGTTCATTTTATACCCGAGTATGGACAGACACATATCATGGTCTATATTGGGGTTTGTTCTCTTGTAGGCTCACTTTCGGTATGTAGTCAATTGCTTCCAACACTCGCCCCCCCCCCCCCCCCCCCCCCCCTCCTCTCTCTTCAAAATATCAAATAATCTTTTGAAAACCCTTTGGCAGGTTATGAGTGTAAGAGCACTTGGAATTGCTCTGAAGTTAACATTTTCAGGAATGAATCAGTTGGTATATCCCCAGACATGGGCCTTCGCCATGATTATGATTACCTGTGTCATCAGCCAAATGAACTACTTAAACAAGGTAATTACACATCTTCTGTAGCATTCTTAATTAATTTAAAGTTCAAATGAGGTCATTTAAGTAAGTCATCTCAATACTTGGCATGATAGAAAATGTAATTAACATATATACTGTTGCATAGTTTTTATTTAGGGATTGTTTGTCAGGAAACGAGGATATAGTTTGCTCTTAGTTTGACGATCTTGTTTCTTGAACTTTCTATTTAGAACTCAGCAGTATCCTTGTTCCCCTACAAGGAATTGATCCCTATTTTGATGCAGTAACATCTACCCACCCATCTATCATGGAATAGATGGGTGGTCAAAAAGTTCCTGTAAACTATTTGTGGATTCATTAAAAAAATTATCTTTGATCCTCGTTGAGCCTTGAAAAAGATGATTGCATATGCTATGGTTGTTTTTTACTCAGTCTCGGCTAATGTAAAAGAAGATAGAAACTGTTTTCTTTTTTAGAGTGAAACCATATTTTCTAGGAGTATGTTTTCAGTCTTATAAAAGGAAGAAAAAGTTAGAAATTATTTTCTATTTGATTTGAAACTTTATTTATCCATCTCTTTTCAAACTGAATCTGTAGCTGATATAGTCCTTTTAACTGCAGGCTCTTGATACATTTAACACAGCAATAGTATCACCTATATACTATGTGATGTTTACTTCTTTAACCATTTTGGCCAGCGTTATAATGTTTAAGGTGACCCTTCAGCGTTACTTCTTTTCATTTTTGTGGCAGATGGTATTTGAATAAGGAATCATACATCAACTATATCTATTTACTCCGCTGACAGATTCTCATCAAAAGGGTTTTATTTATTTATTTATTACCTTTTTTGTAAGAAAAACATGTTTTCAATGAAAATGGCTTTTGGAGTTCCTTACAAGAAAGTAAAAGTGTGGGCTTTGGGGTTTATTTTAAAGTATGAGATGCTCTATACTCGGATGAAAACCATATTGTATATCAAATGTACTTCAATAATAATGGGTAGTCTGAAGGTTGATGTTCATGTTGCATGTAGATTTATGAAGGAAAAATAATTTTATTTTTTCAGAGTTTTTATTGGGTATTAAAGTTTGGCAAGATTATTAATTAGCATCGATAGGAATAGTTAGCCATCATTCGGGAAAGGGTTGGAAATGTCATTTGGACCACTTACCTGAGTGCCAAGAAACATGGCAAACACTATTTCGAATGATTTAACCCGAACTCTGAATTTACTTCACAATCTTATCAAGCATTTCACCAAACTCCGTTTTTCCCAATCTCTAGTTTGCAAGCTCTTTTTCAAATGGTTCACCAGTAATGATTCACCAAATGTCTTCAGGTGGGATGACTGAATCGCACCACCATAAGTTAAGCTTGGTTACCCATTTACAGTGGAAGTTTGGTCATCCCATTGGGTGAAGAAGCTTGGGCTTTTCCATTTGAGTGCAATTTAAGGCTTGCAGTATTTTAAGAGCTTGAGCTTGCTATTGACGTCTTTTCATTATAGACCCAGTTTTTAAAGTTTTTTTTTTTTTGGACACTGTAGACATGTGAATATTCTTTTCCTAAATATATAGGAAGTTTTCATTTTGGTATTACAATTAGAGAATGTAAAGAAATCAGGTAAATTGGATGTATACATTTGGTTGGTCATGAAAATTTGGGAAATCATATCATAGTTTTCCTTAGGAATCCCTTTTTAGCATACCATAATAAAACTCAAATCCAAGGTCACATGACATATGAATGCAAATATATATTTAGAAACAAGATAGGAGGAGGAAAGAGAGAGGGAAGAAGAGGGGGTGGGGTGGGTGGGGGGAGGGGGGAATATATAATGAACTCCAATATATGGCGATGCTTTCTGCACTTGGCCTTGTGGAGGGCATCTTATGTTGTATTATTGAACAAATTAGTCCTACCAAATTATATTCTAAGTTCAACTATACTTGTGCAATACAGGATTGGAATCGACAAAACCCAACTCAAATTGTCACTGAGATGTGTGGATTTGTCACAATTCTTTCCGGTACCTTTCTTCTTCACAAAACAAAGGACATGGAAGAGGGTGAGTCCTTAGATTTCCTATATTCTCGTCCCCTTATTTTTGTCTCTTTTTTCTTTTCTTTTTTTTCTTTTTTCGTAACATATGCGACAAAGGTGTTCATTTTTTTTTCTTCCTTTTCAGATTCACCTCCATCTTTTCCAACACGCATTCCTAAATACATAGATGATGGTTTTGAGCTTGATGCCATCCCTCTTCGCTTTCAAGAACCCTTGTAATAAAACCTCAATTGTTGGTTTATTATTAGCCTCAGCTAAGGGGAAGGAATTTTTCACCTGAATTTGGCTGCTTCTGTACCTATCCTTTGAATTGAAATCAAACCCGGCTTGTAAGTGCTTCCATGTCCACGATCAGGTAAAAGTGATTTCTGAACTGTCTTTATTCATTCACATTCCTTTAAATTCTTCTCCCCTCTTCTTTGTACATCTTATTGGAGCCCATCAGAAGATTGTAACTTTAGCCCCATTGTTTTAGTGTATCATTGTATTTAGTTTACAAAAAAATGTAAAGCATTTATTATCTGGGTTTATCTAGCAATGTCACAGAATTTTATTAATAGAAAGCCTCACTTGAGAAATTGCTTTCTTTCGTTGTTCTCCCCTTTTGGGTGTCAGTTAAAAATTTATGCAAAAAAGTCTTAATAGTTTCTTATAACTGTAGGAGTTGATGAGCATGTAAAACTTGATAAGGAATTAGGTACTTGAAAGTATTAACTATTGCTACAGGGTGGCTTCATCTTAGCGTGGGTAAAGGACGTGGCAAGTCTTTTTATTTTATTTTATTATTATTATTTTATTATTGATGATCGACATTTTTGAGCAATTCATTGTTCATGAGGTCATGGGTAGTACTAGATTATATAAATATATATTTTTATTGTAAATTACATAATATTTGTTTATTGAAAGTTAATTTTTAGTTATTTTGATTTGTGTTTTAATTTGTTTGGTGGTTTGATAATATTATAAAGAGTTTTATGGTTCATAAAAAAATTGAGATCATTCATCAATAATAAAAGTAACACTAAGAATAAAAATCAATAATAGTATGAGATTAATTAATAATTTGTATTTAACATTAAATTTGAGATGTTTGTAAAATCTAACACTTGATATGTGATGGGTGATATGTTTTATTTATTGATTTTTTATAAAGTATGATGATAATTATTAATTTATATTTATTGAATTTATTATAAAATGATGATATTTTAAGAATTTTAGTTATAAATATAAAAAAAAAAGATATTTTAAGAAGTTTGATTTATAACCCGTTATATGGCATGCTATATTGGCAAGTGAAAATTTACGTATAATGTTGTATCGAGGATATATATATATATATATCTAGTGAAATATATGATTTATTGGATGACTGGTAGACCTAATAACAAATAGAAAAAAATCAATAAATTTTAGGAGGTAGAGAGAATTCTCATATTATTTTTCTTGTCTATTTCATTTTATATAATGTTCTATTTATAAGTTAATGGTTTGAATACCAAAAGTCATGAGTGTTACAACAAATAGAATAAAGAGAAAATTAAGATAGAAGATAAAGAAATTGAAGTTGAAGAGATGGAGGGGAATGTTAATGGACATTCACTTATTCTATAAAGAAATTGAAGTTGAAGAGATGGAGGGGAATGTTAATGGACATTCACTTATCATCATTATTCATCACTTCCCTGTGATATGAGAAGTTGCCTCATAAAACTTTTATTATGAAAATCTAGTTGAAAAAAAAAATCATGGTAAAGAACTACGAGTGCATTATTCTCATATAAGATATATACATTAGAAATTATTTTATTAAAAATTTTACCAAAAATATTTAGTGGGATAAAACTTTGGTTAAGGAAAAAAAAAAGTGCAGTATGTATTTATTCCTACTCATGAAAACATCATTTTGAATCTTTGAACTATCAAGTTTAAATGAATTTATTAAATATTGATATCACTATATTTAATGGTATTTGGTATGAAAAATATCAATTTTGGTAAGATATATTATGTTCAATTTCCTATGACTTATTCTCCGTTCAATTGAGCAATGGTTGCACTATTGTCTTCATATAAATTGGATATTCTTTCTTGGAAGCCAAGTCACATGCCACTTGGATATCTTAGTCAACACTTTCTCAACTGACTTCATGAATTACTAGTATTTCTATACGACTTGAGGACATAACAATTATATTTTGTTTCATTAGAGCACCAATATATAGTATCTCATCATTAGTAAATAAATAACTTGTTTGAGAGATCAAGCTTTATGTGGATCAGATAAATTAATTGCATCAATAAAAACTACTAGTTCTCCACTAGAATTATTTGATTAAAACAAACTTATATTGATTATATCTAAAAATTGTTTTAACACCATTCAAATATCTTCTTGTCGGAGTATAACTCCATTTTTCTAGTGAATGCATTAATCATTAATGTACATCTCGTAGTATTTTAGAACTAAGTACATCATTATTTGTTATCTGTTCGAGGTTGAAAAAATCTCCTTTTCAAGTCAACTGATTTACTAAACAATGAGGTACTTAATTGATATGTTTTATTCATATAAAATCTTTAGGATATGTTTTTATATAAGTCAATTGATTAATATGAATTTCATCGGCTATATGCTCAATCTCCTAGCCGAGACAAAACTCTTTTTTTCCAAGAACGTTTACTTCAAATTCTTTCTTTAAAGAATCAACCAACTTGAAAGTTATTTAGATTTTTCAATAGTATTTAAGTCATAATCATACGTTACACATTCATATTTCTTTATAATGACATATAAATAAGATCATTCTTATAGCTAAATATTTACAAAGATGTCTATATCACATCCGTCAAGTTAGTTTTAGCCATTTAGAAATATAAGTAGACTAATTGAATAAATTCTCAAATATTGAATTATATGCTTCCGGTATTCTAAATCCTTCATGAATTATTATAAAGTATTACTATAAAGCGAGCCATATAAATATATTATAATTACATCAATTATACGCATATGAAATCTTAATGTCTTGCCATACTAATAAGACACTAGAAATACTTAAATTCACCACAAGATACATGTATCTTTATAATCAATATTAGGTATTTAGACTAAATGTCCATCACAAATCGTTTATATCTTATGATTGGAATTTTTACTCATTTCTTTTTCATAAAAACATGCTTTTGTATCATACATATTTCACACATTGAAGTGTCTGGGCTACAGATCCAGAATAATATTACATTTTATAATTTAGTTTAATTCTATAGGAATTATATTTTATATATTGGCCAATTTTTTTGAGTCGATATATTCTTTGATAGATTTTGTTCAAGATTCTCATTCTTTTTCATAATATTAAGCGCTATTCATAATATTGGCCAAACTGTCGTCGACAACTATTTTTTTTTTTTTTTAATCTTTTCCTAAGAATGGCATAATTTATTTAGATATCTTTATCTATACAATTTTCAAGTGTCTGAATCTTTTCTAGGGATTTTTTTTTATTTTTTATGTCTATAGTCTCTTCATGAGTACTCGACTTCACAATTTGGGCATCTAATATTTTTATTTTAAAAGAATTTTTCTTTAAAACCGATTTTTCTACTATACATCAAGCGTGTCTTATATTAAATTTCTAAGATATTATCCTATTGGACTAATATTTGAGATGATGTATTTGCATTTGGATTATTTGATTTGGTTACTATTTGATTTAGATTAGTTGACATTTGATTTATTATGAATCATCTTTTGAGATTCTCGTTCACATTGTTTTGCATGTGGATTAAGATGATATGATGATCAATATTATGTAACCTTTTTCCCCAATAGCTTATTTTTTCCCTATTATTTGAACAACCATTTCATTAAAGTAACACTTGATAAGTATTAGTATGAAAATATTTTCAATCAATAATTTAATTATCAAAGGATAGTCATACTCAACATATATTCTCAACTTCATTTGAGAATTTATCGGAGTGCGTTTTGGTGGAGTGATATACCACACATCAAGTATTCATAATTGGAAGATATTTGACTCATAACCAAAAGTTAATTGTAAAGGAGAGAATCTATAATACTTTGTTGGCCTGATGCATACAAGTTTTGCAGCATGCAAGACAGCATGTTCACAAACATAGGGATTTGTTCTCAAAAGAAGTGATATAGCTACAAATTAGAGGCATTTTTAATAAGTGGTTCTAATGCATACAAGTGTTGTAGCATGCACGGCAGCATGTCAACAAACGTAGGGGTTTGTTCTCAAAAGTTGTGATCTAGCTACAAATTGGAGATGTTTGATAGATAGTTATGCTATATTTATATATGAACATGAGCTATCAGTTATTCAATATCTATACCCATAACATACATTAAACCATTAAAAGTTTATAATGTAAATGTTAGAAAACATATGCACGCATATAATAGAATAAATGCATCATAAAAAATATTTAAAATTTTATTTGGATTATATCCTAACATAAACAGTTTATATCTAGACTAATCATACAATAATTATATCACATATAATCTATTTTACAAAAAACAGTAAATCCTATCAATATTAAATTAAGGTTTAGGGAAAAGGAATACCTCTTTTGATTTACAGAACTCTTCATGAATAAGATAGGAAAGCACCCCCACGTGTTCGCCCTCTAACCATTATCCACACGATTCATTTTGCACGGTTAAGTTTCTACTTAAGATCTCAACTCATGAGATAATAAGCTCGAGAAAAGTGAATGGAAAAGACTATTTTTCTCTTTGATTTTTGGCCAAGAAGCCCGTGTGAGCTCTTACTGATTCCGGCCATCATATGCCTTGTATTTCCTAATCTCATTATGAATTCTAATTGCCTTAAAACACAAAAGTAATATGGGCTAAAGCCCACTCAATGGATGCCACCCATGGGTCATTTAATCAATACTTTGATTAATTTGACTCATGAAAATCCAATTAATAATATGACATATTAACCTTTTAATGTTCGATTATTAATTACAAACTTTTAAGACCCTTTTCTAATTAAATAAAATTCCTATGTAACTTATTTATTTCTAATTAATTCAATGCCACACTTACTTGTGCTAGCAGAATTGCATAAAATTAAATTAATAATTACCATTTTATCCCTCATGAGTTGATTTTTACCCCTAAAATGATTTTGGTAATTTTTTTTCTTTTTTCTCTGACAAAAATTTAACTATGTTACTCCAAACCTTATGTGTTTGGCTGATTAAGTTCTACATCACGTCAGCGGGGGGATTTCATAAATAACTTTGATGATTTTATTTAATTCCAAATTAAATTCGTTTAATTTAAAATATTTTAAATTAAACTATTAACTTAATCATCTCATGATTAATTAACTTTAAACCTTTAAGTCAAGATTGACTTCTAGCAAAATATCAAAACTTCCTTGTAGATGAGAAATACCACTTCCGAAAGAATCTATTTTTGACCATCGTATACTTACAAAAACAATATTTTCATCTTGCCAATATTCTGATTCGTTATAGGGTATGGTCTAACTGTTAAACCTTAATAGACAAATCATATGAACTATCATACATTTATTGAACATCAACAATGGATTTATAGGAACTCCTTTCAAACCATATTACTTTTTAAAAATTCCCTATTCAATAAAGTAAATAATCTATAGGACTTTATTCCAAATACAGAAGTGATGGATTTCCTCTTGACCACTCATAATCCTTCTCGCACAACACTTCATACCCCACGGTTCACCTCGTGTTCTCTCATGGCTAGGGCTAATAGGAATGATGTCATAGTACGAAGTCTGGTACTTAAAAAAAACCATAGTGTCTTAGGTCAGAGAATCATATGTAAAATAGTTACTAGATAATTCTCATTAATAATCAATATTAATTATCATTGAGAATTATCTAATTGTCACATTACACACCCTTAGTCTTTACTAAGCGCCCACACAATCATCATGGTGTTATACTAACATCAATGGGTGTGAGATCGGCCACCATAATAATTAGGCGATGAACTACATTGATGTCCATTCTTGAGATCTTGTGACAGTAAACCGTTTGTATTCCTAAGTGCTTTTAGCGACTTGAATTTTTACTAGCAAAATCTCTATCATGGTTTCCAGAGTATATAAATCAAGATACTGAACTTTATCATGATATGCATATATTGACCATATAATATTAATTCCAACAAACAAACATAATAAATAGTAATTGGTTTTCATTAATGACAATAATAATGTCTTGTTAATATCCATGTAAAGATCACATAAAATATTTTCCCTATCAGGTCAAAATATAATTAGCTTGATGAGTATATATTTTTAATCTCCCACTTGCACTAAAACCAATCATTTCTGAATCTAATTCCCATCTTTCTATATGGAAATTGAACTTCTGTTGAGAAAACACCTTAGTGAATGGATCTGCTATGTTTTCATATGTGTCGACCTTTTCTATTAAAGTCTCCTATTCCAATTATTTCTCGGATGAGAAGATAAAGTCACAGAACGTGTTTGGCTTTCTGAATCTAAGTTCCTTTGCTTATGTTATTGCACATTTGTTATCGCAGTACACTACTACGAGATCAACGATGCTCGGAACCGCATAAAGTTCAGCTATCAACTTTTTCATCCAAATTGCCTCCTTTGTTTCTTCTGAAGCTGCGATGTATTTAACTTCAGTAGTAGATTTGCGGTCGTTTCTTCTTTAGAACTCTTCCAATTGACCGCTCCACCATTTAGTGTGAAGACGAATCTTGAAATTGATTTACTATCACCAACATCTGATTGGAAAACAAAGATTGTGTAACTCTCAATTTTCAAGTCAGATTCTCCATAAACCAAGAACATGTCTTTAGGCTTTCTCAAGTAGTTAAGAATGTTCTTGACAGTAGTTCATTGCTTCTAACCTAGATTGCCTTGAAACATGCTTATAACACTTAGAGCATAGGCAACATCCAATCTCATATATAACATAACATACATGATGAATCCTTTTGTAGAGGCTTGGGATTTAACTCTTATCATCCCTCTTTGATTGTGTCTTGGGAGATGCATTTAGAGGAAATTCCATGAATCATTGGTATGAGTCCTCTCTTGGAATTTTCCATGCTAAACCTCTTTACCATTCTATTTATGTATGTCGACTAGGTTAACCATAGAATCCTTCTACATCTATCTCTACACATCCTTATTCCTAGCTTATAAGCCACTTCACCCAAATATTTCATGGAGAAGGTCTTTGATAGCCATAACATAATAGACTGTAACATACCAATATCATTCCCAATGAGTATATGTTATCCACGTATTGAATTATGAAAGCGATAGAGCTCCTACTAGTATTTTTATACACACAAGAATCATCTTCATTCTTAATGAAGTTAAACGATTTGATCATTTCATCAAAACGAATGTTCCAACTCAGAGATGGTTGCTTAAGGTCATATATGTACATTTGCAGCTAACACAACTTTTTTATATTTTTCTAGTCCGTAAAGCCCTCGGGATGTATCATATACACATCTAACTCGAGGTACCCATTCAGGAAGGCTATTTTCACGCTCATTTTTCAAATCTCATAATCGTGGTACGTTGTGATGGCAAATAACATTCGAATGGATTTAGTCATTATAATAGGGGAGAAGGTTTCTTCATAATCCATTCCTTCTCTTTATATATAACCCACCCTTTGTAACTAGTCTAGCCTTATATGTTTTGAACTTTCCAACTTCCCTGATTTTCTTCTTGAAAATCCATTTACATCCTATAGGAACTATTCCTTCATATGTGTATCCACCAAGTCCCAAAACTTGGCTAGCATGCATGAAATCCATCTTTGCCTTTAAGGAATCTAGCAATCTCTCGAAATTCGAGCTACTAATTACCTCGGAATAAGTTGTAGGACCATCTTCTATGATCGGCTCGTTACTTGGACTTTATACGAGAAATATAATTTATGTACTAGACCGATGAATGTCATTTTGTATATCTTGAACTTCATCAAGTTCAATCTTGCTCCCACTATTCCTTTCAAAAAGGAATTCCTTTTCTAAGAAGACAACATGTTTAGCAACAAATACTTTATGCTTAGTGTGATGATAAAAGTAGTATCCCAAAGTTTCCTTTGGATAATACCCCACAAAATAACATTTTTCGGATCTTGACTCTAACGTTTTTGCTTCTTGCTTCTTGACATAAGCAAGACAACCCCCATACATGAATATGTTTAAAGCTTGCCCTTCTGGCTTTTCATACCTCACATGATGTCGAAGAACCAAATTTTGAACTGTTAATGATCTTAGTATAGGTTTCTAGGGCATATCCCCATAACAATAGAGGTAGATCAATACGGCTCATGACGGACTGAACCATCTCTAAGAGAGTTCAATTTCTCCACTCAGACAAACCATTCAATTGTGGTGTTCTAAGAGGGATCCATTGTGAGATTATACTATTCTTCTTTAGGTAGTCAAGAAATCTATGGTTCAAATATTCACCACCTCAATCTAATTGAAGTATCTTAATACTTTTTCCTAGTTGTTTTTCTTTTTCACTCTTATGTTCCTTGAATTTCTCAAACGTTCAGATTTATACTTCATAAGATAAATATGAGTAAAGCGAGAGAGTTCATCAGCGAATGTGATGAAGTACAAAAAACCACCTCTAGTAGGAGTTGACATAGGCCCACATATATATCTATATCTACTAGTCCTAACAAATAGGGTAGTCTCTCTCCAGTTTCACTAAAAGAAGATTTGATCATCTTCCCTAATAAACATGATTTACAAGTTGGCATTGATTACAAATCAAATGAATCTAAGTATCCATCTTTAAGCAAATTTTTAATCCTTGTTTGATTGGCATGACCTAGTCGATAATGTCATAGGTATATTTGATTCACATCAAAATTTCTTTTCTTCACCTATTCAATATTGAGACAAGTTTTATTTTTCAAATTTAAGACATACACACCATTATTAAGGAACCACTTCTATAAAATAATCCATCCAAATGGAAACTCAAAATATTATTCGTGATAGAAAAGATAAAACCCTCTTTGTAAAGTCTTGAAATAGAAATAATATTTTGGATAAGAGTTGGTGCAAAATAACAATGTCTCAATTTTAACATTAAGTCCCAAGGAAAAGCCAAACTGTAAGTGCTTACAGTTAAAACATCATGCTTTGCTCCATTTTTAGCTCGTAGGTCCACTGCACCTTTCTTCAAGATTAGTCTACTTTTTAGGTTATGCACATTATTAAAAATATGAGATTCACAACTAGTTTCCAATACCCAAGTATAATGATCATTGCAAGAAAAGTTAACCTCAATCATGAATAATGTTGAAGCAGCATCATTATACCTTTTGAGATTTGCAAGACACTTCTTGTAATCTTATTTCTAATGTCTAGATTCTCCACTATGGAAACCATTTTTCTCTTTGCTTTTCTCGATGAACTCCACTATTTGTACGCAGTAATTTCATGTCAACTTTAACCATCTAACAGTTGTTTATAAATGGATTGAACGAATTAGGGAGTGATTGTTATAATGAGTCAATCATCAACTTAGTATCTATTTCCGAGGCTATATTCTCTAACTCGTCAATGTAAACAATCATCTCATGCACATGTTCACTAACAAAGGTACCTTCGGTCATCTTTGTGTAAAATAATATCTTGGATAACTCATAACTATCCCTTTAATTATCATCCTCATACATAGCCTTAAGGTTATTGATAACTCAACAACATGAAATTTCTCATAACGCTTTTGGAGGTCATCTTTCATCGATGCAAGCACAATGCATTATACCTCATTATCTTACTCCGACCACTTATTCCTTGCAGCCATTATTTTGGTATTAGATCCCTCAAATGGGACTTGCATGACCGGTTGATTTAGAACATCAAGCAAATGCTCATACTTAAGAACGATTCTCAATTATCAATTCCAGTCTTTAAAATTGGTTCCAACCAACTTATTTTGTTCAACTATTAATTTCAGTTTATCAAACATTGCAAACTACAAAATACATAGAATAAAACACAACAACATAAGCAAATATATAGAAACTACTAACTACTAATAATTTCAAAAGTCACATAAAATTTTTGGTATCTTCCACTATTTTATTACATATACCTCTTTAATATAAGACGCAAAAACAATTTTTCTTAGTGGGAAAAGGATTCAATCACCTTATTATAACTCCTACCAGTCTGTAGCCAATCATAATAAAATGAAAGGTAGCAAACACCTTTGCAATTACATCAAATGTAAATCTTTTATCTACTCTCTAAGTAAATATAATCTCACGTGTCCGCAACCAATTATATTTCCTTAGTTGAGCTTAATCAAACATTCTTGTGACATGTTAAGTGTTAAATCAGTGCGTGCATATGTCTATGTCCATGCCTGGAATGACATCATTACTCAGTCGCATCTTATGCAATAATAATATACATGCATACTTATACATATATAAGTCCTCACGTGTCTGTGGCCTTCCTATATCCATGCCAATACTACATATATTATAATATTTGGAAGGCAAGCCAAGAAATGTTTTCACAATCTATTTCAGCTCAATATAATTAATGGAAAGATTTCATTAAACAATCTCATCAGAAAAAAAAAATATATATATACATATATATATCATGCTCTATCTCATAGTCTATAAATATGATATAATAACATATTCAACTAAGCACATTTACATATCATGATGCATGTACATTTAACACTTTAAATTACATACATCTAAGGCATGAACATGTTAAAACAATTTTAATTATTCATACATTATTTCTTGTTTTATCTCTTGATTCATATTCATGGAATTCAAACTATTCAACCATTCAACTATTCTTTAGTTTATTTTAATCATTCAATAGCACGAGAAAATAATCAAAAAATTTCTTTCCTTAACTTTTTAAGAATACTTGCCAAAAACGACAACTTTCTATATTTGGAAAGTTTCCTAATCAGGTTGTTTCCAAAATAATATTTATTATTTTGTAAAGTTTCCTATTTTAGACCCCCTTCTAAATTTAAGGAAACATGCCATAATAATTTTCTTATTTACCATAACTTATTTAAGGTAATTTTAGTTTTTCAAGTTTGATATATTAGTAAAATAAATAAATAAAAATTATATTATTTTACTTACCATATTATTATCAAACATATTATCTACTCACAATTATCCAATGAAAATCAAATTTTAATTAATTAATTAAAAGATTAGATTTTTAGGAAAGTAACCAAAAACGGAACCTAATCCAATTAGGGTTTTTCCGCGATAACAATTTGGCACCACTGCCACATATCATCGTAGCAGCTCGTGAGGAGCTATCGCACTTCATATACTGCTAATTAAGTGTCTAATTGGCGATTATTCGGTAGTTTGCTTTGAAATTGTTTTATCTACCATTCTAAAAATTTCAGAACGATCCAACGGTTGGAACCCTAGATATGACGAATTGTGTGTTGCTGTGCATTTTGATTCTGTATGAGTGCTTCAGCAGTGATAACGTTGGTTCCGCTGCCCGTCGTCGGTGCCTTAGGTATCCAACCAACAATCCATTCGATGGTTTTCTTCAAAATTTTCTTATCTATATATTCTATATGACGAATTTTTTGCCAATGTGTAGTGAGTCCAACTCATTATACAACAACCCTATACCGATTCACCGACGTGAACAATATTCTTTCCCCGATCCACCGCTCTATGGCTATCCCAAACAGCAGCCTTATTTGACTTCTTACAAAATTCGTCCCTAACTTTAAATGGAGTAAGGACTGAATTTATACTTACGGCTTAGTTTTGGCCTCTAATCATGTATGTATTGCTCTCTCGTTCGCCTTATTAGGAGTAAGGAGTGTCATCGCCTTCAATTCCCTTTTCTTCTTACATTTTCATTTTTTGCTTGTGTCTATAAAAGGAGATATAATTGTTAGACCAAGCCTCCTCATCCTCTCACCCCATCTCATCCTAAGTATGTGCGGGGTCACATATGACTCGGGTGAATCTTTTTCATCTTCCTCTTTCATAAGCTTGGCATTACTCAATCCATCGTTAGCACGCACGATAGACAGAAGTCGTGGTGGAGAGTCATAGTGATAGACAAACAGAGACGTGGCAGAAGGAAAATAATTGGGAGATGTAACGGGTGAAGGTGATTCCATCATCTTTGTTAGCTTCTTATCCATCTCATCCAACTGATTCTTCACGTCTCTCTTAATTCTCTAAACATGTTCTCAAACTTTTTTGTTAAGCCCGTGAAAAGAGACTTCATCTTCTTCTCCAACACTCCATAAAAAGCATCTCCCTTATCAATTCCCCTTACACCTTCTTCTTCTTCTTCGTCCCTACTCAACATGTCTATAGCTTCGTTGTCATCATCCTCAAAAGGTACCAAAGTTCGTAAATACTCTTCAGCTGCTTCTTCATTGGTTGGTTTCAAGATTCCATAAATGATGAGTGGTATTAAATGAAGGTAAAAATTCATTCAATACTTAATCAAGATAAAGTAAAATAGTTTAATTAATTCAATAAAAGAAACGCTTACATGTTTTTTTCTTATACACGTCTCGATACTTTCATGAGTTACGGGCAAGTTCCTAGATGACCATCTTAAAATCTGAGGGATGAGATTCTCTTTATTCCGCAACATAGCTCGCTTTCCAATATAAAGAATGGCTTCGTATGCAAATACATGCATGGTAATAAATAGATAAGCAAATGTAACTCAACAAAATGAAAGCCAAATAATAAATTAAAAAAGAAAGTATAACCTATAAAGCCAATGGAAACCCATCTAAGGTATATGTTTCCTCTTTCTATTTCTCCATCAACACCTTCTTCCGGTATCTATGTGCAAGAGCCTTCTACTTAATATTCTTCTTAAGGGTCTTAATGGTTTTCTCATAACTCACTCTACCCCAAAGGTAACTGGATAACCTGGTGAAAATTATTGGCTATGCTCAATGTAAATTCTTGGATTTTATTCTTTTTCCATTAAGCCAAGATGGCTCCCTTAATGAAATAGACAAGAGTCATCTTCACAATTTCGTCATCATCGCTAGTCCATGGGGCAACATTTAATTTGGATCTCCGTGCAAACTCTGAAAGTTATACACTCTTCCCACCATCCTCAACAGGTGGTCATCTTTTTTTATCTACTTAATAATGTGATTAGGAGGGTAATCATGACATTTCAACCCCGTCACCATTGCAAATTCTCTCAAACCGAACCGCACATGCTTTTTATAATGCTGAAACTACAATTGTATTTCTTCTTGCACTCAGCTCTTTGGAGAAGAAAAAAGTTTATAATTTGGCAAGAATTTGTAAGATCCGCCTTTACTGATACAAAGTGGCCTAGGCAAGCTCCTCTAAACAACTGCAACTATCGTGTATTGAGCTTTTCTTTTATGTCAGCCAAATACAGCTTCTTGCTTTCCTATCATAGTAGTACGACACTTGAAACGGAGACCATCATAGACTATGAGTTGAAGTTGGGGACGGATTGGAGGTTGATCACCCTAAAAACAAATAAATTTAAAAATTGAATGTTAGTATACAACAAATACTTAAGTTAATCAATAGAAAAATACTTCAAAATTAACAACAACAAAAATCATGTGTTGTATGGGTCGAAGGGCCTCAATATATGAAGGGGACTTCAATTCGTAAAGTACACTAGCATAACTCCTAGTTTACTCTAGGTCGAAGAACCCTTCACAGAGCCTCATCGACCTGTAAAGTAAACACTACAAGTCGAAGAACATTTCACAGATCGAGGCCCTTCGACCTGTAGAGTAACTATATGGGTCAAAAACCTCTTCACAGATCGAGGCCTTTCAATCTGTAGAGTTACTCTATGGGTCAAAAAGCCCCTACATAGGGCATTTTTTGAAAAGAGATTTTAGGATGCTTACCTGATTACTCGAAGAAGGGTTTTCCGACATTGATTCAAGTGCCGCTTTCAACCTCTTAGCTTCTTGTTTAGGTGAGATTGAAGGATCATCTTCCTTCTTCTTTTTTTTTATTTGTCTTCCTTCTCATTCCCACGAGTTCGAGCCATCATGATTTTTCAAAACGCACTAGGTTTGTTTTCAATAGAGATTGTTACTACAAAGGATTCGTAAGCTCGAATAGGTTCGTTGATGGCAGTTAAGAATGAAGATTCAAAGCTTCGAACATTCGTTAATGGAGAGGGGGGACAAAAGAAAGAAAAGAAAGCAAGGGGGGAAAAAGAAGAAAAAAAGGAGAAAATGCGGGTCACTTGGTTAAAACTGATGACTCCTGTGTTTCTTCCTTAGGCAACGTGACTTGCCTAGGGACCTCGGATTTGTATGGATGGCCTGAATTATTCGGGCTGCATGAGCGCCATGCAATCCAAATTCTATATAATGGTGGTACATGGAAAAAGAAAAAATAAGGATCGCATTAATCAATGAATGACACACGACATAACCCTATTTCAGTTGTATATATAAAATTAATTTAGGGTAAGAGGTAAGTTGACACTTCCTTAGAAACTCTTAAATAGAAGACCATCTAACTTTTGAAGGGATTAAATGAAATCATTAGAGAGGGTTACCGGAACAACCCTTTGGCCTAGTCATTTTCCTTTTTTGCTGATTTGATTGCGATTCAAGCATACTATGGACGTTGTAGGATCTCTGTAAACTCAAAAGATATCCCATATTAATAGAGAGT
Source organism: Coriaria nepalensis (assembly GCA_027186245.1). Lineage (NCBI taxonomy): Eukaryota > Viridiplantae > Streptophyta > Magnoliopsida > Cucurbitales > Coriariaceae > Coriaria > Coriaria nepalensis. Next base: position 4,304,049 of record CP114500.1, on the reverse strand, counting down.
CAAAAATAGCAATTGGCTAGCTAAATAATGCCTTGAATTAAGACCATTTGGAGAGATAATTGCATCTAATATACGACTATGAGGATGTATCAGTTGTTTCTCAGTCTTCAATTTTTTTCACTATCTCATGCATATTGATATTATCATTGACGAAAAAATATTATATATAAAGGTGGCAAAATGGATCGGGCCAACACGACACAACAAAAGCACGACACAAGCACAAGCACGGCATGAGTTAGTCGTATCGTGTCGTGCCTAACTATGTGGGCATGTGAGCCGGCACGACACGGTAAGGATTTCCCATGCCGACCTGAAGCACGACACAACCCTTTTGGGCCCATCCAAGGCACGGGCTCAAAAGCGCCTCCTAATCTTACGATTTTTTTTTTTCCGAAAATCATTTTGTATGTTAAAAATTTTTCAATTAATGCAAAATTTTGAATTTGACCAAATAATATTTATTATAGTTTATCTATAATTTTAATTATTAATAATACTAACTTCTAATTTACTAAATAATAACTATTAGAAAGATTAACAATATATAAAATATGTATTACAATATTAATATTTTACTAATCACTTTAAAACTCTTTTCTTATTTAAAATTAATCTTTAAAAAAAAAAATAATAAGTTTTTTAGCTCACGGATCGAATGAGCTCACAAACCAAAACAAACACATGGTCTGAAACGGTCCCACAAGTTGGCATGATCCTACAGGTCGGCACAACACGACACGTTTATGACCAATTACTGTATTTATATCGTATCGTGCCCTTATTTTTAGGAACAGACACAACACAAACTAATCTGTGCCGATACGAATCATCACCTCTAATTATATATACGACTTTATTCCAAAACAAGAAAACACATCAGTCCGGTCTAAAATATTTATGACATGTAATCATTTTGTGACTAGATATTTTCCACTCTTAAAGGGGTTAAGTAGCCTAAAAATATACCAATTTCTTCTTTAAACATTTGTGGATATCTTATTTTGATTTAATTTAATAAATTTCTAAATTTTTTAATGAAAGATGTCCCATGAACTTAATTATTTAGTTATAATCTTGTACTAAAAATTACGTTTCAATATATTAGTGTTTAGTAGGACCAATATGTTCGGATACCCCCATGTAACAAAAATAATGTAGTAATACACATTAACAATAAAACGAGTGGAATAAGTTGAAATAATATGCTCCACAAATAGATAGTCCTTCCAAATTTAAGAAACCAGGGAATGAAAATTAACTAAACATCTTTCCGACAACCTGGTTGGTGCATGCTACAAAGTGTAGAAAATATTTTCATGTTTCATCGGTGATCAAAGGACCACAAAATTAAAAGAGAATGAAATTAGTTTCGTCAGCAGGTGTTTTTAAGTTAACCAGATTCAAAGGATATATGCTGAAGAATAGGCGGGCAAACGGCAACTTCCGTAGAATGCAATGCGTCTTTCAAGTTTTATGAAATGTGAAAGGAGACCTTTTCTATGACCGCTTACGGCAAGTTTCTAATGTGGACAATCAACTGTTTACCTGCCAAAGTGAAATCAGCAGTAGTAGCTAGATTAGGACTTCATGCAGGGCACTAAAAAGTGAGGTGGCGGATATCATAATACTAGATAGCCAGTTTAAAGGCCTAATGCTGCAAATCTCTGTGGGCATACCGGATTTCTTTTGTTTGTTTGAGCTGAAGTGAGGTCTTCCAATTCATCAATGATAGCTCTATAGCAGAAAAGATATTGATCCTAACAAACAGCAAGCAGAATTTAAAGCAATTATTAGAGAGTTTGAGTTGCAGCACACATACAACAATATTGACACAAACTGGATTCTGTGGTGCCATTAAGTTTGGGATTAAGTTATGAGCTAGTTCATTGATGGTGTTTAATGAAGCTATTGATTTAATCTTATCATCTCTTCATTATTATTATATAAAGACGGTAAGTGAGAAGTGGTATAGCCTTAAACTTAACCCTTTCAGCAGTATACAGTTTATCTTGTTTTCTATATGCTTAGACAAATACACATCCAATTAAATCCAGTTTAACACAAAAATAACTCAACAACCCAGTTTCCTAAACTGAAGTTCAAAAACTCACTAAAGCAATTTGACACTTGGTTGCTCAACCCTTAGGCCATTCAGCACTTTGGGCAGTTAGAATTGGTATTTCCTACTTTATTTTATCAGTGTAATACTAAAGCTGGTATGTGCGATCCTTGTAAAGTTAATAAGCATGCAGGACAAAGGATTCGCCTGCTATTAATGGGTTTGAACAGGGTCCTGATTTTTCTTTCAAGAAACCTCTAGCAAATGGCTGCCTCTTCTAGCTTTCCCTCCTCTATTCTAGACATTTCATGCTTATCGGTAAAGTCCATGGATTAAACTTGGGATCCCAACAGTGTATATCCTCTGATTACCTTCAGATACTGCTGAAGGTCAACTTTATGGATTTAAACTCTTTTATAAGGAAATATCGTTCTAAGGATTATCTGGACTGGGCTACAGCTTTGGTTGTGTCCTTTCTTGTTCTTAATCTCTCACAGCTATAGGGAGTGCAATTCTGTTGTTTATTGGTTGTCTGATGTTGTACGTTTTGATCTTCATAACGTGCTTTGTGAGTTGCTAAAGTTGGTGCTGCTGGGTTGCTAAAGTTGGTGGTGCAAGCTTGTGGTTGGCTTCTTTTCTTAATCTCTCACAGCTATGAATCGTCCTTGCCCAGAAAGGTGTCAAGTTTTGCAGCTGGTTTGCTAAAGTTGGTGGTGCAAGTTTGTGGTTGGCTTCTTTTCTTTTGCTTAGATTTGACCTTTCATTAAGCAGTACAAGGGGGCAGGCATTCAGCCCAGTAGTGGCCTGCTCTTTCTTCAGTAGGGTGTTGTCATGGTAAATTTACAGACAAGTAGATTGCTTTCCTGCTGGGTTTTCTTCGGTCATTTTTTCAGGTCTTTTAGGTTTTTGTTATTATATTTTGTTACATTCAAGAAAATAATATTTATCATCAATTATGAGAAAAAATCAGCAGCGCACCTGAGTTTGAACCATTCCAATTCGCTGAGACCTAAATACAGAAATAGTATTAACCAGATCTAAAGCAGACATGTCTCCTGCAAGGATTCTTTGGATTGTATTTTGGATAGCACAGTATGTTCCAGTTCTACCAATACCTGCACTGAGCAAGAGGCGAAAATGTCTCAAACAAATGGCATATGTGCCTAAGCAGACATCATCCACAATACTTTTTATGACAAAGTAACAGGAGTTGAACCTGCAGTGCACAACTATTGGGCCTAGACTGGGAGGAACTCGATATATCCTTCTCAAAATTTTACGAACAGCAGATGTGTCCTTAGGAACTCCCTGATCAGGCCATTCGAGGTACTGTATATGCCAAACAGATGTGGGCACCTCTTCAACCTGCAGTAAAATTTAAGGCAATTACAATGCAGTAATTTCAGAGTGCACAAGGTCCATCGAAGTAAATTCCAGAGCAATCAAATTAAGCCTACAACATGTTCTCCAGACCCCAAGTTTTAGATATGTAACATTCTTCTAATGTGAACCATATGCAGTGAAACCTTTCTCCATACTTGGCTAAAACAACTTTGCTTATATAAAAAACAACTCTCAAAAATACCACTCTGAACCGGACTTAATATTATTGAACAGTGTAGGGGATCTACTCCACATCCAAAATATACACAGATTTACAAAGTGATGAACATATAAATGACCTGAGAAGGTTTACTCAGCAATTGCAAGACTACACATACTATGGTGGGAGGGGACAAAGCCTCACCCCTAATAAAATTTAAATTCTCAACCCACTTCATTGCAAACCCTCAGCCACCTTTGCACCCCCCACTGTGGATCATATCCACTGGATCTCCCAAGAAATCAACAAGATTTCTCCCACCAAGTTTTGTGAGTTTCCTATTTACTTTTATTAACTGATAGATGGCAAGTAAAAAAAGACTGAACCGGTTATAAATTAATTTGCTTACTCACCAAGGTTCCCATTTCATGGCCCAAATCAAGATGCCCAAAACTTGTCCAGACATAATGCAGTCGGATAATAACTGCAAAGAACTGTCCTTTCATTTCCTCAGAACAAGCAAGAACTTTGAACCTTTTGGAAACCATTCTTAGTCTTACTATTCAGAACTTTTCTAACATGAATGCCTTACCCTTAAAGTATCCAAGACAACCCACATGAGTCACTACAAGAAACAAAGTACGCTTCGAGATATATGACCATACAAGTTACAATTAAAATAACCAAGCATACCACTTCATAATCCTCGTGTCTCAAAGGCTTTCTTAGCATAAGGCCATAATAAACTTATTTACAGTTGAAGCTCAAACTAACTAAAGTTGTCTGTGTAGACCAGTTTTCTATATCCTCTTTGCCATCACCAATTCTGAAATGATTTGATACAGGTTTTATAACTTTGAGCTACCCAAGCATGGTTTACCACTATCATCCCCTCTTTCCGTAGAACAACCTTCTCACAGTTAATCCCTAAAGGGCTTCCTTAAGATGCACTCACTTTTTATCTGTGTTTTCCAACATCTTTTTTAGAAAACCCATGTAAACAGTTTCATCTCAGTTGTATTATAGATCTTCACTGACTTGTACACATTTAACTGGGTATGGCCCGTCTGGTTGTGACTTCAAACATACCAAGATGTAGGCCATATAATTTCTAAATGTATAGACAACTAACAGCAGTTGTGCATTTTAAAATGTCATTAGTTCTTAAGAATTAGGAAAATAAGTTGAATTAAAAGACATGTCTAAACCTTCAACCTTAAACTCAGCAAGATTCATCTAATCATGTGTTTTGACAAAATATGTCAACAAATTCATTCTATTTTGGTGTTGGAAGATAATGCACAAGGCATATTCATTCTCTTAGGTTAGTATTAAAAAATAAAATAAGGCCCCATCTTACTTCTTTATGTTTCACCTCCAAATGTCGCAAAACAAGACAATTGTCTATTGTTTCTGACCATTTAGTGACAATACAGATATCACCAAAATCTCTTGGACCATCTTCTGCCCGAAAATAATCTCCACATTTGACCATCTGCACAGCCAAAAAAATAAGAATTTAAAATGATAAAACAAATACAATAAAAATATTTAGCATACTAATGAAATGAGTATCAGAGTCTTAAAAGGAAAAGCATGAAACAACTCCAATATCAAACCATAAAATGTATAGCAATCACTACACAAGTAGCCATGGTTCGTATCAATAAAACAAGGGAAAAACAATAGAGAAAAGCACATAGTAAATATTCATTTATAAAGTTATAAAGGACTCCAAGGCTTTAACTAATCTCTCCAGTGTCGAGTACAATGCTGAAAACTATGTTGTAAAGGCAATGAATAATAAGAAATATATTGATCAATTCCCAATTTCGACCACCCAAGGAATTGCTTATCACTTGGAGAATGTCCTACTTGAAGAATGTATTAGACAGGGCAAACACCATATTAAGTACAATCACATCTCATTCATTTTCTCTTTTCTAAGATACCACCATTAGTCTCTGGATAAAGTTTCTTCAAAATATAATTATTGATGTCAATCTGGTAAAGTTTGAAAAATATTATATCACAAGGGGCAATAGGACTGGGCAATTTTCTAGGTAAACCAATTGTTTAGTATAATAGCATCTAGCTGGGTCTTCAATCTCTCCATGAGTGGGAAGAGGAAAGTTTGATATAGATGTTTCCTCCAAATTGAACCTGAAATTCAGGACAAAGAGTGTTGTACATCTATCAAGGATACATTGCTCATGTCTAAACTTTTTCGCGTTAAGTGAACACTTGGATTTTCACTCTCACACATCAGAACTTTGTAGTTTCATCAACTCCAATTTTCAATGAACTCTTGAGTTGATCACTTTGTACTTTGAACACTTGGATTTATTCTATAATGTGTCTAAACATGTTCAAAGCACATTGTAAAACAGAAGCTAGCCATCAAATATTATCAGTAGAGCTGGGTTTCATCCTACATCTAGAACTATGCAAACATCCGAACTTCATAAGTTTTGTATGTAACTGATTCTGTACACCAAAAAGTTTACAAACCCTCTCCAATTAACCGCACCTCTATGAATATTTTGCAAATTATAATTAATTAAATTATATCTTTAAATAAATTTGCACATTGAATCAGAAAAAATGCTTTGAAAAATTGTCACAATTATATTTTCTAAATCTACATAGTTGGTTCTCATCCTTTAGAGACTACAAGTATGATAGGTCAACAAAAGGATAACCTTAAGATGATCATTACATGGCTATCGAGAACAGATCTAATCAGATGGTTATATTTCTCTATCTTTCTAACTTGCTCCTATGGAACCAAGGTCGAAAAGATTGAGAAAAATCAGTCATTCACAGCCTAGTTGAAGGATTCCTTGAAAAGTTAAGGATTAGTAAATAAAGATGGTGACTGAAACCTATCCCTATTCCTCGTCTTTCTCCACAACAAAACCACCTAGAAGAGGGAATTATAGAGAAAGAGATATTTTTCTTTAAAATACTGAAAAGAAATGAAAATGCATCTGCGCATTCAATAATGAAGAAGATTTATGATGCACAAATCAGCAACCAATATTTATCGATCTAAAATGTAACTGTTAACTCCACACGAGGCAGTACCCTATAATTGTCAACCAACCGCGTAAGCATTACAACCATAGGGCAATGGTTCTCAATCACCATCTCCCAGAAATCCTCATAGGTATGAGGCAGCGGGCCTTGTGCAGCTATAAATGTAGAAATGCTTTCAGAGGGATTTGCCTGCATTTATGAGCTGTTAGAAAAGGGTTGAGCAGGGGAACAGTATAATTAGAAGAAGATTATGAGATTATTTACTGAAATTAAGCTGGCGTTGATGTAGCCACTTGCAGAAAGCCTGTAATCCTTGCATGAGTTAAGAACAACCCTGTTCTTGTCAACTGAAATCAACAACAACAACAACAATAACAAAATGAATGGAATAGAAGATCTTCCACCTTCAAAAGTCATACAGTTATTGTCAATTATTGCGAATAACATAATCACTATTACGGAAAAAAGAAACTAAAACAACTGAGTTGACATATACATGGTAAGACATCTGTATAACGGTTTTTGGACACGTTGACAGCATCAAGAGCCACAGTGCAGCTTCCCCTCATCTCAGACGGCGTTATTCTACAATCCTGACAACATTGCGTCAAATTACTCAAGAGAAATATATTTATAGTATACTCTTATCAGCCTAAGAAATTCCTAGGTTTCAACTTTCAGCGAACACAATGAACATTCCATTTACATTAAGAACTTATTTACTGGTTTCTTCATCTGTCTCTTCACTACGCCTAGAAACGTTCCCGATAATAGACCAAATCGACGAAGGGAATAGAAGAATCAAGAGCGGAAGAAGCACACCTGCAAACGAGCAAACTCGAGGCCAATGTTGCGAGAGAGCTGGAGCTTCTCCTTGAAGAACGAGAGAGCTTCGGAGCAGTACTTGAACTGATCCGGAGTGAGATCAAGAATCGGCGGAGGATCGGGGGAGAAATCGAAAGGTTTGTGAGGTAATGAATGGTTTCCGGCTGATGAGGCTGCCGTATCCATGGCCTGGCTCCGGCGGTGAGAGCGGGAGCGCCTGGAAGTTACGTTTCCCAGTTGATAAAATTGGAGGTGGTTTGGGTATTTCCTGCGTAGGGGCGCCAGTACTGCAGTGCAAAGTAGAGAAGATGATACGATTGGTGCTTCCACTTCAAAAATTGATAAGGCTCTATTACAGAATCTAATTCTTATTACTATAATGTATATTTATATATATGTATATTTTCTTTGGCCAATTCTAGTTTTTTTTTTTTTCCTTTTTTTCCATTTTTAAGACCAAAATTCTAATTCTTATTCAAATAATTGAATTTTTTATAAGAAAATAAAGCTTGCCAATGAAAAGGATCGAAGCCCAGATAAAACAATTGGGCTTCCTCAGCTTTATATACCCAAATCCTAACAAGGAGATTGAAAATTGTGTCTAACACAACCCAAAAAAAAAAACAGTTCTCTATTTTGGGCCAAAAAAATTACACAGCCGAAAGAAACAAAAGTAGAAAGGTTGTATGCTTGGTGGTAGTTAGTTGGTAATGCTTTCCGAAAAATGTGTTGTTGGATTTTAAAAAATGAAAAATATTTATGTAAGAGACAAGAGAGTGTTAACTGTTTTTGCATCACAGAGATACAAAAATAAGTTTCTGAAATTTGCAGAGAGAAATGGTCAAAGGAAATATAAAAATCATAAACTATAATTTTTTAATATTTGTAAAATCGATTTTCAATTTTACCTCTCTTTTGCTATACAAAATGAGCCATGCAATTTTTTGTTTCTCTCCGACTTGCTTCACCTGCAATTAATTGATCAAGAAGATTATATCATCAGTGAGAAGATAAATATGATTTATATAGCTCAACTAAGTGAACCCGGCACAAGTTGCTAAATATACAGAAAAATAAACAAGGTGGAAAGCAAGTTTATTAGAATTAGATACAAAGCAGAAAATGACCAAATCTAAACGACATTGTATCCTAGTAATCTATTCACATAAACCTAGACACTACTTGTATGCGTGCAACATAATCTTGCCAAAAAAAAATTGCTCAATAGTTGTAGTTAGTAAAGATAATATCTCTATAGTGAAGGCTAGCCGTGATATTTAACTTGTATATATATATCTTAAATTTAAAATTTTGAAAGAGCTGAAATAAACTTTAAAATGATATCACCATAAGGCATATCTTGTTGTACATTAATAAGGCCATAACTTTTCAAAACATGTAGTTCACCGCAAATTAGCAGATAATTAGTACAAACATATATGCTAACTTTATAATGACAAATGCCACTATTGAAGCTGGTGAAAATATTATTACATATATGGTCAAAAATTCGTGGGGCTTACAAAAAGAAGTGCATCATATTTTTTCCAGCAAGAACTTCTATGTCTATAAAATAGAGTACTCTGTTTTCTTCCACTCTGTTTTCTCTGTGCAAAAATAGAGACCTTACTTAACCTTACTTCTTGATCACAAGGTCAATCAGCCAACAAAACACATTCTTTGACCTCTTCACAAGATTCAACACGTCTATGTAAGTGATTTAAACTTTCTTGGACTAATAAAAAGCCAAAATTACATTGACCATATGACAAGAGGTTGAAGCTTAAAAAAACATAGAAACGGAGGCTTATTCCATACACTAAGATCGATCAAAATCTAAGAAAATTAAAAGAATAAAATCTAAGAAAATTTACCGATTTTGATACAGAACCGAACAAATCTCATGGCCAAATTCAATAGCTTCTTATTGAGGTGCTCAAGTGTTCACTCTCTAATAGTAATTTACACAATTCGATTTACTTAGTTGATTTTTTACTCTAAAATTCATTATATGATTCAAAAAGTTCATGAAAATGACATGGAAAAATATCACTTTTCTTACTATAGGATTTCGGTCAAGAGATAAGTGAATAACATGTAAATTTTAGCCACTCTAGTGGATTATTTATAATGCTCTATTAAATTTAAGGTTTTTTAATTATATTAAGTTTTCGTGTAGTATTATGTTTATGTAATTTAATTAAGAAAATAATGGGTTAAACTCATTTACAATTTATTTTTTTGCTATTATAATCATACTATTTAAAATAAATATAATTTGACTCATAAAATCAAAATTGTTTATTTTCCTTATCCTTATAAAAAAAACTTAATTAGTTATTTCTGAATTTTAATGCGTATGATTAATTAGGTTTTATATCAAGTTACTAAGAATATCTCATAATATTTTATGATTTTATTTAATTCATAAATAGATTTGTTTAATTTTAAAATACTTTTTAAACTAAACAACTAATTCAAGTATCTCATAATCAATTAACTTAAATCTCTAAAATAAGATTAACTTTTAATAAAGTGTTTAAACTATTTGAGAGATGAAAAATAACAATCTTTCAAAAGAATATGGCGTGACAATAGAATAAGAAAAGATGGTTTACCATGGAAAAATTTACCGATTAGAGTGAATTGGAGAGCTTTAGACGAGCATTTAACTTACAATTAGAAAATTTAATAGCTGGGGGAGTCCATGATGCATAATTTGTTCCACAATAGAAAAAAGAGGTTCCCCATTCAAAGCTTTTGAAGCTTCCAGAGCTAAAGCGTACGTGTTAGGCAATATTTATCTCAAATCCGCCATGAAAATGAGTCTGAAAAACCAAGAAAACACAAAAATCAACAGACCATAATCAGTAATTCAAATAAATCAGATGAAGGAAAAAAGGAGAAAGAAAACAGAAGGTTATAATGATAAGAGATTAAACAATTTCGAAGATTGAAGACCGCAGCTGGAAGAAACGAAAGGATGGGGCAATTATAGATAGAATCAGTGAAAAGGTGTGAGATGAAAGATGAGAGATGGCTGAAACGTAGAAATCAGAAATTCGTGGGGACATTGAAACTAGGATCATTAAGTCAAAAGGAAAGGTGTTCGATTCAGGGAGGAAGGGGAAAGGTGATGCCACCATTCACTTCAAGTAGCTCTACGACAAGTTAGTTTATATTTTTATTCTTATCAAGTGTAGCAGAACAAAAAGCAAGCAAGTCTTCGTTCTTCGCGTATATGAGCAAAACATAGATTAATGTCAGCCGCCATCACCACTCTCGCTACTGTAGATGTAGTGGTTCGATAAATTAATATTTTCTCTTTACTTCTTATACAAATTAATGTTCTCTCTTTAAAATTGCATGGAAACTTCCGAATAGGGACACTAAGTTTGTAACTGTTAGATTAGCTGAAGAGGAAGAAAAGAACATAAAGGAGAAAGAGTTGTTACTTGCTAGTGGGGGGGGCTTTATGATCTCAAATACAGCAACACCATATAGAAATCTGAGAGTCTAATTTCAAATTGGTTAGTAACTAGTAATGATGGTCCCTTTGTGCTTATTAGTATTTGGGCCTAATTTAAAATACGAAAATGATCACTCTTATATTAATTATTAATTATTACATTATCCCATATATCACATATATCACTCTTGGGCTAAATCAAATGCTAATAATCATTTCGACAAGAAGTATAAACTTTTGAAACCTTTAGTTTCTCATCTCATCCACTTTATTTTAAAGATTTCCTTTTGGATTGTTAGCGTATAAAACTTCCATTCTAGACGTAATGAATCACCAACTTATCAATTCAAAAACAAAAGGGATCGATCTTCCAATCTTCTTGCATGATAGATTTGACAGATTTTAGATCATGCATTTTTTTTTTGTCCAAAAAAAAAAAAAAAGAGAAGTTGATTTCATTTACTTTGATAATTAAAAGATTATAATTTTAGCACTTTTTAAGTAAATTAAAAAGAGATAGGAGTCAAAATACTATTTGTAGGAGCACCTCCTTTCAATTTTGATACTTATTTAAAGAAATAGTAACAAATATTTTAAATTTAAAAAAATCTACTATAAATATCAAAATTAAAAAAATTAAAAAAAAAAAAGATTATAATAAGAAATATCAAAAGTATCTAATTTTTCATATATTTTTTTCATGAGATCATATACTAATATGTCTAAAGGTTTGAGATTGAAATATTTTTAAATTATCGAATATATCTCTTTAATGAAATAAGAAATGTTATTATTAAAAAAAAAAAAAACTCAATAAAAACTCAATAAAAACATTAAAAAAGTTTATTTAAAAATAAATCTAAAAAGATATGTAGAAAGCTTAAAAGAAAAGGAGGAGGATCTAAAAGACTAAATCCTTAATCAAAAAAGCAGTTAACCATAGCGGACGTGTCCTTAGCTTTATATCATGCATTTATTAAGTAGAATAATGTAAAGATATAATGACAATTAATCGAATAATGAAGTAGCTAGAAACAATTAGTTAACCATAACTGACGTGTCATTGGCTAACTCTATTGGATAAAGTAAGAGATCGTAAAGGTCGCATGCTTGCATATATGCATACCCTGCCACTTTCAACATTTCGAAGTTCCAATATTACGCCGACCCTGTTAGGAGGTATTAAATTTCGGGTCTGACGTCGAGATGTCAGGTTTCTATCCGAGGTTATAAGGACGGATGAAGATAAAGTTAAATAAGTGGGAAGATAGATATATTTGAAAAAGGGGGTTAGACCTTGAAGATTTATGCCGACCCTAGATAATGGTAGGTCCCTATATAATAAGATTATGCATAAATATTTGAAAAAGCTCACTAAGTTTTATGTTTAAAGAGTCAATTCAAAATAGTGTATTGCACAAAACAAAATAAATAATATATATATATATATATATATACATTATAAAGCAATTGATTGGATGAGCTCTACCCACTCTTGTAAGATACGTAAAAATTGTGGAACCTTTAATCAGTATTTAGACATGACAAAAAAAAAACAAAAAAAAAACGAGGGAAGGTGCATGCTGGTTTATACCCCTAAAATTTTAAAATCAAAGTTTATTCTAAATATCACTCAATAAGTCCTTTTGCTGAAACTATATGGTGAAATAAGTTAGTTGATTCACTCGACATTTCATTTGCTCCCCTAGCTATATATATATCCAGCAAATTGCTAATTAACAAGTTAAGTTGCTTAGTAAAATTGCACCATCTCTGGTGCCACTTTTTCAAATAAACGGACCTGATTTTGAAAAAAAGTATCAACCGAGTCGAACGTACTTAGAGTTGAATTTATAAAAAGAAATTAAATATTTTTATATTGAATTTAATTTTTTTATCTTTAACTTTTTTTTTTCCTTATATTAAAAGGATTATGATTCGAAAATTTTGGTTCAATTCTTTAGCGAGAGTTAAATGATTTTTTTATTATATTCCATTATTTAATTTATAAATGATAAAATAAAAATAAAAAATAATAATTTTTACTAAAATAAGAAAAATGTTCCTTTATTTTCATCAAAAAATATATATTTTTTGTGAAAATCACTTTAGTCATATATTTATATGAAATATTTTATATATATTTTAAATTGTATTATAATATTAAAATAATTTTTATAATTTTATAATATTATATTTTGATCTATTTTTTTTTTCCTTCTTATTTTGTTCTTATTCCCCATATAATTAAACTAATACAAATTTTATTTTTATTATTTTCATTCTTATTCACAAATCTCCAAGATCATTGAGAATGACTTTCTACTTTCAATTACAACAACTTTTACAAGTTGCCTTTGAGCGGAAGATGATGTTAATTTCTACTTTCCAAGAACATTGTCCAATACAACTTTTTTGATAGTCTCGTTATGATCGGCAAAAAACTGCAAGAGCTCAAGAAAGTTTACTGGACTACTTGAGTCACTATTTTTATCATGACCACGAAATGTTAATCCTTGTCATAAAAGAAAACGAACACAATCAAGTGATGCAGTTAAATGAGTCTTATAAACCTTTCGAGAAATATCAGATTGGTTAGATATGACTTTCAATGTGTTTTAATTGATCCATCAAATATTGAAATTTCCTCCAAGATTGGTTGTGAAAGCTATTATGATCTCCGATATGAATTTCAAGTCTATTTTTCTTTTTCCAACTAGAAAACCCACTATCGGTAAAGGAATCTTGATGGCATTAAGTCCACTAGTAGTCATAAGACAACAATACATGCAAAAAGCAGCATCTTTATGCACACTATACTCTAAAATATTTTTTCGAAAAATCACGACCACAAGGTTGACAATGATCTTTTTGCAAATAAGCTCTTCGTATATTATATCGTTCATCAAGATGATAATCCAAAATTTTTGATCGTAAACCAAGATAAGAAGATAAATCATTTAACTGAATCAACTCGATACCATTTTTTATAATCGAATGTTCAATATCATATTGAGTATTTTACCTCTTGAGAATAAGAGGTTTGTTCTAACGTTGATTTTCTCGCTTCACTTTTCCATCACTAATCAAAACCCAATTTCTCTATAGATCCCATAAAACACATTCACAAATTCAATTTCAATTTCCTAATAACAATTATGAGTTAATTTCAATTCATATAAAGCACTATCCATTTTTCTTATTCCAAATCATTACTAAAAATCTAAACAAATCCAATTATCTAACAAACTAAAAAAGAGAACAAAAAATAATAATAATAATAAATAAGACACTCACTGTGTCTACGGCACACAACGAGTGAACAAAACAAATATAAACCACCTACTATCCATAAAAAGGAAACAAACACTAAATTAAAGTTACAGAAAATATATCCAATATTTTTATGAGTTCCAAACTTCTAATTCAAGTAAAAAATTATAAAGTCTGCTAAAGATCTTGCTAATATGAGATAAATATATGGAGAATTGAGTTGCATTAATATCTTGTTGGATGTCGAGAGTATTGAATGCTATTCTTACTATCACCCATTAACCTCCGCGAACTCTCCGCCATCTTCTTCTTCTTCTTCTTTTTTTGTTTTGTTTTGTTTTTTTTTAATTTTAAGTTTCTAGGTTAATGATGGGTCAAGTTAAATGATGGGTTGGATTAATTGTAAGTAGAATCGGGTCAAACATTTAAACCCGGTTGGTTAACGTTTTCCATCAAAAAATAAACGGTAAAGTATGTAATAAGGGCTTATTAGCTAAATTGTAGTAATTTATGGGGCCAAAGTGAGGTTTTCCATAGTTTAGGGTGCTAATCGGTTAAATATCAATAGTTTTAGGGTAGTAAAAGTTCATTTATCTTTTTCTTCTTTTCCAATATTTTCATTAGGCTCTCTTTCTCAAATCAATGCTTAATAAAATACAGTTAACCATGGCAAATAAAAAGTTATAATGGTCAATGGCGGAAAAGGTTAAAAGAATCTTATGGAATCATTAAACTAATAAACAAAGCGTAGGGTAAAAACTCAAGAGTAATCCATCGGATGAAACGGCCAACCCAACACAACACCAATATCCTCCGAATTCTGTCCCGTCTCCTCACCTTCTCTGGGCTCTGAAATATGAACTCTGCATTTTATTTACCCTGCAACAACGTTAATCACCATCCTCTTCCGTCTCTCCATCTCTCTCTCTCTCTCTCTCTCACTCTCATCTATATAAGGTTATGCATGTAAGTTTCGTTTTCACCTTTCTCTCTCTCTCTCTCTCTCTGTCCAAAAACGAAGGGGTCGCAGTCGCCACCATTAGCAGTTCTTTCTTTTTCTCTTTTATTGCCTTTCGCGCTCTACCTACAACCACATACACACAAACGCGTGTATTGACATCAGACAAAAAAATAGACGGGTGTTTCAGAACAAAAAATCTCAGTACTTTTCTTTCCTTGTCTGGGTGTTGCTATCTCTCTCTCTCTCTCTCGTATTGATGAGACATCCTTTTCAACATATCTTGTGTTAGCTTTGTTACAGCCTACTTTTCCATTTCCAACCTTTGCTTTTCCTTCCACCTTCCCCTGTTGTTTGAGCCATACATAGAAAAGGCAGCTTCTAGGTATTCTCTTATTTCTCTGCTCTCCTATTGACATGATAGACCTTTTATTCATATTCATTATGAGTTCCGTTTAGTTCACTGTTTGATTCAATCTGTTCTTTCATATTGCATGCAATTTATGAAGAACAAAAGGATGGAAGATCAAGACCCAGATTTTCTTTCTCACAAATATCCCTCTTCTATTCAGGTATTATTATTTTTTTTTTAAATTTCACTTCTTTCTCTCTCTGAACAAAACTCTGCAAATAAAATGAAACAGGTAGCAGAAGAGCTGAAGGAGCTATGGAAGATGACACTACCGATAATAGGAATGAACTTCCTCGTCTTCGTCAGACAAATGGTCTCAGTCTTATTCCTCGGCAGACTGGGCAGCCTCGAGCTAGCCGGTGGGGCCCTTTCGATCGGCTTCACTAACATTACCGGCTACTCTGTTTTAGTCGGCTTAGCCGCCGGGCTAGAACCCATATGCAGTCAAGCGTACGGCAACAAAAACTGGGACCTACTAACCCTTTCTCTCCACCGCATGATCTTCATCCTCTTCATCGCCATCGTCCCTATCGCCATCCTCTGGCTAAACCTAAACCCCATCATGACCTTCATGGGCCAAGACGAAGCGATCACATCAATGGCGGCGGTTTACTGTCGCTACTCCCTGCCCGACCTTTTGACACACATCTTCCTCGTGCCGCTAAAGGTTTTTCTACGGTCGCAGCAGGTGACGCAGCCGTTGATGTACTGCACTTTAGCGGCGGTGGCGCTTCACGTTCCGATGAACTACGTGGCTGTGGAGGTGATGCGTGGCGGAGTGAAGGGGGTAGCGGTGGCGTCGGTGTTGACGAATTTCAGTATGGTGGTTTTGATGGGTGGGTATGTGTGGGTGTGGAGGAGGAGGAGGGGGGAGATGATGACGTGGAGGGTGAGAGTTGGGGAGGTTTGCAGCGTCGGAGGAGTGGTGGCGCTGATGAGGTTGGCGGTGCCGAGCTGTTTGGGGATATGTTTGGAGTGGTGGTGGTATGAGATAGTGACGGTGATGGCTGGTTATTTGGTTTTCCCGACGGTTACAGTGGCCGCGACGGGGATTCTGATTCAGACAACGAGTATGATGTATACTGTGCCTATGGCTCTCGCTGGCTGCGTATCCGCCAGAGTAAGTAAAGTTTCCACCTTTTTTAATATACATATATATATATATATATATATATTATTGATATAGGGAGAAACTGTCGGTCCCATTTAGTTATAAAATGAAATATGAGCATCTCTAATACTTAAATGCGAGTCTTATATATTTTATTAATTTTACATTAATTAGTGATCCTCAAGTAGGTTCCACTAGGGGTAAAGTTATCATCCCCTATTATTAGATTTAATGCAACTTGCTTTCAATTTCAATTTTTTTTTTTTTTTTTTCATTTTCCAGAAGCTTTCCATTTTACTTATATTTTTGGGCATATTATCAATCGATTCTTTCTAGAGATATTTTATGAGATTTTAAGAAATAATAAGTAATTTATTTAAAATTTATAATAAATTTTAATTTAATTAAATTATTAATAGTTAATATAAAATATTATAATTTGTGTATAAAAAGTAAAAGAAAAATTATTTATTATCCATTAATATTTATTTATAATTTCTAGCTAATATGAAGATTCCATTTAGAATATCAAATCTTAGGAAATGCAGAGTCCAGTTTCTCATATACTAAGGGAAATAAAAATCTTGTAGATTGTAAAAGTCTTATATCTTATAAATCTTAATTGAGAGATGAATGCCACTTACCCTTTTTTGATGATTGAAGCCGATCCCAACATGTGGGTCCCATGTTATCCCTCCTGATGAATCATATCTCATCGAATCACGTTGGCCTCACTTCATTATTCCCATATCTTCTTTCTTCCTCTTTATAGTCCGAACGTAAACTGTACAAGCATAACAAAATACGCAATGGATGAATATCATACCAAAATAATAATATAGAAGGATTTCTGATCTTTTGATTTGCTTGGACAGGTAGGGAATGAGCTAGGAGCAGGAAAGCCCTACAAGGCGAAATTAGTTGCAGCCGTTGCTATGGTAAGTGCATTTTTTATCGGCATGATCAATGTGATATGGACGGTGATCCTGAGAGATAGATGGGCAGCGCTTTTCACTCTAGATATGCAGGTTAAGGCTATGGTTGCATCAGTCATGCCTGTAGTAGGTCTCTGTGAGCTTGGAAACTGCCCACAAACTACGGCGTACGGAATCCTACGTGGCACGGCCAAACCAGCTATTGGTGCGCGTATCAATTTGGTTTCCTTTTACTTGGTGGGAACACCTGTAGCGGTGGGCTTGGCGTTTGGGCTTAATGTTGGGTTTAGTGGGCTGTGGTTTGGGCTTATGTCGGCGCAGGTTGCTTGTGCGGTTTCGATGCTTTATGTTGTGCTGGTACGGACTGATTGGGAGGCCGAGGCTTTGAAAGCTAAGAAGTTGGGTGGGTCGGAAGTGAGTGGAAGCATAATAAATGGGTTGAAGGAAGTTCAACTTAATAAGTACGAAGATAGGAGAGGGTTGTTGACAAATGGAAATGGTCGTACGGAGGAGGATGTCTTTTAATAGGTCTGCTTTTATTTAACATGGGATTTTGTGTTTTGGCGGTGGGTTCTTATGTTGGGAATTGGTTTTGTGCAACTTATTTCGAAATCAACGAGTCCCCCCTCCTTTTTACAATACATTGGGTGGAGCATCAATATATGCAACTTGTAGATTTCATTAGTTTAGTAGATGAAAACTTATGAAAATTTTTTGTCAAAAATGGTGCTATAATTTATTTTCGAGATGCTCTCCCTTACCCGTTTTTTTTTTTTTTAATTTTTAATTTCTTTATTATTTCTTTTTATTTGAGAATAATTTTTGATATCTTGATTTTCAATCCGTAAGAAGGGGAATCACTAACGAGATAGACTGAAGGAGCCATAACACACTACTATAATACAGCCCAAACAAAAATATTGTCTTTTATTGAAATTTCTACTCATTAAAAAGTTTCCGAACTAAGGGAAGGCATGAGTTTTGTTGGGAAAAGAATTCCATTCTACCTATCAATGGTCGAAGAAGAGAGAGGATGAGCCTGGACAAGCTGGCTAGGAAAATGGAAATCGGTCGGGGTGTGACCAATTCAAGATAAGGGGTAGTGTAAAGAAGAGGTGTGTCGACCTGATCGGTTCGGCATAATACGGTATGATCCTCGGACATGCCATACCATAATCATAGAGTTAAGAGGAGTACCGGGCTAGGTGATCGGACCAATGGTTCACAAGATACAAAGGTGAGAGTGAGAAAAAGATGAAGAAGGTAAAGATCCCCTGATTCGGGCAGTGGAGAGCACATTTTTGTCTTGATAGTATTAGGATGTAGAGAATAAAATAGAGGGAGCAATGAAAGTACATTCTGTATTCTAATCATAGGGTGTCACATGTAAAGTGAAGGCAAAGTTTGTCACTCAATGAGGTAATAGAAATACTAAAATCCTAATTCTATTCAAGGTTATAATCTTATTTTGGCCTTAGAGCTATACTATTTTTGCTCTACAAATATTCCTAAGTACAAACTTATTTGCCCAAGCTAACTTAGCTATTGGAGCCACAACACCGACATTCTCTTGCTTTGCATGTGCATGACTTAACTTTTGGCTGGCGAACATATTACTGATCATATTATTGATATTTAGAATCAGTATGTAATGAATTTTATGTATCATTAAATTTAAAACATTCTTTCCAAAACTCATTCTAAACCGTAGGCATAGAATAAAGGTGAAGTACCTTACTATCTCGAATCTCGATTTTCTCACTCACCCTTTAAGGTTCTAGATTCGTGTATAAATTGTAATGCAGTTATATTCCACACTTTTATACCTCTTTCTTCTCAGACCTTAATATTAGTGTATTAAAGAAAGAAGAAGAAAAAGAGAAAAAGGAAAGAAGCACATATTTTCTAGTATTTGATTCTCTTCGTGTTGGGCAAAAAAAGGACATGATAATTGACAAGCCTTACATTTCTTTTGAGTGTCGGAAAATGTAACTCATACTTGTAGGTACTTCTGGTATCCCACCCACAAACTATATTGGGAGCCAGACTAGTTAAAGTTGAGAACTTGGAAAAAAATATATTAAAGTTGAGAAAGTTGACTGACATTAATGGGATATACATCATTCTGAATAGATGAGGAATAGGCCTTAGATGCGATCTGAATGTTCACAGCCTCAGTTGGATGGAGACCATCAAAATACACAAACGAGCTTCTCTCTCTACACACGTTCCCATCTCTTTTACATGAAATTCCATTTCCCCCTACGTACATATAAATAGATCAAGTAGTCAAGTAGGTAGCTTATAGCTAGGTAATTTGTGCACGGCTAACTAGCTATGATTCTGACAAAAACTAAAGCAATATTACGTAAGGCATGCATTTTCTATCACACATAATACTAGCTATTTTCATTTTTACCTTCTCTTGATGATGCCACCTCGCAACAAGGATTTTCTGTGTTCGAAATGCCTATATGAAATTAATTATGTAACTGAATTCAGTTTAAGTTATTGAAATGAAATAGGTTACCAAATAATCATAAATTGGGTCAAATTAGCATTTACTCCAAAAGCCAGTCAAAATAATTCCCAATGTTAATCGTTTATATATATACATATTCTTTGTAACATAAAGAAAGATGTGATAATGCAATGCATCATGGAGAAGATAAAGGGGGAGCATACTCTTTCTCCCTATGCTCTACTTCAGGAGGTACAACTTATGGGTGAGAGATGAATATAAACGTTGTGCCACTGCAAAGTGGGAGGAGAGGTGATCAAAATGTTCTTTCACCAGAAAGACTAGAGATCATCACTCCTTGGCTGGGAAGTAGGGCTCTACTAAGACAACTAATCCCTTGCATATTGGTGGTTAGCGCAACAGACGATTGTGCTGCACCATAGGGACTATGTTCATGACACCAGAAACTGTATTAGTATGAGGCGGAGTTGATTCATGAAAGGTGACTTGATGAATACATGGGATAAGGAAGGCATGGATGTATAAGAGAAGGCATAAGCAATAGAAGGAATCATGAACATGAAACACCCAAGGCTGCGAGACTAACGTTAATGCTAGTTTAGGACACCAAGGAGTTTAAGCAAAGATTCACATCATAGTCGGAGAACCAGAAGGACGAGCTTCTGGTTACCATAAATCATTATGGTTGAAGGATCTAGCCCATGCTAAAATATACTCTATTCAGCCATCAAAACACCTAGAAAGTGGTATTGTATTACATTTGGCAGGGAGGATGAAAGTGGAGTTATCTATCCACATAACGATGCGCTAGTTCTCTACTAGTAGTATTTCAACTACTTTGATAAATCACATTTTGATGGATACCTTTACAAAGATGGGGATAAATAAAACTAAGTTGCTTCCTGTTTACACACCCTTTATAGGGTGTCTTTAGGGATATCGTTAAGGGTCAAAGGAACGATCTATCTCTCAATGCTTTAGGGGATGGATAAAATAAATCTGCCACGTCAGTTAACTTTATGATTACTAATTTCATAGCAGGCTATAATGTTATACAGGGTCGTTTTGCTCTGAGTGTTCTAGGTTCTATAGTTTCAACCAAACAATTGGTCATTAAATTCCCAACCAAAGATGGAGTTGGAATGGTAAAGAGAAATAAAGAGAAATTGAGGGAATGCTATATTAGCATCCTAGAGAAAAGACAACCATATGAGGCGGAGGAAATTTATGTGATCCAAGGAATATACTCAAAAGGACGAGGAGAAATATGAAGAAAGGAAGCGAAGCGAAGAGAACAGGAAGAAGGCTAGGGCATCAATTGCTGAATTATTATAGCAGGTTGATTTGTAGGAAGGAAGGAGCCTTAAGGTAGGGGCTAGACTGAATAGCCCTAAGCTGATTAACATCACCCAATGCCTGTGAGAGCATTGGGACTTGTTACCTGGGACATAACTGAGCTTACAGAAATATTTAAAGACGTGATCATGCATAATTACTGATTAAAACAGAAGTAAAGCCTATTAGGCAAAAAAGGAGAAAGTTCAATAAAGAAAGAAACATCGTCGTAGCTGCTGAGGTGAAAAAGTTACGGGAAATATGAGCTATAAAAGAAGTGTCATACCTATAATGTTTATCCTATGTAGTCTTAGTGCGTAAATCTAATAAGAAATAGAGGATTTGTGTTGATTTTGTCAATCTGAATGATGTCTATCTAAAGGACAATTTTCCCTTCCCAAAGTATAGACTTATGCTAGATGAGACATGAGTCATGAGCTTCTCAATTTATGGATACCTACTCAAGGTATCATAAGATTAAGTTATGGGAGCCTAATCAGGAGAAAACATCATTCATTATATACAAGGGCATGTACTAGTATTGTGTCATGCCCTTTGACTTGAAAAATTCAGAAAGCTATTAAATGGAATATTTCAAAAATAGTTATAGGTAACTATGGAGGTGTATGTGAACGACATCTTGGTCAAGAGTGTCTAGAAAGAAGATCATCATGTGCACTTAAAGGAACCTTTTGAAGTGATGGGAATATTTGGTATGAAGCGAAATCCGAGATATGTTCATTCAGAGTTAGTTTTAGGAAATTGCTAGGATATATAGTGCATCCCCGAGGCATTGAGGCAAACCAGAGAAGGTCCAAGCCATACTTAAACTTCAGGCTCCTCAGAACAAGAAAGACATTCATAGGATGACTAGAAAGATAACGATACCGAACAGGTTCATGAGTAGGTCAGTCGACAAATGTTTGCCTTTCTTCAAAACATTAAAGGGTACAAACAAGGTAGGCTAGACGGAAGAGCGTGATAAGGTATTTGAAGAACTTGATAAATATTTAACTGATATCTCCAGATTAAGCAAACCAATAGTGGGGAGGAGACTGAAGCTCTATATTGTAGTGTGTGAAGTAGCAGTTAACTTAGTTCTATTAAGAGAGGGAAAATGAAAACTAATCCTAGTCTACTACTCCAAAAATGTGCTAAGTAGCCCATAGAGAAGATATCCAAGGACATATAAGGCAGTGTTGGCCTTAGTAGTGGAGGTTAGGAAGCTTCGTCCATACTTCCAAGCCCACTCCATTGAGGTATTAACTAATCTTACCCTCAAGCAAATCTTTCAAAATCTGGATACATCAAAGACGTTGTTAAAGTTTTCAATGGAGTTGGGGGAGTTCGATATCACATACAGAGTTAGGGCTGCCATTAAGGCACAAGCATGAGTGTACTTTATTTTAGAGTTTCCCAGCTTAGATCCCTTAAGGTGTTAGGAAAATGGATTAGGTGATGGAGGAGTATTATCAAACGAGGTTTGATCTACCTCCTCAATTGCTAAAGTTGAAACCATCTTTTTAGATTCTTCAAGTAGATGGGGCAATAAATAAGAATGGGTGCGAAGCTGGAGTCATTCTGATATCACTTGAAGGGTGCAAGACCCTAAGGTTCCTTTTTAAAGCCTCAAACAACGAAGTTGAGTATGAAACCTTACTTGCTGGTCTGAGGCTAGCGAGGAAAGTATGAGTAAAGAGAATACAATTAATCAGTGACTTGCAAGTTATCGTGCGGTAAACTAAAGGGAAGTATCAGACTAAGTTTGAATAGATAACAGCTTATCATCAGAGGGCAGAGGTTGTATTGAACAAGTTTGAATAGTACGGCATCCTGCATTCTCTAAGGGAGCATAAGGCTGAAGCTAAGGCTCTGGCAAAGTTAGCTATCACCCCTCAAACCATGTTAGACAATATTCAGATTAGATACCTGGATGAGCTTAGCATAAAGACACTTTTGATGGTCATGACTGTAAAGAAGGAAGGATGGATGAGGCTATTAAGAAGATACTTAGAAATTGAGGAACTAGCATCCCAAGCTGATGAGGCTTGCTGTTTCCAAAGGAGATCAACAAGATTCGTACTAGTTAGAAATATATTATACAAAAGGGGATATCTTAGGCCCCAAATAAGGTATGTGGGAGAAGAAGATATTGATCAAATTCTAAGGGAAAAAATGCATGAGGGAGTTTTCAATAGTAATTTTAGGGGACGTGCAATTGTTTGGAAGTTACTCCTAAAAGAATATTTTTGGCCCACTATGAAGAGAGACGCTGAAAGTTTAAGTCCTACTTGCATGCTGATGTATGTCGACAATGACTAGTGCCTCTTACGTTAATCCCAAACCCTTGGTCTTTTGCTAAGTAAAGGATTGACCTCATTAGGCCTCTCACTCAAAATCCAAGTAAGAAGAAGTATACAATAGTAGCGATTGATAATTTTACCAAATGAGTAGAAGTCGAGCCGCTATCCTCCATAATATAGACTACCACCAAAAAATTCACTTGGAAACATCTCATATGCAAGTTTAGAATTCCAAAGACACTAATATTAGATAATGGCAAGCATTTTGACAACTCTTAATTCCAAAGCTTTCGTGTTGTTTAAGATCAAACACATAACTTTTTCCCTGGTCCACCCTTAAACTAATGGGCAAGTTGAGGCCTTGCCAATAAGGTAATTAAGAAATTGTTGAAAAAGAGGATGGAAAAGCATAGGTATAAGTGGGAGGATGAGCTTCCATATGTGATCTGGGTAATTCGTATGACTCCTTAATCTGCAATTGGTCAGACTTCATTCAGCCTTACGTATGGATAAGAAGCCATAGTTCCTACTAAGGTGAGTTTGCCCTCCTATAGAAGGATTATGTTCAATAAAGAGGAGAATTCTTAAAATTTGGTAAAGGCTTTAGACATCCTAAACAAGAACATGGAGGAGGTAAGAATCAAAGAGAAAGCTTGAAAAAGAAGAATAAAGTGCTATTACAACAAGATGGTCCATGAAAGGCGTATAAAAGTCAATGACTTAGTGTTAAGAAGGATTCTGCTTACTCAATGTAGAGGCCCTATGGGAGAGACTTAGGAAGGGCTATATAAGGTAATGAAGGAGGTTCGACCAAGACCATATAGACTTCAGAACAGGGTAGGATGGATGTTGGGACATTTGTGGAATCTTGAGCACCTAAGGACATACTCAAAGGTGCCCAATCAAGCCAACTAAAGGACTTCAACCCTTATGATAGTTCTTTGTTCTGTTCAAGCTATGCTTTGCTTTAGTTGTTAGTAGTGTAGTTTTTAAATTCCCTAAAGGCATTAAGTTATCCCCATTAATGAAATGAAGTCTTCTAGCTGAGTGAATTGTCCACATTTTGCATTCAAAGACTGAAAGAGTCTATCTAATCAGGTAGAACCAAGAGTCCCAGATTAGGCTAGGGGTTGAGCTCCCTAAGTGCACCTAAGTGAAACCCAAAGTATTCAAAGACTTAACGAGTCTACCTAATCTAGTCAACCCAGAATTCCTAGATTAGGATAAGGGCTAAGTTACCCAAGACTACCTCAGCGAAACCTAAGGTATTCAAAGACTCAAAGAAGAGTCTGTCTAATCTGGTTGACCCAAGAATCTCATATTAAGCTAGGGTCAAAGTTTCCTAATAGTATCTCAGTGAAACCCAAAGTATTCAAAGACTCAAAGAGTCTACCAAATCTAGTTGACCCAAGAGTTCTAGATTATTTTAGGGGATGAGCTGCCCAAGATTACCTAAGCGAAACCCTTAAGTCTTAGTAACTCGAAGTGTTCATCTAATTCGATAGATCTAGCATGTTGTAGATTGCCTTGTATTAACTGAATGTACAGTCAGCAGTCACAAGCAGTATGGCCAAAGTTAAGAGGTTTTATTTGAGATTTTAGTCAGTAAAAGGATTATCATCTCAAAGGAAGGATGGAAGGGTAATGCACACATGGTCGAAGAAGCTGAGAGTAGCAAAATAAAGGAATGAGATGATATCGCAATAAAATAGTAAAGATCTGTAGAGGTCTTACAAACATCCAACAAAAAGTGCTTAAAAGAAAGAAAAAAGAGAAAATGTATATTCTTTTAAAAAAGAGAAAAGAGAAAGCCTATACCTCGTGTTAAGTTACTGATTCTTTTAAAAGTTCGAACTGGTAGGAAGTATGCCCAACTATGTTATCTATCATTGAGACTCTTAACACTCCCCCTCACGGGTAAGCCCATAACAATATGGGCTTTGCACGTGAAAATAAATGGCAAACAAAGTCTAAGAAGCATATCATATGTAGAAAAAAAAGGGAGGAGCAACTATGATTTGTACTTGAGACCGCAGCTCTGATACTAAGTTAAGTTAGTGATTATCGTAAAAGTTTAAACTAGTAGAAAACGGGCTCAACTTTGTTATATATCATTGAGACTTTTAACACATCGGGCCAAATACTAGAGAGTGTTTAGAAAATAAAATTTATTTGCTTAGCTGGGAGATATCATTCAGGGTGGTAGAGCGAACAAATCTAACTCCTCTTTTCATGTACTCTGTTAGACCAATATGAGTAATCTGGGTCATACATCCAAGCTTTGCAACTCCATTCTTTAGCAGTAGTTTAGAGGTGAGATCAACCCAACTTGTTGACATAGTAGACTCTGCAATTTTAATAAGTTACTATTTGCGAGACCTAGGGCTCAGGAGGGAAGAACTTTTAGAAACGAGATTGACTTTGGAGAGTGTTGACTTTCTATTTGATAAGATTGGCCTTTATTAGGACTCGAGCCATATTTCCTTTTAACAACAATGAACTTTAGCTTAATATAAGTCCACAACCAAAAAGTTTTTTTTTTGTGATTAGATTTTTATAGAACTTCTTGCTTGAAGTAAGAGATTTTTTGGCATCCCATATCTCTTATTCTGCTGTGGGAACCCTAATTCTAGTCCCATCTATTCCAATAGAATTAGCTAAGGTTAGTTGTTGTAAGAAGGACTAAGTAACTAAAGGAGAGAATTGGACATCAGATTACCTGACTCATGAAATTTGTTTGGTAAAAGGGCCAAATCGGGAGGAAATTTCCACTACCTAGACATGATGAACCGTTTCTTTTTCTAAGTTTTAGTGGTTTGGTGACACCCATCAACTGAGGTGAGAGGTATAAAACCACTCACTACGATCATGTTTTAATATGAACACATTGAGAAAGACTTGGAGATCAGGTTCTTTCCTAGTATGATCCTTCCACAGGATGTAGAAGCCCAACAACATTCTTTAGGAGTTGGGGGTAGTTGTCCAGGAGGAAGTCCCCAATGAACCAATAAACCAATAAGTAATGAAAGAAAGGATATAAAGGAAATTCCACTTCGATTTTAAACATATCCATATACACTACAATGTGGATGGTGGATGAATCTCTTATAAAACTAGCCATTTGGGAGATGTTGGAAATTTCAAATTTTATGGTATATGAAATGTTCTCTAAGGAACGTCATGTGTTAATTTCAGAGCTAATAATAGTTAAGACTATGGTGGGGGCGTAGTCAGTACATCTTTCTCTTCAGAGATTTTACTCTTGTCATTTGCATACCTAAGTTGTCTAGAACCCCCCAATAGGACCCCTATTTTTCCTAAATCTTCTTAAGTCGGAAGCCCCTTCCTTGGGTTTAGGCTTTCTTGCTTCTCCCTTAGTTGGCCTAGGGAGATAAATATTTGCCCTATCTTTAGAATCGTCATTGTCGTATCAGAAATCAGAATACTCAGATGTCGTGTTCATAAGAGCGGAAGAATATAAGAGGGTAGATATTATAGAAGGTAGAGTTGGCGTGAACTTGATTTAAAAGGTGAACCGAATACTCAAAAGTAAAAACCCTAGGCTAAAAGCGTATATAGACTGATCTTAAGCTATCAACAATGGCCTTGCTTCCTTCATTGACAATTTATACAAGAAAGGAAAAATATGGCCTAAAGCCCTAAAATCACTAAGACCTAACTCTAACTACACAAAGTGTGATTGTTATATCACTTAGAGTGTCGAATAAAGCCTTTGCAAGCACAAAAATTCATATGGTGCAGACCCATGTAAAGAGTCAGTGTAGAAAGCTTTTTTCCATATTGTATGAGAGTATTTACAGAATCCGACAACTCCTTTCTCAAAGGTATAGTAATGGAATTTTATAATCTCTCTAGCGAAGTAGAAGAAAAAGGGTGAAGATTGAAAAAATATAGAAATAAGGAAGAAAACAGTATTTAAATGAAGAAAAAAGAAGAAAGCTGTAAGGGAATTGACAATGTTAAAACCAATGGGTTACTTCCATAAATAATGAGATTTGGGGGAAAACCAAGAGGAGATATACCTATAATTCAAAATAGAAAGCATGCAGAGCTTAATATACTACCACACCTTCATACTATGTACTGATGATGTGACATGGAGTATATGTTGGGGTAGTTATTTGAGCGTCTAGTCTAAAAAGTAGATCGAGCTTGTATGAAGTATGAAATACCAAAAGGAAAAAGGTCGTTGAATTAGGCAGAATAAGGTCCGATAGCACTTTGTTCAAAAGGCATGAAAAAGGCATAGCTCATTTATTAAGTAATAGTAAGGGGCACACTCTTATGTAGGAAGGTCACAGGTTGAGTGTTGGGCTTGGCCTATGCTTGAGGTGCAAGAAATCTAGTAAAGGGAGGTACAATGTAGTGATGAGCATATCTTCTGACAGGTATGACACAAGAATAGTGGCCTAGTAGAGGCCTCGTGCACTATTATGTGGACACACCTCCAATCAAAATACAACATCTAGAAAGTAAGATGTCGAGTCCTTGACTTACAACAACACAGTATAAGAGTAAGCATTTGAAGTAATTTTAGGAAAATGTCATTGTTTCATTGCTAAGCTAAAAGCTCATCATTAATTCTCTTTCCATTTTCTCCGGCTGACTTGACCGTCAGAGGTGGTTTGTTGGCCATAAATCCCAACACCCTTCATTGTTTCATGTGTGCATATCAGTCTTTGCTAAACAAACATATCGTTTGTGGCTTGGTAGGTTGGTGTTAACCAAATCCGACATTAAATGATAGAAATATATATTATTTTATTTTATTTGTATAAAAAAGAAAGATATAAGTATAAGAAATGGTTTACAAGTGGTAATACATAAGGTGTATTTTGTGAAACAAAATATAAACATATCTACTTAATTTTGGATATGGTTCTGATACCATATTAAAATTTAGAGTCCACTTATTTCTTCTCCTAAAAGGCTTTATAGAGGAAGATGAAACTCTTTACTTATAAACCAACTAGATTTTTTTTTCTAAGCGATGTGAGATAATTCAAATACTTTTCTATCAATATTCTTCTTGATGTGAGAAGATACAATGTTAATCTTTTGAAATAGAGTCTCTAACCTCAAAATATAAAAAACTCGTATTACCATCAAATAGTGGATCAAGATTTTAAGAGATTGAAAAATATAATAAAATAAACAAATAGTGTTAAAATAATAAGGGCAAATTATTTGTAGATCTCTTAAGGTTCATTGATATTATATGTGGATCCCTCGATATTTTAGGAATTTTAAGTGGATCCCTTAGATTTGTTCTATATTATAAGTGGATCTCTTGAGGTTTTCGAATTCCTTTCATATTTGTTTTCAATTACAAGTTGTTCCACTTAGGTTTGAACTAAATTACAAGTCTAATTTTTAACTGTGAATGTTAAATCTGACGCTTAACCAATTTTTGTAATTTTACTACAATATTGCATTAGGGATATTTTCTTTACAACTTCTTTATTGGTATATTTAAAAAATAAAAATAACATGCAAAATTCATGTATGAAATACATTATTACTTGAAACAAACTCATTTTATTTTATTAAAAATCTTAGGATTTTTGCATTATATTACCCAAAAAATTAGATTAAAAAAACTAAATTCATTTATTATATTTTTTAATGAAAATTATATCAAGACATTTATAGAAAGTTTTTTAACTTGTATTAATTCAGTAACCATCCGAAAAGTAAGATTCAATATTAATCATTAACAATTACACCTACAATGTACAGTAAACTTGAGCGAATCAACATGTAATTTAAGACAAATATGTAGTAATTCTAAAATCTTAGGAGAAGGGGAACAAAAGAGAGAGAAGAGATTGATCAATATTTAATGTAGGGAAAATTGAAGGGGACCCATTTGTAATATAAGACAAAGTTGAAGGGATCCGTTCATAATTCATTAAACATCAAGGGATATATTAATAATATCAATAAATCTTAAAGGATTCATAATTAACTTATCCAAATAATAAAAATCAATTTTTGAGTAGAATATGTTAAAACGGTGATCTGAGTGAGGTTATCTGTGTAAATTAGTTTACCCTAAACATCGATCCGAGAACATGTACGTACCTTGAGAGGCATCCTTGTTTAGAATAATATCATTGATAATATTGAAGGTGTTGATAGCAACGAGGTTAGAACCAGCGAGGTTTTGCTTGGTATCATCCACAAGTCCTTTCAAACGACTGTTGTAGAGTTGAGCCGCTCGGTTTAACGCTTGGGAGCAGAAAATGCAGTAAGTATTGATATTATTCCTGATGAAAGGGATGTCGCCGAGGGGATTTATTGCAGTCAGCACAAACTTCCGACCTCCCAAATCGTATAAATTCTACGTCAAGTTAGCAACAGATCATTTCAAGAAATAATAGAACATTAATGTTATACCTTGCATTAAATAAGTAAGCATACATATATAACTTAAAATTAATCACTTATGCATAGAGTTCTTATATCTTTCATTCTATGAGATGATATTCTCGATGGATAAAAACAAATAAAAAAGAACGCCGTATACTACGAGGAAGTTGAGATTAATGCACCTTGAGTTGTTGAGCGAGAGAGGAAATCAAATTGGCCGTGAAGGCGTCAAGATTAACAGAGAGAAAAGATCTTCTAAGGAAGTAGTTAAAAAGGTAATCGTTGCCACCAATTCCAATAACAAGTATGTAGTTGGGAAGAGATTCTGTGCTATTGCAATGTAGTTGAGCTTCTAGATCTGGCAGGGTCACCTCCGCAAAGTTGATTATTTGCTGACTTAAGCTAATCACATTTCCCTGAAAACTAATATGTAAGCATATCTATCCTATTTAGTGAACAATATGGAACAATATTATGATAGTTTACTTTCAAATTTTCTCAAATTCTCTTTGGTTTCACCTGTTTTTATCACTGTTCACCTTAAAATACCTACAGTTTGGTATGGCTAGCTATCTCGCATATAATTTATGTTATAAACTGCCTTTGTATGTTTACCCACACTGACCACTCCTCCCCTACGTATTATAACTTTTTCTCAACCTATAAAGAAGGTATATATATGACTAATATTTTAAACTAGATTTTCACAACGATATTTGTGATTTTTCAAAGAACATGCATGCATGAGCTTCATAAATATGGGGACTCATGTTGTATCTACGATACAAATGATCAGTTTCCACGCCTAGTAGCACATGTGAGAGGAGTAAATATACATCTGTCCCATAATTATGAACTACACATGCAATAAAGAAACAAGTTGTAAGTGGGTTCAAAGACTCAAAAATTAAGTTCCATACTTTCATACCTCATGCATGGGTCAGACATCGATAATTAATGATGCTACAGGACGAAACAACTAATTAAATAAGTATCAATAAGTAATCTTACCGCAATAGAGCCTGTATCATCTAATATACCAGCAGAACCAGAGGCATGATTGACACCATGAATGATATTAACTCCCTTAGTTGAAGGGTCCAAAAATGGGGGAATTGCAAGAAGCTTAAGCTCATCACCAAGAAGGTCAATCAAATTTTTGCCATTTGTGAATCTCCCTGTGGGCCCACTTGAAAAGTCTACTCCATATGGCAAGTAATTAGCCTTAGACTTTGTTTCTAAGAAGTTATTGTTTCCATTGTCGACTAAAGAGCTTCCGAACACAAACATCCCTTTCACCACCTTCCCTTGATCTTGATCAGCTAATTTTCCTGAAAAGCTACACTCAGAGTTTCCTGTGAAAACAGAAGCGAGGATTGATACCAATGAGAGGTACAACATGGCAACTACTTTTGGAGGTACTTTTGTCGCCATTTTTCTTTCTCTACCCCTCTCGCCCTCTCCTCCCTCTTTTTCTTTATGAACAGTTTTGTAAAGAGGGAAAAGAGGAAATGTTGAGAAGAAATATGTATAGGCTCGGTTTACTTTTAAGGATAGGTTAGGAAAGGAGCCATAAAATTTGTATAACTAAGCAAAAAGTCAAAGATAACTCGCAATGAAATTTTAAAAAAAAAACAATAATAAATTAATCACATAATAAGAGTAATATATAATAAGTATCCTCTCCGAGTTTTCATTTTTTTTTTAAACTTTTAAATGATTTTGTCATTATCAACTTTTTTTGAATATATATATTTCATTCAATAAATATGATTAAACAATTATTTAATTGTGTGAATCTTTAGTACATAATATCATATATATATATAATAAAAATGAAGTTTAGACACACAACTCATATTTTCAAATCCTCCTTAACATATCATGAGCCTTTTTACACCAAAAACTTCTTAAAATAAATTTCTTCCATATTTTTTAAATGCATTAAATTACCTTAATAATTTTATTATAATTTTTAAAAATTTAAAATATTCATAATATCGGAATATAAAATATTAGCAAAAAAAGGGAAAAAAAAACATTTATAAATAAGTACACATTCCTCTATACCTAAACATTTACCTCTCTTATATATATTTTGATTTTACATCTATCACACGTTTCAACCTTGCTCTCTTAATAGAATCTTCATACCTCAAATACTTTTACTTTCTAATATAATGGAAAATTAAAATTAAAATTATATCAGTGATTTCCATGACTAAAAAGAAGATTGACGAATAAATATAAAAATGATAATAATTTAAAATATTATTAACTTTAAAATAAATAATAAATTTATTAATTTCGATATAATTTTACTAAATGAGAAAGTAATTCTACTATTTAATTTAACTATAAGATAGAGTTGCAGTTTGCATTCGTGGTGAGTCCAATTTCATATTTCAATGCTATGTGAATATTTTGGTAAGCTTATTCCATGATATAGGCTACGCTTCCGTGGGCTTTATGAGCATGGGCTATATGGATGAAAGACAAGATAAATATATTGTATAGTAATGCAATTGTAAAAGGGTTTACGATGGCAATGTTACTCAATACATATATGATTTAACAATGTTAATGCTTCTTAATCACCAAGGCATCATCCTATAAGCCAATTTTCAAGGACTAAAGCTATAACTTGAAATTTATTAAATAAATAAAAAAAAACCATGGATGAATACAACCTATGGTTTTCAAGTACAATGGCAACGAAGTGGAATGGATACACCTGGCGGCTTCCTTCCGTCCCGAACAATGGCTTCCTTAATCATGGGTAGTTTCTGGTGAACCTTTCTCCATATATGATTCACCGCACCATTTACTGGGATTGACCCAATCCCACCTGGACTTCCATTATCATACTCGAAAATAGGCTGAACCTGAGCCATGTTTTCACGAAATCTATCTCTATCCTCTTTTGAGAAGCTTCTAAGATGAGTGACTAACCAGTTTGGTTTCAGTGCCTCATTGACAGATACAAAAACGGAGAATTTGGAATAATTGATCGTCCCCTCAAATGGAAGCTCAATTTCATCACTAACAATGACGGGTATACAGAGGCTCTGAATTGCATCAAAGAGCCGGCATGAAGTTGGGGTATCTCCGGCCGGATGTAAACAGAACTCTGATTTTCTCATTCCTTTTATAGATTGTTCCTTCCCTGTTGCATTAGGGAAACCTTCTTCCATAATTACATCTGGCTCGTTTGTTAGCAAGTCCCATAGTTTTTCTCGAACTAGCCCCCCCTTTTTTAAGAAAAATATCGCCATCAGAAAACAGCCAACCGATGTACAGGCAAACATTGTATAATATATACAGGAGTTTCTAAGGTGAACCAGGTCCATGATGAGGGATTCGTGAGGAATTCTAGCATAGATCATATCTAAAACCAATTACGTTACACTAGTTAATGAAAATTTGCCCATACTGTTCAATAAGCCTATTTTATTCTTACTGGTGCACGTGGCAAATTTTAATTTATTACTGTATGAGGCAATCGGTGTTAGGTACGATCCATGTAGGTATGGCACATCACATCACTTTTCTATTTTCACATTGTATGATTTGCATGGACCAGGTTCACCTCGATTCTTCCCAATATTGTAAGACAAGTTCAAAGATGGGGCCAAAATTTGACAAGGAAGCAAGCCTTTTTCACTGAAAGCATAGTTATTGTATTTTTTTTATAAAATGGTAATAAATATAGACTTCATATCATGGATATTAAATCATTAGAAGCCTTTTCAAATTTATCTTATAATCATGCCATCAACCATCTCATTGACCAATTAGAAGGAAAAAAAGGGGTATATTATACTTACCCGGTGCCTATGTTTAGCCCCTTTAAAGTAAAGCAAAGTCCTCCGTTTCTGGTTATCTGAGAGGAGTAACCTAGGAAGCAGATGGGTGTAGGGCACGATCACATCTTTAAGAAGGGAAACTTGAGAGTGCTTGATCATCATTTCTGATGAAGAGTTCCCAGTTGATGATTTCGAGTCAAGCCTGTACCACCCGCCGAAATCAACGACAAGAAGAATAGCAGGAGCTATATCAGCTCTTACATGCCACATTGAAACTGGGTCTGCCAAACAATGCTTCAAGTTTTAACATAACCTGACAATTCAGAGACTAGATCATAAGCTAAAAAGCATGCAGTCAGTTGCCAATTATTACTTTCATCTTCCTTTTTTTAATTAGTTTTTCCAAGTCTTGAGTGCTCTAAGTTTGGTGCAAGGAAAATTGTGACACTTTGTAGTCATAAGAAAATACCCATGAAATCAATGGACTTGTGCTTGTACAACCGTGAGAGGAATTAGACAAACAGTTCTTACATTGAATAGTTAAAAGCAGGTGCATTTAGCGGATAAATTCTTGAAGTAGAAGAAAAGTGATGTAATTTATACAAAGAAACAGGTAAAACTGGATCAAGCTATTTAACCAAACTCTCCGGATATAGGATAATAACTGCAAAAAGGCAATAATTCAGACCTCTCTGTCATCAAAATATTACCCTAAATTGTTTAAATTTTAACATTTTCATAAGATAAGGCTTAGATATCAAAAGATCACAGTCATATCCCAAAGGCCCAGCCTTCATCAAGGGAGGGAAGAAAATACTTAAAAGAAGTAGCTAAACATTTTGCTTCTCTTAGTATCATTTCCGGTTAAGCACATAGAGGGTGTGACTGAACTTGAAATTCAAAAAAGTGAAGTGTGAACAACCTAAATTGAGCATAGACATATTCATCATAAAGAAGAATCGATGGTTAACACATGTTCTACTTATGTAAGTGTCATTTCAATCTTAACACTTAGAAGTAGTAACTGGAACTCAAATCCAATTATAAAAAAAAAAAGGGAAAGTTCCTAGTATAGTAAAACCTCTCACAACTTTTTCTGTTAGAAAAATGCAGCAACTTCTATAAATACAAAACAAAAACTAAACCATAAATTTATCTTTCTAACATACCAGTGAGAACGAATACATGATCTCTCCCACCAGACCGCTTCCAAGCATCAGAACTCTTCACAAAATCAACAACATCCTTCTGCCTCTCATAGTCCTCATTCTCCACTTTCTTCCGAAACGCTCCTTTAGCCACACCAAGCTGCAATTCAGCGCTTAACGTCGCAAAAAAGGGGACGAAAATCACATCCGCCTCTTCATACTTAGAAACTCGCTCGGCAAAAGATCCACTTCTCCGCTCCAATGGTGTCATTAGGTCACCCATTATCCAGTACTCCGCGCTATACTGCTTGATCAATGGATTCTCAGGATAAGGCGGGAATTCTTCTCGCTCTTTGCTCCTTTGGATCGATCTAATATGACGGTCTGCATCGCTCCCTAACCTCGAATCGGAATCCAGGGACCAGTACTTGTCTAGGAGGCCATAGTTAAGGGATCGAGGAAGATCTGCGACGTAGACTTTGATTGAATTGGAGGACGGAGGTTTTGAGGGACGAGAGGAGGAAGAAGAAGAGAAATCGAGGGCACGGTTGGATTGAGTGAAGAGAAAAAAGAGGGAGAGGGAGAGAGAGAAGAGGAGGGTGAGTGTCAGAAACCGAGTAGGGATCGAGCATAGAGAAGAAGAAGAAAGAGAAGAAGAAGAAGGAGAAGAAGAAGAAGTGGCCATGTTTTGCTTTTGTTCTCTACTTTCTGCTTCTCCGAGTGTATATGAGTGTTAATGGGGAAATCTGGTTTAATGTTTAAGATATCCGACATTTTTCTTCATGTCGGTTCCATTATATGTATTTTCTTTCTTCGGGGAGCACGTTGGCTTCGATAAATTTGTAAGGTAATATAATATCATCATATTATTTATATAAGGGTGGGCAAAAAAAAGAAAAAAATTTTTAAAAAGAGCTCAAGAAGAAGTTTGTATCAATTCAGTAGCCTAAAACAAAAATTATTTGAAAAATGACCTTCTAATTTATAAAAAGTTTTTAAAAAATTAATAAAACATGACATTCTATTTATACCCCTGTCAAATCAGCATACAAAATTACATTTACCTTCGTCTCCTTTTTTTTCATTCCCTTTCTTTCTTCTCGTGCAAGCTCCTTAGCAAAATGAATAACAACCTACACTTCACTAAAAAAAATGGTTATCAAACCCTAAATCACCTCTTCTCCTCAAATTTTCCTATTTTTGTCATTTCTAATCCATTCTCGAACATTCATTTTCTCTCTTCGTCGAGCAATTGCAGGCTTTGGAAGAAATTAGTATGTTTGAAGATTTTCATGCATTTCTTTTTCCATCATTAATGGATAATTACTAATGAAATCGTGTCTTTATTTTTGTATTGAAGTTTCGTTTCGTTCTACAAAGATAAGAGGAAAATCTGAGATCTGTAATGATGTCTGAAAAATTTGGGTTTCAATTGCAAAGCATGATGCTTGATGGCATGGAAATGGTTCGAGCATCAAGTATCAGTAAATAGTGTCGAGTATCGAGCAATAGTATGTAGTTCTTTTATTTTTTCTTACATTACTAATTTAGGTTTTCTTTTTCTTTGTATAGAAATGAATACTCTTTTCGTAATGCCATGTTTCAATGGTGAATGAAATGAGAATTTGAAGCCAAATGAGAAAAAGAAGTTGTTGTATTGGTATGAAAATAAGACGGATGAATCAACTGGAGCTTCGATCGGATCTAATATCACGTATACTCAACTGGTGGAAGTTCTGTATAATTTTATCGAGGTAAATCATAATGAATTCAATTTGTAACTATCATACAAGCAATATAATAAAATGTTGTCTTCCCTACTATATAAAAGAAATGATAAAAACATGCAGAGATTTTTGTGTCACTTGCAATCTAACGATGAAAAATCTCCCATGTACATGAAGTTGATTTCGAAGACTCAGAGAGATACATTTGAGGAAGTGTGTCGTCTTACCTAACCTTCCTAATATTGATGATTTTTTTAGGAGGTTACATATATGATCTTATTTGTTAATAATCATGAGGATCGTAAGAGTGACGTACCCATTCCTACTGCTAATAATCTTGATAATATGAATTTTTATGATTGTAATCATGGTAGTGACAAGTATTCTGATGATGAGGGTGATGTTGGTGTTGATGAAGAGAATGAGTCTACGAATTATGTTGAGCGTGATGATGTCGATACTGAAAGAATGGAACAAGAACCTGGCACTAATCACAACAACGAAATCAATGTTGATAATATAGGTTATGGGGATGACTTGTTTATGAGAGTAAGACTTGCTAAGAATTTAATCGACACTTTATCCATTTAAGATAACTTAGATCATGTACCAATTGACTAAGAAGTGTCACTATTATCACCATGTATATCACGTTCACCAAAACTTTAAAATGTGAATGAATAGGATAGTTTTGTTACCCTCATTGCTTCTTAGCCCTCCACATATGTTAAAAACATTTTGGTTGTTCTTTCCTAATCGAGTTGAGGAGAGTTTTATATTAAATAGTGCTTTACCTTGAAAAGAAAACAAAGGAAAGTCTACATATGCATGTCATTCGACAGAATTTTGAGTTCAAGGTTAAGAAATCGAACAAGACTACATCTATTATCATGTGTAAATTTCCAGTGGTGGATCAGTGCAATGAGAAGGAAGCATTCTTCATTTTTTTTCAAATACAAACATATAAAGATCAACACACATATATTCTTATATTCGGGCAAGATAACCATCGGCAAACATCAGCATCTATGATTGGATAACACATGAAGAAAAAGTACTAAGGATATAATGAGACTCATAAAGCATGACTTCTTGTTGATATTATCTGCAATGATATCGCTGTCGAAATTAGTTATTGGAAGGCATGTAAATTAAGATCTTTTACACATGACTTTATTTGGGACATGACCAAAGATAGTTACAAAGATTTACCACTTTATACAAGCATGATGAAAAGGGTTAAATTTAGGTTATATAGCTTCACTTGTGACAAATGCAAACAATACATTTCTTATTATTTCATGGCCTTTAGAGCATCAATCATGGGTTTAGATTTTTAAGATGTGTTATTTGCAATAATTAAACCTTTTTAAAATATAAATACAAAGGCATGCTCTTATCTTCAACTTCTCAAGATAGTAACATCTATCTTCATCTAGTAGCATGAGCTATAGTTGATTCGAAGAATGATACATCATGAACTTGGTTCTTCAGTTAGCTAAAGGGTGTAGCTCTTGAGGTGGAGATTTAGTTTTTGTATCGGATTAAGCAAAGAATATTAATAATGCTATATGGAGTGATTACCTGAAAGCAAAGCACAGTGCATGCATGTGTCACATCAAGCAAAACATTAAGGCCAAATTCAAGTGTGATATGAGTTTCTCAAACTATTCTACAAGACGACCAAAGCGGCTTGGTTGACCTAAGCGAGGTCAGCCTAAGTGCTAGGCCGGCATGATCGGTCTAGAAGATGTCAACCTAGGTGCTCGACCTACGTGGTCGGCCTAGGCGAGGTCAGCCAAGGTGCTCGACTGCCATGGTCGGCTTAGGCTAAGTGCTCGGCCTACATAGTTGTCCTAAGCGCTCGAATGACATTGTAAGCATAAGTGTTTTGCCAGCGTGGTCAGCTTAGGTGCCTTACTAACATGGTCGGCCTAGGCAATTGGTCGGTATGGTCAGCATGGGTGAGGTCAGCCCAGGTGATGGGCCAGTGTGGTCGGCCTAAGTGCTTAGTCAAGGCGAGGTCGTCTTAAGTGTTTAGTTTACGTGGTCGGCATAGGCAAGATCAGCCTAGGTGCTCGACCTACGAGTTGAGAGTGTCGAGAAGTACCCTATAGGGCTAGTCCATGTGTGACTTCTATGCTTTATAGGGCACACAAAGAAGAAGCTCTCGTAGTAGGCTTAGGTGCTTGGCCTACGTGGTTGGCCTAGGCGGGGTCAGCCTCGGTGCCCGGCTTCAGCCAAGTCGGTATATAGAGAGTCGTCCTATGCGTTCAGTCATGAGCGTAAAGTCAGTATTTTGCCCATGTTTTTCACTTAGGTCCCCTGGCTTGCTGAGGTCTTCTTTGTCGCCTCGACATGCATAGCTCTTCTTAGGTGCGTCGACGGACCAAGGCTTTCTTAGGCGTGGCGAGGTCTTCTTGGTCACCTTAATATGCCAAGGTCTTCTCAATCACCTCGGCATGGTCGAGGCATTTTTGGGCTCCTCGCCATAGTGAGGCCTTCTTGAGTGCCTCAACATGTTGAGGTCTTTTTGGTCACCTCGGTGAGCTGAGACCTTTTCGGGCTCCTGGGCATGACGAGGCCTTCTTAGGTGCCTCATTCTTTGTTGCATCATTAGGGTTGGGCCGAGTCTTGACATTATGTTGGGTGTCTGCCATAATAGGTGGAGGATGTTCGCCGCACCCCTACTCTTATTCTTGGTGTGTTTGTTAAGAGATGACTCTTTCTAGGGTCTCTCACTTGGTCATCCAACTTCGCTATGACAACTCATCTTACCTTTGATTACGGCCCCATCTGCGTATAGTGAAGCAAGTAAGTGCTTCAAGCGGCGATTGTAGAGACATGGTTACTCTAGGCATACTAAATGACCCATTCATATTATGTACCCAAATGTTACTCTTACTTCAAGTTGTCATGGCTCCTTCGTCATTGGCTATGCTGCTATAGGAGTTGTTCTCCTTGTGAATGGCGGAGTTGACTCGGTACCGTGTTGACTCATGATGAGCGTTAAAGCGAGAGGTGAGTTTCACAATGGAGCCACAAGAGCGATATGACCCATTATGATGGATATTATTTTGAGAAATTCTTACTTGTTCAAACTTATATGATTCAACAATGTGGACTTTTGATTATGAAGAAAATTGATGTTCCCTACATCGGTGACAAACTATTGATGCTAAAATTTGCCTCAACAACTTGTTCACGAATTTGTACCTGCACAATAGAGAAGACACGAAGGGAAGGTAATGGTTACTACCTACAAACCCTTTCCGATGTCTAAGTCAATAATATGAACAAAGAATATAATCAATTAAGTGATAGGAATTGTGAGCTCATGAGTCTGAACCTTGGATGCCTCATAGGGGGGTATTTATAGGGATCACATAATAGAGTTCTCTTAAAATGAAACTTTTGATTCAATAGAATCCGCGAAAATTTATCCTGATTTGGAGGTAGATCCTCTCCCGCGAGGTGACCTTTGGCCCATTATGTTATTAGCCACTTAGGCGACACCTTCATGACCCTGTGGACTGGTAAGTGCTAAGTATTATGAGTGATATTGCCCGATCTTATTTTTTTTATCTCATATACTCCTATGGTCATGTCATGAACTCAAGTCCTCATTGAAAGTAATACTT
The DNA here is from genome assembly GCA_027186245.1 of Coriaria nepalensis. Classification (NCBI taxonomy): domain Eukaryota; kingdom Viridiplantae; phylum Streptophyta; class Magnoliopsida; order Cucurbitales; family Coriariaceae; genus Coriaria; species Coriaria nepalensis. Next base: position 4,263,587 of record CP114500.1, on the reverse strand, counting down.
TCATAAATATTTCTTAAAAAATATTATAAATGATATTTTTATAAATATTTTTTAAATAGTATCAAGAGCGATATTTTTATAAATGTTACATATTTTTAACCCATCGGCGATAATAGCTGGGTAAATAACAAGAGTAAAGGTGTCCCCAAAGTCGGGCCTTAGAAAATCAGCAGAGCCAATAACTCTTGACTTAAATCAATTCAAGAAGTAGAAAAATTGAAGTGTGGGACATCAGGACCAGCACGATAGTGGTGAAATGAGCAAAACCAAGGCTAAGGGCATAAAGAAACCAGTGCACTTTGTCTGTTTCATTGAGGGGATGATTGATCTGGGCAAGTTGCGCAAAAAGTGACCGTAGCGGTTGCTCAAGTAGGTAGATATGGATAATTTTTTGAGTTTGACCCGAATCAAGTCCTGAATAATATTTGAGTTTATATTCTAAATTTATTTAATAATATTGTGAATCCAACCATTCTTTTCCAGATTTATAACCCTTACTAAAAGCGTATTGAAGAATTCTACGAAGTTTCAAAAAAATAAAATAAAAGTTGCCCAAAGAGTTGAAGCCACGAGCAAAATCAACAACAGTATGGGAACCATGTCAGAGAAGTAGCTGTTTGTCTTCAAGCTAAATTTCTCTAGACTTAGAGGGGCCTCCAGGGCGAGCCAAGCCTCTTTTGCAGTGGTAAATCCGAGCCCTCTTCCATGGCATCAGGGTAAGTGAAGAGAAGGTCAGACTTAGGAGAGAGTAATTAACGAGGAGCCATGACTAGTATGTTGGATTAGGAACGTCCTACTACTTACTGGAGACACGGATGGTTTGAGATGGGACCCTAATAGAACCATCAAGATATTCAATGACCTCTTGACTAATGAGCAAAGGATCAAACTGATTCTACATAATAGATCAAACAAACATAAACAAACATAAATATGACATGTATATGATTCTGCATAAAGGCATGTATAAGATATATGAATCAAAAGCTCAATCTCTAAACTTTGAAAAGAAATAATAAATACTAATAAATAAACTCGTTATTCATGATATTTCAAACTCAAAGAAGGCTCGATAACTCTCCCCTGGATCTAATTATTTTGGTAGTGTAGTCGTTTCTGTTGTTACATTTCCTTTTCTTCCGATTTATAGAGATCAGTTGTAATGGCCTACAGGTATTTACTATAGATTTTGAATTGTTTCTTCATGACATAAAAGGGTTGGGATAGAAATTACATTGTTTGAATGCCGAAATTATGAACTACCCTTGCTATTGCTGTGTGCTTGGTTCTATGTTTCCACAAATAACACATATGCCTCCGCTTACTCTGACCATTGTGGCCATTTTTGGATTCCCTAATTTTAAAAATTGATGGAGAAAAAAGATGTCATAGTTGGTGTGATAATTTCTAGGAAAATGGACAAATGTTATGGAAACGTTGATTTCTAATTATTTGGTCAGATTAATCACTTTTTTTTTCTAGCTAGGAATTTTAGAAGATTAGAGTCAATGTCTATTGACAAACTTTGTTACAAGTGAGAGAGTGTGGGAATCGAGCATAGAGAACAAGAAGTCCTGTTGAGGTAGAAATCTGGTGTAAAGCTTAGATTCGATCCAGGATGTCGGAATTATTTTAGTTTTTGCCAGAGACGTAAGCATAGATCTGGCATTTTCCTTCATGTTGGCTCCAGTTGAGAAAAATATACTTTAGAATAATGTACAATTACATTATATTCTCAAATGGATCCCATTGAGAGAAAACTGAAAAATAAGATAGGACCTTGCCCCACACACAAATTTTCAGATCATGACTCACATGGGTAATTACAGATATCCTCCACCCTCTTCGTCAAGAGAAGAGAGTTCAACACTACTATATCCATAAGAGAATGGAAGAAAAAGCACATGAAGCAAGATCTTGTACTAACACTGCTATATCATAAGAGCAAGCAGCTGCTGCTGCTGCTGCTACTTAACAACGTTAAGTTTAAGAAGAAAAAAAAATGGACAAAAAATAAAAAGCTAATGCTGAATTACAGCCTCGTCAAAATTCCAGTCTCTTACAAGGTCCCGTCTCAGGGCACGACTCCTAATGAGGCGTGGCACATTGGTCATTTCGGTCGTAGTAGTAGTACTTGGTTGAGGGGTGACTTTGGCAGAAGAGGCAAAGGAGGGATGTACTATATGGGGTGGAATAAATGACTTGCAGGTTAAGCAGTTGGCAATGGCAGAGCATCTTCCCTCATTGTCCGCACTTGAAATGGAGCAACTCCTAAAAGAGTGTGAAGGGCTTTCAACACTATGGCACACAAGACATGCCAGACTCATTTTCGCACAGCAAAGGAACTATCTCCTTCTGCAGAGTTACTTGCTGGACAAGTTACCAAATTATATAAGAAAAAAGGAACAAAGGAAAAACAAGTTGCTTTATATAATACATAATATTCATTTGGAAAAACAAGAGAGCAATCTATCGAGATATAGGAAGACAATGAAATAAGGGATAACAGCGAAGAAGAGAGACATATAACGAGAGAACTCATCAGCAACTGATAAATAAGAGATATAGGAAGCATCCCAAGAGTAGGATGCTTTATCTACCATCTGACAGGTTCCCCAAAAAAATTGACAATGACCACTACTTTCTTTTACTCCAATAATGGCCAAAGAGGGCATGAGAAGAAACAGTGAAGGTATTCTCGTTTCTCATAACTTAGTTGTTCTAAGTCATTTCTTCTTTATATGAGTTAGTCCCCGATCATTAGGGCTCTCCTTGCTTATATAATTTTACTAGACTTCCTTTATAGTAACCCCAGATACACAAGCACTTTTTGCACACATAACTGCACACATAACATTGATGTAGTTTCAAGGGACACATGAATATAAATGTAGCTCAATTTATAATCATACATCAGAAACTTATTTATCATTTGATGACTAATACATGTTGCCGGAAAGTTAATTACCTCTACCTCATGATTTCATCATTTTCAACTATAATTATCTGTAGTGTCATCTGTTGTAGATGAATGAATAAACCCAACATGCTCTGTTAGTCAGTTTGGATCTTTATCAGTACGTATTCCAAGACTATTTGATCATCATGTGTTGATACCAAACAAGATCTTCAGAAAAGGGACTCCTATAGCTGACCAACTCTTGTTGTTATACAATTCCAAGGCTACCAATGGATTTCTATTAAGTAGAAAATTGTTTTAAGTGCTTAAACAAATGATTGACAATTAGCATCAAACAAGAAAAAAGATAAATACCGTTGGTTGTTACTTGCTACAAGACCCTTAACTTAAATCCCTTTGTCTCTTCACACTTCAGAGAAGGATACAGAACTGTTGTAAGCAGGGGAGAAGAAAGGTGAATATTTCGAATGATATTTACGTTTCTTATGTACCAGGTCCAGATCATTACAAGTTAAATTCCACTATACTTGAGCCCTTTCTTCTTTGTTGTAGAATAGATTGAAGGCATTACAACTCACAAGACAACTGCCACTCTCTAGTTTGCATGCAATATACAGAGTTACAGACAATGAATGAAGTGTTGAAGCCTCTCATCATTGTCCAACCTCTACAGATGGCTAACTGCACAATCTAGTAATTGTCATATCAAATTAAATTAATTTACATGATGCATCGCTATTGGCTGCATATGTATAAGGTTCCTAAACCAGGAGTATAATACCCCCTACCCCGGCACTGTGGAAATCCCCCTTGTTGCAGCAAATGATCCCTTAAAAACAAGTAGTTCCCTTAAAAAACTTTAAGTAGTAGAAAACCGGCTGCAACCATTATAACGTGGCATGTCAATTCTATTAATTCGAAGTATCAATGTTTGGGGATCATTTTAAAACAGTTGCAAAATAGATGGGGGCAACCTCTAAGAAAAGGAAAACAGAAGGGGCCATGTGAAACCAAGTCAAAGTAAGGCGTGCTAAGCATCTTTCCCAGTAAAATTTTAAACTCAAGAAGTTGGTTTAAGAGTACTTCTTTTTTATTGTGAAACCAATCAAACAAACTACCAATTCATCAAAAGTGATAGCTTAATCCAATGTAATAGATACGCAAAATGGAAACAAAAACATTACACATTGATTTAGGTTCAAAAACTCATGATTTCCGTTCCTGAACATTACAACCCTAAAGCTTTAATGTATTTCATAAACAAACAAATTACTCGTATATAAATCCCAAAAAACTGAATGTATTCTCTAATCACCAACAGGCACACATATATAACAACAAAAGATTTCAGAAAAATTGAAAGCCATTGGCAGAAAACTTGTGGAACCATTAAGAAAAAAAAAAGAAAAAAAAAAGGAGTTAAAGAATCAGAATCAACAGAACGATACCAAAAAGAAGATTACGCATCTAATCAATCATCGTAAGCAAAACAAATATTCGATAAAGAAAAACAGAAACGAGGAGTGAAAGTGCCGGAAAAAAAAAAGTAGGGAGATCTGAGAAACGAACCTGGATTTTCTCTCGAATGAAAAGGGATATAGGGGAGAGTGAGTATGGTAAGAACTATGAAGAACTAGTATTGAGTGGACTCAGTTTGGTTATTATACGAATTCATTCATGTGGATGGCAGAGAAGAAGAAAGAGTGTGGGGGATCGGATTCAATAAATGCGCCATTTTCTTTTCTCTCTCAAAACTCGGAAGTGCGTTGCTCTGATTAGATATTTTGAGAGAGAAAATTGCTGAGCTGTGTGAGGCTTTATTTAGCACAAACTAATTTATAAAAGATACATGTTTATAACTTCAATTTTTAATAGAGTGTTAAATTGGTAAAGATTTGAGTTTTGCTTATATTTATGTGCCGTTTAGTACATATTGTGGGGGTGGTGAATAAGAAAACAATTGGTTTCTTAAAGTAAGAATGTCATGAGATTGGGGATTTGACAATTTGGTGTGGTTGACATTGTTGTCATTTTAAATTAAACATCCATACCAAAACTATATCATTGTATGTATGTAATAGGGACAAAGGTCATAATGAAACAACTCACAGTAATGAAGATAATTGATACAAAACATGAAAGTTTAAGGAAGTTATTTAGGGTGTCTTTTTTAGTTATAAAAGTTTTAGAAGAAGTTATTTCTTGTATCATGTCGGTTATATATCATGATATATAAGAATACATGGTGGACTTATGTGATATGTATAATTCTATTTTATTCACATTGGTTTCATACTTGATACAGGACAGAGTACAAATTTTTAAGGTGATCAGACGATAGAAATATAGTAAAAGCCTTGTTAAATAAAACTAAAATTCAGAAATACTATTATACTATATAAATATATATAAGCAAATATTTGTATACATTCCAAAACACTATTGACAATACAAAACATAAAATTCAAAAGCTTCTCAAAATGTATTCAAAAGCTTTCCTATTTTTTCATAAGTCGGGCTCATATGTACACTCTACGTGGATAACAACTATTCAATCACCTATTATTGTAGCTACAACTTTTTCTTTTTGTTTACCTATAATACAAGTAAACTTCTATAAGTTTCAAAGCTGAATAAATAAACTTACTATCTTATATGCGAATCATATAAAACAATAAAACTCAACTGAACACTCATGAGTATATTGTTATCAAATACTTTGTAAATAGCAATATTTTTCTTTTATTACTGCTCTAGGCCTTGAGGATGATATTGATGCTAGGATCAATTGTCTTTATATCCGCTAGGCCAATTGTCAGCTATAACTACCATGACCAATTTTCAATAATAACCGTTAGAATTATAATTATCCGTTATAACCATCGGTGCTAATTTTCTGCTATAACCCGGTAGCACCTCACTAAAAATATTATGCTCATGCCATATATAAAAATACATAGATTTATATAAAATAAATCTTTCTTTGAATAATATAACATTTTGCTTTCTTATTTGAAACAATGTGTTCTTACTCAGGCATGCTACTGTTACATTTAAATCATACAGCTAAAATATCAAAGCATATCAACTTCTAAAATTGAACTACAACTCAATACAACAAATAGACAAACTACACTTGTGTTTTAGTTGAGTGTTTACTTACTTAGGATCCCTGTTATTATGTAAAAGAAAAGTTTCGGTAGATCTTTCTATAAGGAAATGGATGTGCACATATAAAAAAATTAATGCAACGGAAGAAATGTTTAAAATTTTATTCGGATCATATTCTAGTATGTGTAGCTTCTATCTAGACCAATTATACAATAATTATAAAATATATAATATATTTTACATAAAGTACAGTAAATCATATCAATCTTAAATCAAGGTTTAAGGAAAAGGAATACCTCTTTTGACTTTTCTTGAATAAGATGGGGAGGCACCCACGTGTTGGCCCTCTAACCATTATCCACACGATTCACTTCGCACGATTAAGTTTCTACTTAAGATAACTCATTAGACAATAAGCTCTGGGAAAAGGATGGAAAAAGACTCTTTTTCTTTTTAATTTTCGGCCAAGAGGGTTGTGTGAGTACTTCATAATTTCAGCCACTAAGGGTGTTATTTGTAAGGTACCATTAGGTATAAGATTTCCTAATCTCTTTAGATTTCCTTATACCTTAGGTTTCCTAATCACATTAGAAAAAGAAATGCGTCAAACCCATTCCATATGGCCGGCCACATATGGGTCATACCGATGGGTTATTCAATCAACCCTTTGATTAATTTTGACCTAGAAAAATCCAATTAATAATCCGACCTATTAACCATTTAATGTCTGATTATTCATTACGAACCTTTAGGACCATTTTATAATTAAATGAAAGTTCCTATGTAATTTATTAATTTTTGATTAATTCAATGCCGCACTTAGTTATGCTAGCAGAGCTCCATGATATTAAATTAACAAATTAATAATGCTCATTTTGCTCTTATTGTCAAACTATAAGTCAAATTACAATTTTACCCATAAAATGATTTTGGTCCATTTTTCCTTTTTCTCGGAAAAAACATTAATTGATTTACTATGAGCCTTATTTGGGTAACCGAATAGGTTCTGCATCATACTAGCATGAGAATTTCATAAATACCTTTATAATTGTATTTAATTCCAAATTAAATTCGTTTAATTTAAAACATACATTTTAAATTAAATAAGTAACTTAATCATCTCATGATTAAATAAATTTAAACCTCCAAGTCAATATTGGCTTCTAGCAAAGTATCAAAACTACTCAGGAGATAAGATGTATCATCTTTCGAAAGAACCTGTTTGTGACAATCATATACTTATAATAATAATCCTTCAATCTTGCCAATATCTTGATTTGTCATAGAGCATGATTTAACTATTAAACCTTAATAGAAAAATCACATGGATCATCATACTTTTATTAAACATCAATAATGAATTTACAGAAACTATTTTCAAACCATACTACTTTGCAAATATTCATTATTCAATAAAGTATCTAATCCATAAGACCTTATTCTAAATACAGAAGCAATGAGTTCCCTCTTGAGCATTCATAATCCTTCTCGCATAAACACTTCATACTCAACAGTTCACCCATAACACTTCCCTCTCAGATCAGATGATCACATGTAAAATAATTACTAGATAATTCACAGTAATAGTGAGTATTAACTATCATTGAGAATTATCTAAGTATCATATTCAACACCCTTAGTCTCTACTAAGTGTTCACACAATCATCATGGTATTTCACTAACACCACTGATTGTGAGATCAGCTCCACCCTAAAAAATAGATGATGAACTACATGACTATCTATCCGGATCAATTGATGTCCATTCTTGAGATCCTATGATAATGAATTGTTTGTATCTTAAGTGCTTTTAGCGACTCGAGTCTCTAGTAGTATGATTTTTATCATGATCTACAGAGTGCATAACTTAAGATACTAGACTTTATCATGATATGCATATATATAACATATAAAATTAATTCCAACAAAATCAATAAACATGGTAAATAGTAACTTGCATTAATGATAATAAATAATATCTTGCTAATATTGGCATAAGATAGTATCACATAAAGTATTTGTCCATTGGGTCAAAAACTGGTTAGCTTGACAGACATATACTTTCACTTTCAAGTCCTCGACCAGTTACTAACCTGTCCAAGCATACATTTTACATTTATCTTAGTAAGGATTTTACTTCTATAAACCTTACTATGTGTTAGTTTCTCTAATCATCTAACATGATTCTAATATCCTTAATTTAAATCTTTACTTTATGAAAACTCTAAGTCCTTATACTAGTATTGCTTTCACTTAAAACTAATATAACATCTAATTAAGGTTCATAAATATATTCTATATAAATTAAAACTCCAAATCATTATTTTTACTTCTTGGTTCATGCTTTTCAATATACCTTTAAGCTCAGTACACTATTATTTATATCTATTTATGTCTCCTAGAGAAATTGCAGCTCCAAATGCAATTATTTGCTACCTCTTCTACTTATACTTTCTTGACAATGCACTATTTATTCTTCCCTTGTTAAATTTCCTACTTTTATGGTTGTGTTCTAACAATCATTTCTCACATTTGGAAATTACTATTGCTTGTATACTTTTATGGTACCTCTATCCACAAGTCCTATAGCTCTGGTAAAAATCACAAATTGAAATATTCATATTTGTTCTATCGAACCTCAACTTTTCTGAAACCAGTCACTTATGCATCTCTCTTCGACCAAAATTCTATTTTTGCCTATATCTTATCACAGCAGTACTAAACAATTTCCAAAATTATTTGTTTAGAAAGCTAACATCCTAAGATTTAATAATTGATATGGTACAATTCATTTCGTTTAGTACAACTTAAGTTATACCTTTTCAAATTTTCTATTAAAACTATCATATTTTAGGAAAACTTGATAATTTACTCTAACTTTAAGATCATATAACTTTTCACTCTGATAACTAATGATGTAAACCTTATATGGTTTTATAGGTCTAAATCTTTTTTTGGTCCCTATAAAATTACAAGATTTTTTAATTAGTAGCCTAGTAGCCTATTAAAATGCCTATGAGAACACCTATGGTTCACTAATCTAACAAATTATGTTTTACAATTCACTGTCAACTTTAAGAATTTCTTCTTGACCTATACAACTATGATTCCGATGTTCTTTAGCTTTCTGAAAAGCTCTAAGAGTCTAGTTTCACAATGTAAGTTTCTTATAATTTTATAGTACACATAAGATTTCTAGAATACGTCTTAGCAATCAGACATGAATATGTTTTTCTTGAATCCATATTTGAAATTCCTATGTATTCATGATATGATACCAATTCTTCTTAACCTAACTCTATACTAGATTCAAAATCTCAAAAATATCTCTAGAACATTCTCATCCTATGATATTTATAAACATATTAGGTCGGAAAAATTGAATAGAAAGAAGATAGCCTCTTAACTTTATGGAAGATTGAAGATAGATCTTCTGTTGCTTCTAACTTCAACGAGGATGATCACTTCCACATCTTGACAAAGTACAACATTCCATCCTGTATCAACATCCGTGTACCTGAAGATCATGAACGGATATCCTCATTGGGTGTAGATGGGTCGGAAGAAATGGTTGTTGACATGAACATGTGTAATTGATTACACGATTCCTTGATACGGGCAAGAAATAACTGACCTATTGAGTTTAGTAGGTCAATATTTTCTTACCCGTTGAGCATAACCCATTAGTTACTTATGCCCGTTGAGTGCAACTGGTCAGTTATTTTTTATCCATTGAGCAATTTATTTTGTTTTTTTCTTATCTATATATTAATTTCACATAATAAAACTATATTATTTATTTACATTCCTATCTTTACATGTGAACATAGAGAATTTCTATCAATCACATACCATCATAGCTAACACTACACTTAAGGTGAATAATACTTTAAGTATCTTCATGTAATGCCCAATTTGATAAATGTCATGATTATTACAAAGAGTTACCTAACATTACTCTGTACATGTTCGGTTATGACATCTCATTTACAACTCGTAATAACAAGTTATGCCAACTTTGGTACCTATCATAAATAGTTATGGCCTCCCAATAAGTATAGTGTTTTATGTGTCTAATTAAACACTTGTTTGTAAGCCCTTTCATGAACTTATCCTTATTTTTTGCATAATAATAACTTACAAATATTGAATTCTCTCGTTTATTTTTTTTTTTCATCTTTTTTTTGAAATAGGAATTGTGATTTTAATGTGTTAACAAAAAAGACCAAAGATGTAACGGATCAGAAATAACTGACCAGTTGATCTCAACAAGTCAGTTATTTATTGACTTATTGAGCAATTATCTTGGTTTTTTTTTATGTATATATTAATTTCGCATCATGAAACTTTATTCTTTAATTATATTATTTTCTTTACATGTGTACGTCAAAAATACTTATCAATAGCATACCATCATAACTTGTTCTACACTTGAGGTGGAATAATACTTCAACATTTAGTGCCCATTTTGATAAATGTCACGATTATGACAAAGAGTTACCTATGACATAACTCTATACACGTTCGGTTATGACATCTCATTTACAGACTCTTAATAACAAGTAATGCCAACTTTGGTATCTATCATGAATAGTTATGGGCTCCCAATAAGTATAGTGTTTTATTATTCTAATTAAACACTTGCTTGTAAGCCTTTCGATGAACTTCTCCTTATTGTTTGCATAATAATAACTAACAAATATTGAATTCTACCAGTTGATTTTTTTATTTTCGTCTTTTTTTGAAGTAGGAATTATGATTTTAACGTATTTAAAAAACCGTTCAATCTAATGGGTAAGAAATAACTGACCTGTTGAGCTCAATGGGTCAGTAATTTCTAACTCGTCAAGCATAACCCGTTAGTTACTTCTGCCCATTGAGCACAACTGGTTAGTTATTTCTTATTCATTAACTAATTATTTATTTTTTTATCTACATATTAATTTTGCATCATAAAAATATATTCTTTATTTATATTCCTATTTTGACATGTTTACGATTCGAATGAGAATGACATAAATGTTTCAAGGACTGAAAAGTCTGGTATCAATTATGGTGTTTTTCTTCTTATAGATCATGTTGGAAATTGAATGATTCAACTGATTTTTATGATATATAAGGCTACCGTGGAGAAGTTAATCCAGTAATATTGTAGAAGCTGAAGTTGCTTTAAAACTAACTATGCAAAATTTACATTATTTCCTCGATGAGATACATTAAATTAAATCAAATTCAATCATTCATGAATCAAATGCCCAAAAAAAAAAACTCATGATAAATATCCCTTGTACAATATATCCAACTATAAGCCCCACTCATGCCTATATATATTTCTACAATCATATCTTCTTGAAAAACCTTACTGTTATCATCATTTACTTGCTTTAAGTCAAGATGCAAGATGTGAAATTCTATGCACTTCACAATCCACAATTGACAATCCACCTAAATCTTTTGTTATTTTGAGGAACACTAATGCTTTGCAGATCAAATGACTCACTAAGTTTCTCGTCGTACTTATTTGTTACCATGATCTTCATGTTCTGGTAACGATGATAGTGACATATCAACATTTGAATCAGTGGTGTAGAATGTCCAATCATTGAGCCTAATGAATTAAGAGGGCGGCAACTAACGTAGCAGAATATGAAAGTGCAAAATCTACTTCTAGGAAGTGGCTAAAACATGATTCCAAGGATAATGCTCTTAGGCTCCGTTGCAGCTGGTCTTTGATTTCCCCCACCATAACATAGAATCTCAATGTTGAGGAAATCACACATTCCAGACTTCAAAGTCGAGGATATTTCTTGAAACATAAAAAAAATATTGAATTATAATTCATTAGTAAGTTTTGTTTATCAAATATGAACAAAAAAAAAAAATCTATTTTCTAGTCCCATTAAGCTCAACAGGTGGAATCTGAGAACATTGATATCAATTGGTTGGAAATACAAACCTATTGAGCTCAACGGGTACAATCCCAAACCGTTGAGCTCAACATGTTAAATCTCAGTTTGTCTCACTCAACCAACGACACTTCCCATTTTTTATTATTCATCTACTCATTTAATAATCACAAAACCCAACTATAATTCTTAGTTTCTAACTACTTCAAAGATTTAGGAGATTTAATTAGAAAAAAAAAACTTTAACAAAAAGAAAAAAAAAAGTTATGAATGAGCTCAACAAGTGAAGCCTAATAACACGTTTAGGACAATGGGTTGGAAATGCTAACATGTTGAGCGCAACGGGTTGTAGATCCCAACCCATTGAGCTCAATCTAATTTGTTTCTTTGTTTTTGTTCATCTACTTATCAAATAATAACATAATCCAACTCTAATCCTTAATTTCTAACAATTTCTAGGTTGAGATTTTGATTCTTAGTCTTCATGCTCCTTACCTACTCGATTAGAAATAGTATCGGAATCAAAACCATTCATATTGGGCAACCGGAGAAGATGAGTGGGTTAATAATGAATGTCGGCTAGAGCTTGAAGTTGAATGCCAATCGGAATAGATTCCAAGCCCTTGAGCTCAATAGGTTATAAATGCCGATCGAGGTTGATGATGAATGCCAAACAGAAGAAGAGTGGGTTGATGATGAATGTTGAATGAAAGATAAACGGGTTAATGATGAATGCCGAATGGAGCTTGTTCAACCGGCCACAAATCAAGGTTGAAGAAGAGTGGGTAGTGAAGAAGAAGAAGAGTGGGTTACAGAGAGAGTGAGATACAACTAGAAGAAGAAGTATTTTTGGCCAAAAAAGAGAATACGTTAAAGAGAGAATGAAACCTCTTCGTGATAGAAAATGAGGGAAAATAATCGGTATGGTTATAATTGCCATTTCATTTATGTTTTAAAAATTAGAAAGAGTTTGGGCCCATAACCCATTTAGAAAGTATATTTTAGGGTTTAGGCCCATTCTCAATTTTGTTAAAACAATGGCGTCATTTTTTTTTAATTAAAAAAAATAAAAATATTAAAAAATTATTAAAATACCCTCACATTTCGAAAATCAAAAGGAAAAAAAAACGGAATTGCAGAAACCTTTACGAATGAACACATAGAAAACTTAACTTCCACAATTCTCCTGTCACAAAACGGAATCACGAAAGCTCAAACCCTTAATTTCGTAAAGCTCAAAACCTTAGTAATTGAAAAAATATGAAGCAATGGTTCACAGTCGACAAAATCTGAAGAAAAAATCCGAAAAGGGATCAAAGGTAGCACCGGAATGACATTTAAAAATTGATCTCATATTTTTTTGGAGTTATTATATTCATTTTGATTTGAAATTGAAAGTATTTATATGGCTCGGACCATGAAGTAGTTTAAAATGTATTACTTGATGAGAATATTAATGTCTATCGAGCCATCAAGCCAGAAGTTCATATGCACTGCTCGACGAATGGCCATCGAGCCATCGGACAATCGAGTAGTGCATATGAACTTCTTGCTCGATGGACATTAACATTCCCATTGAGCAATCGAGCAGTACAATCTTGATGGCTTGATGGTTATTCATATGTCCATCGGGCCATCGAGCACCTCAGTTTATATAAACTGCTCGATGGCTCGATTACAACTCATATTCCCATCGAGCATTATAGTCTTATTCTGAAGTTTATTGTTTTTTAAATTTTCAGGTGGATCAAATTCTTTTTTATCGTGAGCTAGAACCTATAATTGACCAAACTCTTCGTTTCAAGATCCGCATTACGGTGATATCAAAGCATGAAGTGGTGATTGCCGATATAAGGGAGATGTTGACCCCAATATAGTTGCAGTCTCTTAGGTTTACTTGTCTGAAATATTTTTTTGATGTGAGTAGTCAACGTAAGAACTCGGGCCAACTTATGAACTTTTTCATTCTTCGGCAAGTGGAGTGCAAGAAGAAGCACGAATTGTGGTCTATGCACCGTAAGAAGCCTACGCATTTTGGTCTGAAGGAGTTTGCATTGGTGATGGGATTAAAATGTCATGCAGAACTTCTGTACCACATAATTAAGAAGATAGAGAAACTGAGCAATTGTCGAATAAGTATCTTGGTGGGAAGCTTATTATCAATGTGTCGGAGCTAGAAGATAAATTTAGAAGTGATGATTAGCCATGGAGTAACAAGGACGGTGAGATTGTGAAGATGACTCTTGTTTACTTCATTGAGGCAGTTCTTTTGTCACAAGGGTGGAGGAACAAGATCCAATCATTGACATTGTCAGCCCATAATTTAGGCCGACTCGAGCAATACCCTTAGGGTAGACGTAGTTATGAGCTTACAATTCAATCTCTTAAAAAGGATATCAAGAAGAAGACAGTTGCACATAGGGACCGGTCGGAGGGGGCGAAGTTGAAAGAATGAACCTATGACTTATACAGATTTCTGCTTGATTTACAGGTTAGAGTTTATATTGAACTTTTACTGTATTTTGGTTTATGTTTGCTAATAGTTAATTCATAACTATATAGGTTACGAAACCATTCCTTATCTTAGGAGGAAAGTTGAAGTTTGGGGTAATGAGAATCGAATGCCTTAGATTTTAAATTGGTCATCAGTGGATCCGCCTGTCTCACATGAAAATGTCGAGTCATGGACTATGAAAAAATAAGTAATGTTACATTTCTTTAATTCATCTGGTACTTTAGTTCATCATACTGATTGAAGTTAAACTAACTTTAATGTTTGTTTAATACAGCTTGTCATCCATGAAATCTTAAAGCCAACCAAGGAAGAATCAAGTCGGGAGTATTTGACTACTCTTTAAGCTTTCATGGATGAGGATGATGAAGTTGTGGAACACTGGACTAGGGTGTTCGAGGAAGAGGAAGTATAAGACATATAAAAAATAGTAGAAAAAAATAGTAGAAAAAGTAGTAGATGAAGAAGTAGAAGAAGAAGAAATAGAAGAAAAAATAGTAGAAAAAGAAGTAGATGAAGAAGAAGGGGAAGTAGAAGCAGTTGAGCTGAAAATGAAAACGGCTTCGAGATTTGAGAATATTATTGGTGGCTTAGAGAAGACGATTATTGCAGAGATGGATAACGTGTCCAGAAAATTAAACAACCGGATGGGAGAGATGGAGAAGATACTTATAGATATTAGTGATAGGACGGTTCCCTTGAAATCTCTCTCAGACTCGCTAATATCTGTCATATCTCAGATGGACCATCAAATGTCGGCACCTCCAAAAGAGAAAGTTAAAGAGGAGTCGGCGGAGTCGTATGTGACCCCACTTATCATTGAGATCAGATGGGGTCAAAGGATGAAGAAGCGTGCTCCGACTCTCACCTCTCCCTTTATAGACATCGAGAAGAAGCGAAAATATAAAAAGAAGTAGGGATTGTCGGTGACTCCGCTTCTTACCCCAAATAAAGATAACGAGATAGTTATTATGCAAAAATGGCTAGAGGCTGACACTGTGAAGTAAGTATTTTTTTTTCCTTAAAACTTTATTTAAGATTTATTTTATTTATTACATTTTTTGCTTATGAGAACTTGATTTTTCTCTTTCAAGGACCCGATCATAGGTTTTGATGGCCTAAAGTACGATAATGAATTTATTCACATAATTTTGCATCCCTCGTTGTGACTAGACAGTTTTGTATGCATTCAAAACTATTTTTGAAAACTATTATTTATACATTAATAAATTTCTGAAAAGTAACTTAGCCTAATTGATTGTTTTTACTATTTTACTTTATGATTGCGGTATGTATATTAGTATATGTTTCTGCTATGGACGAGGCAGTAGAAGTTTAATGACGCTTTCTTAGATCAAGTATTCCCTCACTTCCTACATATATATTAGAATGAGACATTTAAGAACTTGAAGAAGGAAGATCGAGAAAGTCATGCATTTCCAAATGATTCTCTGATGAAGTTGTACGTCGACGGTGGGGCACCAGTAGTTGGAATTGCATGGAGGCGCATAGACCATTTATACATCCCTTGCAACATCAAGGATGAACTTTGGGTGGCCTTGGTCGTGGACATTCCTAAACATGTGATTAGGGTCATGCACAACCCGTCAAGTAGGAATTACTATAGGAAGAATATATTACAATTGTTAATTTTGATGAGCACGATGATCATGTACTTGTTGAGGAGCAGTGGGTCTGACTGCAGCTTCCAACCATTCGAGATCGTGGTGGTCACCGAATTGCATGAGAACAAAGCAATAGTAAAAAGGGATTATGGGGTATATATGTTGAAATATTTAGAGTATCACCATGTAAATTTCGATGTAAACCTAATTTGTGATGACCTTATAAGTCTTTTCTGGCGTCAAAGATATATAGACATTTAATATATTGATATATGAAATTTTAATTTTGTGAAATTTGTGATGATTTTATAGTTTGATATATTGATATATATAAGTTTTTTTAAATATGATATTGTAAATTCTATAAATATATAAAATAAGTTTGACAAATTTGAAATTCTATAAATATGATTTGTAAGTCTTTGACCTCTAAAACTGATGGCTCAATGGGTACTCAGTTCACCCATCGAGCCATCGGTTTTAGAGGTCAAAGACTTTTAAATAACTTATCTCTAAAACCAATAGCTCAATGGCTGCTCAGTTCACCCATCGAGCCATCGATTTTAGAGATCAGTGATTTAAAAGTCTATGTCCTTTACAACCGATGGCTCGATGGGTACTAAGTTCGTCCATCGAGCCATCGGTTTCATGTAACATATTGGTCGATAAATATATATAGCATTGCCCGACGACTTTAAAACCTTTAAACCCTACACTCTAAACCCTAAATCCTAAACCCTAAACCCTAAACCCTAAACCCTAAATCCTAAACCTAAACCCTAAATCCTAAACCTTAAATCCCAAACCGTAAACCTTAAACTTCAAACCATAAACCTTAAACCTTAAATCTTAAACCTTAAACCTTAAACTTTAAACATTAAACCCTAAACCATAAACCTTAAACCCTAAACTTTAAACTTTAAATCCTAAACCTTAAACTTTAAACCCTAAACCTTAAACTTTAAACCCTAAACCTTCAGCCCCAAACCTTGAACCCTAAACATTAAACCTTAAACCCTAAACCTTAAACTTTAAACCCTAAACCTTACGCCATAAACCTTGAACCCTAAATCCTAAACCTTTAAACCTTAAAACCTAAACCCTAAATCTTAAACCCTAAACCCTAAACCCTAAACCTTAAACCTTGAACATTAAACCCTAAACCATAAACCTTAAACTCTAAACCTTAAACTCTAAACCTTAAACTTTAAACCCTAAACTTTAAGCCCTAAACATTGAACCCTAAACCCTAAACATTAAAGGAATAGTAAGGGCGTTAACCCCTTTAAACTTATTTGCTTAGTATAGAAATATTGGGGTGTTACAAATGAATCATACAAAACAAAATGAATCAAAGTCATACAACATAAAAGTGAATCAAAGTCATAGGATATAAAAGTCAATCATAGTCATAGAATACAAAAGTAAATCAAAATCATAGAATACAAAAGTGAATCAAAATCATAGAATACAAAAGTGAATCAAAATCATAGAATACAAAAGTGAATCAAAATCATAGAATACAAAAGTGAATCAAATTCATAGAATACAAAAGTGAATCAAACTGATAGAAAACTCACATGAAGATATATCATATATTACATGAATTGCAAGATAATTACATCAATTTGGGTAACTCTTAATTGGGAAGAAGTGGAGTTGCAATTGGGTTATAACATGTGCTCTTGTAATGTCCAACACCGCCACACTCGCTACACTTATTTCTCTTTCGTTGTTGTTCCCCTCTTGAATGTATACATCTTTTCTTTAGTCTTCCACTTTGTTTACGCATTACGAGAGGTAAAATCAGAAGCGACCAGAGAGTTTCCCAAAATTCTCAATCATCGGTCTCTAGTATAGGATAAATTGATTTTGCATAAGCTTGACTCCAATTTGAAGTCATGTAGTATTCTACACATAATGTGTGTGGTGCAATATTTCCGTAGCTCGAAACTGCTAAAGCATGGGCGTACGGCAACTTATTCAATTGAATCACCCTACATCTGCAACTCTTATCCCTTAAATTCACTGAAGTAGTAGTTGAAATACCGGTCACCTCAAATGTATCTATGTTTGCTCTATCAACTTTCAATGTTACTTATTCATTCTCTCTTCTCTGTAGCATTTTCTCTACCTCAGGCGTCAATGGTGCATTTGTCTCGTTAGCTACACACAGTTAGTTGTAGAATCAAGTAGTCATTGTCCTCATGGTACTCTCGAGCAAGGCTATAATTGGATAATTACGCGCATCCTTCAATGAAGCGTTAAGAGACTCTGCAATATTATTAGTCATTATGTCGTACCGATCACCATTGAAATGAGCTTTTGACCAATGTTCAAAACCAACAGTCTCAAGGTATGTTGCCACACCGGGTTATTGCAGTTTTATCTCATTGAATTATGTATCAAAATTGTGAACCTTGTACGCTCTAGCCGCCTTGTTAAATAGATCGAGAATCCTACCACACTTGAATCTAGCCTTTATGTTTTGGTCGAGGTGTCATGTGCATACACCATATTTCGCATTTGGGTAAACGTTCAGTATATCATTATTAATACTCTTTTCCCTGATCGGATATGAAAACCAAATTGGCGGCATCAGGGATCAAGCCCTTTAGTTTGCTCAAGAACCAAGTCTATGATGTATCATTCTCTGAATCAACTATAGCCCAAGCTAATGGATATATATGTTTGTTACCGTCTTAGGCCGTTACTATCAAAAGAGTGCCTTTGTATTTGCACTTCAAAAAAGTTCCATCGATACAAATAATCCTTTGAAGAAATTGAAACCCTTTGATAGATGCTCCAAAAGTCAAGAAAAAAAATACAAAAATCTATTATTTCCATCTTTCTGGAGAATCACAATACCTGGATTAACCACTTTTACCATGCTGCCCAATATGCTAAATGTTTGTATTTATTCTCAACCATACCTCGAATCATGTCATGTGTAACTGATCTAGATTTCCATGCTTTTCAATAACTAATATGTACATTGAGATCATTCCAGACAATATTAATGATAGATGGCGTTTTAGGAGTCTTATTACACCTTTTGTATTTGGCCATCACATGTCGTCCAATCATAGATGTAGATATCTGCTTGTCGATGTTTGGCTTGCCTAAATAAACGAGAACATGTGTGCTTATCTTTAAATATTTAAATTTGGAAAAATAAAGAATTCTTATTTCTCATAGTACGAAGTCGCCACTTGCAATTTAGATCCATGCACACGACTACAAACGTAGTCTTATTCGACTTCTTAACCCTGAACTCAAAATTTCATTACATAGCGAGCATATATAGGCTAGCCTTTAGTTCGTTCTTCGATGTAAAATATTATTTAATATAAAACACGCTCCTCCAGTAGGTTGGGAAGAGACAATCAAGATTGAATTTCTTGCAACGAATGTGGAGTTCTAGATAGCAATAGGGAGACTAAAATCATCATTTCCAATATTATTTTCCAATTGTGATGAATGTTGTATACACGGTGACAATGGAGGCATCTCAGCAAGTGAACTTGGTACAAGTAGTGAATGGTGGATCCATCTCGTCAATTAAATGCGGTGATGGAGGCATCTTATCAATTAAATACGATACACGCGGTGATGGAGGCATCTTGTCAATTAAATGCGGTACACGCAATATGGAGGCATCTCGTTAATTAAATGCAGTGATCATTGATGCATATCGTCAACTGTACGTGATACACATAGCTACATCTCGTCTAGTGATGCATGGGCTGATAGTAGCAGTGAAGTCTTGGTCAGTATTATTCCCATGAAGAAGTCATTATCGTACCCTTGATTTGCAAGGTTGGCCTCATTGACGTTATTAATACCATGTTCTACCTCCATTCCCTCATACTTGTCGTGATTATCTGCATTCTTAGTCTCTTCATCGTCACTTTCTTCTGCATTCTCCATCTTTTCATCATCACTTTCTTCTACATCCTTATCCTCGATGTCATTTATGTCATTACCTTGACTATTCTAAAAAAAATCATCATGATTAGTAGCAGCAACCACATGTATGTCACACCTATAATCTTCATGAAGATTATCAATATAAGACACATCACTCCTACAAAGACTATGAACATTACAAGGGTTAGGAAATTGATGATGCTCTCCACCACATGAATCTCCTCCCACCTTCGGAACCAACATAACATATAGTGGAGATTTTTCCTCTTTACATTGCAAGTGTTGGATAAACTCCTTCACGTTTTGGTCATTTTTTATATATAACAGTGAATACCATAATGTACAAATAGGTTTGTACGAATCAATTATTCAAAGAGAAATCAATAATAAAAAACTTAAACTTGCCGATTCAAATCGCGTTCGATTAAAACACATTAAGTTTACCGATAAAACTAGTAAATGAATCAAAGTACGATCGATTTGAGTAAGGTCGGAATATGAGTTTTCAATCGAATGACTTGTTCAGAGGAAGAAAAATTAGTTAAGTTCTTAGATTTTTTTTTTCTTATCGTTCGAACGATTTGAGGTTAAAGATGAGGACTGTTTCGTAATTTCATGTTTTTAATTAATTTTAAAAAAATAAAATAAAATATGAAGACTAATTTATCAAAAAATATTTTTTGAATATTTTTTGTTAAACAAATTTGTTCTAAATGGCCCATTAGCCCTTAAAATTATGGTTTAAGGTTATTTCAATCTTTATCAAATTTTTTTATTTTTAAAATTTAATTTAAATATATTTTAGGGACATTTCACAAAAAGTTAATGAGACTTTACAAAACCATTTACCAAACAGGGCCTAAATCTCAAATTATCTCTTTGTGGATGGCTTCTTTGTCAGCATTGAGGCAAAGTCCTTCCCCTTAGAATGGCCTCCATCGATTCCTTGTTACAGAAATGCCGCTCCCTCACACACATCAAGCAAATCCAAGCCCACCTTCTAACCAACGGCCAATTCCAATTCTACCCTTCTCGTTCCAAACTCATCGAGCTCTGCGCCCTCTCCCCCTCCGCCGACCTGGCCTACGCCGTCCTCATTTTCCGTCAAACCCAGTCCCCTTCCACCCACGACTTCAACGCCATCATTCGCGGCCTCGCCCAAAGCCCACAACCCATCGATGCCATTGTTTGGTACAAGAAGACTTTGACTGAGTCAACTCGGTCTTCTGGCGCTGACGCTCTCACATGCTCCTTCACCCTCAAAGCATGCGCACGTGCGTTAGCTCGCTCTGAGGCCTTGCAGGTACATTCGCAGGTTTTTCGGTTTGGTTTCTACGCTGATATTCTTTTGCAGACTACTTTGCTGGATGTGTACGCAAAAGTTGGCGACCTTGATCTCGCGCAAAAGGTGTTCGACGAAATGTCTATGAGAGATATTGCATCGTGGAACGCATTGATCGCTGGGTTGGGTCAAGGTAGTCGACCCAGGGAAGCTATAATATTGTTTAAACGAATGAGAGAAGAGGGTTTGAGACCTAATGAGGTAACTGTTCTAGGTGCTCTATTGGCTTGTTCACAATTAGGTGCATTAAAAGAAGGTGAGAAGATTTATGAATATATAGTGCATGAGAAGCTGGACATACACGTTCAAGTTTGCAATGTAGTTATTGATATGTATGCTAAATGTGGACGTGTAGATAAAGCATATAGGGTGTTTGATAACATGGGGGATGGGAAAAGTCTTGTTACCTGGAATACGATGATAATGGCGTTTGCAATGCATGGAGATGGAGCTAAAGCACTCGAGCTTTTTGACAAGATGGGTCGAGCTGGGTTTGACCCGGATGCAGTGTCGTATCTAGCAGCATTATGTGGGTGCAACCATGCAGGACTTGTGGAGGAAGGAGTCAAGCTCTTCAATTCAATGGCAGAGTGTAAGGTGATGTGTAATGTAAAGCACTATGGGAGTGTGGTCGATTTGTTGGGCCGAGCTGGGCGGTTAAAAGAAGCTTATGAGACTATAAATTCAATGCCTTCTTTCCCTGATATTGTACTCTGGCAGAGTTTGCTTGGAGCTTGCAAGACCTATAGAAATGTGGAAATGGCAGAAATGGCATCAAAGAAATTATTGGAGATGGGATCTAACAGTTGTGGAGATTTTGTTCTGTTGTCTAATATTTACGCGGCAAGGAAGAGATGGGATGATGTAGGGAAAGTAAGGGATGCAATGAAGAGAAGGGATGTGAAGAAAATACCAGGCTTTAGTTACATAGAAGTAGATGGTTTGGTACATAAATTTATATATGGTGACCAGACCCACGTGAATTGTAATGAGATATATGCTAAGTTAGATGAGATCAAGTTTAGAATCAAAGCTTATGGGTATATGGCGGAAACTGATCATGTGTTGCATGATATAGGGGAGGAGGAGAAGGAGAATGCTTTGTGTTATCATAGTGAGAAGCTAGCTGTGGCTTTTGGTTTGATCAGTACTGATGAGGGGACCTCAATTCAAGTGATTAAGAATCTTAGGATTTGTGGGGATTGTCATGTTGTGATTAAGCTTGTATCCAGAATTTATAACCGGGAAATTATTGCACGGGATAGAACTAGGTTTCATCGGTTTAAAGATGGGTTTTGTTCTTGCAAAGAGTATTGGTGAAACTTAGAACTTGCTTTTTCAAATGGGATTATGCATGAATCACGTCTTTGCATATTCATAAGGAATGTTGATTGGTGTATAGTCTTAATGGGAGGCAGGGTGGTCTGGCAGCACAAGCGTTTTTGGTTATGACAGCTTCTGAATGCGAAACTGAGTTTGGTCTGGATTATGCAAGTCAAAATCATTCTGTAACGGGCTGGGTTCAAAATGAAGCTACGTCCCCTACTGAAAGAGTGCTAGGCGGCTAGAAGCAAGGGTTCATTTTTCGTACAAAAACGACAAAAGATAGCTTGAGTAAGAAAAAATGGGTAAGAAATTTCAGTAAATTCTGTTTCCAATAGTCTCACTGAAAGCTTCCATTGTCTGTTTTCTCTTAAATTCTGTATGTTTTCATTGAAAAACTTATGTCAGTTTAGCAGTTAGGATTACATATCTAATGGATCTTTATTATTATTAGTTCTTTCTGAAGTTGAAGTTCCCTCTCTCTATTGCAGGGACAAGGTAGACATGGACCCGCTGTGAAGTTTGGGTCTGTCGATACATATTCACCCAAATTTGTTCCAAGTATTGTGGGGAAATTAGGATAAGACTACAAAACTTAGCATCAATTGTAATGTATCTTCAAAATATTTAGGAATCACGGTAACATAAAATTTAAGTTTCAATTATAGCGAAGCATTTTTTATTCCTGCATAGGTTTTTTATAAATCCATCGTAATCTTCGGTTAACTGTGTCATCTAATATCCACGTTATTACAAATATGAGAATTACAACCGGTATTTAATACCTTAGTAGATGAATCATTGCAAGAAATATTAACCATAATTCTTGTTGGCCACATGTCCATTTATTATTGGACCACATTTTGTTTCTTATTAGACATGGTGTACATTTGTGGTTGGTCCATGTGTCATCTATTGACATGTCACTTTTGATGTAAATGTGACGCTTGTCTCGCTTTTGAGGCAAGTGTGATGTTTATATAAGTCATACTTATGTATGTGCATATTAAATCACATTCTTGGTGTTATAGTTGATATATTTGTGATGTTATATATGTTATATTTGTAAATAACTTATATCTTTTACATATTAAATGTGATACTTTAAAACATTATATTTGATGTATATATGACAGTCATGGGCATCATTATGTCTGTGCATATTAAATCACATTTTTAATTGTTATAGTTGATATATTTGTGACATTATATATGTCGCATTTGTAAATACCTTATGTCTTTTACATATTAAATGTGATGCTTTAAAACATTATATTTGATGTATATGTGACAGTTATGGGCATCGCGTATTCATCGAAAAATCACAATCCAAAACTGTTGACACATAACCTACAAAACATATAATAATAGTATCAAATTGACCCATTTTCATTCTCAATACCCAACCAATTACAGAAACCAATAAATTATGAATTCTCCAATATAATCTACCGACCTAGCGAGGATGTACTAATATTACATCTAAAGGAATATAGTACAATAATTTAGCAACCTCGTATATATACAGCAAGATATCAAGAACCATGAATTATATTACAACAACTTAACATCCTAATATATGACATCTAAAGGAATGAACCTACTTTCATATACTACCTACCTATAGAATCGTAGTTCCGCTCCTTCCTTGTAAATCGTGTCTCAAATTGTCGCCTCTTATAGAATCGTAGTTCTGCTTCTTCCTTGTAAATCATGTCTCAAATTGTCACAAATACCTCGAAATGTGCTTAGCCCACTCTCGAAAAAGGTATCTTTGCATAATTAAAGCTTTCGGTCAGGCTTTGTTACCAACTATTTATTTTAATCCCCCCAACATTCTTTCCATTGAATACATCCAATAATATTGCACTTCATCACATATCAATGCTTTGCGAGGTAAGTGAACAGTTAAATGCACCATGACATCAAAAAAAGCTAGCAGGAAATCATTTCGAACTTGCACAGTATGAGGGGTTGTCTCATTACAATTTCTTCAAAACATTGATTGTTAAATGTTAAAGTCCTCGAGCATAATTGTTTTAAAAATAAGCACAACTCTTGAATTGACTTTCGAACAAATTTGTCATGCAAGTACCCTTAGTTAGCTACTGGTAGTACACGTTGCATAAACATATGATAGTCATGACTCTTTAGACTAAACATCTTATGTTTTGCCACATTCACACAATGACTAATGTTCAAAGCATACGAATCTGGAAATTTAATCTTTGTCACCTACTTGCAAAATGATGCATTTTATTCCCTCATAAATGTGCATTTTGCTTTCTTGAATCGCTATTAGTGGGATGTAACTCTGGTTCGTTGCCTAATAATTTAATGTCCATTCTAGAACTTTCGGTGTCTTTCATTTTGGTCAGAATAGTCATTACTATCCCGAGAAGGCTATCAAAAATGTTTTTCTTGATGTGAAATCAAGAGTATGTCTTATCAATAGAGTTGACAAGTAAGGAAGCTGATAAATATGCTATACTTTTTCCAATTTTTATCATCATCTCTTCGAGGATGACTCTTCTTACTACTAGGACCTTTACCAAATGGTCAAGTTTCAATCTCTTCAAGATGACATTGAATACCATCCCCTAATAGTGGGAAAAGAGCCTCTCGCATATCCACTTCTTGTACATGAAAGTAGGTGTCATCAATGCCCTATTCAAGCCCTATGTAACACCTCACTAGGTAGGTTGATTATATTAGAGAATTCATAACTTTGGTTTTATGAGAAATCAATCGAATGATTTGATGTTTTCATGAAGTATTCAAAGCGGATTAATCGGTTCTTCACAAGGAATCCAATTGAATTGGTCCAATATTTCATCCAAAGTGGATTACTTTAGTTTGAACAATTTTTATTTATATATTTTTTGGATTCATCTTTCTCGTGATGAAGAAGAATCAGATTGATTAGATCTGGTTTATTGAAAGGAAGATTTATTTTGATCCTTTTTTTTTTCAAAACAATCCGACCATGTTTTGGTTTTCCCCCCCAAACGTTTTCTTTAAAATGGATTATAAATGAAAATACTTAAGTAATCAGGGAGAAATGTATAAATAATGAAAGATTAAGGATAAAAGAATAACAAATATTTTTTAATGACATGACATGTTATGCCGCGTCAACACCGTTATTTGAAATCATATTATAGGGACTAAAAAGTTTCATTAGAACTACATAGAAATTAAAAAGTTGACTCGAGACTACATATGAATGAATTCATACAAGACGAACTACACAACATCTAAAACTATAATTACCCATAAAAATTAAATAAGTGTTATTAGTAAATTGTTAATTTCTAATTAAAATAGTATTACTGCTTTATTGTGCTAGCAGAGCTGGATGACATCTGATTTAATAAATTAATAATTTACCATTTTTCCCAATAATCAAATTATTGATCAATTATGAAATGGTGTGTTTTCATTTCCCACAATGAAACTCAACTAGGCTATTTCAAAATCTTAATGTGTGTGACTGATTAGATTTTGCATCACATTGGTAGAAGAATCTTATAACACTTTATGCTTTTGTTTAATTATTAATTAGATTTGCTAAACTTTAAAATAACCTTTTAAACTAAATATGTATTTCAATTATCTCATAATTAATGAACTTAAAATTTAAAGTTAAGATTGAGAAGTAAACATTTTCCATAAGAACCCACAACTATTTACGTATAAATAATCCTTCTATCTTATCAACATTTCGATTCGTCCAAGGATATGGTTTAAATATTAATTACTAATAAACAAATCTTATGAACAGTTATACTTTTAATGAACATAGACAATATATTTACTGAAACTCCTTTCATACCAATTTACATTATGCAAGGTTTTTTTTTTCTTCAATAAAGTATACAACTCATGTTATTTATATTTTGAACTACATAAGCAATTGATCTAATCTTGATCAATCATAAACTTCATGCACAATACCATATACCCATCAGTCACCCTTTTCAACACTTGGCTTAAGTCTTTTAAAGTGATGTCAAAGTATAAGATCATGTACATAAGATACCATAGTTATCTCAGATCTTAAGCTTTAATAAAACTGTATCACAACTAGCATGTGTTAGTCTAGAAGTAACCCATAAGCGGAAGTGGTAATTTAAAATTTTTTGGATCAAATCCTAAACATGGATTAAATTCATAGACAAAGATTGATCATATAAACATATATCAAATATATATTTAACGAAAAGCATAGAAAATTTCCAGTAAACTAAAAGATTAAGATCTAAGATAACTTACCGATCTTAATACATAATTTCTTAACTCCTTTCTCATGGATGAATTCAAGAGGAAGATTGAGGTGATCAAGTGTTCACCCTCTAATCGTAGTTTACGCAGTTCTGTTCGCTTGGTTGATTTTACATTCTAAAATTTATCACATGATTCAAAGATCTTGTGGAAAGGAAAGAGAAATCTTACTTTTCTCACTATAGGATTCAACTTAGAGGTAAGTGAATAACATCTGATTTTCAGACGCCCTAATGGGTATTTACAATGCTCCACTAAGTCTAAGGTTTCTTAATCATATTAGATTTCCTTGTAGTATTAGATTTCCTTAACTAAATTAAGCAAATAATGGGTTAAAACCATTTACTATGGATCATAACCTATGTATATTAATCAACCCTTTAATTAAATTAACCTATGAAATCCAATTAATAAATTAACTCATTAACGCTTTAATGTCTAATTGCTAATTCCAGACTTTTAAGGCACTTATAATTAAATAAATAGTCTCAATGTAAATATTAATTTTAATTAAATTAATATTATACTTAATTGTGTTACTAGAGCTACATAATATTAGATGTAATCAATTTATCATTTATCATTTTGCCTTTATAGTCATACTATAAGACAAATTATAATTTTACCCCTAAAATCAAAACTGTCTATTTTCTTTTATTCTCAAAAAAAACTTAACTAAGTTTCTTCTAAACTTGAATTTGTGTGATTTATTAGGTTCTACATCATACTTATATGAAGATCTCATAACACTTTATGATTTTATCTTATTCATAATTAGATTCGTTTAACTTTAAGACATATTTTAAACTAAACAACTAATTCAATAATTTCGTGATTAATTAACTTAAATCTCCAAAAAAAGTTTGACTTCTAGAAAAGTGTCCAGGCTACCCGAGAGATGACAAATAAGCATCTACCAAAAGAACTTGTTATGACTAAAAACTGTACATAATGATCTTTCCATCTAGCTAATGTCCCGATTTGCCCTAGGGCATGGTTTAAATGTTAAACTCTAATAGAAAAATCATATGAATTGTTATATCTTTAATAAACATAAATAATGGATTTACTGAAACTCTTTTCATACCATATTACCTTGCAAAGATTTCATTATTTAATAAAGTATGCAACTCATAAGACTTATTTCCAAATACGAAAGCGATGGACTCCCTCTTCATCACTCACAACCTTCATGTACAACATTTCATACCCAACAGTTCACCTCGTGTTCATCCTTAGCTAGGGCTAATTGGAATGATGTTCAAGTATGAAACCCGACACATAAGATACCATAGCGATCTCATGTCTAAGGACAAAAAGTGTATGCTCTTCAAGCCTATCATATTTTCACCCGATGAAGCAAATACTTTATGTGATATTATCTTTATGCATATATTTACAAGACATTATTTATTATCATTAATGAAAATCAGTTACTATTTATCATGTTTATTGATTTTGTTAGAATTAATATTATACGTTCTAAAATGCATATCATGATAAAGTCAAATATCTTGAGTTATGCACTCTAGAGACCATTATAGAAATCATGCTAGTAGAGACTCAATTACTAAAAGCTCTTAAGATATAGACGGTTCATTTTCAAAAGATCTTGAGAATTGAGATCGATTGACCCAGATAGACAATCATGTCATTCATCACCTATTTTTTAGCGTGGGTCGATCTCACAAGTAGTGGTATTAGTCGAATGCCATGATGATTGTGTGAGCGCTTAGTAGAGACTAAGGGTGTTGAATGTGACACTTAGATAAATTCTCAATGGTAATTAATACTGATTCTTAATGAGATATATCTAGTGATTATTTTACATGTGATCCTCCGACTTGAGACACCATGGTTTCCTTGAGTACCGAACTTCATACTTTGACATCATTCCTATTGGCCCTAGCCATAGGTGAACACGAGGTGAATCATTGAGTATAAAGTTTTGGACGAGAAATATTATGAGTGGTTAAGAGGGAATTCATCTCTTTCATACTCGGAATAAGGTCTTATGAATTATATATTTTCAAGAGGTTGGTGAACGAAATGTTTCGGGATCAAATTGGTAAGACAATGGAGGTCTAAATGGACGACATACTGATAAAAAGTAGAAGAAAGGAGGAGCATGCTGGCCATCGTAAAGAAGTCTTTGGGATGATAATGAAGTCATATGGCATGAAGTTGAACCTCGAGAAGCGTGCTTTAGGGATATCATCGGAAAAATTCTCGGGGTACATCTTTCACGAACGAGGGATCAATGCAAAACCACAAAAGGTTCAGGATATTTTGGACTTAAAAACTCTAAGGACAAAGAAAGAACTTCAAGGATTGACTGGAAGAGTGGCGGCATTGAGTAGGTTCCTGAGCAGATTGGCCGACACCTATTTGCCCTTTATAAATACCATGAAGAGAGCTGAAAGCAGAGGTTAGGATAGAGACTGCAAACAGGCATTCGATGACCAAAGGTTGGGATAGAGACTACGAGTAGGTTGTCTTATTACTAAGAAAATTACTACTTAACATTTATTTAGGGAATAAAATATCCTCTGCTTAAGTAGAAACATGATAAGAGCATGTACTGCTAGTGTATCCTCTATCTAACATCATGCAAGTTCAACTAACGATCTAAATCAACGAGAGTTAAACGAGTTACCGAATTAAGTTAATGGTAAGGGGAGATGATAGAAACCTTGCTTCAACAATAGTGACAACTCTAGGAAATATTGCTACTATAACAACCAGTACCTCCTCGAGCAAATAATTTAAATTTTATCGCCGAAACTTTTATGAAGTATAAACCATCTTAGTTCTTAGGCGGCCATAATCCAACGCAAGCTAAGAATTGGATCGGAATCATGGAGTGACCCTTCGATTATGCAAAAGTTCCTGACACTGAAAAAGTGTATTTTGCAACATGTCTATTGCATAACGATGCAAGTTACTAGTGAGACACTATGATAATCATTCATGATGTTGGAACAATGACTTGGCCTGAGTTTTGAAAGTTGCTAGAAGGAAAGTATCTAATCATGGCCTTAATAAAAGAAAAAAGAGAGAATTTTCAAACTTACGAATGAGTCATATGATGATGGAAGAACTATTGTGAAAGTTTAACGAATTGTCTAGGTATGCACCATAACTAGTGACTATAAATACCTTGAAAGTGAAATATTTCAAGAAGGTCCTTGACCCTAACACTCGTAAGGATGATGGAAGTAATTCAATGAATCTAAATGTTTGTTAGTCTGAATTTTTTCTTAATACATTTATATTTATTTTTTTCCAGATTAGCATGTTGAGTTGTCCAAGGAGAGTCTATGGAGCTCAGCATTAGAGGGAACTATTGTTAACATATTGACGGGCGAGATGATTAAAGGGTATATGGTTGATGGCATCTTCTCTAAATATGCACTGGTGCATATTCTTGACACTCTAAATTTGCACTCGATTTATAAGTTCAACATTAAGTAGCAGAAACTGAAGGCGCAACGCTTAAAGCAAATATTAAATGCCTACACGACCCTCTTGTTTGAAACTGAGATCAGTTGGGGGGGGGGGGGGGGGGACGATGCAAACAACATTCTCATTGCACCAAATCACCGGGACACACTGATAGCGGTTATATTATCCCTCACTTATTGGTTTTTTCAGATTTATTTTGATACTGACTTGGAACCTATTTAATTTTAGCCAAAAGATCAAAACTTTCCCCAATCTTCCTTCTTTCATGCCTATGATAAGTAAAGTTTCATGGATCTTCTTCCATTATGCAATGTATCCACGAAAATCATAAATTCTAGTTTGAAATTGTAAATATATTCCCCTAAATTTAAAGTCCTTGAAATTGTATCCACCGAAATCACAAATCCCCTATAAAAGGTGGAAACATTATTTTCTCCAAATTTAAGTGGTCTGAAATGCATCCACTAAAATTGCAGATCCCTTCCATAGATTGCTCCCAAGTTCAAATATAAAAAATCATTCATTTTAGGGAGTTTCGGTTTCTTAGCCTTGATATAAATGAAAATTTACAAAATAGATCAAATTTGAATTTTTATAAAATGATCATATTTTTTAGTTTGGATAGATGAAATTACTAATTCAGCATTGTCTTCAAATATTTTGGTCTAAAGATCTCGATCTAAAGATCCCGAACTAGAGATCTGATCCAAAGATCTCAGTCCAGAGATCCCGATCAAAAGCTCTCGGTCCAAAATCTAGGCATGAAAAAAAAAAAAAAGAAGAAAGTAAGGGAGGAGCGCATGATAACAAAAATGATAAGAGCATGAAAGAAAATCGCGGAACAAGCTGAAGAATCAAGAAAAAAGATTGTTAACTTGCCATCTTCGAAAATCCAGAACGGGATACGTACTACTTCTGGAATTGAATTTGTACTACTACTTTGACTTCTAACTCTTAAATCTCTCAATCTATTTGTTGAAAGTAACATTTGATTATTAAACTAAATAAATATTATTTTATGTTTAATTTTGGAACCGGAATTTGACAAGGCACTGGAGGTGGGGCCCACTCTGGTCTCCCTCCCCCGTTCAGACTTTGACCGAGAACGGGATTGTTCCCCGTCACGTCACTTTCTACGTTGTAGCGCCGAGGAGTTTTTGAATCTCACTCAGTCTCTCACTCTCTCTTTCTGTGTGCACGCTTTTACCCAAAAAAAGAAAGGAAAAATAAAAAAATAATCCCACAAAAAATTAGTGTGCGTCAGTGCGTGAGAGAAAGCCAACAGGGAAAGTTTAGTAAAAGGGCGAGATTGTACAATGCTTAAAAGTTTTATTTAATTTTTTTTGGCTGTCTTCTTCTTCTTCTGACGCTTAAAAATTAGTCATCGGCTTTTTTTGGGTACTGTTTTTTTTTTGGCCGGTAATGGTGGTGATTTCTGGTGGGTTTTTGAAGTACGACTTCAAAGTTCTTTTGAAGTACGAATTTAGTGTTCTAAATTCAGGGTTTTTATGGTGATGGTTGTGTTTGTAAGTGTGGTATATCATTTGGATCTGAGGTTTCTCACCACCTGAGTGAGAATGGAGGAAGGCATAGTTTCGGCTTTGTTTCTATTCTGGCTGATCTTAGGGGTTCGCTTACTATGGCTGGTTTCTGCTAATATGGAAGGTCAGTTTCTGCAACTTCTCTGCTTTTTCAAATTTAAATATATATATATTTTTTTATTTTAGTTTTCTCGACGGTTAGCTTCTAATATGGCTGGTATCAGTGCAGAAAGCTATGGTGCATTTGGGTTTTAGAGAGTGAAATTGAAAAAGGGTTTTTGCCTATTGTATTTATTTATTTATTGTTTTTTTTTTTTCTTTTGTGAGGTAAAAATTACTTTTTGAAGTTTTGAAGTAAAATTTTTGCCTTTATCTGCTATATGGGTTAGAATTCTTTTTCTTTAATCTAATTGGCTTACTGGATTTTGTGGAAATTTGATGATGAAAGTATGGTATATTTCTCAAATTTTTCTGTGAGACAATTTTTGATAGCATGTGCAGTTGCTAATTGTAATTATTACTACTTGGCCAAGTAGCTAATAGTTTCTGAATTCATATATGGATCAGGTGATGCTTTACATAGCCTAAGGACTAATTTGCAAGATCCCAACAATGTTCTGCAGAGTTGGGATCCTACACTCGTGAATCCATGCACTTGGTTTCATGTCACATGCAATAATGACAATAGCGTCATAAGAGTGTAAGCTGCTTGCTCATAGGTGTCTTCTTTTACATGCTAATCACAAGTTTCTATAATGCCTGGTAGAAAAGGATGAAACTCATGTTCTGTTGTCTTTCTGTTTTGGTCTCGGTTTTCGAATGTTATATCAGGGATCTTGGAAATGCAGCTTTGTCTGGACAACTCGTTCCTCAGCTCGGTCTGCTAAAGAATTTGCAGTATCTGTAAGAAGTTTATATGTACCTTCAAATCCAGTTCATTGGTGAAAAATTCTAGCCTAGTCTCTTATAGTAATAGATTTGCCTGACTACTCAATTAGGTGGAAGTATCTAATATGTCTGAAATCAAGTTGACCTATTGGAAAGAATTATAATTTACTACCCATCAGGCATAATCGAATCTATCCTACGGTTAATAGATGTAAAAGGCAGTTCTATGCTGGTTGACTCATGATATAATTAATTAACTTAGAGAAGTAATATTTCAACTCCTTTTATGAGAATCCCTTAAAAAGAAAATAAATATAAAAATAAAAGCAATAAAATTGAAAGTTAATGTTCTCTATAGATGCCTCTCAACTTTTTCTGCTGCTTTTGACTAATCTACTCCACCCCTCCACTAGAAATGAATGGCCAAAAAGAAAATCCACTTAAAATGCACTTCTGTCATTTCCTGGAGCTAAGATTCTTGAGAAGCATACCAATTTAATAACTTCAACTTTTGTATTGTACCATATAAGTATTTTCATGACACTTATATCATGTGTTCATTTTTGTCAATTACTATTAATTATGATGGCTTCTTCCCCCCCCCCCCCCCCCCCTTTTTTTTTCCTGCATTGAATGACAGAGAACTCTACAGTAATAACATAGGTGGAATTATTCCAAGTGACCTGGGGAATCTTACTAATTTAGTGAGCTTAGATCTTTACTTGAACAGTTTCACTGGTTCCATTCCCGACACATTGGGAAAGCTGTCGAAATTGCGGTTCCTGTGAGTTTACTTATTCTATACCTCAATTTTTAATACACGTGTCAACATACTCATTACGTTGTCAAATTCCCATTTATTAATTACTTTCAATTGCATAAACAATTTACAATTTTGATGGAATCACTGAACAATTGCTTTTTGATCATACTTTTTGGTTTTATTTGTGTAAATTTATTTCCTGCATTGTCTTGTCGAAGACAAAAGTAGCTGTAGTAAGAAATAAGAAAAAGATAGTATCCGAAAAGAATCATTAAAATAAGAGTGTTGACATAGCTTTTTCAGGGGTACTAATGAGATTATGAAACGAGGACTTATAACTAAATAAAAAGTTTTCGATTTCATTCTACTTCAATTAAATAAAAAATTCCATTAAATAAAAAATAATAAGACTTAGGAATAAGAATAATAATAAGAATAATAATAAGTGGCACTTTAATTATTAATAAAAAGTTTATATGCTGAAATTTGTGCAAACAATAATTTTGTGACTGTTGGAACTGTTGGAATTTCATTGGGAATAAATGGTATATATTGGTGGGAATATTTTTTGACTATGAACCAAATCAGAAAAGTGTTTATGTGTTTCTAAATGAGGACTCTTCCGTTTATGCATTACTCAACCTAATGAGGCATTGACATCGAGGCATTGACATATTTATGTTTCTTAATGTATGTTTTCCTTGAATGCTTGTGCAAGAATAGCCGGCTTAACAACAACAGCTTGTCGGGTCGTATTCCTATGTCCTTGACTAACATTACATCACTTCAAGTGTTGTAAGTTTCAACTTCATATTCATATCTTTCCTTTAAATCTCTCTCTCACACACACACAAATTCATATCATCTTGTTTGTATTGAGAAATGCAGGGATCTATCCAGTAACCGTCTCTCAGGAGTTGTTCCAGACAATGGATCATTCTCCTTATTCACTCCCATTAGGTAATATATTATTTTTTATATCTTGAGTCTATTCGTCTTTGGTACCTGGAAACTGAAGACTTCTGATTATATTTACTTATTTGCAGTTTTGCTAGAAACTTGGATCTGTGTGGCCCTGTTACTGGGCATCCCTGCCCTGGATCTCCTCCGTTCTCTCCTCCTCCTCCCTTTGTTCCACCTCCTCCAATTTCTTCACCCGGTGAACTCTCTCTCTTGGAGATCAAAATTTCCTAGCTCCAATAGTACGCTCGTAACTAATTTTACTTGAGAGATCTCCATTCCTAGTGTACTAAGTTTAGACAATGTGATTTTCCCAGCTATTCATAAATGGGGCCCGGAAAACAACTTTACTTGACAGTCTCATTGAAGCATTTTCCGTTCCCTACATTTTTCAGTTTTTCCATATCCCTCTTCAGAATAGTTGTCTTGCCAAATTCTGGCTCTTTGAATCACAGGTACCTTCATTTATAAATATTGAGGGATGTTGTGTTTTCATTGTCTATTAATCTTCAAATTTACTGCCCACCTATTCTCAACCACTTCACGACGTCAGTGTGAAGTGAAGTGACCAGCAAGTAGTCCTTTTGGAGAATTTATTTTTAGGTCTAATGGTTTAACTTGTGTTCCTTTGAAGTATTCGGCCTCTTACTTCACATTGCGGTACATTTGAAATGATATGAGATGTCTACTAAAGAATGTTGACTGACATTTTGACATTGAAAATATCAGGAGGGAATAGTGCGACTGGGGCAATTGCTGGAGGAGTTGCTGCTGGTGCAGCTTTACTATTTGCTGCTCCTGCAATTGCATTTGCATGGTGGCGTCGAAGAAAACCACAGGAGTATTTCTTTGATGTACCTGGTTAGTAATGAGTGTAAATTACCCTTTAATTTTCTTAGGGTGCATTTGGGTCAGATTTTGTAGGCCTAAATTGGATATTAGTCCCAAGCTGGCATTTAAGAAAGGCAGCCTTAATGAATTAAGTTTCATGTTCTGTCTCCTTTCAGCTGAAGAGGACCCAGAAGTCCATCTGGGCCAGCTCAAAAGATTCTCATTGCGAGAATTACAAGTTGCAACTGATACTTTTAGTAATAAAAACATTCTTGGCAGAGGTGGATTTGGTAAAGTTTACAAAGGACGACTTGCAGATGGCTCTCTAGTGGCTGTAAAAAGGCTGAAAGAAGAGCGTACACCTGGTGGAGAGCTGCAATTTCAAACGGAAGTAGAGATGATCAGCATGGCGGTTCATCGGAATCTCCTCAGATTACAAGGTTTTTGTATGACACCAACTGAAAGACTTCTTGTTTACCCCTACATGGCTAATGGAAGTGTTGCTTCATGTTTAAGAGGTATTATTGTTTGGATTTTGCTCTTGTTTGTCTTTAATAATTAAAGGCTATTTGGTAGCACTTATGTTTGGTCCGTTTGGACCTGAAGTCCAGTTTGGGCCCCAAATTTCTAGTTTAAAAGGCAGTTTAAAAGTCTACCCAAATTTGGGTTCTTTCGGCTCAAAATTTTGAACAAGCATTTTGAGTAAACTGGCAGTTGGGAAACTGTTTTGTCATTTTTCACAAGTAAATTGATTCTTAGGAGAGTGATCAAAAGCCAATTGGTTTTGTTGTCCTAAATCGGAATCTTAAACCTTTACTGGCGTTTCAAATTATGAACCGAGTGCCTCTGTCTTGCTTGCTTTATTGTCTTTTTCTTTTTATGATATACTTTTGTAGAACGTCCACCATCTCAACCACCTCTTGAGTGGCAAACGAGGAAACGAATCGCACTAGGATCTGCAAGAGGGCTTTCTTATTTACATGATCATTGTGACCCGAAGATTATTCATAGGGATGTGAAAGCCGCAAACATTTTGCTAGACGAGGAGTTTGAGGCCGTTGTTGGGGACTTTGGGTTGGCTAAACTCATGGACTACAAGGATACTCATGTTACTACTGCTGTCCGTGGGACCATTGGGCACATAGCTCCAGAATACCTTTCTACTGGGAAATCTTCTGAGAAAACTGACGTTTTTGGTTACGGGATAATGCTTCTCGAACTAATTACCGGACAGAGAGCATTTGATCTTGCTCGGCTAGCAAATGATGACGATGTCATGTTACTTGATTGGGTATGTACATACGACTATTCTATCATACAACCTCTGATTATTACTTATTAATTTTTCAGCATCTTGGACCATGACATTGCATTTTTGATGTCAGTTTGCTTTAACAGAGTTAGAACTAGATTCATAAAACTGGATTTTTAGTATATATTAGATTTAAATTGATGTGATATATTTATTTAAGATTTTTGAAATTTATTAAATAAAATCAAAACGGGTTTTGTAAACTGTTAGGCAAACTGTCTTATTCTTCTTGGATGTCGTTTGACTTTGCACGCTTATCCTGCACCTGTTTCTTTATTTCGCTACATGTCTTTCTTTCCGGTTTCAAAAATAATATGAACAAGTTATGCAATGTCTGAGACAAGAAAAGATACGTTGTTCCAGGTTAAAGGACTCCTAAAAGAGAAGAAGTTAGAAATGCTGGTCGACCCTGATCTTCAGAACAATTACATAGAGTCAGAAGTAGAGCAGCTAATCCAGGTGGCTCTGCTCTGCACACAAGGCTCTCCCATGGAGCGCCCAAAGATGTCGGAAGTGGTGAGAATGCTCGAAGGTGATGGGTTGGCAGAGAGATGGGACGAATGGCAGAAGGTAGAAGTTCTTCGTCAGGAGGTTGAACTCGCTCCACATCCTAGTTCCGATTGGATTCTTGATTCCACTGAGAATTTACACGCAGTGGAGTTATCTGGTCCAAGATAATTAAATAAACCCACCCGGGTTACAAGGTAAAGAAATGAACTATCTAATTAGTAGTTAATTAATTTTTTTCTCTTCTTCTTCAAGTGTAAAATTTGCCCCCTTTTATGTTCCCTTTCAAATGCCATCTTCAACCGATTTGTCGCCTGTAAGGGCATTAATCTGCACTGTATTCATTACAGTTGTGCATATGAATGGCTTTGTTTAGTACTTGGATAAAAACCTTAGTCTCTGTTCTGCTGCTTTTATTTATTTATTTATTTATTTATTTATTTTTAATAAGAGACCCGAGTGACTGACTTCAAAATTTGAGCAGCAAAGTCCCAGTTAACTTATTATAAGGTATCATACGTATATTATACCCGTTATGAATGATGGTTAAAGGATGTCCAAACTCCTAATTATTTATAACGGTTAATTCATATTTTAGTTTGTATAATTTAATTTTTATAAATTTGTATATGTATAACTTTTAATAAATTTTTTAATTTTTATATAGTTCAAATGAAAATTTTTAGCCTCTATTAATAGAATTTAGATTACCGGTGTTAATATGATATATTGATATATATGCTATTTTATTAAAAAGAACTATTTTATTATCTTTTTTATTCTTAATTTTCTTATTAATTAATTTTAAAAAAAAAATAAAAATTTAGGGGTTGAAAAAAACTAAACTTGCCTGGTTTCTTGTGAAAAAAATAATCAAAATATTTGATTTTATTTTTTGCAAGAAAATTTGAGTAAAATAATTTATTTTTTTTATAAAATATCCAAATAGAATTAAATTTTCATTACAAATACAACTAGATGGATTCTGTTCTTTTTTGCAAAAAAAACTAAATCTAGTTTATTTTTTATATTAAAATGATTAGGGATTAAAAAACAAAAGATTCGACCTAATTCGAACCAAACATCCAATGGAGATCTAGTCGAATATCTTTTTTTTTATTTTTTGGTAGCCCGGGTCATGTTAGCAAAGAAAAACAAAATTAATCTAGTCGGGTTTATAATGAAAATTCGATTCTATTAGGATATTTAGTGAAAAAAATAAGATTATTTTATTTAATTTTTCTTAAAAAAAAATCAAATTATTTTGATCAAATTTTTTCATAAGAAACTGGGTGAATTTTGTAATTCCCTAAATTTTTATTAAAAAACAGATTTTCGATTTAAAAGAAAATGATTTAATTAATAAGGGAAAAATAAAAATAATGAAATATTAAGAATTGAAAAACTAATAAATAATTCTTTTTAATTATTAGATATGTATATCTGCATGCATGCCACATGGATGATCAGAATT
Source organism: Coriaria nepalensis (assembly GCA_027186245.1). Taxonomy (NCBI): domain Eukaryota; kingdom Viridiplantae; phylum Streptophyta; class Magnoliopsida; order Cucurbitales; family Coriariaceae; genus Coriaria; species Coriaria nepalensis. The sequence continues at coordinate 4,224,894 of CP114500.1, read as the reverse complement.
CTGAACATAATTAAAAAATCTTATTTAAACTATATAACAATTAAAAAATTAGTCCAACAGTAATGATGCATTTATAAAAACTGAAGAAAAGAAAAGAAAAAGAGTTCACCCTTTAGTAGAATGGACAAAAAGAGACCAAAGAACATGCTTCTTGCACCTTACCATGAAGATTTTTATGATAAACGAATAATTCATTTACCAATGTATCTTAAACAAAGGTTATAAACATACAAATACAGTTATTTATAATTTCAAGCATTCCTTACCTTGTCATACATCTTTTCGTGAATCTTTTCTAGGATAACTCATCAACACTATAAGAGGCATTATGAACTCACTAAAACAAAACCTACATGCACTTGTTGTTTGAGAAAAAGAGAAAGCACATACGATACTGTACATACATTACTCAGCCTAGAAAGAAGTGTACAGAAGCTATAACAGGGGTAGTGATCAAACTCAAAGCTCCCTGGTTGATCACCTGTTGTCTGTAAGAGATTGAGAACTGGATCCGAGATTTAGGTTCTGTGGTGTAAACAAGTTCGGGTACGAGAAGTATGGATCATCTTCCATCGAAGGCAGTCTCTGAGGCTGGTGACCCATAGCTTCACCATGGAAAACATGATCATTTCTAGGAGGCGAATCAAAGGTCAGTTTGACTTGTTCAACAGAGGATAGATTTGAATCCTCGTCTAGTCCACCATGGAGATATTCTGAAGAATTAAAAACTCCATGAGAAGAATCACCAAATGAATTCTTTTGATCCAACTGGGTCGGTTTATCCATATGGAAAGGATTCTCAGAGCTTTTCTCTCGTTCACTATTTTTCCTTGTAAGCTCACTGATTCTGACCTGAGCGAGGCTAGCTACCGAGCGAGCTGCAGATGCTGCTCGTTCTGCTGTTTCAGCAGCAGCCTGAGCAGCAGCCAATACATCTTGCAGATCCAAATCGGCCCCACTTTTTCTTCCAGAAAGATGAGACGGTCCCATATCATGCTGTCTTGTAGAGGACAACGTTGAGGTAGAAGAAAATAGTGGGGGAGATATAAATGGAACAAACTGCTTATTATCCTCATTAACAGCACTAGCAGGTACATTTGTTTGTTTGGTCTCTTCTCCCTCTTCCTCCTTAGGTTCAGAATTCAAAATGCCCTCTGGCTGGTTTTCTGGTACATGAGGATGTTTTGATGTATAAATCTCGTTTTCAGGTTGTGGGTCCTCGACAAAATGTGGCACTGTTTCCGGGGCGGATGCAATCACATTGGAAGCTGAACGTAGTGGTGCTTTTGGTATTTCAGGGAAATCTAGTACATCGAAATCTGTATCAGAATCAGGTTCAACCACATCCTTGTTTATTTGATCATGGGTTGATGATATTTCATCATGTTTCTCTTTGGGAAGGGGCAACTTAGATCCACTAGCAAACTGTGTGGGACCATTCTGAGAGGAAGAATACACTTGTCAGGTATGAACGAAAAACTTGAGTTAAGGTAAGGGAAAGAAAATACATTGCTTACAAGTAAATCTTCATGGGGTTTTAAGAACTCAGTTTCAGAGGCAGCAGGGTCCCAATCTAATTCATGTTCTTCAGCTATTTCTTTCAAGAGGTTCAGTTTCTTTTGGGGTGAAGGAGCTCGTACGGAAAGTAATTCTATTAACTGTAAAGACAACTATCAGAAATTGTGTTATGAGAAAAGACTAGGAAACCCCATTCGTTTCCTTATGCCTAAGATACCAAAAGGTAATAATCTAACTCAACCTGGCGATTGACCCCACAACTTGGCATGAGCTCAGTCGCAGCTGAGACAAATTCCTTCCCATACTTGGACGCAAACAGGAGTTGAACCTGAAGCAACTCTGGCAGATCAGCACACCTTGGGGCTGCAAAACACACACTTGATATTGCCTCTTTTAAGTCGATAGGACATTCTCTGGAAAATGAAAAAAAAAATCAGAGATCAAGATATCAGATATATGATTCGATGGGTCTCCAGTAATTCTAAATTCTAAACCAACACAATTTATGCAGCTGAACTAACAACACAGACATTCACAGCATTACCAATCAGAAACTATGTGGTTCATGGGAAACCTAAACCAATTCGCTATATATCACTTTATGACCCAAAGTAAGTTGAAGAAATAAAATAGCATAAGGGTATCAGAAAATGACACTTGCAGCATGTAGAAGAACTGGTATAACTCGAGTGCCGAGAGAGTTAATTTGGTGGGTACTTGGAAGGAAGAATATGCCCTAATGTTATGTCGATATCATTAAGGATATATATAAAGAGGTTGTAACTAGTGTTCGATCTGTAGGTGAGATGCCAAATAAATTCCCTATTACAGTAGGACTTCATCAAGTGTCGGTTTTAAGTCTATACTTCTTTGCTTTGGTTATGGATGAGCTGACAAAACACTTTCAGAATGAGGTATCTTGGTGTATATTGTTTGCAGATGATATTAGGCTTAAGCAGGATATCATGTCTCGCCCCTCCCCGCCTTGAACCGGAAAAAACAGGGCGGTTCAATCTGTGTAATAGGCTTACAACTGATTTTGGTCGAGGCCCTGACACCAACCCAGGTGGTGCCTTCGAAGCCCATTTTTCAGGTCAGAAACAGGGCCCCGAAATAACCCGAAAACATAGGAAAAAAAAAAAAAAAGGGGGTGGTTTCGAATTGAAACCAACACCTCACACCTCTCTCTTTCACAATAATAATCAACTCTAAGTTTATCCGTTTTGCGCAAGTGGGTGGTGTTCTTTCGAGTTGGTCTTCGAAGAAGGAATGGAAAATGGAAAGTTTTGTCGAAGAACGAGTTGAAATTTGTTAACTTTGAAAATTCAAAGCAAGAAGAAAAGGACGGTGAAGACGATGATGAAAAAGAGGTCAACAATTTTCTTTGATTAAGCAGAAGAAGACGATGAAGATGAAGATGCTATGCAAAAGGATGACCCATTCCCCAAAAACATTCCCCAAAAACCCACTCTACAGCCGATCAAACAAACCAACTGCCCCCAAAAAACCACACTGCCCCACTATGTCTCCCACTAACCAAAGACAACATAAAAAATACCTAGGTCTTGTCCTATATTTTTTTTCCTTACAAAAAAATATAATAATAAGTCCCTGCGTTGCCCCGGCACGACCCCGCCCTTGAAATACATTTTCTGGTTCAACCATTTTGGTAACTAAATTTCGGTTGGTCAGGGCCCCGAACTCAACCCATGCTCATCCTTAAATGATATCATCCTAATTGATAAAACCAGAGAAGGTGTGAATCAAAAATTAGATAGGTAACACCAAACCCTAGAGAGTAAGGATTTCAAAATTAGTCGTTTTAGGATAAAATATCTAGCTTGTAATTTTAGTCCTGAATCTTGAAGAAGGCTAATCCAATAGAGATAGAAGGGGATATAATCCAATTTTAGTCCTAGAGTGTAAGCTTTTCGATATTTAGGATCCATAGTTCAAAAGAATGGGGATATTAGAGATGATATTTATAGGATTAAAGTAAGATTGACAAAATGAAGATGACGTTAGAAGTCTTATGCGGCAGAAGAATTCCTGTGAGATTGAAAGGAAAGTGCTACAAGACAATCATTCGATTGGTTCTAAGTGTGTGGTTGCTCAAGACAACATACGCATAAGATAGGCAGCAGAGATGCATATGTTAAGATGGATGTGTGGTAAAACTTGCACGAAAAAAAATTAGGAATAAAAGGATAAAGAGATACCTAGGTGTAGCCTCCATAAAGGATAAAATTAGAGAGATGTCTATTATGGTTTGGCCATATGCAGAGGAGACCAAACATGCCCCTAATTTGATAAATTTAGATTGGCCGGTAAGCAGAAGGTGAAGATAGAGGGGTAAGCTATTGGAAACTTGGATGAAGGCGGCAAACAAAGACATGTCCTAGATATTGGATTAGGTGATGATATGTGGGAATACCACATAGCTTTGAGAACCAATATCCTTGTAACCGACCCCAAAAGCACCGGGAATGAGCTTAGATGATGATGATGATGATGTGGTGACTCACGGACCCATTCAATATTTGTCCATTGATCAACAGAGTGCAATATGACATCCTCTTTAGCAAAATTTATAAAAAATAGTAATTAGTAATACATGATTATTAAACAAATAATTGACCCATCATCAAGTAATTCCTAATATATTTTGTAAATACTAATATTTATCAAGTCATCCATATCACTGAACTGCATATGCAATTATGCATTATTTTTCTTCCCCTCTCCAGGGGTATCACAAGCTCATTGGCTCCATATAACATCTAGCAAATGTCTAACCAATAGATTCATATACAGCTAATAATCTGAATAACCTAAAGTTGTAAGTAACGGATGTAAGTAACGGAAGATGGTGAAAAAACTTAGAATGAGAGTTTGAGGTCTCTACATGTATAACATGTAAACAACCCAGGAAGGATTATGATTATTATTATTATTATTATTATTTTCTTTATATTATTTTATTTTATTATTATTATTTATTTTCTTTTCGGGATTTTGGGGACAGGGATCATGACAGCTATTGCCCTAGTCTCTTTCTCTTATCGACAACAAAAATGTTGTACCATCAGATTTGAGATAGGCTAACTTTCATTTCAATCTGACCACAATATAACTGTTGGAAATAAAAAATGATAATGTTAGGATTTGGTTAGAGAAATCTGAGGAAAAATATTAGGAAGAAATATCTTAGAATATTTTCCTAAAGATATGAGATTCTAAATTAGTTGTTAAGATCTTCCCATAACTAGTCTAGAGTTTCTAGTGTATAAATACCCTATGTATATAATCTGTAAATTTAAGAGAGCAAATTATTAAAGTTTTCATGGTATCAGAGCTAGGGCTCTTCTAAGATTATTAACGGTTGACTTAATCAACTGGTGACCTCCATTCGTTAATTGCTCGAAAAACAGACCCCTCGTGAAGACGTATTCTTCAAATTCACAACAACATGGGTGACGATTCCGTGACAGTCACTGAGAGGAAGCCGTGGTCCATATGCCTCAATGAGAAATCCACCATCCATATCACAACACATTTGTTGAATGGACATAATTTCCTAAGATGGTCTCAATCAGTGAGACTATTTCTCTGAGGCAAAGGAAAGATGGGGCATATAACAGGAACTACAACCGCACCTAATATGAAAGATCTGAATTATTCTACCAGGGAAGAAGAGAACTATACCATCATCTCTTGGCTTGTGAACTCGATGGTTGAAGATATTGGTCAAAACTACATGTATCTCCCTACTGCAAAGGAGGTTTGGGATGCAATATCCTCTACTTTCTCAGACTTGGTAAGCTCAGCACATGTATATGAGATTAAGACAAAGATCCGAGAAATGAAACAAGGAGACATAACTGTCACCAATTATTATAATAAGATGTTAGGGTTATGGCAAGAACTAGATCTGTTTTATGATCTTGACTGGGCATGTGGAGTAGATGTTGCACAGTTCAAGAAAACAATAGAGAAAGACATGGTGTTTGAGTTCTTGGATGGTCTCAACCTTAACCTAGATGAAGCAAGAGGTCGAATTTTAGAAAAAGAACCACTGCCTTCTACAAGGGAGGTTTTTTCAGAAATTAGAAGGGAAGAGAATCGTAAGATTGTGATGATGGGGAAGGAGGGTTCCATGGAAATCCTTGAAAATTCTACACTTAACACCACGGTATCAACAGAAGAAGTGGTAACTGCAGCAGCGGCTTATAAGCCAAGAGGATCTAATTCCTCCTACGGTCAACATTCAAGATTTGAGGAGAAGGTTAAGGTTTGGTGTGATTATTGTAACAAGCCTAGACATGCTAGGGCCACCTATTGGAAAATTCATGGAAAGCCAAAGAATTAGAAGTGCAACCGAAATGGAGATAAAAACAGTCATGGAATGCATGCGTCCATTGAAACCGAGACATCATCCCCTTCCCTTAGCAAAGAACAGCTTGATCAAATATACAAAATAATCAGCCAAATTCCTACCTCTAGTTCAGGTTCACATTTTCTTGCTAAAAAGGGTAGTTTTCCCATAACATCAACTATTTTTTCTAATCTAGAACCATGGATCATTGATTCTGGTGCTTCTGATCATATGACCAATTCATCTCATGTTTTCTCCTCATATACTACTTGTCCTGGTAATCTAAAAATTCGTATGGCAGATGAGAGTTTATCTCTAATTGTAGGAAAAGGTTTAGTCATTATCTCAAGTGATCTTATTCTAAAATCTGTCTTACATGTCCCTAAGTTATCATGTAATCTTTTATCAGTTACCAAACTTACCAAAGATTCTAATTGTTTAGTGCAATTCTATGATTCTTACTGTGAATTTCAGGAGCATCATTCGAAGAAGATGATTGGCAGTGCTAAGATGGTTGATGGACTCTATTATTTTGATGAATCGACTATCAAGGGTGGACAAGCTCAAACTGCAAGTAGTAGTATTTCTATTCCTATTAAAGACAAAATAATGTTATGGCATTATAGGTTAGGTCATCCTAGTTTTCCTTACCTTAAGCATTTATTTCCATCTTACTTTTAAGACAATCATGCTAATCCAATGTCTCTTAAATGTGAACCATGTCAATTATCAAAACATCAGAGAGCTTCTTATAAATCTCATTCTTATCAAGCTTCTAGACCATTTTATTTAATTTACAGTGATATTTGGGGACCCTCTAGAATAACAATTGTTTCGGGTACTAGATGGTTTATCTCCTTTATTGATGACCATACTAGGATATGTTGGGTATTTTTACTAAAAGAAAAAGGCAAACCTACTAAAAAATTTAAAGAATTCTATTATATGATTGAAAATCAGTTCTAAACACAAATCCAAATTCTTAGAACTAATGATGGAAAAGAATACTTTAATTCTATCATAAATGAGTTCTTGATAGAAAAATGCATCAATCTATATGTTATGATACCCCTCAACAAAATGGGATAGCTGAAAGGAAAAATAGACACCTACTTGAAGTTACTAGATCAATCATATTTACTCTGGGGTCCCTAAGTATCTATGGGGGGAAGCAGTCCTTACAGCTACTTACCTTATAAACAGAGTTCCCACTAAGGTACTAGAATATCAAACTCCTATAAACAAACTACTAGAAACATTTCCTCATATTCAGATATTCAACTCCTCATCTCCTAGATTTTTGGCTGCACAATTTTTGTTCATATACACAAACACAACCGGTCAAAACTTGATCCTAGAGCTGAAAAGTGTCTTTGTGGGCTATTCTCCAAATCAAAAAGGGTATAAATGTTATCATCCTATGTTAAAAAAATTCTTTGTGAGCATGGATATAACTTTCTTTGAAGACACATTACTTTACCGAAAATTCTCTTCAGGGGGACAGTAATTCTAGGATGGAAGATAATTTTTGGGAAACTTCAAATTATTTACCTCTACCAGTTCTAGATATGTCTACTCAAAATGTCCCTCAATCTAGTAACCTATCTGACCCTTCCTTTCCTACAGAATCAAATGTTATAGACTCTTTGTCAGGGGGAGAAAAACTACAAACAGTGCAGCAACCTGAGCTGCTAGTATACTCTCGAAGGAAGCAAATTCAGAATAAGAAACCTCAACCTCCTACCTACCAAAATGTCTCTGTGGATGATGATCTTGTAAATTAACAAGTATTACAATTCCAAATATTTCAAGTATTTCAAATCATCATGATAAAGTTGTTTCTACAAATTCTGATCTTGATATCCTTATTGCCCTTAGGAAATAGATCTGTATTTGTATTATACATCCTATTGCTAAATATGTCTATTATCTTAGGTTATCTCCTAGCTATAGAACCTTTATTGCTAATCTATCCAATGTTTCAATTCTAAAAGATCTCCAGGAAGCAATGAGTCAACCAGAATGGAACATGGTTGTGTTAGAAGAGATGAGAGCACTTGAAAAATATGACACGTGGGAGATTATGAGCTTACCTAATGGAGGAAAAATAGTAGGCTGCAAGTGGGTGTTTACTGTGAAATACAATGCAGAATGGAAGATTGAAAGGTACAAGGCAAGGCTTGTAGCTAAAGGTTTCACACAAACCTATGGAATAGATTATTAAGAGACATTTGCCCCGGTTGCTAAGGTAAATTCTATTAGAGTATTGCTTTCATTTGCTGCTAATCTCGAATAACCTTTACAACAGCTAGATATGAAAAATGCGTTCCTTAATGGGGAATTAGAAGAGGAAGTGTTTATGGATTTACTATCTGGTTTTGAAGGACATTATGAAACAGAGAAGATTTGCAAGTTAAGAAAGTCACTATACGCCTAAAGCAATCACCTAAGGCATGGTTCGATCGCCTGACTAAGTCTCTAAAGGGTCGTGGATATCACCAAACTCAAGCAGATCATACATTATTTGTTAAGCATTCTAGGGATGGTAAGATTGTCATTCTCATTGTTTATGTGGATGATATGATCCTAACTGGAAGCGATGTAGATGAACTAGAAAGGTTGAAAAAGTTTATGGCCACAAAATTTGAAATAAAAGACCTTGGATCTGTGAAGTATTTTTTGGAAATGGAATTTGCGAGATCTAAGAAGGGAATTTTTGTTTCTCAAAGAAAGTATGTTCTTGACTTGCTTAAGGAAACAGGTTATCTCGAGTGCAAACCAGTTGAAACTCCTATGGAAGCAAACTTGAAGTTAGAGGCAGCAAGTTCAGATAGGATGGTGAATAGGGAATAGTTTCAAAGACTAGTGGGGAGACTTATCTACTTATCTCATACTAGGCCAGCAGTAAGTGTTGTGAGCCAATTCATGCACTTACCTGGAGAAGAATACTTTGATGTTGTTTACAGAATACTCAAGTATCTAAAAGGAAAACCGGGAAGAGGATTGCTATTCCAGAATTGTGGACATGTCAGGATTGAAGCATTCACAGATGCTGACTGAGCAGGTAGTGTAACTGATAGAAGATCTACCTCAGGCTACTGTACTTATGTTGGTGGAAATCTAGTAACTTGGAGAAGTAAAAAACAGAATGTAGTAGCTAGAAGTAATGCAGAAGCCAAGTTTAGGGCGGTTGCTCTAGGGATTTGTGAAATACTATGGCTAAAAGGGCTACTTGAAGATTTAAAGTTCTCGAGTACTATTCCTATGACTGTGACAATAAAGCAGGTAGCTATCAATATTGCTCATAATCCTGTTCAGCATGATAGGACTAAACATGTGGAATTGATAGACATTTCATTAAAGAAAAGTTGGAAGAATGTATAATGTGTATGTTGTATATTCCTACAGATCAACAAGTGGCAGATATCTTTACTAAGGGACTACAAAAGATTCGTTTCGACAAGTTGATATGCAAGCTGGGTTTACTAGATATCTTTGAACCAATTTGAGGGAGAGTGTTGGAAATAAAAAATGATAATGTTAGGATTTGGTTAGAGAAATCTAAGGAGAAATATTAGGAAGAGATATCTTAGAATATTTTCCTAAAAATATGAGATTGTGAATTAATTGTTAAGATCTTACTATAACTAGTCTAGGGTTTCTAGTGTATAAATACCCTATGTATGTAATCTGTAAACTTAAGAGAGCAAATTATTAAAGTTTTCAATAACTTAAACACAGACCTCAAAAGAAAAGGAAAAGAAAACATTCCTTATAAGTGTATATCGAAAAGGGAGACGAATATGTTGCCCCTAATATGTAAAATGAAGGAGAAATCATAGCACCGAACAAGACTTTTCAGTTTAGAATTTAACCTTTGGGTTTCAATAATAGGAAGGCGAACAACAATAAGCTCACAGAATAGCTCAATAATCTCTTGAGCTGCAATCATATTCTCTTCTCTGATTATATGCTCTACCTGAAAGAAAAATCTCAAGGAATTAAACAGTTTATGCCAAGAAGAGCACGGCTACCTAATCTTCAAACCCTATCTAATAATGGGGGATGAGATTTAGGTAACTAGCTTCTAGATTTATAAAAATTCCTTATTAAATGATAGAAATAAAAAACTACAAGAGTTATACCCGAATGCGAGCGGTTGCTTCCTGACCAGTTTCAAGAAGCTTGGCAATATCACGACGCATCTGCTTTAATTGAATCTCTCTACGGTTCCTCAGCAACTTTATCCGTGGAATTGCCAGTTTCAGCAAGGTTTTACTGTTAATAAACTCTTAAAAATTAACATGTGAACGAGTAAAGGGATAACATGAAATAGAGCTATCAAGCACAAAGAAATCCCTTAGTCTAAAAAACTCAAGAAAATCCAGAGTGATAACAATCCGAGAAAGCAAAAATAAATTCAATGATTATCCGTCAGCTTGATCGATCCATAACTAGGTCTACAGGGGTACTCTCAACGGGAAGGAATTCCAATTCTAGCTCAAAGGGGAAGTATAATTCTTCGTACATGTTTCCAACATTTTCTCAGAAACCAAACGGGATCTTGAATCAGGAACCAAACAGAAATCGAGAGAGAGAGAGAGATACCATTTGACAGCTTTAAAGCCCTTGTTGAAGAAGGAGTCGAGCATCGACATGGATTCAGGATCAGATCAAATTCAAAACCCCAAAATCCAAACCCTGATGAGATTTTCTATTCACACAAATAAGAATAACAAGAAAACAAAGACAAATGTGTCTTCGTACTTTTGGTTTATAGCTGAGACGGAGGAAGCGGGTAGAGATCGGATATATATAATCATGTACGTATGTTATAGGCCTTGGCCTCCCTCACGCAGTTCACTGCTAAACGCGTCGTTACACTGTTTGCTTACACGGGAAGGAAGCTCTCGAAAATTATCTGGGCAATACCCCGACACGGATCCGAATCGGGAACAGGAACCGGACGGTACTAATGAAATAATATTTTGATTTGTGAATCATATTAGGGGCTAAAGCGGATAATCCTCTGTATTTGGCTTTACGGGTTAAAAATCTCTATTAGTTTTAAAATAATAAAAAGATCCTAGTATTATTTTAAAATGGCTAATAATCCCATACTCTTACCTGTTTCGTTGTTTCCGTTAGATGAATGATGTGTCTAGTGTCATGTCATTAAGAAATCCTACGCGTAAGATATTCATTCATACTCCGATCTATCTATCGATCTTTTGGAGAGAGTATTGCACCCGACCCATTATCTCATTCATCAGTCTCCTCTATTTATCACGATATATCTCATTCTCTCATCTTGGAGGTCTCCTCTCTTTCATTTTGAAGTAAATGAAGATTTTTCTTCAATTTCTTAAGCTTCTTTAGTCTCACTTTCCTTTTTCTATGTCTAGATTTCCCTCTGGTTCTCTCGCACTAAGATTGACCTTTTGTTATCTCACACCGAGATCACATAGTAGTTTTCTTAGATCAAATCGCACTCATCGAACTCTCTCCCAATCAAACGCACCTGAAATAGATGCCGCTCAAAGGTACTTCTTTATTAGCTCTCATTGAATTTTTAATTCTTATCTACAATTCTTAATTAGTTCTCAATTAGGATTCTCCTAATTCATGCCATCAAATACTAATCATGTCTCAATTAGACAAATTTGAGCCAAATATTATTAACTCAGTCTCGATCAAGGGGTATAATGATGCTAGATCTTTCGTGACATTATTTTTATTTGCGGGGGTTGTTGCATAGCAAGTTGACAAATTTGTGATGTTAATTCTAAACTTTCTCTTTACCGATAATCCATCCATTTTCCATCGTCAATCATGCAAATGTTTTCAATCTGACCCGTCTTCCGCCAAGAAATCTTTTACCTTCTCTCAACCACCAAATCCTGAAAAGGAAAAAAGTCCTCGTCCAACTCTCTCTGTCTCAACTCTAAAAAATGGCAGCCCTACAATAAATCCCCATTAACCTGCAATCCAAACTCCCGCTATCATCACAGATCCCAAGAAAAAATTCCACCCTCAACCTCTCCTTCTCCGCCACCATCTCCTCCCTCAAAATCTCTACCACCAACACTATCCTCAACCAGCGCTCCCAAGGCGGCGGAGCCACAATGTCCGCCAGCGCCGCCGCTAGCTATGCCTCCGCGCTAGCCGACGTGGCCAAATCCAACAATACTCTCGACTCGACCAGCGCCGACGTTGAGAAGATCGACAAGTTCTTCTCTGAGCCGGAGGTTTACGATTTCTTCTCAAACCCAACCATCGACCTCAAGAAGAAGCGGAAAGTGCTCGACGAGATTGCGTCATCGACAAAACTCCATCCGCAAACGATGAATTTCCTCAACATCCTGGTCGACTCGAAGAGGATCGATCAGATCAAGGAGATCGTGTCGGAGTTCGATATCGTGTATAATAAATTGACCGACACGGAGTTGGCGGTGGTGAGCTCGATAGTGGCGCTGGAGTCGCAGCACCTGGCTCAGATAGCGAAGCAGGTCCAAAAGTTGACCGGCGGGAAGAACGTGAGGATTAAGATAGTGATCGAGCCAAGCCTGGTGGCTGGATTCACTGTTAGGTTTGGGGATTCAGGATCGAAGCTGATTGATTTGAGCGTGAAGAAACAGCTTGAGGAAATTGCTACTCAGCTTGATCCTGGTGATATCCAGCTCAATGTATGAATTCTTGGTTTTTTAAAGATTTTTTCCCCCGTTTGGTTGGGCTGTATGCGACTTTCGTTGTGTATGAAAAAGCGAATTCAAAGCTACTTAACATGCTAGCCTTTCGATTTTAATAGTTGTTGGGGTAAAGTGTATAGAGTTTATAATTGGTATTTTTTGGGGCCTTAAAAAATTAATGATTGTTTGGTTTCCAGTTTATTTGTATTACGTTACGGAGGAGAATGCGGTGAATGGTACTTGAGTCGAATCACACTTTGACCGTCGTTATTGTCCCATCATCTGTCTCTATGGCGTAGTTGTGGGAAGCCTCACCCAAAAAACATACAATTTAATGTAAAATTATTTTAGAGCTTATGAAATAAAAACTTTTAAAGCCCACAAACAAGTTTTCTTGATTAATTAACCTTTGTTTTCTTATTATTTCTTAGAAATTAATAAAGATATTGAAATTAAAGCAAAATTCTCATCTCACCCATTTCAATGGTAACACACCCTTAACCTACTAAAAGTTTTGAGCTTCCACCAGCTTTTTCAAGCTCCTCATTCATCTTTCCTCAATTTGATATATACTTCGATCTTTACTCTCACTTATTTCTTTTCTCAGCAAGGTTTGAAATTATAAAACATCGAGCTTCATAACGTGATCCGTCCTCGGTATGTTTAAACTTTTCTCATTGATTTATCTTTCAATGGTTTATAGATTATCAAAATTGAAACGAAAATTCGTCTGGTTCTTTGTATTTTGTTTGTATCAAGCCCATGAGCCATAAAGTCCTTATATATTGAATCCATCTATCTTTTGGGGGTTTTTTTTTCTTCTTTCTAATAAAGATTATAGATTTCCATATTTTTCTTGTACGTAAATGAAAATTTTATTGGGACTCATATGCTTCGATGATGAATTGAATGAATATGAACCAAAATGAGAAAGAGAATTCGTTGTATTAGCATTTAAATAGCAGAGAGGGATCAATAGAAGCTTTAAGGGAATTTAATGTCACTTATAATCAGTTGGTGGAGGTCGTCTATGATTCTATCAACATTGATTGTAATGAATTTGAATAGCAACTATTATACAAGTGAAGGAGTAAATTATTGTTTTCACTACTATATATAAAAAATAATCCAAATATGAAAGGGTTTTCCCACCACTTACTATCTAAAGAGGAAAAATCTCCACTATAAGTTAATTCTGAAGATGGAAAGATATTCATGTGGTGAACATCGTCGTCAATTACTTAACCTTCTTAATATTCATGGCCTTTGTAGGAGTGACATACCTGCTCCTACAGAAGGTAAGATGAGCCACTCTAATGAAGTTGGTATGACCAAGTGACAGGCCTTAGAAGGACCTGTCTTCCAACAACTCCCTCTCTTGCTAGTGGTCGCGAGAAGGATGCGCTCTGGGACACACTAAGAGCAAAAGCAAGGGCACAATAAGCACCCATACCTATCTTGGCTGACCCCTAAGATGATGTCGAGGCTCAACCCAACCCCGAAGGAGTGGTGAATGAGATCCTAGTAGACGACATAGATCTCGCAAAATAATGGTTAATGGTGCCACACTAAATGCTCTAGACTTGAAGTAGATGGAGCTTTTCACACACTTTAGCAGGGAGATACGGGCACTATATGCCGAACCCAAAGGGGATAGTAATGACTGGGACTAATCGAGGAGGATTCTCACTCGAAGAATGGTAACCATCCTAAAGTAGAAAAAAAAACAAATCGAAAAAGGCACTCACCAACCCACGAGGATTGGAGGGGGAAATTCGAAGAGCTTCAGAGAGATATGGAAAGGAAAGGAGTCTCGACCTTCACATAACCTGAGTGAAAAAGAAACAGCCCTTTCATTGCCCATATCATGGAATCCGAAGTGTTCAAGAAGCTCAAAAACCCCCAGGTCAGGGATTAAGACGGGACAAGAGATCCACGGGATCACATCGAGTCCTATCGAACCACAATGGAGTTGTTGGGGATGATAGAAGGAGTGATGTCCTTAGCCTTCTCCACCACACTAGTGGGAACTACCATGGGATGGTTCTGAAGTCTCGCGCCGAGGTCTATTAACTCATCTGACAAACTTAGTGACTTGTTTGTTTCCAAATGCTCTAGAGTGTCGACCACATGCCTCCCCATCTTAAGCTTGTGGTCAGTGAAACATGATGAAGGGAAGACCATGTTGGACTTTATCGAGAGGTTCAATAAGGCCACCCATAAGTGTGAGAAGCCAAGTGACCATAAGGTCCTCCATGACTTCATACAGGGAGTGTTGAATAAGATGTTCATCAAATCAACCATAGATAAATACCCAACCTCTCTCCAAGAGGCGATCGACGAGGTGTGAAAGATAGACATAACAGATTAGATAAACTGGTCTCAATTGAAAATGTACAATGGTCGTGGAGAAAGCTACAAGAGGAAGAAAGACGACTACTGAGAGGAAGATAAAGTAATGGTACTCGAACAGTGCATCGCTAGTCCACTACTAGATGGATTACTCTGGGAGAGCCTGACTTAGGCACGAGAAAGGTCACATAGTTAGGAGGATAATTGCCCATAGAAGTTTCGCTCGAACTTCTCACATCAATGCATTAGTAAAGCTAAATCATTTTTTATTTTTTTCAAAGTCATGCCTAGTTTAGTTCATTTTTTAAAATTTCATAAAATAATTTAAATATTTAAAAAATTATTTCGCAAAATTTTTGCATAAAAATAAAGCCCGCATAACTACAAGAAAAAGAGGCATGGCCTTACCAAAGACAGCTAAGTCAAATAGACCAAGTAAGCTATAAGGCTGTCAAAGAGTTCAGGCCAAAGCTGAGGAACTTAGTGAAGCCTCAGGACAAACTAAGGCCAAAGAGATTTTGGAGACCAAGAAGAATAACCCTCGGTATAGTTGACCGAGAAGAATAAAGTTGAAGAGACTTGATTAGTTCTTAACCATTTGCTTTTCAAATAACATGCTCCTTGTCATTTCCATTATGGTTCTATTTTTTTCTTTTAAAAACACCATTATGTTGAGGATTGTAAGGAATGGTAAGTTGATGATTGATACCATTACTTTGACAGAACTGCTTGAACTTGAGTGACAAGTACTCTCCTTCATTATCTGTTCTAATGGCTTTCACTTTCCTCTCACTTTCTATCTCCACCAATGCTTTAAAGCTTTTAAAGACATAAAATACTTTAGGATTTTCTTTTAGAAAGTGTATCTAACATAATCTTGACTTATCATCTATGAAGATGATAAAATACACGGAGCCATTTAATGACACCATATTAAAAGGTCTACACACATCTTAGTGGATCAACTCAAGCTTCTCCAAAGCCTTTGTAGCTTGATTTTTTGGAAACCCCTTCTTCTTCATCTTTCTGAGTTGACAACCTTCACAAACTTCTGGTTATGGTTGAGCAGAAAGCATGTCTTTTGCAAGACCTTTTGAATTTAGCTTTTTCATAGATTTGAGTTCAAAAAAGGCAAAACGTTTGTGTCAAGTCCAAGCATATACCCTTATGCATGACAGTGCTTGATGTTTCTAATTTACAACGAAGCAATTTTTCTGAATTGAAATTTTGACTACTTCAACATTTTGAGCATCATGAATAACACAATGAGCTCCTCCAATCATTAGAGTGTATCCATGCTTCATCATCTGCCCTACACTTAGCAGATTTTGATTAGTGTACACATTGGCTATATGCATGATTCCACTACTGGTTTGTACAGCAACTGTTCCTTTACCATGAGCTAGAATTGTTTCTCCATTACCTACTATTATGTTGGTTGAGAAACTCCTGTCTATTTTCTCAAAGTCATATGACATATAGTTGGAGCATCCACTATCAATAAGCCATTCTTTCTTAGACTCAAAATTTAAATGAGACATGAACAAGTGATCCTCTTGTTCTGCTGTACTCGCTTGCTGGGATGAAGATCCAGCTTCAGAAAACTTCCTTCTGCAGTTCTTATCCACATGTCCAAGCTTCATGCAAATTGAACATTCAATCTTGTTCTTGCTCCAACAGAACTTCTCAGTATGACCTTTCTTCTTATAGAGGTTGCAACTAAATTGCTTCATCTCATCAGAAAACCCCCTTGGACTGCTTGTCTGATTTTCCTTCTTCCAAAGCTTATTATGCTTAGTTAATAAAGCACCTTCAGACATGACATTTACTCTATTCAAATGTCTTTTCTCATTAGCTTGCAGAGATCCCATCAACTCACACAGAGTGAGAGTATATAAATCTTTACTTTCGTCTATAGCATCAACTTTGGAATCAAACTTTGCTGGCAAAGACACCAGCACTTTGTTTACTATCTCTGACTATCACCAAGTATCCTCATTTGGTTGACTATTTCATTCAGCTTTTTTATGTAAGCTTGAATTGGTTCATCTTCCTTCATTCTTAGAGCTTGAAAATTTCTTCTAACAACTAGGAGCTTAACGAGGCTAGTGACATAACTTTTAACTTGAGAACAAATTTGACATGCATTAATACCAAGTTGGAAGGATGGAGATCTCAATTTTCTTTCTTATGGTGGAAAGCTTATTTTGATTAAACATGTTGTCTCTTCTGTCCCATTACACTTACTTGCCTCTAGCTCTGTCCCTAAAAGTGTGTTAGGCTCCATAAAATCTCAGATGGCCATAATTTTTTGGGTTCTATGGAAGGGACTAGAAGAAGACATTGGGTTTCTTCGTCGTACATGAGTAAGAACAAGATTCTGGGGGTCTGGCTTGAGTAGTTTATCTGACATGAAATTGGCTTTCAATTTGAAAAAGATTTGGAGGCTTTTACATGGGAATTCTCTTTGGTGCTCATTTATACATGCTAAATATTTTCATCATTTTCCTGTTTCATTGTGGTCTTTATCCAACTGTTCTAGGACTTGGATTGACATGGTTAAGGCTTATGCTACTTTTCTCTCTTCGCAAAAGTGGAGTGTTGGTGATGGTTCTAGGATTAGATTATGGCATGATGATTGGGGCTTGGTTGTTCTAGCCGATTTGTTAGAGGAAGGTTGTTATGACTGCATTCTTCAAGAAGTTGTGGAATCTAGAGAGTGGCATAAGGTTGGTCTTCAAGCTATTCCTTCCTTGTCTTCGAATAATGATAGCTTGGCTTGGACTCCAAGTAAGGATCGTAAATTTTCTATTAAGATAGCATGGTTAGCCATATCTAGAAAGGAAGGTCGTTTATTCATTACAAGCATCTTTGGAACATTTATGGTCCTCTAAAGGTAAAAATTTCCTATTGGATATTAATTTAAAACACAGTGGCAGTAGATAGTGATTTAAGAAGAATGGGGATCTCTCTTTCTTCTTTTTTCTCTTATTGTTCAAATAGAAAGGAGCTTGTCCGCCATATGTTCATTGAAAGTCAAATTGCCTATAAGATGTGGTCTTTCTTCAATGATATCTGTAGAATTGGAGTTCTTGATCAACCTGTTATTGATAGATATAATTTATGGTGATATTCAAGCCATACTTCTGGTCAACTTTTGAATATTATGTCCTTTGTTCAAACTGTTTTTTGTTGGGAGTTATAGCGGGAAGGAATAGGAAGATTTATGATGGCATTTACATGAATGCTAATGTGATTATGATGAAAATTTTGAGATGGATTAAGGAGGTTAATGCTTGTTTACTCAATAAATTTTATGTTTCTACTTTGGATAAGTATATTCTAGTTGAACTGGGATGTGCCATTAGAAATCAGAATGCTAGAGCTCCCGTCATTTGTTGTTGGATTCTTCCTTATGGTGTGATGGCTTTAAACTCAATGCAAAAAGAATAAACAAAAAAAATTACTGGATTCAGAATTACAAAATCTGAGTCTATAAATTACATACCTTCCTTCTTTCAATTAACCAAATATTAGCCATCTTCAATCTTTTGCTTCCAAAATGGGCAGTGCATGGCACTATTTTCTTTCATATAAGTTCTTACAACACTCTAGAAAAAGAAATAATTATTACAAAATTTGTTTACTCTTTATTTTAATAAATTTCAAGATAATGTCACTCTAAATATTTTTCTCTAGTGGAGTTTTGCATCAGTCTGGCTCTGGTTTGTGAGAAGGTGTATATGTCACATCCTCCTCCTTCTCATATGTATATATTAGTTCAAAGTGTTTGAACATTGATGACAACCACGCATCACTGTCAAGAGCCAAATGGTTGATAGTCGTCGTATAGATAAGAGAGAGCTTATATGAGCACATATAGCTATGTTATTAAGAGTTAACTACATATGTTACTATTTTGTGTTCTCGTAATATGGATTAATAATGCTAGTTTAGTGGGAAATTAATTAAATAAAGCATGCATGTTGAATTATATGGATCGATTTACATAAATTTCTCGTCTTTTTTTATTACATCTCTATTTTCTATTTTCCTTTTATTTTAAATTTATGGAACTATCTCTGATCTCAATTTATAAGTGATTTCAATGCTAGTTTAGCCATCGATGAAGGGTTCTACGCTCGAGTGACGGGTGATTTCAATTTATATACATGTACATGTTAGATTTTGGACAAAATAATGCTAGTTTCCCTAAATTTTTCCTTTTTTTTCTATTTATATCCCCAACCACATCCTAGAGCACATCACCTCCTATGTCTTTGACAACCGCTGCCCTTGAACTCTACCATTATCCCTTTGGTCTTTCACCTTAAGTATCAAATTTGGATTTCTCGGAATATTTAAATTTGCATTTCTCAGACACCATATTTCAATCTTAATTTTATAGACTCCATAAACAAGTAAGAAAAGAGAGGACTCTAAAAACAAGAAGAAATAGACGGTCTCTAAAGAAAGAGAGAATTAAAAGTTAAATTCAAACGATTATAGTGACGTGGAAGTAAGACTATCAAAATGGGCCAGTCTTTTTGATTCAGCCCATGGCTCGGCAAAAAGTCCGGCCCAATCTATTATAAATGGGTTTGGTGTTTATGTTTGGTCTGTTCGTCCCTGTTTAAATTCTCTAAATTAATTTTTTTTTCTTTTATTTTACTTCATCTCATATAATAATTTTTAAATTCTCTCACTCGAATTTAACTATTTTTTATATTTTTTACTAATACATAATAAAGTCTTTATTTAACCAAAAGTTTGTTTATTCATTTTTTTTTGTTTATTATATATTTTTTAAAATTTAAAAAATGGGCGGGCTCATAGGCCCTATTATAAATCCAACAGGCTTCTCGGAATGGGCCCATGCATATATTTATCAAATAGGCCGAGCCCGGCCCGTTTTTTCAAGGTTTAGTCCGACCCTACCTTGAATAGAAAAAAGCTCGGCTCGGGCGGGCCGAGCAGCCTGTTTTGATAGCTCTATATAAGAGATAGTACTTGATATAAGTTTAGGGTAGTGGGACAGTTGCCACCATAAAATTTTCAAATATTAAATTTTTATCTTTATTAAATTATATTTTATAATTTTATTCCCTTAATTTTTTATAAATAAATAATTTAAAATTAATAAATCCTGAATTATTTCTAAAAATAAATTTAATTTATTCAATTATTTTTTAAATAATATTAGGATTGAATAATATTTCATGATGAATCTAATTCTAAATATATACAATATTATAAGATTATACTATATATTAATTTCTTAATTTTAATTTTTTTTAACCAAATATAAAATTTATATATATATATATATATTATATTGGGTATAGAAAATTTTATTTATTTATTATGAACTTGTAATAATATATATATTGATTGTATCGGGAGCTTCACCCCATATTTCTAATCATTTCTTGAATTTTAGTATATAACCTACCTCCACTAGATGTATCAAAACGGATCGGCCCAAGCCAGCCTTTGAAAACAAATGGGCCGAACTCAGCCCAGTTCGTTTGATAACTATGTGCTTGAGCCCAGCCCAAGAAGTTCGTTGGGTTTATGGGACGAGCCCAAAACAGGCTGGGCTCATAGGTGTGACCCTTTTTTTAAATAAAAAATGAATAAAAACTTTTATAAATAAATAAATAAATTTTTTACTAAATAAAAATTTCATTATGTATTAATAAAGAATATATAAATTGTTAAATTCAAGTTGGTGATTTAAAAATTATTATGTAAGATAAGATAAAGTAAAAGAAAAAAAAATTATAGGAACTACAAAAATTTTAAAATATTCTTGTGACCCATCTCACTCAAGTGAAAGGAAAAAAAAAATTAAAATTTAGACGCTTTAAACATGCACAATTAAGCCGGGCTCAACTAGCCTAGAACGTTGGGCTGACGGGCTTGAAAGAGTGTCTAAACCTGTCTCATTTTGATAGCTCTAATTTTTACTATATTGAAATCCAGAATCTATCACTATTGGAAGGTTAGGTTGATGAATTATCATCCAAAAGTGAGAATTTTAGATTATTTATAGTTTCTTATACTTTTGTAAATGAAGTATACACTTAAAAAGTCTTGCCATATAAGAAAACATTACTATCAAAGAAAGAAAGGAAAAAGGAAAAGCAACAACTACCATTAAATTATCTTTTAAGAAAATTTCTTCCTCATAAGAGAGAGAGATTCTTAAATTAATTATAATAGTAGTAAACTAACAAAAACTGTCTATCATCATGAGCTCCGTAAGAAGACATCAAAATCTCACTGCATGAAAACTTCCCCTCCTAGTATAACTGCTAAACAATATTGACTAAAAATCTCAAACTAAATCCAAGAGCTATTAATAACATACAGCCTTGGTTAATTTGCATCTTAGCTTATATCTAGAGGCAAGAACTTGATCCGCTGCATTAATTCAAGTACTGCGATGTATTTATAGTACGGTACAGATTAAAGTTCAGTTGGACGGCACATGGTAGTATTTTCCCTTACACAAGCATCTGTAAACAGTTGGGCAAGACTCTGAAACGGAGCACTTGAAGCTCACCATTACCCTCTTGCATGGAAAGCATGGCCCACATGCATGCGAGCAGTCCGGCAAACTAGACCCAGTCGGATATAGCTCCATTCCAACTTCGTCTTTCCCCCCTTCCTGCTATATATACATTCATATATGTAGAACAAACCAAATACATAATAAATTTTCAGTAATTTTTTTAAAAAAATATACATATAAAAAAGACCTTCTGGTACGTTGGATTGTGAACTTGATGACTAGTACCTTCTTCGTGAAATTTCACTAACAATAGATGCACACATGAGAACAAAAAAGTAATGGCGTAAATATATGATAGAAAATGAAAAACGTAAAATAAGGTGCTTGTTAATTGGACTCCTCACAATCACAACGTGTATATAGTACCTGTCATTAGTAAGAAGAAGAAGAAGACTACAAAAAGAAAGATGCGTGGGCTGCGATAGTGTTCTTCATTAACAAAAATTTGATCAAGATAGAAGTCGAGTGTTTGCGGAGGAATATAGACTACATGGATGTTAAAATATATATGGTTTTAAATGCACTTCACGCGAGCCACGGGCATCATTTGAAAGGCTTTCACATGTTTTGACAAGTCACCAAAACTTTTAACTAAATTTTGAATCCATTTGCCTTAAGTGTTGAGGATTCCTTGGTTCCTTTCTTCATATCCTTAACCTAAGAACTGGAATACTTAACTCCTGCCATTTCAGAAATTCATATCATCTCAACCAAGCATTTGCATGAAAAATATTTTTGGATCCATAAAAGCCATAAAAGTGTGAGCGGGCTAGCAATACTATTTGAGCTGCAAAACTCATTGAATTCTAGTGAGGTAAACTCCCTATCTCGGTCAGTTCAAAGATATAGCTTTTTTCGAAGTAATGGCAAACTACCAACTTGGATATAAATAACTATAGACATGGATAGATATGGTTGATATTTAATAGACCACTAATGATGTTTAGTGTGTTGAAAATATATTCGACTTCTAAAAATAAGTTTTTAGAGTAATATATAAGAAAGATTGAAACTTAATTTTTACATCAGAATTAGATTTAATATATAATAAAATTAATCGTCATATGTTTCAAATTATCCATAAAAAAAAAAAAATTATATGTAAGTTTAAAATACTATCTCACATCGAAGGAGCACATCAAAAGTATATATTATATCTGGAAAAAAATCTTAAGAACTTAATATATAAATTATTTAAACTTTTACTACAAATTGTTTATCAAAAGAAATCTTCAAACAAAACTTAAGTTACTGGAGGAGCTATTTTTCCACCCATCCTTTATATTTATTCTTTAATTTTTTTATTTTTTATTTTTTTCAATCATTTTTGTTATCATTCGAAGATTTGTTACGTTTATGTTTGAATACTTTATTGGAGGGAGGCCTCCGTAGATTTCTTGGCAGAAATTAAAAGAAATATAATAATTTTTAAGGGGTAGAGTTGGAACTTTCAAGTTTTGGACTTTTAAATTCTGATTTATTATTGATTTTCAAATTCTGGACAAATTTGTATATTTATTTTGCAAATGGGGGTTAATTTATAATTTTAGAAATCATAACAAAGATATACTTCATGGGACATAACTGTAATTATCCATTCTAATTCGAATGAATGATTGAGTTCAGAAACTAATTGCCTTCCATTTATTACACGGACTTGCTTCTTCACCCACTTAGATTTTGCCACGTCATATCACAAATTAATTTGCCAACTTCACGTATCGACGTGTCAACTTCTGGGACGACAATTTGATCGAGCTCCCAATTATTCAGGTAAACCATGTTAACTTAGAAGTGCCCTCACCACTAAAAGACCTTCCACGTATGGTGCATATTACGGTGCTACAGTGGTCCAGCTGTATTAGATCAGTACAAAATACCAAGACATGAGGCCGCATCTACGCCGGAGAAAGCGTAGTACGGCTATGTTGATCTCCAATGTATAAAGAAATACGTAATGGGAGTGGGTCCCCCCTAATTTTCCTATTTTACTATTTTCCTTACTCTCGCATTAGTCTGCACATCTTCATTTCAAATTATATCCTCTTCTTCGTTGTGGCTTCTCACTTATACTCTTTGGACGCGACCACCTTCTTCAAGTCTTGATTCCTGCAATTTTCTTGGAATTTGATTGATTAATTGCAGAGGTCACAGCTCGTACTTCTTTTCTTCTTTGGTTTCTTGGATTGCAGAGGTCACAGTTGATAATATTATTACTTCTTTTCTTCTTTGGTTTCTTGGATTGATTTGCATGGTCTCGGCCGTATCTTTATTATTTGAGGTACCGACTTACTTCTTTTCCATACTTTTTTTTTTGTTGATTTTAGTCGTTTCTTTTTGGAGCTGAATTTGGCAATTTCTTGGAGGTGAAATCTAGTATCTGAAAGGGGTAATAGTTCAGATTTATCTGGTTTGATTGTAGATTTTAGCAGATTTGGTGGATTAGGCTATAGAATTTGCGCGTGGCCTCAACGTTTTTCTTGATTCAACTTAGGTAGTGTTTTAGATCTCGTTACTGGTTATTCTTGATCCAAAAAATTGCGATTATTTTTATTATCTTGATTATCTGAATTTCAGTATCATCGTTCTCTTAATTAGTTAAGCCGTCTTCAACTGCTAAATTTGGTGGACTGAAATATTTTGAGTCTGTGATTTTAGTTTCCGGACTTGGAATAAAGTAATTTGATTTTCTTTATTTTTATAATAAGTTGGTTGATCTTATGGTTTGACTATGGTGTTTGAGACTCAAAACCAATGGTGTTTAGTTGTTATATTATTTATTTATTTCATCAATTTTCAACTAGAAAAACTTTCAAGTTATACCTTCTTAAGTTATTTTGATTTATGTGCATGCGCGCGTATAAAGTATCAGATTACTCTAAGCTATTTCTTTGTCTTGTTGGTATCAGATTTTAGTATGTGTCATAACTGTACCATGGAGAATGGGGATTCCCTTAATTTAGACAAAGGAGGACCCATGCCTTCTGGCAAAATCTGTGGAGAGAAACAGGGGTGGGAATATCTAAAGCAGGCTAATGCAAGCCCAATAATAAGTCCTGTGCCTACCCTGTCAAGCTGTGATAGCTCCATCTCTAGCTTCAGTAAGTTCTCCATCTTGCTAGTCCTTCAATATAATCTGGTTATATTTCTTAACTGCGAAATATAGGCTAATATGCTGCAATGATTTTCCTCTGTGTTTTCAGGTGATTATTCTGTTGAGTTAAACTCAAATGAAAGGTGTGTAACTGCAACATATTGGAAATTTTGTTCTGTATTATGCTGATTATCGAATGATACTTTTGCTTCCTTATTCTGTTAGGGATAATCAAGCAGGTCCACTAGGTAGGAATCATGAAGATCTCAACTGTAGGTTAGATTTGAAACCACATCAATCAAGTAATGGATGGAGAGAAAGAGATGTTATAATACAATCAAATCACAATCAAGAAGCACAAACTAGCAGTCCTGGAGACTGTAAGAGATCAGTAAATGAGGCTGACAACGATCTTCCTCTTTATGGTGAGATGGATCCTGAAATCTGGGAGCCTCCTGGACCAGAGGACCCTGAGGATGATATGGATGGTAGTGTAGCTTATAGTGACGATGATGAGTGTGGTGATGGCACAGTATGGGGAAAATCAAGTTCTCTTAGACACTCAGGAGAAGAAGGAAGTGGTGGCTACAGATTAAAAGAAGAAAAGAAACGGGTGATGGAAGAGGTTAGAAATGGAAAATTTAAGGCCATCGTATGTCAACATATTAAATCCGTTGGAGTTGTCCCCTATGGTGAAGATGGTGAAAGTTGGTTGGATATAGTGACTTCTTTGTCATGGGAAGCTGCTTCATTTTTGAAGCCTGATGCTGTTTATGGTAAGGCAATGGATGCAAGTTGTGATGTAAAAGTGAAGTGCATTGCAACAGGTTCTCGCAGTGAAAGGTATAGTGCCTTAATGGCAGAGAAAACATATATGTACCTGTACGATGTAAATGCATTTCTAACCCGACTATGAGTAAAGTTAAACTAAATAATGGAGATCTGAATTATGGAGACAGATGGAGGAAACCAAGATTCTCTTTTCACTTTCTGAAGGAAGTTATTTTTTCAAATTGGTATAATATATGCATACTTTTCACTTCAATTTGTTTATGGTTTCTAGAGGAGCTTGCATATACGTAATATCTTCTCTTTCTAAAAACAATTTATTTTCAAGTTGGTATCGTAACACATGAAATGCGCTGCACCGAAGAATACACATGGGGAAAGAGTTGACTGCTCACAAAGGGCTACTTCACATCTAGTAATCACTTCTGAATACAGAATTCCCAAACACCTCTTTTGGAAAGTGATTGGCAGAGGAATTATATTGCTTTCTTTCTTCTTTGTGGAACCTTAACTCATACTTTCTTTGGCAGTCAATTTATCAAAGGTTTGGTCTTTAAAAAGCACGCAGCGCACAAGCACATGCCAACTAAGTACAGAAACCCAAGGTTGCTGCTGAATAAAGGCATGCTTGGTCACTCTTCAAGTGGGTTATCATCATTTGATTCAATGGATCAGGTATGTTAGACTTAGGATCTTATAGCTTTTCTTCCATAAGCAGGAAGTATATGACTACTTACGCTGATCATTTTTCTTTTTTTATTTATTTTATTTTATTTTTTAATTTTAATTATTTTGTATTGGGGGATTAGGAAAAGGATCATATGATGAAGTCTGTAACTGAGATGATTGAACTCTGCAACCCTAATGTGGTGTTAGTCGAGAAAACTGTTTCCCGTGATATCCAAGAGTCTATTCTGAAGAAGGGAATGACACTAGTGGTTGATATGAAGCTCCATCGATTAGAGAGAATTGCTCGTTGTACTGGTTCCCCGATTTTATCACCTCAAGATTTGATGAATAAGAAGTTAAAACAATGTGATTCCTTTCATATCGAAAAATTTGTAGAGGAACATGCTGAATGTGGCGAGGGAGGAAAGAAGCCAAGTAAAACATTAATGTTTATTGAGGGATGTCCAACACGTCTCGGTTGTACGGTTAGTACAATGATTCTAATAACAGTCCCTCTATGTTGATATTGGAAAGTGTTATTTAACAATGAAGAATACTGGGGGGACTATATTTTAAGAGCCTCTTATGCTATTATTACTTCTCACAGTACATAAATCACATGTATATTTCGAGAAGCACTTAGCCTATATTTGTCGGTATGTGCTTGCTGTCGTAGTGTTTTCACTTACTACTAGAATAAATGTTCACTAATTTTTTTATGATCCAATTTTCACTATATGTTGTAGTGGAATTGAATGTTTCCATTAGCATATTCTATTGCTGGACTGTCTTCTTGATAATAGCATACTGAAATTGTGTTTCAATTGTCAGATTTTGCTCAAAGGAGCCCACAGTGATGAGTTGAAGAGGATTAAATGTGCTGTGCAGTGTGCAGTAGTTATGGCCTCTCATTTAGTACTTGAGAATTCTTTCCTTGTTGATCAGAGAGGAATGTTTTCTACAATTCAAACTGGAGTGGCAAGTATATTTCCGCCTTATCAAGTGTTCAGTGAAGTAGTTTCTGGTAATCTAAGTGTCAATACTGTTAAGGAGTCAACTGCTGGAAACAGTTCATCTACAATTGATTTATCGATCAATGGAATCCAGGAGGGAGGCTTTGACAATCTTAAGTTTGAAATAGAAGGTAATTCCACGATCTTTAATCAGCCATACAATCCGGCTATCTTATCTGGGTGGACATCCCTTTCATCTTCTCTGAAGAAAGTTATAGATGAACGTATCCCTTTGGAAAATTCTTATTATAGCTTTCATGGAAGCAATCCCGATACTGAGACTGTAAAAGATGTTTCTGTTTCAAGTACACCCGAAGCGAGTGATCATTCTGATTTGGAAATTAAAGGTGGTTCTGATGACGAGTATTCGGTTATAGCTGAACAATATAAGCATCTGCCAGAGGTTTCTGATAAGCCCCCAGAGATGGAAAAAGACCTCATTCAAAATAAGGACGACACCAACACTGCACTTGATTCTCAAAGTATTCTAGTTTTGATGTCTGTACGGAATTCCTTGAAAGGGACTATTTGTAAACAAAGTCGCTTTTCCCATATCATGTTCTACAAGAACTTTGATATTCCTCTTGGAACGTTTCTGCAGGAAAATTTACTTAATCAGGTTTCTTACATAACCATTTAGTTGAAATTATAACTTATTTCTTCCACTATTTACAAATATATGTATGTTGAATTGGGTTGAACAGCTGTGTCATCAGAAGCAAATCTTACTTCAAAGCTTCTTGTTACTAGATAGTTCTCGGGATAATATGAATAACGAAGGGTTTTGATTTTTTCGTCACTCTAATAAGCAAAAAGAAGTCTAAGAGATGCCTGCATGTAGTTGGTTGGCTAACTATCTCCATTATATACAAGTAATAGAGTGCTGCATTTGCAGAGAAACAAGTGCACCACCTGTGACGAACTGCCTGAAGGTCACTCTTACTATTACGCGCATCACAACAAGCAGCTTACGATACAGGTCAAACAGTTTTCAGGAGGAAAGAGTTTGCCTGGGTATACAGAAGGAAAAATTTGGATGTGGAGTCGTTGTGGAAAATGTAAGTCTGGGAAGGGAATCGCAAATTCCTCAAAGAGTGTTTTGCTTTCTTCTGCTGCTCGGTGTCTATCATTCGGAAAATTCTTGGAGCTTAATTTCTCCAATCACTCTTCATCTAGTAAATCATCCAGCTGTGACCATTCTTTGTTGAGGGACTTCCTTTGCTTTTTTGGGTATGTATACTCTTTACTCGTTAGATACAACACTTGTTGACCTTAGGCCAAAGGATTAAGTAGGGGGTAGGCTTGCCACATCTAGAGTAGAAGACCTATTTTCATTATCTCATTTCACAAATAGTTTTCATCCTTTCAAAAAATGATTTCCCTACTACTAGTCCATATGCAAACTTTCATTTTAAATGCGATGGAAAGTTGTAGCTTTTATTTAAAAAGTAAAAGATAAATTTTCTTTTTTGGTGTGGTGCGGAATATGGTATGGGATAGGTTGGGACATGTCATGGGCATATGGTAATGCAAATCATTTTATTGATGATAAATATTTAATTGTTTACATTTAGATGACCCAAGTTTCTTGTCTCACTTGGTCCTTTGATTGAAGATTGGGCAACATGGCGGCTATGTTCAGATATTCAAATGTTGCAACTTATACAGTCTCTATGCCACCTCAAAAGCTCGAGTTCAAAATTTCAATTAGACCAGAGCGGGTCATGAAAGAAACTTATATGGATGTATGTTTTCTTTCTCCGGCTAATCTTGTTTTGTCATGTATAGTTAATCTGATCTTTTTCTTTTTTTCATATATTTTTTTTTGGTTGTTGTTGTTGTGTGTATTTGTCATGCTAGGTAAGAAAGAAAGGAGATCTCTTATTCGCAGAAGTTGCAAACTGTTTGAAGACGATCAGATCTCAGTTTGAAAGCTCAACTACAAACCTTGAAGGCTCTCTTCAAGAAGTCTCTCTGGTTGAAGAAATTTTAGATAAGGAAAGATCTGAGTTTGAGGTCTGTTCTCTATTTTTTTTACTTGATATTTTCTGCTACACAGCTCTTAAATTTAGTTTCACACACTTTCTATACTTACATTCCATGTTAAATATGATCAAAGTCGCCTTAGAACTATGCTCTATGGAATCAGGTGCTCTTTGGATTACTAAACTTTGCTATTTCCCTTAAAGATTTCAGAGTTTAGTCCAAACTGCAGAACAATACTTGCTAAACAAATATCCTTTTAGTAAAATCTGGGCATGTCCTCAAATTTCTTCCGTTGTACTGTACTTATCCAGAAATAATAAATTAAAGTCCTAAGGCATTTGGCTATTCCAGCCGTATCATTATATTTTATTCTTGACATTCCTATTTTTCTTACATTTTTTTCACAATTATTTTTCACGATGGATTGAAGTTTCATCTTTTCTGTCAAATAACTTAATCATCCTCACTCTTTGGGTAAATGGAAACCAGGTTAACCTTCAAAATGTTATTTCCAAGGATGCAAATCCTGATCAAGCAATTTACAAATTTCTTGTCTTGAACCGATTACGGTGTGAGCTTCTGCTTGAATCGTGCATTTGGGATCGGCGTCTGCATTCACTACTTGCATCAGAACGAGTATATTCAAAGACGAACAGCGGTGTTGATAGGGGAAGTGAAAGGAGAGAATCAGCTGAATATGGCTATGTAGCCAGTGATGAAAGCCCCAACTTAAATGCTGAGTCCTATAATTATCAAGAGCGAAACAAATTTTTGGTCAAAGAAATTCCAGTTGAAGGTTGTGATAAAGAATGTGGAGGAGGTGATCTATTAAGCGCATCTTCTGTTGCTGAAGTCATAAAGCCACCAATTGAAGATGGTCCAAGCCCAAAGGGATTCTCTGATGAGGAGTCTGTTCAAATTAAACCAAAGGGCTCCATTGACAGTCATTCTGACGATGATAGCAGTCACAAAGAGAGTTTTAATTCACATAATCATTTACAGTTGCAACGGACCGTTATGAATTCCACTGATTACGAGTATACCAATTCCATGACCATAAGAGATATTTCAAACGAAGATACATTGGGCCATCCACTGGGATCCAGCTCAGGAAATTCTATTGAATGGTTCTGGAGTCCATTTGCAGATGTACGGCAGATTGAACTTGATCTCTTACAGAGAAGTTACTTACCAAAAATTGAGTCTATCAGCAGCTATATGCGGAAAAACTTACCCTCAGCTTATCAACTGATAATTGATGAAGCAAGAAGGCTGCACATTCCTCTTGGAACAGATAGTTATATTGTGTCTGACTATGAGACTGAACTCTCAAGCATCATCGCTTGTATGATGGCATTGTTGAAAGATCAACCTATTCAGACAGAAGTTTTTGATTCTTATAGTAAGTCCAAGGGACGAGGTTTTGCAAAATCAAGTGAGAGTTTACAAAGCCTGAATCGTATTCCCTCTAATAGCTCTTCAGAGTCTGATTCAGTGCATTCTAGCACAAGCAGTATCACAGAAAAGTCACACTTTTCTAGTTTTGATGGGTTGATTTTTCTGGATTCCTTGGTTCCAGAGACTTTTAAGCCTACAGAACACGAGGGGATTGCAAAATCATTTGGAAAGGGTAAATACTTAGTGAATTGTCCGTACTTCAGTCGATTTAGGGATCTTCGGAGTAGATGCTGCCAATCCGAGCTTGACTATATTGCTTCTTTAAGCCGATGTAGGAACTGGGATGCCAAAGGTGGGAAGAGCAAATCGTTTTTTGCAAAAACACTTGATGACAGGTTCATCATAAAAGAAATTAAGAAAACAGAATATGATTCTTTTATGAAGTTTGCTCTGGAATACTTCAATTACATGAATCAGTCATATGAGGTGGGAAACCAAACCTGCCTTGCTAAAGTGCTTGGCATTTATCAGGTTTGTTGAATTCAAGACTTCAGAGTTTTCAATAACTTTTTGTCTTCATTCATTGTCTTTAAATCTGAATCTCTTTTCAGGTAACTGTAAGGCATGAAAAAAGTGGGAAGGAGACCAGACATGATATGATGGTGATGGAGAATCTTACTTTTGGCCGTAAAATTACTCGTCAGTATGATCTTAAAGGAGCTCTATATGCTCGGTACAATACAGCTACTGCTGGATCAGATGTTCTCTTGGATCAAAACTTTGTAAACGACATGAATTCCTCCCCATTGTATGTTAGTAACAACGCAAAGCGTCTCTTGCAGAGGGCTGTTTGGAACGACACAACGTTCCTCAATGTGAGTTTACAAAATTTCCCTATTAGATTTACTATTCACTGTCCCCGAACGAATCCTCTTGTTATATTTAGTCCTCTGTTTCACCATCTATAACCTATTTTGAAATTTGAATTTGGATTTATTGAAGACAAGATTCTGTGGGTCCTTTTAGTCAATTGTAGACACTAGTTGGATTTTAGGGGGCTAAACTGGATATCTACCCAAATGCATAAATGTTTAAGTTATCATCATAATATGAGAGGGTGTCTCACCGTTCTTTGTAAATTGTATTTGCAGTCTATCAATGTTATGGATTACTCCCTACTTGTTGGAGTTGATACTGAGAAACGGGAACTTGTATGTGGTATCATTGATTATCTTAGGCAGTATACTTGGGACAAGCAGCTAGAGACATGGGTCAAGTCTTCGCTTGTTCCGAAAAACGTTTTGCCAACTGTCATCTCTCCAATAGAGTACAAGAGAAGATTCCGGAAGTTTATGTCTACACATTTCCTGAGTGTTCCGGATCACTGGTGCTCTGAAGATTCTTCGGACCCATGTGAACTCTGTGGCGACAATGGTTCCTCCCATCATGCAAAATCACAGAGATACAAGAAGAATGGTTTGCCTTCTTCCTAGTGTAGATTATTTATTTTTTCTTCCAGTTTCTCCAATTAAGGGTGTTTGAAACTGTAAATAGATAGTTTTCTCAGCTTATTTAGCCTTCCATGAAATCCTGCAGTTTTTAGCAGATTTCATGCGATGGGTAATGTTCTTTTATAGGCCAATCTTGTCTAGTTTATAGGCCAATCTTGTCTAGTCTTTTTGGGCCTTTTTAAGTGTAAAAAGTCACAGTTAAGTAAAGTCAGTTTACTTTTGAATTTCAATGAAAAGCTGCAGATATTATTGACCTGACCTGCTGATGTCAGTATATAATTTGATGCCACTCTATTTAAGGAACTTTCTCAGGCTGATCTTCATCCGAGCTCTGTTACATGGCCGCCTCATTTGACTGCATTTGTTGTTTATTTATTTTTCTTTGTTGGTCAATTAGTGGTTTCAGAATAAGTCAAAAGCTAGCTGTTTTTTTGGGCACGCGCCTTTGAGGATGTTATATTTGTTTCGTATTCAAAGACAAGATTAAAAGAATATCGATTCTCTGATTTTCAATTGTAAAATTGCACTTTCAAGGTTCAGGCTCTCTCAACCGAACCCGCTTATTTTCGTAACCTTCTTTCCTTGATTGCTTTCACCATAGGCAGAGGGAAGAAAGCCAATACTAGCTCATATATACCAAATTGGTATCAGAGCTTGGCTATGGATCAGTGGGTGGAACAATTGGAGAAAACTATGGAAGTAGTTGAAGGCAGGAAGATCTCTTATGACAATTGACGGAGATGATCAACAAGGTCGCTATCTGGGTAGAATAGATTGCTAGCTAGCGCAACGAATTGACAGGGAACTCGTTTGTTTGCATGCACAATCAAGACGAAAGTGAAGGTTTTGCTGCACCCATGGGTACGACAGCTGCTCGATTAAATGCCATTGAGAATCGTCCAGGTCAATTTACTGGGTTGTACAATGCCAAAAATAGTAAAAATTGATTTCCGTCGCTGTGAAGGAAATGTTGACAATCATATGGCTAAGCAAGGCAGATCAATTTTTCCAACTCCACAGTATTAAGACAAATGATAGTGTGTCCCATTGGCTTCCTTTCATTTTAAAAGGGGATGCCCACCTTTGGTATCTGTTACTGAAGCAAGAAATGTCAAATGTCTTTAAACAAGGAATAAATCCAAGGTATGGCCCTAATCAATTACCTGATTTCTTTGGGGATCTCACTAGACTGCAAGAACATGAAGTGTGCAGCAATATCAGGATATCGCAACAAATTAGGCAAGTGAGCTGCTTTGTTGCTGGGTTACAAGACTCCATTCGCACAAATGTTAGGAATAACTGTTGATGCCAAAATTTATCTTAGTAGTATGTTCATCAAGTCGTACTTGCAAAACAAAGGAAATACAAAGGGAAGTAGGGAATATCACTTATGATTCTCCTCCGATACTTAAGTTAATAACATATTTAAGATAATTAATAATAAAAATAACGAGTTGTGAGCATTTCAACATGTACCTTAGGTGCCTCATAGATGAGGTATTTATAGGGCTTACCTAATATAGTTTTCTTGAGGTGAAAATCTTTATCTAATAAAATTCGGGATAATCTCCTTTGATTTGATAGGATCTGTGAAGTTTTCCCTTAATTTGGGGTGGATTTCCGATGTCTTAGGTAGTTGGTCAAATCCTCTCATCTAAGATGACTTTGGGCTCATCATGTTTCGCGCTCCTCAAGCGACGCCCTTAGTGACCCCCCCACAAGATGGTGAGTACTAGGCCATATAGGCTATAAGTTCGACCTAACTTATGGGCTCATAGGATATACTTTAATTGAGGTATGGACTCAAATTCTCATTAGAGTGATATTTTTGTAAATATTCTGTGAATTTGTATTTTTGACCCTATCATTCAGCCCTTTGGCACAAGTCGATATTTCATATCGGGTTGTGACATAATTTCTTATCTATGTCCTTGCAAACTGATCGCCTTAGAATTCATCTGGGAAAGAGCTTTCTCATTGATTCATGTAAGAGGAGAGAAGAGTATCAATACACCCACGCATACTCTCTACTCTTCATCATTTCATTTTTTAAAAGAAAAAACCTCTTACTTTTCTGCCCTTTCGACGTATCGACCCATTGACTCTAAATTAAGAGAGATGTCCTTTGACCCTTCGACCTTTGACCATAGATCAATATGAGATCTCGGTCTATATCGCTCTGCTTCTCATATCGATAAGTAAGATGTCGGTCTGTGCATCTCAAATCGACATGCGAGATGTCGGTCTGTGTATCTCACATGTAACTCTAAGATGCTCTTTGTCCCTTCGACCCTTTGTAGAGATTCAAATTATGTGATACGTTGGTTGAGATGCCTATCGACCCATCGACCCTTCAACTATAATTTATGTGAGATGCTTTCGACTACAGACCGACATGAGATCTCGGTTTGTATCGCTCGGCATCTCAGACCGACATGTGAGATGTCGTTCGACCCTTCGAAAGAACTCAAATTATGTAAGACGTCGGTCTGAGATGCCCATTGACCCATCGACCTTTCTACTCATCGACTCTTCGACTATAATTTATGTGAGATGTCCATCGACCCTTTGATTGTTCGACTCAACTACTCTTTGACTATAATTTATGTGAGATGCTTTCAACCATAAACCGACATGAGATCTTAGTCTATATCATTCTGCATCTCAGATTAACATGTGAGATATCAGTTTGTACATCTCAAGAGTATATGTGAGATGTTAGTCTGTGCATCTCAAAAAGACATGTGATATGTTCTTCGATTTGGGAACTCGAGAACTCAGTCTAAGAAAGACCGACATGTCTAGAACTTGAGAACTTAGTCCGGATCAGGAACTATAGATCGAAAACTCTATCTAGATTGAGAATTCGGTCTAGATTGGGAACTCGATCTAATTTCATATTTCAAATCAGGAACTCGGTTTGGATCGAGAACTACACATAGAATCTAGGTCTCTAAATTTCAATTCAGACCGGTCTCTAGATTTCAAATTCAGATTTCAGATATTCATTCAGACCGATATTCATATCAAATATTGATCTCTATATTTCAGATTCAGATCGGATGTGAATAGTCATAATCATTCGTCAACATTCAGATAAAAAAAGAGAAAAAAGAGAGTCGCAACTGTTAAGAAAATGAGAGAGAGAAATAATAAAATATAGCTAATAAATTAATCGTATTTCAATCTACTTATATTTTTATATATTTTTTATGATGTGACACATTTTAACTTTAGATCTATAAAGTTGTCCGAGATTTATATATAAATATAAATATAAAATAATAAAATAAGGTCTGAACCGCTATCAAATATATATGACTTGATATGACTGTGTCATAGAGTAGAACAAGCCTCGTGGACAAGTTGTTATTGCATGTATGATGTATATTAATTAACTATTATTATACACAAAGAATTTGAGAAACTGATTAGAAGCTGGCGATCTAATAACAAGTTGGCGCTATTTCGAATTTTAGTTTCTGCTCTTTTCCCCCAATTCCGAGAATTCGTCGAGAAAAATACACAAGAAAATCTGACGATTCAAGCCTCATAATCGGAATCCAGATTTTTCCAGCTTTTCCTTAAGACTTGTTTTTGATTCGTTGCTCTCATCGGCCATCGCCATGTCTGTTCGTAGACGAACCTTGCTCAAGGTCATTGTTCTTGGTGACAGCGGGTAAACTACTCTCAAGCCTCTCCTAGGGTTTTTCTTTTCCTGCAATCTGTGTTTTGACCGTATATCCATGTATTTTGTATAATTTGATTAATTTCAAAGTGTGCGATCGTATGTATCCGTCTTAATTAGATGTCGATTTCTTTCAATGGCAGGGTTGGTAAGACGTCGCTGATGAACCAGTATCCTTCAGCTTTCGAATTTTAATTGATCTTTTCTTTTCTGAGAAGCTTTGCGTTTCCTTCTAAATCTGGATTTTTTCCTTAATAATTCGTCTCTTGTTTTGGTTTGACCGTATTTTTAATTCAGGAAATTTGTTTCCTGATTTGTTTCCTTATCTCAGCGGTGTCAATTCGTTGTGATTAGACCACATTGTCACAGATCATATGGTTCAGAGCAATTTTCTGGCAATTTATCTGTAGTGCTCAGGACCAATTCCTGTCTCCTGTTGCAGTCATAACTGAGATTTTCTTTTTCTTTTTATTCTTTGGGACTTTTTGAATTCATCTTTAACTAGTAACTTAGATATGTGCACAAGAAGTTCACCCAGCAGTATAAAGCTACAATTGGTGCTGATTTTGTCACCAAGGAACTCCAAATTGACGACAAACTCGTCACCCTACAAGTAGGATGTTTTGGTCAATCTTCTTTTGATACTCTATCTAGTTCGAACATAATATATCCCTGTGAAGTTTTATCCTAATAAAAGAGACTTTGGCATTGCATTTCTAGATATGGGACACGGCAGGGCAAGAGAGATTTCAAAGTCTTGGAATTGCATTCTATAGAGGGGCTGATTGTTGTGTTCTGGTTTACGATGTTAATGTGATGAAGTCATTTGATACTCTCGACAGTTGGCATGAGGAGTTTCTCAAACAGGTGCACTGAAATTTCTAATTCCTTATCTGATTAATGGTTACGTACCTGCAGTTTTGGTTGCTTGTTATACCTCAATTACTAAGATTCATTACACTGCATAAAGGGAAAATACCTAACGTTCATTTGCAACTTTGGTTGCATAGTGCAATATCTTCAAATTTATATTTAACATTGACTTGTAGTGCTTGCCTATTAAGAATTCAAGACGGATATTTTGAATTTGTAGAACTAGGGTTGATACAAAATTTGATTCATGGGTTAAGGCCAAAAGTTTAGGATTCAAATCTGGTTGCAAATAATTTATATCGACCACTAACCTCCCACTGGTAAGTTTCCCAGAATCACACACAAGGGAATATAAAACACATAACTTTACTGGGTGGAGAGAAACCAAACCAGTACCAAATCTGTAGACATCCTTCTTTTGTAATTGAAAGCTTTAAGCATTTAAATTTGACCCCAAAATAATAAAGTTTATAAGCTTTTATGATTCGTAATTCCTAGAATTATTATATAACATTTAAAATGGATTCTTGAGGTAACTCTAATCTTGACCATCGATTATGGTTTACCTAACATAAAATTAAATCCCTTTAAACTTGGGCCTCTAATAATTGGAAAAAAGAAAAATCATAACTAAATATGAATAGTAGGTTAACAGTTTCCATGAACAATAACTCTAAAATGGTTCTCATGAAGCTCTGGACTGCAGCCACACCAGTATGAAGCTGAGGTTCTCTTTTACATGGTTGATGATGTTATATTCTGTAATTCATATTTTTATTTACTAGAAAATCCTCTTGTACTCGTTTAAATGTTAACATAAATGTTGTTCTCTTCTAGGCGAACCCACCTGATCCAATGACATTTCCATTTATATTGCTTGGAAACAAGATTGACATTGATGGTGGGAATAGTCGAGTGGTAAGTACATACTTGTCAAAATTCTGTTGTACAGTTCTTCTTTGTATGTTAGTCTGATTATTTTCTTTGCAGATCTCTGAGAAGAAAGCTAAGGACTGGTGTGCCTCAAAAGGGAACATTCCTTACTTTGAGACATCAGCAAAAGAGGATTACAATGTCGATCCTGCATTCCTTTCTATAGCAAAGACTGCACTAGCCACTGAACATGAGCAGGACATGTAAGTATGCTGAGATAATTTACTTCTTCCCAAGATTAAGTCTGCAGATAATACACCCATTACACTTTAGTGTGGTAGAAGATGAGTATTAGATTTTGTTCTATCACAAACAATGGAGAAAAAAGGTATGTTCATATATTCTTATGTTCTGTACAGAAACTACTATATATAGGTTAGATACAAACCTAGGAGTAATCAATAAGAAATCTGTAGGAATCCCTAGAATTATGGAGTCTGTTAGACATGCCTATAATCCTGCTAACATAAGCCTACAAAGAAGGAAAATATATAATTATTCATATATTCCAACACTTCCCCTCAAGCTGGAGAATAGATGTTCTTCAATCCCAACTTGCTAATTAATGTCTGGAAATTGTGACTAGCTAACCCTATTGTTAACACATCTGCTAGTTGTCGTTTTGTCGATACATATGACGTGCAAATCAATCCACTATCAAGTTTCTCCTTTATGAAATGTCTATCAACTTGCACATGCTTGGTGCGATCATGTTGTATTGGATTATGTGCAATGTTGATAGCTGACTTATAATCACAATACAAATTCATTGGCTTCTCCATCGGAACTCTGAGAGATCCTTAAGTATAATTTCCAACCATAGTAATTTACAAACTCCTAAGGCCGTAGCGTGGAACTCAGCCTCTGCACTAGATCTTGCAACCACTGGCTGCTTCATGCTTCTTCATGTAATTAAATTACCACCAAGAAAAGTACAGTAACCTGATGTTGATCTCCTATCTACCATCGATCTTGCATAATTAGCGTCCGTATGTACTTCTAGATTCATTCTCGACCCTTTCTTAAATAGTAACCCTTGTTCGGGACTAGACTTCAAATATTGCAAGATTCTATGAACAACTTGAAGATGCACTGCCTTCGGATTGTGCATGAATTGACTTACTACACTTATCGCATATGCTATATCGGGTCTAGTACAAGACAAATATATTAGTTTCCCAACAAGCCTCTGATACATTCCTCTATCCACCATTTCATCATCAATTGCTTCCCCAAGTTTATGATTTTGCTCGATTGGTGTCTCCACCGGTCTACACCCTGTTTTCCCGGTCTCCTTTAGCAAATCAATTACATACTTCTGTTGTGTGACAAAGATTCCCTCATTCGAGTGAGCGACCTCAATTCCTAGGAAGTACTTCAGCTTAGCAAGATCTTTTATTTCACTATTCAGTTTTCTTGTTTTGCAGTGGCTAACTTTGTCTTGAATACATATACTTGGGCTGCATCGGCTACGTTTGAGTAGGTTTGTTGGATTGCCTCCCAAATTTCATGAGCAGTGGTCAAGAAGATAACTGTATCGCTTATCTCCGGTACCATAGAGTTCCAAAGCCACGATATGACCATAGAATCTTCTTCATCCCACATTACGAACCTCGGGTCCTTCTTCTTAGGCCCTATTCCGAGGAGATGACTAATCTTATCTTTCCCTTTTAGATAGGTTTGCACAAATTGAGACCACTTCAGGTAGTTGTTTCCATTCAGCCTGTATGTGGCTCGAATGTTCTGCAGATCTCTAGAACCCTGTTGGGTTGTAGACTCCTCCGACAGAGGGTTGCTGGTTGTCGAATCATCCGACACCTTGATGGTCGGAATAAGCTACGACTTTAAGGTCGTGATATTGATGAATTTATTTCTCCAAAAAATAGCCTAGGGCTTTGATACCCATGTCACAAACGATGGAGAAAAAAAGTATGTTCATATATTCTTATGTTCTGTACAGAAACTACTATATATAAGCTAGATACAAACATAGGAGTAATCAATAAGAAATCTATAGGAATCCCTAGAATTATGGAGTCTGTTAGACATGCCTATAATCATACTAACATAACCCTACAAAGAAGGAAAAGATAATCTTTCCTAATATACATAAATTATTCCTATATTCCAACATGTTCTATGCTTTTCTAACTGACTAGATCTTTCTGTGTGCATGTACCATATATATCCAGACATTTTGCATTGATGTTTATAACTTGCTTCAACATTGTTGTCTTTCTCTTGTCGGTCACTTTTTCTATCCTAAAAGGATCATTCTGATAAGCTTTAAACTCATGCATTCATGTTTACTAATTTGATTTTCATCCATCCCTTCTTTCAAACATTTGTATATTTTCATCTTTTTTTCTTTTTCACTTGTAAAGGACAAACTTGATAGTGAGGAGAAATCTAGAGGTATCATACACAATTTCAGTATTCACTTTCATCCGAACAAACATTATGAGAATTTATATGAAAAAGGGTGTGTCGACATGGAATGATCTTTAAAGGTTCTGGTGACAAAAGCTCAAAGTGAAGAAGTTTTGAAATGGTCATTTCTAACAACATATTGAGACTGTCAAGGCATGCTCATTTTTTATGATTTTGTTGCGATTGTTTGGATAGAAAGAGAAAGAAGAGGGGGGGGGGGGTCTAATATCAGCAGAAAGAGGGAAGAAAGTAGAATGAATAGAAAAGCTAATCAAATTAGTTAGGAAAAGAAAAATTACAGCTTCTGCGGCTCTTCTTGTCCATAGTCTTAGATTTATTATGAAATGTTTTGAAACAAGTACAGGGAACCACTTTGTTTTCTGATCTGATGCTTTTGGTATCAAACATTCTATATATATAATACAAAACATAGCAATCTCAGTCCCAAAGTATGGAGATTACAATAAATAGCAACTAAGACTCTTTGGAAAATACTAATTTTGAAAATAGACAAATCATATAGAATGAAACACAAACATTTGGAGATAATATTTGGTTCCAACACCTTTGATGATAATGTGATGGGCAGTGTTAGCATCCACTATCCCCCACCATATTCATTAATGTTGTTTTTATTAGGAGACAACTCAGAATAGAAGGAAAATGTTTCTCTTTTTTATACTCTAGGTCCCATGAAGGCGGCTTAAGCTTCAATAAGGTTAAATATTGCCCAATTTAACAAAACTCACCATTTCTTTAAGTGTAGAAAATCGGAAAAGGAAAAAAAAAAGCAATTGAAGTTAAAAAACCGATTCTCAAACCAAGTGAACCAAACTGCATTTGAATTTAAACGTCTAAGGATTAGACATGGATATTTTTTTTAGGAAGAGTTTATAATTATACATATGTTTTAACATTTATCATGAAATTGTGG
This sequence comes from Coriaria nepalensis, assembly GCA_027186245.1. Taxonomy (NCBI): domain Eukaryota; kingdom Viridiplantae; phylum Streptophyta; class Magnoliopsida; order Cucurbitales; family Coriariaceae; genus Coriaria; species Coriaria nepalensis. Next base: position 4,184,065 of record CP114500.1, on the reverse strand, counting down.
GGGCTATTCGGAAGATGACTGATCTTATTTTGCCAGTGCATCTTAACCCTTTAGCTGTTATGTCTGACCCCAAAATATTGAAGAGCTTTGCTGGATAGCCAATCATATTCTTAGCGTAAGAAAGCCCTACCATATTGCTGATCCTGTGATGAACTTCTATATGTCATCTTCAGCTTTCTTGATTTGTTCTCGTAATCTGGTACTGTCTGATTTTTGTTCTTTTTAAACCTAGTTGAATGTTTGCTGACGATGCTGGATGCATCTAGACATTGTTTGTTCTTCATCTCCACTACTTTGAAACCGCCTACTCTGCATACATGAACTCTGACCCTTATTTGTGACTTCTATTTCAGATATTTTCAGGGCATTCCTGAAGCCGTTACAGAGACCGAACAAAGAAGTGGCTGTGCATGCTAAAAATTTAGAGTTGAGTTGACGTAATCACCTTCCATGCTAATCTGCTTGATTCTTCTTCCCTCTTTCTCTCTCTCCTTATTTTTAATTATCTGTTTTTCTCAAACTAACTTTTGTTTGATCTGGATTAAGATCAAATCAGCTGTTAAATGACATGCTTCGCTCATATTTTCCACGTGAAGAAATTATATGCGCTTTTTTTTTTTTTTTCCGAAACAACCTTGAGAGTCAGGTATGGTAGGAACCTAAGCCTAAACATTTCTACTGTAAATAAATTTTAGTTTGGATAAGGAAGTGAATGCTTTTGTTGCTTCATGTAGCTTTTTCTCTTGCCCTTGAACACGATCATATGACGCTGGAATTCATCTTAATATGTAGGGAGCATTAACCTTTGTCTTGCGTGTTTGTCATTAAAAGTCTGAATTCTATTGGTGAGTGCTATTTCATGGGCAAGGACAATGAGCTTAAGGCAACTGTCTGAAATTATGTTTACTCTTACTGAGCACACGTTCAATGGCATATGTATATGTCCTGCTAATTTGTTTTCGATTACTGCAAGCTTAAATTTCCTGAAAATTTGGCTTCATAGGAATGTGGATGCATTTGTATGTTTGAAAAAAGATGCCATTTCTTCTTACATTTCAAGATGTAAGTCATGACTTGATTGATTGCTTGACTCAGTTATGCCACTTTAACCTTTCGAAATTTGGAATATATGTTTTTATTAGTTAAATCTCTATACAACACGCTAATGTATGTTTTCAGAAATCATAAATACGTGGAATGATGTAATATGTAGAGTTAGATATTTGCAATTCTGATTAATTGAATTTATGGTGTATCAAACCTACTTAAGAAATTTTCTTTTTTCTTTTCCTCGTTTAAAAAGAGATGGGAATTTGTAGAAAAGGGAGAATCTCTTGGATAAGGCGGTTGGGGATTATTTATTTATTGCGCTTAGAGGTAATAATTAGCATTATTTATTATGCTTAAAAGTTATAACTAGCATTTGATTTGTCTTGATTATATCGCCTTCATGTATCTTTTTTTCCATGTCACTAGACAATAATAGCAAAAGTGTAATTTTAAAACAGTTATAAAACAATCACAAAACTTGAGATCTGAGCACTCCTTGGTAACAATTTCTATATGTGATATGCGTTAGAACTTTGAACTACCCTGTATGTAGTGGAATTTAGGATTTCAAATTATACCTAATAGAGAAGCAAATGGTGTGATGTATGCCATGATACGATGGATGTATGTCACGATACGATGGAACCTAAAGATCTTCTACTGTATATTCTAACTAGTATTCGGTCACAGCATGGACTACGATTTATTGAACCTCTCTCAATTACGGCCTCACTATCTCTCTAAAATATCTATTTTGTGAGTGATACTTTCTAAAAAAAAAAATGTATTTTGTGACTGATATTAAAGTTACATAAATTCTGAATTATTAGACATATATAGATTATGATAGGGATCCGAGGAGCAATTGGAGTTATGTTTTTTGGTGTGACTAGTACCGGCGGAGCCACATCGGGGCTATAGGGGTTGTAGCCCCTAGTTTTTTTTTTTTTTTTATTAAAAAAAGTAAAAAAAAAATGTGGGTGTTTTGAGAGGTTTTGGAAATTTTGTTGTAAAATTGAAATTTCTTAAATTTATTAAGGAAAAATTGTGGTTTAAAAATTTAAAATTTATTTTACTATCTTTCTACCCTCTTCAATGTTCACTCTTCATGAGTAACATGACTCCCATTATACTATAAGTAGTGTTCCTTTTTTTTTTCCCCTTTTCTTTTTCCCTTTTTTTTTTTACTCAACTAAAGTTTTTCAACGTATTAAGATCCAATGATATTTTTTCTTAAAAAAAATAACAACTAATAATAAATATATAAAATATCATAAGATTATACAATATATTTAATTTCTTAATTCAAATTTTTTTATATAACCGGACATAAAATTAGTACATATATTACATATTAGACAATAAAAATATTTGTACATGTTTTATTATAAAATGTATTTTAAGAAAATTAAAAGAAAGTGTGGTGTGAGATTAATGGTGGAATTAGATGAGTAATAATGCATACTTGTGCCTTAGCATTAACATTTCTTCCATTTTTTACATTACTACTTAGTCTTTTGGCTTGTTTGTATAACTCATATGATCATCAGTCTCCATCTTTTTACCAATTTTTAAACCGTATATTTTTTTATAATGGCTTATTGCATCTCATTGTTCCACCGCTATGTCTCCTTGTCATGTCATCCCCTCCCTTTAGCTTCTCCAAGTTTTCCTCTCATCCCACTCCTTATATAGTTAGTTATGTGTTCAAAAAATTTATTAGTATCAATCTTATCTTTATGCCTTACGTTCTCACACCCGTGTCCTGCTACGACTCCAACTATATCATCAACATTTTTAACCAGAGCATCCTCTGCAATCTCATTCTTACAAGGTACATCGATAGTGTCCCCAACAGTGACCACCCTCTCAACTAAATTGATGGTGTTCCCAACATCACCAACCTCCTTGTTCACGGGATCAACCAAGATGACATTATTGACTGGAGGATCATCAACAGCTACAAATAAAAAAAAGGAAAAATAGGTAAGAATAAGAAGAATATGAGCAAACAAAATTGATTTGCATTATTGTGAAAAAAACAAACATGGTTTCATCACCGGCCAGTTTGAGAAACCAGATCCATCATCATCATACTATATGTAATAGGAACGCTATAATGCATTACTCCGTTTTTGGATCCCAATTCAATGATCCCAATTCAATTTCCAAAGAATTGTACAATTGTGCTACCTTTGCATCAAATGCATGAATCCCTTGGGAGGATCACGAGGAAAGGTATAATTAAATCAATGGATCATGAATTTATGCAATCTAAAATGATTACTTTGTCTTAGGGAAATTCATATGTTTAAGTTTATTACAACAAACTCGAGACTCTTTTGGAAGAGTTGTCAACTTTAGTCACCCTACCTCACTGCGAATGAGTTACAGCTACTTCCTATGGTAATATCGAACAACAATAAAAGTTGATTCAATTCTTGGCGCCCTTAAATGATAGCTACAGTGCCTTAGGCAACCGGATCTTAATGAATATTCCTTTTCCTAGTGTAAGCAAAGCTTTTTTGACGATCAATGATGAGGAAAGTAACGAGGTGTAGCACCTCAGCATTCTGGATCCACTATAAGTGTGTATACTAGTGCTTTATATGGATATTATACAAATAAGAACTCAGGATCCAAGCTAAATCAGTATGGATATAAATGACCAGAATGTGACAACTCTTCCATTTACTTTGCCAAAAGAAGGATAGGTTGTATAAATTGATTGTATATATAAATCAGTGCAGGCTGATTCAACTTTTGGAGCTGCAAATATTAGAAAACACTCCAGCATCTAATATGGCATGTATGGCATCTGGATTCCTTTCTATTACATCTAATGCTTTATGGATCATAGATATTGGGGCTATATGTCACGTAGGCTTTGAATTTAGCGCTTAAATCGCACCAAAGTCATGAATTTCAAATTCAAATTCAACTATACAGTTGCCTGATGGGTTAGCCTCTCCTATTACTCATATAGGGTCTGTCTCACTGTCTTCACTATTATGCCATCTAATGTCCTCTATCTTCCTCAATTCAAGCTTAACCTCGTATCTATCTCATAGCTCACTTCTGAGTTGAATTGCTAGGTAACCTTTTATTATTTCTTTTGCACATTTCAGGAAACTAGACTAGAACATTGCTAGGGATTAGTAAAAGGAAACATGGCCTTTACTATAAAAATTATCTTAAGCTTCTATTCTTGTCAATAATAGTCAAGATTCCTTACTTTCAACTTCTGTTTCTGTTAATTATCGAGACTCTTTATTTTGCAAATATTATGTGTTATGCTTTAACAAGCACAATCAATAAATACATATTAATTTCTTTGACGTAAAAGACTTGGTCACACTTTTCTTTCTAAATTACAACATATCACTAAGCTGTCTGGCACCATTAATAATGATGATATTACAAACTGTCCTATTTCTAAAATAATTAAGCCAACCATTCCTTAAAAGCTATTCTATCTTTTTTTATAAAAAAAAAACTTTTTTATCTTCTTCATGTTGACGTGTGGGAACCCTATAGAACCCACACACATAATGGCTCTAGATTTTTCTTAACCTAGTTGATGATTTCACATAGGTCACGTGGACCTATCTCATGCAAACTAAATCAGACACAACCACTACCTTAAAATCATTTTTTATCATGGTTCAAAACCAATTCAGCTCCTCTATTAAGGTTCGTAAAAGTGATAATGGAACAAAGTGTTTTTAACTTAGATCTTAGTACTTCTTATCATCTTTAGGTGTTATTCACCAAAGTTTATGTGTGTATACCCCCCCGCCCCCAAATAAAGTCTATGTGTGTATACTTGAACTAGCACATGCCCTTAAACTTTAATCTCATTTGCCCCCACAAATTTGGAGTGAATTCATCCTAACAACGACTTATATCTTAAAAGAGTCCCATCCTCTGTCACAAACAAATATCCTTTTGATCTCCTTTTTTCTCAAAAAACCTTCCCTCTCCCATCTCAAGGCTTTTCGATGTTTGTGTTTTGTTAAGAATTTAAATAATCAAGAAAGTTCACTCCATGTTCTGATGGATGCATTTTCATGGGGTATTCACTTACATAAAAAGGTTATAAGGAATTTCATCTTCAATCCAAACAAATCTCTGTCAAAAGAGATATCATCTTCTATGAAGATATGTTTTCCTTCTCCTTTCTAACTCCAAATGTTCCTACATTCCCTCCATCAGACATTCCATTTTCTAAGGATACTATTATTCATGCATCAACCTCACTTTCTGAAAATGTCCATATTCCTCAATCCTTCCATCTTGATAATGATCCCACTGATCATCCTCATCATTATATAGTTCCTGACAATGATCCCACTGATCATTCTCATCCATATGTATTCCCTTCCACATCCCTCAGAAAGTCATCTCGTGTCTCTCATCCTCCTACCTGGTCAAAGGATTACATATTTCCTAAGTTTAATTTTGTCCAGTACCCTCTCTTAAAGGTTATTTCTTATTCTTATCTTTCCAAACATTTTCAATGATTTATGTGTTATGTTTCATCCGTTACTAAAACTTCCTCATATTATGAGGCTATCAAGTATAAAAGATGGATTAAAGCTATGAATAATGAGATTAAAACATTAGAAGTTAATGGTATGTGGCAGTTAGTTCCTTTACATATGACAAAAAAAAGCAGTTATAAATGGGTCTATAATATTAAGCTCAAATCGGATGGGTTGGTTGAGAGGTTAAAAGCCTGTTTAGTGGCCAAAGGGTATAGTCAAAAGGAGGGTGTGGATTATACCGAAACTTTCTCTCCAGGTGTGAAAATGGTGATTGTTAGAACCCTTCTTACTATAGCATCAATAAAATAGTGATCCATATATCAAATAGACGTATATAATGCTTTCCTTTAAGGGGATTTTTATGAAGACGTGTACATGGTTTTGCCTAGGAGATATGCATCTCAGGGGGAGACTAGAATTTGCAAATTAACCAAGTCCTTATGGACTCAAATGGGCCTCACGTCAATGGCATTCAAAGTTCAGTAATGCTCTTCTTGATGGTGGTTTCGTTCAGTCTTAGAATGATCATAGCCTATTCACCAAGACAACTTCAACTTCATTTACGGTTCTCTTAGTCTATGTTGATGATATAATCATCACTGGAGACGATGCAGAAGCCAGCACTTCCACCAAGTCTTATATGCATTCCAGATTCTATGCCAAAGATTTGGGGACCCTCATATACTTCTTAGGATGAGATTTTTCATAACAAATCTTGCATTTGTTTATCTTAAAAGAAGTATGCTCTTATTAGAAGTTGGTCTCACTGCCTTAAAGTCATGCACCATTCCCATGGATCAAATTACCAAACTTACTTCCCTTGATTTTGACAAGGTCATTGATTTTTCTTCTGAGGATCCTCTATTGGATGATCCTTTCACTTACCAGAGGCTCATTGGACGTTTCATTTATCTTACTATGAAACATCCAGACCTCAGCTTCTTCGTCCAGCTTCTAAGTCAGTTCATGCACTCACCAAAGTTATCTCACCTCCATGCTGCCTACAAGGTTCTTTGCTACAACAAGTCATGTCATGGGCTTGGTCTTTTCTTTAGCTCCTCCGATCCTTTACATCTGGAAGCCTTCTGCGATTCTGATTGGGTTCATGCATGATCACGCCTTGCTCTATCATAGGTTACTACATTATGTTGGGTGGCTCTTTTATTTCTTGGAAGACCAAAAAATAGTCCACAGTCTCTTGTTCTTTAGCTGAGGCTGAATACTACGCTATGAAGCCATTACGTGCGAGATTATTTGGCTCATCAATCTCTTCCATGAGTTACAGATCGAACACCTTACTCCTGTCCCTTTGCATTGTGACAATTCAGTAGCTCACCAAATTACTGCTAATCCAATCTTCTACGTGCGTACCAAGCATATCGATATTGATTACATTACCCCTTGGTTCATGAGAAGATTCTTGAGGGTTTAATACGCATTGTGTCCACTCCTCTAATGAGCAGCCTGCAAATCTTCTAACTAAGGCTCTTGACAAATTTACAACTCACTCGCTTACTTTCCAAGTTTGGTGTGTTAGACATATTCCACCCCCAAATTGAGGGGGAGTATTGTTAGTTACCGGTTGTGTTAGTTAGATGGTTAGCTATGTTAGGTAATCAGTTAAAACGTTTTTCTGCATGTATAAATATCACTATATGTAATCAGTGTTAATTAATGCGAATATATTTTCATTTCAATCTTACTCTCCTCTTTCTACTTTCACGTAGCTGACAATCTTACAGCTTTTCATAAGCCAGTTTAACTAAAATGTTGAAGTTGATCGTGTATTAGGCACTCACTAATAGCCTGCGTTAGTCGATAAATATTTTTGTAAAACTTTATGAATCTAATAAGTGGTATGTATGTACGTAGTTATATTTTATAGGTCTATATTAAATTTTATGAGTTCAAATTAAATATTCATTCTAAAATAAAAGTTGATAAACCTATTAGAGTAAACTAAAATTATTTTGATTCAATTAGTAATTTGATATAGAATCAAAGTGTGACATAAAAAATTAAGCTGAAACATATCATCACTTTCATATCATATTATTAAAATTCTAATAATATAAAAATTATTTATTGTCTCATCATATATTATATCATATGTGATATACTCACTCAAAAATTACTTTTTATTATTTCAGAGAAGAGCCTACAATTCTTCCATATCAGTTATGATAGCATTTGTAATGTCGCTAAACAAAATCACGAACGCATTCCCAGCACTAACCGATGGATTTTTAACTCCATCTGACTTTAATATTCCCTCGCAGATACCACCACCATCGGACGCTACTTTTGAATCATAATTTGCACTCTCAAGATCCTCTTCAAGTTCGCCAAGTGCACTTTTAAAAGATGAGACCGCTGACTCGAGATAAAAAGCACAAAGTTTATAGGTTTCAACAGCAGCACCACCTTTCTTAACTAAATCGTCTGCATAAGTGTGGATGTTTGTAGAATTGGTTATGGCTAAATCAAGTGCAATTTTTGCGAGACCAAGTAGATCTTTGGCCGATGAGGTTAGTGGATCCGAGTTGAGAATTTCAACACAGATGGAATAGTTTCGGGTTTTTCCGCAGCTGGTTTCGACAAGTGAAGAAGATGAGGAGGGTGCTGGGGCTGGGGCTGGGGCTGGGGCTGGGGCTGGGGCTGGGGCTGGTTGGGCAAAAGAGGAGACGAGTAAAAGTGATGCGAGGGTAGCGATCAACAAGAAAGCATGAGGGTACGCCATTGGTAAGAAGAACTAGGAGCGAACGGAGATCGATATTGCGAAGCAGCCTTCGAGGGTTGTATTTGTACTTGAAGGCTAAAGCAAGGGTTTTTAGAGGGTGCTGCATGCACGCAATTGGCTACCCGCAATGTGTATATGGTAATAAATCCTCACGAAAAAAATTTGCCTCAGATCAATCCCGTAATTATTTCCTCATTTTGTTCCAAACGAGTTAAAGGTCTTATTTCCTCATAATTGCTTTGGTCGGTATTTACATCAATTCATCAGGTTTCCATGTTTAACCAATACCATTAACTTTGGTCAAAGAAAAAACCGATCCAGTATTCCCTTTGTTGGGTAAAAACCGATATTTGTTATTACTATTTTCTTATTTTCTCATTTTCTTATTTCCTTATTTATGTTACTTCTTTTTGAATTATTAGTGGGGTCAATTCACTTTTTAGTCACTACAAATTTTTATTAGTATAAATTCGTTCATATTTAGTCTTCTTGCAACTTTTTAATACTTATATAATTCAAATGAGAAATATATCAAATGTCATGTCACTACATAGTAAAATTTTGCATTAGTGTTACAACAGCGATGATGCTTACCTACATAATTGTCTTACCTACATAATTTGAAATTTTCAAAATGCTCCAATAGTTAGATCTTCATATATATCAAATACCGTATCGGCATGCACTGAGTCAAACTTGATGCAGAGTAGCCCTAAATCAATTCATCGCCGCAAATGGTGCCCTTTCGTCAAGCCAATTGCATGAGTAATTTCAGATGTCGCGCATTTTGTTTACGAGCACGAAAAACATTCAAGAATCATTCAAGAACATCTAAGAACAATAACATATCAAACATTAAATTAAAATAATAATTTTTACGCTTGCTAGTATGATTTAGGCTCTGAAACCATTGTTAGTCTACAAGTAACTCATCAGTGGAAGGGGTAATTTAAATTTTTTTTGATCTAATTCTTAACACGGATTAAACTCATAGACATACACCAAGATCAATCATACAAACATATATCAAATATATATTTAACAGAAAGTACATAGAAGTTCAAGAAAATTAAAAATTTAAGATCTAAGAAAACTTACCGATCTTAATACATAATCGAATGAATCTCTTTGCTCCTTCATCATGCTCGAATCCAATAGGAAGATTGAGGTGCCCAAGTGTTCACCCACTAATCTTAGTCTATGCAGTCTGATTTGCTCTATTTATTTTTTGCTCTAAAATTCATCATATTATTCAAAGAGTTTGTGGAAATGAAAGGGAAAAGTCTCCCTTGCCTCACTATAGGATTTCGGCTAGGAGGCAAGTGAATATCATATAATTTTCGACCACCTTAATGAGGTATTTATAATGCTCTAATAATTCTAAGGTTTCCCAATCACATTAGGTTTCCTTGTAGCATTAGGATTTCTTAACTTATTTAAGGAAACAATGGGTCAAACCGATTTATCGCAGCTGGTCATATCATGGGTCATAACCTATGGATATTAATCAATTCTTTGATTAATTTAGCCTATAAAATTCAATTAAAGAATAAGCCCATTACACTTTTAATATCTAATTGTTAACTACGAACTTTCGAGATACTTTATAATGAAATAAATATTCCTGACGTAAATCATTAATTTATAATTAAATTAATATCATTCTTAATTATGAAAGGAGAGCTGCACAAAATTAAATTTAATAAATTAATAATTTACTAATTTGTCCTTATAGTCACACTATAAGATAAGTTATGCTCTTAACCCTAAAATCAAAACTGTATGTTTTTCTTATTCTCATAGAAAACTTAATTGAGTTATTTCTGAACTTTAATGTACGTAATTGATTAGGTTCTACATCATGCTTGTAAGAGGATCTAATAAGACTTTATGATTTTTATTTAATTTATAATTAAATTAGTTTAAATTTAAAATACCTTTTTACCTAAACAATCAATTCAATCATCTCATGATTAATTAATTTAAACATTCAAGCTAAGATTGACTTTTAATAAAGTGTCAATGCTATACAAAAGATGAGAATTAAACATCTTCTAAACGAACATGTTGTGACTAACAACTGTACAATAACGATTCTTGCATTTTGCCAATATCTCAATTCGTCTTAGGACTTGGTTTAACTGTTGAATCATAATAGACAAATAATATGAACTCATATATTTTTAATGAACATAGACAGTGGATTTACTGAAACTCTTTCCATACCATACTATGCTGCAAGAATTTTATTGTTCAATGAAGTATACAACTCATAAAACTTATTTCCAAATATGGGAGCGATGGATTTCCTTTTGATCACTCACAACCTTCATGTACAATAATTCATACCCAACAATGATGCTCTCGTTGAGTAGAACTCCTTTCGAAGCAGAATTTGCAACTGTTCAGCTGCGGCTCGATGCTCTGGATAGACGATTACAAAAATACTGAAACAAGATTTGGTGATCCATTATTAGAGATGAAAATAACTCTAAAAAACCTCTTGAACAAATTGGAAAATCAAGAACTTTCTCAGCAAGAATCAAGCTTAGACCAAATGGAAGAAGGTCAGGATCAAGCCCTCAAAATACGTTGTGGCATTTGTTAACCAGAAACATGTAATTCAATTTCAAAATCGGAAGTTCTCCTGGAACCAAGCAAACCCGAGAATCACCCCATAATCCATGAAGTCCTTGAGTTCATATGCCTAAGCTTCTACTTGTTCAGATTCTTGAGATCATACAATATGATGAAACCGATAGAACTCGTGGCCAACTTATACGGTATAAGATTTTCTTGCATTTGAGTTTGACTTCAAGATGGAAATTAGTATTAGATGGACGCTATTATCATGGGGAAGTAGGAAGTATTTACTCCGGTAAGGAAGTGGGTCGGTGATGCTCATAACAATGGGAAAAATTAGTGGAATCCTCTTGGTGGGTGAACGATTGGGAAATTTTCAATTTCTAGAGATTGTGCGAGCACTTCTATCGTTTACATATAATTGTGATTCATGGACCAATATATTGGAGACTGCCTATCACTGTGTGCTGGTCAGTTGAATTGATAACAAGAAAAGCCCACAAGGTGTTCGCCAGATTGCCTGAGATATTTTTCACATTGCAGTAAGAGGAGTTCCTGGGCAGCGATGGGTTATATATAAATCAATACTGTTTGAACCTGATAAAGCCATGTGCATGTGTCTAGTATCAAACATAGAAATTGCCTGAAACTTATTATCGAACGAATTGACAGATTAGGCTACAAAGAAGAAAATTAGTGAAACTAATTTCGTCAACCTCAACATATCCAACATATTGATCAGGACCAAGAATGGCATCGGTATAACTGTAATATGTTTACAGTTGCAGTGGGTGTCTGTCAAGTCTAAGAGTAATCTTGGAAAAAGACATGATTTCAAATTTTGGCATTGAATTGGTCATGATCTTCCCAATAGCTTGTGAGCTTCCCAAAGTTGGTAATAAAAAAAAACAGCAAGGATTTGCTTAGTGTTGATAGGGTCGAATTTGTCGCAACTATCACAAGTGGACCCTTTGTAATTAACATGGAAGTCGAGGACGAATTTTCATTCAGGAGTACTATTACCTATATTCATAGCTATTGGTTCCATTTTGTATGGCTTAGGATTGTGATATTAGTCTATTCACCACCTGGTGAAGATTGGATAAATCTTTGCTGATACATGACTCTGGTTTAGTCTTGACTTTTCTCTTCAACCTTGAGGACAAGGTTGTCGTTAAGAGGGAAGGAATGTTACGGTATTTTTAGTTAGTTGAAGAAGAGTAAAGTAATAAGTTAGCTAACACGAGTATTATTATTAGTGGTGTTTGTAATTAGTTAAGAATTGTGCTAGTTAGAAGTAATAGTTAGTCAGTAGATTGATCATATTTGTATATAAATAGAGCACAATGCTCCAATTAGAGGAGGATAAGCAAAGTAATAAGAAAAATTCTTCTTCACCCTCCTAAATTTTCTCTACCTCTCCCTCAATTTCTAAGGAGTCCTGCAACTAGACTCGAAAAAAGTTGCAACACCAATAAAGAACTTCAAAAGGAAACTAGCAGCGTATATAAATAAAATAAATAAATAAACAAACAAACAAAAAAGACTGGTATTTACAGTTCTGAGATTTTGATCATATGGTTCGAGGTTGTAAAAGATATCCATTATCCATATCAGACACCTGTTTAGCATGTCAATTCTAATGTTCTCAAATCATAGAAGTAAATTTGATCAAATGTAGAGCCATGAACTAATGCTTTCACCTGAAACTGGGGTGGACTTCATCTTCTACAGTTTCATAATTTGTCATTGTCACAAACAAATCATCTCCAATTTGCTGACCTCCAAAATTCCCCTTTTTACTCTGCATTTGCCAGTCATCCTCATGATGGGTTATGTACTTGCTCCATTTTGAAGCTCCTCCATCTCTCTCCTCCCCATTCATACTCCTTCCCTCTTCTTCCTTTGTCAAATTGCAAGCCCTCTTCCCTTCTGCCATTCAAAACCATAGGGATATAAAATTCACTCGACTCTAGATAGCTAGATTGATGGCTGAGATTCACTATGAACAAAAAGGAGTATGTAAACAGATAATAAAAGAGGACCTTATATTTCTTCAATAAGTATATAATAAAATAAACAATACTACAAAAAAAAAAAAGGCCGGGAAATGTATACTAAGATTTTACCTAGGGATCTGGTATGTGAAATGGCATTTTTTCTCTTACTGAAAATTGGTTTGATAAGCTCGTTCCCTTGACTACTACTCTCTGACCTACTTGAATGGTAGCTCTTCAGTTTCGGTTTCTTGAACAATTCTTCAGGCCACTCAGTCACAATCTTCCCTTCAAAATCACTTTCTGCTCAAAATGAAAAGGAAATTAACGGAATGAATTCATAATTTCACAAGATTAATTAATTCGATAAATGACCTGTCACTCCTTTTTGTTCATCTTTCCGATTCAGATCGCAATCATCTTCCAGATCAAGGTATTCGGTCCAATCTGTGCATCGCTTGTTGATTGGGCGGACTGGAGACTCCTTCTGAACGAGAATATCAACGTCCAGCGGAGAAGTCGGAGCCTGGGTGTGTTCGTCAAGAAAATTCCTGGACATGTTGAAAGACTGTACAAATTTTCGTAGGCCTTTAGCCATAGTACCTTGAGCAAACACCTTGCGTATGGATTGCTTGTTGTTGCAGACCACGCACGTCCACTTGTTCCCGCTCTTCCTCCGCTGCTTCACCTGAAATCAATCGCACCACCATCACCCTCGATCATCCGGAAAATATATAGACATGTTCACACACAGAGAGAAGACGTGCCTGCATGGTGGAGCATTGGAAGCATTGGACGGCGACAAAATTGGCCAGCATTGCTACGGCTCTCCGATTTGGTTCCTACTTTCGATTCGTTTCGACAATTTGAAATTTCAGAAAGGGTCTAGGGCCTGTGGCCTATGGCCTTCGAATCTCATTCAGGGTTTCGGCGCCAACTTTTTGGAAGAATTTTCGCGGGCCTCGGCCCATAAACTAGTTACTAATATACTGAAAGGATTAACATTTCCTTTTTCTTTTCTTTTTTTTCCAAAAATAAAGGAATATGGGGAAATAATAATAATAAGACTCATATTAACATTTAAAATCTCGATGCAAATTTTTTTTTTTTTTTTAAAATATGGTTAACTGGGAAAAAGTCTTATTGTGATAGGAATATATGGATATCATTCTTAATATTGGTATTGAAATTAAAATCAATAGTTCATATTTGATGTTGTTACTGTTGATATATAATAATATATTATATGAACAAATAATAATTTTCTTTTGAATTCTTTGATTAGAGGCCTTATAAAAAAAAGTTTTAAAAAATAACATATCTTAAAATTTATTTGTAAAACTAGTTTTTTTTTTTTTTTTAATTTCTTAAAAATTGATAACAATAGTAAAAGTACAAAAATAAAGAAACTCTTTCTCATACCCTAGGCAACTTTTTGTGCAAATTTCCATCCTTCCACTTCCTTAGCCCTCACTTTCTCCTTTTTCTTTCCTTATCAACCTTTGTAATCGAAAAGTATCAAGCTTCGTAATAGAGTTTCATCTTTACTTTCTTTAATATGTTTAAGTTTTTCTCTTTTTTTGGTCTGTTAATAGGTCTCTCATAATTGAAAGGCTTTTTGTCATGTTCTCTAAATTTTGTTAGTTTGGTGCATTTATTTTGTTTCGTGCATAAATTTTAAATATAGGTTCATTTCTCTAAACTCGATAGATTGTACCATCAATATCATCAATCATGAGAATAGTATCTTAGGATAGATAGATCAACATTATTAATAATATTATTGATCCATCAATTGTGGGATACAAATCCCTCGATCGACGTGGATCGACAATTATTTATAATACTGTCTATTTGTTGATCTCATGATTGGTAACACGATATAGGCGTGATCGATAATATTTCGTTGTCCGTCGATCCTTTTGGTTTTTTATTCATTTCCTTTTTCTTTCTAATCAAAATACTTATTTCTATTTTTTCTTTTATATAATGAAATATTTATTCATAATGATATGCTTCGATGAGAAATAGAATAAGAAGGATAATAAGAATGAGAAAAAGAAGTAATTGTATTAGCATCCAAAGAGCTCAGAGGGATCGATAGGTGCTTCAGTTGAATCTAATATTACATATAAACAGCTATTGGAGGTCTTCTAAGATTCTATCAATGTTGATCATAACGCATCTGGCTTGCAATTATCATACAATTTAGGGAGTAAATTATTGCCATTGTCGTTATATAAAAAGAATCAACATGTGAAGGAGTTTTTCCTCCACTTGCAATCTGAACCGGATAAATCTTCACTATACATAAAGTTGATTTTAAAGGCGAAAAAAGATTCAAGTGGTGAAGAGTGACATGAATTACCTCATCTTTCCAATAATCATGAGGATTTTAGGAGCAGTGTACCTAATCTTCATAATAATAGGAGTGACATACTAGAACTTGCTACTAGTATTCATGAGAATTTATGAATATGACTATGATAATAAAAGATATCAAAATGATGGTGCAAATCCAGTTAAGGATGAGGATGGGGATGAGGGTGAGGATGAGGATGGTGATGATGAAGAGAATGAGAATGAGAATGATGATGATGAAGACGAAAAAATGAAAGAAGAATGTGGTAGTAATTAAAATAATGAAGTCAATCTTTGTTATCATATAGATAATGATGACTACTTCGAGGGATTAATTCTCACTAGGAATTTATCTGATACTTTAACTAGTCAAGGTAATTTACATCAAATACTAATTGAAAAATTGCCACCATTATGTCAACCGCATTCACCACAACATCCAAATGAAACTGAAGAGGATGATTATGCTCTCCTCATTGCTACTCAGCCTGACACGTGTGGAAAATAATTCAGACTTGATTGTTTCTTCCCAATCAAGGGGAGGGGTGTTTTATCTTAAACAATACTTTCTCTTGAAGAATAAACTAAAGGCAAGTCTACAATATATGCATCCAATACGACAAAATTTTGAGTTCAAGGTGAAGAAATCGAATAAAATTACATTTGTTATCGTTTGTATAGATCCAAGTTGCCAATGGCGGCTCTATGCAATGGGAAATAAAGATTCTTCATTTTTTCATATTCAAACTTATAAAGATCCGCACAATTTTTCTCTTGAAATTAGGTAAAACAGACATCAACAAGCATCAACATCTTTGATTAGATGACATGTGATGTTTAAGTACAAAAGGATCTTCAAGCAAATATTACTTATTGTAAGGCATGAAATGAGATATTACTTCGAGCAAATCTTGTTGCACATGAGGGGTACTGCCGAAGAGAGTTACGCACTGCTACTACTTTACTCACTCGTAATGAAAGTTGTTAATCCAAGAGTTGTAAATGAACTTCTGATGTAAGGAGATAACATGGTTTCTTATGTTTTTTTTTTCTTGACTATTAGAGCATCCATTAAGGTTAGTTTTGTATTCATGCAAAGAATTGTTTGTAATGATGAAACCTATTTGAAGTATAAATATAAAGGCACGCTTTTGTCGGCAACTACATAGGATGGTAACAACCACCTTTATCCAATAGCATGAACTATAGTTGATTTGGTGAATGATGTATCATGGACTTGGTTCTTGACTAAGAGGAATGGCTCAATCCCCTATGCCCCCGATTTGGTTTTTGTATCAAATCAGACAAAAAGTATTAATAACGATCTATGGCGTGTTTACCTGAATTAAAAATATTGTGCATGCATGTGGAAACTTAGGAAAAATATCAAGGCAAAATTCAAGTGGGGTAGACTTATCTGTCTATTCTATAGTGCATCCCAAGCATATAGGGTTCAAATATTCATTAAGATTAGAGTATAATCATCCAGTGTGGCAAGCTTTTTGAGATGGCTAGATTTGACATTGGTCAAGAACTCATATCAATGGTATTAGATAATACATAGTGTTAAATAACATTTCCAAGTCACATAACATTACATTGAAGAATATGTGTGATTATCCAATTGTAGCATTGCTCAACAGTATCAGGAAGATATGCAGCCAAACGAAAATGTGCTGCCAATCAGACGAACACTTCAAAGGCTCCCGAGGTAGAGAAAGAGATAAAGAAAATACATAATGAATCCTTAACATTGAAGGTTAATAGTGTGAATATGGATAGGTTTGAAGTGATCGGTGATGTTACTGATGTCTCGGTCAATTTAGCACATAAGAGTTACAATGAAGGGTCTTCCAATTGGATACGATGCCATGTGTATGTGCCTTAGTAGCTTCAAGGTCCCGTAATATTGCACTATATATGTTATCTACAAAATACTATACGACTCGATATTAAAGGTAACCATATGCAAACTTAATTTATTTTACACCAATGACTAAGGAATAAGAACTTTCAGAAACTCTTCGGTTAAGTTTGGTTCTACACCCCCCCCCCCCTCCCTCCCTCTCTCAATCATGCATAAATAAAATGGAAGACCCAAAAGAGACGTATGTCTTCGAGAAGGGAAAACCATGGAAGAGAAATAAGTGAAGAAAATTCGGTAGTCTTCGACATAACAAGACGACCTGTTGGAACTTAATTACACTATTACCCATAACTCCTTTTCAACCCTCTTCTTCTTCAACCTTTTTTCCCTCACAGTCCTATGATAACCACAAATCTCTTCTACTATGTTCTTCAATCTTGAGCTCTTCTTCTTATATTTCTTTTTATTTTTCATTGTTACTGCTTGAATGAGGTTTTTAAGCTCAAAGGTTGAAATTGGAAAGTTAAAACATGGTTAAAAGGGCTTCGGACATGAAAAGAAAGGAAAAGTGGCCAAGGTCAAAGGAGCCACCGAAGAACATGGAGGACGATCCAAAAATGACCTGAAGCGAACATGAAATAATGGGCAAAGGTTTATCCACTTCGCTGAAATATGTATATAGAATCTATAATGTTGATTGGGCATTTTATGATATTTATATGATTGTTATAGACTTAAACTATGAGTCTATTAGATTGGAAATATGATTAATTTTGATTTTTGTAAATATTTCAAATTACTCACTAGAATATGGTAATGTTATTAAAATCAGATTGGCATTGGGTTATTAATCTAAGGTGGAGAGCTTCAATATATAAAAAATTTTGGGCTTAGGGTAAGGTTCATACCCATATTGTTTCATTTTTTTATGAATATGTGATGGGTAATTCTCTATTTTTGGGGTTGTTCCGTTCAAATAGTGATTGTAATATACATTTCGAGTTATTTTACAAGTGAAAGAATATGGAAAGATGAAAAAGGCAAAAACTAGAAAATATGAAATAACATAGGAAGTGGAGTTCGTGTTTTCCAATTTTTCAATGTGTCCACATAGAGAGAACATTGAGAAATTGGAAAAAATAATATAATTCAAAATTATCCCAATATCTCAATGTCTTAAATAGTCAAAGTACATTGGCTATGATATTGAATAATATTTATTTAACATTAACTTTATTATATTTCAGCTCGTTGTTCGTGGTATATTAAATGCTACATTAGAGGAAGAAAGTCAGCCTTATTTGAGAAAGTTGGCTAGCCTTTAGAATTTCGTAGATGATGTGGTGGATGTTTTGGTAGAGAAACTGGAGGATGAAGTTCATGAGCCGTATGTTGAACCAATGGTGGCGGTTGAAGAAGAAAAAAAAAATAAGAAGAAGAGGAGGAAGAAGAGTAAGAAGAGGAGGACAAGGTTTGAGAAAAAATAAGAGATGATGTAAAATCCATGTTTATACGAAATGTGGGAAAAGGAAAAAGGACTATTACAATAGAGTACTTATGCCAAATTACAACTAATATATATCAATGATACTTAGACATTAATTAGTTTTTTACAGTACTTATGTTTAAATTTTGTTTAGTACTATTATAATTAGATATGATGTTTGTTATAATGTTTGGGTTAGTTTATGTTTGTGAAAGTTTGATTGATTTGTTAACTCTGGATTGTGATGTCTGAATTAGTTGGTTTAAATTGTGATATTTACAGATATTGTATTTGACATTAATTAGTTTGTTATGTATATAGGTGAATTCTGATATTTAAAAAAAAAATTTATTCAATTTCATTACCATAATCTAGAATGATTGGTGTTCTTTGGCATGAAATTGAAATTGCTTCAATTTTATTAAGGTTAAGTTGGATAAATGTGCACAAATTAGAACCCTGTGTTTTCTTTTCTAATGTGCACAATCCTCTGTTTTCTTTCACAATTTCCCAATGTCTTAATAATGTAATAGACATTGGGAAATTGAGAAAGTTAGACGGTTCTATTTTGATTCCCAATTTCCTAGTGTCTTAATAACATGATAGATATTGGGAAATTCGGAAAGTTAGACGGTTTCGTTGACAAGTGAAATATTCCATATTTATGGTTCTAAATGTAATGTTAAGACATTATGTGTGTAAGACCCCCTCAAACTCGAACAACCGATAGTTGATGGAAAAATAAATTACACAAATAGTACCGTACTCTGAAATTAAAAAAAAATGTATATATATATATATATACATATGTAGTAAAATACACAAGTATCTAAAGTATGTTTATATATGAACTCAGTCATGTTTCTGTCATTCTAGACCGAGAATTCGGTCTAGACTAGAAACTCATATCAAAGGACATTATATTAGGTTTCGGTCTAGGAAGGAAGAAAAAGTCCTCGGTCTGGATTGAGAATTCAGACCGAGAGATTTTATATTAAGTCTCAGTCTAGGAAGGAAGAAAGAGTCATCAATCTGGATCTACAACTCATATCGAGAGACGTTATATTAGGTCTCGGTCTGGACCGAGAACTCAAACTGAGAGACATTATATTAGGTCTCGGTGTAGGAAGCAAGAAAGAGTTATCGGTATGGATAAAGAATTCAGACTGAGAGACATTATATTAGGTCTCGACCTGAGAATGAAGAAAAAGTCTTTGGTCTAGACCGGAAACTTAGACCGAGAGACATTATATTAGGTCTCGATCTGAGAATGAAGAAAAAGTCTTTGGTTTGGATCGGGAACTTAGATCGAGAGACGTTAGATTAAGTCAAACATTTTAGTCAACTATTGAAATGTTATACATTTATAATTGTAAGTGTAGTATTTAGACATAATATGTACATATAAAGGTTAAACATTTTAGTCAACTATTGAAAGGTTATATCTTTATAGTTCTAAGTATAGTGTTTATATATAATATGAACATAAAAATGTCAAAAATTATAGTCAAAAATTGAAATATATTACCTTTATGGTTCTAAGTATAGTATTTAAACATAATATGAACATATAAAGGTCAATTATTTTAGTCAACTATTGAAATATATTATATTTATGGTTCTAAGTATAGTATTTAGATATAATATAAATATACAAATGTCAAAACTTTTGGTCAACTATTGAAAGGTATCACATATATGGTTCTTAATATTGTGTTTAGACATAATATGAACATATAAATGTCAAATTTTTTGGTCAACTATTGAAAAGTATTACATTTATGGTTTTAAGTATAGTATTTAGACATAATATGAATATATAAAGGTGAAATCATTTGATCAACTATTGAAAATTTATATCTTTATGATTATTCTAAGTGTAATATTTAGACATAATATAAACATATAAATATCAAAAAATTTGGTCAAATAATAAAAGGTATCACATTTATGGTCAACTATTGAAAAATATCACATTTATGGTTTTAAATATAGTGTTTAAGTATAATATGAATATTTTTGGAGATAAGATTAAATCTTTAACAGTATCATTAGTATTTCTTTCATTACATATTTTCAAAAGATGGTATTAGAAAAAAAATAATTTATTTAACACAAAACAATTACAAAAACTTTCAAACTTTCTATAAAACTATAATTTCTCAATTACATATCTTCAAAATGTAATCAAATTCATAAAAATCATCATAATTGTCATCAAGATTATTGTTAATATCTATACTACCGACTATGTCTCCGCCCACTTAATCATGAATAATAGGAAGTGCAGGTATTTCACGGTCATCTTTTGAACTGTTATTTGTTTTTGGTACCAACTTCACATACAAGGTATAATTTTCATTTTTAAATTGCAAGTGACTCACAAATCCCTTTACGTTCTCATTATTTCTTATAAATAGTGGGAAACATACCATTTTACCTGATACCCTATACGACAACTGCAAATTGCATTCATTTCAATTTACTCTTGTACATTGAGACATTGGAAAATTGAGAAATATTTTGTTTATGTTCTGTTCTATTTGTCAATTTCTCAATGTACTATGATTACTTAAGAAATTGAAAAATTGAGAAATTTTTGAATTCTGTTCTCTTTTCTAATTTCTTAATATTCTATCAATAAATTGAGAACATAGACATTGAGAAATTGGGAAACATGAACTCCACTTTTTTTCTTCAAATTTTCCAAATTTTGTATTTTTTCACCTTTCCACATTCTTTCACTTGCGGAACAATTCAAAATGTCTATTACAATCACTACTTGAACAGAATAACTCAAAAGTAGAAGATTACCCATCACATTTTCATAAGCTCAAAGTTTTTTCTATCTTAAAGCTCTCCATCCTAAACTCAAAGTTTTTTCTATCTTGAAGCTTTTCACCTTCGATTATGAACCTAAGACACGAATCTATTCAAAATTTATGATTGATATGAACGAGAAATAATGAGAAATTGAAGGTAAATCACATCTCACGGAGAAAATACGATTATTAGGACAAAAATATGTCGTTATCTTTTCACTCAATATTTGAGTGATATTGAAGCAATCATCTTTGTCAATTTTTTTAAAAGTAATTTTATCCATCTTTATTTATTTTATTTTTTTAATTATATTAAATTAATATTATAAATATAAATATAAATAAAATAAAATTTATAATTTTTTTATTATTTTAGACGCTAAAACTAAAACATCCAAAATTAAATACATAAGGCAGAAGGAACAGACAACAAGCGGCTTGTCACACCAAACAACTCCCGTTGAGAAAGGGCAAAGGAAGCCATGAGAAGCAGATTCACAGCCCTATTGAAGCTGTCGCGCTGCTCAACGAACCATTTCTTATACCAAACCGAACCCATAGTCAGACAAGGGCTAAAACCCTCCTTCTCTTCTTCTTCTTCCACTGATGACACAGGTAAACCTTCGCAACCCAAAAACAGAGATTCAATCCTTCTAGAAACTTTCAGACTCAGAAAAAAAAAGGGTTCTTCTAAAACCCCACAAAACCCACCACCAGTTAATACCGAAAAGGAGAGCGAGCAGCAAAAAGGTGAGCCCTCTTCTACTACGCCTAAACTGGTTTCAGGGTACAAGGAGTTGGGACTGAGAGAACACGTGGTTGCGGCTGTAGAGGATCTTGGCCTCTTAGTTCCTCGTGATATTCATTGTGTCTCAATTCCTCCTCTCTTGGAAGGCAAGAGTGTCATGTTGGGTTCTCTGTCTGGGTCTTCTACAACTTTAACTTACTTGTTGCCCTTTATTCAGGTAATATTATTTTATTTTTTATTTCTATTTTTCCCATTTATCTCCATCTATGCTTTTTTTTTATATTTATAAATCTTAAGCTGCTAAAAGAAGATGAAGAAAAGAAGAGCATTAAGCCCAATCATCCTCGAGCCCTTATACTTTGCACAACAGAGGAGCTATCAGACGAGGTATCAATGCTCTTTTCATCTTCTTTATCTATTGAAAATAAATATGAATAAAAAAGCATTGTGTGGATCTTGCAGGTATTTCGTATGGCTAAGTTTATCAGCCATTATCATGGCAATGGGTTAAAACCCATAGAGGAAGAAGATGCACAAGATGGGTCGATTGGAATGTTTGTTGGCACTCCTAATGAGGTTTTTGAGCTCATAGAAGATGGGGACGTGGTTCTAGATGAAATCAAATACTTGGTTTGTTAAACCCTTCTTATAGTTTAACCTTCAACATTTTCTGTGGTTGAAAATGCTTCATAAAAGTCCTTCTAGTGTGATGATAAGATGTTTAAGTTTTCCAAGGTGGGAGGTGCAATATTAATCATGATCGTAAGTTGAAATGCCTTTCCTGTAGATAAGTTTTGAAAATCAGCTGCTAACAATGTCGATTTAGGTAGGTGATTGTAATAAATTTAAAACAACAGGGGATGTAAATGTAATTTTAAAAACCTCAAGGATTCTAACCCTACTCTCCTTCAATAATGGTATCAAATTGTGGTTTTTATTGGACAGGTATTAGATGAAGTGGACACCATGCTTGATCTTGGCTTTGATCTCAACATCAAAAGCATCTTAAGCTCAATAAATAGTCATCCAAAAAAACTTTCTCAAAGGAAGTTACAATCTGTTTTGGTCACCTCTACAATGATAAAGGTATCAAAATTATATTGCCTTGATCTCTACTCTTTTTAGTCTTTACTAGAACTAGTTAAACAAGTGTGATGTTTATTACCTTTGCTCTAACTAAACAGATGCTACATGAACGGTTATCGCTCGTTGTGGGGCCTATGGAACGAGATAATGCCGGAGAAATCTCTGCCTTGCTTTTAGAATTGGAAGAGGCGGAGGTTTTTCATCTTATTGAGTGCCCGGATGCTTTAAAGCGTAAAGTAGCAGATGCTGTTGATTCTCTTTGTCAATCAACTCAAGGGTCTTAATAATGGTCATGTAAAAAAGAAAAATGGTCATGAACTCTGTTCTATGTTAAAAGGCAACAAAGCATTCTTCTTCTTCTTTCTTATAATACTAATACGGTTTAGATTATTCAAATTTGACAAGTAGTCATCTTCTTGAAGATCAACTCAAAATCTTCCCATGTAATTATTCAACATCATCGGTAATGATTGAGTTGTTGAATCTGGTTGTTGGCAAAAACCTCCCCTGAATATCTGGGATCAGTTTATCATCAAACTCCTAGAAATAGTTAAATTGTATTGGACCCCCACCGCGAAGACACGAAGGTCAATTAAAAGAAAATGCCAAGTAACACAAGAATACATTTGATTATAGATTGAGTTTACCACTCGATTGAATACCAAGGGTGATGGAGACACCACCTAAGAAAAATTCATTAGAAATACAAAGCAACAACTTGCCATCACTGGAACCCACCGAAGGATATTGGTTTAAGAGGAGAATTTCTCAAAATGAACTGATTGAACTCTCAAAATATGCTTCTTTCATTCTCTACAAATGGATTTATATAGAATATTTGGGACATCTAGGTAATTGATACATACATTTTTGAAAACTTGAAAACTTAGCCAAATACAATAATGATTCTTAGAGCAAGGGAAAAAACATATTAGAAAGATTAAATAATGAAGAAAAATGGTAAATTCGTAAGACATGTCATAAATATTTAGCATTCACACGTTGTAGTAAAAGAGACATAACTTCTTCTAGGGGACTCCAAATGCCACACGTTTTGATGCATTAGAAACTAGATAGATAGAGCTTTCTAATGATATATGGCTAGCACTCTACGCATCTCTAGATCGTTCTAGAATTGATCTAGAATATACTTTCTGATGTTCTTCAAAATTTTCCAAATTGCAATAAGACACTCTTGTGTCAAGCTCCCCTGGTTATAGAAGACTTGTCCTCAAGTCTGGTAGGTCGTTTCCATCAGCAAGGTGAAAGATCAGTGGTATTAAAAGTGATTGAAACAACATAAAGATCAGAGGTATTAAAAGATAAGACACTCCTAGAATATACTATCGTTGCAACTACCTTGATTCTCGCCATAAGTGCTAGAGGTTGATTTTTTAGCATCTTTGCGCCCCCCACATGCAAGCTTAGCTCCACCTTTAAGGCTAGTTGATAGGCATCATTAAGTTCTACAATCGGTGTATTTCAACTTCATCTCAGATGGGGATGCAAAGCCCTCCAACAATCTTGCTACAATTTGTTCTTCATTCTCTTGAAGATCATTTT
Source organism: Coriaria nepalensis (assembly GCA_027186245.1). Taxonomy (NCBI): domain Eukaryota; kingdom Viridiplantae; phylum Streptophyta; class Magnoliopsida; order Cucurbitales; family Coriariaceae; genus Coriaria; species Coriaria nepalensis. The sequence continues at coordinate 4,159,215 of CP114500.1, read as the reverse complement.
GAGCCCTGTGTTTGAAGGTGTGATACTTCACTCATCAATGGAGGTGGAAAAAGTTGACTTTTTGTGATAATGTTTTTTGGCGTTGACTCTTATTCCGGTAGCTTCCCTACATTAATTGAAACTTGTAGGAACAAGTTTCACTCAGATCGGATCAAAAGAACTCAAGTTAGATCCCAATCTAGCTTCTCTTCTTTTGGTTGCTGCAGTGGGAGGTAAACTGAAGTTGAGCTGCTCCAACGACTATTTTTTGTATTCAAGCAAGTTTGATATGTTGATTTAAGTGTGTTGAAGCTGCTGGTGAAGTTTGGAAAGCTTTGGAATCGAATTTCACCTTTTTGGTCATGGCTAATGTAGTTGATTGCATTTTCCAGTTTTTCTGGTTTTCTTGTACCTTTTATGTTTTTTTGATTGAAAGTAATATAGGTAAGGTGATTGTAAGTGTTGCTTCTACTTAGAATGTGACCATTTAATGGTTAACTATTCATGTACCTTGTTCCATCTTTGTGTAAGTATTTAGACTCTTATTTTTAATGAAAAAGGAGATTGAATGTTTTTTTCATAAAATTGAAGTTCATTGTTGTTTTTTATGGGTTTTGGTCTAAAATCTGTTCTTGAGGAAGTAGAGAGCAAGTCTTGAATCTTGTTTTTCATTTTCCAACATGGTATCAGAGCTTTGTTAAAGATCAATTCATCTAGCCTTAACCTTCTCACTTGTTAGTTCCTAAACCATAAGCATTCGGAAAAAACCAGGAAAATACCATGGCCCCCAATCAAGGTGTTAACATACTTTCACCACCAGTTTTCAGTGGTGAAGGCTATTAGTTTTGGTCATTCAAGATGACTACCTATCTCTGTACTCATGGACTCTGGGAAACAGTGGAAGATGGCTATGCACCACTATCTAAAGAGATGGACTTCAGACTTGAACAGATCAGACATCAACAAATAGAAAAATAGAACAACTTCAGAGCTTTGGCTATTATTCAATCTGGAATTGATGACAAGCTGTTCTCTCGGATCATTAGCTTGTCTGTAGCTAAGGATGCATGAGAAGTCTTGAAGAAGGAGTTTCAAGGATCTGAAAGAGTAAGGAACATCAGGCTCTTGAACCTCAAAAGAGACTTTGAGAGGTTGAAAATGAAGGAGACATAATCCATCAAAGACTATGTAAGGAGAATGATGGAAGTCTCAAACTAGATGAAGACATTTGGAGAGAATGTCATAGAAAAGATGCTAGTTGATAAGATGTTGGTCAATGTTATGTCCAAATTCGACTCCAAGATTGATGCCATAGAGGAAAGCAAAGACCTCAGCTCTATAACCATGTCAGAACTCACAGGCTCCTTAGAAGCAAATGAGTCTAGGCATGCAAAGAAGAAAGATGAAGAAGTTGAAGGTGCTTTCCATGCTGAGCATAAGCACAAGCCTTGGAAGAAGTCTCAGGCTTGTTCCCCTTCTGGTTCAGGCAGCTTAGAAAGGAAGAAAAGTTTTCCTCCATGCTCGATATGCAAGAGGAAGGGGTATTCTGAAAAATTATGTCGATGGAAGGACAAACCTCAATGCTATTACTGCAAGATGTTTGGTCATATTGAGAAAAATTGCTTCAAGAAGAACAGAGAGAGAGGGGCACAAAAACCTCAACAAGCACCAGCACCTGAAGTTCAGAATGAAGAAAATCTCTTCATGGCTACAGATTCTGACCTTGGTGAATCCAGAAAAGGGTGGCTCATAGACAGTGGATGCACCAACCATATGGCTCATGATGAGAGTATATTCAGAGATCTAGATACAAGCTTCACGACTGGAATCATAGTTGGAAATGAAGAGAAAGTCAGAGCTAAAGGAAGAGGCACGGTCTTGGTAAAAATTAAGAAAGGTACTAAGCTTATCACCAATGTTCTTTTGGTTCTAGATCTGAAACATAATCTGCTAAGTGTTGGCCAGTTGATGAGAAGTGGATATGTCTTGTTGTTTCAAGACAAACATTGCACCATTTTAGATCTAAATAGAAAACAAGTGGCTAAGGTCCAAGTCAATCACAATAGCTTTTCTATGCAATGGGATCATTATGTTATCAGATGTAAGGAAGATGAATCTTGGTCGTGACATAAGAGGTTTGGACACTTTGATCTCAAGGCCATTTAGAACCTGAACTCTAAAGGAATGGTTGATGACTTGCCCTCAGTCCAACCACAAGATGGAGTGTGTGAAAGCTGTCAATTTGGAAAGTTGAGTAGGAAGCCATTTCCTAAAAATCAAGCACATAGAGCTTTGGAGAAACTAGAGCTGGTTCACTTGGATGTATGTGGGCCAATGAGAGAAGTCCCATTGAATGGAAGCAAATATTTTCTCATCTTCATAGATGACATAACCAGATTTTGCTGGATTTACTTCCTGAAGGAAAAATCAGAAGTGTTCAGCACCTTTGTAAAATTCAAGAAGCATGTGGAGACACAAAGTGGGATGAAGCTGAATACTTTGAGGTCTGATAATGGTGGATAGTACACCTCAAATGATTTTAAGCAATTCTATGAGAATGAAGGGATCATCCACCAACTGATAGTGCCCTATTCTCCACAGCAAAATAGGGCCTCAGAAAGGAAAAATATAACCATTATGGAGATGGTAAGAAGCATGATGGTTGAGAAGAGGATGCCAAGGAAGTTTTGGGCAAAAGCAGCCAACACTGCTGTGTACTTGCTCAATAAGCTGTCTATCAAGTTAGTGGAAGGCAAAACTCCTCATGAGCCTTGGCACAATGTGAAACCTTCAGTATCTCACCTTATAATATTTGGAGCTGTGTGTTTTTCTCACATTCCAGATGGAAATAGAGACAAACTCTCTATGAAAAGTAAAAAGGGAATACTGATCGGTTACAGCACAGAATCAAAAGGGTATAGAATTTTCTATCCTGATGTTGGGAAAATCTCTGTCAGCAGAGATGTCAATTTCGATGAGGAAGCAATCTTCAAATGGGAAGATGAAGATGGAAGTGAGGGGCTGATTGACCATCTAGAAGAAGATCGGGATCAAACTTCCTCTGATGATCCTGATGATGATGTTGAACTAATAAATCCAAGATACAGAACTTTTGATGATGTTTACCAAAGATGCAATTCAACTCTAGTTGAGCCTAGTTGCTATGAAGAAGCAAAAAAGGATGAAGGATGGATGAAGGCTATGAAAGAAGAATTAAGAATGATCACCAAAAATCAAACTTGGAGTCTGGTTGAGAAGCCTGAGAAGAAAAAGATTATCAAGCTGAAGTGGATATTCAAACTGAAGCTAAATGCTGACAGCTCAGTGAACAAATTTAAAGCACGATTAGTAGTGAAGGGATTCTCTCAACAATATGGAGTGGATTATGGTGAGACATTTGCACCAGTGACCAGACTTGACACTATCAGGTTAATCATTGCATTGGCTGCAAGGAAATCTTGGTCAATTCATCAACTCGATGTGAAGTCAGCATTCTTGAATGGAATATTGGAAGAAGAAGTCTATGTCGAGCAACCTGAGGGGTTTGAGGAGAAAGGGAAAGTGTTCAAGCTGAAAAAAGCTTTATATGGGCTAAAACAAGCTCCTAGAGCTTGGTATAGCAGGATAGATTCTTATCTGTCCAATGCTGGTTTTAGCATAAGTGAAAATGATCATACACTCTACATCAAACAATCAGGTTCATCCTTACTCATAATCTCTCTATATGTCGATGATTTGCTCATAACTGGGAATGAGATCAATCTGATAAACGAATTCAAAAAGGAGATGGAAGCTGAATTTGAGATGACATATTTGGGATTAATGAGTTTCTTTTTGGGAATGGAAGTGTTCCAATCCAAGAAGGGAGTGTTTGTGTCTCAAGAGAAGTATGCTAAGAATCTGATGAAGAAATTCAACATGGTATCAGAGCTTTGTTAAAGATCAATTCATCTAGCCTTAACCTTCTCACTTGTTAGTTCCTAAACCATAAGCATTAGGAAAAAACCAGGAAAACACCATGGCCACCAGGAAAACACCATTCAGAACTAATCTCACTTCCCCATTCTTCACCCTATCTCTTTCTCATGGAATTTTGTATGAAGGGGGAGAATTGAAACTAGAAGGATATGTGGACAGTGATTGGGCAAGCTCTCTTGATGATGTTAAGAGCACAAGTGGATTTTGCTTCTCACTTGGCTCGGGGATGTTTTGCTGGAGTTCCAAGAAGCAAAGTGTTGTGGCTCAATCAACAGCTGAGGCTGAATATGTGGATGCTGCTCATGCCATCAATCAAGCCATATGGATTTGGAAGATCTTACTAGAATTGAATTTCAATCCTAGCTCATCTACTGTCATACATTGTGATAGCAAATCTGCTATTGCAATCTCTGAAAATCCAGTTTACTTTGAAAGGACAAAACATATCCTAATGGAATTCCATGCCATAAGAGAAAGGGTGAAGAATAGGGAAGTGAGATTAGTTCATTGCAAATCAGAAGAGCAAATTGTAGATGAGTTTACTAAGCCCCTGGCTACTGCAAAGTTTGAAGAATTCAAGTTTAAGATTGGTGTGATGAGTAATTGTATCAATGGGAAGTGTTTGAAGGTATGATACTTCACTCATCAATAGAGGTGGAAAAAGTTGACTTTTTGTGATAATGTTTTTTTGGCGTTGACTCTTATTCCGGTAGCTTCCTTACATTAATTGAAACTTGTAGGAACAAGTTTCACTCTGATTAGATCAAAGGAACTCAAGTTAGATCCCAATCTGGCTTCTTTACTTTTGGTTGCTGTAGTGGGAGGTAGACTGAAGTTGGGCAGCTCCAACGGCTATTTTTTGTATTCAAGCAAGTTTGATATGTTGATTTAAGTGTGTTGAAGCTGCTGGTGAAGTTTGGAAAGCTTTGGAATCGAATTTCACCTTTTTCGTCATGGCTAGTGTAGTTGATTGCATTTTCCAGTTTTTCTGGTTTTCTGGTTTTCTTGTACCTTTTATGTTTTTTTGATTGAAAGTAATATAGGTAAGGTGATTATAAGTGTTGCTTCGGCTTAGAATGTGGCTATTTAATGGTTAACTATTTATGTACCTTATTCCATCTTTGTGTAAGTATTTAGATTCTTATTTTTAATGAAAAATGAGATTAAATGTTTTTTTTAGAAAACTGAAGTTCATTGCTATTTGTTCTGAGTTTTGGTCTAAAATCATACCGTTCTCTTTCAAGTAATCAAGAAACTTAGAGTTTAAGTATTCACTACCTCAATTTGATTAAAATATCTTAATAATTTTGCCTCTTTATTTTTCAACTTCATTCTCATATTCCTTGAATTTCTCAAATGATTCGGATTTTTGCTTTATAAAATAAATATATATTAATTTAGAAAAATCACCTCTGAATGTAAAGAAGTATGAAAACTACCTCTGGCGGGTGTTGGCATAGACCCACATACATTGGTATGTATTAAACCTAATTACCCGATTTGTCGTTCCCGGTTCCACTAAAAAGAGATTTGATCATCTTACCTAACAAACAAGATTCAGATTCTAAATCAAATAGATCCAAATATTCATCTTTATGCAACTTATGAGTTATTGTTTTGTTGGCATGACCTAATCGATAATGTCATAGGTATATTTGATTAAAATCAAATATATCTAAAACTCATTATTTAAAACTCATCACATAAGATACCATAGTGATGTCAGGTTTAAAGACCACATATAATATAATTACTAGATAAATCTCATTAATAATCAGTGTTATTACCATTGAGGATAATTTAAGTGTCACATTCGGTATTTTTAGTCTCTACTAAGCATTCACCCAATTATCATGATATTTCACTAATCCTAATATTCATGAGATTGGTCACTCTAAACACTTTAAGTGGTGAACTATGTGATTTTCTATCCAAATCATCAATGTCCATTCTTGATGATTATATGACAATGAACAATTCGTGTCATAAGCTTTAAACAACTTGAGTCTCCATCAGCATGATCTCTATGATGGTTTCAAGTGCATAACTTAAGACACTATATTTTATCATGATATGCATTTATAGAACATAAGATGTTAATTCTAAAAAAATTAATAAATACTATAAATAACTTTCATAATTAATAATAATATTTATTATCTCGCTAATATCATCATAAAGATAGTATCACATAAAAATATTTGTCATATTGAGCCAAAACCTGATTGACATTAGTATATATTTTTACATGATGCATTATATAAACCGAATGGCATGACCAAATATGCATAATGAATATTATAAGTGCGATAAAGCGAACTTTTGAATATCCTCCAAATGTAATCGAATTTGGTGATAACCGGCCTGAAGATCCAACTTACTAAAGTACTTAGCTCTGTAAAGTTCATCAAGCATATCTTCAATAGTGGATATAGGGAATTGATCCTTAAGAGTTTCTTTGTTTAAAGATCGATAATCAGTGCAAAATGTCATGATTCGTCTTTCTTTTTTACGAGTAAAACTGATGATGAAAAAAAAGGCTTTTCCATGTCGAATTAACCCTGAATGAAGTATTTTGGCCACTTGTTTCTCAATCTCATTTTTTTGAAAATGAGCATATCGATATGGTGCGACATTTAACAGGTCTCTCATCTTCTTTAAGGCGGATCCAGTGGTCAAAATCTCGCGTGGGTGGTAGGTGAGATGGTACTTCAGGCGAAATTCATTTAATAAGCCATGGACTTCATGTGCCCAAACTGGATTTTCCTTGTTGTCCGTTGTGTCCCCTATTGCTGTAATTGCAAACAGTTCGATGCCTGCATGCCATTTGTGCAGCATGGAGTTTGCACACACGGCGGTTAAAGGAGGGACTGCACATGCGATGACGTTGAACATTAATTTCAAACTCCATCGTCATGTTTCACCGTGAATCGTGTAATAGGCATGACAATTAAGTGTAGTTTTCCTGTAATATGTTCATGAATTAAATTGTGGGTTGACCCACTATCTATCAAAACACTTTCTTGATGATGTTGAATGGCTGCATGTAACCTCATAATGCATCATCCCGCCCCTCCATATTTGCGGTTCAGTTGTGTCTTCATCGGGGTCATCCTTGGCATCCTCAAATTCTTCCTCCTCGTCAATTGTTGCGTCGATCAACATTGCATGTTTTGCTTTGCATCTATGGTCGGGCATAAGGTTTTCATCACAATTGAAAAAAAGATTTTTTCTCCCCACGATGTTTCATCTCCTCAAATGAGAGACGCTTGGCTACTCTCACTAGCAGCGGTCGAGTATTGTTTGCACCAGACTCAATTACTGCCATTGTAGGTGGCTTTTTTGTGGTGGTTCAGAATTGATTGGAACCACTACCCTTACATGCTCGGATTAGTTTTTCATTTGTCCGTCAAGCCAAATCGATAGCCTAGGATAGTTTTTTCAGTTTGAACATTCTTATATCTGAGGTAATTTCATCCTTCAACCTGTCGAGGAATGCTCCCTTTAATTCTTCATGTGGCCACTCTTTTACAAAATTGGCTAACCGCTCAAATTCCCATAGATAGTCATCAAAGGAACCTCCTTGTCGTATTTTGGTAAGTGATTCACCCATATTCTCGAACTCCGTCGGCACGAATGGCTTGAGTAACCTCCTTTTCAAATACCTGTAGATAGTCATCAAAGGAACCTCCTTGTCATATTATTCATCCACATTCTCGAACTCCGTCGGCCCAAATCGCTTAAGTAACACTTTCTCAAATACCCGCCAAGTTTTTTCTTATTACTGCCCATATATCATTGCCACCAATGATTAGCATCTCCTTTCAAGTGAAAAGATGCCAAAACTACTTTCTTGCGCCCTTGAATTTCCTGTATCGAAAAATATTGACGAACATGATCTAACCATACCATTGGATCCGTACTTAAGAATTTAAGAAAATCCATCTTAAGTCGCGGTACATACCTTTTCTTCTTTTTCTTTCCTTCTTTTTCTCCCCATCACAACTAGACGAATCGTTGGTTTTCCCCCTCCGAGGAATCGCTTGAACAACGTTCGGTATCATTACCAGTGGAATCCGAACAAGCATCAAACGACAGACTTGAGCCTAAAGAGTCAGTCGGTTTCTTTGTCTTCTTTTGATCTGAATCAATCTGACTGTGCGCATGCCTACTAGGGTTGTGAAGTCTCAGATTGATTCTTGATTGGAAACGGACAATTCATGGAGCAACTGAGCAACTTGATGCTTCACTTCATCTCTTGAATCGCCCCTTCAATCTGATTCAAACGTTCTCGATTCATCATTACCGCAGTGCTGACTTTGATACCTGGAACGATAATTATATGATTTGAGAATTACCCAACTCACGTTCTCGATCGTCATTACCGCAGCACTGCCTTTGATCAGTTCCTAACTCACGGTATCAAAAGACTAAATAAATTCAATTATTATTCAATATGGAAAGTAACCTACACGATTTCTGCATGTATATAAGATATGTAGTATTAAGAAGGCTGCACTAAGCAAATACTAACAACTAGATAATGCTACTAAACTAAAGATAATTCGACTAAACTGAAGATAACTCTACTAAATAATGAAAAGATACGAAAGATAATAATTGCTTGCATAAGTGATTATCTTTCCATGCAAGCTACGTTATGTAACCTTCCAACCTCAAGCTTGCTTGCCGATTTCTGTGGCCTCTTTTGGGCTCACTCTCTTCCGGCCCATCAAGATGTGAATTAGAATTCATGTCACCGTACAAATACGATATGACTTAACTTTGAGAAGAATCCTCAAGGTGTAGATATTTTATTGTACAAATAACAGTATTATTGAGGGTTCGTTATTGGTTTGCTTTAGAGGCTATGTAAGAGTTCATTGTTAAGCATCCATTTGAGTATTTAGAAAGCTCAAGTTAACTTAGTGTTAAGGCATGTCAAGCTTCTTGGGCCATGTGACAAGATTCTTGATGTTTCTTGATGTTTGAATCATGATGTACAAGGAAATAATGTCAAAGAAACATGAATCAAAAAGTATGGAAACTGAGAATAAAAATGAAAAAATGATGGTTTATTATTCATTTGGTTATAATATAGTAAATGAGTAAGAATAAAAATAGTGATATTTTTGTGCTATTTGAATAATAAGTTTAAAAATTTATTTAAGTACCACATTATAATTCAAAAAAAAAAAAAAAATATATATATATATATAAATTCATATAAATAAATATTTATTTAATCCCTATTAAAAATAATTATTTAGATGAAAATAAAATGATTATTTTTTTCATTCTAGTGAAAATAAAAATTCATTCTTATCTCATTATTCATTGAATCAAATAGTGAAATTCAATAAAATTTTATTCTATTCCCATAAAAAATTCGAACCAAACATACTTTCAAATCAAACAGAGATTATGCATTACTTAACTGAGCCATAATATAACCTTGCATAGTGCATACCTGACCAAATCCACCAACATTCGATTGGTCATTAATGTCTGATCAAGTTTGATGAATTCGTTCTCTAAAACAGGAAGTTTTGATCCCCGTCCGATGATTGCTGACGTGGATACCTTCATTGAAAGGGGAGAAGCTTCCGTTTTACTAAACATAATAGATTGCGGCTCTTTAGTCATCGTACGTTCATCAATCAAAGTCACATATTATTCAAATTTGTATTTTGACCAAATTCATATCATTGTTTAGTTTAGCAATTGCAATTTTCAGCATAGTGCAAGCGTCAAATTATTGATTTTTTTTTTCTTTTTTTCGTTTCTTGGTCATTTGCTTATCATTGTTCATATTCCTTCATCGGTATTATGATCTTTTGATAAATTAAAGCTTCACTGAATTCGAACCACTTCATCGACCTTGCTGATGCATGGGTGAAAGAATTTGTAAAATCAATATTTTTATTTGTAAGAGAGAGAGTGAGTCTTCAATTATAATCTTATGGAGACCATACAATTAAGAAGAGTTTAGTGATTGAAAAAAAAAAGGACAAAATTCATCGTATAGTTAGACATGTTATACTCTATTTACTCTTAAACCAAAAAGCTCAGCTAGTGATTCAACTACAAAGCACGTTTATGTGATTCTGTCTTTCTATAATCAATTTTAAACCCACCTCTAAGGAATTGGGGGGTGGGGTGTTCTAACCTTGTAGATGAATTGGAGAGAAAACAAGGTGGCTATTCTCTAATGAATGAGTAAGTTTTCAGACGAGAAGTCCGGTCATTTCCCCACAAGCTTATAATAGGCATACAAACCAGAGCCTATGAATCCGAGGAGTTGACCGATAATATTCAACTGCAACATGAAAAAGAGAGAATTTGTTATGCCGAGTGAAATGGAGAGACTTCTTAGACTAACTTGAGGAATAAGAGTTTACTCACCAGATCAAATGGAAGCCCGCCAAAAATTATCCACCCGAGCCCAATAGTGAAGAGATCCTATATAAAATACAAGAACATTGTATTTCTCGTGTAGTTTTTGCACTTGATCTTGCTGATCAGGAATATACTATGATGGAAGAACAAAGCCAGTATTGAGAAGGAAAAATAGATAGAAAACAAACCTTCAGATTTCCACATATTGTCTGTGTGACTGCTGAATTAAGAGTTGTATTCAAAAATATACTGTAGTTTAAGAAGAATGCGAGCAAGCAGGAAAAAAACATCACAACCTGCCCAAGAAACAGGTTGATGGTCAAACCCCAGTTGATACATGGCACAGTTTATTGCTCTCTGACACAATGCAAAAATATTACATAAAATTGAGAGAAGGTGAACTTAGCTATTGACAATAAGGTAACTGTTAGTCCAAAAGAGAAAAGTTTCTGAAGGTAAGCAGAGATTACCAAAAATCCAGGAGAAAAAAGATAAGGGAACCTCATTGTTATCTCCAAGTCACCCTGAATGAATGTCAAGAAGAGCAAAACTGGAGCACATAGGATTCCTATAAACAGAGAGCACCATATTATGTGATTTCTTAAGACACATCCAAGCTTATTCTTTAAGTTGGAATCTCTGGCTTACCATTGCACCACATGAGGCCAAAGCTATTAAGACCACTTGATTTCCCTGAGGAAGTGATAGGTAACAGTATATAATCAAGAGAGCAAATAATGAACAATTACCAGTTACAGTTTCACCAAAGGAGAGATGTTATGCTACCAATTCTGGCTATGGTTGCAAGATATATTGCTGTAGTGATGTTGGATAAGAAAACGAACGAATAGCCATAGAGATCAAACGATAGGTCCCGAGCTCCAGCAACAAATGCACCAAGAACGATTAATCCCACACTGATAACACCCTTAAAGAATTTCAGTTAAGATGATGAAATCAGGTAAACACACCGAAATAGACAAAAACTATTGATTTACTAATGAGAAAAAACTATTCAAGATTGTACCAATATAACTAGGAGCCTTTGAAAGTTCCTCAATTTACAATCATCAGTGCCTACACCATAGAATAAGAAATTTACCTGCCAATAATAGAATATGAATACTGCTGCCCAGCCAAAAGATATTCCACAATCATTGTAAACACCACTGTGGTCCGCCTGAGGGTTGTGTACATAGGGACATTTACTCCACGGACAGACTCCATGGTGGCTAGCTTTCAGGAAGAAACGTTACAATGATAGAGACGTTAATGACTACTAAGGAACTTAAGTAGCACAGCTTATCAGCTAAGAAAATTGGTAGAACATGATGTGAGGAAATCATTTAAATCATACCATGTAAAGCAAATAGGTTCCTGCAACAGGACTGGTGCTCTTCAATGTTTTCAATGGCAAAAGTGTTGTGACATTATCATGACTGGCCAATTCACCTAATGTGAAAGAAATTATCTTCCATCGTCTCAATAGATAGAGAAAACAGCAGGAACATATCATCTGAAGCAGAAACAAGAAATGAACAAACAATGAAGAACATGAAACTTAGTACGATGATAGAAAACTGTTTGAGGGTTTAAAGAGACCTACCTGTAGGAGTGTAATGACATTTGCGCTTGGGAAGTTATATGAAGAAAGAGCTGCTTTGTTAAACAATACCAGGAGCACTGCAGAAAGAAAGGGTAATAATGCGTGTGACTAAGAAAATTACTAAGCTGAACTAGTAACATCGTAATAGCTTGAGAATTCAGCATACATCAACAAGTTTTCCACTAATTATAAGCCCTAATTCACAGAAATGGGATTTGTGCTTCCTTTAAAAAGGATAGAACATAATTCATCCACAAAAAAAGGTGCACATCAAAGCATGATTCATATAACCATTTAAGATTACTACAACACTCTATAAATAAAAATGAATTACTTGAAATTAAATACAATTATAAGATTCAAATAATGGAGAACACCATTGAAGATCGTGAAATTAGTAGAAAATAAATTTATTAAAAGAAAAAAGATGAAAATGAAGGTTCTAAATATTGAAGGGCTGAGGAAGAGATACCTGCGCAAGACATATAAGAGAGAGCAGCATAAGCTCCTCGTTTAGTCATGGAAGATCCTCTAAAAAGCTTCTCATCGACTCTGAGAAGCCGGTCCCTCTCTTCACTGCCGTGCGGCGGATCAGATATTGGCAGCGTCGGATTCTTGCCGGAACTTGATGCCTTCAATGACATTTCTCTCTCTCTCTCTCTCTCTCTCTCTTGTTCGGGCGTTCTTTTCCCTCCCTCTCGCTCCGTAAATTGAGAAAGCTTCCTGTTCTTTTTAGGTGGCTGTTCCGGATAATTCAACGTTATCATCATTTCAAAGGGTCAACAAAACCCGATCAAGTACTTGGTTTGAATTTTCATCGGGTATTCGGGTAAGGGAATAATCGGACCCTATTCTGGACTGGGGCGGCCTTAAAAAGTTTAAAACCCAATCCCAAAGTGCGGGTAATCGACATGTCGTCATTTAAAATTGCAATTAAACCTTCAAATCGAGCAGATGAAGTGGAGGATCGTACCAACTAAAAACGATCGGGTCTTTCAAGCTGTCTCTTTTATTGTTTGCTCAAGAGACAGATAAACAAACAAAATATTCAATTGCACTCAAATAAAAGAGTAAAGAATCCAATGCTTTTCTTTCCCCTTTTCTTTTTCATTAATCAAACTAAAGTGAAAAATCTTCGAATATTGTTCATCTGTATTAACCCCACGTCCCCACCATTTGGTTAGAGAAACTATATCTTATACATGTTAAGGAATCCGAAAATTGTTTATGCAACTCATTCATAACTCGAAACTAGATTCTTGAATGAGCCAAGCAAGTTTATTAGCAGATCGGAACTCGGTTTGATAAAAAATAGTAACTCTCTTAGGAAGTTTAATGGACATGTTATTCGCTCTTACTAGGGAGGTTGCAACTATGAATGGTTTTTTTAATAGAATCCATCGGTGGAATCAGGTTTTCAACATTCGAATTGACGAAGCAATGTGTCAGGTTTGGATCCAACTCCCAAAGTTGCCACTGAATTTTTTCAACCCTGCCCTGTTGAGGAGGCCAATAGCTAGTTCTATAGGCACTGTTTTAAACATCGATAGCACTATAGTCACCATGACCCGGTTGAATTCAGTGAGGGTTTGCGTAAAAGTAGACCTATCCGTGCCTCTTCCAAATCGCATTTGGATAGGAAAGGAGACAGGTTTTGATTAACGTAGAAGCTGCTATATGTATTTAGGCTTAATGCTATATATATAAACGTAGTTACAACCCTAGTGTATATGGAAAGATATGAGAATAACTATATAATGATTTTGGCCATAAGACTACGAAGATATTTGGGAATTGGATACTTCTATTATACGCTCCCGCAACACTGACCTATTATCAATGACGGCGATTTTGTCATGTAAAAATTTAAAACATGTCCGATCGAGAGGTTTGGTGAGTAATTACGTCAGCGAGTTGATCAATTGTGCAAATGTGAGAAACGGTGAGTAGATCTTTAGCAACCATATCACGGACAAAGTGGATATCAATGGAAATGTGCTTCATGCGAGAGTGCATGACCGGATTGAGCGAGAGGTGGGTAGTGCTAATATTATCACAAAACATGATAGGAGGCTGATAGAAAGGCAGCAGTAACTCGGAGAAGAGATTATGAATTCAAAAAACCTTAGAGGCAGTACATGCAAAAGCTCTATATTCAACTTTAGTGGATGACCGGGCAACAACACGCTACTTGCAAGAACTCCATGCAATGGGGTTAGGGCTGAGGAAGATGAGGAAAGCGGATGTCGAGGTACGATCAACAAGATCACCTTCCCAATCAACCTCAAAATAGGCAGTGAGGTTGAAGTCCAAAGAGCTGCAAAGGAGAAGCTCATGACTAAGTGCCCTTTGAGATAATGAAGGAGACGATTGACTGTTGTCCAGTGAGTGGATGTAGGAGCCAACATGTACTGAGCGAGGCAGCTCACCAGAAAGACGATATCAGGCCAAGTAAGGGTAAGATATGAAAGGGCTCTAATTGCTTGATGATAAACAGTTGCATCGGCCAAGTCGAAGTCGTCAATTTTTGAAAATGAGTCAGTTGAGGCCATGGGCGTATGAAGGGGACAAGCACTATCCATCTTATGTCGAGATAAGACATCGGAGATGTATATTTGTTGAGTGAGAAATAGCCGTTCACGACATTGAACGACTTCAATGCCAAGGAAATATGATACAAGGCCAAGATCCTTAATGAAGAAGCGAGCAAATAGTTGCCGAATAAGCATAGACATAAGAGAGGAATCGTTGCTAGTGATAAGAAAATTATCCACATAAACCAGAAAATATATGTACGATGTACCGTGCTACATTATAAAAATAGAAGTGTCGGATCGAGCTTGTACGAAGCCAAAGGAGATGAGAGCAATGCCCAATGCTTGGTACTTGAGGCTATAGAGGGACTTGCGAAGATGGAAGACATGAGTCGGATGCGTCGAGTCAATAAAACTAGTTGGTTGAGCCATGTAGACAGTTTTCGTTAACGTGCCATGGAGAAAGACATTATTAACGTCAAGTTGGGGAATTGACTAGCCACGTGTTACAGTATTAGAGGGGACAACTCGGATTGTGATAGGTTTGACAACAGAACTAAAGGTCTATGCATAGTCTAGATCGAATCATTGATGGAACCCCTTTACCACAAGTAGAGCTTTATACCGATCAATCGTCCCGTCGGGTTTACGTTTAATATGAAAGACCAACTTGCAACCGACAACATTTCGAGCCTGAGCTGTAGGGACTAGATCCTAAGTTCTATGAAGTTGGAGGGCGGTGAACTCATCAGACATGACCTGTCACCATTGTGGATGTTTCATAGCCTGAGAGACACACGTTGGTTCATTTTCGAGTGAAAGTGGATGTTTCATTACAAGGTGTAGAACCTTCGGTTTGAAGATGTTGTTTAGTGAATGTGTTGTCATCGAATGCTGCCGAATTAAATGAGAGGTAGCGGTAGAGGTAGGACAGTTGGTGACAGAGAGGGAATAGGTGGCGAAGAAGGACGATTAGGTGAGTCATAGGAAGAAGGAGTACTGGAGGCTGGTCGTTGAAAAAGAAGCCCATTACCTGCAAGTTTAGAAGGAAGATAAGGAGTGGGCCCATAAAACTCAGACGGCCTAGTAGACGTGGATCGTGATGCAGGGGGGATGTGTCGGTAGGCAGAGAGGGAGTGGGCATTGGGCCTAATACACAATGAGGTTTAGGTAGTGGCCCAATAACTGGACATTGACGCGAAGATCCTGTAAAGGAATTAGAAGGCTGCGACTTTGCAAAATTGAAGTCAGGATGTTGAAATGGAAAGATTGCTTCACAGAATTTAACATGATGAGACATAGACACCCGCTTTGAGTTGAGATCAAAGCATTTATAGGCACTTTGGGAAGATGAGTAGTCGAGAAAAAAGACATAGACGAGATGTTGGTTGGAGTTTATGTTGCTTGTATAGTTTCAACCATGGAAAGCAGAGATAACTAAAGACCTGAAGTTTACGATAGTTGGGCGGCTTGTAAATGAGACATTCAAATGGGCTTTTCCCGGCCAGAAGCGGAGTGGGCATGTAGTTGAGTAGGTAGGTAGCCGTTTCAAATGCAAAATCTCAATAGTCAAACAGAAGATGGGATTGAAGGAGAAGAGTAAGCCCGGTAGTAACCACGTGTCGATGGCAGCGTTCAATGGTGCCATTTTGTTGAGGCATGTGAGGAGCCATTATGTACCAACTTATGCCATTTTTATTAAAAAAGTGTTGGATGGCTTGAAATTCTCCACCTTTATCGCTGTAAAAATTTTGGACTTTCCGACCAAAGTGAGTTTCAACTAAAATTTTGAACTAGAGAAAGATATCTACAACTTGTGATTTGGAATGTAACAAAAAAAAACCAAGAGTACTTGCCAAAATGATTAACCAATAATAAATACAAATGATGACCTTGAAATGAAGAAACTCAACTAGGACCCCAAATATATATCACCATAGATAAATTGTAGCGGATGAGAGCTAACGAGAGAGGTATCCCGAAAGGGAAATCGTTGACTTTTATTCGAGATATAAGCAATGCAAAAATCAGAGAATAAAGATTGTTCTTTTACAACTAGTAAAACATACTTATTAATAAGAGAAGAACAAATTTTTAAGGGCAGATGGTCAAGGTGTTGATGCCAACTTGAAAGCATAACTCTTTCACCAAGTGAAGCTGTAGGGGTGAAGGTGGTGGGTTCAAAGCAAATAAATTTCATTTTCACATGGTCCGCAAAGTAGAGGCACCTCCGTTATTCGATCCTTAATAAGAAAATAAGAAGGATGGAATTCAAGAATCGTGTTATTCGACTTAGTGAAATCATGAACTGATAATAGGTTTCGACGGGCCGAAAGAACACATAAAACGTTAGATAACCAAAATTGACAAGAAGAAAAAGGTGTCGAAGAACCAATATGCAAAATTTTCAAACCTATACCATCAGCAATTTGAACTTCATTAGTTCCATCATACTCGGAATGTATAGGCAGATTGCCTAGGTCCATAGTAATATTGTGAGAGGCCCCTTAATCTAAGAGCCACGACAAGTCATCCCTATTTGTGGTAGGAGAAGTGGTGACTGAGTTGACTGTAACTTGAAGTTTGTGACATACATCAGCAGTGTCACCGCGAATCCCACACTATTGACAAGTAACGTTAGGATGATCTCGATCATGAGAGAAACCTACATTAGGGGTATGGGTAAGATGGATTAGATTAGAATTATGAGAATAAAAGGGAGAACCTTTGTTCGTACCAGAGGATGGGCAAGATGTGTAGTCTCGGGATGAGACATTAGCCATTGCAACTAGGGATGCTGCAGTAGTGTCGAGGCGCTTGAGATAAGCCTCGTGGGCTACAAGTAGATCATGCAGCTCTCTGAACCGGTATGGCATCCCACGAGCACGAATCGGTCTAACAATATCATGATATGTAGCACCCAAATCATTGAGGATGTAAAGAGTTATATCGTCATCCGAGAGAGGTTGATCAATGGTTGCCAACTTATCAGTTTTGGCTCAGATGATATGAAGAAATTCATAAATAGATTGATTCCTAAGGGTAAGTAGGGAGAGATCATCTTTAATTTGCATTACACGAGTCCGGGAACGATTGGTATAGAGGTGAAATAGTGTCGTCCATGCAATGGCAGCAGTGGGAGTTAAGGCTATGAGCGGCATGATGGCAAAAAAATCCGAACCAAATAAGGCAGAACAAATGAGATTATCCTGGTGCAACTAATGAACAAAGGCGGCAGAGGGAGCAACAATGATGCCGTAAGGTGGAGGAATGGTAGATCCGTCAAGGTAGCCGAGGAGGTCGTAGCCAATAAACAACGCCTCAACTTGGGCTCACCATGAGGGAAAGTTGCTTGGAGTCAGCTATAACAGTAGCTGTTGGTGTGCATTTATTACAATAAGAGGTAGTATGTTTAAGGCAGCAGGCCTTGCGCCTTGGACGGCGGTAAGGATGGTCTCGGTGGCAGCAGAAGGATCCATTGAGGTAGCGTAAGGGGCTGCTGAAAAATACAAAAAAAAAAAATAAATCTAAGCTCGTTAGAGAAACGGCTCTAATACCATAGATAGGTTTTGATTAACATAAAAGTTGTTGTATGTATTAAGGCTTAATGCCATATATATAAGTGTAGTTACAACCCTAGTGTATATAGAAAGATATGAGAATAACTATACAATGATTTTGGCCATAATACTATGAAGATATTTGGGGATTGGATACTTCTGTTATAATTTACGAGCGACTCCTTTTATATTGCTCTCACTACAATATCCAGGGTCACTCCTTAGCAAACTGTCGACATAAACAACCTTCAATCCCCACGCCTGATTCCCATGCTGACTCCACGTCAAAATATGAGGGAGTTAAAGATCATGCTTTGCCAGGATTTTCCAAGAATGCAAAGAAGATGAAAAACAAGCACAAGAAGAAACAAAGGGAAAACCAAGTCTCTGATCAGCCTCTCTCGCCTATAGTTGAAGTGTGGTAACAACCTGAAGTGGGGAATATAGTCAACAATGAGATGGAGGATAGAGAAATTGTATTCATTAATAATGATGGCTTCTTATTTGTGGACAAAGTGGGGCCTTCAGTGACTTGTATTGCCACTCCTTCAACGTTAGATGGAGAGTCATGACAAAAGAGAACTACTGTTCAAAGGGGCTATGCTTCAGATGAGGCAGATAATCAAGACTACTTCATTACAGTAAGCACACATAAAGTCAAGACTAAATCCAAAGTGGTGGGTTCCTCCTAGTATCTTGGATTGAAGCCTAGACTCCCCTTTCGAACTTTGATTAATGACATATTCCATTTTTTTTGGAACAGCAGAGAAATTGGTAACCCGGGTTCTCTATCGAGTTTAAAAAAGATTATTATGGTTCATAAAGTTCCTTTCATTAGGTTGTTAGAGCCTTCCACGGACTAGACACATACTTTGAATATTGATAAGAAAAATAAGTTGCAGGGTTATTCTAATCAAGATGTGGGAGGCAAGATTTAGGTGTTTTGGAAGGATTTCATGGATGTTCATATTGTTGCGTCGCACAGATAGTTCGTTGCTTGTATGGTGTCTTAACTAAAAATAAAGATTTTGGTGGTGGTGGTGGTTTATACGAGTTGCTATCCTCTTGAGAGGAGATTTCTTTGGGTGGCATTACTTGATGCAATGGCTACGAATAATATTCCTGACATATGAAGCGGTGACTTCAACATTATTCGTTATTATCATGAAAAATTTGATCGCATTAATCCTTCCATTCCAGCTATACACGACTTTGAACCTTATATTCAATGAACGGGTTTGATCCGTCTCCCGATTTAAGGCTCTCTTTTCACACACTGCAACAATCAATCAAGGTCGGCTAGAGTTTACTCGAGATTGGATTGTATCTATGTTACTCCTTAATTATGTGACCATTTCGAGGGTCGGGTGGTTCATTTAGAAAGGTTACATTCTAATCATTGTCTAATGATTTTTCATTCTCCTTCACTAGCTTATCAAGGGCCTCATCCTTTTCGCTTTCAATGTATGTGGATGACACATGACTTATTCTTTCCTAGTGTTAAAGAGACTTGGCGAAATGCTCATCCTAATCCATTGGTTCAGTTAGTGAATAATTTACACGATACTCGGAATCACCTCAAGGTGTGGAATAAAGATGTCTTTGGTAATATTTTTTACAAAGTTAGATACATGGAGAGATAAGGATGTGAGGTATGATGCCACGTTGAAGAATGGTTGGTCGAAAGAGATTTTTGTGTATTTACAACACACTAAAA
Source organism: Coriaria nepalensis (assembly GCA_027186245.1). Classification (NCBI taxonomy): domain Eukaryota; kingdom Viridiplantae; phylum Streptophyta; class Magnoliopsida; order Cucurbitales; family Coriariaceae; genus Coriaria; species Coriaria nepalensis. The sequence continues at coordinate 4,139,442 of CP114500.1, read as the reverse complement.
AGGCCTATAACCGTTGTCTTAAAAATGAAGAGATTTTTTTAAAACAAAAGTCTCGGATTCACTAACTCCAAGAAGGAGACTCAAATTCCAAATTTTTTCACGCCTCAATCTAAGTTAGAAATCAACAGTTGAATCTATCAAATATCACTGACGATCATGTGAATAGCCTCGTTAAGCCAAATTCGTTTCACTTAGCAACAATTGAATACTTCAAGAACCTCTACACGGAAGAGCCAGTTTTATGGGATAAAGACTTATTGAAGTTATTCCTAGACTTCACAGACTTGGATAATGTGGGGTTATCTACGCCCTTCTCTCTTCATGAGATTAAATAAGCCACTTAGTCTATTCCAATTGATGGCACCTTAGGTTTGGATATTTTTTCGTCCTCCTTTTTTTAGACTTATTGGGAGGTGTTAAAGGATGATCTTATGAAGGCTACAAATGAGTTATTGCGAGGTTCTCGTCTTTTGAAGCTCTCTCTAGCACGTTGGTAGTCCTTATCCCAAAGAAAGTTTTCCCAACTTTCTTGAAAAACTTTTGTCCTATTAGTCTTTGTAATTTGTCATATAAATGTTTTTTGAAGGCGCTAGCCAATAGACTTAGCTCTATTTTACCACGTCTTATCTCTCTTTCTCGATACAGATTTATAAAAGGAAGAGATATTGGGCATGCAATTGGTCTTGCATGTAAGCTTATGACGGATATTAGTAAGCATGGATATGGTGAAAACATGATTTTTAAATTAGATATGACCAAGGTGTATGATGGGTTAAACCCTAGGTTGAGTTTTATTGTAGTATGGTTTTTCCAAGCACATTAGAGTTGTTATCTGTTTTTATTATGAGGGGGTGAATTTTTCTATTATGTTCCAAGAGGTTTATAAAAGTCGTTTCATTGGTCATAAAGGCATGAGACAAGGAGACCATTTTTTCTCCGTTGTTGTTCATTATAGTAGAAGAGATATTGAGTAGGAGCTCAGACAAACCATTCTTCAAAATGTGGTTTTTCCTTATGAAGGAAAAAGAGGTTTGTCTATAATATCTCATCTCTTGTTTATTGATGACACCATGGTATTGTGTAATGGTAATCTTCAGAGCATCCAGGATTTAAATGCTATTCTTTTAGCCTGTGAAAATGCATCGGGTCAACGGATTAATCTTGCCATCTGAGTTTTATGTTCATCCCAAATACCCCTTACAAAGGGTGAATATGATTAGTAGTAGTACTTTGTTTGCTAGAAGTAATTTTCCTTTTGTCTATTTGGGACTTATAATCTCTTATAAATATGTTGTTGTTGCTGCTTTGGAGAGTTTAATATCTAAAATTACTACTAAAGTGGAAGGGTGGAAAATCTTAGGGATATCGATTTATGCAAGGACGGCTTCACAAACGTCATCTAAAGAGTGGAGACAAATGGTGGTAGCCATTCCTTCATTTCTCTCTCACGTTCGTTGGCAGGTGGGTAACGGTCACATTTCATCTTTCTGGAATTTTGATTGGGGATTGGGCTTATTGATTGAATTAATGGATGGAGATTGCTTTGATATATCGGTTCATGAGGCAATGAAGTCTACATGTTGGGAACATAGTAAACTGGACAAGGAAGTGAAGTCCTTTATTGATCGACACATTCCAGACTTTTTATCTCATAAGGATTTTATGATATGGCTTCCTAATAAGAAGGGAACTTTTATGGTGAAGGCAGCGTGGCATGCTATCACGAACGATGGTAATGATAAGAATATGAGTTTTACTTATTTATGATGATTAAAATGTTCCTTAAGATCAAAGTTTTTGATTGGCGTCTGTTACATAATTCTTTAGTGGTGAAAATCAACTTGTATCGGTTGCACATCTCTTTTGCATCTACATGTTCTTATTGTAGGGAAAAGAAGTAGGAGGATGCACAACATCTCTTCATTGAAGGTGATAAGCAATGGAGAGTTGGCAGTATTTTCATGCAACATGCAAGATCTCTTATGCGAACAACCTCTTCATCATAGACTCCTGCTTTGGTGGAGGATTTTTTCCTCTGCTAGGCAACTTTAATATCTATTATGCACCGTTCCTTCAGTCATTTGTTGGGAGATATGATTGAGTTGTAATAATTTTATTCATAATGGGGTGAAGATGTAGAGCCAAAGTATAACTCATAAGGTAATGTCGTGGATCCATTCTCTCAATATAGGTTGCATCGGTGGTTAGGTCTCATGTAAAAAGCCTATATTTTAGGTGATTTGAGTTGTATTCAACATTATAAAAGAGCAAGAAGGGTCATTCTCTGCTTGTGGTCCTCTCTTGAGCACATGTGGTTTAAACAAAATATGAATGAGTCTTTTAAATCCTCTTCTAAGATGGCGTCTCATGGGAGAATCATTTGTGACTCTAACGGTACGGTACTTACAAGTTGTTTCCGTCCTTTATAGTATTCCAACAATTTCCCTACGGAAGTTCATGGCCTCTACTTCGACATTCAACTTGCCTTGAGATATGACTTCACTCTTCTTCAGATAGATAATAACTCAAATTCCTTGATCTTGCCTTCATATTGATAGAAGTAGGGTGTCTCAATTAAACTCGTAAGTTTTCACTTTTTAAATAAAAAATAGTTTTTGCTTCCCAAAAAAAAAAAAAAATTGCTTATTCATATTCTATTAATTTCTCTTTAAGATTATAGCTTCATCAATGGAAGGAATCTGCCCAAAAATAGATGTGCCTGCCTCTCAATATTCAATCACGCACAAATTGGTGGAGGACTAAATATTTACCTTATTTATTCAAACTAAATAAATATATAAATACAAAATTGTACCCTTCCCAACACACGAAGAGATTCTATATATGGACTATATATATATAATAAAGAGGTATCATGAGACATTATTCCATGTGGAAAAATTTAATAATGGGATTTTTATATATTAAAAAAATGCGGAATAATAAGATATTATTTGCATCCTTCAAAGACAAAGGTCAAAAAGGTCAAAAATGTCAAAAATGTCAAAAATGTCAAAAAGAAAGAAAAAAAAGAAAAAAAAATCAAATTTTTTGAAATTATTGACGAATTTGAGAAAAAGGTCGACACGATGTTTAAAGGACACTCATAAGGACAGAACCGTAAAACGTACGCGGAGTATGTAAAACCTGTAAAAATAATCCTCTCCGGCCACTTTTAGAGATTAGTTTAAACGTGATTTTTTAAGTTTAATTTTCTTTTTTTGATATTATATTTTAAATTTATTTTTAAAATATTGTGAATTTAATTATTTTTCTAAAATTTATAATCTATAACTGTGTGGAGAGCTTCTCAGATTTCAAAAAATAAAAATAATAAAAAATAAAAAATCCTCTCCGGGCAAATTCACATGATTTGATTTCGCCCCTTTCTTACCAGATCGCAGATCTAAAATCAACGGTCAAGATATGTCCACATTACCGGACTCCAAACAGCTGTTTAAATCCAGCTTTTTTCCGTTCTCCCTTTCATTTCTCTACACATACACCGACAGCAGGTGGAATTTGGAACCAGAGAAAAAGCAGGAAGAGACAAGAAGCTTATCTGTCGCCGCAGTTTTCCTTCTTCAGCTGTGGATCAGCTTCGACTTGAACCGAGCAGCTCGGTCTGACGTCGGTCAATTGGTCGGAGACTCAGTAGCCGGCGCTGCTTCAGATCGCGAAACCATTTTAACTTACCGGAACTTCTAGGAGGAAAAGATAAAGTTTCGCCGTTGCTATTTTTTGACATATTGATCTATAGCTGTCAGATTGATCGTTATAGTCTTAAATTTGATTGAAATCTGAGGTAATTTTACTTAGCTTAGAGAAAGTCAGAAAATGTGCTGAATCGTAGTTCTGGAGCTCGGTGGCTCTTTGTATCAAGGATTCGAGTAATAGATCGGAGAGAAAAAAGAAGAAGATCCGCGTTTAGAGCGCGAATCAAGAGAATCGACGGTCGAAATGGCGTCAAGCACGATCCGTAAAGCGATTGGAGCAGTAAAGGATCAGACTAGTATTGGAATCGCTAAGGTGGCGAGCAATCTGGCTCCAGATCTTGAGGTTGCGATTGTCAAGGCTACAAGTCACGATGATGATACGGCCAGTGAGAAGTACATTCGGGAGATCTTGACATTGACCTCATATTCTCGTGGATACGTTCACGCTTGCGTTTCTGCAGTTTCAAAGCGTCTGAGCAAAACAAGAGACTGGATCGTGGCTCTTAAGGCACTGATGCTTGTGCACAGGCTGTTGAATGAAGGGGATCCGATTTTTCAGGAGGAGATCTTGTACTCTACGAGGAGAGGTACAAGGCTCCTGAACATGTCGGATTTCAGAGACGAGGCGCACTCAAGCTCATGGGATCATTCAGCTTTTGTTCGTACTTATGCTATGTATTTGGATCAACGCCTTGAACTAGAGCTGTTTGAGAGGAAAGGTGGTAGTGAGAGGGGTGGTGTTAGTCGGGATGACAGGTTCGAAGGGAGAGAGAATTTCAGATCACCACCACAGAAGCCATATGGCTATGAGTACAGCGATTCTCGGGGCCAGAGTGAGTCTGGAAATTATGGTGGGCTGAGAAGGTCAAGGTCTTATGGCGATATGAATGGAGGTGCAGAGAAAGAAGGGCGAGGATCAGAAAAGAGGGTTGTGACCCCAACAAGGGAAATGACCCCTGAGAGGCTTTTAGGGAAGATGAGTCATTTGCAGAGGCTTATGGACAGGTTCTTGTGTTGCCGTCCAACAGGTTTAGCAAAGAATAGTAGGATGATTTTGATCGCATTATACCCTGTGGTTAGAGAGAGTTTTCAGTTGTATGCGGATATTTGTGAGGTATTAGCTGTTTTGCTCGATAAATTCTTTGATATGGAGTACACAGATTGTGTCAAGGCATTTGATGCATATGCAAATGCAGCTAAGCAGATTGATGAGCTTATTGCTTTCTATAACTGGTGCAAAGAAACTGGTGTGGCCAGATCTTCTGAATATCCTGAGGTGCAGAAAATTACTAGTAAGCTTTTGGAGACATTAGAGGAGTTTGTGAGGGATAGGGCAAAAAGACCTAAAAGTCCAGAGAGGAAGGAGGAGCCTAAACCAGTTGCTCAAGAAGAGGAGCCAGTGCCAGATATGAATGAAATAAAAGCTCTTCCTCCACCAGAAAATTATACTCCTCCACCCCGACCCGAACCTGAACCCAAACCCAAGCCTCAACAGCAAGTCACTGCTGATTTGGTGGATCTAAGGGATAATACGGTTAGTGCGGATGATCAAGGCAATAGATTAGCCCTAGCACTGTTTGCTGGTCCACCTACTGGTACAAATGGGTCTTGGGAAGCATTCCCGTCTAACGGACAGCAAGTAACCTCAGCTTGGGATACACCTGCTGCTGAACCCGGCAAGGCAGATTGGGAACTGGCTTTGGTTGAAACAGCAAGCAATCTAGCCAATCAGAAAGCAGCACTTGGCGGTGGGCTTGATCCATTGTTGTTGAATGGCATGTATGATCAAGGGATTGTTAGGCAGCATATGAGTACTGCCCAATTGAGTGGTGGAAGTGCTAGCAGTGTTGCACTGCCTGGGTCCGGAAAGAGTAAGGCACCTGTCTTGGCTCTTCCGGCCCCAGATGGGACTGTAGAGACGTTTAATCAGGACCCTTTTGCAGCATCTTTGACCATTCCACCTCCTTCTTATGTTCAGATGGCTGATATGGAGAAGAAGCAGCAGTTTGTGGTACAAGAGCAGCAGTTATGGCAGCAATATCAAAGGGAGGGAATGCAAGGTCAAGCCACTTTGGCTAAGCTTGGTAACCCTGGTTACTATGGTGCTGGTCCTATTCCCGTTGTGCCTTACGGTATGCCCCCTGTTAATGGAATGGGGCCCGCGCCCAATGGTTATTACTGCACTCCTTAATGATTTTCCAAATACACTATTGTCTTGTTTTTTGGGTCCCCTCTGTTTATGTTGTTTCTTGAAGTGTATCTTCTTTGTTTGCAATCATATGATTTTTTTTTTCTCTGTCTACAACTTGTGCATGGAGATGGTGGGACACGGGACAGTGACAATGTGATTGTACGAACTTGTTCATTGTCCATTTTATTGTTGTGTACTAATATTATTTTCTTGATAGTTAATGTCTCTGATTTGGTAATCTACGGGAAGTTGTATTTCTCTTGATTCTTATTCCGATAAAATCCTGTTTGGCAAAATGCATTCTAAATTTTGGAATTCAAAAATTAAAAATAATTATTATTCGGAAATAATTTTTTATATGATTTTATATTTACTCCTATTTATTTTGCAATTAATTGTATACTGTGTTATTTTTATATATCAATTTAATAATTATTTTTAAGTAAATATAAATATAATTTTTAAAATTTGAAGATATATTTTAAAAAGGGTGGCGAAACTAGAGCCCCTCTTGTTTGACCTTTTGCCTTTAATCATGGAGACCGGCTGGTTGTGTTGCACGAGTAAAGGTCCAGATATTTTATGTGATTTTCATTTAATTATTTAATATAAATTTAATTTTTTGTATTATATGATAATTATATTGAATATATATTTTATTTATGTTCACGTTTATTATTATATAATGTTTATAATTCTTAAATATAAAAATATATTAATTGTGAATTTTGAATTAAATTAAATTTATATTTTTGATATTTTATTTTTTAATTGTTGAACGAGTTGTTTAATTTTAATAAAACATGCCTAAATCAGTATTATAATAAACTTAAACTTGTTACGTAATTTGATATTATTAATATAAATTATTACGTAAAACAAACTCAGACTTATATTATTAATATAAATTTGATTTTTATAAATTTTAAATTTGTATTTTTTTACTTATTTAATTTTATTTTTTAATTACTAAATGAGTTGCGTAATTTAATTATACCTAAAATGATTTAAATAAACATAATTTAACTAATAATTGTGTTGAACATACATCATAATGAATTTAAGACATGATGTAGAGTCAAAGGCTCCATCAACTTATTCGACTCATCGATCCGTAGAGTCGAAAAAACTAAACATATATAACAAGTGGAACCCTGTCAAACTCAAGTTCAGTTTAATTCTGCACTTATATATAATAAGAAAATATCTATACGTATTAAAAAAAATAAATATTGTAATAAATTATATTTAGAGATGTGAACCTTCTGGATAGCTCTCGCCACTACAACAATTTCATTTTATGGGAGATCATCCAAATAGTCGGTGACCGGATCACCTATTATGGGAAGGTGAGACCACCTAAGTATGGTGGTCCTTTGATTTTGAATAAATGAGGTTTTCATTTTAGATAACTTTTTTGTGATAAATATATATTGGTCGCACTAGGTAATTAGGTGGCGTAGGATGTTAAAAGAGTTTTTTTTAATAAAAAAAAAATCCTAAATTCACCTAAAAATAGATAAAAATAAAATGGTAAGTAGAAAATTGAGAACGAACAATAATGAAAGGTCAACCACAGTTTCATTGAGAGCGAATTTTGTCCTTATTTCACTTTTTTTGTTTGTTTGGTAATAACATCTTAGCTATTCGTTTTGATCTAGGAATTAGAGAAGTGTCGTGTGATAAAAAAAAGATAAAAACACAAGTTGATTGAATTACGGTTAATTTATGAGTTGTATTTCACTATTTCTCTCTCCTATTTTCTTAAACAGTTGAGACTCCTCTCTGTCTTTTTCTTTGAATGTTGATGAATGACGATAACCTGAAATCTAGATACCGATATTTGATTTGAATATCTAACATTTGAATATGAAATCTAGAGATCGATATTCGATCTAAACTGATATTCAATCTATAGTTCCTGGTCTAGACTGATTTCTCGGTATGAAATCTGAAATTAGATTGAGTTCCCGATCCAGACTGAGTTTTGGATCTAGAGTTTCTGGTCCATACTGAGTTCTTAAGTTCCAAACATGCCAGTCTATCTTAGACCAAATTCTCGAGTTCTCAAAAGGTCGAAGGGCATTTTAGACCAACATCTCACATAATTTAAGTCCCTTTGAAAGGCCGAAGGGTCAAAGATTTAAAGGGCATCTCAGTCTGATGTCTCACATAATTTGAGTCCATTCAAAAGGTCGAAAGGTCAGAAGACATCTCAAACTGATGTCTCACATAATTTGAGTTCTTTCGAAGGGTCGAAAGATATGTTAGAGTTACATGTGAGATGCACAAACTAACATTTCACATGAAGGGTCGAAGAGCATCTCACATAAATTAGAGTTGAATGGTCGAAAAGTCGAACAACATCTCGGACCGAATTCTAGTCTTTCGAAGGGTCGAAGGATCGAAGGGCCAAAGATTGAAGGGTCGAAAGGTCGAAAGATCGAAAGGTCAAACATGTGATCTCAATCCATAGTTCTGATCATAGATTGAGAACTCGATCATCTTTTTGCTTTTCTAAAGAGCTCGGTCTAGATCAGGAACCCAAAGACATTATATTATAATAGATCTCAGTCTGAGAAGTACAATATATTAGATCTCAGTCTGTGAAGGAAGAAAAAATTCTCTAGGAAAGAAAATGAAGAACACGGTATAGGAAGAAAGATGAAAAACTCTGTCTGGGAAGAGAGAAATCAACTCGGTGTGGGAAAAATAAAAGATCACAGTCTAAAAAGGGAGCTTGGTCTGTGAAGAAAGAAATTGAACTAGGTCTATAAAAAATAAAAGAACTACATCTGAAAGTGATTTTGACGTGTTGTGTAAAAAAAAAAAATTATCAGTTTATAAATTATCTTATATAATTTATGTATTAGTCATATATAATTTCGTATTAATACAAGTAATTTTGAAATAACACATATTTTAACTATAAAATCTAGAACAACTGAAATTTAAATACATAAATAAACAAAGACAATAAAATAAGGACTAATTCTGCTTCTTGTTTCATTATAGGCGGCAGGTGGGCTGTAGTTAGGCAGCTAATCTATCTTTAACCTCTTTGAAAATGATGTGAGGCCCACCAAAATATAATTCATCTCTGCTTAAATGGGTTTTGATTGGGCTTAAAACTTTTTATCATTCTTGGATATTGGGCCTCACTACGAATCAGACTTATGGGCTAATAGCGTACATAATCAGACCGAAACCTTCCCGGGTTTGTCCCAGTTTTTGGCCTGTTGCATTTTTATGTATCATAAAAAAAAAAGAAAAAAATTACAAAAAGAAAAAGAAAATTATGAAACAATTTCTAGTTGCAAACACGAGTCATCTTATGAATCTTTAAAGATGACGTCATCAGCTATGCTCATCAACGGCTGGATTGCAGCCGCAGAGAATTTTCTCGCAAACAAGAAGGGGTCGTGACGTCTTGTCGTCACTGACGAATTTAGTCCGTCCGATCCGTCGTCGTCATCACCGTACCTAGGCCTATCGCTCCGTAAAGCCCGAATGAGATCGGGACTCACCTCTGATCCGCCGTACATACGAGGGTGTCCATCGTGGCTACCCCTCCAGTCCACGTGTGTAAGGGTGGCGGGAACAATCCCTCGTGGGTCCCGCATGCTGAGTAGAGTAGGAAAGTAATTCTCCTCCGGGTAACATGTGTACTTGTGCACACATGGCAGCTTGAACTTTGACCAAAGCGTCCGGTCTTTGACTGAGAGTCTCGCGTGCTTACGTGTCAAAACCCAAAACTGGGACCCAATCCGGAAATCCTCCAACTTAACCTCGGGTAGCATTACTTCGTCCCCACGTGCCGCCCACCTCCCACGGGCCCCACCCTCATTTTTAAGAATCTCGATGAAGCTCTTCTTCGAGCGAATCAGCGTTTTGTAAGTAAAGTTGAAAGAGTGGAGAGGGATACAAGAGGGAGAGAGGAGGGCAAACATGTAATTAGACGGATCGTGCAGCAGCGCGTGTGCCAGCAAACGACGTGCGGCGGAGGTAAGAGTGGGGGAGAAACGGCTAGCCGGTTTGGAATGAATCACTCGGTGAGCGAACACGCCAGTGAAAGCCGAGTCGCTGTAGTTGTAATTCGGATCGGCGTGGATGTAGATATTGAACCAGTCCGCCGGGATTTTGTCGAAGTAGAGCTCCCATACCGGAGCAAATGGAAGTGGAGAGGTTGTCAGAAAGTTGAATGCTACTTTCTTCGGACTACCTGGCGGCGAAGGTTTCGGATTCACTTTCGAGGCGAGACGGAGCAGCGACTCATCGTCTTCTGGCAGAGGTGATGGTGGAAGCAGAGCCGGAGGAGGAGGCGATGGCGGTGGAATAGAAACAGAGATAACTTGTAGAATATCCGAAGTGCTACTATCGATGGCGGGAGAGGGGCTGTTGAGGGTGAAGAGAATGGCGAATGGAAGGCAGAGAACGAGAGCGGAGATAAGAGAAAACGGCGATGGAATAAGCATCCTTGTCTCCTCTCGCTGCTTCTTTTTTTAGACAGAGAAAATGGTGACCGGCCGGTGCGGATGAGCGGGACGGATCTTAGGAACACAGTGAGAGGGCTTTTTTTTTGTTTTTTGTTTTTTTAAAGAGATAACAAAACTTTAAAATAATTATTCAATTTTTTAATAACAATATGGAGGTTTTAAAGTGCATTAAACTAAGTAATTAATTTTATTTATTTATTTTTTTTTTGAAGAGCTAGACTAGTGTGCCTAATTTTGTTAGGTAGTGGGGATCAGAGGAAGGTAGAACTTAATAAATTATATTGGGTGAAGATGATATTTGATTTTCGTTATTTAATTTTATATATATATATTGAAAATTAAAATAAATAAAGAAAAAAAAAAGTGTAGTTTTTTATCGTTTTCTGGTTAAGATTGCGTGAGCTGTGTAATTATTGAGTAGAGATGGACGTACAAGATTGAGTAACGTTTAGCGCCATTTTGGGTTTGGGAAGTACACGTGGCAAGCATGCAAGAGGTGGGGCCGTGATGGAAGGAGGGGGTTTTAGTCATGTGGGTTTAGCAGTGTGGAGAAGCATGCATATGGGTTTGCAGCAGCAGAGCATTACTGATATCGTGTAGTGTCACTGTTACACACTGCAACGTGATTCGTGCTCAGTTAATCAGTTCTAGGTGATGAGGCAGTATTATTATACACTCACGAACACGCTGAAAGATGAAAAATGAAAAACAATATCCCCGTAATTTTTACATTAATTACATGATTATATTTTTTTAGGTACGAAATCTATCGTAGGGATAACTTCCGACCGAACAAAATATTCCGGTTAAAGAGTTGTCTGATATCATTTTATTTTTTCTCCCCCTAACTCTTAACTTCCGACCGTGTTTAAGAGCTGATAGATTTTGGTAGGGGATCAGTTAAGGAGATCGATGTTTTTGGCTGATGACATAACATGCATTCATGCACGTGCCAATTCATTCATGCATGCTGATATACATTCCAATATTCACTACGAGTACTTAAGATGGAATATTGAACCCAAGAAATCCATGAATGTCATAATTAGACAAGTGATTGGTCATCAACAACAAGTATTACTTTTATTATGCATGCTAACCGAATAATAATGCAAGTGTTAAAATAACGTTAGTATAGGTTTAATGATTATTTATTTATTTATTAAAGATTAAGGTCTAACATATTGATTGATAATCACAATTGCAAACGGTTTGGAGTTCTATGATTAAAAAAAGTGAAAATTAATAGTCCAAGCCATTAACAAAATGAGTGCTTTATGAATATTCATCGGATATTTGAGTGTATATCTGCCCGCTGTAATTTAAAAAAAAAAATGAAAAGTCTTTACTTTATTCGCCTTCATACCTAAGTAGTCGTAACTTAGAAATAGACATGATCCCTCTTCGCCTTTAGACTTTAGCGACACAACCTCCTCCTCGCCACATCATTTGCGACCGGTGATAGCCACCGCTGCCAGACGGACCACCACAGTAATTTAATTGTATTATTGCATATGTAATTGATGAGCGTATATATTTTTAATAATTTATTTTGGAGTTACCTCCAATTAATATTATATTTGATGAAAATTTGATAATATAACAACTAAAAAATGTCATTTTACCTTAGTATCATAATCAAAATAACTTTTAAATATATCATAAATTCATAGATATTAATCAATACCTACAGGTATGGACTATGGACTATGATTGTAACTGTGCCTCTAAAACTCAATCTTAAAAGTAATCAATATCAATATTAGATGCTAGTTTATTCAGCAAGTCGAAGGCCACATCAACTTGTTGAGTAAACTAGTAGTTACGATACTCTACGGGTCAAAGACCTCATTGACTCGTAGAGTAAACGAATCATAACTGCTAGATAACTTTACGGGTCGAAGGGTCGAAAGCCCCGTCGACTAGTAGGGTAAATTAGAAGTTATGATACTCTATGGTCGAAAGCCTCATCGACATGTAGAGTGTCATAAGTTATCCCATTTACCCATAGAGAAAACTAGCAGTTATGATACTCTATGGGGTGAAAACCCCATTGACCTATAGAGTAAACTAGTCATAATTGCTAAGAAAGATGTACTTCGTATGGATAAGAAATGTGCATATCTAGTTAATATGTCGATGATTACCCAAATTGCATCGTGTCCCTTTGTAGTTTTGGGAAGTCCAATGACAAAATCCATAGTTATTTGTTACCACTTCCACTCCAGAATCTCTATTATTAATTTTCCAGCTGAACGTTGGTGTTCAGCTTTGATTCACTAGAATGTCAAACATTTCCCACATATTAAGCAACATCCTTCTTCATTCCAGTCCACCAGAAGTGCTTCTTCAAATCCTTATACATCTTGGTTGCTCCTGGATGTATATAATACAGAGTTTCATGTGCTTCTAAAGAAAACTTGCATCTTATTTTATCATTCATTGGAATGATTAACCTCCCTTTAAAATTAAGGATCCCATCCTTAAATAATTTAAAGTCATATTGCTCATCTTTTTCCATTTCTTGTTTGATTTTCTTTATTCCTTCATCTAACTCTTGTGCATCCTTGATATCTTCAAGTATGCCTGAGTGGAGGGTTAAAGCTGACAATCATCCTATTATCAACTCTATTTTTACATTATACACCTCCTTTTGTAATGGCATTGGTAAGGAGTATAGTGTAGTAAGGCTAGTTGAGGATTTTTGGCTTAAAGTAACAGCTAATTTATTTGCTTTTCCCAGGTGATATCGTATTTCACAATCATAATCTTTGACTAATTATAGCCACCATTTTTATCTCATGTTTAATTCCTTCTATGTGAAGAAGTACTTCAGGCACTTATGGTTGGTATAAATTTCACATTGCACTCCATAGAGGTAGTGTCTCCAAAATTTTAGGGCAAATACTAGAGTAGCTAGTTCCAAGTTATGAATTGGATAGTTCTTTTTGTATTCCTTAAGCTTTCAAGAAGCATAAGCGATTACTTTCCCGTTTTGCATCAATATTACTTATAATCCCAATTTAGATGTATCGCTATCTATTACGAATCCATGTCCACCATCTGGAATCGTAAGAATAGGTGCACTAGTTAAATTATTCTTCAACTCTTGAAAACTCTTCTTAGTTGCTACAGACCATTCAAACTTCTTGTTCTTGCGAGTAAGCCTAGTAAGTGGTGTGGCAATTTTAGAAAATCATTCTACAAATTGCGTATAATATCCGGCTAGTCCTAGAAAACTTCGCACTTTAGAAGCATTTCTAGGTCTGGATCACTTGCTTACTGCTTCGACTTTAGATGGATCCATGAAAATACCATCCTTATAAATTATATGTCCAAGAAAAGTGACTCGATCGAGCCAAAATTCGCACTTCTTAAACTTGGCATAGAGTTGATGATTCTTCAAGGTTTGCAAAATCACCCTTAGATGCTTCACATGTTCAGTTATAGATTTTGAGTGTACAAGAATATCATCTATGAAGACAACAACAAATTTGTCTAAATATTCTCTAAATACTCGATTCATTAAATCCATGAAAGCGGCTAGAGCATTGGTTAAACCGAACGACATGACTAAGAATTTGTAGTGACCGTACCACGTCCAAAAAGATGTTTTCGAGACATCGCTTTCTCAAATCTTTAGTTGGTGATACCCAAATCTTAAATCGATCTTGGAAAATAAAAACGTTCCTTGGAGTTAGTCGAACAAATCATCTATCCTCGGAAGAGGGTATTTGTTCTTTATAGTTAATTTATTGAGTTATCTATAGTCAATACACATTCTCATTGATCCGCCCTTCTTTTTCACGAATAATACTGGAGCTACCCAGGGTGAGAAACTGGGACGAATATGTCATTTCTCGAGCAAATCTTACAGCTGTACCTAGAGCTCTTTCAATTCAGGTGGTGCCATAAGATACGGGGCTTTTAAGATTTACGTCGTTCCAAGCATTAGATCTATTATGAAATTGATTTCATGATTTGGAGGAAGTTCTCGTAATTCCTTCAAAAAGATTTCAAGAGAGTTATAGACTACTAGTACGTCTTTAGGCTTTAGTTGTTGTTCCTTGTCGGAATCAACTATGCTAGCAAGGAATTCCTCGCAACCACTTTTCAACAGTCTTGTTGCCTTAATAGCGGATACTAATGGAATATGGCTTCCCTTTGAATCTCTAATAAATTCACATTTTTCTTCTTCTGGTATGTTAAATATCACCTTCTTCCTTCGATAAATGGTGCTATACTTTGAGAGTTAGTCAATTCCTAATATAACATCGAAATCTTACATATCAAATATTACAAGATTCACAAATAATTCCACATTACCTATATTCATTGGTATGGCTCGAAACTAATGAGTCGACATTAATATGTCTTTTGAAGGTAGTGTTGTACTAAACACCTCAGCTAGTAGGTTTATAGGATGCTTAATTTTACTCATAAATTTTGTTGCAACAAAAGAATGTGTTGCTCTTTAATCTACTAGAACAAAAGGGGGAATTCGAGAAATAAAAATTTGACATGTTATGACAATAGATAGACTCACTCATGTCTCATCTCGGGAGATGATAAACACTCTAATGTTAGATTTTTCCTGCTGCCATTCAATCCTCCTTAGGTTATTAAAAAACTTACCAACATGTCCCCGTTGTCCACAGTTATAGCATTCGTTAGTTCCGGCCCTACATTCTCCTATATGACCTTTGCCATACTTACTGCATTGGCTAAAAGGTTTTCCTTGTGGCTTCAAACCTTGAAACTTATTCTTCTTGTTTTGACTTAAGTCAACATTCCTATTGCCAAACCTCTTCTTATTATTCCATCGAGGTCTAAAACTCCGTTGGTTTTTACAGGCTATCGGCGCAAAGGATTGGACATTACTTTGTATTTTGGAAGTTGCTCCTCCTACATGTTCTTTCTTTGTAGCTTCTTTATGTTCCTGCTCCTAAATCGCTCTTGCTCGATAATTTCTCATTACCTTATCTGCCACCTTTAAGAAAGGCAAATCGTCTAAATCTCCTATTTCCAAGTCCTTGCGAGTGTTAGAGTCTAGAACCTTCTTGAAGTGATTTACCTTCAAGGTGTTCGTAGCTACCATGTGTGGTACATATTTGGACAGCTCGTCGAATTTTTGCAATAATTTTTCCATTATCATGTGGCCTCTTCATAGGGTCAAGAATTTCCTTTCTTTCTCTTATACTATAGCCACAGTTACATACTTTTTTTCTATCAACTTTCAAAACTCAGGCCAAGTCATTGTTCCAATATTATGGATACTTGTCATGGTATCCCACCAATAACTTGCATCGTCCCGTAATAGACATGCCGCAAAATTTTTTTTTTTTGTTATCAGGAACTTTTGCATAGTTAAAGAGTTTTTCCAAGGTTCCGATCCAATTTTCAGCTAACGTTGGATCGTGGCCACTTGAGAATTCGGGTGGTTTATACTTCCTAAATTTCTCAGCGGTAGAATTTGAATTTTCCACTCAAGGAGGTGCCGATTGTTGTAGCATCTCCTGGAGTTGTTTGAAGTAGCGTGTATATCATTTCTCCTTGTCAGTTAGATTTTGTAACTCGTTCAACTTTTGTTGACTTGGGTCATTGATTGAACTAGTACGCCATCCAATAGAGGATATGCATGCATACTTATGCATGTTATGCATATGCATGCATACTTATGCATGTTATGCATATGCATGCATACTTATGCATGTTATGCTTATAATCTTTATTTATTTTAGCATAACATTAACTTCTTTTAGATCAGAAGTATGAACACATGCATTTAATCATAGTATGTTAAGGCTTATATCATCCTTAAGCTATCATGTTATATTACGCTCGTACTAGTCATAATCTCATTTTTAGCATGGTAATATTTTATAACCTGTTCATCTCAACTCGTTACCATATACTGGTCTTATTTCCAACTTATTGCCTTCAACGATTTATTGTTTCTAACCATTGGAGCTAAATGGGTCAGAATTAATTGATAAGTTTATGTCAACAAGTCAGAAATTGTTGACTAGTTGGTCTCAATGGATAATAAATACTTAACCCGTTGATATTAACGAGTTAAATTTTCAGACTCATTGATATCAACTGGTTAGAAACAAAAGACCCGCTGACCTCAATGAGTATGTGAAATTTTAATTTATTGAAAATTCACACTCTAAATAGTAATTTATGTGAAATTAAGTCATGAAATACAAAAGGTATATTAAATTATAGGCCTAGGCTACTTCTTCACTTGATGGCTATAAATATGTATGTATATTAATAATCTATACCATAGAATTGATGTGATATTGTGGTCTATCTATTAGTAAAATACTTCGAGTAAAAGACTCGTTGAGATCAAATGGTGATTTTTTACTAAGTCGTTGACATCAATGGGTTAGTCATAACTGACCCGTTGATCGGGTCAATAATAACTAGACCATTGAGATCGACTGGTAAGTTGAGTAAGAAAAAATAAAAATTTTTTAGCTCAAAACTGACTGTTGGATCACTGAGAGCGTCATTGAAGCCCTTAAACGACGACATATGATTCTTTTCTAAGTAGTCATCCTTCATTGCTCAGTTTAGTATGCAAGGCGTCCTGCTAGTTTCCAAATTCCTCCTAAATAACTTTCCAAGAGTTAGAATTGTCTCGAGAGTCCATACCTATATAGTAATCAAATTACACCAATACCATTAAAATATACATGTTTGAATTGTTATGAAGTTAATTAATACTATCATTACAAATCTAAATGTAAATAAAAAAACTACCTAGATAGCTAACTGAAATCTATTGAGAGGATATGTATGTTTTCCTTTTCTTTTTTTACTTGCAGTTTGGGCCTTATGCTTAAGGTTGTTCTTCTTAAAGGATTCGACTATTTTTTTGTAAACTAAATCATCCCAAGGGTAATTGTTGAAGTAATCAAGATCTGAGACTATCAATAGATGTATCACATCAATGTTGTTCTTCTTCTCTTCGCCCAAAAGAATAGCCTCAAGAAGTATACAATTGACAACTTCAAACAATCCATATCATCCGAATCCACATTATCCAGTTTTTTCATTCTCCTTGTGCTAAGATGACCAAGCACCTTAGCTAACTCAGAGCATGTAACTTTTCTTCCTTTGCCAAGGAAATATTTCTTTTTCATAGCTTTATTCCACTTAATCTCAAGAGAGATCTTTGGTGGGGATCAATAGTTCATGCTAGTAATCAGGGCAAACTCTCATCAGGAGGAATATAGAGATTGCTCATTAATGTGAAACCATAATTCAAAAAAGGTCATCGGGCTTTAAGATAACTTGAAAACAAACAAAAATAATATTGAATTATAAATCAACAGTAAGCATTGTACATCGAGCATGAACCAAATTATATATATATTTATATATTTCTGACCCATTCAAAAAACCTATTGAGAAGCTCAATTGATTTGCAAAACTGGCCCGTTGAGATGCTTAACGGGTCTAAAAAAGGGACTCGATGAAAAACTCAGCAGGACTGCAAAACAGACCTGTTGAGTAGCTCAATGAGTATGCAAAATATACTTTTTGAGCATCTCAATGGGTTTATTGTGCATACTTGTTGAGTTACTCAATGGGTATATTCTTCATACTCGTTGAGCTTCTCAACAAGTCTGAAAATGACCCATTGAGTATCTCAACTTAACGAGACTATTTTGCATACCTAAATTCATCAATCTCACCCCAAATAGACACCAATTCAACCATAATGCTTAGTTTCTAACCATTTCAAATATTTAGGAAATCGAATCGCAAAAAATCTTAATTTCGTCATACATTAACGACTCTGGGTTAAAGACTTTGTTCTTGATCTTCATGCACATGGCCTCCCCAATCAGAAATTATCTCTATATTCTTAACGGATTGATGTCGCGCAAGTTGATGGAAAAAAAGTAAGAAGAAGAAGAAGGTGAGAAGTAATAAGAGAAGGTGGTGTCTGGCGAAGAAGAAGAGTTTAGAGAAGAAAAAGAGCGAGAAAAGATATAAGAATATGAAGTGGTTTTCTCAACATGCCATTAACGATTTGTCAACGAGTTAACAGGCTCAATAAATAAGGTTAAATTTGATATTTTATTAAGTTTTCAAATTTTTTGAATTAAAATTATTTTAATCTTTTAAAATTTTAAATTTAATTTAAATCTATAAAAAAATATATTAATTTAGGACTTTTTGAAAAACAAGATGCCGGCACTAATTCTCAAATTCTCACATCAAATTATCATTTAAAGTATTAAACCATGCACATTGCTGCATTACTTCCAACCTCTCGTCTTTATCCAAATGCCAAAGCCTATCCGACTTAGCATTTCCCGCTCGATACACGTGTCTCTTAACCTTTCTTATCTCGATGCTCTCGCGTCAATTGACCAATGACCAGGTGCCAACTAAGCCGCAACCAGACCCCCACGGAAGCGCACGTGATAAATAGCGTGAGGTTTTCCCCCTTGTTTGGTTCACACGGAAACGCGGGCAAGCGCGCACAGAAGGACTTCTTCCACTTCTACTCCCTGCTAAGATCTCTCTCACTCTCTATCCCACTTTCTTTAAATATAAGAAAATATCTTAAAACAATTCTGTGAATTGGAGAAAAGAAGATGATGAAGTTGACGAAGAAGTTGAACGTGAAGGTGAACCAGATGAAGCTGGAAGGATTGCTTTGTAAGGAACACGAAGGGGAGGGAATCTCCATTGAAATGAAATGGGAAGTCTTCATAAACAAGGTATCTTAGCAGTTCCATTCTGGGGCAGATCGAATCTTCAAACGAACAGAACAGCAGCTCATAGAGTTTTATCCGGAAAACAGAGACTCGTCGAATTTGACGATGAGTTCGCGAGCATTTGCGATTTCTCTTTCAGTTCCTGGATTTCGACCTTCCACATTTTATCTGTAAGCTTCTTCTTGCTTATCAAATTGATCTGTGTTTCTTAAAACTTAGTGCTAATTTATGGGAAACGATTAATTGATAATAGGAAGACAGCAAAATCAAATGGTCAAACTACTGTATTGGGGAAAATATTGTTAGATTGAGCTGAATTTTCTGCAAAATGGAGACGGAGATTTACGGAAAGCTTCCAGTAACTATAAAGAATGGAAGGGAGGTCTACGAAGCTCCTCTGTCGGTAATCTTTGCAAAAAGCCTCTATTGAATAACTGCTATCCGATTACTTGATTTTCGTTCGTTGTTCATCCAACGGTTAGAATTGGAAAGGCATGTCTGAACTACGCAGAGGCCAGAGACGTTCTGACTCGGTCGGAATCGTTCAGAGCTCGGACCAGTCGGAGGGCGACGGATTAATTAGGAAGGTGATGAGTTTTACGAGAAAGAAGAGTGAGAAAAGGAACGGTCAGAGCGAGAGAGTATATATCCTGACTCAGATGATTCAGCCGAGTTTGACTCAGATGTGAAGGCAAGATCAGGATCGTATCCAGGCTTGGAGCCAGGTCCGGTGCAGAAGAATGGGTTCTTCTTATGGAAGAAGAAAAGGCGGTTGAGTTAAAAACCTTCCCGAGAAAACCTACAGCCGTCGATTGGCATGACTCGAGAAGTCAACGATGCAGTTGGAATTCACGACTTTTACCATTCCATAGCAAGCTCTCAAGCGGTAATGCGTTATGCAATATAACATTCTATCATTCTACCATGGACTGCATAGGATCTTGATTTGTTCTTTTGCTTTAACAGAACCGGATGAAAATTTATTGAATACCAGGAGTGTAAAAAGCATTAAAGGAGAAGAGAGGTGGCTAGAAAAGGAGACAGTGTGAGCAAAGATGGAAAATCAAAGCTAAAATCTCTGCTTCGATCGATCAATGAAGCAAAAAGGCAACCAGAGAGAGCGCCTGCACAGCACTTGTCGCCATCATGGCCCACTGGCTCCGCTCAAGTCTGGCCTGCGTATTCCAAACAGGGCCCAAATTTGACTACCTGATAATAACAGGCTCTTCGGAATGATAAAGCTTTGCAACAATGAGACATACATAAACTGCATTTCCGGACAGACACTTTGATCTGGAAACAGTTATAAAAGCGAAGATTCATCCTGACTGTCCAAGCCGAGAATTCCTTGGTTGGGTTTTTCTGCCCGGAGACATTCGACTGCTTGAAAGAAGCCATGTCGTTCGATCAGATTTGGGAACAGATAGAGAGCAAGGAGGAAGACAGTGTATGTATTGTGACCTAGAATGACCATTTCTTTGTTTTGAAGATGGAGGAAGATGCTTTCTATGTAATTGATTCCTAGGGGGAGAGACTCTTTGAAGTGTGTAATCAAGCATATATATTGAAGTTTGATGGTTCCAGTTCTATAATGGTACATGAAAATGTAGAGAAAGAAGGAAAAGAAGAAGATGTGATTGCAGAGGTAAAGAGTGTTGTAGAGAGTTCATCAAGAAATTTCTTGCTGGAGCAACGGTCTGGGAGCTCGAAAAAGAACAGAAGAAGGGCAGAAGTGACTTTTCATCACATCAAAGATTGCAGATTGAACTCCATTACACCAATCTTGTTACTCCGTCTTGTTAAGCAATATCTTCCAATCTAAGGTACACGTGCATCTCTTGTTGAGTAGATAATGGTTTTCTTTTATCTCCTGTCTAGGGTCCATAACTTCTTCCACTTTAGTAAACAATTATCTAAGCTAACTATTTGTTCAAGGAATAGAAAGAATCACACAGTCCTCATTTCATAAAAAGCTTAAAACCCCCCACCCAACAAACCTTAGACTACCATATATAACATTCTCAATTATTCCTTGTGGGACATGTCAGTTGATGGGTAAAGTCTTCTCTCGTGAGGTATGAGTAACACTGATATACCATATTCCTAGGAGGACCCACGACATATTACTCTTTCATATAATGTCATCAAAATGATGAATCAATGGGTCCACAAGACAGATTGGACCTTGACAAAGTTTGATGGATAGATAAGAAATAGAATTGGGGGGGGGGGGGGGGGGGGGGGGGGGGGGTAGGCAGGTATCTCTTTGTCCCCTCCACATACCGACCAAACCCGCATTTATGTTCTTAGAAGAGTGAGAAGGGGGACATTTGAATGCAAAAATAATAATTCCAAATTCTAAAAAAATTGGCTGAAAACAAAAATAATGTTTTGAGATTTTCTGAATTTTCAGCCTGTTTTTAACACTCCCCACATTTCATTCTCAAGTGTTTTTAAAACTCTCGCTCAAAAGTTTCTCTTTCTCGTTTAATTTCAGTTACTTCAATCACTCCCACACTCCATGTCAAGTATCATCACCTTCCTCATACAACATCTTCGAGCTCTCTCTTCCCTATAGTGTTTCATAGCTATTAAACAAAATACCATTCAATGTCAACATTACTCCCTCAATGAAGTACCTCCTTTGAGTAGTAAGTCATTGATGGAGAAATAAGAGGGGTGAGTAGCAGTCTCCGGAAAGTTTTGTCTGAGTTGACGATTGAAGACTAACCCAACCGAAGATTGAGGGAGCAATTTTTACAGATGCATGGGTCAGTTGAAGAAATTGTGTTAGAGAATGAAGGAAGATAAAACGGTGATGCAAACAAAGGTGAAAGAGAAGTAAATTTTCCTTTATCGATCAACTGTTGTAATAATGGGGGTGAAACGGTGAGTTTCAAGTGGGCTCACTTTTTTGGATAAAAAACAGTATTGACCCAAGCGTAATTCTCATATTTTCCGACCAAAGACCTCTAGTCAAAAGTGTTCGGTCGAAATATATTTCTTTGAATTTTTTAGCCCAAACCCATATTCACAAACAACCCATGCCAAACTAGTTTTCAGCCCAAAACCCGTTTCTGACACATGGTTTTGTAATCATTGCTACAACAGTTTTTGGCCCCTCAATTCTCAAAATCGTGGCCAAACAGACCCAAAGAGTTTAATCCCTCTACTATGCCAAACTGCAGAAAATAAAGCTGCAAATCTGAGCAAAAGAAAACAACTATACACAAAAGAACACTTGGTCTTAGTCTGGCCAGTCACTTTATATACACTAGTTGTAGTTAGAGCTTCAGCAAAACATTCTTTGTCAAGCATTCTCAGAAGTCTATGAATCAAAATACCCAACAAGAAGAAAAAGAAGTCAGTCTACGAACCTGCATTTCTCATGCTTCCAGTTAAGTAGCTAAATGAAAGCTTTGGACGAAGAAAACACATTGTATCTTCACCAAATGAAGAAGAACTAGCTTCCTTCCGTTTTCTCGCTTTTGCTCCAACATTATCATGCTCCCTCAAACAATACTCTGACTTCTCATATGGAAAGGAAGCGGCCCTACTTCCCTCTCGAGACTTTCCCAAAACAACATCTCCAATCTGGTGGGGTCCACTTCTATCAATACTGGGGCAAGAAACAGAGAGAGGACCCAACCGCAATGACAGATCGTAACTGGGATCAAAATCTTTTACAGGACTAGTATCAACAAAATCCGAAATTTTCAACCCGGATTCTCGTGAGCTATCAAAACCAGGGTGAGGCCGATCACCCGGAACATTATATCCATAATGCAAGGGGTAAACAGAAAATAAATTTGATAGTGGGTAACCTTCATTAGGGAAAAAATGTTGGATACTAGTAGTAGTAGCTTTAGTAGATGGGGTAATATTCATGGCTGGGTTTTCATTGGTTGGAGTGGCTGTAAGTCTTTGTTGTTTAGTGCTTGGAGGTGTTAAATTGATAACTACGGGTTCTGAGAAACTCGAAAAGTAGGAGGTGTAATTATTTGCATGATCCCCTTGAAGAGGGTTTTCTACTAAGCAAGTATAAGATATTTTAGATGACCCTTGAGAGTTTAACGAATTTAGGTAGCAAGTTGGATTAGTGTTTCTTTCACTCCTTGATGCTCTTCTAGGTGTGCATCCTAAGTTGAGTGCAGCTGAAAAAGTGAGATCAGAACAAAGAGATGGAAATTACGTGTGATTCAAAGTTTAAAACTCCAGTTTAGACCCACAAAACTTTGGTTCATCTTAAATGGGGATCCAAATAGAAAATTCAGTTTACCTCACAATATAACTAAAATACAGTTTGCACAAACTAAAAAATGGAGAACTTGTACACATGGGATGAGTACGTTTTGTACTAGGAAGGAGGAGAGAAGGAGTGTACCTTCGATGCAAGGTGGGAGAAACTCTCTGGTTTCTGTACTTTCATCAAGTCGGATTATTGTGTTAATGGCATCATTAACTCTGTCCCAAAGTGTTTTGAGATCTATGTATTCAGCCTATATATTCAATAATATGTATGGAAGATATAAACTTCAGAAGCACAAAAAACAAAATAAATAAACAAAATTTGAGCTTTTTCAAGTTTCTGTTAAGAATGTAGGAAATGCAGAGTGTATAATCAAATAGAGAACATATTCAATGAAGATAAGAATGAGGGAATTTTGAATTGGGAAAACCTCTGAATTGGCTTTAGAGTACATGATCTCTTCTACTTTGAGGACAACTATAGGAAGCTTCTCCTGCCATTCTTTGTTCTTCTTGGTAGCTGGGCCATGAATCTCATTAGCAATCCTAATCAAATCAAGTAAACAAAATCAAAACACCCCATCCCAGAATAAGAAAACATGTAGAAAAAGCTCATAACTTTTACAGATTCCATCAAAACAGAGTGAAAACGAACCTGAAAATCTCCTGAATGAGAGAACCTCGGATGGGTTGATGTCTTTCACTATGCCAAGCTCTTCTTACACACTCATAAGGTCTTGGACCTGGTCTAGGCATCCTGTCTTTCTCTCTCTCTCTCTCTCTTTCTCTATCTCTCTTTCTCAATAGTCTTCTCTCTCAAAGAGCAGAGAGAAAGAGCACAACTCTCAATCGCTCACTCACTTGTTAAGAAAAGCAAGAAACAAAATCCAGCCCCCAAAAAACTCTGCTTTTTAATTCCTTTTACACTTCTGAGTGTGTGGAAAGAAAAACCTCTTTCAAAGCAAATGCAATACTACGCACCAAGAGATTTCAGGAGAAAGTTGAGGGAGGAAGAAGAAGAAGAGGGCAGGACTGAAATTTGCTTTCTGGGGTTTGTCTTGCAAATATCAGTGTCAAAGAAGACTCAATAATTTAGAGAGAAGGTGGGGTTGAATTGATATTTGAGTTGTTTCTTGAGGTGTGTCTCCCACTGATCCACATGCCTGCTTCCCTAGCCCCAAGGGTCTCTCTCTCTGTCTTTTTTCTTTTATTGATTTTTGTCTTTTGCTAGGCCCCTCAGTTTTTATTTAATTTATTTTATTGTTTTATTTGAGCTGTGTTTTGGCCGTTCAAGTTAGGGTCAGACGAGAGGGAGGAAATTTGTGTAAATAATAATAAAATTAATGTCACTGTCAAAATGGCCTCTAAGCAAACCCCAACCTTAACCACTACAGCACCAACACCTTTTGCCCATGACTTTAAAATGTTTGAGAAATTTCTCCCATTGCATAATTTCCAAGAAAAAATCCACAGTAAAAAAGCACTTTTCAAATTGATTTATTATTATAATAATTTTATTTGTTTTTAAATATATTTTTCATGGGACATCTATATATGCCGACTTAAAAAGATTTTGGGAGCCTAATAATGTATCACAAAAGAAACAAAAAAGATTTATCGATTAAAATAATTATATTATTTTCTTTTATTGGATCTAATTTTCTTAATTTAGTATCTAATTTTTATTTTTATTTTTTGAAAAATTTGATTATCCATAATTTCTTCTTATATTATTTGATTATTCTCCTCTAATTGGCCAATCCTACTTCCGAACTTGATTGACCGATCAGTAGTGATAAAAAATTTATTTGAAAACAATTTGAGATTGAATTAATTTTTCTCTCTCTTTTTTTTTTCTAAAATTTTTGAAACTCTAACTCATACTTTCTATTAGATATAAGGACATAAATATTATAAAATAAAAATATCGTTAAAAAATATATTTAAAAAATTAATAATGAAACATACAAAATAGGAGTCATAGATAATTCTTGGAAAAAAATATAAAATAGAAAATAGTAAAAGAGAGAATATTTTAGTAAGTATTCTAAAATTTGGGGGCTAAGGCCCAAGCCCTAATCCTTACCCCATAGCTGCCCATGGTCATATATTATAGTAAATTCTATTATAACTATAAATGTCACTATTAATGTGGATTTCCATTCTGTTGAAGGGATCCAACACTTGCGTTGTGCTCTAAAGTTGAATGTACATGTATAGGACAAACAAAGAGATGTTGATGTGATGTTCGGCATATACTCCTTCAACGATCAAGTCAATTAAGGTTTTTACTATAAGAATTCTAAGAGGTCTTAGTAGGGTTATTGCATTGTACATTTTACATAAGTTTAACTCTCCTTTTATATTTTTGGTCTAAGGATAAAACCCTACTGGGATCAACTCCAACCTGTGTGGGGGCTCAACAATCCTCAAAAGAATTGACAACGTCATTGGCCTTGCGCATCTTCTTACTAAGGGAGATAATGCTCATACCTCTATTGTCAGATTGAAAACCTTCGGCCTTATCACCTTATGACCAATGTGCGTTCTTTCATGGGTCAGACTATTTGAGGTCGAGGATGACGTGGCTACTCGATGACTACCCTTAGCTTGAACTGGCCTGATTCCCATTCAGTAGGTAGGATCTTGGCAAACCTCCGATTAGGTTGAGGTCGAGGGATGATTTTCTTGACCATAATATCCATCCCCTTGTAAGGTGAGCTAAGATGGAGGTCATGTGGCACTCTTCTGCTTCCTGAGGGTAACCACCATTTACTTGATGGACAGATACGAAGAGGATTACTAACAAGTATGCATCTGCAAAGAAAGATGGGAGGTCGACTTGTCCTCTACCGGATGAGCACTATGAATTGGTACATTCCAATCTTATTAAGGATAAGAAGGACGACTAACTGATAAATTACAACATTCCTCATACTGTTAGACTTAGAGTTCCAGATGTTGACGAGAGGATCTCACAAGTTGGAATGCACGACCTTTGTAAGACTTTCATCTACCTGCTGAGATTTCCATTGACTTCCAAGCCCCCTTGCACCCCTTCATCGATACTCTCCTTTTCTCTTTAAAGCTTCCCTCTGGGCAACTGATGCCAAATGCCTAAAGGATGGAGCTATACATGTTTTTTTGGGAGGAGGCCTAATGTCATCCTTTGATCTATTTTTTTCTTGCCTTCTTTGGCCTCATCCACGACATCTATAGTTGTTATGACACTTGCACTCTTGAGGGAGTCATCTAACTGGCCTTCCAAAGGTTAACAAGCATTTGAAAGATAAGTGGTGTATGGTAATGGGAGTATGGTTGTGTCCCTCTCTGTTTTTTCAAGCTGCTTTCCACCTTCTAACATACTTGTAAGAGGTCCTCTTATTTCCTTTATGAGTCATTACCATTAGGGAATTTAGTCCTAACATAGCTCGCCTTTTTATAGGTATTTCTAATAACTTCTTTGATCTGTCTGATGAGGATGAGGGCATTTGTAAGGCCATCATGGCTAAGTAAGATAAGGATAGGTATTGGAAGGTCGTCCTTACAATCTCACGTCTTATTGCTTGTGGCCTCATCAATGGGGATCCTTCTCTCGAGGTTCGTCCTTGAGAGTGCTTCCATGGTTAGATGGGGCTCCGTGGAGGTCAACAATATATCCTTTCTTCCTCAACCTCATCTTGATGTCCATACGTGTCTTCCCTTTTTTATTATATTTATTTTTTCTTAACTACTATTCATTTTATCTTATAGAACTCTCAAAAGCTAACGTTGAAGCTAGGGCGACAGCTGACCTTAAAGTTGAGTTGAAGTTGAGGGAGGAGAAGAAGAGATAGGGCCCCAAAAAGCACCGAAGTAGGAATAAGTCCACAACAACTAACACAAAGAGATATAAGGTCGACCCTCTAACCTCGACCTTAGCTTTAAGCCAAACCTCACAAGCCCATATCAACATCCCCTCATCTTGCTCACCTATAGACACCATGCTGAGGGACATTCCTTCTTCTTCAGGCTCGCCCATCTAGTTTAAGCCTATTCAGGACCCTCTTCTCGATGTTCACCCCTTATACATCACTCCCCCTCCTATAAGTTAGGCCTCTTGCATCTCGGTAACCCTGACTAGGCCCAGCGAATTAGGAGTGGCTACGGAGCCTCGACTCTCAGTTGAGACCGTGCATGCCTTCAACAAAGTGGTTTTAAGGTATGATGCTCACTTAGGAGTTTAGCTAGATGACTCAGCTCCTTCCCTTAGAGGTGCTGAACATCCTTTGCTTTAGCGTGGCTGTGGTAACTCCTTATTATATATTGCTATAGACTTAGTATATATTATGTGTTTTCCTTAACGCGATATTCTTTCCTGAAGTAGAGTTCCAAGCTCCATAGAAAGTTCTCTACTTCCTTTCCCTCCCTAGCTCTTACATTGGTCTTGGGTCGAGGTACGTCCACCTTTGGTGCGAGAGGAGCATCGATTAGGTCCCTAGACACCCTGTATTTATAGAGTGCCACATCTATCTCGATGATCTGCATCCTCTCGTGCACATCCGCTAGAGAAGCATCTATGTTGGCTTCGAGAGCCCTCATCTCCTCTTGGATTGTGGCGACAATCCTATCCAATGATGCTTGGAATCCCTCTTGAAGTCCACCTCCTTAGTTAGCCATCGCCAAATCCGCTACATGTTCCACTGTCTTCTCTATCACATTGCCTTGCCTCACCACAGTATTCATCAACTTGAGAACACGGTTCTCTAATGATGTAAGCATGTCTCGAGATGGCTCTCGCTACTTCTGCTTTCCTCTACCCTTAAAATTCTCTCGCCTTATCTCTCCTTCAATTGGATCGACAACGTTAGAACCACCGATAGCCATTTCTGCCATAAGATCTTCACCCACACAAAGCTTTAGCAAGAATTGAACCACTTCGCACCCTCACGTACGACCTTGGCTTTGATACGAACTGGACTGTAGAGACTAAAAATCAGATATGAGAAAGGCTTTTAGTAAGAGCACCTGCAATCCTATCCGAATTTGATTCGCAATAAGGTAACTAGGGTTATATATATAGATGTACTCGCAATTTCGTTGGTGTCTCTTGGTATGATCGCTGGAGTAGTTATTTTTGTTGTTGTCATGTGGTTTGTAGTGTTCAACTGTTACGTGAAGAACCAAAATAAGAAATGTTTGGTTGTGGAAAATCTCAAAAAGAATAAGAAGAAAAACTTTATGAGTAAATTCAGAGTAATATTGTAAAAGGCAACAAATGGGTTCCAAGTTAGTTACATACTCAAACTAGTATCCATGTGACAAACAACGAGTTGATCAAGAGTAGATTGTGAGAGATCTCTTATCTGTAACGCCTGTAGGGAACCGTCCACGTGTTGTATTATATCGGTGGTAATAAGTATATACTTCATTTGAAATTTCCAAATAATGTAATTTATTTCATCGAGACGAGTAGATTTAAAACTAGTTATGTATTGGATTGAGAATTATATTGTTGGCAACAATTAAAACAGTTGTAGCGGAAGTATGGTGATGAGTGATGGTATGATTGGAATTTGTAATTCTTTAGAAGTTATGATTCAAGGGAAATGAAGTGGAACAAAAAAAAAAGAACGTTGACATGTGGTGCTTTGATGCTCTTATATCATAAATGAGTAGGGGCCGCAGAAAATATTCAAATATATAATTATATTCTTATATTAATAAAATATAACATATACATTTATATATATAGAAACTACCAAAATAAAAATAAAATAACTAATATTATAAAGTAATTATAGATACAATAAATAACTAATGCTAATAAAACATTATAATATCCTTTCACTATCTCTCTGTCTTTCATGCATATAATGTGGATATAGATTGCACTGTTTTTACTTGATAGCTCATTACAGTCCTTTTTTGTTTTTAATATAGTATTTTGTGTGCTAAATTTCTCTTTTAGTTTTCTTACCAGCTAACTACTGACTGCTCAGTACATATATTTCTAGATTCTAGAAAAAGCTAAGAGTGAGGTGGATTCAGTAATCAGTACATAAGAGATGATGTTTGTACTACTGTGGATGGCTACTGGCTAAAATGTTCGCTGTTACTCTGATCAGTATCATAGGCAGATTTGATTGCGCCCGCTGGGGCTGAAGCAGTCTCAATATGTGGAGGTCCAAATATCCCAGTTGCATTGGGCAGATTGGATTCACTGTAAGAGCCCAATTGCTTATCTTTTCCTTGTTATATATGGCTACAGGTAAACTTGGAGTGAGGCTAACTATGTCTCCGAGCTTCATGGAATGCATTCACTTGGCAAAATTGGTTTAACTATAAGGAACTATTAGAACGATTCTATTTGGTCCTTTTCGAATAAATGTGCAGTATCCTCTGGTTCTCACTTCTCGCTCATTTACACGCTGTCTGAACTTTTTCTTGATAGGAAGCCTGATCCGGAAGGAAGACTTCCTGAAGAGTCTTTGGACGATTTTGGTTTGAACCACTGCTTCAAAGAATAGTGTCTATCGTGAGTTATTATTATAAATTGTAGACACCCTTTCCCATTACAATTTATAAGTTTGATTTGATCCTAGAAAAACCTCATATTATGAATCAAGTGATCTGACTTTGTTCCATTTTCTTCACAGAACATAGGAACTGTGGCTTTATCTGGAGCGCACATACTCTTGGAAAACTCGGTACTTCCGAATCCTTCTGGAGAAGCCATGGAAGTCTTCAGGTAATTATCTTTTTTAGAAGCCACATCGTGATCTTTTTATCAAATTGTTAATCCCAGCCTTTATTTCAGTTGGTGAAAATTGATATCTAAGTTTTCATTACCGATTCCAATTCTTATATGTGCAGCTGGTATGTCAAGTATGGTTGGACGTCGTTCTGATCGTGCACTTATTGAAGACGATGAATGCTTACGGTTCTTCTCTTGTAACCCCTTAACTAATATTATGCAGAGAATTCAAAATAACATACTTCCAGTAATCTTACTAGAAACCTCTTCTTTTGAACATATATAACTTAGGACTAGAGGAACAGAATCTATGTTCTTTTTGTAATGTTTTTCTATCATTTCTTTTTATTATATTTATGGGAGTATTGAAGAGGAACCTATTGAATACACAGATGGATTACAAAGTATGCCGAGAATCAAGATTCTTTCTTTGAAGATTTCAAGAATGCATGTGTCAAGTTAGTGAATTCGGGTGCTAAGTGGAAAAGGTGATGATGATATAAATTATATATATATACATATGTATAAATTTATGCGGGAAAGTATAGAGGTATATAAAGAGAGCAAAGGTTTTGCTTGAAATGCAGCTGAGCAAACAAGAAAAAAGTCTTCCCTCTCTCATGTAATATGATTGGAAATGGTAGAAGACTAGAAGTAGGAACTATATAGGCTCTGATCCAAATCATATCTGCTGCCATGTGTTGGATTCCGATTTTTCCAAGGAGGACCCACGTCGGATGAGGAAATTGCATAGGCGGATGAATGTCGAGAGAGTGACAGTAGAAATCTCTTATAGTTAACCTTAGAACGTGGATTGTCGGGTATGATTATGTATATATATATATATATAAATGCATGAATCTAGATGCCATGCCTTAACCTTGTCATTGTGCCTCCTAGCTGCCTTTCACCCTTCTGAGTCACTCACGTGCTATCTTCTCATAACATCACGTCACGTGTCATGTGGGTGTGCTATTGTTCGGATGTTTACTTGTTGCAGATAGTTGCATTGAACTTGTCCTGCTCCAGAATACCTTATCAACCCCTTTCTGTTAGAACAGATCTTTGAGTAAATGAGTAAAAAAAAAAAGGAAAAGGAAGTCCGAAAAGCAGGGTGTCGGTTAGATACACTCCGAGACAACGAAATGTGAATGTCGGTTTGTCACGACCTCGAGACTCGTCGCCTCTATATCCATAAATAAAAATAATTGTGATATATAGTCAATATAGTCATATAGTGAGTGATACATATGGTTACTATAGTGATGAAGACATATTTTGATCGTATATTTTCTTTTAAAAAAAATGATATATGAAATCGCAAGCATATTTTTAAGGATCTATTCTCTACATTTAATATATTTATTATTATTTTTTTTGAATTAAATTTTAGGATTTAATTACCTTAATTTTAATAGATGTGTGTTTTATCAATCAGCTAGTTTTATAGCCCGTGCAATACATATGAGTATAAATATAATATCTTTATAAATAACATAAAAATAATTTAGGGAGAGTCATATTTTCATTAAATAAAATTATATTAAAATTATTTATAAATATAAATCAATCCATACTAAACAAACACGACACGATCAAACCAGACCCAGCCATAACAACACAAATTGTCGCCTCTAATTTAAATGAGCTTAGGACAGACCAGACCTTCCTCTCTTTTACTGTTTTAATTTTCAAATATTTTTCTTTAATAAATTAATAAATTAATATAAAAATAAAAAACGAATCCAAATTTCGATTCCGACAGATCTCGTTCGTAGGGCTCGGGTCCTCCGATCCGTTTGAATCACTCTTCATTATCAAACCTCTCTCTCTCTCTCTCTCTCTCTCTCTCTCCCCTTTCTCTCTCCCCCCTTTCTCTCTCCTCTTTCTCTCTCTCTGTCTCTTGTTCACTTTCTCACTATCTCTGCAGGCTCAGTGTCTGCGTAGATCCCTCAAAACCTGTACCTGAATCTCTCGGATTGAATCTAGCTAAGTAGTGTACTCTAATGGACCTCTGATTCTAGCTCGCCATTTCAGGTAGGAGCTTGAGCTTGAGCTTGAACTTTCTGCTACTTTGTGGTGGAACACTTACGAGATAGGCAAATCCTAGCTTTTAGCTTATCCTTTCTTCGAACTAGCTCAGCAGCTAGACAGAGAGTTGATTTCTGCTTATATTTTAGCTCGATGTTTCTTCGTACTAGTAGATCAAGCTAAAAATGACTTGAGGTCCTGTTTAGATAATGTACTTGTTTGGTTTCTGCCAATCGATGCAATGTGGATGTTTCCGTTTTCTCTCGATTTTATGAGAAAATTGAAAGAAGGTATAACTACGGATTTGATTAGGTTTGAACTTTAGTCTACCCAGATTTAGTGGATTAGATGGAGTTTCCCTCTCACTGTATAAAGTTTTTGTTCTTGTTCGTCGTACTCATGAATTAAATGAGTTTATCTTAGCTAAATGTTGGATTGATCGTATAAATAAATATCAATGCAGCTATGATCAAAATACCTAATTTGGTAATTTGGAATGCATGTTTGTGTTTGGGCTATTACAATTATTGTGCAACTTTATAGATTTTCTATTGTTTGAGTTATGAGTTACTGCCTTAAACTTACAATTCTTTGCTTTTTTGGCTTGGTAGTTAACTGAGAAATGGAATCGGAATATGTTTTAATGGATGATGGGATTGAGGTGGCTGTTCAAAATGGAGTCCATGAGAAACTTCCCAATTTGGTAGATGATAGTATTCTTTCAGATAATAATATTACAGAGACCATGGTACCTTATGAAAGCAGTAACGAAAATGCTGTCTGGTTGGGTGATATTGAAACTAATAATTCATCTGCTGGGGAACTCAAAGTGGAGTCAGATGTTACCACGGAGCTCAATGGCTTGATTATTTCTAAGGTAGAAGATGTTTGTCTCATCTGGTTGGTTTATTGGTTACACAGTTCTTCTGATTCGAATCTTACCATGTGCTTTTGTTATATAGGAAGAGGAGAAGAAGAATCATTTTAAACTACCCAAACTGCAAAAGGATCGTGGAAAGAGTAAGGATGAAAAGCCTTCTGGTTTAAAAAATGTTTCTGTGAAGAAGCACAAAGATGGCAAAGAAGCAGAAAAAACCTCTACAGTTTCAAATGGCTCTGTCACGATGCAATCACAATTGAAACAAGCTGTCAAAAGTAGACCAGTTACTGACGGGAAAATTCCAGTTTCGAAGGTTGAAACTCTTATATTATTGGTTTCTTGCCCTTAGCATTGTGGTGGATCAATTTCTTCTTAATTTCTTTTGGTCATATTTGACTTATGTTTCAATTTGTTTGTCTCAAGAAGCGATCTGGGAAGTCTGATGGAGAAGGCCTCACGTATGTACTGCTCTTGTAACTGACTTTGTTTGTTCTTGATGTGTTGGCTATTGTCTTTTGGTTTACTTTTTTTATTTCAAACCCGAAGCAACCTTGTATGTGTGTAATGTGTTTGTATTTGTTCAATTTTCTCGACTTTTGATGGCTTTGAAATCATGTATTTAATTTGCTCTTAACTTCAATCCAAAAGAGAGTTTTTTGTGCATCCCCATTCTGAAATGCATATAAATGGAAATGTACTCTCTTTTTCACTGGATATATGAACTGAGGTTTCCTTGATACAGAGAGAAGACTAACCTGAAGCCTTCGAAGGTTAGTACCCAAAATATGGCTGAAGGGGACTCACAGTCTTCTTTGTATCCTTTTCATATTAAGTATTAGCAAAAAGACTATTCGGGCTTTGTTCATATTATATTTTTTCCTTAGCTTCTTGGTAGAAGTCCTACAACAGGGGATTCCAAACCTCTCAGGGTTGGAACACTTCCAAACTATGGTTTTAGTTTTAGGTGCAATGAACGAGCTGAGAAAAGGCGAGAGGTTGGTTTCTTTTGTTTTGTAATTGCTCACTTCTGTAGTATTTGATTGATCATGTCCCACAATATTTGGACTATTGGTGTAATTT
This sequence comes from Coriaria nepalensis, assembly GCA_027186245.1. Lineage (NCBI taxonomy): Eukaryota > Viridiplantae > Streptophyta > Magnoliopsida > Cucurbitales > Coriariaceae > Coriaria > Coriaria nepalensis. The sequence continues at coordinate 4,105,317 of CP114500.1, read as the reverse complement.
TAATGATCATATTTTGGATCAGTTCTATTCCAAACTTGAGGAAAAGATACATGCGAAGGAAGAAGAGAAAAATAATATGCAGGCCAAGTCCAAGGTTTGGATATTATATTTGTTAATTTCACTTTTAAATTACCCTATACAATCTCATAATATTCACTCAAATTACAGGAAAACCAAGAGGCTGAGATTAAGATGCTTCGTAAAAGTTTGACCTTCAAAGCAACTCCTATGCCAAGCTTTTATCAAGAGCCCCCACCTCCAAAGGCCGAGCTGAAGAAGGTTTGTTTTATAAATTAAAAATTTATATTGTGTATAAGCAGTTTTTGCTTGAAACCGAACATCCAGATTCTCTAGTCCCAATATTTCACTTTTGCAATCTTGAGTTAGCTTTTTCCATCTACTTTGATTCAGATACCTACAACAAGGGCCAAATCTCCAAAGTTTGGCCGGAAAAAGAGCCCAACCAATACAGACACTGAAGGTAATAACTATTCTAGTGATCGGCCTGCCCGGCTAAGCTTGGATGAGAAAGTCTCACAAAACAGCACTGTCAAAGGGCTTTCCCCAGCCCATTCAAAGAAGCCCATTCGAAAATCTCTTCCCGGACTACCCTCTGAAAAGACCAAATTACCTCATGCAGTAAGTACAGTAAAAACCCCTTCTTCCAAGGTCAAAAATCATGGAAAGGACAATTCTTCTAATCCAAAAAAGGAAGAAAAATCGACTTCTTCCACTGCACAGAATGGAGAGAAGACTATCCCATCCAATGCAACAGATGAACAGAAGACCATTTTGCACCCCACTACTGAGGCTGATCCTGCCAAAACCGAGATCAACGGTGAAGATAGGCTGATAATTTGAGAACCAATAGCATTGGAGCAGTGAGGGGAAAGAAAAAGGCCGAGCTGTGATCACTTGTTTAAGACTTCATTTTGAGAAACAATAAAGAGAAGGTAAGGTAAGTAAAAGAAACAAATACTTGAATCAGTCTTGAATCAGTCTTGAAAGACTTTTTTTCAATTCCAAATCTGTTTTAGGTCATCATCTTCTGTCCATATAGTCAGTAACGTACATTGCTTTTTGGTTGTTTTGTGGGTTCCTGGAGAACTGTATGTACCTACGTAATCGTCAGGTTGCTTTCTTAAGTTTATGTTGTTTATGGGTCCGTTTAATTACACTAGTTGCTTAATTATCAAGAATGCTCTACGAAAATTTTTTTGGGTAAAAACATCTGGACTTGGGATTTAAGACCCTGCTAAGTCCGTTATTGCCATATGAAGGTGTTTGATATCATTATCCAAGTATTAGCATTTTTTATCATTTTATTTACATGGAAATTATGTATGGATGGCAAGTTTGCATAATTATTGTCAGCATCATATATAATAACCTCGTAGTTGAGATGAATCAGCCAAGAAATTCTCTGAAAATTATGTACGTATGAATGGCATGTTTGCATTTTTATCATTAAGCTTTTGAGCAGAAGGGCCAGCATGATATTTGTGTGTAATGAGAAGCTAAAATTCAAATCTAAATTAACGAGTCCTCAATTATTTTAATAGGTCGGTCAGTAATTATTAATCTGATTTAGTACGATTTGATTTATAAATTTAAAAAATAAGTTGACATTTAAAATAATTCTTAATTAATTTAAATATTTTTTTTACCCTAATTTTTACATTTCTACAAATTTTCCCCTAAAAGAAAAGATAAAAAGGTCATTTATAGCTAAATTTAAATTTAAAAGATAATTTATATTCAAAAATTTTATAAAATATAATTTATATTCAAAAACTTTTAAAAAGTATAAGTAATACTCATGTGACTATTAACTCTTTAACCCTAAATTAAATACTTATTTTTATTTTTAACCTCAAAAATTTAATTTTATATATTTTTAATTAATTTTATTATTTTAAATCTTTTTTTTTTATCTTTTCATTTCTTTACTATCAGCTCCACCAACTACTTCGCCTCCGCAACCATCGACCGGTTGCAGTGACTATTGCCAACCACCTCCTGAGAGATGGGTGCAACAGTGGTAGTGGCGGCAGCCGCTGTGAAGGCAATGGTGGGTGGAAATATAAAATTAAGTTGAGATTGAAATATTGAAGAAGAAAGTTGAATAAATAAAAAATAAAATTTAGTTTGTATGGATAAAAGTAGAATAAAAAAAATATTAGGACATAAATGAAAGAAACAAAAAAATGATGATATTGCATTATTATTGGGTTAAAAGGATCTAGTGGTGGTCGCTGGTGGCGGAGGCAGAGTGGTTGGTGGAGGTGGTGGTAAAGAAATGAAACAATAAGAAATTAAATTAAAATAATGAAATAGATGAAAAAATATATATAATTGAAATTTTGGGGTTAAAAATAAAAATAAGTATTTAATTGAGGGTCAATTTTTTAAAAAAGTTAACAGTCACGTGCAATGACTGATTCCGTCAATTGTAAACGAAATGAGTAAAATTTATATTTCTCACAAGTTTTCGGATGTGAATTATACTCTGTAAACTTTTTGGGTATAAATTGTACTTTAAAATTAAATTGGGGTGTAAATTGTATTTTGCCCAAAAGAAATATTGGAACTCGATTCAATTTCTCGCCAAAAATAGAAATTCATCATGGTTTCTTGGCGAGAACTTGATCGAAACAATACAATTTAATCTTGAGTACCCGATCAAAATGATCAGATTTCTTTACGAGAAATTAATTAAAATGATCTAATTTTTTCGTGAGACCTCAATTGAAACGTTCTTATTTTAGCATCCAAACATCTCACTTTTCTTTTTAAGACTATTTCCTGTAATTGACATTTGGGATCTATTGTTAGAGACTTGATTCATCCCTCTACATACCCTCAATTCTTTAATTTTCAACCTCAATATTTTTCCTTTTCTCATTTGCCTTCCAGGAGACTTCTTTTTTCTCCCACAATTTGATTTGACTTTTTTCAAGAAATCTTGAGAAAGAAAAAGAAAGACACTTCATGGCTGTGAGCTTCAAGCTCTAGATCCATGGAGTTGGAAGCTCCTTAGCCATGGACCTTCGAGCTCCATATTTCCATGGCTATGGAGCTCGAGATCTACAACCATGCAGGTTTTTTGTTTTTCCTTTATAATAATCTTAGATGTATTATTATTGAATAATATGTATAAATATTAAAATTTTCAAATTTATTTATGTGATATAATATTATATTGGTACGATAGGATTAAGATTATAAATAATAAATTAAATTGTTTGCAATATATTAAAATATGAAATTTTTAATTAATGATTGTTAGTATGGTCCGCTAGTATTATAAATGCAAGAGATATAGATCTGAATCACTAATATAAATTAGTTTGAGAAACTAATTTAAATTTCAAATAAAATATGATTTTATTTAAAATAGATGAGATTTTATTTTAAACAAGATTTGAAAATTTTTGACTAAATCAAATATATTATTAAATGTATGATATGATTTAAAATAGACAAAATTCTATTTTAAATTAGATTTGAAAATATTTGACCATATCAAAGTATCATTTATGATTATCTTATCATTTAATATTATGATTAAATTATTAATTTAATTAATTTAAAGAGTAAATTAATATTAAATAAAAAACTTAATAATATTCTATAAATACATCATATTCTAATTATTTCAAAGAGAGCTTTATGAAGAGGCTTTTTCGCAATAGAAAAAAAAAAAAAAACCTAGTCATCTCTACCTGCCTACACACGCTCTAGTGGATTGATGATCAATTTGGAAGATTGTGGTGCGAGTCTCATCGAACGATTCGCGTAGGCTAAGGTATAATCTCTTCGTATAGTTGTAGGATTAATTTATATATATCTAAAAGATTGTTAAAAGTTTTTAGAAATTTTTTGTTATATACTGAGACCAATAAACACTTCAGCTGTGAAATTTCAAACCTATTTTCCAACAATAATATCATATCATATCCATATAATATATTATAAAAGTTGTTCTTAGGTATAAAATTATGCCACGCATGAAATTTTAATATCTTACAGCTGTCGCGTTGTAGATTTTGAACAAAACTTCTTAAAATATACTAAAACTTTCTAAAATACTCTCATTTCATAATAAATTTAATACTAATCTGCAAAATTAATAATTAAAATATTTTAGAAAAATTAATAATAATTACCATCATTTAAAAGAAAAATCACAACATGCTACGTAACAGATTTTAGAATCAAAATTTTAAAATATCATCGTTCCATAATTTACAAATAGATATTATAAAATACTCTCATTCCATAATAAATTCAATATAAATATAAATTAATAATTATCATTATCTTTCTTTTAATATAAATAATAATAAAAAGACGTTACAGCACACCACTAAGTAGTTTTTACAACAAAAAATTCATAAGATATTCTGATTTCATAATTAATTAAAAATAAAAATAAATCATATAATAATATATAATAAAAGTTAACATTAAGTACAAAATTATATCACGCGTGAATTTTCAATATCTTACAACATGACAAGTGGCAGATTTTCAACTAAAATTTTAAAATACTATAATTCCATAATTTACAATTAAACTTTTTAAAATGCACTCATTCCATAATAAAATTTAATATTTAATGCAAAATTAATAATTACGATTATTTTCCATTAAGAAGAAAAAAACGTGATAACATACCACGTGTTGGATTTTATGATCGAACTTTCTCAAATACTCTCATTTCATAATTTACAATCAAATTATCTAAAATACATTCATTCCATAATAAATTCAACAATAAAAGTAAATTAATAATTATCATCCGGTGATAGATTTTACGCAAAAATTTATAAAATATTTTCATTCCATATAAATTAATAAATACCTTTCTTTAAAAATGGAAAGAAAAAAAAATTTTCATAAAAATTTTAACATTAAATAATAATTACCTTCATCCTATTATTGACTCTTATTCTCATTATTAATTTTATTATTAATAAAAGATATTTCAACTTTTTTATTAAGTGAAATCTTTTTATAATATTTTATCAAATCACTTAACAAATACAAATATAAATATAAATAACTACTATTTAATTAATTTTTAATAAATAAATATTACTTAACTTCCTATAAAAAATTATGTTCATAATATAATTATATTTATATAATTCATGGTAGAAAAACTAGTATATATATATATATATATATATTGACACAAGCTAACGAGGCTGGCCCCCTTGGCCATTCTCTTACCCCAAGAGAGGTCGACATCATCACGGACGCATAATTAGTGAATCGGAAGATGAAATAGAGAATTTGGCACAACATGTTTCGATTCTTCGTTCAACACAAAAATTTGAAATGTAAGAAAGTTCAAAATTTTGAAATGTAAGAAAGTTCAAAATTTTGAAATGTAAGAAAGTTTGGTGGTGACGTAACTCTTGAACGGAGCCATTCAAGATATGCATAATGCAGTTGCGTCACTACATGAAATCACTTTAATAGAAGGGCTGGCTGGTTAAGCCTTTTAAGCCTGGTGCATACCTTCTTCCACCAACGACATGTCGTATGGACATACAGACTACAATATATATACGCATATATTGAGCGAGCCTACAAGCTTTGTCCGATAATACACTGAATATGGAACAAGCTATAGCGTGTGGACCCTACCCGTGTAGTAGGTCCACAAATCTTCACAATACACTGAATATGGGAGTAGATTTTTTTTTTTTTGGGCCAAAAGAGAAGACATATTCATTCACCGAGAAATTCTACTTTCCTTTGGTTTTGTAAAGTACAAAAAAATCGGTGATTCGTCTACCTGAAGAGTACAAGAAGAATGGGCAATATTAAACAATGACCAAGAGCTTTTCTTATTTATTATATTCTCATCCAACGCCAAGTATTACTTATAAAAAAAGAGTTGCAACTTCACTTTCACTATTCATACAAAGAAAAAAATGGGTGCCTCACAAACCAGGGGCCTGGTAAAAGGAGTAAAAAAACAACCCTCTTAGAAAAGAAGGATTGTCATGGCAGACTCTTCTGTAAATCAGAATGCCATGCCCAAAGCCCCATGAACATACAGGGCAGGGCACCCAAATGCTGAGAACTCTCCAAAAAAGAGCAACCTTGAGAAACCGTAAAAATAGATCAATCCTTGGAGCAAAACCAGAACCAGAACATCTAGTGGAGAGTTCTAAATACAGACGCAAACAGAGGCTGGTATTCTCAGGGTGTATATGGCCATAAAAAGTATCGACATCCCCCCCATTAAAGAGGGGGGGGGGGGGGAGTATGAAATACTTGCAACAGATCTCCATGGAAGGAAACCTGCAAAAAAAGATGGCCATAGTCCCTGGAAAATGGAACCAGGTCTGCTTGAAAACTACACACGCTTGCTCACAAAAAGCTAAAATTCCGAAGATTTCCAGCCTTATTATAACCCCCCATCCTCAATTGTTTCGGTTAGAGATTTCCAGGTTTTAGTTCTTTTGTACAGCTTAGGAGAGAATATCGCACCTCCATAGCTGCTCTATAAGGAGGTCAACTATGCTGTTGCTTATCGCATTGCAGTGCTGGAGATTCAAGCCCAAAAGAGTCTTGCCCAATTTCTTAAAAGCTCTGAAGCTCTTATCTGATATGGAAGAGCACCCAGAAACAGAAAGGATTTGTAGATTCAGATGGTTTCCTCGTGCAAGGGATGAGATTCCAGAATCTGTGATCGAACACTTTGAAATGTCAAGATCCCTTAGCAATGTGAAGTTTTCTGCTATTTCCACTAAGCTTGCATCTGTGATTCTCTTACAACCATCAAGATTAAGCACTTCAAGAGTCCAACCATGATGCTTGGCCATGGAGGAGATCACTTCATCGGTTAGATTAACACAGCCACTTAGACTCACTTTCACCAAACCTGCCTGACAATTATTGAGCAATAGGACAAACCCAGAATCAGTTATTGCGGTGAGCCCTGTTAAATCCAGATTGTGCAGCTTAGGACACAATTTACCCAGCAAAGCCAAGCCACAGTCTCCAAAGCCAGGACAGTTGTGGATGGTTAATGAGTGTAGAGATTCACAAGGTGAGACAGAAGGTAGATTCAAACCTAGGTCCTTAATTCCCCAGCAGTTTACTAGAGAAAGAGCCTTCAATTTAGCACCACAGACAATAAGACCAAACAACCCAAATTGGGTGATTCTATGGCACTCTTCCAATTGCAAGCTATCAATAGACACTGCTAACTTGGCGAAGGAAACCAGGCCATTGTCAGATAAAAATGAACACTTACGCAAGCATAATTGCTTCAAGTTTGGGCAACCCTTTGCCACAGCTTCAAGCCCGATATCTGTCATACCACGGCAGGATGTAATTGTGAACGACTTTAAATTCTGCAACCCATGACCATTACCCATAACCCAAAAGCCCTTCTCGCTTACATTTTCGAGGCCAAAAAGCGCAACATCCGTTACGGCCTTGCCATAATGTCCAATAACAGCCAGAGACACATCAGTAATATTCAGGCCTTGGAGCTTGACCTTGCTTAAGGAATACGAGGCGGAGGTTAACAAGCTCACAATTCCTTGATCACCAACAAGAGGACAGTCTTTAACTGATAAAGACTTGAGATTAGCACAGAACTTACCAAAAGCTGCTAGACTTTCATTTCCAATTCTTGAACAAGAATCGATTGTTATATCAGTAAAATTAGGGCAGTTTCTTGCAACCTCCATCAATGCCTTATCAGAAATTGATGGACACTGACAGAGATCGAGCTTTTCTAGCTGGTGACACCCATTGGCAATCTCAATTAGACCTTCATCGCCAACAGAGGACACATTCCACAGAGAAAGAACCTTGAGTGAAGGGCACCCACGGGAAATGGCCTTGAGGCCAACATCTGACAGCCTGTGACCATTGTTGCTTCCACAAATTGAAAGTTTTCCCAAGCCTCCACGACTAGCAGTTCCCACAGCAATGGCAGCAAGTCTTATATCTGTTGCCTTCTTCCCTTCCAAGCTCCTGGAAAGATATCCACAACTCTCATGCTGAGATTCAACTTTTTCTTCAGTAAGTCCATCCTCAGACTCTAAGAACTTGGTGGATCTTGTGCTGCAATACTCATTCCCTCGAATATTGCTTAAAATTGAAAGCCAGCGTTTTGAAACACCAGCACAAACGCTCCTCTCCTCTCCTGAAGGCAAGCGTCTAAAGATCTCAAAGAGGCATTCATCTGGAAGAACATCGATTGAGGCCACCTCCTTTGTTTCAAATCTCTCGCTGCTGAAGACAAAAGGAGCACTGATCCGAGACCTCTTGCAAGAAGGAAAATAGACATCCACATGATGGTTAAGAGGCAAGAAGAGGCTCGAGTCCTTAGGGTTTGGATATATTGACCCCCCAGGGAAAAAATCTTCACTACCTGATATCATGGAGCAGGAGTAAAAGATAAGCAAAAATATTCAATCAAGTTCAAAAATTACCCTCTATATTTGTATACTTTGAAAGAAAATAAACATAATCAATATGGATGAGATCACAACAAACAAAGATCTCGAAATCCCCCGACCTAAATGTTTATCACTAATTAGCCGTAAAAAGCCACGAAACCTCACAGATATAGAAACATCTAGACTCATGAGGTCAGTCTATATCATACCTTAAACAGCCTCTTTAAATCGCAGGAAATAGATCTACTCAGGACTACGACAGACAGTAGGGCTAAGCTCCATCATAAGAGCCCTATGACTATTTTTTGGCCCAACAATGATTTAAGGAAACCAGATATTTTAACAAAACAACCTGATTATCACCTTTCAAAATCTACTATCATTTCCTTAAAGCAAAAAAATCCAGAAATCAACCTAGTCTCCTTAAAAAAAAAAAAAAAAATTCATATACAAGCTACTGCGTTGTAAAACAGGCAGAATCCGCCAAAAGAAATACACATGAAATTTCAAACATAAATCGGAACAAAAGGAATCGGAAAAAGTACCAGTGAAACCAAAGAGCTTCGACATCGGAGCAGCTCAAAAAGCCCGGTGAGATCGAATCGGATCAGCTTCGCACAAGACGCGGCAACGATGAAGGCTGTGATCAAGATTAATCGATCCTGAGAGCACTGATGCATGAGATAGAAAGAGAGGTATGCAGCTAGACTGTGGTGGAGAAAACCCTAACAGATAGGGAAAAAAAAAAAAAAAGAAAAAAAAGAAAGAGACGACGGTGTGAGTGACGGTAATCAGATGTAACCTTTTTATTGCGATATAATGAATATGAGTTTGGCTTCGGTGTGAGTGATATACACGGAACGATAACCCACATGCATTGTATTTGTGCATAAGTTGGTTTTCCCTGTTTATTCATTTTCCCAACCCAGTCAATACCGGAAAGGCGGAAACCAGTAACCTCCTTTTTCTTTTCTTTATACATTTTTTTTTTTTTCACGTAGTTTTTAAGGTTTAAATTAATTGTAATAATGATAATGATCGAAAGTTTAATTATGGTAAGATATGTCTTTAATTAATTACGCTGCTGAGACGTTTCTTCCACGTCATCTTTTTTTAAGGGAGCTAGATTCAGTGAATGGCTTTTCACTATTTTCAAGAATCCGTCGCTTTTTTTTTTCTAAATCTTATTTATTTATTTATTTTTAATTTTTTAAGTAGGATGAAATTTAATATATTATTTAATTTTAAATATTTATATATATATATATATATATTTATATTTAAAAAATGTATTATAAAATTTTAATAAATAAATAAATAAATACGATCGTTTATTTAATTGAATTGATCTAAGTTATTATCGAATCACTCAAGAATTTTTCTTATACGAAAAACTTGGACTTTATACTGACCAAAGCATATGATCCATGAAATGTTGTAGATTAATTCGACCAAAGCATATGGTATTTTAATCTGTAGGGTTGTAAATTGTAATGCCAACAAGCAAAGCAAGACTCACTTGTCTTTAAATTTGAGGTATGTATTTATAAAAATATAAATAAATTTAAAAAGTAAAATATAAATAAATAAAGTATGACGTCACGAGGTTTGCCAATCTGTAATGTGCTGTCATTTACGGGATTCATTGCGTTGAATACCGACCAATTTTCATTGGTCCCCTTAAATTTTAGTACATTGGTTTTATTCTTCTACTTCAAACAAAAGCATTCAATTAACTTAGCACTAAAACATGCATTTTATCCACTTGTAATTTAATTTAACATGATGTGCACGTGGCTAATAATATATTAACGTATCTATATATATATCTATATAAAGTTTTAAAAAAATAATGTGCACAAGGCTATCTTATCTTGCCGTCGTACTTGAATTATTTCACTGTTCATTGAATAATATTAAAATTAACCTAAAGTCAAAACCCACCTCCTTTCAAATGCTAATATTTGTCACTTTGATACAAATACATACTCGCCAAAAAAAACACACACACACACACACAGTTTTGATTGCTTAATGGCTTAATCATATAAACCCTCCTGCTCCCAAATATCAACAAGAAAATCAGTCATTTCCTGTCATTTGGAATAAAAAGTTTCAGGTCAAGAACAGAGAAGTGAACAGAGGTAGAGTGCATCTGGTCAATCAAGCAACTTACAGGAAGCGGTATGGGGCGAGTAAAACGCTTATTGGTCCCAAGTAAACTCTCATAGCTTGCATTGAAGCTGCAAAACAAATAAGTTCAATTTTAAAATGGTATAGAAGCAAGATAAGTAAAGCCGATTTGTACGATTGTTGACAAATTCTTTGCGCTTTAATATGGAAGAGTTAATATCATGACAGCTAATGAGACGATCGAGAAGAAAACCGTCTGCCCGTTAATGATACCACATGAATGATACAATAGAACTTATGCTCACCTTATTCTGGGTTCCCATGATTGGGTCTCTCTATGAGATGTTTTCTTTTGAAGCCATTGCTGCCTTGTCTCGTTCCAGAGAAGAAGTCCTGCATCCCATCAGGTTGGTTTCTCCTAATTAGTGGACTTGAGATATAACAAGATTAGATAGACCAAAGCCTCCCTCCCTAAGTATTTATCATTGTTCAACGTCCTGATTTATTTAAGAGAATGAAGAAATGAAACGATATGCACTTGCCATGGTTCACAAATTCTGGAGGATTGCTACTGCTACTGCTAGGATCAAGGGTTTGGTTTGAGACACTGGACTGAACCGTACTATTGTCCATGTCATAAGTGCTAGAGCTCCAGAAATCTTCGGGATGTTTGGCTGTTTGTGCTTGGGCTCGTAGTCCTTTAGAAGGATTATCCACCACTATAACTAGTGGAGGTGTAGTGCAGCATCCAAGACAGCCTCTGCTCTGTAACAAATCAGGTTCAACAACAATAAGTGATTAGTTCCACGCATTTAGTTGATTCAAAGACTATTTCCATGAACTCAAAATTAGGAGACAGATTTAGAAGAACAGATGTTATTGTAAGTATATATCATAAGGAGAAGTAGATGCAGCTAATGATTGTTGATTATAAGCCCCTATCATCAGATCGAAAAGCAAAACAGGATATGTTGAAGGAACTCCAAGTGAACCTAAATCATTCTTCTTCTTCTTCTTCTTCTAACACAAGCACAAATAAAAATATGGACATCTTTGATCATTGAATGAAATGGCCTGCTCAATATTTTTTGACGCTTCATTTGTTTCAACAAGGAAAAGATAATGGCAAACTAATAGAAGAGATTCCCTAAGCTTTAGCCATTCTCATATACGCAAGGCTACAGTTAAACACAGGAGGGAAAAAATGAATATAGCTCGTTGGCAAGAATGGCACAGCCCAAGATTTAAAACTGAACGACTTAGAAATTCAAACAACTTAATTCTTATATAAAGCCAGAATTTCATCGCAAGAGCATAAACTCTTACACTGCAAAGCCCCTTGAACTTTTCCACCATCACAAGTAGAAGAACACGAAAATAAGTTCCAGAAAATGATAAAAACGAACAACATGGTTTCTTCCTAAAGCATCCATCCAAATTATTTAGCAGGCAACATCTAGAGTACATAGTTCCTACAGAATCCTACAGTGAAGAAAAGACGCATCTATTGCTTAAAACCATCTTACTGAAGTTGAAGGAAAGAATGATGGATGAGAAAATTCAGCAAGTCTCCTCCCTGTTCATTCACTCACAAGATTGCTTGATAAAGAAGCAAACACAGGTCTCCTAAGATACCAAAAGAAAGAGAAATAGCCTTATATTGTACAGGAAATCACAAAGGCCCTGTTTGGTTACAAGGAAAGCTGTCGAAAAGGTAGGAGAATCTTGTTTAATCTCTCAACTTATTGTTGATCGGAGGTAAACTTGGATGGAGTAAGCCATTTTTTTTTCTCTCTTTAATAAGTTTTTTTAGAGGTAGGAGAAATTAGCAACAAATCATTTTTCTTTTCTTTTAATACAGTCGAATTAAAATTCGAATATTTTACGTCCTACCGTATTTCAGAACTTTATTGGTTCGCCTTTCTGATTAAAAACAAAAAAAAGTATATATATATATATATATATATGAAGTTCATTTTTCTCATCTTCCAAGGCAATTTCTTAGCAACCAAACAGCTATTAAAAATGAAGATTGATAAAGGGGGAAAGAAAAGAAGTAAGAGTTCACCCCATGCAGGCGAGAATCTGACGCAGCCAAAGAGGAAGTTGAACAAGGTCGAAGTTTAACATTTACAGACGTCGAAGCAGAGATTCCCAAATCGGAACCCTAAATCCAAAATTCAGAATCCTCGCAGTCCTGCATATCCAATGGTTAAGCAGCAGCGATAAATCAAACGTCAGAAACGCACTAAAAAAAAAAGAAAGTAAAAGGCAACAGCGCCGATTAGTACCAGCAGCTGTATAGCATGTTTCTTGCTCGATTTGGATCAGATTCAGCTGCCCTTCCTCAAATTGCAGGCACGAAGGTTCGAAACAGCACCAGATCGCTTCTGTCTCAGTCCCTCTCTAGTTCCTCTGCTAGATGTGGAGCCCTGACATGGAATCGACTGTTGAGCTCTGCGTATCGCTGCGAAGAAGAATGAAAGAAAGAAGATGAGATCGGGTTAGGGCAGGGGGTCCCCACACACACATATCCATCCATACCTATCTGTTCCCTGATTGGATGAAGGGGAAAAAGACGTTACAACTAACCTTCGAAAAGTTGAACAAAACAAACCTTCCCGGCTAAGACTTTTTTTAACCGCCACCAGTGGGACTCACCAACCGACGAATATTTTACCGAAAATGCATATTTATTTATTTAAGGTCACATTTATTTAATTTACACAAAGAAGCGCGTCGCACATTAATGTCGTAACGAAACGACATGTCGTGAAACTAAGTAGTAAGTATAGGAGGAAGATATTCCGACTTGGTGCCTAGAACTTTTGCCTTTGTATCAGGGAAAAACTCAAACCCGGGAAGAGAAGTAATCTCTCCACTTTTGGTCACTTCAATGGGATAAGGAAGCAAATGATGAGGAAGATCAACGTTGAGTGGCTCCTTATTTTCTATGTAATTGTTCCAAGCATCAAGGGCAAGCTTGTTGACGAGCTGAATACATTCTGGAGATTCTGGACGATCGAAATTTTGGTCTACCTTGTGGAGGTGCTCGTACCATAATGCCGTTCTGAACCCGTAGATCTCACCCTTGGCTCGCTTCTGAGGCATCGATAAGTGGTACGGTTGGAATGCTCCCATTGCTATCTCCGAGTCTCTTGCCCCGTCCATCGATCTCTGGTTTATATTGGCCGATCCGATGATTATATACTCATCATCCACTAAAATAAAAAGAACCGATATTTTTTTTATTTATTAGTTTTCGAGTTTAAACCGTTCGGAAATGAAATATGAAATATAATGTTCATTAAAAAAAAAAAAAGTTACCTATCATCAATTTGGAATGAACATATATCATGAACCGTCGGGCTTTTTGAGCTTCCATATAGTCTGAATCTAACTCAGGTTTTTTGGTCGGTGCATATTCTCCGTCTTTTCGACTCTCCCTACTCCCCAAACAAAAAAACGAGAGATAATCTTTAGGATTTGTAGAATCAAGTCCCTTTCTTTGAAGAGCTTTAGTGATATCACTGTACATCATCTCCATTGTTCTTCGTTGCCAGTCCAAAATAGCCTGAACGGAGCCACTCTCCGGTATGCCTTCCGGCCACATGGGTATGACGATGTAAACTGAAAACCTCTCTCCGGCTTCGATTTTTCTTACTATCTTAAGCGAGAGTTCTTTCGGGATCAAATGCCAAGCATTAATGTCATCATCTCTAATAATGCCGGATTGATTCCACCCAAACGAGCTTCCAAGAAAATATTGGTTCTCAATGTATATAAAATCCTTTGCTCTCCTAATCGCATTGATATACGCATCTTGTATGCTTCTATCGATTACATTATCTTTCCCACTAACAACCCCGTAATGGATCGCTTCTTCGGGGTTTGTAGGAAAACCCATAGCAGCCCCACCGTCTATTGATCGGAATATTTGAACGTTCCATGTCTCGGGATCATTCGGGAAAAGAACTTTCGATGGGCGAGTTATGATTTTGTCAAGTTTCTCTGACGGAATTAGTGAAGAAGTCCCCACTTCGTTCAACCACCTTTGCTCGAAATTGTATAGCACGTCCCATGCAACTGGGCCATCCAGGCGGCAATGTATGTCATGCCACGGTTCTCTCGGACCGCCTTTATTGATTGAGGAGTTCGGAAAATTCGGTTGATGAAAATCATGGCGATGAACTATATCCAGACTTGAAAAAAGTGGATGTTCTGGTGTATCATATCTTCCGTCACAAAGATCAATTCCTCCCACAAAACTTACGATCCGTCTCTTCTTTTCTGGACTTCCTCCGCCTGGAACTTCACTATCCACGACTACCGTTTTTTGATGGTGAGTAAACATTGCGGCAACCTCGAACCCTTGAATGATGCTTCTCCCACCGTCCGGATTGCGAGGACACAACACGCACTTCACTTTCGAGTTTTGAAAATAATCCGCAGCTTCTTGATTATGAGTTGCCATCAAACCGTCCTTTTTGAATTCTTTAAGGGAAGTTCTATCATCCCAAACAAGTAAGAGAACGGTCACACCATCCACATTAGCTTTCTTCTTCAAAAGCTCTCCAAGTGTTACATCTCCGCCCGGTCTAGGCCGGTTTAAATCTCTAATTAACTTAATGTTAGCACCTACGGACCACCCCGTTATATACACCAAGTATTTCGCATTAGAAATCGCATCAAAGATATCTTTCCAACACTTATTAACCTCTCTATATCTTCCTTCAGAAAGCATGTTAGGTGTAATCGAGTTGTCCAAAACATGAGCGTCTTGATAAAGAGAAACTATATTACCCGATCTTTGATTAAAAAACGTGCGCGGAACTCCCGGAAATAGAGGACTTTTGATTCCTTGAGACCAGTTTGAATTGGGGTCATAGATGACGCTTTGAAACTGCAGTTTGACGTGGAGTATTAAACCGCCTTCGGTAGGGTTATGATCTTCATCGAGAATTGGAATAAATTTTTCTACCACGCACCCGCCTATGATTTCTTCTACGGGCATGCATGCTCGTCCGATTAGGGTTGCTCCAATAATATCGTCATCTTTGACTGTGAAGATCACGTTAGAGATCAAATGCGCACAGTAGATTCGGAAATGTTCGTTCCATTGTGGCTGTGAAGGTTGATCTACCATTCTTGTTCTTCCGACTCTTGCTTTTCCCAGATCTATCGTGGCGTACATTCTGGACGCCCTGATCTGCTTACGTTGGTTCGATATTTTTAGGAAGCTGAGGATTTGATAATGGATCATAACTAGAATTGAGAATGCGGAGACTCTTTTTTTAGTACCTGAGGTTGGCAGAGGACGAATTGTTTGACATGGTTGAGCACCTTTTTCCCTGGTCCCTGTGTTTGATTGCAGCAAGATGAAGAAGAACAACACCATGGATGAATTACAATTCGTAGATTTTCAAATTCTCAAGTGAATCAATTTCAAAATATAATAACGACTACTGAAAGAGCAATGTACCTTTCCGCATATTGCGGGAAATCCTCTGGGCAATTTATGGGTTCCAAAAATTGTAGCGGAAAGTGTTCCGTGTAGCAACTGTGGCGGCATTGTTGATTAGGAACAACAAATGAACAAATGTAGGAATAGAGAGTACAGGTTTCCAAGAAGTTGGGGAGGAAGGAAGACTTGAAGTGATGGTACTGTTTGATAAGGAAGAATGAGAAAAACAGAGTTAGATAGTTATTAATAGGGATTTAGGAAGAGTATGTTTATAGAATTAGAATTTGTATCTGGGATTTAGGAAGAGTATGTTTGTAGAATTATAATTTTATATCTTCGGATGAAGAAAGAGATATGCCTTTAACTAATTCAAGCACAGAATCAGTTCCCGCCTTCGTTTCCTAAAAGAAACTACCAAACCAACTATTTGTTAATGGGCCTGGAATTGTCATATGGTCCCGACCCGTTCTTCACAACGGCCCGTCTTATAAAAAAAAATTCAAGGGTATATAGTAATTAATAACATAAATTGAGGGTATTTGGGGCAATACACTTGGGAAAGAGCCCTGCCTGTATATCGAGGATCCCGATCTAGTAACCCTATCATTCCTCGCCCACTTCACCGTCTCTCTCATCAGTCCAGCCGAAGGTCTCTGCCTGCTCTGGCGAAAATCATTTAGCCCCCCAAATTTTCTTTTCAGCTAACTGAATTTTCCTTTGCAGCCTCTGCGAAATCCTATTCCTAGTCTGGAATCTTACTTCTACGCAGGTTCAAGGTAATCCATACATCTATCTCTATTTTCGTCTATTTCTGTAAACCCTAATTTCGTATCTGCTCCCTGATTATCTAGTTTTAGGAAAAGGTTTTTGAGTTTTTAGTAATTGTTTGTGCGTTTTTGTTTTTAGAAAATGGGAGAAACGAGGGACAACGAGTATGAGGAAGAGCTTCTCGACTACGAGGAAGAGGAAGAGAAG
The DNA here is from genome assembly GCA_027186245.1 of Coriaria nepalensis. Taxonomy (NCBI): domain Eukaryota; kingdom Viridiplantae; phylum Streptophyta; class Magnoliopsida; order Cucurbitales; family Coriariaceae; genus Coriaria; species Coriaria nepalensis. Next base: position 4,088,307 of record CP114500.1, on the reverse strand, counting down.
GCTCCTGACTCTGTTGGAGCTAAAGTCAATGGTGAAGCTGGCAAAAAGTGAGTAGCGTTTTTTTCATTCTAGGGCTTTTTAGTTTTTTTAAGAAATGAGATGCCCTATTTTCGATTAATGTCTTACTGCGGCTCCATTCTACCCCTTTATCCACCAACCCCCCCCCCCCCTCCCCCCCCAAAAAAAATTATAGAAAAAGAAAAAGTAACTCATAGTATCTCATAATATAGAGTAGTTTTTTGAAATTGTAAATAGCAATCTGAAATTCAGGAATTCAAAGTGCCATGTTGGAGTTTTTTCAACAATTTTCTTGTGTAGGCGGAGATTCAGTATTGCTGTCTGTGATCTTATTTCTGTTTTCTTTCTTCTTGTGTTTCCTTGTAGAGGTTATGTTGGAATTCATAGTTCGGGATTCAGAGACTTCCTTCTAAAGCCAGAGCTTCTTCGGGCTATTGTGGACTCAGGATTTGAGCATCCTTCTGAAGGCATATCTCTAACTCATAGCCTCCAATTTTCTATTCTGAAACTCAGCTTTCTTTTTTATGGACTTCTCTTCTACTATAATACTACATATCATCCTTTGTGCAGTTGCCCATCTAAAATTGTGTTTTTTTCTCGGTTCCCAGGTAAATCACTACTATCATAATCTTGAATTCAGAGGCCTAATTTAGTCTGGTAAACCATTCAATTAAGAGGATCAGAAAGGTTATAATTTACTTACCAACGGTTCATTTCGTTCGATCCAATTTTCTTCATCAGTGCAACATGAATGTATTCCCCAAGCTATCCTGGGCATGGATGTTATTTGCCAAGCGAAATCAGGGATGGGAAAAACTGCTGTATTTGTTCTGTCAAGTTTGCAGCAGATTGACCCTGTGGCTGGTCAAGTTTCTGCCCTTGTCTTGTGTCATACAAGGGAGCTAGCATACCAGGTATATATATGTCCATGTACATAATATCCCATTCCCTGTCCCTTTTTCTTTCACCCTCATTACTTGCTTTAAACTAGAATTGTATTTTTATATATTTTGTTTGTCTGTTGTTACTTCTCCTACTTAGTTAATTTCATCTTCTGTAGATCTGCCATGAGTTTGAGAGGTTCAGCACTTACTTACCTGATCTCAAGGTCGCTGTCTTCTACGGTGGTGTCAACATTAAAATTCACAAAGATTTGCTTAGAAACGAATGCCCTCATATTGTTGTTGGAACACCGGGAAGAATACTGACACTTACAAGAGATAAGGATCTTTCTTTGAAGAATGTTCGGCATTTCATCCTAGATGAATGTGACAAGATGCTTGAGTCACTCGGTATGGTTTCTATCTATGTTCTCTTCATCATTTATGACCTGGAATATAGAAGTTACAGCATCATTTGTCTAAACTAGGTTATCTTTGTATATCTGATTTTGTATATTCATCACTTCTCATCCTCGTATTTACATGGTTTCCAGACATGAGGAGGGACGTGCAGGAGATATTCAAGATGACTCCTCATGATAAGCAAGTAATGATGTTTTCTGCAACACTCAGCAAAGAAATCCGCCCTGTGTGCAAGAAGTTTATGCAAGATGTAATACTTCCATTTAGAAGTCTTTTTCTTTTTCTTAATAATGCTCAATCTCACGAAGAGTTTTGTACGTTGTTTACCTGTGGCTGTTGGGGGAGTGATCGTGGCTACTGTAGAAAATTGATGGTAGCTTTTTAGGAGGGCTGAAACTAGTGGGGGTTTCTGCATGTTTCTTCTTGTTATTACCTTAGCCTTTTTATATTTTATTTTATTTTAATTAGGATGTGGGTTCCACTCCCAAGCTAGGGAGGAGAGAGAAGGGGATTGGGGGGAAGGGAGGGTTCTTATTTTATCTTGGTTTGTGCTGTTCGGTCACCTTACAGAGAAGTTATCTGGGGGCATCGGTGGCATCACCTGGTGCTGCTTAAATATCTGCAAGGAGACGAAAACAGTTGGACTACAATCTTGATTCGCGGGATGAGCACCCTCATTCATTTCCTTGTGGATTCCATTGCATGAGGAAGGCTGCTAATATGATTTACTGTAACATTTGTTTCCTTTCAGCCAATGGAAATTTATGTAGACGATGAGGCGAAACTGACTCTGCACGGCCTTGTACAGGTACATATTTGTTGATTTTTTTGGATATTAATTCATGCAGACATTTTGAATAAGAATTTTATCATAATAACTGAAATTGCAGCACTACATCAAGCTGAGTGAGATAGAGAAGAATCGCAAGTTGAACGATCTGCTCGATGCATTGGACTTCAACCAAGTTGTCATATTTGTCAAGAGTGTGAGCAGAGCAGCTGAGCTGGACAAGTTACTTGTGGAGTGCAATTTTCCATCAATATGCATTCACTCTGGCATGCCTCAGGAGGAAAGGTGTGCCTATTTGATTCCTCCAATGCCTGGTTACTTTATTTATACTCTTAATCCATCAACTCATGATTGAATCTAAAATATAATATAGGTTGACACGCTACAAGGGTTTCAAGGAGGGGCACAAGAGAATTCTCGCCTTTCTGATTAAAAACAAAAAAAAGTATATATATATATATATATATATGAAGTTCATTTTTCTCATCTTCCAAGGCAATTTCTTAGCAACCAAACAGCTATTAAAAATGAAGATTGATAAAGGGGGAAAGAAAAGAAGTAAGAGTTCACCCCATGCAGGCGAGAATCTGACGCAGCCAAAGAGGAAGTTGAACAAGGTCGAAGTTTAACATTTACAGACGTCGAAGCAGAGATTCCCAAATCGGAACCCTAAATCCAAAATTCAGAATCCTCGCAGTCCTGCATATCCAATGGTTAAGCAGCAGCGATAAATCAAACGTCAGAAACGCACTAAAAAAAAAAGAAAGTAAAAGGCAACAGCGCCGATTAGTACCAGCAGCTGTATAGCATGTTTCTTGCTCGATTTGGATCAGATTCAGCTGCCCTTCCTCAAATTGCAGGCACGAAGGTTCGAAACAGCACCAGATCGCTTCTGTCTCAGTCCCTCTCTAGTTCCTCTGCTAGATGTGGAGCCCTGACATGGAATCGACTGTTGAGCTCTGCGTATCGCTGCGAAGAAGAATGAAAGAAAGAAGATGAGATCGGGTTAGGGCAGGGGGTCCCCACACACACATATCCATCCATACCTATCTGTTCCCTGATTGGATGAAGGGGAAAAAGACGTTACAACTAACCTTCGAAAAGTTGAACAAAACAAACCTTCCCGGCTAAGACTTTTTTTAACCGCCACCAGTGGGACTCACCAACCGACGAATATTTTACCGAAAATGCATATTTATTTATTTAAGGTCACATTTATTTAATTTACACAAAGAAGCGCGTCGCACATTAATGTCGTAACGAAACGACATGTCGTGAAACTAAGTAGTAAGTATAGGAGGAAGATATTCCGACTTGGTGCCTAGAACTTTTGCCTTTGTATCAGGGAAAAACTCAAACCCGGGAAGAGAAGTAATCTCTCCACTTTTGGTCACTTCAATGGGATAAGGAAGCAAATGATGAGGAAGATCAACGTTGAGTGGCTCCTTATTTTCTATGTAATTGTTCCAAGCATCAAGGGCAAGCTTGTTGACGAGCTGAATACATTCTGGAGATTCTGGACGATCGAAATTTTGGTCTACCTTGTGGAGGTGCTCGTACCATAATGCCGTTCTGAACCCGTAGATCTCACCCTTGGCTCGCTTCTGAGGCATCGATAAGTGGTACGGTTGGAATGCTCCCATTGCTATCTCCGAGTCTCTTGCCCCGTCCATCGATCTCTGGTTTATATTGGCCGATCCGATGATTATATACTCATCATCCACTAAAATAAAAAGAACCGATATTTTTTTTATTTATTAGTTTTCGAGTTTAAACCGTTCGGAAATGAAATATGAAATATAATGTTCATTAAAAAAAAAAAAAGTTACCTATCATCAATTTGGAATGAACATATATCATGAACCGTCGGGCTTTTTGAGCTTCCATATAGTCTGAATCTAACTCAGGTTTTTTGGTCGGCGCATATTCTCCGTCTTTTCGACTCTCCCTACTCCCCAAACAAAAAAACGAGAGATAATCTTTAGGATTTGTAGAATCAAGTCCCTTTCTTTGAAGAGCTTTAGTGATATCACTGTACATCATCTCCATTGTTCTTCGTTGCCAGTCCAAAATAGCCTGAACGGAGCCACTCTCCGGTATGCCTTCCGGCCACATGGGTATGACGATGTAAACTGAAAACCTCTCTCCGGCTTCGATTTTTCTTACTATCTTAAGCGAGAGTTCTTTCGGGATCAAATGCCAAGCATTAATGTCATCATCTCTAATAATGCCGGATTGATTCCACCCAAACGAGCTTCCAAGAAAATATTGGTTCTCAATGTATATAAAATCCTTTGCTCTCCTAATCGCATTGATATACGCATCTTGTATGCTTCTATCGATTACATTATCTTTCCCACTAACAACCCCGTAATGGATCGCTTCTTCGGGGTTTGTAGGAAAACCCATAGCAGCCCCACCGTCTATTGATCGGAATATTTGAACGTTCCATGTCTCGGGATCATTCGGGAAAAGAACTTTCGATGGGCGAGTTATGATTTTGTCAAGTTTCTCTGACGGAATTAGTGAAGAAGTCCCCACTTCGTTCAACCACCTTTGCTCGAAATTGTATAGCACGTCCCATGCAACTGGGCCATCCAGGCGGCAATGTATGTCATGCCACGGTTCTCTCGGACCGCCTTTATTGATTGAGGAGTTCGGAAAATTCGGTTGATGAAAATCATGGCGATGAACTATATCCAGACTTGAAAAAAGTGGATGTTCTGGTGTATCATATCTTCCGTCACAAAGATCAATTCCTCCCACAAAACTTACGATCCGTCTCTTCTTTTCTGGACTTCCTCCGCCTGGAACTTCACTATCCACGACTACCGTTTTTTGATGGTGAGTAAACATTGCGGCAACCTCGAACCCTTGAATGATGCTTCTCCCACCGTCCGGATTGCGAGGACACAACACGCACTTCACTTTCGAGTTTTGAAAATAATCCGCAGCTTCTTGATTATGAGTTGCCATCAAACCGTCCTTTTTGAATTCTTTAAGGGAAGTTCTATCATCCCAAACAAGTAAGAGAACGGTCACACCATCCACATTAGCTTTCTTCTTCAAAAGCTCTCCAAGTGTTACATCTCCGCCCGGTCTAGGCCGGTTTAAATCTCTAATTAACTTAATGTTAGCACCTACGGACCACCCCGTTATATACACCAAGTATTTCGCATTAGAAATCGCATCAAAGATATCTTTCCAACACTTATTAACCTCTCTATATCTTCCTTCAGAAAGCATGTTAGGTGTAATCGAGTTGTCCAAAACATGAGCGTCTTGATAAAGAGAAACTATATTACCCGATCTTTGATTAAAAAACGTGCGCGGAACTCCCGGAAATAGAGGACTTTTGATTCCTTGAGACCAGTTTGAATTGGGGTCATAGATGACGCTTTGAAACTGCAGTTTGACGTGGAGTATTAAACCGCCTTCGGTAGGGTTATGATCTTCATCGAGAATTGGAATAAATTTTTCTACCACGCACCCGCCTATGATTTCTTCTACGGGCATGCATGCTCGTCCGATTAGGGTTGCTCCAATAATATCGTCATCTTTGACTGTGAAGATCACGTTAGAGATCAAATGCGCACAGTAGATTCGGAAATGTTCGTTCCATTGTGGCTGTGAAGGTTGATCTACCATTCTTGTTCTTCCGACTCTTGCTTTTCCCAGATCTATCGTGGCGTACATTCTGGACGCCCTGATCTGCTTACGTTGGTTCGATATTTTTAGGAAGCTGAGGATTTGATAATGGATCATAACTAGAATTGAGAATGCGGAGACTCTTTTTTTAGTACCTGAGGTTGGCAGAGGACGAATTGTTTGACATGGTTGAGCACCTTTTTCCCTGGTCCCTGTGTTTGATTGCAGCAAGATGAAGAAGAACAACACCATGGATGAATTACAATTCGTAGATTTTCAAATTCTCAAGTGAATCAATTTCAAAATATAATAACGACTACTGAAAGAGCAATGTACCTTTCCGCATATTGCGGGAAATCCTCTGGGCAATTTATGGGTTCCAAAAATTGTAGCGGAAAGTGTTCCGTGTAGCAACTGTGGCGGCATTGTTGATTAGGAACAACAAATGAACAAATGTAGGAATAGAGAGTACAGGTTTCCAAGAAGTTGGGGAGGAAGGAAGACTTGAAGTGATGGTACTATTTGATAAGGAAGAATGAGAAAAACAGAGTTAGATAGTTATTAATAGGGATTTAGGAAGAGTATGTTTATAGAATTAGAATTTGTATCTGGGATTTAGGAAGAGTATGTTTGTAGAATTATAATTTTATATCTTCGGATGAAGAAAGAGATATGCCTTTAACTAATTCAAGCACAGAATCAGTTCCCGCCTTCGTTTCCTAAAAGAAACTACCAAACCAACTATTTGTTAATGGGCCTGGAATTGTCATATGGTCCCGACCCGTTCTTCACAACGGCCCGTCTTATAAAAAAAAATTCAAGGGTATATAGTAATTAATAACATAAATTGAGGGTATTTGGGGCAATACACTTGGGAAAGAGCCCTGCCTGTATATCGAGGATCCCGATCTAGTAACCCTATCATTCCTCGCCCACTTCACCGTCTCTCTCATCAGTCCAGCCGAAGGTCTCTGCCTGCTCTGGCGAAAATCATTTAGCCCCCCAAATTTTCTTTTCAGCTAACTGAATTTTCCTTTGCAGCCTCTGCGAAATCCTATTCCTAGTCTGGAATCTTACTTCTACGCAGGTTCAAGGTAATCCATACATCTATCTCTATTTTCGTCTATTTCTGTAAACCCTAATTTCGTATCTGCTCCCTGATTATCTAGTTTTAGGAAAAGGTTTTTGAGTTTTTAGTAATTGTTTGTGCGTTTTTGTTTTTAGAAAATGGGAGAAACGAGGGACAACGAGTATGAGGAAGAGCTTCTCGACTACGAGGAAGAGGAAGAGAAGGCTCCTGACTCTGTTGGAGCTAAAGTCAATGGTGAAGCTGGCAAAAAGTGAGTAGCGTTTTTTTCATTCTAGGGCTTTTTAGTTTTTTTAAGAAATGAGATGCCCTATTTTCGATTAATGTCTTACTGCGGCTCCATTCTCCCCCTTCATCCACCCCCCCCCCCCCCCTCCCCCCCCAAAAAAAATTATAGAAAAAGAAAAAGTAACTCATAGTATCTCATAATATAGAGTAGTTTTTTGAAATTGTAAATAGCAATCTGAAATTCAGGAATTCAAAGTGCCATGTTGGAGTTTTTTCAACAATTTTCTTGTGTAGGCGGAGATTCAGTATTGCTGTCTGTGATCTTATTTCTGTTTTCTTTCTTCTTGTGTTTCCTTGTAGAGGTTATGTTGGAATTCATAGTTCGGGATTCAGAGACTTCCTTCTAAAGCCAGAGCTTCTTCGGGCTATTGTGGACTCAGGATTTGAGCATCCTTCTGAAGGCATATCTCTAACTCATAGCCTCCAATTTTCTATTCTGAAACTCAGCTTTCTTTTTTATGGACTTCTCTTCTACTATAATACTACATATCATCCTTTGTGCAGTTGCCCATCTAAAATTGTGTTTTTTTCTCGGTTCCCAGGTAAATCACTACTATCATAATCTTGAATTCAGAGGCCTAATTTAGTCTGGTAAACCATTCAATTAAGAGGATCAGAAAGGTTATAATTTACTTACCAACGGTTCATTTCGTTCGATCCAATTTTCTTCATCAGTGCAACATGAATGTATTCCCCAAGCTATCCTGGGCATGGATGTTATTTGCCAAGCGAAATCAGGGATGGGAAAAACTGCTGTATTTGTTCTGTCAAGTTTGCAGCAGATTGACCCTGTGGCTGGTCAAGTTTCTGCCCTTGTCTTGTGTCATACAAGGGAGCTAGCATACCAGGTATATATATGTCCATGTACATAATATCCCATTCCCTGTCCCTTTTTCTTTCACCCTCATTACTTGCTTTAAACTAGAATTGTATTTTTATATATTTTGTTTGTCTGTTGTTACTTCTCCTACTTAGTTAATTTCATCTTCTGTAGATCTGCCATGAGTTTGAGAGGTTCAGCACTTACTTACCTGATCTCAAGGTCGCTGTCTTCTACGGTGGTGTCAACATTAAAATTCACAAAGATTTGCTTAGAAACGAATGCCCTCATATTGTTGTTGGAACACCGGGAAGAATACTGACACTTACAAGAGATAAGGATCTTTCTTTGAAGAATGTTCGGCATTTCATCCTAGATGAATGTGACAAGATGCTTGAGTCACTCGGTATGGTTTCTATCTATGTTCTCTTCATCATTTATGACCTGGAATATAGAAGTTACAGCATCATTTGTCTAAACTAGGTTATCTTTGTATATCTGATTTTGTATATTCATCACTTCTCATCCTCGTATTTACATGGTTTCCAGACATGAGGAGGGACGTGCAGGAGATATTCAAGATGACTCCTCATGATAAGCAAGTAATGATGTTTTCTGCAACACTCAGCAAAGAAATCCGCCCTGTGTGCAAGAAGTTTATGCAAGATGTAATACTTCCATTTAGAAGTCTTTTTCTTTTTCTTAATAATGCTCAATCTCACGAAGAGTTTTGTACGTTGTTTACCTGTGGCTGTTGGGGGAGTGATCGTGGCTACTGTAGAAAATTGATGGTAGCTTTTTAGGAGGGCTGAAACTAGTGGGGGTTTCTGCATGTTTCTTCTTGTTATTACCTTAGCCTTTTTATATTTTATTTTATTTTAATTAGGATGTGGGTTCCACTCCCAAGCTAGGGAGGAGAGAGAAGGGGATTGGGGGGAAGGGAGGGTTCTTATTTTATCTTGGTTTGTGCTGTTCGGTCACCTTACAGAGAAGTTATCTGGGGGCATCGGTGGCATCACCTGGTGCTGCTTAAATATCTGCAAGGAGACGAAAACAGTTGGACTACAATCTTGATTCGCGGGATGAGCACCCTCATTCATTTCCTTGTGGATTCCATTGCATGAGGAAGGCTGCTAATATGATTTACTGTAACATTTGTTTCCTTTCAGCCAATGGAAATTTATGTAGACGATGAGGCGAAACTGACTCTGCACGGCCTTGTACAGGTACATATTTGTTGATTTTTTTGGATATTAATTCATGCAGACATTTTGAATAAGAATTTTATCATAATAACTGAAATTGCAGCACTACATCAAGCTGAGTGAGATAGAGAAGAATCGCAAGTTGAACGATCTGCTCGATGCATTGGACTTCAACCAAGTTGTCATATTTGTCAAGAGTGTGAGCAGAGCAGCTGAGCTGGACAAGTTACTTGTGGAGTGCAATTTTCCATCAATATGCATTCACTCTGGCATGCCTCAGGAGGAAAGGTGTGCCTATTTGATTCCTCCAATGCCTGGTTACTTTATTTATACTCTTAATCCATCAACTCATGATTGAATCTAAAATATAATATAGGTTGACACGCTACAAGGGTTTCAAGGAGGGGCACAAGAGAATTCTCGCCTTTCTGATTAAAAACAAAAAAAAGTATATATATATATATATATATATGAAGTTCATTTTTCTCATCTTCCAAGGCAATTTCTTAGCAACCAAACAGCTATTAAAAATGAAGATTGATAAAGGGGGAAAGAAAAGAAGTAAGAGTTCACCCCATGCAGGCGAGAATCTGACGCAGCCAAAGAGGAAGTTGAACAAGGTCGAAGTTTAACATTTACAGACGTCGAAGCAGAGATTCCCAAATCGGAACCCTAAATCCAAAATTCAGAATCCTCGCAGTCCTGCATATCCAATGGTTAAGCAGCAGCGATAAATCAAACGTCAGAAACGCACTAAAAAAAAAAGAAAGTAAAAGGCAACAGCGCCGATTAGTACCAGCAGCTGTATAGCATGTTTCTTGCTCGATTTGGATCAGATTCAGCTGCCCTTCCTCAAATTGCAGGCACGAAGGTTCGAAACAGCACCAGATCGCTTCTGTCTCAGTCCCTCTCTAGTTCCTCTGCTAGATGTGGAGCCCTGACATGGAATCGACTGTTGAGCTCTGCGTATCGCTGCGAAGAAGAATGAAAGAAAGAAGATGAGATCGGGTTAGGGCAGGGGGTCCCCACACACACATATCCATCCATACCTATCTGTTCCCTGATTGGATGAAGGGGAAAAAGACGTTACAACTAACCTTCGAAAAGTTGAACAAAACAAACCTTCCCGGCTAAGACTTTTTTTAACCGCCACCAGTGGGACTCACCAACCGACGAATATTTTACCGAAAATGCATATTTATTTATTTAAGGTCACATTTATTTAATTTACACAAAGAAGCGCGTCGCACATTAATGTCGTAACGAAACGACATGTCGTGAAACTAAGTAGTAAGTATAGGAGGAAGATATTCCGACTTGGTGCCTAGAACTTTTGCCTTTGTATCAGGGAAAAACTCAAACCCGGGAAGAGAAGTAATCTCTCCACTTTTGGTCACTTCAATGGGATAAGGAAGCAAATGATGAGGAAGATCAACGTTGAGTGGCTCCTTATTTTCTATGTAATTGTTCCAAGCATCAAGGGCAAGCTTGTTGACGAGCTGAATACATTCTGGAGATTCTGGACGATCGAAATTTTGGTCTACCTTGTGGAGGTGCTCGTACCATAATGCCGTTCTGAACCCGTAGATCTCACCCTTGGCTCGCTTCTGAGGCATCGATAAGTGGTACGGTTGGAATGCTCCCATTGCTATCTCCGAGTCTCTTGCCCCGTCCATCGATCTCTGGTTTATATTGGCCGATCCGATGATTATATACTCATCATCCACTAAAATAAAAAGAACCGATATTTTTTTTATTTATTAGTTTTCGAGTTTAAACCGTTCGGAAATGAAATATGAAATATAATGTTCATTAAAAAAAAAAAAAGTTACCTATCATCAATTTGGAATGAACATATATCATGAACCGTCGGGCTTTTTGAGCTTCCATATAGTCTGAATCTAACTCAGGTTTTTTGGTCGGCGCATATTCTCCGTCTTTTCGACTCTCCCTACTCCCCAAACAAAAAAACGAGAGATAATCTTTAGGATTTGTAGAATCAAGTCCCTTTCTTTGAAGAGCTTTAGTGATATCACTGTACATCATCTCCATTGTTCTTCGTTGCCAGTCCAAAATAGCCTGAACGGAGCCACTCTCCGGTATGCCTTCCGGCCACATGGGTATGACGATGTAAACTGAAAACCTCTCTCCGGCTTCGATTTTTCTTACTATCTTAAGCGAGAGTTCTTTCGGGATCAAATGCCAAGCATTAATGTCATCATCTCTAATAATGCCGGATTGATTCCACCCAAACGAGCTTCCAAGAAAATATTGGTTCTCAATGTATATAAAATCCTTTGCTCTCCTAATCGCATTGATATACGCATCTTGTATGCTTCTATCGATTACATTATCTTTCCCACTAACAACCCCGTAATGGATCGCTTCTTCGGGGTTTGTAGGAAAACCCATAGCAGCCCCACCGTCTATTGATCGGAATATTTGAACGTTCCATGTCTCGGGATCATTCGGGAAAAGAACTTTCGATGGGCGAGTTATGATTTTGTCAAGTTTCTCTGACGGAATTAGTGAAGAAGTCCCCACTTCGTTCAACCACCTTTGCTCGAAATTGTATAGCACGTCCCATGCAACTGGGCCATCCAGGCGGCAATGTATGTCATGCCACGGTTCTCTCGGACCGCCTTTATTGATTGAGGAGTTCGGAAAATTCGGTTGATGAAAATCATGGCGATGAACTATATCCAGACTTGAAAAAAGTGGATGTTCTGGTGTATCATATCTTCCGTCACAAAGATCAATTCCTCCCACAAAACTTACGATCCGTCTCTTCTTTTCTGGACTTCCTCCGCCTGGAACTTCACTATCCACGACTACCGTTTTTTGATGGTGAGTAAACATTGCGGCAACCTCGAACCCTTGAATGATGCTTCTCCCACCGTCCGGATTGCGAGGACACAACACGCACTTCACTTTCGAGTTTTGAAAATAATCCGCAGCTTCTTGATTATGAGTTGCCATCAAACCGTCCTTTTTGAATTCTTTAAGGGAAGTTCTATCATCCCAAACAAGTAAGAGAACGGTCACACCATCCACATTAGCTTTCTTCTTCAAAAGCTCTCCAAGTGTTACATCTCCGCCCGGTCTAGGCCGGTTTAAATCTCTAATTAACTTAATGTTAGCACCTACGGACCACCCCGTTATATACACCAAGTATTTCGCATTAGAAATCGCATCAAAGATATCTTTCCAACACTTATTAACCTCTCTATATCTTCCTTCAGAAAGCATGTTAGGTGTAATCGAGTTGTCCAAAACATGAGCGTCTTGATAAAGAGAAACTATATTACCCGATCTTTGATTAAAAAACGTGCGCGGAACTCCCGGAAATAGAGGACTTTTGATTCCTTGAGACCAGTTTGAATTGGGGTCATAGATGACGCTTTGAAACTGCAGTTTGACGTGGAGTATTAAACCGCCTTCGGTAGGGTTATGATCTTCATCGAGAATTGGAATAAATTTTTCTACCACGCACCCGCCTATGATTTCTTCTACGGGCATGCATGCTCGTCCGATTAGGGTTGCTCCAATAATATCGTCATCTTTGACTGTGAAGATCACGTTAGAGATCAAATGCGCACAGTAGATTCGGAAATGTTCGTTCCATTGTGGCTGTGAAGGTTGATCTACCATTCTTGTTCTTCCGACTCTTGCTTTTCCCAGATCTATCGTGGCGTACATTCTGGACGCCCTGATCTGCTTACGTTGGTTCGATATTTTTAGGAAGCTGAGGATTTGATAATGGATCATAACTAGAATTGAGAATGCGGAGACTCTTTTTTTAGTACCTGAGGTTGGCAGAGGACGAATTGTTTGACATGGTTGAGCACCTTTTTCCCTGGTCCCTGTGTTTGATTGCAGCAAGATGAAGAAGAACAACACCATGGATGAATTACAATTCGTAGATTTTCAAATTCTCAAGTGAATCAATTTCAAAATATAATAACGACTACTGAAAGAGCAATGTACCTTTCCGCATATTGCGGGAAATCCTCTGGGCAATTTATGGGTTCCAAAAATTGTAGCGGAAAGTGTTCCGTGTAGCAACTGTGGCGGCATTGTTGATTAGGAACAACAAATGAACAAATGTAGGAATAGAGAGTACAGGTTTCCAAGAAGTTGGGGAGGAAGGAAGACTTGAAGTGATGGTACTATTTGATAAGGAAGAATGAGAAAAACAGAGTTAGATAGTTATTAATAGGGATTTAGGAAGAGTATGTTTATAGAATTAGAATTTGTATCTGGGATTTAGGAAGAGTATGTTTGTAGAATTATAATTTTATATCTTCGGATGAAGAAAGAGATATGCCTTTAACTAATTCAAGCACAGAATCAGTTCCCGCCTTCGTTTCCTAAAAGAAACTACCAAACCAACTATTTGTTAATGGGCCTGGAATTGTCATATGGTCCCGACCCGTTCTTCACAACGGCCCGTCTTATAAAAAAAAATTCAAGGGTATATAGTAATTAATAACATAAATTGAGGGTATTTGGGGCAATACACTTGGGAAAGAGCCCTGCCTGTATATCGAGGATCCCGATCTAGTAACCCTATCATTCCTCGCCCACTTCACCGTCTCTCTCATCAGTCCAGCCGAAGGTCTCTGCCTGCTCTGGCGAAAATCATTTAGCCCCCCAAATTTTCTTTTCAGCTAACTGAATTTTCCTTTGCAGCCTCTGCGAAATCCTATTCCTAGTCTGGAATCTTACTTCTACGCAGGTTCAAGGTAATCCATACATCTATCTCTATTTTCGTCTATTTCTGTAAACCCTAATTTCGTATCTGCTCCCTGATTATCTAGTTTTAGGAAAAGGTTTTTGAGTTTTTAGTAATTGTTTGTGCGTTTTTGTTTTTAGAAAATGGGAGAAACGAGGGACAACGAGTATGAGGAAGAGCTTCTCGACTACGAGGAAGAGGAAGAGAAGGCTCCTGACTCTGTTGGAGCTAAAGTCAATGGTGAAGCTGGCAAAAAGTGAGTAGCGTTTTTTTCATTCTAGGGCTTTTTAGTTTTTTTAAGAAATGAGATGCCCTATTTTCGATTAATGTCTTACTGCGGCTCCATTCTACCCCTTTATCCACCAACCCCCCCCCCCTCCCCCCCCAAAAAAAATTATAGAAAAAGAAAAAGTAACTCATAGTATCTCATAATATAGAGTAGTTTTTTGAAATTGTAAATAGCAATCTGAAATTCAGGAATTCAAAGTGCCATGTTGGAGTTTTTTCAACAATTTTCTTGTGTAGGCGGAGATTCAGTATTGCTGTCTGTGATCTTATTTCTGTTTTCTTTCTTCTTGTGTTTCCTTGTAGAGGTTATGTTGGAATTCATAGTTCGGGATTCAGAGACTTCCTTCTAAAGCCAGAGCTTCTTCGGGCTATTGTGGACTCAGGATTTGAGCATCCTTCTGAAGGCATATCTCTAACTCATAGCCTCCAATTTTCTATTCTGAAACTCAGCTTTCTTTTTTATGGACTTCTCTTCTACTATAATACTACATATCATCCTTTGTGCAGTTGCCCATCTAAAATTGTGTTTTTTTCTCGGTTCCCAGGTAAATCACTACTATCATAATCTTGAATTCAGAGGCCTAATTTAGTCTGGTAAACCATTCAATTAAGAGGATCAGAAAGGTTATAATTTACTTACCAACGGTTCATTTCGTTCGATCCAATTTTCTTCATCAGTGCAACATGAATGTATTCCCCAAGCTATCCTGGGCATGGATGTTATTTGCCAAGCGAAATCAGGGATGGGAAAAACTGCTGTATTTGTTCTGTCAAGTTTGCAGCAGATTGACCCTGTGGCTGGTCAAGTTTCTGCCCTTGTCTTGTGTCATACAAGGGAGCTAGCATACCAGGTATATATATGTCCATGTACATAATATCCCATTCCCTGTCCCTTTTTCTTTCACCCTCATTACTTGCTTTAAACTAGAATTGTATTTTTATATATTTTGTTTGTCTGTTGTTACTTCTCCTACTTAGTTAATTTCATCTTCTGTAGATCTGCCATGAGTTTGAGAGGTTCAGCACTTACTTACCTGATCTCAAGGTCGCTGTCTTCTACGGTGGTGTCAACATTAAAATTCACAAAGATTTGCTTAGAAACGAATGCCCTCATATTGTTGTTGGAACACCGGGAAGAATACTGACACTTACAAGAGATAAGGATCTTTCTTTGAAGAATGTTCGGCATTTCATCCTAGATGAATGTGACAAGATGCTTGAGTCACTCGGTATGGTTTCTATCTATGTTCTCTTCATCATTTATGACCTGGAATATAGAAGTTACAGCATCATTTGTCTAAACTAGGTTATCTTTGTATATCTGATTTTGTATATTCATCACTTCTCATCCTCGTATTTACATGGTTTCCAGACATGAGGAGGGACGTGCAGGAGATATTCAAGATGACTCCTCATGATAAGCAAGTAATGATGTTTTCTGCAACACTCAGCAAAGAAATCCGCCCTGTGTGCAAGAAGTTTATGCAAGATGTAATACTTCCATTTAGAAGTCTTTTTCTTTTTCTTAATAATGCTCAATCTCACGAAGAGTTTTGTACGTTGTTTACCTGTGGCTGTTGGGGGAGTGATCGTGGCTACTGTAGAAAATTGATGGTAGCTTTTTAGGAGGGCTGAAACTAGTGGGGGTTTCTGCATGTTTCTTCTTGTTATTACCTTAGCCTTTTTATATTTTATTTTATTTTAATTAGGATGTGGGTTCCACTCCCAAGCTAGGGAGGAGAGAGAAGGGGATTGGGGGGAAGGGAGGGTTCTTATTTTATCTTGGTTTGTGCTGTTCGGTCACCTTACAGAGAAGTTATCTGGGGGCATCGGTGGCATCACCTGGTGCTGCTTAAATATCTGCAAGGAGACGAAAACAGTTGGACTACAATCTTGATTCGCGGGATGAGCACCCTCATTCATTTCCTTGTGGATTCCATTGCATGAGGAAGGCTGCTAATATGATTTACTGTAACATTTGTTTCCTTTCAGCCAATGGAAATTTATGTAGACGATGAGGCGAAACTGACTCTGCACGGCCTTGTACAGGTACATATTTGTTGATTTTTTTGGATATTAATTCATGCAGACATTTTGAATAAGAATTTTATCATAATAACTGAAATTGCAGCACTACATCAAGCTGAGTGAGATAGAGAAGAATCGCAAGTTGAACGATCTGCTCGATGCATTGGACTTCAACCAAGTTGTCATATTTGTCAAGAGTGTGAGCAGAGCAGCTGAGCTGGACAAGTTACTTGTGGAGTGCAATTTTCCATCAATATGCATTCACTCTGGCATGCCTCAGGAGGAAAGGTGTGCCTATTTGATTCCTCCAATGCCTGGTTACTTTATTTATACTCTTAATCCATCAACTCATGATTGAATCTAAAATATAATATAGGTTGACACGCTACAAGGGTTTCAAGGAGGGGCACAAGAGAATTCTCGTTGCTACAGATCTGGTTGGTAGGGGTATTGATATAGAGCGAGTGAACATAGTCATCAACTATGATATGCCAGATTCAGCCGACACTTATCTGCACAGGGTGGGTTTAATTTTATTCTATTATTTTCAAAATTAAGTCTTTTCTTTGGCTTGGACTTGTTATACATGAGTAGATGGATATGTTTAACTCACGTCTTTCAACTTAATAGGTCGGCAGAGCCGGTAGATTTGGTACCAAAGGACTTGCAATTACATTTGTTTCATCTGGTGTCGATTCTGATGTTCTAAATAATGTAAGCAATTTCTAGTATATATTCTGTTAAGAATCAGTTACATGGGGGTGTACTCATGTTTCGGTTATCACACAGGTTCAAGAAAGGTTTGAGGTGGATATTAAAGAACTTCCTGAGCAGATAGATACCTCTACATATAGTATGTACCCATTTTTTCTTGTCAGGTTTATGTGATAATAAGTTTGAAACTTAATTGATTAGATTCTAATCCCCCAGTTACCACTTTCTGTCTCCATTTTTGTTCAATTAATATATTAATATATGATTACTCTCCAATAATCTAGTTCTTAACATCCCCTGTGTCTATTGTACTTCCAGTGCCATCTTAGAAGAGGACGGTGTCAAGAGAAGCAGCAAAGCCATCATGTTTGACCTTGCCCATGTTTTTCCAGACACCGTTATTGTTCTGTTTACTAGATGTGGTGTGTACTAATACAACACTGCGTTCTTATGTTAATCGTACTAGAATTGATGAGATTCTGCCGTGCACACTATTGGCAGTGTTTTTTCTTCCTTTTTGTCGTCCGGAGAAATCTTTGATACAGCAGTAGTCTTGTTCTAGCTTTTTCTATTTTGCACTTTTATGTATTATTTGATTTAATGTCGCTATTATGCCGCCGGGCCATATAAAGTAAATGGGTTATGCATATATATATATGCTTGGATGAACAAACTTTTGACTTTGAGTTTCTACCGTGTTTGGATGAATCAAATTTTTACCCAATTTGTGGTAAATGATGAAATAGGATTGCGGGAGGTTTGTTGGTACAAGATTGGTTTACTTAAAATATGTTGTTGATGTGGCGCTGTTTAAATATGCGGATATGGTGTTCATTAAATAGATAGATGATACGTGTTTCACAAATTTTGGGATTATTGATATTTGGAAAAAATGATATTATTAACCAAGTTGAACATTTTATTTTGACTAAAAACTAAACAAGAAGGATTCTCTCCATAGTTAATTTCATTAAAAAGAAAAATTAATGTAAATATTAGTATTGAAATAATTTGAAGTATAAAAAGAAGTAATTTAATTTAATATCATCTAATGTAACATGATGGCTTTGTATTTAATGTTCACACATAGATTAATCTAACATATACTTTTAATTAGTCATTAAATAAAATTTTCATTCATTGTGTTAACTACCTACAAAATATATTCAGTATTTTTAGAACATGTCAGTTGGCTACGGTAAGAACTTCTAATCCGTTTATTATTTAAAGAAAATATTGAATCAAAACACAATTATAATGAAAAAAAACAACCGATGATATAAATTAGGATGAAGCTGATAATTTAGCCATAAATATTTAATGGAACTAGCTGCCTTAAAAGCTAAAAGCTCATCATACCCAAGTTTACAGGTCCGATGGTCATCATTTTCTTCATCTTCTACACATTACTTCACTCAACTTGGACACGGAAGTACCCGAAATTACTTCAATTAGCCAATTTTGATGTTAAAGGGGATGGGAGTAGCGATGATACTCAGGTAATTAATATTATATCACATGATTCTCACGTGATTATCGGTATAATCGATCGATCTAACATTCGTATTATTGTAATTGTTGATATAAAATTTTTTCGAATGCATGATGATTGAGTAATTAATATTGCAAATCGCTGATTTTCTATTTCAGAAAAAAGTGTAGAGTGCAAATGTGGGAGAAATAAAAATACTTCAAAAATAAAAAGATGGTAATCTAAATTGCGATAAAATAAAATGTTAATAAATTAAAGACGAAAGAATAAAGTATAATAAAATAAAATACAAAATAAGAAATGAGGAGATTGTCGTGTTTATACAATTAAGTGTATAGAATTTTATTCAATTGGAATTTTACTGCAAGAAATAAATGATGATAGGATTAAGTTGTATAGACATTAGGCGGAAGATGTATACTGACTTGTATAGACATGTGTGAGATATATGATACAAAATGTGCGTATATATTATATTTTTTTTCTATAATATAAGAATAATATTTTTTCTATTTAATTCATATAAATGTTATTTTAAAAATATCAATTTTTATCCATGCTCTCTTCTACTCTCCTTTTCTCTTATGCTTTCATTCTCTTCTCACTCAGTCGACCACTTCATTCTCATCTCACTCGGCCATGGAGGATAATTGGTCTTGAGAATATGAAAGTCATATGATATGTTTTGAATTTGAAGAAATTATTATATGATTTAGATCGACACATGTACTCTATACGTTATGGATTCGAAAGTAGATATCTGAGAGGAAACTGAATTCATACCCATATGTTTGCATTGTGTAAGATTTTACCTCAACTAATCTACTTGATATCCGATTTGAAAAATAAATACTCAACTTTAATATGAAGAATAAATACTCAACTATAATATCTAATTTGAAGAATAAATACTCCCAGAATTGGAATTGTAGAGATTTTAATTTATGAAATATAGAAATACAATTAGATAAAATAATATATGTATATTATTATTTCTTTTAAGAATAACGTAAAAACAAAGAAAAATTACAAAGAAAAAAGATTTCGGTCCAGACAAGTGTCTATTAATTCTTTTTTATATATATATTTTTCTTATATAAATATCTCAAATATTCATACAAAATAAAATTAAAATAAAGATAAAAAAATATTTATATAAAATAAAAATAGAGTTACTAAATATTCTTACAAAATAAAATAAAAAATAAAAAATTATGAAATATTTTCAACCGGTGCCGGTAGAATCAGATTCCAAAAGTCTTCTTATTGTGTCCAAAACATCCGCAACTACCACATCTCCTTCTCCTCCATGTTTGTTCACCGGTTGACAATATACATTTATTTTTTAGTCTTCCACTGTTTACACACGATGGGAGGTAGAACCACCGTTGATTAGATCCTTTCTGAAATATCCCATTCGCCAGATTATGATATAGGATAAACTGATTATGCATATGCGGCCCTCCAATATTTAGTGGAGTAGAATAGATTACAAAATGAGTGTATATTGTGAACTTGTTATGGCATGTGCGCAAAAAATTTTATTCAAGTCAAATACCTTATATGTGCAACTATTTTCCTATATATTGACAATAACTCTTATATCATCTTGTATCATTTCAAATGTATCAGCATCCACACTATCAACTTTCATTGTCTACATTTTTCGTGTCTTTTTTTTAGCATTTTCACTACCTTAGAAGTGCATCACTCGGTATGTTGATTCTCTTCATCTCTTCTAGTGTTGAACTAAGTCATCATCATCTTCCTAATACTTTCGAACAATGCTACAATTGGATATTCACGCGCATCTTTGAATGCAACATTATGCGATTGATAATTATTATTTATCATGATTTTGTATTTAAGTCCCTGAAAATGAGCTCTTAAGCAATATTCGAAATCAATATCCTCTACATACGATCTCATACTAAGATGCATTCTTCTGATATGAAAGAAATATTTATTAAAATCTTCTATTGTGTATGCTTTAGTTACCGCTTTGAATAGAGAAGCTATTCC
Organism: Coriaria nepalensis; assembly: GCA_027186245.1. Taxonomy (NCBI): domain Eukaryota; kingdom Viridiplantae; phylum Streptophyta; class Magnoliopsida; order Cucurbitales; family Coriariaceae; genus Coriaria; species Coriaria nepalensis. The sequence continues at coordinate 4,067,868 of CP114500.1, read as the reverse complement.
ACTACTCATAAATTTCCACTACTCTAATACTTTGTACTCGATCTGAAATAATCACCAAATTAAGAGTATTAAGTAGCTTAGTCAAGGACCAAGTCCATGAGGTCTCATTCTCCGAATCGACTATAGCCCATACTAACGTATATAGTTGCTTGTTACTATCTTGTGCGATTGCGGTTAGAAGCGTCCCTTTGTATTTACCCTTTAATGAATGTCATAAAAGCAATGAAAGAATAAAGAAATCTTTCTTGTTTGTCCTTATGAATTGCAGTTACAGTATCCGGATTCACGAGTTTTATCACGGTAGAGTAACATAGTAACCTTGCATAGCTATCTTCGGCCGTACCGTAAGCAAGATCACGTGCAATAGACATTGTTTTTCATACATTCCAATAAGTAAAATTTACCCCCATATTATTTTGGGCTAAATGATTAATTATTTCTGGAGTAGGACTCTCACTGCTACCACTAAAACAATTCTTCACATGTCACCCAATTACCAATGCTGATGCTTGTGACATGAGTAGTCCAAACTACATGTATGTTGGTCATTATAAGTATGAATTTGGAAAAGTGAATAATATTTCTTACACGTAACACAGAGTATCCACTTGCAATTTGAATCTACACAACTAACAACATATGTACTATTATCTGACTTCTTCACCTTGAATTCAAAATTATATTTGATCATATGCATCTGCAGACGCATCTTTAGATGCTTCTTTGAATCAAAGAATTAAGTACAATAAAACTCATCTCCACTCCCTTGTAAAGAAGTAATATGGGGTATATTACCACCCTCATCTTCGTTTTCCTATTGTTGAATATCAGATAGTGGAAAATCAGGAGCAACCATATTATCTAGAGAAGATAAAACTACTCCATCAAAGAAATCACCTTTGTATAAATGAAAATTATGATTCATTTCATTATTATGACAATTATCATATTCTTCCTCTGTTCTTCTAAACCCATCATCTTCATCCTCTATCTCATCCTCATTCTCTTCATCTTTCTCAACCTCAATCTCAGAATCAACTTATTGGTTCACATCCAGATTCAGACCTTGATTTTGATATTCATTATTACTATCAACATAACTTATAAAATTCTCTATTTCAGAATTAAAGTAACATTTAATGAAGATGGATTACTTGGACATGCATTATATAAAAACAGCTTCATATCTTTCTTATCTTCTATAAATATTATATGAGTGATCGAGGACAATAACGGCTTATATGCTATTTTCATATCAAATTCAGTGGGATCAACATGAATGGTATTATAAATGATTTCTAACAAATCAGGGAAAGCGACCTCTTTCAACTAAAATAGTCTTCCATCCTTCAGAATTTTTGGTACCCAAGATTTTGAATTGCCACTCTAATCTATCTATTCGTATCAAAACATACAGGTATGAATATAAATAAATTCATCCCTACAAAATAAATAAACAAACAAATTTATTAGATCAATATTTGAAATATATATATATATATATACATATATATATCGGTCCAATTTCATAAAACCGACATGTTCATTTCGATCCAATTTTCATTCGACTGATATCATCTTAAAAAATATATTTAAAAAAAGTTAAAACTTGATACAACCTCAGAGCAACAGAACAAATGTCATTAGGTTTCAGGTTTCAAGCAACTTTAGTATCGAATGCGAGTTTAGATGTGTATCTTCCGTTGAGAAAGAAAAAAAAAACATGTATCTACTATCAAGAAATAAGAAATAAATATTAAACGGTAATATTAATTTTAATTTTTTAAACATTTATCAGTAAAGGAATTTATTAAAAAAATAAAAAGGAAGATAAAAAATAATTTTTTTTTAAAGGGAAGACGTTTCTTTTATCAATGCAACATCAAATATTAAGGGATGGGCTGGATCAGTATGTCTTTTCTCTTTCTTTTTTATTTTTTATTTTTTATTTTTTATTTTTTTTGATATAATATATTTTAAAACAAATTCTAAGGTAAGTTATGCTTGTCCAACATCAACTATAAGTTCTTTCAATCAAAGAGATTTCCTAATTATGGAATAATTAGATATAGTTTTTAAGTAATTGATTAATTACTATTTTAAGTAATTTGTAATTTGATATTAACGTAACATGGTTGAATTGTTTTAGTCTCTAAATTTCCATGGCTGCAACAATCTATGAGTGAATGGGATGAACTGATCTCAAAAACAGTCTAAAAAATTACATTTCGATAACCATCATTTAATCGCACCTAAAGACAATCCTAACACCGATGGTATTGACATCTCCTCCCTGTCTTATATCAATATATCCAGTTCGATCATCGCAACCAGTGCATTTTGTGATTATTAGTTTTAACTTAAGTAGTATTATTCATTCTTAAAAATGAAAAAAAATATATATATACATTCTTGCATAAACAAATTAATCAGTGCAAACTGCAAAATCTATTATGTATGCATATTTTTGATTAGGTGACAATTGCATAGCGATTAATGGCGGCGTCTCGCATTATGTGACAAAATCTATTATGTATGCATATGTGTTGTGTTGTGCCTATACTCATGCCTTGCTTTTATCGTGAAATGATGGCCCTTTTTTTCTTTTTTTTTTATTTAACTTCATCTCTGTGAAATGATCGATAGTTAGCCTTGCATGATTAATGATCATATCATGATGAAAGCTATGCCTTAATACTTCATTCCAAGGCTTACGAAATTATTCTTATTCTTAGTTTTTATGTTTGATTTACATGTCAAAGAAGAAGTTCTTACAAGTTGAGATTAGTTTAGATAATCGATTTTTGTTATTCTAACCAGCATCGATGATAGATTGTCATTTTTTTGTTATTCAACTAGCATCCAGATGGACGACCCGAGTTATAAGTTTGTATTTTGAATGAACTATTTTGAACTATTTTGAATGAATAGAGACACTTTCTTGAGTCTTTGTAACATACTCAAGAGAAAGAATTATTTAAGAGATTTACGTTATGTTTGTTTAGAAGAAAAGTTGGCTATGTTTTTGTTAATCGTGACACATAATGCGAAGCATCGTCTAATTGCTGATCGTTTTCAACATTCAACCGAGAATGTCCCCCGACACTTCCGAACTACATTACGTGGTATTTGCAACCATGGTCGACATCTCGTTTGATGCGGTAAGCCAGACAGTCAACATGCGCTATTGGCAACAAATAACAAGTACTATCTATATTTTAAGGTATGATTCTTTCGAAATAATTACCAAATTTAATATAATTGTTAGGACCTACATAAGATATGTGTATGCTAATATAGCATATTTCCTACATTGGTGCAAATGATGGTACACACATAGTTGCTGCAAAAGTTTCACCAGCTCTACAAGTAAGGTTTAGAGGATGAAAATCAGTATGATCGTTGAACGTGATGGTGGCTTGCACATTTGATATGACATTTACATTTGTATACACCGGCTGGGAGGGCAAAGTTTTCCATAATGCGGTTGGGAGAACGGAAAATAACTTCCTTTTATCAAGAGTTGGTAAAAACGTTGCATGTTATGACCAAATATATGAATGTACATATTTCTAACATCTTACTTATGTGACAGGTGAGTATTATGTTGTTGACTCCGGTTATCCCATTACGATGGGTTTCTGCACTCCATATAAGAGTGAGCGTTACCACTTGTCTGAGTATCGGGGACAAGGTAGACATCCTCACGGGAAGAAAGAATTGTTTAATTATCGACACTCATCATTAAGGGGAATAATAGAGCGAGCACTTGGTGTGCTTAAGCAAAGGTTTAAAATCCTAGAAGCAATGTCTCCTTATAATTTCATGACACAAGGACTCATTGTTCATGCATGTTGTGCCCTGCACAACTTCATCAAGATGTTCGGTGTTCAAGACCATTTGTTCGAACAAAATGAGAACGAGCAGAAACCAGATTTTGAAACGGCGGTCGAAGGGACGCTCCCAAATCATATTGGTAAAACAGATGATATCAATTTTTTAGATATACGTCAAAGGCAAATGGACACAGTCAATTACTAAAATAGAAAAATTTGTTTATTTTGAAACTTTAAATAAAATAAGGATTACGTGCTTTGATTTTTATTTATAAATATTGAATATTTATGTGATATGCATGAATTGTATTGAACAAATATGTATGAATTGAAAGTCTCTTATTTTAATATTCTATCACAATGTGATCAATAATATTGATGTTATGTCAAAGTGCCATGCACACATTCCAAAGCCATTTTGTTTACATTAACTGCATGCAAAAGATACCATGTTGACACGTACTATTGAAAATGTAAGCTAAATACATATTATGAAACAAGTGGAGGTACAAGAGCACTTCTAAAATGCAAAATTAAAACTTTTTTTTTTTTTTTAACCAAACGGAAATGACATTATTAACCCGTTTTATTTTTTACTGAACCAAACACATTTTCTAATTAAAAAACTGAAAACATGTGTCAGACAAAATAATAATAAAACCTGACACATAAACACGTTTTTAAATATCAATTTTTGAATCAGGTTATAACAAACACACCCTACTGCTTTCAGATCCCCAACTGATCTCGCACCTGGTTAACTGATTAACGACGTGTCGGTCTAGACGACGTTTCTGTCATTAGTCCATAACGACGTTTCTTCTTTCATTAGTAGTCCATGTCATCCAAGAAACAAGATGACATGTCGTCTGTTCAAAAAAATAAAAACTACGTGTTGTTTTCAGAGGCAGTTGATCATCCGTCCGATCGAAACCTCAATCCAACGGATCGTGTACTTACACGGTTCCACTATTATAACCTTTGATCTACCTCCTTTTTCATTGGCTCCTATCTGTCCACGCTCACCCTTTACCTGACGGTTAGATCAAATGAATTTAAAACCGGCCAGATCTAAATTCTGTACTCCAGCTTTCTCTGCTGTAACTAAACATTAATGCCCCGCTCTTTTTCTCTTACCGGCGACGAATTCTCTCCGTCGCTGTCTACCTCGACGAAATGCAAGATCAAGGAACGAGTTCGATCGGTGCTAGTTCTTTGCCTTCAAGCAGTGAGAGATCCTCAAGCTCTGCTCTTCACCTTGAAATGAAAGAAGGTCTGATTTCGATACCTCATTTCATTTCTGCTTCTAAAATAGTACAAGTAATTAGCTGCTAGATGTGGTCAGATCGGCTGAAAAGACTTGGATTTGATCGATGTTTGTTTATTCTTACTGAATAATTTGTGTCTGGAAAAGTTATAGCATTCCTTTTTTTTTCCTGAGAATCGGTTTTTCCGAGAAATATTGTACTTATATCTGGAAACGGAAGTGTATTTAATGAAATTAAATTTTGAAAAAAAGATAGGTATGGAGAGTGACGAAGAGATCCGGAGAGTTCCGGAGATAGGCGGTGAATCTGCCGGAACCTCAGCCTTTGGCAGAGACTCCGGTTCAGTTGCCGGTCGAGATCGAGCTCAGGCGTCACGAGAAGGTCAGAGGAAGAGAGGAAGAAGCACGGCGGACAAAGAGAGTAAGAGACTCAAGAGGTCAGTTGAAGAATTTTATAGTTCTTCCCTTTTTTTCCTCTTCTCAATTAGCGATGTTAATTCGGTAATAATCTTGCTTTTCCGTTCACAAAAATGGCGGGGATAAAAAAAATTAAAAAGGTTGCTGAGAAACAGAGTATCAGCGCAGCAAGCGAGGGAGAGGAAAAAGGCGTATTTGAATGACTTGGAATTGAAGATGAAGGAACTGGAGAAGAAGAATTCGGAGCTTGAAGAAAAGCTGTCCACTTTGCAGAATGAGAATCAGATGCTAAGACATGTATGTCAGGACAAACTCCATACATACATACATACATACATACATACATACATATATCATGACCATCCAATTTCATGCATGCATTACACATATCAAAATTTGACTTGAATTCTCAATCTTCTTCATAATTGATGCGCAGATTTTGAAGAACACGACGGCGAGCAAGAAAGGTCGGAATTCGGACTAGTGATATGGTGCCAGAGTTGTATTGTAGTTGTTCACTAGAATATATCAAGATCAATTATAAGCTAAGGTTAGAATTAATATGCGAATAGATGGATATTGAAATTAAAAGGGGCTGGTCCTACTTCGTAAGTACTCAATTCTTTAATGGATTGTTCCGAAGTGTACCGAATATTTATTAGTATACGAGTTGGCAGAGTTTAATAGGGAATGGATCGTTAATCGATTGAAAAAAGTGAAACAGTTGGGTGAAAGTAATCTGGATAAATTAATCGATCGGCAAATCGACCGATTGATTAACCGACATGAAATTTATGAATTCAAAATGCACTGCGTTTAAGTTTTTAATACTATTATTATAAATAAGTAATCTAATTTAGAGAAGAAAAATCATATTTAGATTTATTCCTTAAATTATCTTTATGTTTAAAATATTTCATTTAAATTATTACGTTTCATTAACATACATTATAAAAATATTAGATTTCCCCTTTTTTTTTCATATTTTTTAAATTCTTTTTTAACTTCATATAATTTATTTTTTTATATTTATAGCCCCAAAATTTTATTTTACACTCTTTAACCCATTTCATAATTTTAAATTATTTTTTTATCAATCTACTTTGTCTCTCTCACCAACCTTCTAATGCATCCTTCTTTGATTGTCAACGCCAAACGTAATTGAGTTTATATATTAATTCAAACACTTATTCGGAATGATACAGTAAAAAATAGTTTTTAATTGATACGTTAAAAAATGCTAATATATTAACAATTGAATATATTGTGTTTATATTACAATTGAAACATTTTATATCTTGAATTATAATTATATAAATTGGTTGGAATTAATTATATGTAATAAAAATTAATTAATATTTTAATTATAACATTTTAATTAAAATCATGAACTGAATTTATTTTAATATATTATGATTATTAATGTGATTAATTGATGCATAATTAATAATTATAATTATATTATTATCTTGGAATATTTATGACATGATTATTATCTTGTAAGGATTAACTATTAATAAAAATGTTTTGAAATTGAAATAGATGGCTTTCAAAAATTAATTCCTATATGTAATTTCAAAATATAATGGCTTTGAAACTTTTTTTTTTTTTTTGTTTACGGTTTATTCTTTACGAGTGTTTATGATTTATAACTATTTAGTTAATAGGATATTCATATCTATGTTTGTGTAATTTCATAAATAGAATCTGAAAGTAGCCGACAAGCTCCTATCGAGATGACCTCTTTTATCACTCGAGTCATTTATTTTGTGGTTCTTCCTATGAACCATAGTGAGAAATCTAAGAAATTCAATGGACATAATTTCAAAAAGTGGCAGCAAGAGATGTTCTACCTGACTATACTAAATCTTGTGAGATTCTTAAGGGAAAGTACTCATGTGCTCAAAGATGATGAGCACGATATCCAAGCAGTCAGTATTGTTGATACATGGAATCATTCTGACTTTCTATGTCGGAATTATATAATAAATAGTTTGATCGACTCTATGTACTCTGTGTATAGTACAAAGAAAATGGCGAAGGAACTATGAAATGCCTTAGACCATAAATATAAAACCGAGGATGTCGTTACCAAGAAGGCTATTGTAGGCCAGTTCTTTGACTATAAAATGGTAGATTCTAAGACTGTAGTCATTCGGGTTCAGTAATTTCAAGTAATTTTGCATGAGATTCATGCCGAAGGGATGTGACTTTAAGTGAAACCTTCCAAGTAGTTGCTATTATTGAGAAGCTTCCTCTCGGATGAAGGGATTTCAAAAACTAACTTAAGCGTAAGCAAAAGGAATGAATATCAAAATTTTGGTTGTTCGACTTCAAATCAAAGAAGAAAATCAAAATTTCGATAAGAAAGAGGTTATTCAACATGAGGCAAAGGCTAATGTTGTGGAATATGGTCAAGGTTCCAAAAGAACTAACAAATGGTCTAAGTTGGGATCAAAATAAGGAATCTCAAAGAAGCAAAGTAAGTTTTGAGGGAACTGCTTCAACTGTGATAAGATGGGTCACAGAGCTTCAAATTGTAGTATCCCAAAGACGAAATCAAGCCAATAAATGAATATGGTGGAAGACATTGTTCAAGATGTCTTAGACCTTGATCTCTCCGCTTAGTTGATTTTGTTTAAGAGTGGAAAAAGTTGTTGGATGAGCTTCTAAGCTAAATGAAATGTAATAATCTTTTGATAAATTAATAAAATAAAGTTAGCTATTTTATTAGTTGTTTGTGTCTTTATAATCTATAGCATGTTAGATTATAATATAATAATTATGATTCTATGCGTAGAATAATTAACTTGGATCATATACTAAATTTTCACTTGAGAAAATAAATGAGGTCATTGTTTAAAATGAATGTAAAACTTATTGGTTTAATCCATAAGATGAGATATGTTCTCCTTGAACATATATTTATGAGAAGGTTCAAAACAAACAAAGTATAAACGAACTCTAATGTTTATCATACTCAAGAACAAGAAAATAAATAAGAGGTTGATTAAATCTTGATTTGATAAAAGAGCTAGGACATAAAATCTTATGGTCCAAAATTTTCTTGTTAGAAAATGAATATTAAAACTTAAAGGAAGCTATCTGGGAAAGTTTTAATAAATTACTCTCAATTAGAATTATTCATGGATAAAGTTGCAGAACTGCTAATTAAAAAGTTAAATAGAGAGTTAGTTGAGAAATCATCAAGGGGAATGAGACTAAAGCTCATAAAAGAATAAGTCAATATAATAGAAACCCAACCTAGTTTACTGAAGATCTCAAGATCTAAGTTTAAAGGGATAACCTAATTGTATAAAGACTTAATTCGATCACTGTGGGGGTTCTCCTCCTATCTATTCCTATGATGAAACAGTGATGTCGTACGAGAAATTATAAGTTATGCTTTTAATGATTCTTAAGCATTGGGAAATCCTAGTATATTAAAATGGGTTACTCTTGTTAAGAATCACCTATGTGTGTGAGAAGTGAGGCCGCTTCTAAGGGAATTAGCGTGAACTTAATTCTTTCTAACTCTTGCATAACCAGACAAATGTTTAAGGCAAAAAAAAAACATAACAGTGAGAACTCAATTATATCAGGAAAGACTCATATGTGAAGTATGTTATCATTTACATGAATGGAAAAATAGTTTAAGGATATCGCATTTACTGATCAGTCAATATACTTTCATAAGAAAAGGTTCAAAGGATAATACCAACATATTCTATGAAGATTTCGATTCGTTGAAGGCTATCACCATGTCAAAAATGTTTTAATTTCAAAATTAACCGTTTTATGATCCGTCAATTTTCATTCGAGTGAGAGATAGTTAGAGAATTTTGAATTGAATGGAAAATTAAATTTTTAGTTTCTTCAAAAATTAATTTAGCTAATTAATATAGATTAATATGAATTAATATGACTAATTAAATTCATAATTAATTTATAAAACTGACAGATTAATATGCACTAATATGACTGATCGGTCTCTCTAGAGTTCTAAGTTTAAGAGTAATAATATTTAGTGGTTTGAGAGTTCGCCAAAAATATTTGATGTTTTAACTAAGTATTTTTCATTTCGTTATATCATGGGAGACAAACAATATATGAGATGAATCTGTTTCGAGGATATTATAAAAATTCACAAACCTCATAATTCCATTTTCATTAATTTAATTTACAAATTTATAATTTCATTTTATAATATTTATAATTTTATTTATATTTAAAAATTACTATTTCCTATTTCTTATATAGATTAGGATAGAGCTTCTCCATATTTTATTTTTCTCTTAAGTATATTTGAAACATTTGAAAACAAAATTAAAATAGTGAGAAGTTTGAATCCATAAAGCTAACCAACGGATGAGATTTGAGGGATCGAATTTCCTAAAACCCCGCTGAAACGACATCGTTGCACCATTTTCCTGTTGTTTTCGCTTCGATTGTAAACAGTGCTGATCAAGGGTTTTAGCGCATATTTTGCTTTCGCGGGTTTAGGGTTTTTGGATTTTCATCTCTATGAGAACGCAGAAAGCAGCGAGAGAGAGACCGAGATAGAAGAAGAAGAAAGGGAAACGATAAAAGAAAACAAATGGAGGTAATCACAGAGGGAGTGAACAAGATGAACATAATTGACTCCTCTTCAAACCTCATGAGGAATCGAATCCAAGTTTCTAACACTAAGAAACCCCTCTTCTTCTATGTTAATCTCGCCGAGGTAACTTTTTATCTTCCATTCGCTGTTCAAGTTTCATCTCTGCTCTCTGTTTGTTTTCTGAGAAAATATCATCTCCGTGATATTATCTTGATTCCTGCTTCTGATTCTGTAGTCTGTGGACTCCTTTAAATCCCATATACTGGTGCATTTATCTTTATTTTCTGTGATCTAGTTTTTCTTTTCATTAGGTGTTTTTTCTTTGTAATATTTGCAGCGGTACACAGCTGCACAGTGAGGTGGGATTATCTGCTCTTGGGATGGGAATTACTAATTTGTTTATCTTCACCTATATTTCAGACTGTTTAACAATTTGATGCACTCTGCTAGAAATACAATACATATTACTTCTCTCATGTATAGTGATGTAATGTACTTATTGAAGTATAGATTAAGATCTCATAAGTAAACGCATGTTCACATCGCCTGATGTCTAGTGTTTGGAGTCCAGGTTTTTTTTCTCTCTTTTCTTGTCGTAACTTTTGGTTGCTTTTTATTTAGTATTGGATTTGTATGATATCTGCAGCCATTGCCACTGTTATTACTGTTGCGGAGATTCTGAAGAACAATGGACTGGCTGTTGAAAAGAGTATGGCTCTTACATCCGTCAGACTTTCAGAGTACCCATTTCTTCCTTACGAAATTTGAGACCTCTATCTTACTTTTTTGCTCTATGTCGTTTTATACAGAGATTACGACTGATACTATCGATATGAGGGAGGATGCAGGAGGGAGACCGATTCAAAAAGCAAAGGTAGGTTTTTGGTGATATGGAATGATAGGTACCATGAATGCAACCTTGTTGCTATAAGATACTGAAGTGATGTGAAGCAAATAAAACTTAGGATTTAAACCTTCATTATGCATCAGACATAATGTTGTAAAGTTGAAAGGGCATCTATACATCTTGATGCATTATAAATTTGCTGTTCTCTGGAATTCCTATTCAAATAAGTATTTAAAACATCTTGAGCTTGTGCTTCGAGTGAAATGTTATCAGTTGTATCAGTTGCCATCATACAATGAACCGCTGATTGTGTAAATGTTCTACTAATTCAAGTAGTTAGGCTTCTTTCATTGAGTATGGTTCCAGACCCCTAGTTGTTCACCTGCCGAAGATGGGTGGAGCTCGAAATGTGATTCATTTAATTTTAACCAGAACTATGATGTTAAATATTTTTTTCAGGATTGTAGGATTTCCCTTCACGGTTTCATCTGTTAATTTCGTTTGTTCTTACAGATTGAGATATTGCTTGGGAAGTCACAAAAGTTTGATGAGTTGATGGCTGTTGCTGCTTCAGAAGAAGCCAATGATTACGAAGCACAGAGTTGAAATCTGTTGAAATCTGTTTAGGGTTCTTACTTTTTAGTACCACCTTATGTTGGGTTTCTCGGAGGGCTTTGTTTATGCGATTAATGTCATGGGAGATTAGTCTTGTATCATCGCCTTTCCAAAACTTTCTGTAAATTACGTTCCTTTATCTTAGAAGTCCATTTAGTTTACATGGTTCATTCTAGTGTTTGATCAGCTTCCTTCTGTTATGGGTTTCATAATTGAAAGAGAGAAAAGATATGAAAAGTGGAAATTCAAGACTGAGTCCTTCGATTTTATTTGTCAAACTATTTCAGAACAATAAAACTGTATATTATCATACTTGTAACGTTACAACATGCAAAAAGCTGCAAAAAGCTCTCTGAAGTGAAGTAAATTGGTAAGAGAATTCATTCATGGCTCAAAATTTTCTATAAATAATTCCATCCTTCATGGTTGACTAGAACGTTCCCAACCACCATTGCACTGTTTGGAACATTATTAACCTCTGCTATCAATAAACTAAAAACCCATCCGACCGTTATCAAAACTTTCAGCTCTAACCACCCGAAAAAGGTTCCTCAGCTTAATTGAGGAGAAAGAAGAAAAGGAAGAATCCATAACCCAAAAAGAACAAAAAAACAAAAACTAAAAATTAATCCGGTCAAATATCTAATCCTCCGCCAAACTATTAAATTCTGCCTATTCGTCGTCATCTTCCTCTACCAGTATCTTCTTACAGGCTTCATAGCACATGAAAGAGATCCCAGCAGCCGGGACCAACTTCAAGCAGCTCGGCCCGAGCCCTTTATACAAGCCTGCAACACCTTCTTGCTCTAAAATGCTCGCAAGGGCATGAACAACATTCTTATAAACCTGTCTTCCACTAAGAGCACCCACCTGCATATGTTTCCGAGCAACCTCAAGAGGGAAAGTAGCAGTGCTCGAAATGGCCCCAGCAGCCGATCCAATCAATAGTGTCTCTACATTTCCAATCTTCTCTTGCTTAAAAATTTTCCTATAAGCTTTTCTTAAAGTGTCATAAGCATAGTAGTTTGTGGCAGCATAAGGGATCACCCCTATCAGGCTCGGAGCCAGTCCTCGGTAAAGCTCGCCTGGCCCTTCCTCTCGAACGATCTTTACAAATGCATCTAACAAACCATTGTAAACATCTCCCTGCCAAAAAGAGAAGTGGGTAAGATTTGAAACAAAGGGTAGGAATGTAATTTTGGGTTTTTTTTCCATTTTTTTTTTGTTACGTACCTGGATGGTTAAACGGGTCTTGAGTAATTCAAGGGGGTAAGTGCAGAGTGTTGAGCTGACTCCAGCACAGGCTCCAGCTACTAATGAGGCGGGGATTGGGATTTTGGGTTGTTCTCCAGGCTTTGGTGATAAGTTCTTATTGACTGTGTCATAAGCAAAGAGCTGCAAAGAATAGTGTATAATTTTTTTAGGCATTTATGAAAAAATTTATGCTAAATAACCATCTTCTATTTTGAAGGGGAGGGGTCGAAAGATTCTAGCTTTAAACCAAGTCTTTTACGAAAAGAAAAAAATTAGAAGAGTAATGGACTGATATACGGACAATACATATTGGCTACGAGCTAATCTAAAGAGACTATACAGCTCAAAAAAATCAAGCCGTTAGGGAGTAGAACATCATTTTGTGTGTAGTTGATTGACAAGAACAACTGAAGACCAAAGTAGTAGAATGCCCACTGCTTGATTTTTCTATCAATAATGCTTTTCAACAGAATTTAAGCATACAGATCATGGTTGAACCCAATATTCTAAATTGGGTCTTAAAATCTCAATGCATGCAGTTTAGAGTACAAAATCCAGATAACTTAATCTAACAGACTCAATGAGCAAAAACAGCCTATGACTAAGCACAAACAAGGCAAAGAGATGATAGAGCTTCTCAAGTGTACCTCAATGGCCTTGCTCGGAGCGACCCGGATGACATTGACGAGATTTCCCCTAAACAAGCCCTTCCAGCCATCATTCTTCATGATATTATTGAAGACCTCAGTACTAGAATGCCCACTGCTTCCAACCATCAAGTGAGTCCTTATAGTCTCTAATGGAGCCACGCATGTTCTAGAAACAGCCCCTGCTATGGCCCCACTTATAAGCCTCCTTAGAGATGGATTCTGGACCTTAACCTTCAATTTAAGCCCACCCCCTCCTCCTCCCTTCTTTCTTTTCTTCAGATATGACGATTCCGATTCTTCTCCCTCTTGAGAAACGTCCACATATTTTACAAATAAATCGGTTCTAGGGTTTGAAGGAGGAGGATTTGGGGAAATTCCTATCCCCATTCCAATCTGTTGACCTACACTAGCGAATAATCCGCATCCTACTGGATTGAAATTGAAACTGAAATTGTTACCTTCTTCAAGGAGATTCCATTGCGAACCCAAATCACAGACTGAGAAAAAGACGTCTTTTTTATCATCGAAGGGTTGAATCTCTCCTTCTCTCTTACCCATTTATCAAAAAATTGTTCAAAACAATAAATAAAAAAAATTGTATGTTGGCAATGAAAAAATAAGGGATTTTGGGCAAGTGGGCAGGTGGCAAATGGGCATGAGGAAAAATTCGAGGGAAAGAAAAGATACGATCTAGCTGAGATCGACGGAGAACAATTTTTTTTGAAAGATTCTATTTGAAGGGGAAAAGGCAGAGGATTGAGTCCGATGGAAAAAAACTGGAGGAGTGAACTGGCCGCTTTGGAAGAATAAAATGACAAAACCTAGAGAGAGGAATTTTTTTTTGGGTGAAATCTCTCTTTTCACCAACTCTTTGAGGTGTAATAACGAGTATATATACGTATACATACGGCTCTAGGTGGGTTTGAGGAGTTGTTTAATTTGCGCCCCCAGTTTTTCACTGTAAGGATGTGTTTGGATGTGATTAGGAAATTTTTTACTTGTTGAGTTCGTTTTTTTTTTTTCCCCACTAATTAATTGGGTTTTTGTTTTGGTGAGAATTGAATTAAAAAAGAGATTTTCTTTCTACTCGAATCAATACTTTTTGGCCGTGTAATCATTTCTGTCCCCGTTATACATCTCATTCAATTATCTTTCCCTCTTCTGTCCTTCTTCTTTCTAACGATACAACTTCTTCTCCCTTTTCCTTCACCATGACTCTCGTCCCTCATAGAAGAAAACCAGAAATCCTAAGGCGAAGAGTCCAGCGCTGGCATGTAAATCCCTTCTCTCACGGACGAGGTTATACCTTCAACGATGTTGGTTCTGGATATTTGCTAGAAAAAACAGCATTAATGGATAAAGTTTTCGATGAAAAATTTTACACATCTAGAAAGTTTTCAAAGTCTACTTTCCATCACAGTTGACGGATTGAAATCAGAACTCGTATGAAGAAGTTATGGCGACTTTACAACACAGTGCGCAGGAGCGTTTTTCTGTTTGCTGTTGTGCACTGTGTCATAAAGTCGTCGTAACATCTTCATACGAACTCCGATTTTTGGTGGAAAGTAGACTTTGAAAGCCTTCCATCTATGTAAAAATTTTCATTCAAAACTTTATCAATTAATACAGTTTTTCTTTCAAAATTAGGGATAAATAATGATTTAACACTAAATGCAAAACTTAGCTGATATGATTTTGATTTTACTGTTTTGCAGTTCTGGATCATGCCATATTCTGTCAAGTTGTTCATAGCGATCATGAGGCATATAATTTATATAAATGTTATGCACGGATGGTTGGCTTTCCTATAAGAAGAACCAAGAAGACATTTTTTCATGGAAAAACAGAGATTCGTACAATGGAGTTTTGTTTTGCAAACAAGGCTTTAAAAATGTGGAAGATGGGGCAAATGAAAACTTGAGGAAGAATACTAGAATGGGTTGCAATGCAATGATTAGATTTAAAGTGGATGAACAAGGTCGATGGACCGCTTGTTCCACGATCTACTGTTCATCTCTTAAAGGGGGAATGAGAATTTTTTGAGGCTGGTACTGAATTGATGAAGTTGTTTACAAATGCCTGTATCGCGACCAATAAAACATTTCAGTTGATGGCGAAAGGAAGTGGTTGTGTAGAAAATTTGGGATTTATTGCTAAAGACTTGTACAATCATGTCACCAATATAAAGATGAACACTTTAAATGACGGTGATGATGCTAGTCTTGCTGGACACTTTAAATAAAGAGTGCACATGAAGAGAAAATATTTTTCTGGAAGATGGAACTAGATGACGAGAATCATAAGGCTATTCAACACATTCTTGACTTCTATGGATGGTAAGGCTTCAAACATTCTTGACTTTTGTGGATGGTAAAGTTTCGAAGATTATTTATACTGACCAAGATCCAGTTATGGAATTAATGGATTGAACGAGTTAGTTAGCAAGACCACTTCTCTAATGGAATTAATGGGTTCCTTTCAAAAGTTGCTTGCCTATGGCGTGGTAATGAAGTAGCTTTGGATTTTACCGATTCATAGAACACGATATCGGATCATGAAAGTAGCATTATGAGGCATGCAACTACGAAATACAATCACAAGTTATATGGTCTACTTTTAAATGAGTTTAAAATTAGAGTTTACCGTTGAACTTTGAAATGTCAGTTTCCCAAATTAGATCTTATGTATTTTTTTAAATGACTTTAATGACTCGTTTGATTCTAATTCATGAGTGGAATGAGAATTATTAAAATGGTGAATGAAATGAGATTTGCAAAAAAAAATGGAGTAATAGAGACGAGAATTGAATTTGCACATATTTTTTTGATTCTCGGTATTATTACTCTCTAAACAGGTAACGAGAAGAATTGATTTTTATTTGATCAATAAATAAAAAAGTATATAATTTTCATTTCATAAAATAGAGGAAATATAACTAAATAATATAAATAAAATCGATTATATTTTCTGATTCAATAAAATCATAATTAAATGATGTATAAAAAGAAAACAAAATCTCAATATTATCACCCGAGGTTTGATGCAGTCGTGGTCTGTTTAAAACTAAGCGCAAACTTTGCTCCCATGCATTGTACGCACTACATTTGAAAAATATTCCCACTATTCCGAAGGCTTACATTCTGAAACGTTGGAATAAGGATGTAAAGAAAAAACAAAAAAAAGGATATACAGCTATGCAGCTACCAATGGATCATCAGGTGATACCATATATAAGAAGTTGGTATATACGAATCAAACATCAAAATACATGTTGAATACAGTGAAACATAGTGCAGACCACTCGGAGGAAAATCAAAAAATTGTTATGGGAGATTACTGTCACTTATAATGAGTTTTTGGCTGAGATGAATGTGAGATTCATCCAAATTTTCTCTCCCAAAAGTTGCATCTCATGCTTCTGATACTGAACGCATCAAAGACCCTAATTATGCTGCGTCGAAAGGAGCGCCAATGGCTAGACATCTAAGTAGTATAGAAAAGTTGAAAAAAAAAGGTCAAAGAATGCTAGTTTTATGGGTTCTTTATTAGTTTTTCTTTTTAAATAAATAATGACAAAAAAAAAAAAAATTTAATTCTTTGCATTGTATACCAATTGCAGGTAGGCCAAAAAAAATGGAAAGAGTGAAACTTTTTCAGGAGAACCGAATACTAAAGTAAGTGAATTTGCTTCTATGAAATAGTATTTGTGAGAAAGTGTTTAAATAATAACTATTTTATGTAATTAATTAATTAATTTTCTTATCATTTGTTTTTTTAATCTCCATTTCAGGTAATAAGACAACTAAGCATGATAGAAGGAGATTAACGGATTGCTTGATCATTCAAGCAAAAAAGACCATGCTATATGTACAAGCAATAACACAAAACCTCATACCATAATATATTATGGGATATATAATATAAAGTAAGTCGATTAGAATATTAATGTTCAATTTTTTTATTTATTTTTTAATCTCAAGGTGATGATTGGAATTAATGTGGAGAAATCATATTAATAATTCATAAATAATGAAAATCTGAATACCTAAGTAATGGTTTTCTTCCAAGGCGTGCGATTCTCATTACCCCGAATTTCAGCTTTTCTTTCAAGATAAAGAATGGTTTCTTAACCATATACCTATATAGTTATGAATTAAATATTAGCAGACATAAACCAAAACTACGGTAAAAGTTAAATATAAACTATAACTTGTAAAGCAAGCAGAAATCCGTATAAATCATAAGTTTCTTCTTTCGGCTTTAGCTCTTCCAGTCGGTCCTTATGTGCAACTGCCTTCGTCTTTATATCATTCTTAAGAGATTGAATTTTAAGCTTATAATTACGTTTACTCCTAAGAGAATTGCTCGAGCTGGCCTAAATTATTGGCTATGGACAATATCAAGGACCAAATCTTACTCCTTTGCCCTTGTGCCAAAAGGACAACCTCAATGAAATAAACAAGAGTCATCTTCACAATATCACAGTCCTTATTAACTCCATGGCTCATCATCACTTCTAAATTCTCTGCTAGCGCCGACACATTGACAAGCTTTCCAATAAGATACTTATTCAACAAGTGCTCATCCTTTTCTATCCGCTTAATTATGTGGTCTGGAAGTTCTGCATGATATTTTAATCTCGTCACCAATGCAAATTCCCTCAGGCCAGACCGTATAAGCTTCTTGCGGTGCATCAACCACAATTCGTGCTTTTTCTTACACTTTACTCGTCGAAGAATGAAAAAGTTCATAAGTTAGCTCGAGTTCTTAAGTTGACTACTCACATCTAAAAAATGTCTCAAACAAGTAGATCTAAAAGACTCCAACTATACTAGGGTCAACTTCTTCCTTATATCAATAATCACCACTTCCTGCTTTGATAAATAATAGTAGTGCGGATCTTAAAATGAAGTATTTGATCAATTATAGGTTCTAGCTCATGATATATAGGAATTTGATCCACCTGAAATGAAAAATAATTAAACAAAACTGTATAAAACTAAATTCAAAATTTAAAAAACAATAAACTTTAGAATAAGACTGTAATACTCAATGAGAATATGAACAGTAATTAAGCCATCGAGTAGTTCATATAAACTGCAGGAACCATCAAGTAGTTTATAATGACTGCTCGATGGATCGATGGACATATGAATGACCATCGAGCCATTGATATTATACTGCTCGATTGCTCGATGAGAATATTAATGTCCATCGAGCAAGAAGTTCATATGCACAGCTCAATTGCCCGATGGCTCGATAGCCATTCGTCGAGCAGTGCATATGAACTTATTGCTCAATGGCTCGATGGACATTCATATTCCCACCTAGCCATCGAGCAGTACGTTATAAACTGCTCGATGGTCCAAACCCTATAAATACTTCAAATTTCAAATCAAAATGAATATAATAACTAAAAAAAATAAATATAAAATAAATATTTCATTATCATTTCGGTGACATTGTCATTCCGGTGCTACATTCGATCTGTTTTTGAATTTTTTTTTCTTTAGATTTTGTCGACTGCAAACCATTACTTCATATTTTTTCAATTGCTAACATTTGTGAAACTAAGGATTTAAGCTTCCGTTTTCTACAATTCGGATTGTGTTTGTGACAAGAGAATTTGTGAAAGTTATGTTTCAAATGTTTTCTGCATGTTCGTGTTTGAGCTTTTGTTTTCTGCATACGTGTTGTAAGGGTATTTTAGTAAATTATTAATATTAATATTTTTTCAATTTAAAAAAAAAATTGAGATTATTATTTTAACAAATTTTTATATTGAGCCTAAATTCTAAAATACACTTTGTAAATGGGTTATGGCCTGAATCCTCACTATTATAGTTATACAAAGTTTTGCGAAGAGCTACGGGCCTGGCCCAATATCTGCAGTCTATCTTGAAGGGCCCAATAAAAGGTCCAGATAACGATGGATTATAAGGGAGGCCCAGTCTGAAGGGGCCAGCGAATTCTCCCGCTCGCTTTTTAAACCCCCGCCATTTCTGCATACAATTTCTACTCTGTAATTTACTAGACAGAAAATAAAACCCCCCCAACAAAAAAAGGAAAAAAAAAAAGAAAGAAGAAAAAAGCCTAAACACATTTTCTTCATCAGTTTCCAGAGAGAGAGAGAGTGAGTGAGACAGAGAGAAGATGCAGAGAGAGTTTATCAGTACTGAGGTCAGGGTTAGGGCTTTGTACAATGGATTCTCCTGAAACTGAGAAGACAACTTCCGCCTCCATTTCCCTTACCAACACTAGCACCTCCATTTCCTTGGGGTCTCCGCAAGTTCAAGTAATTCATAAATTGACTACGATTATTACAATTTTGTTGAATTCTCCGTTTTCATTTCTTCATTATGTTCCCATGATTGCAGTTTTGGTTGCATTTATGGTTATATACTTATATTAGCATATCGTGTAGTATTGTCATTTATAATTTTGCCTGTGCTGTTAATGCGGTAATTGTTAATATATCAATTTTCTGATAGGCTTTTCCACGAGTTTAAACTAGGATTTCTAATGCCCCGTATTGATTATTGTGCTATTTTGATTTTCTTTGGAGAATTGGGACTGGCTTTTTAATGGAAGTTTTAGTATTGTTCATTCTGCATGAGAATAGTTAGAAGTCAATTCATTGGAACAATGGTAAAGCTCTTGCTTATTACTTCTGTTTGTCATCATTCTTTTCTTCTGATTTCAGGACTCCCCTTTATTCAGTTACATAAGTAACCTATCGCCAATTAAGCCGGTCAAGGGTCTACTTATAGGCCAAGGGTTCACTGCACTTAATTCTCCTCCTCTTGTATTTTCTTCACCACATGTGAATTCGAACTGTGTGACAAATTTCTTGAAAAGGTTTGAGAGGGCCGCAACATTATTAATTCTTCCCACATTGACAGACATGGTTTGGGAATTTGATTATTTAATGATTGAATTTTCATTTCAGGGCTCAGCATACTCATTCACCTAGTGCATTAGTCTCTACAAACAATGCTGAAGTAGAGAAATCTGCTGATGGTTCAGATGATGCTGAGAAATGTGCAAGACAGTTATGTAGGAGATTGGTTACTGGCATCCTGGAATCTGATAATAAGATTTCCGAGCAATCACCCTGCAGATCTTCAGAATTTCTTGACAATTTTTTGGCTGATTCTGATGATGTGGATAGTAGTAACTCTATGCATGCAGTCAGTCCACATTTAAAACAATCTAATGATAGGCTGCCTGAATCATCACAATGTGCATTAAATGCTATAGTCAAAGAGCCGGAGGAGCTGTTGTTGTCAAAGGAAGCGAAAAAAGGCAATCAGGAAAATGCAGAATTTGATTGCAACCCTGCCACAGGAGAAAAGCAACAAAAGGACGTTGACTATCCATCCTCTGAATTCAATGATATTGAGTCTGATTTTTCCAATAAATTTGCTAATGATAAACAACAAAATGAAGATTCATGTGCTCAGGTGATTCTTTCAATGCTATTAAGGTGGAATTTTCAATTTAGGATATGTTTCTCTTGGACTTGTTTTAACTATTAGGATACAGGATACTGGGGCATTCCCTCAAAATGACTTTGAGTGTACTCCTCAATCGGAACCTCTAGAGATTGTTAATGCTTGTGAATATAGTGAGGAGAATGCTGGAGAGGTCTCTAATAGTCTTTCTGAGGTAAGATTTTGGCAGTTTTCACCCCTCTAACTAATTTTTTTCTATGCGTGTCATTCTCTATTAAATCTTTCAGGAGTTACGTCTGAGTGTTCTCTAATATCTTATGTCTTCTGCTGATGGGCATAGTGGTAGATTGTTTACTGTGTGTATTATTTTGGGACATCTATGGCTTATGTGATATGGTATAAGCCTGGTGTTTTAACTATTTTGTTGTAAATTTTTGTTTTCTGTAGTGTTAATTGTTTATAGGGTTATAATTTTGCAGTATAGTAATTGCAAACGGTTATCACAGGTCCGTCAAAATCAACGTGGCATGCATCGACGTTGCCTGCAATTTGAAGAGGTTGCCTTAACTGCTATTGGAAACAGATCCCATTCTTCTAATCTGACAGATAATAATATCAAGTCAAGATTACTATCCACGAATGTAACAAATGAGAGTCAAAAGTCATCTGGGATGTTTTCAAATCCAACTTCTGGAAAACAAAATCCAGTAAGCTTGTCCCAGCCTGTGGCTGCTTTGTTACCTCCATGCTCCAAGCCTTTAGGTATTGGATTGCATCTAAATAGCATTGTCAGTGCTATGCCAACGGGTTCCAGTTTAGTTGCAAGCATGAAATTAGCGGAAGATTATGACAGTTTTCAGGGTGTGGAGACAGTGGTAAAGAGCAGTCATTTGCTGAGCAGAAACACCTGCTTTGAAAATGCTTCACACTGTGGTGAAGATGAGATGCATGAAAACAACACCTTAATAATGGCAGGTTCTACCACTTCTGAGCTTTACTGTGCCATGGAACCTTTAAATGTGCCAAACAATGTCGGATGTCAAGCAACTCCAGATGGGACAGAGAAGTTTATTGATAATCTGGAAGAGTTCAATAAACTGAGCCCCAAAAAGAAAAGGTTGTTCTCTCATGTCCTTATCGATGTTTAATTTTTTTTCATTACTAATTCTCCCCCTTTCCCGGCTGGGGTTATTTTTTCAGGATTAAAACTGATGGTGATGGTTTCAAAGGTTGTAACTGTAAGAAGACAAAATGCTTGAAACTGTAAGGGAGTTTTGTTCACGCTTGTGGAAAGTTGTGGTTACGTAAATTATTGCCCAACTTGCTAATTTTGTTCCTTTGTAGTTATTGTGACTGCTTTGCTGCTGGGGTCTATTGTGGCGATGCTTGTGCTTGCCAAGGATGCTTTAATAGACCGGAGAATGAAGAAACGGTTCATGAAACACGCCACCAAATTGAATCACGAAATCCTCTGGCATTTGCCCCGAAAATTGTGCCCTGCCTCACTGAGATTCCTCTGAAAAAAGTTATTCCAATTGCTTAAATTCAATATGATTAGTTACTTTTGTTTGAAAAGCTAATTCTTATATGCTCCCTTGACAGGTAAATGGAACTCAGTCAACTCCATCATTGGCAAGGCATAAAAGAGGGTGCAACTGCAAAAAATCCATGTGTCTTAAAAAGTATTGTGAATGCTATCAGGTTTGGGATTTTTGCATTTACACAAACTTGGTTTCTCTTTCCTTTTTCTCCCCTCGTCCCAATCATTCTTACTCGGTCATTTGATTTTGAAAAGGCTAATGTTGGATGCTCTAGTGGATGCCGTTGCGAGGAATGTAAAAATGTCTATGGCAGAAAAGAAGGTAAGAATTCTAACTGTTCTTGTACTTCTTAATTCCCTGTAGCATTACTAGCAAAGTGAAAAAAGTTTCAACTGTTAAGAGTTTCAAATCTTGTAAATTGAAGAAATCTTCATGTTGATTCTACAGAATATGTTGCAACAATGCATGGATCAGAAGGGAATCTCAATGAGAATCTTGAAATGATAGCAACTATGAAAGATTTCTCACATGCTGAAATTCATGGCCAGCACCTTACCCCTGTGACGCCATCTTTTCAATACTCAGAGTAAGATTCCTCCATTTTTTATGCCTTTCCCTTAATAACTCCTCAAATGCATTGAATTTTGCTTGATACCTAACTTTCTTTTTATGATTCTTTTTCATTTTCATCTTTCCCTGCTATCTAGCCATGGAATGGACGCACAAAGACCACACCATGTTTCTCGAAGATGTCTCCCTTCACCCGACTCTGATCTTATATCTTACGCCAACTCCACTTCCTCCCCTAAGAATTTGGACAATAAGGATATGCTTCTGGAAGAAAAGAATGACTCGCAGGACTTAGGCTATTACGCATGGCAGATAAGTTATGACAATGCTGACATGGCGGATCCAGAGCATACCTCACCAAGATCAAACGACATCCCAAGCTTAAATCAGCTTACTCCTCTACAACATCACCCCTCAATGACTACTATGGCCTCATCTACAACATCCAAGTCAAAGGACCGGTCAAACACGTTTTGTGGTCAACCCTTCTCAACTGGTGGGTCCCTTAGGCGGCTTACTCCACCAATCACACCTTTAACCTGGTTAGGTGCGACTAAGTCTTTCAAACTTGCGGGTCCTCAAACTGTGGAAGATGATACGCCTGAGATATTGAAAGACAATGATAAAACACCAATTCGATCTGTGAAAGTAAGCTCTCCGAATAAGAAGCGGGTTTCTCCTCCACATTGCCATGTGCTTGAGCGTGGATCGAACTCTATGGGATCTTTGAAAAGTGGGCGCAAGTTTATACTGAAGGCAGTACCTTCCTTTCCACCTCTTACTCCTTGCATTGATTCCAAAGGTGGCTCTGGTGCAAGTCGAAGTGAATGTGCAGATAATAGTGGCGGCGGCAAGTGAGTTATCTTTATTTGTTTTGTGCTTATTCTGTTTAAGATCCAACTTTAAAGTACTGCTGAGGAGAAGATGCATAGATCCTTAATTGTGGGCCCATGGGCACCAAAGTGACTGTATGTTTGTTTTAAAGAGATGGATCAGAAAGTTAGAAAAATCTCCCCTCCCCTCCTCCCCTCCTCCCCTCCTCCCCTGTCCTTCCCCTTCTTTTCATTAAAGTTCTATTTGTTTTTAAAATGATTGGACTTCGCATGAGTTTGTGATTTTGGGACACTGTTGCTTTCTTCTCTTTCTTGCTTTGCTTGCTAAAAGTGCTTGTTGCAGGTAAACTTCGTTATAAACAAGCCCTTTCCTGCTTGTAATTGCATACCCGTCGGTGTCAGGTATTCGGGCCTCGTAATTGCTCGGATTCCTCTTCAAAAGATAATACAAGAAAAAGAGTTGATCATATTTTTTGAACAGCTTTCTGATTAGATGTAGAATACAAAAGCATAACTGCTTATAAGCACACTAATCATAAGAACCATTCATTATTTATCCATATAAAATTTCAAAGTTACATCACAATCAAAGCAACAAAATCCTTCAAATTCGTATACCCCTCCCTTTTTCTCTTTTTTTCCACTCAAAACATGAAACCAAGAAAAAAATGAAGCCTAAAGTAAAAAAGGCATATATATTATTTCAGAAATAGTACTAAAACAGGGGAATAAGAAACTTTTCAAGCATCATGACAAGTTACAACATACATATGCTTGGCCTCTTAGTGTATTCTTCTCTCTCTCTTTCTCCTTCCATACTTTGCTTATTTCTTCCCCCAGCAAAAAAAGGCTTATGATCTCGAGCCGAGCCCCAAAACTGTAGATAGCCAATTACAAACATCGTCCATCTCTTCTGGGATAGTGTAATGACCCAGCCTGCAAGTTTACAAGATTTCATTCATTTATTTTTGGTTACATAGTCATTAACAAGAATAAGGCAACAAAAATCAAACATAATATACACGTACCCATGATAGGTCCTAAATGTAAGATTTCTAAATCCGGCTGAATTTACAGCTTGTGCAGATTTCTCTCCAATCCTATAAGCAACCACATCATCCCCTGCAACTCGAAATCAAACAACACCATTTTATTAATATTCAAATTTTGGGATAGTAATTTACTAACTAGACAGATAAATCTATGAGAGAGATCTATATACCGGTGCCATGGCATAGCAATATCGGCAAGGATGCGGCCCGCCTGACTGCCTCGTGGGATCCTTCAATCCGATTCCTCAAGGTCCTGTACAACATAGAATAAAAACCAAACACTGAACAAGGAAGAAGAACAAACAGCATCTCTTG
The DNA here is from genome assembly GCA_027186245.1 of Coriaria nepalensis. NCBI lineage: Eukaryota > Viridiplantae > Streptophyta > Magnoliopsida > Cucurbitales > Coriariaceae > Coriaria > Coriaria nepalensis. The sequence goes on along the minus strand of CP114500.1, from coordinate 4,042,617 downwards.
GGATTATTACAGATTTTTCCTTCATAGAGCCAAAAAAAAAAAAAAAACCAAACAATTAAACCTTGAACATGGAAGCCAGCCACTGAGTCCAACAATAACGCTTAGATTGACAGGGTACGGATTTCCATTCCCATACTGCCTGAAAATCCAACACGTGGCAGAGTAGAGAGCTGTGGCAGCACCCATACTGAATCCCCCAATACCAAGCTTAACTGTATTAGAATAACGGTAAGACCTTTAAACTTACTTGGCCATGTGGACCCTACTATGTTATTAAGTACAAATAAGATTAATTAAGAGTTAAGAGAGACTCAAGGAAGATTACTATCAGCTGGCTCTGTTGATAGAAGATTAGCAACATGTGAGGCTGCAGCATCTAAGCCTTCCAAATCATCCGGAGCATCCTCAGAAATGTCTCCAACATCAAACCCTATCCCAAAATAAATACATAAAAATTAATAAAAGGTTGAGCTCTTATGATTTTAATTTTTAATTTTTTTATTTGGAGTGAAGAAATTCTCACAAGCGGTGCAAGGAAATCCGCCAAATATTGCTACTGGGCGAGTAGGAGCTGTAGGGCAAATCCACTTAATCTGCAATGTTGATTTTCAAAAGAATTTATGATTTTTATAAAAGAAGCTATCTCTTAAGCTTGGTTTAAACAAAAAAAGTGTATGCATATTCTTACATTTGGGAGAGGAAGAGCTTCCAGAAGCTGTGACCAGCTGATGATTAAACAAAATGAAAAAAACAAATATGAAATGCGATATTAGTATATAATCTTCCAATTCCACACGAGTTTATGGTACGGTGTAAAATTTATGAAAGTAACCTTGAAAGACATGACAAAATAGAAGGCATAGATTTAAATGAATAAGAGACCAATTTTTCAAGTGCAACCAAATTCTTAAGGGACCAAATTATACAATATAACAAGGCAATGATAATAACAATGACAATCCATACTCTTCATCGTGAATCTAAAGCACCATATATGTCCACAAAAGTCATAATCAAGGAATAAGCATAGAACCCTTATGTAACTAACTTACATATACAAAAATATTCTAATAGAAATGTTATGAACCATATTATATTCGTTCGTACCTTGAGCCCTTGTCGCCAAGGCCATGTAACCAAACAATAGTAGCCTGATGGTTCCCTTTGGGCCTGACCACATGGGTCCTTCCGAATTCAAATATCCTCCTCGTAGTTCTACTACCTGCCCATGTACCAAATTCATATAGCCTTGAATGATAAATGAACCACAACACAATAATAAAAGCACTTCCCATTTTAGTGAAAAAAAAAAAAAATTGAATAGATAGGAGGACTTTACCGGAACCGAGATTAGAGTTGCCGTAGCTCATTGTTTTAGCACCAGAACAATTCACTCACGGCAAGGGCTGTTTTCCGCAATGGGGTTAAGAATGAGATGATTTTCTGCAATGAAGAAGACATTACTATAACCAGCCTATTTATATGCATTATTTGGAATAATGGTGCAGAAATTGAATAAACAAACCTATTAATCTGCATCTGATACTTTTCTTTCATTTATGTTTTTCTTAATTAATTGAACCAGTTATAATACAGACTGCCTGGAGGCACCGGACCTCTTAAGTGACTTCCTAGAAAGTGAAAGCAGCACAAAAAAAGAAAGGAGAGATGAAGAAAAAGGGAAAAGGAAAGCAAGAACTCTATATTGGACAAGGAATCCATAGCTAATTAAGCAAGTCAAAATGTAGCAAATGACCTATACAGAGCCCTTAGTTTCCTATCCAGACCAGAGAGAATCTATGCTTGTGAGCACTCCCAACATTAGATGCACTTCCCTATAGCAAGTCGCAACAGAAGACTATGTCAAATGATAACACATGAAAACTGAAAGAACAAGGAAAAAAAAACACATTTTGAACACAAAACTTCGCAGTCTCAATACTAAATAAATAAAAGATGCCCATTACCTTCAATAACTAGATATCTGTTTAACTGCACAAAGAGTGGGAAAAAAAAAAAAAAAAAAAGGAGCTCGCTTTTCTCTCTCTCTCTCTCACATTCATATTCATTCCCAGATGTTGTTCTTTTTTTGTTTTTGCTCTCTTTTTATGTACTAACCTCGTTGCTGAACAAAACCCAAAAAAGTATAGAAGCTTTTTATTTTTTCTTTTCACTGATGTCTTCTTCTCTGTGTTACTAGCTTTCTTCCTTCTCTCCTACAACTTTCTCTCACCTCTTCTTCTTTTCTTCTGTTCATTCTCTTCTTCAAACTTTCAGAGGTCTTCTGTTCATTCTCTTCAAACTTTCAGAGGCAAGAAAAGAAAAAACCCACAACACCAACAATTAGACGATGGATTGGAGCTGAAAAAGATGTTCCAGAAGCAGAGGGGGTCATTTTCAACCAGATTTTTCTGACTGAAATGCCCCCACCTCCACTCTCTAATTGTCTGCCAAAAAACCAGATTTTTTCTTTTTTCTTTTTTACCGCTAAGATTAAACCTCCGAGATAAATTAATATAATATATATATATATATATATATTTTCTTTTTTATAATCGAAAATTCTTTCAAACTCTCTCTTCCATATTTAAATTTCAGGAAAATGATTAGGCCTTATTTTATTATCGAGTAAATTTATAAATAAAATATTTAAACTTTAATTCGATTTTATAATTATATAAATTAAATGACATATTTATGACATCATTTTATATTACATAAATATCCAATCTCTTGCTTTGCTAAGATAATTGGATTAAACCTATATAAATATCGACCTAATCACTTCCTAATATTATGGCAAAAAAAGAAAGAAAGAAGGCTCTTATATAAAGATTAGATGGATTAATGTGACGTAAGAAACATGATAAGACCATTACAAATGAAAGATCATTTACCTAAATGCCTAAAATATGGTCCGAAAAGTATTACATTTTCTAATATCTTTTTCAAATGGGGGGGCCATTGATATCTTATTAGCCAACAATTTAAGATGCTAATGTCGTATCTCACTTGACATAATCATATACTTATCCTTTGGATTATCTGCCCCCCCCATTTTGTTTGACATTCTATCCATCTCTATGCACAATTGATCAATATTTGGCTACGTTCGGGCATAGAAATACAATGGTTAAATTTAGTATACATGGAAATAAGTGGAGGAATTGATCTCTCTCTAAAGATTATTTTAAAAAATAGTCCTATTTTAAAAATTTTAGTAAATTATTATTTTTTAAATAATTAATTAAATTTTTTTTATTTATTTTTAAATATAAATATAATAAATTCTTTAATTTTTATTTCTCTTATAATCATTAAGAATTAATATAAATTAACTGAAATAAGAGAAAATGATCGATATAGATAAATATGTGGACCGACAAACGATCAACATGGGTTGATAATGGATCAAAATGCTCTCCATTTGTGCGATTTGATTTTCCAAAATTAGACTAATATTTAAAAAAATCATTTAATGTTAATGTCATTTATCCATTAGATTCATAAATATAATTATATAACATATTAAATTTTATCAAAATTATAAAATATTATTTATTATATAATATATTATATATTACGTACATATGAAAATATCTCCTCAAACTGACAATAAAGGAAGAAAACACGATAGCCAGCTATAGAGTTCTTAAAAGGTTGTCATTAAAATAGTAATTAGTTTTTGTCTCAAACTTAATGAAACATAAAAGGACGATTTTGTTTGAAAGTGTAATAAAAGGAGATTTGATCTTTTGCGGTGGGAAAGTAAGATCAGTCAATGCCTACTCTTATATATATAGCACTAAGAGGGCCCATCACGATAACTTGGATCCGATCAAAATTAGGTTAAAAATGAGATTATTGTTATATATGAAAATGACTTAGTACATTTAGACCGTCAGCATCTTGAGAAGAATTCAATCATATTATAATAAATAAATAATTTATGATTTATATTTTATTATTATATAGTTTTTTAACTCCTTTTTTTTTTTTTTTTCTCTTAAAGGATCAAATAAAGCTAATCAATCATGGGGCTCATTAAGAAATATTTTTATATATATATTTATATATGTACACAAATTTTGTATGTATAAAATATATAATTATGTGATATATATTAAATATCTTTATAATTATAAATATTATTAAATTTATAATGTGTGTTATTCAACTTTTCAAAGATGGTCACTATTTAGTTGTTGAATTACTATTTTGGTGTATGAATTATTATATATAAATCAATAATTTTCTTAGCAATATGTTCAAGTTTAAATCTTTAACCTCACTTGGTTAACCATATATGCTATAAGGAGATTACTAACCCAAGTGTAATAATTTAAGTGATAAACAATATCAAAATTTATAAATAACACTAATATATATATATATCAAATAAATAAAAAAATATGAGACCTGCTCTCGTTGAGAGTCGAACTCAAGACCTCCCGCTTACTAAACGGGTGCTCTAACCAACTGAGCTACGAGAGCTACTGCAATCTGTAAATGAGTAAATAGTAAAATTACTATTTAAAAATAAGGCATGCATACCCAACTTATTCACCCTTATAGTAATGACATAATAATATATATATATATATAGAAAAGAAGGTACCGTAACTCAAGTACGTATAGAAAAGAAGGTACAAAATAAACATCATGTGAATCATGTGGAGGTACTATATTCGATTCTGATCGATGAACGTACTATACTATAGAAGAAGGTCTCACTCTCACACACAGAAACATGTACAATCCAGTTCAATTTCTGTGTTTGTGACGAGGAAATGAGTCATTTTTGCAGGGTACCATTACCATATCCCCATCAACAATGCTAGTGTGACTCGTGGCTTATTAGCACATCAACCACAATTCAATCATATGTCATTCAATAAATATATCAAAATATTGGGCCCCAATTTCTTACGAGGGTAAGAAATATGTTCCACACTACGAATTCAGTTTTTTGCTACGTATAAAACTCAAAATCTTATTTTAAGTTCAGTTTACTTAGATTCCACGAACAACAGGAACATTGATAATCAGTACCATGTATTTGCATGCATGGATTCCTCCCTATCAATATACAATTCCGTATTATAGCCGTAACAATCTGCTTCATGATCAAACCGGCTTTTTCTCCAGGTCTGACCGACCCTCTAACAGAAACATCACTTATAACAGTTAGAAACTCAGGCAATTCCAAAGCATCCTTCAAGTACACGTCACTCTCATCGAACAAGCGTGAGAGGATCTCGGTCACGCCTTCTTTACTCAAAATACACCTTCCTTTCAACACATCCACCATTGAAGCTACTATAAGCTCTGTCTTCTTAAGAGCGTTCAACCCTTCATTGAATCTAGCAAGAAGACCCAGAATGGCCAGGGCTGTGCCAGATAAGTCCTCATTATAGTTGCTCTTAACTATTTTGAGAAGGGCAGAACAGCCCCAGACCGGACTGCTTAGGTGCATTTTCCATGGAGTATGTTATGTTGGGTGGATATGTGGGGCCAGCTGTGCTAAACTAAGGAGTTTTCCATCAATTATAGTTACACAGGTAGTTTAGCATTAAGTAAGCTTTTCTATTACCAAAACTGACTTCAGTTTTATTATATAGTTGGATGTATAATCATTATTCAAATACACAAGAAAATTACTCTCTCATCTTTCCCTCTCTATTGTTCTCTCTCTCTCACGCTCACTCTCCTGCTCCCTCTCTGATCATAATCTTGACATGGTATTGAAGCTACATGATTCTGGATCGTTTCTTTAGCTCCATCATTAATTCAACCTTCAAATTCCATTCTGCAATCAAAAAAAATTTCTTCGCTCTTGATTCAAACCCAGTAACAATGCCCATAGATCCTTATCTATCAGCTCTACCTCAAATTGATCCCGACAGTCCTCTATTTCTTCATCCAGCTGATCATTTAGGGATTTCACTTTTCATAGAAAAACTAACTAGCAGCGACAACTATGAAAGTTGGAGTCGATCAATGAAATTCACACTCTATTCCAAGAACAAGATTGGCTTCGTAACATGTAGATTCCTATAACCTGACATTACCTCACCCTATCTGATCCCATGGGAAAAATGAAATGCAACACTATGCTCGTGGCTGTTAATAAAATTAGTGGATCTAGGATCTTTTCAATTCAAAGAGAGAGAGCTTAATTTTTCAAGGAAATCAATATATAGAAACTTTTACTTTACAAGATTGAAAATTCTTTAGGATGAACTGAGCACTTTAGTTTATGAGAAACCTAGCGAACAACGTCTAATACAATTTTTAATGGGATTGAATGAGAGTTTCGTCACTGTGCATAGTCAAATTCTTGCTAGAATTTCCCTCCCAATTGTGAACAAAGCCTTTGTAGTGGTAAATGAGGATGAACAAATAAGAAGCCTTACCTCTGGCAATGCAAAAGTAGTTGAAACAACTGCTCTCTATAGTTCTGTCATCCAGACCAATACATCAAATAGAAGTAAAGCATCTTCTTCACAAAAATCCTCTTATGGATCCTAAAAACCAGAATGTAAATATTGTCATGTTTTAGGCCATAAGAAAGAGAATTGGTATAGATACATTGGGTGTCCTCCTGGTTTTAAATTCAAGAATCCTAAATACAAACATAATCCTCCTTCTCCTTCAAACTCAGCAAACAGTGTTATGACTCCCAATACACAATTTACATCAGAGCAATACAATCAGATTCTCCAACTTCTTGGCAAAGACTCTACAGTTTCAGCTGGGACTTCATCTGATTCATATCATGGCATTGCAAATGTGGCAGGTATCAACACTTTACTCCTTACTCTCAATTCTCTTTTTGACTGGGTGATAGACATAGGAGCTATGAGCCACATGACCTTTGATTTTAATATCTTGAATAAACTAGTTCCTTGCTTCAACAATCCACTTTCTTCTATTATACTTCCTAATGGTCAAACCACTACATCTACCCATGTTGGTTTTGTTCAATTGTCACCTAACATAAACCTTAATAATATACTTTTTGTTCCCAAATTCAAATATGGCTTGCTATCTGTATCCAAAATATCAGCTGATTTAAACTGCTCTTTCATTTTTCTTTAACATTTCTGCTTGTCTCAGGACAACTTGACTAGGAATATAATTGGGATTGGTAGATTACATCAAGGCTTATATCTTTTCATTCCTTGTAAAAGAAATGACCTATCTTCTGCTTCAGCATCTCTACATCTAATTGATGTTCACTGTAATAGCTCTCTTGTTAGTTCAAATAAGATTCATGTTTTTGTTTGGCATAATCGCTTAAGACATGTTTCATATTCTAAATTTCAATTCGTCAAGGATATTAATTATATCTCTGATTCTCATGAAATCAAATCTTGTTCTATATGTTCCTTAGCTAAGCATGCTCACCTACCTTTTGATAATAGCATGGCCAAAACTTCTAGTTTGTTTGAACTCTTACATATTGATGTATGGGGTCCTTACCATGCTAAGACACACAATAGATCAAAATTCTTCCTCACCATAGTTGATGATTTCTCTAGAGCCACTTGGACATTTCTCATGCATGCTAAATCTGATTCTTACCAAACCATTAAGTCTTTTCTTATCATGCTTCATAGCCAGTTTGACATTCCAGTTAAGCAAATTATGATTGATAATGGGGGAGAGTATTTTAACCATGATTGTTCTAGTTTCTTGTCTTCCCTAGGAATCATGTAGCAGAGTTCATATGGTTATACACCACATAAAAATGGAATAGTTAAGAGAAAACATAGACTTCTTCTCGAGATAGCTAGAGGCCTAAAAAATACAAGCTAATCTTCCTTCCAATTTTTGGGGTGAATGTATTCAAACAACCACATGTATCATAAATAGATTGCCTTCCAAGATCCTTGATAACAAATCTCCTTATGAGATATCATTTCATAAGCCTCATTCTTTATTGCATATGAGATCATTTGGCTACCTATATTTTGTCAAAGTTTTATCCTCGATTGATAAACTCCAACCTCATTCTAAACCATCTATTTTTTTAGGATATTCTTTGACAAATGATATATTGTTTATGATTGTATATCTCACACATTCTCTATTAGTAGAGAAGTAATCTTTTATGAACATGTACTCCCTTTCAAGACTGAATTAGGTGCTTCCCCACAATTTCCAATTCAACCTGATTTGAACTTTCATTACTCCACACCATCACCAGCTTCCCAAAGCCTTAATCCAACTTCACCTGTTGCAGAAATAATTGATCCTAACCCATCCTTTTCACCCTCACTTGAAATATCTCCTCCTTCTTCTTTTCCTCTACCTTCATCTTCACCCATTGCTCCTCTTAGGAGATCCATTAGAATCTCCAAAACATCCATCTGGACTAGGGACTACATCTATCCCACTATCCATTCTAACTGTGTTAATTCTTCAGTCATGTATCATATATCTCATTATTATACTGAATCCTTTATTTATCCTTCACATCAATGCTTTTTATCTAACCTTGATCCTATTTTTGAGCTTATCTCCTACTCTCAAGCATCAAAAGATTCTCGTTATGTTGAAGCAATGACTAGTGAACTTTAGGCTTTAGAATTAAATGGTACTTGGCAACTCATTAATCTACCAGTTGGGAAGAAAGCAATTGGTTGTAAGTGGGTTTTTAAGATCAAGATTAAAGCTGATGGATCCCTAGAAAGACTTAAGGCTCGTCTTGTGACCAAGGGCTATAATCAAAAGGAAGGGATCGATTACACATAAACGTTCAACCCTGTGGTCAAAATGGTTACAGTTTGAACAGTTACTGCCATTGCCGCTAAACTCAATCGACCTTTAATCCAACTTGATGTGTATAATGTGTTCCTCATTGGTGATCTTACAGAGGAGGTTTACATGCACGTTCCTCAAAGGTATGGTGACAAGGGAAAGAAAAAGGTGTGCAGATTGCTTAAGTCCTTATATCGCCTCAAGCAGGTTCTAGACAGTGAAATCATAAAGTCACTCAAGCACTTCTAGATGCTAGTTTCTCTCTGTCTCTTCATGACCATTCTCTATTCACCAAACAATCAAATTCTAACTTTACTGTGGTCTTGATATATGTAGATGATATTCTACTCACTGGTAACAATATGATTACTATTAATGACACAAAGTCATTCCTTTCTTCTTGATTCAGGATTAAGGACTTGGGGTATATGAATTTTTTTTTAGGGCTGGAGATCCTCCGCCACCCTACTGGCATATATATGTCGCACCGAAAATATGCTATGGAGCTAATACATGAAGCATGCCTTAGTGCTTCACGCCCCTCATCCATCCCTATGAATCCGAACCTAAAGCTAACATCAATTGAGCTAGACCTTGCTTCTGGTCACAACTACACTTATCATGAATTACCAAATCCCACTGCTTATCAGAGGTAAGTTGGACGTCTTCTCTACCTTATGGTTACAAGACCAGATCTCTCTTTCTTAGTTCAAACATTAAGCCAACACATGCATAAGCCTAAAGCCTCTCATTGGGATGTTGCACTCAAAGTTGTTAGATATGTTAAAAATAACCCAGGCCAAGGCTTGTTTTACAATATTTCCTCTTCTCTCCAACTTAATGCCTTCTGTGATTCTGACTGGGCCTCCTGCCCGATGACAAGATGGTTTATCACTGGCTATTGCATCATGTTGGGTGGTTCCTTGATTTCATGAAAGACAAAAAAATAGCATACTATATCCAGATCTTCAGCTGAGGCCGAGTATTGTTCCTTAGCGATTACAACTTGTGAGATTGTTTGGTTGATTAACTTGCTTAAAGACCTTTATGTTTCCTGCCTTACTCTAGTCTTGCTTCACTTAGACAGTAGCTCGGCATGCCAAATTCTAGCTAACCTTATGTTTCATGAGTACACAAAACACATCGAAATATATTGTCATGTTCTAAGGGAGAAGGTTCAATATGGGTCAGTACAAACGGTCGCAATTCATACTGCTTCTCAACCTGATGATCTTTTTACCAAGTCTCTAGGAAAGCTGCAGCAGTCCAATCTTCTTTCCAAGCTGAGGATTCTCGATCTCTTTCATTGAAGTATGTTATCCTAGGTGGATATGTGGGGCCAGCTGTTCTAAACTAAGGAGTTTTTCATCAATTATAGTTACACAGGTAGTTTGGCATTAAGTTAGCTTTTCTGTTTCCAAAACTGACTTCAGTTTGATTATATAGTTGGATGTATAATCATTATTGAAATACACAAGAAAATTACTCTCTCTCATCTTTCCCTCTATATTGTCCTCTCTCTTTCACGCTCACTTTCTTGCTCCCTCTCCGATCACAATCTTAACAGGGTGATGAGAGTGATTTTATTAGTAATTAAATAGTACGCATTATGCCAAATTTGGCCTTGTTTTTGTTTAACATGGCTAAGCTCTAACTGAGGGAGAAAAAGGATTGTTTATTGGATTGAGGGGACATAGGAGAGAGGAGGATGGAATAGAGGTGGTGGATTGTTTCAGTTTGGGCAAGAGAGTGTTTGAGTTTTGAGTTAAGGGAGAGGTTCAAGAGGATGGAGAGAGAGAGGGTTTGGATTGAGGAGGAAGGTGAGTTGGAGAGAAGAGAGAGAGAAGAGTGGGATGGGGTCATCGATTTGGGCAATAAAGTTTCTATTTTTGGGACTCAATTTTGTGATAACTCTATGTTGGGTTTCATGGGAGTTTGATGAGTGAGCTTCTATGAGATACTTTGTAATGGTTTCTCTATTTTGAGAAGACAAATATGAAGAAGATGACGATACTGACATTTTCTTTATCTTTTTTGCGTGGGGATAGAGATGAATTCAGAGTGGATAATACCATCAATACGATAAATTCGGAATGGAGCTTTGTTAGTGATGTTATCAATACAACAAATTATGCATGTCAATTCATGTCCATTACTATAATAGGGTCTTGACATCCGATAAGATCGTTGTCGGTATTATTGTTTGGATTTCATTCTTATCCACTTATGATATAAGCTTGATCCGAGACCTACGCCTGATTCAAGATCGTTTCATTTGCCTAGTAAGGACCGAGTGAGGGATTTGTATGAGGCCCTATGGCCCAAGTTAAGATAGAGGCTAACTTTTGCATTTCTATAATTTGGTCAAACAGTTGGCCCCCTACTATGAGTTCGAATTTGTAGCTTGTGCTCGTGACATTTAATTTAATAAACCATCCACACTTTGCTTCTTTTTTATGAGTCATCAAATTCTGTAGGCAAGGCTGACATCATTTAATTATATGGGCGGTCTCATCATTCTAGGCTTTCTAGATGCATCACCTTTGAGTCTACATTCCCTTAGTTAGACTATGTCTTGAGGTTAAGTTAAGGTTGTATTTCTGGCAAACCTTGGCTAAGTCAGCCCCTAGAGATGGACTCTAGTGGGAGAAATTTTGGGGTCAACCATGCATAGGAGATACCTAGATTCTTGGCCCATTATGCCTTAATTGGCAACTAGAGATTAACTCTAATAGTGCAAGTGTCGGGTTAGCTCTGCATACAAGAGACTTTTAATTTATGACCGTGTAGGTTAATTGATAGCTCCTAAAGTTTAAACTTATGGAGACAAATATCGAGTAAGCTATGGGTTAAGAGGTCTTTAGTATTTGACTGTGTAGGTTAATTGATGGTCCCTAATGTTTGAACTTAAGAGCTGACTGTGTAGGCCATTTGATAGCTCCTATAGATTGAACTCATGGGGACAAGTATTAGGTTAGCGCTCGACGGAGAGACCCTTAGTTTTTATCATATAGGTCACTTGATGGCCCTTAGAGATTAAACATATGGGGATAAGTATTGGGCCAACTTTAAGTGATGAGACCCTTAAGATTCTGATTGCGTAGGTAATTTTTTGATGATCACAAAGATTCAACTCATGAATACAAGTATCAGATCAACTTTGAGTGGAGAGACCCTTAAGATTTTGACCGCGAAGGTCATTTGATGTCCTATAGATTGAACTCATGAGGATAAGTATTGGGTTAGCTCTAGGCAGAGAGACCTTTAAGATTCTAATTGCATAGGTCATTTTATGACATACCACTAGAGCATAGATCATCTTAGAAGATACTACTTAGTATTAGAAACAAGAAGGGAAAGACTCCATAAATATAGGTTAAGGTTTTATTATGTAGTGTATATAATCAAGTTCTAATCCATGTTAAAGAGATGTTGATAAAAAAAAGCCCCAATGCTATGTTCTAAAAGTTATAAGAACATGAGGCAAACTCTTTAAACTTATAATATAGCAAGGGGTTGAATTCCTTACTTCTTCTAGTAATGATAATTTTATCTCAAGTTAATGGAGAATAGGTTCTTCTTGATTCAAACCCGTGCTAAGGAAATACCTCATTAGGTGGATCCCCTTGGTTGAAAATTAAGTGCAAAACTGAGGTTAAACTTTCTCGAGGAGAAGCCTAAGGTTGAGCCTGCTTGAGAAAAAGCCTGAGGCTGAGCCTACTTTAAATAAATATTCTTATTAAGCCCTTAATACTTGTCGTACCAAATCAAGAAGCGGAGACCTTTGATGTTGAGTGTGATGCCACAATAAAGGCACCTAAATTGGTAGTATATGGGGACACCAAGGTCACTGTATCCAGTCATACCACCTCTTGACATCCTATCTAACAACTAAGTCTTACCCTTTCCGGTTCCTCAACTCATAGATTAAAACTCGGATCTTCCTTAGTCTAGAAAAGTATAAGCCATTTTGACTAAGGCTAGTTGGAAGAGGAAGAAGATGTCATACAGTTGTTAAGTTTATCATTACTTTTGAAACTCCCCGGATCTTTGCTGATGAGGTCCCGAGAATGATTTCCAAGGAAACCTTTGTTCGGATGCTAGTTCAGTTTAGAAGGACAATTTTGAATTTAGCACATTCTGAAATGTCTTAGGCTAGCTGCCTTTATTGCCTAGCTTTTTTTTTTTTTTTTTTTCTGCATTTCGACAATTTCTTCTCACCCTCCTCTTCTAGATTCCTATAATTGAGATGGTTTTGGTCCCTATGTTTCTCTCAGCTAAATTCAGTAAGGCCAACATGATAATAGGCGAGGTGCAAAAGTTGAAGTACCTTCTCATGTTAAAAAGATGAAGTTTCTTAAGTGGTTGTTTTATTGAAGGTGGCCCTTCCTTAGTTGAGAGATTAATAGAAAGATAAGTTTATGGCATGTCTAAAGTTCAAATAACTTTGCCATAAAGTTGTGAGGGATGGCTTCTACATAGCTTGGACTCATGTTCGAATGTGTTTTCTCAAGTGGTCCCAAGGGAAAATGAAGAAGAAGAATAAGACATGTTATGGAGTGAAGGGAAGTCCCAAGCTGATCTTTCACTTTCCTTTGATTCAGACCAAGTTCCTAAGCCTTTTGATGTTGAGCAAGAGGCGTAGGATATCACGACAAAGTTTCATGTGCATCTTCCTCATCTTCTTTAGATGGCTGAGTCTAGATATTGAGTGCTAACAACCGATGTTGAAATCTAACCTGTGTATTCAAATAAAACTTTGCTCAAGTAATATGTCCTCTACCTAGAACTATATATGTGCTTCAGCAGTAGATGCTAACCTATAATTTTTACTCTATCAGATGTCAGGGTGGACTGTGTTGACTACATGCTTGGAGTTGTACCTAGCCTTAATTCTAGGCCCATTAAAGAAGTAGTTATTTCTTTTAACAATGTTAAACTCGTACAATTGCTTATTTTTTGCTTTAAAAATTTACTTTTGGGCAGGAAGCTCTTAACGATTTGCGTATCTTGATGCCTTTATGTACTTTTAGGCCTCCAAGGGACTTAGGTTCATGATTGAGGTTGAGTGCCTTTATAGTGATGGTTGGCTTGTTGCAAGTGAACATCAGAATTTCCCTGAGTAGGGGATTAGAGCCATATGTCTATCTTCAATTTTATAGATACTTTTAAGTATGAAAAATTTGCTTCCAATTGAGGAATTAGGCCTTATAATATTTCTCATGTGTTCAAAATTTAGGATGGCGCGACAACTTCATTTTTTCTTTGTATTTAAGAGTGCAAGTCATTGGCCTGACCTTGTTGTGACCTTGATGAGAACTTAATGGCTAGGTTCCAAGCAGATATGAACATGGCTAACCCTTCATCGATGGTCTTTTTAGGGTGACACTAAGTTAATAACAAGAAGGGTGACAAACTTGATCAAAAGTCAGTTGTAGAAAGCTGTGATGTTCCAAAAGTTGATCTTATTACTCTAAAATATGTTACTATTTATTGATCCTTCTCTCGTTGGAAGAAAAATTGTTGATGTAGACTTAGGCCCACACCCAATTGTCACTTTTCTTGAACCATCACCCAAGGTAACATAGTAAAGCTCTTGAACTCAATTAGATGCGTGTCACAGGTGATGTTAGTTGGCAATGAAATTAATGTTTGCGGGTATAGGTGGTAGTTTCTACACCTAAGGCTGCCCAAAATGTACCATATTGATGAATTTCTTAGAGATGTTCCTATGGTTGGACTTGACTTCTACCCTTAGTCTAGAAACTCTAGCCTTTTGGGGGTTTTCCCAAACTTAAGCATGTCATTAGTTGTGTGCAGTTTTTCATCATGTGATCATGATATTTGTGGAATTTTATAATACAACAGCTTACCACGTGAATCAGGGTTAGATTGGATAGTTTCTAGCTTCTGGTGTTTGTCCCTATGTTTAGAGTTTTGGCACCACACATCCATCCTTCATTCTTTTTTATTTTCAGATCGATGTTGTCCCAAGAGGTCACATTAGGTAAGACTTGGTAGTGGCCATGTTAAACTTTTCGGCGATGGTATTTCCAAAAATGTGGACCTTGTACAATGATTATCGTCTCATTTGGCTTATTGAGTTTTCTTGTTGAGTCGGTTATTGTAGTAAAAACGTTTTGCTCAATCCTGATTGAATAGAGACTGATAAAGGGGAGCCTTGTTGTTGTAAACTCTGGTCGGGTAGAGTTAGGCTAACTAGACCAGACAAAGTTGGGTTGACAAGTCCGGGCTAGGCCAAGCGATTTGGTGAAGTTGAGGTGGGATGACTTGAGTGAAGTTGGACTGAGTGATCAGCCAAGTTGATGCGAGGCATGACCTAAACGAGATTGTGCCAGACTTGAGGTGAGGTTGAGTTGAGGCTTGGACCGATCTGAGGCCGAGCCTTGCCTAGGTAAGTTTAAATTGAGCTATTGCAAGAATGAGTATAAAGAACTCTCCCTCAAAACAATTAAGGATAGTCCAACTTGATTCGGGCTCGCGTTAGGGTGCTATTGCTAGAATGTGTGTGTTATTTTTTACTGTCTCACCAGCTTAAGGTAATGCAACTTGAATTGGAGTTTGTACAATCTAAATAAAATAGTATGTACGAATGAATGCATAAGATGGATATTGTATTGTTATTCCGTTCAATGAAACTTAGTGTAGTTAAATTAGAGTTTGTACATACTATTTTATTTAGATAGTACAAACAGTATTTGTAACCAAAAATGGCTCTCCATGTGCATTGGGCTTAGTGCTTTAAGTGACAGTTTAGTTAAATTTCATTTCAAAAATTCTATTTTGATCCTTTTTAATGTAGACTGGATTTCATTCGAGTTTGTACAGACTCAGTTTAGATAAAATTCTATTTCAATTGCTATTTTGCAGGTATTTGTGAGCCACCCAAGGAAGATGATACTATTGGGAAGTGTATGAGTGTATTGAATTTTCTCACTAGGTTAGACATGAAGACGTATACTCTCACGTCTGTGTATCTTAGTATAAAGACACAACGTGAGTTATTCCTTCACGTATGCAGTGACGACAATTGACTTAGAACATTGCTTTCTAACCTAACTCCGGACATGATTTGAGTTCATAATAAGGGGGATGGATTTCATATTTGGTTGGATGTATTCAATTTTTTTTCCTTCTATTTGTATGTTTAAACAAATCCATGATTATGTTACTATTCCATTAAATGATATGATGTTACAACTAACTAGATTTTGAACAGAAGCTACAATATTGCAATGGACAGCCCAACGTTTCGATTACGAATCTTCTAACAATGTCACTGACGGCCCAATGTACTATGATAACATTTTATTTTATGACGACGAGGAACCATAATATTTACTTATGCTTGAGGATATGACGAGATATTACAAAGATCGGGTTTTGAAGATGTTAATGAGAACATCCTCCCTCACTGATGCGTAGTACATGACAGAGCTTCAAGCGGGCAACCCACGAGTTTGTTATGAACTATTTTGAATGGATAGAGACACCTTCATGAATCTTTGTAATAAGTTTGAAAAGAAAAAATTGCTGTAGAGACTCTCGATATGTTTGCTCAAAGGAAAAGTTGGCGATGTTTTTTTTGCTCATCATTGCTCATAATGTGAAGCATCGTTTGATTGATAATCATTTCCAACACTTAATAGAGACCGTTTCTCGCCACTTTCAGATGTACACTGAACATAATATGCAATTACGGTAGACACCTAATCCGACATGATAAGCCAGATAGTAAACATGCGTTACTGTCGAATAACACAAAGTATTATCCATGGTTCAAGGTACATAGATTATTCTATACGAAGCTCATTTATGGACTATCCTTAACTAGTCATAATGTGTATATAACTCCAATATTTTTTGTCTGTTTGTTGTCTTCTTGTTTATGGACACACAAAATTGTATCAGTGTAATTGATGGTATACATATTGGTGTGGCTAAGGTTCCTCCCGCTCCACAAGCTAGGTTCAAAGGATGGAAATTGGTCCTATCATAGAATGTTGTGGCAACTTGTGTGTTTGATCATAACATTTACATTTATGTATACCGACTAGAAAAGAACTACAGATATATCTTAGTAGCTTAACGGGTATACATTTTCACAGATAATAACTTCCCAATATCATTCATGGGTAACTTCTTAACGATGACTATGTACTTATATTTATGACGGACTTCTTAAATTTGTAACACATTCTCACATTGCAGGGGAGTATTATGTGGTCGACTCAATTTACCCCATGATAATGGGATTCCTTACGACGTACAGGGGAGGGCGTTCCCACCTGTCAGAGTATTGTAGTTAGGGCAGGCATCCTCACAAGAAGAAAGAACTATTCAATTACCAATGCTCATCGTTAAGGGGGATCATAGAGAGTCTTTGGTGTGCTTAAGCAACAATTTAAAATTATGCAAGCAATGCCGCCTTATAGTTTCATGAAATAAGGACTCATCGTACATGCATGTTGTGTCCTTGACATCTTCATAAGGATGTCTAGAATGCATGATAGACTATTCATTGAACACGAGAATGAGAAAGAACCAGATTTTGAAATATATGACATCCCGAACAATGCTAATGAAGTAGAAGATATCAATTACTTACCAGAGGCAAATGGCAGCGGTTCATTATGCAATTTCTAACAATACAGGTGAACACCATAACGAGTAGTCGGCATGACCGCATCTCAATAGTGGATGGGTATTGTGATATTTGAGACGTATGTGTAATGAAAGCAACTATACCTTACCATGTTAGCTTTACCTACTATGCTACTTATCTTTGATATTTGGAATGTATGTGTAATGAAGGCAAATAACATTACCATACTAACTTTACCTACTACGTCAGTTGTCTTTGATATTTGAAACTAGTACGTCATAAATGCACGTATATATCGTTTCTAATAATGTGCATGTTTTTTCTCAGATAGTATGTTAGTAATTCTTTGGATTGTGCTGATGTTAATTAACTACTTAAACAACATATAATATACTACTTATAATGCACGATAGTTATCAAATAATATTGACTTGAACATACATAATAAAGTTGAAGTGCCTTATAAGCTAATTAGTTCCACCTCTCCAAATTGTAATGCTTCACGAGTTGCACCTCTTTGAACAATGTTTTTTTCACTTTTAGAGTTTTGGCATTCACACATGGGTCTTGAAGAACAAGACATGATCTCAAAAGCACCGGTGTATTGCACTACCACGACTTTGTACCTGAAGGGACGTGGACGATGATGTCGGGATAAATGTATTTGCGTGGAACTAAGAAAGACGGAAATGATGAGTCCGAGACGATTAACTTCAAAGAAGCATGTGAAGATTCAACAATTATATAGTTTGGTATTATCAGCTAGCTGCTCTATATTCATTTGTATTGGTACTTGTATTTTCTATTACATGCAGATCATATCCATCAACAGCACATGCGAAAAGATCGCACCCGTTATTGAACTGCCAGAAGATAAAATGGGAAATCAAGTCTATATTGTTTTAGTCCTGTTATTGAAGCTCTGCTTCTTTCACTCTGTAAGAAAGCAATAAAAGTAAACAGAATTGATAATTACACAATCTGCTGAATCGAGAAACCAAACAGACTAAGCAAACAAAATCTGCTGAATCGAGAAACCAATCAAGAAAGATTCTGTAAGGAAAAACGTGTTTCAAGAGCAGCAAGTTTACCAAACGAGAAGATTATAAACTAAACACAAACACAAAACGACATTCAAATTGGAAAAACGGATTTTGAATACCGGCATTCTAATTTTGTTATCAAGCACACCCTTACAAATTCAGTTTACTCAAAATATCAAATGATCTCAATTTACTCAAAACTTCATTTTAGACTGCAGTACCATTAAAACGGTATCAAAGAAGATTATAAAATCAGGGAGTCAATAGTAAAAGGTGAACTCCACATTCATCAAGACAGTACAACCAAAAAAGATCATACATAGTCGATTGAAAAAGATCATACAGGAATAACAATTATCTCTTTTCATAATAAAACACCCGCAAATGTCGATTCAAAGAAATTCTAATAATAGGGCCATTCCAAAATCACTCAAAGGCATCATCATCATCGTCAGGAAGGGGCTGACTAGCAGCTGCAGCAAGCTCCGCCTCATGTCTGCACATCATTAGAACAAAGATGACCTTCTGGTTAGAACTACTCGAGTGAAATAATAACTAGGAAGAAAACAATAGAGAGATTGCTAAAACAAATCTAGGATACCAAAAACGAATGCAGGCACAAGAATGACAAGAAAATAGCAAAACAGGATGGTGAAAAGGTCATTTCACAGGTTTTCATATTTTTATCATTGCCAAACTCTTTACAGCCCAGAAATTCTACACAACCTTGATAGCAAAAAAAAAAAAATTGTTGACACTCAAATTTGATCACAAAGGGGGAAAGAGACTTACTGTTGCTGTGCAGCCAAGTCAATTTGGACCTCTGGAGGTGCCAAGGCAGGAGATTCCACGAAGTGGAGATTAGGATCTCTGCAACAGAAATAGAAATTAAGTGAGAACATAAGTTTTAACAAGTTTGGAAAGAAAAAAATGTGGACCGTACCCTGCAAGTTTTCTGGCTAGATAAAGGAAGGGTTTCTCAAAGTTGTAATTGCTCTTTGCTGAGATCTCATAGTACTGTAGGTTCTTCTTCCTGTGGAAAGTAACCTGCTTTGCCTTGACCTGCCTGTTCTTCACATCAACCTTGTTTCCGCAGAGAACTATTGGAATGTTTTCACAGACCCTGAAAGAAACCAACAGACAACGTTGCCAATGAGATTCAAAATGATGCTCACTAAGGCTGAAAGTCCTGGTTATCCTTCAAAAATGTCTACTTATAAGGGTGTTCTGAAAACATGAACCAATGTAAGGCTTATATGGACAGACCTGCAAAGATCCCGATGCCATGTCGGAACATTCTTGTATGTCAGCCGAGCAGTAACATCAAACATAATGATTGCACATTGACCATGGATGCTGTAGAAAAAAACAGTGTCAATTTACAACAAAATAACGAACCACTTAGCAGGAAAAAAAATGAAGGAAAGGGGCTGTACTGGAAATAATATTCAGCATTAAGGAGTTGTTGCAAATACCAGAAAAACAACAGGATTTCAGAAGAAAATACATACACACAGCAAGCATTAAGTATTATAAAATCTTAAGTGCCAAATCATTAAGGTGTGTCAAATCACATGCCCGGCCAAAATCTCTGAAACTTTGCTACTCTCAAAAGTTTTTAAGAATGGAACTGTGAGAGAGAGGAATAATTTTTAAATGAAACTCACTAGTATCCATCTCTAAGGCCACCGAACTTCTCTTGCCCGGCAGTGTCCCAGCAATAAAATCGAATTTTTCCACAATTGGTAAAAAAGTCCAACGGATGAACTTCCACACCGATGGTTGCTGTTCAAGAAAGAATCTAATTATTATACCATACATCAGAATCTATGTGTAAGTGCTGGGGCAAGCATTTTGCTAAAACTCTATCCAGCTTTACAATGTAAATGACCTTTTGTTTGTTAAAGTTAAAATACACCACCCAACAAAATGGACATGGTAATATGTTTATACTTACGTTCATACTTCTTCTCAAACTCCCCAGTGAGATGCCTCTTCACAAATGTTGTTTTTCCTGCGTTAAGAAAATCAAACATTTCATCGAAAGATGAGTCCAGGAAAAATTGAATTGAAATGAAATAACCAAAACGAAGATTCTTAAGGAGTAGAAATTACTCAAACAGCACATAAACCCTAACATACACAAAATTCCAATGTTTTTTCTACTGACTAAAGGGACTTGAATACTTGAGAATCCACAAGAAATGGAGATCTAACAATCGCAAATTAAATTTATCTCCCTTCCTAAATTTTCTCCGCAGCCAAGCAAAAATCTCAAATAAAGAAATCTAAATCGCCGAACAAATTACCCGTTCCACCGTCACCGACGATTACGAGCTTGAAGCTCGGGTAATCTACAGTATTCTGATTCGGTAAAGCCTACAAGACAGGAGGAAAAAAAAAAACATCATTACGAACGTAAGAAAATGCAATCGCTATCGATTTCTAAGAGAACCTAATTCAAAGATCGAGCAACACAAATAACTTTCTCCGAGACTAGAAATTGCTAGAAAAGAAGAATATACCATTGTCGATGGTTTGAGTTTGAGTAGCGCAGAGAGCAGTAGAGGGATGAAGATGAAGAGGAAGAAATAGCTTTGGGAATCGGGGAAGGTAGTCGGTTTATATCGCCAAGGGGGGAGATTTTGCACAGGCCATAGTGTTTCTTAGATAGCATCAAGCTGACGCAGCACTCTCAACCGTCCGATTCAGACTCGTAACCGTTAATGAATGTTGACCGCATGATTTGTATTCTGGACACCACGTTTCTATACGGGTTTTCTCAATAGTCCTGCTTGTTGGGCTGAATTTGGGACTTCTTTCTTTGAATTTTTCATTTCTTTCTTGGGCCCAAAAAGAAAAGCCTTTTCTTCTTTCTTGGGCCTTTTTGTTCTCCAGTCCTAGAAATCTATGTGCGACTGCAGTTAATCGAAATGGTTTTCAAATGCAAACAACTAAAACATCAAGATCATATGTTAAATTATCCCATCATATCGGTCTTGTACTCCTACTCGTGTATGTAATGAGATTTAATTTACAGTGTAACCGTAAAATATTTATAAACTTTACGGCTGAGTTCGTTTCAGAAGGTATGACATAATCTGAACGGTAGGAGATAGAGTTCGGCTGGGGTGTGTCGTGCGGCACCCCTACGTACGGATGTATATTGTTCGATTAAATTAAATGATTCTAAATATTATTATATTAAAAGATATTTATGAGTATACATAAATTTATATAAAAGATATATTAATTGGTATACAAGAGTAGATTTTTTGTAAATATTGACTAAGTTGAAGTTATAAATATAAATTTGATTTTTAATAATAATTATTTATTTTGATTATAATTTTAAATTTTTATTTTTATTTTATTTTATTTTTAATTATTGAATAAACTACGTAATTTGATTATATTTTAAATAATTTAAATCAACATAATTTAATCAATAATTAAACCGAACATATATCATAATAAACTTAAACCAAGATCGTCTATATATTTATAATCATATAAATTAATATAAATTAATATAAATAAAATTAACCAATATTAATCTACCATATTTAAAAAATGTATATGAATTCATACATTTAAGTAAGAAAATATGACTCAAAACGAGCAGTATATAAACATATATCATCCACGTAAACTCATCCATCCCTATGTATGTTTTGACGTGATAACATTTGGTAAATTAGACGATTCACGTACCTGTGAAGGCATGCGCAAGAGCCGAAATCCAGGATTTGGAGGTGACTCGGGGTAAGAAAGATAAACTCTTTTGAGTTTAAAAAATATAAAATGCCGGCCATATAAATACCACGTGGACAAATTTGTTAAAATAAATAAATAATAATAATACAAAAATTCATTATAATAAATGTGAACTTCCAAGAATTTCATTCTACTTTCCCCTGCTAGATTTAAAATTGAAATCGGCGGTGAATAGAGGACAACCAAACTGGATTTAAAAGAAGGGAACTTCCAAAACATAATCCATATTTGTCCATGATGATTCCACCACAAACTTTGTTTTATTATCAAAATTAAATAACTACAGGAGAGATTGGGAGGAATTGCTCATGGAATGGTGCGCTGGTACAGAGGCAATGCACCCAGAGCCTCGCGTTCGGCTCTCTCTTTCTTGACCTGAACATGGAGAACATCAAACAGCCCCATTAGAGTTAAATCGACCGTGAAACAAAAGAAACATGGAGATTGAACAACTGCGATAAAATAACAACGTCAGTATGATGATTGTGGATCTAAACTAAGTGCTTGTTCGTTACTCAGCAATGCTTCAACTATATCCAGATATATAATTCAAAACCATAGGGCTAGGGATGGTGAAGATGAAGTAAGGTGATTAATATATGGCTCCATTTGGTATATAGATTGTCGAGGATCCTGGATCTGGTGGATCCAAACCCGAGTACGATCATATGAGGCAGAAACAGAAAATTGAAAATTGTGTAGCTCTTGGCTCCAACAAAAGGACTATCTAAATTCTAAATGGGATAATCACTAGAACAGTTTATAGGTTTACTAATTTACTTCCCTTCTACAGAGTAGCCGAAACTGAATGGAGACAGAGACTACAGTTCGAAAAATTCAAAACCAAGACTGGAGTAGAAATTACAATATATATATATATATATATTTTTTTTTTTTTTTTTTCCACAAATAATAAAACGACTCACTCACCAGAGTCAGCATATCCTGAAGGTAGTTCCTGAATGGTGTTTGCATTGCCTGAAGAAACAAATAGAAGTACAGGATATGAAAAAAAATCTACTTCCATGAATAACAGGACATGATTCTAATTATAAAGCATAATTCAACAGTTTGATTAAGAGAACTGCATCAACTCAATGAACTCAAACTTCAAAATTCCTTTCGCAGAAATGAAATAACACGAAATACTAAATACTCAAAGTCCTAGTTCCAGGGAATTGATTTGGAAACGGAAAAAAATATCCTTCTAATTAACAATTTCCTAAGAATATGGGAGAAAGATGAAAACCTGAAGATTCTAGGGGAGATACTCGTGCTTCATGGAGAGATCGATGGCGCGCTTGAGTCGCTGATTGCGAGCATCCACAATCTCTCTTGGAAGCCGACTTAGAGCCTCCTTGATGTCCAGATCGTAGTACGGATCGTACAAATCGTCATATCGAAGCCCTGAGATAAAAATTTTCAATTCCGCTTGCTCAAAATGAAGACAAGATCCATTCGATTGAGGACGTTAGGGTTTCGGAAACAGACCGTATTTGCGGAGGCGCTTGGAAATGGCTTTCATGTGCTGCTTTGCGAACCAGTTCTTCTTTGGATCGATGAATGCCTGCAAAAACAACGACATATTGATCGATCGAATCACCCTGCTTTCTGTCTAAGCTTTGCGTGGCTCTATCTGGATCTATATGCCTCTTGTTGGTCTCTGCTAGAAGTGGCAATCCGCGCTCACCCGGGCTTCCCGTTGTACTTGGTCTGGGCTCGAATTCATATATAATGCATAGTGATCTTTCTCGCCATTCGGTTAATAACCAAAGCCCCCGTGTTGGTTGGGGTAGTTAATCGGCATGTACAACTGCTCTATAACCACCCATTGATATCCTTCAACAACTTTCTCTCCAACCGCTACTTAAATGAAAGAGAGTTGACTCTACATTTATGTTGTTCTCAGGCCGACTTCTTCAATTTCTTAATTGTGTCATCTCCACAAAAGATTGCGTACTGAGAGAAGATAGAATCAATGAAGCCTGATTCTTTGTTAAGCATGTCATGTCTCATCCTCAACAAATACATGCATGTGTCTATGTGCTAGAACAAACTATTTTAATGATAAGGATAAAACAGTCATTATGAAACAATTCAAACCATATTTTAAAAAATTCACAACTTACATCACTTCTAAGTCACTCTCTAAAAATGATTGTTTTTAAACCATTTTTTATCTAGTTTCAGGCCATCAAATCCAATGACAAGCATCATGTTAGGAAAAGTGAACATATAGATACTTAAATACATATAATTGTACTGAAAAATATATTTAAATTTGTTAAATTAAGTTACATTTCAAAATAAGTACTGACTTGTTTACTTCTTTTTCTTCTATCCACCACACTATCACTTTTATAGTTTTCCATGTTTGGCTCCAAAAGTGGGTGTCATCAATGCTTATCTCTTCACATATACCATTTTCTTCGAGGGGTGAATAAATGGAGACAGAACAGCCGCAACATGAAACTTAATCTCTTACCTCATCTACCCTTAATTTTCTCCCATTTGCCTTCTTTGACAATCTCGATCGCGGAGGGGCATGTGTATGGCTCTGCCACCTCGTTAGTACACCAGGGGGCCTAATCTTCATCTTTCGTACTCGGGGAGACCCAAAGCACAATAGGCAGACCGATATCAACGCTCAATGACTCAGAGGGTACCGGAGTTGGAGGTAGTTATGGCTCACGGGTAAAGGGGGATGTCTGAGGTTCAGGAGGAGGTCGAGGAAAATTACGATTTGAGGTTCAGGAGGAGGTTGAGGAAAGTTACGATCTGAACGAGAGATATGCAAGGTTCAGAAGTGGGTGGAGGTGATTGATGGAATGTACGAGCCTAAGATGTGGCGGTGAGCAACTAAACATAGGGGATGAGGCTCTCGGTGGCCTTGGTGGAGCCATGATGCATATCTCTCTACAAATTTTCTCCATATTTTCTATCCTATTATGGAGGTATCCAACTTTTCAAAATATTTGCCATTATCCTATCCTCCAAACCCGTCATACTCGCATCTACAACCTCCTTCGAATCCTCCAAACTGTCAATCTTCTTACCCTTTCCATTAATATCTATCTTTTTACCATTCCCATTAATGTCAATCCTCCCCATGATGTAATTACTTAGCATTAAACTTTCAAATTACAATTTAAACACATAAACCATTAACTAATTGTACTCAACCTGGATATTCTAATTATTAGCTTCATATTTTTTATTAACTCATGCATATATGAATTTTCTTATCCAGTTACAATAGCGTACGCCATATACATGATATGAATTATATTATAAAACTTCATAATTTCTTGTCTAGAATTCATTTATCTATTAACTACATGTTGTCATAAATTCTTGTTGTTTACACTAATAGTTTTTAAATCTTTACAGTCGAACCATAAAGAAAAAGGACCCAAAAAGGAATCCTAAGAGTTTATTTAATGTACTAGGCCCTGAAGGCCCAATGGTATAGGCCTTGAAGGCCCAATGGTATACTTCCAAGGAAGAGTGCCTATAAATACAAGGAAGGCATTCCTTAGGATTTCTAAGGATCCCCTTTTTCCGCCCACTAAGAGAAAGGAGAGAATTATTCTCTCGTCTCTCAAACTCATTTCCTTCACTCCACGTCTCTTGGTTATGAGTTGAGATTGAGACTAGAAATTAACCCAAAATTATTACCTATGTGGACTGTGTTAGAGATTGGGTAACAGCTCAGAACCAAACCATCTTGGAGTGGTAGCAACCAGCGGCGATTGAGGCATTCGACCAACTTTAGAGGAGTTGGGCTAGGTATATATCTCTTCTATTCTACCTCGCTTCTTGGATTATATTCTAGTTTAGTTTCTCGATTAGAATATGGAAATCAAATTCCATATGAAGTTTATTCATTTGCATTTTCCCGAGGTCTTAGTATAGTCTTAAAATCGAGAACTCAAACTAATTTTTGAATAGCACTTATGCTTCGGATTCAAAAAAGTTTATTAACTTACATACTAAAATTTGGCCTGGCCTTATATATAAACGGGCCTTATAATGAGTTAGTTGGGCCTAAGCCAAAATTTCTATAAAAGTACATAAATTTCACAGTAATAATTAGTAAAAAAATTTAAATTTTTTCAAATTAATTTAATTAATCATATATATTAAGCACATGTTATAATAACACTTTATATCTTTGTACTTTCAATTATCCATTGAAAAAATGTTAGGTAGAATAGCTCTCTCGTATTGTGAATTTTAGTATTGTCTCTTAAAGTAAAGCATGCTTTATAATTACAATTATATTATATAGTAGATTAGTTTCGTACGTTGTGGGGTCCAATTAAGCTATTATTCAAGATTTTAAGATTTGACCTTTTTCCAAAATAGGTCACGAAATATGGAGACAGTCACATATTAGCAAGTAGCAAGCATGTCCTGAACAGTATTAAATGGTGCTCTCTTAATGATTAGCCATAGATATTCAAGTAAAATTCACAATCCAGACCACCTTCGAATATCATCGCTTCAATCATTCATATATATATACATACATACATAGGTCTCCCCTGTTAGTCAATGTCAAAGTAAAAATGGCCTCATACAAGAACAAGTCATTCAAATTACAACGGCTCTTTATCACTATGTTATTTAATAAAAAGGAAAATACAACTACATTATTTATTTTAGTAATACAACTATATTATTTATTTAAGTGATATTAATTATAAATTAGTGTGGGGCTTGTGTTGGAGTTGCCGGAACAGGTGAGGTAGTTGCTGCGTGTGTTCGGATGTGGCACTGCAAGTGATAAGTTCTTGTATTTCCGCTTGAATTAAAAATTTTCATGCACACGAAATATTGTGAAAAATGTCATCTTAACTCCATCTCTTGATTCACTCTATGTAGCTCTACATAATAATCCCAAATATGACTTCTTATAAAAATTTGTCCAAGGACTCCAAGCTGTCCAACTATATTTTCTATCCATCAAGATTATCACTTTTTCATTCCTCCTACATTAAAAAAATAAATATAATTATATAAATTTATATTATAGTTCGTGGGCATTGATGTCCACTGCTAAAGGCTAGCTCGCGGGCATTCATATCCCTTTGGCAGGTGATATTAAAGGGTTCAAGTTCATTGGCTGGCTCGTTTGATACAAATCTAATTAAGCCAACTCGTAGACTTAATATTAGAGTTCGGGTCTGGCTCGTCTCGACTTATTTTGCTAGTTCTAGTTACTATCAAGTATATGTGAGTTATAATGTACTAAGTGGCTAGATTCCATTTCTACTCTTGCATCAAAAAATTGTATATACTAAATACCATGCAAATCATCGTCTAGTTCCACTATATTAGTCGACCTTATAAAACTCTGTAAAATGGTTCCAAGCTGAGTAGCTTCTACGAGTTAGTCCAGGCGGTCTAGTAGCTCCATCTCCATTTCCATCAAATTCCATTGTTGGAAATTATGAGAGAAAATAATGGAGATATTAAATAAAGATTAGGGACTATGGAGAGATTAAGTATTTCTAAGGCTTAGAAAGAATTAAGTATAAGAGTTTAGAGTGAGAGAGAGAGATAATATAGGAAATAAAAGTGTGAAGAGGATATAGGATGAAGGAGGGTATTTATAAGAAAAAAAATTAAAGGAGAGCCGAATTTGAAAATTTAATCTAAGAAAATAGTAAATAAAAAAATTTTGGGGCTTTTAAAAAAAATTAATAGTAATAATTGAAATGTTGATCGATAAATATTTTTTACCGTTCAATACTTATGGTTGCCATGGCTTTAAGTGCCAAGCTCACCCATGGCAAGCCTAGCCCATGGCAAGCTTAGCCCATACTTGATATGAGCCCAAATGGATCCAAATCATCATATCGACTTCATGCACATAGTGCACCTAAAAATGACATCGAGGATGACACACAAAAATGTGGATCCTACCCAAAGGGTGGTCCATGGGCGGCCCATAGGGCACAACCCATATTTACATCATTCGCCA
Organism: Coriaria nepalensis; assembly: GCA_027186245.1. Lineage (NCBI taxonomy): Eukaryota > Viridiplantae > Streptophyta > Magnoliopsida > Cucurbitales > Coriariaceae > Coriaria > Coriaria nepalensis. The sequence goes on along the minus strand of CP114500.1, from coordinate 4,014,416 downwards.
TGAGCTCCAAGACTATTAGTTTCTTATTTTTGGGAAAATTTTGGAAAGTCTTTAGGTGGAAAAATTAAAAAAAAAAATTTGGAGAGAAAAGTAGAATAATAAAAGAACTAAAATTTTAAAGTGATGTGTTATGCCACATCACCATTTTGTTAATATAAAAATGTTTAGTTTTGATTGGATTCGGGTGAAAAAATATAATTATTTTGATTGAGTTCTTTAAAAAAAATCGAAATAGATTTCATCTTTTTGTGAGAAATCAAAGTGAGTTTTAATTTCTTTTTTCTTTGAAATTATGGAAATAAATAAAAATTAGGATAAAAATAAATAAAATTAATTTAAATTATGTAATAGATTATTTTAAAATTAAAATTTATTTTTCTAAATTTATAAGTGAAATTATATTATGTTGGGTCGATTTAATAATATTGGACTGACTCATTTAAAAAATTAAGATTCATTATAAATTATGTATAAATTTTGAATGTTTATTAAAAATAAATTTTTAATTTTTAAATATTCATTATATAAAACATTATAATTTAAATAAAATTTAAATAATAATATTATGTAATTAAAATGGAGAGGAATTTCACGCACCCGAAAGAAACTGACAATTAAGGCTTTTACCTTTAACGGACCCCGATCTTGTAGGCCCCACAATTAGAGCCCTTGCGGGGCCCAACAAAACCGCCTAATTTTCTTGACGCCACGGACTATAACAATCGAAACCCCTCCTTCCGCGTATCTCTCTCTCTCTCGCCTGTGAAACAAACAAAATCACCGATTTGCTTTGTTCGCACACGCATGAGGATTGAAAAATATAACTAAAAATAAATAATATTTTTTAAAAATAAAAAATAAAAATAAAAACAGAAAAATTTACTCGCATTACAAAGACACTGACTCCCCCCGCCCTACCGCTTCGGTGGTCTTCCGGCCCGGATTACCTCCTCCGGCGCCGGGATTTTCCCGCATTTCCTCCTTTTTCTCATACATTCCTGAGTGCATAGATACAACTTGCTACACCCGCCGTTTACGTCGCGATCCAGGTTCGTTCTCCTCCTTCATCGATTCCATTTCTATCATTCGACCATGCGTTTTTTTTATCGATTTTGATTCTGCGAAGTTCATCTATGATCTGCATGAGCTGTGGCTGACGTGCACGGATGGTTTATTTCGCTACGAAAAGAGCTTTCGGCCTTTTCATAGCGAAATCCGAACTTTTCTTTCTTTCTGTTTGGCGGTGTGGAAAATGAAACTTAAAAGGAAAAATGCCAACATTTTTCGATCCGATTTGAAAGAGGAACATAGATTTTTAATCTTTTCAGTTCTGAAGCATAAATCAAATTGAAATTTTCAACGTTATTTTTTATTCAGGAAGAAACTGTATCGTCGCTGTGCATAAACTGTTCGACAAGATGTAAAACGTTTTTTTTTCTTCTTCTTCCATATGGTTTTTGGTTCTAAACGTGATTCATTTTCATGTCGTGATATATCATGCAGTCTAAATGTGAGATATATCAATCACAGTCGCAAACTTTGTCTTGATTTATTAGTTGTCAAAAGTTTGTTTGTTTTCACATCATCGTGATTATTTTATCTATATATTTGTCTTCAATCCCATATTATCTTCATGGTGTGCATATGTTACGTATGATTTTTGTCTGATTATTTATTTATTTGATTTCCATCCCCTGTTTCCTCCCTGCGTACTTATTTAATATATGAGTTGTTTGGATTCGATGATACTTTCTCTATAAGTTGATCCATGGAAAAGCTTGGAGTAGAGTTCTGCATATTTTTTGTTTGTGTTGTTGATATTTGGGTTTATACCAGCAATGGAACACATGAGAACTCCCTTCAAGGGTGTAATCAAAGATTTTAAAGGAAGAGCGGCGTTCTATAAGCAGGATTGGATTTGTGCACCTGGTTCGGGAATCAGGTACGTTTTCTACTTATTTTTTTGGATGACTTTTTTCTGGAAAAATGTGGTATGAATGTGATGCGAATGTGTGGCAGGATTTTGGCTCCTACTATGTATATCTTCTTTGCTTCTGCTCTTCCTGTTATTGCCTTTGGAGAGCAATTGAGTAGGGAGACAGGTACATCATTTGTTCTTTTACCTGATTTTTCGAAGTCAACATTTTAAGATACTTGGTGATGAATAAGATTGGAAATCCTTTGGAAAGAGTGAACAACAACTCGACCTTCTTTCATGGTCCGTCACGAAATTCCTATCATTGCTTTCCTCCTCTCTTTAGCGCTCATACTGTCTCATGGATTAGACCAGTAATTCGGCTCTTGCTTCCTGGTGTATATTGTATATTGTTTTTCATTTTTTTCCATCCCTTTTTTTTTCCCCCAACCCTTCTACAAAATCAGATGGAAGCTTGAGCCCGGTCGAAACATTAGCTTCGACTGCTCTTTGTGGAATCATTCACTCAATCATTGGGGGACAACCATTGTTGATTTTGGGAGTTGCAGAACCCACAGTTATCATGTACAGTTTCTTGTACAGTTTCGGCAAAACAAGGCCGGGGATAGGGCCCAAGCTTTATTTGGCATGGGTTGGATGGTAATGGAGGATGCCCGTTTCTTCTTCTTTTTCTTATTTTCAAAATTCCTTGTTAATTTTACCTGTGATTATAAATGCCTACTTCATGGTACTATATAATACAGGGTTTGTGTTTGGACGGCACTCCTCCTCATTCTTCTCGCAATATTCAACGCATGCACCATCATCACTAAATTCACAAGGGTTGCCGGGGAGCTTTTTGGCATGTTGATTGCTGTTCTTTTCGTTCAACAGGCTATAAAGGTATTGATTAATCCTTTATTAACTGAAAAAGAAACGTTTTTTTTTTTTTTAAAAAAATTAGAAAAATGCTGAAAATTTATTCAAATCGCAGGGAGTGCTCAGTGAATTCAAAATCCCAAAAGCTGAAAATCCAGATGCTGAAAAGTACCAGTTCCAATGGTTGTATGCAAATGGGCTGCTAGCAGTTATTTTTACGTTTGGTGTACTCTTGACTTCTCTAAAAAGTAGAAAAGCTAGATCTTGGCGATATGGCATGGGTAGGTGACTGAATTAACTAGAATTCATTCAGTAATTAAGTTATGAAAAAGTTGATTCTTCTGCCTTGTTCTAACTGCAGCAAGTTGATCTTTTTTCTTTTCTATTTTTTGTTTCTGTGAAAAGGATGGTTTCGAAGTTTCATCGCAGACTACGGGGTTCCCCTTATGGTCTTGGTCTGGTCAGCAATGTCTTTCGGGGTACCCAATAAAGTTCCAGATGGAGTTCCAAGGAGACTCTTCTGTCCACTTCTATGGGAGTCTGCATCGTTGTACCACTGGACAGTGATGAAGGTTAAGAGTTAATGACTTATCAGTTCTTCCTGACTTTTCTGGAATCTATTTGGAACACGCCAAAGATGTCTAAAACTGGCGTTTCCCTTCTAGATGGAAACGAAACTTCAGTCTAAAAAATTACTTCTTGGTTAAAAAAATATTGCAGGATATGGGGAAGGTTCCAGTGGCGTACATCTTTGCCGCCTTTATACCAGCCGTGATGGTAGCAGGGCTATACTTTTTTGATCATAGTGTAGCTTCACAATTGGCGCAACAGAAGGAGTTCAATCTTCAAAAACCATCTGCATACCATTATGATATCCTCTTGCTTGGAATTATGGTACTCAAATATCAATAGAGGATCCATTTTCCTTCAAATCAAACTCTCTCTCTCCCTCCCACCCCTTGGACTTACTTATAAGCTGCTCTATATCCATCTTTACAGACTCTGATTTGTGGTTTGCTTGGACTTCCTCCTTCTAATGGTGTCCTCCCACAGTCCCCAATGCACACCAAGAGCCTGGCTGTTCTCAGAAGGCAGGTACAGGATGCAGAAAGTTTCTTGATTAATCATCATATTAGACGTACAATAGTTGGCCTTTCAGAATTGTACCAAATAATAACACATGATACTGCAGTTCATCAGAAGGAAAATGTTAAAGAGCGTCGAGGAATGCATCAAAGAAAATGCAAGCAACCAAGAAATGTACGGAAAGATGGAAGCCGTGTTCATTGCTATGGACACACCTCCAACGGTTAGTGCTCTCTCTCTCTCTCGCTCAAGCTTGTAAAAGAAATCGGTTAACAAGCAAAATGTTTCTATAATTGCAGCCTAAAGAGTTGGAGGTCATGAAGGACGCTGTACTGAAATCTGACCACGAGGGCGGAACGGAAAAGGGAAAATTCGATCCAGAAAAGCACATAGATGGTTTCTTACCTGTTCGTGTGAACGAGCAGAGGATTAGCAACCTTTTGCAATCCCTTCTCGTGGGACTATCAGTATGTGTTATACCCCTATTAAAAAAGATCCCCACCTCTGTTCTATGGGGTTATTTTGCTTACATGGCCATTGACAGCCTCCCCGGAAATCAGTTTTGGGACAGAATGATGCTCCTGTTCGTTACACCAAGTCGGCGTTTCAAGTAAGTCATATATATATATTTTAATAGAAAAGAGCAAGTAGTGAAAATTAACTTAAACAATTAATTGCCTGCCTGAAACTAAATACAGGGTCTTGGAAGGTTCCCATGCAACATTCGTGGAATCTGTGCCTTTCAAGCTCATTACCAAGTTTACCCTTCTACAATTTGTATATTTTCTGCTGTGTTATGGGATCACATGGATACCTATAGCTGGCATACTCTTCCCTCTTCCATTTTTCCTTCTCATAAGTATAAGACAATATATTCTCCCCAAAATTTTCCCACATCATTATCTTGAGGAACTCGACGCTTCCGAGTACGAGGAGATTGCTGGTGCTCCACAACGGAGCATCTCAATGGTACGTTTATTCTAATGTTTTCTAGCTTCAGGGATAAAATTATATAAAATCTGAAGAATGTCATCCATTTCTGAAAAGAAAAAAAAAATGTGTTGAACAGGAGAGAGAACCACCAGCTGATGGTAATAGAAACGAGACTGCTGAAGATTACTATGATGATGAGTTATTAGATGAGATAACAACTCACAGAGGAGAGTTGAAACATAGAACTATCACCACCGACGAAAAGTCATTTCAGGTATTTTATATGGCAACTAATAATGTTAGCTTTATTTATTTATTTATTTTTTCACTTACCTTATTGTTTGCTGGGATGCTTAATTTGAAGTTTATTTTTGGCATTGACAGGTTCACCCCGGAGACGATTCGGGCAGGGTACAATGAGAGTAAGGCAATCAAAGGGTGATTAGGATAGATAGAAAGGACGTTTTTCAATTTTCATTATTATTGTTTTTACTATGGTGAAGGTTGTGTTGGATTGTGCTCGTGGAAACTTCAATAAACTCTTCTAATAAAAGTCAAACATAAAATCAACACAGGAAATAAATCTCGTTTCTTACAATCTATATACTAAATAGCATCAAGGAGGGAAAGAAGGAAGAAGAGAGAGGGAAAACAAAAGGTTGTATCTGATATGAACTATTTGTTGTATGTCCATTGAACTTTTCCCCATCACTCCTCCATTTTTATCTCTTCATTTTCCTCTTTATTTTTCTTATTAAATATTGTACTAATTCTGATTAAATTTGAAGTTTATTTCATCGAGATTAATATCCTCATCTTTCTACATGTTAATTTAGTCTACATATTTATCTAAACTACACGTTATCTTCTTTTTTATGATTTTTTTCTTCTTTCTTGTAATAAAACGACAAAGTGTTTATACATATGATTATGTTGATGATCAACAAAATTACTATTAGTATATGCCCATTACAAGGAACTTATTGGGATTACGCCTAAATTTCAATTTTCATGGGTTTTACATTTATTATGTTAATAAAAAGTTGAAAAAGGAAAGAAAGCAATTACTAGCTTACTACTGTTGTGACATCAAAATAGTCTACATGTTTATCTCTTCATTTCCTTTAGTCTACATGTTTATTTACTTCTCGTTGATTTCATTATCTTCATCCTTTTCTCTTGATTTTGTTATTTAAAATATCACAAGCATTGAATACAAGTTGATTGGCCTTTTTTTTTTTTTTTTTTTTTATATTCGAAGATTATAAATATGACATTATATTCAATATTTCGATGGTTAGTTTTTCTGTTTGAAGTAACGAGTTTTTGACGAAAAACAATGGATCATGGCCATCCGGTTTAATTCTATTCCTTGAAGTGAATGCTACACGCTTTAATAATCATGGTCGTGGTCGTGGTCGTGGAAGGGGTCGTGGAAGGGGTCGAAATAATTTTCCTAACCATAATAGCAACTTTCAAATTCTAACAAACTTTCCTATGGTGAGGATAAACGTAAGAAGGGAAAAAAATGCACACAACAAAGATTCTAAGAGTGCAGAAAATGTTTGTTTCAAGTGTGAAATGAAAGTACATTAGTCATGTACCTGTCGTACGACTAACATCACGGTGATTTATGTCAATTAATTGAAAGAAAAGGGAACGAATATAAAAGCAAATTTTGCTTATTAAGATAACAAGGATGTATACTTTGACCTTAAGGAATGATACACTTAGATGTTGCAAATTTCTTTGTGAGACTTAATGAGAAAGTTGATCTTCGATAATAATTAATTGATTGAAGATGTTGGAATCAAATGACCATCCATATCAATGATGGTTATGCACCTAAGTTACTAAGGGGGAAAAAGTTGTTAAAATAATAAAAGAAGTTTAACAGACTTACCTCGACTTCTGCATATGTGCTCGTGAGATTTAGAGGGTGTTCTAAGAGGGTACTTTCTTTGTTTCCTGTTGCAGTTTCTATTTCCGCAGGGGTCAAAAACGATGGATCGTATCCAGTAGTCTCCACCTCAAAAGCTTCTGGCTCCAATCCCTGGGATGAACCATCATCTACTTAACTGCCCGGTGTATCAAATGGCCAATTTTGAGAAACTGAATCATATTCTTTAGGATCTCCACTTTTGTGTAAAGTTGAAAGAAATGTGCAGTCATCTTCATCTGTGTGTTCACCTTCCATTGTGGCTTCAGTTTGGTCCTTAGGCGATAAATTCTCCAGTTCCTCACGCACTAGAAGATCAGTACAATCAGATGATGAAGCATTCATGTTTTGTAGTTCCCTTAAGGAAGATGCTTCTACAGCAGCATGTATAGAATTTTGACAAGAAAGCTTAAATGAAGTAGCTCTCCTGTTTAAGGAATCTTCCTGCTCTGAATCCATCCCAAGCCCATTAATGCCACTGTTGTCAGTACTACCGTAATTCTTGATTTCCCTTATGAATTCCACATATTTGTCAGAATGTCCACCTGATGATCCATAATTTGAATTAGAGGGGCCATCTACTTTTTCTCTGTTTCCCTTCTCAGCTAGGTCAACTTCCTGAATGCTTTCTAAATTATTTGGCTTTTGCACATCTAAGAGAGAATCAGTCTGATTGATGGCAACTTCTCTGGGATCTACCATCAGTGGAGCTGGAATCACATCACTGGTGGGTGGGACCCTGCAATATTTTGCAAGCTTTCACTTAAACGAGAAGAGATGGCCATAAAACTTAAGAGAGCCCATGAGATAATAATTGAATACAAACGCTACCCAGGATTAGGATTATTTGGCCGTAGTTCACGAGTGAAAGAAGTAGATTGTCCTGATACCTTATCTCTATCAAGTCCAGATATCTAACTGTAATAGAAAAGGTGGACATTCTGACAAGCTTGATATCTCCTCTTTTAGGATTATAAAGCACATGAATGTTGCATACTACAAAATTTTGAGAACTCACTGTACTGCAGAAACAGAATGCTGACTCAATTCTTGAGTTAAAAAACTTCACACGCTAGAACAAGAAAACATTGTAAGATAGAGACTACAAGAAATAGAGATTCCCATTCAAATTGGAGAATCACAGTATCTACAAGAATTCCAACCCAAATCAACCAAGAAAATCGAAATAATTACTATAGCTGAAGGGAAACTCTTAAATTACCTTGCTAGCGAAGCGTCCACATTATCACTTTTGTTATGCCTCACAAACTGGTTCACCAAAAGAAGGTACTTCATCATTGGAAATGTCATCAATAGACAAAAAGTAAAGGGATTTCAGGATCATACCAGAAAAAAAAAAAAAATAATAATAATAATAATAAATAAAAAAGAAGAAGAAGAAGAAGAGAATTTTAGAATATAAATAACTTCCAGGACACCCTGCGTTTTTAATATACCTATAATAGACATATCTTAGCAACATTATCCCGAAGTCCAAGCTTATTGAATTCAATGCTTTCCTCATGCAGCAGATTGAATCTATACCAAAAAAAAGAAAGGTCAAACTGACTGAAAATTTTGTATTGGCAACTTCAGACAAGAAGCACAGAAACTAAAACCTACTTGCACTGACTTATCATGTACATGCACATATTTGAGTTTTAGGTACCTCAATGTACGCCAAAAAATTGCACATTCATCAACTGGAGTTCCAGTCCGCATCTACATTTACCAAATCTCTCTTAGACTTCATCATATGCAAATACGAGTAACACCTAACCCAACCCCCACATTAAAGAAGTTAAGCATAATATCCTATCTTTATAAAGGAATATCATTAACAGAACACCTTCCAAATACCAGTGTATCCACGAACTTTCAACTCTTCCTCTAAATTTTCAAATTTATCAACCTCCTGCCAAAAGCAAATGGACCAATGGTCAATGTTTCTGCTCAACTAAAATGACCACGCATGTCAAAGAAATAGTGATAACCTGAAGGCACATAATGTCAGCTGACCACCATCCAAGCTCAGAAGTTATTTTTCCCTTTCTCCAATTCCAATCCAACACGTAATGGGGAATGTATAAGTAAAGCTTACTCCGGTGGCTCAAAGCAAGGTAATCAGCCAAATATTATACGAAAGAACTTCAAACCGCTCTGTAGAGCACAAAGACAAACTTTAACTAGGTCAAACCAATAGAGCAAAGCAATATATAACATATCAGGAAATATGGAGGGACAGAGAAACCAAAGCCGAATTACCACAGTTAGGGGGAGGTGGCGATTTTGTAGATTCCCAAATCCTATTATTCGCTGCCTTATCAGGCCTCTGTTGAAATTGCTGTTGCTGCGGCGGTGGATACTGGTTTTGAGCATAAGGCCGAGCTGGAAGAAACTGCTGTCTCTGAAAATAAGGCTGAGGTTGCTGAAAATAATGATTTTGCGGTCTCGGATTTAGATGCGGTGGCCGGAAATCGATACTGTTAAGGTAACCTCACCTACCTCCTCGCCGGAACCCTAAGTTGGAGTCTCGTACTGACTGTAAATGTGAATCTCCGGTCACGTAGTGAGCTCTTCCGGCATCCTGCGTACGGTCTGTGGAGAAGCCTCTCGATCCGCGATTTCGACCACCTTCGATACTGTCACAAAAGAAAACTATGAGATTAGAATAATTCGAAGGAAATTAAACATAAAATGTGCAGGAAGGAGGTGAGAGTACGTGAGGGCGGTAAGACGGTGGTGGAGGAGTCCGCCGCAGCTGCGGCGGCGAGGAATTGGAGAGGGCAGAGGTTGATGGGCTTCTCATTGAGTAGTGTGAGTAGTCAGTCGATCAGTTACTTGCGCTTCGGTGGAAGTGACTGAAGGTAAAGAAGTTAAAAAAATACTCAAAGCAAATGCAGGTCTTTCCTCGTTTTACTACCGTTGGATACGTCCATAAGATGATCCGAACGGTTCGGATGAAACTCAATGTATCGTTCTCAGAGAGCGGTAGTTATCATGTCGGGAATTTTCTCGACTTTAAACAGTTTTCTTCTTACTTCATACAATTGACAATGATGTTGTGTTAAGTTGAGATTGTTTCCACATTACAGTTAATCACTTCTAAATGTAAATTTCGACATCTCGACTTCGATATTATAAAAATAATTTCGTTGTTGCTCTGGATTTTGCTTCTTGTGAAGAAATTACAATAAACTTTTCTTGCTTTCAACAGTCAAATAAAACACATGGAAGGAAAAAAATAAGGGTAAGGTCGAAAACAAAAATATAACATTTAAGAAGATTACTAATTTAATATAAGAATAATAATAACAACAGAGTTCTCATGTTCTAGCTTCAGATGAGAGCAGATCATCCTGCTTTTGCAGGCCATGTAGCTTGAGCCGACATGATTATGCCAACAATCACTCCGAACAACCCAAGTGCACTGCCGAAGATCTCGATCACAAGAATCTTCACGAAAAGACTGGAGTTCTGAGCATCGGATAATGCACAGCTGCTACCGATAATGCCTACACACAGTCTTTAACCAGAAAAGGAAAAACAATCACAAAAATTAATAAGAGAAAGATTAAATAGATGCTATTGAAACCCGGGGGGGGGGGGGGGGGGGGGGGGATGAGGGAGAGAGAGAATTCGTTAGGGATTTCAAAGTTGGGAAATGAACGAGGAAAAAGGAAAAGGTGTTTGACCCGCAGAAAAGGTTTGCAAAGCCCACTATGATTCCAGAGCAAAAGATTGAATATCCTGCTCTGAGAGATGCAGGATCATAGATCTGAGATGCTGGAACACTCTCTAACTTGGTTTGTAGAATGATGGCTACAATGACGCCGTATATTGCAACTGCTTCGCAGAAAATTACACTGCAAGAATATAACAATTAAGAGTTGTTAGAATTTTACAACAGTACGACTTATCCTATGATTATCAAGAAAAACTTGATTTCAACAAATTCTGAGTAGATTGGTGAAATTTAGCCAACAACACTCCTGTCTTTGTTTTTTGTTCTACCGACCAGGGCTAAGTCAATGGCTTTATATTATGACTTGATAATTATCCTTTTAAAGAAAAACCACTAGGTCCAATGAATAAAGAAATATATATATATGAATACAACAAAAGTCGGAGTTAAAGTACAATAAAAACCAGTTGAATCTAGTTATCTCCCCACGCCACTCCCATGCCATAGCTACATTACTTGGTTAATTTGCTGCTCTCTACTAAAACTGACTTTCTATTTCAAGTAGTTGCTACTAGACTAAACTTGAGGCAGCCAATCCAACTTTTTAAGTAACTAATATGCTACAGTTCTGCACGCCTAAAGATTCACAATAGATAGAGTTAGACGCAGACAGTCTTATCAGCAACTATAGCCAACCACATAAGTGTAAGGGCAGAATTAGCCTATTCATCTCCTTCTGCCCCTTTTCCCTTATTTGTCTCTTTGCAAATTACAGCTTCCCATCTAACAAACAGACACAAAATTGAAAGGCACGCTGAAGCAATGATGAGCCAGCCCCATTGACAGTGCTTTATACTCAACTAATGAGAAACTATGAATTCATGTCCATTCTAACTCTCAACTCTTAACTTTTACAAACCCAAGGCAAAGAAGAACTTTATGATTTCCAGTACTTGCATTGCAGTAACCAATCCAGAACTAATGTATTGTGAAAAAGTTTCATTGCCAACTAGAATGCTGAAAATCCTTAAGCACATAATGCAAATATATTAATTTCATAAATTTTTGCTTCCGGAAAATCCATCATTCCAATATGCAATTAAAACCTTCGATCAAATTTCCCAAGGCAATAATCTAATTCAAGGAAATAAAACAACTCTGAATGAAAATAAAAAATAAGGAATAAAATAAAATTAGGGCTTCGTACCTGATTAAGTTCTTCGAAGTAATGCGGGGAGCTTTAATTGCAGCGCCGATCAAACTGCTTCCAGTTATGTAAATCCCCCTACGCAATTTTCAAAAGCACAAATTTCCACAAAAAATCAGTTATCTATTTCAGAATCGATTCTGATCAAACGAACTTTCAATTTCACTAGAGAAACATGAACTAAGTGGATACCAGGCAGCGCCGAGAACGGAAACTCCAATAGCGACGGCGATACCAATTGCAGAGAAGGTGTAGGGAGAGATCCGGACAAGAGCACGAGCCCAAGAGCTCGGATCTCCCACCGGAGCTGAGGCCGACATGACTAGAGCCGCGAGAGGTCCTGATCGCTTCCAATCGACTCCTGGGCTTGGCTTTGATTTGAAGATTTCCCCCAAATCCCAATCGGCCTCGACTTCTCTTGATCTGATAAATCTTTGTGGAGGAGAAAGGAGAAGGTGACGAGACATGTGCTACTTTTCACGAACCGGAGGATAATAATGAACGAGTTTTATTTTTTTAAGAATCTTGGGCCCTGTTTGGCCACACCTTCATGAATGTGTTTTGAAAAGAAAAAAAAAATTTTTGATAGATATAATGTGATATATTATAATAAAATATTATTTTTAATAATTATAAAAATATTTTTAAGTATTTAAAAATTATAAGTAGTTTTTTTCTTAATAATCTTTCATCATGGAAAAAAAAACCATAGAATCGAAGCTCTAGAGCTTCTGACTCTTTTTTCTTTTTTTCTTCTTTTTCTGTCAAAAGGGTCGCTTGCGGTAAAGGCGGTGGCTGCGATAGACGTTATTGATAAAGAAATTGGAAATATAAATTTTAAATATTTAATAATATTTTTATAATTAATAAATATTTAATGTAATTTAATATATTTATTTTCATTCTTCAATTATAACACATTATCAAAATATATTCAAAATATAAAACCAAGACTATTCTATTTACAAGACGGACTTATACATCTATTTGTGAAAGAGAATTGTGTAAATTTGATATATAGGTACCACTTCATTTTCTTAAGGATAGAAATCTATTTTATCATATAGTTTTTCCCTTTAAGGGTAAAACCCAAAATTTCGTTTTCTAAAATTTCGTTCCCTTTATTGTTATTGTTGAGAATTTTGTCCATTTTGGATGAACTAAATATATATATTAATTAAGTTTCATTTAATAAGAGAAAATGTTAGAAATTGAGAAATTAGATTCGTCCATTGCAGTTCAGAAAACTAACTTGCAGATGGCTTTACGACGTTATTACCTATTCACAAGTTTGAGTATTTCAGGAGTAAGTCGGGGGTCGTTAGCAATAATTTTAACGAAGAGTGTTTGAGGCATTGAAGCTTCAAGCTAATGTTCTATTTTGGTATTAGAGTTGATTTTTCGAATGGTGTAATTTTTGGTGGTAACTTCTTAATAAATAGTTGTTCCTCAAATCAATCAACAAATATTGATCAAGTTATGAATCAATCTTGTTGTTGTTGGCTTATGTCATGATAATAGAGGTGTTTTGTGGTTGCTAACATTTTGGAGGCAAATTCAAGTTGCAAGCAAATATGTTTTGTCTATCTAGACCTCTTGGAGTTGTACATGATGAAGAAGAAAGTTCATAATGGATTTTGGTTGTTTTAGTCCAAAAGCAGGGCAAGTATACTAAGTTAGTAAAGGTCACTGTTTTTTCTCTTTTTTTTTTTTTTTTTTGTACAGCAGCCAAGTTTATTGATTGTAAGCATTAAGAAGGTCATTCAATTGGTCCTAATCCAGTATTTTAGGGATGCTTTAAATGCTTGTCTATTAATGTATTTGTTTGATCGTTGGTTGCAATTTTTAAACATTCTCTGGTAATGAATGTATGTTTTGGAATTTACAAAACAGCTTACAATCCTCTCTGTTTTTTCCAATTCTCTTAAGTTAGAACTCTGTTTTTCATTGGGCACTTGACAAGCAAAGTTCTTACAAGCGGGCCCTTCGGCCGGGTGTCCTAAAAGCTCTAATGGGTGTAAGCGGGCCAGAAAGACCACTCTAATGGATGTCTCGGCCCGAAGGAAAACCGGTGGATATATATAGCAGGAAGTATTTTGATATCAGAGTACCCTAAAAAACAAGAAACATTCGCTTGAATGGCGGGCTACTGTGAACCAACCAATATCCCCATGTCACGATCTACGAGTCATTGCTCTACTCCGCATGGCTCCGCCTGTTCCCTGTGGTTGCTTACATCACAAGAAAGGGATATTGCACAAAAAAACTTTCAACTCGAGATATATCGAATTAAAAATAAAATTCATTGATTGGTTTTTTTCTTAGATGTTTGTTGAGGAGGTTATGGAACTTCTGGAGTTGACTTCGCTAAGGGAAGCACTTGTTGGATTGCCTGGCGTCAGTGGGCTCTCAACTGAGCAGAGGAAAAGGTTGACTACAGCTGTGGAGCTTGTTGCTAATCCTTCGATCATATTCATGGATGAACCAACCTCGGGACTTGTTGCCCGAGCAGCCACAATTGTGATGAGAATAGGAACGCGATTTATACGGGCCGGAGCGTGTTTGTACCATCCACCAACCAAGCATTGACATATTTGAGGTTTTGATGAGGTGAGATTAAACATCTTTTTCTCTCCAATGTAGTATACATCAAGTTCTTAATTATGTATATATATATGAATTAAGAACTTAAACTTATTGCCATATTGTAGCTGATTTTGTTGAAACTTGGAGGCGAACAAATTTATGTGGCTCCGTTAGGACGTCGTTCTTCTGATCTTACCCAGTACTTTGAGGTATGTCTAATACACAACAAAAGAGACACAAAACATAATATATTTATTTTTAAATCACGCTAGAAGCTTGTTTTGTTTTTCCATTTAAGGGAATTGAAGGTGTGCCTAAGATCAAAGACGGATATAATCCTGCAACTTGGATGTTGGAAGTTACTTCAGCTGCACAAGAAGCTGCTCTTAATGTTAACTTCACCGAACCGTACCGAAATTCCTAACTGTATAGGTGAAAGAATAAAATTATATTTTCTAATCATAACAAAAATTGTCAAGTTAATGAAAAAAGTTTGTAATATTGATTAACGCCATTTCGGTAACTGATTTAGGACAAATAAAGCAACGATTATGGAACTAAGTATACCTCCAGCAGGCTCAAAGGATCTTTACTTATCTACAAAATACTCACAATCTTTCTAGACTCAATGTATAGCTTGCTTATGGAAACAACAATGGTCGTACTGGCGTAGCCCAGCATATAGTGCAGTTAGACTTGTATTCACGACATTCATAGCTATATTGTTCGGGATGATATTTTGGGATCTTGGCTCTCAAAGATATATGTTGATAATCACATCTTCAGCTTTTCAAAAGTTCAATTTTTTCGAAGTGATTGATTTGCCAGAATTTTGTGGCCCTTTTTCTAGAAGGCAGCAAGATATTTTTAATGTCATGGGGTGTATGTATGCTGCCGTGATATTTATCGGAGTGCATAACGGCAATGCAGTGTAGCCAGTAATTGCTGTTGAGAGAATGGTTTTTTACCGGGAAAGAGCAGCCAGTTCAGCCAGTTCACCTTCTTATATTTCATTTTCTATGGGATGATGAACGTGGCTATAACTCTAAACCCGAGCATTGCAGCCATTTTTTTGCCTCTTTTCTATGCAACTTGGAACATTTTCTCCGGTTTCGTCATCCCCCAGTCCGTAAGTACCCATTTCTTAGTACTTCTTTGATCTTGTATATACAACTGATGTGAGATGGAATGATGGGTCATCCTACACCAGCGCTCTAACATTAACTACATGCATTCGGTACATGAGATACTTTCTCTTCGTCTGATGGGGAATGTATTGTTGTTGTTTCGTGACAGAGTATTCCCGTTCGGTGGAGATGGTATTATTGGATTTGCTCGTGGCTTGGACATTGAATGGATTGATTACCTCTCAAGATGGAGACCTGAAAAACAAGCTTGAGTCAGGGGAAACTATTGAAGAATTCGTTAGAAGTTACTTTGGATTTAGAAGAGATCTGACAGGGGTAGCTGCCTGTTGTCGGGTTTGCTCTACTATATGGATTCATTTTTGCCTTAGCAATTGAGGCATTCAACTTCCCAAAAAGAAGATTTTTTTTTTGTACACTTCTGCAACTATTCATCATTCATGTAATTTTGAAGCTTAAATTTCATGAAATCCTCTTCCTTTTCCAGATCCTCTGTGTCCAATAGTACTAACTAACAATGAAGGAAATAAAATTTTAAGCAAGTACTATTACATGAAAAAGTTTCCTCAAATTCCTATGGAAACAAACTGATTATGCCAAGCTACTAAGTCGCTCCCGCCGCATATTATTTTACATTTAAGACTCGGACATTCTCTCCTACACTGCAGAACTACAATCGAAAATTTCAGGTCAACAAAAGAAAAATAAAATAAAATAAATCATCAATATCTCAGTTTCCCAAGCTATCCAGAAAGCCTTGCAACTCTCTCAATCCTTCAGCCGAAAAGCTCCTATGAACTCTAGTGCGGGGAAGAACCAAATTAGGAGGAGGCTGAGACTGAAAACAGACCACTACAACAGCTAAATTGTCCCCACTCTTCCTCTTCAAAGCCTCGTCAATCAAATCCCTGCTACACATTACAGGGTCATTATGTTCTTGGAGCCTCCTTCGAGCAAAATCCACAGCATTTTGACTCCTAAACACATCCCAGATCCCATCACATCCGATTATGAGAAACTCATCTTCTTCAGTTAGTTTTCTGGTCATAAGCTCGGGCTCTGCACTTAATGGGCCATCATCTTGGGCTTTCATTCCTTCCAAGTGCCAATCACCCAAAGCCCGGGCCACATTTAGTTGCCCGTTTAGGTACCCATCGTAAACATACCCTCCAGATGATTCAATACGTTTCCTTTCTTTAACACAAACAGGTTTATGATCCCTTGACATCTCAATTGCTTTTCCACGACGGCATAAAACTGCTCGGCAATCTCCAGCATTTGCCACCACTAATGACCTGTCATTTTAAAAAATCAATATCATATTAATTGTAATACAGAAGATGGAGATAAAGAGCACAAATATTTATTCAACCTTCCAAGAACCACAGCTGCTAATGCTGTGGTTCCAGAAGAAAGGGTTGAGTCTAAGGAGCAAGCTTCAGCAAAGGCAGTATCGGTCTGGAGAAATGCTGAGGAAATAATCCTCTCTATATCAGTAGGGAAATATTCATCTTCAATGATGAATTTTGGTAGATGATAACAGGCAAAATCTGCAGCATGTTTTCCTCCATGGCCATCAAATACCTGATAATAGACCGATAACAGTTGCATTTAAATGAACAAAAGGTCAGGAAAGACAAAATCAGGGGTAGTATAGATAAAAATCAGTTTGGGAGATATAAGACTTGCCCCGTAGAAGGCACTAGGCCCTTCAGAAAGATTCTTGAGCCCATTATCACCCGTTAAACTGTCAACACAAACATACACATCTTCCATTTTTGTACGGAATCCAATGTCAGATGATGCTCCAGAGCGTATAATCGGAATGAAATCAGACTCATGGTCCTCTATATCTAGTCCAGGGTTACCAGAGACATCCAAGGTATTTGTCTTCATCTGTTCAATTTCCAGTTGAAAGTTAAAACATGCAAGTAGGATACATTTGTAACATATCTAGGCAAACTTGAGGAACCAGAAAATAAGAGTTTGTAGAACCAGTTAGTCCAAGTGATGTAAACCAAAAATATTCTAATAACAAGGGATTTTTAAAACTGTTCTCGATCAACAATTGTTCCAAATACAGAAGCAAATTTACAACCGATTGAATTGAATTACAAGAACCATACTTGTCAATGTTAGCATCTTTATGTCAATTATAGTTTCTACCAATTAAGTTAATGGCTTGACTAATAGTTGAGTTCATCAATTTACCTTGAATACCGTGAACCCAAATCGCCAATTACTTCAACACACTCTATCACAAAAACTACACCAATAAATAACAGCCCCAGAAACTTTACTTGAATAAAAGGTAATAACAGCATCTAAAGACCAAAATATATTTCCATTTTTATCTAGTTTTCGGAGCAGTAGCAGAAAAATAACAAGATAAATAAGGATATTTAAAGGAAAGTATCAAGCAGTTTAGACAAACTATCAACTCAAAATGATGATTGAACCCCAAAAAAAAAAAAAAGATCATAAGGTAAAAACCATGATTCAACACTCGTCAATGAGGAAGGCTGAAGAGGAAAGACGAAATCAAAGAAACTTACTAGAGAGGGATGGCGAACAAGCGATTTCTTAGGCAGCGCAGTAGTAGCTCGATCAGTACTATAACATTGCCGATAAGCAGAAGCGAGTGGATTCGGAGGCCGACCCTCATTTGAGCAGCTTCCGTTAGCAGCATTACCTCCTCCTTTACTGTCCTCCATTTTGCTCAACCATCACATATACCAACAGTATCAGCAATCAACAACCCAGCTAATCTGGAAGCAATCCTTAACCTACAGAACCTTACAAGCTTCAGATCTAAAACTTTCCGAAGCTTAGTTATATGAAACGAGTCGGTGCGAAGCACCTGAATCGAACCAGACGCGAGTCGTCGCTGTGTTGACTCGGGAGGAAATTGATGGAATAGTGAATATACTTAAACCTGTTATTTCCCTGCCGCTTCAAATTGAAAATCGGGCGTAGATTCGACAAATTAGGGTTCTTACGACGCTTGAAACGAAAAGGCTCTCTTCTTCACAAAAGACCTACATGTAAAGAAACTGAAAATTCAAAATATCTAGGGTTTAGAAAACTGCAGGGACGAAAAATGTACAGATTCTTCAGAGTGAACGAAGAGAGAGAGAGAGAGAGAGACTTTGGGCAATTAACACGAGGGTGTTGGTTTGTATCTGAACGCAGAGAGAAACCTGGTCGGTTTCTTTTCCAATGGGTGAAACGACGGCGTACTCTTTCTATATCCGGCTAATAACCGCATATTTTGTTGACTTTTTGTTTATTTTTTTTTAGATTTTCGTAATGGATTTGGTTATTTTCTTAGATTGTTGGCAAAAACGTGATGGTGCTGTCCTCTTCTTGTACTGAAAATTTTGACTTTTTTGCTAAGTTTTCAAGTTAGTCAACGCATCAAATCGCGTCACGTGATAATCATGATTTTTTCATTGCATGAAGAATCTTTTTTTTTCTTTTTTTTTTTTTTCAATGCAAGTACCAAAGCGATAATAAGTATTGTTACATTGTAGGTAATAATAGACAAAAGCTTATTCAACATTCTCTTATGTTGAAGTAGGTCATCTCAAAATTATTTCTAAATTCAGGTAATTGCAATATATAGGAACGGAGATAAAGGTGGCCGGAACAGAAATTACCGGCCATCAATTTTATGAAATTAAAATTTATAAATAATTATTTAAATTTTATTCTTAGATTTATTACAAAATAAAATTGTTGCCCTAAAATTATTATAAATAAATTTTTATTTATATCCATCTTAATTTTCATCTAATATTTATTTTTTATCTGCTAAAAAAATTCTTATAGCTTGGCCCTAATTATATATATATATATTATAATTATAATTATAATTATAATTATAAATAATTTCCTTAAATCAAGTAATTAGTAAGGCAGTGATTCATCCCTTTGTGTATCCAAGCCCAAAGATGGAATGAGACTGACAGACTGACTAGTGAGGAAATGAACGAGTGTTTGAACAGAGTATAAAGAGACTGGGAGAGGAGAGCCACTTGGTCATAATAGATAGTGTTGGTTACAAAACACGCAATATATGACGTCGTTTAGTAAAATTTAACGGAGAAAATTTTAATTTAGATAATTTTGAGATAAAATTAAATAATTAAATAATTATTTATGTTATTATTTTATGATTTATTAATTAAGTAAATTATGTAAATATTTATAAACTCATATTATTTTATCTAAAATTTATTTAAAATCGATCTTTTTACTATTTTTTTTTAAATAAAAAAAATGTGAATAAATTAATATATTTTCCATCTAAGGATCTAAAATGAAAATAAGGAAGAGATCACGAGATGAGTACCTGCAGATCCCGTCTAATGCTTGGAATAATGCTTTTTAGAGTTTGAGAATCAAAATGGGAAGAGTTTGGGTATGGGAATTCAATTGGCCTTATTGGTCCACCATTATTCTTCCTATTTTTATACTGCATCTCTTCTTCCTAATGAATGAGTTTTGCCCAGGTCAAGCGCGATTGTCCAATCGGTGTACCTTTTATCCCATGTTGTAAGGTTCTTGGGCGCCTAATTAATATGTGTCACTCCAATTATTTATCTCTTCTGTCAACTGTCAAATCCCTTCAATTTCGTGCCTCTCTAGCTAGACAAGTCTTATCATGGGGTAAGACGTGAGTTACGAGCCGAGTAGAGGCTAAGTGGCTCTCAATTAAAGCAAAGTTCAGCCTTGTATTATCACGCTCCATATATAATTTAGCCCAATACAGTTCACATCACGATCAATGATCGAAAGAAGAATGCTCCACAAGTATATAATCATATAATATAAAATTTTTATAAAGTAATAATATTATTTAAATAATATTTTAAATTTATTTAAATTTAATAATAATATGTGAAATTAATAATTTATAAAATAATACGTTTTAAAAAAATTATATAATACATATCTAATAAATAAATTAATAATTTCTTAAAACTTAATAATTATGATTTAATTATGAGATATTCTTTATAATGTAATTCAATTATTGATTGCTTTTTCTCTTTAACCTATTATTGGAAGCACAATTTCATTCACATGAGTGCTATTTTGAGTAAAGTTATCAACATAAAAGTTGTAGTTTTTCTATTATATTTCTATGGTCATAAAAATCGATGCATTTGGATATTTATAACAAAAATTATACTTGATTTATCATGACATATTTTTCGTAATATTATGAGAAAATTCGCATGTTGAAATGATTGTGATGATTTACTTGAATTTAAATTTTACATTACTAGGACTAAGGTATGGACTTTCTTTTTATACTCACCAAGCTAACTTTCATATTTAATTTGTTTATATATAGAATAAATTATAAATATCTTAATAAATTATAAATATCTTAATAAATTATTAATTTCTCGATAATTTAATATTTCACTAAATTAATAAACAAATTTAATCTCAACATTATTAATTTATTGAGGTTTTATTATATATGTTGAATTGAATCGTAAAGTTTAGAGGTATCGTTTATTGTTAACGGTAAGGGTGAGCATGTTATTCTAAATCTGATCGAACTGCATATTTTAGCGCGATACGGTTAGTTTCCTCACCTAATAAAATATGTGGTGCCGTGTGCGGGACCCCGAAATACGAATTTCTTTTTTTTTAAAGAATATATGAATTTCATATACTTTGATCATACAATTTAATAATTTGTGATGTTATTAATTATTTTGTTATAAACTTTGATGTTACAATTTGATATTTTGTTTGGATTGTTCCTTGGTTTCTTATATTTATGATTATATTTTGATCATTTTTTTTTACATAAGAGTTGAGATGTGTTAATAACTGAAAATAATTTAATGCGCATAAAAAATTATTGGGAAAACTCAAGTGGCGTGCGTCTTAAGTTTGCCTCCAAGAGAGGAGTAGATACGTAAAATAAAACTCTTGAAAAGAAAAATATGGTGAAGAAGATAATAATAACAATAATAATGTAGTATGAGAAAAGTAGTATGTGTAACTCTTTTTGTAGGAATACAAAAATAATTGTAGAGTATTTGAAAATGGAAAAAGAAGCTCGAATGCAAGCAACGAGAAAGAACAAACAAACAAAAATTGAAAACCGCATATCTCCCCGCCACTGCAACGAAATTCACCATTGTAGTTCGGTACCAAAAAATTAGAAATATGGTGCGGTTTTGGGCTCCCGCACAATAAAATTTTGGTGTAGTGTGTGCCTGAAACCACACTGTGCTCATCCTTAGTTAAAGGTCTATTTCTTTTAAGCTCATCAAACAATTATTTGCAATAGTACCTATTCGTTCAACATTTTAAGATCTCTTGCGAATATTCCTCCACGATTCTCTTGTCAACTGATTATATTAGATGATTGACTCCTCATCTTAACAAAATAAATATAAACTTTGATAGGGAAAATAGAAACAATCCACGAGTTGTACGTGAGGAAATTATTTATAAAACAGGCAATATAATCAAAACTTCTACTTTCCTTTTTTTTTTTGGAGAAATTAGGATGAACTCTCCAACATTTCTACTCCTTGACCCACTTTATTTTTAAAATTAATTTTTCTATTTCTATAGCCCTTCGTCAACCATTGTTAGAGATATTCTTAAATTCTAAATTAGATAAACTAAAATTTATTTCATTTTTAAGTTGATCTTAGGATATTACAAACCAATTTTCAAACCTCATCAAATATCAAGGAAGAAATAGTTTCTGACGAAGAAGGTTGGCGAAATTGAAGAGTGGGAAAATATATTTTTTTCTTTTGATAGAGGAAGGTAGAAGTTGAAAATGTAAAAATAAAAAATGGTTTAAAATAAGTATAAAAAAATTAGTTTGTCAAAATTAGAATTTTAGAGTGTTTACAGGTGGTGGTATAAAAATTTAGTTTGTCAAAATTAGAATTTTAGAGTGTTTACAGGTGGTGGTATTCGACGGTAAAGGGGTTCGTGGAGGTTGTGGTGGTGAAATGTAAGAGTGTGCAGAAAACCGGTCATCCGATTCCCCCAGTCGAAAATTAAACCCATCATCTGATTCCCCTAGCTGAAAATTAAACCAATCACCCGAAACATGCGGGTTTAATATACATTAGGTAGGCTACAAGTTTAGTCTAAACACAACCTGAAGCATTTGGTCGAAAAATAAATTTGAAAAAAAGGGGGCCGAACCCAACCAAATAAAATTAATATTAATATATATATGTTAAGCAATTTATTCTTTATATATACATTCTCATATATTTTAACAAAATTAGTTGATTATTTTTTAAAAAACACTTAACTTTATACTTGTCTCTATAACTATAAGGCTTCACTTTTAAAATGCAATTGTTGCATCTTTAAAGCTGGAATACTATTTATTAAATATCGATCTAAAGTATGTAAGAACATATCATATTAGGCAATACAAGTTCTATGAAGAAATTCAATTAGATAAATTTTTAAATACACTTCCATCATTTGAAATTTAATCAAATTCAATGAGAAATGCATATAAGTGTGCTAATTGCAAGTCAATTTCACTTACAACAGTGGCAAAAAAGAAAATATCAGGATATTACCTAGTAGGTTTCAATCCTTCTCAAACTCACTCCAAAAATAGTCTCTTGGTTGCCTCATTCAACAACATTCTTGCATGAAATTAGGTGAGATATTATGTTTTTTTATTTTTTATTTACAAAAAAAAAAAAACCGCTCACTAGCGAGTTTAAGCCCAACCCAACCCAAAGATTTAACCGGTTTCTAAGGTATTTGGGTTGGTCGTAGAAGTCGCCCAAACCCGAGCCACCCCGCCAATGCACGCCTCTAGTGAAATAGTATAAAATGGGAAAATGGTTTAAAAAATAAAGGTGAATGGTGTGAAAATAAAAATTTTACATTAAAAAACAAATGTTTGGTTAAAATAAAAGAAAATGTTGATTTGTAGTAAATTTTAAAATTTTAGATTATTTTATACTGAATTAGGGGGCTTATTATAATTAAAGTTTCAAAACAAAGTCTTTCATTATAATTATCTCGAAGTTATGGTATTCATTATAATTATCTCGAAGTTAGAGTATTCATTATAGATATAAAAGTTTAAGGTGTTCATTATAATTATCTAAAAGTTTAGGAATTCATCATATCTTCCTTTTTTTGGACTAATGAGAAGATTTTATTTCAAAATAGAAGAATTACAAATTAGATGAATTGTTACAAATATATATACTAAGAATAAATTCAAAATGGATGCGGAGGGCATACACTCATCTGGTAGGACTTTGGATCTTGATATTTGTTTAAGAAAATAAACCACTAAAATCTAATCAAACAATCCTCTCTTTTTATTATTAAAAAAAAATCCAAAATTTGGTAATAAAAACATAATCTAATACTATCCAAAGAAAAGAATTTAGCAACAATACAATAAAAAATGTTTGATTTTTCATATTCTCTATAATATGCTTTAAGGTTGAGAAGACTTAAACCAACAAAAAACTTTGTGATTGCTCTTGAGATCAAAAAAACTTTTAAGGGTGGACTAAGTTGAGAGGAGAAAACCAAATAATCATATTATTAAAGACCAAAATTTTAGAAAAAACTTAAAGGAGATTTAAAAAAAAAAAAAGGACTTGTGTCATCGCACTCTCAAGCAATGACTCGAGTAAAGAGAGTGGTAAATAAGATTTTTAGAGATAAAAAAGTGGAAAAAGAGGGAAAAAGACGTTGAAACCTTTGCTTGATTCGTGGGTCACTTAATAAATTTATAGGTTCATACCCAATTTATATTGAAATGCTTGCAAGATGGAAACATGGAGTGTAATGTACATCATCATTTTTTGTTGCACTCCACTTCCTTTTCAGATTTATTTACCTATTTATTTCAATAATTATGATCATATAGAAAAAGAAAAAAAAAATATGTATACAGTATTCATATGATCACATGATATACTAAATTTCATCATAATCACAAACGTCATACTTATATGATAATTGATATAAAATATTGCAATAATATTTTTAATTTTTATTGTGACATTTAATATGCCACATCTCATATTAATACAAAAATATCTGTCATAAACACCCACCATATATATACTCATATTATCAAAACCATATGAAATATAAGGTAAAAAGTGAAAATTGAATTATGAGTATCGAATTTGAGAGTATATTCCGGCACTATTTACCCCTCCATCACATGCACCAGTATTCTGCCATGGGCCCTCTTTCGGGATCTCCCTAGTATATTCCTTCGGCCCTCTCTTCTTCACCATTGCTCTAATTACTCAATCTTTTCTATTCCCATCTTTTATCACTCGCTTCACGAATATCTCCACCTTCCCATGTTGTACTTCTTTTTGTCTTCTTCCTACTCCTATACAGCTCTACATTACATTATAATTAGTAACTTCATTCAAGGCATGATAATCGACATAAAATTGCTAAGTGTCATCCTTCTTTTTAACCAATAAGACATGAGAAAAGAAAGGGCTTTTGACTCGGTCGAATAACCCTAGAAGCGAGCATTTTGCTTACTAACCGCTCCATCTCTAATTTTTGAAAATGGGGGTGGGCAGTGTATTAATTGGTCTCGAACACGAAAATAAGTGAATTTTGTGATAAAAAACCTGAAATAATGGCAACCCCGTATGGCTCGGCAAACACTATAGTAAACCTCTCTAAGAGGTCGGTGACTGCTAAAGAAAGAATGGTCGGGGTAGTGGGCAGTTTCGGGATAATAGTTAACGAAAAGAATTACGTGATGCCATCCGTTTGTGTAATATCTATGTCTTTGGCATGCACTTTTCTTGATACTCAGTGCATATTGAGTAACGGCAAGTGGGACAATACCAATTCTTGATCAGATGTAACCACTTATTCTTCAAGAATTTATTGGCTTGAGGAAATCCAATTATGAGTTTTCCCTTCTCCAATGTAGTGTAGTACCATCATTGATTTCTTCAACTCAGACTGGTCAAGGAGTGGAAGAATATGCTTTGGGGAACGTGTCTTACCTCCTCATACTACAACACAAACAACCTCATTACAATTCTCTACACATTGAGAACTAATTGACCGGGGGTAGTCTCCATGTGTATAGCAGGGATTAGAGAACTGTGTGAAGGGTATCCTGAAGCCCTAGGTGAACATGTCCATATAGACGATAGTTCGCTTACCATCCGTGTCCACCGAAGATATTCGTTCGTATTCCTTAGGCACACGAATGTTAATGCATGACAACACGTTGTTTTCGATAAAAATATGGAAACGGTCACCCTCACCAAAGGTGGAGAAGGTCATCCTCGTCAATGCTAAAAAAATGAAAATAAAAATAAAAATCCTGAATCCGGCACTCCATCCGACTTGGTAAATAATACTGTCAAATCTTGGACCTAAATGGATGTATAGTACTTACTCCTTGCAAATATCTGTATATATCGAGAAAGTTATCTACAAATATTGTGTAGAGAAGGAGAGAGAGAGAGAGAGAGACGGGTGAGGAAGAAATCCCATTTCTTGATTTTTCTAGTACGACCAAGATGATGATAGAGCACGGTGGAAGTGAAAAATGGAGGGAAGAGATGAGTGAGAAAGTAAGGGATGCATGTGAAAGCCATGGTTGCTTTGTATTGGTGTGTGATGATGAAGACAAGTGTTGTAATAATAATAATGTTGGTATGCCCAGAAATCTTTTTCTTGAAAGAATGTTGATGGGCCATGAGAGATGTTTGATTTGCCTGAGGAGCTAAGCAGAAACATACGATCAGCACAAAGCCTTATTCTAGCTACTCAGCCAATTGCCCTATCATTCCCTTGAGTCAAAGCTTTGGCATTGAAGATACTCCACAACTCGAAGTTGCCAAGGCTTTTGCTGACATCTTGTGGGTCCCCCATGGAAACCCTAACTTTTGGTAACTAACTAGTGATTTTTGTTTACTTGAATTATAACAATTAACAATTCTTGCAAGCGATCATCTCAGATATATGTGTAGCGCAGTTGATTGATAGGATGATATTTCAAGATGTTTGATAGTCCTTGTCAAAGTTTTGAGTGTTTCGAAACACCCGTTGCTGTGCAAGCGGGCATGTGATTTACTATATAATATGTCTGACATGTTTCATGCATGCAACATCTGATTAATGTTTTAATTGGTTTCTTTCTATGGCTTAATTGATGTGATAGTGAGACTATGAACTCCATGAGCAAGAAGTTGAAGGAACTAGGTTTAATGGTGCTCAAGATGATCTATGAAAGCTTTGGAATGCGTGAAAGCTACTTCGAACTGCACGTAGACAGCAACTTGACTACCCTTCTATGCTCGATGAAGTATAAAGTTCCTGATCACCACAATCATGGTCACTCCTCAATTGGGGTCTAGTAGCTCATACCGACAAAAATGCCCTCACCATTTTGTGCCAAAATGTGAAGTCCAAGGTCTTCAAGTCCTGTCAAAACAACGCAAGTGGATCCCACTCCTCGTACCCAACGGATCATTCATCGTCATAATCGGTGATGCACTCAAGGTAATTAGTTATGAGTAATTAGTGAGTGAACATGAGACACAATTTAATCGTTAATCACACCAATCATAAGTCAATATATCATCGTTTAGAATTTGGGAAAGTTATTTATAGATTATTTATAGTTATTTAAGTCAATATAACATAACAATTTGTATCTCTTTATATTTTTAAAAATTATCAATAGATTTTTTTAATTTATCTTAAATTATAAGTAGATTTATTTAGATTTATATTAGGTTACAAGTGGTTCCTTTGAAGTTTTAAAGGTTCATCTATCTATCTATCTATCTATATATATATATATGTATAGTTATTACAAATTTAAATTAGTGAGCTAATTCTTGAAGTAAACACAACGATTCCAATTTGCTTTAAAAAAGAAAAAAGAAAAAAAATCTCATAGAAGGCAAAAAAGGCTTGGGCACCAGCTAACCGGACTAGGCTTGGGCTACAAGATCCGGTTTTGATGACTAGATCAGACGTAACCTTTGGTCCAATATAATTTTAGCCCGGAAAAATTGGGCCTAATTACTGACCTTTCTTCAACCCAAAATCCGATTTCCCGGAAAACGGAGTGAGGAATCAAAAGCCGGCGTTTGTCGTATCAACGCTTCGCGGAAACAGAGATCAAAGGAGTGATCGCTCTGACATGGCGGAATCCGACTCGGAGTCCAACTCGCCGAGTCAGCTACTTCCAATTCTTGAACCCCTCGAGTCGGCCGGTTTCTTCGAAGCCAGAAATCCCGAAATTCCTGCCTCAGGCAAGCTCGCCGCCGGCATTTCCTGGTGCATCGCCTCCGTCAGTAGTTCCGACCACGAATCCGGTGCCAAATCAAATGGAAACGTAGATGAAGAGAGCGAAATGCAAGTAACCTCCCTTCTCTCTGCCTCTACTGTTCGTTTTTGCTTGCTGAAGCAAAACCGGTGGCATTGTAGTTATTGGTGTAGTACGCTAACCGTTAGGAATTGGTTTTGTTGACGCAGCGAAGTATTCGAGCGCATAGAGGAGGATCTAAGACTGATTAGATGTCCGTTTCCTCTTCAGGCTTCGAATGGTGGACATATTCAAGCTGGAGAAGCTTTCCCTGTTGTACAATGGCTTGCCGAATACATTAGAGCAAGGCGTGTAGATATAAACTACGACGAAAAGGAAATCGATGTGGAGCTGCTTCAGGATGAGCACGATAACGTAGAAATCCAATTAGGATTTTGAAGTGCAATTTGGATGAATTGGTTAGTGCGTAGTTCTTCGTTTTTTCCTTCAATATATTTGTTGTTTAGTAAAATTGAGATGCTCATTATCGTCATCATGATTTTTTTCTTGCCTTTTTCCGTTGTTGAAGAATCCAAGCGAGGTTAGCGTTTTGGAAGAATTGCAGGATTTGAAAGAGAGAATCGATGAGGACGAAGCTGATACTAAGGAATTGTTATCGCTGGCAAAAGGTCCTCTTGTTCTAGATTATTTTTTTCTTATATAAATTCTTTTCATGTTGTTTTGAAATTCTCTAGTTTCTCTCTGGTCTGGCATCTACTGTGATTTTTTGAAGCTAAATTTTTCTAAGGTTCATATCAGGATCTAGAGCAGCAAGAATCTGAATTCCAGACCATATGTAACACAAAGCGCTCTGAATTGCAAGCTGAGATTACAGATTTAGAGGAAGAACTAGAAACAGGATTTGATAGCAGGAGTCCCTCTAACAGCTTAGATGATTCTTTGACTGATGCTATGGAAAAGCTTAATCTAGGAAAGAAGGTACAATGTCTTCCTTGAAAGCAGTTATTCTCTTGAATGTGAATCCATGTTCTACTGGAGGTGAGTCATGATAAGAAAATCCAGTAATAATTGAAATCGAGCAGTCTTTGGGAGTTAAATTATTTTTGTATTGTGGGAAATATAATTGATTTTTATGTACTTATATAGGGTTTTCTTATTTTAGGAACTTGCAACTAAGCTGAGGGCAATATTATCATTAAAGTGGCTGCTTGATGATGTACCGGCCCAATCAGAACTCATCCAATATGTTTTTCTTCTTCTATTTCCATCTCTTCCTACTAAATCTCACTTCTGCATTGAGATGATTTTGAATTTGTTCTTTCAGTTATATTTTTTTGGATTAGTAATCCACTTCCACTTAGCTCATCTAGTATTCTTCGAGTTTAGGAGCAGTGCGTGACAAATTCTTTATCTGTTTGCAGTTCTTGCAAACTATAATGAACTTTTTGACAATCCTTTACAGTAATTTGATGCAATTTTCTCAAACTATGTTTTGCTTTTATTGGCGAGGGATAACAAAATCATTGTAGAGTGCAAGAACTTTTGGATCTATTGCAAGCTTTTTGAAAATATATGCTCTTCTAATTGTCCTCCGTCTGTAGGTATGAGCGTTGGTTTTCAGAATTATACGTGTATATTCAGGTTTAAGAGCTCTTAGTCTGTCCTTGTCTATACTGTTTGCTAAATTTAATTCATTTCACTGTATTTTGCTCGAAATGCAAAGTTTGTACTCTATCTTTGCTATCACACAGGGAAAACTTGGGCAGACACGTAAATACTATGCTGACATACAAGGCACTTTTGGAGATTAAAGAATTAATGTTCAAGGAAACATCCTTGTTGAATTCCACAAGTGTGACAGGTACAGATCAATAAACAAATTAAACAATAATTCTAATGTTCTGGCTGAATGTTACCTCACTATTTACTAACTTCTACTGTCACCATCTCTGTAGTTCCAAGATGCTATTACTAGTGCAGCCGGTCGAATGAAACTTATCGATTCTATGGAAGGAATTTTGTAAAGGGTATGCAACAGGTAAACCTAATAATTAATTTCTCAGTCCTGGTAGATTGTCAATTTTTTTTTAAAGATGTAATCAAATGCCCTAAAGTTAAATTTTTTTTTGCAGAAGCTGGAAAAGGTAGAACTCGGGTTCGAACAAGAGCAGAAGATCTGCAAAGCTTTCAAGGAGAGATATGCTGCAGCCATCGGGACCGATTGGAGGTTGATCACCTTAATAATAAATAAATAAATTTAATATTATTACACATAAATATAAGTTAAACCGTAAATAAATAATAATCAAATGCCCTAAAGTTCAATTTTTTTTGCAGAAGCTGGAAAAGGTAGAACTCGGGTTGGAACAAGAGCAGAAGATCTGCAAAGCTTTCAAGGAGAGATATGCTGCAGCCATCGGGACAGATTGAAGGTTGATCACTCTAATAATAAATAAATAAATTTAATATTATTACACATAAATATAAGTTAAACCGTAAATAAATATACTTAAAAATTAAAAAAAAAAAAAAAACTCATACTCTACGACTCGTTGGGATTGTGAAGGGGCCATAGAGAAGTTTATTATAGTCTTCTCTATGGCTCGATGGCCCCTTCACAAGCCCATCGAGCCGTAGAGCGGTTTGTAATAAACTACTCTACATCTTGAGGATATTAAAAATCTCACAAATTAACTATTATTCAATCAAATTCCATAAAAAAAAAACACACACACACAAGAAATCAATATTTCACATTTTGAATCACAATTCAGTCAAATTCCATAAAAAAAAACAAAACAAAACCATAAGTTAAGTTTCAAGTCACATACCCAATTGCTCGAAGTAGATTTTCCAGCAATAGATTCCACTGCCGCTTTCAAGCTCTTCACAAGTGAACTTGGAGGATTATTTTCCTTCTTCCTTTTTTCATTAACTTCCCTCACATTTGCATGAGTAAGAGCCATCAGGCAGATTAATAGTTGCGAGATAGACTTTCAAGGTTTATGGGGTTTTTATGAGATGGGCTACGAATGGATATTCTGGTTTTCAAAATAAAGGTTCACGAATTGGTCGGATTCCTTCTTCAACGGTTGTATATTCTAGATAAGCATTAATGGAGTTTTCAAACCATATATTAATGGAGGGAAGAAGAAGGAATGTTGTATTTTTATTTTTTTAATATAATTTGAAAAAAAAAATGATAAGTATGTTTTATTAGTTAAGAGTATTTTAATAAATTGTATATATTTATGTTTTTTTATTTAAGTTATAAAATAAAAATAAGTCATTTCATGTATATATAAAGGGATTTATTTTTTAGATTAGACTTTTAATTAGGTCATTTTCTTCGATTCTCACTTTTTAAAATAAAGTTCCAATTGAGTTAATTTCATAAATACCCTCTATCGGTAACTATGACTAACCAAATTAGCATGCTCAGCGCAAAACTATAACCCAATCTCGTAAGTCGTAGCCGTAGAATTTCTTTCATCACTGTATTCAGGCTTTTCTCAGAAGTCCGAATCTCCTTCCTTCCCGCCTCGCCGCCTCTTCTTTACCGGCCACACAGCTCGTCATCGCCACCGCCGCCGCCTCCTAATCCTTGGAGAGATCAGTAATGTTAATTTTTTTCTCTACTTCATCTTCTCATCTTTTTCTTTCCATGTTTTCTGATTAGGAGTTTATTTACGATACGGAATCAAGCTGAGATTTATGTCTGGTAATCGATCTCTATAACATGCTCTGTTTAGTTTCATCGAGCTGATCGAGATGGTATCTCGATCACCAACTGTTTGATAAAATGCCTGTGAGAAAGTTGGAGCTGTTTTTCCCCTTCATTTTTCTTTTGTAATCTATATCTATCTTTATAGGTGTTGTTAAAGAAAGTTGGAGAAAATGACTAAGGGTATGATATGGGCCACAGCAGAGGATTTGGCAAGGAACAGAGGGAGAGTAATTTCTCTTTATCGCGAGATATTGAGGAGCCTGAATTCTCCAAAACTGCCTCTTAACTTGGCTGCAAGGCTTGCTAAGAAGGCAGAGGTTCGAGCCATCTTCATGTTGGGTTCAGAAGAGAGGTCTCTTCACAACATAGAGGACCTCATCGATGCTGCCAACTACTCTCTTTCCCTCTTAAGGAAAGGAGAAATCCCGAAATACATCCAATAGAACAGTAGGTAACGAACTGCATACATACTTTTATGTCTGAATGTTCTCATAGCTTTCATCTATTCAATGTGACTAACTCATAAGTCCAAGATGAAATTGTCTTATACCAAGTTATAAGGATTGTCAAAATGTTTTGATTGTCCGGTAATGATTCAATTTTCATGTAGATATGAAGGGCCGAAGCATATGTTTAATAGGTAAGTGTCGGTGGGAGGTGCTAGACCCATGTCTCGATATCGGTCTGTATGAATTTAGCTGCAAGGCAGTGCAGGGTGCTGCAACTAACTAATCGGATCGATCATGAATATCAGTTGAATCGTCTACGAGCCAATTTGCTGACATTTCTTGGTCGTGACCATAGCTCTAGCTAATGTTCATGTGCTTGAAGATTGAATTTGTTATTTTCTCTACTAGTTCCTTCATTTTCCTATGATACTCTTCCGTCACATCGTTATATGTATACACACATGCGTTGAATATTCTGTTAATGTTAAATTTTATTAATTTTCTTATCTATGAGAATTGTCCGTAGATTACTCTTGCAATTTTCGATCTAGTTTTTAACCCATGCACGAATTACTTCCTAATTTTACTACATTGAATATTATCTTATAATAGATATAGTTTGTATTATATAAATAATACATACTATCTAATATAAAGTATCTTATTCACAGATATTTTCATTCTGTTAGGTGGATGATCAAAATGAGTGTTATATTTAAATTTTGAACTTTCAATTCATTCTATATATGTGACAGAATAAAAATGAGTTAATTAAGATTTCCTTTTAATTTAAATGACCTGAAAACAATTAATATGAAAAAAATAATTTTTATAAGAAAATATATGTGTACAAAAATTATAAAATAAACTCCTCACCTTCCCTCCATTGTATCACAACACAAAAACATGTTCATCACGTAATCATCTTCTTCAAAAACCCATCTCTATCTTCTTCATCTTCTTATTCATCTCTTATCATCTTCATCTCCTTATTCATCTCTTATCATCTTCATTCTTCATCCCAAAATCAATAACTCATCATATGCTTGAAAACTAAAATCATTGTTCGAACTAAAAAATCCGAATATTGTGGAGTTAAAGAAAAGGCAAAAGGATGATTCACCGGAGGAAGCAATGAAGGATAGTAAGCAACCTAAGTTAGCGCTGGAATCAATGGCCGAAAGGGACCAAGCTTCACCAAAGGTAAATTATAGAGACTTTAAAATTAGGGCATTTTTCTTTTTAAAAAATAATGTTTTATATATATTTTGGACTGAAATTTGTGCGATTGGATTGAGTAATCAGAGTTTGAATTGAAATTTTAGTGAAAATGATGAGTTAGCAGGTATAAAACTTAGGCATTGAGCATTGAGAACAGAGACTTAGAAGTCTTTGACCTCAGTGCTCAATACTGGATGGGTTAGTAAGACTAAACCCATTGTGCATCATGCATTGAGGTCGGATACTTCCAAGTCTCTCATCTCTCAAGTCGATGGCTTGATGAGTACTTTCAAGATCCATCAAACATAAAGATAAGGGAATCAAAGACTTAGAAGTCTATGTTCTCAATTTTTGATGCCCGATAGTTAAAAAGACTAGAACCCTTGAGCCATCAAGTATTAATGGTTTAGTTTAAATTTTAAATCTTTTTAATTGCTTAGCTTATGATTGTCTATATTAATCTTTATTTTTTTTTTCATTTTAAGATAAAGAACTTGCAATCCGTCGTGAACTTACCCATCCTCAGTGAAAAAAGATGTATACAAAGCCTGCCATTCTATAATATAAAAGAAAAAAATGGTGGTTGTTGATATCAAGGGAAAGATTACCCCACGACAATTGGAGATCAATTGGAGATATTTAGGAGTACTTGCTCAGGACACTTCTTTGATTTTTATGTCCTACTTAACAAATCTGACCAAGTTGTGAACTATTTCATTATCTGACGAGTCGAGTGCATGAAGAACAATGAGCTGTGCTTTATTATCCGAGGGAAGCCTATACAAATCAGTCTAAGGGAGTAGGCTCTAGCGACGGGGTTGAAGTGTCACGCTTATCCTTCTGACTCAATGGGCACTCGGTTAATAAAAGACAACCGATTATTATAGAAGTATCATAGTGGGAAACATATCTGAGCTTCGGATCTAGCAACGAGGTTCAAAATTGATGAATGGAGTGACAAGGACAACGACATTGTCAAGATGAATCTCGTATAACTTCATTGAGGTAGTCATTTGTTCTCAAGAGAGGAAGATTTTGATCTAACCCTCTACCTTTGCCATAACAATTAATTTGGTAAGGTTTAAGAGCTATCTTGAGGGAGAGTTTCTTTTGAGAATACAATTAAATCATTGAAGAAAGATATATAAATGAAGGCAACTACAAATCGAGCTCGAGAGAAGGAATAGAAAGAAATATACACCTTAGTAGGTTTTCTGCTTGGTTTACAAGTTAGATTTTTTGTTTAACTTGTATTTCGTATTGATTGATTGATTGATTTATTTATTATCAATTTAAGTTTGATTTGTAGTATTCCATTAACTATGAAGTTATGGACTTATGAATCCATTCTATACTTTGGATTCCGAACTAGAATGCTGGTGCATGATGATATCTTATGTCCTAGATTTTGATTTTAAAATGGAAGGAGCCGCCAATATGTCATGATAAGAAGAGTGGATAGGCCGAGAAGAGGTAAGCATATGATTCATTAATTAGTTAATCTCCTTTAATTCATCATATTTGATACCGTGATTTAAATTTATTTTAATACATGTGGTTATCCATGGAATATTAAAACAAGGAAGAAGAACAATAAGAATATATGTAGGAGCTGGAACATTTTTTGAACTAGGAAGATGAATTTGTGGGGCAGTTGAAAAGGGAATTGGATGAGGCTGAAGAAGAAGAAGAAAAACTATTGTTAAAAGAGGAAGAATATGAAGATGATGATGAAGAAGAAGAAGCGATAGAAGATGAAGAAGAAAAAAGAAAAGAAGAGGAAGAATTTATGGACCCTAAGAAGAGGTCAAGATTTAAGGATCTCTTTTATGCTTTTGAGAAGAGGATGATGGGGAGGATGATGGGGAGGATGATGGGGAGGATGATGGGGAGGATGACAAAGATGTTTAGAGAGATGAATAATAGGTTGGGACATATGGAAAATACTCTAGTGTAAGGCCTTCCCTAATGGCACCCAAAGCATCAAAACGCCATGCATTCAGTGTAGAATATTTTAAATATGTTTCCCTTACTTCAAGAACCAAGTCATCCAATATACGATGTTAGAAATCGGTTTCCCCTACTTTAAGAACTAAATCGGCCCCCCTTTTATTGGCTCTCCCTCCATAATTGTCTTAGGCATTCAAGAAGATGATGTGGAGTTGTATGTGACCGCACCCATAGTAGAGAATGAGGAGGAATGAGGTAGGAGAATGAAATTTCGTGTTGCGGTCTTCATGTCTCCATTTATAGACGTCAGAAAGAAAATAAAATATAAGAAGAAGGCGGGATTGAATGTTGATCCATTTCTTCATGTGCATCCAGATAATTGGAGGGCGATGACTCGGTGGCTCGAGACCGCAACGGACTCGTAAATGTTTATTTCTTGGAACGATTATGTTATTAACTATAAATATTGGTTTTCCCTAATAGGACTAAGGTCCTAGGATTTGAAGCCACAAATACGGTCAAGTTTTTTGAAAGAATACTTAAACTTATAGAGTGGCTAGATAGTTTCATAAGCATTGAAATCCTTAATTGATATAAAGTCAACATTTTGAAAAAATCTTTCTATTTGAAATGTTATTCTTTTTAGTTATAGCACATCGACGAGTACCTATTATTGCTTCGGATGAGAATGAAGAAATTCCATGACGTGCTTGAGCATTTCGTTGCATTCATTGATCGGATCTTCCTTTAGTACATGTAACTTTATTGGGAGGACACTTTCAAGAAGATAAGGAAGGAAAAAATGACAAGTAATGTATTTCCTGAGGGTCTACCGATTCAAAATTATACTCTCGATCATAGGCCTATCAGTAGAGTTGGATTCTAGTATGTAGATTAGCTTTACACTCCATTTAACTATAAGGGATCGCATTGGTTTCCATTAATTGTTGATATAAAAAAGTAGAAAATATTTATACTACATAGTCGGTCGGAGAATAAGATTTATATGGTGAAGAGGGGGAGATTCAGACAAAGCTAAATGGATTATGCACAATGCTCTCATGCCTATTGAGAACTGTTAGTGACGATTGCAAAATTGATCCTTTCGAGGTCAAGATAGTCATCGGGTTGAATGAAAATACTACAGACAATTTAGGGGATTGTGGGGTATACATGCTCAAGTTCCTAGAATTTCGTCATGCATGACTTGATATAATACTTATCAAGAATGATAATATGTTGCTATTCCGACAGCAAATTGCTTGTGCCATTTATCAGAGATATCTAGACTTGTAATTTCTTATCTTTATGTTGGTTTTGATTTTTTCCCACTTTGCAATTACTTATACTTAAGTCTGAAATTTTTTTTGTATATATATTGATCAAGTTTTATTGTTCGCATACTATGTTCTGACTACTTATAGGAATTGAGACTCTGTTGTAGGTAATTTTCCTTGATAAAATGAGATATTTCCATTGTTATGCTGTCTAAATATTTAATGATTTGCCCTTTTTAATGATACAAGTACAATAATAACATATATGAAATATAATGAAAAGTCTCAAATAAGTGTTAAGCATGAAAAATCAACTTCTAAGTCTCAAACCTTAGTATTTATGACCATAATTCAAGTAATTGATGGGTCTTTCAAAGTTCCCATCAAGCATCAAGATGAGGTGATAGACTTATAAGTTTCTTTGACTTTAGGTCGAGAGTTCGATGGGTTCTTCAAAGTTTCCATCAAAGTCTATGTGACCTCATCTTAGGGTTTGATGGGTCCTTCAAAGTCCCCATCGAGCATCAAGATGAGGTGACATAAACTTGGAAATCTCTATAACTCATCTCAAGGGTTTAATGGGTCTTTGAAAGTCCTCATTAAGTCAAAATGACTTAGGGTTAAAATTTAACCTCTTGAACCTTTCTATTAAACTCTAATTATTTTATCTTTCATCTTAAACCTTAGACCTTAAGGTTAAACCTTTCACCTTTATGGTAAAAAATTTCCTCTTAAACCCTAAGTGTTTGATATATCATCTTAAATCTTAAATTTTAAATGTTAATCCTTTCCCCTTAAAGGTTAAACCATAAATCTTAAAGGTTAATCCTTTCACCTTTCACCTAAAAGGTTAACCCTTTCATCTTTCTAGTTAAGACTTTCCTCTTAAGCCCTAAATCAATATGGGATTCTGGTCCATCCTTCCCTAGGTCCAACAACCTAGCTAGATCATCACGAAGACCCTTCATAAATCTTCAAGTATTTAGAGTCTCCATAGCTACCATTTCTAGCGTAAATTGTGCCAAGTGATCAAATCTTCTCACATAGTCATAAACTGACATTGTACCTTACTTGAAGTTTGAAACTCACTTAATTTTTGCTCCACCATTGCCTTGCTATATTTGGAATCAAACAATTCCTGAAACTCAGTTCAAGTCATCTTAGGGATATTCTTCAACTTCTTAACTGCGTCCCACCAAGTCCGCACATCTTTCCTGAATATATATATTTATATATTTTGTGCATGATACCTTCTTTTTATCCTCGATATTAATGTGTTGATGGAAAAATTCTATTGACGCACTCTGTTTAGGAAAGGAGTGTTAGAATTCACTATTGTTTTATTCTTAATAAAAATGTAGTACGTGGGCGTGATAGAAGTAACGATACTTTGAAAATATGGAAACTTAAATTGCGATAATATAAATTGCAGACATATTAAAGATGAAACAAAATGCAGATATGTTAAAGGTAAAATAATTAAAATGTGCATTAAAACAAATAACAATGGTAATTAAAGGGCATTTAAATGAAAAAAATAAAATAAATTAAGCACTTAAATTAAAGGACATTAAAATAAAATACATAAATGAAAAGAGATATTGCATTAAAATAATAATAAAAATTATATTGTAATGAGAAGATCTAACTGACTTACAAGACGAAAGGAATATGATGAAGTGCTCAATGGGTTACACCAATCTTGGATACTGAAAGCTAAGCTAAATTTTACACGGTGGGGTGAGTGTCGTCAATCGGGTTCAACAAACAAAAGGCCTAAAACTCTAATAATAATCCCAAGAGGGATTTCTTTAGGGTCGTAATGTTGGAAGAGTCTTCAGAGTGAGGAGCCTTAGAAGAGAGAAAACACCTTTGGGATGGATGGTGGTGGATTGGTTGTTGTTGTTTGATTGTTTTTGTCTTGTCTTTCTCACTTAGAATGAAGTACTATTTATAGGCGGCGAGTGACCTGGGCAACGAGGCGGTCGAAGGATCCAGACTTTGCCTGAAAAAGCATCTCCGGTTTGGATTTTGCATTTAGTCCTCGAAAAGTCACCCTTTTGGTAATTAGTCTCTTGAATTAGTTAAATTGAACTTTCTATTTTGCAGGCTGGCCCTTAAAATGGCTGAAAATCCTCTTGAATCAGTCAAAGTCCTCTCATATTTTGTAGGTCAATCCTTGACTTTTGTGGATTAATTACCCTAGACTTTATAAAAGTATCCTCTAATTTTGCAGAAATACCTTGGAAGAGCCTAAAAAGGTACCAAATCACAAGGAATATATCCAAAATATACCTTGGGTATGCCAAAATTGGATCACCTAGCATACAAGGGCAGCCGCCCGTATTTCTCAGTCGACCAAGGTCGGTTGTCGACGGCCAGGGTGGCTACCTAGCCGCTGGCAACCCACACTTCTTGGCTACCTAACGGGCTGAGTGGCTACCCATGTGGGTAGGCTACTAGCGGTCAGAGCGGCTGCCATCGACCTTCATTTCTCGTTAGACTAGTCTTCGATCATTCAGTAGGTCGCTAGGTTTCACCTAGTTAAGGTGCCAAAATCCAGATTTTTTGGCTTTTTAACTTATTCTGCAATTACTTGTTAAGCTTTCCTATTAACAAATCTTCAAATGACAAAAATCCATATTTTTGTGTCAACACGTAGATGGTGGTGGGTTGGTTGTTATTTTTTGATTGTTTTTGTCTTGTGTCTTTTTCACTTAGCAGAAGGTGACTAGGATGACAAGGCGGTGGAAGGATCCAGACTTTGTCGGAAAAAAACCTCTCTGGTTCAGACTTTACGATTAGTCCTAAAAAAGTCACATTTTTTGTGGTCAGTCCCTTGAATTAGTAAACCTCGACTTTTTTTTTTTATAGGTTGGTTCTTAAAATTGATGAAAACCCCTAGAACAAATCATATTCATCCATAGTAGTTACCAAATTCAAGTTTTGGAAATCTATGCATATCCTAAGCTTGTCGTTCTTTTTCATAATGGGGACTATGTTAGACATCCAATCAGAATATCTTGAAGTTCGAATAAAGTTGACTTTATGTAGCCACTCTATTTCTTCTTTAATCTTCAAGGTTACCTCGGTAGACATTCAACAAGGCGGCTATTGGAAAGGTTCGTACCTGGTCTTGATCGGCGGTTGATGTTCTACCAACGACCGATTAAGTCTAGGAATCTCGTGGTAATTCCAAGTGAAATAATTAAATAAGCCGATAATAACTTTATCATTTCACCTTACATTTCTATAAACATAAGGCTACTGATATAAACTAGTCGGGGGTCCTCGATTAATCCTAGATTAATTTCTACAAGTGAATCTTATACATCGGCTTTTAAATAATCTAACTATGCTAGGGAAAGGTCAAACTAATCCATTGTTAAACCTTCATCTGGTTTCTCTACTTTGCCATTGAGGTACTCCTCTGTCTTCCAAGCCCAATACTTTCTCTTGATAGCTACTATAGCTACTGTCGGGTCTATCCATTGGGGATAGCCTGTCATGACACCTTTTTAATTCTTAGTTCTATCGGGTCTAGCCAAACAGGAGAAATGTGAGTGTCTTAGTGGCTTGTTTGTCTTATTTAACCAGTTCTTATACATGTTCAGATTTCGAGATTACCCCGATTACCTTGTCACTTGCCTTCATCATAGTAAAGGGCTTCCCCTATGTGCGAGGTAGTTGTGAAGGGTCCCGCCTCGACCTTGACTACCTTGATCTTATCTCCATTTTAGAAGAGCAGGGTCTGATGTAGGGATGAGGGAATATAGGAATGGGAGTAAATCTAATCCCTCCCGATTAAGGTGTTGCACGAAGCAATCATGTCCACCATAAAGAATACGGCTAGAGACAACTTTATTCCTACTATTATCTCTAAAGGCATGATGCCTCGTATTTTTTATACACCGCTATTGAAATCATTAACGGTCTCTTCAGTTAGGGGTAAGTCTCTAAATGACTTATCCATAACCTTCAGCATCGAGAACGACAGGATGTTGACTGGTGTTCCATTATCGACCAGAGTTCGGCTAATCACTACCCTTTCAAAACTTGGATGTAGAGAAGATTAATATTGCACGACCTAGATGGCTTCTTGAAGATTACCTTCTCAAATCCATCGACCACTACCACAACTTTGACTGAGCTGACAATCTCAGACAGTCGTGGCAGTGTTGGTAGTTATAGTCTTATTTGACTTCTTATCCTTGAACTCAAAATTTTGTTGAATCATATGCATATGTAGATTTTCCTATAGTTCACTCTTCGAGATAAAGTATTGTTTAATATTAAATGCCCCTCCGCTTGATTTAGAAGAAATAATTGAAACTAATTTGCTTTCAACGCATGAGGAGGGCTGGATAGCAATGGGGATAACAAAATTATCCTCTTCAATTTCCAGGTTGTGGTAAACGCAATATACATGGTGATGATTGCTCCACTTCTTCATCAATTGGTTCATGATATAAGTTATCTTAAGCAGATAAAGGATTGGGTAAATTCTCGATCAATCTTACTCCCATAAATGTGATCTTTATAATCAAGATTATCAATATTGGCTTCGCTGTTGTGATTAGTGCCAAGTTCTTCCTCCATTATTTCAACATCATAATCACCATGCTCAACATAATCTGTAGTCTCATTCTTTTCATCAACGACACCAACATCACCATCCTCATCACTACCATGATCATAATCATAAAACTTCTTATAATTATAAAGATTATTAACAGCATAATCGGGTACATCATGCCTACGATCGTCATGATTATTAGTAATAGGATCGAGTATGTCTCACCTAAAAAGATCATGAACATTAGGAATGTTAGATAATTAACGACGCTCTTCCCCATATGAATCTCTTTGTGTCTACGGTCAACTTCACGTGCAAGGGAGATTTTTCCTCGTTAGATTGCATGTGGCGGACAAAATCCATCACATTTTGGTTATTTTTTATATATAATGGGACAGACAACAATTTACTCCCTCCCTTGTATGATAGTTTCAATCTAAATTCATCAGGATCAATGTTGATAAAATCATAGACAACATCAAACAACTAAGCATAACTTACAATACATTCAACTGAAGCTCTAGTTGATCTCTCTGTCCTATTTTGCTGCCAAAATACCATGAACTCTCTTTCTCATTTGAGTTCACATTTTCCTTCAATTCATCATTGAAAACAAATCATTACAAAAAAAAAAAAGGTTTTCATTTCTATATAAGGAAAAGAAAAAAAAAACTCAAATCAATAATCTTGATTATAAGAAAGAAATGAATTACACACTATTGTTTGATGGCTCGAAGTCATATAGTGATGCTTGATTACTCGAACCATTCCCCTCATCGAGCAAACT
This sequence comes from Coriaria nepalensis, assembly GCA_027186245.1. Classification (NCBI taxonomy): domain Eukaryota; kingdom Viridiplantae; phylum Streptophyta; class Magnoliopsida; order Cucurbitales; family Coriariaceae; genus Coriaria; species Coriaria nepalensis. The sequence goes on along the minus strand of CP114500.1, from coordinate 3,972,735 downwards.
CAAATTTCCAGAAACTATTACATGCCTCAAATTTTAGCATTTTCTTTGCAGAACGAAACAAAAGCACAATACAAAGATAAAATATCAGTTTCGATTATAATTATCCATCAACGATTCAAAGAGAAATTAATGAGAAAAGCTTCAAATATATCGAATGTCTTTTACAGCTCTCAAGCTACGATTATAAAGCTTGCAAAGAAATGACGAAGGAGGAAAATGAAGATCGAAGAACATATTAGAATTGATGGAAGAATAAGATTGAATTAGAACTGATTTTTTCAATTTCTAGGATTTATTTTTAAAAAAATCGGTTTCTATGGTGCAAGGTTACCGTTAACATTATGTGGGTAAAGAAAAGAGATGAGGGTATTTTCGTAATTTCTCTTGGAGAAGGGTACGAGGACATTTCGTAATTTCAAGTTTTATTAGTTTTTTTAAATTAATAAAAACTAGGAGGCCATTATGTCAAAGAAACATTTATGTGGCTTAGGTTTTTTTATTTTGTTTTCATGTGTGCCTTTTAGAAGATCATCCCTTTAATTAGTTAAGATATTTTAATGAGTTTTTTAAAAGTTATCACACAACAGTTTTTAGTGTGAAGAGTTTGTCGCATATCATGATTTAGTTTTTAAAAACCACGACATGTTGATCAAAAAATGTTTAAGCACAACCTTATATATATATATATATGATATGATTTATTATTTTATTATATTATTATATTATTATTAATTATTATTATTAGTAGTTTAGATTTTATGCCCATTAGTTATTAATTTTCAGGATCAAATTTTATTAGGTCCTTCTGCTAATTTGGGCTTTATAGGAAAATGTTTTTATTCAGTCTTTACTCTCCTTCATCATGTTTAAGCTTTTATCATTTATTTCTTTTTCCATGGTTAATAGATAATCATAATAGAAATATAAATTTGTCTTATTTTATGTATTTTATTTGTATTTTTCTTTCATTTCCTTCTACAACACATAAAGAAAAAAAATTATAAATCTAATGCCCATTGGGTCATCGGGTTATCGAGCCATTCAGCCATCTGTTAGATATCATAAACGTTCATCTCTGGCCTTTAATCTTGATGGCATGAGAGGTACTCTCAAGACCTTTCGAGCCATCGAGTATTAAGGCCAGAGACTTTATAATCCTTTAGTCTAAACCTAAAATCATAAATATTACTTTAAACCCTAAATCTTAGATTCTAGATCCTAGACCCTAAACCCTAAACCTTATATTCTAAATAGTAAACCATAAACCTTAAACCTTAAACTCAAAACCTTAAACATTAGAGTTTAAACCCTAAGCCTTATACTTTATATGTTAAACCTTAAATCATAAACCTTAAAACATTAACTCAAAAACCTTAACAACCTGAACTTTATACTCTTTACCTTAAACCCTAGATCATAAACCTTATACTCTAAACCTTAAACAATTAACTATATAACCTTAAACCTAAATTTTATACTTTATACCTTAAACCATAGATCATAAACCTTAAATTGTAGCTCGATTGCTCAAGGGGTACTCTTCAGATCCATCGAGCCATCGAGTATTGAGGTCAAAGACTTTCGAATTCCTTAATCTAAACCTAAGATCATAAACATTAAAATCTGAATCCTAAATCCTAGATCCTAAATCTTAAACGCTAAACTTTAAAATTTAAATCTTAAATCTTAAACCTTAAACTCTAAACTTTAAACAATAGTCTCTAAACCCTAAACCATATAATCTACACCTAAAACCCTATATTATAAATCTTATACTCTAAACCTTATACTTTAAACATTAAACTCTAAACATTGAACTACAAGTAACCGGCAGTTCACCTATCTGAGACGAAAACCATATTTCAAAAATGGACCCAAACATCCGAGTTATGCGACTACCACCAAGATCAAAAAGGGCATGCAATGTTTATTAAACATCCGGATTCCCATTTCATTAAAAAAATCTTCATCTAAAACTTAAAGTATAATCTGAAAGTAAAAAGAGATAAAGAAGAGGTTCTTCACCTAGCCCAATCACTCCTTCAAGAACTGGACGGTTCTTCACCCACTTCTTTCTTTCCCGGCATCACTGCCTTGCAGTTTCTGAGCTGTTACCCAGCCTCTAACTGTATGTACAAATTTGACAACTCCCTTTTGGATTACAAGCCCTTTAACTCAACTCTTGAGTAATAGCTTGGAGAAGAAGTCAAGAATGGAGAGGGAAATCTTTTTGGGTTTTTTGAAGACACTCTCTCTCTATCTCTCTTTATTGACTTGCGGCACAAGAGGGCTGAATGAGACTCTCTTGGGAAACTTAGGAATATGTGTTCCTTAAATATGGGCACACTACCTTTTTGGTGTAGCCCAAATTAATCTCACAGTCTTGATTAACTCTTTAATCATTTCTGGGGTCCCATAACCTCATTTTTAATTCATGTTTCTAGAAATAAAATTAACTTTATTATTTCCAAATTAATATCTAAATCCGATAAAAATAAGGACTTTGATTTGGCTTTGCTCGTGGCCCATATAAGGCTCATTAACACTTTAATAGTTAACCAAACCTTATTTTGACTCGAAAACATTCTTTGGCTATAAATTTATTAAATCTTGATTTACTAAATGTATATTGCCAATTTAATATTTTGTAATTAATTATTTAATTTCAAATTCTAAATCATACTTTAGATATGCAAATAGTGCGATGTGACTTAGACTTAAAAAATTAAACTAAATAATGATTTAAATCTTAAATCAAGTTTATAATGGAACAAGTTGAAATTTCTCCAATTTAGAATCCAAATGATATCTAATCAACCTTTATGTGAGTGATCAGATAAGTTCTTCATTATGCTGATAGATGGGTGCCATAATAACTTGTTAGTTTCATCCATTATTTTAAATGGATCATTTGATCTTGAAAATACTTTCATGTCAAATAGTTAGTATGATCAAGTTAACTTAAACTACTAGACTCACATTGGCCTCAAATAAAGCGTATGAGCCATCTGTGTAACAAAAAGAATGAGAAACTTCAATAAGAACTATAGATGACTTTTACCATACTAAACTGATCCTTCTATGTACATAGGGTTCCAGTAAATTTTAGGGCATGGTTTAACTGTTAAACCCTATTAGATTTTCTTTATGATTGTCATAAACTCTTATGCAACTAGACAATGGATTTACAAACAATCTCTTTTCCAAATGATACTACTCTATATAAAGATTTCCTTCATTACATAAGTTATATGACTTATATAACCATATCCTCTAATGTAACAGTGATGGATCTCATCTTATCATCCTACAGACTGCACATACTCGAACACATGCTCAATGGTTCATTAGTCTAGTGGCCTATGGCTAGGACTACATGAATTGATATCAAAGTGTGATATATTATATGCAAGTATTATGGTGATATTAGTTTTGAGCATCCATCACAAGTATTAATAGTCATCAATAAAACTCATTAATAGTTAATATAATTACCATTGAGTTTTTTTTTTTTTCAAGTAATCATATTCAGTGATTAAGTCTCTACTAATCACCTACATGTCTATCCTAGTATCCACCAATACTAATGATTATGAGAACATCACTCTTCTTTCGAAGATGATAGTGCATGTGATGATCTCTCTCGATTGTCATTGTCCTATCATAACAATCATATGACTATGAATAATTTGGATTTTAGACTTAAGCCAACTTGGATCTCACCGAGCATGATCTCCATCATGATTCTAAGTGCCTGTCTAAGATTTAGGAATCTTTCAAGTATGCAAGCAATTAATCATGCATGCAATTTTCTATTTCCAACCTTATAACAACATAAAAAATTGTGATATGCTCTAATTAAATGTTATGCATTCAATTATGTTGATGATTTATATAATTCAAGATTAATTCTCATAGGTATATGACCCGATCGGATCATCTCCGATTGGCTTGACTAGCATATTACTTTCATGAACCATGGAGTCTAAACTCTAAACCTTAAATCATTAACTCTAAAACCATAAACCTAAACTTTATACTCTACACCTTAAACCCTAAATCATAAACCTTAAACTTTATACTCTAAACCTTAAACTATATACTCTAAACCCTAAACCTTATACTCTAAACCCTAAACCCTAAACCTTAAACTCTAAGGTGTAGAGTCTAAGGTTTAGGGTTTTAGGGTTAAGGGTTTAAGGTATAGAGTATAAGATTTAAGATTTTATATTTAGAGTTTGTTTAGGATTTTAGAGTTAAGGGTTTGAAGTTTAGAGTATAAGGATTAGGGTTTAGAGTATAATGTTTAAGGTTTAGAGTATAAAGTTAATGATCTAGGATTTAAGGTTTAGAATATAATGTTTAGGTTTTAGACTTTAGGGTGTAAGGTTTAGTATTTATGGTTTAAAGTGTAGAATATAAGGTTTAGAGCCTAAGGTTTATGGTTTTTGGGTTAAGGTTTTGAGGCGTATTGTATAAGGTTTAGGATTAAGGTGTTAGGGTTTAGAATTTTAAGATTAACAGTTTAAAGTTTAGAATACAAGGTTTAGGATCTAGGGAATAAGGTTTAGGGTTTAAGATTTAAGGTTTAGAGTTTAGATTCAAGGATTTAGGAATGAGTGGTGTTGATTATAAGGTTTAGGGTTTAAGTTTAAGATTTAGGATTTAGGATTAAAAGTTTAGGGTTTAGGGTTTAGGGTTTACTGTTTAGAGTCAAGATCTAGGATTTAGGGTTTAGAGTTTAATGATTATGATTTTAGGTTTAGATTAAAAGATTATTAGATCTCTAACCTCATACCAGATAGCTCGATGAGTACCTGTCAAGTTTAGAGGCCAAAGACTTAAATATTATTGACCTTCATATCTGATGGCTCGAGGGGTACACTCTAGTACTCCTTGAGCCATTGAGATTAATGGTCAAAGATAAAAGTTTTTTACCTCTATCCGGTGGCTCAATGACTAGATCGTTCGATAACCTGATGAGCATTAGATTTATAGCTTTTTTTCTTTTATACGATGCAGAAGGAAATGAGAGCAAACTATAAATAAAATACACAAAATAAGAGGAATTTGCATTTTCATTATGATTATTTTTCTTCTAATTTTTAGGAGTCATCACTTCTTTCCGAAGGTGCGAACAAAAATGGGTTTGATGAAAACAAAGTTGCAAATATGATGTGAACAAAAATGGATTGCAAACAGAAGTTGCGAGCAAAATGGGAATGAAAATATGTTTCGATAGGCATCAGATTTAATGAATGTAAAACTTAAAGAATAGAAAGAGAACTAATATTTGCGATTATAAAGGACATGGGAAGTTGAGTATGGTATATATATTTTTTTGGGAATATCAATAAGGGATTTTTTTAATAAACTTTTATATTTATTATTTTTATCTCAATTTTTATATAAAAAATGCCATTATAAACATTATTTATAACATGGGTCTAATATGTAAAACAAACTTCTAATTTGGGTTAATTTTCCAAATTCATGCATTTTTTTATTGGTCTTTATTTTGATTCTATTAGTTTGAAAATCCAGACACATACCAGTATACGCTTCACCGTATTGGTATTCTCAACGCCAAGAAGACCGCTCACGTTTGTAAGAGAAATTCAAGGTAAGGATATGTCATGTAGGACAGAGAAATACATATATATATATATATATATATATATATACCCGAATGCATATATTTGTTGATCTAACACTTCTCTACGAGAGGAGCTGAGAGGCCGGGGGGGGGGGGGGGGGGGCGCGTTTCAAATACAAAGAAGAAGTAAAACAGGGATTTTAAATAAGGAGAGCTCGATAGTCCTTACAAAGCCTAATAACATTACTTGAGAAACACAAGCTCTTAGTTTACAGCTCTCGCTGCTCTTCCGTGGCAGCATCCGCTCCATGAACCGGGTTTCTCATCTCCTTAACTAGAGTGCTACCCGAATGACCCCCTACAAAATGGGGCATCCATATCATTATATGTTAAAAAAGAAAAATACACAAACAATAACGGCCCTAGGAAAAATGTCCAGTAAAATTTTGGGATTAAGGGAATCAATCACCTGTTGGTCCCAAGATTCGATCACCCGAACCGACTCCATGACTAGAATCAGTGGCGACGTACAACTTCCCATGATGATGTTCTTTGAAAAATCCTGAGCTAGTGTTAGTGTTACCCAGGGGACCAGTTTCATGACCTGGCTTCACGCTGGACTTTGTTGAGTAGCTAGTAGACCAAGACCCTCCATTGGATCCGGCTAAGGCCATTATCACTTCCGCCTGAAAATCCTTAAAACTATAAAAGCCAGGCAATGATACAGATTTCACAAATCACCATAACATTTTAAGCTAGTGAATAGGTAGAAATGAACCTTGTTGGGATGGACATCATCAAAAACATGAGCCTGACCCCCGTAAAATATAGTCATAAGTCGACTTGCCGAAGTGGGTCCATTTGAAGGAAGAGTTGATTCGGGTTCTAATACAATACTACTCCCATATTTCTGCCTACTACTACTACTCGGAAGCACCACAGATGATGAGTTTCTTTCAGATGCATTATTACTAATGGACCGCAAAATTCCCGGACCTTTGATTCCAGTTCTAGAACCTTCATCAGCAGCCAACTGAGATATTATATTTGAAGAACCCGGATTGGAATCCCGGAACCTGTTGGAAGAAGATACTCGTTGATGATGATGATGCAAATGAGGCACGAACTGGACCCCACCTTGCAGAGTGTGCTGCTGCTGCAAAGCAGGACCCATGCTCAGGGGAATAGGCTTGTCCCTTCCTATGGGAGGAGGCTGGAATATGATGGATGCAGAGTTGGGCCGAAGCGAGTCATTGGATCTTCTAGACTGCTCTCCACTTTCTCCTCCATTTCGGAGAATCTAAAATAGGAATCAAAGTATAATAAGTAGAAGATGTTATGGGACCCTTTTATTTAGAAAAAAAAAGTCGATACCTTCATTAGATGAGAGTTGTCGAAAGAGTCGGGGGTTATTTGGGGATTTTCATCTCTGTACGATTCCATAACAGTTGAATCCAATTTGCTTCGCTTAGTTCCAACTAGTCTGTTACTTATATCAGGCCCGGATGTATCGCTCCTCCGACTATAAAATGGAACCCCTTCTAGATGATTTCCAGCTTGTCTTTCTACTCATATGTATTCAATAAGGAAAAAAGAAACAAAAAGAAAAGGAAAAAAAAAAAAACACAATTAGCAGATATGTCCATCTCTTTAGGTATAAAATGAATGTCTCATTAACAAAAATGCGATCTTCTCATTGCTTACATTCCAATCGGCTAATATCGGATTACAGAACTAGATTGGGCGAGTGAGGAGGGTGATAACATGTGTTAGATTGAATCTTTAAATGATAAGGCAAATCAATTATCTTCCATACAGAAAAAAGGTACGATATTTAAGCAGAGAAAATGGAAAGAAAAAAACGAAGGCAACCCATTTAAGCTTAACACAAACAGAGATCAGAATCAAAATGAAAAACAGTAGCCAGCTAAACAGAACTGACATAAGTAGATCCCATACAAAAGTATAAGAGAGAGAGTGAGTAATAAGAAGAGAGCGAGAGAGACTTTCTGCTTCATCCTGTAATGATCAAACTACCCATCAAATGAAAAGAAAAAACCTCAAATTGTTAATGAACAAACTGAAGCTAGCTCAAACCAAAGAAAACCCAAAAGAGAAAATCAAAAAAAAAAAAAAAATTTGAAAAACTAAGTGAGGTCAATTTTTGGAGGGTACTGACCAGAACCCATATCGGAAGTAGTTGAGATGGGTGCACGGCCACCGGCGCCGGCGGAAGAAGCCGGAAATGAAGCGGAGGGGACAGGAGAAACCTCAGACAAGAGCCTCGAATCCGCCGTCTTAGGGCCAGAAGCTAAAGGTGAGTTACTATCAGCTGTTTTCATGCCGAGAAAATCATGAAAGATTGGGCTTTCTACTAGCTCATGTTGGCTCTTACTAACATTACTGTTTCTGTTGTTCGTTGCGGTGGTGGTTGAGGTATCGGCCGCCATTATCAGTAGACCCACCATTTTTCTGCCTTCATTTCCTCCATCTCTCTTTAGCTTGAGCTAAGCAGAGAGAGAGGGGAAAGCAAAGAGTTGAGAGAAACTAGAGAGAAAGACGAAACGGACGAGAGAGAATAAAAAAGAAAAAGGGCACGATTTTAAGAAAAGATAAAATAAAAAGGGGAAAAAAAAAAAAAAAAAAAACAATCAGAGAGTGGGAGAGATGTGAACAGAAAGAGAGAGAATCGGGCTTATTTTGAGAGAGAGTGTGATCAAAGGCAAAAAGGTTCTTTCTTGGCCAGTGCTCTCTGCAAATAAATTTATTTATTTATTTATTATTAATTTCTTTAGTTTTAAATTTTGTTCACATTATTCTCTGCGATTTATTTTATAATCCTTATTATTTAATTAAATGGTACTTTTGTAGAGGTCGGGCTGGGGTGCCGCAACCCATGCCTGCATAATGAGTATGTCCATGATTGTTCAATATTAATTAGATAATTTTATTTAAAATTATTAAAAATATATATATATATATATATTTATATTTTTATTATTATTATTTAAAATCATTTAATCAATATCCCATAATTTATAATTCATAATTATACATGTACCCATAAATTTATAATTATCAAGATAGAAGTAAAAATATCTCTAGATTTATAATTATGATTAAGATCTCATAAATTTGACTTCATTTAGATTCTCTCTCTCTAAGGGAAATTATCAAGTTCCGTTATTTGTAGTCATGTTATAGTTACGTACAAATTTGCCAATCCTCCGTAGATCAAACTCTTATGTTTTGGGTAATTGTGGAGAGAGATTCCTTCTTTTATATTTTATTAATTTTGTATTTAATTTTAATATTTATGACTAATTTTATTAGTTTATTGTTTTTGTTAAGGTTTGTTTTGTTTTGTTTTGTTTAGTTTAAGATAAATAATAAGAAATAAGAAGAGAGACAACCTTTACACCTGGTTTGGTTGGATTCTTCGAGAATCGGGAAATAGAATTTTGTTTTTATTCTATCATTTGATTAGTTATAGAATATATCACAAAAATCAAGTGATGAAATAAAAAAATAATTATATATTTTATTTTTTTTCCACATTTTATTTTTAGGGGCGATCAAATCATTAAATTTGAGATATAGAAATGTAATTTATTTTTTGAGTATAAAATATAAAAAAAATAAATACGTATAGTTTAACGCTAATTTATAAAAAATATGAGCGAATAAGTTATTATCTCAAATATCAATTTCTTTTCTTTTTCCCCTTTTCGCAACTATCGTGACTTAGTTTGGAGTTCTCAACTATCGTGATAAATCACTCTCATCTCTATCACCATTGAAGTAGTGCGAAGCTTGAAGCCATTCGAATCATGTAATAATCCTCTTTTATGTGCTTCTAATATTTATGATGGATTGCGATTTATCTTGGAATTAACAAAAAACTATTTCTTCTTTCTTGGATTGCGATTAGATATTAACAAACGGGAATTTGTGATGTGTAGTGAAATACAAGAGGAATCGATCACTGACAAACGAGGAGATTGATAATTACTAGAAATCAAAGTAAAAGGTAGAAGAACATCCTTTTAAATTCATGTCATGTCCATCTCATTATCCTCATCATGGCTTTCCAGTAAACATTAATGGAGATAAGTTTTAGAGATAAATCTGTACTATAAAAGTAAAACCTAATTCCAAGATGAAGGAATGTCTCATGGACATTGAAATTGATACTAACTTGAAGAAACTCAAAACAAATAGCTGATACATTAAGTTCAGTAATATTTTTTAAGCTTAAATCAATTTTATTTGTTTCTAGTACTGATCCTAATGTGAGATTGTATCTTGGTGGTGAGCATTGCAGGTGGACTAGCAACAATTGTGCATTTCTGAAATAACCTCATATTTTTTAAACTAAATCCAAAACTTACGTCTCGTAGTTCCACGTTACCAAGATGGCTTCTTAATTAAATAACTTGAGACATCATGGACTGTAATTTAGCGAATATTATTTGATTATAAGTTTTATATTATGTAATAGAAAGTGTTAGATTATATATATATATATATATGTGTGTATACATGTGTATGGTATGTGTTGATTGATAAATGTATATGTTTGTTTTTAAAAGTAATTAATGAGACAATTCATGAATTATCGCAATGATATACACGTTCATATCTCTTTGTGCCAACATAAATTTGGGAATGTTTGATGGTAAATAGTTTGATATTTTTTGGGGGATAAGGATAATGATGTGAGTATACTAGCATAACTGCTAGTTTACTCTGCAGGTCGGTAGAAAGTTTTTTCGACCTATCGAGTATCATAACTTCTAATTGATAAATGCATATGTTTGTTTTTTTAAGTAATTAATGAGACAATTCATAAATTATCGCAATGATATATATACACGTTCATATCTCTTTGTGCCAACATAAATTTAGGAATGTTTGATGGTAAATAGTTTGATATTTTTTTGGGGACAAGGATAGTGATGTGAGTATACTAGCATAACTGCTAGTTTATTCTGCGGGTCGGTAGAAAGTCTTTTCGATCTGTCGAGTATCATAACTTCTGATTTATTCGATGGGTCTTCTGATTTACTTGATAGGTCGATGGGGCCTTCGACCCGTCGACTATCATAACGTCTAGTTTACTCGATGGGTTTATGACCTTTAGAGTCTCATAACTTCTAGTTTACTCGATGGATCAGTAAGCCTTCGACCCATCGAGTATCATAACTTCTAGTTTTACCGAAAATCAAAAATTTGTTCATCCCTAATACTAGCATAACTGTTAGTTTACTTTATCGACTCATAAAATAAACTAGTAGTTATGAATATACTAGCATTCGTGAAAAATGTGATTATTCTATAATTTATTGGAAGATGTGAAGATAGCAGATGCATTGATATTGAAGATAACAATGTAGAATCTTACAGGTAAATATATCATTCTTAGTATCTTCACTCTTTTGAGTTATCTAGGATTCCAAATGAAAAATATTTTGTAGTTACAAGCTAGACCTGTTGCTATATTTTGTTTTAATTATTTCTAATTTTTGTAAAAATAGATGTGAGAGTAGGTAAAAGAGGGAAATGTGGTCATAGAAGACGACCTAATAATAAGTTTTTTAGAAAATGCTTATACTCAAGATTGCAGTAACATTTGTTGGGTTATATTTTTTTTAAAGAGAATATTATTATAATGATAAATTTATAAAATAACATAAAAGTAAGAGATAAAATTATTATAATAACTGATATTTTATATTTATTTATCACAAATTAAAATTTTAAATAGTTTCATAAAATTAATAAAATTTATTTTTAAATCAATCCAATATAATTCTAAAAATATATTATTTTATTTCTTATTTTAATTATTTTCATTTAAATTATTCTATTTATTATCATTTTATTTATAAATTGAAACTAAATGAGCTGTTAATATTGGCCGATGGAGGTGGATTCCACATTTTTCCCACTACCCACACGCTCAGTCACTATCGAAAGTATAAAAAGAGACCATTTCACACTATTACTTTATTAATTAAATTATGTTATAAGGTTAGTTTAATTATGTATGAGTTCTGTTTTGATATCAGGTACGAATTTAACTTTTAATTTTAAAAATAAAATAATGTAAATATATATATATATATATATATATATAATTTAATTTATAACATGATTATAAAATATATCTATTAAAATAAAATTATTCTTACTCATAATATCTTAGGTTGTTTTAGGTAAACTCTCTACTTCATAGCGACTTTAGCTTTGAGATTTTTCAATATTCGTATTTATTGTTTTGAATGTTCGTTATACACCAATCGATAAAGGTGTAAACTTAGCCAACATGCTGGTCAATCGGATACTAGGCTTTTTTCTGTTTTTTTTTTTTTTTTTTTTTTTTTTTTTTTTTTTTTCCACCAAAAGATATAATATAGAGTTTATTGTTTGCTTTCTGTCTGAGAAAATTTGTTAATGCTTTAACTTTTTCTATAAAAGTCGGTCCAAAAAGGAAGAAAAGAAACTTATCCTTAAAAGAAATTAAAAAATAAAATAAAATAAAAAATCTCGTCACTTTGAATTTAAAACTTCTTTGCGTGATTTTCTAGGCAGCAAAAGAAGAAAAGAAAAATTCTTATACAAAAAAGCATAAGAAAAATGGATGCTTTTTATGCTCTCGACCGGTCGAACTTAAGCGTAAGAGAAAATAGCAAGTGACTTCTTATAAATTGAGTGTTCGGTTGTTGTTTTTTATTATTTATTTAGATAAATATATTTTATTTATAGGATAAAAAAAATATATATATATAAATAAGTATAAGATTATAATTTAATATTTTTAAATGAATTAAAAAAAAGATGAATCTCAAATAGAGATGAAAAGATGAAAAAGGATATGAAAGAGAGCTTAAGTCCTTTACTTTGAGAGGGAAAAAAGGATATGAAAAAGGAGGCGAATGCTGCTAAGTCAAGAGAGAAGATAGAAAGGGACTGCTAAATTGAAAAATATAAGTTAATAAATCCTAAACTTTAAATACGTTATTTTTAAGATAATATTGTTTTCAATTTTTTTTTATTAGTTAGTCAGTTTTTTTGAATCTTATATATAAGTTTCAAGTATGAAACAATGGATTCGGGAGGCTCTTTTTCTCAATTGAAGAGAATGTCATATGCTCGATTGGGAGCTGTTAAATCTTATTTTAAAATAGATCTTATAGATGATGTGGAGTTATTTTAATTCAAAATATGAAAATGCACAATGTTTGAGAAATTAATCGATATTCTAGGATGTTGATGTACCAAAAGTAAGAATATTTCGAAATACTGGTAATTTAAATTGTGATAATATAAATTAAAGACGATAAAATGAAGTGTATATATGTTTAAAAAGCAAGTTAAATAAAGTGTTCATTAAAGCAATGTAAAGTAAAATGTATTTATTAAATATGCATTAAATTAAAGTGCATAAATTAAATTAGGCATTAAATTAAAAGTATAAAATAAACTAGATATTATATTAAAATAATGACAAGTAACTATTGAAGCCAATTTCCGCGGCGCTGACTGATCACCCGCAGAGGAGGGGAAAATTGCGGATCATTTTGATCCTAGCGGCAACACATTGACATGTTGAAAGATGCGGTGGAGCGCAGGCCTGCCAAGAGTATAGAAATACTCCAAGCAAGCTAATCTAACTAAAGCTGCTAAGTGGCATAATTTAAAGTACTAAAAAGCTTGTAAATGATATGAAAGATAAAACGATAATTTAGATGAAAGCTTGTAAATGATAAATAATTTTACTATTAATAAAGGGATTAAAGTGGGACAGAAAGCTAAAAAAGTTATAATATTCTTCGATATTTAATTTACTAAGTAAAGAAACTAATAAAGGTATATGATAGCTTTGAAAATGATAAAAATGGATTGAACGTCAAACGAACGCTCAAACAAATCATATAAGCTAGAGCCTACATAACAAAAGATAATGATTGTTAACACTACATACTTTATTAAGTATAAGACTTATAACGAAGAAACTCAAATGAAGAGCAAACAAATACTATTAAAGGATCGAAAGACCAAGCATTGAGTCGGTAGAATGCCTATAGGGCGAAAAACTATCCTTTAAAAGATTTCTTCAGGGCTTTGAGCCTCGGAAGAGAGAATTCACCATAGGGGTGGTTTAAGGGGTGTTGTGTGGTTGTTGTTTGACTTTTTGTTAGCTGAGCTAAATATGGCGATGCACAAAGTCCTAGAGCTTTAGAGCAGATTGCATGTCATAAAGGATAAATACTATGTTGTGTTGCGGTCACGAATCAAGCTTTCTTATACCGTCACAAGATTAACATACTAAGTTTTAGTGTGGATTGCTATTGTAAAGGAGGCAGAGAGGGAGCTTGAGAGGGCATAGGCTGCGTGGGGGTTTCATTAAGGCATTCTCTATTTATGTAGACTAGCATATCTCTTAGTTTTCATAGAAGCCTATTTACCATAAACTTTCGAAACACCCGTTAGCCCGATTGGTAATAATGCCTTCCAGACTTAGGTATCTGACTGTAAAGGACTTAGTTTTAACCCTTTTGTTGTAGACTCTAATGACCCTATTTTTGTGAGTCGTTAGAGCATTCAATGCATCCTTCTCTCTCCTTCCAAATCCTCTAACTTAATATGCATTGACTTAGAGTATTCGAGGGGAGTTAGATCATTTTGTAGGGTGATCCTCGAAGATTTATGTAGAATTTCCGTAGTAGTACAACATCATCACCATATACTAAAGAGTATAGTGTTGTGGATGTACAAGTCTTCTGCATTATTCTGTAAGTCCATATGGTTGGTCCTAGAAGGTCGTGTAATGATTTTGAATTCTCTTTGATCATCTTCTTAATCAAATCAATCACCACCTTATCAGTTTCTTTGGCCTAGCCATTAGCCTATACATAAGGTGTTGAAGTGACAAATTTGAAGCCGTATTCTTTGGTGAACTCGGCTACTAAAACTGCAAATGAAAATGGTAGTGCTATAGGTAGTAATGGTCGGTAGGACCTAGAACTGATAAATAATCCTTTCTTTTAGGAGCTCAATGACCTCATGTTGGGTCAATCGCTTTAGTGGTACAACCTTCACTCATTTGGTGCAGTAATCTGTTATGACTAAAATTTGCATGAGATACTTACTTAATTCGGGATATATTTGACCAATCACATCAATAACTTAGCCTCTAAAAGGCCAAGGGGTTATGATTGGTTGTGTTTCCAGCGTCAACTATCTCTAAATTGGTCTCTTTTACAACTCCTACATCCCTTAAAGTATATGATGCAATCTCTTAAGATAGTATGCCAATAAAAGTCGTAACGCCTAATTAGCCAACACATTTTCTATCCAGCTTAATGAGATCCACATATTCCATTATTAAACGTCCTTTATGATCTGTATACCTTCGATGAATCTAAGATATATGAGAAGCAAGTCATCTTATCCTCACCAAAATAGCTGAGATGGGACATATTTAACAAGATCAGTCTGTGATATAACCAAAACTTTGGCATTCAACAAGTAGTGCTAAAGTTTCGTAATAGCAAAGTATAGAGCCAGACATAAGTTTTCAATCGAAGTACATAGTACCTCTATGGGAGTCAATACTTGGATGATATAGTAGATGGCTTGCTCGCACTTGGCATCATTTTCCTAAGCTAAAAGGTAGGTAGCTGGCCGACTCAGTAGTTGCCCAAAAATATAACAACATCAATCGGCCTTTTACGGCTAGCACGAGTACCAGCGGACTGGCTAGGTATTTCTTAATGTTTTCAAATGCTTTCTCATGGTCGAGTAGCTAGAAAAACTCATCCTCTTTTAATTTGAGCAAGGAGCTTAACACCTTAGTTTTCCCACCCATATTCGCTATTATTGTAATGCATTAGCACGATAATCATCTATCCAATTGACTGTGTCCCTATCCTCCTTACTTCTTAAACTAGTGTAATCGGCCTGAGAGAGGCACAATCGATAATGATATCATAAGGGTGACCAATCATGGGAATGACTAAGTTGATAAGTGATGCTTAGGAAGGATATTCGGTCAAAGGGTGACATTTTGTCTCTCCCATCAGATTGATTGGTCCTTGAACGGTCGGCTAACAGTTGTTGGTGATCCTCCCATCCGGACTTCTGATCGATGAGAGGCCTTAAATCAGCCACGACGACATTAGCTATAGTGAGGAACGTGTTGAAATCAACTCCTATAACGGGTGGCTCTTCGAAACACAAGAGCCCTTTGTTGATTCTTTCCTAGACGCACTGCCGAAATACTAGGCAATCGTTCATATGATGATAGTAAGAATTATGATACTTATAGTAATCTTTATCTCTCACCTCATCGGCCGGTGGAAACTTGTAGTCAGGCGGAATCTTTAACTTCTTGTTCTTCAACAAGATGTCGAAGACCTCACTCGCCTTATTTAAGTTAAAAGAATAGACCTCGTATTTCTTGTGAAGGTGCCTCTTGACTGTTTCACATCTTATGGATTTTCTAGGAGGCAGGAGTGTGACCGGTTTGTTGGCCTGGGGTGAGGTAAGCCTCATCAGCCAATTTTTTTGCTTGCTTGTTCATTTCTTTCGAATTTTCCTTTGCTTCGGCCACATTCTGCTCCTTAGATAGGGCGGGACTAGGTGGCCGAGGATCGGGAGTTTTTGGAAGATCACCGTCAATTTGCCGTTTGCCGAGGTTGTGGCTTCTCAGACAATGTGTAGACATCATCGTACCAGGTTCCACACGCATGCCAATTTGTTTTCGTTCAAATTATGCAAATACGCGATGTTTGAGAAATGTGCATTAAATTAAAAGCAAGATAAATAAAATGTGCATTAAATTAAAAGCAATATAAAGTAAACGCATAAATTAAATGATGCATTAAATTAAAGGTATAAAATAAATGAGATATTGTATTAAAATAAAGACAAATACCGTAACGAAAATTGATCTTACTTGATTACAGAGCGCAAGAAACATAATAGAATGCTTAATAAGTTACACTAGATTTGGACACTAAATCTACTGAATGAAAAATAAAACGATGACTGCCAAGCTATTTATGGATGGTGGGGGTTTGAATATTAGGAATACTCAGTGAATTACACAAGCAGAATACTTATAGAGCGAAAAAATTATATTAAAGGATTGGTTCAAGACTTTGGGCCAAGATAGTGGCATTGCACCTTTAGAGTGGTTTTGGTGGTTGTTGTATTATGTGTTTTGTCTCGCGGAGCCTTCTATTTATAGGCACAGAGTGACTTGGGTGACAAAAAACTTGAAATTTCTGAGAAAAAATCTCTCTAGTTCGAATTTTGCCGTTTGATCCTTCAAAAATTACTTCTTTGGTGTTGGATCCATTGAATTAGTTATTCAACACTCTTTCTTTGTAAATTTAGGAGTCAATCCTTAACTTTTGCTGACAAATCTTTGGACTTGATGAAAGTTCCTTCCAAATTTGTGGAAATGCTTTTGAAATCAGTTACAAAAGACTAAAAGTGAAGGAAAATCGGTCATGCAGCTGAATTGTTTGGCCGACTCGCAAACACGAGTGACCAAGGTTCGGTCAAACAACCTTGGCCAACCAGTCATCCGAGTTGGCTAAATAGGGTTGGCTGTACGCCTTTCTTGGTCTATCGATTAGCCGACTCGGTCAGTCGGATCGGTCGACGAATCGTCCGCTTGGCTAACTTGGTTGAAATAAAACTAATTTTGTCATATTCTATCTTTTTCTTAAATAATTTTATTATTTTATTATTAAGATACTTTTTCAATATATTTCAAATATCAAAATATAAATTTTGACACTAAAAAAAACATAATATTAATTTTTATAAATCTAAAAATAATAAATTAAATCATATATTACCTATAATTATTAAATTTATTTTAAAATAAAATTTATTAATTTTTAATTAAATAAATAACCTTATCTATTAATTAAAAATTAATATTCCCATTAATCACATATCACATAATACTAAAACTTAATAAATAATCTGACACAATCCTCAAAACCTTGTTCAAAAAAAAGACCAATTTATTATTTTTATTATTTAAAGATATTACTTAATTATTATTTATTACGTCTTAAAAATTTCATGTCAGTCCAATAATGCACGAGTAGCCAGTCGTCTGATGGCCACGAATCATGTGATCAAGGGCCCACAGAGATCCTCGTAATTTTCACGCTCTCCTGTCAGGACAAATTTTTTAATTTACAATTATTATTATTATTATTATTATTATTATTATTATTATATTTTACTTTTTTTAGTTCAATCACTCTTATTCCTCCCAATCTGCAGATTGCAGAATAGAAATATCATCTTTCCAATTTTTTCCTTTACATCGTCAAGCTAAATAAATCCATTGTCCCACGACTTTTTATGTGTCAATCTCTTCAACGCCATCAATCATTTCCCTAATATTATTTATACAACAACCATATGCTCTTTCTACCTTTTAAAAAAATATGGATTTTTTGTTATAGGGTTATGATTTATTAAATTAAATATCATCAGTTTTTTTTTTAAGTAGATATTAAATATGTGATTAATATTTATAATTATAATATATTTTAATTTATTATATGATTGTAAATAATATTTATATTAAAATATATTTTATTTTATTTTATTTTATTAGATTCTTAAAACTCCATTTCATTTTATACATTAAAGTAAAAAGGTGATTGGTTTCATTTTTTGAGTAAGAATAATAATAAAATAAGTATCATTATTTCATTTGGTTCGTTTTTAAAATAAAGAATCATTTTGATTCCTTAAATACCAAAATAAAAAAGTGGTCATTTCCTTTAATATATATATATCTTTTAGATAAAATAAAATGATTCATTCACATAAATTTCTTTTCATAATATTTAAATTATGTTATGTAGTATATTATATAATTTATCAAAAAATTTATTAGAAAGCCCTAAAATATAGGAAGCTCCGTAGCCATAGCTTGCTTCTACAAATAAATCTCCATCATCATCCTCTCTTTCTTCTACTCTCATGTCTCAACGATTTCAAACCTGATTTGTGAAACATGTGGATTTTTGTTCCTCTTCATTTAAATTTTCTTTGTTTTTTTTTTGGTTTTCTGAGTTTCTGCCATTTTTGAGTTTGCATGCCTTCCGAGTCCAACTATTTTTGTGTGTGTGTGTGTGTGTTTTTTTTTTTTTTTGAAATTGGTTTTCCGGTTTGGTTTCAATCAAAAAATTGAGATATAATTTATAGCAAAACAATATTTATACCTTTATTTTTTCTAAGTCAATTTCAAAGGATGTTGATTTATAAGGTTGGAGGGTGGATGATGATGTTCTTCTTTTACGTTCAACGGTGAGCCCGTATCAAGTTTCAACCAAATAGATATTACAAAGTCTTGCATCATAGTTACCTTAAGAGTGGAAGGAGCACAACTAACATGGAGCGAATTCAGTTCTTGTTTCAGCATCCTTATTTGTCTTTGTGCATAATTCGACTATTCTTATAGATCTAATGGTGTTAAAACAAGTGTCATATCAAAATCACTTGTATTAATACAAAAACTTATATGGCTAATATGTAAGCCGAATACTTTTTTTTATGCAACACATCAAAATTACTTTAAGACAGATGGGGTTATTTTACTTTTCCTAGGCCGAGTTCATTTCTCTCTTCCCATACCGAGCTAGCTCTCCAGACCGAGATCTTTTACCAACTTTAATTTCTCACTTCCTAGTCCGAACTACCTTTCCAGACCGAGTTCTTCATTTTCCTTTCCAAAGAATTTTATCTTCCAGACTAAGATCTAATATAATATATTTCTTAAACCGAGTTCTCTCGAAAAGATAAAAAGATAACTGAGTTCTTGGTCTCTGGTCTCAGACCGAGATCACATGCCGATCTGGATCGAGAAATCTGGACTGAGATCACATGTCAGTATGGACTGAAAACTCTAGACCGAGATCCCATTTTCAACCTTTTTGCCCTTCGACAAATTGACCTTTCGAATAATAAATTATGAGAGATGCCCTTCGACCCTTGGACCTTCGACCTTGGACCTTCGACCTTGGACCTTCGACCCGTCGACCACAAACCAACATAAGATCTCGGTATGTATCACTATGCATCTCAGACTGACATCTGAGATGTTGGTCTGTACATCTTAAATGTAACTCTAAGATACCCTTCAACCCTTCGAAGGGACTCGAATTATGTAAGACGTCGTTATGAGATGCACATCTACCCTTCAACTATAATTTATATGAAAGATATCAGTCTGTGCATCTCATATGTAACTCTAAGATGACCTTCAATCCTTCAAAGGAACTCAAATTATGTGAGACGTCAGTCTGAAATGCCCATCTACCTTTCGACTTATCGACCCTCAAACTATAACTTTTATGAGATATGGACCGGGAACTTGGTCTGGACTGAGAACTATAAATAAAATATGGGTCTCAAGATTTCAATTCAAATCGAATATCAGTCTCTGAATTTTAGATATTCAAATTGAATATCGGTATCTAGATTTTAGATTCAAATTGGATGTGAATAGTCATCATCATTCATCAACATTCAGAGAAAGAGAGAGAGAGGGGATATGCAACCGTTAAGAAAATGGAAGAGAAAAATGATGAAATACAACTCATAAATTAGTTGTATTTCAGTCGGCTTGCGTTTTTTCTTTTTTTCTTATAACATGGTCTGTATTTTAACAATTAGATCTACAAGGAAGACTGAGATTTACGCGCAGAGATAAACATGGAGGGATAAAATAAGGATTGAATCCGCTCAAATACAATAGCCAGTATTTATGGTCCCTAACATTTAATTTTACAAACAAGAATTATCTAATCAAAATGAGCATAAAAATCTCTAGTAAGGTGCAAATGAAATGTTGGGTTTGTAGGGTAAATTTGTAGTTTAATTAAATTTAGAATTTTAAATGTATTATAAATTTCATCCTCAAAATTGATTTAAAAAAAAATATTTATCTAACTAAATGAAGGAATCGCTAAAATGCGAAATCAAAATAAGTCTATGTTACCAATTCTTTGTATATTCAAATAAATAATAAAAAAATCGGTCATTCTGTTCTCCTTATTTCTATTTTCATTTTCATTTTTATTCCCATCAGGGAATCAAAACAATCACCTCCTAATAGTATAAAAAGTATAAAGATTGTATGAAGAGATTAATATTGAATGAAAGAGATGTAAAATCTAAGTATAGATAAGATAAACGAATGTTAAGAGTGAGATGAGAATTAGAGGATTATTTATTTATATCTATTTTGTTATTCTTTTTTTATGAATAGAAAAAATTAATATAAATATTTTTTTTTTCTCTCATTAAGGTAATATTTTGTGTCTATCATAAATTTTAAAATTTAAATTCATTTAAATAAAATTATAATCTTATCATATATTATAAAAATAAAAATTATGATAAGATTATAATTTTATTAAATAAAAATTATAGTAAGATTATAATTATAGTATTTATGAAAATAAAGATTATGATAAGATTTAATTAAATTAAATTTATTATGAAATGAAAATATTTTAAGAAAGTTTAATTATAAAATTATTACTTGATATATTATAAGAAATTGAAACTATATGCGTGATATAATTTAATGCCTAAACTTAATTTATATTATATACTATATGATCGATATGGTGATGACATAGTAAAATTACAAGTGAACAATAATTGTAACTTTTCGAAGTGTGGAGGTCAGCATCTAATTTTCAGATACTGAAGGAGTCCAAGAGTAATGTATGCATTTCATTGACGCCGGGAAAACTATAATGTATATACCAAATTCTATACGTATAATTTTGCCGGGAAGGTTTGAACCAAAATTACGAAATCACCCTTTGAGGAACCAAGCCTTTTGTAGTATTCTAGAATTGGATTTCGTAACAATCTTGAGGCGGAGAAATAACCGACTCAGCAGGAATGAAAGGAGAGGAGAAGGGAGAGAGAGTATGAAGAGACTGTGATTTTGAGGAGCTTCAAATTTTCTCGAAGATATGGTAATGATGTCCTTCTACTTCACGGCGGCGGCGGCTTTCCCCACCGGCGCCGGAATTGATCAAAGGTACAACCACATCAAGTTTCGAACTGCGACTAAGAAACCCGCGCTCGTCAAGGTCTCATCTGCCACAGAATCAACGGAACCTTCACCGTCAGAGTCCGAGATCGATCTGGAATTCATAGCGGTATGGAAATTGATGATTTACATTTATTAGTCGTGCTGATCAGTGTTACGAATGTGTCGGTTTTGTGCGGTGGTGGTGGTGGTGGTGATGAACAGCCAAAACCCAGAAGCGACGGTTCGTATCAGGTGGAGAAGGCCAAGGCGATCAGCGGAGAGAAGCTGCTGAGGAATATTATGATAGATAACAAGATCGAGCTTTATGCGGCGTATGTAAGTCTTCCCTTTTGTTTTTTTGTCCGATTCTTCTCGACGTACCTCCAATGGCGAATTTTGTGCAGTTTTGGCTCTTACTATTTCTACTATTTTCTCCGATAATATTAGGGAAAAGTGATGAATTGTGGAGGTGGTGGAAGTTGCGGAACTTGTATTGTGGAGGTAATATGCTGATGTTTATCTAGTAGTACTTAGGCCTTTTGTAATTTCTTAATTTGCAATTTCCTCTGTACCCTGATAGATTCAGTTCTGATTCTGAGTAAATACATGTTCACTGCACGTAACAGGTTAAGATTCTGAAATTTAGCAAGACCGAGTTCAGACATAATGTTTAAGATTTGACTAACTCGAGAGATCGTGCTAGTTAGTAGTTGCTGCTAAGAAGCACATTGCTATTTTTCCATCCAATAGATAGTGGAGCTTTCTGATTATTCCATCCAATAGTCTTGGTTATATTTTCTTGTGAAGCAGCTGGTTTCTTGGGTTTCCAATTCAATACTATTTCGACATAGTTGCTTGTGAAGTCCTTCTTTAATGATTTTTTACAAATTCAGTCTTGATGTTCCTCTTTGCTCAGATTATTGACGGGAAAGACTTATTAAACGAGAGAACAAATACCGAACTCCGATATCTAAAGAAGGCAAGACATATATATCTCTTCCCTTTAATGACGTTTGAATATAAAATATATTCCCAATAGATAAATTACTACAACTTATTTCCTTTTTCTAACACAACTACTACTAAGCAATTGCAACCGTTTTCTGATTTGAGCTCCTCTGTTGGACTCCATATGAGTTTTCTTGCTCTAGTGTGCTTTGTCGATTCATTATGCTCATAAATGGCATGCTCACCAAATGTTAAAAGTTTTAGAAACCCGAATCTTGGAGACTTGCTTGTCAGACTATTGTAGGAAACAAAGAAAACTCTGGCCAGGTACTGATCATCATCCCTCAAAAATTGTTCGTCATTTCTCTATTTGCTGCTCATAGCTTTTTATGAACTGGTTTCCGACCACTTGGTTTGTTAATTACAACTGAAAATACTTGTTAAGGGTTCAATTTAATAACAACCTTTCTCAAGCGCGATGCATAAAAAGAGCTGATTGTAATTTAAAGTCTTAAACCCGTTGCTTGTGAAACTATCAATATCAGTGCTGCTGGATTTAGCTCCTCGAAGGATCTCCTAAACTTCTTGATGAACAGGTTGTGGTTCAAAGGATACCACAATGGAAAAAGTGATGAGCGACCCCTCGGCTCTCGCAGAACAACCAAAACTGAGTTTTGTTTTATGACTTGACTCGGGTCCCCCTCCCTTACAATTCTCAACTGATTGGTGGTGGATCAGAATTAACCGAGGAGCAGTGGGGGCATTTTTGTCTTTCTTTATAAAAGTGGGATGTATGACCCTTTCATCATTTGTCTTTAGTTGGTACTTAGTGCGCACCTTATGATTTTTGGCATTATGAACATCTTTATATATAATGTTCTTGCCTTCCAAAATAAATGTGAAACTGAATTATTCTTTCATTCGCACTCTGACATGGGCCCCTTCATATCATTCTGTGCCCCCCCCCCCCCCCTACATCTTATGCAAAAAGCACACATTTGTTGTAAGCTTTAGCGGTAGTGATAGGAAGGATTATATATTTTTCTTTACATTTAATTCTGCCATTTTTTCTCCTTTTCATTAATTCTGGGCCCACTCGAACAATGGTAGTATTCTCCTTCCTTTTTTCAAGTACACAGATTACGTGCACTAACAACAGTTTTCATATAATCCTTCCATTGATCTTTCAAATGGCTAGTTACCCTGTAAAGGTGAGTAAAGGTGGGAAGTGAAAAGAAATGGTCAATCATTCATTGCAGAAACCAGTGAAAGGCCTTCATAACAAACTTTCATAGGACTGATTAAAACATCCGATTCAATGGTGACAAGGAAGATACAGGATCAAACAATGTTACAACAGGATCAAGCAAGGGGGCTCGCCAAAAAAACCGATATAATCTCCCAAAAAGGAGCCGCCCGTTACGCTTGGATATTCTTCTCTCTCACCGTGGTTAAATAAAATGGCCAAGAGAGCAAAAGAAAAGACGTGGCGAAAGAAGCAACTCTGCAAAGTTGTTCTTCTCTTAGTAGGCTTTGGAGAATGCTAAAGGTGGAGATACCATAACAGCAGTTTTCGCTGTCGCTATCGGCTGATGACTAGACGCTGCATTCTCTAGTTGCTTCCATGCTTGTTTTCGTTTCTCTTCTGCCGAGCTTCGCTTTGCTTCTCCCTCCATAAATAATGCGCGGGTTGATAAGAAAAGCTCCTCATCCATCTCCATGAAAATCTTTCTAACATTTACTGTTAAGTTAAGCACTGCTTGGTTCCAATGGTTCTGGGCATTTCTCTCCAAGGCTGGAAGTATGATTGGCAATATCACCTCTCGATTATGCGCAATCAAGTTCACAATGTGAACGTTGTTCCACAAGAAAAGAGCCCTTTCTGCTACCTGGAAACAAGAATCTTTTCACATCAATAAAAAAAATTCAAGACTTCATTTCCTTTTCCATGAGTTTGGTTCAGGCATATCACATCGCATATATAAATGGACATCCATATCTTATGCAACGGCTACATATTGTCTGTCATGTTAGCTTGTTTTATGAGATTCAAGATTCACTTAAAAGCGACCAAGTACCTGGAAGTGGAGACTATTAATGCAGGCTCTGATCCGAGAAAACATAAGGACCATAACTTTCTGAAACTCCACCACATTTACAGCTTCCAAAATCTCTTCCAACTCGCCCAAAAACATCACCTCTTTCTGACAGTTAGTTATCGGCCAGCATCTTAACAACCCTTTAATCACAACACTGGCTAATTTTGGCTCTTTTTCTACAAACTGGGTCACACAATACGTGAGCTGTTGAAAGTAAAGCCCCATCGACTTCAGCTTATGAAGAGGAACCAAAACCCGCCACAAGAATATCTTGTGTTCTTCCTTAAGAGGCAGAGAAAAACCAGTAATTATACTACCACATATTTCCAATAACTCAGCAATCCCATTATGTCTCTCCGTCTCAAACACAAATTGGTAAAATAAGTTGTTTATTGATTTACGGATAAATGGCCTATGAACCATGAACTTCCCGTAAATCCTATGCAGCAAAGTCTTCAAACATTCTCTTTCTCTAGGATCTTCAGAATCAAATAAATCAAGCAGTCTTAGCACAAATGATTGGTCTATATACTTTTTTGCCACTTTGGCATCTAGACAAGATGAATTGACAAACTTAAGAAGCAAGTCATAGACAATCTGCAAGTGCGGCCAAGCCGGATCAAACAAGGGCTCATCATCGTCGTTTTCACCCCCTCCACTGCCACTCATGCTAGACCGATAATTTGGCGGAAAGACTCTAAATAGATTAAGGGCACACATTTTACACATGGCATGAATGGCAGGTTCGGTAAATCTTACCGAACCAGAAGCTACAAATTCGACAAGTTCTAGCAATGTCTGCCTTTTAACATCTTTTTCTGCAGAATTCTTACTCGGGGCAGTGAAATCAAAGGAAACGCAACAAAGGCTTAGTTTGCTTATGAAAAGATTCAGCTTTTCGGAATTAGGCACCTCCTCGAATGGAACCAAGGGCTCTATTCCGGCCACTATGCTAGCTGGAAACACAGCGGAAGAAGTTCGTTTTGCTGCATTGGACCGGCTCGAGGAAGGGATTGCTCCATTGTTCGATCGAGGGGTTCCATTGTTAGAGGAGGGGGTGGAACGAGGCGAATCTGTCCGAGGGTCCCGAGGTGATTCTGATGAGTCCGATTTCAACGACTTCCGAGGAAGCTTGCTGAAGAACTGCTTGAGCATTGTGAAATTATTTTTCAAGATTTGAAAATCGGACCAGAACCATAAGGAGAAAGTAGATATATAGGCAATGTACAGGCTTGGAAGAGAGATATAGAACCCTAGATCTCGATCTTGCTCTCGCTCATATATTTGAGCGAAGAAGATGCAAAGGATGCAGAAAATGCGTGAGATCTCGCCAGGGAAGAATGCAAGAGATGGAAATCGTTTAGATTCAGATCCTTTGAGATTTCGAACCAGAGTGAGAGAGAAATAAGGCAGAAGAAGAAGAAGATGAGAAACTTCAAATTCTGGTTGCGAAAATTTCATACGGATATCACCAGATGAAAATTTCCATAACCCTGAACAATTTCATACAGAAAACAGACAGATAATTAGAAGAAGAAGAAGAAGAAAGAAGAACAATGTTGCTGGTTTAATTTTTTTCCCCTAAATGAATCTGAGATCAGATGAGATGCAGAAAATTCGAACCTTTTCTTCTTGAACTCCTCTTTTTGATAATATATATATATATATATCTATATATATATATTTTTTTTTTGGTTTATGCTAATGTTCAATCTCCATGAAAACCCAATGGAGAAATGCACATTAGCATTTGCTTTTTCGGATTTTCCTTCTTTTTCTTCTTCTTCTCTCTCTCTCTCTCTCTCTCCCCCTCTCCCTCTCTCTCTCTCTATTTTTTTTCCTTATTTTTTGTCGAAGAGAAACTTATGGCATTTTCTCGGAAAATGATAAGTCTTTTTTAGGACACGAGATTATAATTTACTTTCTGATAAACAGAAACTTAAAATTTGAAATATAAATCAAAAGATAGAAAAAAAAAAAAGAAAGATTATATATATAATAAATAATAAATAAATAAATAAGTTTTTTTTGTATGTGCTGGAGGATAAGATAAATAACCTGGTGTCTCACCACACGTAATATCGGCCGTTCGATTATGCTTGTTTTTTTTTTGTTTTTTTTGATGATGTGATATATGATATAAGTGTGATTACAAGATTACAACTCCAAACGCTTAAGCAACATGTTTAGTTCATTAATAAATAATAATTAATTTAAAGAA
The DNA here is from genome assembly GCA_027186245.1 of Coriaria nepalensis. NCBI lineage: Eukaryota > Viridiplantae > Streptophyta > Magnoliopsida > Cucurbitales > Coriariaceae > Coriaria > Coriaria nepalensis. Next base: position 3,945,772 of record CP114500.1, on the reverse strand, counting down.
ACTCCGCACACCAAATAAAATTATAACTAATAAATATGATTTTTTATGTTATGATTTATATAATACATGTAAGATTTAATGATTAAAATTTTATTTAATATAACATACGGTTATGCATATAAAAATCTCTTATTAATTTATTCATAAATAAAAATATTTAATATTTATTTATAAAAAAAATAAAATTTAAATAAAATAATAATTATTTATATAATTAATTGATAATTATATAAATAATTATTACCTACTATTTTCCCTTATTTATTATAATAAATAATGTTTTGGTCGCTTGAATCACTGCATGTGCTGAGAGGGAAGAGGGGTTAGATGAAATATTTCAATGGATTTGTAATGAAAACTAGAAATAAGATTAAATAAGTAATGATTACACGACACAGTGAGTGGGTCTCTATTGATTATGATCGTCTCTGCTTGATCCGACAGTGACTAAACAATGAACATCTTTAAAGTTGTGACTGAACCGAGTAATTGATAGGGACTAGGTTTATCCTCGATATAGGTTCGTTGGAAGTATAAATAATGATGTCATGATTAGAATTGGATAATATAATCCATGTCAGCAGCATTCATTAATCCTAATCAGCTTTCCAGCTAATCTAACTTCTCAAATTATTTAGTTAAATCTGTTAGGATGTATTTGGATGTAGTTTATGTCCTTTGTGCATGTATGGCAGAATGTATAAATATACTTTCCAATTGATTGTAAAAGTGAATCAGTTGAATGAACAAAGTTAGTTCAATTTACTTTGTCTATCTTCTTTCTCTCTCTATATATAAGTTAACATAATATAAGTCAACTTTCCGCAAATTTTCTTTCATGAGCTCGAGCTTCCATTAATGTCGGAATCTGCAATTCTAGGAAGTGATGCAAGCACTACATCAACCACAACTCTTTCAACTTCAATTATCTCTTCTATCTCCATCCATCAGACACTTCAGTCAGGCTTTATTCTTGTTTCTCAACCATTGTAAGGATCTCAAAATTATAATGCATGGAGTCGAGCCATTCTTATCTCACTCACGGCTAAGAACAAAGTCAGCTTTATCACCGGAGCTTGCACACATCTAGATTTCGATCCAATGGCATCAAGTTAGGACATGTGTAATGAATATATTCTGAGTTGGATAATGAATACGATACCTAAAGAATTGTACTAATAAATCATAACTTCAAATTTCAAATAATAGATAATGGTTAGCATAAACTCTCTATTTCTCTAAAGGAAACTTGACCTCAAAGAGGATTGAATCTCACATTCCCGATTGCTTGCAGAATTACATTACTCGCTTACCTTTGGAATAATGACCCACTACAGTATAAAAAATTGAAAGTATTCTATCGAAAATATTTAGAATCAACTTTAACCTCGCTCGGATACCAATTAATGCAAATGAAAGCAATGATAATTAATATATATAGGGATAGGGATAAGCCTCTTGACGAAGCTCATGTCCCTTCACTTGAAATTTACTCGACATGTCATTGGGCTATGGCGAAATACTCTGAGAACAACCTCTCATTAAATCTGGAGGGGCATAGTTCGAAAATCATTTCCGAGATATTACGGCTATAGCCCTAACTTTGAATTTCTCATTGAGATAGAAAGAACAGGAGAAATAATATCGATGGTCTTAGAAGGAGATTGTCGTTTGATGGGTGTGGGGGCGAGCAAAAAAAACTGCACCGATCGAAACTGATATTTTTCAATCAGTTTTGGTCGATTTTTGTGTTAAAAAATTAGTTTCTATTAGTGTACTAACCGAAAACTGAAAACTTATTATTTATTTATTTTTATAATTTTTATACAAGAAATCTTAAATTCCTAAACCTTAACACTGTTGCCTTCTTCAGAAAATTTGTAGCCTCAGATTTCTCTCTCAATCAGACGTCACAACCCAAGATTCTACAAGCCACCACGGCCTAGTGCCCACCACCTACGACTGCAACCCACCACCTCCGGCAATCTTTATTGCCATCGGTAACAGAAATCCAAATCCTAACACCGCAACATGTATTCTCTTATATTTCCTTCTCCTTAGCTGCGAGGCGTGAGCCATCATTGCCCTATCACTCCGTGAGCTACCGTAAGTCTGTAGCTATTTTTTTTTTTTTTTGCTTTTTTTTTGTTTAGCTTTTGATTGTGTGTTGAGTTGTGGTAGAGATTCTAGGAAGATCAAGTTCACCCACCACCTGTTCGATGAATTGTCTAAATTAGTTTTGTGAAAAAGTAGTTATTGAATATGTGCTAGCAATTTAAGGAATTATTGAAGATTTGTCACAGGCCAAACTAAGAATTGAGAAAGAAAAAAGAGATTTTGAAGAAGCTGAAAAAAGAGCTGAGGGGGAAATTATGAGTAAAAGAAGTTTAACTCCTTAACCTCAATCTACTATATATGCATCTTATGGAAGAAAACCACTGGTTTTTTTTTACTCTTCACATTCCCTTCCCCCTTCATAATGTGTAGTAATGGCTAGTAGTTCTACATTTTGTGTAGTAATGCATGTTTTTGTCCCTATAACTCACTTCATAGGTCAGCATGTATGATACTCGATGGGTCAATGGGGCATTCGACCAGTCTAGGGGTGAGTCATAGTAATGATAGGACCTTCGACTCGTCGAGTAGTATAACTTATAGTTCACTCGATGGGTCAATGAGGCTTTCGATCCGTCGAATAGCATAACTTATACTTCACTTGACGGGTCGATGGAGCTTTCGACCCGTTAAGTAGCATAACTTATAGTTTACTCGATAGGTCGATGGGGCCTTCGACCCGTCGAGTAACATAACTTTTCATTTACTCGATGGGTCGATGAGGCTTTCGACCCATCGATTAGCATAACTTTTTGTTTACTCGATGGGTCGATGGGGCCTTCGACCCGTCGAGTAAACTAGTATCTGATATTGATGTTGTTTTACAATTGAATGTTGATTTTGATTTTTAAATTTGTATAAAGGATTTTCCAACCAAATTTCATCCACCGGAATCATCGTCACACTTAATCCATGACCATGAGGATAGTCATAGAAATAGTCCTACCGATGATACCACGAGCAATAAAAGGATACCCATGGATCCAAGTCCTATGATTCCTGCAAAGAAGCAAAGGACGACTAGTATAGTAAGGAAAACTTTCAAATGGGATCGATCGTGTGAATTGAGCATTTTGTCAGTGGTGTCCATTTTTTGCTTCGTATATGAGTATCAAGTTTGGGACCATACAGATGACGAAACACTTGGATAAGCCCCCGAGTAGGGCATAAAGTGGACCGAATTTTTACAAAGTAGACCACGCAGATGACAAAATACTTGGTTATTATAATGTTGAATTTTTATCAAATATGATATTAATTGAAGGTAACTCCAAAATAAATTATTTAATAATGTATACGTTCATCAATTACATACATCAAGATAAAATATTACAATTAAGTGGAACTATGGAAAAGGAAAAAAAATGAAAAAAAATGAAGAAAATGAAAAACCGAACCAATTTTGACCAAAACAAACTGGTCTAATACCAATTCAGTTACAATCGATTTTTTCAGTGAAATTGATGAAAAACTGGTTTAATTGTATTTTCGATTTTGGTCAGTTTCAGTTTGATTTTACCAAAAATCGACAATTTGCTCATCCCTATATGTAGAGCCAGAAAGTTTATCTAGGGTGCTTGCCCTTTGGTGGAAGTAGGATAATAAAGTGGAAATTGTTAAAAGCTCAACTACTTGAATAATCTCAATTATTTGGTGTTGTGATGGTTTATTTCCTATAAAATGGTTTTAGGGAGAGACTTACTTGGATAGGAATGGGAAATGAGAGTATAATCAAGGAGAGACTGGATAGAGTTTTTATCGATTTAAATTGGAGAGTAAATTTTCATAATTCCTTTGTTATCAACTTACCAATTATGGGTTCAGATCATTGCCATGTTTTGTTTGGTACTAAAGAGGTTATGAGAAAAATGGAAAAAGTAGTTTACATTTTAGGCTTCTTGGCTGGATGATGATACATGTGAAGAAGTTGTTGAGGAGGCTTGGAGGATGGTGGCATTAGGTTCTTTGTGTTGAGAAGTTATGGCATAAACCTAAGGTTTGCAGAGAAAGACTAATAAGGTTTCCTAGTGAAGAGAATGTAACAAATTGGTTGATGAAAGAAATTGAGAAGTTGTAATAGAGAGAATGTAAGGAGGACTCTTATGTCTCTAACCTTAGTATCTTGAAAGTTAAGCTCAATATAGTATGGGATCGAGAGGATAAATATTAGGGTATGACGACTAGGGTCAAATGGCTCAACTTTGGTGATAGGAACACTATGTTATTTCACCAAACTTATTTGCATAGGAGGCAACAAAATGAGATTTTAAGGGTTAAGAGTGGTATAGGGGATTTAGGTGGAAACTAAGGAGGGAACTTTAGGGGAATTTGAAAAGTATTACAGAAACTTGTTTACAATAAGAGGCAAAGGGACTGGGATGATATAATAGACTGTATAGAGAGTATAGTGGATAGGGAAACTAATGAGGGGTTGGTTAATAAGTTATTGATAATGAAATAAGAAGGGTAGCTTTCCAAATAGGGCAATGAAGACTCTTGGTATTGATGAGTTAAATGAGTTTTTCTATCATAACTTTTGGGGGATTATTAGTGTAGATGTGATAAGAACTGTGAAGGGATTCTTTGAAGATAGATCTCTGCTTCATGAGTGGAATGTGACACAAGTTGTTTTAAATCCAAAGGTTGAGAGTCATAAGCTTCCAACTCAATTTGGGCCCATAAGCCAATGTTCATTTGTTTATAAAATAATCAGCAAGGTAATTATAAATATAGGCTTAAACCTTGCATATGATGGTTGATTTCTAAAGAGCGGAATGCCCTTATTCCTAGAAGGCTGATTCGGGATAGTATTCTTATTGCTAATGAGGCATTTTATTACATGAACTTGAAGAAAAAAGGGAAGTATTATATAATGGGGTTAAAGATGGACAAGGTAAAGACCTATGACAAGGTGGAGTGGGACTTCCTAAAGGTGTGCTTAAGAAATTTATGTTTGATGAAACATTTATTATGTGGGTTATAAAATTGATTACCTAAGTGGAATACATGTTGAAAGTAAATGGGCAATGCAAAAACATGTATAACCTTCCAAGGGGTTGAGACAAGGGGATCCACTTTTGCTGCATCTGTTCTTGTGTGTGACAGATGTTCTTTCTGATGTTATCTATATAAAGGTTAGTGAAGGTAAACTAAAGGGGATTAAAATGGGGAAATGAGGGGTAATACTTACTCACTTACTGTTCGCTAATGATAGTCTGTTCTTTCTAAAAACTGTCTTTGAAACTATTTTGTTATGAAGGAGATTATCAATAGCTTCAAGGAAAGAGGTGAGTTATGAGAAGTCTATTGCTTTCTTTCGCCCAAAAACTAAGAATGATATTAAGCAATTGATACTGAATGGATTAAATGTGAAAGCGAGCTTGAATCTAGGTGTTTATTTGGAGATTCTTTTTTTATGAGGAAAAATCAATGTGGATGTAATTTATCAAAGACAACTGTTGGTATTTCCATCAAATTCTTATTGGTGTAAAATACATTTGCAATATGGGTGACGAGTGTAGAAGAGTTCATATATATATATATATAATCGGTCTCTAATAGTGGAACCATAACCTATATTGATATGCATTGGTACTTAAAATCAGTATTAATATTGGATATGGGATCCGGTATAGGGAATTTTGCTCATCCTATATATATGAGTTGAACTTATGAATAATATTTAGAACACAAGTTAAAATTTCCTTAAAATTTTGTTAAGTGACATTTTGGATTTGTTGTACAAGATTAAAAGTAAGTATATTTTTTTAAAAATAGTCGATCAATTATTTTTAGGTTAATTCATTTTTTAAAATTTTATATAATTTAACTTTTATAAATTCATCTCTCGGATCAATTTCAATAAATTTTTTAATTTTTATATTATCGAATTGAAAATTTTTAATCTCTTTTATCACTTTTTTTCAATAATTAAATTAATGTGATTTTTTTAAAATACATTAATTATACAATACATATAAAATATTAATTTTTAATATTATTAAACCAATAATAAAAATTATAAATTATAAATTCGACGTAATTAATGAATAATTATCAATCTTAAAATGTGATTCCTCGGATTGCCAAAATGAATTAGCGTATTATTTTTATCCAAACATAGTGGATCGACTACAGAGGAGAATGTTCCACGTGGCAGGCTGATGAATTCTCCGGTCTCTCCTTCATTTAGGATAACAAAAAGCCGCGACTGTGTTAGAAATTCAGTGTATACGTGAACGAAGAAGCATCGAGAAGAAGCATCAAAACCCAAATTTCTCTCCTTCTCTCCAGTTCAGCTCAGATCCATTTCTACACTTTATTTTCTTTGCAACTCCGGATTAACCATTACTCTGCGGCTGTTCGGTATCATCATACCGAAACTCCGAGGTTGTTACTGAATTCAATTAGTATGTATACAGATTACACGGTTTTAGTTTGATGTAGTTCGATTTTGTTTTCGATGACGAATTTTTCGTCTTGATAATTTGTATAGTTCGTATAGTTGTTCTCGTTTACGATTATGCAAGTTTTTTTCGAAATTGATTTCGCTCGTTTTTTGAGCTTACCTTGTAGTTTGCTTGTTCTTCGTGATATCTGTGATTTTGGGATTTTCTGCTGTCTGGCTCTGTTCGGAACAACTGAACAAGCTGTAGTTAAATTTTTGGTGAATTATGAAGCTCGTATTTGTCATTCGTCCATATAATACGGCACTCTATCTGGCCTTCTTTTTTTACTCCCAGTGATTAGCTCGTCGATGATAACCCTTTTTTCTCTTTTTCTTTTTTGGGTATTACATGCAGATCTATACGTTTCTGCTTTAGCAATGCAAGTTCAGCTATAGTAAAGGCTGTTTAGATGTTCATATCACTTCTGAAGCTCATCCGTATACTAGTGTTTTTGTCTAGCATGTACACCCGTCTTGCGTCACAGAGTTGGAGTCTCTTTTGAACGAAATGGATTCATCATCACTACCGGAATCTGGGTCTGGCGACTCTTCATTGCAGTCATATTCAGTACCAACCAAGCAAATGGAACATATGGAAACAATATCCACTGAGTTTCCTTCACAAGGATTATCGTCATGGGTGCAGATTCCACATTTTGACAGGGCTTCAGATTTGAGGTCTCAGAATTTTCTATCATCTAGAAATCCATTTATAGGGATGGAAAGTATGATCACTAATGGCGGTTCAGAGCTGTTCATTTCACCAGCTAAGCGGAAGGCATCGACGGAATCAATGCCTCATAATCCTAATTTACAACAGAACAAGCTTTTTGCCCAAGGAGAGCATAGACCATGGTTGCAGCAAGTCTCTGGACCAAATAAACCCATGCAAACGCATAATCCGGTGCCTCAGCTTTCTCCTGCAACAAATAAGAAAATTGTCGAGATGGAGGCTGGGACAAAGAGGTCTCTAACTGCTAAAAATCAGAGTGCAAAGATTAACCCATCTGCCAAGATTGTGAAGGAAGCGAATAAATCTGTGAGGTTGATAATGAGGGAATCCTTGTCTGCTGCCCTGGCCTTGGTTACACAGCAAAAAGATGAAGCATTAGATGCAGGTAAAGATGTTCAGGAGCAGGAAAGTTCTCAACGTGCTCGTTCAACATTATCTGGTACAGATACTGTTGGTCAAGTATCTGAGGAGCGGAGGGGAAATGTACGATTTGGAGAAATTTCTTCTGCTTCACAGCAAGAAGACTTGGGCGAAACAACATCCAAGAAGACTTTGGCTGTTGCAGATATTGGGGAGGCACAGATTTCAGGATATGCTGGGTCTGAGTTTCAACCAAATGTATTTCATTATGATGATATGTCTTTTGATGACAACTTCTTCATCAAAGATGAACTACTGCAGGGAAATGGACTCTCCTGGGTATTGGATTGTGACAAGGAGGTGGTTGAAAACAAAGAAATTCAGTCTTCTGAAAAGGAAAATCCAGAATTCCAGGTGGCAGATGAAGGTCAGGGAGAAGCAACTGTCCAGTCTCCTGAAACTTTGGCATTTGAAATTGAAGAAGAATTATTCAAACTATTTGGGGGTGTGAATAAAAAGTACAAGGAAAAGGGGAGGTCTCTTTTGTTCAATTTGAAGGATCGTAATAATCCTGAATTGAGAGAGAGGGTCATGTATGGAGATATCTCCCCAGAACAACTGTGTTCTATGAGTGTAGAGGAGCTAGCTTCAAAGGAGCTTTCTCAATGGCGCACAGCAAAGGCTGAAGAACTTGCTAAAATGGTCGTTTTGCCTGAATCAGATGTTGACATCCGTCGTTTGGTGAAGAAAACACATAAGGGTGAAGTCCAAGTTGAAGTTGAAGATGTTGACAATGTCTCAGTTGAGGTTTCAGTAGGGGAAAATTCATCTACTCAGAGTGAACCCAATAATACAGAAAAGGAGGGCTCTCTGTCTAGAAAACCCAATGATATGAAAGAGGAACATAATGTTTCTGACCACAGAACTAATCTTGAAGACAAGAATGCTCCATACACGCTAACAATTCAAGCAAATGAAGGAACTGACTTGATGCAACGACTGGATGATGATTCCTTCAAGGATACTGAATTTCTCCCTTCTATTGTCTCCCTTGATGAGTTTATGCAATCTCTTGAATCAGAAGCCCTGTTTGAGAATGTACCTATGGATGCTAGAAAGAGGCCTGTCTCAGAGAAGGCTGATTCTGGGCCTGTCTCTGATATAAAAAATTGTGATCTAAAACCAAAGGATCCTATTGGTAAGGCCCCAATTGAAGAGAAAAAGGCTAAAGAAGGTACTAGAAAATCTGATGATGAAAATTCCAGAGTCAGACATACTAAAGTGAAATCTGATGATAAGCATGGTGATGCAAGATCCAAAGGCAATCTTGCCAATCTGGGATCCGTTGAAATTCAAGCTGATATGAAAACTAGTGATGGCAATAATGTAAAATCCGAAACTGTACCTCTTGCTAGCGCATTTGAAATAGAACATTTCTGGGGGGGCGTGGTACAGTTGAATACCTCTACCATGATCTCTGTTGTTGGAATCTTTAAGAGGTAGGAATTTCTTGAACCGCAAGTCTATTGTGGCTTCCATTTTTGTATTCTTGGTATTGATCTTACTTAATTTACTTATCTAAAAGTTTGATACTTGTGATTCAAATGAAAATATGTTTTTGGTATCTATTGTTATTTTTTCATATTTGGTTAGTTTTTGTTGCAGTGGTGAGAAAACATCAGTGAAAGAGTGGCCCATCCTTCTTGAGGTGAAGGGAAGAGTCAGACTGGAAGCGTTTGAGAAGTTCCTGCAAGAGCTTCCAATGTCCCGAACTCGTACTCTCATGGTATCTTCCTGAGTTTCTATTCGTTGTGAATAGTTGTGTACTTTTTTCCCATGTGTTGGACCCGGTTCGAAAGATTTTAAGTAAACCTAATTTTGTTGCAGGTTTTGCATTTTGACTTGAAAGAGGGATATCCCGACAGTGATCGTGCAAATCTTCGCGAGGTAACCTAACCATTGCTAGTTATCCCTCGTTTTTTTCTTCTTAGGAATATTTTTTCATAACAGAATAATAAGATTTAGTTTTGTTTGAAACTTGTCACGTCCTGGCAGATGTGTAATTAATTTTTTTCTTGGACTCGGAAAATTTACTTCTTTTGCAGGTGGCTGAATCATATACTATGGACGAAAGGGTAGGTTTAGCTGAGCCTGTTTCCGGGATGGAACTTTACTTTTGTCCACCTCACAAGAGAATAGTTGAAATGCTTGCTAAAATACTACCAAAAGAACAAGGAGAAGCACTTTATAATAATACCATTGATAAAGGTTTAATTGGTGTTGTTATATGGAGAAGAAAAGCTAATTTATCATCGCCAAACCCTTTGAAAAGACACAGTTCTATAGGGCTGCGTCTCAGTTCTAGAAAACAACTTGAAACTAAAATAAAGGCGTATTCTATCACAAAGAAAACTGCCCTTTCAGACCTGCTTAAGCCAAATTCAGGAGACCATAAAAATGATGATGATGCAGATGACATTCCTCCTGGGTTTGGTCCTGGTCCAACCCGGGATGAAGATGATCTCCTGGAATTCAACTTTTCAGGAGGTGACACAAACCCCACACATATTTCGACCTGGAAATCTTCTCAGGTTCCTCAAGTTCCCTCTTTCAATGCACCTAATCAAACACTATCTCGACCAGTAGAACATATAAGGGAACTTATACACAAGTACGGTCAGACCCAATCCGTTGCTTCTCCTTCAAGAGGTACTAGTGGTGTTCCTATTCAGCCATGGAATGATGATGATGATGATGATATCCCGGAATGGACCCCACAACAGCAAGATCAGCATCAACAACCAATGACTTTGCGGCCTCAGCAGTTGGTGAATCAACAGCATCACTCTGCAATGGCGTTCGAGTCTCTGGAAGTTCCAAATGGCGGGCCCTTATGGCAGCAAGTGACTCAACCAAACAGTGCCCGGTTTTATGCATCCAGGCATCCAGGAAAGACACTGCGGCAGTATAATACTAGGAGTTGAGGCTTCTTAGTTCTTTGTATAGTTTTCTTCTTTCTTCATTATGGTCTGTCCTCTTTTTTTTTTTTTGTACCTTCGTTGCATTCAGAGTTGTGTAGATACTAGGTACTTACTGTAACTTGTTGAGACGGTCAGACGCAGATTTGATCTGCATGACGATGACACAAGGGTAAGTTTTTCATCATTCGAATGGTAATCACGTTGATAAGCATGAAAGGAATATCAGAAGAACGAGTTAAATCATTGACACGTACAACAATTGTGACTTCCATAAAATATTTAACTTTTTTTTCTCTTCACTTTCCTTACAATAAGGTGTCCAATAATGCTGAATTGTGGGGAATCTAGGATGTCATGGTTACAGTAGAACCATGTGGTTCCATGTTTCTTATGGTTTGAAATGGGGCAACGGTTAATAGTTTCCAAATCTCTAAATCAAATAAAATGTAGAAAGAAAGAAAAAAAATTATGTACCAAATATTAACTGAAAGAATGGGGTTGCTCCTGCATTTGTCGGAAACTCGGCACTGAAGAATGAGAAGAGCTGCCCAAAGAAAAAGCCAAAACAGGGGAATGAGATACTTACCCATTGACAGTGGACTAAAAAACCTAGCATAAAATGTTCGTAAGGTTCACAAGTAAATGACTAACCACGTACTCTATGAGTGCTGCTGCATAATAATAGTTCTTAATTCTGGCTTGCAATTTCATGTCTTAATTCCGGTTCAATTCACCACCAAAAGCTCAAACCACCTTGGCCTTTCCATGGAAAATGTCAAAAAGTATGGAGTGTGACAGACGAGCATCCTTCTCTCCATTAAAATACTTGAACATAAGCGTCTTCTAAGTTGCACAATTCTTGGAAGAAACTTGGGTCAGCCCTTTAGGCATGGCTTGATTAAGGATATCATAAGTTATAGCATTAGGTTCACAGCCTTCCGTTACCATAGCTCTCAGCAGGGCAACCATGTCCGAAAGCTTGCTTTTCCGAAACATTGTGTCCAATATAGTGTTGTATATTTCTGTAGTTGGGTTAATCCCATCTTTAAGCATTTGATTCCTAATCTGAAGAGCACTGGAAATCTCCCCTTCCCTACAGAGACCTACAATTAAGGAACGGTATGTAGCAAGATCCGGTTTTAGCCCCTGCCTATACATGTCTATAATAAAGCGACCAACTAGAAGATTGTTGCCCTCTTTAATGAAAGAATGTATAAGAATATTATACGAAACAGTATCAGCCAAAGATCCAATCTTTCCAAATTGTTGAAAAATTTGATGTGCAGTTTCAAGTAGTCCATTCTTGCAAAGCTTGTCCAGGAGAGTGTTAAAAGTGACACTGGTAGGAGTTGGGCCATCATGTATCATGCATTCAAATAACCGAAGACATTCTGAAGATTTCCCCACTAAAAGTAGATATTGAATCAAACAGGTCAAAGTAACAACACAGGGCTTAACACCTTGACACTCCATTCGATCCAAGACGCTCCGAATAATACAAGGATTCTCTTGTTTACATGCAGCGGATAATATTATATTAAAAGAAACCACATCAGGCCAATTTCCACCCCAAACAAAGCAGTGCAAAAGCTTCAGAGCATGGTGAACTCTATACTCTTTGCAGAGTCCCATTAAAATGGTGTTATACGATATATTACTTGGAATAAAGCCTCCTTCTACCATACTGTTTAGCAAAGACAACGCTTCTTTTGATCTATTCTTACGACATAAACAATAGAAGTATATATTATACACTGCAGTGTCTATTTTACATCCACTAGAAACTACATCAAACAAAATTTCGTAAGAAATTTCCACCTTTCTTGTTTTCAAAATGCCTCCCGCCAAAGCAGAATATGTGTACGGGTCAGGAGAAAACCCTCTATGATCAATGATCTCTAAGAGCTCAGCAACATCACTTAATCTACCCTGATAACAAAGTTCTCGAAGAATTACATTGTATGTAACCAAATCTGGAGCACACCCTTCACTTTCCATCTCACTCAAGAGTTTTAGTGCCTCATTAATCCTCCCTTCATCACAAATGAACTTAATTATCACGGTGTATGTAATGACATTAGGCTTGCACCCATCAAGCTTCATTACATCTCGAAAACGATTAAGATCATCCCATAAACTTTCCTTACCAAATCCGTAAGCCAAAGCTGTATATGAACAGATATTAGCAGCAATTCCCTTCATCTTCATGAAGTAAAAGATTCGCAAAGCAGTGTAGCTCTGGTTAGACTTACATAACGCCCAGAGAATAGGATTGCAAATACAATAACTTCCATAAATTAATCCCTTAGAGAGCATACACAAGAGCACACCATAAGCCTCTTTGACCATCTCGGCCTTACAAAGCGAGCATACAAACTCATTCAAAGTGTGTTCAGAAGGTAAATAATCCAACCTCAACATAAAATCGTATATACAGATAGAATCAACTAAAAGTCCTGAAGATTTAAGTGACCCTTTCAGCATCTTAGACAAGGACGTGAAAGACGGTTTAAATCCACTTCTATACATCTCTTCGGAAATGAAATATGCATCTTTCAAATAACCTAGAGACAGCAATCCATTCACAAGTGTGTTGAAAGTAGAAGCATTAGGAGCAGGTCCAAACCTCTTCATTCCTACATAAACTCGAACTAACTCTTCCAATAACACGTTTTGAGAATTCAAATATCTATGAATCAAAGCATTATAATCGTACACATTTGGTTTTCCAGCAATGTATCTCATAGAATTCAAAGCCTCTAATGCTTCGATAAGGTTACCTGCATCGGCATAGCTCTGCATCCTAGTCCGTAACTCGATGTAACAAGAACTATGAGTATTACTACTGCTGCTCGCTTCGAACGTATCTACAGTTTTAAGAGCAGAGGAAGAAGAAGAAGAAAAAATCACCAGATACCACAATTTCCTGCGGATTCCGTATCGATAGCTAGAAAAAGTAGGAATAGAACAAAAACGCATGGCAGTGAAGTGTTGCAGAGACGACGAACGTTGACGGCGTAGCAAGAGATGGAGAACGATTGCCTGAGGAAGAGCATTTGTGTAGATGAAAAATCACGACAATCTAAGGGATAGAAAAATCCCTACCTAGGGCCCGCTGCCATTTTTGATATGAATGGAAGCTCGGAAAGGATTTTCAATCTTTTATTTCATTTTATAGAATTTTTTTTTTTCAATTTATAGGATTTTTTTTTTTTTTGGGCCAGAATTTCATTTTATATTCACTAATTTATTTTCCTTTAGAAATCTATAATTTGAGGGGGAAAGATCAAATATGTATCGGTTCATGTGTTAGCCTTCTCTTCCTTATTCTCTTCTTTCTGGGCTTTCTCTGTAATTTTCTTTTGGTTTGTTTGGGCTTCAGCCCGTTTCATCTCCCCCCCCCCCCACCCCCAAAGAAAAAGAGGAATGAAGAACTGATAGAGTAATCCAATGAAAGGAAAGAACATGGAATTGCAAGAACGAGGGGAAAAAGGGAAAGGGAAAAAAGAAAAGAAAAAAGATCCACAATATTTCCATGTTTGCTCATGCAGATCAAAATGAACTTATCAACAAGGGGGAAGAAAAGAAATATCAATCTGCACCGCGTTTTGAGGCTAATTACTACGGCAGGGGATTCTGACAGAAAACCAAAACAACAAGAAGCCTAGAAACAAAAGAGAAGATTGGGAACAAGCAAAGAATTACCATGCTCCGATTACTCCAAAAACAAGAGGGAAATACCTATATTTACTTGTATCCACAGACCATATTTGTAAAGAAAAAAGGTATTGTTTCCTTATTCCTACTGGGGAGAATTTTATGATCCCGAGCCAGCATCAATTGCTAGATTCTTCAGTTTCAAGGATGAGCCATCGGCCGATGAACTAGATTCTGAGGCATCCCCAATGTCCAAAGTGTCTGGAAGATTTCCAAGGGGCTCCACAGGGGAGGGCTGCAAAGAGAAATAAAATAGTGTAGTTCTTAAGATCATGATCAATCTTCAATGTAATCCTTTTTAAATTAACTGTTAGGAACAAGAAATTTGCAGACTAACAGAAATGAGATGGACAATATAATTAACATATCAATGCCAATATTGGAGTGAGGGGAGAGAGAATTTTTTTCAGCGATGGATAATTTAAAGTCTTCAACGAAATTATAAACCAGGATAAAGGTATATAGCTACTCTCACAGCAAATGAATAAGAGCATATGTAACAATCCGAACGGTCCATTATTGATAACTTGAAAGAAAGTTGATAGGAAAAAAAAAAAAAACTCTTTATACTCATGGTCAATGGTGCATAAAATAAACGATAAAAATTGATGAACATCAAAACAGAACCAATATACCTCGAGTTCTTTCAGCATCTCAATGCTGATATCCAGGTCACCATTATTCAGTAAATAGACATGGACAAGGGACTCATAAGATACATCAGGAAATGCTATCTGAAGGTAATCCAGATCTATGGCACAGTCATCATGCAGCAGCCCCTTTTCTGTAGGAGCAGTCATTTTCTCAGAAACATGTGCATTAGAGCTTATAGACACTTTGCTGTCAGGCTGATTTTGTCCACTCAGCTCAGGGTTTCTAACCCAGACGTTCTTTGGACCGGTATTTGAAGTATTTTCAGCCACATAACTTCTTTCACCAACGTCTCTCTTGGAGAGTGGAACATATGATGATGCATATGGATTCAAAGAAGATATTCCTCCTCCAGACCTCATGATCTTCAAGGGAAACAGAAACAGCTAAGTATAAGCAAGTAAAGTACACAAATACCGAGCAGCATAATCATATTAAGGTCTAACATTCCATAAATTTGCAATGATTTCAAATTTGTAAAAAGTTTCTTGGAGCAAATAATTCCATTAAGGACGTTAATGAAAGCTGCGTGAAAACAAATAACGAAGGTTTGTCCGAAAGAACTTTTCTCTGATCATTTTACAATCATTTCATCAAAATTGAATCCACGAAACAAAGAAACTTCAAGCGTAATCCTCAGTTTCGGAAAAATAATCTAATTATTCATTCTCATGCTGAATTCACAGCAGCTTTTTCTTCAATATGCAAAGCTAAACTACGAGGAATCGTATCAACCTAGTTACAATTTCGCAAAAGAAAAAATGAAATAAGGAAATAGAGAATTGCAATCAAGAAATAGAGATCATTTTTCAAAATGACAGGGAAAAAATAACAATAAACAGACCAAAAATTTCAAACGAAACCAGAAAATTTTAGGTGTTGATCTTGAATGCTAGAGAAAGCGGAAGAGAAACTCGCCTGAATGGATGGATGGGAGAGAATGGAAAGCGATTGCTCGTCGAAGAAGAGATCGTAATATAAGCAGAACGAGAACGGAGATGATTTGGGAATTTTTTTTTGATTCTTGAATTTGGGTTTCATATGACATGGAAAGCCAGTGTCATAACTCGCATAATTGTTATATGAAGAAAAAAGAAAAAAGAAAGAAAAAGGGTGTCTATTAGGATTTTGTATACTACTGTGACACGGGCTTTACAGAGGATAGTGGGTTTACACGGACTTTTACACCACACGTGTGAGAGGATAGTGGGCTTGTTACGTTAGGAGTTATGAGCCGTCTGTGTGAGAGGGGGAGCGTTTGGAAACTCGGTTATGATTAGCAGATGTAGGAACAGATTAGACCTCGTTACTTTTTTTTTTTTTTTTCTTCCGAGTTGATTAATTTATTTGACATATTTGCCGCAAATTTTTTCTTTTTAATTAAAAAAAAAAGGATTATAATTAGTGGAGATAATATTTGCTCAAACAAATGTCCTTTGAATTTCTTTTTAGCTGATAAAAGACATTATATTATATAACCACGTGATATTTATTTATTATTTTTAATATATATATATAGGCAGGTCACATATGATAAAACTCCATTTCACGTATGCTTTCACATTCTCTCTTTTCATGTGACCTGACAATCCATTCAATACTAAGGAGGAAATTCTACGTATTTTGAGTTAAAACTACATTTCAACAATTTCTAGAGAGCAAAAAATTTCAAAAATTATATGTCCAGGCCAACTAAAAACCAGTAAAATCCAAAGGGTAAAAAGCGGAATGCTTCCCCCCGAACGATGGGAATACTGTATAACAAAATCTACGTCCACATTATCATATTGAAGAACCCACATTTTACTTTCACATTGTTATATATGGACCGATTTTTTTTTTTTTTTTTTTGGGGGGGGGGGGGTGGTTCCTACCGAACCGGTTGCTGATTGTAATGGTTCTTTTCTTTCTTCTTTGCTGCCGCGATTTTAGCATTCCTTGCAGCAGCCTCTTGGGCAGCAGCTTTAGCAGCAGCATCCATCTCCTTACTAGATTTCTTCTTCTTGGCAGATGCCATCTTCTTCAACCGCTCTTTGACATCAATGGAAGGCGAGTCCTCAATCTGCCCATTTCCAGCCGATTCATCTGGCCCATTGGTTGTGTTGGAGTTGTTTGGCTGATCATGCTCATTCACCTCCTTGGAAGTAGCGGATTTTTCTTTCTTTTTCTTCTTAGAGGTTTTGGATTCTGTGGGTGCAGTTTCTTTCTTGTCCTCATCTCCACTGGGTCCGTCTTTCTTCTCTTGCATGGTACCTACGTATGGAAATTAGCATTCACATTCCTTTAGATAGCTTTCAAGTGATAGAGGGAGGAAAAAAAAACACATCAGGGTGAAGACTCACTATAAACGCACATGCCCAATTCTATCACTTCTAAACAATGTAGCAATGACAAGCAGTCCATGCAAAAAGCAAACAAAGTCATGATTGACCTCTTGAGACAGCATATTCAAGGTGCAGATCTTATTCTATTATAAAATTAACCTTTGAGGATGAACTTTTAATTCAAGTGGAAGAGAAAGAGGAAATTGAATACTACAGAAACAATATAAAATCTAATGTGTTATAAGAAAATAGTATTACCGCAAGAAACATCTTCAGCATCGGCCTCTTTCTGTGTGACTCCAAAATCAGCCAGAAGGGCATCAAGTTCTGCAAGTTCCTTCCTCTTCCTTTCCTTTTTGGAAAGCTGCCTCTCTGCCTCCTTAGGTGCCACAGGAGCCTCGGAAGATTTCTTCACCCCTGGCTCAGGCATAGGAATTTCTGTTTCATGGTCATGCTCTTCCTCAACATCATCATCACCTTCATCAAGGACATCTTCTTCACTCTCACTTTCCTGCAATCCAGTTAAATGAGCATTTTACAAAGACTACACCACAATAGATAATAAAACAATGCTGAACATGTAATAATCAAATAAACCTGTTCTCCACACCCCCACAATAACATACGAGTGAGAGTTAAAAAAAAAAAAAGATGTTTCCGGGACTCCGGGCAGTTAAGTTTTTTTTAACTAGAACCGATTTTGCTATGACTCCGGGCAGTTAAGTTTTTTTTAACTAGAACAGATTTTGCTATGACTCCGACAACAGTCATTAAACAAATCCAGCAATAGAAAATACCAAGTACCAAGCAATGTTAAATTAACCTAAATAAAACAATAGGCAAAGCTCAAACATATAACTTGTTGAAACTTAAAATGTATTATCATACAAGCTACAGCATTCCTCTGAGCAAAAAATAAAAATGGTAGCATGCAAACATAAAGCTATTTTCTAATCCAGATGACTAAGACCAACTAGTAATGGAACTGAACGTCGATTCCCTTCCAAAAATGAAAGCAAATAATTCCAAAAGGGACCCGGAAAGGCGTCAACAGAGGGACTGACACACAAATTATAAAATAAACTTTGTACCTCAGCATTGCTCGGTCCATTCTTACTGTTCTGAGTCTCCGACGAGGTCCGCAACGCCTGTGGCGGAGCTGTGGTGGCATAGTAATCATCGTCATCTTCATCATCAACATCGGCCCAAGATTTAGCATTCAATGGAGCAGGAGCCCAGAAAACTGGAGGCTCGGGCTCTTTTTGAGCCGTCTGCGACTTGGACGAACCTTTGCTCTTGCGATCCTTATCGGATTTCTTCTTCTTCTTCAGAGTCTCAAGCGCCGCAAAAACGTTGGTGTTGTTGATAACCAATGACCCCTCGTCTCTCCTGCTTCCACCACCCACCATTTCTCACAATTCGCAGATCAAGCTTATTACCGTAAAACAGAGGAGGAAAAAAAATTAGGAGAAGGAATACGAATTTCGTGGATTTAGGGGAATTTTCGAAATTCTTCTCACCTAAAAAATCAAAACAAGAAAACAGGGAAAAAAAAAATTATAATACGAGTTCGGTTTGATGAAGATCAGAACGAAATCCTAAATTAAGGATTACGCTGTGAGTTGTGCCAAGAAATTAGGGGATCTAGTATCTAGAAGACTATTATAGAATTATTTGACAAATTTGTACGGGAAGATGACGACGATGATGATGATGAGGAGGAGGAGAATTAGGGTTTGGATAAGAGGAAATTGTACGTGGAAAAAGTAGAGAGAGAGAGAGAGAGAGAGAGTTGGGTGTCCGATGAATCAATACGTGTGCAAAGAGGAGGAGAGGGTAGGGTTGGTTATACGGATACGGAGGAGAAAATAATACACGACAGAGGGAAGGAATTAGGATAGTTGATTAGGAAATATATATATAAGTGGATTTTTTGTCTTTTGCGTAATGGTCCCCGGAATCTTTTAATTTTCAATTTAGCCCTCGTATACCCTTGTCCCAATTGAAAATTTTTTAAATGGGATATATAATATTTAAAATTATAATTAATTAATTTATTATAAATTGAGTTTATTTAGAAATTATTATCCGAACTCATTACAAATTGCTTAATGTTGTAACTCCTATTAGAAATTATACACCTATTATAATAACAGTAGATATTTAATATAATTTGGTTCATATAATTTATAAATATAAATTTATTACAAGAGAAAAGAGAAAATAATAGATCATGACATCCAACATCATTAAATATTTGTTTACGATACTATCAACCAATTTAAGACATGAAGTTAACATATTTAATAATATTAGGTAGTTAAGATCAATTACTTTTTAGATTATTTCACTTTTTTATTTTTTTATTGTATTAATTTATTATTTTCTTTTCTAATTTAAATTTTAAAAAATAAATAAGTTCAGAAAAGGAAAAAAAAAAAAAAAAAAAAACCAAATCAAGAAGTACAACATTAAGCAATCATCAATTCCAATCTAATCTAATTTCTCCAAATTGAATTAAATTTTCGGGAAAAATCCAATCATCAATTCCAATCTTCCTTCTTCCTTGCAAAGAACCAAATCGCATTGATCCGGTTTAATCCGATTTGTTAAGAAGATGGAAACAAAAAGAGACCATACCTCCGTTTGAGATCTGGTTCGAAGCTTGAAACGAGACCTCCATTCGAGATCTCGTTCGAAGCATCTGGTATGGGCAGATACAAGAAGTCAACAACTAATGACAACCTGAAATGAATCAAACTTAAAAAAGTAATTATCATCCCATTAACATGTGAAGGGAAGGGAACAGGAAAGTTTTACCAATAATCTCAAGGAATTTCACTGCTTTCTTTCTTCAACATCGTTTACAAATTTATACATGCTAGAACATACAGATCAAAATACTATGCAAACTCGGATGCTAGCTACTATAGATCTTTACTCTGCAGGGGATATCATTAATATCTGGATCAACAGTGAAAAAATGAATGGGATGACCTATGGAAAGAATAAAGAAGGCTAGTAGTAGTAGTGTAGTAGCAAACAATGCGAACAACCTGCTTTCCTTTCTTCTTTCTTTCTTGCTTCTTGATTTTTTGTAACTGCGATCACTATGCCACGAAAAACAGGAAAACCATGAGGGAAAAAATCAGAACGAAGAAAATTTTGATCATCAACCATCTGTTCGACGATATGCTGTTGAGATACTTGAGCAGGGCCCCTTGTGCTCCCTCCACATTTGATAAAGTGTCATCCATGTTCTCATCAATCCTTCAATAAGAAACACCAATATATATACATAGAGTCAAGTTCCCATTCAAATTCAAGGGGTTTAATATAAGAAGATAAGAAGTGATAGTTAAAATGATGAATGAGATGCCATAGTATCGCTTTAACGAAGAATGGAAAGAGTAAAACCTGATAGCAATTTCTCCTTGCTGAGAAACCAGGGTTGCTAGCTGGTTAAAGATGCTGCCCAACTCATGAATAGTGGACTCAACATTTTGAAGAGCTTCAGCCCTGCTCTGCATGTAACTGTCTTGCAATGGAACTAGTTGCTGTTGTTGCTGCTGCTGTGCCTGAAGCAGTGGCTGACTCTCCCCATCCAAATGCTTGCTGTTAATTCACCTAAAATCATTCATTATCTCACAAACTGAAGCAGTTTCTTAGTGCGAAACAATCAAAAGAAAGCTAGAAATAATTGGCATCCTGATTAAAATTAAACAGACTAAAAAAAAAAGGGGGGGGGGGGGGGTATCAATTCGAACTTTTACAGCATTTTTGACCAAAAATAGTGTCACAGTTTTTGAACTGTGAACACTCCAACCAAAAGAAAAAGAAACTAAAGTTCTTACCTAGAAGATGCTTGAGACAAAGATGCTGACCCTGCCCATGGAGGGGGTACATTTGAGGCACTAGCAGCTGACCTGGAAGCTAGTGGCCGCTGCCGAACAAAAGGATTCGTAGAATCCTTAGAAGTGGAGGTAAAAAACAACTGTCTCCTATTTTCGTGAACCTTCAGGTTCTTCATGAATCCATAAACATATATACCATCAGTTTGGGAGAGCTTATTCAAAAAAGCTTGGAAGAGATTGGCTCTGAGACCATAAAACATAATAAAGACACAGGGTGTACAGAAATAACTTGGCCTTACCTCTGTCCGCATGGTCAGTACTTCCTTGAATGCTTTTGTAGTGCTCATCAATCGGTTCTTTAAGTCATCCACAACAGTCGTTGAATGACTAGTAGTGTCAGTAGAAATGTTTCCACCGTCATTTCTGGAGTTGCAGAGGAGCTGAAGGTCCACTACTTCAGAGTTCAATGCAGTAATATCCTGCTTGATAACTGCTGTCAGCTCCTGGATCTCCATAGTAGGGTCATCAAAAACTGAAGTCCTCTTTGCCACTACCAATAAATATACCAAAAATTTAAAATGACATGAAGTTTCATATATAATAAACAAACGCAATAGTCAATAACAACATCAAGTATCACTTAAGCAACTCATGTCCAAAGTGCATGGGGGTGCTTGCCTGCATGCACTGGTCACAGATACATTTTTTTCTACATTCAATCACTTACACTTTGCCAATTTTGCAAGTTTCTGAGATGTTTGATGAATCCCATACCCAACCTTGGAAGCTCGCTTGTTAAATTCAGACTGAATCGCGATTGCAGAGCGTTGTTCCTCTGATTTTGAACCACTAGGTCTGTTTTGCCCAGTTCCAGATGAGTAAGACTTATTTAGCCTCTCTGCTACGCTTTGGAATTCCTGCGTCCTATCCCTGAATGAAGACTGGGCTGTTTTGAATTGCATTTTTCAACCTCTCACTTTCAAATGCAGATTCTAAAATGGCATAACCACCTGCAATCACATGACATGAGCTATTATACCATCAACAGGATACAGTCATGAGACATATAAACAAACATCAGCAAAATCAATTACACATTCAGTCTAGTCAATAAGAATCAATTTCTCATAGATGAAACCAGATAAAGGTCGCCAATTTCGATCAGATCTTCAAATCATAGCTCTTGTTCACTACACAAAGAAGGAAGTAGAGAATAAAAAACGAACAATCCACTCCATTTGATAACGGAATCTTAAATTTTTTACCAAGGCAACGTTAATTCACCAATGTACAAACCTAATCTCATTTCCACCTTACTATTCTTTCTCAGTGTCCAAACAAAACAAAAATTGAAGGCATCGAAAGACGAAATTACCTCCTACAATAGCGAGATCTGAATCCAGAGAGCCGCAATTACGATCGTACACGGTCCAATTCTAGACCGAAATAGAGCAAAAAATACCCTAGATCTGGAATGAGATCGGCATGCGTATATGCTCCACACGCTTTCTTTCAATGCATCGGAGAGTAAGCATTCCGATGAATTCGTTCGAACGTGACGGTTGAGGGCCGAGTCTGACAATATTAAATTCGATTCGTTATTTCGATCTAACTCGGAGAGAAGAGGAAGAGAAAATGTGGCGGGTGAGAAAACCGAGCTAAGTAACTGAGTCGAAGAGCTGGATAGGAGGGAGAAGAAAAAAAAAAAAAAAAAATATATATATATATATTATTTTACATTTCTTTCTCTTGACAAATGAGATAAAGATATATTTATTAAAGTATATAATAAAAAATGAATATTTTTACTATATATATTTTCTTATATATCATCCACTTCATCGTTCTCAACAATTTTATAGTTTAATTTATTAATGATTTGTTCAACTCTCGTTAATCTTTGATTGAATTCGTAGAATTTAAATAAGGTATACTCAATTAGCTCCAATCATTTGACCAAACTCATCAAGGGACCCCGTCAGCTAGGAATTAAATCTTGCACTTGAGGGTCGTGTCTATTATATCTTGAGCTCTTGATCGGAAGGTTTTCTATTATTAGTTGAGCAGTACCCACTAATCTTTCCTGATCACATGCTTCATCAACATGGTCACCATCCCCGTGTTGTTAAGTACTCGGTAGCTCATCGTATTTTTCTTCTTGAAGCTTTGGTTCATCAATATTGGATATATAGGTATGGGCAGCTTTTTGATTTGACGACCGTAAATATGTATGTACATTTACTTGTATTATATAATTGATGTAAGATTGGATTCTATTTATTAGTGAAATACTCAGAGTAAAAGACGTGTTGAGATCAAAGTGTCAGTTAGAACTGACAATTTGATCTTAACGGTTAAGTTTTATGATTGACCCATTGATCTCAACAGATCAGTTAATTAATACATTGATCTTAACGGGTCATAATTAAATTGACTCTTTAAGCTCAACATATCTCTTATTTCTGACCCTTTGCGCTCAGAGGTAAAAAATATATATTCAATAAAAAAGGGAAAAAAAGTTTGAGCTCAAAACTAACCGTTGGATCATTAAGAGTGTCGTTGAAGCTTGTAAACGACAGACAACATACAATTATTTTCTAAATGCGCGGCCTTCATTACCCAATTCAATATGCGAGGCACCTAGTAGTTTTCAAATGCCTCCCAAATAACCTTCTATGAGTTGGAATTGCCTCGAGAGCCCATACTTATAGAGTAATCAAATTACACTAGTACCATTAACATAGACCTATTTAAACTATAAAGAAGTTGATTAATACTATTATTACAAATCCAATTGAGAGTAAATAAATAATTTACCTAGATAGCTAAATAAAATCATTTGAGATAATATGTATATATATATATATTTTTTTTTTTACTTGCAATTTGGGCCTTATGTTTGAGGTTATCCTTCTTGAAAGATTCGATTGTTCTTTCCTAAATTAAATGACCCTAAGAGTAATTATTAAAGTAAGTAAGATCTGAGACCATTGATATATTTATCATATCAATGTTGTTATTTTTCTCTTTACCCAAGATGATGGTCTCCAAGAAGTATACAATTGGCAACTTCACACAATCCATATCATCCACATCTGCATCATCCATATTTTTCACTCTCCCGGTGCCAAGACCAATGAGCACATCACCTAATTCGGCGCATGTAAATTTTCTTCCTTTGTTAGGGAAATATTTCTTCTTCATAACCTTATTCCACTTAATCTCATAAGGAAACTCTGGTGGGAATCGACAGTTCAGACCGGTAATCAAAGCAAACTCTTACCGGAAGAAATATAGAGGTTGCTGATTAATGTGAAGCCATAACATTCTTTCTCTCTTACAATAAACTTACTGAATTAGGAGGGCTGCATCTAACTTAGCATAATATTGGAGGCATATATCTACTTCTAGAAAGTGATCGAAACATGATTCCATGAATGAATTTGGCTTTTATGCCCCCCCCCCCCCGCCTAACAAATGCTATTTGATTTCCTTTATCATAGTGTAGACTCTCGAGTGTGAGATAACCATTCAAAAATTTTATCCGGCCTCAATACAATATGAAAATAGACAAAATAATATTGAAATATAAATTAGTTGTAGGCATTATATATTGAGGATGAACAAAAATATATATATTCCTGACCCGATGAGCAAAAAAATTAGTTGAAAAGCTTAATTAGTCTGCCAAACTAACCTATTAAGTTATTTAATGGGTATGCAAAATAGTCTCGTTGAGCAAATCAATGGGACTACAAACTAGACCCATTGAGTAGCTCAACGAGCATGGAAAATAGACCCATTAAACATCTAAACAGGATAAGAAAATAGACCAATTGAGATACTTAATAAGTTTATTGTGTGTACTCGTTGAGTTGCTCAATGGGTTTATTCTTCATACTCATTTAACTTTTCAATAGGTTTGAAAAATGAACCCATTGAACATCTCAATGAGACTAAAAATAATGCCATTGAGAAGCTCAACGGGTACGCAGAATAGACCCATTGAGCATCTCAATGGGTTTATTTTTCAGTCCCGTTGAGCAACTCAACAAAACTATTTTGCATACATAAATTCATCAATCTCATTTCAAATAGACACTAATTCAATCCTAATCTTTAGTTTATAACCATTTCTAACATTTAGGAAATCAAATCAAGCAAAAAAACCCTTAATTTCGTATATTCATACCTTAACAATTTTGCATTGAGGACTTTGTTCTTGATCTTTATGTTTGTGGCCGTTCCAATTAGAAATCGTCACAATATTCTTGATTTCAAATTATGGAGAAGAAGAGGAAGAGATGTGGTGTTCAGATTGATGGAGTTCAACGAATTTATACAGTACGGGTTGATGGAAGAAAAATAAGAGGAATAAGAAAGTGAGAATAAATGAGAAAATGTGATGTTAGGCGACAAAGAAGAAGAGTGAGAAATAACGTCATGATAAATGAGCCATCAACTGGCTGTCAACAGCTTAATGGAAAATGTTAAACTCGATATTTCATAAAGTTTTCAAATTTTGTGGATTAAAGTTATTTTATTATTTTTAATTATTTTTAAATTTAATTTAAAGCCATTTTTCTAGGACATTTAACAAAAAATAAATAAATAAATAAAAAAAAAAAAAATATATATATATATATATATTGATTTGGGACATTTTAAAAAACAACATGCCAAATAGATTTATGCTTATTCTCAAATTCTCTCTAAAAATATGATCTAAAACACAAAAATAGAAAAATTATAAAATTGAGAGTTATGGTATAAGGTTAATTATATTCACCCAACATGATCGAATGGCTAGATATCCGACAAGTATTTCTGTTTGAAAAGTTTATCTTCATTGAATCAGGTCTGCATGATAAAATACGGTATTTGGAACTTTTATAATAAAATTGAACTTAAATAAGAAAATGAAAATGCTAATTTAGATAAAAATAGATTTAACAATGATGATAATAATGTGAATCCTAATATTTGGTACTTTTCGGTCTTATTTAATTCTCTAAATAATTGAAAGTGTTTTGATCTAATTATTTAAATTGAAATAAACGATAAATATATTTGTTTGCACATCAGCTGAAGTGTCAAAGTTGTAAAAAGAAAGAAACACAGAGGGTAATTTACTGACGCAACCCGTTTTTATTCGTTAGATCCGCTTATAATGAACGGTTGGAGGATCTTTTCCGAGCGAAGGGTTTTCCATTTTTGTTTTCTCGTCATCTTCTCTTTAGCCATCGGAACGGAAGTAAATCTCAGTGAACCAGGTAAACCCTAATTCTTACATCGGATATTAATTCACGATCCGTTTCATTCATTTAGTGCTCGCTTTGATCTGTTATCAAAGTATTTCGATCTTCTTTCCTTAGATTTTGTATTCGTTGGGAAATTCTAGATTGTGACGATATTTGATTTCTTTTGAGCAGTGATTGTTGCGTATAAAGGAGAGAGAAAGAGAGATGTATAATGGAATCGGGTTGCAGACCCCAAGAGGATCTGGTACCAATGGATATATCCAGACGAACAAGTTCTTCGTACGACCTAAAACTGGAAAGGTTGCAGAAGCGACGAGAGGGTTCGAGGCTGGCCAGGGAACTGCTGGAGTGACCAAAAAGCCTAACAAGGAGATTCTTGAGCACGATCGTAAGCGTCAGATTGAGCTCAAGCTTGTTGTGCTTGAAGACAAGCTGATTGACCAGGGGTTTACAGATGCGGAGATCGCAGAGAAGCTCGGTGAGGCTAGAGAGACCTTGGAAGCTGCTGCAGGTTCTGAGGAAAGCGGTGGACCTTCTGCCATTGTAATTTCTGATAAGAAGTAATTCTCTCTCCGACAATGAAAACTTTTTTATATTCGATATCTTGATTGGATTTTGTTTACCATGTTAGAACCTTAGTGTACGAAATTTTGGTTAGAAAAAATTGTTAGAAATTTTGATTAAGGAATTGTATTGTATGTTACGTGGCTACTGTGATTTGGCATCTCTTCTGTTTTTTTTCTGCTTGATGGGCCTCCTTTTTTCTTGACCATAAAATGTTCTTTTGCATGATCAGGGTCTCAGATACACAGACCCATCAAATAGCTGCTAGAAAGGAGAAACAGATGGAAACACTGAGAGCTGCTCTTGGGTTAGCTTCAACTGAAATCACTGAAGAGGATACTGAAGAAATGGACGATTTACCAAAAAGCAGGCAAAAGAATGGTCAAAATGATGACAGAAGGCATCATGAGAAGTCTGAGCATTCTTTTTTGGATAGAGGGTACAAACCGAAGGAACAAGCAGTGGAAGACGACAAAATCCATAAAGATGATAGGAAAAGGGCTGCTAAAGAATCAAAGGGCCACAAAAATGGTGAAAATAAAGGGAGAAGGCATGATGGTGATTCTTCTGATTCCGATTCTGACACTGGTAAAAAGCATGCAAAAGCAGTTCGGAAGAAGCGCCACAGAAGTAATAGGGGAGGCAGTAGTGAAGGTGATTCTGATTCTGATCTTGATAGGAAGCACAAGACTTCAAAGAAGCACAAGAAAAGCAGAAGGCATGATAGTGATGATTCTGACTCTTTGAATGATGATAAGGATGTTCGAGATGACCTTTCCAAAAGAGGAGTTGATAGGGATACAAAATCTCGTAGGAAGCATTACTCAGATGATTATTCTGATCGTGGTGAGGGCTTAACTAAATCCAAAACTAATACACGAAGCAGGGGAGGGCATAAATCTAGGGATGAATCTGATGTGGATAGTGAGATGGAAGGGAAAGGAAGCCGATTTCAGAATAACACTGATCGATGGGGTGGGAGCCCTCGGGCAGATAGAGGCAGTTCTGATTCTGATTTGCAATATCGCATAGAAAGCAGGAAACAGATGAAACATAATGGAAAGAATGACGTAGGCCATGAATTTCATTCTCTTACGTCTAGGAAACTTCACAAGGAAACAACAAAAAGAAGTGGGAGAAGTGGGAGGCATGAAACTAATGATGACAGTGATTCTCGAACTGATGGTGATAAAAAGGTGGAGAGACGCAGAAGCAGGCATGGTAGTGAAGATGAGGACTGTGATAGTAAAAGGAGTTACGATAGGAAAAGTGGTAATGTGGAGTCGCAAAGAAGTAGGAGGCATGATAGTGATGATGAGGACCGTGGTAGAAGTAAAGAAAGTTATTATAGAAAAAGTGGTAAGATGACTACAAGGGAAGAAAAACCTGTCAGAAAGCCATCTTTTTCTCCTACTGATGATAGTAGTGATGACTCTGATGATAGCAAAAGCAGTGATGAGAGTGGTCAGGACAAGTATGAGAGAGCGAAGAAAGATAAACCATTAGCCATAAATGATGGATTGCATGATGGTGATGGTATGAGTAGAAGAGCGAGACATGACAAAGATTCAGTTGTAGAGAAAGGGGTCAAATCTGGTGTGGTTGGACGTAGTGATGGAGGAAAAGAAAAAATAAATGATCTTGATGGATCAGATAAACCAAGTCTGTTTAAGTCAAGGAAGGAAGATGCCATTGATGGATCCAATCACAAGGGGAAGCTTGATGCTGGAGACCAAGCGAGGGTGCTAGAGGCAAAATCAAGGGAGTGGTATTCTCCAAAACGGTCTGAATACCATGGGAGGTATGAGATGGATCCTAAAATTGATTTTGACTCAAGAAGTAAAGGATCCGGAGATGATTACTCAAGGTCGGGCCGTTCAAGAGGGGAACATGATACTAATGTTGAATATAGAGCTCGAGTTTATAGCAAGGAAGATGAACTATGCCATAAAAGTAAGAGGATTAATCGGGATTTTGAGGAGAATGAAAGAAAAAATGATAAAGGGAGAAAACATAGAAGAGATGAGGATGATCTTAGATTGACAAGGGAAAGGAAAGATGATGAACATCCTATTCAAAGGCGAAGAAGAGAAGGGGAAGAGGATAAAAAAGTTGTGAAAGGAAGTTATGGGAGGGACAGGGATTCTGAAAACCTGAAGAGAGAAAAAGATGAGGATGATTGCAAATCTACCAGGGACAGAAGGTATGATGAAGAACAAAATCAAAGGCGAAGAAGGGTGGAAGATGAGGATTTTGCAGCCAAGGATTATGCTAAGCGAGAAAGAGATGAGGATGATTGTAGAGCTAAGAGGGAAAGAAAAGGCGATGATGAACAACAAAATCAAAGGCGGAGAAGAGTGGAGGAAGAAGAGGAGGGTAGTGGAGCTAAAGATTATGGGAGGGATAGGGACATGGACTACCCAAAGAGGGCGAGATATGAAGAGAGAAGGTATGAGAATGACGAGCATGGAAATGATTGGGTTCGGTGCTGATCTCATCATTCTTTCCATCTTGGATCACATTTACGGATGGGTAAGTTTAGGGTGACTCGAGAAAATGATTTTACTTTGTGTGCATTGTGAAATTTGACTTTGACAATGATATAACTTGTTATTTATGCATCTCTACTCAACCCAAACAAGTAAATTGTTTACAGGATATTAATTGGGTTTGTTTTGTTCTGAATCTGTCACAGATGAGACCGGAAAGGAAATCGTGAAAGCTGAGGCTCAAAACAAAGACAGTTCCCTTTGTTTTGTTTTGTCAGATGTTATATTACCCTGAAAGATGACTCAATCTTTTACTATTTCATTGCTGTGAGAACAACTGCACCTTTTTTCTCCTTTTATTTTTTTTCCCTCTTTTCCTCTCTCTCTCTCTAAGATTGTGATCCTTCGGAATTTCGTGACAAAATTGAGTATGAGCAATGTCATTACAAAAAGCTCCCTTCCAGAGTTTTGGATGATATATATAGTAAGAAACAATTTAATGTTACAAGGCAAAGCAATTCCGACACTTGGTCTTGGGTTTTTTTTATGTCTTTGTTAGATAAAGCAACGAATTTTCTGGGGGCTGATCTTCTCCGTTTTCTTCGTTAACTGTTGATGAACCCATTTGGCGTAATTTTTTACCGATTGCTGCAGCAACAGAGGTACGTATCTATCCAGAAGAGCTTGTACTGCATCTCACCCGCATCTCACTCTTTTGGGTTAGACCCCAACAGATTCGGCCTCGGATATTATAGCTTGAAGAATCAATATTATAGCAGATAGATTTGCCCTTCTTCTACTTGCAGTATCTTTTTTATTTTTTTGGCCAAATCTAATTGTAGTATCTGACTCTGTGTTATTAGTTACTACTTTAGACGGGTTTATGACTCCATTTCTTATCCTGTATGAAATATTATAATTTTTTTCAAAACTATTACGTGTAGGAAGAAGAAGAAGAAGGAACCTGGGATTGAATTTTGGAGCAGCAGAAGAGGGAAATGTAGCAGAATAAGAAAGATAAAAGAAAGAAGCTTAATAAATAAAGGGAGAAGAATAAGAAAGGAATCCTGGCTCTAGTGGTGGACAAAATCCCGATCTCAATACAGCGATGGGACCTGGATTAATTTTAATACTGATCTCGCTCCTCCCGTAACAGTTAATGTTAATAATATATATACATATATATATATATATATCTTTCTTTTTTTTTTTTTTTCTTGTTATTCTTTTTCTCTTCTTCATTCGTTCTCATGGGTTTAATATTAAAAATAAAATTTTTTTTTATTTTTTTAATTTTACCTATGACCAAATCCCGGCTCTGGTCCCAAGTCCAACTGAGACAAAAGGTTCTGATATCGATAATAATACCCGAAAAAATGGGAATCAGAACTTGTACACCCTGTCACAATTCCAACGGAGCCTTTGCCCACCCCTACCTAGCTCAAAGCTACACTTACACGCTAAAAATGGAAGGTGAAAAAAGAGGGGGAAGAGAGAGAGGAGTAAGCCGCCAAGTCTACTTCTGCTGCAATCACCGCCACTTCTTATCCTCTTTTTAAGTAAACCTTTTTAGTCTTCCTCTTAATGCTTTGAGATATATATATTAAAGAAGTAACACGAGCAAAGTAGATTCAAGGACGCTTTAAAGTATCTCCCTCTAGCACATAATGGAGATTAGGGGAGAGAAAAAGGAGGGTGTGTCCAAAGGCGCCCCCACGTCATCACCCCAATCTCTGGATCTAATCTCTGGATTCACAAGATATATATTAGTTATAAAGAACAGTAGGAGAAGTTAGTTGGATGACGTTGTTAGTGAATTGCAATTAGCTCCAAACCAGACAAGTAAAGTCCTGTTTAAATATTCAGCAGGAAAGCCGCAAAGCTTAAACTATTATATATATACCACATATACCACATATACCACATATACCACATATACCACATATACCACATATACCACATATACCACATATACCACATATACCACATATACCACATATACCACATAGACATAGACATAGACATAGACATACACATACACAGACACAGACACAGACATAGTACTTGCATTTGGCCACTGAATCCATTTTTCAGTCATCTTACAAACAACATATATTTTCTCCAAGTCATTCCTGCTCAGAAGGTTCAGTTCTATTATTCTAGAGGAAGAGACAGTGAGAGAGGTCAAACATCTTTTCGGCAGTCTTAGACATATATTGAATGAAACCTCATAGTGGCACCAACAAGTGAGTCAGAGTTGAAAAAAGCCGGCACTAAAAGACAACAACTTCCATCCCGGAACTACTACTTGGTACCATTCCTTTTTTTCTTTTTTTGAAGACAACAAAAAGCCGACCGAGTATGGAAACACATGTTTCCCTTCCTTTCTCTTCCCCTTCTCAAGAGTGGATAAGCCACCGGCAGCGCTGAAGAAAAAAAATTGCAGAAGTTCTTCAATTCATCACCCAGTCTGCAATTTCACGGAAAGAAAAAGGTTTTGTAAGAGCCAACCACCATTTCTTTGTTCTTGAGAAAAGGGGGGGAGGGGAAGAGAAAGAGAGAGAGAGAGTCAGGGAGACTAAAATTGGAGTTCGACTACTAACTTACTTCCAAAATGCAGGTTGAGAAGATGTGTGCAGATAGATAGAAGCTGACAAAAAAGAAAACAACGCTCTTCTTTTTAGACTTCAGATGAAACACTTGCAGTCAGAAGTGTTCCACGAAACCCTTCCTCAGTATGTTGCATGTCTGTTTTATGATCCGAAAGTTCATCTGTGGATGGCTCACATTAGTGCCAATAAACAGTGGGATTCTAATTAGAGAAAGGCTTTATTTGGGCAAGCGTTTGAATCTGCAGATGATTCTATGGCCCTAAATTGGATTTTAATCTCAAGCCCGCATCTACCTAACTAGTTTTCCCAAATGGAGCAATTCTATATAAACAAGGCAAATTATGCATCCTAAAGCTGAATTTTCAATGAGTACGAACATCTCAAAGGAAGCCAACATATGATCAGTTACCACTTAATATAGACATGCACATATTCAAATTATATTAAAGGATCAATATTGTAATTATAGTTACCAGCGATATCTCGCTGCTCGTGGATCTCAGAATCCATCACCCATAGCTTATCTCCAGGAAAGATATTCTTGTCCGCAAGAGTAGCACATTCCTCATTAATTACAACGTTACCTTTGTAGAGTATCTGGTTTTCCTTGACAACCTGCAAGAGTTAAGGTGGCCTCTGTAAATATCTTCTGTAAAATTATGAATCTGTATGAAACTCCTACATGTGCAGGGGGGAGGGGAAAATATGAAATTTAAAACAGATACGGAAACCAGTTAAGACAGCTTCACATCAATGACATCTTCCTGTCATATATGACGTTAAATACCCTTAAATTCCATATTATTGAAGGGAGAAAAACACACATACACAGGCAGTCAAATTATATGATTCTATCTGATGACATGTGTATCGATATCCAACTTAAGATGTCTAGATTATGCAAAAAGTAATAGCTTTCCTTCACGCTATCAACCAGTATTAAATCAAAATCAATATAAGCTACACGCTATCAACCGGTATTAAAATCAAAATCAATATAAACTACATAAGTATTTTGCTTCATGTAGCATACATACCCCGAAAGATTCCCATATCATCATTTTTAGCTGATATATTGTAGTCGAGCCGGACACATTTAGATTTATAAAATTCCCAGAATTTGTCTTTCTAGAGCGCTTGGAGAATCGACGGTCAGGATCAAATGTGATCTCAGGTGCTTCTAAAATTGATTTTGGAGCTTCCTTACCACGGGCAAAGTATACACATATGTCTTGATTAACATAATTAAGTTTCTGCATTAACTCACAGCTTTCTCGCTCCCCAATGCAGTCTTCACATATCTAGCCCATCAAAAGGGGGGAAGCAAAGAAAGAAAGATTATTGGCATTGTCACTTTCACCAAATAAAAAACTTGCGCCAAAACCTCAGCTACTAAAAAATGTGTACATAACACACAAAATCAACAGAATGGGTATTGAACTACACCTCAGGACTGGTACAAATCACGATTTGTCTCAACTCAGCTCCATTATTAACTTCATCCTGAGAACATAGATTTTCCTCGCCAATTGGCATTTCTTTAGAGGAACCAATCACATTATTTCCTGGACAATTATCATATTCAATCGTAGCAGATATGCCTTTTACTTGAGCACCTCCCCACTCTTCGCAGAAGCATATCCAGTCATTCTCAGTAACTATTGTTAATGCATCTGCCTATAGTTGGGAAAAAGAAAAAAATTGGGCAAAGATCAAGAAATGTGATATATAATTAGATTGTCTTTCAAGAAGTATGCATTATGATGTACAGAAGAATGATCCTCAGTGTAACAGGAGAACATTTCAAAGAGTGAAAGTAAGACCAAAAAAATATCCAACCAGAAAATAAGAAATAGAAAAAACCTTGATAAGGAAGCAGAAAAACCTTGAAAGGGTGCTTTAATCTACGATTTGCATCTACCGTGACATCTTAATCATACAAACACAAGAATATGGTATATACTTACTGAGGACTTCTGTTGTACAGTACCACGTTTAGAAACCAGCTCAGGAGGCCTTTCAAGGAGCCGGAAATGCTGCAAAAGAATAATATCACAACAATTATCCAGATAAGATATAAGAAAGCATTAAAAGATCACGTAAGAAGATAACTTAGAAAATGAAGAGAATAAGCGTGAAAAGGAACTCTCATTCACAAGCACCACCTATTTTCAACCAAGGGTTCCATTGTATTGAAAAGCATAAACACAGACAGGCCCAATATTATCAACTACCTTTTCACACTTGAGCAAATCAATGATGCCATCTAAATTTTCAGGTCTCTCTACAGATACGCTCTTGGCGCTTGCATTGATGTAGTTTTTCCACTTAGACAGCCATGAAGAGGGCACCAAGTAATACTTGGTGTGCAAAGAAAGTGGAACAACTTTTCCCATAGCTAACTTTTCATGATTTTGACGCTGTTTAAGCTTCACAACTCTGGCATAAAAATGTGGGTTAAACAAAAAGCAACTACACATCCACTTAACCCTGCACACTAGTAAATTTTAAGATGACCTTAAAGAATCCTCCATGACTGCCACTTCAGATAATTCATCACTGCATTGGGGACATTGGATAGAGTCTAAAGGAAAGGTTGAGCACCCCAAAGAATCATCAGGTTTTACCGAAAGGGCATCTTCATAGAAGAAGAGCCAGAGATTTTCTGGAACCAACATGCGCTTAGCTCCAGCAGCTTGCTCGGGCATAAGATGTCCGTGAGGACACCTAATTGAAGCCGTTGGTCCCGCATCAGCTTCAGATGGAGCATCAACGATTTTCCTTTTCACCCATTGCTGCAACCTACCAAAACAGAGTGAAAGACACCGCTACATAAAATATAGAAAGAAGGATGTACAATTGTTTATTAACTTTTAAAAACGATTAAATGTATAAACACCACCTTGTGGTTAAAGTACGCATGACTTAATGCTTACAGTTCAAATTTCTGCATTCGACCTCCTCAAGGTTTATTCATATAAAAATAGAAAGGTGTATGGACTTGGTATGTGTAGGCATATAACTCTCCAGGCACAAACAACTACAATTTCGGAGTGTATATGAAAAATCCAGGTGTTTGTGCAATTTCAGAGTGTATATGAAAAATCCAGGGATGGGCTTGTTCTAGTAAGACTAAATTACAAGGGGATGATTGTTACAATTGGAACACAGTTAGCATGAGTAGCATAATAAGCATGAATTAATTGGTAGGATATTTAGAAAACAAACAAAAGGATAGAAACAATACCATGCCCTGGATACATAGTAGGTCCCATCTACACATTTCCCCGAAAGTGCGGAAATGGCAATTTCTCTTATTGATGTTCTTCGATCCCTATAACTATCAGCAGTGACCATAGTGCGTGCCCCATCTATAAGGCAATCCAAGCAGTAGTCTTCACCAGTCAGTTCTGGGCCCCCATTATACTGAATTTTAGAACAATTTGGTAAATTTTAATCAACAACAAATGCAATGAAAATCAGTAAGCATGATAGATATACTAATCAATTGAAAGATACGACCAACAGAGTGAAGTGGGAAACAGGCGGATAAATACCTTCTATTTATGTGTTCTAAAAAAGATGCAGGCATGCATCACAAGGCCAAGACTAACAAAAGGGTTATGAATACTACTATTATATAAGGAAAACGTTAATGGAATGGAACAAACTAGGAATGAATCAAATGGCAACAGAACATCTCCACTTTTTATCCTCCCACTTGGAAATGATCTTTTACTTTCACAAAAGACAAAAAGGATGATGAAATGAAAAAAGTAAATTTATTCACACTTAAAAAATAACATATCTTGCCATCTTCCCACACACCATGTACAAGTTCAGCCTACACAAATGATTCATTCATACACTTACCAATTCAATCCTAATGAAAATACCTTTCTTTTCCCAAAAACTAAAATAAAAAATAAAATAAATTCTGAATCCATGTGGCAACACCAATAAAAAGATAACGTACTTAAGAGGAGATCCAGAAGTGAATCCTGCATTGCAATTGGAGGAAACTTTCTTCAAGCTAAGAAACCAATCTAAAGGGGCGAGATTAACTAATTAATGCAACATAGTTAGATACCTTGGAGAGCAACTTGGCCCAAGCCGCGGCTGACAATCTCTTCATGGATGTAACCTTTGATGCTGGAACTTTTCCATGCGAGCACTGAACAGGAGTATTGTCAAGAATACTGCAGTTTGTGACAAATAGAGCACATAACAAAACACATAGCAGTCAGCTCGCATGGAAATTATTAAAATGGTGAAAAGCTGAACAACAATATTCAAAAGGCAAGCAGATGTTACTGACTCCAAATTTTCCTGATAGTCTATTGTTTCTTTCATTTTCTTTTCCTTTTCTGTTACAGGAGGGGGGAGGGAGAGGGGGAGAGCTGGAAAGGCAATTTTGAACATTTATCAGTTCTTAAACAAGACCACAAGTTGGAGATTTACAGGCATAACTTGACATATGTACTTACGGTGGAGTAATTTAGTTACATACTAATTCTTCTGGTGAAGATTTACAGGCCCGGGGAGCAGCAGACAAAATGAAAGGACAGATTAAGACTATGCTATACAAATGTACTTACGGAGGAGTAATTTTGTCAGCCCATTCACGAAGCCAGTCTGTGCTTATCCAATAAAATGGTTCCTCAAGTGAGCGAACAGGGACTTCAGATAGGACCACACGCACCTCCTGCCTACGCTCTGTGATATGACCCAACTCATTCTCCTTCTTTGATTCATACTGCTGGCAAGCATCAACATAGGATGCATTTGAAGTTTTTATCTCTTCATAAAGATGAGATGGAAGAAATAAGCCATCCTCAATTGGAACCACATTAACTTCTGTTTCCATATCAGTCCCAACATGGGTCTTAGCTCCATTGTGATCATCCTTTCCACTACACCTAATATTGTACATTAACATGTAAGCGTCACTAGATGAAAATGTCTCCACATTACTACTAGGAATAGATTTTGAAGATTGCAGCTGAGCACCATCTGAATGATTTCCATTGGAAACAGAATTAATTGGTTCACTGCCACTTAGATCAATAACTGGCTCAGTTCCAGCAGGTTTTGTATTACTGCTTGAGGACCCCTCTCCAAATGGGTGGAGACCTAAATTTGACACATGTTCATCGTCAAATTCCCACCATTGCCCCGTTTTTTCATCTTTGATATGTGCAATGTAATGACCACTATTAACAGCAGTTCCTTTGTGAATCAGTACAGCTGACAAATCATATACTGACTCAAATTGAGAAGTCTCTGATAGTCTCTGCCTCATATCAAGCTCTCCAGGGAAACAAAATGCGGATGTGATTTTCTTCTTTGTTGTAGTCTACTAACACAAATCAATACCATAGCAACAAAAAAGGAAAAAAATCAATCAAAACAGTAGGCTGAAACAGAAGTCAATAAAAATTTGGCACTGAAGTAAATAATCAGACTGGAAGGCTTATACTATTTTATTTTAAAAAGTGATGACAATGGAGTGTGTTGCCTATCAGTATCATCTGAACTGTTCATATTAATATCCAGAAAGGGGTAAGGTACATTGGAAAAATAGATATTGCAATATACCTTAGGAAGGAAAATGCAACGCTTTAGCTGAAAATTGAGTACACGAGGCAATGTACGTAGCTTAATGCTACGAGTTGCATTGACTCTAGTTTCACATGACTCACAAAAATATTGATTATCACCATGAAGCTCTTCCACACTAAGGTAATCATCCAAACTCTCATCTAAACTTTTCAAACCCTTGACATTCAACTCTAGCTCATAGAAGTCTTCCATCTTTGAAGAGGCTTCAGAATCTTTTCCACACTGTGAGCACCTACATATGGAGGATACATACAAAAGTAAAATTACGTTCATTTGTAGATAGGTTCAATTACTCTAGAAAGTATATGCCTAGATCACAAATAATCCAACCGACCCACTATGTCAGTGATGTTTTTTCCATTACTTTGATTCTTCCCTAAATAACCATGAAATTATAAATTTCATATTCCCCCCACACGGAAAACAAAAAGTAATAAAAGACCACTGAATAAATCCAAGCTTACTTAGTCACATGTGATACGCTCCCACGGAAAAGATCTTGAACAATCGTTCTAGCCTTAGAAACTTTAGAATGACGCAAACAACGCTCAAGTAGAGAAAGAAGCAATGTCAGGAACTCATGGCTGTCCTGTTGAACTCCATTATCCAATTCTAGAGTTTTAACAAATGGAGATGAATCTATAAAAGACATTTTACTGGCGTGCAACTGAGCAAATAGCCGTGAAAGCTGATCCAGCACTGGATTTTGGGTCAAGACATCTGGTTCAACAGAAAAGATGCCTTCCCTAAAGCACTTGTTCATGTACAAGCACTGGAGTATGCTGTTAGCATAGCATGTTGCACCAAGATTTGTTAGACCTGCCGGAGAGTCAGTTGAGGCTCGAAGATCCTTAGTTGGGTCAGACCCAAGAGCTTGAACAATTTCTGACACCTTCTGCCATAAGCCTGATTTCCTACTCCCATTTAGAGGTGGAACCAGCCCACAAAAACAATTTGGGTTATCCTTAGTATTCACTCTGCATCCTTGACAAATTGGTTTACAAAACATATACAGCTGCTTTACATCATCGTCAGTTATTTCACCTGTGGTATGAATTTTCCTGCACAAGGATCAAACTGATTTGAAAAAGAAAAAAAAAAAATCTCATAAAAAAACCAGAGAAACAAAAAATGATTCCTCTTTTCATCATAATAGATGATCCAATTGCTCGTACCTTAATATTTCAGAATTGGTAGTCGCCTCATCCGGTTCTCTATTTCTTTTATTTTTACCTCTTGTAGTTGGTCGTGTCATCTTAAAGACCGACCGATTCTTTCTGCAAGGAGAGAAATAAGCATAAGACCAACAATTCAAACACTCAGGAAACTAAAAGCCCTGAAGAATCAGCTTTCATCTCCATACTTGCTAAAAAAACATAAACATAACAACTAGACCTCAAACTGAATCAATGGAAGAAGCTGGAATCACACATTCGCATTGCAAAAAGCTATCTAGTAAACTTAGCGTTCATCTTTCAAGTCGAGTTAGAAAAAATATCTTCATTAAAACACCTCAAGAAGAGAACCCCATTTTCAGTCCAGAAAAATCATATCGTTCTAAAACTTCAGCTGCAGGAATGAAATTCATCGAGAATGGCAAGGAAGCAGGAAAAAAAAAAGGTTAAATTCTAATTTTCAACACAAAATATGCATGCTTTCCAGGAGATGCGTCAATATTCACCTAACACCTCTCGCCATAAATAAACCCTAGAAACAACATCAAAGTGGATCAAATCGTCGGGAAAAAAAAACGGTAGAAACAAATTTCTCAGCTAAAAAGATGAATGCTTTACAATACAGAGTTGAAGAAGTAATTCACGTCGTACGCCAGGAATCGAACGGAAATGGCTTCAGACGAAATTTCGGATATCAAGACACAGCCAGGGGAAAAAAAAAAAAAGTAGGAGCTTCCAAATTAGGGAAAAACAAAATGAGGAGGGCACAGCCAGAGGCTAAATAATCTAGTTTCTCCTTCCTTCTTCGCGCCGGTTCGAGTTTCACCGACAACCGCAGTGATCCGTTGAGGATCAATAGTTATATTTTTAGAAGATGTGGGTGGAGAAAAGCAATTTATCAAAAGTGATGGGAAAGGAGAGGGTCGGGGTCTGAGAAAAGAGGGGGGGTGGGGGGGGGGGGAGTCAGAGAGAAAGAGAGAGAGAAAATGGATGTGAGCGAGAGATTTGATAACAAAACCAAAATCGGAGAAATGATTGCATGTAAATTACAAAAACAAAAAGTAAAAAGACATTTTCAAATTTCATAATTATTTATATAAAAATAACTTTTGTAATTTTGCCAGAGAACGGATATCATAAGACATACAAAAAATTTTCAAAATAAAATAGATCGGTATATCATAAAAAGTATATAAAAAATATTAAAAATAAAATACTTCAGGCCTAATTGTTAATATATTTTAAATATAAAAATTAATTTTGTGTTAATTATATTTAATAATTTTTTATACTTATTTTTTAAATTAATTTTTTTAAATGAAAAAAAATAAATATATAAAAAGTGATTTTCATTTTTCTCAATTATAAATATAATTTTTTTTTATAATTATTATATAAAAAAATAAATTAAATTTTAAAATACATTATCGATCAAGCTCTTAATTTTCCCTCTCTTCGCAGAATTTACAATTTAAAATAATTTTCATATTCACAAACAAGATCATTTTCAATTCTCATAACATATGGTATACACTTATATTTTCCCACACTTTTTTTTAAAGAAAACTTTGTCTATTATATAGTGTAAATCAAGCAAAGGCCAATAACAACACTAAGGAGAAAAAATACCCCATAAAACAAGGGAAAAAGAGCCTTATAATCCTGTGTAGTTACTTTGTTTTTACTACTTTTTCCTTCATTGAGAAATTTTCCTGCTCCACCTTTTCAGTTACCTCTTCCTCCTTGATTTAGGACATGGCTTCTACTCGATGGTCTTGTCTGATATCGCTATCACTCACAGAAGCACCAGCACTATTGGTTGAATCTGAATCTCTAGTCAATGTGTTAGATTGCTTTGGCCTATTAAGAGCTTGACAGTGTGGGTAGTAATATATAATATATTCAAAATCTTTCTTCCTAGCAAGCCCTACGATAACAAAATAAGAGTATATAGAACAATCTCATTTTGCAATGATAACATGAACATATAAGTGTATACGGTAATAGTTGAACTAAACAAAACATTCATCGTTATACAAATGGCAATTCCTGCATATGAGTGCATAAGATTGTGTTGGATCTTCCTCCACAAGTAACGCTGCAATCCGAGACATCCATCCTCCATCATTCATAGAAGGTGCTTGAGGATTATAATGACCCACAACCAGTTGGCTAGGGTCAAAAGAAGCTAGAGTGCCCTCTTCAAAATAAGGTATGTTATTATCTTCAGCATACTGCTGAAACTGAATGATATCTGCATTGTTAGATTGACTATGAGATTGTTGTCGTCATTTTCGGAGTTGATTAGATTGTGAAAATTCCACATCACTGCTCTTTCTTGCTGAGAAATCAAGCTTAGTAGATTTATCTCCAACAAGAACCTTCAGACCAGACTCTACCCCTAACTTAGATGCCAAGATTGTTGTAGCAGCTGTTAGAATTCAATTGGTCCGAGAATGGCTTAAGTTCATCAAAGAGTTGACTTTTTTATTCAAGGTCAAAATGACATTGACTCGAATGGAGGGAGTTAGTTCAGCTTAATCTGACTTGATGGCGTTGGTTTCACTCTATTTAGATTTGTGGATCCCAATCTATTTTGATTTCTTGATGTTGATGTGTTCTAAAAGTTTGTTGCTTGCAGAACAAGTCAGAAGCTATTTTTGGGTGTGATGGTCGGATCTTTGCTTCATTTGCTCATTATCCTTTGTTTTGATTATGCTGGTCAAGTTTTTGAAGCTAAGACTCATGTTTGGATTGAGTTTATCCATTGGACTCTTTGATAGTATGGTGAATTGCTTCTGCAACATGCTTTGATGTGGAAGCCATACTTGTCTGGTTTGTAATGTAATTGATCATTAGTTGTATTAGTTTTTAGCTTTCAATCTTTTTTACTTAATTTAAGGGATGTAGTTGGTAGCATTATAATTTGTTTCGATCTGTTGCTATTTATGTTGTAAAACATTCAAGTTTAATATAATCTATTTTTCTACAATTTTCACTTCCTTTGTTATTGGTTTTATATGCCTATTGCAGTTCTGTTTTCTAACATGGTATCAGAGCTTCAATCTTAAAGAGGACCACTATAAGCCTAAATTCTTAGTGTCAAACCTTCTTAAGTTTAGTTTCACCATTATCAAACTACATCGAATCCAAATCAAGTAAGTTTACCTTCACCATTGGTGTTTAATGGGAAAGCGTATCATATTTTGAGTGACAAAATGCAAAACTACCTTATTGCATTTGATCTATGGGAAACTGTTGAAGAAGGGTATGATCCACCTGCTAAGGATGCCAACCTCACAGTGGATCAATTGAAGGCAAATAAGGAGAAAAAACATAAAATTTTTAGAGTCATGACTATTATCCAGTCATTCATTTCCAATGAAATCTACACAAGAATTTTTAGTGTAAAAAATGTTAAGATAGCATGTGAAACACTTCAATTTGTGTTTCATGGCACTAAGAGAATTCGTGCAGTTAATCTCGTAAGAAGAAATTTTCAAGCTTTAAGGATGAAGGAAGATGAACCAGTTCAAGCTTATATAGAAAAGCTGAATGAAGTTGTCAGCCAAATGAGGATACTTGGTGATGATATCTCTGAGTCAGATATAGTAAACAAGGTGTTAGTATCTCTGCCATCAAAGTTTGATTCCAAAGTTAATGCTATAGAGGAGAGTAAATATTTATCTACTCTCACTTTTTATGAGTTGATGGGACCTCTGCAAGCTAATGAGAAGAGACATTCGAATAGAGCAAGTATTCTATCTGAAGGTGCTTTGTTGGCTAGGCACAAGAAGCCTTGGAAGAAGGAAAATTAGACAAGCTGTCCGAGGAACTAGTCTAATAAAAGTAGCAGTTTAGTTGCAATTTTTGTAAGAAAAAAAGGCATGCTAAGAAGTTTTTTGGAGCAAAAAAAAGATTGAATGCTCAATCTGCAAGAAGCTTGGACATCTAGATAAAAATTGTAGAAGAAAATCTTCTGATGCTGGACCCTCATCCCAACAAGCAAATGCAGTAGAACAAGAGAAGTACTTGTTCATGGCTCATTCAAATTTTGAGTCTAAGAAAGAATGGCTTATTGACAGTGGATGTTTCAACCACATGTCACAGGATCTTAGTCTATTTGAGATATTAGACTGAAATTTTTCAACCAACATAATAACGGGGAATGAAGAAAGAGTTCGAGCTCATAGCAAATGCATTGTTGTTGTACAAACCAATGGTGGAATCAGAGGCATATAGCCAATGTGTTATATGAGCCCGACATCAATCAGAATCTGCTGAGTGTAGGGAAGATGATGAAGCATGGATATAATCTAATATTTAGAGGATATCACTGTGTTATTTATGAATCTCAACTAAATAAAGTGGTTAGAGTTCCAATTCAAAAAAATTGTTTCATTGTAGTTTGGAAACATCAAACATTATCATGCAAAGGAGTAGATGCTTGAACATGGCATAAACATTTTGGCCATTTTGATCTCAAGTCTATCAAGAAGCTAAACTCAAAAGGTTTTGCAAAGGGCATACCTTCTATTCAACCTCAACCTGAAGTCTATAGAGGTTATCAACTTAGAATGATGAAGAAGAAGATGTTTCTAAAAAATAAAGTTGTAAGGGCTATGGAGAAGCTTGAGTTGATCCACTCAAATGTATATGGACCTTTCAATGTGGTGTCTTTAAATGTCTCTAATTATTTTTTCATCTTCATAGATGACAAGTCAAGGTTCTGTTGGATACACTTTCTCAAAGAAAAGTTTGAAGTATTTTTTATCTTTAAGAAGTTTAAAGCGTTGGTGGAGATAGAAAATAAGAAGAAAATGAAGGCCATCAAAACAGATAATGAAGGGGAATACCTGTCACTCGAGTTCAAGTAGTTCTGTTAAGGTAATGGTATTAATCATCAACTTACCATTCCTTATAATTCTCAACAGAATGATGTTTCTAAAAGGAAAAACAAAACCATAATGGAGATGACAATGAGCATGTTATTTGAGAAGCAAATGCCAAAGAAGTTTTGGGCTGGAGCAGCAAGCACAAGTGTGTACACTCTGAACAAACTTCCAACTAAGTCTGTAAAGAACATAACTTCATTTGAAGCTTGGTATGATAGTAAGCCTTCTGTCTCTCACTTGAAAATCTTTGCCTCGATGTGTTGTGCATATACCAGATGTAAAAGAGACAAGCTCTCTGAGAAGGCTGAGAAGTATGTGTTGGTAGGCTATAGCCTTGATGCCAAATGATATAGGGTATTTAATCCTAAGGTAAACAAAGTGGTAAATGCTCGAGATATAACTGATGATGAAGAAACCAAGTTTGATTGGAATTTGGAAGGATTGATGTTGACTACTTTGATTTTATTTCTAAAATTCAAATTCTAGAAACTCAAGAACATATTGAATTAGGATATGATTCTGAACCAAGAGTCCAAAAGTTTAGGTCTCTTGCTGATATGTATCAAAGGTGCAATGTTGTTATGTCTGAACCT
Organism: Coriaria nepalensis; assembly: GCA_027186245.1. NCBI lineage: Eukaryota > Viridiplantae > Streptophyta > Magnoliopsida > Cucurbitales > Coriariaceae > Coriaria > Coriaria nepalensis. Next base: position 3,901,379 of record CP114500.1, on the reverse strand, counting down.
ATGCCATTCAATGAAGCTATAAATGATGAATATTGGATGGATGCAATGAAGGAGGAGCTGGACATGATTAAAAAAAAAATCAAACATGGGAGATATGCTTGAATATCATAAGGTGATTGGGGTCAAGTAGATTTACAAGCTTAAGCATGATGCAAATGAAACTATTAACAAGTATAAGGTAAAACTTATTGTCAAATGATATTCTCAACAATATGGTGTTGAATATTGTAAGACTTCTGCTCCTGTTGCAAGGCTGGACACAATCAGACTTCTAATTAATCTTACTGCTAGCAATGGTTGGTGCATACATTAACTAGATGTGAAGTCTACATTTCTTAATGGAATTTTGAAGGAAGATATCTATGTCGATCAACCTGAGAGATTTCATGTTAAGGGTCAAGAAGACAGAGTGTTCAAGTTGTTCAAAGCTCTCTATAGACTGAAATAGGCTCATAGAGCTTAGCATAGCAGGATTGAAAATCATCTTACCTCATCTAATTTCAAGAGAAGTGAAAGTGATCATACTCTATATGTCAAAAGATCAAGTACTTTCACTATAATCATCTCTATTTATGTTGATGATTTGTTAATTACTGGAAATGATGAAGCAGTTGTGATAACCTTTAAATCTGAGATGAAATCAAATTTTGAAATGATTGATTTGGGGTTGATGAAATTTTTTCTGGGAATGGAAGTGTTCCAAAGGTTTAGAAGGATATTTGTGTCACACGGGAAGTATGCTAAGAGTCTGTTGAAGATGTTTAAAATGGACTCTTGCAAACCTATTTACACACCTATGATTGCTAATGAAAAGTTAATAAAAGAAGATGGTACTTAGAAAGTAGATGAATCTCAATTTAGAAGTTTAATCGGTAGCTTAATGTATTTGAGAGCCACTAAACCAGACTTAATATTTTTGATCATTATGTTATAAACATTTATGCATTGTCTAAGTCAAAACCATCCTGGAGCAGCCAAAAGAGTTCTAAGGTACTTAAAGGAGACTTCAGAGTTTGGAATTCTGTTTGAGGAAGGTGAGCCTCAACTAATGGGGTATGTTGACAATGATTGGGCTGGATCTGGATGATTTTAAAAGCACCAATGGTTATTGTTTCAATTTCTCATTGAGGGTGTTTTGCTGGGGCTCCAAGAAGCAGGGTGTGGTTGCTCAATTCACAACAGAAGCTGAGTATGTCACAGTAGCTGCTGCAACAAATCAAGCAATCTGGATTAGGAAAATCCTTGCTGATCTAGGATTCATCAAATCTCTACAAATTGCTATTCATTGTGATAGTCTCTTAACTATTGCACTTCAGAAAATTCAGTCCATTTTGAAAGAACAAAGCACATTCAAGTTAAGTTCCATACCATAAGGGAGAAAATTAAAAATAGGGAAGTCAAGCTTGTTCGTTGCTCTTATGAAGAATGGAATGTTTATATCTTCATAAAGTCTTTATCCATATCCAAGTTTGAAAATTTCAGAGAAAAATTGGGGGTCATTCCCAAACCAATTAAGGAGTGGTGTTATAATTCAATTGGTTTGAGAATGGCCTAGGTCCATTAAAGAGTTGACTTTTTTATTAAATGTCAAAATCACGTTGACTCGAATGGTGAGAGTCAGTCCAAGCTCAATTTGACTTGATAGCATCAGTCTCACTCTATTTGGATTTGTAGATCACAATCTATTTTGATTTCTTGTTGCTGATGTGTTCTAAAAATCTATTGCTTGCTGAATAAGTTAGAAGCTATTTTTGTGTATGATGGCCAGATCTTTGCTTCATTTGCTCATTATCCTTTGTTTTGGTTGTGTTGATCAAGTTTTTGATCAAGACTCATGTTTGAATCGGATTTGTATATTAGATTGTTTGACAACATGGTGAATTGCTTCTACAGCATGTTTTACTGTATAAGTTATACTTATCTAGTTTGTGATGTAATTGATCATTAATTGTATTAGTCTTTAGTTTTCAATCCTTTTTTTACTTGATTTAAGGAATGTAGTTTATAGCCTTGTAATTTGTTTCGATGTATTGTTATTTATGTTGTAAAACATTCAAGTTTAATATAATCTGTTTTTCTGCATTTTTCACTTCCTCTGTTCTAGGTTGTACATGCCTATTGAAGTTATGTTTTCTAGCAGCGGTTGCCTTCGCTGCTGGGTCAGTGTCGTATTTCTGAACAAGAGAGCATAAGCCAAGGGCAGACAGTTAGATCTTCCATAAAAGAGAATACTATAACAAGAGAGAAAATGGAGTTTTATAGATTATCATGATTTCACAAACATAAGCGTAGAACTGTAGAAGTCATATGGGTTGCAATTGAACTGTTTTTCACAGAACATGAAACTGAAGCCCAACATCACAGTGAGGCATACATGGCTAGCTAGATTCATATTCCAAAAAGGGATGTACTAAAGAGATCCCTAAGGACTCAGTAGTTATATGTCAGCAAGATGTCCCAACAAGTAATTTGTTGAGTGCTATAATAATTTGTCTTCTCCTTGGGCTCATCAATTTTTGCCTGCCTCTCAGCTCGAAGATGTTGCAGGGTACTTAGGTTCTGACGATCACCTATAAGCAATAATCAAATCCCATATACTGCAAATTTTAAGAGCTGGAATTTAGCACAAGACCCATATTAATTATGAAGACAGGAAATTTAATGAGAAAGAAATTCTACTCTGGGATCTAAATCTTATTTAGTGATATATTTCCCCAGGTTAGAAGCACCTTTTTTTCCTTTCATACTTCATGCTTCGAGCTCATTTCGAAACTTTAATTTGTCTTTTAACAGGGATAGTGATAAAGCATGCCCCTCATCAATTAAATCACACTTCAAGAGATATAATAAATTTGAATCTTGAAAGACTTGCATAGTTTTCTGAAACTTGCAAATAATGAATAAGCCAGAGATGCTAAAACAGATAGAAGAAACATGGGTGAAACTGGAAAAGCTCTTGTTTTCAAGTCCAAATGTTCAACTCTCGCGGTTATGATAGCATAACCAATTGCAATAACCTAAAAAATCAAACCATTTTAAACAAATCATACTAGGCAACTGTTATAGATGTATGAGCAACAAAAACTAGTAGCATGCTACAATTGCCTTAAGTAGTCTAGTGGGTTCCTATATCATTTCAATTACCCAAAAGAAAACATAGTCACTCCCTGTTAAGCATGTTACTCAATCAAAAAAGTAAACTACAGTTTGTGTGCTTCCCTTGTTCTTGCAAATTAATGCAATCTAGCACGTGATAAAGAATAGTCTAGCACAAAATGATAAGGAAACAAAAACGAATACCTCAACAGCAACTGAAAACATTATAAGGTTTCTAGGCACTTGCCACCAAGAATGGGATCTCCGTTTTATTCTGGCTAGTAACGCAGATTCTTCTTTAGAAATGTATTGCAACCTCTTCTCAAAATTATTCCCATCTACATTCCAAATTCGAGACATAATTCCCGTAGGACTACAGGTGCTAGAGTCTTTAATCTCCGCCTCACCACTTCCCTTCTCCTCGGCCATCACCTCTGCTTCCTGAAGAAATCTACCACCCAACTCAGCAAGATTAATCAAAGCAATGTAATTTCCGCAAAAGAAAAAAAGAAAAAAAAAGAAAAAGAAAATCGCTATGAATAAAATACATAATCATCGGCAACATGTAGTGCCGTTGATTGCAACTTCCTACCATGACCAGTCTTAAGATGAAGATCATACAGTTGTATATTAATCGATACTATTCAAAATTCGTAATACGATCAAAGAAAAGCAGAAAAATGCTGGAAATCAATGAAAACTGAAATCGTAAAGATCGAATTAAAAAATATACCGGGAAGGATGGTCAGCTTCTTCTACCAAATATCAATCCGCCTTCTCTATTTGATCAACAGTCACCTAATGTGGAAGTTGTAACCAAGTTTTTAAACACAATAATAGTAATGCAGAGAAGAAGAAAAGATGCCAAGTCTAATTAAGATATTATACTATCGACATTATATTTTATATACTAAATGTTCTTCCATTCAAAATTTATAAATTTACAAGTTCAAATTTTTATACAATGGCCTCTTTCTACAGATTTCTACACATAATTTATAGCTAATATAGAAGATGGAAAAGAATATGTTAAAACAAAGAATAGGTGCAGGCTGCAACCTCCTGCAGCAAGTAGGGACTCCATATAATCTGGGTAAAGGACTTCCTTAATCTCATTTTATCTGCAACCAATAACACCAAGAGGAAAAAATTAACAAACAATATTATGTTTGATTGCCCTCCAAAAACCAAACAATATTATGGCCAAATGGGAGAATGGTAGTAGAGAGGGTGCTAGCCTTTACAACCTGCTAAGTGGAAAAGTTTTCTTCTTTTGCTCTTCTGATCACGATGAACAGCCCAAATAGGAAAATGGGTACTTGAATTTGCAACATCTGCATCGACATGGGGAGGGAAAGAAAATGATAACAGAAATGAAACCCCCATGAAAAACATGAAGAGGTTAGAATAGAATGGAGGTGCTTTTCAAAAACAAGAGAGAAGAGCACACACCAAATTGGCACCACGCAAGACACTTGGCTCATGTAACTAGGTATGAACCAGATCAGGGAAGAGCAATGAAAAGATTAAAGGTCTCTTTACTTCTCAAAGAAGGGCATTACTCTCAATTCATATCTACAATATACAATATACAATACTATTGTAACCCCATTCAAGCTGCACACCGAATAACACAAAAAAGAATCAGGGAAAACACATACCTCTTGAAGAAGCATGGTCATGGTCATGACAAATAGAGAATCAGAAAGTCACACCTTAGAAGCTGGTTCTCTGTACTAACACATACCTTAGAAGACTACTAATGAGAACGAGCTTGTCTGATCATTTCTAATCACTTATTATAAAGGTCATACGCCCCATCATTTGTCCTCATTTTGCAGTATTTCTTATGTATTCGGTATGGAACATGATCAAATCTCAAACCCGATTTGATTATTTCTATGAAAAGATCTTTTGCCTCCCTCATGTTACACTGTATACAGTAACCTTTTATTAGTTCAGTATACGTTATCTTATCTGGTTCCAACCCCCTTCGAAGCATCTCATCATGTAATTGAAGGGAAAAACTGATATTTCCTCGATTACAAGCAGCACTTATCAACAAATTATAAGTAACCACATCAGGAGAAAGTTCATGTAAGAGCATCTCCTTTTTAAGAGAGCAAGCGCCAAGAATGTTCCCCTCTTTTACTTGTGCACAAACCAATGCATTATAAGTAAATAAATATGGTAGCACCCCAAAAGCCAACATCTGATCTCTTATAGAGAATGCCTTACTAAGATCTCCAGATCTCCCATAACAATCAATTATTAGGTTCCATATTTGAGGTTCAGGCACCATTGATTTCTCTAACATGAATTGAAGAACATCATTAGCTCTGGTAATCTGTCCATCGATGCATAGACCTTGAATAATCATTTTATAGGAAATTTGGTCTGGAATAAATCCCATTCTCGACATGACATCATGGATGTAGTACGCCTCCTCAAATTGACAATCTCTACAGAGAGCACTGGCAAGGGTGTTATAAATAAATAAATCAGGAACAACACCTCTTTTAGGCATTTCACAAGCATACATATATGCCATTCTCCTGTCTTGACTCAGACGTAATCCACGGATAAGGACATTGCACGCAATAACATCTATTTTAGTATTATTTTTAATCATCTCATCCCACAGACCAAGAGCCTGAACCATATCTCCCTTTCTAAAATAACCATCCATAAGTATGGTTGCCATGACCACATCAGATCTTTGCTTCTTGCTATTCTTCTCTACTCTCTCTCCAAGAAGCATCCTAGCCTCCTCTACGAGACCTCTCTTGGACATTGCATGTACAAGCATATTATAACTAATTTTGATTGGCTCAACACCACTATTAGCCATTTCCAAGAAGAAATGGAGTGCCTTTTCCACATTATTAAAATGGATATACCCCTTAATAATAATGTTGTACATGACACAGTTCAGAGAAGGACCGACTTCAAACATTTCCCTAATAAGCTCATCAGCATTCTCCAAGTCACCAGTTTTGCAAAGTCCATGCAAAAGGCAATTGTGTGCAAGTAGATTAGGAATGAAACCTTTGTGTGTCATCTTTCTCCGTAGTGCAAGAGCAGCTCCCAGCTTGCCCTCCCTACACAAATCCCTAATTATGACTACGTGTTCAAGGTTATTAGCCTAAAAAATGCATCCCTCAACGTTTAGTTTTGTCAAAGATATGTTTTCCCTGCAAAATTGAACATACATAAACATCATCATATAACTCACATTCGATTATAGTAACTACATATGTTCAAATTATATTAATCCGTAACAGTGCTAACGAACGAAAAACCAGTAGGCAGTAGTAGTTGTCATCACTGATCGTTTCACTAACTTATTCTTCAATAGATCAAATCCACAAAACTTCAAGCAAATTAAACTTGCAACAGCATAGCATGAGAAAAAATATATATACTTAAAGGACTCCATGAACAGAGATTCCTTTTTGAAAATAAATAAGTGAACTCTTTTATAGAGGTCACCCTATTCCTTTAGGATATTGTAGCAACATTTCCACTTCGTAAGACATTTCAGATGCTAATACTAAAAGGAATACTAAGACATTTCAGTAGGAAGTATTTCCAATTGATCTATTTTGCACTAAACCAAACATAGAATTTTCCTTCATGCATACTCAAGCAGAAGGAAGGATTAATTACATATTCATCACAAATCAGAATTTTCATTCTGAATTGCCAAAATTGCGAAATCACAAAAAGAAATAAAAAATAATATAAAAATCACCTCATCGCTTTCAAACGATCCAAACTATCCTTAAGCAAAGCATCCAACACATTGAGAACTTCCTTTGGATCCTGCTCACCATCAAAATTCTTCTTTTCCATGAAACAATCAGGAGAATTAAACTGATTATTTCCACCAACAATTGCTTTCACATTCTTAATAGCAGAAGGTAAGAAATCCCCATTCCCATTAGACCTTCACATAAAGATTCAGAAACACGAGACAATCAGATTTACATATTCGAAAGAGAAAGAAACTTCAGACCAATATCTTCCAAATAAACTGAATCGCTATAATTTTAGTCAAATGAGAATCGCAATTGAATAACACTTTGAGATTCGCATTCAGCTCAACCAAATTGAGAATCCAATAACATTAATGAAAGATTTAGAGTATTTACCTCGACATTGCATCAATTTCAGGTTGGGAGGAGATAATGTGGCGAAAAAACCGAAAAATATCGCGCTTGATAGAGTCCAGGGCTCCATCCAAAAATCCAAGCACGAGAATGTGAGGCGGTGATTATTCCTCATAGGAAAATGCTACCTGAGAGCACCAACGATTAACTATGAGCTAAAAAAGATAGCAAATAATGGAAGAGTAGATGATATTGAGGATAGGAGCCAACTCACGGCTATAGAAGCTCTTCTGATGATTTTACCGTGCTCTGCTTCTTCGTCACCCTCGATGGTATACGTACCATCCCGTTTATTCAGTTCTCATTTAAATTTTCTTTTTCCTGAAAACATTGGATAAATCATATTCGGGTCGGATCTTTTTCGGGCCGATATTAGAAGATCCAGTACTGTTTAATTTGCATATTCGCAGGACCATTCAGCCCATAAGCCCAAACCCGACTTTTTTTTTTTAATTCATTTTTTTCTTTAAACTAGTATTTACAACCGAGATTTTTTAAACATATTCATGAGGTAGAATCAATTATTATTGAAATAAACATGTAAAAAGGGACGCGAATACGTATAAAAAAAGTCAATATATTTTGATACGATTGGTTGGAACATAAATTTAATTTCTCCTCCATAAAGAGTGCCAAAAGACCATTTACAAACCTAAACTTTCACCGGAGAACTCAAGTTTTCTAAAATCTTTTAAACAACAGAAATTTTGATAAAATTAGAATTAACAAGTTTTATTATTCTTAGAATGATTGGGGAAAAATAGGGATGATAAAGAGGACTGGGGACGAGGGATCTTGAAAAGGAAATAAATAAATCAAATAAGAAATAAAAATGTTAAATTTATACATAATAATTTTAATAATGTTAATTTGACCTTAAAATTTTGGTAACATTTCTTTTATTTTGTATTTACAAAATTAATTTTTTTAATGATTACAAAAAGTCATATTAGAGATATAAAAATAGTTTTTAAAATATAAAATTCGTCTGTTTTAGACCTCTAATTCAACAATTTCAAGTTTTTCTACATTGATTTGCAGAAATAGAAATTTGAGTACAATAATAGGAAAGAAAAACTTCAACATTGTTTTATTTTCATTTTCATTCTCGGTCAAATTAGGTGGAGAGAGAGATAGATAAAGAGAAAGAAAAAAGATCTATCTATTATTCATTAAAGTATCAAAGAGAAAATTCAATATTGATGATCATATTTATTTACTCTAATTTACTCTATGTGTTAATGAGGTTTTCGATCATAGAGTAAACTAGAAGTTAAACTTCTAGTTTACTAAATGGGTCGAAGTTCCAATTGAACCGTAGAGTAAACTATCATATGATATTAATATTAATTACTTTTATGATGAGGCTTTCGTCTCGTACACAATCACAGTCTACAGTTTATACCTATAGATACTAATTACTATCTATGAATTTATGATATATTTGAAAGTTATTTTGATTATAATATTTCTATAGTCCCTTGATTATGGCACTAGCATTAAAATAGCATTATTAATATCACTGTTTTAACCAGTTTGAATGTTGATATCGGTTTGAGGTTTTCGTGATTTCAATCTCAGAAATCATGAGTTGAAACACAAAAGGCATTGTTCGTCCTTTTCATCCATTTTATATTTGATTCCTTTTATATCACTTTCCGGAGTCGTTTGGTTAACGAGAATAGATATAAATAAGAATAAGTATTAATTGATTTAATTTTATTTATATTATTTAATTTAAGAATAAAGTTTTACTAAAATATCAAAAATAGGGAATGATAATTGATAATGAAGGGTGGTTAATGGATTTGAGTAGACAAAATTGATTAAAATTTACCTCACCCTTTCTTCAATAAAAATATGGAGGAGAATCAAAATTTTAAGTTACGTACCGCTTTGATCCCGAGCAATGATATTTTTACTTTTTTATGTTCTCTTTATTTTTTTCAATTTCATTTTTCCTATCTTCTTCAGTTTAGTTCACTCTCCTATTCACGTACGTCATTTTCTTTTTCATCCTCTTCAATTCACATCATCTTCTGTAATTCTTCTTTGATCGATTTAAGCTCTTTTCCATTAGATCCAAAGCTGCTCATTTTCTTTCGATATCCTTCTAGTTTGCTACCTCTAACTAGGTATCTATTCTACTTCTTCTCCTTCTTATTCACTATGAGAAACCAATTTAGGGGAAAAAAAAAGTTAAGTTGAATAGTCAAAGAAGTTAAATGATAATAATGAGAAGTTTAAGGGGTCAAATTATAATTTTTCAAAATGAAACCCTCTTATTCACTTATTCATGCAACAAAAGGAATAAGAAGCCGAGAAAGAAAACAAAGATGTAGAGCACATGTTTCACTGTTGATTGATGAAGTCTTGATGTATGATATTGATTGAAGCATTTGTTATTGGTGGACATGATATCTTTGATTATGATGTGAATGTTTGTGTTGGTTAAATTGTTTGGAAAGTCGTTAAAATAGCTGTAGCTATTAGCAGTGTTGATAGCCTTGGTACATCTCAATATATTATATGTATACAACGTGTGCGTCCACATGAGAATAATATTATTATTATAGTCATATATAGCAAGATATTAGTAGTCTGACGACTTCATTCTGATGACTTGATTGGGTTCTGGATTTATGGCATGAATTTATTAGTGTGATGCTCTATGCAAGTTGGCATTATTTGATTAGGATGTTATTTCCAATATATGCATAAGGTATAAATTTGGATGTGAATGTTTTATTATTTTTGGAAAAAATAGTTTGGTTAAGCATATCATGTGAATAGACTTGTCCCGTAAGCATGATTGAGTAATGTTTATTCACTGAGTTTTAACTCATTCATTTTTTTACATTTTTCATTTCTCCAGATAGTTGTTAGTGTTTGGTTTGACACTAAGGATACCTCACTTGAGAGTTGGTACTTTTTTTTTTCCTATCACTCATCATCAGATTGCTAGAAATTTCTTTTGATTTTGTTGTGGTAAACTTTTGAAATGTAAATAAGGTTTTTGTGGACTAATAGGTCGTTCTGTTGAACATATTCAACTTATAGAAGATATTTTAATATTAATGATTAAAGGGTTATAAATATAAATATGTACCAGTTAGTTTTAAATTACATATATATATATATATGTTGTTAAGTCACAAGAACTCTCTTAGAGGCTTGTGTGGCCCTATAGATTGATATATAGGGTTATCTGCCGGTCAGGCCTGGTTTTAGGTCGTGACAAACTTTATATTAGAACTTAGGCTTTAGGTCTAAGATCATACGTTCAACAGAGCAATGTGTTGGATAGTATCTTGGTTGTAGTATGTAGCTAGTCATTTTTACAATTGAAATACTACTTGATTCATGTTTGGTTATTCTGTATCTAGTCTTCCTGAAATTTTCGTTCAATCAGCTGTTGTTCCTTCATATTCGTTCTAACCTATCCTTAATGTTAAAAAATGTTTTTTATTTAAGTTATATGGCTTTTTGGATGAGGGGAGGCTTGAGGCTAAAGAAGATGTGCCTGATGAGATTTCTACTACGTTGCAATTAGATGCTCATAGATGGAGAACAATGGGAAGGTAAACATGTATACCATGTTACGACATAGGTGTGGGTGAAAATTTTTAAAGACCACCTAGAGAAGGAATTCAACGACAACCTATCATTTCTGAGTTTTTGAAGGTGAAGCTTCCCATGTTCATAGGTTTCAATCCTACGGAAGATTCCCTACAATTACTAAAGAGTTTGGCTAAGGCTTGTAGGTCTGTAGGGTATTTCTAATACTCGATCCATTGAATTGGTGGCTTACAGGTTAGAGGACATGATATATGAGTGGTACACAACCTTCCTACAAAATAGGTCGGTCAGAACTCCGAAACTACCTTGGAATGAATTCTATGATACTTTCATGGAAAAGTTTCTTCCTAGTAATAGAAGAAATAAATTGGAAAGGGAATTTGAAAATTTGAGATAGACTCCGAGTATGATGGTATCAGAGTACAATATCCTCTTTACACGGTTTTCATGGTGTGCTCCTCATCTACTTGCTATTGAAAAGATGAAGATTATGAGGTTTCTAGATAACCTTGTGTCTCTATTATTCAAGGCAGTGGATGCCCAAAGGTATGCCTTATATACTGATGCAATTGATGTTGCATAAAGAATTGAAGACTATGAAATGTAGTACATGGCTGAACGTAAGACTAATAAGTGCATCAAGATTGATAATCAAAGTAACTGGTTTAAAGGGGATTCATTCTAGTAAGAAGTGGGGAAAAGTACACAAGGATGGGTGAATTTTCAACGGACTCCGCTAGTCATGACTCAAACTTCTGTTACAGGTTTTGTTAGTAATCAAACAAGAGTACATAGTATTACACCAACTGGTCTACATGGGTCGACCTTGCCATCTCAGAGCATAGGTGTATGACTTAGTTATAGAGTAGACATTATGGACTATAGCACAGACAAACTAGAGCTTGTTTCAGGTGTGGTCAGATGGGTGATTTTAAAAGAGATTGTCTAAATACTCCAAAAGATTATACTCGATCAATGATCTCTTCTCTATCGAGTGTTGTATAATATAACCGACTGTCGGGGGGTCATGGTTTAGGGAGTTTGTAAGATGGGAGAGGTTATGGAGGTAAAGGTGCATCGTCTTCTATGAGGGGGCAGGTAAAAGTGTATGCTTTAACTCAGTATAGGATGTGCAAACATCTAATGCAGTGGTAGTAAGTATACTTAGAGTTAACTTTTTTGATGCTCGTACATTATTCGATCTCAAATCCACACACCCTTTTGTGTCACCATCTTTCGCTAGCCGATTAATAAGAAAACAACTTTATTATACCTATATTTGTCTGAAGCTACTCCAGTAGGGGAATTTATTGATGTTGACTTGGTATATAAATCTTGTCATTAATGTCGGGGAATGAGAGTTGGTAGGAGATTTGATCATGCTTGATATGTCCAAATGTGATATAAGGCATGGATTAGTTAGCCTCTTATCATGAAACTTTGGATTACTATCATAAACTGGTTAAATTCGAGCTACTTAAGGAATTAACTTCTTACATAATCGCAGAAGATAATATGTCACCACCTAATTTGGTATCAGCATTAAAAGCTAGAAAACTTCTAAGGAATTGGTGTTAGGGATATTTAGCTGTACTAAGAGATGCTCGTAACGAGTGTCAAAGATGTCATGGTAGTCTGTCAATTTGAGGATGTGTTTCTGGAAGAATTATCTACATTACCTTCCAATAGGGGAGATTGAATTTTGTATTGATGTCATTCTCAGATGTGGTATTATATCTATACCACCATAGATAAAGAATACACCTTCTATTTTAAAAAGGAAAAATTAAAATAAGACATCCGCCTTTGTTTGGAGAATTATGGTCAACCCAAAAATTTCATATAATTTATAACTAATTCCTGAAATATTTTAAAATTATAATAAATATTTAAAACCATACTAAAATTTTAATGAACATCAAAAAATTTTATAACAATAAATAAATACCTTAAACTATAAAAAAAAAATTACAATGAACGTTTAATTTTTTGACGATAAGTTCCAAATCATTAACTCGATTGGCCAATACGACCTGATTTGAAAGTGTATGGCACGGGATTAACCATGCCAAGCCATGCTTGTGAGGCAGGCCAAAATGGGCTTAGACGCTTAGCCCACGACCTTGTGTCCTTTTTATTTTGTTTTGTTTTGTTTTTTTTTGTTTTTAAAATAACTTTATAATGTATTAATATGAATTGTTATGTAATAAAGTTAGGACTTTGTTGATACATGAAAAATAATTGACATGTGTCAAGAGGTGATTAGGTCGTGTTTCGAATTAAATACAAATTGTTTACATTTAAAACTGATTAATTCAAGTTAAATAATTAATTTAACTAATTAACAACTAAATTAATTTTAACTGTATATTAATTGATCTCAATCAACCAAATACGATTTGAATCAAATAAATTCAAATTAATTATAAGGATGGTTGTAACAAATATAAGAAGTCACTTGGATGGGTGACGTGGAGTAAGAAACGACTATAGTTCGTTTGCATATGGATCACTCAAAATGCAATCTCAACCATTCGAAATAAAACTAAAAAACCTCACCATCCACCTAAGTGAGTTTCAATTGAAACCTAACGGAAAGGAGAGGATTTCAGCCGAAACAGATGAAGGAAAGGTGAATTTCATCCGAAATGGTCCGAGATGCTCACCTACACAACTTTTTCCAAAAAGTGATCGTAAGTCGAACGTTGGTACCTAATTTGGAGGTGATCGAAATTCTAGGAGGGAGAAGTGGAGAAGTGGCTGAAATTCAAAGGAGGGAGAGAGAGCGTGTTTGTTGCAATAAAAAATCTATCCCCAAAAAATGTGGTGGGGCCCACAAAATAGGAAAAGTAGCACCTGGAAAGAGGGAGGTGGGAAGTAAACATCGACTTATTTATAACATGTCATCAACTCGTTTGCCTATAAATAAAAACTTTTAGTGAAGGAAAAAGCATCCAATTGACATTTAACACACACTTAAACACTTACAGATCAAAACCGAGTAACACTCATATTTTTTTCTATGCTTCAGCGATATTATTCAATTCCGACACTTGTCTTTTTCTTATGAGAAAGTTTATCTGTAATTCCTTAAGATATGTTCTTAGGAATAATGAGTAGAGTGTAGAATTCTCATCGAGCGAAAGTCTTGATCCGATGTATTTTTTTCTTTTCTTATTTATTCCTTTAATTTATTGTATCTTAGGAATGAGTAGGCGTAATTTAAAAAAATTTTTATGTCGTAGTGTAGAGATGACAGTTAATTTCAATTTTATCAAAGCATTCTTGAATTTGTTGTTCTTTAAAAAATGATTTCTTTTAATTAATTATCTTTTAGTTATTTCAAATATTTATTATTTCGAAGTTTCATTTACGTAGTCGTTCTTCATTTATTTTAACTTCTAATTTTGTCCGCTCGTTAGTAGATACGTCGAAAAGAAAATAGGATCTAGATTAGCCTTAAATCCTTCGTTTATCCATCATAGCAATTAGATTTAATTTTTTTAGTAAAATTGTAGTGCATTTATTACATTAATTTAAATTATTAATTAATAGTGTAAAGTTCACTCCAAATTTCTAGCACGCCCACATTTATTACAATAATTTACGTTATCTTTTTTGCATTGATTAGTTAGATAATTGAGAGCATACAATTCCCAATGTCCTTGTCAATTATTGTGTAGTGACTGATATTCTCGATGTCAACAAGTTGGCACGCCCGATGAGATTTTTTACAAATGAATTATTAGAAGTATACCAAATGGTGTGATAATTACAAAGTCACAGTCAAAATCCTTTGTCGAGGTATTCTCCACCGCCTCATCTGGTCGACAGTTATAATGACGACCCAAATTAAGTGGAACTAATTGTTCCACCTTGATGCCCCCTCCGAAGAATATTCAGAGGCAGCCGGAGGAGGAAGCCACCTCAACCCTTGGGAATAGTTGAGTTCTTGCTCGGCCCGAGGTGCCATAATCCAATCTTTTAGACCGATTGATGACTTGACTTATCAAACGATTGGAAGTAGCCGAAAGATGGTCAGAGACTGTAATAGTATATTTGCTTGGCTAGTTAGAATGTCTTAGTCAAGCATCTTTCAACTATCAAGCCGTTTCAGCCATCACTAAAATAGAACTACAGTGGGGCAGTTGAACATGCAAAAGTTACTTGTATTTGAGGTCGATGGCCCTTTAGGGGCTAGAGCCGATCAAAGAGATGTGCCGATGGCCATCCCAAATCGGCTGCTTGATCTCCAATCATATAATTAACCTCAAGTTCAGCTCAGCTGCCCTCAAAATGTGGATGGACCAAACCACTGACCAAGGCTAGCATCGCCTTCATTGCCATGGTGAAATGCTAGTGGATTTCCCAACGACGGTTTCCCGATGCATTCGAGGCAGGCATCGCCACCTTTCCAACCAGCCTACGAGGTGTCACTCGCTCCTTATTCTGGCATGCCCATGGGAAATTACCCCTTGGATGGCTAGCCGTAATACCTCCGAACCCATATGTGCGGCCGAGGTTTGTTGCTCAATCGGTAGTCGATCGCGACATGATTTGTAACATCGTCCAAGAAATGTATGGCTTAACCACTCAGCATCCACTACGTTTGGTCTATCATAAGCCGTATTATGACGAAGTCGACCAAGAGCCATTTAGTTTTTTCTCGAGTGAGGACCCGATTCAGTCAATCGTTGAGTATATCGGTTGATTTAGAGTCCAATACGGAGAGGCTGGTGCTAACAACTGGCTCCGACTATGACTTTTTGCAAATTTTTTGAAGGGGAGGCTTTCGCATGGTATACACGATTGCCGCCTAAATCCATCCGGACTTGGCAAGAAATGGAATAGTACCTTTATATGCAATTCTACTAGGTCTAATAGGAGGTGACTATGGCTTATCTATCCCAGTTTTATCAAACGATCGGGGAGTTAGCCGCTGCATATGTAGCTCGGTTCAAGCAACAATGCAACCAATGCTATGTTTGTTAGGAAATGAATGCACGCATATAATAGAATAAACAGTGGAAGAAATATTTACAATTTTATTTGTATCACATTCTACCATGAATAATTTCTATTAAAATTGATCACAAAATATTATATCATATATAGCATTTCACAAAAAGTACAGTAAATCCAATCAAACTAAACCAAGTTGTAAGGAAAAAAGAATACATTTCTTCTTGATTACAAAACTTTTCTTATTAATATGGGGAGGCACTCACATGTTCGCCTTCTAATCTTAGTCCACACGATTCATTTCACATGGTTAAGTTTCTAATTAGGATCTCAATACATGAGATAATAAGTTTGGGAAAAATGAAGAAAAAAAAACTCTATCTTCGTTCTTTGATTTTCAACCAAGAGGCTTGTGGAGGAGTATTTGTTTTTTCGGCCAAGGCCGTAGGATATATTTATAGATATAATTAGGTTATAGTTTTCTAATTACATTAGGTTTCCTAATTACTTTAAAATTCTTATCAGCTTAAGTTTCCTTTTATCTTAAAACTTCCGAAAGACAAAATTGAGTCAAACCCATATCATGGTTGGCTACCCATGAGTTACTTAATTAACTATTTGATTAATTTTGACCCACAAAAATTTAACTAATAATTTTGCCCATCAATCCTTTAATGTCTAATTATTAATTACAAACTCTTAGGACTATTTTATAATTAAATAAATGTTCCTATAAAACTCATTAATTTCTAATTAATTAACTACCACACTTACTTATGTTAGCAGAGCTGCATGATATCAAATTAAACAAATTAATAATTACAATTTTTCCTTATAGTTAAACTATAAGTCAAATTATCATTTTACCTCTAAAATGATTTTGGTCTGTTTTTTACTTTTTCTCCGATACAACTTTAACTGAGTTACTACGAACTTTATTGTGTGACCGATTAGGTTCTACATTATGCCGACAAGAGAATTTCATAAACAGTTTTGATTTTATTCAATTTTAAATTAATTTCTTTTAATTTAAAACAACATTTTAAATTAACAGTTAACTTAATTCATGAGTAAATAATTTTAAATCTTAAAGTCAAGATTGACTTCTATTAAAGTGTCAAAACTAGCCTGGAGATGAGAAGTATCATCTTTCAAAAGAACTTGTTTCTGACAATTTTATACTTACAATAACAATCCTTTTATCTTACTAATATCCCAATTTGTCCTTGGGTATTGGTTAACTATTAAACCAAAATAGACAAATCATACGAACTATCATACCTTTATTCAACATCAACAATGAATTTACAAAAACTCTTTCAAACTATACTACATTACAAAGATTCACTGTTCAATAAAGTATATAATCCATATGACGTTATTCTAAATACGAAAACGATGAATTCATTCTTGACCACTCATGATCCTTACACAGCACTATATACTTAACGGTTCACTCTGTGTTAACCTATGGTTAGAGATAATAGGAATCATGTCATATTATGAAGTCCAGTATTAACCTTGGTGTCTTAGGTCAGAGGATCACATGTAAAATAGTCATTAAATAATTCTTATTAATAGTCAATATTAATCGTTTGTATCCTATGGCAATGAACTATTAATCATTTCTAAATCTAATTCCCATCTTCTCAAGATGGTGATTGAACTTATATTTAGAAAGCGCCTTAGTGAATGGATATGCTGTGTTGTCATCATGTTGATATTTTCTATGTTGACGTATTTTCCTCCAATTATCTCTCAAATGAGGAGATAACATCGTTGCATGTATTTAGATTTATGATGAGATCTAGCTTTCTTTGCTTGTGATATTGCATTCTTATTATCGCAGTACACTACTACAAGATCAATGCTGTTTGAAACCATACCATGTTTAATTATGAACTTTTTCATCTACACCGCCTCCTTTACTGCCTCTAACGTTGTAATGTATTCAACTTCAATATTGGAATCCGCAGTTGTTACTTGTCTGAAACTCTTCCGACTGACCACTCTACTATTTAGTGTGAAGACGAATCTTGAAATTGATTCACTATCATCAAAGTCTATGAAACCCTCAAGTGCACGTCTTTAGTCATTCTTAAGTACTTAAGAATATTCTTGATAGTAGTCCAATTCTTATGACCTGGTTTACCTTCAAAATTAATTATAATAGTTAGAGTATAGGTAATATCCGGTCTTATACATAACATAGCATACATGATGGATCATATTGCCTAGGCATAAGAGATTCCACTCATCTCATCCCTCTTTGATTGTGAGATATATTTTTAAAGAGATAGATTCTAGACTTATTGGCATGAGTTCTCTTTTGAAATCTTCTATGCTAAACCTCTTTACCACTTTATATATGTATATCGATAGGTCAAGCCTAGCAGCTTTCTAGATCTATCTCTATAAATGATTATTCCTAGAATATAAGTAGCTTCACCTAAATCTTTCATGGATATTTTTTTTAATAAAGCCATAGCTTAATGGATTGTAACATACGTCCATCATTCCCAATGAGTAGTATGTAATCCACATATAGAATTATGAAAGCCACAGAGCTTCCACTAACTTTCTTATACACACAAGAATCATCTTCATTCTTAATGAAGTCTAAATGATTTGATTTTTTCGTCGAAACAAATGTTTCAAACTCCAAGATACTTGTTTAAGGTCATATATGGACATGTACAACTTACACAACTTCTTTATGTCTATATGGTATGTGAAGCCCTTAGGTTATATCATATACATATTGGAAATCGGGTTTAAAATTCACAAAGGAA
Source organism: Coriaria nepalensis (assembly GCA_027186245.1). Taxonomy (NCBI): domain Eukaryota; kingdom Viridiplantae; phylum Streptophyta; class Magnoliopsida; order Cucurbitales; family Coriariaceae; genus Coriaria; species Coriaria nepalensis. The sequence goes on along the minus strand of CP114500.1, from coordinate 3,882,778 downwards.
ACGATTGTTGGTCCCAGTATATAACAAACATTTTCTAAAAACTTTTAGGATCCTTTATATATATATAAATTAATCTTAACCACTAGATGAAGAAATCAAATCTTCGTCTATACAAGTTAACCGTTAAAACCCACACCACAGTCTTCCAAGTCGATCATCAACACACTAGGATGTGTTGGCATGTAGTGATGATAAGGTTTCTTCTCTTTACGGTGATTCTCATCATTATCTAAACAATTTAGAATAAGATGTATTTATAGAGTTTCATATTATTTTTAATTCAAACACTTTAAATTAATTATTCAATCATAATATTAAATGATAACAAAATCATAAGATATCTTTTAGTAATATTGTTAATTCGGTCAAATCTCTTAAAATCTAATTCAAATCTAATTTACAATAGAGTCATATCTATTTTAAATCAAATCATATCGTATTTGAATTTTAAATTAGTTTCTCAAACTAATTTAAATTTAACTTGCCTAATCTTAATATTAAATTGGTATTTCGTAACACCTTAATATTAGTTAACATATTTAATTCAAAATTAAATATATTATTATTTATTTAAGTTGAATTTTAAAATTCACTCCATTATTTAAATACATCTTTTAATTAATTAATTTTATAATTAACTAATTAACACCAATTATCTTATAATTACATATTTACCCTAGAAAACTGTTTTCTTTGCAAATAAACCCTTTCTTTACCTTCATCACTCTTACCCTATATATGTTTTATAGAGACGGCCTGAGAACCATGCACTTATAATTTAAAGCCCCAATAAATTATATTATTAATTAAACTCTTTATTTTAATAAATCTTATTTATTAATCCCAATATTATTCTACTAAAAATATGAGATTACACGCTTACAATTATAGAACATATTACTGAGAAATCTTTTGTAGTCCATTGATATTTTCATTACATAAAAATTTAATCATACAATATTGATTCATAATTAGAGCTGGTGAAATTTATCATTTTACGCGTCTCATTATCTCTTTATCCTTAAGTACCCTTAATCCACTAGTGAATGGTCACTTTATAACTTATTTATTAATTTGAGCTCAAAACCATTCAGTTCCAGAATTAATTCTCAAGGGAACCAATATACAATCTTCTATGAAGAAGGTATGAATTCTATATGTATAAATCATTCCGAGCCACTTATCTCAATGAACATCCAAAATATATGTCTTTAGCCTATTTTACAAACAAACTGTGATGAGTGAATCAAAATATTCAGTTGACATAAATAGGAGTTCATGACTACTCAAGATTCAAATTAATCTGCATACGATCATCTATTTATATGATAAAAAAATTTTATAGCAAACAATATGTTGATAAATAATTAATTCATATAGGGTATTGTCCTATATAATCTAATTATATAAAATACCTCCACTAAGATGCCTATTTACATCAGCGATCTGGATCTAGATCATTTGCATTCATAATGCTAGTGGAATGTAACCATCAATTAAAGATTTCATACTTCAATATGTTGTGGACAATTTAATTCATTACTTATAATCTTAATCCTCTTATACTAATAAAAGATTATAGTCACATAAATGAATTTGAAATTTTCTAATATTTCTACACATTATTCAATAATAATATATTCAAATAATTATATTAAAAAATGCCATTTTTTTTTATATTCACAAAATAATACTTGTCACATGCTTTTAGGGAACCACTCCCAACAATACACATCCTCCTCGAGGTAGCAATTTAGGAAGACTATTTTCTTGTCCATTTTGTAGATCCCATTATCGTGGTATCCTGCGATGGCAAGCAATATCCGAATGGATTTGGACATTGCAACGGGTGAGAAGGTTTTTTCATAAATGATTCATTTTCTTTCTCTATAACTCTTTGTAACTAGTCTAGCCTTATAGATTTTGAATTTTCCATCTGCCCCATTTTTTTTTTTGAAAACCCATTTGTATCCTATAAGAACTATTTTTTTAGCTGCATCTACCGAGCCCAATACTTGGTTAGTAGATATGGAATCCATTTCGAATTCATAAAATGTACCCATGGCCTAGGGTTTGAGCTAGTAATAGCCTCATAATAAGTCGTAGGATCATCTTTTATGATCGATCCATTATTGAGATTTTTTTACTAGAAATCCCCAATGCTCTAGCCCACTAGATGTTCTATTAGATCTCCACACCGTTTTGTGTACTTTGAGATATCAAAACATTCTCTTTTAGAGGTACCTCAGCTGAAACTAGTGGGGTAAAGGGATCATTGATCTAAATGTTTTTTTCTTTATTTTTAACTTCATCAAGGTAAATATTACTCCCACTATTCTCTTTAGAAAAAAATTCCTTCTCTAAGAAGATACCGTGTTTAGCAACAAATACTTTCTGGTCAATGGGATTATAAAAGTAGTATTCCAATATTTCTATTGGATACCCCACAAAAAAAAAAATTGGGATCTTACCTTTAAATTTTCTACTTCTTGCTTCTTGACATAAGTATGACTGCCCCATATGTGAATATATTTGAAACTCGCCCTTCTGGATTTTCCTATCTCATGTGGTGTCGAAGAAACAGACTTTGAAGTTATATTGTTAATAATGTAAGTAGAGGTTTCTAAGGCAATCCTCAAAATGACAAAGGTAGATTATTGAAGCTCATCATGGACCAAACCATCTCCAAAAGAGTCTAATTTCTCCTCTCAGATATATCATTCAATGATGATATATTTCACCACCTCGAATTTCCAGTTGGTTTGTCCATTGTGAGATTATACCATTTTCCTAGTTCGTTTTCCACTTCACTCTTGTATTCCTTGAATTTCTCAAATGATTCGAATTTATGCTTCATAGGATAAATGTGACTAAATCGAGAGAGATCATCAGTGATGTGATGAAACACAAAAAATAACCTCTAGAAGGATGGATCTGAATGGGTCTAATTTGATAAACTACCAAATCAAATGGCATATCATATAAGGCAATTATCCATCAAGATTCACTTGGACAACATGCCCATTAATAGAACCCTTGTGAATAATGAACCCTCATTCAACATCTTACCATCATGTATGATGCGGGTTCTTAAGAAATCATTTCGAGATCTGATCTCGACAAAAGTCATTGTCAAAGGCATTCTACCCTTGGAAGATAAGGACGAAGGCTACCTTTACCACTTTCTTCATAATGTATACCATGGTCTCCTATAATGCCATACTCGGGTACGACTGGATTTATTCCAGTTAGTGCATTCCCTCCTCACTGCATCAAGCTCTGCTATTATGGAATGGAGGTAAAGTGGAGACCGTTAATGCCAAAATTATGGCCATTTGTAGTTACTTCACACCTTGTAGAGGCTAACTTCTACAAGCAGTCAGTCAATCCGATAAAATTAGTAAAGAAGCACGGTAAGCCAATTGTGATCACTTGCACTCCATATTTGCCATTGAATAATGGAGAATCGAACTTATCAGTCAAATACCATTGGTTTTAGTGCCAGCCTAATCCATTTCAACGAAGCCAATGATCGAAGAAGTACTATGATGGATTAACCTATAGGACCAGAGGCAGCAACATCTATCATTTATGGTGAAATTAAGTTTTTGGCTTGGAAGTCAAAGGAATACCTTTATGGCCAAATGGGCGAAAAGGACGATGGCTTGGCTATGGACCAACTTGATTTGGCACTTGCAAATTAGATAATTTAAAGCTTATGTGTAGGATCCTATAATAGAAGTTAATGTAGGATCAGCTGAGGATGTTCGGCCAATTTATATTAGTAGTTGTCTACCTATAAACATGTTGGCCGAATTAATAAAATTGCTTTTGGAGTATTCAGATTGTTTTTCATGGAACTACCATGAGATGCCTGACTTAGATTGGTTATTGGTCGAGCACCGAATATCGATCAAACCTGGGTTTAAACCATTTCAACAACCTCCTTGTCAAATGTCGACCAAAGAGATCTTTTAGGTCAAACGTGAGGTAGAACGACTACATAAAGCTAGCTTCATACGAACATTAAGATATTTTGAATGGATGTCTAACATCATTCTAGTCTTGAAAAAGAATGGAAAACTCATATAATGTATTGACTTCTAGAACATTAGATTAGCCACACCAAGAGATGAGTACATGATGCTTGTAGCAAACCTATTAGTAGATGAGGTCGTCCGACACAAATTGTTGTTATTCATGGACAACCATTTGGGTTAGAATTATCTCTTTATTGTCCAAGAAGGTGTACATAAGATGACATTCTGGTGCCCCAATGCAATTGGGGTTTTTGAATGAGTGGTAATGTCATTCGGATTAAAGAATGTCGGGGCCACATACCAATGAGCAATGTACGCCATTTTTCATGATCTTATCATAATAATTTTAGAGGTCTACATCACTGATATTGTGGTCAAATTGGTCAAGGTGGCAAATCATCTCGATGATCTCCGGAGACTCACATGAATGAGAGTCTACAAGTTAAAAATAAGTCCATTGAAGTGCGCCTTTAGAGTAATTACCGGGGAGTTCTTAGGATTTTTGGTACACCAAAGGGGCATGGAAATTGACCTACGTAAGGCGAGAGCAAAAATAAAGGTGTCTCCACCTTGGAATAAGAATGAACTTGAAAGGTTTATCATCTAAATTAATTTCCTCTTGCAATTTATTTCTAATTTGACCGAGAAAATAAAAGTTTTTAGCCCTCTTCTCAAACTACAAGAAGTCGATGAATTTACTTAGACAGCCGAGCATCAGGCCACCTTTAACCTAATTAAGCACTACCTTGCAACCCCTCTAGTGTTAGCATCGGGCAGTCAAATGTAGGTTGTTATTACTAGACGTTTCAATGACTGAAGACTCCATTGTAGGTTTCCTTGCACAAGAGAATGATGCCAAGCAAGAACAAGCTATCTATTATCTACGTCGATTTTTACAATTAACCGAGACTAGTTACTCTCCTATCGAGAAATTATGTTTAGCACTATTTTTCATCGTAATAAAACTTAGGCATTATCTATTGAATGCTCAATATTTAGTGATCGCTAGAACAGATCTTATAAAATACCTTCTATCTCAGCCGATTTTGAAAGGCCGATAGTTGAGTTTAACCTATAATATGTTTGTCAGAAGGCTATTAAGGGGTAGGCTCTTGCTGACTTTCTAGCTGATCATGTGTCAGTAGATGTCGATGACACTTTCGAGGAACGTTCGAAAAAAAATCAGCCATGAAAATTATATTTTGGTGCATCAATCACCTAAGCAATGTAGAAACATCCCAACTGAGAATGAAGCACTAACTATTGGTTTAGAACTCCTCACTTTAATGGGGGCCACAAATATTGCACTATTCGATGACTCTCAATTAGTTGTCAAAGCGAGTACAAGTGCACAAACCTAAATTTAACCAGCTATTTTACAATGTTACCCAACTCTTGGGCGACTTCGAGATGTGGAGTCTCACTCAGATATCCCCGATCGCATAACACCGATGCAAACGACTTTGGCTTCGGGGTTATGCCTAGTAGGTGGGATATCTTATTGATTACTGTCTATAAGAGATCCACTCGTGCCTCTCGTCTCGAGAACCAACATTCATCTCATTCGACATGGAGGAAACTCATTCTAATGATTGGAGAACACCTATTATATAGAGTCTCTAAGATCCTAACATAATCTTTCCCTAACAAATGTGGCATCTTCAAAAAAATCTAAAATTAAGTTAAGGGACTTAAAATACTCTATTTTTTTGTCACAAATAAACAGGTCAGACCCTTTTGTCTGGGTGGGTGACGGGTCGAACCCATGACCCGAACCGCTAAAGCACCATGGGCCTAAGCCCATGGAAACCCTAGGGAACGCCATAGGCGACTGCGGCATGGGACAGCCACCGTCGCCTACGGCTGTCCACGCTAGCTAGAGCCAGCAGCTGGGACGACTGCTGGTCCCCCCTGCAATTGGATTGTGGGACAGTTCTAGCAATTGGAATGTCGCTGGACCGCCTCGTGACTAGGTCGGGCCATGGGATAATCCTGAGGCCTCTGGTAGCTGATGTGGCTGCAAGACAATCCCGTGCCTTGGCCGTGCGGTGTAGCGAGGGTGGCTTAACCACCACCATTTGATACCGTCTATAGAGCCCTACCGTGGGACTTCTGCTTCCTCCTTTTCGCGCATAATTTTACAATAAAAAAAACTGTACAAAAATCATATGCCCCATAACATCTAACATAAAATCTACAAAAAGAAAATTTAAAAATTCACAATCCAAAATCACCATATAATTAATGATATATTTTATCAACCATACATTCAAAAAATATAAACATCCATTCAATATATGTATCTCATGTATATGATAATGTAAGAGTCCCACATAGCGATTAATCTATATATATATAAAGATTGCTCTGATACCAATTATTAGAAATCAGGTTTAAAAATTGCAGCAGAAGCGATTATTAGTTCTAATATAAAATAAATATTTTATGAAAACTTTTAGCTATCCTTTATATATATATAGATTAATCAAATAGCTAGACGAAGATATCATACCTTAGCCTACGCGAATCGATGGTTGAGACTCATACAACGATCTTTCAAGTTGATCTTCAACACGTTAGGACATATGTGGGCACGTAGAGATGACTAGGTTTTCTATTTCTTTTTCTCTTTTGAAAACCTTTTTAAAATAATTAGAATAGTATGTCTTTATAGAATTTTGTTAGGGTTTTTCATTCAACACTACTTTTTAATTTAAAAACTCTTTTAAATTAAATAATTCAAATATAATGTCAAATAATAAAATAATAAGATAATATGAAACTTTTTATATAATTACAAGATCGTCATGGCTATTCTTTTACCTCACGGCCGACCACTATCACTATGTAAGCATAGTGACAGGCTTATGACATATGTAACAATGTGACTGTATTATCTCGTTATTTTATTTTTTCAAATCTTTTCAAATCCTTTTGAAATATAATTTAAAATAGACTCTTATCTATATTAAATCAAATCATATCTTATTTGAATTTTAAATTAATTTCCTAAACTAATTTAATTTGACGTTTCTAATCTTAATATTAAATTGATATCTCATAACAACTTAATATTACATAACATATATAATTTAAAACTAAATATATTATTATTTATTTAAAGTGAATTTCGAAATTCAATTTTATTCAAATACATCTTTTAATTAGTTAATTCTATAATTTACTAATTAATACCAATTATCTCATAATTACATATTTACCCTAGAAAATTATTTTCTTTCCAAATAAGTCATTTCCTTTGTCACTCTTACCCTATATAATGTTTTATAGAGGCGACCTAGAGACCATAGATCTATAACTCCACGCTCTAATAAATTAGATTATTAATTAAACTCTTTAATATACTAAATCTTATTTATTAATCCCAATATTCTTCCACAAAAAATATGGGATTGCACTCCTACAATTATAGAACAAATTACTAAACATTCTCTAGTACTCCATTGATATTATCATTATATGTAATTTAATCTTCTAATAATTGATTTATAATTAGAGTTAGTTAAAATTACCATTTTACCCCTCTAATTATCTCTTTATCTTTAGGTACCATTAATTCACAAGTGAACGGTCAATTTATTACTTAATTATAAATTTTAGGTCAAAACCATTCATTTCTAAAATATACCCTCAAGGAAACTAATATACAATCTTCTATGAGGAAAGTTTGGATTCCATATCTATAAATCATATTCCCAGCTGCTTATCCCAATGAACCTCCAAAACAAAAGTCTTTAGCCTATTTTACAAACTGTGACGAGTGAATCGAATGATCCAGTTTATATGAATAGCAGTTCATGACTACTCATGATTTAGATTGATCTGCATATGATCATCTATTGATATGAATAAAACAATTTTATGTCAAACGGTATATTGATAAAAAATCAATTCATATCGAGTCTAGTCCTATATAATCTATTTATATAAAGTACCTTCACTAAGATGTCTATCTACATCAATGATCCGGATCTAGATCATTTGCATTCATCATGCTAGTGGACCATACTACCAATCATTAATTAAGGATGACATACTTTAATATATTGCAGACAATTTAATTCATTACTTATAATCTTAATCATGTCTTAATAATACAAGATTACATTTACATAAATGAATTTAGAATTTTCTAATATTTATACATATTATTCAATAATAATATATTCAAATAATTATATAGAAAAATATCATTTTTATTAATTTCATAAAATTGTACTTATTACATACTTTTAGGGAACCATACCCAACAAAACTTAAAGCGGATTATTGGGGATTTTGATCGGATTTGATGAGAGAGGGTGTAAGAGGTAGTACAACCTCCACTTTTCACATAAATTATGGTCAGCCCATGTGGGGACCACATGGCTTCACCTATTGACCGAAAATGAAGGGTGAAAATACCAATTTCGGAAAACCAAATAGAAGGAATTTCGGCCAAAACTCAGGGAGAAAAAATTATTGAAAATGAGAGGAAGAAGGTGAAAGTTTAATCCCTAATCTTGGCTGAACCATGAAGAAGAAGAAATTTCAGCCGGAAATTTAGGAGAAAAGCAAAAATTTTGGCTAGCTATGTGGATGTGACATTTGGTCACCTTTTGGACCAAAAATGGGAAAGAAAATGGCCAATTCTGGTCGGCCTTAAATGAGAAATGGAGATGGTGACATCTTTGAAGGGTAAAATTGGAAGAATGATGAGAGTTTAATTAGGTTTGATGAGAAAAAGTGTAAAAGGGATGACACCTCTTGAAATTCGGCAATGAAAAGTCAAGTCATGTAGGGATCACTTGATTGCCCATTTCGATCAGCCAAAGCTTTTGATTCAAAAAGGGTTGTTTCGACCGGAAGATCTACATCATTCTCGACTGAGTCATGGTGATTACTTGAGGTGATTTGAATTTCAAAATTTAATTTTAATTAATCGTTAAACTAAATCTCCAAAGGAGGAAAATCCTCTAGGAAGATTATCTTAATTAGTTTTGATTAAGTTGAAATTATCAAAGATACTAAAATATTTTAAGTTTTGGTGGGACTAGATTCGGTAATAATCCTAAGCCGATTCTGAAAGATTCAGAAAATTCAAATTTTTTTTAGAAGAATTTTCGGATTATATCAAAAAAATTAAAAAATTATTATTTTTCGACCCTAACCGGCCGAAATAATGCAATGAGTCTACAATTTCTAAGAGAGGGTCCCATAGAGGCTTGAAATAGGTGATAATTTTGGTCCTCACATGTTATTTTGACGAGTTTGAATGGTTGTTCGGTCCTTCGATAAAATGGAGGCCAAACGATTAATGTCTCAAATTTCACACTAACACGTCACCTTCAAGTTAGACATAGCTTCAAAAATGTTGAATCGCTTTATCCAGAAATCAACATGCTAAGCCTCAAGTTTTGAGACACTAGAATGGACAACGGTCCACTCTGAATAGAGATCTTGATAACTGGCCTTCTTTTCCTGAATTTGGTCTCTTTTCTTATCTAGATGATTGAGCTCTTGGTCATGTTCGACAAGAAACTCAAGAGCTTAACACTGTTTCCTAATTTGCTCTCTATAAAGAGGGTGAGTTGCCTAAGTTCTCCTAATATTTTCTTGAGCAGGATTTGCAATTGGCTTTCAGCTCCGCCTGAGCACACCAATTCATAGAGTTTAACGAGCAACATGTGTAAAATAAGATCATTTTGGGCGGAGGCAATGCCTTGTCCACCAAATGGCCGTAGTTAGATTTGAGGGGCCAAAGTTCTTCAAGCAGCTTGACCGTATCTGAGGTGAAAAATGATGTCTGAGAACTTTGGATTCGGAGAAGGTCGATAACCGTATTGAATTTTAGGTCGTTCTGGACAAGCTTCATGCCTTCACCATATCGAGGAGATTAGCGTTGGAATGTTCATCCATAAGACAAGACACCTGTTCTAAAGAGTGCAAGGAGCCGCCGTGGGAGGAGTCTGCTGAAACCTTTATAAGGTTAACCACGTCAAAATCATTGATTAATTTGAGTTCCTTAAGATCTTCTTCCATAATGAGAATAGATGAAAAGTGAAGAGGTAGAAGGGCCTATTTATAGAGTGTCATAGCCATTAACCTCCCACATACTAATTCGAATTTGAATTTTTATGCGAGAAATTAAGTGTCAAGAAGTGATTAGCCATGTTTCAAATTAAATACAAATTGGTTACATTTAAAACTGATTCATTCAAGTTAAATAATTAATTTAACTAGTGAATAGTAAAATTAGTTTTAACTAGGTATTAATTGATTCTAATCAAATGAATACAATTTGAATCAAATAAATTCAAATTAATTATAAGGATGGTTGCAACAAATATGAGAAGTCACTTAGATTTGTGACGTGGGGTAAAAAACAATTATAGATCGCATGCATATAGATCACTTAAAATGAAATCTCGGCTGTATGGAGAAAAGACAAAAAAATCTCACCATTCACTTAAGTGAGTTTCGTTCAAAACTCAGGGAAAGGAGAGGAATTCACCAAAATTGGTGAAGGAAAGGTGAATTTCTGTCAAAATTGGTCTAAAATGGTTTGAGATGCTTGCCCAAACAGATTGAAAGTAGAACATTGGTATTAGATTTAGAGGTGGCCAAAATTCAAGAGAGAGAGAGATGGTTTGTTTCAATGAATCTAGGCCCCATGTCAATTGGATTCGATCAAAAATTCAGTTAACTAACCATTCACCAAAAAAGGTAGAGAGGCTCACTAAATGAGGAAAGTGGCGCTTAGAAAGAGGGAAGTGGAAATTTAACTTTGACTTATTTATAACTATGACATCAACTTGTTTGCCTATAAAAAGAAGCCTTTAGTGACGATAAAAAGCATCGAATCAGCATCAACACATACTCAAATACTTACCAATAAAAAACTGAGTAAGACTCATAATTTTCTCTACACTTCGGTGATATTATTTAAGTTCGACATTTATCTTTTTCCTTCGGGAAAGTATATCTCTAGTTCTTTAAAATTCGTTCTTAGGAATAATGATAAGAGTGCCAGATTTTCATCTTGCGGAAGTCTCGATCCGTCGTTTACAGATTAGATGTCTTTTTCTCTTTTCTTATTTATTTTTTTAATTTATCGCATCTTAGGAGTATGCATTATGTACATTTTATTTTATGTCATATGGTAGAGATCATAGTATTTCAATTTTATCAGTGTTTTCTTGAATTTATTACTTTCACATAATTTCTTTTAATCAATTGTCTTTTATTTATTTCAAATATTTATTATTTTGAAATTTCATTTTCGTAATCATTAGTAATTTATTTTTTAACTTCTAATTCAGTCTGCTCGTCAGTAGATACATCAAAAAAAAAAGTAAGATATATATTAGCCTAAAATCATTTACATATCTATCATAGCAGCTAGATTTATTTTTTCTAGCAAAATGGTAGCGTATTTATTACATTCATTTATATTTTTAATTGATATTATGAAATCCATTCTAAATTTCGTGTACACCCGCATTTATTTCAATAATTTACTTTATCTTTTTGCATTGATTAGTTAGATAGATAAGACTGTACAATTCTCGAGACCCATGTGAATTATTGTGTGATGATGAATTTTCCCGACGTCAACAAAATTAGGAAAAGAAAGTGATATTAGAGAAGATTAATTATAGTTTATAGGAATTGGAGAGAGTAAGTAAAGATATTAGAGTACTAAATAATATAATATTAGAGATTAGTTAGAGTATTAGAAATTACAATATTAAATTTAAAATTTTATTATCCATTCTATTATAAAATCTCAGCCCATTTTTAATCAAACCCATTATTAACTTTGTTTTTATACTATCCTGATTTGAAAATAAGAAGAGATATCATAATAAAAAATAAAAGAAAGATTTAAGTTTTTTAGTTTGACTATCAATTTATATTATATTCTGTCCTTTTAAATTTTATTCTGTTTTATTTCTTTATTATATTATATTTTTATAGATTTCATTCTCTTTTAGCTTTCTATTCTATTTTATTTTTTACAGATTCTATTAATATTCTATTTTTACTATTTTTTTTCTAATTTTATAGGTTTTATTTTATTTTATTATTTTATTTTGGTTTACAAACTCTATTTTGTTTATTATTCTATTTTGTTTTCAAATTCTATTTATTTATAACATCATTGGTTTCTTGTTTAATGTTCATATTTATTATTCACTGGTTTCTATTTATTATATATATATTGATATCCTACATTTTGTTTGGTTTTGAGTTGAGAAAAAAAAAAGAAGATGCTCATTGGCAAGCACACATGTTCATTTCCCTTTTACACGTGGACAGTACCATCCATGAGAAGATTGCATTTTGTTAGTTGAAGTCGCCAATTTAGCTGCTTCATATTTGTTTTCTTAACAAATATATATACTGCTGTGTTCTTTTTGTTAGGATTTCTTTGTTATTTTCTTCCAAATCTCTAGCTAGTTAGTTATGATTTGCATTTTTGAATTTGTATTCACAGGCTATTATTTAAGCCTCTGTTATCATGAAATAAAGCATAAAGTTATTTTGACAATCTATTTAATTTAATTATCGGAGAGATTCCAATAAATTCTTGGGAGAGATTTCCGAGATCCTCCAGTGAGAACTACCGAGAGGTTGATTCTTGCAGGGTCTTGTCATCAAAAGATCTATAAATAAAGAGATTTAAACTACTGCTTTTGTTGGAAAGTGAATGAGGAATTAATTTATAATGGTTAATTTAATTTGTAACTCCCTGCTCGGTAATTCTCGATTTAAATTGCGATTTTTATTTCCTAAACGAAGATCCTACGAACGTGACTTATTGTAATTTTTTCTATTTCTCGAGGTATAATAAAAAATCGAGAGACTCGACTAAAAAGAATCGGTAGAGAAATTTTTTATTATATATGGTAATTTTTATCATATTCAAATTATATACAGAACTTCCCCGTTTATAAAAATTATATAAAAAAGAAATGGTGCATTTAGAACATAACTTCTACTTCATTAGTTGATACTTCAAGAGATTTCACTTGAAATTCAAATTGATTCTTGAAAGTTTAATTAATGAATAAATGGTATGTTACAGTTCGTTTAGATAATGTTGACATAATTCTAGGTTATGTTTCAGGACGGATTTGACATAGGTTTATATATATAATATCGTGGGATAGGCTAAAAATTGAAGTAAGTTGTTATAATTCAACAAAATGGCATATAATTTATAAACTCCGAAACAAAGATTCGCATGATTAGGTGCTTTATTTTTTCAATTTCAATATTCCTTTTTTATACGGATAGAATAAGAACAAAAACACAATTTTTATTTTTCTTCTAAATGAATATGGTTTTGAGATTTTTTACCGGAGCGCGGTTGGTGTTTAAGATTGCTTTCGGTTCAGGGCCTTTTACTAGTTAGTCCTGGTAAAACCCACAGACGGCATTTTTTTTCAGAAGAGGCCCTCTGTAACGTGACATAAGGACTCCTTATTTTATTTAAATTTCATAAACCTAAATTAAAACTAAACTAAATAATAAATATGTTATATGAAGCGAAATCTAAGTAAAGTATTATACTACAATGAATAATTAATGAATTGTATCAATATTCGAATCGATCATATTGTATATATAAATAATAGGAAAAAAAAAAGTTCCCCTCTGGACTTGTTCAACATACAGGAATCCCTCTTATTTTGATTCATAATTGTAATATTTTGATTGAATAGAATTTAATTACTAAAAAAAAAGTAAAAAAATCAAAAAACCTAAAAAAAAGAACCAATAATAAAAATAATAAGAATTAAAAATGTCATTTGATTGAATTAAAAAAATTACTATCTTTTATTACAATTCTATAATTCGAATTTGGATTTTGATTGAAATTGATTCTATTTTGAGTTTTAATTCAATTCAAATTTGAAATGGAATCCAATCTCTAATATCTAATAATAAAATTGAATATAAATTCAAATATACATTATTCTTTCTATCTTTAGATTTCGAATGAATTTCATTTCAAATTCGAAATGAAATTGATTTTTTTTCAATAATTAGAAATGTATAATAAATTAATTAGAATAATAAAATTATTAGAAATTTAATGATAAATCATCTTTTTTATGGTTATAGAATTATTAGCTAATGGCTATTCTATTCCGTTCTGCCGAACTGAACTAAGAGCGCTTTATTATCAAAACAACTATAACCCTAATATATTTTGCATGCATATAATATCATATAGTATATCATAAAGTTAAATAAAGAAATGATTCGCTTATGTATGTTCAATTTTAGAAGATAAGTAATAGGTAGGGATGACAGGATTTGAACCCGTGACTTTTTGTACACAAAACAAACGCGCTATCGAGCTGCGCTACATCCCTTTCAATTGGCTTACAGTGTCATTATAGAGAATCTCTGTTTTGTTTTCCACATTTTGATTTATTTCCTACATTGATTTAACATAGAACTTGATTTAAAATATACATAAATTAATCTTGCTATTTTTTCTTTTTTGTCTTATATCATATACATAGAACTTCTATACCAGAAACAATGGTATCTCCAATTAAAGCCCTCTGGGACATAAAATATATCTTTTCTCACCATTCCTATAGTGTGTGAGACAAATGTATGCAATTCGATTAGGATCGTATTCTATGGTTACGATTCTACCATATACGTCTTTTTCATTCTGTCGAAAATCGATTTTACGGTATAGACGCTTATGACATCCCCCTCTATGCGTTGTGGTAATGATTCCTCTAGAATTACGATCTTTACCATAATGATGTTGTCCATAGATCAAATTATTTCATGGATTAGATTTCATTTGACTGTCTATGGCTCCATTGCATGTGCTCGAGGTAGAAGTTTTGTTTAAATGTATCGCCATGCTATTAAATATTTTGATTTAAGTTCTTTTCTTTCTAAGTGGTGGAATAGAATAACTCCGTTAAAGCGTAATGATCATACGTCTGCAATGCATTGTATGTCCCATAATAGGTCTCATTCTTCTACCCTTTCCTGATAGTCAATGACTATTCATAGCTATTACCTTGACACCAAAGAAGAGTTTGACCCAATGCTTTATTTCTATCCTAGTTGATTCTGATTTGACATTAGAAGTATATTGAGTTTTCTCCAATAACTGAATATTTTTTTTTCTGTAAATACTACATATTTGATTGCATCCATAAATTTTTTTCCCTATGAGTCCGAGTGTCACTAAAAATGCTAGTTCTTACTATTCATATGTTATGATATGAATATACCACACTAATTCGTTATTTATGGATGATGAGATTCCATTGATACAAAGCCAATTCCAATAGATTTATTGGAGGGTCCCATTGGCATGCATCCAGTAGGAATTGAACCTACGAATTCGCTAATTATGAGTTGGCTACTTTAACCATTCAGCCATGGATGCTTAGCGGGAATCCTCGTACGTGGTGAATAACCAAATTCAAATTGGAATGAAATCTTTAGGATAAATGAATGCAATTTAGGAGGAGTCAATGAATAATTTGTCCAATTCGATTGTGATCATTCTCTCATTTGCAAAATACATAAAAAAAAACTCTAATTTCAAAAATGAGTTTTCCTTTTTAGAGTTCTTAGAATTCAAGTGTGAATAGAGTTTGAACGCCAAAATTTGCTAGAAATAATTGGTGGGTAACCTATTATTTAGTTTTCCACATGGGAGATAGATGTTGTAACACCTCTAATGCCAAAGTAAAAGGGCGAACTCATTTTTTTAGAAACTATAATTCACGGACTCTGATCTTTTATTTGCAATACTAGTTTGCTTACTTTTTTTTTGTATTATTTCAGATAATGTTCATATATTATTTCAATTGACAGTAGTAATTTTATTTCTAATTCATATATTTTTATTTATTGGTTTTACTAATTTTGTAATTTTTTCAATCAGTATATATCACCTAACAATTGCAAATATATTTATATATATATTTTTCAAGTTAAAACCCTAGCTATAATCTACATGCAAGTCATAAAAATAACTCACATAAATCTTTATGATTCTCTTAAAAATATGAACATAGATCATATAATGAAAATTACTACGACCTGTCAGTATTGCAAATACCCTTAAGCCAAACCACACATGCTTCTTCTACTACTTAAACCATAATTCTTACTTCTCTTGCACTCGGTTCATCAATGAAGGAAAAAGTTTATAATTTGGCCAAAGTTTATAAGATCCGCCTTCACATCAACAAAGTGACATAGGCAAGTTGTTCTAAGCAACTATAACCGTCGTAGAGTGAGCTTTTCTTTTATGTCGGCTATCATAGCTTCTTGTTTTGCTATCATAGTAGTACAACATTTGAAATGTAGATCATCATACATTACAAGTGGAAGTTGAAGACAAATTGGTGGTTGATTACCCTGAAAAAATACTTCAAAATTATATGATTAAGCAGATAAAAAAAGATGACTACTTATTGAGGAAGTATCTTGGTGGTAAAAGTATGTAACTTTTAGAGTTTGCATGAAGATTTAGATTAAATGTTGCCCCATAGACAAATAATGAGGATGAAATTGTGAAGATAGTTGTTGTCTATTTCATTGAAAGAGTCATCGGAGCTCAAAAGAAGAAGAATAAAATCCGAGAATTTACATTGAGTATAGCCAATAATTTTCACCAGTTATCTAGTTATCCTTAGGGTAGAGTGAATTATGAAAAAACCATTCAGACCCTTGCACACAGATACCGGAAGAAGGTGCCAAAGGAGAAGGAGAAAAATAAAACATCTTTCTTAGACGTGTTTCCATTGGCTTTACTAGTTAGAATTTATATTTTAATTTGTTATTTGGCTTTTATTTTATTGATTTATATTTACTAGTCCATTTATTACTATACATGTATTCACATACGAAGTCATTCTTTATCTTAAAAAGTGAGCTGCATTACGAAATAAAAGAATCTCATCCCTCATATTTAAGATGGTCATCGAAGGACCCGCCCATGACTCATGAAAATATCGAGACATGGATAAGGAAAAAAAATGCATGCGTTCTTTTATTGAATTAATCAAATTATTTTACTTTATCTTGACTAAGTATTGAATGACTCTTACCTTCGTTCAATACAGCTCGTCATTCATGGAATTCAAAAACCAAACAAGGAAGAAGAAGCTCAGGAGTATTTACAGACTTTAGTACCTTTTGAGGATAAGGACAATGAAGCTGTATACATGTTAACTAGGGAAATGGAACAAGAAGAAAAAGGAGAAGAAGAAGCTACAGAAGAACAAGAAGAAGAATAAAAAGATACAGAAGAAGAAGAAGATGAGGAAAAAAAAAGGTATAAGGGGAATTTATAACGGTAATGAACCTAAGTGTAAAGGGAACTATGGAGTGCTGGAGAAAAAGATGAAGACTCTTTTTATGGGTTGGAATGGGAAGATTGATAAGAAGTTCAGAGAATTGAGAGATGTCGTGAAGAATCGGATGGATGAGATAGGTATAAAACTAACAAAGATGATAGAACCGCTTTCACACGTCACATCTACCAATTATTCGCCTTAACCCGCCATGTCTCAGTTTATCTATCACTATGACTCTCCACTGTGACCTTTGTCTACTGAGCCTATTTACGATGGATCAAGTAATGTCAAATTTATGGGTAAGGAAGATGCAAAGGATTTGGTCGAGTCATATGTGACCCCGCTCATACTTAAGAAGAGACGGGGTGAGAGGATGAGGAGGCTTAGTCCGGCATTCACATCTCATTTGATACACATAGAAAAAAATAAAAAATAAAAGAAGAAAAGGAGATTAAAAGTGATGACACTCTTTAATCCTATTAAGCAATGCAGACATAGATAGAGGCCAAAACTAAGCCGTAAGAATATATTTGAATAATTTACTCCAAGTTATATTTTGTTATATATGGTTATGTTACTAATTTGCTCATCTTAATTTTTCCGTAACAGGTCGCTTGTCATAAGTTTCGATGGCACTCACTACAATAGCTAATTTTTTGAGGACATACTGAAACCTAAAAGCATGGTTATATAGTTTTGTAAGTATTCAAAATCTATTGGATTTATGAATGAATTTCTTAAAAATTTATTTATTTAACATATGGTTTTATTTTTCTTTGTAGCACATCAATGAGTATATGTTCTTGCTCTGGACGATACAACAGAAATTCAATCAATTGTTCGACTAGTCTCCCACTTTCATAGATCAGTTATTCCCCTTACTCTTGGAAAATTATTTAAATATTACTTTTTTATTTTTTAGAGAGGGGGACCGGCTAACTCAAGTATAGGAAGCGAACTTGATAATGATCGAATATGTTGAGGGACATAACCTAGTTGGCAGTATCGCATGGAAGCACGTGAACCAGCTTTACAACTCCTTCAATATTAAGAGTGAGTATTGGGTGACATTGATTGTGAAGTTTTCTGAACACAAGATCAAAGTCATCCACATCTTATCGAATAGGTAGTGCTATATTAAGAAGATAATTGAACTAATTAAACCGTTAAGCATCATGCTCTCGTACCTATTAAGGATCAGTTAAATACAGTGTGGTCTCGAACCATTTGAGATCGAGGTGGTCGCCTGCTTGAATGAGGACACATACAATGTCAAAGGGGCCTGTGGTGTGTACATGTTAAAGTATCTCAAGTATCACCATGCTGGTCTTGATGTAATGCTTATTTGTGAGAACAAAATTCATCTTTTCTACTATCAGATAGCACATGATATTTATCAACTTTATGTAGATTTTTAATTTAGAACTTTTTTTAGCATATGAAGGAAACTATTAATCCTTATATAATTTTCTAAATTGATGCTTATTCTTGTTTGCAAAATATATGTACAACCCAATTTATTAGTTATATAATTTTAGATATAACCATCTTAAACATCTAATAATTATTTTGATAAACATTTTGAAAAATAGGATTACACAAAATCATAGTCATCCATTTATCCTATCCTCTATTTCCTAAAATCATAGTCATTGACCTTAAAACTCTACGGGTCGATGGGTCTTGAGAAAACTTGTCAACCTGTAGATTTTAGAGGTCAAAGAGTAAAAAGTTTATATACTTAAAACTCTATAGGTTGACAGGTCTTGAAAACACCTATAGTCCCACAAAGTTTTCAGGTCATAGAGTAAAAAGTCTCTATACTCAAAACTTTACAGGTCTTCAAAGCACATATTAACCCGTAGAATTTCGAGGACAGAAAGTAAGAAGTCTATGTACTCAAAATTCTATGGGTCGACATGTCTTGAGAAAACCCATCGACCCATAGAGTTTTAAGGTCATAGAGTAAAAAGTCTATGTACTCAAAACTCTACGGGTTGACTGGTTTTGAGAACACCTGTCTACCCGTAGAGTTTTGAGGCCAAAGAGTAAAACGTTTTTGTACTCAAAACTGTACAGGTCGACGATTCTTGAGAACACTCGTCTACCCGTAGAGTTTTGAGGCCAAAGAGTAAATAGTTTATGTACTCAAAACTGTACGGGTCGATGAGTTATGAGAACACCCCTCAACTCGTAGAGTTTGGAGATCTAAGAGTAAAAAGGTACTCAAAACTCTACGAGTCAACGTATCTTGAGGACACTCGTCGACCCATAGAGTTTTGAGGTCATAGAGTAAAAAGTCTATATATTCAAAACTCTATGGGTCGATGGATCTTGAGAACACCTGTTGACTCGTAGAGTTTTAAGATGAGAGAGTAAAAATTTGATCAAAAAAAGTGGTCAAAGATTGGTCAAAAGCGGATGGGCTTAAAAATATACAAAAATGACTGCCAATCTCTCACAACCCACCCATTCGTGTAATGCATATTTAAAGATAACAAGCCTCAACATTATATCCTAAGCTATTAGAAAGTATTAAAATAAACTCTCACACTCTCAAATTTCTCTCTCTTCGAATTCTTAATCCAATCAAAATGGCATTAAGGTAAGACACTAATCTATAAATATTATCTAATACCTCCTCGATCACGGAAGGTTTGTGTCTAACATTAATCTTTTATTTGGTGGATATAGTTTTGCAAATAAATTAGTTGTTCATATATTAATTTGACTCATATAGGAAATATAAGTCTAGCAAGGCGCTAGTGTCATTATTCACTAACCAAGATGCAGCAATGTTGGCTGCAATCTTCACCATCCTTTAAGACAAGCGTCACTTCCTTTGTGTACACATATAACAAAATGAAAACAAAAGTCTTGATGGTCTACTAGGGAATAAAGCCTTCAAGCAAGACTAAAGGAGACTTCTTTTTGATAGTTCAGTGTAACATTTTGAGAATGCACGAACTTAGATGTTGGATGCCCATAATTTACATGATAACTAGTGGTTGCAAGGGATTTACGAGAGGTTTGAGAAGTGGGTGCAGACATACGTGAGATACGTTTAATGTACAATAAAACGACCACGCAAGTGAGTTAAAACTTCAACTCTCATCTCCGAGATCATTTGAATTCTGAGATGAATATGGATCGATTCTTAAAGCATGTATAGAAAGTTATGGATGAACTGTGTCACAACGAGCTTTAGTCGAATTTTCAAATAATCAACACTCTTGTCACTCCAAAATCGAGGGACCCTATCTCCATGGAAGCTTGCGACATTTATACACCCAATATTTATGTTCTTTTTAGCAAAGAGGTGGAAACAATGACTTGGGTTAGGGAAAATTGTCATTAGTCAGTTCATAGCATTATACAATTCTTAGTGCACAAATGCAGTAAGGCCCCACTGCACGATTGTTCGAGGTCAAAGCAATATTGTATTACGAGGACATGTGAATTTCATCTGTGCACGTGCAGAACTTTCGAATATGTGGGTATTCTATATGTCTATATAATATGGTTGCTTAGACAAAATTGTTTATTCAGCATCCCAGAAGATTATATTTTAAATAGACAGACGAAGAAGGCAAGACAATCATTTATCGAGTCAACTATTAGGTCTTCAACATCATCATTGCATGATGACTCAGAAATGGTGCTAGCAAAAACCCGAACCACCAATAAGTTCACTCAACAATATTAAAGTATGAGGAGCTTCCGGAAATATGGCCAACAATCGATGAATATGCTAATCAATTTGTAAAAAAAGTGGTCTATTTCAACTTGAACATCAGTAATGTTGCACATGAATCAGGTACCTATATTGAACCTACTCATAAAGATGATGGAGTAGGATTTAAAGAGCGTGTTGCCACTCATCGGGAAACAAACGGTTGAAGAGTGTAGTTGAACTAAGAAATATGCAGCATATGAAAGGTCAGTCATGGGTCATCTTCTCAACGAAGCGAAGGATCGACATCCCAACCGATCGGTCGTGAGCTTCGATTAGAAGACGAGCCTGAGACACTTATTTATTTATTTAAGTAATTAAATATTTTTATTTGTTTATTTTTTCATTTAGTTTTTATTTTATTTTTTCAAAAAAAATATATTCCATCACAATAGCCAACAAGTGGGGAATATGGTGGCACTATGAATACCTACTATATGACCATATAGGTGGAGCAATATCTAAACTCGTACAAGAAACTGAGTAGGAGCATGAATATTTACTATAGCTACAATCCCTACTCATAAGAAGGACAAATGGGAGCCAAAATGTTAGGGTCATAAAGCGAGACATATGTTTTCATATAATATTTCAAATATATTTTCCGTAATTTATTATATTTTCATATACTATTTTAATTGAATTTTTTGAATTTATTATTATCTTTCGTAGCATCACTAAGTTTAATATAAAATTCCAAAATTAAGTAAATCCTAAATTTATCATACACCCTAATTTTACCCAAAATCCCCAACTACTTTAAAACCTAAATTAAACCAACCCCCAAATTAAAACTACCCAAAATCATATTAGAAGAAGATGAATGAAGTAGAGGTCGGGGTGAGGGAAGGGAAAAAAAAAAAAAAAAAAAGGAGGGAAACAAAATAGACAAAGAAAAAAAGAAGCAAAAAGAAAGATGGAGACGAAGGAAATAAAAAAATTATAAGAGAAAAAAAAAGGAGAAAGAAAATAAAATTTTAATCCGATGTCTCATATATTTTTTTCTTACACGATATAAGGTACCTAAACTCCTCAAATATAAATTCAAGTATTATCTTCTCAAAATTACTGCCCGTTACAATTAGCGGTTGTGGTTGAGTAGTTCACTAGTCATAAAATATTCATATAGTACTGTCTATGCCACGGTCCCTTTCTAATTCTCTTTTCATTGGAGACCAAAGAATAAAAATCCATTAAGACACTGTTTTATTTATTTATTTATTTATTTATAAAATAAAATAAAATAAAATAAAATAAAAAAGTTAAAAGTCAAAATGAATTCTTTTGATAAGAACATTTTGTATTCTCGTTGCAATATATTTGACGTTCCTTTCTGAATAAGAATATGGCCCGGACAACTAAAAGACGAAAGCTAGCTAGTAACACATACATATATATACTCAAGCTTATAATACGCATTAATTAATTAAATTATAATATTTAATGTCTATGCCGAATCCAACACACACTTAGTTTTAGGTTCTTATATTCTCTCATATTATTTAGATTACGCATACATTAGTGGTGACAAAGATCAGGAAAATCTATTATTTAAACTAGCTCTGTTATTACGACAATAATAAATTAAATGACTTTGAAGATTAAAATGAAAGAAAACAACATATTTTTTATAAAAGAGAAATCATGACTTACATTTAGGTGAGAATCTAATGGACTAATATTATGTTTATGAACAAGTCTAATGAAAAAAGAAAGACATTATTTCTAGAAAAAATGAAAAAAAAGATAAGTCGGCATGGAGAATCAAATTAATGGGTGATAATTAATCAAAAAAGAGAAATAAAATCAAAATCATTAACACACATTCTTATTCTTACTCAATTATAATAACCAAACGAAAGTTTAGAGTAAACATCGACATCTTAAGGGATATACAATGATATACACATCATATATTGGTTATACAAAAAAATTGATATGGACGAACATCTACATTTATTTGTTAAATTTTAATATTGTAACATTCACCCTATATATGTGACTATTGATTATAGAGATTTTATGTGACTATTGATTATAGAGATTTTATGTGACTATTAATTATAGAGATTTAAGTACATGATATGATGCAGCCAACATCTACATTTAACTATCAATAAAATCAGTTCCCCCCCATTTAGAATTATAATGTAATATCTTAGTTAATGTTGCTTAAATATGACAGTAACCTTTTTGCTTTAGGGAACATATCCTCTAATTAATTGGTTTAAACTATTCATTAGTGTCAAATATTATACATCTACTACTATCTAGTCCTCATTGTT
This sequence comes from Coriaria nepalensis, assembly GCA_027186245.1. Classification (NCBI taxonomy): domain Eukaryota; kingdom Viridiplantae; phylum Streptophyta; class Magnoliopsida; order Cucurbitales; family Coriariaceae; genus Coriaria; species Coriaria nepalensis. Next base: position 3,859,359 of record CP114500.1, on the reverse strand, counting down.
ATGGGGAACATATCCCGTTATAAAAAGGACGAACCAGTAGTCCCTAATTTGCTTGGCAGCTGCCCCCATCTAGCTAGAAAGAAACAATTCTTTCCTCTTTTCATTAATCAATCATTAAGTAATCGTTAATCCAAAAAAATTAAATTTAATTTAATTAAGTCGGTAAGAAATAAAGCATAAACATCGTATCTTTTCGATACATAAGAAAATTAAGTGTCTTCATCTTATTAAGGATTAATTTTTAAAATAACAAATTTTAAATTTGTATGCAATTATGATTCACGATCTATCGAAATCTTAATCGATCGTTGAAGTAAAAAATAAATTAGTCAACTAGCCAGCTTAATTAAGCGCTTGTCAATACCAAATTGGGAGTGAGAGTTATCCAATCATTAGCAAAAATAGGTTGCCATCCTTAATTATATTAGGTTAAAATAAATTAATACTAATTAGTAGCTAGTAAATATATATATCATGTCTATCTGATAACATATTAATTAAGAGCTTTAAGTTTGTGCGTCCTTAATTATATTAAATAATATCCACAACATTGGGATTTAGACAAGGATCTTATTACAGCGTTGCCGTCCAATGTATGTTAAATTCTGTCTTTGCATACTTTAAGTACTTAAGTAATTAATTAATATATGATTACTATATGCGTTAGATACCAACAAGAGCAATACCATACATTAAATTTTGGCTAGTGGAAGCTACTTTTTCCCCCTTTGTTGTAATCGGTTTTAAATTTGATCAAATGAAAAAAAAACAAAACAAAAACAAAACAAAACAAATCTAATCGAATGGTAGCCAAACTTTGTGGAATTCTATTCGATCGAATGGTAGCCACATTTTCAGAGATAAAAAAAAATGCATTAGAATTGAATTCGAGATGAATTTTGCCTATTGGATATCTACAATAATAGCTCCTAGATACCTTTTGATCCCTCAAAGAAGTGAGATTTTTCTGACCACCTAATAAAATCATCCTTATTGTATAAAGTGGTAGCTGAAGTATTAACTTCTTAGTTAAGATTTGATATGTGTATGACTTCTATTGATATCCAAATTAATATATATTCATGTTTATCTCATAATATGAGAAAGTAGGAGTGGTGAGCTGGTGGAGTCCACCGCCTCAGTTTTTCCCTTACTATAATAATATTATATCATTATATTAATAATTATTATTATTCTAAAAATTTAAAGACCAATTTTTTAGGATTTTCTTTCAATTCTTTTTTACAGTCCTACTCGGAATTTAGTAATAGCCATAAGGAACTTTTTACCTTATAATATCTAGACTACAAACTTTGTCTAATTACAAGAGGCATTTAAATGGGACATTACAAATCCCTCCAACATACAAAAGTTTTATCATTGACATTGAAAATAACTCTGGGAACTTAGCTCTAATATTTTCTTCTTTTTCTCAGGTTGCTTCCTCTATTTTCAAACTTTGCCATAAAACTTTAACTAAAGGAATAATCTTATTCCTTAACATTTTTTCTCTCATATCCAATATATACACCAATCTTTCTTCATATGATAAATCATTTCTTATTTCTATCGGTTCATGCTACAATATATGGGAAGGATCTAAGACATATTTCCTCAGCATCGAAACATGAAATACATCATGCACTTATGATAAATTTGCCAGTAGTACTAACCGGTATCCCACTTTACATATCCTCTCAAGGATCTCGAAAGGTCCAGTGTGATGAGAACTTAACTTTCCCTTCTTCCCAAATCGCATTAACCCTTTCATTGAGCTCACCTTTAGAAAGACTAGATTACCTGCTTGAAACTCAAGCGATCGTCTTCTCTGATCTACATAACTTTTCTAATGACTTTGTATTGTCTTAATCCTTTCATGAATCTTTTCAATTACTTTTGTTGTGGTAGCGATAAGGTCGGGACCTAATTGTCTCCTCTCTCCAACTTTCTTCCATAAAGAGCTTCATATGCGATCATATTATCGTAGCTTGATAGCTGTTATAATAAGAGAATTCTACTAATGGTAAGAATTTACTCCATGAGCCTAGAAAATATATCACATAGGCTCGTAACAACATATCCTCTAATGTTTGGACGGTTCTTTCTGTCTGACCATCGATTTGAAGATGAAAAGCTGTAAGAAAAATTAAACTTTATCCCCAATGCTCTATGCAAACATTTTTAGAATGTTGCAGTAAATCTTGAGTCTTGATCTGAAATGATAGAGATCGGTACTCCATGCAACCTTATTATCTCTTGAATGTAAAGTTATGCAAGTTCTTCTAAAAAATACATCACTTTCACAGGTAAGAAATGAGTTGATTTTGTAAGTCAATCAATCATTATCCAAAGCGAATCATATCCTTTTGTAGTTTTTGGCACTCTTACTACAAAATTCATGGCTATTTGCTCTAATTTCCATTCGAGAATTTCAATCGATTGCAACTCTCCTACAGGTCTCTGGTGCTTAACCTTGATTATTTGAAAAATGAAACACTTATTTACAAACATTACAACATCATTTTTCAACCCCAACCACCAGAAATGTTCTTTAAGATCTATATACATTTTTGTGGCACCTGATCAATTGAATAAGGTGTATTGTAATCTTTGGTCAATATCAGGTTCTTCATATTTTCATTTTTGGGAACACACAACCTTTCTTTGAGGCTAAGGAATCCATCCTTAGAAATTCTAAAGTCAGATATTTTCCCTTATGTTACTTCTTTGTTCATCTGTTTCATCTTAGCATCTGCCTCTTGCACACTTTGAATATCCTCAAGCATAGTTGGTTGAAGATTCAAAGATGATAATTTCCTAGTTACCAACTCTATCTTTGCTTCACTTCTTTTTGTAGTGGTTTTGGTAATGTACATAGTGCAGTAAGGCTAGTCGAAGATTTTTGACTTAAAGCATCCGTGAATTTATTTGTCTTACTCGGATGATATCGTATTTCAAAATTATAATCCTTTACTAGTTCTAATTACCGACTTAGCCTCATGTTCAATTCCTTATGTGTAAAAGAATATTTCAGACTTTTATACTAGGTATGGATTTCACTTACCCCATTAAGATAGTGTCTCCAAACCTTTAGAGTAAATACTACCGCAGCAAGTTTTAGGTCATGGGTTAGATAGTTTTTCTCATAATCTTTGAGTTAGCGGGAAGCATACGTAATCAGTTTCCTATTCTACATCAATGCCGCTTTAAACCCTAGTTTGGATGCATCACTATATATTACTAATCCTCTTCACCTTCTGGAATGGAAGAACGAGAGCACTTGTTAGTTTTTACTTTATTTCTTGAAAGCTTATTTCATAGGCTTTCGACCACTAAAACTTTTGACCTTTATGAGTAATCTAGTGAGTGGGGTAGCTATTTTGGAAAATCCTTCCATAAATCGTTTGAAATAACCTGCTAACCATAGGAAACTTCGCACCTCCGAGGTGTTCTTTGGCTTACACTAATTACTTACCACTTTTATCTTAGATGAATCCATCGAAATTCCATCTTTAGAAACAATGTGTCATAGGAAATCCAAAATTCACACTTCTTAAATTTGGCATAAAGTTGATTATCTCTTAGTGTTTGTAACACCATATTCTACTATTCTACGTGCTCCTCCTTAGACTTTGAATAGACAAGAATATCGTCAATAAAGACAATGATGAACTTGTCTAGATACATTTTAAACACTCGATTCATCAAATCCATAAAAGTAGATGGGGCATTAGTCAGTCCAAACGACATCACCAGAAATTATAATGCCCATAACGTGTCCGAAAAGCTGTCTTTGAGACGTTAGATTCTCGGATCTTCAGCCGATGGTATCTTAATCTCAAATCAATATTTGAGAATACTGAAGCCCCTTAGAGTGATCGAACAAATTGTCTATCCGTGATAACGGATATTTGTTCTTTATAGTCACTTTATTAATCTCTCTATAGTCAACACACATCCTCATCGACCCATCTTTCTTCTTCACGAATAACACATGTGATTCTCAAGGTGAAAAACTTGGACGAATTTGGCATTTATCAAGTAATTCTTGTAACTGTTTCTTAAGTTCTTGTAACTGTTTCTTAAGTTCTTTACTGCTGACATCATACGATATGCCGCTTTTGAGATTGGTGCAATTCCTGGTGCCAAGTCTATTCAAACTCAATCTCATGGTCTGGGGGAAATCCTAGTAACTCTTCTAGAAAAACTCCAAAAAAGTTACAAACTACAGGAACATCTTTAGGCGTTACTGATGGTTCCTTACTAATATCCACTACACTAGCCATATATCCAATACAACCACTCTTTAGTAACTTCGTGGCTTCAACTGTAAATACTAATGGAATCGGCCTCCTCTTTGCATCCCTAATAAATTCAAATTTTTTTTCTCCTGGTAGTTCGAATATTACTTTCTTCTTTCAATAATCTATCATGCCATTATACTTGGAGAGCTAGTTTATTCCTAATATGACATCAAAATCTTGCATATCTAACAATATAAGATTAGCGAATAATTCTATATCCTCAAATTTTAAGGATGAAGCTCGCAGCTAGTGAGTAGCGTTGTACTAAATATTTTAGCTAATTGCTCTGGGGGTTGTTTAGTCTTGCTAACAAACCTCAAAGTAATAAAGGAATGTGTTGCACAAGAATCGATAAGAACTAATGCAGTATTTCCAGTAATCAAAATATGACCTGATATTATGGTGGATGGACTCGCTTCAACTTCCCCTCGAGTGATTAAAAACACCCTTGCATTTGGTCTCACTTATTGTCCTTTGATGGTCATTGGTTTGTTGTAGTCTTCAGCAAAGTGCCATTGTCATCCACAATTGTACCACCCGACCATCCCCGCTTTACATTCTCCAGTATGGTTTTTGTCACATTTATTGCATTGGCTAAATGGTCTTCCTTGAGTCTCCAACCCTTGAACCTCATTTTTCTTATTTTTTTTCTCCATTCAGATTTCGATTCTAGTTCCTAAAACCCTTGAATCTCATGCTTCCCAACCTTTTTTGGTTATTCCATCATGGGTCAAAACTCCATTGATCTCCACAAACTATTGGGGTAAAGGACTGGAGTAGCTTTTTCAAAAGTTGTTCTACCCATATTTTCTTTTCCCGCAGCTTTTTTTTTTCTAGAATCATTCATGCGCTATCAATCCTCATAGCTTTATCAACTACCTTTGAAAAAGGTGTATCGTCTAAATCTGTAACCTTTAAGTCCTTGCGAGCGTCAAGATTAAGGACTTTCTTGAAATGCTTCACTTTTAAGGTATTCATATCCACCAGATGTGGTGCATATCTGGACAACTCATCAAATTTTTGTAATAGTTCTTCTATCGATATGTTCCCCCTACGTAAGTTTGAAAACTTTCTTTCTTTTTCTTCTAACAAACTCGTGGTTATATATTTCCCTTCGAGCAATTTTCAAAATTTTGGCCAAGTCATTGTTCTAACTTCATGGATGTTTGTCATGGTATCCCACCAATAACTTATATCATTGTGCAGTAAGTATGCGGTGCAGTATACCTTTTCATCATCTAAGACCTTTATGTAGTTAAAAAGTCTTTCCATTCTCTTGATCCAATTATCCGCTAATCTTAGATCATGACCACTAGAGAATTTTGGAGGTTTGTACTTCATAACCTTCTCGATCGTAAAGTTTGGATTTTCCTCGCGAGGGAGGGGTCCTACTTATTGTTGTTCTTGAAGCAACAATTCCTAAAGTTGTCGCTGTTGTTGAAGTAGGATTTTACAGCATCTCACCCTGTCTTTGAGTCAGACTCCATAACTCATTAAACTCTTGTTGATTGGAGTCATTAGATAAACTACCAATTCCTCTATTGAATGACTCACTAGCAGCACTTCTTCTTAGCATCTTTCTAGTGTAGTTATCCTAAATTCGCACAAACATCCAAATAGCAATTACACTCAAAAATTAAATTGAGTAATTACACTAGCATTATTATACTTACAGTGACTAAAGTTGTTACATGCATGTCATATACATATGGGTTTTGTCTACAGAATCCTTTAAAACATCCCTTTGATACCAAATTTTGTAACGACCCTCCTATTGGCTATATTTCTTATCAAAATGCCTTCGAGAAAAGAGTTATTCTTATTTCTAAAATAAACATATCCAGTAGGGACATTACCTGGCTAACTCGGAAATCCTTTGAAAAAATAATATAAAGAAATTTTGAACTTTCTTAAAACTCTGTTTAAATCCATCTCGGCAGCGATATTCAAGAAAATATAAGATTATATATATAATATCTGATAAACTTTACAACTATGTTAATAAGATAAGGTCCCTTTTTTAGGAGCTTCTCAAAATGCATAAAAAAAAGTCTTTCCAAAATACGTTATTAAACTTTCTTGTCTCCCCACAGGTCGGACCTATATATACTCCATATCAGGTTGATCGCACTTCATTCACCCGGTCTCAAAACTACTCACTTTCTCTTTTCTGCTTACCTACAAACACAAGAAACTGCTATGAGCAAAATATTTAATAAGTATCTCACATGCACAAAACATATTCAAATACGTTTTAAGAACTCGATTGGAGAGTTTTGTAAATTCTTATAAATCTTTCTTTGCATATGAGGTACTTTTTTTACTATGGGCCCTAAGAATGTTGTCGCCGACACTAAAGTATATGAGATCATCGACTCCGCTCAGTCCGCCATGATCAGATCACATCTATGATCAGCGGCCTCTCTTAGTTAGACCTGATTGAATAAAATTTATGAGATCAATGACTCTACTCAGTCTGCCATAACCAGGCAGCGCCCCACTATAATGCTATGCTTATGTCATGTCAAGCATCAAACTTATCAATTAAAGTATAACATTTCTCTTTGCAACTTTTGTGTAAAAACTGAGGGTGCGTTTAATACTTTTGGAAAAGGTATATATTCAACTAATATAAACTTAATTCCAATATATTTTATAAAAACACAGCACCATGAAATCAACTTAATGTTCAACACGTTATGTTGCATTCATATGAATATCATAAATCTCATGCTGAACAAATAGTGAAAATACTTATGTTGTAGATGAGACTTTACTTACGTGTTGTATGTCCTATATTGGTAAAAGTTCCTTACAAATCCTGCAAGTTTGGGCCAGCTCCTATCCAAAACATGTGTGTATTTTAGTATAAACTTGATTCTCAATTCTACTTAAAACATGTAATTTAACTTAAGGTATCGAAAATTTTGTTGATGGTATAGTAAAAAATTTAAAATTAATTTTTTAGAATTTTGTTTTTTATTCTTTTTCACATTCCTGCTTAGAATTTGGTGATATTCATAAAAACAATTTTACCTTCTAATATTTAAATTATAAATTTTATGTAACTACGGAAAGCAATTAAATGTGGTATTACATTTGATTGAGAAATTGTCGTAGGAGAAAAGCCAAGGTTAGAAATCCATCATTTCTGTAAAAACATGCTTCCACTGTTATTAGAGGGAAAATCGTTGTGTCCAATAAGGATGCAGCATAAGAACGTACGAAACCTTTTGAATTAGCATTGGGGTCAGTTGTGGAATTGTCCATCCGTTTGGGATCAGAAGGAGAAGCCATAGGAGCCTTAATGCAGTCGTGGCCGAAAGGAAAAGAGGAAGGGGAATCGGATGACTGGCAAACTTGCCGGCAATCGGCGCAGCAGCCAATAAAACTACCTACGCGTGCATGGTAGGGCAGCGGCTAGGGTTTTACCTCCTGATTAATATGTTTGTCATCGGAAGATCTTATAATCTGATATGAGGGATACCGCATTTATCAATTTGTAATCAAAATCTAAGTCGATGAAAGCGATATCTCTTGGAAAATAAGAATGTGTTGTTGCTTAGAATATTAGCCAAAAATTGAGTGAAAAATTAGTTAATATTTCATCTTTAATTTGCACATGTTTTGCATTAATTAAACATGTGCTGTAACAAAAGCAAAAGGAAATATCAACGAAGAAGGTTTTCATGCATATTAATTAAGCCGTACTTTCCTCTACGTTAAGAGGCTGGACCATTATCCCATGCGATGCCATGTGGGCAGCCCATCGGTAATGTGAGGTAATAAATTAATATGCAAAAAAAAAATAAATAAATAAATAAAAAAGAAGGGAAACAGTATTGATTTGATATGTTATATAAGACACATGTGGTCCTCCTCGAGACAATATTGATTTGATATGTTATACAGCCACATGTGGTCCTACTCGAACAAAGCACATTGTAATGAGAATGGCCGCATTAAATTACATACTAATATGTTTGTTGATTTTGTACTCTATATAAATACATGAGTTCCGTTTTCACGTGCACCTCACGGATCATTCAGATTATTCAATTTATCATATAGACATGATTACACTATGACTAGAAAAAATGTTCTCATATATTTATAGAGTAGAATATTATAAGTTGTTGTTGTTGTTTATATATTCATTTTACTTAATTAGAGAATTAATCTACTACACGAGTATAAAGTGTTGCCTCCTATTGGAATTTCTATCTCTTGAATCAACATGAACATAATAAAAATATCAAATTTTTTTTAAGATTTAATTTATTATAAATTAATTAATTATAATTATATATAAAATTAAATATATTAATTTAATATAATATATGAAATTGACACTTATTATTAAGAATTCCTCGATCAACTACTACTAGTATCAATGATGAGTAGCAGTACAAGTAGTATACTAGTATACAACAACAAACGAGATCGATTCTTGAAAGAAAACAAATACCTTAGACCCACCGATATCAACAATCATCCCACCACCTCATCCTTCACGTGGACATCTCGTGACACAACAACAAACTTAAAATATATTGACCTTTTCCTTTAGATTTTTCCCTCCCACTCTTTTGACCTTTGTCCCTAGCTTCCTACTAGATTCTCTCTCTTTCCCCTCCCTTTGATGGTTCTTTCAGCCTAAAATCACACCCCTAGGGAATCCATGTACCCTCATATTTAAACCAAACTTGACCCCATAATATCTAGATTCTATGCTAAAGTGAAACATGCTTATCATCATACTCCTCTCCACTACCAAGAGTATTTCCTTCTTGTTTTTACCATATAAATACCCCCTCAACCCCTCCTTCCCTTCTTCAAACCCACTCACCCCTACACTATTCCATCTCACGTTTCGTTCTATATACATACAATATATACATTACTACTTCTAGAAACTACTAGAAGAATTAACTAGTCCCTTCTAGAATACCATGTCTGGAGTTTGGATTTTCAAGAACAACGGAGTGATTCAACTGATCGAAAATCCTTATCAGATGACGGAGAGCAGTGGCGGTAGCAGTAATAGCAGGCCGAGAAAAGGATTGGTGTATCTGCCGACTGGTCAGGTAGTATCGTCATATGGGTTGCTCGAGCAGATTTTGATTGGGTTAGGATGGGAGAGGTACTATGGCGGAGGTGATAATTATAACCCGGAGCTTCTTCAGTTTCATAAGCATTCCTCGATTGATCTCATCTCTCTTCCTCAAGATTTCAACAAGTTTAACTCGGTTTACATGTACGATATTGTCATTAAAAATCCCAATATCTTCCACGTTCGAGATATGTGATCGATGATCAGCATGGTTTCAAGCTTAGCTAACTATATAGGTCGTGTGTTTATGATCCTGCCTTTTTTTTTTTTTTTTTCTTTTTCTTCTCCTTCTCTTTTGGTTCTGTTTCCTGTATATCATCTCTTAAACCTTGCTAGCTAGCTAGCTAGCAATATATGGTATGGGAGCTAGTTTAAATTTGTTCAGGTGTGTTTCATTTTGGGATCTTCCCTTTTTCCTCGTTTATGCGCATCCAAATATATTTGCATGCATGGTGGTGTGATTAGTTTGTATACATATCTCCAGATATAGGAATATAGCTGTTTTCTTTATTAACAATGTTGCTTCGGTTTTGCTTCTTCAATTAATAAAAAAATAATAATAATAATAATAAATGAAAAAAAAATGAATAATATATATGTAAATAATGTAATGGCCCTTCCGACAATAATTGGATCATATCATTAATTTGCCATAGCTGCTTATAAATGCATAAAGGAATGTATACCTTTCTAATTTATCATTTAGTTATTTTATCCAATTTTCTTTAATTTTTTTTTTAACAAATGCATCAATTTAAACGTAATTTTTAAGGTAATAATCTAGTTTTTTTTAATTAAAAAAAAAAAAAAATCCAATTCTAAGTTCAACCGGAAAGACAGACAAATATTAAACCTAACGCCGTTTTGTGGGACATATTATTTTCTTAGGACACCTTATGGTCCTTGAAGACATCTCAGGGGCCACTTTAATTAATATGCCGCTTATTATTTACTAACGGCCCCAACCGCACACGCATACACACCAAAAAAAAAAAAAAAAAAAATATATATATATATATATAATAATAATAATAAATAAATAAAGGATTAACGATAATTTGCACCTGAAATCAATTTAATATTATAATTTATGTTCTGAAATTTTTAAAAATATAATTCATACCAAAAAATATAAATAACATCTTAAATCAATTTTTTTATTTACACCAAAAATTATAAATAATATCTGAAGTCAAATTTTTTATTTATACCAAAAATATAAATAACATCTCAAATTAAAATTAAAATTTTCATTTAACAATTTCAAAAAATATTGACCATAAATTAAATATTTATTTCTATATTCAATCTCATAATTTTAATTTTTAATTTTTAATCAAATTTATTATTTTTAAATCAAATTTTTGTTCTCAACATTCCTTTACTACTACATCTTCTAACACCACTGCCGTCCCCGCCTCTGCCACCAACTATCGCTAACCATCACCGACTATAGTGGTGGCCGGCGATGATGGTGGTTAGTGGTGTTGTTTGGTGGCGGTAGGGGTCAGCGTTGGCGGTTGTTGGCGATACCAGTGGTGGGGTGGTTGTCGGCGGCGGCACGGATCAGTGTTGGTGATTGGAGGTGGCAGCGGTTGTCGGCATAGTGAAAGTGTATGTCCATCACCGACTATAGTGGTGGTCGGCGATGATAGTGGTCAGTGGTGTTGGTTGGTGGCGGTAGGGGTCAGCGGTGATGGTTGTTGGCAATACCAGTGGTGGGAGTTGTTGTCGGTGGCGGCATGGATCAGTGTTGGTGATTGGAGGTGGCAGCAGTTGTCGGCATAGTGAAAGTGTATGTCCATCAACCCACTTGAATATATCTTATCAGGTCATATGTTTTATGAGATTCAATTTTAACTGCAAAACTTATCACTATTAAATATTTTTGTATTTATTTGAGCAATAAAATCTATCATTTATTTATTATAATATTGAATATAATATTTTACTTGCCTGATAGATTCCCGGATCTTCGGCAACACACTTGGAATTGTGATAATGATCACGCTCGGTGAGATTTGAGTGGCTACAAGCCTAAGACCTAAAATGTTTATAATCATATGATTGTCATAATGAGATAATAACAATTCAAAGAAATTATTACATGAGTTATCTTCTTGTTATGAAGAATGATGTTCTCATAATCATTGGTATTGAAAAATATCAGGATAGACATATAGGTGATAAATAGAAGATTAATTATTAAACATGATCACTCGACAAGTGTCAATTGTAATGATAATAACTGTTAATGAGACTTGTCAAGGGACCATGGTACTTGTAATTTTTAGACTTGAGATTACCATAGTACTAGCGTATGAAATATTATGTTTTGATATCATTCAACATGGTCCTAACCAAAGATCACTAGCATGATGAATCATTGGGTATGAATTTTTGTAAGTGCAGTTTGTGAAGTGATAAAATGTGATACATTACTTTATTATCAAGAGGATAAATATCTTATGAGTGATATTCCTTGTGCAATAAAGAATCTTTACAAAGTAGAATGGTTGGAATTGAAGTTTCTATATATTCATTATTTATATTGCATAAGGAGTCACATGGTTCATATGGTCAAGTATAGTGGGGTTTAGCAGTTAAACCATGCTTTGACACTGGCCGAGATTTTAGCATAGATGGAATTATCATTCTGGTATAATAATAGTCACAACAAGTTCTTGTGAAGTTTCTTGAACTTCTTATTTTTAGTGGCCGGCCCATATACTTAGCTATAGACTAATGTGAGTCTAGTAGTTTGGAGTTAATTAATCATGTATAATGATTTAATCAACTATTTGGCTTGAAAGGGATTTTGAGATTGAAATGGTTCATTCATAAGAATGAATAAAACCCACAACCTGTTATGGAGCCCATATACCGGCGTAATGTAAAACCTATTGGGTCACACATATAAAGGATGATTGGATCAAGATTATGATCTTAACTTGGAAAATTTGACTTGTTCTTAGAGAAGCTAATTTAAGAGTTAAATCATTAATGAGTTTAATTTATTAAATTTAGATCATACCCACACTACTAGTATATCCAAAGTGATTTAAATTTAATTTGAAATTAAATAATTAATTAGAAAATATTAAATTGACTAAATATATTTTTTTAATGAAGAATTAATAAATATAAAGTCAAACTATATTTTTCGGGGTACAGGGAAAATTCGGTTGAATATTAAAGTGTTAATAAGCCAAATCAGACGCATGAGAAAAGTTCAAATTAAAGATCCAGACTTTATTGGGTAAAGTTATAATTTAATTTAGAAATATTTATCTGTTTTAATTTTCCAAACACTGGAAATTAAAATGGACAACAGAACTCGAACATAACTTAAAAAAGGTATTGGGCTTTAGAAGCGCACTTGGGCCTAGGGCAAAAGACTAATGTCCCTTATAAAATGAACATTACAAACCCTAGTGTTCCAAGCCTAAGTCGTGATGCCCATATAATGAGAGAGAGAGTGTGTGCTCTTAATCTTTTTCTCTCCAAAACTCATTCCCTTCTAAGTGATTTGATTCTCATGAGTTGAGAATCATAAAAAACTGTTGAGTTGTCATCTGTGTGGATACTGATAGAGATCGGGTGATGGTTTCAAATCGAACCAATAAGGGTAATAGTGTGGTGAACAGTGGCGGCGATTGAAAAAAGGTGGAAAATCGATCGATTTTCGGAGAAGGGTTAGCTCGATATAATATCTCTCAATACAATTATTTGTTATTGAAAGTTTAGGAATTATAAATCGGATCATCCGCATGCAAAAGCATTGCATAGTACTCAATATATTTAGTAGTCGGTTGAATTAGATATTCAAAAGCCATTTTCAAAAATAACATTCTGCTGCGGATACGTGAGGATTCACCAACTTATACATGGATGATCGATAGCAATGATGGAGTGGTTTGTGGAGGTGGTAGTAAATAATACAGAGAAATAAATTTGATTTAAAATATAAAATTAAAATTTTTGTGTTAAAAATAGAAAGATGTATTTAATTTGGAGACAAATTTTTAAGTAGTTAAACAAAAACTTTGATTTCAAGTATTACTTATATATTTTAAAACTTTTTTTTATGTAAATTATACTTTAATAAAATTTTAGTACTCAATTATATTTTAAGTTTGATTTTAGAGGAAAAATATTTTTAGCTCATAAATAAATTAAAAGTCAATCTTGAAATGCCACAATCTTTTACGGGCTTATCTATTTAGTATATATAAAATATTTTACATGAAGTTCGAAAACAGGTATAGAAGTTGTAAAAATATTTAAAATGAAAATAAAAATATATAAAAATAAATTTTTAACGAAAATTTTAGAGACTTATTTATAAAAATTTTATATTTAAACTAAAATCTTAGTTTTAGCAAGTTTCAGGGCCTCTAACCTTTATATAATAAATGCATGTATAGATTTGATGCGTGGTTCGATTGTTGTGCACACTTCTTCTATTTGGAAATATGATCGAAGTGATCATTTTATTGACCTTATCTTGATGGATTAGGAATTTAGTATAGTAGGGATAGTTATATAATAAAATTAGAGAATTAATATAAAAATATATATATAATAAACAAAGAAAATATAATAATTTTAAATATTTAACATAAAAATATATATAGTAATTTTTATTTAAAAAAAAAATTAAAATTAAGAAAATTAAAATGTATATCTAAAAATAATTCAAAATTTAATTTAAGGAATAAGATTATATAAAATTTTATAAAACTTAATTTTATGAAAGTAAAAATTTAAATTTTGGAGAGTTTGTCCACTCCCCAACCTGCCTATGTTATATACTATCTTATACATTTAACTGTGTCATGGATTAGATGGATTTAACTGTGTCATGGATTAGATGGATTGGGTCATTTCCGTATCTATCTCCAAGATTCTGATTCATCCTCAGTGCAATTATATGTATAGATAGAGAGAGAGAGAGTGGGAGAGGTAGATCTGGATCCAGAGAGAGAGAGAGAGAGAGTCATACGTAGAATCACTTGTTCAATCATAAACTAGAGGAACTTGACGCTATGATGTTGTTCTTTGATTTGGATTTGTTTGGGAATCCTTCTAGAAGATACATTGTATTTAAGGATCAGGTCCCAAACAATATCCGATACTGAAAGACAGACAAATCAAAATCTAATGCCTGTTCCGATTTTCACGTGACTGCCCAGGTGTCATATGCCACGTAATCCATGCAGATGGTCCGCCGCCGCCTTTTACTTTAGTTTACCTATGACCGAGCGCCACATGTAAAACATGTGCATCTTCTTCTTCCTTTTACTGTACTCTCTTTAGTGTTTTCTTCCTTATTCAGTGTTGTGAGTTGCGAGTCCCGTGACCACATTGCTTTTAATTTTGTGAGAGACCATGCAAATAAAGAGAGAAATTGAAACTACTTTTTTCATCCATAACCATATAATATATATATATATATATATATATTATCCATTATGTAATTGGTCCTAAATTTTGAGGCCCACACATTTTTTTTCCAACACTATTCGATCTCATATTCGAAATGTTTTTTTTTTTTTTGCTTTGAGGAATGATTCTAGATACATGTTTTATTTATTTATTATTATATATATAATGGTATCAAATGATAAAGTCTTTTTATCATGTAGTTTTCTCTATCAAGGAGAGTTCAATTTTAAGGAAAGAAAAATACTTATATATAAATTATATATGAAATTATATTTATATCATGAAATTTAGTGTAATACATATCCATGCCAAAATTTATGATCGCACCCTTAATCCTGTAAATCGGTTCTTAAGTGGGTCATATTATCATGTAATGGTGATGTGATTGTTTCATTGCATGAAACGAGGGGAGTTGGGCTAGGTTTTTGAGCGAGGTGGAAAAGCTAACTGGTCCATATATATAGAGCCTTTTTTTTTTTTTTTTGGGTTTTTGGACTGGGCTGAGATGCATACAAAAAGGGTTGGACAAGTTTTAAGAAAATCAACTTGGGCCGGGTACCAATTGAGGAGGGTCCTAATTAGTTAATATATTTTCCTAAAAAAAGAAGTAAATATATATAAAGTAATAATAGGTAAAAAGGTAAACCAAAATCTGAATCATCGACAAATAGAGGGGTAACCTCGTCATTTTATGTAGTCGCTTTGACTCTTTATCATCGTCATCGTCGTCTCTCTCTTTTGGAAGATAGGTAAACGGATAGAGAGAAAAAAAAAAAGAACAGGTGGACCCCACCGACATCTTCTGAACCGACCCCTTGATCGGAGAGAAGGAAATACTTCTCTTTACCTTTCCTCCTCTTTTTTTTCATTCTAAAATTTTTAGGTCTTTATCTTTCTATCCTAGGCTTCCAAATTTTTTTTCAAAATTCAAATTGCAGCCACAGCATAAGGTGAGATAATATATGGATTCTTCGATTTTCTTACATGCCTCAGTGTTTTTTGAAGTTACTAATTTATATATACCTATTTTTCTCGAAATTTCATTATCCCAGCTGAATCACTGATCGCTAGGTCTTCTCTTTATTATTATTTTTATTTCATTAATTTTAGCTGTAATGGTTGGGAATCTTCCATCTCTTTTGTAACTTGTGAGTAACTAATCATATGATGTAAGCGTTTACATTTCAGTTTTCCATCAGAATTTTTTTAACAGTTTTTTATTTTTTATTTTTTATTTTTTGATGATGGCCAGTTCTTATTGGTCTTAGAGACGGAGATGATATTTTTGAACGAGTCAAGACTTTGTTCTGCTCATGTTGACTTAGATTCAATTGGTAATTGTATATGATTGAAATTTGAGATATTTTCTGTTTGATTACTGTTTAGAGAGTTACCATTGTATGTAACATGAAAAAAAATTGGGCAAAAGATGATTGTTTTTGGTTCAGTCCGATTCGAATCTAACCAATCCAATACTTCACGGGTTTGACTGATCTTATATTTCCATTACTTCTAACATCTAATCAGTATTTTGTGTTATAACTTGTGCAGCTTTGTATGATAGTGCTGGATCAGAGACTTGTTGTAGTTGGTTTTAATTCGGTTGACATTTTTATGTCATCGCCATTTCCTATTGAAATAGACTGACTGAGGTGGATGGTATTCATTAATACATTTATCATAAGTTCAGTACTCAGCTCATGGCATTTGAGTCTCTTCATGAAAAAACCCTCCCCCACATAATGTCTCTCCTTGAGGATATTCAGTTAAACGCTTCATGGGAAGATGTCATTTGTCCTATATGCCTAGAATTCCCTCACAATTGTGTACTCCTTCAATGCTCCTCTTATGACAAAGGATGCCACGCTTTTGTTTGTGACACCGACCATTTACACTCAAACTGTCTTGACCGTTTCAAAACTGCATATGGCATGACATCCCCGTCAAAATCCAATGTCTCTTCTTCCCCCTCAGAAGACAACCTCAAACCATGTTGTCCCTTATGTAGAGGAGAAGTTACAGGCTGGGTAATTGTTGACAAAGCCCGTTTACATTTAGATGTCAAAAACCGTAGTTGTGAGGAGAGCCAATGTAAATTTAGCGGGACCTACTTGGAACTTAGAGACCATGCTCATGTAGTCCACCCTCATGCACGTCCTTCAAAAATAGACCCAGCTCGCCAACTGGATTGGGAAAATTTTCAGCAGTCGTCTGAGATTATCGATGTGCTAAGTACGATCCATTCAGAAATACCTCAAGGGGTAGTTTTGGGAGACTATGTGATTGAATATGCGGGCAATGACGATAGTGGAGATGAGTTTGATGACTTTCCGGGTGATGAAGGAAATTGGTGGACCTCTTGTATTTTGTATCAAGTTTTTGATAATTTTAGGAATTCTAGAAACAGGAGAAGGTCAAGGGTTGATGTTAGAAGAAGGGGAAGTAGTACTCGTGCTAGTGCAAGTTATGATGCATCATTGTCTGATGAAGGTTCTGTGATATCTGTTGAGTATCCAGACTCTAGATTGGATGAGACTGATGATGAGTTTATTAGTACAAGTGGGCCTTCAAGGAGTAGTTCTAGTCACAGGAGGTATGAAAATGCCTTCTCTCTGTCTCTCTCTCTCTCTTTTCAACTTTGTTGTGGTGTATGTGTGATCTTCTAAGAATATGTTTGTAACTTGTCCATTTCTGATTTTTTTTTATTTACAGTTACAGGAGACGTCTCTCCCGCTTTTATGACACCTAGGTATGCAGGCTTTGTCTTTCTTTCTTACTTTTTTTTAATATCTACCCATGTTTAGTTTTTCGGTTGTTAGCTCTTTGAAGCATTTGATATTGCATTTAAGACTGCACCTAGAATGCTTATGTGCAATGGTTTTGTTTTGAGTGGTAATATCTATTGGTTTCTATTATATCTATTGACAGAATTTGAATAGAAGTCAAACGAAGAACAGAGAGGGATAGATGGGAAGTAGAGAAAACTCCGCAATAATGTTACACATGTGTCGGAAACATGTAAAAGAAGCTATATTCAAATCATGTCTCTGTTACATCTGTAATAAGTTTTGCTGGTTAGATATGAATCCCATCATCTTTCCTTTTCTTAGTTTCTTGTTTTTCCTTGCTATAAGTGTTGTATTTGATTGAAGCTTTACTAGAATAGCTGTCTGAAGGATGGGGAAAAGGCATGTTGTGTTAGCTTATGATGTAATGAACTACCATTTTCTACGATGGTGTCTTGTATGCAAGTTTCTAGTATGTATTCTGTTTTGAACCATTGATTAAGAAACATATACTAAGTTCCTTTTTCTATATGTGTTTACTAGTAAGGGGCCTCGGCTCTAGTCTTTTATCGCCCCCGTCCTTTGTAGTAAACAATTCCTCTAAAATCCTTCCTGCGACTGAATCCTACCAACTAGACTCTTCCTTAATTGCGTATAGAAAGAAAAAGGGATTCGTCTTGCCAGCCCTCTATCGCCTTTCGCGGGTTGGGATTGAAATAACATTTGTTGAGAAAGATATGCTATCTTGTCAGATTGCTTCTTCCTTTCAGTTGAGCATTTCTGCATCTGTCGAATGTAAATACGGAAAAATAGTGAAGCAAGAAGCTGTTGCCTGGTGTCATATGTCATGTCAAAGCCTAATTGAGAAGTAATCAATTGTCACAGGCTTTAAATATTTAAAAATAATTTAATAAAAAAATATATTTTCAGAAAAGTGAAATTTTATTATAAATTATAAGATATATTTATTTTTTAGTTTATATATAATATAATTTATATAAATTTATCTATGTGTAGTCTACTTATAATTTGTATAATTTTTTAGTTTATTTATAATTTAAATAAGAATTTTTAGTCCTTCTGTTTATTTTATTATTAATTTTTTATATTAATTTATTATTATTTTTAATTCAATTTTTTTTTTCATTTAAAAAAAATATTATATTAAAAAAATCGAAATCAAATTTAATTTCTTATTAAAAATAAATCGATCGAAACGATCAATATTACTTACGAGAAATTTAAAAGCCGCCACGTCGTAACGTGACCTTTCTTAAAAGCAAACATAACCGCTACTCTCAACGACAATTTATTAGAATTCTATAATTACCGCTCCCTTTCTCTCTCCTCCTTTTTGTGGTCTCTCCTCCTGCAGTCTCTGTGAAAAACAGGAGCTCCAATGAGAAACTGAACTTCTCTCTTAACCCCTGCAACACACACACACTCTCTCTCTCTCTCCCTCCCCAAAAATGGATACGGTTCCTCGATCTCGCCGTGCCCTAGAGCCACGATCGGGCGGGAAGATAGTCCGAGCTAGGCGAACCTTGAGTTCGAGGACTCCATATGACCGGCCTAGCCTTCCTCCTCGGGGTTCCGATGAAAACCCTAATTGGCTCACTCGGCTTGTTCTCTCACCCACTCGTTCAATTGCTAGCGGCGCTGGGAAGTTATTAACCTCTGTCTTCGGTCCTGACGAGTCTTCTTCTTCCTCCTCGTCTTCTGGTAACGATTCAGGTTCCGCTATCAATATTATTTTATTTTATTTTTTCTTTTCTGGTTCTGTTTCGTTGTCTGTGTTGATTTTTATGTGAAAAGAAGAAGAAGGAAAGAGGTCGGATTCTTTTTGACTTGGTTAGGTGCGGAACACGTATCCCCAAGTTAGGGAGGAAATAGGGGAGTCAGGAAAATAAATAGAGAAGAATCCTACTTGGGTGTGTTTTGGTTTGATTAAGGGATAGAGAAATCAATGGAATAAGGTTGTCACTTTATAAATTTGATGCCTTTGTTTTGTGTTAGAAACGGATGATAAATTACTGTTATCGACATCTTCTACAGTAATTACTTAGAATCCCTCGCTGCCGAATTGGAAAATGCTCCACATTTCTAATGACGTGGAATATAATGGTGGTTAGCCTATGCATGTACCTCTTGTAAAACAAAAATGAAATTTATCTAGGGTGCACAATGAAAGTTGGGTCCTTAGTAATTAACTTCCATTCCCCATCCCTATCTGTCAAGTGGTTATAAATGCCTGTACAAGCTTAATGAGTTGGATGTTATTCAGTTTTGTACCTTTGTTTAGGCTTTTTTCTTGTGTCCCTCATGCAGATGATGATGTGGATGATGACGATGATATCTCTTTTGAGAAAACTGATGAATTGCCAAAGGTAACTGCAATACTCTTACAGACTGTCATAATCACTTGATAGAAAGTATGTGTTTCAAAGCAGCTGTGATACTGTGATTAGTTTATTGGAGCACAGTTTGGAAAAATATATTGTGGTTTATATTTTCATTTCACTACTTGGAATTCGGATACAAGAATATCGCGGATCAAGTATAACCACTAACACTCCATTGATATAATAATGATTGATAATCTTCTTTCTCTTTGGACGAAACATGTAATGATCGGTCATAATTAATGATATAATCTAATTGTCAGAGCTCTCTAATAAGATGATGTTCATTACAGATTATGTATCACATATTGGTGCGACGTTAGAGCAAAGATTGGTTCTTGAGTTCACTTGATAAGACGTTTTAAGTTCTATGCTGACATGATTTGTGGTAGTTTAATTTTATTTGTCAAGGTTTGTCATGAAAGCAAGTGCTTGTTTTAGTTGGTTGCTTAAATGTATGCTGATTTTGCATATGCTTATATCAGAAAGATGGGATATCTGATATAGTCAATTGCCTTACAAAGGAGCCCCAGTCAACAGTAGGGAAGCCTGAAACAAAGCATATAATAGAACAACTACTTTGGCACGAGACCTTCTCAAGGTACTGAAACTATTTACGTTTCCATCATACAGAGAGGTAGTAGGTATTACTTAGGATGTCATGTTCCTTATTTGAGATCTATTGTTTGCAGGGAAGAGTGTGATAGATTAGTTCAGATTATTAAGTCAAGAGTTGTAGAATTTCCAACTATCGACAAGACAATAGGCCGAAGTCTACCTGAGACACCAAACAGAACTGTTGGTTATGGTATTGATTAGCATACATAAAAAAATGTTTGACTGTCAATCTTCTATGTCTGAATGATGATGCTATTGTTTACAGATATAGACATGCCAGATCTCTGCAGTACCGCAGTTCTAGAGGCAAAAAAATGGTTAAATGAGAAGAAATCAGGATCAAATTTGAAGTCAGAGTCGGACTATGGGAAAGGAACTTTGAATTCTGCAATGTTGCCACAAGTAAGTGAATCTTTGGTGTCTTTCAGTTGGTAGACCAAATAGTGGAGATTTATATTGTGTGTAGATTACAGAAAAATTTCCCCTTAAATATGTTTTTGTTTGACAGCTTGTGTGTAATGTAGTTGTTTTTTCCTGTTGATTTTTTCATTTCATCTCATTAGCATGGTTCTTATGAATGTAAGCAACGATACAGTCGAGAATAATAATTTGCATGTTTATCAGTAATACTAATATCTCCTGATATATTTTAGAAGTCATTGTTATCTTCCTCTATCGGAGAGGACAGCCAATTGCTTTAGAAATCGTTCTCATGCTATGCACAAATGGGAATTAGTTTTACCTTTGGTTACATTTTAAGATGGTTTTGATTGATGCAGAATACCAATGAAGAAGCAGGTTCTCCAGCAGATGTGGCCAAATCATACATGCGGGCACGTCCCCCATGGGCATCTCCTTCCACGGACCATGTTAAAACCAAACCTATCTCGCCATTAGGGATACAACTGTTTGGGGATGAAACACCATTTTCAATTGGCGGTAGTTCATTGTCATCGTCAAAGGTACTCTAACATTTCATATCTTCATTTGTATATAGTTTTTGCTTCTTTTTGGCACACTATTTTAGATGTTAAATATATAGCAGGGTATTTGGAGTTGTATATTATCAAAGGAAGGACATTATATTCTTCCTGGAGTTTTGCGGTTCATGATCTTATGGGGTAGTTGTTGAATATCAGGTGAAGCTTGCTAGGGACTCCCCATCCAGTGGACCATGGAATATCCAAGAGGAAATACGAAAAGTGCGGTCAAAAGCGACAGAAGAGATGCTAAGAACTCTACCATCTGCAAAAATCGATAGATCTTTATTTTCTTCAGACAATAAAAGTACTTCAAATCCTTTAGGTTCTGGTAGAGTTGAGATTCCTATAGAAGAGAAAACAGAATTTTTGACAAAGCCAGTCGATGCGTCTTTGAATTTGTTTATGGGGATAACTATCACCAAGGAGTTAACAGGTAGATTCTCGTGGGTTGAGGGAAAATGTGCAAAGATTTCCTGACTGACAAACATTTTAGTTTTCATAAAAAATAAATAAATTGGGTTGTAGTATGTGTTAAGATTGAACCTCATTCTTTTGCACATTCAGATATGGAGAGGGTGCAAGATTTGTCACAAAATGAAGCTTCATTTCATGATCCAGCTAGCACCGCTCCTCAACAAAATAAGGTAACTCGATTGCTTAAAATGGAAATCCTGTATAAGTCCACATTTCTACATCTTAAATTGTTAATTAGGTAATATCATATATTTTGTGATCTCTGTTCTTTTTTCTAAATTCTTTCACAATTAGCTGAAGTTAAACAGCAGATTCATTTTCTCGAATGCTTGACATACTGCAATTGTTTCCCATGCAGGAACTAAATGGTATTTCGATTATTGAGGGAAAAGGTGCCCATCAATCTATAATTTCCTTGTTTATCTCTGCAGGATTTAAGACATAAACAATTAAAATTGCTTGGTATTGTTTAAATTTGTATTATGGGATTTCACAAGTAGTTATAAAAAAAATAGGGTCCTGGACTTTTTGTTATGACTGTCAAATATACATAATATATATATATATACATACACACAGCACTGGTTTATCTCAAATATAAAAAGTTCTCTATCAGGATCTAGGAACGGCTTCAAAGAGATAACAACCAGCTGTGAACAAGAACTCCAGTCATCAGATGATCCCAGAACCAAATTGCATAGGTCAGTGTTCCTCCATTGATTATTTTTTCAGCCGGGAACTATATACATAACTAGCCCTAGTCTCCACCTTGGTTGAGTATTTCTCACATTGTAGCTCTTGACCATGTTATTGAAGCTCAGAAAAATTATAATTTTCAGTACACACGTTTGTATGCTACAGTGATTCTGATGCTGGTCGTGTTGAACCCCTTAAAGACCAAAACGGGACTAACCAGAAGCCAAACTCTGCAGCAGGAGAAGAAAAAGTCATTCCAGGTTAGAGTTTGTAGAATCATTGGTCGCTCGCCATAAACTTTTTTATAGGGAAATATCCTATTATATTTATGTAAGAAATAGCGAGTCAATGGTTTTAATGCACAACATTCTCCTCGACACCTTAAATGCAGACAGAGAATGCTCTACATCAAATGTTGCAGCCGCAGCTAATGGTTTCCCCCCTTCAACAGTAAGGTAAAAAAGAAACAAACTGGTTTTTGTCTCACCTTATTTAGATGGAGATAGTAGCAATTCCGATATTCATCCAATATTCAACTTACTTATTCCGATATGTCCCCTGGCCCTATTTCCATTAAAATTGCTGTAGCCCGGAGAAAACTCCTGCAACAAGTAGTGTCCCTGTTGAGGAGACAACATGCGAGCTTCTAAGCGAAACTCGTGTTGAGGTCCCAGACAACAACGAAAAAGATACTGCAGCCAGTGAGTCCCAGAAGGCTATTGTCGAGGAGGAGCCTTTGGAGCCAAAGACAAGACACAGAGCTGTGACCAGAGCTACTACCGGTACCACCCCTGACAACCAAAGGGGAAAGAGAATGAGAAGTAATAGTAGAAAGCTGCAGTAGAGAGAGAGAGAGAGAGAGAGGGAGATGGCAGAGAAGTCTTTTGGTTCATGCTGTTATTTTTATTAACCTTGTAAAAACTAGCCTAGATAAGTACGTAGGGGATAATGATTCTTAGGGGATAGTGCCACGGAATTTATTTTATTTATGAATTTATTCTGGTCAGTTGTTTTGACTTGCTAGTTGGTAATGACTACGATTTGTATTGTGAAATTTATGGAAAAAAATGTAGGAAGAAACTGAAAATAATTAACAGGCACTGCAAAGGAGTTTCTAAACTGCAGTTTGAAACCCAAAAGCACAGGAGAAGTCTTGGGTTCAAAATTTACGAAGACATTTCTTCGATCAGCCCAAAAAAGAGGTGGATTGAGAGAGAGACTAATCGTTTTAAATATTTTAGACTAAATATTTTGAGAATAAAAGGAAAAAAAAAAAAACTGAAGTTTGAACTGATTTCCAAGACCAGAATCAAATTGAAGTTTGAACTGATTTCCAAGACCAGAATCAAATTGAAGTTTGAACTTGTTCTAGTGGTTAACAGTATTAACTAAAAAACAGAAAAAATCAAAAATAAAATCTTTATTTTCATTTTTCATTTTCGATTGTTTCGTTTGGGTTTTTTCCGCTAGTGTTGGAGCTAGAAGAGGACTGCTTCTGCTTTACCGATCTCTCACTCGTTTCAAGCCCTAAACCAGATTTCCTTCTTCTTCTCCAATCGAGGATTATCGAGCAATGGAGCCATTTC
This sequence comes from Coriaria nepalensis, assembly GCA_027186245.1. Classification (NCBI taxonomy): domain Eukaryota; kingdom Viridiplantae; phylum Streptophyta; class Magnoliopsida; order Cucurbitales; family Coriariaceae; genus Coriaria; species Coriaria nepalensis. The sequence continues at coordinate 3,834,949 of CP114500.1, read as the reverse complement.
CGTCTTCATCGCAGATAGCGCAAAAGACATGGGAGCTGGAAAACAACATCGTCGCCATGGAGCCATCTTCATCGACCACAACCACCACCAAGATAACAGACCCTTCCTCCGACGCCATCTTCTACTACGACGAAGCAGGGCAAGCTAAATTCCAGCAAGAGAAGCCGTGGACCAACGATCCGCACTACTTCAAGCGCGTCAAGATCTCTGCTCTCGCTCTTCTTAAGATGGTCGTCCATGCCCGCTCCGGTGGTACCATCGAGGTCATGGGACTTATGCAAGGGAAGACTGATGGTGACGCCATTATTGTCATGGATGCTTTTGCTTTGCCTGTTGAAGGCACTGAAACTAGGGTTAATGCCCAGGCTGATGCTTACGAGTATATGGTCGATTATTCTCAGACTAATAAGCAGGTTTTCTTCCCCCTACCATATCTTCCGTTAATCGAAATTTTGTTTATTTATTTTACGTGTTGGTTCTTTGGGTGATGAGTGTATGATGAGTCCTGCTTGCTTTGTTATGTTTATGTGAAACCCTAATTTCAGCTTGCCTTTATCAATTCTGGAATTGTGATTGTCGAGAAACTCTGAAGTTTTCTGTATAGGGACTTTTACTCTGTGAAACCTTGGAATTATCAGGACCGAGTTATAAATTCCTGCTCCGTGGATTTTATATATTTATATATTTCTTAGTTTTATGAAAATCATTTCATTGCATTCCTTTTCTAAATTCAAAGTTCTATAGAAACGAGGAATGCCGGTTCATCTCGAGAATGAAAATGCTAATGACATTATTGCTCTTTAAGTTACATTTCAACTACTGTACTTACCTGGGTCGGATTGTTAAAACCTAATTTCAGGGCATAATATTGTGTGTCTATGATAAAAATTTCTCATGTTATATTCATTTGTGTAGGCTGGCCGCTTGGAGAATGTTGTGGGGTGGTACCATTCTCATCCAGGTTATGGATGCTGGCTTTCTGGTATTGATGTTTCAACACAAATGCTTAACCAACAATTTCAAGAGCCCTTTTTGGCTATTGTTATTGATCCCACAAGAACTGTTTCTGCTGGAAAAGTTGAGATTGGGGCATTTAGGACATACCCGGAAGGATATAAGCCTCGAGATGAGCCTGTCTCGGAATATCAGACCATCCCTCTAAATAAAATAGAAGACTTTGGGGTTCATTGCAAACAGGTATTCTTTATATGGGTCCCCTTCTGTTCTTTTAGAGAAATTCTAGTTTAAAGTCTTGATTACCTGAATTTTTGTTGTTTTAGTATTATGCATTGGAGATCACTTATTTTAAGTCTTCCCTGGACTCACACCTCTTGGATCTTCTGTGGAATAAGTATTGGGTGAATACCCTTTCATCTTCACCTTTATTGGGAAATGGGGATTATGTTGCTGGGCAAATCTCAGATCTAGGTACTCATGGTTTTTGGTCATGTACTCTCCTTTTTGTCTTTTAATAAAATTCATTTTGGCGTTGTTTATAACTAGTACAATTGTCTGTAAATTGTTTGCATTGTGCAGCTGAAAAGCTTGAGCAAGTGGAGAATCAGTTGGCTCACTCCCGCTTCGGGCCTCTAATTGCCCCCCCACAAAAGAAGAAAGAGGTTTGTGTCCAACTTCGATTGATACTCGTTTTGGATTTAATTTCTCTATTCTTGCAAGTGTTTGTATTGATTCAGATATATCTTAATGCCAAAATAAATGTTTTCTTGGTGGATTATTAACGATTTCAGAATTCCGATCGTGCACTCACTCTTTGAGCAAGGAATGAATGGTTGTATTTTAGCAACTAATCATGAATTGTTAAAATAGTTTTTTTTTTTTTATGTTGGGGGGGGGGGGGGGGTGGGGGGAGCTAAATTTATCCCTATCTCTAAGGAATATGAAATCAGATTGTATAGTAAAATGTATATTGAGGATGATTGTTTGTTTGCTATGCCTTTTATATTGTGACTTCAAAATGTGAGAACTATCTGAGAAATACTAATTATATGAGTGGCTTTTGCCCTTTGTATATTTACAAATTCTTTTGTCTTGTATCGTTCTCTTTGCACTGATTGATATTATTAATATGGAGCTTACACTGTTACCCTCTATACAAACAGGAAGAATCGCCACTTGCCAAGATTACTCGTGATAGTGCAAAGATAACCGTGGAACAGGTTCATGGTCTGATGTCCCAGGTGACTGTCCTGAACAGAATACCTGAAGTTCCTAATCCCTATTTACATTAATTCCTCTACTAACTTGTTCTCCCCCCCAACATCGTGGTAGGTTATCAAGGATGTCCTTTTCAACTCAGTACGCCAACCCAACAGATCCCAAACAGAGCCATCTGACCCTGAACCAATGATTGAAACTTGAAGATTTTTGCCCTATCATAACGTTCTTAGAAACTGATGAAGAAACCCTTCGCCCTTTCTGATGTTGTCTATTCTGGTGGACCCGTCAACATTTTGAAAGATTGAAGATTAGTTTTCTGCACTGGAAAAGACTCCATCACGCACTCTGCACTGATGTATATCCTTTTTTTGCACATTAATGCATGAGATTTTATGGGTACCCTTCTGGTTCAATTATGTTAGTATCTACAGACTTTTTTTCTTGCAACTTGTTCAGAAAGTAAACTCATAAATGTAGCTACTCTGGTTTATTGGCCCATTTCGATGAGAAATCTAGAAATTATGTGGTTTAGAAAATTTTCAGCTCTTCAAGTCTTGAGGAGTCACATTACTGTTCTGTTCATATGGAAAGAAGAGTAATCTGTGTAACAGCAAGTATGACAAATTGCAAGTGATTAGTTCATATCGGCTTGTTATATTGCTAGTAACGGTTGGTTGAGAAAAGAAACAGGTTTATATGGATCTAATAATAGAGACCTGGAAAGGAGGGGGAAGAAAAGACGGCATGAATCACCTTCTTAAGAAGAAACTGACTAACCAAATCTTCTTGACCTATTTTTTGGTTGTGTTGTTGGAAAAGGGTTATATGAAAAATCATGGATTTCAGGTCCATCCGTTTCAACCTCCGTTTTATAATCAATCTATCCACTCCTTACATTATAACAGAAAGGGGGGTTGCCTTCACAGGATTGATGGACTCTTTTTATATGTTAACTTTCTACTTTGAAAAGGGCCTTCTTTTTTCTTTTTCTTTTTATTTTTCAGACTAATTAATTTGGCTAGGATCGGGTTCTAATTTCAAATAATTTGAAAAATGAAATAAACAATAACTCAGATTTTTCCTTTTCTTCATCAAATATTATTCAAAAAAGGTATGAAATTATGCACAATTTACTTTAAAAAAAAAAAAAAACATTTTCTTAATCTTTGAAAATAAGTAGATTAAAAATTTATCATAAAGAATTTACAATGAAATAAACTTATTAAAAAAAATTATTAAATAAATATCACTAATTAAAAAAATATATCTTTATTTTTTTATGTAGAATTCTTAATAATAAAATATTAATATAATAAAGGGCTAAAGACAATTTATATCCAAAATTGAATTTGAAATATAATTTAGCATATAAAATTTTTAAAAATATAATTTATACCCGAAATTTTTTAAAAAGTATAAATAACATTCGAAATCAATTTTTCAATTTAACTATTTCAAAAATTGACCCCAAATTCTATTTTCAATCCCAAATTTTAAATTTTTAATCCACTTTATTATTTTAAATCAAATTTTTTTTTCTTTATATTAATTTACCACTACTTCCACAAACTATTTCACTGCTGCCATCAACCACCTCAGCCGACTAGTGTCGCCGCCACGAGCCACCAACACCGATCCACATTGTGTCGCCGCCACGAGCCACCAACACCGATCCACATTGTTGCCATCGACCGCCACTCCTAACCATAACCTCTCCTTCTTCCCCTTCCCTACCGTTACTTCTTCTTTCCCTCATTTCCAAAAAACAAACAAAAATGCAGTAGTTCCCTATCTCAAAACGAGCTAAACTGCCGCAACTTAGAAAAACGGCCGCCCTCCCTACTCTTAGAGCAGAGATACTCTTGCTTTACATAAGGCTGAATTCAACTCATCTGGAAATCCTCTCTAAAAAATATTATAGTATCCATATGCTTGAAATGCAATAAAGAGAGCAAAAATACATATAAAATGATAAGCTCCAGCAATAAGAACCTGAAATTGCTAGCTTCCAGAAAAACATGAATGTCTTTAATATACAGCCTTACATCATGCATCAACATAAAATAAAGATATTATACTCATTATACAACTATAATTCAAATTAGCAAACTTACAAATCATGATTTCCGTGTATGAACCGAAATCTTAAATAAATGCCCGATAAAGAAAAACTTACAAAAATATGTTTTTCCATAAACAAGAGCACCATAAGACTTCCGCTCGATCAAAATCATGATTTCGGGTTGAATCGGTCATGCCGAAATATTTGTCCTTTTTTTTTGTTTGATTTAAAATTTATATTTCATATTTAATTCTAAATTTAAAATTATAATCTAAATTTAAAATTTATATTTAAAAAGTAAAAATATAAATACTGTCCGACAAAATTTTGATATGAATTGATCAAACATAAATCTTGCTTTTTTTTTTGTTTGTTTTAAGGTTTATATTTAATTTTAAATTTAAAATTCTAAATCTAAATTTAAGACTTTAAATTAATGTTTATGATTTTAAATTACAGATTTAATATTTTCGTTTAGAGTTTTAGTTTAAAATTTGAAATATAAGGATTAAATTTGAAGTCTAAGAATATAGAGCGAAACAAATCTGAAAAAATTGGCGACAAGGTATTGGGCAAAGATAGAATTAGTTTGTGGAAATTTGGAGAATTTAGGGTTTGAATTATTGAGGGTAATTAAGTCTTTTAACATTTTTTTTTTCTTCCTTTTTCATTTTTAATTTATTTTAAAATCATCTAACAAAAAATTTAAAAAACAATCATCTCTCTAATTTTGAGTGTAAATGATCGTTAGCGCTGTAATAAAATATTAATATATATATATATATAGTGGTCCCATACAGAAATCCGGTATATAAATAAATCCTCCCTCGCGGACTCCATAAACAGCTACGTACGTCACCCAGATATCTCTCATTGATTTCACACTTTATTTTTTCCTTCAAGTTTTCCTCAATTTTCTGTCGCGATAATGGTGGAATAGTTTCTAATTCTGAGCTAGCTTTCCGATCCTGTATACGGAGTTCAAGAGCTTCGGCTTCGGTAATCGAAGCTTTTGCTGTTTTCGCGCCAAATCAATGGGAGACGACCGCAAGGGCGTCATGATCAGTCTCGAGGAGATAAAAAACGAGTCCGTTGATCTGGTAAATTTATCCCTCATCTGTTTCTTCACATATTTGTTCTCGCTGATCATCAGCTTCAATCTCCTTACTGTTTGTTTCTCGAGAAAAAAAGTTACAGAGAAAATCCTTGAGTCATTTTCTGCATGCTTGTAGCTAGATTCTGAAAAAAAAAAAAAAGTATATTCCTCTTGTTAATGGGCATATGTGATTATTTTAGCCAAATTTTATCGCGTTTCCTTCAAGAAGAAGCTCCTTGCTTTGAAAGTTGAAAACCATGGAGTCATAGAAGACGATAAGTTTTTCTGAATGCTGATTTTCTTCAAAAATAATAATTTTATTCGATATTTTTTCTCTTGCTGTTTCGGCGGCGGGACATTTTTCCGTTTATTTCGCCGGTGATCTTGCTGTGCTGACTGCCGACGGTGGTTATCGCCAACCGTTTTTTCAGCTAAACAGTTGAGTGCAGCATCTGAAAGCATTCATCGAATTGGGCCTCTTTCGAGCAGATCCGTGCCGGTCACGGACGGTCCATATTTCATTCAAGTCCATTAAACCTTTTCGCTTCCTTTTGTCATTTTTGCATCAACTGTACGAAGCCCAATCACAAGAGAATTTATTCATCGGCAAATATTATCTCTCTTTCAATTTTCGTTTCCTTTTTCTCCCCCAAACCTCCTAATGACTAATATGCTCATCTCATTCATATATTCTAATTAATTCATTTATAATTTAGAGGTACCCTTTTCTTTTTAATGGATCCATGCAGTAAACCGAACATCATACAAGAGTGACGTCATAAATATTTTTATTAATTATATCGAAATTTTAAATTTTATATGTTACTATAGAATTCTTTATTATATTAAGAGTACGAGAAAGTTTAATGTGATTTTGACATTTCACAGAAGTAGTTGAGGGTGACGCCTTTAGCTGGTTAAGGCCAACAGCAATAAATGTACGTTTATAAAGTTCACATGGCAAATGATCTTTTAACTGATCTAATCCTCTCTACATGTTGAAAAACTAGAATTGTTTTTATTACAATTCAGTATTAATGACGTCATATGTATTTTTAGTATATTATGAAAAGTAGTAAAATGATACCTCAAGCTGGTAAAAGATCAGAAAGGTTTGAGTGAGCTTAAAGTGTTATTATTATTTGTCTTGAGAAAACAGGACTGGCTTTGTTTCCGTTGTGAAAACAAAGAGAGCATTTTGATTATTTATATTTATATTCTTATTATGTATATCTCTGTTTTTAGGAACATATTCCGATCGAGGAGGTGTTTCAGCAGTTAAAATGCACGAAAGAAGGTCTCACGTCAGTGGAAGGAGTCGATCGGCTTCAAACCTTTGGACCCAACAAGCTGGAAGAGAAGAAGGTCCCTTTTCATTTTTATTTATTTTTATTTTTTTAGGATGATTTTTAGTAGTTTTAAAGCATGTAATAATTGTTGAATATTTTGATTTTTCTTCCTACCAAACAGGAGAGCAAAGTTCTCAAGTTTCTGGGTTTTATGTGGAATCCTTTATCATGGGTCATGGAAGCGGCTGCTTTGATGGCTATAGGCTTGGCAAATGGCGATGGAGAGCCTCCGGACTGGCAGGATTTTGTAGGAATCATCGTCTTACTCGTCATTAACTCTACTATTAGTTTCATCGAAGAAAACAATGCCGGAAATGCTGCTGCAGCTCTAATGGCCGGTCTCGCTCCAAAAACTAAGGTGAAAAGAAAAAAGAAGAAGAACGAACTAAATATTACTACACGATCAACTTACACCAGTTTTTACTTCATCCTTTCCGACATTACCCTATTTTGCATTTTCTGTCTACAAAAATTGTAGGTTCTTAGAGATGGTCTCTGGAGTGAGAAAGATGCTGCAATTCTGGTTCCAGGAGACATAATCAACATTAAACTGGGAGATATAGTACCGGCTGATGCCCGTTTACTCGAAGGTGATCCTCTGAAGATCGACCAATCTGCACTAACTGGGGAATCTCTTCCTGTCACCAAGAACCCATCAGACGAGGTTTTTTCCGGTTCGACATGTAAACAGGGTGAAATTGAAGCAATTGTGATTGCCACTGGTGTGCACACATTCTTTGGTAAAGCTGCCCACTTAGTTGATAGCACCAATCAGGTCGGGCATTTCCAAAAGGTTCTTACCTCCATTGGTAATTTCTGCATTTGCTCTATAGCCATCGGAATAATTATTGAGATCATAGTTATGTACCCGATACAACATCGCAAGTACAGGGATGGAATCGACAATTTGCTGGTGCTTTTGATTGGAGGAATCCCAATTGCCATGCCAACTGTTTTGTCTGTCACTATGGCTATTGGTTCTCATAGGCTTTCTAAACAAGGTGCTATAACTAAGAGGATGACTGCTATAGAGGAAATGGCAGGCATGGATGTCCTTTGCAGTGATAAGACCGGAACCTTGACCTTGAACAAGCTAACTGTTGACAGGACCTTGGTTGAAGTGTTTGCAAACGGTGTGGAAAAAGACTATGCCGTCCTTCTTGCAGCGAGGGCTTCTAGGATAGAAAATCAAGATGCTATTGATGCTGCCATTATTGGAATGCTTGCAGATCCAAAGGAGGTATAATTTATGAATCCTTGATATTCACTTTTCTTTTGCCTTTATTTTCAGTATAGTAGTTCATATTCATTATCTATGCTGACATGGTCATAAAATTTGGTAATTTTTATGAAGGCACGAGCTGGAATTAGAGAGGTTCATTTTCTTCCATTTAATCCGGTAGATAAGAGGACTGCTTTGACATACATTGACTCTGATGGAAACTGGCATCGAGCTAGCAAAGGTGCTCCCGAGCAGGTAACCTTGTTTTCCTTTTGTACCGACATGGGGAAAAGATTCTTTTAATTTAAATAACTAATTAATTACTGTTCTCGTTATTTGAGTCAGATACTTGATCTTTGCAACTGTAATGAAGCTTTTAAAAGGGAGGTTATTTCTGTGATTGATAAATTTGCTGATCGTGGACTTCGATCTTTAGCCGTTGCAAGACAGGTTTTTTTCCAAAATAAACCTTCACATATTCTCAATTGTTTCGATCCGTTGAAATACCTCAGTGCATTTGGTTAACCTTGTGATTTGTTAACAGCAAGTACCCGAGAAATCAAAAGACAGTCCGGGGGGACCTTGGGAGTTTATTGGTCTATTGCCTCTCTTTGATCCTCCTAGGTTAGATAGTGCAGAAACTATTAGAAGAGCTTTGAATCTGGGAGTGAATGTCAAGATGATTACAGGTACATGTTTGAAAATGCCAATCCTGTCTATTTTGAAACCATATTTTTGTTTTTGAGTGAAATCTTCATGTGGCTTCTTATTATAAAGGGGATCAACTCGCCATTGCCAAGGAGACTGGTCGTAGACTTGGTATGGGAACAAACATGCACCCTTCTTCTTCATTACTTGGTCAAAATAAGGATGCATCTGTTGCTCCCCTCTTGGATGAATTGATCGAAAAGGCCGATGGGTTTGCCGGAGTATTTCCAGGTGCTTGGTCAAGATGACTAATAATTTATTTTTCCGGTTTCACCTTGTTAATGAAATCTTCTTTCTTCTAATGCTCTCCTTTTAACTAAATGCAGAACACAAATATGAAATCGTGAAGAGGCTACAAGAACTAAAACACATTTGTGGAATGACTGGAGATGGTGTTAATGACGCCCCAGCACTAAAGAAGGCAGACATTGGAATTGCCGTAGCTGATGCTACTGATGCTGCTAGGAGTGCTTCAGATATTGTCCTCACTGAACCGGGGTTGAGTGTTATAATTAGTGCAGTACTGACCAGCCGAGCTATATTCCAAAGGATGAAGAACTACACTGTTAGTTTTCCTCATTCTCCATCTCTTCTGTTAAAATTTTACACTCACTCCCAATTCATGTTGACTCCTATTCTACCTTCTTTTTTTTTTTTTTATCTTATCTTTTTTCTTGGGCAGATCTATGCAGTTTCAATCACGATTCGTGTGGTGGTGAGTAACGAAATTTTTTTTGGGATGTTTGGATTATTTACTAACCTTTTTTTACATGAGTATAATTCAATTCTTCCTGTTTACTACAGTTTGGCTTCATGTTCATTGCCTTGATTTGGAAATTTGATTTTTCACCCTTCATGGTTCTAATTATAGCCATATTAAATGACGGTAAGTTCAAAAATTCGACCTCTCAATCCATCATAAAATCCTGTCTGATTCTATATATAATACCAAGTTGTTCAACTCTGAAGATCAGAGAAATCTAAGCATATGAAAAATATTATACTACTAGGAACAATCATGACAATTTCGAAGGACTTAGTCAAGCCATCTCCACAGCCTGACAGTTGGAAACTGAATGAGATATTTGCTACCGGCATTGTGTTGGGAGGATACTTGGCATTAATGACCGTAATATTCTTCTGGGCAATGAACGATACCAACTTCTTCTCGGTAAGAATTTCACAATTTGTAAAATAAAAAAAAAAAATCCTTTTAACACACCTGTAAATTTTTTTTTTTTTTTTTTTGCACATTTTCCTTGTCCTAATTAATTCTGTATCCACATAATTTTACACAACCGATGCAGAACATATTTGGTGTAAGATCATTGAGGAATAGACCTGAAGAAATGATGGGAGCTTTGTACCTTCAAGTTAGTATCATAAGCCAGGCCCTTATTTTTGTCACAAGATCACGAAGCTTGTCCTACCTTGAACGTCCCGGGCTTTTCCTAGTCTCTGCTTTCGTATTGGCTCAGCTGGTTAAGTCTGCCCTTCTGTTTCAACTACTTAAATCCCTTTTCCTAGACAGATTGCTCATGTTATCTAAACCATATTAATTGACAGGTAGCAACGTTTATAGCAGTATATGCAAACTGGGGATTTGCCCGGATAAACGGAATGGGATGGGGGTGGGCCGGTGTCATCTGGCTATATAGTGTAATTACATATTTTCCCCTCGATTTCCTCAAATTTGCAATCCGGTATGCCCTAAGTGGCAAGGCTTGGGATACTCTCTTAGAGAACAAGGTATACATACTATACATGTACTTTTCTTTGGTGGTGGGTTTTTTTTTTTTTTTAAAATTAAATTTCAAATTAGTACTTGGATTTCTCATTAACTGTTAAACTTTTGGGGTTTCTTCTATCTAACAAAATATCAGACTGCTTTCACCACTAAGAAAAACTATGGCAAAGAAGAGAGACAAGCACAGTGGGCTGCTGCTCAGAGGACTCTCCATGGTCTTCAACCACTTGAATCCTCTAACATTTTCCCCGAGCAAAGTAGCTACCAGGAGCTTTCCGAGATCGCAGAACAAGCTAAGCGTCGGGCCGAGGTTGCTAGGTGAGTCATTCTCCATCACATCAATTTTTTTTTTCTTTTTTTTTTCCAGCTTTGAGCTTATTTATTTAAATGGATGGAAATAGTTATTCAAGAAAATAACAAATTAGTCCGATTGATAATCATACATACATCCGGTTTAGTAAAGGAAGATCGAAAAGTTTTTACTGTTTTGATTTATATTGTGTTTCATGCAGGCTTAGGGAAGTGAATACCTTGAAGGGTCATGTCGAATCGGTTGTTAAACTTAAAGGTCTGGATATTGATGCGATGCATCAACATTATACCGTTTAGAGAGCAGCTAAAAGTGTTGTTAGTATTTCTTAGACTAGTTATTATTTAGTCTGCTAGGATTTCTTTTTATAATCTACTCATCTATCACTCAGAATGATCCTCTCACTCTAAATTCAACCTCCTCTTCATTTTCTTCTGATGCTTATTCATTATTAAAAGAGCATTGCAATTTTCTTTATTCTCGAGCCTATAAATCAAATCAGGTGTACAAAATTGTCTTAATTTTTTTATTTGAAGAACATTTCCTGGACGCAGAGAGCCTAAAACAGGGCCATGCAGTAAGCCAAGAATTTCATTCATTTCTTGGTTAAGTAGTGTGAACCATGTTGGAACAATATTCTATTCTACAAGTTCAAATGCTTCTAATTAACACACACATATATCATCTAAAATTGAGGTCGACACTCTAGATTCCACGTGACAATTTTCTTTATGATGGAATGTGACTAATTCTTGGACAAACTAAAAAAAAAAAGAACTTGAGAATAATATATTAATGAGTTATATATATACAACAATTTTCAAATTTTTTCAACAAATCGGTCCATTAACCGACCTGATCCAGCTCATAAGTTTAAAAAAATAAATTTTTATTTTCAAAATCATCCCTTAACTAATCTAAATTCATTTTATTAAATTTTTTCCGTACCCTAATTTATATATTGTTTTACAAATTTTTTTCCCAAAATGACAGAAAGAAAAGAGAAAGAAAAAAAAAACTCTATTGATGTCGGGTTTTATATATGAATTTTAAGTATTTATTATAGTTTTACAAGTTTTAAATATATATTATAATTTAAATTTAATTTTTTAGATTTAAAGAATTTATTATAATTTATATAAAATTTTAAAAATTAACCATAATTTCCTATTTCTGATTTGATATATGAATCGAGAGAAATAAATCATAGACATAAATAATATAGAAATGGGCAATCCCTATGCAAGACCTAATTTAATTTTCGTGTCGATTTATCTAGACATGTATATTGGACATGATATATTGTATCACCCTTTATAGTTTATTTTTGGGCACCGTAACTATAATACGGTTCATTATCATGCATGATAATTATGAGATGATTAGCTCTATGACTTTAAAATGAATACAAATTTGAAGATTAACTCAACTTTCAAACCTTTGCTAAATGACTTTCATTATTTTTTAATTCTAGAAATAATAAAATAAATAAATAAATTATAATATTACCCCATCTTCTTCTAACTTATTATTCCTGCTAAAAAATTGATTTTCAATTTTGCTTCATTTTCGTTTAAGAAATAAGAATCAAGAGCTTGAGAGCTCACAAACTCTTTGGGTAAGTTTCAAGCTTCTAAATTGATTTGGATTTCAATAGTTGATAGATTACTATAAATGAAACTTAAAGGATTTTTATTACTTGTATTTTGTTTGTATTATACTTTGAATCCTATTTGCATTACCTAAACTTTAAAATCTAAAATTTAGAAATCTGAAAATTTTGATTCGTGTTACTTGATTGCTCGATTGTTCAATATCCTTACAGACCTCAAGACATCGAGCAATCAATCAATGATGATGAAAGTCCGTAATGGATCAATTGCTCAATGCCTTGAACTCTGTACGGATATCGAGCATACTATAACTTTTGAACTAGCAAGATATCGAGCAATCGTGCATTAATGAAACCTTGAAACTACCAAGCATCAATATTTAATTCATTTATTTCAATCATTCTAATCAAGAAAATTGATTTCTTTTATATGTTTCATTCTATAGAAATGAAAATATTATTTGTAATGATATGCCTTGACGGTGAATGAAATGAGAAAGTGAACCCAAACGAGAAAGAAAATTTATGGTATTGCATCGAAATAGGATGAAGGAATCAATTGGGGATTTAATTAAATTTAATGTCATATATATTGAATTATTGGAAATTCTGTATAATTCTATCGACGTAGATTACAATGAAATCTGGTTGCAACCGTCGTACAAGCTATCGAGTAAATTATTATCGTCCCTTCTATACATAAGAAATAACCAAAACGTGAAGGATTTTTTTCGTCACTTGCAATCTGAAGAGGATAAACCCCACCTATATATGAAGTTGATTCTGAAGATGAAGAAGGATTCTTGTGGTGATGATCATCGTCAATTAGATTCCTAATGTTAATGATCTTTTTAGGAGAGACATACCTGGTTTTACTGCTGATGTATTTGGTCATGCTATTTTTAATCATGATGATCGTTGTAGTCACATATCAAATGCTAATAATTATCATGATAATTATGAAAATTTGTATGATTATGATCATGGTGCTGATAGATATCACGATGATAGTGAGATTTCTATTGAGGATTCTGATGAGGTTACGGATGATGATGATGTTTATGGTTAATGAAATGGTCAATTGTAATAACGAAGGTGAAAGATTAGAGGAAGAACATGTCAGTAATCACAATAACAAAGACAATTAGGAATACATGGATGCCCAATTCAATTGAGTAAGATTGATTGAGAATAATGATAACCTAGATCACATACCATGTAACGAACTGGCACCACCATCACCATATATACAACATTCATCATAACTAGAAAATTAAAAGGACGTGGATAATGTTGTTATTCCCATGGCTACCTAGAATTTCACATGCGCTGAAAGCACTTCAATTGTAGTTCTATCTTCTCAATATAGCGAAGGGGAGTTTTACGTTAACTAATACTTTAACTCGAAATTATAACTGGATATGAGTCTACGTTCATATGCTATGGCATTGAATTTTTATTTCAAGGTTCAAAAGTCGACTAAGAGTCTCTATGTTGTCATATGTATAGATGCAAATTGTAAGTGGCCGATTCGTGCAACTAGAAAGAAGAATTCATCATTTTTTTCAAATTCAAAAGTATGAAGATCAATATACCTATAATCTTACATTTAGGTAAGGCAATTATCGGCAATCATCGACTTCTATGATTGAGCTATATGTAGGCCAAGTACCAAGGGTGTAATGAGACTCTCAAGGTGTGAAAGAACTTCAATTGCAGTTGTATCTTCCAAATATAGCGAAGGGAAGTTTTATGTTAAACAATATTTAACCTTGAAATTATAATTGGATATGAGTCTACGTCTGCATGTTATGACGTTGATTTTTTATTTCAAGGTTAAGAAGTCGACTAAGAGTCTATATGTTATTGTATGTATATATTCAAATTACAAGTGGCAGATCCGTGCAACTGGAAAGAAGAATTCATCATTTTTCCAAATTTGAAAGTATGAAGTAGCACATCTGTAATGTTACATTTAGGCAAGGCAATTATCGACAAACATCAGCTTCTATGATTGAGCGATATGTAAAAGCCATGTACCAAGGGTGTAACGAGACTCTCAAAGTGTGACTTCTTTCTGATCTTGTCTGTACTGATCTAGAGGTACAAATTAATTATTGGAATGCATGGTAATCAAGATCTATTGCACATGATCTTATTTGGGGTATGACTGAGGATAATTATAGAGACTTACTATATTACACAGGTATATTGAAAGAGGTAAATTCAAGATCTGTAACGGCACTGTTGACGAATGTAAATAATATATTTCTATAATTTTTTTGTGGCCCTTAGAGCAATAATAAAGGGATTTCGATATTTGAGAAAGGTTATATGCATTGATGAAACATTTTTAAAGTCTAAGTATAAAGGTACACTGTTCAGGATGGTAACTACCACCTTTATCTAATAGCATGGGTTGTAGTTGATTCGAAAAATAATGCCACATGGAATTGGTTTATATGATTAAAATTTATTGAGTGATTACCTAAATGCAAAATATAAGTACATGCATGTGGCACCTCAGGCAAAATATTAAGGTTAGATGCAAGTGTGGTGGACTTCTCGATTTATTTTATAAGGTAGCCAAAGCGTACCGTATTCAATATTCTAACACATACTTCAATGAGATTAGATCGCAACATCCCGTTGCGGTAACCTAATTGGAGACAGCTGGATGTTAACATTAGATGAGAGCTCATTTAAATGATGATCGCTACAATATAATGACTAATAATATATCGAAATCACTTAACACTTTGTTGAAAGATGCACATGATTATCCAGTTGTAGGGTTGCTTAATTGTATTAGAAAGATCATTATAACTTGGTTCTACAATCGAAAATGTACACCAAATTAAACAAGCACCCCATTGACTCCAGGAGAAAGAGTTAATGAGAAGATAAAGTGAATCGTTAACAATGAAAGTTTCTAGAGTGAATGGGAATACGTTTGAGGTGATCGATGGTTCTACCTCTAATGTATTGGTTGATTTAAGTCAAAAGAGTTTCACATGCAGGGTGTTTCAATTGGATAAGATATCGTGCACTCATGCCTTATATCTTTGAGTTTTTGAGTTTCGACTAACCGAGTGCTTGCACTTCACAAACTTTTGTTCAGAATACTACACGACTTAGAATCGGAACAAACGTATGAAGATTCAATCTATCCTATACCACCACCCACTGATTGGGACATTCTAGATAATATCTCATCCATGAATGTTCTACCCCTATCATGCGTAGGCAATGTGTAGTAAATATGGCGGCCTTGGATATAATAAGGCAACATGTTAAAACCCAATTCTAATACTGCCCAAAACCCTTGAGGCTCCAATTAGTGATCTGATTTGATGTAATCTTATTGTATTTCATGATTTTGATGTAATCAAAATTTCACTTTATTGTTTATCTATTTAATTCTCTATTTTTATGAAGAATTTCTTATAAATTATGTTCATAATGAGATTATTTATCAATAATTTTGCATTGATATCTCGATTGTTAGAAACTAAGGGTTTTAGCATTTTGTCACCCCATTCATTATTGCTCGATGGCTACATAAAGAGGGCCATCGAACAATCGGGAATTGGATATATAATGCTAACTAAGAAGGAGTTATCGAGCAATAGGGAAATCAATACCAATATTCCAGCAAACAACTTAGGGGTTGACTTTTTTGCTTGAAATATTTTCTAGAGTTGACTTCTTTATCAATAGATACATTATGCATATAGAAAATCTTTGCGCAAAATAGTATGATTTGAAAAAGAGTTCTTTGTAAATCTATTGTCTAATTGCATAAGAGTTTATGACAATCATGAAAAAGTCTAAAAAGATTTAACAATTAAACTATATTCTAAGACTTTCTAGAAGCATAGATAGATGGAATGTCAATTTGGTACAGTAATAGTCAATTATGGTTCTCGTGAAAGTTCCCCGTACTTCTCATTATACGGGTGACCTATACGCATTGTTAGAGGCCAATGTAGGTCTGGTGGTTGAAGTCAATATGTCATATAGTTTTAATAATTAAGATTTAATAATTATTGTCATATAATATTTTTTAAATTAAAATAAGATCAATTAAATTATTAAAATATTAATGAGTCTAAATAGCTCAATGGTAGAAAGGCTGAAGAGTAAGAAATGACAAACATGAAGAATACAGTAAGAAGAAGTAGATGACGAAATAAAAATGAAGAAAAAGCTTCAATTTGATTTCTGATTCTTTTCATAATAACAGTCGTGTGATTGTGGAGGGAAGAAGAAGGAATATGAAGTAGATTTTGATTTTATTTGTTTGTTTGTTTTTTTTTTTTTCTTTATTAAGAGCATTTTCGTCAAAAGATAAAAGTAACAAAAATTTTGTTTGGGCAGTTTTCCAATTCTCTCTAAAATCAAAGATGAAAAAGAAAAAAGAAAAAAAAACATTTTTAGAGAGCAGCCGAGAGGGAAGAGACCGAATAGAATTAGAAAAAGAGAGAATGTAGCAGAGAGATCGAACTTACACAGAAAAATAATCAGGGACACCAAAAACCCACGAAAATAGACCCCCAGAAAAAAAATCACAATTTCGAAGAAGAAAGGGGGAGGGAGACAGAGAGAGAGAAAGGGGGGAGGGAGCGAAAGCCCGCAGCTGCGAAGATTCGGAAGCAGCTACAGTGAAGGTTCTTCTTTGCAAAAGTCTAGCCAAGGTCACTAAGGTTTCTATCTCAATCAACATCCAAACTCTCATATTTTTTCTTTTGGAAATTAATTCAATTATACTTTCTCCTGCTTCATTGTACTGTGCTTTTCTGTTCGGTTTTTCAGTTTTTTTTTCTCAACTCCTCTGTTCTCCTTTAGCTTCAATCAGTCCTACTCATTGATCTCTCTTTCTTTTCCTCTTCTAATTTCCTTTTTCGATTTCGAATTTTTAGTTCTTACTTCAAGTTCAGAGCTTTTGAATTGCGCGGTGACGGAATGGCGGTCAATTGACGATTCAAAGCAGTTCTTCAACGACCAAACTTGGCCTTCTTCTTCTTCTTCACTTGTGTTTATTGATATCAACGTAGGGTTTTATTTGCATTCAATTCAGCTTGATTTAAAGGAAGCTCTTTTTCTTTAAGTGAGTGAGTTATGTACCCCAGTTTGATCTCTAGGGTTTTGGTTTTGGAGGAAATGATATTTGTGTCTGCATTGTAGAGGTTTTCTGGGTGAGTGAATATGGGATTGTTTGGACATAGGATTACTGTAATCCTGTTTTTTGGTTTTTTAGAAACAGAAATAACTGTAATTTTGATTTAGGAATTGGGGTTTTTGGTTTATAGATCCTTTAGAAATCAGTGTAAGAATCCAGATTGTTGAGGCAATGCCACCTCAACAGATCCAGAGAATCGATTTGGGTGAATTGAAAGCTCACATAGTGAAGAAGCTCGGACCCGAAAAGTCAAAACAGTACTTCTACTACTTGCACA
Source organism: Coriaria nepalensis (assembly GCA_027186245.1). NCBI lineage: Eukaryota > Viridiplantae > Streptophyta > Magnoliopsida > Cucurbitales > Coriariaceae > Coriaria > Coriaria nepalensis. The sequence goes on along the minus strand of CP114500.1, from coordinate 3,817,206 downwards.
GGTTCTTGAGCCAGCAATTGGGCAAGAAGGAGTTCGATAAATATTGCATCCGTTTGCTTCGGGGTGGAAATCTTCACCTCCACAATCACCTAATCCAGTCTATTTTGAAGAATGCTTGTCAATCCAAGGCCTCACCTCTAAAATCCGGTACACATGTAACTAACAGTTCCCCTGTTCGGGAAGATGGGTTTTACCCAAATCAGAGTCAAAATGTAGTGGGACCCATTTGGTCAAATGGGGTCTTGCCCATTTCTCCACAGAAGGGTAAGTCTGGGATGTGTGATCAGAAGTTCGAAGACAGGCAGCAGAGTTCTCTGGGCTCGAATGGGAAGGTGGCACATGTGTCATCACATCATTGGTCCGGTTTCGAAAATGGCAATGCACAAACTCAGTTTGACTATAAGAGACCTATGGAGAATCTCGAACCCGTTGCCGAACTACCAGAGAAAGTTATAACAGAAAAACCAGAAGATGAAGAAGCAGCAGAAGCATCGAGCTTGTTTCAAAGTCCTATACTAGCACCTCTAGGAATTCCTTTCCTCTCGGTTAGTGTAGGTGGGGCCCAGAAACCCATTCCCGTTGGTTATAATGGCGAATATGTTAGGAGTTACGGAAGTGAGGAATTGCCCGGAACAGAGATGGTAAGAAAACGGATGGAGCAAATTGCATTGGCAAATGGACTAGAAGGGGGTGTATCTATGAATTGTGCAAATGTGTTGAATAATATGTTGGATTTGTACTTGAAGGGGTTGATCCGGTCTTGTGTAGGGTTGGTGGCGCCAGATTCTTCACACGAGGAGCAGAGAAAGAGCAGCCTTGGTCAGCACAGACTGCCTATGGTGAGTCAAGGTGGAAAGGGTATAAATGGAACTTGGCTGAGTAATTATAACAATAATCACTTGCAGCAGCATATGCAGAGTAGCAACAGACCGATATCATTACTTGATTTCAATGTAGCCATGAAGCTTAATCCGAAGCAGCTCGGGGAAGACTGGCCTGTGTTGCTCGAGAAAATCAGCATGTGTTCATTCGAGCAATGACTATAACGTAACCACTATTTGATTATTACCTGGGTGGGTCCCACTTTGCCTGCTTGTGGAAGTTGTTTAAGAGGGGGGCAGGGTGTATGGCAGGTCTGTTGCATAATTTTGCCATCTTCTGGGTATTGAGCTGCTCTTCGGTGGTAACTTTATGGTTAAATGAGGTGAAAACCAGGAAAAAGTTTTGCAGGTATACTACCGTTGTATAGCTTGGTGAAAGGGTTTAAGAAAAAGAAAAGGGAAAAAAAAAAAAAACTCACTTTATTGTTAGATTTAGCAGGGCTGTTTACTATGTATTCTCAAAACCTGAGAAATTGATTGGAATTCTAATATATGAATAATAGATTGACGTCAGTTTTCCTTTTTCTCACTTTTTTCTGGTGTAAAAGAAAATTTAAGGGAAACTCATTAACCTTCACAATATGGGGGAGAGCCATCTTCAGCCCCCACCTTATTCTCCTCCCTTCCAAGCTAACAGTAGCCCAAGATGCCTCCACCATAGCTCGGCCACCCAATTGTTGGTAATGCCGAATTTAGCAGCAAAACCAATGATCCACTGCCCCGATTCATTTCGGATAAGTACACCACATACAACCTGACCCGGATTCCCTTTTGTGGCTGCATCAGAATTCATCTTCACTCTACCCGGCTTAGGCTTCAATCAGTTTAGCACCGTGCTATTAATCTGGACATTATTGGCATTTCTACCCACTTGACTCGGCATCTCTGTCCAAGGGAGAGAGTTAAAAGGCACCGTGCTATTAATCTGGACATTATGTTAAAAGCCATTCTTTAAGGTCTAGAGTACACTTCACAGTCGCTAAGAAGATGAACCACTGTTTCAGCTCCATTGTTACGTACCTTGCGGCTTGCATGTATTCCAATTCGCAAGTCCTCTATAAGGCTAGAAAGCTTCTCTCTCTCTCTCTCTGGTTTTGTCCTTTTTAATGTCTGTTTTATTATGCTTTTCTTTGACAAGATCCCAAAACAAGCCACAATCTAATCCGGGAAATTGTGTTTTATGATAGTGAAATTTGAACTAAGATATTACTTTTAACAAAATATGAAACCAGAAAAAGACAGAACATGAGGGGAATAAGTCCAGCAATTTCTTTCATTCACAAACTGGATCTAAATGACTTTTTTCCACACAACACAGCCATTAAGCCTGGTTTTATTTGACGACTGAGTGGGAAAATATATGATATGTACAGTAACCAACAGAAGATGAGATGTTCTTAAATTTGTACAAATGTAAAGAGGCGGTCAATGACCTGCATCTGATTCTAAAGAACTGAATTGTGAGGGCTCAGAGAAGTTGACGTGGGTCCCGCCGTTGCTTTGCAGATGGGACACCAGTTCTTTAGCCTTAGCCACTGTTTTACACAGACAAGATGAAAGCTATGCTCGCATTGTAGCTTCCCTATTTCATCTCCAATTGCATACTCTTCCTGCAAAAGAAGGTTACAAAAGAAGGAAAAAAATAAAATTCAATGAGCAAACTACAAGATATGTCTTGATCATAATTTTATTCCCAGCCTCGTAACTAATAGCTCAAACCTTCATTTTAACTATAGGCAGAAGTTTATTCAACAAGCCCACAATTTGATCTAAACAATTGAAATACAGTAAGGAAAGACTTTCCAGAAGGAGACCTGGCAGATGCAACATTTAACATCATCCTTATCCTCACGACAGCATAGAGCTGTATCTTCTACTGGTCTAAGCTGATAGATGCTACTCTGGAGGCATTGCGCTAATGCTTCTTCTGTCATAGCCGTGCTCACAGTTCCCATTCTATCTTCTAGAGCTAACAGTTCCTGCCAAGCATAACAGTTAGATTGAACCCATGAAAAGGTAGTCCATGTTATTAAGAGTCGTCTCAAATTTGTTGGAGATACATTCTTGGAGAAAATAGCAAACCTCGTATGACATGTTATCAATGTCCAGCCTCATGTCTCTGTGCTGATCATAGAAGCTTAAGCCATTAAGAAAGAGATTAGATTCCAGGAGAATTACTTGCTGCAGACCCAAAAATTTCCTTGATCACATTTTCTTATAAAAAAACTAAATGATTAGCCGATCTAGTGAAAATCTTCAAAAAAATACCTACCTCATATGTTAGTTCTTCATCTTGTTCAATCCTCTCAAGTGCCAACAACACCTACATAAGTTAATTTATTTTTTCTTAACCCTCTAATTATAAGAAATTATAAAGGTGTATTATACCATAGGAGCCTAGGAAAGTAATGTATCACTAAGTTATAAAGAACCTCTGCAATACCATCAATATTGTAATGCCAGAAACTCCCCTGATTCATTAAGTTTATTTATTTTTCTCTTAACCTTCGACTTATAAGAAATTATAAAGGTATATTCTTCCATAGGTGCCTAGGAAAGTAATGTATCAGTAAGATAAGAAAGTACCTCTGCAATACCATCAATATTGTAATGCCGGAAACTCCCCTGATTCATATAAGAGCAGGTCAACCCAACCTCTCCATTTGAATGACTTGAGGTCAAATCTGAATGACTTGAGGTCAAATCTGAAGATAATTGACGAGATGAACTTGGAGCATTCACATCAATAGAGATGTTTGGTCTAGAAATCTCTGAGAACATTATAGGGGGCTCATTTAGAGGGAGACTACTTTCAGTAGTGAGACGTGATGACCTGTTCTGCCCACTAACGGATCTCCTAGTCCTAACAGATGATGCAACACCATTTTCCCTGTGAGGAGGGATATTATTCCTTGCTCCTGAGGAATCAGACCTGGAGATTCTATAACTATAACCAGTATTCCTTCCTTCCAAGGATGACCAGCTAGTCTTCTTTCCTTTAGTGGCAGAGCTACTTTCTCCTTCAGAATTCCTATTTTTATTAGTTGCTTCCTTCCTTCTAGTCAGGTTTGAATCCGATGAAGAAGAAGAAGAGCCCAATTGGATGCTGTCAGATATTGATTTCAATCCAAGGTTCTTCCCAGCACGAGTTGATTGCTCAGGGAGTTTAGAGCTAATGGAAGAAGCAGAAGAACCCACTCGGGTATCGTGATTTCTTACCCCTGATCTTTGATTGTAATAAGTTCTCTTAGACCTTACATTTGATGCTACACTAGAGCTTCCACCATCTAGCAGCACAGTCTCACTAGAATGGGGGCTTTTGGAACCAAGATTAAGACCTTTCTGGATTTTTTGAGGTGGAGGGATTAGTTCAGTAACTTCTGGCTCATCTTGCATGCTGCTAGTCTCAGATGAATCCGTTTCTAACCCGGAAGATAACTTTCTGTGGGACCCAACGATAGATTTATTGGGATTGCTGACGGTGGATGAGTTCCTAGAGGAGCTTCCTACTATTTCTTTCCCATTGGAAGAAGCTCGGAAAGATGGTGTTGCAGATTTCTCAAAGTAACTACCTCGAGCACCTCTTGCAGAGTTCAGTCTACCACTACAACCAAGCCGGTTACAGAATTGACCATTTCGATCTCTATTATTACCTCTATCCTTTAGAATAAGACCAAATTCCTTTCTAGATGCAACTACCCCATTAGCCGCTCTTTTTCCAGAATACGCATCCATGTGTTATGATCTGCATATACACTTCAACGCTGCAAGAATAAAAGCAAAGCCTGCTTGATTCAATAACCAATCATGCTTCATATTATTTATACTATAATATGATCTCTTCCTGATATAGTTTGATTAGATTTTAGGATATCATTTTAATGTTTTAACATAAATGTATCAACCAAAATTATCAAAAGTTCCAGTCTGAACGACAAATATAATGAACAAACGCATTCCTTAGCATTTTCTACAGTAATATTATCACTAATCAATCTTTCAGATTGCAATTAGTTTCCTAATCAGACTTAATAGTTGCAGAAGGCATGATGAGCATACTACATGTCCAATCAAAATAAGACAAAGAATACCTTAATACAACTCCTAACTAGAAAAGAAATATAAAAAAAAAAAAAAATATATATATATATATACAAACACACACTTCAGTCTAAGTTTACAAAGTTTGTTCCAATGACCAAATCAAAGTACTGGGGACGGTCAGCGAACACCCGACACTTCCTTTAAAGAAATCAAACAACAAGCTTTAAGTTTTTTTTCTTTTTTCCTTCATTCGAAACGTATTTTTTCTACTTGTTACTTCTAAAATTCACAAGTTAAAAAGTAAGGCTCTCTGATCCTCTTAACTCCAAGCATCTTCAAACAAAGAAGCAAGAGTCAGAACAACAACGTGCAAGACAATAAAAAAATAATAATTACCAAAACCAAGAAGATTACTACCCAAAACAGAGCAATTACAGATGAAGACGAAGAGGAAGAGATTAAAAAAAAAAAAAAAAAGGAGCCACAAAAGAAGAGGAAGAGATTAAAGAAAGTAACGAAGGAACCCAGAATGGCCCAAAACTTTTGCTTGAATTATTCTCCACACTATGTTTCAACTCTCTATGCTTTTTATGCTTTAAAAAAAAAAAAAAAAAAAAGCCTCTCCGTGATTTAAGCGCAAAAAAGAGGTCAATATCAATAACAAGAAAAAGCCTCCTCCACCCCTCTTTTGAGCTTTTTCATGCATCCTTTTCTATCATATATATTAAAACTGAAATTTCAGAAAGAATACGAAACTAATTGAGTCGTCATCCGATGAATTTTCGAAAGGGGAAAAAAAAAAGACGAAAAAGTATTAGTTAAACTCAGTAAACATTAAACAGAATCAAAATATCATTCAAAATGAAGAGAAACCAATACACGATATTCCCCAAACTCCAGTTAAATGAGAAAAATGATCAGAAAAACCTCAGGCATCCACAAAAACACTCGGAGAAAATCGATTCAAACACAAAACCAATTCGATTTTCCTCGAGATAGAAGCAAGAAAGCAGAGAGAAAATTGAAAGCAACATGAACTAAAAACCAGAGGTCGGAAATTGAAATCGGTAGAAAGTTTCTTCCTTAAAATCTACCTCCTCTTCGCGTCTTCCTCGCTTAGAAAGGATAATCAGAGAGGAAAAACTCAGAGGCATTCAAGGAAAAATTTTCAGAGACAGAAAGAGAGAGAGAGAGAGAGAGAGAGAGGGAGCTGAGCAAAAAACGTGGATTAAAGAATAAAGAGCTTCCTAAAATACTTAGTCCTTTCTGTAAAAGAAGTCGAATATGGTGCAGTCACACTGATTCTTGCGAAGGTGGATTAGATGAAACATCAGCCGTTTGATTAGTATTGTGGGGATAAGTGTAGAGATGAACGACGGATAATTCGTTTAGAATAGTTTATTTATTTATCTAATTTTCTTTTTTCCTTTTTCGTGTCTATTTATTTTTCACCAAGGAATTAAAATAATTGCATAAATAAATAAATGGATTAGAACCTGAAATGACGTGATTGGTTGGGCCCACAAATACTTCGGGACCATATACTACATGCATAAGGACCGCTGCCCAAAAGAAAAAAAAAAAAAAAAAAAAAAAAAATATATATATATATATATATATATACATATTAATAGTCTAAACCCCCAAAAGTTATGATAATAATTTAAGATCCCCAAAACTTAAGGTTTACTAATTTAAAGCCAAAATTAAGATCCGGAAGGATCCGGGTCACTTCCCACCCGCCAATTTTTTAAAAAAAACACCATTCCTCTTTCTTCTTCGTTCTCCTTTCTTTTCTTCTTCTTCCTCCTCCATTGTTGCCCCTACATTATCAAAACTTCATATGATTTACACTAATCATTATTTTTCCTTCTTAATCAATCCTAATTTTACTTTTCATCAACCTAACGCTGATTTTACCTTTTTCCTAAATCCCCAAATCAGAATTAACGCTAGAGCATTACAATAGAGAAGTGTGAAGGATTAAAGTGGACGCCCTTTGAGTTCGATTTGATCAGTCGAAGTCAACCCTCATCCCTTGAAATGTTCCAAACATAGGAAGAAGCTGGAAGTGCTGGAGTGGAACCATCCCAACTATAATTCTGTCCTTCAACCACTTGGAAAGTACTGGGTTCTCTTGTATGTTAGAGGAATTTGAGTACCTAATTAGTAAGTTAGAGGAGATGGAGAGAAGAAATTGGGATCTTGATTTTGGTTGGTTGCTCATTTTGGAGGAGTAGTATTTGGCATTTTTTGTCTCTCGTCTCCTTTTGCATCCATCTAACCTCAACTTTTGTTATTACTGATTTGATTTGCTAATTGTTTCATCGTCGTTCAGTGTAAGTCAGATGTTGTAGTTTTTTCAGCCTGGAGATAAAAATTTTCAATTTGAAGGTTGAGGTCTTATGTGATGAAAAGGAGGAAGAAAGAGGAAGGGTGCGTGGTTTCTGTTTTTTTTTTTTTTTTTTAAATGGGCCGGCGGGAAGTGACCCGGATCCGTATCAGGTGCTCAAACTAGATTTTTCAAATTAATTATATAAATTCAAATTAAATCAAATCGTATAATAATTATATATATATATATATATTATTATTATTATATAAATTATAAATATTATTTTTATCTAATAAATAAGAGTGATATTTTATGTAATAAATATATATTTTGGTAGTATTTTTACTTTAGGAGTTATCTGGAAAGTGTTGAGAAAATGATAATTAGATTAGATGAACAAGAGTCTCCACTAAAGCGAACTCATGTCCACAAAGCTGGCATCTTGATTGCAATCCACACCACTCCAGGACTATGACTAGGCTGGAATTGAATAACTAATCAACTTTCATTACTTGAAAAAAAGGTTGTTCGTTTTTAAATAAATTTCTTCTATCCTCATATTGAACTAATGACTAACTCTCGTGCACAATACTATTATTTATTGGAAAATTTCTAAGGTAGTTCGTCTTTATTTTAATTAAATATTAAACTTTTTATTTAATTTAAAAATAAATAAGAATTAAAAGTTTAAAATATATTTTATAAATATTATTAAATATATCTCATATTAAAAAATAAAAATATATTTTAAATATTTATAAATTATTATAAATAATTATTATTTATAATAATACATAAAAATAATGATCTAACCTAACTCGCACTTACACTCGCCCACATGAAATGGACGTGAGATGTACTTTGGCCTACCTGGCACTTTCATGTTGTGGCGGGCGGTTTAATTTTTTGACTGTTTGATTTTGTGATTATAACGGTTAAAATATAATTTAATTATTATTATAATTTGAATTTTGGGTTTTCAAATAAAAAACATGTTGCAAAAATAGTTTAATTATTTTTTAAAAGTAATATGATTATTGGTAAAATAATATGAATAATTCATGCATTCATCAAACAAAATTCATTTTGTTTGCTGAGTTTCGTAAAAAACTTTTCATATTTTAAAAGTTATTTTCAGAAAAAAATTTCACGTAAACTGACAAGATGAAATATTATTTTTTTTAAAGTATAATTATTTATATATTTTAAATTTCAATCCATAATTCTTAATATTAAATATATAATACGATAATATAAAATCAAGTTATAATGAATATAAAACAATCTATCCCCTCAAAAAATAAGACAATCAACCTGACCGATTCTATTCATATTGAATCGGGTCAAATGAGTTTCACCTCTAATAAGATACATCTATCTCTTATTAAGCACCTACCAACAACCCCTTTCCACTTTGTAATGTATGTGATTGTGTGTGAGCTTCGTGCTTTGTTCTAATTGGCGACCGAATATTAAGATAAGTATATGATAATTAAAGAAACAGGAAGGAAACACACAGGACCAATTAAATGACTTCTTTTTCTACCTCCAAATTAATTGAGGTTTAGAACCTGGGCTAGGGCATTGAAAAATGCAGTCAAACTGAGCTGTTGATGAGAAGAAGACGTATCGTTTCGGTAAAACCCCTCTTTGATTGAAATTCGGACAACCAATTTCCAAACAAAACAAACAAAGTTTGGCTTGGCTTCAGGTCAAGGGCTTACCAGAAACCCCACAAATGCCGTTTCTCCATGAGGTTCATGAGGTTAAGATAAGATAATTTAATAGATGGGTTGTAAGAAAAAGAAAGAGTATCCAGAAATTTCCCCCCATAAATGATAAGATACCAAACAGTCAAACTGGATAATTTGCAAGTAGGGAATATTCATCATCTTCTTTCGTGGTTGGAATCTAACATCTGCGCGCTTCACGCGAAGTAGAGAAGATTCCAACCTCCGACCACCGTTTCTCTCTTCTAGAATTCAGACCCTTCCCAGATTTTTCCATACACAAAATCCGAACCTACATATAAATAGAAACTGTGCAACATCCAGAAAACAAAAGACAGATTTAAAACAGAGCAACCCTTTGGAACCAGGACTAGGGACGAACAAGTTGATTAAAAAGCAAGAAGGGAGGAAAGTAAAGAGAGAGAATTAGGGAGAGATGTGTTTAGTGTTTGTGTGCGACGAGGATCAGAGAGTGGTGTCAAGGCAACAAGCACCTGGTGCTTGTCACTGCAGCGGAATGGTTCAAGCCATGGACATTGAAAGCAACTGGCAGCTCTGTTTCTTGCCTCTTTACTGGCGAACCAAACGCCAGTTTTACTGCACCATCTGCTCTAGAGAATTGGTGGTCCAATAGATCATGTCATATATATCGTTCTTTGTACATACTATACTCAAACGCCAGTTTTGCATAGATTTACATACTATACTCATCATATTTTAATCCAAGAAGAAGAAAAGATTCTATGATGTCTGTTTTTTGTGAAATAAAGAAGAGAGGATATGAATTTTTTTCAGCAATCAAGGTCAAATATCATGTTTAGAAAGAGAAGATCCCAGCTTAGAAAGTAGACAAATAAATCATTAATTGATAAGCAGTTAAGAGAAACGTTGCGAATTTTACATCACTTACAGAGTTTGAACTTCTTGAAAAATGTTGATACTAAGGATTTGGGATATGGCTTTGTAGCTAGACAAGTCGGGATATTTTCCGGCTGTTCGATCCACAATTTATGGGTGATCGAACCAGCATTGAGCTTCTCCGACAAGTTTAGGATTTGAGTTTCTCCCTTCACCTCAAGAGTTACCTGCATGTCAAAAACAAAAGGCAAGTATCTGATTAGTTGTCCAGAATTGCTTGAATAATATACGAAATTCTATATTACAAAGTAATAATCTATGAACAATGAGAATAAGAAGAAGTAAAATAACAATGCTAGACAGTAGAGTATAAACTGCCTGTTAGATTTTGCTCTAGAAAAAATGCATATGAACCAAGACGAACAAATCACGACTTCCAGAGCACAAATCCTTCATTCTCGATGAAAGTTAAAACTGTACTCGATTATGAATATCACGCAGTTTCTCTTCTTCTACTCCATATTTCTCTAACAAAAATTGAAAATTTCCAGTTTCCATGGAGCACAGATTGAGAGTTTGTTTTTACCTTATGCATGGAGTCGATGTTTTCAGGGCTACAATACCGAGAAGTTTAAGGATCATCCTTGTGTGACCAAATGGCAGAGACGGAGGCATGGCATCCCCGTGTTACAACGCTACCTATCGGCCATGTGTCGATCAGATCTCGCCGTAGAACCACGTACTGAACCAGAACGTCGTCGTCATCTGCCATCCCTCCGCAGTCTTGACTAGGAACAGGAATCGATTTTACAGATTCACTCATTGAGCTCGAGCTGAATCGACTCAGATCCCGAGTTCGTAAAGGAGAAGATTGCCGCCAAGCCCTAGTTTTAGCGCGCAGAAACGGAGACGTTGATTTGGGGAAGGAGGAAACTGTGAGTCGAAGTGGTGAGACCAGAGTGGTCATGATATACTAACCCATTGTGGTACCAAAAAATGGTATTCTCCCTCTAAGAAGTAAAAAAAACTCTGTTCGTCTGTCCCTTCAAACTTTCAAGCTACTTTTGCATAGGCGATGCTTCAAGTGGCATATGAGATGTCGCAAGCCATGTAGAACGGACGACGTGTAGTTTGATTCGTGGAGATCAATCATCTAGGCCTAGAACCCCAGCCCAATCTATAAAATGAAACCAATAAGTGAGCTTGTACAATAAAGTTATCCCCGGTGGGCTAGGGAAAACATATCCAAACTACATTCAAACATTCGTCAAAAGGATGGCTTCATCGCTAAGATATTGACTTAATTTAGCAAGAAAAATATGGTAAATGATGAACGTTCTTTAGGGTTTTAAATCTAAAATTTAAATATTATCTTATAATAGAATGATTCAAATTTTAGGTAGAATGATGAATATTTAATCTTTATAATTATATGTCGAATGTTAAAATATTAAGACATGATAAAAATATTCAATTTTTAAGTCAAATGATAAAAGTTCAACCTTTATGATACTAATCAAATGTTTGATCATTGGATTATGATAAAAATGTTCAACCTCGAATGATGAAAGGTTCAACATTAGGTCATGATAGAACCCATCGACCCCATCAACCCGTATAACTAAAATACTCGATGACCCCATCAGCAAATGATGGGTCTTCGACCCTATCAACCGTAGAGTCGAAAGCTCCATCGATCCGTAAAGTCGAAAGCCTCATCGACCCGTAGAGTCGAAAGCCCTATCGATCCGTAGAGTTTAAATACATCATCGACCCTATCGATAAATGTTATATGTTCACTATGATATATGTTCCGCCTAATTATTGGTTAAGTTATTATTTATTTAAATCAGTTTAGGTGTAATTAAATTATGCATCTCATTCAACAATTAAATAAAAAAAATAAAAATTCAAGATTTAATTCAAAATTCACAATTACTATTAAAATTCAAATTTATATTAATAATCTTAACTCAAGATTTTGGTCTAAACATTTCGATCCGGACCAATGCTATCGGTTCTTTTTCTTAGTTTTTTTTTTTTTTTACTTTTCTTAGATAAACATTTCAAATATTCATACAAAATAATAAAAATCAAATTAAAATAAAGATACTAAATATTCTTACAAAATAAAATAACAAATATAAAATATTATGATGTATTTTCAACAGGTATTGGTAGAATCGAATTCCGACAAGTCTTCCTATTAGGCCCTAAACATCCGTAAATACCATATTTCCTTCTCCTCTGTGTTTGTTCACCAGCTGACGGTATATGTTTATTTTTCAGTCTTCCACTCTATTTACGCACGATGGTAGGAAGAACCTCCATTGATCGGATCATTTCCGAAATATCTCACTCGCTAGATAATGGTACAAAATAAATTAATTCTGCATATGCAGCCCTCCAATATTCAGTGGAGTAGAATGGATCACATGATGAGTATATACTCACACTTATGGACTTCGCAACTACTATGGCATGTGTGCGCGGAGTTCTATCTAAGTCAAATATCTTGTATGTGCAACTCTTTTCTCGTATGTTGACAACAACCCTAATATCATCTTGTGTCACTTCAAATATATCAGCATCCATACTATCAACTTTCATTGTCTGACATTCTTTGTGTCTTTTTCAAAGCAGTTTTACTACCTTAGGAGTGCATCGCTCGGTATGCTGATTCGCTTCACTTCTTATAGTGTTGAACCAAGTCGTCATCATCTTTCTAATACTTTCGAGCAATGGTACAATTGGATATTCACGTGCATCCTTCAATACAATATTATGCGATTTTGAATTATTATTTCTCATGATGTTGTATCTAAGTTTATGAAAATGAGATTTTAACTAGTGTTCAAAACCAATATCCACCACATATGATGTCACACTAGGATGCGCTTTTCTAATATCAAAGAAATATTTATTGAATTTTTTTATTGTATATGCTTTGGCTGCCGCTTTAAATAGAGAGGTCATTCCACTGTTCATAAATTTCAAATTGATATTTTACATGATGTGCCAAATACATACACTATGTTTAGAATTTGGGTAAACGTGTATATCATTTCTAATACTCAATGCACGATTTGAAATAATCACCAAATTCAGAGTATTAAGTATTATTTCTCGAAACTTAGTCAATAACTAAGTTCATGATATCTCGTTCTCTGAATCGACTATAGCCTACGCGAATAGATATAGTTGTTTGTTACCATTTTATGAAGTTGCGGTTAGAAGCGTCCCTCTGTATTTACCCTTCAAAAATGTCTTATCAGTACCAATAACCTTTTGCATTAAACGGAACCTTTTAATGAATACCCTAAAAGCCATGAAAAAAAATAAAAAAAATCTTCCTTCTCCATCTGTTTGAATTGCAGTTACAGTATCTAGATTCACAAATTTCATCACGGTAGAGTAACATGATAACCTTGTATAATTATCTTCGGCCTTACCCCAAACAATATTACGTACAATAGACATTTCTTTTCATGCATTTTAATAAATAATATTTATATTCATATTATTTTGGGCTAAATGTTTAATCATTTATAGAGTAGGAATCTCATTGCTACTACTAAAATAATTCATCACATGTCGTCCAATTGCTAATACTGATGCTTGTCGATGCTTGTAACGTGAAGAGTCCAAACTACATGTATGTTGATTATTATAAATATAAATTTGGAAAACTGAATAATCTTTCTTGCACGTAGCACGGAGTATCCACTTGTAATTTGAATCTACACAACCAACAACATATGTAGTCTTATCTGATTTTTTCACATTAAATTCAAAATTTTGTCAAATCGCATGCATATGCAAACACATCTTTTGATCCTTCTTTGAATCAAATAACTGAGTACAATAAAACTCATCTTCGCTCTCTTGTGAAGAAGTAATGAAGAGTATATTACCGCCCTCATCTTCATTTTACAGTTGTTGAATATTAGACAGTAGAAAATCAGGAGCAACCATACCATATGGAGGCGATAAAGTATCGGGAATAAGTATTACTACATCATAGAAATCACCTGTATGCAAATGAAAATTAGAATTCATTTCATTGTTATGACAATTATTATATTCTTCCTCCGTTCTTCTAAACATGTTGTCTTCATACTCTATCTCATCTTCATTCTCTTCGTCATCTTCAACCTCAATCTCAGAATCAACATATTGGTCTATATCCAAATTCAGATATTGACTTGAATATTTATTATTATTATCAACATAACTAATAAAATTTGCATTTTCATTATTACTAAGATTAGGTCTGTGATGTTGCTCTCAAACATACACACCACTTCTGCCTTTCGGAATTAAAGTAACATATAATGGAGATGGGTACTCGAACATGAATTTTATAAAAATGGCTTCATATCTATTTCATCTTCTATAAATATTGGATGAGCGATCGAAGCTAATAATCACTTATATGCTATTTTCATATCAAATTTAATAAGATCAACATAGACAGAAATATTATAAATGATTTCTAACAAATCAGTGAAAGATACACCTATCTCAACTAAAATAGCTTTCCATACTTTAGACCCCTTTGGTTCCCAAGTTTTTGAATTGCCACTATCATCTATTAATTTGCCATCGAAACATACTTTTATGAATATAGATGAATCCATTCATACAAAATAAACAAACAAATAAAATTTTGAGATCAATATATGAAAAAAAAAAAAAATTATCGGTTTAATTTTCATTGCACCGATATCATCTTAAAAAAATATTTTTTAAAAAATTAAAACTTAATACATACCTCGAAGCAACAGAACAAATGTCATTAAATTTTAGGTTTCAAGCAAATTTCAATCGTTAGGTTTCAAGCAATTTTAAAGTGAATATGAGTTTAGATTTGCATCCGCACTCAAGAAAGAAAAAAAAAATGCATCTACTAACAGTAATTTTAATTTTAATTTTAATAAATAAATGGTAAAAATATTTGTTAAGAAAAAAAGAAGAAAAGTAAAAAAATTAAAGAGAGAGAATTTACTTAAACGTCCGCATTTCACATTTCAAATAGGGTTTCTCCAACTGCATCTCAAACGCTACTCCCATTTTCGTAATTCTAAATAAATAAATAACAACGCCAAAAAGAAATTTTCATTTATTTATATTTCACCAAAAAACAAAAAAACAGGATATGGATGTAAGTTATTGTTCTTCATGTTCTTGAAGATCTGATAGACAGAAACAGCTTCTTGATCTGAAGCTGTTAAGTCTACTTCCCCGTTTATGGAATCTAGTAATTACTCTTTCGTCATGATTTTCTCCATCTCCTACTTCTTCTTCATCTTCTTCATCTTCTTCGCCTTGTTCTTTATCCTCTGAGGAAGATGCTGATTCTTCGTCGTCTTCGGCGAGTGCTAAGAGAGGCATGGATTTAGGGTTAGACCAGGTGTAGAAGGAGGATCTCCTCGACCATTTCGATGCGATCAGAACTCTCCTCCTCTTATTGAACGGATTCTCTGGCTTTTCCAGATCCTTCACTGAACTCAGTTCTGACAGATTCGCGGACGATTTTGATTTTCCGGTGAAATGACTCGATAATCCTCTCCTGAAAAAACATTTTCTCAGTAATGAAGTGATTGATGAGAAAAGTGGAAAATAGAAGGAGATCTTAATTTGGAAATTTACTTGATCGGAAGAGAATCTTCCAATGAACCAAGAGACCCTAACCCTCTGCTCAATTTACTCTCCACCACTTCGCCATCGCCGTCTCCTTCGTCGTCTTCGGTATCATCGTCGGGATCTCCGATCGACGACGAAATTTCGTCGGAGAACTCCTCTTCCGGAGCCTTTGCATTTCCGAACACCCCAAAAGGCAACGAGACACATTTCTGTTTCTCGAAATCATCCGTATCCCGCGGCGACGACGGCAGAGGACGAGGAGGAGTGACGCCGGAACAGTCTCCCAGGCATGATGATACCTCGATGCTGAAGGAGGGACCCACCAGCACCTCCATGAATGAATTGATCAACCAAAAAAAAAAAACCCTAAGCTCCGATCCGCCCCTCTTTCTGGTAACCGTAAACTAAACTACGATTCGCCCTCGAACGATTTGCCTTCTCGTCCTCCGTCCCGATTCGCCGTCGTCAATTGGTGGGCAGCGGTGTGGAAAGAGAACCGGAGTTATTGATTTGAGAGAGAGAGAGATAACATATTAGATGTAAATGGGGAAGAAAACTAAATGGATAACTGGATTGGATTGTATAAAGATGGAGATAAATTTTTATAGGTATAAGTATATATATATATACGTATACATATCTATGTAGAGAGAGAAAGTGATATATGTACGTATTTAGAAGAGAGGGTGCGGAAAATACATGTAACAGTCACCGGCGGCGAAAAAGTGCTTAATTGCTTTGACAATGTTGTGACGTCACTGGCGTGGGACCAATGTTGTAACAGTCATATGATTTTTTTTTTAATTCATTTTATTTTTAGCATTGGATTCAATGCAGGTGTTAAAATATGACAAGTTAGTAAATGATTGTCTTTGAGAGGGTTAACTATTGACATTCTTCATATTTTTAAATCCTATATAGAAGGAAAAATGACAAAGATATATTTCTCTACAAAGGGCCAAAGTGTCAAAATGTCAAAAAAATCATTTGAGTTAGTACATAGCGATATCTGTGGTCCTATAAATATACAAATGAGATGTGATTATGAATATTTCATCATGATTATTGATGATTATTCTAGATATGTATACATGTACCTAATGCAAAAAAAAAAAATTGAAACTTTTAGAAAGTTTAAGGAATTATGAACATAAACTGAAAAGGAATTAGGAATGTCACTTAAAACACTTCGATCAGATTAAAAAGTAATATTGATTTTGAGTTCAAGGATTATTTGCTAGAGCATGAAATTCTATCACAACTTACAGCACTTGAAACACCACAACATAATGGTGTTGTAGAAAAGAGAAACAAAACCTTATTGGATATGATTAGGTCAAAATTAAGTTTATCATCCGGTACGTTATGAGGATATGCATTTCAAACCGTGATATACATTTTGAATGTAGTTCCATCTAAATCTATACAAAAGACACCTTTAGAGTTGTGGAATGACACTAAACCTAGTTTACGCCATTTTTACATACGGGGGTGTCCAACACACGAGCTGAAATAAGAGACTAAGAAGTTAGACTCGTGATCTGAAATTTGCATATTCGTTGGTTACACTCCCGACACAAGGGGAGGTTACTTTTATAGCCATAGTGAGAAAAATATGTTTGTATCAATAAATGCAACTTTTTTCGAACATGACTATATGACAAATTATAAACCTCATAATAAGGTAGTACTAAAGGAATTGAATTCTGATCAGATCAGACCATCTCAATCACCATATGATGAACTACAACATCTGGAGACCAGCGATCTTAGTCAGAATACCCTGGTAGCTCGTCGTACTAGGAGGATTGTGAGACTATCAATTTGCTACGAAGACGAGGCATAGGTAGTGTTAGACACAAATCATGATGATCCATTGACCTTTAAGGAAGCAATGGATGATACTGACAATGATAAATGGCAAGATGCAATGAACCAATAAATAGTATCCATGTATTCCAATTCTGTCTAGGAACTTGTTGATTCACCTGAAGATGTCAGGCTCATTGGATGTAAATGGATATTCAAGAAGAAAATAGGCGTAGATGGGAAAGTAGAGACTTCCAAGGCACAACTTGTGGCAAATGGCTATACCCAAAGGGAATGAGTCGATTATAAAGAGACGTTCTCTCTTGTTGCCATGCTAAAGTCTATATGCATTATGTTATCCATAGCCGCTAGCTTCGACTACGAGATATGTCAAATGGATGTCAAGACAGCTTTTCTAAATGGCTATCTTGAAGAAAGCATTTATATAATGCAACTAGAAGGTTTTGTACAAAAGGGCCAAAAGCAAAAAAGCTTGCAAGTTGCTTAGGCCTTGGAACTTAAGATTTGATGTAGAAATATTATCCAACGTGAAGAAATGGATGGACGAGCAATTCTAAATGAAAGATTTGGGAGAAGCAAGCTATGTTCTATGAATCCAAATCCTAAGAGATAGAAAGAATAAGCTTTTAGCATTATCTTAAGCCTCTTATATAGATAAGGTGATGTCTCGATTCTCAATGCAAAACTTCAAAAAAGGTCAATTACTAACCAGACATGGAGTACTTCTTTCTAAAGAGCAATTACTGACTAGACATAAAATATTTCTTTCTAAATGGGGTTCAAAATTTCGCAGCAAATGATTAATTGATCTCAGTATATAACAAAAAATTTTAGAAAATTTTTTAGTGATTCTTTATATGTATGTAAATTAATCTTACATAATATATGGTCAGTAATTGACCCTTTTTGGAGTTTTGCATTAAGAATCGAGCCATCATCTTATCTATTTAAGAGGTTAAGACAGTGCCAAAAGCTTGTTCTTCCTATCTCTTAGGATTTGGATTCCTAAAACATAGTTTGCTTCTTCCAAATCTTTCATTTAGAATTGCTCGGCCATCCATTTCTTCACGTTAAACAATATTTCTCATCATTCCCAATGAGTAAAATACCATCTACATACAGAACTAAGAAGACCACCTTCTTATCTTTGATATGTTTATAGACACATGGTTCGTCAACATTTTGCTCGAAACTATATGTCTTCATAATCTCATCAAACTTTAGGTTCCAAAACCTATAGGCTTGCTTCAATCCATATATGGATCTAAGCAACTTGCAAAATTTTCACTCTTGGCCCTTTTGTACAAAACCTTCTAGTTGCATCATATAAATGCTTTCTTCAAGATAATCATTCAAAAAAGCTATCTTGACATCTATTTGCCATATCTCATAGTCTAAACTAGCGGCTATGGATAAAAGAATGCATGTAGCATGGCAACAGGAGAGAAAGTCTCTTCATAATTGACTTATTCCCTTTGGGTATAGTCCTTTGCTACAAGTCGTGCCTTGAAAGCCTCTACTTTGCCATCTCTGTTTCTTTTCTTCTTGAAGATCCATTTACATCCACTGAACCTAACATCTTCATGTGGATCTACAAGTTCCCAGACATAATTGGAGTACATGGATTCCATTTCTTGGTTCATTGCATCTTGTCATTCATCCTTGTCAGTATCATCCATTGCTTCTTTAAAAGTCAATGGATAATCCTGGTTTATGTCTGACACTAGAACTTGTGCCTCATATTTGTAGCAAATGGGTTGTCTCACAATTCTCCCAATGCGACGATCTACCAGGGTGTTCAAACTAGGAACTATGGTCTCCTAATGTTGTCATTCATTAGATGGTGATTGAGATAATCTGATCTGATCAGAATCCAATTCCTCTAATACTACCTTACTACGAGGTTTATAGTTTGTCATATAGTCATGTTCGAGAAAGGTTGCATTTGTCAATTCAAAAACTTTTTTCTCACTATGATTATAGAAGTAACTTCCCCTTGTGTTAGGAGTGTAGCCAATGAATATGCAAACTTCAGATCGCGAGTCCAACTTCCTAATTTTTTATTTCAGTACGTGTGTTGGACACCCCCATATGCAAAAATGGTGTAAACTAGGTTTAGTGCTATTCCATAATTTTAAATGTGTCTTTTGTACAGACTTAGATGGAACTACATTCAAAATATATATCGCGGTTTGAAGTGCATATCCCCAGAACATTAGTGGTAAAAATGAGTAGCTTAACATTAATCTAACCATATCAAATAATGTTCTGTTTTTTCTTTCTACAACTTAATTCTGCTGTGGTGTTCTAGGTGTTGTGACTTGGAATATAATTTCATGCTCCAGCAAATGATCCTTGAACTCAAAATCAAGGTGACCTCTTCAATCTGATTGAAGTGCTTTAAGTGACCTTCCTAATTACTTTTAAGCTTCTCAACTTTCTAAAAGTTTCAGATTTCCTTTGCATTAGGTCTCTGTATCTATAGCTAGAATAATTATCAATGAACGTGATGAAATATTTATAAACACATCTCGATTGTTCATTTATAGGACCACAGATGTCGCTATGTACTAACTCAAGTGGTTCTTTGACTCTGTGGCCCTTTGCAGAGAAAAGTCTCTTAATCATCTTTTCTTCTAGACATGATTCACAAACATAAAAAATGCCAATAGTTAGCTCTCTTAAAAGACCATCTTTTACTAACCTATTTATCCTATCAAAATTTATATGTCCTAACCTAAGATGTCAAAGATACATATCATCACTTTGAGAAACTTTTTGTCATTTTTTTGATTTTGGATTTGCTATTTTAAATAATTCAGAATTATGTAACGATCTTTCATTCAGTCTAAGCAAATAGAGTATATTAGTTTATTTTTCATGACAAATATCGAAATCTTTCTTTAAAATAATAATCTCATTATTACTAAAAGAAATATCAAAATTTTGTTTATGCAACATAGATAAAGAAATCAAATTTCTGCAAAATCAAAGAATAAAATAAATATTGTTCAAAACAAGATAATTATAGGTAAAAACTAAACGAACGGTTCCCACTACTTTAGCCGAAACAATCGCACAAATGAAAACTCACATCGTCACCTCACCAACAACAATCTCCCTCGTAGAACTAAGCATCTATAAAGAAGAACAAACATGATTAGTGGCTCCCGAATCTACTATCCAAAATGATAAATCATCTTCCACTAAACATGCTTCTAAGAAAAGTAAATCAAATTTATCTTTCTTTTTCTTCTTTAGCTTGGAGAGATACTTGTTACAGTTTCTCTTCCAATGCCATCAACTCCACAATGGAAACACTTTCCCTTGGGTTCCTTTTTCTTGGAGTTGTCGCTCTTTTTGTTCTCCTTTTCTTTAGGTGACCTTTTGGCTTTCTTTCTCTTCTTAGCCTTTCCATTGGTGTACATTTTCTTATTGTTCTTAACATAAGAGAAAGAGGGATTTTGTTTAGTGACATTTGCTTCTCCCTCTTTGGACCTCTCCTTATTAAGAGTCTTAAAAGTCTGAAGTTTATTCAACAACTGAGTCTTGTTGTACTGCAGCTTTTTCATAACATAACTAGTAGTGAATGCAGTAAAACCCGGTGAGAGTGACTCAAGTATGATGCTAACTTGAGTGCGCTCATCAATGGTAGCCACATGTATCTCTGCCTCATATATTGTGTTAATCATGTTCAAAACATGATCTCTAACATAAACTTTTTTCTTTATTTTGGCATTCATGTAGGTTCTAGTAGCCTCATGATGACTCTGGTCGGATTGCTGCCCAAACAAGGCCTGGAGAGACTCCAATATCTCATATGCAATCTTCAGATTTTCATGTTTCTTCCTAAGAAAATCACTCATGCTCATCAACATGTAGCATTTGGCCTTGTTATTGGATTGGATCCAATTGTCATACTTTTTTCGTATATTACGGGCAACATTAGCAGTAGACTCTTTAGGACATTCATCGGTCAGGATAAACTTATGGTTCTCACAAATTAATACCATATTTAAGTTTGATTTTTATCTCATAAAATTATCACCAGTTAATTTATACTCGTTGAGTAAAGCGGTAACGTGATTATTGATTGAAGGCATGATGATTGTTGAAATTAAATAAAACATACATCATTCATTATAATTGAAATAAATATCAAAATTTCAAAATAGTAAATATGATGCATGAATGCAATAATTAAAACACATAAAATATTTATTACTAAACCACAATAAATTAACTCAACAATTAATATACCGCCTTAGAGTCGATAATATTAATTTCAAATTAATTTTGAGACATTCCCAAATCTATTAGTCAAACTTAAAATATCTTATATTTTCCATTTTGCTTATAAGTTACCGTTTTATTCGGTGAAGATATAATTAACTGCTTAAAGTTTAATTATGTCTTTTTGAGTGCAACCCATTATTTCAAAATCTATGACTTAACTCGAAAATTGCCGCTTTATGGTTGATCAAGTTCCAAATACATCACTTTTCCCTATTTTCTTAAAAAGCCAACATTGATATTATTATGGTCTAAGACCTTCCTTAGGGGGATGAAAACAAAGCCGTCTTAAGGTATTTCCATATGTCATGGTGACACTAATAATGGTGTTGGAAAATGAAAAACAAGATTCAAGACTTGCTCTCTACTTCCTCAAGAATAGATTTTAGACCAAAACTCAGAAAAAACAGCAATGAACTTCAGTTCATGAAAAAAACATTCAATCTATTTTTTCATTAAAAATAAGAGTCTAAATATTTACACAAAAATGGAACAATGTACATGAATAGTTAACCATTAAATAACCACATTCTAAGCAGAAACAACACTTACACATTGTTCATCCGGTAGGTGGTATCAAATGACACAGTCTCCAAAAAGTGTGTAAGCATGTTGCATTGCATAGTCAGACCAGGATAAATTGATTATGCAATCATCGTCATCCAAATAACCTTAATAAAAAATTGTGAGTCATTTTCTTGATGTTTTCCAAACCAATTTATAACGACACTGTATACCTCAATCTCTATGACTTTACTTCTTTTACGACTTAAATAATCTTTAAAGTCTAGAGCTATGAAACCCAGTTGATCTCTACCCCCATCTTGAGCCACCATTAAATCATGTGCCTACTTTGGGCGGATGCCTGCTCCGTCCGCAGCATCAATCTAAAAACACTGCAATCTGTTGATGCATCTTTGTGAGCGGAGTAAGTGACAATTCGAAGGTGTAGCCAACTTGTGGTTATGGTTCAACATCCATTCAGAAGTACAATACTTCCCATTTTGTTTCTGCTGAACGATGAAGCAAGCACAACAACCAATCCTAGTAACTCCCTGTTCTGTCACTACGAACATTTTGCTTGTCTAGTAGATTTTATCTTTGTTCTTGCAGGAGTCATCGAACATTTTGCTTGTCTAGTAGATTTTATCTTTGTTCTTGCAGGAGTCATACTTTCAGATGCTAAATCTATGCTTCATTTTATAATCGTTGTATCATTCGTAAGCATGATCAACATCATGGAATTTTAAGGTCCAAATACTTACCAAGTCCCCATTGTCTGTCTTTACCATATCACCTACACAATCCAACCATACATATAAAGTAGATACAAATACGACAGATTTCATACAAATACTTTAGTAGTCATAATAAAAGCCATAAAAAATTTTAAATTAAAAAAAAAATCAACCAACTTTGTAGAAATGATGAGCTACTAGACGATGCCATATTTATATTTTGGGACATGTAGCAAAATGCATCGACGTCATCTATCAAACAAAGCAATTGTGAGAATAGTCACTTATGCTTTACAATTTCACATCTGTAAAAGTTCCATTTTTCCTCTTTAATACTCATAAAGTCCAAACAGTATTTCCACATGACGTAAAAATCTTGTCCACGATTGCATGAGGTTGCTTCGCTACATCCACTTATACTATTTCAGAGCTGGTCCTTCTAAGTGGAAGGATATCAGTTGTAATTTCTGGAATTCTGGAATCTTATTGGATAGGAAAATATGTTCTATACGAAAAATCCAATCCAAAGGATCATCCCCATTGAATTTTGGAATTTCGAGTTTATATGCACGAGTTAATGGCTGTGTAGATGAAGATTCGCCATTAACGACAGAAGAGTCGGTATTCTCCATATGAGACCATATTTTCTTCATCAACGCAAACATGACATCCAGCTTGTCAAGTTTTGATTCGATTGAATCAAGCCATTTAGCTTGATGGTCAAGTTGTGCTTGAATCGTCGATGCTTCTGCCTTACTACGAGTTTCTACCATTGAAGGTGGTGAGCTCGTAAGAACAAGTGCACCAAGTGATACAGTAAATTGAGTCCAACTACAAACTCCTAAGAATTTTAGAGACAGACAGACAGACAGAAGATAATACTCCTAAAAAAATTGTGATTAAAAATACTCGATTAATTATATAATCAGAAAGTCTCAGCAGCGCTAAGATAAGATAATCCATCAAATGATTGCTTTCAAAATTTTGGGTTGAGAGAGAGTTGAACCGATGATTACTTACAACAAAGAATGGAAATCAAAGTCTATCGCCACCACCACCACCACGTTCCTCCGGACCTCCACCACCGCTACTACAAACCTAAAATATTAAATTATTTATTTATTTTATCTCCCCTTCAATAATTTTTTAAAACTTTTTTTCTTTTCATTTCTCTAGCCCAACCCCCACTACCATCAAAGCTACCACCTCCTCTGCTACTATTAATTTCCATAAAAAATTTCACTCTTCGGACGATGAGATCACAAAACTAGTGACAGATATTTTGGTGGCAGTGGTTGGGTTAAAAAAAAAGATAAAAAATTGAACGCTAATGAGAAACTCTAAAATTTTAGTATTTGAGGTTGGTGATGGAGGTTGGCTAACAGAGGGTGGTGGTGGCTGCTGGGCTAAAAATGAAAAGGTAATAAAATAAAATAAAATAAAATAAAAAAAATTAAGTTTAAAAATATCAAATTTAAATTAAAAGGGATATAAATATAAATATAAATTTTAAATTAAGTCAACTTAAAATTTTAATAATTATTTAAACTTCAAATTAGATATTCATAAAATTATTATATTTTAAATGTTTATTATAATTTTTACTTAAAAATTTTTAGAAACTTATATTAATTTTCTCATTTATATTTACTCTTTCATACATTAAATATTAAATGAAAATTAAGATTAATCCCAAAACTTTATATAAATTATAACTCCCTATAATAATGAACACCCAAACATAAAATCAAAATTATAATAAGCCTCCAATTTTTTTAATGGATCGGTTCAATACTTTTACTCAATACTTCTATCCATAAGTTTAGAAAAATAAATTTTTTAAAAATAATACCTTAACTAATCTAAATTACTTTTATATATTTATCTTTACCCTAAATTTTTCTATTTTCCCAAAAAGTCCCAAAAATTTTAAATAAGAATAAAATAAAATTCAATTCGATTTCTCGTGAAAAACTGAAATTCGTCCTAATTTCTTCGCAAGAACCTCATCGAAATGTTAAATTTATTTACGAGAACCTGATCGAAATAATTGCTTCCTTACAAGAAGTTAATTGAAATTATTTGCTTTATTCGTAAAAACTCAATCGAAACTAATCGTTTTCTCCTAACGAAATGAAGCAATTATTTAAAAATTGTAATTTTTGAATTTCTCATCTTAATTTTTTTAATTCTACTTTCCTCTCCTTAAAAACATATGAAATTAATTTAGATCGGTTTAAGTAATTATTTTTAAAATAAAATATTCATTCTTCTAAGTTTGTGGAACGGATCAAGTGGGTTAATAGTGATAAACCAATCCATTAAAAAGTGGGCAGTTATTTCTTAGAGTCGGGCAGTTATTGCCAGAAACAATAACCATCCGCTTTTAGGTTGCATAGTTTTAGAACCGCCTCAAAACCGATGACCCGAACTGATGTTTCCTCCTACTAAGTATATGCCCGATCTAGGTGATAAGATAGTTTGTCATCATCGGAGTGCTGTATCCATCCCGAAACAACAAAACACAGTTAGGACCCACATGGAGGACTCACTCTGTGTGCCTATGCGGGTTACACTAACCCGACGTGAGGTCTTTACAGGGGCAAAATTTTCAGTACAAACAGACATCCAAACAGATTTTTTATATTCTTATATAATCACTTTTTTTTTTTTTCCTTCCCTTCGAATTCTGAGGAGTAAGAAATAAGTTCAATCGCATAGAAGATATGCGTCATAGTAAAGAATTGTACAAGAAAATCTAGCAAATTATAGGAGGGGTCCTGGAACCCATCTAGCAACTTTATATAATCAATGGGGAAGGAAAAGAATAACAATTATTAACCTCAGAGCCCAATCCAATAAGCCTTTTTCAACTCGCCATCGCTTCTATCTTGCTCTAATTTCCGAGATTCCAGGGCTTCAAAAACCTCCAAGAGCGAGAAGAATATCCGAAATTCCCATCTTATTTAGAAAATATGTTAATGGGATGGCAGTGTGTTTTTACCATCTTCAGCATTTTTTGCATCCAAAATAGTTTCAGGCCCCACTTAGTAGCTCGATTCAATATTGTATACAAAGTGAAAGAAAATTCCAGCCAAACCATATAATAATGATATCACATAACAGGAGAATCAGAAAGACAATTTTCCGTTACCCTACTGCTGAATTTCCCACTAAGCCGCTTCCCCACTTTGAAACTGCCATGTCTGCTTGGTTTTTGCTGGAAAAGTGTCATTATCATTTTCTCCAAATTCTGTACTGTATACTTTGCATATTTATTCGAACTAGGATCTTGCTCAACTAGAGGGCCATAGTTTTGCATGAAGCTTCGATATACGGGTACAACTGCTTGCACTATAAGCTGACATGTCCTCTCCCTCAATTCTTTATCCGGCAAAACCCAATTCGATTGTTTCTTATAAATTCCGTCAAAAGCTTCATTGAATGTTTTCATCCGTTTCTTGACAAGATCCCGGGCAGTTGCCCGCCCGCCCGAGAATGTAATCAGACCTTCCCTACTTAAATGACCCGGAAGCTTGCTCCAGCTCTCTCTCAAGAAAATGGTGGCATAGTAATCCTTGTATTGTTCATGTTCTCGTAGCCAAGAATCCCCCAAAAGGCGCCCCAATTTTGTACCTTTTAAGTGCCTGAACAAGTGCCCATAGTTGTTCATTGCAAAGAAGTTTGAGAGGATTGAATCATCATAAGCCTTCATCCAAGTCTCCATATTGGTCTCAATGGCTTTAACAATGTTCAGAACCTCTTTGTCAAGGAGCCCGTCTAGGAATTTCTCATTCTTCCAACTTCGGTGAATGATCAGAGCTTGGGTTAGAATTGGCTTATAATCATCCCCAAGCAGTTTGTTACAGTAATCTATGGTGAAACTCACTAATCTGGGCACACCCCCATCTGAAGGGGGTGGGTTTTGCCTCTGTAACTCCACCTGAACAAGAAGTTCCCAGAAGATCTCAGCTGCTCCATCAACCACCCTCCTAATCAGATCCCTTGTGAGATTTTGGATTTCAGAACAAGCTGCTCCACCAAAAAGCCGGTTAAAGTCCAGTCTCAATTTGCTCAAAGAAGCAAATATATCTAGCAGCTTTAACATCTTAATCGGGTCATTCTTGCTTTCTGTAACTGTCTTCCCAAATTGAAGAAATGCAAGAATGCCCGCCTGAGCTGCTATCTTGGCAAAGCAACCCATCCACACATCCAAACCGATCCTCTCAAAGACATCATTGCAAAGTTTATACTCTGCCTCAAACAAGTGTTTTACAGCAAACTCCAAATGCTTTCCCCATTGACCTATATACCCCTCTATACTCTGCACATCATTGAATTCTGAAATAGATATCTCAAGGTAATCCAAACCAAGTGCCTGCAAACTTGCCCTAACGTTAGAACTGCGAACGTCAACATAAATTGATATACACTTCTCAAGCCTATTGTTAGCAATCAACCTCCTCAGAATCGCTTGTAGTTTCTGAATAATGGTTACAGGTAGAGGTGATGGTGCAATGCAAGCTTGTTCCCCAGGCAATGAAGATGAAGACATGGGAAGTGGTATACTGTGTTCCGTAAGCAGCCGTCTGAACTCATTTTCTAATTTTTCAAATGCAGCATCCAAAAGCCCCCCATCAAGATAAGTCCTTTCTTCATTCCTTTGCAATTCTCGAAGATTTTTCAATGACATTTTCAAATTCGTAAGGTACTGTTCATCTGCAACTGTATTATCCTCCAAATACTCAACTATATCCTCCAACCATTGAATTGCTAATCCACAATTATCTCCTAAGAATCTCAAAGCCTCTTCCAGGCGTTTCAGGACCGATAAGTAACCAGGGAGGTCATTCTGCGGGTCTGACAATAACGACTTCTCAAGCCCGTGAACAGCATCAAACACCTTAAGCACTGCCGCAGCCGGGCCTACTGCACGGTTAATGTGACCTCCCACTGCAACAAGGGCTTCCTCGTCGGCACGAATAGGCCGGACAGCCGCTCCGAGAGAAGGTAATCTGTGGTTAATCTCTTCCAATCTAGGCCCTGATTTTGCTAGTGCTAACCCTAGAGCCTTAGATTTCTCCAAGTTAAGCTTCAATGCTTTCCTAGCAGATACTAAATTCTTAATGCTCTTCTCATTATTCCCAGATGGCGATGCCGCCATTCTTAATCGAAATCCCAACTCTCAAAAATCAAAGCTTCTACTAACAACACCCTGGGTTGAAAATTCCAAATATGAAACTTAGATTCAGAATTAAAAAATCAGACACAACTCACCTCAGATTTAGGATTTTCCTCAAGAGCGGGTTCAACACTTGGCTCAAATTAACTAATTAGTGAGCTGACCATACGCTGTGAAAGAATCATTCATTAAAAAAAGAAAAATAAAAGATAAAAAATCCTTCAAAGCCTAATCGTCCGAGAAGAAATCAAGAAGGAAAGGAAATCATACCAGAAGCGAAGGGAAGAAACTCAATAGGGAGAAGCATGAAAAAGCGGTGATTGGCTCCGAAATCGTCGCAAGCGTCGAATTTAGGGGGGAGATAAAAAAAAAAAAAAAACAAAAAAACAAAAAAAAAGCTAAAAGCTTGCAGACTCGCTGCTTAAAGTTGGAACTCAGATTCTAAATCGAAAGGGAAGATTCGAGGAGGGAGAGAGAGAGAGAGAATGGAACCCTAAGAAATGTGCTGGAGACACTGAAAGCGTGAAGCAAGAAGGAGTTTTGCAGAAATGCGAGATAAGAAAATGACCAAAATACCCTCTTTCCTTTTCCTTTTCTTTTTTTTTTTTCTGATACTTCCGATGAGTCGTGACAAAACTAGTGCATGACAGTCGGACACAGAAAGGAGAAGGATTAATACAACATACAACAGATCTACATATAAAAATGTCTTAAAATAAATAGATTCCTCCACTATCTCTTGTCCCCTCCCAACAATTTTCGGGAAAAATAAGCACAACTTATTACACTTGGTATGGTAAGTATAACAACCGACGAAATGTGAGTCATAATTTTCTCTTTTTTTTTTTTTTTTATTTCCCTTTTTATATTACATTCATGATTTAAAATATAAATAAAATAAATAAAAATGATATTTCTATATTTAAGCTGGGAAAAAAAATTGATGTTCTTATATGAATTATTTAGAGTAAATAACTTAAATCAAGCTAATTAATTCAAAAGTGATAAGTGGAAAAAGGAAAATTTTGCTCACTAAGAAATGACAAACATCAAACATCTTCTGTTCGTGATTTGTCGGTGACATTATGATTGATTCGATTTAGGTTCCTTCCTTCTCTAATTAAGGATTTCTGTACGGTAAGATCTTTTTTAATTAAAAAAATTCTTAAACCACTTTGACGTATTGCTTGATGTAAAACGATACTATAATCATCTCCACTTTTTTTTTTTTCTTTCTTGTAATTTATGCGTTTGGCGATTTGCGTCTTGCCGTTTCATCCTTAATGCAAGTTTTTCCTCTGGCTCAAAAGAATTTGGGGGGGGTTATATAATTACAAGAAAATCCCTCCTAATTTCCTATGCTAAAGTTGACTCGAATACCAATCCAACTCTACCAGATACGGTCCCCTGCATCGCTGCCTGTGTGTGACGGTGCTCCCCCTCGTATGTTACAATCAGCATCGCCGGATCATCTGGAGATCTCTCCACGTGTTTCCTCGCTGGACATCCTCTCACTGTACTACACTTGTAATACCCTCTGGAAGACCAATCACAAAAAAAAAAAGGCATTCAGTAAAAACAAATCTAGAAATTGTATAGAAAATCAACGGTTAGAGATTTTGATGATCTGCTGTAGTTACCGTGGGTATGGTGAACCCTTGATCGGCTTTTGACCGTACTTTCTCCACGAGAACTCGTCAGGTGGGATATCGGCAATCTTCGAGCTTATTGCCGGCACTGTAACTGTTTTCTTCACCAGATTTTTCCTGTTTTTAGAGAGGTTAAAATAATTTATCAGCAAACGACTTTTCGAAAATAAAAAAATATATTTAAAATAAAGAAACCGATTGAGGTAGGTCATTGCGTTGCGTTAGGTCAAAGGTCAACAATGAACGCCGGATCAAAAAGACAAAACTGCATTATTACAGAGTTGGAAATTCCTGATGCTTTTTTTCTTTTCATTAAATACCACTCAGCTCAGATTTCAACTCGGACGTTCCGAACCGGACTGAGTCACTGAGTTCAGATTCAGCTCAGACGATTCATTCTAATCGGTTTTTTAAACTCTTCCCAAGCTTCAGGATCGTAATTGCTAGATTTATTATACTTGTAATTTTTCGACGTGACGATAAAATGCAGCAAAGCGTACCTTCTTTTAGAACAATGGCATTTTTCGGAGGCTGAGGCGGAGCCGGAAATTTTGCCGGAGATGTTGTCGGAGTGACTGTGCTCATGACATCTCTTTTTGTTTGGAGCCGTAAATAGAGGCGGCTTGCCGCCGGATACTGCCGTCCCCTGAGCCAAGAGGACAGACGTCCCTAGCTTGCCGTTTGATACGCTTCCGTCTCCGGTTATAGTCGATGACATGAACGACGAGCTCGAATCCACGCTAAAGCTCTCCTTCGTGAACTCGATATCAGTGTTGTTGGAATTAGAATTAAATAAATTAGGTTTCGTGAAATCAAGAGTCAGAGTCTGCGACTGCGACTGAGACTGAGCGAAACTCGCCGGAACGTTGATCGGAGGGTGAGGTACAGCTGCTGGGGCAGAGATCTGAACCTGAGGAACGGTAGTTAAAGAAGTAAATGGAGTCGGAGAAAGGTTTAGCGTTAGAGAGTGAGGAACGGAGACAGATGCAGAAGCGGGGGCGGATGTTGTCGGTGAAGGAGATGAGTGAACCGGGCCACGCCTGAACCGGGCGTGTCCGGCACGGTCGAGAAGAGATATGACTTTTTTGAACTTGGAAACGGTGACATCGGCGATATCGGTGCAATCAACGCGGTTAGATTGTTGTTGATGATGGGAGAGGAGACGGATCATGTGCTCCATGCTCTTCAAGCCTTGTGATGCAGCTTCTTGTATAGCCATCTGATCGTCCATCTTTGCGAATCTGATAAACTCAACAGCCATATCGAGTTAGAGCCCCCAGAAAATCCAAAAGACAAGCCAGGAGAGGGATAATCGCAGGAATAACAGGAGATGAAATGAAGACGAGGAGGAGGAGGAAGTGGTTGTGGTGGTTTTGATGAAGACGAGAGGCCCAATAACGTCTAAGGCGAAAGAATAACAGATGAAGAGGATAGTGGGAGGTTGTTATAAGCGAGTGGGGTTAACCGGCAACCGGGTGATCCGGTAAGTGGGTTGAGTGAGAGTCAACCTGCTGTTCCGATCGGACAGCTGAGATGGGGGTTTGAAGATTTCAAGGATTTTCGGGGTGAGAAAGGGGTCGATTTCGAAGTGGGTGGTGGGCCCGGATCCTATGTTAAAGACAGATTTTATTTTTAAGACCAATATTTATTGATTATGAGGTCGGTAATAAAACCATTTACGATGCATAATAGAAGTATTATGGTTTTCCCTTATTTATTTATTTATTTATTATTATTATTATTATTATTATTATTATTATTATTATTATTATTATTATTTGATTTCTATTGTTTATATAATATTGAAAAAAAAAATAGATGTATTAAAAGTTTTCGTTGACTTAACTTTAATTGACTTCAAATAAAATAACAAATGGACTGAAACAATTAGTTGCTTAATTTTTTTAACTATACTTATTCTAGAACTCTTTGAACTACTATATAACTATAACACTATTCACTAATTAATAATTAAATTATTTGGTGAAAATAAATTGATGCTTATTAAAATAAACATTAAAAAAAAACACAAAGAAAACTAAAATTAAACCTTAATCAAACTCAAGTTATGTAAGAAAGGGGGTAATCAAGTGGACCGCTTCACTATTTAAGAATTTATTTATAAATAAGTCAAATTGTTTGACCTAAACTTTTTTTCTTTTTTCCTTTTTGTTTTTTGTTTTTTGTTTTTTTTTCCCTTTCCAAAAGACCAGGTATAGCCGGTAGCTTTCAACGTGCAACTATCAGATTTTGAATTATAATCGAACGGCCAGGAAATGTTCACAGAGTTGACCAAGACTTTTAAGAATCTCACCACGCGTCAAAAGCATTAATAATCGTTCAAAATTAGATTGTGTGGAAATAACTAAGCGAGGGAATACTTTATATATTAATATTATTATTAATTGAGGAATTAAATTACTTATTTAATTAATTAACATTTATTAAATATTAATTAGCAGTTTATCGATTATAGAAAACATCGTGTTGAGCACTAAAATAAGGTGGGTTTGGTTATTATTTTGAGAATATATTTTCGATTTTTAGAATAGAAAAAATAATTAATTAATATATTTAGTTATGGTTTTTTTTTTTTTTGGTATTATAATTTTATGAAAATTGTTTTGTAAAAGTAAGTATAACAAAGTTTTACGATAATATATTTAAAATATTTTTCTTATTTTAAGATAATAATTTCTACATATTTTTAAAAAACAAATTAAGAAAAAAAAAATTAAAAATATAAAATCTAATATATTTATTTATTTTTAATTAAATTATAATATAATATATTTTAAAATACAACATACATTTAATAATAGTTTGAAATTCTTGTAAAGAAAATAAATAATGGGGTATTGAATTCAAGAGATAAAATAGAAGGAAATGGAAACCACAAAAAGGGAGACAATCAAAAGCTAGTCAACGGAAAATGTGTGTTGATTAGATATACCAATTCTTGGTCAAAAGTCAAAAGTCAAAAGTCAAAAGTCGTGCCAATTTGAAACAAGATTTGTTTTTTCGAAAGAGTTTTTTTTATATATTATATTGAGTAATTATTACATCGAGGAAGACTGGTAATAATAATGAAATATTATAAAATATATTTATATTCTTTCATTTTTCTTTTAAGTAAAGTGAGCTTGAAATTGAAAATGCATGTGTTTTGATAATATTGATATGAAATTATGATAAACATAGGGAATGTGCATATAAATAAGTAGTATAAATTAGTGGCCATATGCAAAAGTATGATACTTTATTTAGCGGCAATCCTAAGGTCACAATTATATGTTGTTAAATAATAAAAAAAAAAGTCGATATCATACTCGATTTTACTAAATTCAATCTAGCGATAAGTTTATTATGATGTCATTTGTTTGCCGCTCATATGTGCTTTAAAATATAGTTTAGTGACACTTTTCGTATTCTAAGTAACATTTTTGCAATGCTGCTAAACTGCATTTTTTTTTAGGGAAGAGAGAGAGATTTTGAGATAGCAGATGTAATAACAGTTTGGTAATGATAGTGATTAGGTAAATAAAAAATAAAGTGAACAATTGAACATGAGAAAGAGTAATAGAAAATATAATATTTTTACATCAATCGTGGAAGTTAGTAGCAACGGCGGTGAAAAAGGATAATGGTGGTCGATAGACTTAAAAGAAAAAAAAAATTAAAGAAAGAGAAATATTAAAGTGGATTAAAAATTTAAATTTAATCAAATTTAATATTTTAATAATATCATATGACTATTCAATTTTATATTTAATGACATAAATAATGTATTATAATCTAATCTTAATATTAAGTATTTAATATAATTTAATAATATTTTAAATATTTATTATAATTTATATTAAATTTTGAACATATATCCTAATTTTTCAAAATTGTTAATAGTAATAACGAACCCCGAATTTTGATAGACAAAGTATATCCTAATTTATATTACTACTTAAAGTCAATATTAGTTTTTGAAAAAGCAGTTCGATTAAATTAATACAAAAATGTAAACTATCATAAAACCTATTATTTAATTAAATACAATAATCAAAAGCTAAATTTATCTCCACACTTTAATAAAATAAACATTATTTAAAATCATCTAACAATCCTTCATTTATTTTAAAAAATTTTGATGCTACATAAATGTAAATACCTTTAGGGTTAGAACTTACATAGTGTAAAACTCTTGAAGTTACATTGGTATTCCGATAGACTTAGTGGTCTTGAACTAGAAAACCTTGATTAACATAATTGGAAAATCCGCACATACCATCGTAATTACCTTTTTTCAATACTAAGCCGTGCATTGATGGACATACATGTTTCACATAGATAGAGTTCTTGTAGATGCTCGTAGAGATAACTATACCATTTATATGAATTCATTAAGAACAAAGTTCAACCTCAAATATTCATTACAGGAACATAGAACTTACCAAATAGTTTTTAGTTGATCACCCCTTATTTTTCCCCTTGGACCTAGAGCTTGAAAATTATAGGTTTAGGTAGAGTTACCATTATTTGATGATATGAATTAACTACTTTCAGACCCATCTTCAAATATATTTTACGTATTAGATCCTTATTAAGGCATTTTGTCAAAGGATTTGCCAAATTTATACGCGATCGAATGTAATCCACTAACAGCATGAAGATGAATAGCCGTACCCAAAATTAGAGCCATCTTTGTTGTTTTGTCATGACCCACAAAATTGAGAGGTTCAACCAAAGTGGTTGGGTGAGTGCGTCGAGCTTGGGTTGCTGTGCTAGGAACATCGAGAAGAGGAGTTACTAGAAGGGTTGGATCTAGTCGATCTATTTATGGCGGAGAAGCCGTTGCGGCATGGGTTGCTGGTGGTTAAATTAACAAAGGTAGCAGAATGGTTTAAGGAGAGATTTTGTTCCCAAGTGAGATTCGAAACTGAGAAGATGACCATATAACTCTTGGAGGTTTATTGGTTGGGATCAAGTGGTGATCGTAAGGACCAGTGGGTCATAATTGGAGCCAAGGCCACTGAGGATATATGTAATTAGATCAATTTTAGGGATATGACTTCTGAGGGTTGTGAGTGAATCTACTTAGGATTTCATGAACTGAAAGTATTCAGATATGCTCTTGTTTCCCTTTTTGGATGTGATAAGGACACCATGAATAAGTTAAGAGTGTGCCTATGAATGAGTAGAAAACATGTTAGATAAAGCAGTTTAAACAGAACGAGAAGTATTGAGGCCAACAACCAATGAGAGGACATCCAAGGAAATGGATGCGTTAAGGCAATTCAAAATCAGATGATCTTGTTGAAGCCAATGATCATAGGCAAGATTCGGGATGGACGATTGATCTAATGTGGATAGAGACTTGGGTGGTTCAGATATTGAACCATCAATATATCTAAGAAGCTTCAGACCGAAAATGTAAGGTTTGATATGGAAAAGCCATAAAAAGTTCCTCAAATCAAGATAATTACCAACGACTACCAATTTACCTTAATTAAATCTTTTCCATACATAAGCTAGGGTTCTCTTTTATGTTATTGTTTATTCATCTACTATATATATAGTGTAAAACTACTCAACACAGTAGTCAGTAATATACAACTCTATTTTCCTTTTTTTTTTTACTTGGTATCAGAGCGTAAAAAGTAAATACTTCACATTTTTTTCCATGGCAAACATAACTTCCACTATACCCTCCTCCAAAATTTATCATGCTCTCATTCATCTTCCATAAGTGAGAAGTCACTACCAATTGTAACTAACATGATGTCAAAGTATGAAATCCGGTACTCAAGGAAACCATGGTGTCTCATGTGTGAGAATCACATATAAAATAGTTAATAGATAATTCTTATTAATAATCAGTCTTAATTACCATTAAGAATGATCTAAGTTTCATGTTCAATGCCCTTAATCTCTACTAAGAGCAGTCGCAATCATCATGGTGTTTCATCAACACCACTGGCTGCGAGATCGACCACCTAACAATTAGGTGATGAACTACATGATTGTCTATCAAGATCAATCGATGTCAATTCTCGAGATCATATGACAATGAACCGTTTATATCTTAGAGCTTTTAGCGACTCAAGTCTTTACTAAAATGATCTCTATAATGGTCTCTAGATATTAGACTTTATCATAATATGCATTAATCGAATATATAATATTAATACCAACAAAATTAATAAACATGATAAATAATTAATGACTTTCATTAATGACAATAGATAATATTTTACTAATATCCACACAAAAATATTATTACATAATATTTTCTCTATCGAGCATATACTTTCAATCTTCTACTTAAACTAAAAAAAATCATTTTTAAATATAATTCTCATCTTCACACTTGCCTCGTGTTACTGAGCCGGCTCAGAATAATAATTTAAATCCTTTTTTTTCACAATTCACTAATACTTCCGTTTTTTTGCACGATTCTTTAGAAAATCACGCCTTATCTCCTCCTTCGACCCACACAACCACTACATACATATGTTAGAAGAAAATCGGCCCGAACCATTTCCCATGCTGCCACTACATCACAGCCCAATCATTCCGACCCTCTAGCCCATCCATCCACTTCACTCCACTCAACCTCTTAATTTATCACCCACGGTCAACCTCTTTTAATCTGAATCTCAAGCCCAACCTAATGATTTTTCCTCTTTGTAGGTTTCTGCAAAATGGCCTACCACTCGAAATCAACTCATAGTAGCCCCACGCGCTCCAAATCATCCTTCCACAAATCCCATCGGCAAACCTTCATCAACAACTCATCCACGGCAAACCACTCATCTACAAAATAACATTCATCAACCTAAAATTCGAATTGATGGTCAAGCAAACGCCATGACTCTCTCACCTCATGAATCGAAGCCTTTCTGTGTCTCTGTAGCGATTAAAAATCAGAAATGGCCGTGCGCCATGAATCAAGAATTCAATGGGCTTCTTCATAACTGCACTTAAGATCTTGTATCTCCACCACATAATGTCAATCTCGTGTGTTGCCGTTGGATTTTCCGAATCAAATGAAAGGCGGACAGATCTCTTGATCATTACAAAGCATATCTTGTCACTAAAGGACATCATCGACAATCCACTCTTGATTATCAAGAAACATTCAAACTAATTATTAAACCAAAAATCTATTTGTCTCATTCTCTTGATCACAGTTTCTTGTTGTTGGCCGATTAGACAGCTTGATATTCAAAACACATTTCTCTATGATGATCTTGAAGAAGCTATATATATGATACAACCTCCCAGTTTCATTCCTCAGATTATCTTCACCATCTATCCCACCTTCCCACCTTCGCAAGTCACTTTACGGACTAAAACAATCTCCCCATGCTTGGTTGAGCAAATTAAGCTCATCTCTACTATGTCTCATCTTCATTGTATCAAAAGCTGACACTTCTCTTTTCATTTTACATGTGGGTTCTCATTAGGTTATGATTTTATCCATATCATAATCAATGGCTCTTCCACTCCAATCATCCATCAACTCATCAATCAACTTCAACAAGTGTTTGCCTTTAAGGACATGGGTCCTCTTCACTTTTTCCTTGGCATCAAAGCTTCTCGAATGACATCAAGGCTGCACTTGTCATAGCAACCCTATATTTCTAATCGGTTGCATGGAACCAACATGCACTCTTCTAAATCGATTTGGAGTCCCATGTCAACTCCCTTAGAAGTGTGCCTATTGGTTCTATTTTCCTTTTTTTTACTTGGTAATTGTCTTGATTGTATAGAACCAATATGCACATTTCGAAACTCTCTTAAATTATCACGTTTTATAAAGATTCTATTAAACTATGCAAAAGTTAGATTTAGCTCTCCTCATATGTCGTTAAGAATATTTTTAACCTTAAATTAATTATTTTTATATTTTTAACTTCAAAATTTTATTCTCTCTTTAACCTACTTTATTATTTTAAATCAATTTTCATCAATCCACCCTTGCCATTAACTCCAAGTCCTCCACCAACCTCTCTACCACTTCTGCCTTTGATCATCATTGCCATAAATAATTTAAAATTATAAATTTGACCTACCTTCATACCTAACTTATATGTTTACATTTGCAATCTTTACTTTTTAAATTATTTTTCATTTATTCACTACTAAAACAACTTACTCCACTTTCCTGAGAGGATAAAACCAGAGCAAGATGACATTGTTGATGTTCTTCTAGGAATAGAGAAGGAACAAGCTCAACTTGGTCCATTCTTGACCTACCAAATTCCTTAATGTAGTGTTATGTTTTAAGTACTACGTTAAGTTATCATGTAATTTATAGAATTTTACAGTGATATGTGATCAATGCTCGCGACATATTCGTGGGTGGAATTGACACTGTTGCAGTATTATAGGAATAGAGAAGGAACAAGGTCAACTTGGTCCATTCCTGACCTACCAAATTCCTTAATGTAGTGTTGTGTTTTAAGTACTACGTTAAGTTATCATGTAATTTATAGAAATTTACATTGATATGTGATCAATGCTCGCGACATATTCGTGGGTGGAATTGACACTGGTGCAGTATTCTAGGCATGGGTAAGTCAGAGCTTGCAAGAAATCCGAGGGGTGATGAAGAAAGCACAAGAAGATAGAAATCTTACGGGTATAGGAAGAGTCGCTGAAAATGAAACCGAGCAACTTCTCTGCCTCAAAACCATAATTGAAGAAATCTTGCGGGTAAATTGTACCGTCCAGCTCCGTTGTTTGCCTCCGAGAGAAACCATGTCTCACTTCAGGTTACAAGGCAATGACATCACACCGGAAACATTGACTCACGTGAATGTTTGGGGAATCAGCTGAGATCCCAAGTATTGGAAGAATCCTGAAGAATTTTCTCCAGAGAGATTTGAAGATTGCTCGGCTGAGTTTATAGGGCAACATTTTGAATTCTTGCCATTTGGAGGTGGGGGAAGAATTTTCCCCGGGATGCACTTGACGACAACAATTGAACTTGTTCTGGTAACTTTGATATCCTATTTTGATCGGAAATTGCCTAATGCGATCGAGCCTGGGGCTGGGGGCTGAACATGGAATAGACAATGGATGGTCTCGGCACCTTACTTCCTAGGAGAGAACCTCTTGAGCTTGTGCCTGTCGCACCATATCGAGATGAAGAGTGTGACTAGATATATGAGAGACCTATACCTTGATTATGCAATGTGCATGCTACACGGTAAGTGAAGAATAAACTTGAAGATTTGTCCACATTTTAAGCAATGTATTTTTACAGTTAAAATGTGTTGTACTAATGTTTGGACATTTTCAATCTAAATTTTGTCAAGTACTTCGAATCATCCAAACTCTAAAGGCTCAACAAAAGAGAGAACCAATATCCTAGACAATCCATAAGATTCACATTTCATGAACATTAAGCGCACCCATTGATTCAAGCAGGAACTGTTTAGACATCACCTGCAATCTCCAATATTTCCTCTTTACTTACGATGAGCTTCAATATCTGACATTAATTTAGGTCCCTTGCTTTTCTTTTGCTGATATTTGGCATATGAATACCAGATACCACCGGCTGTGTTGATAACCAAGCCCATCACGTTCAAAACTCGCACTTTCACTCCACCAAGTAATACAAAGCCAAGGGTCTGAGAAGCAAAGAAAGATGGGTTTTAATTTCAAAGTTGAGACTTAATTAGCTGTTTGAAAGCAATAGGAGCTTAAGTGATTTGTATCCATACTGTTGATCCAACGCCTTTGAGAACTCCAACAATAGTTGTGGTGAGAGCAGAGTTGACTATGGTACATAGGAACATTGTGTAGTTAAGAATTATGCCCATCACTAACGAAAGTAGGAAGATAACCAAAAAGGAGAATGAACTACTCTGCAAATAAAAAGGAATTCCAAGCTAGATGTCATGTACTTGTTTAGTACACATTGATGTAATATGGTGAAAGATTGCAGGTAGTAGCTTTTCCAAGAATCTAGAAAATATGCTAATTGAGTTCAGAGCATAGAAGGGTCAAGATGCTAACCTTTACAAAGAACAATGACAAAGAACCTGGAAACTCCCCTGTAACGATGATTAGAAATAATAAAAATGGAAGAGACAAAAAGCTGTTATAAAACATGATTTCTAGTGATGAAAGTCCATCCTCTACACCCGACTTCTCTACCAACACAAGGTACATGGTCTGCATTTGAAAAGAAGCAATTAAACATCATCAGTAAAGTACACAATTACAAACCTCAGGCAGTGAATCTATTATATCCAGGCATCAATGAGAAAATTTCAAAACCCACCTGGAAGAATACAGAAGTAAGACCCATGGTATAGCCAAAAAGGTCAAAGGAAAAATCTCCAAGAGCTGCTATGACAACCCCAGCAGCAGTCAATAGTACTGAAAGGCTAACCTACAAGTTTCACCATTTCACCATAATTCAGCCAATCGTTATTAAACTGTACTAATAGTATATAAACTTAACAAAAAGATTGACGGTAGTGTACCTGTATGGTCGGCCACCCCTTTCCTAAACAGAGACCCGCTATCAAAACAGCAAGAGGTGTGAGTCTCTTAATTGCAATGTACATTGGGATGTTTACCCCTTTCAAACTAGCCAGAGCAAAAGCCACATTAGCATTGTAGAACAGAGAGACGGGCAGAATCTTTTTAGCCGTAGACATATCAACCCCCCTGGCTTTCGTGTATCCCATTCTTCGGCCAAAGTGAATAAGCACGGTGGAAGCAAATTGCTAAGACAGACGAAATAAATCCAAATCAAAAGTATTATACAAAATTGTCGCCCTAGTAGTATAAAAAAAAATTCCATATACCTGTAAAGTGAGAAGTGTCATTGAGTGTGAGTATTGCATAAGTACGGCCTTATTTAGGAAAACCATAACCATTGAAGCAACTCCATAAGACAAAGCCGCAGAGAGGCTACATGCCATGCCAGTATAAGATCACTGATCTTGTTAACTAATTCGTTACGAATTGAGAAAGAAATACAGTAGGAATAGTTCCGTAAAACCTGTAGACGATTAAAATTTTTTAAATAGATAGGGCAGGGTGAATTGACGAACCTCAAAAACGGAGTAGCTTCAAGATCAGTACGATTATCCATGGCGGACCAGGAGCTCGAACAGTCACTCTGCCTTCAAGCTCAAATCCGTGCTTTCAGCAAGAATTTCAGTAACAATAACCTCCAAAAACACAGCAACAGATGGAAAATGTATCAAAATCCACAGTTCCACCAGCAAAAAGTTTAAACGGAAAAATATCAGAGAGAAATACAGAAACGAGAATCAATGAATCAGATACCAGAAAATGGATGAATGAATCACATTATACTCGCGGGATAGAGAAGAAGAGATTGGAAAGTGTGAGTTTAAAGAATGTGGATGTCGTAAGATCTGGTAATTATTAGGGGACATAAAGAAATAAAAATAAAAATAAAATAATGGAGAAAATGAACAGCTGGCGCGAGATGCGTGTTACTTTTTTTTTAATTACAGTGCAAGTCACAAAATATATTAAGACTATTGACTAAGTTAGAGCTGATAAAATGAGCTGCTCGGGTCGGGTCGGGCGTGTATTGAGCTTCTTATTATTTAGAGTTATTAGATTGGATCAGCTCTTTAAAAAAATAATAAGCTGGGCTTAGACGAGCTCTTTTGATAAAACTATATTCGAGCTCGGCTTGAAAAATTTGTTGGATTTATCTCGAATTCGACCAGGTTTATGGGAACTGGTTCAAAATGAGTTGAACTTATAAGTTTATCTGTTTTTAAAATATAAAATTTAATAAATAAATTTTTAACTAAATAAAATTTTTATTATATAATAATAAAAAATATATAGATTCTTTGAGTGTGGGAGATGAAATTTAAAAATTATTATATATGGATAAAATAAATGAAAAAAATGAAAAAAAAAATAAACAAACAAAATTTGAAATTTAAAGAACTTAAACAGGGCCAAATGGACCGGGTCGGACTATGTACGGCTATATTAAAAAGTCCAACCCATTTTAATAGCTCGAGATTAAAAACAAACCTTTTTGTTTTCAAAATAAAGTCAAAAAATGCATGTAGCAAAATTAACAGTTGCATAACAAATTTGATCTGCATCGTCCAATGAAATGAGATGTTTAGTTAAATGATTTTATGGTAAATAGCTTTTTCTTTTTTAAATAACGTAATTTTGTTTATGACAGATAATCTTGTTTCTTATATCATTTATTTAGTATTTAATAAATAAATAAAAATATAAGCACACTTATACTCTCATATCTACCAATTTCCTCCATCCTAAAAAACGCCTCAACATGTGTTATTTAAAAAAGACCGCACAGCCTAACATAAATGCACCACCCAAAATTACTGCCACTCTCATTTCTGAACCCACATCCACATTTGATATTTAAAATCATAAATATATATATATATAACTAAAATTCGGTATAAGAATTTCAAATTAAAATTTGGATTGGTTCTAATTCGTGATCATGATTTTGGATTGGTTCTAGCCATGATATTTTTCAAGCAATTATGGACCGATTCTAGATATTATAAAAGTATACTCTTAGAGTTTTTCACAAAGTTCAGGAACACCACAATCGGAGTTAAATAACTCAAAATAATTTTTTTTGAAGTTGACTGAATAATTTCAGTTTAGGAACTTTTGGTTTAAGATAGTCATTTGGAATTTTGATCTAACAACATTATTATAAAATGATTAAAACATATATATTATAAACATAGACCCTTAGAGATTTCCATAAAATGTAGGAATATTTCAATTAAAGTTATATAAGCTGTTATAAGAAATTTTAAAGTTGACTGAATAATTTTGGTCTAGGATTTCAGTTCAAGACAATAATTTCAGGCCATAACTTTCGGTCTAACAAATATATATATCATAAAAATATACTTTTAAAACTTTCCATAGAGTTTAGAAACACTTCAATCAGAATTATATAAGTCGAGATAAAATTTTTTAAGGTTGACTGAATAATTTTAGTCTAGGATTTTGGTCCAGAATATTTCGGACCACAAATTTCGATCAAACAATCACATTTTAAAACTTCTTATATATATCATAAAAATAGTCTCTTATACATTTCCATAAAGTTAAGGAACAGTTCAATCAGAGTACATAAACTGAGATAAAAAAATTTCAAGTTCAATGAATAATATTGGTTCGAGAACTTCAGTCTAACAAATCAGATGCAAGTTTGGTGTATAGTTTAGGGTTTAGGACTATGGTTTAGATATTATATTTTTAAGTCTACAAATTCTACCGTGAATCCTAAAGCCTGAATCATATACATCGAACCCTAAACCTTAACGATTTCACCATAAACTCCATATCATAGACCATAAACTCTAAACCTAAAACTTAAACCCTAAAAACTAAACCATACACAATAAATCAAAGACCATAGACCATACATCTTAAGCTATACACATTAAACCCTAGACCTCAAACACTAACCATAAATCACTAGGATTTAGGGCTCGAGGTTTACAGTTGAGGCTTTAAAATTTGGGATTTAGGATTTATAGACTAAAAAAATATAATATTTTAAACCCTAAACTATACACCTTAAACCCTAAATCCTAAACCATAAACCTTAAACCCTAAAACCTAAACCATAAACCCTAAATCATAACCTTAAATCCTAAACTTAAACTCTAAACCCTAAATCCAAAACCCAAAACCTTAAACTTAAATAGTAAAGCCTAAATTCTAAACCCTAAACATACACTTTATATCTTAACCATAACTCTAACCTTAAATCCTATACCCTAAACCATAAACTTAAACCCTAATTTAAGTTTAAGATTTTGGGGTCCAAAAATCTTAAACTTAAACTATGAACCTTAATCCCTTAACATACTACTTAAACCCTAACACTAACCCTAAGCACTAAACCCTAAATTATTCAAGAAACTTAAATATATCAACTTTAAGAATTTTTATTTCAACATATAACTCCGATTGTGGTGTACTTTGAGAAATCTCTAAAAATCTATTTTTACGATATATTTTGTTTTATAATTTCAAAATATCGTTGTTGTACCAAAAGTCAAGGTCTGAAATTATTGTTCTCGACTGAAATCCTATACCGAAATTATTCAATCAGCTTCAAGAATTTTTATCTTGACTTATATAATTTCGATTGAGGTATTCCTGAACTCTATAGAAAGCTCTAAAGATCTATTTTTATGATATAAGTTTTTTTATTATTTTATAATATCATTGTTGGACCTAAATTCCAAATTATTATCCTAGATTGAAATTCTTGGACCAAAATTATTCAGTCAACTTCAAGAATTTTTGTCTTGGGTTATATAATTTTGATTGATGTGTTCAAGAACTCTATGAAAATCTATAAGAGTCTATTTTTTTAAAATATATATATAAGAACATGAAACCTGTTCTAAATGGCATTAAGAAAAATTGATTGTATGTTCGGTATGGTTTTTATTTTCACTCTAATACATATATTGTTTTGATCTTTGCCAATACTATTAAGACAGATACTTGACACTTAAGATTAGGCCATATGAGTGAGAAAGGTATAACAGCCTTATGTAAATAAGGATTGCTTAAAACTGTTT
Organism: Coriaria nepalensis; assembly: GCA_027186245.1. Lineage (NCBI taxonomy): Eukaryota > Viridiplantae > Streptophyta > Magnoliopsida > Cucurbitales > Coriariaceae > Coriaria > Coriaria nepalensis. The sequence goes on along the minus strand of CP114500.1, from coordinate 3,772,905 downwards.
AGAATATTTCCATTATGATTTGTGCGGACTTGAGAAGGTAGCTTCACATGATGGGAACATATTCTTCTTATCAATTTTTGATGATTTTTCTAGGATGGTATGGGTATATATGCTTATGTCTAAGGATTAAACCTTAGAAAAGCTTAAGACATGGAAATATCTAGTAGAGAAAAGCTTGATAATGGTCTAGAATTTTATAACCCTATATTTGATAGTTTCTGTAAAGGGATACTTAGACATGGAAATATCTGGTAGAGAATCAAATAGAAAGAAAAGTTAAGACTTTTAGGATTGATAATGGCCTAGAATTCTATAACCCTATATTTGATTATTTCTGTAAAAAGATACTTAGACATAGGACAATCATAAAAACTCCACAATAAATGGGGTAGTTGAAAGAATAAATAGGACACTTTTAAAAAAAGTAAGATGCCAATTATTTACTCCTGGGTTGCTTAAGACTTTCTAGGGAGAAGTTATAAAATATGCAGCCTACATTGTGAATAGAAAATCCTTCCAATGTGTTAAATCTAATCTATCCTCTTGAAAAATTGCATAATAGAAAACATAATCTAAATCACTTAAGAGTTTTTGGTTATCTTGAATATGCACATGAGTCAGATGAGAAATTAACCCTAGGTCCCAAAAATATATCTTCCTAGGATATGAAGAAGGAACCACCATAGGCTATGGGATAGAGAGACAGTGAATGTTAGAATAATAATAAGTAGAAATGTAATCTTTAGAGAATGTAATTTTCCTTGTAAGAGAACTAACATTTGTACAAGTACATCTAGTGATGTTTCTACATCACAAACTGCAAATGAGGATACTCACATTGAAATGGAGCATGCAACCGTTGCAAGTCCATCTGGACAGCAACGGGAGGGCAACCCTCATTCCACTTGATACCTATGAAGGAGGAGAATTTGATGCAACTCAGGTCTTAGAACTCTCTAATCATTATAATATATCTGATTATCAGCTAATCAGAGATAGAGGTAAAAGAGAGGTTATCCCTAATCCCAAGTTTTATATGTTGATTTAATATATATTGTTTTGATTGCTTACTTAGATGTGCAAGGTGTTGAGCCTACAAATTATAAAATATCAATGAGCTCTAAAGAGAGTAAGGAGTGGCTTTTAGCCATTCAAGAAGAGATGAAATCTTTGTGGGTGAATGATACATGAACTTTAGTTCCAAGGCCTCTAAACTGTAAGTTGAAGGAAATATTTCTCTTAGAGAACCTGTTAGATTTAAGGCTAGATTAGTGGCAAATGGTTTTACCTAAAGAGAGGGAATTGATTATTAGGAAATTTTCTCTTCAGTGGTAAATTTCAAAACTATAAGAATGATGTTATCTATTGCCGCTTATTTTGATCTTGAGCTGGAATAATTAGATGTAAAAACTGCTTTTCTACATGGTGAACTAGAATAGACTATTTACATGAACCAAGCAATAGGATTTATAGATAATAAACATCCTGGTTATGTATGTTTACTTAATAAATCACTTTATGGTTTTAACAGTTACCTAGATAATATTATAAAAGGTTTGATGCTTATGTGACAAAAATAAGTTTTGTCAGGAGTAAGTTTAATACATATTTTTGTTTTTATTTGCTTGATTTTGAACCTATTTATCTTTTATTGTATGTTGATGATATGTTATTGTTAAGTAAGTCAATAACTAAGATTAAAAACTTAAAAATAAAACTAGGTTTAGAGTTTGTCATGAAAGAATTAGGAAATGAAAACTGAATAAAGTAGCATCTAGATTTGGAATGACAAATAGTAAGTCAGTAAGTCTATAAGTCATCCTCTAGCTACTCACTTTATATTGAGTAAGCAATAATCTCCTGAAAATAAATCTGATTTGTTGAAAATGAAGAATATACCTTACTTAAATGTCATTGGTTGTGTGATGTATTCCATGATAAGTACACGCTTAGTTATATCATTTGCAATCTCTTCACTGAAGATGTTTATGTCTAATCCTGGATTGGATCATTAGGTAGCCCTAAAGTGGCTGCTCAGATATCTAAATTGTACTACTAATGTTGGTTTGAATTTTAAAAAATGGTCTCTAGTTAGTTTTGTGGACTTAGATTTCGTGGGCGATCATGATTCTCGCAAATCAACAAGTTATTAGTTTCTACTTTGAGGAAACTATATAAGCTGAAAATCTCAATTGCAACCTTTAGTTACCTTTTCATCTACCGAGGCTGAATATATAGCCTTGACTGATGCTTTCAAAGAGGCAGTCTGGTTACAAGGGATTCTTAATGAAATTGGTATGCTTAAGGAGTGTTACACTATCTATTCGGATAGCCAAGGTGTAATACATATAAGCCAGAATCTAGTTCATCATGAATGAACAAAATACGTGGTTGTGAAATATCATTTTGTACGAGATAGTATTGCTACTAGTATTGTGAAAGTTTTTAAAGTTCTTACTGAAGAAAATCCAGCAGAGATGGGAACTAAAATCATTACAGTTAGCAAGTTCAATCACTGTTTGGATTTGTTACATTTTGAGTAATCTAATTACTCAATACTTAGCTATGAGGGATGGTTTATTTGACGAAGGTCATAAACACTATGAGCATCAGTACGGAAGGGTAAATTGTGCCTCAAGATGGAGTTTGTTAGTTTTTTAGTGAGGCCCAATTAGGAGGTATGGTCCAATCCATTCGGATTCGTGGCTAAGCCTCCATTGGGCCAAATCGAGTCCAACAAACATATGTCGAGTCACATTAAACCGGAAGTATATATAGTCATAATCCGGTTTTGTAAAATAGTGGTTCTCATTTTCTTTCTTCTCGTGTTCTCTAAGTTATGAGCGATTATTCTCTCTCTCTCACGCGATTAGGGTTTGTTTGATTTCTTTATGATTGTTTGATCTCTGGTATGATCTTTGTTCTTCTGATTGTTAGAAAAGTTTTGTGACTCTTTTCTTGTGAAAACTGTAACTTTTTTTTTTTTAAAGGTTTATATCTGAAACTTATATTTTTGTTTGAAATCATATGTAAATATGAGAAATTGTATATGAGACTCTATCATAATACTATTAGCTTTCTGAAGAATTTTTCGGAGCCCGTAGAGTAAGCTTTGCCGAACCACGTAAAAACTTTTTTGTTCCTTTTATCTTTTTGCAAGATAACATCTTAATGATTTTTGATCAAGTCAAAATTAATATCTTGGTCAAAGACCCCTATTCTCTTTTTTACCTCTCCTGAAATCCACTTAATTTATAAGTGAGTGGCCAAAATTTATACTTAACCCGGTTGCCTCACATTCAACAGGTTAGGTTACCGAACTGGGTTATGGGCCGTTGGCTTCACAATTAATATTCTCCACCTGAAGCCAACACTTTTATACTTAACCCATAATTCTATGATATTCAGTTAATTCGTCCTACCATCATTGCTCGATAGAGTAACGATTACTCTATATGTAACACATTTAAGCAATGCCTAAATTTAGTTACAGTTACTACCTTGTACCCATGTTCGTCAGATTTTTCTCAATTGGAACCTTTGAAACTGTTATCTCTCTTGAAGAAATCAACTCTTGAACATAATGAAATTTCACATCCACATACTTTCTCTCGTGACAGACTAGATTCTTACTCGAGTGTAGAGCACTTTGACTGTCGGAGTAGACCGCACAAATCCTCATCAAATTCAAACTTGATTCTTTCAACAACCCTTGTAGCCATACAACTTCCTTGATGGCATCTATCATTGTAACATACTCCACTTCGGTAGATGACAATGCGACCAATGGTTATAATTACGTCTTCTAACTAATTTAATTCCCGCCTAGAAGAAAGTAATATGAAGTGGTTGATTTTCAAGAGTCTCGATCACTTGCAAAATCCAAATCTACAAAATCAACAATCCAAATAAGTAGTCCAATTACAAAAATTCAAACATGTACTAAGTGTGCTATTAAGATACCTCAATAATAACTTTAATGAAACCTAATTCTCATGACTGGGATTTGCATGAATCTACTCAAAAGAGAGATTCTAAAAGACAAATATGGTGGTACTGTGCTGGAGTACATAACTGAACCTCTATCATTTGAATATGGTATATTTTCCATTTAATCAATTCTGATTTAAACTCTGGATATTGGATTTTACCAACAAAAAAAAAAAGGCTTGTCGAAGGTAGACTAATTGGTTTACAACTCTGACCGTTATTTTGAAACAACTTTCATTAAGTAATTTTTCTGCTACAACCTAATTGATAAGATTTACCGATCTCTTATATTTCCATGCCAAGTATTTTCTTAAAACTTCATAAATCTTTCATGTCAAACTCATAATTTAATTTCTTTTTAAATTCAATTAACATAGATTTAGATTTAATAATTAAGAGTATATCATTAACATAAATTATGATCATCCTCAACTTCTAACATATCATCCGGAGGGTCTATCATCTCAGCTTGTGTGCCTTCACACTACGGTCCAATTCAGAGAGCAGTGTTTTCACACTCCACCTCAATGAAAGAACCCTCAAGGGCATTAGAGATTGATGGAATATCAATTGGGTACTTGCAAAAGAGTTAGTAAATTTGCATGGGAACAAATTTTCATTAAAGATCACATCTCTACTAATAATTACTCTAATGCCAACAAATTCCCTATCCCACAACCTATACTCTTTATTGCCCTCCTTATATCCCAAGAAGACATATTTTTTAAACCTAGTGTTAATTTTTCTATCAGTTTTGTGTGCATAGACAACACACCCAAAAACTCGTAAATAATCTCAAACGAGTTTCCTACAAGTCCATTTTTCTTTCAGATACTTAAAGTTTATGGCACTTGATGGACTTCTATTGACTAAGTATGTTACAGTATTAGTAACCCAGAAGTAAACATAAGATATCTAACCTTTTCTAGTAATATCCTATTCATTCTTTCAGCAACTTCATTTTGTTGTGGCATTTTAACCATGATTCTATGTCTTAGAATACCTTGCTTAAATCATTAAACCTAATATTACAAAATTCTAGGTCATTGTTGCTTCTAAGTATTTTTATCTTCTTATCAATTAATTTGGTTGTCTACCAAAATTTTCCGTTCAATAAATCTATCTAAGGCCCCATCTTTACACGATTCTATCTTTAAGATTTAAAAAAAAATTAATTTTTTTAGTGAATTTTTTTTTTCAGAACAACCCCTTAACTTGTCTAAATTAATTTCATTTGCTTTTTCACATGATTATTTTTTCCTAAAATTTTCCCAAATAACCTCACAATTTATGGCTGCCACCCCTAGGCACCGCCATGAAAAATCTATCTGATTTCTTGAAAATAAAAAATGAAAACTAATATAATTTCTTTTGGAAAAAAATGGAAATTAGATCAAATTTCTCGCGAATAGACCTATTGAATCAGTTTAATTTTCATAAGAAACTGATCAGGTTTCTCATGAAAAAAAAAATTGATCTAATCGATCCGATTTCTTCGAGGAAAATCAATCGAGTCAATTTTGTTTCTTCGTACGTAGAAATTGGAATGAATCTTATCTAATTTCTTCACGCGAAGAACTAGAATGAAACTAATCAGATTATTTTGTAAACAAATGATATTAATTTAAATAAATTAATAAGTTAATTTAGAAATTAAAATTATTTTTTAATTTATAAATTGGATTCGGTCGCATTAAGTTGAGTTAATGATTTGAACGTGATCGTTGAAAAAAAAAATTTGAGGGTTCTAATTGATTATAATCTATGTGAGCTTTGAGTATTTATTATTATTATAAAAATGTTAGATAATTTAAGTTTCATTTTTAGTACTTATTATAGTTTTAAAATATTTAGAAAGTTAATTATAATTTATATAAAATTTTAGAATCAATCATAATTTTTCTAAATAAAGACAGATGTATTATTCTAGTTGTTCTTTAAAATAGATGGTGGACTAATTGTCGTAATCAAATCTTTAGTATAAAATATTGGGGAGGGTATATCCTAGTTTAATTTATAAAAAAAATTAAACCAAAAAAGGCACGCGTGGCTGCTTCTTAGTGGCTGTTGTTAGAAACTGACATGGTACGAGCGATACATGATGACACAGCCTGGTAAATTCACGTAACTATAGCCTCCACCTGACTTAGTATCGACATGTCGTCACCGCTCAACGACTGTTCATAAACCCCCCCAAAACCCCGATTTCCAAATTAGTAAGAAAAGTAACTAACTAAAAGCTCTGAAACCGAAGAGGAAAAAAGAATCAAGAAGATCAAGATCTCGTTTGCTATGGAATTACTGCGCCATTTTAGTACGATTACTTAAAGCTCTGTCAAGCAGTAGTTCACCGTAATAGAAGAAGGTTGGTCATGGAAAGGACAGATTGTGATCGTGGAAGAAGAGCTTCCACTTATGCATTGACGTTGGACGATCGTCAACGGATAAGAGAATCTCGTCGGCGAGCAATAGAACGAGAAGTGCGTAAATCTCAGCAGAAAGATAGTCCACGAAATCATACTCCTCAAATTCTTCCTCCTCCTCAAATTCTTCCACCTCCGCAATTCAGACCTCCTCAAATTCCTCTTCCTCCAGGAAATGATCCTCTCCAACATGGCGGCGCTCCTTCTCTTCCATATTTTCACCAAGGAATTCAACCTCCTACTCCACCGACGGATCTTCCGCTGGACTTAGATTTCCCAGGACACGTAAGCCTACCCGTTCTAAATCTTCCTCCTCTTCCAGATTTTCACCAAGAAACTCCACCTCATTGTCCGCTGATGGATCTTCTGCTGGACGTAGATTTACCAGGACAGTTAAATCTACCCGTTCTAGATCTTCCTTCTTTTCCAGCTTTTCACCAAGAAACTCCACCTCCTTCTCCGCCGTTGGTTAACTTGGATAACATGGATCTATGTAACTTTCCGGGGTATTACGATCCACCATTCGACGATCAGTCAACATCGACGACTTGCTTGAATCGTCTCTCTAATAATTCTCAACCAGCTTTTCCTTATAATAGTGTTGCGATGGATCAACTAAATAGCGTAATGCTTGAAATTCCTCCGTCTCCTCCGCCGTCGCAGCAGCCAGGTTTACCTCCCTTACCGCCGTACTACATTCAAACAAGCTACGATCAGTCAAGAACATCAACTTCTCTAAATCGTCTCTATCAATCTCTTCCTCATGAAGTCGCGACGGTGCTATATTCCCTGCTTGAACGTCTCAAAGTCACCGCTGATAATCGTAAATTACTTTTACTGTCCGAATCTTGGTTCGATCGTAAATCTGCTTTTGCTCCAACACTGGCTGAATCCATCAGAGACGAAATCCTCGCCACAGAAGACCCTATTCAGCAACTTAGTGTGTTCCTCCTAATCCATCACCTTCTTATCGTCGGGTACCATACGCACAACTAACTATATTCAGACGTTAACTCCGATTAATATAATTATTACATCTTTTTCTTTTTCTTTTTTTGGAAATTTTAATTTAATTACGTGGATTTCATTAATGACGTGGCAGAGCGAAGAAGAAAACTGTAATAAGTCAAACTCTTGCATTCAAATCGGTATTAGGTCCGATTCTGAGTAGCGTTTATTACAACCCTCTATCGAATCAGGGAAGTCGGCCACATTTGATGACTCTCCTGGATATTTGGGCTGACAGGGCGGTTTATGACAGGACCACAGTTGACAGACTAAGGGCCGAAATGATATCGCTAGGTGGACCCCATCTTAATCCAATAAATAACTCAGCTGCGACCTCATCGCATTCACTTCCAGGTATATACATACCCATTGATGTCTGTCATTTTATGTGACCGTTATATAGGATGATGTATTTGATTATTGATATATATAACAGGCGGTGTATTTCTTACACATGTAGGCTGGTCGCAGCAACCGAGTTCTTCCAATCCGATTTCTCGAAAGGGTAAGGGTAAAGAGGTGTATCGGCCCTCCTAAGAATATTTCTAATTCTTTAGGATATTAATACGAACGAGAGAAACGATCATAAGATAGGTAAGTAATAATTTTTGGATTTTGAGAGATGTAACGCGGTGTAACGGATTAGCAATTAGCAATTTTAGCATTCTTCTGTATATAAATTCAGATATAATGAAGATATGAGTTGTTATGTTCTTAATATTTCCTTAATCCTTAATCCTTAATGTTATATAATGAAGTGCTGCAAGAAGATTTTAGGTATAATCTTGCAAATTGTGCAAAAGTGGCATAGAATGGGAGTGCCACATGACAACATATAGAATGCCCAAGGAATGTGAAAGGCACCACGTGGTATCATGGCATGCCTACAAAATCAAAGAAGATCAAGTGAAATTAAGAAAGAAACAGGAGGGATGATGTTTTAGCAATGGGTCGAGTAATGGAAGAGTGTCTTGTTTTTCTATTTTGGGTAAATATTATTTACATTATTATTAATTATTTTTTTATTTTTATTTTTCCCTCAAGTGTCGGCAAGAGAGGTGAAAGTATCATAGCAAACTAACTAATATTAAGGTATCTAAAAAACTTAGAACTTAAAATACTTAGATCGATACTACTTGAAAACAATGTATTTAAATATTAATGAAAGTGCACTTAGATTACATGTATGATAGCTTGATATAGTTGATATATCAACATCTGATGATGTACATTCTCTCATGTTCCTCGTTAACTTTCTGTTTGGGTAGTAGCAATATCTCACTCTCTCTATTTTCAAATATTCCTTCGTAGACAAAATCAAACATAGTAAATAATATTTATTTAGAGCTTATACAAAAAAAAATATTTAGATGTTAATGATTTCAAACTTATGTTGAACCTGTTCCTTTATAACACAAAGCTCATGAACAGACATGTTAATCAACTTTTCTGCTTTCTTATCGAACAAAACAAAAATAGTTTTTCGACAGCTTCAACTTGTAAATTCTACATAATACCTATATAATTTAGTACAAATAAAATAGCACCTTTACTTTCACCTTGTATCATGCTTTTTATTCAATTAGCAAATATGAATCTCACTCTCTTTACCTTATTCTAGCTTAAGACCAAATTTTATTTAAGTAGTTGTAAATTAATTACCTTAGAGTAAGAAGCTCATGACTCTCTTTATTGTAATTCTCACAGAACAATTTTGATCCAAGCGGTCGTAAATTCCAATGACATGAGTTGTAGGCTATATAATACCATCTATTCTCCCTTTTTGATCACATGATGGTTGTTATGCAGAAATAGGTACTATCTTATATTTTAGAAGACCTAAACTTCTATTAGTATGACATCATTGGAGAAAGCTCAATGACAGAATATGCATTTTAGATGTTTTAATTTTTCATCTTATATCTTCATCCATTTCCTCTAATAAAGAAACAAGTTCCTTTGAAAAGTTCCTCTAATAAAATAGATTAAAACTCTATTTTAAATAAGATTTGAAAAGATTTAATTATATTAAAAATATTATTTGATGATCATATTTGAATTATTAATTCAATTAATTTAAAGAGTTTAAATTAATCAAAACTCCTAATGGAATTCTATAAATACATCTCATCCTAATTAAATTGGATACCTTTTTTTTTTTCAAAATGTTTTTTTCAGTAGAGATTTTTTTGAGAGAAAAATAGAAAGAAAACCTTGTCATCTCTACATGCCCACACATGTCCTATTATGTTGAGAATCGACTTGGAAGATCGTGGTATAAATCTCGACGATCGATTCGCGTAAGGCAAATGTATGACCTCCTCGTATAGATGTAGATTAATTTATATATATATATATATAAAGGATTGCAAAAATATTTTTATAAACTTTTTTGCTATACACTGGGACCGATTGTTCGCTTCCGCTACGTGGTTATGAACCGCCGATTTCCAATACAATTTTTAGTGGACGATTAGGTTAGGTATATTCCTCCTCTCTCCCTCTCTCTTTCTTCATAATTAGATTCTTAGATCTTATTTTTTGAACCATAATTTTTCGGATGCAATTTTTGCATAGCATACTTCTCTAGATCTTGGTGGTAGTTGGCCAGTTTAGATATCAGGGTCCATTTTTAAAAAATAGATTTTGTCCCAGATAGGCAAAGAACAACCAACTTATAGTAGTATCAGAGCTTTGGGTCGTGTTCCAAAAAGTTTAGGATTTTTTTTATTGATTTCCCCATGATTAGATTGTGCTTAGAATGTGATTTTCATGTGCTTTTGATGAAATAATCATGTCCTGGAATTTTATGAAATTGTGTCGGAATATGTCCGGGAGATGATATCTTGAAATCATGATCCAAAAAGGGATTTTTTGCTCATTGGAACAATCGGGTGCCGAAGCACTGCCGCCACCGTGCCCGCCGCCACGTGTTGGGGTGCATGTGGTAGCCACTGCCTCACGTCGGCAACAACATTGAGGTGGCTGCCACGACACCGATTGGTTTAGTGTGGGTCTTATTTTTTCCGATATTTATGTTGGGTGGGCTCCGTTTGATTTGATTGGGTTGAAATTGTGCCAAATGTGTTAAACATATTGTGCTTGATTTGGGCTGTATGATTCAAGAGATTATTCAATTTCAGAAAACCTGTATTTTTTGGAATATTAAAGTTATTGAAATTTAATATTTCTGATTTTACTTGAAAAAAAAACATATAAATTGAAAATGGTAATTGATTGTATATTCCATGAGATAGAATATGAATAATTGTAATTTTGAATGTTGATTCAAAATTTAGGTTTCATTTTAATATGTTAAAGTCTCTTGATTTAGAATGAGTTTTAAATTGGGAGAAGTTCTTCCGACCACAAAAATTTTCAATTCTTGAAAGAGTTTAAGATTTGAAATAATCATTAACACATAACCACATAAAGAGCATAAAGAGCATAATTCAAAGTTAGATAAATTGATTGACAATAAGCATGTATATGTGTGAAATTGATTGCTTAATTGAACATATAAATATCCTAAACATGACGGATGGTAGGAATTATAATATTGAATCTTATAATATTGAATAAGCATGTATAGAGTTTTGATGAGATCAAATAAAATAAAATCTCTTCTTGATTATATTAAACTTGTAAGCCATGTAAGAAAGTCTTGCATGGTGCCTTCCAAAGCATTACAGTTAATTTTGTATTAATTAATAATTTGATCGACTATGAATACATAGGGGTTGATGGTTAATTATTATGCAAGTAGTTGTTATATCACACAAACGTTTTAAGTTAAGCTTAACTAGTAAGATATAATTGGCTATGGACACATAGGACCATGTTCTTTTGAGGCATGAAAAGAGTTATATGATATATAAATATGAAAGTTGTTTTGTTACTTTGTATAGATATCATGATTGGTTACGGGCACATGATACCATAATATTTATGTGGCGGTCTTTTTCCCATTTTGAGAAAGGAGTTTCTCCTAGTTCACATAAAAGGCTAAATGTGAATTGTAGAAAAATAGTTGAAGTTAAACAAGAATTAAAAAGTCTCTTAATTTTAGTAAGAGTTGATAATTTTGCAAATTACTTATGTTGTGTATTTGTTTTTTTATAATGAAAGCAGGTCATGACGAAGAGTTCATTAGTATCAATGCTTGAAATAAATAAGTTAGTGGGCACTAACTTCGAAGATTAGTATAAACAATTGAAAATTGTTCTAAAAAAATGAATGACTTGCTCATATCCTAAACAAATGAGTGATGAAAGCTCTTTCTTGGAAACAAGCTAGCACCGTAGAGAGGGAATCTTAGACAAATTGGTTGGAACAAGATGAGAGGGTATCTTAGACAAATTGGTTGGAACAAGATGAGAGGGTATATACCATAATGTTAGCATCCATGTCAAAGGAGCTTCATATCCAATATAAAGGAAAGCATGCTACTGAAATCTTAACTAACTTAAATAGGATTTGGGGAGGTAATATTTATGGATAAAGGACTCATGCTTTGAAAGCTTTCTTTCGTATGAGGAGGGATGAGTCAACACATGTTAAGGAACATATATTGAAGATGATTGGATGCTTAGAAATACTTGATTGTCTAGGCTTTGGAATAGATCCGGAACTCTTTAATGACATCATCATCCAGTCATTTTCGGAGTCATAGTCCATCTTTACCCTTCACTACTAAAAGTTCTACAGGTAGTTGGCCATTTGTGATTAGGAAATTAAGTGTTGGAATATAATTTAATTCATTGATAAATATAAAGGGATATTATTGAGCACCTGTTGTTGAACTGTATTTATTAAGTCATGCAAAATGTATAGTATATACACATTGATATATCTTTATATACACATTGATATATCTTTATATCATTGTCTTATTTTGTTCTCTGCTGTATTAGGATAAAAACTATGGTGATGATGAAAAGTAGAGTCTTGTATCCAGAATTTCATGGTCGCATGGTATGTACCTTAACCCCCTTCACCGAAATATACTGAACTTTTAAGATTGTGGTAAAGATTGCAAAATTTAGTGTGTTCACTATCGCATATCACAATCATTAGTTTTTTGGTTGGTGACATATAGGTTTCTTCATTTCTTGGTCACCATTTTTCAAAGGTCACAGACTATAGTTTTACTGCTGATATGGAGATTGAGGTAAAATATCTCTTTTATATCTTGTATCCTACTACAATTATGTGACACTTTCTTTTACCACAGAAACATATGGCATGTATACCTCCTCCAGGACTAAATAGAAAGTGCTTTTATGTGGTTATCTTCATCACTTATTCGATATGCCTCATTCATATTGAGACAACTTTGAGAATAGTATATACTTAAATGAGATTTCTTTTTCTCCTTATAGTTGTATTGTAGTCCATACATTATTTTCTTGCTTTCAGCTAGATAACGTTTTTGCTAGCTTAACTGAATGGAAAGGCCTTCTAAGAGATTACTGGACACAATTCAGCTCATATTGTGAACATACTAGCAATGTCCATATTCATTAGGTATTGTGAAGAAATCAATGATCTTTTTTTTTTTTGTATGGGTCAGTGAAAGAATTAGATTTGAGTTTGCCACGTGGTCATGCACCTTGTACATACAAGACTTTTTCCATGTCATTTACTTTTTGCACTCTTACTTCCACATTGATTATCACTCAAATCCTTCTAGTTATATGGAGGGCACTTTGATTTTCAAAGTGAGTCGATTCGGTGCTGGCTATTTTATCGACTGTGATCAACATCCCAAGTGCAAGTGATTTTGAAACCTATAGCTTTAGCCTTAGTCTCTGCCCTTGCCATTCTTGCTATAAGATTCTCAAATGATTGTCTTATTTTTTGAGCAATTGATATATTAAACATGATTTTCTTTTTCTCTGGAAAAAACAGTTACATTGCTAGGACATTATATAGTAAGGATGAAGAGAAGCCGAAACTACTAGGTCTGAACCCAGTTTCCAATGAAAAGGTTTGTCGTTTATTTTGATCCCGTAGATTACTCCAAATCTATGTTGCTCAGATGAACAATAATAATACAAAGTTTTCTCCTTCAGGTTATCTTAAAGAGTGGTTCGTATGGCTTTTATATACAGCTCAGTGAAGACAAAAAAGGGTATATTTTCCCGAAAGAGCCTCAGTTTCTCACGTCATAAAAGTTCTATTTCTTCTACCCCTCCTCATAAATCCAATTCTATAAGTCACAACAGTTAAGATAAATATATTGTCTTGCAGATGAAAGATGTAATCTCCATTACTGCCGAGGATGCAATCAACATACGTGGATTAATGTAATGTTTTTAGGAAGCAAACTTCTCACAAATTTATTTGGATATGTGTTTTTGAGGAAAATATACATACCCGAAAGATTTCATATATATTTATTAAGTATACGAGGTTAATAGTTCAGATGTTTTTCAAATATATTTGTATCTCAAGTGAAATGTTTATAGAATATTTTTAATGCTATTAGAGATTAATACAATAAATATATATATATATAATTGGGTTCATAAAAGATTTTAAAGACGTTAATTTACATGGGTTTTTTTTCCCCTCGAGATTTTTAGGGTAGTTAAACTAAGTATAGTGTCATTATCTGATCAATTCCCTCTAAGTGTTTGTGATAATCATAGGCGAGATGTACACCTTTTTCAACTAATGACTAACCTTTAGGACATACCATGTACAATAATATTCGAAGACCTTAACCACCTTAGCAACCCATTAGATTATTAATTTCACTATTTCAGTTTCAATAACAAATATTTACTAGATTTATTCTATAACAAAAATAAACAAAAATCTTTTAGGCATTTAATACAACATTGGGTTTTTTTTTTTTTTTTTCTCTTTGTTAATTTACTTTTTAGTTTTTATATAATTTGATTTTTATAAATTCATATATATATAGTCTTTGGCTAATTTTTTAATTCATGTGTAGCTTAAATAAGATTTTTAATTTCTATAATTATATTTCAGATCATAGTAATGACGCGACATGCTATCTTAAGATGCCCCACCATGTAAAAAAATATTTATTATTTTTCATCATTAATCATTCATTATTTATACTTTACTCTCTTATTAATTTATTATTTTTATTTATAATCCAAATATTCTTTTCAAAAAATATGAAAAAATCAAGGGGAAAAAAATGAAATCTGATCCGGTTTCTCGAGAAAATATATATCAAAATAATTCGGCTTTTTTACGAGAAATCAATCGAAATAATTTGATTTTATAACGACTCATGTGCATTACTTTACTTATCATTTCCTCTTAAAATTAAAGCAAATTTTTTTTTTTTAAAAAAATTTGCTTTACTAAGAACTTTTTTTCAAAGAAGCCTTTTAAAAACTTTCTTCATTAAAAGGTTCTCTTTGGTTCATAGCAAAATCTATTACAAAATAAGGAAGTATATTATAGCGTGTACTACTAAACGTAAATGTATCCACTAGAAGATTTCAAAATATTTATAAGGGGGTTCTTAAATATATTGGCTAAGTTCTTAAATGCACCAAAAATATATATTCATATTATTTATGCCATTAAGCGGAAGCTGACAGCGTTGCTCAGTTCTAGCATTACTACCTCCTCTACATTTATCGAACTGTCTCGGCAAGTCTGTCATGATAACTAAATTGGTTACATACCCTTAGTACCTATAATATGGAATGTAACACGTGAGCTTTCGCCTAGTAAGCACAAACATGACTCACAAAATAGTTATAGTCATGGATGTAAAAGATGTATGAAATATGCATCACTTAACAATCTTAAAACCCATTTCTATTGTAAAACTCATTACATGTTTTGATCTTAATCTCCCTTCACTTCCTTACTTTTTCCTCTTTGGACCTTGTGTACGTACCAATTGTACACGCGACCAATGGGAAGTCGAAGAGCTACCTGATCCGTACTTAACCCAAGTCTTTTCATGCCTTGGCATAACTTAATATAACTTTTTATAATCATCTCTTCATTGAGTCTCGGCCCTTCCTTCGAAAGGTCGGTACGACACTTAAACTTTTTTTTTAATTATCTCTTATTGTTCCACTTAATACCTCTAGTTTTTCCTTATACGGATATGAGGTAAAAGCTGTATTATTCATGAGTGAGCATACGTCATCAGGGAATACATTGATGTATTCATACATACTTTTAACCATCATCATTTAATCCATCATATCAGATAATTTAATATGATAATAATATGTATTATAAATGCATACTTTTTACAAAAACATTTGCCAATATGGAACACATAGAGGCAATCATTCATAATTGATTCATCAATCGTAGCAGTTAACTAAGATGATAATAGAAAGCATAAACACCTCGAATAGTCAAAATGCATTCAGCTATTAATATCTTTTAAAATATATCACATGTTGTAAGTGAGGTTTGTACTTATTTCACGCCTGACTTTTCTAAGAGGATTTTTCAAATATTTTCTAGACACTCGGTTGATTGTTCTCCTATACAATCAAACATCGAACTCACTCAATGAAAGCTTAAATCACTATATATTTTACTATTTTATCAGTTAGTCTAAATATACATTTCTCTTCTTTTTTTTTCTTTTTTTATTTATAGTCTAGTTCTTTTTTAATCTTAGTCTTATTAAAATTATGCACTCTTATCTAAGCTTAAAATTCCAACTATAACTTATTAGGCTGCATGAGTTTTTTTGTTGAAATTCCCTTCTAGAACTCTACCCTTACCTAGCAATCAACCATTCCTTATATTTTTTAAAATAAGAGTTTTAGGCTACTTATTTCTTAAAGTGTCTAGACTAAATTTGGACATTTGTGCTTTATAGTCCTTAACTCTCTTTGGCACGGAATTTTGCATGTTTTTAACTTCATGAGTTATATACCTTCCATACGAATTGCAGCTCAAAACTCATTTGTTTTCTAAATCTTTAAATCTTCTTATTCTTGATCTATTTGGTTCAATTTAGGACATATTTATGGCATATTTGGTCTGATATTTTTGTAGGAATAGAATAAAATTTATATTTCATTGCACTGTTTAGTTCAAATGAATAATTAAATAGGAATACTTTTTTACTTCTATTGGAATGAAATTTTTTTTTTTTTCATTTTCACCTAAATAGGTGTCTTTGGTGGAAATCAAATTAGGCATCCACTTACATGGGGTTGCGTATTTTTTTAATCCTATTATGATATTTGAGTAATTTTTAAAACTTTTTCTTCAAACGGATACAAACAAAATCACAATTCTCATTATTATTTATACTCATTCCCTATGCAACCAAATGGATACCAAAAAAAAAAAAAATTTTCACTCTCATTCAATTACCACAAAAAAATCGAACTAAACGAGCCTTAAGAGTACATCCCCTACTGACCTCCTGTTTCATTAATTGCGTTAGAATATTTATAACTCCAGCATGTAAATCTCTAAATTACTAAACCTTTTACTAAATTTCCATTAGTAGCTTCTCGAGATATAATAATAATTTCAATCCAAAAATCTTTCATTTGCCCCTTCAAAATTCACTCGTTTGAGAACTATTTGAACAAACAACTAATCTCAACCAATTTCCCCCCTTGGCCAATATCTTTGTGTAAAATTATTGAAATATTTTCAAATTTAGTTAGTTGGAAAGATAACATTCCCAGCTTTCATTTGACACATTTTTTGTTTAATTTTACTTAGTAAAACGGGAGATATAGCTTGTCAAACCCTTTGCTTGAGTTCTTGGTGCTTAGATATCATGCAGATTATCTTGAACTTTGAAATTATAGAACTTCTTATTCTAATATTAAAAAAAAATCTGAATCTTATATTATTTTTCTCTGGATCTTTAGTTCTCTCTTGTAAAATATCATAATTTTCTATGAACATTAATAGGACCAAAAGTTTATGAGAGTACTTACTGCTCATAGTTCAAATTCTAAATTTTACAGATTGATCACCTAATTTCTAAAATTTGTATATGTCATTACAAATTGATTTGGGATGCTCTTTATCTCTTGAAAGCTACAAGAGTCTAGTTTTTGGATATAATTATTTCATATTTTTTATCACAAGTCGAAAGTTCTCATAATTCAAATTTAACAAATAGACTATTTTTCTTTTTTGTTTCATTTTTCCATAATACAACCTTAATACTTAAGCCATCAAGAAATCTTACCTATCAAGATTAATCTTCTTCAAACTATGGTTCCTCTAGCACTTGATCGAGATGAGCAAGAGGTTAGGATTGGAGTAAAAGTAGAGATGATTGAAGAAAAATGTTGAGAAAGCTTATAAATAGAAATATTAATTTGACAAGTCATATGCATGTTTCTCTTCCTCCCTTATTTTCATTCTCTTTCTCTCCTTCAATTGCTGATTTCTCATTATCTTTTGGCCGAGGGTGTAGTGCATGGGTTTTAACAGAGAAAACAAAGGGTTGTGTGGTGATTTAATACTTACAAATGGATGATTAAGTTGGGCATGTGTACTTTAACGTGACATGTTTAACTTTTATTTTTCATTCAAAATATTTTTTTATATAATTAAATTAAAGTCCTTTCAATTTTGAAAATAAAATTATTAAGAGTCCCCCTTCTATTTCTTTTATTATAGTTTGGAACTTTTTGGAGGTTTACAGATTTCTCTACAAGATGTCCAAATCGAATCAAGTATTCATGAGAAACCTAATCAAAATTGATTATGTTCTTTCTCATGAAGAACCGAATCAGATTGGTCTAGTTCATCTTCTTCCTTAAGAAGATGTTCTTGAACTAGAATCTTAAAAAAAAAAAAAATCGAGTTGGCAACCACCATTGATGGAAGTTCCGGGTTTTGGTATGATTATCTTCTTCTTCTTATTTTTCAAGATTCTGATTCAAGAACATCTTCTTAATGAAGAACATGAACTAGATCGATTTGATGTGCTTCTTCGCGAAGTATAACAAAATCAATCCGAGCAGGTTTCTCAGAAAGACTTTATTCGATTTGGATATCTAGTGAAGAAATCAAACCGTTCGATCAATTTTTCTCCAAAAAATGCCAATTTATTTCAATATATTTTTTCCCGAAGAATCTGACCAAGTTTCATTTTGGGTTCGTTTACAATTGGTCCTAAAGAGGAAAAAAAATTGAAAGTCCAACCACAACTTCTTTTTTATTAGTGATAATAGCTTATTTTTATTATAAAAAAAACAAAAAAGAAATTAAGTTAAAATGTGAATGACTAAATTATCCTCTTGCATATCTGAAACAAAAGAGTGTTAAATGGAGTTAATACCCTCATCTCTGCCAACCGAGCAATGGTAATTAGTGTTACTTGAACATGAATATCGTAAACCTGTGTGTTGTTTATGAGAGTCATTTTTCCTCTATTTTTCATTTTGATCGCCCTAAATTTCGATGAGATCTATTTGCAGGCTTCGTAATCGAAGGTAAAGAGTTTGAAGATTTGGGTAAGCTTCATCATATTTTTTCAATGATATTTTGATTGATAATCCACGTGTTTTGGGCTTGTTTTGTTTTTATTTTCCCTTTCGAATCATTTTATAAGTGAATAAAAGTGGAAAGGTGGAAATCAAAAATCTAGAAAATCTAAAGAAAAGACGGTCTTCGTATTACCCAATTTCCCGATGTCTCTATAATGAGAAGAGATTGGGAAATCGGAAAAAAAAATAAAAACTATTTTTTACCTAATGTTCTGATGTCTTTAATTTTGAAAGATAAATAAAAATCAAGTAAAAAAACAAAAACTTTTTTTTCCCAATTTTCCGATGTATGAAGTTCTGTAAGACATCAAGAAATAAAGTGAAAGAAACATAAAATTTTTCCTTACCTGATTTCACAATTTCTGAAGTTTTAAGAGATATTGGGAAATTAGACAATTTGGACTGAATCTTTCAAGTGTGACCTCTAAATCCGAATGTTTTATATAATTTTGAGAGTATATTGATTTCCGTTATGTAAAATTCTTCTATAGAAATGAAATTTTTTTTCATAATCATATATTTCTATGGTAAATGAAATGAGAAAGAGAAATCATTGTATTGACATAAAAATAATATAAATGAAACAACTAGAGTTTCGATACAAAATACAGTGTATGCACTTATAGTTTTAACTGTAATGCACTTATGAGTAACCTGATAATGAGTAGAGCCCGATCCCATCTTCAGTAAAATCCTTGCCATTTTCAGAGATATTTAGACCTTTGATTGTTGATAATATAGTTAGTTTGAGAATTTTAAAGACTTAACGAATTTTTGTAATCTTTATAAATATGGTTGTAATAAATGTTAGTCATTTTAAATTAATAATATGTGTTCATCAGAATTTTGGTTATGGTTGTAGTTATACTAAATGATTTTTGTTGGTTGCTATAATTTTGTTGAATGAATGGTTATACTTAATGATTTTGGTTGGTTGGTATTTGTTCATTATGGTTTTATTTATTTTGATTTAAAGAGCTATCGAGCAATCAAGATTAGATTTTAAAGATTAAACATTTCATCTATTGAACCCTAAAAGTTAGACCTTTGAAAGATCTAAAATTTAGGCCTTAGGTTTAAGATGAAATATCTAAACTTTAAGTTTTAAGATGAAATATTTAAACTTTAGAGTTTACTATGAAAGTTTAACTTTTAGGATTTAAGATGAAAGATAAAATGTTCAACTTTTATGATTCAAGATGAAAGGTTTATGTTTTATTTTGAATATAAAATGTTTAAGTTTTAGGATTTGAGATGAAATAATTTGATAGAAAGGTCTAATACTTAGGTTCAATGATGGAAGATTTAACTTTTATGATTCTAACTCTAATGTTTAAACAATAAAGTTTAATAAAAATGTCTAATATTTATGTTCTTTGAGAGGTCCAATATTTATGATTCCAAATGTAATGTTTAGACATTAGATAATGATAAAAAAAACCAATCTCTTGGTTAAATAATGAAAGGTTCAACTTTTATAGTTATACATCTAAAGTTTAGACATTAGATAATGATAGAAATATTCATAACTTATGGTGAAGTAATGAAAGATTAACTTTTATAGTTGTAAGTGTAACATTTAAATATCAGGGCTTCATAGAAAAGTGAGACCTTCATGTTCTTTTGTGAGATATTCAACTTTTTTATTTCTAAATATAATGTTTAGACATTAGGTAATGATAGAAAAATCCAAACTTATTGTGATGTAATGAAAGGTTCAACCTTTGTGGTTGTAAGTATAACATTTATGTGTTAGAGTTTCATAAAAAAGTTGGACATTTATATTCTTTTGTGATAGATTCAACCTTTTTGTTTTCAAATATAATGTTTAGACATTAGGTAATGATAGAAAGAAATTTATGGTGAAGTAATAAAAGGTTCAACATTTATAATTGTAAATATAACCTTTAAGTATTAGAGTTTTATAGAAATGTTGAACCTTTATATTCTTTTGTGAGAGATTCAACTTTTTTGTTTCTAAATATAATAGTTAGACATTATGTAATGATAGAAAAATCCAAATTTAAGATGAAGTAATGAAAAGTTCTACCTTTGTGGTTCTGTGTGTATTTCATAAAAAGGTTGGACTTTTATATTCTTTTGTATGAGATCCAACCTTTATGGTTCAAATATAATGTTTAAACATTAGATAATGATAGAAAGATCCAAATTTAAGGTGAAGTAATGAAAAATTTCACTTTTGGGATTTTATGTATAACCCTTAAGTATTAGAGTTTGATAGAAATGTTGAACCTTTATATTCTTTTATGTGAGATCTAATTTTTATTGTTCCAAATATAATATTTAGATATTATGTAATAATAGAAAGACATTAGGTAATGGAAGGTTAAACCTTTATAATCTTGAAATTTTTGCTCCTTTTGCTTGATTTCTCGATGACTTAAAATTTGTAAGACATCGAGAAATCGGGTAAAAGGAATAAAGAGTTTTCTTTTCCCAATTTCTCGATAATTTAAGTTTTATGATACATTGAGAAATCGAGTAAAAAACATAGAGCTTTTTTTTTCTTTTGATTTCTCAATATCTTAAGTTTTGTAAGATATCGAGAAATCGAGTGTAACGAACAAATAATATTTTTTTTCCAAATTTCTCGATATCGTAAGTTTTGTAAGACATCGAGAAATCAGGTGAAATGAATAAAGAGCTTTTATTTACTCAATTTATCGATGTCTTAAGTTTTGTAAAATATCAAGAAATCAAGAAAAAAAATAAAAATAAAAAACTTCAAGAGTTGACTTATAAATAGAACAATACCTAAATCAAAATACATTAAAATAGATCAATAACTCAATTCATCATATCATTAATAGAAACATTCAAAAAAATATTTAATTACAAATCAAAAAAGAAGTCATTACAAAATATAGTGAAATAATTTGTTTCTATTTTTCATAAAAGTCATTACAAAACAAAAATAGTATCTAACACCTAATGGGATATTTTTTGTCATTTCTAATACCTCATTACTATGACTTTTTCTAGTAAGAGCTGAGGGTGAAGATTCTTTGCAAAAAATGTTTTAGCTAAAGCTGCTCTTGATGCAATTGTGGTTGGATGGTACTTATATTTCATATTATGAGGGACTGAAAGGCTTTTGCAATGATTGGTAGGACATTACTAATAGCTCGATATGATTTTGCAATTTGACAATTTTTGATTTGAAACCGCTCATTGTCCATAGCTTCATGTTTGGATGTTCCTCTTTGAAAATATAAGGAAAGAGGGATCAATTTTGAGTAAGATACTAAAGCAATTTTTAGAATAATCTAGAATCATATTAATCTTCCTGGAAAAAAATAAAGAAAGAGGGATTAATTTTGAGTAAGATACTAAAATAATTTTTAGAACAATCTGGAATCATACTAATCTAATTTCAGTCATTCGCAATATGAGTGGTTTCATATTGTATCTCACTTCTTATCAAGACATGAAATAATCGAACTCTAATAAACCACATTTCTTTCACGCATTTCATCAAACATCTAACCATACATTATGTAAATAACTCAATTGACCATACATACTAAGCAATGATGTTTCTACTATAGAATCGTCATCAAATGCTACTTTAATTATCCTTATGTGTATCTTTTTCCTAACATTCATATCATTAAAACTAGAACAAGCTCTTACTAATCAAAACCAGACACAAACTTCTCTTTTTACTCAAATTAAGATGGGTGACTAAGATATCAATGTTATCCAATCTCCGTAATTATCAAATTTACTTAACCAAATTCAATTATTTTTACACTTTTCCTCATTTCTTCTTATCCCCTTTATTAGAAGTTGCAACTACTAAATGAACCACCATGCATTGATATAACTAAAAGTTGGATTTGATATACGTGATAAGTTGATGAAGCTACGAAAGTATCATGTCAAGTGAAATTGGAAACCTTAGCATTACTTCGTGATTCTCCTTTCCTTGTCAGAACCTAGATAAAAGCCACGACTTCAAGAGTAAACTATACAATTGGTAAACTATACAATTTCAAGAGTATATGGATTGAAAAAAGGAATTTTTCGACTAAAATTTACAAAATGTAGTAAGAAACGACTTCATTTTCCAATATGAGGCAAACAAGTTAATAATTTTGTTGTTAATTTCTCCATTTCTAAGGCTTTCTAGCTCCTTCACTTTTCTTGAATAACCAAACAAAAAAGCGATGGCAAATAAAAAAAACCTGAGCAAGAAAGGTTTATGCATCCTCCTCGCGGAAGCAAAGTTGGATCTTCGAATGAAAAAGATGAAGTAGAAAGAATGAAGAAGATGAAGTGATTCGAAGACGAAGAAGAGCTTAATTGATACTCTATAGTTTGGTTACCGTTTTCGAGTTAGAGGGAAGGAAGTCGAAGACGAAGAAGATGAACTAGTTTTCTTTCATTTCCTTTGTTTTTATTTTGTTATTTCAAAATTCATTAAGGGTAGAAATGTAATTCAATATTTTTCTAATTTTTCAAAATTTAGAAATAAAAAAGACACTAGTAGAGTTAATGATTTGTTTTTTATGATGCTAATAGGATAAAATAAACCTCCTAAATGGGCTAATAGTTCAAATTCTCTCTTTCATTTTTCTTCTCCTATTTTTTATTTTTTATTTAATTTGAATAAATAAAAATAAATAATAAATAAAAAATAAAAAATAATTTTTAATATTATAATATATCAATATCACGTCATTATTATTATCTGAAATTCGTCTTAAATAGCTCTTAGCTTTTTATGTATATGCTTAATTTCTTCATAATAAATACAAGCCCACTAATTAAATTATATATTTTCTTTCTTTTTTCTTTTTTTTCTTTTTTTTCTTTTTTTATGCCTCGAAAGGTGTTGGAAAGTCGAGAAGACGAGAAAAAGGAGAAAGCTTCTGCAAATAGAAGAAGGCCGAGCTGATAACGCTGATGCGCTAAACTTTTTCACGATAAGGTTTTCTTCTCGTTCTTTCTCCCTTTCCGATGCATTTCCCCTAATTCTTCCTATTTTCTTTTGGTTTAATCTCTTTCATATCGAACATGAATCTATTTTTCTTTCTTTTCTTTTTTTTTTCACCCTATTTGATGTGGAATGAGCTACGGGATAGGATGGTTGATTTTTTTTTTTTTAATCATTTTCTTTGAAAATTTTCCCGCAATTTCTCAAGATTCAAGCAGAGATTGATTGATTTGCGTGCGAATTGCTGATCCGTGTTGTTAGGGAAACGAATATGCAACAGAGGCTAAAGCAACAGCAGCAGCAACAGCAAGCCCTAATGCAGCAAGCTCTTCTTCAGCAGCCTCATATGTATCATCCTGGAATGCTCGCCGCTGCCATGTCTCAGGTTCTCTCTCTCTCTCTCTCTCTCTCCCTCCCTCTCCCTCTCTGTACGTATAAATCATTTTATCTGTGATATATGCAATGATTTTATGCCTTTGAATTTATTCTATTACCAAATTTCTTGTAAATTGGGTTGATATTTCTCGTGTGTTATATATATGTCCTCTACATTGTCATATGGTTAATGTGGCTATCATAGAGGATACGTGCATTTTCTGATGATGCCAATTTTAAGGGAGTAAGCAATGTTTGTTCTAGGCTTTTTTTTTCTTTAATTCTCATGAAAGAGTGGAGTTCATTTTCGGAGTTCTCACTTGTTTTTTCTTTATTGGAGTCTTTATATTAATATTTTATATGAATTGTTCTAATAGTTTATTAGATGTACTATTATTGCAGATGGAGCCTATCCCAAGCGGAAATCTACCTCCTGGCTTTGACCCTACTTCATGCTGCAGTGTGTGAGTGCTATTAACACTTCTTCTTTACTCGTTCTTTTCTGGGAAGTTTCTGCCTTTCTATCGTCATGGGTGCTTAGTTTCGGGCAAAATATCATATAGAGGCTAAGTTTTTTAAGTAGGAGCATCATGTATATTGTAAGAGAACTTGTAATCTGCTCCGATGGCATAGTCCGTATTAGTGCGTCTTAGTTATTCACTGCTTAACATACTTATTGTTAGATTTTTTTTTCTTTTTCTTTTTTTGGTCCAGATACGTAGGTAATATTCATGTAAATGTTACCGAGAAGCTTCTTGCTGAAGTTTTCCAGACCGCTGGTCCTCTTGCAGGATGCAAGCTCATAAAAAAGGATAAGGTTTCTTAGTTTCCAGATGTCATAAGCTCTTTACCAATTGCCTTCTACAATTTTTTACCTGTTTCCTTTGCTTCTTCACTTTCTGCTTAATGTATTAACTTTGATGGTCCTGTTGTACCGTAATCGTTGCAGTCATCATTTGGTTTTATTGAGTACCATGATCGAAGTTCTGCATCTCTTGCAATAATGAACTTGCACGGACGGCAACTGTAAGTGGTCCCTTTTTGACGTTATATGCTGTGTTTTTAGTTCCAATAAGCACACTAGGCACTTCCTTTCTGTGGACTTGTTACCAAATGACTAGAAGTTTTTTGTAGTGATATGATTGTTGATTGATTTTAAACTTTAGACCCACCGTTTTTTCAAATTATTACTTTTTAGTTTGAGAGCCATGGTGGCATACTTGTTTTTGGCTTCCAATATAACTTATTGAACTTTTCTTACTGCAGTTATGGTCAGGCACTTAAAGTGAATTGGGCATATGCTAATACCCAGAGGGAGGATACATCAGGTTACTTG
This sequence comes from Coriaria nepalensis, assembly GCA_027186245.1. Taxonomy (NCBI): domain Eukaryota; kingdom Viridiplantae; phylum Streptophyta; class Magnoliopsida; order Cucurbitales; family Coriariaceae; genus Coriaria; species Coriaria nepalensis. The sequence continues at coordinate 3,747,321 of CP114500.1, read as the reverse complement.
GTCTTCCACTCTTCATTTTCTGTTTTATTGTTATTTTTTGTTAGGCGGTGGATTCTCCAGGCGTTTTATTGATTCTGTAACTTTAATATTCAGGGCACTTCAATGTATTTGTTGGTGATTTAAGTTCAGAGGTTACCGATGCAACTTTATATGCATGCTTCTCAGTCTATCCTAGTTGCTCGTGAGTTCTTTCATTACTTGAAATGTTCTTCCCTTTGTTACATTCATTAGTTATAAACATACATGTGTTGGGTTGTCTTGTGTTCAGCATTTCATTTATTTTCATTTTCAGTGATGCAAGGGTCATGTGGGATCACAAAACTGGCCGTTCGAAAGGATATGGCTTTGTTTCGTTCCGCAGTCAACAGGTATTGCTTGCATTCTATTATTAAATTTTTGTAGTAAGATTTATCCTTCTGCCACTGTTTCCCAACTCTAATCATATTAAATAAAAGAAACATGTATACTGCTTGCCCAACTTTCAATTTGTGCCCAAGGGAGTGCCATATAAATTTGATTCGATACATTTTGAGGTTGAAATTTTTTTCCGAATTATAATTAGGGCTCTTGTATTTCAATGTATTATCTAACAATTTGTGTAATTTAGTGATTTGATTGAGAGTTCCTTTTGTAACTATTTTGCAGGAGGCCCAGAGTGCTATTAATGACCTGACTGGTAGGATTCAAGAATTTTGGGATTTCCCTACTTCATCAGTTTTGTTTATTTATGATTCTGGAGATCAGTTCTGGAATTTGATATATTTTGCTATTGACCATAGGTAAATGGCTTGGGAATAGGCAAATAAGATGCAATTGGGCAACCAAAGGTGCTACCTCCAGTGAAGATAAGCAGATCAACGACAACCAGAATGCAGTTGTACTTACAAATGGATCTTCAGGTAGCAGAAACCTACTTGATCCTTCTATTTTTTCAGAATATTTTTATTGTGAAAGCATAATCTATTCTGAACTTGCACTATTTCGTAACTTTTGACTTTGCTCTATCAAGATTTAGATGGGATGTTTTGGACGCTTATGTGATACCTGTTTGCTTCTTCGCACCAAGTAAAAAAAGGCATAGTATATTGCCAACAACTGACAAAAGTATAATGCTGATAGATCTTTCTGTATGTATTTACTACTCTATAGATGGAGGTCAGGATACTAATAACGAGGATGCACCCGAAAACAATCCTTCTTACACTACTGTTTATGTTGGGAACCTTTCCCATGAGGTTGGTATTCCACATGGTTCATCTGATTTTTCCCATCCGCTTACCTTATATTTCATAGTCATCTAGGGAATCCATTTCTGCTGTATATTTCATTCTCATCATAAACAGGGGCACTCACATTTTAGGCTGTCCTGTATCTGCTCATGACTAGTCATTCCTCTAAGAAAATTTATCTATCATCTCGTATTCTCTTCTCCTGTTATCAGGTATCCCAAGCTGAACTCCATTATCAGTTTCATGCACTTGGGGCTGGGGTTCTTGAAGAAGTGCGTGTTCAAAGAGATAAAGGTTTCGGGTTTGTCAGATACAGCACTCATGAAGAAGCAGCTTTGGCCATTCAGCTTGCTAATGGCAGAATAATCCATGGCAAACCCATTAAGGTAACTTATTATTCATTGTTGATTTACTAGCTGATTCACTTGATTAGGTCTCTATGTAAGTTATAGACAGCATCTTTTCTGCAGTTTGAGTAAAGAATCTGTTGAATCAATCAAATTATGTTCATATTCATGCAGTGTTCTTGGGGTAGCAAGCCAACCCCTCCTGGCACGGCCTCAAATCCACTACCCCCACCTGTTCAATCCTATCCGCTACTTCCCACTGCTAGTATGAACCAGGGCTATTCTCCAGCCGAATTGTTGGCTTATCAGCGCCAACTTGCCTTGAGCCAGGCTGCTGCTTCTGGCCTATCAGGTCAAGCCCTTCTGCAGATGACTGGCCAGCATGGCCTGGCTGCTGCTTCCATGGGTTTAAACTCCGGTGGGTCCCAGAATATGTATGATGGATACCCTAATAGTTCGTCAGGTCAACAGCTAATGTATTACCGTTAATTAATCCGGGTTGATCAAGGTCTGATTGTTATTGTTATATTATTATTATTAAAATTACGCATTTTCTTTTCTTGGTAACTTGGATGAGTATGTGTATCTGGTTAATGAGTGTGGGTTTTTAATCGTCAGAGTTTTATCAGGTTTTTAATTTTGAATTTTGTTACCTTATTATATATATACCTTGTAATATGCTATCATCTCCTTGTAATTCATTTAAGATGCTTCTTTTTTATTGCAGTTGCACTCTTTTCTTTGATGTACTAAAAATTCTACATAAACTAATACATCTTACTGCCTGTTGGTGATGATTCTAGAAATTATAAAATGTTCCGAGCAAAAGAAAAAAAAAATTCAAGATGATAAGTGAGGTCTCTTTTTTGCTTAGTGTTTAGAAATTTATGTATGAATCGATTTATCACAACTACGGGATAATCAAGAAATGAAATATATAAAGGAACAATCAGGTGCTTCAAATTAGTGAATTCATTAATGTGATACAATGATATTCCATTTCCTGTTAAAATAGGCAAACAAGCAGGAAAACAAAAGAATGTAAAAGAGAAAAAAGAACAAAGCTTCTGATTTTAATTTTACGTCCTTCAATAAATTCAATCGTCTGTAAACTAAAACTATCGTAACTGTCTTGATTTTAATTAAGCAATTGCAGGGAATATAACGGCGCCTTGACGGACATTTCATCGGGCAGTATAAATTTGATCTCATTTGTTAATTTTGTATTGTGTTTTTGTTTTTGTTTTTGTTTTTTTTCTTGTCAGAATCAAAGCTTCCATTGCTGGTCCATTAAAGGGTAAGTTTAGTTAGAACTTGTGAGCTGACGAAAGTTCATCTGACGATTTACCTTACTAAGTTAGCACAGAAACTTCTTTCTGGTCAAGAAGGAGCTTACTTCTATTGAACCCATGTCCATATTTGGTTGCACCGCTAGTTTTCAGAAAATGTCCTGAAACTTGTAAAGTTCCGGCAAGACAACCCTGGCTAGATCTGGTCTGTCTTTTCTCCTTAACTCCGCACATTTAAGAGCCAGCTTGGCAAAGGCCAAGGCCTGTTCAACCGGCCAATCCGGCACTGATGGATCCAACAACTGAGAAAAAGTTCCGTTCTCAATAGCCCTTTCAACATGATGTGTCAAACCCATTGGTAGCTTAGCCGTGATCAATTGTAAGAATATGATCCCTAGAGAATAAATGTCGGACTTTACTCCCAACATTCCAGTCTGTTGATACTCGGGATCTATATAACAGAAAGTGCCAGCTGTTGATGTCATTCGATACTGAGTCACGCTATCTACTACAGAAGGGGGGACTAACCGAGCCAAGCCCACGTCACTAATCTTGCTGACCAAGTTGTGGTCAAGCAAGATGTTGGCTGGTTTGAGATCACGGTGGACAAGCGGCTCCGGTTTGGTCTGGTGGAGGAAGAGTAGTCCGGTGCCAATTTCAACTGCAATTCTGAACCTATTTTTCCAAGAGAGAGCTAGTGTATTTCCTCTGCGGAAAAGACAGTCTTCTAAGCTTCCATTGGCCATGAACTCATAGACTAAGCAGCCGTAGTCCGGGCAGACTCCAAGGAGAAGGACCATGTTTGGATGACGCATGCAGCTTAGTATTTCTACCTGTAAAATTGTTATCAGAACATCGAGGTAAGAGAGGAACATATATCATAAATAAATGCTCGACTCTGCTCTTCTTCCAGGCCTATAGCTCCATAAATTTTTATTGTCACCGTTCAATCACCTTCTACAGATCAGAACACTTACCCACTGTGAAAATATTTTTTGTCTAATAGTAGCTGATTCAACAAGAATTTATATTTGGCCAAAAGTTAACAAAAAAAAAACAAGAACTTATAAGTTCAAGCTGTAGGTAAATCTGAATTGGTGCTTTTGCTTAATGCTTTGGAAGTTTTTGATCAAATGATCATTAATCTCCTGAAATATAGCTTGCTAAAATTTATTTTGGGCATATGCTAGTCAAATTTCAGACTGTGAAGCAAGATTGTTTAGAAAATATTCACCAAATGAAAATTTAAACACCTGATACTTGAATACATGTAAACTAGGCATGGTTTGAATACCTCCTGTTGAAACTGTGACCTTCCTTGAGCGGCATCTGGACGTAGAACCTTAATTGCAACTGGAATATGGTCCATAATTGCTTTATATACAGGCCCATAGCCCCCTTCCCCTATCTTAAGCGAGTCTGAGAAACAGTCTGTTGCAGATTCTATCTCCTCGATTGAATACTTCCTACAGCTCATATCAGTCTGAGATAAAGCATCAATTGCCTTTTTCTTCTCTTCTGTTTCTTTGCATGCTTGCATTTCTGCACTAATTCTTTTTTGTGCTTCCAGATCAGCAATCCTTTTAGCTTCTTCAGCAGCCTCAACAGCTGCTATGGACTTGGCTTTTTCCTGTTCTGCAATTGCTAATGCGGCTTCCTCAGCAAGTTGTGCCTCTTCTAATTTCCTTCTTTCTTCCATTTTCAAGCGCTGTAGCTCGAATTGCTGCAGAATGAAATCATATGAGGGGCTAGCAGCAGAATCTTGCAAGCCATAAAACAGATGCAATTTTCTCTTACATTCTTTTTCGCCGTTAATGCTTCCTTGCAGGCTGTACTATACATTTCCATGGTTCTCCTGAGTTCCTGCTGTAGCCTCCTCATCTCTTCCTCCACCTGTCCCCGCAATTTCATTGCATGCAAAATTAATCAGCCAACAGCATAATATCTCTAGTTTCATTTATCTTTACATAGAATATAAGGGCACAACTATCATATTAGATAACAGCATTATAGGTGAAATCTCTCTTCACAATACAGAAAAGATTCGTGTGAAAAATCATAAAGTCTGTTAGGATGGCAAACTTCCATGGTTCAAGCACTAAGTGAAGTTTCTCTGAAACCATAATCCAGTAGACAGCAGGAAAAGAGTATTTTGGAAAACTTTTCTAGTTATAGAAATATATGAAATTAAAGTAGATTGCTAAAGTAGATGCCATAAATCACTAGTTCCCTACAACAGCCACTGACGAGGTTGATAATCTCTCTCCTTGTGAGACTGAAAAGAGTTCAGGCCCCAAATGCAAATCCAAAGACTCCCGTCCATCCTGCAGATCTTCAAAGCCGCTATTTATATCTGCTTCTGTGCCACTTGACATCCATGGATTGGCCATGTCCATATCTAGGTTATCATAAAAAGAAGGGAACATGCGATCCACACTTGGCCTGTTAGAGCTGATGAAGGATATATCAGTATCAGGCGGGACTTCCCCATGTAATTTGCCTTCATAACCTTTCCGAGTGAATGGTGACCTGCTCCAGTGACAAGTTTCAAGTTAAATCTTATGAGATTGAGACATATATCATTTAATTAGCACAGAACCTTCTAATGTGCATTCCATCTAAATCATCAGTCTAACCATAGGAAAAAAAAAAAATATATATATATATATATGGTTCATGAGGGTATCAAAGCAGGGAATATGATATTTACCTAAAGAATTCAGTCTTCTCAAGTGATTTTGATGGTGAGTCAGAGGCAGACTTTTCAAATCCTGGTCGATAAAAACAAATCACTATCTGTAAGAAATGTTAAAGGTGAAACTTACAAAAGGGAAAAACATTAAATGGAAATCAACCTCTCCGGGGCGCATATGGGCGAGGTGAATCTGGCCTTTTGCTAGCTTGGCTAAACGATTGGCTATCTTCAGGTTTTACTGGCATGGGTTGTGATGCAGCCCGAAAAGATTGGAGTTTTCCTTTTGATATGACATAAACATTGCAAAAGCCTGGTGCTTTTTTTATTACACTGGCAGGGATGTCTATTGCCCTGAATTTTCTGAGAAGAAATATATCTAGAGTTAATGAAAATCTCCAAGATTATTTGTGGATAGTTCATAATACTTCATATCCAATGCAGCAAGGGAGAACCACTCTCTAAGGTAGCCATTACAACCTGTAGAGAGTGAACCTCAATTTGCTCATACAGATTATATGATAATCTTACTTTTAGTTCGTCCCAGAAATCTAGTGATCCAATCAGTGCAACCAACATTTTCTACAACATCAAGTCTGGCTTGGTATTTCCTTTTTCTGTTTCTTACACTCTGTGGTTTGTAGGATATGAAGATTTATAGATAAATCCACTTCCAATGCTTATGTTATACTTTAATATATCGTAATTTTCCTGAAAAGACTATAAATTAACTTTTATTCTATACAGGAGATTCTTCATCCTGACATAGCTTAGCAAAGTTTATTTAAATCAGTCAAATCTTGACTATTTTCACAGGTTTGATCTTCAATGATAGAAGAGTATGAGTTAATCTTCTTCTTTTTTTTCATAGTTTATCTTCTTATTTTCCTTTTAGCAGCTCCTTATTGTCCTCAAATTTACCTCCTCGGTTATCAGAACTCAAAAGGATCATGATCCCAGAAGGCAAAATCATCACAGAGTGATTTGAGGAAAAGAAGCAAATACCTTAGAAAGCCAGATTTTGCTGCACCAAGGACCAGAGTTTCAATTCCTGAGTGGGTTACATATCTGATTAGTGCCTTCGCAACATCTACGTCTTCTATAATGATGTCAGTGCATTCTATCTGACGTTTATAAGAAGCGACAATATTATTAAGAAGAAAAAAAGGGGGGAAAAAAATCTTCGTACTAAATGTTACCCTCTCACGCTCTTTTGTTCTTAATTATTTAGAAGTTAGAACTAATTGATCGAAACTCTGAAATGAAACACACTTTTTACCAGCTTGATTTTGCATAAATGATCTAATTTTCCATGTTGAATAAATAATCTGAAAGAAAAAAAAAAAAAGAAGAAGGAAAACTTACATCTCTACGAGTACAGAAACAATGAAAAGGAAGGAGCAACTCTTTGGTGTGAGTATCAGGATCCGAGAATAAGATGTCCAAAGGATCAGCGGCAGAACTCAGCCCTGCACTAAAACCCTAGAAAATCAGTCACCAATAACCTATGTTTATATGATTTTAAATTGGAGAAAGTTCAAAGAAATGCAAGGCCGAGAAAAACAGAGGGAAGAAATATGGCATAAGCGTGGATGAATCGTTCGTTTACGAAGAAATCGAAGAGATGACTAAAAAACGAACAGAACTTCAAGCTATTCGTAATGAAGGACTCACTCGGGGAAGAGAGATGAGGATTGTTGGGAAGCGGCGACGATCTGAGCTTGACATGAATGAGAATTAGGGCTTGGCGTTGGCCTCTCTGAAGAAGATGATCAGAGGTCCATTTCAGAGCTAACTGGCTACTCTTATCCTTGTCTATGGCTACCGCCACCAATCCAGTCGTTGATTTCCTCGGTTCTCCATTATTCATCTTGAGTTCTCGGTACAGATTTTCGCGATGTGGACGATAACATGAGAAGCAGCCTAACTGCCCCTCTCTCTCTCTCTCCCTCTCTATATTCTCTCTCCCTGAATTTAGCAGTTGCGGTTTCTTTCTGCAGCATCTCAGCCTCCCATCTCTCTCGCATAACAGAGAGAGCACCCCAAATATGGCGGGAAATGTTCTTAGGAGTTTTTCTGCAAAACGAATTGTTCAGTTTAGGGTAGATTTTTAAATTTAGGAACAGTATTGTTAAGCCTCTGAATTTAGTAAATACGACCGTTAGACCTCCCATATTTTTACGATTTATCATTCGGGCCCCTTAGTAGTCAGGTCTTTGATCATTTACTTCTAATTCATTCTCTTTTGGCCAAAGTCAAGTGATCTTTTCGAATCAGGCTTAACCTAACAACTAATCATTACATTATTATTACAACAAAATGAATCCAAATCTAACAACCTAAACAGCTGAATTCTAGCTCAATCCGAAACCCTCGACATCCTCTAAAATTTCAATAACAATTTAAAACAATCGAGATAATCTAGTTAAATTTATAATATATTGATTTATTCTTTTTTTTTTATTAAGCATAATTTGATTTTTACAAATCCAGGTTTTCGATCCATATATTATCAAAATTTGATTTATTTATTTTTTTCAATTATATTTTTTGACAAATAGACTGATATAGTATTTTGTTAGCACGTTAACATATGGTATATCATGATACTTATAAATATGAATTTTCAATATCTTTTAAACAAAAATTATTATAAATTGACCCCCATTTTAATCTTTATTCTTATTTTTTCACACACAAATTATGTTTTTATATTTTCTAACCTCTTTCATATTTTAAACCAAAATTTCATGTATATACCATTTCACCGCTAACTCCACCAACCCTTTTGCGGCCGTTGCCTAAACCTGACATCAAATCAATTTAAGAATTTAAATTTGACTAACTAAAAACTTATATTTATTTTTAAATAACTTTTTATCTTAATATTTTCAACTACACTTTAATTATTTTAAATTTATCCATCTTTACTCGACCCTTTCTTTGTCGCAGTAGCTGCCACTCTCCACCACCATAATTAAAAATTTTGATGAAATAAAGATATAGTAAAATTTTGATAAATTAGTATTATTAAGATAAAAAAATTTTAATTTAATATATTACTTTTGAGATATAAACAAAAGAAAAATATTTTAATTAATATTATTAATTTATCAAAATTCTATAATATTTTAATAAATTTAATTTTAAAAAATGTCACGTGTTGTGCTTTAACTATACTAATATATAATAATAACTATACTATATGATTTCGGTATGATTTCAGTACGTTCTAAAGATAAAACATAATAGACTTTATCGTTCACATATTAGATACTATAATCTATATGCTACTGAATTTCTATACAACTTGGATGTAAGTCATAGTCGCAAACATCACAAGAAAATGCCCAAAACCTCCCTTGATTCTTACAGCAATCACACACATAAGCCTTAGCCATCTCAAGCTTAAGCACATGTTCATGCTTGATATCTTTCACTTGTGAAGGCAATGCTTCTCCTTCCTTCTTCAACTCACTCTCCAACTCGATAATCCTTGATTCCGTAAATGGGTACGCCTGAGCTCCGTATAAAGATATCATCGCCTTCCCATTTGCACTAATTGCCTTCCCATCTGGCCCGATTAGGACCAAAGCCGGGATTCCTTTTACATTGAATATTCTATAAAGGTCTTGTCTAGTCTTGTCCTCATACGGGATAGCAAGCCATGGCATTTCCGTAATATTGAGTTCGAATTCCTTCATATTCCGATCAGTTGAGACAAGAATTATGTCAAAAGGGTTATTAGTGATATTGTCTTGAGTTGTGTTCTTGAGCTCGTTGTAGGCTTCTTTGAGTTTCGTCGAGAAAACCCGGCTAGGAGGACACCAATATGCACCGAAGAAGAGGCCTACTGTCTTTCCGACAAGCTCAGATACTAAAACCTACAAATTTGTTAATTAAGAACACGATTGAAAATCAATAACAATCTCAATTCGAGAAAATAAATCTTATGAAACATAATAATTATAAATAAAAAGAGAGAGAGAGAGACCTTTCTTCCATCTCCGAAAATAACAAAATTTCGTCCTTCATGGCCTAAGAGTTCCTCAAGTTTTCCTCCTTCGAGTTTTGCACAATCGATATACTTCAATTCCTCAATCCTTTCTTTTGTAAACGGAAATGCTTCGACCCCGTAATCTTCAATCAAACCAACCAAATCATGCTCATTAGATGGCACTCCACCTAACAAGCTTAGAGGAAGGACTGATGGGATTTGGTTAATATGGTACTTTCGGATCAAAAACTTATGCAAGTCTAAGTTGAAAGGAACAGCAAGCCACGGCATGGACTTGAAGTGTTCTTCGAACTCTTTCTCATTGTTATCAAACGAGATGTAGATGATCTCTAGCTTTTCGCCTTGTGTTCTTAATGTGCTGAAGAGTTTAACAAGTTGTGGGGTGAAAGTCTTGCAAGGTCTACACCAATTTGCCGAAAAGTAGAGGCATATCGTCTTCTCATCACATAATGATGATAAGGGTACCTAATATGATCAAATTTAGACCCAGTTTTAGCTCGGAAATATAAACAAAGCAGAATTCAAGCAATATTAAATGAGAATACCTTGTCTTCACCGGAGAGAAGGAACTCAATTCCGTGAGACGATAAAGTCTTTAAAATATCAGTTTCGCCGTGACAATCAGTCTGATAATTGGGCCCGGCCATTAGAGCTAGAGCGAGAGAGCTACACACGAATGTTGTTGCTATGAGAAGGGGAATTTATAAAAATTGGCAGAAAGATAGTACTTATCAACTTGGAACTAATTGAAACATTATAATGTTCAATTGTTCATATAGAACAACTTGAAGTTGGTATCATTCCACTGAAAAACTCTACGCTTGTTAAAAAATGAAGAATAAAGCCTCTCAAATAAACTGTGGAATATTCTTTACTTTCTTATAAAGAAAACCCAAGAGAAATCAACTAGCTAATAAAAAAAAAAAAACCCGAAAAGAAAAGAAAAGAGGCAAGAGCAAGAACCTCGTACTTGTTTGTGAATGATCGATCTCCCCTGTTTCAAAAACAGAGAGAGATAGACAAGGAAGTTTGTGAAGAAATCAGAGAAAATTCAGAGAGAGAAGTCACGGTAGGAGTATAGGACCTCCTCCTACATCCATTATTATCGGGAGGGAACTGTATCTATTAAATGCAAAATTCGTAAAAGAGTTTTATTAAATACTAATAAAATGATAATATAATAAATAAAAATAACACTTTCCGTACCGTTCGCGATATGACAATAAATGTTAAGACGAATCAATTCCATTTCTTGAAGGTATATATGCTAATGCTACGATGGGTATGGAAAATGGTAGGCCTTTGGGGAAAAAGAAAAAAAAAAACTTAGAAAGAATAACTGAATTTACATTTTTTTTTAATTTAATAAAATAAAATTAATCAATCACGATATTAGTTTAAAATATTAGTAATGATATAAAAATTAAATTTTAAATATTAATAATTATTTATATAATTATTTCTTAATTAATTAAAAATAAAAATAATTTCTTAATTTATCATATTTTATCATAAATTTATTTAAATTTAAAATTTTCTTAAAAATATGAATAACTCAACTATTTGATCTAAATTTGATTTTTATTGATCTCTCTCTTTATATATATATATATATATATATATAACCATTTTTTTTTTTCCAGATCATCTTGTCATTTTTATCAACACCTGTGCATCGTCTTCTTATCTCCTCCGTTGACGTCACTATCATTTCATACATAAAAAGAGGCACACAAGCCAACGACATAATTTTGTAATTAAAAAACAAAAAAGGGAGAAGAACCTGACTTTTTCCTCAATACGTTACGTCATGTCGTTTTCGGGTTTGGCTTCAGAATATTCTCTCTCAACTGGCACCTGATGAGGCTTATTATCCAAACGGAATATTCTGAGACTGCGGTTTGGTTTCAGTTGAGATAGGACAATATAATAATTATAATATATATATATATAATAAAGTGGGGCCTTCTTTCTTCATATCCACGGCTGCTTCAAAAAGGACAGTGCCTTATGAGCTATTATGCCCCCAGCACCCCACTACATAGAATTTAAAGATGATCATCAAAATTTTAAATCAATACAGTAATCCGTAGAACTTAAGTCTTTATTTCTTCCTTGCTGAAGCTCTAGTAAACATAGCTCTGATGTTATGGTTTGATTCTGCGGCCTCCACCTTCGACTTTTTAGCCATTTTTTCAGTTCTAGATGAGCTCTTCTTCTTATCACCCTTGCTTTTATCCTGGAAAAATCATCACAGGATTTAAAAAATCAATAACATGGACTGCTTAAGAACAGACCAAAAGACAGTGCCGAAATAGTCATTTATGCCTTTGAAATGCCGGAAGAGTCCTCTCCATGGATTTCGGAAAATTTCAGAAGATTGTCTGAACTTGGTCTTTTTAGGGTAACCACTTCAAAGTCTAACCTGAAATCAAATTATAGAAAAGGGATGATGATGTTTTTTATTTAACTTATTTTAAGAAAAAATAGTTTTTTTGAGCTAAAAAACATACTTGAGATGGTTACACAGAAGCTTCAACCACGGTTCATCCTTCAAGTACTCCCCTAATATTGAAACTGCATCGGCTACTGTTGCCCCGGAAATGGAGAGAAACAAACATAACCAAAAAAATTCTGAGAAACAAAAACAGATTAATTAAATTTAATCACCTCCTCACTAGAACTGTTAATTACATGTTTCTTTCTCTTCCCTTGCGGCATAGTTCTTGTCCATCGTCAATAGAGTTTGTTTTAGTTGATTTACCTACAACCATAAGAAGCATGGCAATAAGGAAGAAAATGGAAGTGTAGAAGAGCATTAAGAAATGAACATAAGGATTAAACTTAGCCCCCTCAAACTACCACCTACTTTGAAAGACCCCCCCCCCCTAAACTACATAAAAATTCACATGTCTTTTATACTCTCTTTTAACCTTAGACTAATCATTTTTTTATACTTTTAGCCCCAAGATTTGATTCTTCTACTCTTTAATCCACTACATTATTTTAAATCATTTTTTCATCAATTTACCTCTTCACAACCACCTCCACCAACCCTTCCAATGCTACCGCCTTTGATCACCGTTGCCAAAAATAATTTATTTTTATATTTTCAATCTCACTTTTAATTATTTATCATTTATTCACCCCTAAAACAGTCTCCTCCACCTTCCTCTGCAGCCACCGTCACCCACCACCGCCACTCTTCCTGCCAAAAATAACTTTCTCTTGTCGGATCTAGGTCGAATCATCCGGAATTCGTTTTTTTTCCTCTCTTTTTTTAGAGAGAGTTATTTTCTGTTGAAGGATAGTGACAACAGAAGAGAAAGGTGGAGGAGGTTGTTTTAGTGGTGAAAAAATAAAAATAATTAAAAATGAGATTGAAAATATAAAAATAAAAGTTAATGGTATACAAATAAAAATAAAAGTTATTTCTAGTGACGGCAATCAAAGACGATGGCGGTGGAAGGTTTAGTGGCAACGGCGGCAAAGGAAGATGGAGGAGATTGTTTTAGGAGTGAATAAATAATAAATAATTACAAGTGGGATTGAAAATATAAAATTAAAAGTGAAGGGTACAAACATATGTTTAAATTTATAGTTTTAAACTATTTTTGGCGCCAACAATCAAAGGCGGCGGCAATGGAACTGTTGGTGGAGGTGGTAATGTAGGGGTGGATAGATGAAAAAATAATTTAAAATAATAAAGTGGGTTAAAGAATTTAAGAGTAAAATCTTAGGGCTAAAAGTCTATAAAATTATTAGTCTAGGGCTAAAAAAAAGTTTAAAAGACGTGAAGGGGTAAAGTCTAACTTTTGCGTAGTTTAAGGCGGTCATAATGAAGCATAGTAGTTAAGGGAGATCTTTCAATCTAGGAGGTAATTTGAGGGGCTAAGTCTAATTTGGCCTTGAACTATTTACAATACCTTGTAATACAGCCAAGATAGGACCTTTGAGTCATCAAGCCGAAAAAATTTAGAGGATCCGATTTCTGAACAAGAAAGAGTATTATTAGCTCGAGAAAAGGGAAAACATATCAAAAATTACAAGATAGCTTTTGGGCCAAGTTTGAATCACCTTTGACTTCACAAACTAGTTGCATAGAATTATCTGCAATGGAGAGCAAGTGTTGATACCCTGGATAGCCATTTATAAAAATCATCTCGTCTACTTGCCTGAATTTCCCCAGATCATCCCCCTTCTATTTATTATGCATTTTAAAGGAAATTTTGATACCATTAGAAATTTCCAAGAGGAGGGATGGGATTAATGGTAGTTGTACTTGTACCTTCATTCTAGCTTCGTCAAATATTGGCAAGAGAATGAAAACTGGATCTATTGGAGTAGCGATGTAAAGGCTTCCATCTGCATGGAACCGAGGAAATCTAGTATAAACTTGCAGAATCTAAATTGGGGCTTATAGAATCTAGCTAAACTACACTTATGACCCAGAGACTTATCTAGATTCCAGTTTACTCAAATTCTAAGACTAACAATCAGAGACAGGGGCTTCTTTTAACCAAATGTGATGTCGCGTAGGGAAAATCGATTACCTTCATTAACATAATCGCCAAGAAACCAAGAGCCATATGCTTGCTTAAACCAATGAAGTTCTTGAAGCATGCCATTTATGAAGAGGTAGCATGTTTTGTTCCCTGTCAATAGTAATAACATACAAGGAGAAATTCAATAACATAGCATGGTAAAGATTCGAGAAAAAACTAGTACTTAGTGTATAGTATACCAAAAAAAAGGGGGGGAAAGTTACAGAGAGCAAATTATCAAAACACAAACTACATCAATTTGAGCAAACAAGTGCAACAAGCGTATCTTTTCTTTTCTTTTTTAAAATTATGACCTGATTTGGGATGGCGAAGTGATAAAAAGTTTCCAGCTCCATTTTCCTTTGCAACAGGACCTGCAACTATATAACCAGAAGGGTTATTTCAAAAGAGGAAAATAAGTACTCGAATTAATGCATTGAAAAACTAAAAACTGGATCAAATAAGAATTGAAGTGGAGAGGAGTGTATTACCAGGTGCAATAAGAACACGGGTTTCTTCAACGCCTTCGTACCAAGCCATCCAATTTCAACCTTATAACGAAACAAGGCAGAGAGAGCACCGAAAAAAAGCCCTAACGTTACCAAATCATATATATCAGATTAATTCAGAACACAAAGAGGAGCGTTTCAAAATGAGAGGGAAAGAAAAAGAAGGGAAGAAGCCATGACTGACCTGGAAAATGAAGACAGTGGCTGGTTACTTGTTCGTTTTCCGAAAACTACATAAGCGGAGCCGGAACGGCGGCTTTCCGGACGAGAGATTCTGATAATTAACCGGAACAATCGCGCGAGCGCCAGACGGAAACTACACTACAACAGCCGTTTCAAGTGGTGGTAAAGGGTAAACCTGCCAACCTGGTCGGTCTGACCTTCTTACTTGCTCAGTGGCTCCTTTAGATATCGAGCTGGGCTTATAGACTAAGAATCCCACTTTGTAGGTCTACAAGCTAAATCAATT
Source organism: Coriaria nepalensis (assembly GCA_027186245.1). Lineage (NCBI taxonomy): Eukaryota > Viridiplantae > Streptophyta > Magnoliopsida > Cucurbitales > Coriariaceae > Coriaria > Coriaria nepalensis. The sequence continues at coordinate 3,732,224 of CP114500.1, read as the reverse complement.
TTTTTTTTTTTTTTTCAAATTAAGAGTGAATTTCTTGATATTTTAAAGTTTATAGATGAAGCCTTTTAATTTTGATTGAAATTATAAGTAGATTTTTTATATTTTACTTATATTATAATTAGTAGGCCTAATGTCAAGAACCCGCAATCCAACCCGAATCAACCCAACTTAACATGCGGCCCAAGAGAATCCTATATGTCGAACGGATGCTAGCACACACAATATCCAATCCGACATATCGACCCGGTTCTCGGATAAAAAATTTTTAACTCATAATACCCGAACTCGCCTGCTATTATATATTTAATATTAAATAATTTTTATTTACTTTAAATCTTAACTCTCCAATTTCAATTGGATGATTGTTATTAACTCTTGAAGCCCTAATATCATTTCACAACCTATCAATTTCATTCAGTCTCTCCACACTCCTCCAGACCTCAGTCACTCACCTCTCGTCTCTCGATGCTCTCTCAGCTTGCCTCTCACTCTCACTTTCTCGGTCTCAAACCTCAATCTCTCCACTCTCTAGTCTACCATTCTCATTTCTCCTTTCCAAACCTGACTAAAACCAAGCTTAAGCAGGCAGTAACCATGAGCCATTGAGCCACCCACCAGCCATTGTATCTCAGCCTCTCTCCCTTCCTCTCGGATCAAAAACCTAGCGCAACTTCCTCTCCGATCTGAAATATACACTGCTTGTATATATTTTGAGCTGATAAATGATGATAATATACACTGCTTGTAAAATTCAGTAATTTTTGCTTTCGAGCAAAATAAGGATCTTTTTCCCTTTCTCTGATATGGGTTTGTTCTGCTTCGCCATGTTTGCAGACTTTCTTCTTCATTTTCTACGACTCTTGAGTCTGATGTTTGGTCTTCATCTGACAAGTCACTATTGGATTTTTGTTAATATCTACGACTCTTGAGTCTGATGTTTGGTGTGTCTGAATTGTATGCATGGTGTTATATTATCATTGGCTCATGGTTTCCATTAAATTAATCAAGAACAATTGTCGCGTTTGAGCTGCAGAATAACCTGGAGTTATGGGTATGTTACCATGCTGTGTTTTTGGATTATAAATGCTTTAGGAATTAGTATTAATGTTTTAGGAGTATGAAGCTTATGGACATATGAATAGAGTATGAATGCTTTAACATAATGTTTAATTCTTTGAATGCTTTAACATAATGTTTTAGGGGTATGAATGCTTTGGGAGTATAGAATATTTAAATGCATAATGTTTTGACAAAATGTTAGATGTTTTATTCTTTGAATTTGATATATATTTTTTAACATATTATTTTCATATAAATTCAGTTTTGATATAAATCTTATATAGAATACTATAGAATGTTGTTATATTTGTTTTTATAGTAAGCATGTTCGATGTTGAGTATGGACCATGACTGATGTTATATATGCATGACTGATGTTTTGATATATGTTTTTATGCATGATTGTTGATTGTAAAAGGTGAATTAAACCAAAATGATAATCTATCTACTGTGGTTATTGAAGAGAATGAAAGTGATCATCTTACTCATCAAGTCTTCTTACCATAGTTGATGTAGATGAACCAAAAGAACTTGTACCCCGTCCTCAAAAGATTAAGAGAACTACCCAAAATTCTATCAATAGTAAACCTAGAGTAACATCTGCAATTCGGAAGCATTTCACTAGGTTGAATGCTACTAAAGCAAAGTGTGATTATTGTGGCTAAGAGTATATGGCTGATAGTAAGGTTCATGGTATTAGTAACTTGTGGAATCACCTAGATGATCAATGTAAGAAATCATCTTATGCTAAAAAGGATAATAGGCAGACTCTTTTGTTGTTTGAGGGTAAAGATGGGGAAGGTGGATCTCTTAGAGCTGTAAGATTTGATCAAGAGAGAGCTAGGTTAGCATTAGTCATGATGATTATTTTTTATGAGCTTCCATTTCAATTTGTTGAACGGGAAGGGTTTAGGAATTTTATAACTTTACTGCAACCTAAGTTTTGCCTTAGCTCCTGAACAATAGTAAATAGAGACTGCCTAAAACTTTTTGAGGAGGATAAACTGAAATTGAAAAGGATTTTGAGATGAAAGAGTATGCTTAACAATCGACACTTGGAGTTCAATCCAAAATCGAAATTATATATGTTTGACGGCATATTGGATTGATACGTCATGGAAGTTGCAAAAACATTTGCTTAGCTTTCCATTAATTGCTGATCATAGAGGTGAAACTATTGAGAAGTTACTGGAAGCATGTTTAGATGATTGGAGCATTAAAAAGGTTTTGACCATCACTATTGATAATGCTACTAGTAAATGATAGTACTTTGAAATACTTGCAAAGAAGAACCAAAGATGTAAAAGGGGTTGTTGTGAGGTTATTAGGATGCCCCATATCAGTTGGAACATGAGTTGAAACTTGAATTAGAAAGCTAAAGATGCTATATATCAAATTAGAGTGCTATAGACCATTTAAGTAAGTCATTCATTAAACATATTATATAAAGTACGAATTTCCTTTAATTAAATGTGTTAAATTAAAGTCTTAGTTGTTTATGTTTTTATTTTTGGTAGGTCAGCACTTGAAAGTTGAGGTTGGTTGAAAATGGTATTGATGAATGATGTATGCTTATGTCATTTTGAAAATGGTATTTATCCGGTTTATCTAGTCATTTGTTATATTTGTGATTGCATATGACAAACCAATCAGATATAATTGTACATTTTTATTGTTATGCTTTTATGAACTGAACTCTTATATATTAAGGTTTTATACTTTTATTGTTATAAATTAAGTACGAACCGAACTGTAATGAACTGGACCATAATGAATATTAATGTCATTTGAGATTTAATGTCATTTTTATTTGAGATTTGTTATTATTGTAATTTGTACGGGTTTAAGGTTTTATTTGAGATTGAGATAATTTTATGCCATTATAAAACCAATATATGTACATTTAGGGTTAAATATAAGAAATTTAAAATAGAAAAATTTGAGCTTACACCACCCCAAACCTACCCATTCCAACCGAATCCATCCAAACTCGAATTTGCAGTTTTGAAAAATATGTGGTCAGATTTGAGTCTGGGCTAACTTATCCGCAATGTTTGGATCGAATTGAAAATATGGTCAAAATTGACTCACCCAACCCACAAACATGCCTAATAATTAGATCATCTCAAATTTATTAAATTATAATTGGATTCCTGTAAGTTTATCATAAATTATAAATCTAATTGTTAATGATCAATGTAAAATCTTATTTTTTTTAACAATCACTAAATTAATACCAAGCTAAACAAACTTCATATTAATATTTTGATATAATTTTTATTACAAAATATGATAAATGAGTTTAATTTTTTATTATCATTATAATTTATTTTTTTAGATAATGCAATTCAAAAATCCAAAAGTTTTTAATTAAATAAAATGAGTTTATCTTAAGTAATTAAGTGTTTGATACATGAATTTTGTTTTTTTTAATGCAACTATAAAGAGCTTGTAAAAAAATACCACTAATGAAATACTATAGCAAATTATAAAAATTGGTTGGACGTCAAATTTAATATTAAACGATAAAAATAATATAATTTAGTTTAAATCTAAAGAAATCTACTTATAATTTAAGAGAAATATGATAAGATCTCTTCATAAAACATTAAGAGATCTATCTACCTGTTATATTAACAAAATTCAAGAGATACACAAATAACTTGCCTTTATTAATAAATCAAAAGACTATTTAAAAATTCTTGTATCAGCATAGTAAATGGTCATATGATGAATGAAAATAATGGTTGTAATTGTAATTATGGAGAAAGGTAGATGGATGTGTCATGTGAGCATCATCATGAAGATACAAGATTTAGAGCCCGTTTGGGAGTATTTAAAAAATGGTCCATTAGATAGATGATCCAAAGACAAAAAAGTTTTAAGAGATTAACACATTTTTTATTTTTCTTAGTATACTAATAACCCTTTCTTTTATTTATATATATAAAAACTAATAAAAGCATGGAAATTACTATAATACCCTCATCCTAATAAAAACAAAAATTACCAAATTATCTCTATTGATTTCATTAATAAAGAACAGTTCCTCTCACAAAAGAGACTCATTCCCATTTGTGATCTTCAACTCCGATTCGTCATTTTGAATTAGTTTTTCATCACTTTTAAAGCAATTTGATCTATAATTCTCCCTCTATATTTCATTTTCAAGCCTCGTTAATCAAGAGCTTAAGAGTCCAAAATAGTTTGATAAGTTTCAAACTTTTAAATTTGATTTTGATTTCAATAGTTGATAAATAATGATAAATGAAACTTGAAGAGTTTTTATTTATATTATACTTTGGATCATGTTTACATTGCCTAAACTTTGAAAATTTGAAATCTAGAAATTTGGGTTCATATTGCTCAATTGCTCGATACCTTTATAGATCTCAAGGCATCAAGCAATATGAAACTATATTTCAAAGTTTGGGGAATACAAACAGGATCTAAAACATAATACAAATAAAATATAACTAATAAAAAACATTTAAGTTTTATTTACGTTATCTATCAACTATTGAAATCAAAATCAAATTTAGAAGTTTGAGACTTATCCAAACGGTTTGTGGGCTCTCAAGCTCTTGGAAGCTTGCAAACGGAATGTAGAGGGAGGATTATAAATCAAATTGCTTTAAGAGTGATGAAAAATGGATTAAAAGTGACGAAGCAGAGTGGAGGATGTTAAATGGAAACGAGTTTCTTTCCAAATCCAAACAATGAAGAAACAGAAATGATAAAAAGAAAAAAAGAATGAAGACGAAGAATGCATCAAGAAAAATTAGATGACGAGGCAAAGACGAGTGAGTGTTAATTTGGTTTCTAAATTTTTTCAGAATAACAATCGCATGAGTGTGGGGAAGAAGAAGGAAGCCGAAGAAGAATAATGCATAATGCATGCTTTTTTCTTTTTTTTTTTCTTTTTTTTTTATTAGTTTTTATTTTTTAATTCATTAATGATATTTTTGTCAATTTATATTTATTAAATAAATTTAATTAAAAAAAAAAAGTAAAAAAAAAAGGGTTATATAATTTTTAAATAGGTTCAATCTTCTAAACAAATAGTTTATTTTTAAGTCAGTTTTCCAAAATATCTTTTTATAAAAATATGTTTATGAGTATTAGATAACTTATAAATAGAAATATGATTAAAATATGTTTAATTTTTCAAAATTCTCTCTTTAAAGAAATATATTTATAAATATTAAATAACTTATAAATAAAAAATATGCTTATAAATAAAAATAAGTAAAAATATTCAAAATATACTTATTTTGATAACATCATGCTTCTAAAAAATAAGTGAGTGTTTTTGCCAAATTAGTTTAAAATGCTTATTTTAAATTTTAAAAAAAAAAAAAAGTAATTTTGACTGATATTAACACTGGGCTCTCCAGAATACATACCTTTATTAATAATTTAGATACATAGATTATATATTTTTAGAAAAAAAAAAATTGAGGAAGAAAAAAAATTGCCGTCTCTCTTTCAAATCTACCGCAAAGCAATAGAAGAAGATAAATAAATACAGAAAAATCTTAAATCAACTAACCGAGAAAGGAGAACTCGTCTTCGGTAACCATCCCCTTGGAAGAATGCAAATCGGCTTCACTACCAAACGAGCTATAATAATCATCATCAACATTTACATCTCTCTCCCTCAACGCCTCGATCTTCTCCACCGCCTCCGCCAGCTCCCACCGCCGCTCCACCTCCCACTCGCAGCAGCACATCCCGATCTTCAACAACTTCAACATCTCCACATCTCCGTTCCTCGTCCCTCGCATCTCCGTATCAAACACCTCCCCCGTCCACTCCTCCCTCACCACTGAGCTCACCCACGCCGCCAGATCGTCGTTCGCCTCCTTGCTGTTCCCTTGCCGGAGATAATTCGCCGGAAATCGTCCGGTCAGGAGTTCCAGGATCAGAATCCCTAGGCTCCAGACGTCCGTTTTTCTGGATGTGCGATCCTGCTGCGATTCTGGGCTGAATTCGGGAGACTTGAAAGCGATCATGAGGTGGTGAGCGTGTTCTCTGTTGATCAGAGGAGAGAGAGCGTAGTCGGTAAGGATAGGATCGTTATTTTGAGTGAGAAGGACGTTTGAGGATTTGAGATGTCCGTGAGGAAGGGGGAGATTTGGGAATTGTTGGTGGAGGTAAGATAATCCTCTGGCTACTCCCTTTACGATCTTCAGCCGGGTCGGCCAGTCCATTCCAGGTTGACCCGGCGCCCGCTTTCCTGCATTGAAACAAAAAGTAGTTATTCATAACGGTATAGTTCATAAACTCAAAAAAAAAAAAAAAAAAAAAAAAAAAAACACATAAATGGGCTATTTCAATATGGGTCAAGAAGAATTTAAATATTATTCTATTCGGAAGATACGAAGAAAATTTTTATTTGAAGTGTTAGAAAAAAAAAATTGAAATAATTCCTTAATTTTAATAAAAACAAAATAAGTGAAAAAAAATTATTTATTTTAATTTATTTCTTACTAGAAAAATACGAAAATGGAGATGGAAAGAATATGCACACCATGAAGATGACTAGCCAAGCTACCACTTTCAACAAAATCAGAGACCAAAAGTTTGTCATCCTTCCTATAATAGAAAGCCACAAGAGGGAGCAAGTTTGGGTGTGACAAGCGTCCAAGCCTCTTCATATGCTCATGAAACTCTTCTCTTCCCACGTTATTCATTTTCTTAAACCTCTTCACAACCACAGTGGGCCCATTCAAAAGGCTGGCCTTGTAAGATGACCCAAAATTCCCGCTGCCCAAGACCTCAGCCGAGGCCCGGAGTAGCTCTTCTAAGTCGAACCACTGCCTGCCGTCCCTCACGAAGCACAGGCTGTTTCCTCCACTCTCGCTCTTTCTCAAGCTCTCGACATAGTCCGGAGATTGGGCCTCTTTCAGGCCCATTTTGTTGTATGTTTCGAATTTATTTTGGGCTTTTATTGTGTCTTGGGGGGATTGTGTATCAGATTTTGATAGTTGGCCCAGACGGAGACGAAGGACGACGATTGACGCTATGGCAATGAAGCCCAGAGAAAGCCCAATTAGTATGTACCATGTGGTCCACTTTCTCTTGCGCTCGCATGGGCCTAGCGGCTTTCCACATAACCCTTTGTTGTCTGGATCATTAAAGAATAAATAATATATTTATGAATATTTAAATTAAGAGAGAGAATATTATGACAGCAAACAAGATTTCATGTTGACCTTCTTGGACTGTGATCACGGAGAAAGAGCAATTATTGTTTTTGACTTTTGCTATAAACGTGCATTCCACTTTTTTTTTAAAATTAAAATTTTTTATTAGAATTAAAAAATTAAAAAATTATATATAAAATTTATATAATTAATAATATAATCTATTTTTAAAAAAATTATTTTACTCATGAAGTTATAACCTACACGACCAAGAATTCGCTTCAATGATTTTAATATTAATTTAGCTTTTAAATAAAATCAATTTAATAAATCAACTTACGAAGGACTGCACTCTGTTCTGTATCTCCGAAACTATCCGGTATCGGACCCTCCAACCGATTATCCGAAAAATTCAAGTATTTCCAATCCCTCGGTGAAAAATTCGGTATCTGACCCACAAACCGGTTCTCCTCAAGACCCAACTCCAGAAGCGAAGGCAAACCGGCTAAAGAGTTGGGAATTTTCCCAGTAAATTGGTTTCGCGCCAAATAAATTTTCTTCAAAGAACGCATCCCTTGAAAGGCGCCGTCGTCAATCTCGTCTGAAAATCTGTTGTCCGACATGTACAAAGCCTTCAACGCACCCAATTTCCTCACGTCCGGCAACGGACCTTGAAAGCTGTTGTTCATCAAGCTCAAGCTCCTGACCAGAACCGGCGAGTTCATCAGCGAGTCAATGTCGATCTCGCCGGTCAAGGTCAAGTTTTCGAGGCGGATTCCCCAGAAGCTATTGTCCTTGCAAGTGATTCCGAACCAGAAACTCTTATCGCCATTGCAGATCGGGACCGATGCGTTCCAGTTGTCGAACGCAGAGTTGTTTGACATAGAGCTCTTGAATTTAATTAAAGCTTGAGGTAAACTTAGTGATTGCGATGAAGATGACAAAACGAAGAAGGACAGTAAGATTAACAAAACGAAAGTCGAAGAAGAAGAAGAATACGGTTTGTGATCGTGATTAGCCATGGAAGCGATCTCTGTAAATGATCTCGAGCATAAACTTCAGCTAAAGGAATGGAAATTAGGGAAGAAGAAGTAGACGAAGAGTAAGAGTTAAAAGGGAGGGTGACATTGACGAAGTCATTCAAGCTAATGATGAGCTGTTAATGGCCGGCATTAACACAACTCTGTTGCTTCTTAGTTCTCATGATCTATTAATTCTTAGTTTTTAATTTAATTTGCTTTGAATTTGTTTATTTTTTTGTTCTTGATAATGACGATATTTTGTGCCAAATTATTGTTATAATAATTGGATCGACAAGAAAAACATCAGCAGGTTGTATCTGGAAATGGTGAACTAGGTTGTAAATGCTGAAAAATACTAAGAGATTAGACTTTCAAACAATTAGATTTACCTCTCATGTTCTAAAAATTAGACATTCCACCTCTTAAACTTTTAGAATCTATATGTTCTCCCCCTACACTTTTAAAATATAACTCTCAAGTCTATCTCTATTTTCTATAGAGACTTAGTGCCCGAGACAAGCAGAGATATCAATTTGGATTGGGCTATCTAAGCCGAACCGGTTGCCCCTTTTTGGGGCCCGGCCCAAGCACAATCCACTCTGAATTTTGAGGGTCATGTTAGGCTAGGAATGTAGGAGGTATCGTGCATGGGAACCACCTTAGGGCCTGCTGCAAGGCCCGTCCATGCCTACGGGCCTCCTTCCCTTTTAATTTTGTTTCTTCTAATACTTGTTGCCGCCCCCTTCACAATTTGGATCCAGCCACCATATCACAACACATCTTAGCTTTACTCTTCATCCGCTAACTTGAAAATTTGAAAGCTCAGGCTAGAAGGCAACCATGAACACTTACGAGACAAAGCAAGGTTCTCTTCTTTTTTATGCTTTAGGAAAATCAAGCTTCCAAGAAATAACAGATAAAATCTCTCAAATAAAATAATAATTCATTAGTTAACTAATTACTTTAATCACAAAATTGCTTGGATTATCGTTGCTTTCATATCACATTAAAAATTCAAAAAAGCTTCATCCGGATTGTTTATCTCTCTCTCTCTCTCTCTCTCTCACTCTATTCACTGCCGATGAATCCCCCCTCCTCCGCCACCGCCTCCGTTGTCGACCTCCACTATGAAGACCAATCCACCACCACGAATAATCTCCCTCTACTTCTCCAACCTTCCTACACCAGTTAAAAGTAGTTGTGATATCATTTCGGACAGTGGCAAAAGAGCAAAAGAACTCATCGATTTGAGGTTCAAAGTGTATGAGAAATTTTGGGTTTTCTCCATTATAAACGCATATTATCTTCTTAAGCTTCCATATTCGAAAGACAACTCACGAATACAACACGACATCTAAAAATTCAAAGGCAAGTATTGATAGTAGAAAGCAGTCAATGAATAAAAATTGGAAATTTTCCTCGTATGATTATTCTTCCATCATCTATTTTTGACATTTTGATATGTTTCCATTACCAGTAATCTGTTTGTCTAGAATACGGTACTACGTTTGAACTTTCTCATCATCTTCTTCCCCATTTCATCTTTTTGAATCTTTCAACAATTTCGGTTGTCATGTAATACAACTTCACGTACACGGAAGAATTTGTTGATAATTAAATATTTAAATAAATAAATAAAAAAAGAGTAAAGATAATATACGGGTGGGTTTTGGCCTTTGGGTGGTGTAAGTGCTAAACCGGTGGATAATCTTGTACTATATCACATCAAGGGAGAATATAAATCGAATCTCAATCCCCTCCCCATTTCAAAATTAATTATAACGAAATTGCGTCTAGGTTCATTGAACCGACGAGTCTGTCGCAAACACTCGGTGACTTTTTGACTCGGATGGATGGTCAGATTTATGGGTTAATTCAAACGTTGAGTAATAATGACTTTTTTTTAATTAATTATAAGTTTAAGTTTTTTTATATAATATTTAAGATTATATATTAAATTTATTAAATAATATTATGAATTTAATCATTTTTCTCATAATTTATAATATAATATTTAAAATTATATTCTAAATTTATTTAATTATAATATAAATCTAACCGCACTCCTCATCATTTATAACTTATCGGTATAACAAATTTTTCCGAATTCGAACAAAAAATAAAAATAAAAATGGTTAGGACCAAAATATTTCGGACCGCACGTTTTTATCTGTTCCTTTTCAGTGGTAGGCAGGAGCTTTAATTGTACGACAGTGCCACGTAAAAACAGTGACTACTTGTAAACCCGTCAACATTCATTGAACCTAGACAGACTGCCACAATTTTATTTTTCACTCGGTGTTCATTTTTATTTTATTTTGCTCGAGTCTAATTTCATAAGAGGAGATCGCATTTGGATGGTTATTATTATTATTATTATTATTTTCTTAACTTAATTTGATAAGATAAGATGCATTTAGATGGTTATGTATTAAGTTTAATATATTAATAGTATGTTATATCACGTGCGGATGGTTCCAATGAATGATTTATTGAGCATATACTCCATCTATACTCATCCAAACTATAATGATTGAACATGATCGAAGAAAGAATGGATAAGAGAATCATACATATAGGATATGATGTGATGGAAGGATCTAATAAGAATGTATTACTACATTTTTGGATTTAAGTTGTAGTTCCTCTCGTTCTTTATTATTTTCCTCATATATATATATATATATTATATAATAATATTAAATATTAAATATTAAATTTTATTATAATTATTATATTATTTATAATGGTAAGAAAAATATTTAATGAAGCTCTTGATCATTCTTCAAGTGTAAAGAATATATAATATTTAATTTTATAAAAAATAAAAAAATATATTTAAGCAAGTACTCTTATGAATTATTATTACTTTTGGCCAACATGAGTTATTTATTTGAAATGGGTATAATATTTACAAGAAAACAAAAAAAAAAAAAAATCCAAAAAGAGCAAATTTGTATTACTTATTAATATATTGAAATAGAATGCACACGCGCCAAGTTGAGGCCCAATTGGCCAACTGGAGGCCCGCTTACCCGGGATTTTGTTTCCGGCTCTAACTATATATAGCGGCGTTCCTCCATACATTTTTACTACCCCCCGTCCAAAACCAGAGAAAGAGACTCGAGAGAAACTCAAAAGAGAAAGAAGATAGAAGACAGAGAAAGGGGGGAAGAGAGAGATACTTGGAAATCTAAAAACTTCTGAAAGAAAAACCCTAATTAGTTTCTTCTTCTTCATTTCTCTCTTCGTGCTGCCATTTTTAGATTTATATAATCTTCCATACCTCACTTTCTCTCATTCAGATCAGGAGAGGATTTCTCAGGAGTCTCTTGCATTTTTCTCGTGGAAACTTCTGGATAATCTTGTAAGGACTAAACTTCTATATTCCCATCCCTGTAATTTTTTTTTTAGGTCCATATTGATTTAGCGTGAGGCTTGATTTAGCATTTTTGTTTTACTTCATTTTAATTTGTTCGGTTTCACAGTTCGATCCAGAACAATGCTGGTTATTTGCTCTCTTGTCCGTCTCTTATTATTATTATTTCTTTAATGAATTATGTCTCACGGCGATGTTGAAACTCCAATGGTAATGAAAATTGTCGTTTGGTGAGGAGATCCGACTCATCAGATCTAGTGAAAAGTAGTCAAAGTTTCACGGATTTGCAAATGGGGATAAATTTTAAAGTTCTAGATCGAAGAATGAATGGAGGGCATAACAAAGTAGCAATCTTAATTATGAAGTTACTTTTCTTCACTTTTAATTGAATGTCAACCATGACTCAATATGGAAGGTTTTGGATTATCACCATTAACAGCTGAAATTTAACTTTAGTACGATCGCTATATTATTTATTTATTTTTTTGAATAACAAAAATTTATTGCTAATGATTTTATCAGGAACTTCTCAATCATGGTGTTTTGGATCTTTGGCTATGGTTCATTGGTATGGAACCCAGGATTTGAATTCGATGAGAAAATGAAAGGCTTCATCAGAGATTACAGGCGTGTATTTGATCTTGGTAGGTTTCTTCTGGGGAAGTGAAATTAATTGTGGCACTTATTTTAAAGTACTTGTAATTATGTGCTTACACTGGAACTATGAGACAGCATGTATCGATCACAGAGGTACACCCGAAAATCCTGCAAGAACTCTCACATTGGAGCCCCAAGAAGGAGCCATTTGTGTGAGTATTTACCGAAAGAAAAAAATGTTAATGATAATTCTTCTATCCTCTTGAATCCCGTGTTTTATATTAATTTTTAACCAATTCGGGTTTCTATAGTGGGGGACTGCTTACTACGTGCATGGAGGTCCCGAGAAGGAAAGATTAGCTATGGAGGTAGATCTTCAATTTTGAAAAATGAATATATCTTGGATATATTTGGGTCCATCATTGGAATCATAATGCTTCATCGTAATGATTCATTATTTATTCTATGTTTCTGTTTTGTGGGTTTAGTACTTGGAGCGGAGAGAGTGTGAATATGATCAGAAGACTTATGTGAACTTCTACAAGGTGAGGTCATGAAAAATTCGGATCGAATTCAAGATGGTGTGACTTGACTTTTAGTTTTAGCTTTAGTTTCATTATTAATTTAATCATCATCCGTGGTTCTCATATCAAGCATGTAATTTCTTGATTCAGGAAGACAGCTCCTTAGAACCAACATTGACAGGAGTTATGGTGTAAGTTCTTTCTGTTTGAACTTCGTAATACATCTAATTCAAACATAAGTTGAAGAATGAAAACATTGACATGCAGACATGGATGATTTATGTCTAAATTCTTGACACAAACTGCAAAACATCTGCAGGTTCACATCTACACCGGACAAAGAATTGAACAAGTACTATCTTGGCCCCGCTCCATTGGAGGAGATGGCTAGGTAAATCACTAACACATTCTAATCAAATTATCAACATTAATAAATAGGTGACTTTCCGTTCCCTTATCTGAATAAATGACTTATCATCTTAAATAGGCAAATTGCAACTGCTGCCGGTCCCTGTGGGAACAACAGAGACTATCTCTTCCTGCTAGAGAAAGCCATGTTCGATATTGGTAAGCTTATTTTTTTACTGAAACTATTTCTTGCTTTGGGAGCTTTGTTTCTAACTTGAACTTTCTCACAATTACATTTGAACAGGTCATGAAGACAACATGGTAATAGAACTTGCAAATGAAGTTAGGAAAATCCTCAGGATTTCCTCAAAAGGAGTTTCAAAGGAGAAGAAACTTACCGATTCCTCACATATCCCAATCAATACCCATATCCAGGCACTTCAGCTGCATCCCCTCCCAGAAGCCGAAGCCATAGCCATAGATTAACTCCGAATGATCTGACAGTTTGTGTAGTGAAGCCAAGAAAGTTAACCGCGGAAAAATTTTAACTTTACCTATATAGTCTCTTTCTTAGCACTCCCATTGTACTGCTAGGCCATTTTCCTTTTATTTATTGTTTGTCATCTTTTCGTTGTTTTTCTTTGTGTTTGGGCATGAGAGAGTAGCCTAGCTTATTGAGCATTTCGGCTTGAGTTATAACAGTGACTTTACGACAGATTGTACCAGCTCTTTCTAATTTTTTTTTTCTTCCGAGTTCTTCATCTAACCTCAGTTGATCAGATCTCCCACTTGGTTATATTCAATTCAAGACCACATCTTTAAATTCATCATTTCTTCTCAATCTCTATCAAATTAAGAAATACTTTCTCTGTCCTTAAATAAAATAGTTCATGGAGCTTTTCTATTTCATCTTTCCAAGGAATCTGAAGGCTTACCATTTGATAGAATGAATAAACTAGAGGGCTTCACAATAACAAAGCTTTAGAATCTCAAGATCAAACTATGAATCACTCAATATGAACCCTAAGTTTTCACTTCACTTTTAACTTTCTGTAAGAAAGAAAGGAGAAATGTAAAAGATGGGAGGAAGATGGTGAAATACACGGTGGAATAAAAGAAAAAAGGGGATGTTTTTTTACTTAGCAACTTGCCACCAAATAATAATAGTGACACATAGACGCCACGCTGTCTTTTTATGTTTCCTTTTTCACGGCAAGGGGAGTGGAGGACGAAAATAACCCAAATAGAACTTACTAGGGACTAAAATGAACCAAAGTTAAGTATAAGGACGAAAATGAAAATTGAGGTAAAGTATAGGCGCGGAAACTGTAATTTTGGGTCAAAGAAATTTGGTTAGAAATGGGCCGTCATCAAATCACGCAGTCCAAGAACCGTTGTGGAAACACACGGCCCGGCCCATACCGGACCATACGTATCAGAAAATCGATTAGGATTTAGGTGGAATAGGAAGAAAGAGAATAAACGGAAGAAGAACTTGAGCAAGAAGTTAGGTCCAGTAAGAAATACCGTTACCGTTCCCATTTCTTTGATTTTCGTTCTTCTGCATCAAAGCTTTCACTTGCGAATCATCTCTTCTGTGCTTCTTCTCTCGGCGATGGATCTCAATATGGACCTTAATGCTCCTCACTCCATGGGAACCACCATCATCGGCGTTACATACAACGGTGGAGTCGTTCTCGGCGCCGATTCTCGAACCAGCACAGGTAATTTATATAGCTTACCCTAATTTCTTTCTGTTTGGTTTCCTAGAAAATTAGTCCAGAAAGAGAATGTGGAAGGACTAAAAATAATCTTCCATTTTTGGATACGTATATCTGTATTTGACCGAAGTACGAGGCGAATCCACTCACTCGATTCAATTTTCTTTTTGCTTATTTCTGCTGCTACTATAGTTATTAGGATATCTGAATTAGTATTATTTTCTTATTTTTCCTGTCTATTGCTTTCTCTACAACCAGACAGTGTTATTTCGAAGCTTTTACTCCTCTTTTAAGCTCTATTTGGTGCTGGCAAGAATTCCTTACACCTGTGTTACTAGACGATGAGGGACGGGGACTCAGTAAATCTGTTTGGCACAAGAGAAGCGCACATCTAAACTGATGTTTTGTTCATAGGTTTAATCTGAGAATATTTTTCTCTGTAGGAGTCTATGTTGCTAACCGTGCTTCAGACAAAATCACACAGTTGACCGACAATGTTTATGTCTGTCGCTCTGGCTCGGTATTGATCTCTGTTCTTATCACATATCTTGCGGTTTGAAATTTACATTACTCACTAACTCTTTCTTAAGACCACAGTGAAAACTGTCAGTTTTATGGACGCTGCTTTGTGCAGTTGCAGTTGCAGTTTAGTTTAGTTTATCCTATATCTAAGTAGGACGTAATATAGCTTTCTTTAATCTTTGTCTATTTTGGGTCATGATTTATCAATGAAAAGGTCCAATGGGTGAGTCCAATTGGTGAGTAGGACATAAGACTTTGTACCTGTCTCTGCATACACACATGCATATTAACATAGCATGCATACCCATGGGGAATATGGAAGTTGGTTCCAACTGTCACTGATGCATCTAGAATTTAGAAACTTTTAATTGTCTTGTATGTTGGATTTGAGATGTATAGTTAGTGTTGTGCTGCCTCCCAAATGCCATGATTGTTATTTTTCTGGTACATATTCTTAATACAATTTTCGTTCGACAGGCTGCTGATTCACAGGTTGTCTCTGATTATGTGCGTTACTTCCTTCATCAACATACGTGAGTGACTCCGGTCCTGCTTGTTTTCTTTGGGCCAGATTGTGTTATAATGTCTGAACCTTCTGATTTGTTTTTGCTAAATTGTAACTTGAATTACCTAATTTGAAGACCAAGTGCGTTATTGTGATGCATCTACTGTTGTCTTGCTGCTGTCTGTGTTGGAGGAATGGTTATATTCTCTCCTCCAACTACATTAAGTAAATATTTATAGGATTTTCAGGATAATATCTCTTAAAAAACTAGAGGAGCTGATTTGAAGAGAATTCGAGTCTTGGTCACTTTTATTTACATCATTTGATTAATTTTTTACTATCTTGATGCTAATTATTAGTTCCCGATGTATAGGATTCAGCTCGGGCAGCCATCTACTGTCAAAGTTGCTGCAAATCTTGTCAGGCTACTGTCATATAATAACAAGGTTTGCTTTTACCTACTTTTAATCGGTTCTATATTGCTGCTTGCTTTACCTTTAAATATTTCAATTCTTTCGTGCCTGCTGTACAAGATAATCATTTGAAGAGGAAATTCCTCTTTCATTCCTTCTTCTTCTGGGCTATTGAGCAAGTGGTATGTATGCTAGTTGGGGATCGTATAAATCCATAATAGGTGGACATCAGCTTCACTCTAGCAATAATTTAGTCTTCCAAAGTTCGAATTTCTCAGAAGCAATATGTATAACATATATAAGTTTCATGCTAAAACCAGTTAAATGAATCTTATATTCTTCATTAAAATATTGATGAAAGCCCATTCTCTTTTAATTTGAAATTTCAGCTGTGTAACCATTGTGGAATTTGCAGAATATGTTACAAACTGGCCTTATCGTTGGCGGGTGGGACAAGTATAATGGAGGTAAAATCTATGGAGTTCCTCTCGGTGGAACACTCATAGAGCAGCCTTTTGCAATTGGAGGTAAGTTTTTGCCTTAGTGTCAGCCATCAATACCGTTGTTCATTTGTCATCATTCTCTGTATAGACTGCATTGTTTGTAGAAGTGTTCCTAGATATAATATTACTTCATTTTTAAGGTTCTATGTAAAAGACATACTAGCAGTGCTTTATTAAAATTTTATTTTTATTTACTATTCAAATTTCCAAAGGATCCGGTTCCAGTTACTTGTATGGATTCTTTGATCAAGCATGGAAGGAAGGAATGACCAAAGAGGAAGCTGAGGTAGTACTCTCATTGTCAATTGCAAATACTGGGTCCTGCCATGTTACTTTGTTGTTAATTCACAATTTTCACGGTTTATTAGCTGCTTTATAACAAACTATATAACCCCCTGATTCAAAAAGCTCCAGAGCTTTTAATGCTTAGTGGAGCTTGACCACATCATAAAACCCACAGTTTTTTATTGATACAATTTGGAAAATTCTGACATCTAATCTGATTTTGAATTATATCCAAGGAGAGTTTGTTTTGGAGCTTTATTGCTAAAATGTACTTTCTGTGGCTTCGTTGCAGCAATTAGTCGTTAAAGCTGTGTCTCTAGCAATTGCTCGTGACGGGGCCAGTGGAGGCGTTGTTCGTACCGTCATTGTAAGGCCCTTTTTCTCTTGCTTAGAAATGTAACATAAGCCTTGACTTTGACTCCATTGGTTTTCCGTACGCCTGTGTGCAGATAAATTCCGAGGGAGTAACAAGAAACGTGTACACCGGAGACAAGCTTCCACTCTGGCACGAGGAGCTCGAGCCTCAAAATTCATTACTGGACATACTCAACACTTCTAGCCCTGAACCAATGAACATATAAAGAAAGTGAAAGGGAAAAAAAAATCTTTGCTGCCACATTTGCTATAGGCATCCCTTCGGCTAGACCTGATTCACTATTCAACTTTTTATGGCAAATTTTAGTTTCCCAGAATCTAAGAACATCGCTCTCCCCTTTGTAAAACTTTTTATGTTTAGAATTTGGATGGGATTTATTTTCAATCTACCTTCTGTTTCAAACTGCAGTTTTAGTGATATACGTGCGTGTTATGTAGTTTCAAACCGCAGTTTTATTTATTTGTTATTTTAATTTACGTTAATTTCCTTCCAAAAAGTGATATGGAAAGAAATTGTTATTAGTTAGACAAAAAAATATAAATAAATAAAACCGAATAATAAAAACAACAGAAGGAAGAAATCAAGGTGTGAAAATGTGATCTGAATTATTTGTGAGGTAGTTACTGGGCTTCGCTTTTTCTGTTGGACGGATAAGTGAGTTTTTGGGGCAAAAAATGAGCTCCATCATGCCGGCGAAGGTTTTCTTGGCTGCTCAGCCTCAGTCTCACCCACCGGACCTTCATCACAACGTATTCGTCTACGGCAGCCTCTTTAGCGATGTAGTCGTTCGCATTCTCTTGAAGCGCGTACCTCCATCATCTACAGCTATACTTGATGGCTAGTCTGTTCCTCTGATCCCTACCACATTACTTAATGGCTAGTCTGTTCCTCTGATCCCTAGCACATCTAACCTTTCATAATTCTTCGCTTCCTCTTTCATATAATCTGATTGGATGTTAATTGCAAAATCGTACCTGAGGTAGATCGAGTATCTTTTAGGATTAAATCCGATTTAGATACTTTCATGAAACCGAAGAGATTAATCTGGCTTAATTTTTGGTTATTTGTCATCGAAGATTCGTCTTTTGCTCACTTCAATGTTCTGAAAATTCGGAAATTGAAAGCTGAAAATTGGTTTATTAATCTGCAATCAGAGATTTAGGACGAGTTTATCCAGCTATTTTACCAGTCGAGAATAAGAAAGTCACTGGCAGGGTATTTCAGATTTTGTTTTTTCTCCCCAATTTTGATTTCATTTCTGCTGAATTAGTGCTTGTTACAAGTTCATTTTCACTATATTATTGTTACTCTTTCAAATTTGAAAGAATTTCTAAGAGAATACTAGATTATACACAAAATTCTCACTACGAAAAGACTAAAACCAACATAATGGATGAGAAAATGGTATGTTTCTGGAATTGATTGTTAAGTTGATTCTTTTTTCATTCGATTTTTTGATAGCATCTGGTTTTTACCAGAACCTACTCTACTCAGGTTAATTATACAAAATAAATTAAAGATCAAAGTTTTGATACCCCTGTTATGAAAACTTGTTGTGTTTGCAGGTGTTGCTGGGCATCGATCCCGAACTGGACATATTAGACACATTTGAGGATCATGAGTATGAAAAGAGCACTGTTGAGGTTTCCTTACTATTAAGGAATAATGAAGTTAGTTTTTTTATTTTGGCTCAACTGCACATATTACTACAATTTTTTGAAAAAAAAAAGATGAACTAGAAAGCATTACAGATCCCTTCTCTGAAGATAGCAATTGCTATTTCTCTGCAGGATAGTTCGGAAAAATTACACGCATATGCGTATGTTTGGAGAAACAGAAACGATCCGGATTTGTATGGAGAGTGGAATTTTGAGGTATATAACTTCTGATGGTTGTTGAGTTGAAATTTTGGTCTATACCGATCACGAATATCTGGCCCCACAATTAGTGGGTTAATCCTTTCATAAGTCACTGACTCTTCTTATGTAAATTAACCAGTAATGGAAAGTAGTACATATGGGTGATTTCATCAAGATGAGCACTAGATTTGCTGGAGAGTTGGAGCTGCCTGAACCAAAACCGAGAGTTGAAACTTAGGAATCCTTTCTATTCTCCATCTGCGAGGTATGATAATGTTCGTAGCTGCTTCTTCTATCTCTCAACCTAAAGAACAATATGCCATAATCTTTGTTATTATTAATTTTCTTCTTATTTCTGGACACTAGAAGGGAACAAAAAAAGGAAAAAAAGAAAAAAAAATTAATGAAAGTTTAAGTAGAATAAGCCGACTTTTCTTATTATTACATTTTAAGTACACTTTAGTGTATGACAATTACTATGGAATCATTTGTATAACCAAACGAGTGTAAGTTTTTGGGCTGGGCCTGCTTTTCCAAAACCTTAACTCATACAGAAAGCCTAGGTCAAACTGGAAAGCTCTCTAAGCACTCAACTCAATTCTATATAATGGCTTAGAACCTCTTCTCATCCTCCTGGGGACGAGGCTAAGTTTAGGGTTTCGGCCGTAGATGATTCCAGGCTCCAGCTGCTGTTATATCGATATGTAGTCTGTTCAGATTTATTTTTAATTCAGTTTCATGGTTCAATGAATACATGAAGATTGATCTTTCTTCTTCTTCTTTAGATATTTTTTTTTTCCCAAATCAAAATCAAGTTTCTTTATCCATTCGGGGCTGGAGTTTGGCTCTTTGGCTATAGAAAACAGTGCCTTAGAGATGAATGCAGCACCCAATATCAATCCACCCAACCTTTTTTCACCCATTATTTGCTTTGGTAATTCTTAGTGGATACATTTAAAGAGGTTGGTATATGAATTCACCAGTTTCTATATATTTTGACAATTTTTATTTTATATGTTTTTGATCTTATGGAGTAAATTCGAGCAGTAATTCAGGCAGCCTCTTTGTGAAATTTCATGACAATCTGAGGTGTTTAACTGCTCGTAGATTAATTTGCTTTCGCTCTTCAGACTTGCTGAGATTACCTTTGAAGCTGGTCTAGTAAGCCCTAGTACATCATCACTACATGGTTTTCTTTTAATTATTTTCTTAAAAAAAAGGAAAAAGTCATTTCCGACAATTTCTTCTTTTAATATACAAAGATATTGATTTTCAAAATTCTTGCGTTCTAGAAAAAGTACAAAAAGATGTGAAATGATCAAATTATATTAGAGTTTAAATGAAAGATTTAAAATTACGAGTTAAAATTATATAGAATTGATCAATTCCGAGTTAGAAGTACAAAAAGATGCGAGACCCTCATTCCGGTTCATTAATCATTCGATTGTAAACGAGAGCTGTAAAATTCCTTATTTTCTGAGACCCTGAGACCCATCACAAACGAGTCTAAGTAAACATGTTTAATTATTACATTAATGATGTTTGTATTGCTAATATCTCTACTGATAAATGACAATACGGTCAGCCGAAATCTGCCCAGGCACTGTCAGGTAATTCGCTGCCGTTAAGTTGTATATTGTTGTCCCCTGCTCCTCTTTGGTGGATATTAATGGTAGGCGAAACATCAGGTACTCGCCTAAGACTAGAATTACTACTAACTACTGGTTGGACTGTGTTCGGACTTAAATGACTCTGAAGCAGGTTCAGGCTGCAGCTTAACGACCCTCCTCTTGTTAACATTTCCTCAGCCAATTTTCCCTAATTATATATTTTATAACCAATAAGTGGATAGATGCCACATTCGATACAGAACAATTAGCTAAAATAGCTTCAAAGTGTTCTGTGGGAATTATTGCATAATCATAGACATACCTTGGCTCTTAAAGCTTCTACATCGGATTTAAGCACACTGTAATTTGTATCTGCATGATGGTAGTGTTGCGTTGCATCTGTAAGCTGCTTGAACAGAGACGCATTATCTCCTTTTAGCTGCTCTACCTGATTATGTATCAATGGAATTGAAAATGTAAACATTCGGTTAATCCGAAAGTCTGATGTTTTTTACTGAAACGGTAGTCAAAATATTTGTACCTGGTACTCAAGTTCTGCTAAATGTGCTAGTTTCCTCCTCCTTGATCGCCTTGCAGACTCCCTGTTAGAAACCATCCTGGACCCCCATTGTGGATTTCAATTAATTAGTCTGAGTTTAGGTATCCAGCTTGTTAGTCTCCCGAAACTTTACCTTCTAATGCGTTTCAGATCAATATTATCTGCGCTTTGGTCGCATGAACCACCTTCTATCTCGAGGTAGTCATTGTCCGACTGCTCACTTGAGGACCTGCTTTTACCTACTTGATTGTCTTGGGATGGTGTTTTATCAGCTGATACTGGACTGCTCACTGATTGAGTTTATAACAACATAAAAATGTTATAAATTATGGAAACTGGAAGCTGTAGCAAAAGCGAGCATACCAAATATTGACGACTGAGAATCCATCGTCGCAGAGATGGAAATCTTAGTAGTGTGATTTTGTTGAGCCCAGTGAGGAGGAACTTCTGTTTGTCCACCGCAACCCGAAAAAGCATTACCCGTTTCCTACAAAAGTAATCAGTCAAACACGAAAATTATTTAGTCATAGTATTAAATAATGCACCAGACAGATTCTGCAGTTGAATTTCCTTTTCTCCTAGACTATTGTCTAATTTCGAAGATTTATCTTAGAGTTAACAAGAGTTCAAAGCGCCTCATTACAGGTAGAGCCAGTAGTCCAGGAGGGGGGGGCTGGGGCCCATTGCCCGCCTCTAATTTTTCTAAAATTAAAATCCTAATTTTCATATAATATTATGTATCGCTGCACTTGAACATTTCTTACGGTCCAGTGCCGATTAAGTGATAATTGACAAATATTGTAATCTAGGAATTGAAAATTGGAATATTACTAAGCTTTCACAATATGTTCATGAACAGCCAACTTGTCATATAGACGTTTTTGTATAAAAATCTTTAGAGGTACTACCTGATATTATTGCTCTGTCATTTTCTACTCGAATTTTAAAAGTTCAGTACTGCTAAGTTAATTGAGTATGGAAGTGGGCATGGAAATTGCTTTGTTACTTTAATTATAACTAATATTTTCCATTAATTATTTAATCCTGCAAGTGTAATGACGCGCAGGTCGGCAAACAATCCTACCGATCAACTAACAATTTGTATGATTTCATGCACAAAGACGGATTTAGGATCTTCATATGAATCTAATTATGCGATTAAATTAAGCTAATTAATCACTGTAAGTAAATAGTACAAAGGTCTCTAATGAAGAGTAGAGAGAGGAGTTAACTGACCCGATTATCGAAGGAGAAACCGAGATCGGAGGAGCAAAGATCACCGTAGAAGATATCGGACTCTTGCATACTCTTGACTGTTGGACTTCGGAAACTTCCGGCGGTTTCTCCATCACCGATCTCGCCGTTTCTGAGAGTGCAGCTTTCGGATTCCGTACCGGCCGTTTTCTGATCGTGATCGTTCGAATTAGCATTATTGATAATACTCATCGTCTTCTTCATACACTCTTCAAAATCCAGCTCCGAAGCGCTCCGCTTCATGTCAGTGCCGTGATTGAACATGATCGGAGCTTCACTCCTTCGCCACGGCTCCGTTTCAGGCACCTCCGGCTTCTTCTGCTTCATTCTAGAGAAAGAGAGAGGGGCAGAGTGAGAAGTAGGAGAAGTTGTATAGAGGAGCCAGGGAGCCAGGAGCCAGGAGCCAGGAGCCAGGAGCCAGGAGAGAGAGTACGTTGTTTTGTGACGACGATGACACATCAAGTTAAAAAAGTTTGACGTGGGGTTCCGTTTAAGAAAACACCCTTGATAGTTATATAAAATTCCTTCCCAGCCTTGATCCTCATGAATGATGTGGCTGGGAAGAGAAGTAGGGGGAGAATTCAGGTGCTGCCACGTATGAGAGAGGATTCACTCCCGTGGGGTCCACTTGAGTCTGACAGTGACTATGAATTATGCCACTTTTTTTCGAACAAAAGTTAAATTTATTTTATTTTATACCTTTTATTTGTGGCCATTAGAATTTCGGATCAAATTATAATAGTTTTTTTTGGCACGAAAACTCCTGCATATTCTGTCAGACATAATCTTATCTACGGCTGTCTCAGGTTGGGTAGTTCTGGATAATTTTTGTGCTGAATTTATTAAATATGATTGGTGTTTGATATTTTTATCCGTGATCAATTAAAATATCTTAGAAATTCGGTAAAGTTTTTAGTTTGAGTTGGATAGAAATTTACGGATGGTTGATCGTTTGTTATAAAAAAAAAAATGTAAAAATAAAAAAATTTTAATATCTCATTTAATTTTATATAAAATTATTGTCGAATGAAGTCATCAAAAGACGGTTTTTAAAGCTCAAAAATGATTAAAAGATATTAGATAATAGGGATGAGTGTGTTAGATCATATAATACTACATTTGATCTGTTGTAAATGAATATTTATTTTTACCAATCAAATCAAATACTCAATCTGATAGGTAAAAATTGAAGAAGATGCAATTCAATCTAATTTGTGTATGATCGGATTGGATAAGATCTTACCGATATTCGATTCATGTGTATCTGTCCAACACACATAGTGAGTGAGCAAAATAAATAAATAAATAAAGCACTCATTCTAGTAAGTAAACAAACACTAAATTCTAAGTAAAAAAGATA
Organism: Coriaria nepalensis; assembly: GCA_027186245.1. Lineage (NCBI taxonomy): Eukaryota > Viridiplantae > Streptophyta > Magnoliopsida > Cucurbitales > Coriariaceae > Coriaria > Coriaria nepalensis. The sequence continues at coordinate 3,708,179 of CP114500.1, read as the reverse complement.
AAACATATCCTATATTTTAGTGAGTTCCAATTCTAAGTCAAAACACAAAAGACAAGTACGCTTGCCGCTACTTCTAAGTTTTATTTATTCGAGTTTTATTTTCATCAAATTCTATCTTTAAATTTAGAATTGGATAATTTTAAGTTTAAATTTATAATTAAATTATAAATTGACCGTTTATTAATAGATTAATAGTACTTAAGGATAAATAGATAATTAGAGGGATAAAATAGTAATTTTGATCATCTCTAGTTATGGATCAATTATTGGAGAATTGAACTGCATGTAATGACAATATCAATAGACTATTAAAGATTGTTAAGTAATTTATTCTATAATTGAAAGAGTATAATCTCAATCCCATATTTTTAGTAGAATAATATTAAGATTAATAAATAAGATTTATTAAATTAAAAAGTTTAATTAATAATTTAATTTATTGGAGATTGAAATTATAGATCTATAATCATCAGGTCGCCTCTATAAAATATTGTATAGGGTAAGAGTGACAAGATTGAAAAATGACTTATTTGTAAAGAAAATAGTTTTTTGGGATAAATATATAATTATGAGATAATTAGTATTAATTAGTTAATTAAAGAATTAATCAATTAAAAGATGTATTTAAATATAATAATGAATTTCGAAATTCGTTTTATAGATAATAATATATTTAATTTTGAATTAAATATGTTATATATATAATATTAAATTAAATTGGGATATTAATTTAATATTAAGATTATGTAAGTTAAATTTAAATTGATTTGAGAAATTAATATTATTTAAATTGATATTATTTTAAATTAAATTGATATTATTTAAAATAGATAAGATTATATTTTAAATTAGATTTGAAAAGATTTGACAAAATTAAAGATATCATTAAAGATAATTATATGATTTAAAATAAATAAAATTATATTTTAAATTAGATTTAAAAATATTTGAATTTATCAAAGAAATCACTAAAAGATATCTCATGATTATCTTATCATTTAATATTATGATGAAATTATCAATTCAATTAATTTAAAGTGTTTAAATTAAAAATAATATGAAATAAAGAAGCTAATATAATTTTATAAATATATCATATTCTAATTATTTCTAATGCAAAGAAAAAATAGAGAGGTTTTTTCACAAAAAGAAAAAGAGAGAAAACCTAGTCATCTCTACATGCTCACACACGTCCTAGTGTGTTGAGGATCGAAATGGAAGTTCGTGGTGTGAGTTTCAACGATCGATTCGCGTAGGCTAAAATATGAACTCTTCGTATAGATGTATGATTAATTTATATATATATATATATATAGGATCGCTAAAAGTTTTCGAAAAATTTTGTTATATAATGGGACCAAACATCGCTCTAGCTACAAATTTTTGAACCCGTTTTCTAATAATTGGTATCAGAGTAATCTTTATATATATATAGATTAATCGTTGTGTGAGATTTTTACATTATCATATATATGTGATATGTATGTTAAATGGATATTTATATTTTTTGAATATATGATTGATATAATGGATCATTAATTATACGGTAATTTTGGGTTATTAATTTGTTTAATTTTCTTTAAATTTTGTGTAAGCTAATTTGTGGCATATGATTTTTTGTACAATTTTTTTTTTTGTTGTAAAATTCTGCGCAATAGAAGGAAGAAGTAACCACACGGGAGAGGCTCTATGGATGACAACTGTGCGGCAATGGCGAGGCCACCTTACTACGCTGCACGGCCAACAACATATGGTTGTGAGATAGTCTCGCAGCTGCAGCTTCTGCCGTAAGGCTACAGATTGTCCTGTGGCCGCAGAGCAATAGAGTAGCGGGACTATCTCACAGCTTACCCAGCCACCGGAATGTCCTTTGGCACATTGCCGCTGAGCGGACCGGCTGCTATCCTAGTCGCCAGCTCCGGCTAGCGTGTGCTGCCTCACCCGTAGGTAGTTGTCCTAAGCTGGTTCCACCTGCAGCTTACCTTAGAGGTTTCATGAGCTTCGACTTGTGATGCCCTAACGGGTCAGGTCATGGGTTTGACCTGTGACCCGCCCAATAAATGAGTTTGATCCATTTATAAATAGCTTAAAAATAATATATTTTTAAGCCCATTAACTTAATTTTTTATTTTTGTGGAAAACCAAATAACTTGTTGGGTTTGACCCAAATAACTCTGATTGGCCCGAAAGTGATTACCCAATTGAAAATAATTAAGTTAAATAAAAAATAGGATTAGAAAAATTATTTTTTTAAGGATTATGGAATTGAGCTTGATTTAAAGAATTACCAGTTAGCCCGAGATTCAAGATGGAGCAGCTTAGGGAAGAATATAATACCTGAAGTCCTTATGTAATTTTTTTATTTCTTTAATTTATTTGTATTTTTGTAAAGGTTGTAAATTTTAGAAATACCAAAAATTACCCGATCCATTAGTCGATTACATGCCATACATGAATATTGACACAATTTTAATTTTAAATCATGCATCTCATAAGTAGAAATATGATTTATTAGGATTGTCCTGTATGTTCATGTGATTTATTTAGGAAAATTAATTACATAAGTGAATTGAGCTTTAAAGAGTTAAACTTGGTAATCACACCTAATAAAGGTAATTTTTTTTAGTTAGGCTATTAATAATCAACTTTGTTAAAAGAAGTTTTGTCAAAGTTTAATGAATATAAACAAATTAGGTTCACGTAATAAGATTAGGCTCATATTAAGATATGAATTAAAAAGTTTAAATTGAACATAGGCCCAATGTGATTGGCAATTATAATTAATAGGATTACATTCACTAGTTAATCAACTATTAATTAACTTATAATTAATTAATTATTTTTATTTGAAAATACATGATATTTTATGAAAATACATATTTTAAAAATAGTGAGTGGGAGAAGGTTGATATGACAATATAGCCTATGGTCATCATTATTAGTACAACATCGTGAGATATGGAAATGTCCTCGAGATGGTTTTGTTTTCGTCCCCCTAAGGAAGATTTCAGATCATATAAATACCAATGTTGGCTGTTTAAGAAGATAGAGAAAAATGATTTATATTGAACTTGACCTAAGGCGACAACTTTCGAGTTAACTTATGGATTCTGAAATAATGGGTTACACACACAAAGACATAATTAAGTTTTAAGCAGTTAATTGTGTCTTGATCAAATAAATGGCAACTCATGAGGAAAAAAGAATATGAGATATTTTGAGTTTTACTTATAGGTTTGGGAATGTCTCAAATTTGAAAATAATATTATCGACCCTAAAGCATCATATTAATTGTTGAGTTAATTTATTGTGGTTTAGTAATAAATAATTTTATGTGTTTTATTTGTTGCATTCATGTATCATTTTTACTATTCCAAAACTTTGATATTTATTTCAATTATAATGAATAATGTATGTTTTATTTAATTTCAGCAATCATTATGTCTTCAATTAATTATCTCATTACCGCTTTACTCAATGAATACAAATTAACTAGTGATAATTTTAAGAGATGGAAATCAAATTTAAATATGGTATCAATTTGTGAGAACCATAAATCTGTCTTAACTAAAGAATTTTCTGAAGAACCCGCTGCAAATGCTATCTGTAATGTACGAGAAAAGTATAATTCAATAACAAAGCCAAACTTTATATGTTGATGAGCATGAGTGATGTTTTTAGGAAGAAACATGAAAACATAGAGATTGCATATAAGATATTGGAGTTACTCTAAGCTTTGTTTGGGCAGCAATCCAACCAGAGTCGTCATGAGACTATTAAAACCTACATGAATGCCAAGATGAAGAAAGAAGTTTCTGTTAGAGATCAGTTTTGAACATGATCAATACAATGCATGAGGTGGAAATACATTGTACTACCATTGATGAGCGCACTTAAGTTAGCATCATACTTGAGTCACTATTACCGGCTTTTGCTGCATTCACCACCAACTATGTTATGAACAAGCTGTAGTACAACATGACTTAGGTTTTGAATGAACTGCAGACTTTTGAGACCCTAAATAAGGTCAGGTTCAAATAGGGTGAAGCAAATATTGCTAAACAAAAGCTTTTTTCCTCTTATGCTAAGAACAATAAGAGGAGGTACACCAATGGAAAGGACAAGAAGGGAAAGAAAGCCAAAAAGTCACTTAAAGGCAAGAAGAATAAGAAGAATGACAACTTCAAGAAAAAGGAACCCAAGGGAAAGTGTTTCCACAACAGAGTTACTTATTTTAAAAGTCTGTTTAGTGGAAGATGATTTGTCATCTTGGATAGTAGATTCGAGAGCCACTAATCATATTTGTTCTTTGTTACATATACTTAGTTCTTCAAGTGAGATTGCTATTGGCGAAGTGCCGATGAGAGTTGGCAGTGGTGTGATCATTTCAGCTAATTTTGCAGCTTTATCTATGTTGTATGAACATAATTTTTATATTTCTTTTTTTAATAATGAGATTATTATTTCTAAGAAAGGTTTCAATATTTGTCAGGCAAAATAAACTAACGGGCTTAAACCAAATAAAAGATCGTTAAATAATTCCGAATTATTTAAAGTAGAAAATCCTAATCTAAAAGACGATAAAAAGTTTCTGAAAGTGATGATACATATTTTTAGCATCTTATGTTAGGATATATCAATCTTGATAGGATAAACAGGTTAGTAAATGATGGTCCTTTAAGAGAGCTAATTGTTGGCACTCTTCCAGTTTGTGAATCTTGTATAGAAGGAAAGATAACTAAGAGACTTTTCTTTACAAAGGGCCTAAAAGCTAAAGAACCACTTCAGTTAGTACATAGGAATGTCTGTGGTCCTATCATTATACAAGCAAAAGGAGGTTATGAATATTTCATCAACTTCATTGATGATTATTCAAGATACATATATATATACCTGATGCAAAGGAAATATGAAACTCTTGGAAAGTTCAAAGAATTCCGAGCGGAAGCTGAAAAGCAATTAGGAAAATCACTTAAAATACTTTGATTGGATCTAAGAGGTGGATACCTTGATTTTGAGTTCAAGAGTCATTTGCTGGAGCATAGTATTTATCCCTACTCACAGCACTTGGAACACCACAACAGAATGGTGTTACAAAAAGGAGAAACAAAACCTTATTGGATATGGTTAGGTCAATGTTAAGCTACTCATCCTTATCACACATATTCTGGGGATATGCACTTCAAACCGCGATATACATTTTGAAAATAACTATATATAAGTTGTACAAAAGACAACTTTAGAGTTGTGGAATGACACTAAACTTAGTTTATGCCATTTTCGTATATGGGGGTGACCAACACATGTGTTGAAATCCAAGACTAGGAAGTTTGACTCGCGATATGAAGTTTGCATATTCATTGGCTATGCTCCCGATGCAAGGAGGGAGGTTACTTTTATAGTCCTATTGAGAAAAAGGTGCTTGTATCAACAAATGCAACTTTTCTCGAGTATGACTATATGACAAATTACAAAACTCTTAGTAGAGTAGTACTAGAGGAATTAAATTATGATCATATCATAGCATCTCAATTAACATATAATGAATGAAAACATCAAGAGACCACCAATCCTAGTTATAACCCCTTAGTAGCTCGTCGTAGTGGGAGGATTGTAAGACAACCCATTTGTTACGAATACGAGGCTCGAACACCTGAGTTATAATGGATGATTCTGACAAGGATAAATGACAAGATGCAATGAACTAAGAAATGGAATCAATGTATTCCAATTCTGTTTAGGAACTTATAGATCCGCCTGAAGATATTAGGCCCATTGGATGTAAATGGATCTTCAAGAAGAAAAGAGGCGTAGATGGGAAAATAGAGACTTTCAAGGCACAACTCAAAGGGAAGGGCTATACTTAAAGGAAATGGGTCGATTATGAAGAGACTTTCTCTCTCGTTTCCATGCTAAAGTCTATACACATTCTTTTATCCATAGCCGCTAGTTTAGACTACGAGATATGGCAAATGGATGTCAAGACATTTTTTTTGAATGGCTATCTTGAAGAAAGCATTTATATGATACAACCAAAAGGTTTTGTGCAAAAGGGTCAAGAGAAAAAAGTTTGCAAGTAGGTTAGATCCATTTATGGATTAAAGCAAGCCTCTAGGTCTTGGAACCTAAGGTTTGATGAGACTATCAAGACATATGGCTTCGAGCAAAATGTTGACGAATTATGTGTCTATAAACACATTAAAAAAAAGGTTCTTAATTATTTATGTAGATGATATTTTACTCATTGAGAATGATGTGGAAATATTGTTAAGCGTGAAGAAATGGCTAATTGAGCAATTCCAAATGAAAGATTTAGGAGAAGTAAGCTATGTTTAGGAATCCAAATTCTAAGGGATAAAAAGAATAAGCTTTTGACACTGTCTGAGGCCTCTTATATAGATAATGTGATAGCTCGATTTTCAATGCAAAACTTCAAGAAGGGTTAATTACCGACCATACATGGAGTAGTTCTTTCTAAAGAGTAATGTCCAAAGACACCTTAGGAAGAAGAAGAGATGTGACAGATTCTCTATACCTCAGCTATAGGCAGTCTTACGTATGTCATGTTGTGTACAAGATCTAACATATTTTATGCAGTAGGGATAGTTGGTCGTTATTAATCAAATCCTGGTTTAGAACATTGGATATCGGTAAAGTATATTCTCAAGTATCTTCGGAGAACGAGAAACTATATGCTTGTTAACTAAGGTAGAGACCTAAAACCCACTGGATACACTGATTCTTATTTTCAATCAGATAGAGATAGTCGAAAGTTGACTTCTAGATCAATGTTCAAGCTTGGTGGAGGAGCTATAGTATGGAAAAGTATTAAACAATCCAGTATTGCATATTCCACCATAGAAGCCGAATACATAGTGACTTGTGAAACAACAAAAAAGGCGTTTTGGCTCAGAAAATTCTATGCTGATCTGGAAGTTATTCCAGATATGGATAAGAAACTTATCATGTACTATGACAACAGAGGAGCAGTGGCTAATTTGAAGGAACTGAGAAGTCTTAAGAGGGATAATCATCTCATCAGAGAGATAGTATACCGAGATGATGTGATTGTTATGAAGATAATGTCGGAACAGAACCTTGCAGATGTGTTTACCAAGACACTTCCAGCGAAGTCTTTTGAGGATCATATACGTAATTTAGGGATAAAGGAGATGTGTCACTTGATTTAGGGTAAGTGGGAGATTATTAGGCATGGTGCCTTAAAAGCATGTAATAAGTACATTTTTATAAAATTAATAAAAGTGATATTTTTTTATATAATTATTTGAATATGTTATTATTGAATAATGTGTATTAATATCAAAAATTCCAAATTCATTTATGTAACTATAATATTGTATTAGTACGAGATGATTAAAATTATAGATGATGAATTAAATTATCCGCAACACATTAAAATATGGAATCTTTAATATGTGGTTGTTAATACGGTTCACTAGCATTATGAATGTAAGTGATCTAGAGTTAGATCACTGATGTAGATAGACATCTTAGTGGATGTGTTTTATATAATTAGATTATACAGGGCATGACCCGATATGAATTAATTCTTTATTAACATAATGTTTTCCATAAAGAGTTATATTCATATCAATAGATGATCATATACAGATCAATCTGAATCTTGAGTAGTCATGAACTCATGTTTATATCAACTGAATCTTTTGATTCACTCATCACGGTTTGTTTGTAAAACAGGCTAAAGACTTTTGTTTTGGAGATTCATTGGGATAAGCAACTGAGAACATAATTTACAGATAAAAAATCCAAATCTTCTTCATAGAAAATTATATATTGGTTCCCTTAAGAGTTAATTCCGAAATTGAATGATTTTAAACTCAAATTTATAATTAAGTTATAAATTGACCGCTCACTGAATTAATGGTATTTAAGGATAAAGATTGCTACTAAAGTATGTAATGACAATATCAATGAGCTACTAAAGATTGCTCAGTAATTTGTTATATAATTACAAAAGTATGATCACATACTCTTAGTGGAATAATAATGAGAGTATAAATAAGATTTATTAGATTAAAGAATTTAATTAATAATCTAATTTATTAGAGTTTGGAATTATAAGTCCATAATTAAAGATCACCTCTATAAAATTGTATCGGATAAGAGTGACAAAAGTTGAAAAATGACTTATTTGCAAAGAAAATAGATTTCTAGGGCAAATATGTAATTATGAGATAATTTGTATTAGAAGATGTATTTAAATATAATGATGAATTTCGAAATTTATTTTATAAATAATAATATATTTAATTTTGAATTAAATATATTTTATATATAATATTAAAATGATATAAAATATTAATTTAATATTAAGATTATGTAAGTCAAATTTAAATTGATTTGAAAAACTAGTTTAAAATTCAAATAAAATATGATATAATTTAAAATAGATAAGATTCCATTTTAAATTAGATTTGAAAAAATTTGACCAAGTGAAAGATATCATTAAAGATAAATGATATGATTTAAAATAGATAAAATTTTATTTTAAATTAGATTTGAAAAAACTTGACCTTATCAAAGATATCACTAAGAAAATATCTCATGATTATCTTATCATTTAATATTATGATGAAATTATCAATTCAATTAATTTAAATTGTTTAAATTAAAAATAATATGAAATATAAAACTTAATAGAATCCTATAAATATATTATATTCTAATTATTTCATAATGTAAAAAAAATAGAGAGACTTTTTCACAAAAACAAAAAGAGAGAAAACATAGTTATCTCTACGTGCTCACACACTAGGACGTGTGTATTGAGGAATGACTTGAAAGATTGTACTATGAGTCTCGATTATCGATTCGCGTAGGCTAAGGTATGAACTCTTCATATAAATGTAATATTAATTTATATATAAAAAAAAGGATCGATAAAAGTTTTCGAAAAACTTTTGTTATATATTGGGACCAACAATCGTTCTCGTTGTGAATTTTGAACCCCGTTTCTAACATTGTGTACATGCGCCTCAATTTAAAAAATATGTATTGGGTGACCTTATCCGTAAACCTCCACACTTAGACTCTAAACGTTATGGATTCGAGGGTAGATATCCAGAAAGAAATTGAAGTCATTCATGTATGTTTGGAGTTATGTAAGGTCTTTTGCCTGAACTCATCTTCAAGGTTCCTAATTTAAAGAATAAATACCACAAGAATCAGAGCGAGAGACATTTTGATTTACAAATGATTAAAATACCACAAAATAAGAAAGGGAGAGATTGTGGTATTTATACAAGAGTTTCATATGATAGGAATGTCATTAGGAGAAATAAATGACGATATGATTAAGTTAAATAAGTGTAAGATATATATTGACCTATATAGACATATGTGGGATGTATGAAAAAAATGTGTAGTACATATTATTCTATTTATTTCATTTTCAATAATATATGAATATAATTATTTATATTTATTAAATCTTACTCCTTAAACTTTATTTTTAAATTGAAATTCATATAAAAACATTAGAATAGATTGACCTTTAAATCTACAATTAGAATGGATAGAATTTAAAAATAAATAAATAAAAACAATATTTCATTCCAAATTGGTCACCGAGTCCGACCGAATTCATCAAATTAAAAAAAAAAAGAACCACAAGATTTTGGTCTGACTAAATTGGACCGAAATCTTCCTAGTCCAAGATTTCTGTCTGAATAAGTATGTTATTTATTTATTTTTTTCTAATTTTCTCATTAGAAATAAACATAAAAAATAACATAATAAACATCTTAGAAATAATGCATATTGTTATTATGAAGTATTTTCAATGAGTGCAGGTAGAATCAGATTTTGACAAGTCTTCTTATTATGTCCAAGATATCTGCAATTATTACATTTTCTTCTCCTCCATGTTTGTTCATCGATTGATGGTATACGTTTATTTTTTAGTCTTTCACTTTGTTTACACGATGGGTGGTAGAACCACCATCAACCAGATCCTTTTTGGAATATTCCACTCATTCTGCTTATGCGGTTCTCAAATATTCAGTGGCGTAGAAAAGATCACATAATAAGTATATACTCACACTTATAGACTTTGCAACAACTATGACAAATGCGCACATAATTTAATTCAAGTAAAACCCCCTATATATGCAACTCTTTTCATGTATGTTGATAACAACTCTAATATCATCTTGTGTCACTTTAAACATATCAGCATCCACACTGTCAACCTTCATTGTCCAACATTCCTTGTGTCCTTTTCCTATCAGTTTTGCTATCTAGGAAGTGCATCGCTCGGTATGCTGATTGGCTTCATTTCTTTTAGTTTTAAACCAAGTCGCTATCATCTTTCTAATACTTTCGAGAAATGCTAAAATTAGATATTCACGCCCATCTTTCAATGCAACATTATGCAATTCAGAATTATTATTTATCATGATATTGTATTTAAAATCCTGGAAATGAACTCTTGACCAGTGTTCAAAACCCATATCCTCCACGTACGATGCCACACAGGATGCACTCCTCTAATATCTAAGAAGTACTTATTGAAATTTTCTATCGAATATGCTTTGACTGGCGCTTTGAATAGAGAGGCCTTTCCACCGTTAATAAATTTTGACTTGATAGTTTTCTCGATTTGCCAAAAATATGCATTATGTTTTGAATTTGGGTAAACACTTTGTACATCATTTCTAATACTCTATGCTCGATCTGAAATAATCACTAAATAAAGGGTATCATGTATTATTTCTTGAAGCTTAGTCAAGAATAAAGTTCAATGATACCTAGTTCTATGAATCATCTAGCTCATGCTAACAGTTATAGTTGCTTATTGCCATATTATACGGTTGCATTAGAATCGCCCCTCTATATTTTCCCTTAAAATAATGTCTTATTGATACCAATAACCTTTCGTATTAAATGAAACCCCTTAATGGATGCCATAAAATCCATTAAAAAAAAAGCAATCTTCCTTCATCCATTTAAATTGCAGTTACAGTATCCGGATTCACAAGTTTCAACATAGAAGAGTAACATGATAACCTTTCGTAGTTATCTTTGGTTATACCCCGAATAAGATCACATGCAATAGATATTGTTTTTCATGCCTTCAGATAAGTAATATTTACCCTTATATTATCTTGCAATGGATGCTTTTCATGTTTTTCATTTCGTTGTTGTGACAATTATCACATTATTCCCTCATTCTTCTAAACCCATCATCTTCATCCTCCATCTCATCCTCATTATCTTCATCATCCTCAGCCTTAATCTCAGAATCAACATATCGGTCTACTTCTAAATTCAGACATTGATTTAGATATTCATCATTATTATTAACATAACTAATAAAATCCTCATTTTCATTATTACCAAGATCAGGTACCTGACGTCACTCTCAAACATGCACACCACTTCTCTCCCTCAGAATTAACATGACATATAATGAAGATGGATTACCCAAACATGTATTATATAAAAACAGCTTCATATCTATCTCACTTTTAATAAATAACAGATGAGCGATCGATGACTTATATGTTATTTTGATACTAATTTCACTAGGATCAATGCGAATAGTATTATACATAATTTCTAACAAATCACTGAAGCTTATGCATGTTTCAACTATAATAGCCTTCTATCCCTTTGACCCCTTTGGTATTCAAGATTTTGATAATTTTGAAATGCCATCATCATCTTTTCATTTCCCATTGAAACATATTGGTATGAATACAGATGATGTAATTCCCAAAAAAATGAAGAATATGAGATCAGTATTTGAAAACAGAAATTTGATAATAAAAAAAAAGTACAAAATTTCGGTCTAGTGAAAATTAGACTGAAATCTTGATATCAGTTCAAAATTTTGGTTCAATTTTCATTGGACCGAAATCGATCATAAAAAAAGAAAAGAAAATGGATACAAATAAATAACCTCTGTATCGTATCACAACTTTGTGTTAGATTTAGAGTTGAGAGTAAATGGGAGGCTACTCAGAGAGTCATAGTAAATTAGAGGAGTAAGGTTAGTGTTCTTCATGTTCTTAGAGATCGTCGGGAGAGAAAGAGAGAAGAAGATAGAAAAAAGAAGAAAGAAAGATGAAGATGAAGAATGCAGATATAAGGTTATTAAGATAATTTCAGTTTTTTTATTTGTTTAAAATTAAAATAAAATAAATTTGGGTATTTATTAATAAAAATCAAAGTAAGGGTAAAACTAAAAAAATATTTAAGACAAGGGTAATTAACTAATCCTCCCTCTCTCTCTCTCTATGTATATATATATGTTTTCTTAAAAATTTTATTGTAACAGTTGAATAAATTTTGAATTTTTTTTTTCAAATGGAATATAAAAAAATTAATATTTACATTATTATTCGTACTAATTTTATGTATAACTAAACAAATACCAAAAAGTCATTATTCTCTTTCTATTCCCATTACAAGAAATCGAATTAAATGTGCCCTAAATAAATCTTTAACCACATACTTCAATCTAAACGGATAATGATTCTATTATAGGCTAAATTGATATTTTTGTCCCCATACTTTCATTATATGTTTATTTTTGTCCATCAATTTTTAAATAGTTTAATTTCATTCTTAAAATTTTCAAAATATTCGATTTTCTTCCTTGTAGTCAAAATTATGAAGGAAAAGTTTTATAAATAACTTCTAAAGTCTTATAAATATTAAAATTAATCCATAATGCATAAAAAAAATATTAATATCATCGTTAGAATGATTGTTGAAGTGGTTGCATTGAGATTTAAGGTCATAAAAAAAATGAAAAATGATGAGTAAAAAAAAAAAAAAAAAATCAAATTTACCTAAAATTATGAATTAATTTACCAAAAAAATATGAACTTTAAATATAGTAACGTTATTTAAATAATACGAAATGTTTTAATTTTGAGATTCATAAATTATAGGTATTATTCTTTAATTCTATATTTATAAAATGATCTAAAGGATTCAAATAAAAAAAAATTTTAGAATATTAAAAATAAAATTAAACTATTTAAAAATTTAAAAATATAAATAAAAGAATGATAAAAATTCAAGAATGAGAGTTATAAATTACCCTTCTATTATAAAGAAAACCAATTTTTTTTTTTTACCAAATACAATAAATTACATTAGTTTTATTCAATGTATTTTTTTTTTAACTAATATTTTTATAAAAAGGAAAAAGAGCCATGAAGAGGGTTGATGGAGACAGCCACCGACCTTAAGACAAACAAAAGTGGATGGATGGGTGAGAGACATAATGCTGATAACTTGAGTTTTAAATACTTTATTTGTTGCATGCCTTTCCTACTTTTTTTTTCCATTTTTAATTCTCTTTGATACTAAAGTTAAATATTTGGTAATACCTAACATTATATAGAAAATTACCAATTTAACCCTCGACGTCGGTATTATTCCTTGAGAGAATTTTTATAAAATCTATAATAATAGAAATTCGATCCAGAGATTTTGATATGAATTATCAAACGATTTTATGTTCATTTTAGGAATCAATTATATTACGTATATGGTAGTATTAATATTTTTTTTTTTTTAAATATCACAGTCAAATAGATTCTCCCTAAATTATAACTCAGAAAAGAATCCTTTTTTCTCTTTAGTAGCAAGCTAGAGCGATGGTGCTCATAAGGCAACGGAGTGACCATGATGGCCCAACAATTTGCCGGTTATGTAGTGTATAAATAAGGGCTTAAGCTTACACATATTTCGCATGGCTGGGCTTGGTTTCATGTAGTCATGTACTTATAACCCAGCCCATTTGCTTTGGATCAATCTTCTTGGAAAATAGATGAATGTGAGAGAGGCCATGTGCTACCATCATTTTTATATATAATTTTTCTATAATTTAATATAATAAGTAAAGCTGTTAAAATAGATTGAACTTTTCGGCTTAGCCCGTAATCTGATAACAAATTCAGTGTGAAACCCGGCCCAACTCGAATACAAGGGCTGATTTTAAATTTAACTTTTTCTTTCAATTTATTGACACGCAAACTTCAAAATGAAAAAGTTATGACATAATTGTTACGTGCTATCTTAATTTCATTTTTCCGTGGTTTTTTTCTTCTTTTTTTCTAATAATTAGTATTGTTATGCTAAAACAATCATTTGCTAGCAATTTTATGAGTAGAGCTGTCAAAATAGGTCGGACTTTTTGTCTCCGTCTGTAGCCTAGTATAAAAACCCAGCTCAAAGCTCGGTCTAGCCCAAATGCAAGGGCTGGGCTTAGACACATTTTGAAGCCCACTAGGCTAGCTCGACTTGGCCCAGTTGGTTTCCGCCCGACTGGGCTTGGTTTGGCTCGGCCCAGCCCACCACCTATATCGCAGGCTACCTAGCTTGCAGTGTTTTCTATTAATTAAAAGTCCAAGATAAATAATTTTTATTGCTACCAATGTTATTGTTTATTAATTATTATTATACTTAATATTAATACTTTACTTTTTTACTTAAATTTTATTTATTTATATTTTTATAATTAATCATTTACTCTTAAATTTTTTATAGGAAATTGATCATCATCATTATGACTTCAACTCTCTAAATGAGTATGAGCAAAATTTTTATGTCAAAATTGGTTCAAATTCACTACCAATACCATCAGTTCCAACACAATCTAATACAATATCAGGTCTACTATCACCATTATTTAATACCGATACTACTACTGTCACAAATACAATGCCCATAAAGAGACATAATAAGAAAATATATGATATTTGGGATACATTTGACATAATTCCACATAAAAATAAGAAAAATGAGAATATTGATGATTCAATGTGCAAGCATTGCAAAAATATTTTGGTCACAAATCCAAATGATTAAACTAATCACTTGAAATGCCACAAAGGAAAATGCATGGCTAAAGCTAGTGCAGGTATGAATCAAACGCAACTAAATTTTAACACTGATGGTACAATTGGTATGTGGACTTATGATCTAATAGCTACTAGAGAATCTCTAGTTAGACTTCTTACTGCTACTGATTTACCTATTAATTTTGATGACAATGTTTATTATAAGGAGCACATTAAAAGAGCAAATAACTCACAATATAAGAGGACAAGTAGAAATATTACTAGATCTGACATACTTGCATATTTAAGAAGAAAACGTGATGAATTAAAATTAGAATGTAGTGATTTAAATTTGAATTTTGTTTTGACTTTTGATATTTGAAATGCATGTTCCAAAGAAGACTATTTATGTGTATTCATTATTTAGATTTATAACAGATTTTAAATAAAAAAATTAACAGGATTTAGAGTTATAGATAAAGCACATACTGGTGAAAATATATGTGATTTAATAATAGAAGTTTTTAGTGAGTTTGATATTAAAAGCCGTATAATATCTATAACTTTGGATAATGCTGCGACAAATACAAAAGACGTCACTTTATTTGAATCACAACTTAGCTAATATAATGGTAGAGTTTTCCTACATCAACGTTGTGTGTGTTAACATCATAAACCTCATTGTAAAATCAGATATGAAAAAACAACAGGTAAATTATTTTGTTGATAAAATTCGATCGGTATTATCTTGGATTAGTAGTTCAAATTTTAGGAAAACTAAGTTTAAAAGATATTGTAGGGCATCCAATGTGAAGTCTCAAAAGTTTAGAATTGATATGTTAGTAAGATGTCCACATATTTGATGTTGAAAAGTGCTCTCCCACATAAAGAAATAATTAGTGGGGGTTTTTTTTTTTTTAATTCTTGTGATCTTCCTGTTCTGTTGAATAATTCTGATTGGGATATACTTAAAAATTTTCATGCTTTTCAGAAATATCTTATGATTCTACTGTTCGAATTTTAGCTATTTATTATCCTACATCTCTTCTTGTTTTGCATCCACTTGTTAAAATGACTATCTTGTTTCAGATCTATGAGAATGATTAAGTGTTTAAACCAGTTGTTCAGAAAAAGGTTCCAAAATTTAAAAAATATTAGAAAGAAATTTCTCTTTTATATACTCTTAGTTTTATATTAGATCTTAGATTAAGTTACAGGATATAACAAATACTCTTATATTTATGTGTTAACATGTAAATATTGACTAAAAGTTTATTTATTTATTTTTTGTTTCTTATTATTAAGAGTGGAGTGTACAGGGCCCCACAATATGAATTTTTTGTTTATATACTTTGATGATACAATTTGATAATTTGTGATGTTCTTAGTTATTTGGTTGTAAACTTTGATAATATAATTTGATAATTTTGTTTGGGTTGTTCTTGATTTCTTATATTTAAGATTATATTTTGCTATTTTACTCTACGAGTCGAATGCTTCATTAACCAACATGTGAGATGCACAGAACGACATGTGAGATCTCGGTGGATGGGGTCTTCGACCCATAGAGTTAGCAGTTATGAGTCTTATGACTTATGAGTATGCTAGTAGTTATGGGTCGAGGAGTCGAAGGGCATCTCACATAAATTAGAGTCAAAGAGTCGAAGGGTCGAAGGGTCGAAGGGTCGAAGGGTCGAAGGGTCGAGAAGCTGAAAGACATCTCACATAAATTAGAGTTGAAGGGTCGAAGACCTTATGACCTTAAGATGTACAGACCGACGTCTCAAATGTCGATCTGTGGTCGAAGGGCCAAGGGTCTCGAGGCCCTGAGATGTACAGAAAAATGTCTCACATGTTGGTCTGTGGTCGAAGGGTCGATGGGTCGAAGGCCATGAGGCCTTAAGATACACATACCAATGTCTCACATGTTGGTCTGTGGTCAAAGGGTCTAAGGGTCGAAGGTCTCGAGGCCCTGAGATACACAAACTGATATCTCACATGTCAGTCTATAGTCGAAGGGTCGAAGGCCTTGAGGCTTTAAGATGCATATATCGACGTCTCAGATGTCGATATGTGATCGAAAGGTCGAAGGGTGGAAGGGCATCTCACATTTGGTTATGATATACAGGTCTAACATTGGGTTTATGGGTTTAACCTTTATGGTTCTAAGTCCAATATTTAATCATTAGGTTTATGAGTTATGATAGAAAGGTTTAACTTTTGAATCGAATGATGAAAGGTTTTACCTTTAGGGTTTGAAGTCTAATGTTTAAACATTAGGTCATTATACAAAGGTTCAACCTTTAGGTCAAATGATGTAAGGGACAACCTTTAAGATTCGAAGTCTAATAATGTTTAAACATTAGGTCATGATAGAAAAGTTCGACCTTTAGGTCGAATGATGAAAGGGTCAACTTTTATGGTTTTAAGTCTAAAGTTTAAACCTGTATGAACCGTTATGGTTCTAATTCTAATGTTTAAACATTAGTTAATGATAAAAGTGTTCGACCCTTATGGCTATAAGTCTATCGTTTAAATATTAGTTTATGATAGAAAGGTTCGAGTTTTATGATTAAATAAAATTAGTTACTTTACAAAGGTTTAAACATTAGCTTTATAAATGTTCAAGTTTTATGATTTAAACAATAGTTACTTTACTAGTTTACTTTAATAAGAATTTATTATTAATAATTTATTTAAAAAGGGTTAGGCTAAGCTAGGCTTGTCTTAGGCCCGGTTGAATCTGGCCAGTTTTAGGCATGTCTGAGCTCGGGATAAATCCAAAAAGCTTCTCAGGTCGGGTTCAGGCATATATTTGGAAACAAGCCAAGCCAGGCCCGGCCCCTTTTTTTTTTTGGGCATGGCTTGACCTAGCTTTGAATAGTGAAAAACCCCGTAGGGGCCGGGCTGTGCTGCCTGTTTAGAACATCTAATCATGAGAGTTTTTTATTTTTATTTTTATATTTTTTAATAAAGAAGCTAGATATATGTTTCTAAGAGCTTAAACACCATTATACAATTTAACCGTATGATGAATGTATACTTGAGCGGACAAATGTTGGTAAAAGTGATACCATCTTCTTGATAAGTTTGTGATTTTGAAATCTCACAATGAATGTATGAGTAGGGTTGAGTATGGGTCAATGGCCATGGCACTGACCTTGCCTCAGGCATCGATCCCTAACCGACATGGTAGTGACCTCCGACCAAATTCAATCAACACTAAGTTTGGTCGATGGCTATGTGAGGGCTGGCGGTCAGTGGCGCTGCATCGGCCGTTTTATTTTATTTTTTGCTTTTTTGTTTTGTGTGTTAAGGAATCATGACGGCAGCAGTGGTAGAGAAATGGCAATAGGCAAAAGAGAAAGAAGGGGAGGGAGGGAAGGTTATTCTTACGCAAAAGGGAAAGGGAAAGAGGAAAGAAAAAAGAGAGAGGGATAAAGGGGGGGGGGGGGGGGTAGGTGTGCTCGTGTAGAGGAGATGGAGAGAGAATAACAAAAGAGAGGCGGACATACTCGAGAAGAAAGAAAGAAAGAAAGCAAGAGAGCAGAAGAAAGAGGGGAAAAAATTGCTCTTTAGTCGGGGCCATGATCCTAACCAAAATTTATTTATTTTTGGGTGTGCCATCGACTGAACAATGACCAATTATGTCAGTTTTTTTTGTGACAATATTTTTTGTTAGGAAACAAATGCACGCGTGTAATAGAATAAATACAACGGAAGAAATTTTTAAAATTTTATTCGGATCATATCTTAACATGCTCAATTTCTACCTAGATCGATCATATAATAATTATATCAAATATAATCTATTTTACAGAAAGTACGTTAAATCTCATTAATATTAAATCAAGATTTAGGAAAATGGAATACCTCTTTTGATTTACAGAACTGTTATTATATAAGATGGGCAGACGCCCACATGTTCGCTCTCTAACCATTATCCACATTATTCATTTTGTATGGTTAAATTCTTACCTAAGATTTCAACTCATTAGATAATAAGGTTAAGGAAAAGGAATGGAAAATACTCTATTTTCTCTTTGATTTTTTATCAAGAAGCTTCTCTGAGTACTTCTTGATTTTTCGGCCACCATATGCTTTGTATTTATAGGCAAAGGCTATGTCATTCTTTTATAATCTCATTAGGAATCATATTTTCCTTAAAACATAAAAGTGAGATGGGCTAAAGCTTATTCAATGGCTGACCACCCATGTATTATACCCATGAGTTATTTAATCAACCTTTTGATGATTAATGAAAATCCAATTAATAATCTCGCCGATTAATCCTTTAATGTCCGATTATTAATTATAAACCTTTAATACGATTTTATAATTAAATAAAGTTCTAATGTAACTTATTAATTTCCAATAAATTTAATGTCACACTTAGTTGTGCTAGCAGAAATGGATGACATTAAATTAACAAATTAATAATAACCATTTTTCCCTTATAGTCAAACTATATGTCAAATTACCATTTTACCTTTAAAATAGTTTTGGTCATTTTTTTTCCCGATGAAACTATAACTGTATTACTACGAACCTTATGTGTTTGACCAATTAGGTTCTACATCACGATGGTAGGAGGATTTGATAAACATCTTTATGATTTTATTTAATTCCAAATTTAATTTGTTTATTTTAAAATAATTTTTTAAATTAAACAGTTAACTTAATCATCTTATGATTGGATAACTTTAAACCTCTAAGTCAAGATTGACTTCTAGAAAAATGTCAAAACTACCTGAGAGATAAGAAGTACCATCTTCCAGAAGAATCTGTTTGTGACCATTGTATACTTATAATAATAAATTTTCATCTCACCAATATCTCGATTCACCCTAGGGCATGGGTTAATTGTTACACCTTAATAGAAAATTCAGATGAACTATCATGCCTTTATTGCAAATTGACAGTGAATTTATAAAAACTCATTTCAAACCATACTACTTTATAAGGATTCCTTATTCAATAAAATATATAATTCATAGGACATTATTCCAAATATGGAAGTGATGGATTCCCACTTGACCACTCATAGTTCTTCTCGCACAACACTTCATTCTAAAGGGTTCGCCCCGTGTTCACTCATGGCTAAAGCTAATAGGAATAATGTCAAAGTATGAAGTCCGGTACTTAAAGAAACCATAGTGTCTCAGGTCATAGGATCACATGTAATATAGTCACTATATAATTCTCACTAATAGTCAGTGTTAATTATCATTAAAATTATCTAAGTGTCACATTCAGCACCCTTAGTCTCTACTAAGCGCCTACACAATCATTATGGTGTTATACTAAAAACACTAGATGTGAGATCGGTCACCCTAATAACTATGTGATGAACTTCCAGTTTGTTTATGTGGTGGATCAATCAATGTTCATTTTCAAAGTCCTATGACAATGAACCGTTTGTCTATCCGGATCAGTTGATGTTCTTTCTGATAATTCTTAAGATCTTAAGAGCTTTTAGCGATTCGAGTCTTTACTAACATGATCTGTATTATAGTATTTAGAGTGCATAACTCAAGATATTGAGCTTTATCATGATATGCATATAATATTAATTCTAAAATCAATAAATATGATAAATAGTAATTAACTTTCATTAATGATAATAAATAATGTTTTGTTAATATCCGCATAAAGATAACGTTATATAAAATATTTTCTCCATCAGGTCAAAATTCGACTGGATTGATAGGTATACACTTCTATTTTTTTGCTCCACCTATATAAGAGGTATGGGTAAAAGTTATGTGGTCATCGGGAATGGTATTGTATAATACTTATCATTAGGGTTGAGTGCCAGTCGGGTTGGATCTGACAACCCATCCTTTCCAATCCATCCGACTAAGTTTTTGGTACAATTTGATTTGATCCGACTGAAGGCAACATGGTTGGATGACCTGTGAATTTTTTTTAAAAGTTTCCTTTCTTTATTTTACTTTCTTGAATATATTGGTGGATGAAATGATATATGTATATTATATTTTTTTTATAAGAATATTTTAAAAAAAGACAAAATAACTCTTAGGATTCAAATGGCCCTTCATAGATCGAGTCTCTTTGACCTGTAGAGAAACTCTAAGAGTCAAGGGACCCTTTAAAGGTCAAGATCTTCAACCGGTTGAGTAACTTAGAGTTACATGCGAGGTCTGTCTGAGATGCACAGACTGACATCTCACAAGTCGGTTTGCGCATCTCGGACCGACATCTCACATGTCGGTAATTTCATATTTCCTACCATTTATAATAGAACGGTTTAATTTTAGGTAGAATGATGAAACATTTTGCCTTTATTGTTCTAAATCGAATGTTAAAACATTAGGATATGATAGAAATTTTCAACTTTTAGGTCCAATGATGAAAGGTGAAACCTTTATGGTTCTAAATCTAATGTTTAATCATTGGGTTATCATAGAGACCTTCGATCTTTAGGTCGAATGATGAAAGGTTTAAACTTTAGGATTCAAAGTCTAATATTTAAATATTAAGTCATGATAAAAATGTTTCACCTTTAGGGTTCGAAGTCTAATGTTTGAATATTAGGTCATGATAGAAAGGTTTGATCTTTAGGAGAATGATGAAAGGTTCGACCTTTAGGTCGAATGATGAAAGGTTTAACATTTAGGGTTTTAAGTCTAATGTTTAAACATTAGGTCGAATGATGAAATTGTCAACCTTTGTGGTTTTGAATCTAAAATTTAAACATTATGTTATAATAGAAGGCTTTCACCTTCAGGTAAAATGATGAAACATTTAACCTTTATGGTTCTAAGTCGAATGTTAAAACATTAGAATATGATAGAAATATTCAACTTTTAAGTCCAATGATGAAAGGTTCAAACTTTAGGATTCAAAGTCTAATATTTAAACATTAGGTCATGATAGAAAAGTTAGAACTTTAGCTCGAATGATGAAAGGTTCCACCTTTAGAGTTCTAGATCTAATGTTTAAACATTAGGTCATGATAGAAATGTTTGACCTTGAGGTTGAATGATGAAAGGTTCCACCTTTAATGTTCAAAGACTAATGTTTAAACATTAGATCATGATAACAATGTTCAAGTTTTAGAGTTTGAAGTCTAATGTTTAAATATTAGTTCATGATAGAAAGGTTTGACCTTTAGGTTGAATGATGAAAGGTTTCATCTTTAAAGTTCTAAGTCTAATATTTAAATATTAGGTCATAAGAGAAAAGTTCAATCTTTAGGTCAAATGATGAAAGGTTTAACTTTTAAGGTTCCAAGTATAATGTTTAAACATTAGGTCATGATAGAAAATTTTGATTTTTAGGTCGAATGATGAAAAGTTCAACATTTAGGATTCAAATTCTAATGTTTAAACATTAGGTCATGATATAAAGGTTTAACCTTTAGGGTTTGAAGTCTAATGTTTAAATATTAGGCCATGATAGAAAGGTTTGACATTTAGGTCAAATGATGAAATGTTTCACCTTCAGGGTTCTAAGTCTAATATTTAAACATTAGGTCATAATGATGAAAGGGTCAACTTTTATGGTTCTAAATCTAAAGTTTAAACATTATGTTATAATAAAAGGGTTATACTTTTAGGAAAAATGATAAAACATTTAACCTTTATGATTCTAAGTCGAATATTAAAAAATTAGGATATGATAGAAATGTTCAACATAAATTAATACAAATAAAATTAATTAACATCAATCCACAACATAAACACAACTTCGTAATAGTCATTGCTTTCATTCTCACCTTGTTCCATCGACCTCATCGGCCCATCAGCTCATAGACCCATATGAAACACAACAATTATACTACTAGACTCATAATTGCTAGTTTACTCTATAGGTTGAAAGCCTCATCGACTAGTCAAATTAAATTTTTCTACGACCCCATCGATCCTATCGACAAACGATGGGCTTTCGACCCCATAAACTCGTATACTAACATAACTACTAGTTTACCCTACGAGTCGAAACTCTCATCGATCGCATCGACCCATCAACCTATATAATCAAATTACTGTACGACTCCATTGACTAGTGCTTAAAATAACTATCGACTTGTAGAGTTTTTCAGTACAGAGACTAAAACTCTCTAATATGAAATACTCTACGGGTCCATGGGTTTTGAACTTCAATCGATCCGTAAAGTATTTCAGTACAAAGACTAAAACTTTCCAGTCTTATTGTTGATTTAAATCATTTTAGGTATAATTAAATTACGCAACTCATTCAATTGAAAAATAAAATTAAAGTGAAAAAAAATACAAATTCAAGATTTAATTTAAAATTCATAATTAATATGAAGTCAAATTTATATTAACAATCTAAACTCAAATTTATATTGATTCGTTTTCTTTGTTTTTTTTTTTTTACTTTTCTTAGATAAATATTCTAAATATTCATACAAAATAAAAATAAAGATATTAAATATTCTTACAAAATAAAATAACAACTATTATATTATGTTAACAATAATAATATCATCTTGTGTTACTTCAAATGTATTAGCATTCATACTATCAATTTTTATTGTCCGACAAAATTGGAATAATTGAATCAATTCCTACAAAACAAACAAACAAACTTTTGAGATCAATATTTGAAAAAAAAAAGGGAAAAGATCGGTCCAATTTTCATTAGACCGACACGTTTATATTAGTTATATTTTTATTGCATTGATATTATTTTTAAAAAATATTTTAAAAAAAAACTTGATACATACTTCGAAGCAACAAAATAAATATCATTAGATTTCAGGTTTCAAAATAAGTACCGTTAGATTTCATGTTTCAAATAAATGAATATGTTTCAATCGTTATATTTAATATTATTTTAATAATAAATACGAGTTTAGATATATATATCATGTAGTCCGAAAAAGAAGAAAAAAAAAATATATCTATCGATGTGAAATGAAAAAAAAAAAAAAATAGTAACTTTAATTTTTTTTTTAAAAATGAATAGACGGGAAAATTATATATTAAAAAATAAGATAAAAGTGAAAAATACAATTATTTTGAAAAGAGTAGTATTTACTTAAACGTCCCCTGCTAATTATCCAATGTAGCTTCCATTATTGACTTTGTTCCTCTCTCTTCTGGTGTTGTGGAGCCCATAGCTGGACCTCTGCTTTGCTGGAAGCTCTGTCTTGAGAGACTGCCCCATTCACTTGCTCTGCTTCTTCTCATCGTCTTCCTCTATTCGTCATAGTTGATAAATATAGCATCTGAGCTCATAAAGCACCCTTTTTTTCCTTTCTTTTTCTCTTTTGTTTTGATTTCATGGATCCATAGATCTAAAATCCCTTTTTAGAAAGAAACCCACATGGTTTTTTCCTCCTAATTTCAACATCAACTTTCTTCTACTGCTTCAAATGGATGGCTGATAGCAGCTAGCACATCGAGCTGACTAGCTTTCTATTTCAACATTCAATTTGTGCTGGGTAAGCTTAATTCCCTTTTTTTTCCCCTTTCCCTAATTCTTGGACTTGTCTACTCTACGATTTTTCTTATACCTATATTTTATTGATGTTTACTGTGAGAATAAAAGCGTTGATTTTGTTTTTGTTTTTCTCCATCTCGTTAATGGGTCTAGTATTTCGTTGTTGAAGGGGTCTAGAACCTTCTGGAAAGGTAGGACTAAAGTTTGGCTTCTGAGTTTGACCACTCTTTTGTTCAAACTCCAGTCTAATATTCTTCAACGTTTTTGTTAATTTCTATTTTATTTTTTTGAATATTTTCTTAACACTGTTGTAGACTTTTAGGCAGTTCCCATTTTCAGGGTTTCTTCTGTATTATTAGGCAGATAATGAGTTTCAAAATGTAGACTATAACTCCTTCATTTCTCTCTGTTTTTGATTCAATACCTAACTTCAAGAAATAAATAAATAAGTGGTAAGCAGTGAAGTCAGGTTGGCCATATAAATTCATTGATCAGTTACGTCTTAATCTGTAAACTCATTTTGAATTGATGTAGAGTTATTAATTGTTTCAACTGAGAACTTGAAAGGAGGAGAGCCAAAAATCACTAATTGGAATTTACTTGGGTTTTTGTCGAATTTGTAGAATATTATTTAGATGGGGGTTGTTTGGATGAGATGAGGGGGGATGTTATCCGACTTGATTAACTTTCTCCGGTCCTGTTTCCGACCAAGCTCGAACTGTCATGTCCACACCGGTCCAGGTGCCGACTCAACCGGCCGCCAGGACGGGCTACTATGGTACAAAGATGTTGGGCCGCACATGAGTGGTGAATTCTCAATGGCTGTAGTCCAAGCAAACAACTTGCTTGAGGATCAGAGCCAGCTTGAGTCAGGCTGCTTGGGCTCACATGAGTCCGGCCCGTATGGTACATTTGTCGGTGTATATGACGGCCACGGTGGGCCCGAAACTGCCCGCTATGTAAACAATCACCTCTTCCAACATCTCAAGAGTAAGCAAAAGTTTAAGTTTCCAGCTTCTTTTTGCATGCTTTTATTTCTTTCTTTCATTCAACAATTATTCTTATTTGGTTTCTGAGAAAATCAAACATATAGGGTTTGCTTCCGAGCAAGAAAATATATCAATGGAGGTGGTAATAAAAAAAGCATATCAAGCGACAGAAGAAGGTTTTACATCTATAGTAACCAAACAATGGCCAACCAGCCCGCAAATTGCAGCCGTTGGATCGTGCTGCTTGGTTGGCGTGATTTGTGGTGGGACCCTTTACATTGCTAATGCAGGTGATTCACGTGCCGTTTTGGGGAGGGCCGTAAAAGAAACAGGCGAGGTTCTTTCAATTCAGCTTTCAACCGAACACAATGCAAGTATCGAGTCCGTTAGACAAGAGCTCCATGCCTTACATCCGGATGACCCACAAATTGTCGTCTTGAAGAATGTATGGCGTGTAAAGGGTCTTATACAGGTTTGTGATTAATAGCATAAAAAATAATAGTGATAATTTATCGCGTCAATAGTATTATTTTTTAGTGTTTTCAATATTAGAGGTCTTCTACATTACTCTAGAGTAGAATTGAGTTATTTATTTAATTTTCAGATTTCTAGATCTATTGGTGATTTATATCTAAAAAAGCCGGAGTTCAATAGGGAGCCTTTATTTGCGAAGTTTCGTCTTAGAGAACCGTTCAAAAGGCCTATATTGAGCTCTGAACCGTCCGTTTCAACTATTCAATTGCATCAACACGACCGGTTCATCATATTTGCATCAGACGGTCTATGGGAACAACTTACGAATCAGGAAGCAGTTAGTATAGTTCAAAAGCATCCACACAACGTACGATCTCACTCTACTTCGGTCATACTATAGACCCTGTCTGCATTAGCAGTTTTAGAACTTGAGTTTGTTGAAGAGTTTTTTTCTATTGATTGCAGGGAAGTGCGAAGAGGCTTGTGAAAGCTGCTTTAAAAGAAGCGGCGAAGAAGAGAGAGATGAGGTATTCCGATTTGAAGAAGATCGATCGACGTGTGAGGAGGCATTTTCACGATGATATTACCGTGATTGTATTGTTCTTTGACTCGGATGGTGTTTTTAAGGCTACTAGCTCTTTGAAGGGGGGTCCAAATATTTCGGTGAAAGGTGGTGGAGTTAATCTGCCTCATAAGACTCTGGCTCCTAGTAGTTGAATTAGTTGGATTAGTTGGATTAGTTGGATTAGTTGGATTAGTGATGTTAAAATTATGTCTTTTTGTTGTGTTATTATTTTATTATTATAATCCTTTTTTTTTTGGCTTCTCATGTGAATACTAGGTAGATTCTTTGAAGTACGAGTGGATAATTTAAAATCAGTGGAATGATATTTTTTTTTTTCTAATAACTTCATAGCAAAAGGTTAAAGTAATTATTGTAGATGATGATGCATTTTGCATATATCATATGAATCATATTTTATTAGAGATTATATAAAAAATTATTTTCCTCGATAATTTTTTTTTGTTAAATATCTTTCATCTCAATTTTTTTACTTTTTGTCTTCTTTTAAAAAAATTAAAAATATCAAATTACTTATTAACATTTATATAATTTATTGATATCTATTTTTCTAGTAAATTATCAAAATCACAAATTAGCATATACTTTTCCTTAAATTACCAAAATTTTAGTTGGTATCTACTCTTCTATCTTCTTCTCTTTGTTTTACTCTTCTTCTTTTATTCTCTTCTCACTTACTCGGAAACCATGAAGAATGATAATTAGTTCGGAGAATATGAAAAATGATACTGTATGTTTTGAATTTGAAAATATTTTTTTATATGATTTGAAGTTTAAATTTAAGTTTTAGTTAGGTGTGAATTTGGATCAGACTGACATGTGAGATATCTCGGTCTGGAGTCTTAGATGTGCCAGACCGACATCTCACGGTTTGATAAGATGTCGGTCTGTGCATCTCAAACCGACATCTCTGACCAACTCTATTTTTTGTAAAATTCTATTGCTTTTTATTGTATTTTTACAAATAAATTGAAATTGTTCTTTTTGTTTGTTTTCAATGTGAACTTTCAGTTAGACTTTCTCGCGTTCTCAAATCAAAGGAACATTTTTCATCGTCGATTACCATTATATCGAAATTGCACGATGTTCTTGGTATGATTAAGAGAAAGTTTAATTATAGAGAGTTAGAAATATTTAGTAAATCATATTTCAAACATTTTTAAAAAGTTGATGATGGGCTTACATTATCTGCCCAAATAGTTAATTCTTTAATTGTACATCAAACTCGGTCACAAAAGAAATGAGTCATGGTATATTATAAACAAACATCCTCTCTGTTATTCAATAAAAGAGTTTG
The DNA here is from genome assembly GCA_027186245.1 of Coriaria nepalensis. Lineage (NCBI taxonomy): Eukaryota > Viridiplantae > Streptophyta > Magnoliopsida > Cucurbitales > Coriariaceae > Coriaria > Coriaria nepalensis. Next base: position 3,680,561 of record CP114500.1, on the reverse strand, counting down.
CTCTTATTACCGGATTGAGTTGTCATAAAATACTAGCATCTTTTACCCGTCTAAGTGAGGAAAAATGTTGAATTCTTGAAATACTATTTAAAGAAAACGACAATATTACATGTGGTCAGCTTATAGAGATTTTTTAACATATTGAGAGTAGAACTAAGAAACGGCATGATCGAGATGCTGATGAAACAATAAAGATGGATGATTTACTAACTTCACGTGAAGTTAGGGCTTCTTTACTTTTTAGTGATTGCTCTCTTAGGTCTAAGAGAGTCGCATAAAATACTCCGTCAATATTTATATATAATTTTAGATATGGAGTTCTTCAATAATAATCCTTAGATTATGAGAGAACTATACAAACCATTAAGAGGGTAGATCTCGTGGAGAAGTCTATGAAAGCCGCAAATAGAGAAAAAAATGACTGTTAAGTGAGAGTTACTCAATTTTTCGCTCGCCTTCTAGGTAATTAGTCTTTGTTTTGATTTATAGATAGTTTTTATTACTTAATAATTTTAAATGATATTTTTCTAATTATTATAGGTATGGATGTTTGAAGCAATTTCAAGCGTTGGAGAGATTTTTGGGGAGCGTTTAGAGTAAACCTGTAAGCCACATATTTTAAATTGGGCTATGCATTCTAGTAAACCAATGCTCAAGAAAATCATTAAAGTTTTGAGTAATCAAGAGGTTAGTTTTTATTGTAATTAATAATTATTTATACTATAATTATTTAATTAACCGACTTACGTAAATTTTTTTTAATGATGTAGACTATATTACATAGAATCTTACGTCCGTCAAGGAGGGAAGAATGTTCTCCTTATATGGTCAATATTGATCTGTTCGATGATGAGATTAATGATGATGTCATTGATTATGTGATGACTTTGTTTAATCCCACCACCAAGGATGTAGACTATTATGAAGAGTCTTTTGTATATATTTTCAACATGATAAGGATATCATGGTGGAGGAGGAGGAGGAGGAGAATGAGGAGGAAGAGGATGAGAAGGAAGAGGAAGAGGAAGATGAAGTAGAGGAGGAGGAGAAGAATGTAAATATAGAGTGGGTCTAAGATTTTTTAGAGGTGGATGATCATACATACACCAACCCTTGATCTAGCCTTTTCATCTACACCGATCGTCGATCGTGATATGTGATATATGACGCAAAGGATGGAAGAGAAGATTGAGGCTGTTGGTCAGAAGATGAAAGAGAGATTCGGTAGGTTTGAGCGTAAAGTTGATTTGATCTATGAGAAAATAAGGGCTGCGTCCTTTCCATCCATTAGTGCAAATCTCTCGGGTCATCGTACTATATACATCATATGACATTCATCAGGCCTACACCATTTTTTAGGTGATATGGGAGAGAGATCATGTATGAATATTACTTATTTAAAATTTCAATTAAAAAAATAACTTTTAAATTTTCCTATGTCTTATATCTTTGATTGTTTGTGAAGGGGTAGCTAGAGCTAATAATACCTTTTATGCAATACCAGTTCAACAACGATAAATGAGGATAAGAAAGCCTAATCCTTTTTACAAGTCTCCATTTATGGATTCAGAAGAAATAACTGTTGTTCCATATCATAAACCAGATAAGGTCACAGAGGGGGCAATAATGATGTGGGAGAGAAGTAATGGTTAGTTGACCGACCAACTCATAATAGGAATTCAAGTCGACAAGAATTTTTATAAGATATTAAGACTCTGTGGGAAATGGTTGGAAAGTACAATAAGTATTTCTCAATTTTAATTAAATATTACAATCACATTTCTAGATAATTTTAGTTGGAACCTAATTTTAATGAATTGATTGGCAGTATATCAATAAATGTTTATTGTTCATATGAATGTTTAGAGCTTTATTGTTAATTAAAATAAAGCTCGTAGCAATAATGGATGATCTCTTTGGTGTGACTTTAGTTAGGGTGACAAAAGGGCATTAACAAGTAGATGACCCATTACTCATTAGTTACGTAATGGGAATGGCACAATGGCCTGGAAGCTCAACTTGGGAGAATATACCCAGTGTGTACATGTGATTGAACTTAAAAAATATGCATTGGGTGGCCTTATATGGGGACTTAGACACCTGAACTCTCTACGTTATGGATTCGATAGTACATATTTAAGAGTAGATATCCGAGAGGAAACTGAAGTCATATTCATATGTTTGGCATTATGTAAGATCTTACCTCAACTCATCTACTTGATACCCGATTTGACGAATTAATAATACGAGAATTGGAAATATAGAGATTTGATTTAATGATGGAAATACTACAAAATAAGAAAGGAGGAGATTGTGGAGTTTATACAATTAAGTGTATACAATTTCATTCGATAGGAATTTCATTGCAAGAAATAAATGATGAAGATTAAGATGTATACTGCCTTATATAAACATATGTGGGATGTATGTGTAAGCCCCAAGAATTTTCGACATGTAGTTGGTAAGGAAATAAATTATAAATAAATAATTATGGAGTTTTATATTGAATATAAATTCAATGTGAAACCAAATATATATGTATATATAATGAAACTAAATAAATAGGTAAATAAGGAAATAAACCAAATAATTAAATAATTAAAATCAACAAGTATCTAAAGTATGTTATATAGGGACTCAGATAGGTTTTTGCCCTTCTAAACCGAGAACTCGGTCTGGATCAGAAACTCATACTGAGAGGCGTTAGACTAGGTCTTGGTCTGGGAGGGAAGAAAAGGTCATTGGTCTTACTTGGTCTACTGAATAGTACTCAATTCGAGGTACTTTCAATTGAATCCTGTTATATGGGCACAAGATACAGATTTGTAAAATATCAAATAAGGATGGGACATGCATTAAATGATCTCTTAACTTGTAAGAGACCTCTTGCTTGAAACAAGCATCTGGTCAAAAAGGAGTCCACATCCCAAAGCTAAACAAATATCATGGTTAGTAACCATTTTGAATCCGGTCATATAAAAAAGATTTGTTACATAAACCCTTATCCTTTACAACAGTTCACTCTTCTCGTTCCCTGCTCTCATTTAGAAACAAATCGAGTGATCAAGCTAGATTATAATCAAGGCATGAGTGTGACAAACCAGTTAAGAATTGAGTAAGTAGCTAACCTCTACCTCCTTAAGTTATGGACATGATTTACGTACATCATACATTAACATATGCTATAACGACTGCTAAGAAGTTTTGTAGCAGTAGGAGGTTAATAAAGATATGAAGCTAATGATTAGAATGTTCAAGTTGAGTACGATTAGTTAAGGTTGCTAGATCTAATTTTTAATCTAGGAAGGAAACGAAGCACAACAGAACCCAAACTGAAATTAATCGTTGAAACCAAACCTGGAAAAAGGAATCGCTAAAATAGAGACATGTAGGTTCTCGTAAGAATATGCATTTGGCCATAGGAAAGGTCGTAACGAACTTTGAAACATTACAGAAGAAAATAAGAGATCGTATCCTTAGAATAGATATAAAATTGAAATGAAAAAAATTTATGATCTTAGAACGGTGAAGCATGAAATTTCAGAACAAAATGTGAAGAGGTCGACGGGGTTAATGCCTTCAAAATGTGAAGGGGTAGATGAGATCGACGCCTTCAAAACATGAATGGTTAATAGGATTGACGCCTTCAATACGTGAAGGGTTGATGAGGTCGACACTTTCAATACGTGAAGGGTCGACGAGGTCAATAGGGTCGACGCCTTCAATAAGGATGCAAAGTGTTTGACGGGTCTACATGACAATCGATGTTTGCTACAACAGAAACTTAAAAATGAAATGAATTTTGAAGAGGAAAACCTCCAAATCTTAAGCTGAAATTTGTAGAGCACCTTACTAAAATGTTTATAAAGAATACCTTCAAATTTTCAAAATGTATTATGACTCAAAGTGCTAGAAATAGAAGCTAAATCTAGATAAGTTCACTCTTCTCATTCCATGCTCTCTTTTAGAAACAAATCGGGTCATCAAGCTAGATTATAATCAAGGCACAAGTGTGACAAGCTAGTTAAGAACTAGGTAAGTAGCTAACCTCTACCTCCTTAAGTTATGGACATGATTTATGAACATCATGTATTAGCATATGCTATAACAATTGCTAACAAGTTTCATAGCAGTATGAGGTTAATTAAGATATGAAGCTAATGATTAGAACATTCAGGTTGAGGATGATTAGTTGAGGTTGTTGGGTTTAAGCTGTAATATAGGAAGGAAATGAAACAAAACATAACCCAAACTGAAATAAATGGTTGAAACCGAACCTGGAAAAAGGAAATGCTAAAATAGAGACTTGTAGGTTCTCGTAATAATATGAGTTTGGCCATAGGATGGGTCATAACGAACTTTGAAAAAGAACATAAGAGATCATATCCTTCGAATAGATATAAAACTAGAAAGAAAACATTTTATGGTCTTAGAATGATGAAGCATGAAATTTCCAAACAAAATGTGAAGAGGTCGACGGGGTCAACGCCTTCAATATGTGAAGGGTCAACGAGGTCGACGCCTTCAAAATGTGAAGGGGTCAACGCCTTCAAAACATGAAGGGTCGACGCCTTCAATACGTGAAGGGTTGACGGGATCGACACCTTCAATAAGGAAAGGGGTGACGAGGTCAACAGGGTTAACGACTTCAATAAGGAAAAGGGTCGAAGGTTTAATGGGTCGACGGGTCAACATGACAGTCGACGTGTGCTACAACAAAAACTTAAAAATGAAATGAATTTTGAAGGGGTAAACCTCCGAATCTTGAGCTGAAGTTTGTGGAGCACCTTAATAAGACGTTGATGAAGAATACCTTCAAAATTTTAGAGTGTATTAGGACGTAAAGTGCTGAAAATAGAAGCTAAATCTTGACAGTTGAAAATAGAAAAGCCAAAAAGGAAGAAAAGGTTATCGGTCTATACCGAGAACTCAACCGAGAAACGTTATATTAAGTTTTGATCTAGATTGAGAACTTAGACCGAGGAGCATGATTTTAAGTCTCGGTATGGGAAAGGGGAAAGAGTTCTCAATTTAGATCGAGGACTCAGATAGAGGAGTGTGATCTTAAGTCTCAGAATGGGAAAGAGAAAAGAGTCCTCGATCTGGATCAAGAACTCAGACCGAGAAGCATGATCTTAAGTATCAGTCTAGAAAAGAGGAAAGAGTCCTCGATCTGGATCGAGAACTCAGACCGAGGTGCATGATCTTAAGTCTCGATCTGGGAAAGAGGAAAGAGTCCTCGATCTAGATCGATAACTCAGATCGAGGAACATGATCTTAAGTCTCGATCTGGAAAAAAGGAAAGAGTCCTCGATCTAGACCAAGAACTCAGACCGAGGAGCATGATCTTAGGTCTCAGTCTGGGAAATAGGAAAAAAATCCTCGATATGGATTAAGAACTCAGACCGAAGAGTGTGATCATAGGTCTCGGCTTGGGAATGTAAAGGAGGTTGAAAAAATTGAAATAATGAACAGTGAATGTTCAAATTTTCAGAATTCTTTAGATTGAGAAAAGCGCTACACATGAGTTAAAAAAAGGTGATAATTCTCACATAAGAGACATAAATAAAGTGGAACAAAGGCTTCTCAATTAACCAAGTAAGAGATAATAAAAATATAGTTGGAATTAGATGTTGAAAATAAATGAGAAATGCATAGTAAGATAAGCAAACTAAATAAAAAAGCTAATGGATAGTTAAGTTTTTATTAAGTTAAGTTAAATTCTTGATTGTAGGCGAACAACGGACCCAGTATTCGTAAAGTACCAAATCCTTAAAGGAAAGCTTGGAATTAAAGTTAATACAATCTCACCTACAACATGGTAGTTGTTTTTTAGACGCGATGAGTTATGTTCTAATGATTGTATGGTGGCTCATATATGAATTGATTGGTAGTATGATTGATAGTGATGAATGCTAAATTTGTTATAGTCATTGTTATATAAATGATTGAACAACATATGCACTCATAAGTATTATGCCAATTTACCTCACATCTCACGTTGAGAAATTAAGAGGTGCATGAGATAGAAAGAAATGAGATAAAGTAAGATGTGTCTTACCAACCCTCAAAGGAAGGGCACGATGCCCAATGAAGAGGCGATTATGATGATGCATGCCTAAGCCATGAAAATAAAAGGATTGTGGCTAAGTTCATATTAGGTCGCTCCCCCGGCTTTCCATTGCCCGAGCGCTTAACTTGTACGTACATTGGGCTCAATAAAAAGAACAAGTAAGAAAATATTAGAAATATTAAGAAAGGAGCATGTGATAAGCTTTATGAAGAATATGTGTCTAAGATCATTATATGTGACATATCCATACATCATATAGATTCACAATTATTTTGTGAGTCATGATTGTACTTGTTGAGCGAAAGCTCACATCTTATGTCCCATGTTGTAGGTACTAAGGGTAAGTAAATCATTTAGTTACCATGATACGGTTGTCGAGGAAGTGAGATGATGGCGGAGGCGGTAGTAGAACCAATACTATACCAACGTTGTAAGCTTCCATTTTAAAATTGTTAAGAATATGTGTTATAAATATTTTAATGCATTTTGAAGACTTAGGCAATACTTTGAGAACCCATGTATAAATGTCTTGAAAGCTCATAGTTTACACATGCATAATGAATAGTAGTATGATAGCGCTTTTTCTAAATATGATAGCTTTTACTATGAAGCAAGAAATGCTTTTTTTATAAGGAAGGCTTCTAAATGATTTTTGAAACTAATTCCTTAGAAAAAAAAATCTCTAATTATAAAGGAAAGGTTAATAGTGTAACGGTTCGAATAGCGTAGGTCGTTATAGTATGAATATTTAGTATTTTTATTTTTATGTAATATAAGAATAATATTTTTTCTATTTAATTCATACAAATGTTATTTTTGAAATATCATTTTTTATCCATGCTCTCCTCTTCTCTCATGCTCTCATTCTCTTCTCACTCATTCGGTTACTTTATTCTTATCTCACTCGGCCATGGATGATAGAAATACAATTAGATAAAAAACTGGGTGTTTTGAATATCCGTCGACCCGTCGATAGGTATTCTAAACACCAATCGACCCGTAGAGTATTTCAAATCATAGAGTTTTAGTCTATGTACTGAAAGAGTTTTAATCTTTATACTAAAATACTCGATAGGTCAATATGTATTCTAAACATCCGTTGACCTATAAAGTATTAAGTTCAAAAAGTAAGAAGTTGTGAAAAGAGTCAAATGTGGTCAAAAGTCTTCCTATTGTGTCCTAAACATCCGTAATTACTACATTTCCTTCTCTTCTGTTTTTGTTCACTAGCAAATGGTATACGTTTATTTTTCAGTCTTCTATTCTATTTACGCATGATGGGAGGTAAAATCACCATTGATCGGATCATTTTCGGAATATCCCACTCGCCAAATAACGGTACAAGATAAATTGATTCTGTAGATGTGGCCGTCAAATATTTCGTGGAGTAGAATGGATCACATAATGAATATTACTCACACTTATAGATTTCGCAACTGTTATGGCATGTGCGTATGGAATTATATCTAAGTCAAATACCTTACATGTGCAACTCTTTTCCTTTGTTTGACATTCTTCGTGTCTTTTTCCAAGTAGTTTTACTAACTTAGGAGTGCATCGCTCGGTATGCTGATTCGCTTCATTTCTTTTCGTGTTGAACCAAGTTGTCATCATCTTCCTAATACTTTCAAGTAATGCTATAATTAGATATTCACACGCATCTTTCAATGCAACATTATGCGATTCAAAATTATTATTTGTCATGATGTTGTATCTAAAGTCCCTAAAACTGAGCATTTAACTAGTGTTCGAAACCAATATCCTCTATATACGATGCCACACAAGGATGCGCTTTTTTGATATCAAAGAAATATTTATTGAAATCTTCTATTGTATATGCTTCGATTTTTTATTTGAACAGGGAGGTCATTCCACTGCTTATAAATTTTGACTTGATATTTTGCCCGATGTGCCAAATACATGCACCATGTTTAGAATTTGGGTAAACACTTTGTACAACATTTATAATACTCTATGCTCGATATAAAATAATCACCAAATTGAGAGTATTATGTATTATTTCTTAAATTTTAGTCAAGAACGAAGTCTGCGATGTCTCTTTCTCTGAATCGACTATAGCTAATGCTAATGGATATAGTTGCTTGTTACCATCTTGTGTGGTTGCGGTTAGAAGCGTCCCTCTATATTTACCCTTCAAAAAAGTCTTAGCGATACAAATAACTTTTCGCATTAAACGAAACTCCTTTATGGATGGCCATATAAGCCATGAAAAAATAAAGATTTCTTCCTTCTCAATCCGTCTGAATTGCAGTTATAGTATCTGGATTCATGAGTTTCATTAAGCTAAAGTAACATAGTAACCGTGCGTAGTTATCTTTGTCCATACCTTGAACAAGATCACGTCCAATAGACTTTACTTTCCATACCTTCCAATAAGTAATATTTGCCCTCATATTATTTTGGGCTAAATAGTTAATCATTTTCGGAGTAAGACTCTTATTGCTACCACTAAAATCGTCCAATTACCAATGCCAATGCTTGTCACATAAGGAGTCCAAACTACATGTATGTTGGTCATTATAAGTATTAATTTGGAAAAGTGAACAATCTTTCTTACACGTAGCATGGAGCATCCACTTGCAATTTGAATTTACACAATCAACAACATATGTAGTCTTATCTGACTTCTTCACCTTGAATTCAAAATTTCATAAGATCGCATGCATCTGCGACACATCTTTAGATCCTTCTTTGAATCAACGAACTGAGTATAATAAACTCATCTTCGTTCCCTTGTGAAGAAGTAATATAGAGTATATTATCGCCCTCGTCTTCATTTTCTAGTTGTTAAATATTAGGTAGTGGAAAATCAGGAGCAGTCGTATTATTAAGAGGAGATAAAATATCAGATATAACTACTACTCCATCAAAGAAATCACCCTTGTACAAATGAAAATTATAATTCATTTCATTGTTATGATAATTATCATATTCTTTCTCCGTTCTTCTAACCCGTCGTCTTCATCCTCTATCTCATCCTCATTCTCTTTTTCATCCTCAACCTCAATCTCAGAATCAACATGTTGGTCTACATCTAGATTCAGACCTTAATTTTGATATTCATCATTACTGTCAACATAACTCAGAAAATTCTCATTTTCATTATTACCAAGATTGGGTACGTGACATCGCTCTTGAACATACACACCATTTTTTCCTTTCGAAATTAAAGTAACATATAATGGAGATGGATTACTCGAACATGCATTATATAAAAATGGCTTCATATCCATCTCATTTTTTATAATATTGGATGATTGATCGAAGACAATAACGGCTTATATGTTATTGTCATGCCAAATTTAGTAGAATCAATATGAATAGTATTGTAGATGATTTCTAATAAATTAGTGAAAGTTACACCTCTCTCAACTAAAATAGCTTTCCATACTTCAGACTCTTTTGATACCCAAGTTTTTGAATTGCCACTGTCATTTATTCATTCGCTATCGAAACATACGGTTGTGAATATAGATGAGTTCATTCCTACAAAATAAACAAACAAACAAAATTTTGAGATCAATATTTGAAAAAAAAAAAGGATATCGGTCTAATTTTCATTAGACCGACATGTGTATATCGGTCCAATTTTTATTGCACCGATATTATCTTAAACAAAATATTTAAAAAGTTAAGAACTTGATACATATCTCGAAGCAACTAAACAAATATTGTAAGGTTTCAAGTTTCAAGCAAGTGAGTAAGTTTCAATCCTTATGTTTCAAGCAATTTTAGTAGCAAATGTTAACTTAAATGTGTGTTTGCCATCGAGAAAGAAGAAAGAAAAAAAAAAAGAATGAATAAAAAAGAAAGAAACGAAGAAAGAATGATTAAACAGTAATTTCAAATTTTTTTAATAAATAAACAGTAAAAGCATTCATTAAAAAATATTAAGAAGGATTAAAAACAAAATTATTTTGAAGGGAGGAGTATTTACCTAAACATCTCTTCTTTAATTATTCTTTTAAGCTCAATCAATTTTTTTTAGCGGTCTAAATTAGTAATGAGCGGTTTGGTGCAAATCGAAGAACTGGTTTTCTTTACCCTAGCACTCAGGGTCGGAGATAAAGGTGAGTAATGGAGAGATAAAAGTGGTTAAGGGAATATTGTCCACTTTCAATTTTATTAAAATTAGATGTTTAGTTTGAGAATTTTTATTATTTTTGTTAAAAAACCATAATTTTTATATAATCTCTTTTGCAACCCATATAAATTTTTTTCTAACTCCCCGCCGGCCGACACTAATCCCGACCAAAAGGGTGGACACGATAGAGTAGAACCAACCGTGTTGTGTTATGACGATTACAGGGCGGAGGTGATCAGGGACCTGAAACTAACCCCCCTCCCCCTCTTTTTATTTTTCCTCTCCCCTCTCCTGCCCGTGCAGCCTCCATTTTCCCTTTCCCTGTTTCTCTTTTCTTTCCTCCTATTTCTCAAGAGAGAAAAGAAAATAGGAAGAGGAAGGGTGACGAAAAAGGGAAGGGTGATTCAGTCCTCCAGTTTTGAGCAGAAAGGAAGAGTTTCATACAGGTCGAATGCGTCGGTCAAAACGACATGTTTTATAGTGGAAGGAAGAGTTTTCTGAAGAGTCGTATAGAGTACTGTGCAATCTGATCAAATTTACGGCTCGTTAAGAAGGAGATGAAAGCGGAGGTGATAGAAGTAGAGCTAGTGCTGCCGAGCCACCTGAGTTTCGAGCGGATTCAAATGTACGAGAAGTATCCTAAAGGCCAATCGCGAGGAAGACACCAGAAACATCTCAAGCAGATTCTTCAAGCTGAGAATGATCAAAACCCCTCCCCTGACGAACCTAATTGGAAGCTTTTTCTTCTTTATTTCGCCCAAATTTCATTGCCACAAGCCTGTTATCATAACGCATTAGTTTCTGTTCACGAATCGTCTGGTTCTTTCGCTTTTTCTCTCTTGAATCGATTTTGAGCTCTTCATAATCTCTGTTTCTCAGATATTAATATCGAGTCACCACCTTCAACGCATCCATGCAAGATAATTTCTAATTTCTAACGATGAATTTTTTTTTTTTCGTAATTACTTCATTTTTTAATCGTCATGATTAAGCTTGAAATGTATTATTTCCTGTTGAATTGTCCAAGTTTAGCCAAACTTTATGTGCGAACTTTCCATTGATAAAAACATGAGGAACAATGTGGTCTGAATTAGTTCCTTAATTCTTCTTGTTGGTGACAAAGATTCTATATTTATAGAATAACGAGGACAGACTAGATCTCTATGGAAACAATGCAATATGGTCTTGTTCACTTCATTTGCATAATTTCAACTTCACAGGTTCTTGTTCAATGTTTGACTTTGCTTAGGGAATTGATTTGTTTTTATAACATGAAATTTTGCAGGCGCCTTACTATGATCCCAGGACCAATCTCCGATACGCAAATGCGGATATCTTCAAGGCCATTAGATCACTTCCTAATGAATATGTTCAGAGGTATCTGGCTCTGAGAAATGCTGCTGTCGTTCTCAAGTAACTTTCTCCGTTCTATAGATTTTTCTCTCCCCGTTTCTTTGGAGGGTCCGGTTTGAAATTGTCTGAACAGATTAGAAACGGAATAGGTTAGATATAAGGAATGGAATTCTACCTCTACAATTGAATTATGTAAAATCAGGATGTATAACATTGTAAAGACTGACTTTCCTTGATGTTGTTTTCTTAGGTTTAGGATTGAAAAAAATGGATGGGTTTGAATCCCAGATTGAAACAGAATCTCCTGGTTTTTCTTTCATAGAACAAGACTTGTATTCAATTTTTGATTTACCAAGACAACCTCAAACTTGTTCAAAGAAGTAAAAAAAAAAAGGAAGAGAATTAATTGTCAAGGACATTTGACTCCCATCATCATTTCAAACTCACTAAAGTCAACTTTTCCATCCAAATTAACATCAACAATCCTCACCATCTTCTCAATCTCACTAATCTCCCACCCATTGTCCAACCCTAAACACTCCCAACACTCTCTTCAACTCCTTAGCTTCTATAAACCCATCTCCATCAATATCAAAAATATTGAATGCTTCAACTAGCAATTCATTGCTCTTAAACCCTTCTTCTTCTCCTCCACCTATAACTTCCTCCACTGCAACCTCATCATCATCATAATCATCATCTTCTTTTTGCTATACTCCAAACCGAGCTTCTCCACCACTTTTTGCGCCTTTCGCTTCTTTTTCCTTCCATTGCTTTGCATCCCGAACACTACTATCAAAGCACAGGACATAGGCTCGTCAAATTTTCTTGCATTATTATTGGGCTCGGAAACTATGGTTTCTTGAGCTTGGTTCTGATGATGTGATGAAGCTCCTCCAATTGTTTGTAGAAATTCCCCAATGAATCTAGAGCATAATCCGGAGAACCCCATCAAGCTTTGTAGTGAAATAGTGTTTTGCTTGTTGCTGAAACACAAGGCGATGCTACCTTAAATAGGGATCATTATGCAAACTTTTAGATGACACTCTTAGCCACTATGTTTTAAATTTATGTTATATTGAGCGCGTTGTTGGGATGATCTGTCCAGCTGCTAGATATATAATATTGAGCGTGTTGTTGGGCGGAGTGGGAGGGAGAGGGGAGGTTTGATTAATGCTCTGTTCCGTAATGGATCTATTTACTCCATATTTTTATAATTTTTTTTAAAAGTTTATGGATAAGAAAAAACTTGGAAACTCATAATTGCTAATGCATGGTAATATATATATATATATATATATTTCATATTTGGTTATTTGTTTTTTATTTAATTATTTTTTTATTTTATAAGATATTCAAATAGTTATTCAATTATTATCCAATTAGTTTCTGTCTAGTGTTGGGCCAGGACTGAAGCGATGGTGCCATCAGAGATAAGTCTTCCCTTATATAGAAGATTGTCCTTTATTGAACAGGAAAACAATATAGCCCTGGCAGAATCTCTCGACTTGCTCTAAGAAACAAGGGAGGAAGCTCGGATCAGGGAGGAGGTGCTGAAAAGGAGGATTAAGCGTCATTACAACAAAGGAGTTCAACCTCAGACGATTCATATGGGAGACTTGGTCTTTAGAAAGGTTATTAACCTCATGCATATGGGTCCTTTAAAGCCAAAGTGGGAAGGACAGTATAAGGTTGTCCATGAACTTAGGCCAGAGACTTATAGACCGTAGAACCAAGCAGGCAAGGAGCTCTCACACCCGTGGAACTCAAAAAACCTCAGTCGACTATGGAGAAAGTAGTGACAAGGATGAGGGTTAGCATAAGATTTATATTATTGATCATTTTGATCCTCAAACACTATTGAAGGAAAGAATGTTTGCTAGCATGCATAATTAAAAAGCACAACTTGGAACGCTTATTTAGCGTCCAAGGTAAAAGAGATTTGAGCACCTGATAGGGGCTCAACATCACTTGAAGAGCTTATATGGCGATGATGAAAGGGGCATAGTAGCCTGATGCTTAAGTTCATTTCAATACTAAGTTAATTTGATATGATAATCTTAAAGTTTACATGTTTAGTTTGTCAGAAAAGGGGGAAAGGGGACTAAGTATTGAAATGTAGATCGAAATTAAAGAGTAAAAGAGAAGTAAAGGAGCAAAAGGAAAAAACAAAAAGGTTTCATTCAAAGATTGAAGTGCGATTACAAAAAAAAAAAAAACAACAACAAAGATAACAATAACTAAGGTTGTGCATGCCTCATCTTGAGGGACCACCACCTCAGTATCTACAATCAGTTGAGTAACCTTAGCTTCACTGACCTCACCCATAAAGTCTTCATCCCCAGGAAGTTTGATTACGTCCACATTAACTGAAGGGAATTTCAGTTCAACAACTGCAAGGCATAACAGGAAGCCTTTTTCACTGATCTCATATTTCAGCACTGTGAGTTCGTCGGACTCAAGGTACTCAGCCACAGTGGCACTCTTGATTTGAGGAACTTCATTTCGGAGCCCCTCAAGTTCAGCTTGGGTCCTCTGTAACTGAGCTTGGGTTTCCTGAAGCTTAGTCGCGCCAGTCTTCCTGAGGTCAACCTCCTCGTGATACTTTTTGAGAAGTTGGTCCTTCTTAGAAGATAACTCCTTCACTTGCTGAACCAAGGAGAGAGTGCATTGCTTTAGTTTCTCATTCTCAGATCGCAGCCGTTCAATCTCCTCCTGCTGGAAAATTTGAACTGAGGCCTCCATAACGGCTGAAGCAATATGGAACTAAGAAGAAATAAATGTTAGGAAATGCGACAATAAGTAAGAAATAATACAATGGAGAAAAACAAATGGCTTACCATAGAGAAGCTGGCGCTCAAAATCTCTTGGACTTCCGGGAGTGGAAGGGCTGCTAGCCGGAGAGCCTCGGGAGTCAAGTGCAAATCCGCTGTTTCCTTAAGCCAATGCGTCAGTCTTCAGAAAGGCCAACATGGCCTTATACCAGGATAGGGGTGAGGATGAAGAGGGCATGACCAGGAAAGAAGTAGCCACCGAGGCAGCAACGGTGGTTTAAGGAAGGTCGGTTGGGGAGGGGGGATGAGGCACCGAACACATCCACCCTCACAGGTAATGTCTCAGGGCAGTTCCTTTTATCCGGACCCATTGGGAGTGACGAACCTTGTTTTCTCTTGGAGGCTGCCTTGGCTTCTCGCCTCTCCTTACGCTCCCAATATTTCTAGTTTGTCAGAGCAATAACCTTAGCCTGAGAAACATTTTCTGCAAAAAAAGTTGTGTTAGAATTCAGAAAATACCTAATATAAGCAAAGATTAGAAAAGACATACCATGAGGGAGAGCCCTCAGTTTATATTAAGGAATGATATCTAGGGGATCAATTTCTAAAGGGAGGTCGGCACAGACTAAGCCGCAATTAGTTAAGCGCTCTAATGTTAGGACTACCATAAAGTTTCTCTCCTCCTCGGGCTTGTTCATAATGGCTTCCCAAACCAATTCATCCATCTTAGAGAGAAGTATCTCTATCTTCGGCGTGCATTTCTCTTGAAATTCAGTGCAGATGGAATAGTCACATGTTAGGAACTGCCATTTCTCCATCAGGATGAACCATTTCTCCTTCAAGAATTTGTTAGCTTGAGGAAGTCCGGATATGGGTTTCCCCTTCTCTGACGTAGTGTAGTACCATCCTTGGTTACTCCAGCTCAAACTTATGAGTGAGTGAAAGAAGCTACTGCGAGGAGCATGCCCAATCTCCTCAAAATACAGAACGAACAAACCTAGGACAGTCCTCTAAGCATTGGGAACCAGCTGATCTGGGGGCAACCTTCATCTATACAAAAGGGATTGGATGACTGGGTGTAAAGGCACCTTGAACCCCCAAGTGAACATGTCCATATAGACAACCATTTCCCCTGATTCATCAGTGCTTACTGAGGATATTCTCTCGTACTCCTCAGGAACCCGTATATTGATGCAAGTTGAAACGTCATACTCTGTCAGGATGTGGAAATGATCATCTTCGTCAAAAGTTGAAATAACTTCTCTGTAGTGATCCACCCGAGGCTGAGCCGCCCCTTTGTTTTCTTCTTTGGTTTTGGCCGAACCTTCCTTGGCCTATCCATCTCAGATGTACCTAACCATAAGAGAAAGATGTCAATGGTTCAGTAAAAGAGAAACACCAATAGGGTCATTCCCTAGATTTATTTTCGATCAAAGTCCATTATTTCAAAAAAGAATTAAAGCAGAGAAATATTCATATAAAGAACATGCATAGGAAATGAAGAAGAGTTGGCAAACAACTGGAGAATATGCAGAAAAGAGAGAAAAATGCATAAGAGAGAAACAACTTACTTGCTCTATCAGACATTTTCGAGGGAGCGATTGATGAAGATAGTAGTTCACGGTGGTGGATGCGATGGTGAAAGGCTGTGAATTTCGTGAAAAAACAGAAGGGTTGAGAGAAGGTTGGAATTCGAGAGTAAAAGCTTAGAGTGAAATGAAAATAGCGGAAGAACGTTTATTAAACGGGAAGAGGGAAAGGGAACATACGCGACGGTTGAGTATGTCTGTTGTCAGATTCCACGTGTCATGTTCTTAGAGGTCATCACAGATAATGATGAACGTGAATCGAGATACATTTAAGATGCCGATGTGCGTCCTTTCACATCCCTTAGTATTGATGGGGGTCGGTAGGATAAGACATGAGCTTGTTGACCAGAATAGTGGTTAGAATGACGTGCTGCTGCACGTTGAGCTGCCCTAGAAGATGTCAAATTAGGACGGCGTCTTACTACCCATAAGGACAGGTAAGTGGGGAGCAAATTCCTGCTATGTCAGATTGCAGGGCGCTGACACCCATCATGGAGTAGAGAATAGAGTAATGTAGGGGCGACACATGTAAAGCTGTCGGGAGCCACCCAGCTTAAATCAGGTATAAAAACCAAATGTCTTGACAGAAAAGAGGTAATGCAAAATCAATTAAGAAAAGAACAAGTTTCTTCAATACCCTATGTTTTCCCTCTAACAAAACTAACTAGAGCGTCAGAGGGAGGTTGACTGACTACCACCCCGACCGCAATTTATTATTAAGTACATGAGATGATCTTGGGACATACTGTGAATCATAGAGCCCCTTCACAATAGACGGAAATCTACGTCAACAAGCTCCTAATTTTTTAGTGAGTCGATCAATCACCATTAACCTAACCCAATACGAGCCATAAGTTTATAATGATCTTTTAACTAATCTAAATTAATTTGATATACTTTTAAAAAATTTTAAAAAATTTTAAAAAATTTTAATTTCTTATCTTAATTTTTTTAAATTATACTTTCCTATCCTACAATTTCTTTTTTCCCACCTTAAAAAAAAAAAAAGAAAAAAAGAAAAAGAAAAACAGATCTCGAAAGTTGGGACTTCATAAAGAGTGAGACCTAAAAGAACTTGTGCATTCAAATTATGGACCTAAGAGAAAACGGAGATGACCGACATTGTGGTTACTCATCAGCTTCAAAATACAGAGAAAAAAGGACAACTGATTTAAATGTTGGAATTGTGGGAAAATAATGGGATTAAAAAAAATGCGAACAATAATTTTCCACATTCAGATCACGAAATTTCAATCTAAAAAAATCATAAACCATAAAAAGTGGGTCTCGTAAAACTCAATTTTTAGTTTTGATAGTGATAGATCCACGGCTCTAAACCTTTTTATCCTATTGATCGAGACAGTAATTACTATTATTCTTATTCTTATTCTTATTCTTTATTTATTTAAAATAAAATAATAAAAAACCACTGTTGCCGACAGTCTAACAAAGTTCATTAGCATACATTCAAACGACACGTCGATCATCCAGATCCGGCCGAGTTACTTCTTGTAGAGAGTTTTAAATGTGCCTGAGACGGTTGGCCGGCTGGGCTACCACCTTCACCGAATCAAACGGGCCCAACAAACCCATACACAGTTACACACCCACCACCTTGTTTAACTCCAAAGTCAAGGTGCATCTAGACTCTCAGATCATTGACACGTGTCCCATACATCGAGGACCCCACAGCGACGACCCCGTAAATTAAGAATTGAAAAAAAAAAACCAATAAATAAAGAACTAATCTGTAGAGTGCACGAGGACTCTTACCTCATCACACGGAGTTTCTTTCATCATAGAGCGCAACTCTCTTGGGGTCTGTCCTCAATGGCGATCTCTAAGCTCGTGACTCTATTAATCTTTCTGGCACTAGTTTTCTCGCACATAAGGGCGGATGTCTCGGCCGGAGAAGGAGGAGGAGGTATTGCAGTCGAGACCACCAGATCGGAGTCCTCTGATTCCTCCGCCGCTCTGAATATCGAATTGCAGAAACTAAAATCTAAGATCCAGAAGCTTGGTTAGTTTCTTAGATAATTTCTTCAATCGTTATCTGTACGAATCTCAACATTGAATTTGGTTGTTTGGTTGTCTGGTTGCTGAGATAGTGTTTGATTTTTATGGACGATTCAAATTATAGGTTTTTTGTTTCTGCTTTTAAGACTTCGTAGTTATAAACTCGCAGTAGCTGAAGGAGAAAGAAATGTGTGATAGGAAGATGTTGTTTCTGCTCTTTTTGCCTGTTTTCGATTCTGTTTGCTGCCTGACAGATTTAATTGAGATAGAAACTTCATGGTCGTACTGGATGGATGATGGGAAGGTTGCGAGTTAGGTTCTCAATCTGTAACCGCTGTTGTTTTTCAATAAGAATTCAAACATAGTATTGTGAAGTTCAAAGCGGCATTAGTGCTAGTGTTCTTGCCTTGTTATGGAGAGGTTTTGAGTTCCGTTGAGATTTTCACTTTTCCTGCAACCAACTGCCAACTTTCTTAGTGCTGATCAGATCATATTCATTTTTGAAATGGTCTACAGAAAGTTATCAAGGATAGAAGCTTAAAGTGCTGTTTTTGAATGCTCATGTTTTCACTTTGGGGAACGAGTTACAAGACACTAACATGGAAATTAATTTTCCTCAAAGTGTAATGTCTTGATAATGATATGATTTCTGGAAATCATCTATTTTATGAAGACTGCTTGTAATTATGAACAATTTGCTGCTGTTCGCTTGGTGGCTTATACTTCTTTTTACCTCAATGTTTTAGAGTCCCACATCGAAGAAAAAAAACAAGAAGCGAAGAAGAAGGATGACACAATATCGTTGAAGGAAAAAATCATTAGTGACAAGTCAGACAACATTTTGTCCCTGAAAAGTGAGATATCATCTCTCAAGGTATGCTCTAGCATGAAGTTTCTTAATTTAAAAATGAATCTCTTATCTATTTTATTGTTCTATTCAGTCTGGAGAGATTCTTGTATGCACTATGTGCATCGGCACATGGCACACAAAGTAAAATCCTAACCACAAACTTCACTTTCATCCATCACATCACCCATGACATTTGTGGTTAAGATCTTATTTGGTGTGCCACATGGCAATGCACATGATGCATACAAGAATTTTTCTTCAGTCTTTTTTAATTTTCTTAGCAATGATGATTAAAATATTTTTTTTCAAGAGATTATCTCCTCCAACGGTTTCTCATTTACCATTTCCATGGCCGCTATTATGCTTGATATGGTTTTGATTTTGAATTTCTATCCTGAGATTTGTTTTTAAACTATCAATTTTGTATCCTATCATGTGCATAGAATAAAGGGAAACTAGATACTGAAGAGCAGGTTGGGAAGGCTCATGCACGTGCTGATGAATTAGAGAAGGAGGTCAGCCATAGGAATCAAACTTCTTTTGTGTTATGACCATTTCTGTCCTATAATTTCTGCAATCACTCTATCTGCAGGTTGACAAACTTAAAAGGAAATTAGAAATACAAGAAAAGGAGAAAGAGGTTTTGGAAGCCCGGACGAAAGAAGCAGAAAAAAAGACAAGCGATTTCAATCTCAGACTAGAAAAAGTAAGCTCTTTTTTTGGGTAGGCTCCTTAGAAATATTTGTCAACAGAAACAATAGGAGGGTGGTCCCTCGCACTCCACCAATCTCACATCAGGATATGTGGAAGTATCAGATATACACAGCCTTACTAATGATCATGCTCTTATATTTCAGTTTTACTAGTAATCTTGTGTGATCTGATTTGTTCTTAAACATGTTGCCAATTATATAATTTTTTGTGCCTACAGCTCCAAAAGCTTAATGATGAGCAAAAGACAAGAATTAAAAAAAGTGAACGTGCTCTCAGAGTAGCTGAGGTACTCAGTATGTTACTGCTTCTAAGATTGATCTCATGCCAAATGTTTTGTATTTCTTTTCCACTCTTTAATTCTGGTTTTCATATTCTTTGTTTAGGAAGAAATAATTAAAGCAAAGTTTGAGGCGACTTCAAAAGTAAAAGAGTTGTTGGAGGTGATATGCTAAGCCATTTTGGTCATGCCATTAAATTGCCTCTGCCTTTATATTGTTCTGATTTTGCATATAAACTATCTTGCTGATAAGGTGAAGTCATTCATGTCCCGGCAGAGTCCTTTATCTTATCCAATAATAATGTCACATAGAGACAGTTATAGCTGTTATATGTTATGATACCTTGTTCAATATAAAATAGTAGTTATGGTGAAAATCAGTTACATGCTTTCACATCTTAATGCATTATCAGGTTCATGATGCGTGGCTTCCACCATGGCTTGCTTCACATATCTTTCATATCCGGGTAAAAATTGATGCAGTGTTTGATACTCCTTAGTTGCTTCGTTTAAGATCTGAAACTATAATCTCCTTGCAGTCTCTTGCAGAGTCTCATTGGAATGACCATGGAAAACCTGCAATGGATTTGGTCATTCAAAAGGTTCATTTTTTCCCCCCTGGTAGTTGTAAGGTTATTTTTTGTACCAATGTGGTACTCGTAGGGAAAATTGCTACAGGAGTTGACGATAATAGTAACATCTTATCCCTACCATATTTCATTTGCTCCAAGCCATTTGCACTTCACATCCCTTGCAGTCCATTATCAGCCAACTGAGCTCCTTTGTCTAATCGTTGCAGGCATTAGAGAGAAAGGCACATGCTGAAAAGTGGGTTGAGCCTCATGTAGAAGAAATAAAAACTGTAAGCAAAGTTATCTTCTCCTAGTTTTTTGTTTGCTTGTCGAGGTTCAGATTCTTGTTGACTGTCTTATGGGAAATATTTTTCAATGTAGGTGCTTCACCACCTTGCCTATTCTTTGCTAGTGCTGATTTTATTTTATTTTGTTTACATCGTATGTTGGGATGAATTTCATTTGAAGACTATTGTATTACTGAACTGGGTTTGGTTTCTTCTAATTCATTACATGCAGAAATGGATTCCTGCTGTGAAGGAACAATGGTTGGTAGTGAAGAAGAATGCCAAACCCCATCTGCAATCAATGACTATTAAAACTGTTGAAATTTATGAATTATTGAAAAATGCAATAACCCCACATATCATTAAAGTGCAAGAAGTTGTTGACCCTTACTTTCAGGTGGATATCTTCTTAAGTTTGGCATTCTTGTAAAATCAATGGCTTTTGCTTTAATTTTTGCTTTCCTCTGTCCCAGGAAGCTAAGAAGGTCAGCAAACCATACATAAATCAGGTTGCAACTGCTGCTAAACCTCATTTTGATAAAGTTCAAGTAATTTTGAAACCCTACATGAACGGGCTAGTTCATGCTTATGGGAAGTTCTTAAAATCCGCCACTACGTACCATCGTAAGGTATTGATTATTAAAATTTTTTCTTGTCAGTTTTAAATTCTGGTTTTCACCAACACTATAGTGTCCATAGGAGTTGGTAGTGCAGTAAGATGTTAGCTGCCTTACATAACATTGGACTGAAATTTTGAGTATAGTTGGACCCCGAGTTCTTTCCACATTTAGAGATTAAGTCTAGTTTCAGGAAAGGTTCACTTTATTGTTTGTTAAGTGAATC
This sequence comes from Coriaria nepalensis, assembly GCA_027186245.1. Classification (NCBI taxonomy): domain Eukaryota; kingdom Viridiplantae; phylum Streptophyta; class Magnoliopsida; order Cucurbitales; family Coriariaceae; genus Coriaria; species Coriaria nepalensis. The sequence goes on along the minus strand of CP114500.1, from coordinate 3,659,108 downwards.
ATTCAAAGAGGTGAATTTGCACTAGTCAAGAAAAAACAACAGCTGGAAAATAAAATTTCTTTCTACAGTTTTTTTATAGAGCTTGCCTATGTAAAAATTCAGGTTGAAGCCAATGTCCAAGAGGTTCTTAAGAGACATGAGCTGACAAGACCTCTTGCTACTAAAGAGTTCGAGTGGTTTGCGGTAAGTTTAAAATGGCCTTTGGCCATTGCCGAATTTAATCTTACTTGTTATTCATAAAATCTGTGTGCATTAATAATCAAATGCAATTTATTCTTACTTATCATTAATAATCAAATGCAATTGTTACAGGCCTCTGCTTTGTTGGCCCTACCCATCATCGTCTTGTTCAATTTTTCTTCTGCCATTTTCGGGTCCGTCAGTTATATGTTTTATTCTATAACAATATATTTGTCATTCTCATTTGCTTTATAGTATTGGTAACCTTAGCACCTATTTTGCCCCTCTCATTTCTGGATTATTATTTTCATGTCCAACTTCTGCGCAGCAAAAAAACTAAAAAACCTGCTCGACATGCTCACTCCCACCATGCACGTCGTAAGGCTAAAAGGGGACATTCTGACAAGTAGAACATAACATGTTGTACAATGATGATGGTCTGTATTTTGGACTACAAAGGTAAATTTATAATTTGCTTCATAGATCCCCTTACTTTCTGAAAATTACCTGAGTCACCCTGCAAAATTTGTTGCTCCATCCATTTGATATCTCTCTGATCCTGATCCTTAATTGATTTTTTATCTCGCTCTCTCTCTCAACAGATCTCTGTTTGTTGGAGACGGGATCAAAACGCATGCATGTCCAGGCAGGGAAATGAACTAGAATGCTTCACAGGGCTTCTGCATTTTTTGTTTCTTGCCTTGTTCTCTACTTCCTTGTAAGGGAGAAAAGTTTTGAAGCTCTTGGAACACTTAGATTTCCACGAGAAGTTTAGAACTTGGTTGTATTATTTATCGGCAGTGTCTTATTTCTAATAACTACATACATTCTCGGATTTGTACATTTATCATTTTTCTTTTCCCTCTGAATCGAAGAACCTTCTACACTATTTATCGGCAGTGGTTCGACTGTTTATAAGTACTCTGGAATAGTCTCTTAGCTTCATTTTTCTTTGCCCCCGACCATACGATTTACTAACGGGTTAACCACTATTTCTTGCACCAAAAATCTTCAACCGAAAAAGGAAGAGACAATTTTCAAAAGATGATAACTTATTGATCAAGAAACTTAGGGACTCCGATTTATGGAGTAATAGTTCGATTTAAAGGTCTGAAGTCTTGAAACCTCTTAACAAACGAAGATGAAAAAGGAAAAACTCTTTCTACTACAACTTGTCAACAACTTTTTATCTAGAGTTCTCTAACTTAATAATTGTCTCTTGCCCAACGCTCTTAGTAGTTGGCCCAGTAATTTTCTAGATCCATGCAATGCTCCATACCCACAAATCTATTATTGCCAGGCCCATTACCACCATTCACTTCCGCACCATAAACATTCTCCGGCCCAAGTGAACCACCACCCACCATGGACGGACCACCAACTTCTTGCTGGTGCATCACTGAAGACTGAGCCGCCGCTGGGGGTTGCGGCTGGAGAGGCGGAGGCATCTGCCGGAGAAGTGGCTGTGAAGTCGGCCCACCACCTCCTCCAAGATTCAAGTTCAGCCCAGAGATCGTAAAGCTTCCTCCTGATGATGATCCTGATGGGCCCACAGCTGGGTAGTTGAGGAATTGAGGGGGTTGAATGTAATTAGGAGGAAGGTTAAGGCCGGCGGGTGATGATCCTGCGGTTCTTAATAAGACCCTGTTGAGATCAGCTAGGTGATCTGGACCGTTGAAATGTGGGTAGTTATTATTGTTATTATTAATGCCTCTTGATGATCCGTAAGCCGCGTAGTGATGATCTACCTGGAGCTGCTGCATCATCAATGGAGATGGAAGAACGTGATGATGATGCATTTCGATATTGGCGTAGGGATTGATGGCTCTCGATTGATTTGATGGGTACTTCTTTACTCCCGCGCTTTTCTGAAACACCCGGCAAACCACCCATTCGTCCTGTCAAAATGTAGTTAAAGCAAATGAATCGTAATTTTTGTTTAGTGAGAGTAAGTAATGCAGTCACTATACTCCATATTCAGGAGGATAAGATCAAGCTATATCATAACTTTTTTCGGTTCGGATTTCATTCGGACATTATGGATTTGGACTTTGTCCAGATCAAGAGTGTTTTTTTTTTTTGCAATCGTGCAGATGTGAAAGTATCCTGGACCACTTAAATTAATTAAATAAAATAATCCAATCAGTTCGGGAAGGATCTCGCAGTCTAAATGAAATCCAAATCCAACTTTTTTCTTACATCAAATACTTATTGTAATATCACTTTTTTGATATCAGATACTGAATAGCCAATTACCATTTGACCTAATTGGATGTAAATGTTTTTCAAATACATGCTTGTTCACTAGAGAATTGGCAAAACTAAACAATTAATGCTTGATAATATATACTTATCATCACTTAATTAATTAAAAAAAAAGGAAATACAGTGAATTAGTTATATGCATGACTGGAAAGGACAAAGAGTATGGAGGGTACGTACCTTGGTGTTTCGGAAGGCAGATTTGGAGTGGACGCGATATTCATGCATGACCCAGTTCGATTTCTCTCCCCGGGGGGCTCTCCCTTTGTAGAAAACCAAGGTCTTCTTCATCCCGACCAGTTCCGATGTGTTGCTGTTGAATATCTCTTTGTCCTTTCCAGTCGTTTTCCAATACCCCGTGTTCGTCGCTCGGTTTGTTCTTACTCCGGTCGGGTACTTCCTGTCTCTTAGGCTGAAGAAATACCACTCCTTCGTCCCCATCTTTGCCTTCCCTGTATTATTTATGTACAAATTGCAAACACAAAAATTATTAGAAGAGGATACTATCTTATGATTGATCAGATTGTTAATCGGAAAAAATACCGTACTTTACTATTGTCTTTCTTATATATCGAACAACAAGATCGATTAAGAAAGTCTATATATATATATATATATATATATATATATATATATACATAGTATCAATGAGATGCAAAAACGTATTGATTAATTTGAGACACTAGGAAAATAAAAACCCTAAAAAAGCAAAATAAATCATTTTTTTTTACGTTTAATCATCTCATTAACGCGTTTCGACTCAAGGATCGCACCTTTCCGAAAAAGAAAAAAAAAGTACAATTGTTAATTTTGAGGAGATCATTATGATTACTAACTAAACTAGTAATCACAATATAGGGCAGGGAAATTATATGAATGATCAAATCAATAGTTATTAAACTGATCTATTTATGTAAACTCTAGAAATGGATATTAATTAATTTGTCAATTAAATGTCGAACTATATATATATATATATATTATATACGTACCTGGAAGTTCCCAAGGCTCACATTTGTTGAGATCCACGTCAGCAACTGCTCTTGCAACAAAAGCAGCATCCGAAATCTTACTGATGAGATAAAACGTGATCAGTTCTTCATCTGTTGGGTGAAATCGAAACCCAGGTGGTAGTGTTTCTTCCTTTGCCGGATCAATATGATGTTCCTGATCATCTGATCCTGCCATCTTCAACCTAATTTCTCTCAGCTTCCTTCCTCTTAGTTATTGGCTAACAAAACTACAAAAAAAAAAACAAAGAAAGAAAGAAATTAACCATTTAATAGTAAACCCTATTGTAAGTCATATAAACTTTCTAGAGAAATAAAGCATATAAATTAACTAATTTGATGTCTCTTCTCAAGCTGTAGGATCAGATTGTACTTGATCAACGTAATTAAACAAGATTGATTAATAAGTATCGAGGTTACTTACATGGATCGATTGGGTTAAGCCGGTGCAAATTCTTCGATTAGGTTTTGATCCTTGGGATAAATTTAATTAACTCAGATTTTGTTTAATACGATTAATGAATAGGAAGCTGCTTTTTTTCTTTCTTTTTCTTGGGTAACTGGCTAGCTAGATAGGCAGCATGAGCAAGAAATCTGAGAATTATTTAAGCATCTGTTTGTGTGTGTGTGTGTGAAGGCAAGAAGTGTTCTTCAAGTTCTCACCTAATATTGGTCTTCATATACAAGAGACTAATGAGCTTAAAATCACTACCAGATTATAGTATATTAATTAATATATGGTATGGACACTAATTGAAGAAATCCTTTGTTTTTTTGTTTTTTCTTCCTGTTTTTGGTGCCAATTACGGCTCGTTTGGTTTCGATTCATGGGTGGAATGAAAATAGGTAGAATGGTTGGAATGAGAAATAGAATAGAGAAATAATTTTATAAATTTCACAATTCAACGTCAAATTTCCGTACTTTTATATGATAAATAAAAATACAATTCTCCGTTATTATTATCTGATTTCGACTCTGCTCTTATTAAATAGATCGTGAAAATAAAATGATTTTTCACCCTCTTAGAGAATTAGTTTTGTGGAGCCTTTCCATTCTACCTCATATTTTATGTCTAACCAAACTACAGAATAGAAACCATTTAATTTCATAATTCGTGAAAAATGCAACCAAACGAGTCATTAGGGTATTCCATTTAATCATATAATATTTTTACAATTAAAGAGTGGAGAGTGTCTGTTAATTAGAGACATTGCACGAGGGAAATGCCAAACAAATATCATTTTCATGTTGAAAAAAAAAAATTTGAAAAAAGAGATCAAACGTTGAATCTTCAAAATTATAATCAAGTTCTTATGTCTTCAAAGAAATTAACAATTATAATTCTCGAAATTCTATCTTAATACGTTGTTGAAATACATTGCTTAATTAATTCTAAGATCGAGTCAAAACTCGTCGTAGATTCATAATATATAATCCAAAGACATAGTTATAATTTTTTTTTTTTTTTTCAATTAAAAGAAAAGGGATTTCATTTCTAATAGATGAAATATATAGATACGTAAAATATTATGACTAACACTCTTTAAATAAATTTAAAAGAGATATAAAGTGAAAACGTACGTCTCTTCCAATTATAAGACATATTTAAGAAAATAATAATAAATACTTTAAATTTACAAAATAAAACCTTAAGAATATATACATATTTTATATATCCACTGTCTTCAAAATAAAATCCAAAAGATAATTTCTCTCTCGATATAACTTGTGATTTGTGTGGATTGAATGTATAAACTTTTATTTATAAAATTAACCTCCATCGTTAGTTTTTTTTTTTTTTTTTTTATATGAAAGAATACATTATATTCATTGAAGGAAAATGTAGCTTTGCGCTATGCAAATTAGAAAAAGTCACGAATTATATCTGTCAACTATTCTGGGATTGTCCGTATACTAACCAAGTTCATTTATCTTGGTATCACATTCGAAGTTTACAAGTGATGTTGGATTCGGACATATATATAATATATATATATAGTTGTTCTAATGAAAGTAAAAATGTATATATAATTAATTTAATCCCAAGATCGTATGCCGGCACAGTCGGATTGTGTCGTGCCGGTCACTAGGCTTATGTCGTGTCGGTCTGTGAGCTCGTTTCTTTAACAATCTCATTTTTTTGAATCAGATATTTAGAAATTAGACTCAATCATCACTCACTTTATAGACACATATGATATTCGACGAGTCGAAGTAAATTAGAAGTTATGATACTCGATGAGTCGATGAGGTCTTCGACTCATTGAGTAAACAAGAAGTTATGAGTCGATAAGCCTTCGACCCGTCGAGTATCATAACTTTTAGTTTACTCAACGCGTCGATGGAGCCTCGACTCGTCGAGTATCATAATTTTTAGTTTACTTGACGAGTCGATGAGGCCTTCGACCTTTCAACTAGTAGATGCATAGACCAACATCTCACATGTCAGTATGTAGTCTCAGGTCGACATATGAGATATCGATCTGTGCATCTACTAGTCAAAAGGTCGAATACCCCATCGACTCGTGGAGTAAACTAGAAGTTATGATATTCGACGGGTCGAAAACCTAATTAATCCTTCGAATAAACTAGAAGTTATGATATTCGACGTGTCAATAGGGCTTTCGACTATTCGAGTATCATAACTACTAGTGTAAAAAATAAGAATGATTAAGTCTAATTCAAAAAAATGAGATTGTTAATGTAGTTTAAGACTGTCTTAATACAATAGTTAAAAAGAAGAAAGTCAAAATCAGCACATGAACGACAAAATATATTATTTTAAGACATATTATAAAATAAATAAATAAATAATAGATTTGTACAGTTAAAAATTAGTACTATTAAAATAAATAAATTATTTTACTACATATTATAAAATAAATAAATAATTATTCTTAATAATTATTATTTAATAAATTAATATAATTAATAATTATAATTATAAATAAACTATAAAAAAATATTATTTGCCAAAATAAGATATTGCATTAATCGAAAGGTTTTCCGAGAAAAAACTCCTGAGACTAGGAGACATTTTTGGAACTGTGCCGTGCTCCGAGCCAACGCGGAAAATCTGTATCGTGTAGTGCTGGCTCGCGTGCCCGCATAATTGGGCAGGGCACGGCCCCACACCCGTGCCATCCCTAAGCACAACACAACTAACCCGTGTCATGTCTGTACTTAGTCCGTGCTTTTGTTATACCATGTCATATGTGCTTGTGCCGGCCTGATTTATTTTGCCAATTCTAGTTATACTGTCCATAAACATTACGTTGTTCCCTTTTCCTGTCTTTCTTGAGCTTGTTTTATTGTTTGACGGTTTTTTCGTCATTATTTTCTCTTGATTTGAACAAGGCCAGTATGCAATTATAACTTTGCTATATTCTAGACTCATAAAACGGGGTCAATTTTCCAAGGGCAGAGAAATACTTCTTTGATCGCTTCTTCCGATTAGTTTTCTCCTCTATTGTTCGTAATTAGGGTTTCTCTTTTTCTTTTTTTTTTTTCTTTTTTTTTGGCCAAATTTTTTAAGACAGGTTAGCTAGCTGTGATTTTGGAAAGATTAAGACTTCATCGCTCAAATTATTGAGCAACGGGTCTACTAACTAGCTACAGAAGTACTGGACATGAATCTAGCAAGCAATCACAATCCACTCTTATTTACTTCTACTACACTTCACATATCAAATTCTCATATTCGTCTACATCATATCTATCTACCCTTTTTTCATCAAGATAACCTATTGTGTCCCCATAAACTAGTACTAAAAGCTAATTAATTTGCAGCAGGTTTGGATAATTGAACACGTCGATCACGATCTTCTAGTATACGCCCATATATATGTAACTTTACATGATATATATATGTAGATAGAAAACATGTTTTTAATTGTATATTTATACAATGAAAACATGAATATGGTATAATATGTAGGTACTTGTATGTAATTAAGACTTGTTAACAAGAAGTTAGTTGTTTTTCCATAAAATGAAATCATTACATTCGTTAAATGTTTGTGCATGTAGCTTACAGAACTGGAGAAGGTTGATTTTGCAAACCCTAGACAATAATTTTGGTGAAAGAATAATAAATTTAATTAGTCCTTCAAATCAGACAACGATTAGTTAATTGCGTGCTTGGATGAAGAAATTACGGAAGCAATTAGCGAATTTATCGTTGGAGAAGAATGATTCAACTTTGTTTGATGTTAAAAGCTGGGTTACACTTTTGATGAATGATGATGATCAAAGTCTACAAATTTAGTTTACTTGTAATACTTGCCTTATGGAAAAAGGTGTATTGTTCCAATTAATCCACAAACAACACAATTATGGAGTACGCGTGTGATTACTCGGTCTATCGACGATTAATTTAACAAAGTTTAACCGAAACTTGCGACGAATTTTCCGGATTCACATTGTAAAGTAGCTGAGAAGTAACTGTCAAGAAGACTAATGTCCGTAGTTCTCCAAAGATAGAACCCTAACTGCGTTACAAATTCTGGCATACTACTACATTTCAGACACTTCCAACAGTTTTGGTTTTAATCTAGTAAAAGAATTAAAATTGCTGTTTAATCTCATCTCGATGGTGGATTATTTGATGTTTCTTGCTAATGCTCTTTCACATAACAAAATCATTGAGAAACATGATCTCACCAAGTCAAGAGAATAAAGAATTAAGATCACGAGTAGATGATCGATCATGATTATCAGATAATTAATTAGTTTAGAGAGTTTTAATAATAATTTGGTAGTAATTAATTACAGACAGATTTCTAATCATAATCCTGATCTCTACTTTCTCTCTACAGCTTTTAAACTTTTTTGGTTATTTACTTAAAAGGAAAATCAGAAAGAAGAAAATTTCACTGCAAGCTACTAAGGAATTAAATTCTGCTATACTACTACTTACTTACTGTAAATATATATAATTATATACACAATAACTTGTGAATGAGATCACTTATGAGCCTGTGATCTGATATGGTAGGTTGGAAGAACTATATATCCTGTCCAACATGTATATATATCATATACATACCAAGTGGATTTTGAAACTACAGTTCAGTGTTTTCAAGAATTTGGTTTGAACGAATAGATCAAGTTAGAATACCTAAGGAGAATCCTTCGGTGTTTAGGTAGTCGCGAAATCACATTACATACTATACGGTTAAGTCATTCTCTGATGCAATGACTACGATTCACAGCCATATCCAGAAGTTTGATACGAGTAATCAACCGCGCTTTGGGTGATTTTTCTTAGGGTATCACAGAAGTCTTAATTTTCATTGGTATCTACTTACATTCGATGGGCTTCTATTTTATTTTAGAAATGGGCTTTCAGAATCTCCTTCACATTATATGGGTAAGAAAGCCGTATTGGGCCAAAGTTTTATGAGGGGTTGCAGGGATTATGACGAATTCGTCAAAGGTTTGTCAAAGCTATTGAATGTGGTGTTTTTGGTTAGAGATGCCAATAGGTTTCACAAATTTGAAAATGGTTCCTGTTGATGCACAGATTATTGGTAGGGAAGAGAGAACTCAAATCAAAGACACGGAATGATATGAAAATTTCATTAAGGTCCTCGCTATGACAGAAATACATTTTACCAAGAAAATTAAACTACTTTTATACCAAGAAAATTATAATGGTGCCTTGTTCTTAAAGAAGGGATGTTCTAGGGCTTGTCGGGCAGTGAGGCGTTCAGAAGGGTCGTATTTCAATAAACCATACAGCAAGTCGGTGAGAAGAAATCTCGAAGAATCTGCATGTTTATTTACAATACCCTGCATAAAAGAATTACCAGACAACCATCATTCAGAATCATAGAATTCTATTACTACATGCTGCAGAATAATCAGTGGATGACTTGGTTACTGGTGTATTATATTATTACCTTCAATCGATCGAGTTTATTGACAGCTCGAATACTCTCCCTAGAAGCTGCTCCTTGTGGCCAACTTAGTCGTAATCCTCGCCTGGAAAACTTTTCTGTGCTGAAATATTTTTGTGCATTCCGGCTGCACAAGACCAAAAAGAAAATACCAAAATCAAACTTGTTCATCTCTAATTGTAAGGGAGAAAAAAATTACGCAATATAGTGTAAATTCAGTACTTCGCCTTTTGAATCATGTGATCTGGTAGGTGTCCCAATACCCTCTCCATCATTGCCAGATGCTCTAAATTCTCATGTGTCTGGAATAATGCTTCGCCCTGAGACAAATCTCAACAGTTAGCTGGTTGTTTCTTAATGACTTTGGAACTTAGGTAAGAATTAAAAACATTTGAAGGAACGTAAGACTGACAGAGCAAAGCTCGACAAGAATGCAGCCAATACTCCACATATCACAGGGGTAACTCCATCCTAGACCTGGAAACACAATCATAGATTCAAAAACATGGATTCTAACCACATGAGAGAGTTTAAGACACTGGTATTACAACTTCCAAGTTGTTTCCATTCCAATCAGAAAAGACCATGCACAAAGAATGGGAAAAACGTAAATACATTCTAACTAGATGATACTGTAAGTTGTTACCTAGAATAGCCTCTGGGGCTCGGTAGTGCCTTGTGGAAACAATGGAGCTATGATTCTTATCATCAAAGGTAGAACTACCAAAATCAATCAGCTTAATTGCACTAGACTTGGGCAAGCACCGGAATTGTGTTTCATCTGAAGACGCTCTCTGTACCATTTCAAGCATTCTTTTCACTATGTCATAATGCGTCTATTACCAAATATACAATGGGATTATTCCATATTGCCCAATACCTTCGGGCTAGGAAGCTTGACATAATCAGAAGACACAAGAAGTATATTTTCTGGCTTCAGATCAGTGTGAATCAAGTGTAAATCATGCATATCTGCCAAAGATAATGAAGAAAAGAAAATGTTAAGCAAACGACAAGAGTGGAACCCACTCAAATTCCCAGGAGAGACAGAAAGGGCTAAGAAAAGAAATTTAGTGATTATTGGGACGTAGAGACTAAAAATTATGTGGAAGATAAGACAAAGGCCAGGAACAATCCACACATGCTACAGATTCCAAAAGCTGTCGTCCAAATTCCCGAACAAGATCCACAGGGAAAGAGCAATATTTATTTCTCTTTAGAAAATCAAATAAGCTTGGTCCAAGCTTCTCAAACACCTGATCACATGATTCAAATGCATCCAAAAGAAGGTTTCTGTTTAGTTTCAAGTTCTATGAACAAAGTCCATATTTATAGAAATCAAACTTCCATGATCGGGTATAGAGCTTAAGTCATTTACAGTCCTAATGTAAATTTATTACACAATCCACCTCAATAAAAATCATACTGATATATAACAAATGATAGAAACTAGTTAGAAGTAAAGGTCATTCCTTTAAGATGAAGGAAATCATTAACCCTTTAAGTAAGGAATAAAAGTCATAGCGGCTAACATCACCCATGAACGCAATGGGGGAAAAAGAAGATTGAGCATAGAAGTGAATGGGAGCTTCATTGGAATACTCACAATACATATGTGATTGCGGTAGTCAAACCAGTTTTGAAACTTCACACAGCTGCAAGAAGGGATTAAATTGCAGTGCGATCAGATAAAATCATATAATGTAACACAAATTTTTGTAAGCCCACAGACCAAAAGATACTACATACTGTGAATTGCCATCATCATTTTTAGCAAGATGTTGTAGTATATCAACCTCGATCATAGCTGCATCTCGGTATTTTTTTATGCCCCGAACAACTTTAACAGCCACATATTCCCGTGTATGGCGATCCCAACATTCCAAAACTCGGCCAAATGTGCCTACAGCACTAGCAATTTTGCTGAGTGACTCAAGCAGAATCTCAAAAATTATAAAATCTTGCAGAGAGACAGCAAGACACTTTGACAGCTAACCTTCACCCATCTTGCCCAATATCTTATCTGCCAAACACCAGCATTACAAAAAGAAAAGAAAAAAAATATATATATATCAATCATATGCAATCGTAGCTATCAATCATCACAGGCAAACGAACATTTCCTCTTAAACAGATAGTATAAGCTAAAGAAATGGCTTGATTGATTGATTGAGAGAGAGAGAGAGAGAACTGACATCTCGGAGTGAGATTTTCACCCAGATTGAAGACATAGTGGCCATCACGATCGTCGTCCCTTCTCGGAGGTGAAACATGTCTTCCCGCCCCTTCGTTTCGAACAACCAGAGCTCTTTGCGCCTACAAAAGAAAAAGATTGATCGAGCAAAGCCATTTCGAACAACGTACGCATTTTCTCCTGGAAGAATTCCATAACCTTTCACATCTCTCTAAAAAAAAAAACCTAACTTTTCCTAAGCTTCCCAATTTTAGGTTCCTCTCCTCTTTAGGAAACCCCAACCACCCTAAGACTGAATCCATAAACCAAGCAACCAACCTCTGGTTCCACGTCCCATGAAGACCGCGGCCTCTTCCTCGTTCCCTGTTGCACCTTCTCCTCCATTCTTCTCTCAATTTCCACCCTCCAGCATTAACGAAAATCGCCGCTTTTATCTGTTCGCCGCTATTCGTATCTATCTGCAACAGAAATTCTCAAACATGATTGATGACAATTTTAGGGTTTATACGATTCGGTTTCAGAAATAAAATGCGAAGAAATGAAAAGCAAAAGGATTTTTTCGGGGGGGGGGGGGAAATGGGTTCGGGGCTCCTATGCCCAATTGGTAAGTTCATCTGCTTAATTGGTGATGTTGAGTGTAATATTAATTTTTATAAATTTTTAAAATTAAATTATATATTATCTATAATTTATTTTTTAAAAGATGATCTTGATCCCCTAATCCCGGAAATGAGGTTGAGGCAACTTAATTTATATGAAAACTAGTTTTCACACCTCAAGCTTTCACAAAAACATATATTTCCCCCTAAAATTTCAAAATATAATTTAAACATCCTATTGATTTTTTTTCTTAATCTCAAACACCGCCTCTGCGGCTCTGCCGCCACCCGAAAAGCCATTAATGGATGAAACGCCACCCTCACGTCACGGCGATAGCAACCATCGTAAGTGGAAGAATCCATCACCACCTCCTTCCTATAAAAAGGAAATCTCTCTACGGAGAAAAAATAAAAAGGAAATCTCTCTACGAAGAAAAAAAGAGAGAAACAAATGCAGAGCTTGCAAGAGAAGGCGTCGCAATGGAGTGGAATCAGCCTAGAAGAAGCCTTTTCCCTCAACGAAATCAACCTGTTCCAGAAACTAGGCCTCCAGACGCTTATCAATCTCTCCACCAACTTTTATAACAGGTTCGATTATTAGAGCAGTATGGAATAGAAGTAAGTAACTAGAAACTGAACCCCCATGCATGCAGAGTATATGAAGACGAAGAAGAAGAATGGTTCAGATCAATTTTTGAGAATTTGAAGAAAGAAGAAGCGATTGTAAATCAATACGAGTTCTTTGTGCAGAGGATGGGGGGGCCACCTCTGCACTGTCTGAATCGGTCGGACTCGTACTATCTGGACCGAATTTAAATCCTCCACCACTTTGTTGAGTTGTTTTTCTTTCATTTTCATGTAATAAAATTGTATAGGGCAACGGCCTGCTCTTACTGCACGGCACACTGCATTTCCGATCACGCATGAAGCTGCAGAAAGGTGGCTGTATCATATGGAGCAAGAACTTGATACCACCACCCCACTCATCGATGCTGATTCCAAACTCAAAATGATCAACTTTTTCAGGCACTCATGGGATTTGCAACAAATTAACTACCCCCATTGAAAGAAATTGACAATAAGAAAAGTCCAGAAGAGAAAGGAAAAAAAGAAGAAAAGAAGTCGATGGAACGTTTAAGAACAACATAGACAACAATTTTAGTATTTGACAAACACTATAAGATTTCACATTATTCCCAATTGGGTCTATGAAAAGTTTCTTTAGCAATAATATGTTCTAGTTAACTAATTATCGTCATAATAAACGGGATCGGCAAACCGAGCGGAAAAAGATCTCGAGAGATTATCAAGCTCCTCCCGATTGGAAACTATATGAAACTATATGTTGATATAATACATACTTTAAGATTTCACATATAAGATTTATAATAGAAATCCACATGCGTTATAAATTTGTACATCTAACATTTTTACATCAAATTGTAGATCGGGGTAGAAGGATATTTTCATATTATGAAAAAAAAAAAATCTGGTCACTTTCGTTTCCTTTTTTTGTCTTGGATTCAATGCAAAACTCTCTCCGCCTGTATTATTTTACTATTTGTCTTTATCGGATTTCGCCCTTAATCCCAGTTGCTAGTTGGTACTTGCCATGTGACTATATTTTACCCTTAATCTTGTGCATCCGGATCCAATTCATGAAGATCTGATATCAGATATATTGAACAAAATTTCTTGGAACAAAAAATAATAATAATAAATAAATAAACAGATCAAAGCAACCTATGATTTTGATTTACCTCTACGTGTCAATGCTGGACCCATTTGCATCCCCACCAACACCAAGCATAAATAACCTCGGTTTTCCATACCCATCGGAACAAGCCCAAGCATAGTCCGACATAGCTCGGAAAATCTCGGGCAATTAAGACTGCCCAGAGACTTCTCCCTAACTTGAACACAATGCCTTTGATGAGTCTCAACCTCTTCTTCCAACCTCTTCCTCAAACTCTCCACCACAAATTACTTCTCCAACACATGATCCTTATTATAGCTCCCCTCCTCGCTCTTTTCGGGGTCCATTTCCTGAACCCCTCTCCTCTCCATTATACTTCTGATACCACTCCTCGAACCCCTGGTTTTTCCATAAAAACTCCCTCCTCGTCTCATCACACTTCTCCTTCATCTTCATCTCCTCCTCTTGATGGATTAGTATAGTCTATATAACTGCCCCGAAAGACAATATCGCTGATGTGGCAAGCTCATCTGGAAGCTTATCAAGATGGTCGCTCCAGGACTGGAGGAGTGCTTGGATAGGGGAATAATAAGTTCTAGGCTGGGAAGGGGTTTTCTCCAGGTGGTTTCTAGGGGGACAAGGTTTAATTTTAACCATGTGTTAAGTGCTTGGATGTATTGTTTCTGATAGGTGACGAGGTTTTTGAATTGGGAATGCCATTCTTGGATAACATTCCAGAGTTGAAAGGTCTGGTCGTGGTGGTGTTTGGTCATTTCCTTTGGAGCGTGGAAAATATTGAGCGATTTAAGGTCCGTTACGATGTCTAGTTGGCTGCTGTGATGTGTGCACATTGCTTCCCACATTTTAGCCATCCTAGAAACCAGAAAATAAGCAAGGATGAATTTGATGCACAGAAATACGGATTTCAGTTTAAAAGCTAGTTTAGACCCACAAAACTCCAGTTTTGGTTAAACATTGATCCAAGCACATAATCTACTTCCCGCAAGAATGTTATGCAAAGAAAGTATCCAATGCATCATGTTTATGCAACACAGAGCTGGTGTGGATCCCATCACCTAGGATCCACCATCCCTCCCTTCTGCAGTTGAAGGTAGCATATCACATTTGACTGACCATTCCCGCTCACGCTCACATTTGTTACTTTCTCTTTCATTAGAATACAGCTTTCGCAAAATCCAATTTACTCAAATTACAGTTTCAAACAAACCAAATTATGTGTAGAGCATGAAGTAATGGCTTATTAAGAGCAATGACAAAAGAAAAGCTTACTTACCCATCAACAAGAGTTACGAGCCTGGGGTACAACTGTTCATCTCTAAGTCGGTTCACTTCCGAAAGCGTAGTGTCCATGGATTGCATATCCACTATGTATCTTGTATGCAAGTGACTAACAGCTGCCTTAGTTTTCCAAGGATTCAACGCTACTACTTCTCTTCTTCTGCCTATTGAGCAGAGCAACTTTCCTCTCATACTCAAGTTTCATAAGCTCACCTAGCTAATCAAGATCACCATATCGCTAACACTCAATCGAAAGTTCGAAAGTTCGAAAGTTCATAAAAACCATATACTAAGAACAGATGAATATTATTATAGTGTACCTTCACTTCCTCATAGAGTTTCTTTTCCCATGCTAACAACTTTTCCAAAATCGTGGCATGAGTCTCTTACTCTTCCGAATTGAAATTGGCCATGCCCTCCTCATAGCACTTTGTGAAGCTTTTAGGAAATGCTCATCAATGGACCATTCATTTCCTTAACCACTACGCTTTTGAAATCAGGTGGGGCCGTCTTTGAGTGCCCGATTTGCGTCTCTTTCTTCTCCGGTATCTCCTCCTCCACTTTCTCCGGCGTGTTAAGCTCTTCCACATTCTTCTCATTTTCATTTTCCTCATCACATGTTTCTTCATCAATCTCATCCTCACCACGAAAAGAAGGACCCGGAAAGTTATCCATCATGAAGAAGTAATCCCAACCCATCCTTTTAGACTCCGGATTTAGCTCCGATGACGGTTCCGGCGCCACCTTTTCAGCCCTTTTCTTCCTGTGAAGTTTCTCTTCTCTTTCTTCTTCTTCTTCTTCAGTGATGGAAATGGATCCGTTTCGAAGCTTGGATTTTCTGGGAGCGATCAGATGTTCCGGCATGCTAACGGTACGCTTGAGTGGGCTAGGGATGGGGAGAAGGAGGGGAGCGGTGGAGGCGGTGGAGGTAGGTTGTCCATGAGTGGAGGTGGTGGAGGCGGCGGTTGTGCGGGGGCGCGATCTAAAGGTGCAAGAGGATGGATTTGCTGATGATGCTCTTCGGTTTCTCCATGAACTTAGTCGCTTAATGCCGCACCGGTGTTCTTCAAAGCGACGGCGTATCCAGAATGTGCGGCGGAAAAAGTGTTCCGAGCCAAGACGGCTACTTTCATCAAGTTCCTCTGTTCCTTGCATCGAGCTACAGATTCTTCGTTATCTATCCTCGATTGTGCACAGCCCATTCTGTCGATTTTAGAAACAGAGATTTGGAGATACTACCCAGATGGGGATTGTTGGAGTAACTTAGGATTTTGAGCTTCTGGGTGGGGCTCAAATGGTGAAAGCGAGTAACATTCAATTCGCTGCTCTCAGCGCGTAAAGAAAACACCATCTTCCCTGTTACCACCCCCCACACCCTCCCCGTCTCTGCAACTCTAGTCTGGTCTCTGTACTCCTGCTTTTGGCATTTTCTTTCTCTTTCATTCTCTACCCACATATTTCTTGATATTTTGTTTTGTACCAATCTCTTTCTTTTGAACTTCTTGAAAGTCACACTCTTTCTCTCGGCAACTTTAATTCTGTAGTTTTTTTCTTGGATTTGTATACGGGCAGAGGCAGTAGAAACATCTTATTCTTTCGATTGTGTTTCAACAGTTTCAAGAAATTTTTTTGATTATTTGCCTTGTTGATAAATTTGGTAATGCTAGTTTATCATTTTAAATTTGCCAAAAACGAGGACTCAAAATTCTTTCTGCGGCTGCTTTATTGGAAATTCAAATAGGAATTCCTGATCCGAGTTTGCGGAAATGTTGTTTGATGTGTAAGACATGGTATCTAATGTCATATAATAGTGGATTGCCTGCTCGTTTTTGTGGTTTACTATCATGTACAGTTTTATGCTTCAAAGAAAAGAAAAGCTCCGTCTCCTTGCTTGAAGTCCGGGAGAAATGAAAAAGATGCAAAAACTGGTCTGGAAAAGTCTCCTAGAGCCAGAGGTACCAGACATTGCACATGTCTGGTTTATGCTTCAAATGAAAACTGCTCGTTTGTGTGGTTTACCAGAAATGAAAAAGCTTGCTTGAGAAGGAATCTTATGAGCGGGCATGCAATTTTCATTGTATGCTACAGCAGACATTGCACATGTGCTGCATGGACAATTGATGCTCCCCATACCCGAAGGACACAATAATGGGAAACAACATCCGAGTACTGACAAGCACTATTCGGAATTACTAAGGTACTTGTGAAATAGATTCTCATATTCTATGTAGGCTAATTTTCATACTATGGTTTTGGGTGTGTTTCAATTACTAAGAAGTTTCTCAATGCTAAAGAGAATTGTGTTTTGTTTCAGAAAGGAGCATCCAATTGTTCCAGTCATTAAAGAGCACCGAACCCTGGAAAAACTCTTTAACTGTACATTGGGATCTATTTGTTCGCTGTCTAGGCTATCTGCGAGGGCACAAAAATACACTCTTCATGATCTCTGGCTCCAAACATCAACAGCAACTGGTCGGCTTTCAATGGAGGAACCCAACCTACAGGTTTGGAGTCTCGCATCTTCTTTCCATTGTTCTCTTTATTTCACCCAACTGAGTTGAAATACTGAGTTCTGAAGTTTGGTATTTGCTATTCCCCCTTCTGAGCTATGCAGATCGTTGAGCATATGGTAGACTTCAAAATGAAAAGGGATAACAATGGAGGTGATATTGATGACCATTATTAAATTAATGCTCGTGATTTCTTTGTCCCTACTCAGGTATTCATTATTTGGCTTTTGGGGAGCCTTCAAGCAGTACAAATTTTTAGGCAGACTAAATACTTTCTTTCTTTCAGATAATTATCTCCTTTTTATAATTTAATTAATTAACAATCTCTTTATGCTGTACACTTATCCATTTCTTAATTTCTATTTCAGGACAATTGGTTCTTCATAACAGCAGATTATTCTCAGATTGAGTTACGAATGATGGCACATTTCTCGAGAGACCCCTCATTGATTGAACTCTTGAGTAAGCCACATGGAGTTGTGTTTACCATGATTGCAGCAAAGTGGACTGGGAGATCGGAAGAATCTGTTAGCTCCCATGAAAGAGATCAAATCAAAAGGATGGTGTATGGCATTCTTTATGTAATGGGTTCTAGAAAACTTGCAGACCAGTTAGAATGTAGTGCAGATGAAGCTGCGGAAAAAGTTCAGAGCTTCATGAATTCTTTTCCTGGTGTTGTTTCATGGCTTCAGGAAGCAGTTGCATTTTGCAGTCAGAAGGGGTGAGGACATACAATTTTTCCTTGACCCTTTGTGAA
This sequence comes from Coriaria nepalensis, assembly GCA_027186245.1. NCBI lineage: Eukaryota > Viridiplantae > Streptophyta > Magnoliopsida > Cucurbitales > Coriariaceae > Coriaria > Coriaria nepalensis. The sequence goes on along the minus strand of CP114500.1, from coordinate 3,640,700 downwards.
CATCGAATTAATGTTTATTTTTTCTCTATAATAGTTTGAACTTAAAATAATTTTCCGTTTTTGTTTATCCAGATGTGTGCAAACATTCAAGGGGAGGAAGTACTTCTTGCCAAAAATCAAATTTGGCAACAGTAAAGAGAAATCAAAAGCCCAGAGACGAGCAGTTAACTCAATTTGTCAAGTAAACACTTTTTCCCATATTTTTTGTTGTGTGCAAAAGTTTTTCCTACTTTAGAGTGTTTACGATCTTTGTGAAACAAAGTTGTAATTTTTATACACTAATAGTTGCTGTCATCAGGGATCAGCTGCTGATACAATTAAGATCGCTATGATAAACAAATACTCACTGATTGTTGGAGTTGATGCGGCCGCGCCTGATTATATCTCATCGCATATAATAAACTTTAACATGCTGAAGGGGCATTGTCGAATTGTATTACAGGTAACTTTAAGAACTATCCGGTCTTCCTCTGTTCCATTTTCTTTTTCTCAGAAAACATCCGTTTATGCAATTTTTTCTGACTTTGGAGGATAATACAACCGTGATAGATCAAATGTAGAAGTTCCTGTTTCCTTCTTCATCCTTCTAGATCTGTTAGTGCGCTAATCTCTGCTTTTCTAGTTTTTTAGCAAACCAATTTAGTAGCAGTTGATGATTGATAATTAAGGAGATTCATGCTCTCAGATACATGATGAGTTGGTACTTGAAGTAGATCCTTCTGTCGTAAAGGAAGCAGGACTGGTGTTACAAATGAGCATGGAGAATGCCGCCTCACTTCTCGGTAAATGTTTAATATCCACACTCTAATTTGAGAACATAAACTCTCTACATATGCAACATTACTCTTTATTTATTTATAAATTTCTTCAGTTCCGTTGCAAGTCAAACTAAAAGTTGGTAGAACATGGGGTTCCTTAGAGCCTTTTCCTATCAAATCAACACAAGAATGAAGCCCCTACACCTGGATCATAGGCTACAAAACTACGCGAACGTAATTTTGTCGGGATATTTGGGAACCCAGATTGTTCGGGTCCTTAATGATATCGCCACATTCTTTGATTAATCAAACTGTGCTCATTGAGCTCCTCTTCTACATCTATGGGCACTGCGTGCACAATTTGTCCAATAATTGGAGGTTCTGGAATTCGATCAAATTAGACTCTAGCAAGGTTGTAAATTGATCTATATCAGATTATAATAATCCGGGCTCCTCTTAGAGCCCGTTCAGATTTCTGGTTCTTCCAGGAGGAAGACAAAAAACAGTAAACTTGTACAAAATGTGAGTTATTTTCCAAAGAGGATCTTCATCAACCAACAAGCGTTTCTTTTTCCGCCTTTGAGGTTTATCCTTCACTTTTTGTTTGCTGATAAAACCGGGCTGCTTTTCATCTTTCCGAAGTTTTTGCCAAAAGTATGAATGGGGGCAACTTATGAGATGAGATACCATTTGCTTAAGGAGTTGCGTATTTGTAGATCAACTCCAGGCCATACTTTTACAAAGTAGTCTAGGTTTTAGGCCGGTTGGGTTAACGGTTTCTAATGGGAAAGTTACTTAGAAACTAACTAATTTTTTTTTTATCATTTATATAATGGTCCTTTATTTTATCATTTATAAAAAATAAATAAAAAGCTGAAATTACTAAGTGCCCTCAAAACAAAAAACATATTAAAAAAAAAAAGAAGAAGGTGAAATCACTACAATACTCTCATCCCTACTAATGAAACACAACGGTAAGCTTGCCTTCCAAATGCCTTAAATACAATTGAAGGCATTTGGGACCAAATTGACCTATTTTGTTTGTAAATCTACTTTCAATTTGTTCTACAACGCACAAATGTAGAAATCTGAAAATCTGAAGAAACAAAGGCTATTTTTGATGCTCAATTGGTCGATGACTCGAGGGATATAAGGCCTCAAGCAATCGAGCATCAGTCTTTAATTAATTTCTTTCATCTTTGTTACTAAGAATATCAAGTTTCTTTAATCATATGCTTCAATGAATGGAAAGAGAATATACACTCAAAAAAGAAAGATAATATATTGTATTATTTTCAAAATAACACGGATAGATCAACTAGAGCTTCAATCAAATATAATTTCATGTTTACTCAGTTACTATAAGTTGTCTATAACTCTTTCGATGTAAAATCGTAATGAATTTAGTTTGCAACTGTCCTATAAGTCATAGAGTAAAATATTATTTTCTATGTTATTTATAAAAAAAATAATAAAAATATGAAGAAATTTATGTACCACTCATGATTTAAAGATGAAAAATCTCCACTGTACATGAAATTTCTATTCACTTGATGAGTATTATCGTCAATTACCTAAAATTTCTATTATTCATGATCATGTTATAAGAAATGATTAATACTTTTCAAAATATATATTTTTCGAGTGAATTAGAATAATCCAATCATTTATACGAAATATTTCATATAATATTTATTTAAGTAACTAAATACAGAAATTGATAAAAATGGGAATCAAAATTATTATTTTTATTTAATTTATTATCGTTCCTGTATTTATTTATTTTCCCTCGTAACATCGAACTAAGCATCTCCTAATATACTATCCATATTCCATAGCAGTATTGTAGACGAATTGTTCGATGAAAAGGGGGGAATGGACCATGGAGCAGTAGCCCACAGTTGTTCTCTTACATTAACTTGCCCATATTATATTTGGGCCATGGGCATCTCCTTCATTTATGAGGTCCAAGCCCAATATGGATCATAAACAACTTCAAAAGTATCAATTTTTGACATTAAAATATATAAGTTAAATACTCATACATAGAGTTACATTAACAGCGTGACAGTTCCTCAACTCTAACCATATACTAAAGGAGCCCCCGCATGATTAAGGTCCCTTTTGTGCATATATATTTATTATTATTTAAATTAATATGTATATTTTCTTTTGACCAAAGTTTAGAAAATCATCTGGGAATGGCACTATTTCCTAGTACCCACTCATGTGTCAAGAATGATGAACCTTACTTGCACCTGCAAGTTGGTGGATGTTGTTAATATTTAGGCTTTAATGAAGTTGCATGGTAGTATCATATGCCAATTTCCAGCCACATTATTAATCATACTAAAATCATTAAACCCACTTTGGAATCTCTTACTTAGCTGATTTGATGGGTTTTTTTTTTTTTTTTTTTTTCTTCTTTAATTAATGCATAGGACAACAAATATATTATAATGAATGCATCTTGATTTCCTAAAGCTTCTTATGTTTTGGAGTATTACTAGTTAGTAGTCTTTAGGTGGGTACATGAATCGTCCTCCACTGAATCAAAGAAAATTTTTGTATCTAGTTGAATTGAAGTTCATGAGATGAAGATTTTTCATTAGTTTTGGATTTTTGTGGTGTTCAGCTAAACCACATTAACGGTTCATTATTTGCACTTCATATTCATCTATAACTGTTAATAGGGGTGGGGTTTTTTCCAATGAGAATTTTGATCATGTTCTTATTCTTGCCGCAAAATTTAATGGGAATAAAAATAATAATCTCATCTTAGTATCGGTATTGAGATTATGAATTAGAACTAGGACTAGGATCGGTCCTGAATAAATTTATAAATAAAAATTAATAAATTTATTTGTAATTATAAATAATATAATTATAAGTATTTAATTAATTTAATTAATGAAATTTATATTAAATTTTGTTTTTATTTTGTTATTTTATTGATGATATTTAAAATTATGATTATGACTTAAAATATATATATATATATATATTTTTTTTTTTTTTTCATTCTTCTTCAAAAGAAGGATTTCATAAGCTTTCTAAATGGAAAAAAATTATAAACAATTAGATATAAAAAGCCCATGCTGGAGAAACATTGTGCTTTTTATTTTAAAGTTGGAATAAGGTGAAATGCAATGATATGATTGGCAATGTATAGTATAGATATCTTCCTTGTTTTGTTTCTTCAACTTTTTTGGTTGGAGATTAGAAGGGAGGTAGAGGTAGACCCTAATATGAAGAGTGCTTAATTAAATACTACTTAAGCAATTGCAAGAAATGGTTTTTTTTTGCAAAGTACCAATTTAGAACCTTTTAAGAAGATAGCAAGCAAAATGGAATCTATCTATGAAATTCTGCTAACAATTATTGAAGCACACATGAACAATAATTCCCATCAACAATCAAATTGGTAACACATGCTTACCCATGATCTTGCTTATCAGTTATCAATTTGATTGTTGATTAATCTACACGTAGTTTTTCTTACATATAACATATTTTATGTTTACGGAATACCGATTCATCTTAATTGTATGAGTGAACTTTATACTAACGCCTAGATCTATATCATATATTATATCAATATTATATATAGTTAAAATAGATTGGTTTATTATAACTGATTTAAAAAATTCTTCATATAATATGACCCTTTATATGATTCTTAGTCTTATGACCTAGGTTTAGAGTCTTGTTTCATGTTTCTTCTCCCCTTTCTTCCGAACTTAGGATTTGTAGACATAAATATCTTATTGATTGACCTTCGATATAATACAAAATTAATGCAAAAGGAAGTAATATCTATATATATTTATGAATACATGTATATATTATAAAGGACATGTATACTATGAAATATAAAGTATATTTCCGTATAATATTCAAAAGCAAGAATTTGTGTTGATGGTTTAAGAAATATGTAGTAAAATATTAGGCAAAAGGCAAACGCAAAGGAGGTACAATAGCTCTCAACTTTATACTATAGCCGTCGACCGGACTTAATTAGGATTAAGAAAATAACTTTGTATGAATTGAATATTTACTTTAATTACAAGGATTATTATTTTATTTTATTTTATTTTATTTTATTTTATTTTATTTAATCAATGCTTGGCATGGATTATAAATATACAATGTCATCATACGTCCAACATGCTTATGCTTATGCTTATGCTTATGCTTATGCTTATAACACTTAACTGTTAATACATTCTTTCTTTCTTAAAAGGACAGCCAATATTATTGCTTTTCCTTTTTCTTTTTTCTTTATTATTATTATTATTATTATTATTATTATTACTTTTTACATAAGAAAATTAGGATGTAGTATGGTAAAAATCCCGACGGTTTTATTAATAGGAAAAAAAAAATCATATCTTCATATAAGGAACTCATTTTCTCGCATTCAATAAGTAAATTTTCATTCAAACAATAAAAATATCACTTGAATATCTTTACAAAGAGTTGCTACTATAAAATTACATTATTTATAAGTATGATAAAAATAAATAAATAAATAAATAAATAGTATGCCCATATATCTAATAATTCAATTTAGACATTCATTTTTAATCGGCTTCACCGAGTTAAGAGAATCGCACTCTATATTATTGCAAGTTTAAGGCCACATATTAGGTAGTGTACATGATCTTGTATCATAGAAAGGGTTTTGTAGGATGTGCTTTTAGATCATGGAAAAGCTATACAAGTACTCAACGAAAGTCTAATCAAGCTTTAGTTTCAGTTTAAATATTGATTATTCAATTCTAGCCTAACAACAATATTAATTATTACTCTAATTAGAAGATTAGTTTCTTATTAAGGTACGAAAATTTGATTAAAATCTTATTAAAGGGGCATGGGATGATTGTTTTTAAAAGGGCTTTAAAAGGCTCTCATTTGAACTTATTAAAAAGGGCATTAAGTAGTGTTGTTATCTTACAATCATTAGGGCAAGGAACCCACAAAAGACTTTCCATGTAGACAGATTAAATAAACTAAAATTCAATATGGAAGAAAACAAAATCAACTAAAATCATATTATTTCATATTATATTATATCATATATCTAAGAAACTAATACATGAAATTTAAAAGATTTGATCAACTAAAAGTATGTTTGATCAGAAGGGAGGTAATAGAAGAAAACTTCATTAAAAGAAGGAAAGGGGAGATAATGGATTTAAAATTCCTTTTTGATATTTGGGTATATTTTTTGGAGAAAAAAAAAAAAAAAGAGAAGTTGTACCAAACTTGTTGATGAATGTATGATTACTTAATAGGAGCAAGTCAACTAGTGAAATTTGTACTTTTTTTACAAGAAGCACTTTGAGCATCAAAATAGAGAGAAATAAGAAATGGGTTTTTTTATTGTATCGAACGGGGGTATATACATTGTTTAAGCTTCACAATGAAGTTTCCATATTGCGCACAATTGTCATTCCAGACATCATCTTCCCCTCTTTATTATTAAAATGGTTGCCTTTCTGGGTTGCTTGAACTCATCAAAAAGTTCCATTTAGTGATATTGCTGCTTTATTCTTCCTTCCCTCTTGATCCCAAAAAAAAAAAAAAAATTATATATGTATTACATATAATTATATATATGATTTCTTTCTTTGGAAAAGCATGCGATATTCATTTCTTTTTTTTGGTAAGATAATGAATTCAAGAAAGTAAATAATAATAATTCTGAAAAGAATCAATCGAGTAATTATATTAGATGAAAAAAAAAATTTAATAAATTTAAAATATAAATAATATAATATTTTTCTTATAATTCATACTTTAATCTAAAATTCTAAATTTAATAATAATGAGTCTATCTCCTATCTTCTTTTAAATGAATTATAAAAAGATTTCTATAAATTTCAAAATTTTCATTGGTTTCATCATCACTTTCTAACTCTATCTCACTCATTATTTCTCTTTTTTCTTCTCTAGGTTCTCTACCTATTGTTTATAACCTAGTCAGAGTCTAAAACCCATATAAACCCTTAAGCCCCTAAAAATTCTAAAACTTATCATGACTCAACTTAAATTATAGTTTCACAATGGTAATCATTATACTATATTTCATATATATATATATATATGTATTGCATGGAACCTAATTGGAAAGATTGTCAATGATCCAACTTGTGAGTTATGATTATTCACTTCTTAAATTCATATAAGTCAGACATACTTAACCCATCTCCCGTCCAATTCCTTCCATCCTTGTTCATAGGATTGATCGTACACCTGGGACATAAACAATAAGATTGATTACGTGTAAGCAATTAGCCTTTTGGGGCTTGCACTTCAAGAGACATGTCAAACCCCAATTACATAGCTTAACTGGCAATTAATGATCAATGGTTATATATAGTATTATAGTATAGTTTATGTGATTGCCTATCATTACCTTATTACTTTTAGGTACGGCAATAGGTCGGTTTTCAAAAGAACAAGATATATGATCGTAATGATAATTTGGTGGTTCATCACTAAGTCTCTCTCAACATATAAAGGTATAAGGAAAATGGAGGTCATGAGGAAATCTTTGTTTAGTGGAATCAATATTTGAGCTTTTAGAGAGAGTTTCACTTTAGAGGTTAAAACAAAATCTTCCTTTGATCCTTCCATTTTTTGTATGGGGTAATGTCATAATGATGGGATTGGTCATATATATATATATATATGACCAGTTTCATTTATTTGTGAGAGAAAATCACCAACCATAATATTAGGGTTCAAATTAGACCTGTGTCCCTAGTTAAGATCCATAAACCAAGTTAACAAATGATCCCTAGAATCATAGTTTGTTGACTTATCTTTTTATTAGTGCGATTACAAGTGGTAATGAGTCTAATGACTTGTTAATTTAACATTAAATAGAGATTACCTTGTATGTAATTCGCCGTGGAGCTATTTTTAAGTGGATGTCAAGCATTCCCAAAATTTAATATATAAAGTTATCTTACTATAATGTTTTTTGTTGTTAGTTTTTAGGTATCAAAATTTGATTAACTAAAATAAAGGATTTAATGTTAGTTTGTTTTTTTTTTTTCATTTTCATTTTTTCCCTACTTGCAAAAGTCATTTACAATGTTTGCATCTAGTTGAATCGATCAATTTTTTTTATAGAGTATAGAAACCTCACATTAAATAAGTGTACTTATAATATAGTAGATATATATAATATATAAATATATAAATATATATAGACATACAAAGAGGCCCCCCCACATAAGTGGGTCCATGGTCTAAAGTCGTTGTTCATTCGGTAAGGAAACCCAAACTAAAATATTTTGGGCTATCCCAACTTGACAATTAATTTCTTAGTCCTTCCATACGTGCATCTTCGTATCTTTCTAGCACATAAATTTAGAATTGTCCTAGCTAGCTAGGGCATTTGGCCTAGGCCTTGGTCTAGCCTAGCGCCGAATAGGTTATATGTAGGTTAGAATCTAGTTGTGGTTCCTAATAGAGAGGGACTAGGAAAACAGTTCCTATATATGGGAACAACTTTATAATATATATCAATCTCATTCCCATCAAGCTCGTTATTTCCTTCTAAATTGGAGATGGGCTAACCAAATTCCCCTTTCCCCTTTATGCTTTCGGCACTCGAATCGCTATCATTTCAACATGCATGCTTTTGGATTAACAATGTATTTCATACCTTATTGGCATGCTAATTAGCTTGTAAAGATGTTGTCTTAAAAACTCAAAGGCTATTACAATTCAATGCATGCAATATTCCTTGCTAGTACTACCACGAGTAACTAGTGTACTACTAAACATTTTCAAGTAAAAGGGAGATATTAGAGCTACTCTCTTCTAATCTTGACATTTGGAGTAGAATAACTTTTGTTAGTCATATATTTTTTATTTTATTTTCTAATCAAAGGAAAGGGTCGGAGTCGGAATTAGAGGAGAATTTAGAAACTTTAAACCTAAATATTTATAAAAGAATATAAAATTATTTATTTATAAATCATATTTATTTTTCTTAAACGATATGAAATTTAAATACTCTATTTTACTTGTGCTATTATTATTTTATAAATCTAATAAGTGATACATTATGATACGAAATATTTTACAAATTAGAATATAGTTACATCTACTCTAAGTTTCACATTAATATTGTATTAAATTTGAAAATTAAATTATATTTTCTATTAAAAAAAACTTATAGATAAAAAATAAACTCTTTACTCTTCTCCTCAAATAATGTGATTCCAACATCCTCCACGAGGAACTCTTTGAATGCTCTCGTACAGCACTAAAGAGTAAAGATAGGAATGGAGGCGGGTTGGCGAGAGTGGGCAGTGTCCGCCATCACTTCTCCCTCGTCTTTAAAATTAGGTTGGAAAATCTTGAAATTTATAAATATAATATAAAATAGTATATATCCAAATTTTATGAATTTATTAATATTAGTTTTAAATTTCATTACAATTATTCTATATTAAGAAATTCATTATTATTTTTTTTTTTAATTTTTTAATTTTTTAATTTTTTAATTTTTTAATTTTTTAATTTTTTAATTTTTTAAGTTTTGCAAATGAAATGGAAGGATCAAAGGTTTAAGCCTCGTGGTCAAGTGGTCAACTTATTTCATACCTAGTAATCATGAACTGTTGTCCATACATATATGAATGAACTAAGATCTTGAAATATCTCAAAATTATTGTTAGACATTTATCACGGCGTAATAATAGTATAGTTAGTTGATGATCGAGATTGTTTTATTGTTAATCTCATTGGTTTTTTGACTGAGTTTTTCAACAACCCTTTTCTCTAGTGGATTTTGATTTTGTTTGTGTATAATTGTGTTCATATATATGATGGTATGATTATAGCACGTTTGGTAAAACCCTAGCTATCAATACCCTTGACAGATACTGAATCGTTTGGTAAAAGTCTTTAATTTTGTCATAAAAGTTTAAGCATGGGTTTTTAGTTTGTGCACAAATGTTGTTGTTGCTAATTTAACATAGGACTATATGAGCATGAGTTATATAATATATGGAAGTATCGACGTAATTTCATAGAGTTATTCGGTTTGAATGCTACATGAAGAACATAAGCCAGATGAAGGAACGTAAAGACTTAAGATGTAGAAGATGTATGGCCCTCATTTTGTGTCATTCCACTCCTAAGTTACCACTCTTTAACCTTCCCTCACATTTATTTTAATTTATTTCATAATAATAATAATAATAATAATAAATATATATATATAGGATGAGACATAATATTTTACACACTTTTTTATAACTTTTTTATTTATCAAATTTAATGGTCAATTTTAACTTATTAAACTAAACAAAAATTTACCCCTTTTTCAGTTTCCTTTCCTACAAAGATGCTTTTCTCCAAAGTGCTCTGTCTTTGCTCTCCTCTATGCGTGGGACTTCTCTCTTCTTTTAGATTGACGGGTCCATTTACAGCTCCCATTTTAATTACTTTTTTTTCTTTTAATTTTTGTTTTCCCAACGGATATGAATATTGAAAAATATTCAACAATGATAGTTGCTACAAGTATATTAGGTCATGAACGCCATTAAAGAAATCAGATGAGCTTGAAAAGAAATGGCCATGGAGTGGATCAAATCAAAATACATTAATCGATTTAGGGTCGTGCGCATTGCTAGGAATTTGATCTATATTGGGTTATATATTCAGTTACATAAACAATAAACAAATACTATTGAATATATTGTCAAAGATAAATCCAATCCAATCCACTTCATAAATTTTACAAGTTTTGAATTTGACTATTAAGTTTAAGTGGCTGATTTTGATTTTCTAATCATGATTTTTTTTTTTTTTTTTTGTGAGTTTCAATATTTTCACAACCAAAGTTGAGATTCTGTTGGATAAAAAACAAAAAAAGAAGAAAAAAAATTAAATGAGAGTGAATTCACCTATCAATTCAGAAGAAGAAAGAAGTCTCAAACAGCTTGGTAGAGGAGAGTAAAGACAGAGAGCACGTTGGTGAAGAAACAAAGAGGAGAGAAGAGTTGCTTGAAAGGAAAGTGAAAAGAGGTAAATTTTTATTTAGTTTAATGGGTTAAAATTGATCATTGATCTTATTTAATCTAATGGATAAAAAATTGTGTAACAAAGTGTGTTAAATATTGTATCTGTAAAACCCATCGCTATATATATATATATATATATATACATATCATCAACTGTCTCATAAAAACACAAACAGTCTTCTTCTCTCTCTATATCGCTCTCTCTCTCTCTCTCTCTCTCTCCCTCTCTCTGTTGAATAAAATTGCCGCTTAACTCTCCGCATAAGTCTCCATTTGAACAACGCAAGAGATTGAGGAAAACTTACACATTCTATGAAGTGGATAACTCCCTCTTAATCCACTCCAAGTTTACAGGAATTATCTCGGCCTTTTTCAAGCCTAATCTTATCCCCTTAAGCCACCCCTCTCTCCCTGCGTAATCTCCTCCCTCTCAAGGACCACTCCCACTACTTCTTCTACCAAATGGGTTCCCTTCAATTTCTCCATTTTCCTTGAAACTCAACCACTTTTTTTCTTATTAATTTTTTTTCCCCCACACAAAAACTAAGACCTACAGCTCTTGCAATTTGATCCATTGTTTTTAATGGAGTCCTACTTGAGAGAAATAGAAGGAAAACTTGCAAATGATCCTTTGTTCAATGAAAAGCTCGTGAACAAGTATTCGGCCTCAACATCATCTCCTCGGCGCCGGTTGGTTTGCATTCCTGGACCTATCATAGTTGGTGCGGGGCCATCCGGCCTAGCCGCAGCCGCTTGTCTCAAAGAAAGAGGCGTCCCAAGTGTACTACTAGAGAGATCTGGGTGCATAGCCTCCTTATGGCAACTCAAAACCTATGAACGCTTACGCCTCCATTTACCAAAGCAATTTTGCGAGCTACCCTTTATGGGATTCCCTTCTGATTTCCCGACTTACCCTACGAAGCAACAATTCGTCCGTTACTTAGAAGATTATGCAAACAAGTTTGATATCAAGCCGAGGTTCAATGAGACGGTTTCACAAGCGGAGTATGATTCCTCGCTCGGGTTTTGGCGGGTGAATTGCACTGGATTGAAGGGGGAGTTGACGGAATACGTCGGCCGGTGGTTGATCGTGGCGACTGGAGAGAATGCGGAGGCAGTTTTGCCCGAGTTTGAAGGGGTGGAGGAATTCGGAGGGGTTATAAAGCATACAAGTTTGTACAAGAGTGGGGAGGAATTTAGAGGGAAAAAAGTCTTAGTGGTTGGATGTGGAAATTCCGGTATGGAGGTGTGTTTGGATCTTTGCGACCATTGTGCCAGCCCTTCTCTCGCAGTTAGAGACACGGTAAGAATCAATTTAGCTTCTAAATCTTTCGATTTGCTTCATGTGTGCGTTCTTTTATAAATGGTTAGATTTTTCCTCTTCAATAATGAGAACATGAGTTGAGTCAAACCTAGGAGGAATGTCTTCAATGTTTTTTTTTTTTTTTGCCCCCCATATTAGATTAGTTTTCAAAAGCAAAGGCAACTACTTGTAAGCATATATAAAATCACTTGCCATTAAGAGAATATAATATAATCATTAATATTCTTGCCTTGAATCGGATAGCTTTATACAAGAACTTGCTCGTTGATGAGCTTTTAGCTATTTGACCTACTTTCATTTATATAATAATTACATTATATGCTTATTTCTCGAGAAAAGGAAAGGGAACAAAAGAAAAAAGAAAATCCAAATCTTCAAGCATGCGCAACATGGTAGTCTGCACAAACGTAGGATCTTCCATTTCTCTATCTCCCTTATTCTTTTTTTTTTTTTTTTTTTTGGTTTCTTGGTTCCACTTTTTCATTGTAAAGAAAACAAGACCCATACCCTAAAAGAATTCGACCCCATAAATTAGAAAAATCATCTCTCTATTTCTTATCCTTTTGGGTGAAATGAATGAATAGGTACACGTCCTACCACGAGAGATGCTGGGAAGATCAACTTTTGGGATGTCCATGTGGCTGCTCAATTGGCTGCCCATGCGACTTGTCGATCGCTTCCTTCTAATCATGTCATGGCTCTTGCTCGGTGATACCTCTAGATTCGGATTGGTCCGCCCAAAACTCGGTCCACTTCAGCTCAAAAACATGTCCGGCAAGACCCCGGTTTTAGATGTTGGTACTCTAGCCAAGATCAAAGCTGGTCATATTCAGGTATCACCATCAATTTCTCTTTGTCCCCTTTATTTATTTATTTAAATAATATCATTAAGTAAAGTAAAGAAGGATTAGTGTGTGATGAACCATACGTATGATTAATTAGTTTGTGGGATTAATGATTATAATCATAAACGTAGTTATATTATATTATTATATTGTACATGATGACTATACTTTAGCCTCATGTTTGTCAAATGGGTTAATTGCAACATTGACTCATAAGTAATTGATTAATTAATTAAGTCCGCGTGACTAATTTTTTGTTTTTGGCCGACCCTTTTGTTTGCTTTTTATAGGTAAGGCCAAGCATCAAGCGGCTAAAACGTGATAGTGTAGAGTTTATTGATGGAAGATTAGAGAGCTTTGATGCCATCATCTTAGCCACTGGCTATAGAAGTAATGTACCCACTTGGCTCAAGGTACATAAATACATATATTTATATACCTAATTTTCCCTTTAAATATATGTTTTCTTTTTCAAATAATACGTGATAACTTAAACTTTATCCTAATTACAAACGTCATTTTTATATATTACATCATTCGAGATTAATATTTAAATCACATGATTATAGATTATATCTATATAAGAAAATTTTGTTTTTTGTTATCTACAAACTTAGCGAAAGTGACTTGATTATGAAATTACTACTTAATTAATGAGGGGGTCTCTCATAACTAAATATGATTATGATTATGATTAATATTGGTAGGAGGGAGCTATGTTTTCAAAAGAAGATGGGTTGCCGAGAAGAGCGTTTCCAAACGGGTGGAAAGGAGAGTGCGGGCTATATGCGGTAGGGTTTACGAAACGTGGACTGCTTGGTGCATCTATGGATGCCAAGAATATCTCACAAGACATTGAACCCTGCTGGAAAGCTGAGGCCAAAACTTGCTGTACGACGCCGTTTGCAGCCTCATTTAAGCCAAAACTATCATACTGATCCCTTTTATAATAAAAAAAAAAAAAAAAAAAAAGACCTAGCTGGTTAGAAGAAAACGGCTCTGGAAAATCAGATTTGATTGAAAGAGAATGCCAAAAAAGAAAAGAGATGATGCTCCTCCAAGTGAGGAAAAGAAAAGTAAAAGGAGAAGAGGAGATCAATTTGCGAAAGAGGAAATGATCAAAAGGAAAAAGGGGGGGAGGGTGCTAAGAGATAGAGGAAGACTAAGATGGGAGAGTGATTTGGTCATGATTTGTTTGGAGAGACAGATGATTGTGGTGCTAGGTATTAGGTAAGCTTAATTTTTAACCTACATGAGAGATATATCACATCTAAAGTACTGATGTTTTTCTCTAACCTTGTTTTGTCATGTATATAAAAGTATTGTTACCGGTATGCTTGTTTGATGTATGTACATTTTGGTTTTTTTTTGTTTATAACAAAATATGTATTTTCTTAACTCATAATATTCATACATATGATTACAAGGAATTCTTAAATATATGGAAACAATCTATAGTAAACAAATCATTTATAACCATAAGCATTATGAGTTCATATCAGATTTAAAGAAGAAGCTGAGATTAAATCAACCGATTATAATACACAAAGTAAAAAGAGTGTTTGTCATTTTTTAATTATCTTTCCCATTATTACCCTAGATTAGGTCCATACAAAAGTAATCCCTTACCGCTCTTGGTTGAGCTTGCTTTACTAAATTCTTAAACCATGGGAACTAAATTAAACGAGGGGAGCTGCATGAATCGGCAGACACAGTATTGATCAATGCCTTATACCAAACCCTTGGACCCAATTGAGTACTTGATGTATTGTAGTGTTAATAAAGAGGAGGCCCTTCAATGCACAGGTAGCTTAGCTATCCAAATCAATTTCCTTACCAAGTAGTAAACAGGACCACCTGAAACTTTGCAGTCAAATTAACATTAATGGCATCCATGGCCAGTACCATTTCTTGCCATGTATATTAACTTCACTTCTCCTTCTTCCTTTTGTCTAACATTATTATTCCTTTTTGCCTTCTTCTCTTTCCTTATAGGAATGAATCATGACAACTGACAGTTCATATACATAATCAAAAGGATTAGTTACATTTACTCTTTTTAAGATTGCATAGTTGTGTGGAGTTTATTCCCACAGCACAATGAATAAAATTAACATTTGATGATTACAACACGAAGGAAGACCAAACTGTATGTTTGTTAGGTTTTAATCGAGAAGATCTTGAGATATATATATATATATATATATCAACATCAAACTTAGGGGTTCCTTATTCTGCAAACCCATTTAAGGCAAGCAATAAGAGAGGCTAAACGGTTCTATATATGGCCCCATTAGATCTTGAATCGCCATGTTAACTAATAATCTACACTGGGACCCTTCCCCCCTCCCTCTCTAATTCCTTCACCTTTACTCCATTCAACTGTCTTTTCAACCCGCCTCTCTCGCCCAAACTGACAATTAGCTCATCATATATTAACGAGGAGAATTTTAGATATCTGTATTTTTAGGAGTCAAAACTGATGACTACTACCCAAAAAAAAAAAAAAAAAAAGTATGAGCTTATCAACTTAATCACGATAATTGTCAATATTTCGAAAATACTATCACGTCCGGGGAAGGGATTAGGTCAGCTGAGCTGTGGAGGTGCTCAGCCCCTTAGCTC
The DNA here is from genome assembly GCA_027186245.1 of Coriaria nepalensis. Lineage (NCBI taxonomy): Eukaryota > Viridiplantae > Streptophyta > Magnoliopsida > Cucurbitales > Coriariaceae > Coriaria > Coriaria nepalensis. The sequence goes on along the minus strand of CP114500.1, from coordinate 3,625,096 downwards.
AAGTTGAAGTAGTTGCTTAAGATAAGTTCGTGACGCTGAGGAGCAACCCTCAGTTAACCTGAGTATGGTTTGCTCCTCCCGACGATTCAAGTACTATCTAACTTCATAGTCGTATTATACCCAAAACTAAGGGAATAGATCATATCGCCAATTACAATGAAAAATCCTTAAAGAAGATATAGGGCTTCATTAAGTATTCAGACATGTTTTTCTCATAAGAAGACCAATCCTAAAAAAATCATGTTACTAAAGATTCACCCGAAACGAAGCCCGTTAAAAAGCTGCGTGGAGTGAGGACCCCATTTTGACATAAACAAAAACTCACTAAAAGTAAAAGAAGTCTTATAAACCTTAATCCAAAATTTAATTAACTATCATCTAGATTCTAAACATATTTATGGTGGGTCAGTGATTAAAAACCAAAAAAGTTATAAGTTTCCTTCGAGTTTAGGTAAGATCAAATTAAATTAAAAGCAATCTCTAATGGTAATTTAAGTAAAAGTGATCCCTTAATGCTGTATTTATATCATCCACAAACTCATGATCTAACTTGTAACTTGTAGAGCTTATTGCTTACAGGGAGGTAGGTTACTAGCTAAGCTAGGGCGTTGCACAATGAAACGTACACACGATGCACTTGCTCACAACCAAATCATCAGGACCATCGATTTCTCTTGATAAACTTAAATTGTGTAGGGTCCACTACATTGGACTACATTAATTGATTTATCCTAACTGTATTATGAACACATCATGATATCAATTGATTGCTGTATGTAACATAAAGGGGACCAATAAATTTTTAATTTTTTTGAATTGACCGGAAGAAGTGAACATCAGAACAATGATCGGACGGTTGAGAAAATATTAGTCCAAGGAGTTGATTGATTGATGAAATGGACAGTGGTGATTGTATATGATTGGTGATCGATCCAAAATCCTGATTAATTAATAATAATATTGCCCGGAATGTCTGTCACACGTAAATTTAGGGTTTCCGTGTTTGAATAGTTGTTACGAATTTATTTTCATTTAATTTTTTTAATTAATATATAATCTTTTTAATTATTTCATTTCACTAAATAAGGTCACTATACCATATTTGCACCATAAGTTAAAATTTATATATTAGTCATCATCTATTTATCTGCTCCGAAAAATGAAATAGATATTCTATAATTTTTTAAATTAATAAACCTAATCATATTATTAAAAGCATATAATTATTACCTATTATATTAATAAATTTTCATTATATTATAAGTAAAAAGATGCATCATACTTTCAAGTTTCAAACTTTCAAATAAGCAAAATGGTTTGCTAGGTTTCTTATTCTCATTCTACTAACTAAGGTTACTTGTCTTATATTATTTTTGTAAATATTTCCAAATGGTTTCTTTTAATAAATAAAAATCTGAACAACAAAATTGACTTTTGGACCATGAGTTACATAGTTTATTACATTACATGAAAAATTACTGAATTTGAAACTGCTCACAGAATGAAACATATAAGATAAGTGATAAAAAAAAATATTTGGATAAAATAATTGGATTTAGGTAATAAAGAAAAATCACAATAACATCTCAAATAGACATCTTAGAAAGCTTCAAAGATTTACAATTGTAAATATTATATTGACAAAAAAAAAAAAAAATGGTCTCTATAAAGATTGAACAATAAAGACAATGTAACTTAGTAACTTGCTAAACCAAAAGGTCCATAAACCAAAACAGTAAAGTCAAATATGAGTATCAAAAACTTTTATCAAGAGTAAAATAGAACTCCTATGCAACTAAAATATTTCTACTAATTTTGTTCTAAGACTTTCAGTGGGAAGTCAACCGTGCCAATCATTTATAGCGCTTTCAATGAATTTAAGACAATAGACTAAAAAAATATAGCTAACTTACCTCCATAGGTAGCGAACCCCACCTTCCCTTTTTTTTCTTTCCTTATTGGTGCGGATAATTTTGAGAAAAATTATCTGCCAGTATTACGTTCCGCATCAGTGGATTTTATGCTCGTGCCACATTATTAAAATAATTTATTTATTATTATTTCATTATTTCTATTTTTTTTCTTTTATTAATTCATAATCTTTTTATACTTTAATTTTTATTTTTTTCTTTTGAAAAAAATGAAAAAATTGGGGAGCGGGAAGGCGAAACCATATCTTGTTTCTCATTAAAAAAAAAAAAAAAGAGGGATTTAAATGATTTGGTTTTTTTTGAGAAAATTTGATCAAAATGATCTGATTTCTTCGCGAAATATATAAATTAAATCGAATTTTCATGAGAAATCTAATCGAATCAATCTAATTATTCCTCACAAAGAACTGAATTTGATCTATCATTTCGATGGAGCCCTAGTTCAAGGCATGCCAAATCTCCAATGGCCGTCTGGTTCGAAGCTTAGATCATACCTTCATTGGAGATCTAGTTCGATTTTTTTATAAAAAAAAAGATTGAGGAAGATTACAGGATTAATCAGATTTGGTTTTTCACGAGGAAAAACTGTATCGATCAGATCTCATTTTTCATGAAGAATCGATTAGATCGGGTTTCTCACGAAGAATCGATTTGATTTGGATATCTAGCAAAGAAAATAGATTGTTTCGATTATTTTTTCTCGCAAAAAATATGGATCATTTCGAACCATTTTTCAAGAGAAACCAAATCAGTTTTCCTTTTTTCCCTTATTTTTTCAATTTTTTTCTTTAAGAAAAAAAAAGAAATTTAGAGTTAAGAGAAAATATAAATTAATTAATTAAGAAGAAAAGTGACTAATGAAAGAATAATAAAATAAAATTTTCAATGACATGGCATGTATCAGCATGCCACGTCAACTCATTTTACAAAAAAAAATGATAAGAGAGACTAAAAGTCATATTTGGCTTCCAGATAGAGTAAAAAGTTATTCGAAAACTACACAAACAAATTCGTAAAACTGAATAATATATGGACTAAAAAGTTACTCTTAAATTTAAGTTTTTCTCTTTTTATTTTGAATAACAATGTTACTGGAGAATTTCTAACATGAGTATAATTCATGCATTATTTTTGTAATCTGACAAATGAAATTGTGTCATATATACCTAACTCTTCCAAACTACAGGAATAGTGAATCAGGCTTATGCACACATTTCTCACGTTAATGAGGTTAGAAGTTCACAAATTTAGTTTTCAATTTAGATAATCGAAGTGAGACAAATGTGCACGTTGCTCATGACATAATTATTCTCGTAGAAATAGGAGTGATCCATCTTATTTGAGTATACATTTGTAATTTTTTATATATATAATTGATGTGAAATAATATGTGTGGCAGTTAATTTAATCACATCTTGAGTTTTGCTCTCATATAATGTATAAATTTGGCTTCATATCTTAAAATCAATAAATAATGAGAAAAATAACTTATTTTATATATATATTAAAGTACTAAAACTTCTAAAAATGCGTGAGATATATTCTCAACCACTCTAAACTCTATATTCATGAGATATATTCTCAACCACTCTAATCTCTATATTCATCCATTTCTTACGTACACATATCCAGCAAAAGTGCCAGTAGCCAATCAGCTTGGTCCCTGATGAAAAATGAAACTTGAAAATCCGGAGATACCCTCTTCATGAATAGATGACACCTTGTTTTGTTTCCTATTTGTAATGCATATGGGCTAATGTCTTTGCTCATAAGCAAATCAAACATCTCTTTCACCGTGCACTTTACGTTTGCAATATCTCCTCTATATTCAAGCCCCACAAACTATACCATGATCCAAGTTCCACGTTCAAAAGAAGAAGTAGCTAGATCGAAGCCAGAAGAAAAGAGCAGGACATGCATACCTGCGCGTACGCGTGCATAGTCGTCATAATAGAAGATATCATCACTTGCTTGATCATGAAAATAACCCTAAACATCAGCAACTATAATTTGCATAATGTCGCCGTATGTAAATTTGCGCAATGGGTCGGATATGAATATCCGATACAAAATCTGCCGCCATCATCCAATTAGACTATCCATCTATGTAGGGTCGGAGTTAAGAGAGACATCGTTTATTTTTAACTTTTCAAAACCTAATATTTTAGCCAAAAATTATTAATTTTTTATATATAAATCCTTCAAATTTTTAATAAAAAAATATTTTTATCCTCCCTAATTTTTATGTAATACATTGTCTCCTCTTATTTATTTTTTTTGGCTTCCACCTCTATGGATATATCAGCCCGACTCCCATATATATTCGATTTATCAGATACTGGTTTAATATATTGGATACAGTCGGATATAGTCTCCATCAAATGTTTAAAAAAATTTGGTTTGGGCCTACAAGGATCAAACATGGACAACATAATTAAAAGTCACATATGCAATTTTTATATTCAAATATATTTAATTATTTATTAATTAACTGAAATTGAATGTTGATCAAATCAGGTATAACACCATACATACGTACATACATCTGTCACATACACCGATGCATTATATAACGGTTACATACACCGATGAAACCTACACATTCCAAAGTTCGGATCGGAATGAATACAAACTTTCTAACTTGATTCATCCACTTTGTTATCAAATCGGGGTATCAAAGCGATTTGGATATCCGACAACATCCGACTGTAACTATTTGATACATGCATTTCAAATAGATATTCAATCGGGACGAGAAATCAATAAAAAAAAAATTGTTCTATATCTCTCAATCCATCGGATTTCAGTCCGGATACGGATGAAAATATACATGTCTACTTTTGATAATCAAGCTGTGTATATGCATCTATATCTCCAATTCTCACAGAAGTAGCTAGCTAGCTAGATATAACTAAAGCAACAAAGAACGAAAGTCCTATATAGCTTTTCTTTCCGTATATCTCTTCCCCTCTCTTATTTTGTTTTTAGGGACCGCAATGTATATGAACTTCCCATTCCTCTCTCATTTGCCCATATTATATTCCAAAATTTAAATGGTGACAAGTTGCTTTCTCCTCCTCTCATTTTTTGTTTGAACGCACCGGATAAGAATATATTCTATATTTAAAATGAGAGTTTCGAGAATTTAGTATATAAAAAAAAAAAATTAGGCACTTCTTATATTAATAGTTAATTTTGTAATAAAAGTCTAAATTTTAAAATGTACAAAATTAGTAAACTTCATTACGTAATTGAATTAACCGTTATGATAATATATTTTATATCTAAAAATAAAGTTTTGAAAATCTGTTATATAAAAAAGATAATAAAGATATTATAGAACCTACTATATAATATGATATACATAATGAGGGTATATGTATCATTGTGCTAGTGCACCACTATTTATTGTATGTGTGTTCAATCGAGGTTATTTTAATATATAACATATATTTTTTAAATTTTTATCTTAAAATTAATTAATAATAAAAAAAAAAAAAAAAAAATATATATATATATATATATATATATATATATACATATTATATAAGTTTCCAAAACTTTCCTTTTAAACGTGAATAAATAATCTATATATTCTCGAAGACAAGCTTTGAGACAAGTTGTTATTGGGAAGCTAGTTATTATCTTAAAATTAATTAATTAAAAAAAAAAAAAATATATATATATATATATATATATTAGCTAAGTTTCTAAAACTTTCCTTTTAAATGTGAACAAATAATTTATATATTCCCAACGACAAGCTTTGAGACAAATTGTTATTGGAAAGCTAGCTAGATTGACAACTTTTTCAAACTGTAATTGGATTTCGTAACCTAAGTACAAATATCTGTCGTGTAATAACATGATAAGAAAGTTGGATTACTTGGCTAAGTCATTTAATTGAGATTACGTTCCAATCAATTAGTCATATGGTACCACATCAAGTGAGACTTTTCATCCGATTCCATTCCATTAGCGGGAATATGAGATTGACCTGACCCTCTCTAACTATCAGCTTGAGCTTTCAGCTCTGATGTACATTTATGCTTTTAATATATATCCATGTTTCTCTATATGTATATAGTTGAATCGCTTCCCCGATCTGTCTCACTCAATCTTCAATCATCTTCTAAATAAAAGAAAATGTCTATCTTGTCACATCCTAAAAAATGGATCTTTTTTGAAGACTATTCTAGCTTTTCAATGGGCTAGCTGGGTGAAAATATATGTAAAGCATGGCATCATATTTTTCTGAGGCCCTAGTCAATCCTCACCCTTTTTTCTTTGCTTTGAATCCTTTCAGCCATTAAGAAAAGGGAGTTTGAAATTTAAAGTTTTGTTGATTTTTTAGGCAGCGAATATTACGTTTGTGGCCATTATATAAGTTGGGACCAAACCCAGCAACCGGACATCAATTCAAATCCTGAATTGTTTAATTGAGTTTTTTTTCCCCCCCTCAAAACTTATCTGATAATAGGGTTGTGATCTATGTTATACCGGCTAAAATTGTTTCTCTGATTCTGAAATGTGTTACAAACAGTGTGCGCTTGCAATAAATAGCCAAAAAGAAAGTGTTTCCACTCAAGCTGGAAAAACCTCCCGGTGTCTTTGGCTTGGCTGGGAGCTTTTCAAACCTTATTCCACCTTTTTGCTGTCTTCGGCATCACTGCCTTCTTTAGATGAAGCAGACTTGGACTCGTCAACTCTAACATCTGCATAATAGTTTGCCCAAAAAGGTTAGTTTCACTAGATTCTATGAGCCATTAAGTTTCAGATTAACATCAAAAAGGGCATTTAAACATACCGGTTTGGTTTCACCATTCCAAATGACATGAGCAGCCAAGAACCCAATAACACCAGGCACAATATACAAAAGTGCAGGCTAAAAATTGATGCGGCAAAAGAGGGATGCTCAGAAATCAAAAGATTGGAAAGAAAATAATTACAATAAGAGAAGATCAATTAAAAATAAATAAATAAGTCACCTGTGCAGCTTGGAACCAGTTCATGACAATAACTGTAAGGGCCAAACCGGCATTATATCCCAAAAATGCACTCTTAAAATATTGACTTTCTTTGCCTCTGGAAACATCAAATCTCAGAGCCAGTGCAACAAAGATGCCTATTGAGGGATGAGGAATGAAGAAAATTACACAATGCCAATAACGAGCAACAACAAAAAAACCAAGACTTTGATTTAAAAAAAACACATAGGATATTTGTAAGAATGTAGTCATCAAACACACCAGGAATGACAATATCACCAAGTCCAAGCATCGAAAATGGACGAGCAGAATCTGCTGTGGGGAACAGAAGCTGCATTCAACGAGAATACTAATTTCATTTAGATTCTTGGAACACACTAAAATTCATGATAAAAGTACACATATTCATAGTTTATGTATGTATATATATATATATATGTACATATATAAAACCTAAAGTTATTACATTACCTTGATAGGTGCATCGAAAGATTTTGCAACACTAACCATAACAGGGGTAAAGAAAACCCAAAAAATGTCATAAAAGAAAAGTCCAACCTGAAATGAAACCAAGTACCACAACACATTTAGTGAATAATCAATAAATGAGTAGGAGTCAGAACCCAAAATGAAATGCAGAATCTTAATCAGGAAAGGATGTTCATTGAGTCCCACTTATTACCAGAAGTATGGCACCCGTCTTAAAAGATCCAAGAGAAAGCATTTCAATTCCCTTTAAAAAGAACAAGAAAAATGTCAGACCCCATACTCATTGTGCTTACTCCCATTAAAGCACACTCACATAGAACACCACTAAATAATCGTAGTATTAATATTCATAGAGTATCCACATATATCTTAGGCTTCAGTTTAATGCATGTTTTTCAGTCAACCAGAGTAGAAAATAATGTCAAATGAGTGCCATCATACCTGGATGCTGAACGAAAGGCCCAATATGTTGTTAGCCAGCCAGTGCTTATTTGAAGCATACCAAACACAGAAAGAAATTCCAGGGATTGCTGCGACGATCTGAGACCTTGTGACCTCTATGTCCAAAGCTGTGTAAGAAAGGTGCAATGAAATATATCATTCTGCATGATAAAGCAAGATAATGTCAACTGGATCAATTGAACGATGAAACTGGAGACTAATACAGGGTCTTACAGCACCAGTCAAATCATGTTACTTGTAATGTAGTGCCTGAAAATCGAATCCAGACACTTCTAGCTATTTTTTTCTGTTACTTCATGCCAACCATCAGCAAAAGCATTTTATGCTTTAGGAAATTTAACTATAGAAAAAAAAAATCTGTATAACAGATAAATTTCAATATAATAAACTCCCTCCACATTGCAATGCAATGAAAAAGCTCTTCGACATTAATCTAGCACTTAGGAGACCTCATGTGCAACTCTCAGATTCGAAGTATTGATGTTATCAAATAATCATATTTCTCTATGACAACTAGAGAGTGGAAATGACCAAAAAAAAAAAAAAAAACACCCACATACAGCGGGAATATGGAAAATGCCATGAAATCACGTTCTCATTCCAATGCTTTGGCAAGAATCGTTTAATAGCAGGTAAGAATGTTGCCCTGGAAAAAGTGGAAACAGAAAAATCTAAGTAATTATAATCAACTATGAAAAGAGTTTTCTGATTACAAATATAAAGTAAACCAGTATGGAAACATACGAAAGAGCAATTATTCCAAGCACAAGGAAGTAGCATGTCAACACTGCATTGACCAAATCCTTTGATAGAAACTTGAAAAGCAAAAATAGTGACAACAGCATAGCGCTTCCCACAAAGGGAAATCGCATGGCATGTTCATTAGACATCATCTCCTGCAAGATCAATAAAACAACTTTTAACACACTCAGATTGTTCTTCTTCCTTTTTTCTTTTTATTTTTTATTTTTTTGTAAGCAGAAGATAACCAAAGTATTCGGTTTTATGCTTACTGAAGGTGGAGTTGGCTTCACAGATCGAAAGCAACCCACAAAAACAACGAGGGATGCAGTCAAAATAACATTCACGTTTGGATTGACCTTCATTACTAGGGGCGCAAGGGTTAACCCTGCAAGCAATACCTCAAAGATAAGCAAATTGTTCGCTGCAATTAACACTGATTTCTTCCTTCTTCTTTTTGTTTTTTCCCCTCTCATCTCAGTGACATCTTTACAGGCAAAAGATCAAGTTTCACAATTCTCAAAGCGATAGTTCAAAAGAACCAATTTGCAGGGGGGGGGGGGGGGGTTGTTTTGGGAGTTGTAAGAGATTCATAATGCAGCGACTTACAATTCCAGTACTCGTAATTTCTTACCAGCTAAAGCAATATTAGCAATACGCTCTCCTGCCTTCATTGTTAAGTATCCAAATTGTCCACCTTTCTGCTAATAATTTGCATAAACCAAACTTAAAATCTTGCCCAAGAATTCACTTTGCAATTTAATTCCTACAGAAGAACAGATAGAACCACATTTAACGAAAATAATCAAGATTGGACGCCAAGGAACAAATCTTCATTCCGGAATTTTCCCCTTTTTCAAGCAAAACCTAAAGAAGAGCAAGAAATGGAGAAGAAAACAAAAACATTAACAAGTACAGTTAGAAGAATTGATTCGTACCAGTCGTCGGCCGGATCTCATGCAGATCGTGGTCTCCGCCTAAGAAGGAACGGAGGGAGAAAATCGATTTCAATAATTATTTTTTCCCAATTGGGGTTTTAGCGAAATGGGGGAAATTTTGGAGGGTATTTGATTTGGGTGTTAACAATTCAGCAATTTTTGGTAAGAGGATGATTATAAAATGTACAGATCACAACGTATTTGGAAAGCTTTTAATGCAAGAACGCCACGTTCTTTCATAGTATTCCGTCCAATCAGCTCTCGTCCACGCGCCACGTAGGATTTCAGTAACATTTGAAAGGAAACGTTTTGAGTAACGTAAGGGGCAATCAAGTCAATTTATCTTATCCACTTACAGAAGGGGACTGGTATTAGTGTTGTAAATCCGTGTCTAACGGCGAGGCACGACTACGGTAAGAAAATGTGGCCGATATTTACGAAGGCGTGTACAAATACGGTATGGGGGCCCATGGGTTTCTTGCCCCGGGCACATTTTGTTCTTGTTTTTTTAAATAAATGGTTAATTTAATTTTAAATTTACTCATAGTTTAATTTTTATAAATTTATTTATGTATAATTTTTATATAATTTTTTAATTTATATATTATTTAAATAATTTTTTTTAATTTTTCTGATTATTTTTTAAATGTGTCAACGTAGTTTTTAATGGCTGCCATTATATGGGGAAGAAGTCACCGAAAATGACTTTGGCCTCCATTTATGGAGCTCTAGAGCTCATATCGAGCTCAACTTCACTAAAATTTTGTATTTAGGTGAAAATAAAAAATAAAAAATAAAATAAATAAAATAAAAATAAAAAATAAGAATTATAAAAATATTTAGAATAAAATTATAAAAAAATAATTAATTTGAATTAAATTTATTATTTTCATTTTTATTATTGATGTGGTATTACTGAAATTACAGATTTTATGTGTGTCGCAATTTGATATGTGTTGGCCTATTAATATTTTACCATGTCAGCATCAATCATCTAAAAACTCGAGAGGGTTGTCTTTGGCATTACCTTGTCAAGGCAGAAGTTGTAGGTTCGAGCCTTGAAGACTGAGAAGATAGAATCATATGTTTTAAGCATCATTGCGACATCAAACAATACTTATCCATGGAGCAAGGACTCCGGTTTCACCAAATCATCGAAGAGTGTCATACTTTGCGTAAGGGCGAGCAAATACATTTATTAGAGCAGAAAGAGAAATAGGCTTTAAACTGGAATTCTATAAGTATAGTATGCAAGGAATGACTTATTTGAAAGGCTTTTCATAAATCTATTTGTGGCTCATCTGCCACTACTAAAAAATGACTAAGTGAACTAAATTTTTTTATTTAAATTACACATAAATTAAAAATTTGTACGAAGATTACATAAGGATGAAATTGTAAAAATTAAAGTATACAGTGACTAATAAGTGAGTTAACTTTTCATTAAAAAAATTATATAAAGTTAATTATTATGAGTTAATTCTTTAAAACTTATAAATTAGAATAATTAATAATTTAAACTAAAAATTGGAACATACAGAGAAGTGAAATAAAAATATAAATAATAAGTAACTAGGTAACAAATTTAAAGTTTAAAGTTAAATAACAATAAACAAAAAAAGAAAAACACAACTACAAAAAATGTATTATATTATTTATTCAGTTTCTGGAGTAGGTAGTGCAAGTGGAGATGACAATCACTCTTATATATATATGAGTTATAGTGGTGTCGTAAGTGACTAGATTCTCTTTCTAGTCATATACCAAAAAGTTTTATATTTTAATTATATCGGTCGAGCTTATAAATTTTTATAAAATAGTTTTAAAGTAGGTGTTTTCTGTGAGCTTATCCAACAGCTCTATCTCCATTTCCATATCCATCAAATTCCATAGATGGAAATTAGGAGAGAAAAGAATGGAGAGATCAAATAGTGATTACAGACTACGGATAGATTAAATATAATTTATAAAATTTTTGAGAGAATTGAGTATAAAAATATATAATGAGAATGGTAAGAAATAAGTGAAAATGATGTAGGATGAAGATGAGTATTTATAGAAGTAAAAAAATTGAAAAAGAGGTCGAATTTCGAAATTTAAATTGGAAATGAAAAAAAAAAAAAAAAAAAATAAGAAGAAAAAGTTTTAAAAATTTATCTAAAAGAAAAATAATAAATAATTATAATAAAAATATTAATCGATGGGTGTGAATTTCAAAATTTAATAGGGAAACGAGAGAAAATATAAAAGAGAACAATTTGGGATCTTTTTAAAAAAAAAAAAAAGGAGAAAAAATAATAATAATTAAAATATCGAATGATAAAAGTTTAACCGTGCTTAATATGGATCCAGGTGGGCTCAAATCATGCTTGGGCCTGTGTCTAGGCCCATAAATCCACCGGTCTCAGACTATAAATATAACGTGCCGTGCTCGTGCGTAGTGGATCTCAAATAACACTATAATCTCTGGGCTTCTAAATGGATTAATTTAAATTCATTTTTTACCCTACGTTTTTTCCTTTTCCAAATTTTTCCTAAACTACTTCTCAAGCTTAAACGATCGAATGGCAGCACTTGGTCGAAACTTGGTGGTGGTTAAATTTGAGTGGTTGTTTGAAGAAAATTTGAAAAAATGAAAAAATTAACATTAAAAAAAGTGAATAAAAATTCCTTTAAATAAATTAATTTAGAATTATTTTTTTTCTTTTTTTACTTCCAAGGTTAGATGGGGTCGGATTAATATTTAAGAGATGTTTGGTTTGATTTCTCGAGATAATAAAATCAAAATAAATAAAATCAAAATTATTCCTTATATAATTAAATAAACAATAAATCAATCAATGATTCTATTTCCACTTATTCTCATTTATTTTCTCAATCTCATTTCTATTTTCTCTCGTAGAATCGAATCAAGCACGCCAAGGTGATAGATCTATCAACAAAAGATTCATACTAATTTAAGTTTGAACTTTTAACTTTACATTATAATTACGATATGTTCATTGTAGTTTTATGCTTGTTTTCCCGTAATATTTGAGAAGCCCAATCTAAATTTTAAGACTAGAGCATTCATCAAATAATTGCAGCAAGATTTTCACGCAATTTTCTACGACTAAACAAAACATACATTTGACTTGATCATGTACTGTGATGTGTGATCCAACCACATCATTAACCAGATAGAGAAGGAAGGAGAAGATTGACAAATATCAGCATATCTTTTGTACGTATATAAGTTTATACATTCAATTTTAGGAACTTTCAGTAGAATATACGAACAAAAACACCTTCTAATAATTTTTAACTTTCATAATCAATGAGACAGAGAACCAACTTGAGCTTCTGTATTGCCCTTCAATTCAGAAATACAACTGTACATGAATGTGCAAGCTGACTGTACATACCAAACTGTCCTTGAGATTGCTTCCGGCATATAATTGGTAACCTTTCGCCGAATTTACAATTATGAGGAGAAACAAGTGTAGATTTCGTAACCAGCCCAGAATTCTCTGCAGAAAATTCTGCATCTCTTAACACCATTCGGCTTTTCTTAGCCAACCTTTTTTGATGATCACCTGCGACAGAAGTAGGTATGTTCAAAATATTGGAGTCAGACGAACCTGTTGAGCTTTCTATCGGCATCTCTTCCTCGTGATCCATTTTCTGGGTCTTTTCCTTACTCTTAGCATTATTCAGCATCCTATTTGCTTCTTTTGTAAATCCAATTGCACGCCAAGCTTCTGTGACTGACAAGATAGTGGATTTCTCAGGCTGAACGTTAAATACTTTCATGGCTTGGAGCATTTCTTCTGCCTTCCATGGCTGCTTTGCTTCTCCATATCCCCAAATAATAGTCTCGAATGTTTTGAGATTTGGAGAAACTTGATATTCACACATTTTGTTAAGAACCCGGATCGCATCATCCATTCTTCCTGTACTGCACCATCCGCTTATGATGGTTGTGAATATGACGACGTTTGGGTGGACCCCATATTTGATGATCATGTCCAGTAATTCTTCCGCTTTTTCAGGTTCTTGTGAACGGACATACCCTTTAGCAAGAATGCTATATGCATGTGCATCGGGTTCGATTCCAGCTTTGACCATATCATCAAATATTTCTCGGCACTTTACCATGAAACCGGCTGCGCTCCATGCATTCATTATGGTGCTAAATGTAATTACATCTGGTTTGACTCCAAATTCGTTCATCAATGTTAAAACCTGAACATATTTTTTCATAGAGAAAAGGTTGAGTGTAAGGAAGAGAAAACAAAATAAATCTAGAGAGAGACCCTTTGGCTAACAATTTGAAAGTGGAGTTTCTGAGGTAAATTGGTTTTTTGCTTTTGGATCACACATTTGAGGCAAACTAGTGTTTGGTAGGCCCCAACTGGATTTTAATGGAGTTTCATATTGCAATAGGAGACAAAATAATGATTTGTTTTCAAAGGGATTCAAATGAAATCAGTATCGAAAACTTTATCTGTGGAATTATAGATGAAAAAACCAAAAGCAATAGCAATTAGAATTGAGAGCTCACCTTATCAACCCCGTCTCTGTCCATAGTGTCTGCAAAACCTTTGATCAATGAGTTGAAAACAACAAGATTGGGATGCATCCCAGCATCTTTCATCATATAAACAAATCTCATAGCCTCCCTTAGTTTACCTTCCTTGCAATATCCACTAATAATGATTCCATATGTTCTCTCATTAGGTTGCAGACCATTAATTTTCATTTCTATAATCATCTCTTCAGCTCGATCTGTTTCTCCATTTTGAACATGAGCTGTTGCTATGGTGTTGTAAGTAACAACATCTGGTTTCATTCCTAAAGCTACCATCTTATTCACCACATTCCATGCTTCTGTAATGTTCTTCTTCTTACACCATGCTCTCACAAGGACATTATAGGTTCTGAGATTGGGTTTTGTACTTCCTTCTTGAGACATCATATCCAGCAGTTTAAGAGATTCTTCAGGTATACCAGCAATACCATACCCTTTGATCAATGTGTTATAGGTGCTCGTAGTGGGTTTAATTCCACTTTCCTTCATCTTCTCAAAGGTATCCATGGCTTCCTGTACATTCCCAGCTTCAGAGAAAGCATTAATAACTGCATTAAAAAATATCGAGTCCGGTTTCATTCCATTTTCTTCCACTTTTGATGTAACTAAATGTATGGACTTGAAGTGCTTCTGGATGGTTAAGGCAGCCAAAAGAGTTGTATACGTTACGAGCGAAGGTCTGTGCCCTTCTTCAATCAAATTGTCGAAAACTGAATTAGCTTCCTGCGGTTTCCCTTTTTCTATCAGAATGTTCATTAGCTTTGTTTTTGAGCGCACAATATGACAACTCTCTTTAGTTGTGCAGTGATCACAGCAATATTGAATCCAGGTATCTCTAGATGTTGAAATTGGATTTTTCTGGTTCATATTATGTGGATGATTCTCCTGGATAAAATAATAAGAATAACAATTATAATTATTTTGAACACACTTCTATATTATCCAAGGTTGGATCAACAAAAAAAAAAAAGTAACCATGTCAAACCGTGATATCTAGTTTGTTTTGTGCAAAAGAGAAGAGAAAACAATCATTTTCTACCCAGTTAAATGCCAGGGTTTAATATTCTTAATCTTCACACTATTATATATGACATGAACTGACAAGGACCTGAATTAGTAGGAGAAGATATATATTATTATATTTTAGGCTTTTAGCTCATCAACATCAGTACTCAGTCATGAAACAAGAACAGTAGCGCAACTACAAAAACTATTCCAAACAGACGAAGCAGTATCTTCTTAACTGAAAAATAATAAACCATCCTCAATACCCCTAATCCAAAATGTAATAAACCATCCTCAATACCCCTAATTCATTACTGAATCAGACACTTCTCCCTCTACTTGAAATGAAAGAAGCGTCAATACCACAAGCTAAACTAGAACAGAACTCAGAAGGCAGACAGCATGACGGGTAGGATACTCATAATCAAAGGAAGTGGATATCAAGACCAGACGCAGTAACTGAGGTGGAACAAGGTATAGATAATTACCTTCAGTGGCAATGGCTGAACCCATCCTTTTTTGAGAGTAGTAGTTGCTTGATGTTTACTGGTACTTCTTGAAAAACCCTTTTCTTTACTTGCTTCTCCCATCTGACTACCGTCACTTTGAATCTGTAAACTTCAATTATGAGAAGATAACTTTCTGCAACGACTATAAGTATTTCATTCGTCACACTCCTTCACTTAAGCACCTCTGAAATATAAATGCAACAGGCAAAGCAACACTATAAGCATAAACTCAAAGTAATCGCACACAGACTGGTAGGGAAATTTATCATCTATCCATACTAAGTTTCAAACAAGTTAGGGCTCGACCAACTAGATTCTCCCTGAAGTTTCAGAAAAGTGATTTGAAGCAGATTAATAGCCAGGATTCCAATCAGCCAAATTAGGTATTAAAAAATGAACAATATCGAAGTTCGCAAGAGGAACAAAAAAAACAAAGTTCCGAGCAAGCGTAGAAGAGGTACGTAGAGCACTTCTGAATCTCTGATTATGGAGTAACTGAGCAATGACAGAGACAAGTGAGTAGAGATTGTTACCTCTTCGACTGAGCTTGAACATTCAGGAAATGGAGGGTAGAGAGAGAGAGAGAGAGAGAGAGGTTGTCTGGAGAGATGATAGAGCAGGATGGAGAGATGATAGAGCAGGAGTCAGGAGTCCTCCAATGGGAAAACGATCGTATATTATCCATTTCAGAGACTGAAAAGACAAATAAATTGAGATAGGGGTAAGGGGAGGAGAACGAGAAAAAAAGTGAGGCTCGAATTTATTTTTTTTTATTTTATTATTTTATTTTATTTTAATACCGGAAAGTTGTACACGCGCCTTCAACGACGATAATATAGGGCTTGAGCTATTTTGTAGAGTTCGTATTTTTCAAAATTTACGTACTAATAAAAAATAATACATATCAAATATCAAATCATTTAATATTATTATATAATAAAATCGGTATATCGTATATTCCAAGACCCAATTGATATCTTAAGAAACGTGTTTAATTTGGAAGAGTTACTTGAGTGATTGGATGAGACAAAGTAACTATTGGAATTCGGAAAGCCATGCAACCAAGAAGAGATTTGCATGTATTAAAATTATATTATTTTTATTTTCTTTTTTGAGATTTGCATGGACCTACAAAGTTTGTAAATAGCACTTTTTTTTTTAAGTTATTGAGTTTGTTATTTTGAAGTAACATCTTGATTTTGTGTAGGGAGGTCGATAAGGAAATCCTTATTGTTGTATTGAGTTGTGTCCTAAACAAAGTCAGTAGCATGATCATTGTCAATTACAATGTTTTGAAGAGGAATATGAATCCTCCTCAAAGACAACATTCGTTCTCCCTCCTCAAATTCGACATCCTCAAGAAATCTCACATTTTCCGTCTCGAAAAAGAACTTAGTTGAGTGATCATAAAATTTAAAACCCCTCGACCGTTCAAGTACTCAACAAAATAACAACTATTTGTTCTTGAGTCCGGTTTCCTTTCATGTGGCCGATAAGGCTTTGCCTCAACTGGACAACTCCAAATATATTAGTGCTTGATGCTAGACTTTTTTCCTAACCATAGTTCTGTTGAGCATGGTTCCCTAAAAGCATGTAATAAGTACAATTTTATGAAATTAATAAAAGTGACATTTTTCTATATAATTATTTGAATATATTATTATTGAATAATGTGTATAAATAATAGAAAATTCCAAATTCATATATGTAACTATAATCTTATATTAGTACGAGAGGATTGAAATTATAGATAATGAATTAAATTATCTGCAAGATATTAAAGTATAGAATCTTTAATTAATGGTTGCTAGTACGGTCCACAAATATTATGAATGCAAGTGATCTAGATCCGGATCACTGATGTAGATAGACATCTTAGTGGAGGTGCCTTATATCATTGGATTATATAAGACTCGACCCGATATGAATTAATTCTTTAATCAACATACCGTTTGCCATAAATGATTTTATTAATATCAGTAAATGATCATATGTATATTAATCTAAATCCTGAGTAGTCATGAACTCATGTTTATGTCAACTGGATCTTTTGATTCACTCGTCACGATTTGTTTGTAAAACAGGCTATAAGATTTTTGTTTTGGAGATTCATTGAGATAAGTGGCTGGGAACATGATTTATAGATATGGAATCCAAACCTTCTTTATAGAAGATTGTATATTGATTCCCTTAAGGATTAATTCTAGAACTGAATGGTTTTGAGCTTAAATTTATAATTAAATTATAAATTGACCATTCACTAGTGGATTAATAGTACATACAGATAATTAGAGGGGTAAAATGGTAATTTTGACCAGCTCTAGTTATGAATCAATTATTGGAAGATTGAATTACATGTAAAGATAATGTCAATGGACTACTAAAGATTGCTTAGTAATTTGTTATGTAATTACAAGAGTTCAATTTCATATTTTTTGTAGAATAATATTAGGATTAATAAATAAGATTTATTAAATTAAATAGTTTAATTAATGATATAATTTATTGAAGCTTGGAATTATAAGTCCATGGTTCCCCAGTCGCCTCTATAAAACATTGTATAGGGTAAGAGTAACAAATGTTGAAAAATATTTATTTGCAAAGAAAATAGTTTTTTGGGGCAAATATGTAATTATGAGATAATTAATATTAATTAGTTAATTAAAGAATTAATTAATTAAAAGATGTATTTGAATAGTGAATTTCAAAATTCACTTTAATTAAATAATAATATATTTAATTTGGAATTGAATATGTTATATAATATTAAATTGATATGAGATATTAATTTAATATTAAGATTAGGCAAGTTAAATTTAAATTAGTTTGAAACACTAATTTAAAATTTAAATAAAATATGATTTGGTTTAAAATAGATAAGATTATATTTTAAATTAGATTTGAATTAGATTTGAAAAAATTTAACAAAATAAAATAAAGAGATAACACAGTCACAATATGACATGTGTCATAGGTTTATTATTGTGCTTGCACAATGATAGTGGCCGGCCATAGGGATAGAAAAGTGGTCATGACAATTTTGTAATTATATTATAAGTTTCCTATTATCTCATTATTTTTTTATTTGACATTATTTTTGGATTATTTAATTAAAATTAATTTAAAAGAGTTTTTAAATTAGAAAATAGTATTGAATGGAAGCTCTAATTGAATTATATAGATACATCATATTTTTATTATGAGAGGTTGCCTAAAAAAACAAAACTTAGTAATCTCTACGTGTTCATACACGCCATAGTGTGTTAAAGATAGACTTGAAAGATCGTGGTGTGAGTCTCAAAGATCGATCTACATAAGCTAAGGTATGAATTCTTCATCTAGTGTATGAGATTAATCTATATATATCTAAAAGAGAATTAAAAGTTTTTAGAATTTTTTTGTTATTTACTAAGACCAACAATCGTTTTCGATGTGAATTTTAAACCCGTTTTCCAATAAGTTGATGAAGGGTTTCAACTACCACTTTACTAGGTACTATGTTCAGTATGTATGTTGTAGTCTTAAGTGTCTCTCTCTAGGTGATTCTGGTAAGGAAAAATGATTAATCATACTTCTTACCAAGTCCTTAAGCGTCTTGTTTCGTCTCTCAGCAACAACATTCATACTAGGTTGCCTTGACATTATATATTGCAGAATGATTATGTATTCCTCCAAGAATTTGACAAAAGGTCATAGACATTGTTCACCTGATCTATCATATTTGCCATAGTATTCACCACCAGACAACTTTAATCTTATTAGCTAGTTGATTTTCAACTTCGGCTTTGAAGGCCTTAAAAAAGTCTAAGGATTATCATGAATTAAGTATAAGTACCTAAAATGAGAATAATCATCTATAAAAGTAATAAAATATTGTTGGTCATTCCAAGAAGCCGTAGGGAATAGATCGCATATATCAATCAGTGGTATTAATTATAAAACACTAGAACTTCTTTCAGCACTTAACTTCCTAATGTTATTTGTTTTCCTTTAATACAGTCAACACATATATCATGGTCTGTGAAATTAAGGGGTTGAAGTATTCTATCTAACATAAGTTTCTCAATTCTCATTTTGGAGATGTGACCTAAATTCTTATGCCACAAGGTAGTGTAATTCTCATTTGTTAATTTGCATCTTGTACCTCTTGAAGTTATTTGCAAAGTTTCATTAAATGAAACAATGGTATTCAATATATATAATTTATCAATTAATAAGTCATACGCAACAAGAGTAGAATTAAAAAAATATTAAATTTATTATTTTCAAATGAACAAGTAACCATATTTGTCCAAAACAGAAATGGAAACCAA
This sequence comes from Coriaria nepalensis, assembly GCA_027186245.1. NCBI lineage: Eukaryota > Viridiplantae > Streptophyta > Magnoliopsida > Cucurbitales > Coriariaceae > Coriaria > Coriaria nepalensis. The sequence continues at coordinate 3,605,150 of CP114500.1, read as the reverse complement.
ATTTCGCCTAAATGATGGTACTGCATAAGTCTCTCTTAATTCAATATAATGACTAGTCTAAAAAGATAATCTAGAAATTCCAATGGCTTCAACATAATTGCTTTGGCATCGCCCAATGGTACTACATGAATCTTTCAACATCACTTGACGGTCGGCTCTACAAGCAATCCTGCATGAACACACTCGTATGAGTAGAAGCACCAGAATCTACCCATAAAACTATTACTAGGTATAGAAGTTAAATTAATATATATCATAACGAATTAAAGTAAGAATTATACATTCCTTTACACACCATGTAACCTACTTTGAATAATCTTTCTTCAAATGCCCAAGTTTCTTGCTAAAGAAGTAGGTAAGTTTCTGATTCTGATTCTTTTATTATTTCTTGGGTTGTGATGTTTTGGCTGCAACTTCTTTATCCTTATTTCTTTTTTGTTTATTGTCCCTTGAGATAGTTGCAACATGAACACTTTCAACCGTCTTATCTCGCTTAAATCTATCATTTTCTTGCACACAGTGAGAAATGAGCTCATTGAAAGTCCATTTATCATTTTGAGTATTGTAACTCACTGTAAACCGATCGCATTGTCCAGGATGAGAAATCAAAACTAAATGCACGAGCAAATCATCAGATAACTCTAACTTTAGTATGTTTAGTTTCGAAGCGATATTAGACATCTCCATGATATACTACTCCCTTATGTTTCATTTTCCTTTATATCTCACATGGACAAGGTCAGTTAAAAGCTTGCTTGTTTCAGCCTTGTCATTCTTAACAAAATATTTTTCAATTTTTTTGAAAGAAACCTTTAGCAGTTACCTTATTGGCCATACCGCCCCAAGATGCTTCTGAAATGCTACGATTTAACATCATTAGCCTAAGGCGATTAGAACGATCTCACTTCTCAAAGTTCCCTTTTTCCTCGGTGAAACTTATCTCCGTAAGAGGAGTATGTTGTTCATTTTTTAAGGCATAGTCTAAATCCATTCAGTCGAGAATCAACAGAACATTCTCTTTCTAACTCTTAAAGTTTGTGTCGTTAAGCATAAGGATTGAGTTCATATTGGTAGTAACATTAGTAGCATTAGCAATAATTGACAAATTTGAGAATAAATAAATAATATAAGCTTATTAATAAAATTTATGTCAAAACAAAATAAACATATAAATGCAAAGCATAAATTTTCATACAATTGTAGTGGTGGACCTATTTAACAAGATACATAACACAACATTGATGTTTAATATTTAGACAGAAAGATCAACTTGCAAGTGGTACTCTCTATGTAGAAATCAAATGTTGATAATAAATTCGGTCAAACAACAACCTTCCTTTGGATCGGTATGTTATCCACAAGGAAACTTTATAATCATCACTATTCTGCATGTATGTTTACTATTTAGCCAATCAATGTCATTTCTTTGGGCTGATTATTAATCACCTACAAGTCTTATTATCTCAAAATAAATAGATCTACATAAAATATGTTACTTTGGTAACATTTTGCTTTAATTAATTGATTTTAAAATAAAAACATAAACATAATAAATTTTAAATTTTAAATCTATGAAATTTTAAAATTTTAAATTTATTCTACCTGAATGGCGCTGTGACGCTAATAGATTATTTAAATTTATTTCTTATGCGAAAAATCTCAAAAAGAACTTAAAATCGAGATTTTTTACTTTTCTTAACTCAAATAAAATATACTCAAAACTGAATATATATATATAAACAAAAATAATATGAAGAATCCAAATATTATAATCCAATATAATCATCAAATATATATATATATATATATGTATATGCTGTTATTTATTTATTATATATAACTCCTACGAGAATAAGTCCCTATCACACATAAACCTTAATTTACTTTATTTCTTTTTTCTTTCCGTTGATTTTACAATGTTTGGGGCAAAAGGAAAAATGGGTTCTCCCCAAAATTGGATGAGTGACAAAATAGAATCTTGATACAAAGTTATATGCATGTAAAAAAAAAAATTGTATTAAGATTTGACAAAAACATAAGTTCAATTAAAATTTTCATAAATCAAAATGAAGATACTGAGTTCAAGATCAATCGGAGACGAGTGGCTAGACGAGCTTTTTCGGGTTAGGATTTGCCGGCCCGATTGGACATTTATGGTAAGCATTTTCTTATGAGATAGATTGAAAAATAAAGGAATCTTTTTGATAGAGATGTTTTATATATGTAAATGCGTATAGGTACGAAGGATTGAATTGGTTCATAAGGTCAAGGCGAAATATGAGACCAAACTCTTTATGTTTTGTTCCAACCAAAGTAGCACTTGACGGTATCCTTTTCGGGCCATTTGATCTGCTCGTGTTCTTCACATACATGGGTTTCTTTACCTGAAAGAGTATTCCTCAAATCAAGGAAGATGTGAAGAAGGATTTTCTGCCGGCATTAATTCTAGAGGGAGGAATATTCCTCAAATCAGGGAAGAGTATTCCTTAAAATTAATTTTAACACCCAAAAGGGTAATTGGTAAAATAAAAAAAATTTAAAAAATTAATATAAGAAATAACCAAAATTATATTTTGATTGTTGAATAAAATTGGGATCGAGATTTGAAACACGTAATAGATACGTTTTAAAAAAAATATATATGATATTTTCACCTTCCCAGATTGCTTTATAGGTTACTGTGAAAATAGTTTTCAAGATATGATAAGTTTTTACAAAATCTCACAAATAACAGTGATATTTTGTTATAGAATATGCTCGGTTTCTGATAGGAAGAAAAATTAGGTAGAAGAAAATTATTTCTTCTCTATATGTTTCTCATATTATTTATAGACAAATTTTGGCACATGTTCGTGTAATAGTCACACTTTTTCGTTAAAACAGTTAAATGGTCATATATTTGAATTTCAGGAATTCAAACTCTAACGATAACTAACCATTTTAAGTGTCAACCGTTTATATAATACGATAAAATTAAGTCGGTCAACTACTGCCAAGTGCACCTAATAAGCGCCAAAAGCGCCTCATGCCCCGCGTGCGTGTGCGAGTGTGAGTCTCGATCAAATCCCAATTCTTATTTATTATTACAAATATTTACCATTTGCAATCACTTATAAATACTTTGAAAAATTTATCCATTTCCAATGTAGGATGCATATAATTACATTTATTAAGTATTTTTTAAATTTTAAGCTTTTAATCAATTTTATTTTAGCGAAAGGAAAAAATCCAACCTATAATAAAAAATTAAAATAACACAAAAACAAAAACCCTACGTAATTAAGTATTCGTATTAAGAATGTATAGCATGATATAGTTTATAAATTAATTAATAATAAATTTATTTCTTAGGAATGGACCCCACTTGACCAGTCACAATTTCTACTTAAAATAATAATAATAATAATATTTTTGCGCCCTAACTTTCTTCGTTTCAGTTGAACACTTAAAACGGAAGACACAGAATACAGTGGGAGAAAGAAACCCTACACAGACTCCCCCTCTTGGCTATTAGTCCTTCCTCTACGACCAGCCTCCCTCTCAATACACTCAAGCTTTTACTGCACAGATAATGGAGGCGCCCTCTCTAGACGAAGAGACCTCGAAGAAAGTTCTTCGTCAGGTCATAAATTCATTCATGATATTTGCTTTCTTTTTTCCGATTGTGATTTCTCCGTTCGATTTGATTGCGATCGTTTTTCCTTTCACCTCCCTTGAATTTTGTTTCGATAAACGATTTTTGTTCTTACAGGTTGAGTTCTACTTCGGCGATAGTAATCTTCCTAGAGATAACTTTTTGAAGAAATCCATCACTGAAAGCGCAGATGGAAGTATCCTTACTCTCTAGTTGTCATTTCTCTTTAAAGCTTTCCATATTTATGTCCGGTTTTCCTTAATTAGGTTTCAGAAAATAGTAGATTTTGGTGTGGGAAGAATGTGATATTCCTCTTTTACAAACTATATCGAGCTACATCATTTCGGTTTTTGGTGTATGAAGTTGATTTATTGATTTTCTTTTTGTCTTTGTTCTTAACTTTGTTAAAAGTGGTTAGCTTGGCTTTAATATGTTCGTTTACTCGGATGCGAAACCATCTGAATTTGGGAGATGTGAAGCCTGATGAAGTCCCTGAGTCTACTGTAAAGGCAGTTGCTGATACGCTCAGGAAGTCTACTTCTGTCAAGGTTTCGGAAGATGGTTAGTTTTATAGTCTGTTATTCTTCTTATGATATCACTAATTTGATCTCTGTTATGCAGGAAAAAAAATGAAGAAGAAACTGACATCTGAAAAACTGAAATATGTTAAAAGAGAAAACTTTATCAAATATGATGATTTCTATTGAACTGAAGCGATTTTAGTTGCCATCTACAGTTGATTATCGATGATTTTATTATCTTATTTTTATTTTTCTTGGGCTCAATGTGGTTTAGGTCTTAAGGTTGGTAGGATCGCTGAACTCTCAAAGCCAGATGAGTTAATAGAGCAGTTGGACATAAGAACAGTAGCTGCTTCACCATTTGAGTATGCTGTGAAGCGTGAAGATGTGGAGTCTTTCTTTGGTCAAGTTGCCAAGGTATTGATGCACTGTTATAATATGTATGTCCATAGGATACTTAGGACACTAGACCACTGAACGCCCTATTTATATTGTTCACAGTGTGTTCTTATATTTGATGGACCTTTCTCACTGAGACAAAAAGATTTGGAAAGAGTTCAATAAAATTTGATTAAATCATTATATGTTTTCAGGTTAGTAGTGTGAGGCTCCCTCGTCATGTTGCCGATAAAAGGTTCTTTTGTGGCACTGCTCTGGTTGAGTTTTCAACAGAAGAAGATGCTGAAATGGTAATAAACAAAACTTTGTGTTATGCGGGTGTTGAACTAGAGATAAAATCCAAGTAAGTGGCTTGCTCGGTTTTTTATTTTATTTATAAAATTGATGATATATTTGTCTACGAATAAAATTGTTTGTGGTTCTTTGTATGCGAGTATCTGTACTATATTCCAACTATCAATGTAAACCCACCTTTTAATATTATAATTCCAATATAGAAAGGATTTTGATGAAGAAAGGGCAGAAGAGACTGATAGATTGGAAAACTCTCGTTCTTTGATGAATTCAGCTTATAAAGATAACTCAGGTTCAGAAGTCAAGTAAGCATCTAACAACTCTGAAAGTATCTGGGCTTCCTTGGTCTACCCTCTCTTGTCCGGTATCTTTTTGACCTTATTATACTAATGATGTTTGCAGCTACCCGAAGGGCTTAATTGTTGCTTTTACATTAAAAAGCACATCAGCTGAAGCTCATGAGCCGGCTGCTGAAAGTGATGATACAGTCAAAACTGAAGATGGAAACCCCAAGGAGAATATCGCAGAGACAAAAGAAAAGGTTGATGTCAAAAATGGTGTGGAGAGTCTAGGAAAGGAAAATGAAGGTGAAGAGCAGACCCTTAAAGGCCCCACTGAAGAAGGTGGGAGGACTGAAGAAAAACCCACAGCTGCTTTCTTCAAAGATAACATGAATGTAGTTATGCGCGAAGATCTGAAGAGTATCTTTCAGAAGTTTGGCTCTGTCAAGGTAAAATCAACTACCTTCTCCTTTCTGATGGATTCATGCCTTATGGCTTGTTATGTGATGATTTCAGTCTAGGTTTGAACCTCGCTATCTTCATTACCCGAATTATCTTCTCCAATCATCTCCATCATTATTTTCTGAGATTAGGATTTTCTCAAAGATATTCATTCTGACATTACTAGACCTTTTCTTTTCCCTCCTGGTGAAGTACATTGACTTCAAGATGGGAGAAAATTCAGGTTTCATCAGGTTCGATGAACCTGATGCTGCTCAGAAAGCCCGTGCTGCTGCAGTGCTTGCAGAAAAAGGTGGCCTGGATGTTAAGAATTACATCGCTATCTTAGAACCAGTCACAGGTAAGAAGAAAAACCTAAGTTTACCTGGTCAATATTAACCTTGACATAAAGAGAGACAAACTATTATTGCTATGCTGTTAGGTGAGGCTGAAAAGGAGTATTGGGGCCTACTCCGTGGTAATCAGGAAAAACGCCGTGACAGTTTCGGAAACCGAGGAAGGTTGGTTCTAGTTCAAAAATACTTAATGCTACTTCTTCCAGATTATCATTTCTTGCTTGAACCTCTCCCTTTACACAATGCTTGTATAATCCCCCCCTAATATAATTATTATAATATTTTGTTTACACATGTAGGGGTGGAAAATTCAACAGGGGTGGGAAACATGGCCGTTCTAGAGATAATGACAACTTCTCTACTCGTCAAAATAAAACTCAGAAAGTTGGAGCTGCATAACGAGGCCAAGAACAAACCCAGATTGAGATCGGCTTAACTATTAATTTTGTTGGAATATGTTTGAAATTTTCATGGAACCAATCAATCAGCTGTAAACTTGTTACTATCTAACTTTGTTCGTTTCACTTTCTAGCACCCTGTTTTAGTTAAATCCGAACTTCATTTGTATTACCTGCTTCAAAACTTCGAATAGCTTTAAAAGAGACCTTATTATATATATGCATTACGTATACGTGATTCCGATATTGACATTGGTGGTTGTGAAATCCTCTTTGTATACTACCAAACAGTTATCCAGTATCTTTTATATTACTGGATTTGGTTCGGTTAAACGCATATGAAATTTGTATAAAAATGCTAGTAAATGAATGAATCATATATGTTTGTATGTTGGGTCAAAATATGGTTGTTAAGAGGAAAAAGTGGGTGTGGAACTGTGGATGGGTAGTTGGCAAATTGACTTGGATTAATTAAATTATTAAATTATTTAATTGAGAATATAAATTAATGAAATAAAGTAGTTACTTTATACGATAAAAAGTAAGATATAATAAAGAGGTATTATTGTGGCAGTAAATAATATTAATAAGAGATGGAAAATTGATGCACGTAAAGTATATATTCATTCATTTGTGAATTTGAATTTTCTGGTAAATAGTTTTTTTTGCGGAAAAAATATGATGTGCTAAAAGAGAAAGACGGAAAGAAAAAGATAAAAAAGAGTGACGAAAAATTATTATGAAGCCGTTAGTTAAACTTTGAATTTTTTTTGGGGGGCCCTGTTATGCCGAAATCTTGACCGTCCAGTCGTTCGAACCGGTCGAACCGGTTTCGATTTTCTTCTATAGGGTTTGAATCTGAGAACTCCGCCCCTTTATTTTTGAATACACGGCTTGGGACCGTTGCACTCTCTCTCTCTCGCGATGAACCCTCTTTGATTGCATTTCCAGATCTCTCTTTCTCTCTCTCTCTCTTTCTATTCTTCAGGCATCTTCGTTTCGATCTGGGAAAGTGCGGAGGAATTGATCGAGCGTTGGAGTTTCTGTATCTTTGGCTTATCTGCGTTTCGACATCAGTAGCTGAGTACGGTAATCTCCTTTTGTTAGGCTTTTCTTTTGTTTTTTACGAATTTCAAATTTGAATTTCTTAACATCTACCAGTCAGACTTAATTGAAGCATTTTTAAGTGAGGATCTTTTTTTTTTTTTTCTTTCCCTTCATTGGGACTAATTTCTTAACGAATTTGAAATTTTGGCGAGTTCGTTTCTGTAGTTTTGAATTTGTAACGATTAGGGTGAATTTCCGATTGTTTTATTAGGTGATTGATTTTCTGGCTATATTTCAAATTTGCTCCTTGTTGGTTGTCAATATGAACTTGTTTTTTTTCTGTTCAATCCCGGATCAAGTCCTCTGGTTGAACAATGTTTTCTAAATTAGGAACTCCTAAGCTTGAATTTTTTAGATTGGTTTCCAAATTGACGTTGCTCCTTTATTATTCTCAGGACCAGTAAATTGGCCAATAGTCGTCTGGGACTGAGTGTAGGGAATATGACTCGTGATTGTTGATTTTAAAATTTCAAGGGCCTTCTTTTTTTTTTTTTGTGCCCCTTCTCCTGAATGTTGACTTTATTGGCTTCTCCTGGGAGCCTTTTTAAGATATATGGTTTAATTACTCAAGCACATACTATTTTTTTATTCTATGTGCATTTATATACTAGTCATCTTACTATGGCTATTATTGTATTTGATTATATCCTTCTTCGCTTGTTTTCTTACCAGCATGTTGGATTTGTCAAATGAACCGATAGCTTCTTCCACTTCTTAGGAATTGTATAATGATTTGGGAAACAAAAACTGGAGAGAATCACGGTCGAGTGGGAATCGGGGTATGCAGCTTTACCTGTCTCTCAAGAAGTAATGGAAGGTGATCAAACAATCTCAACTCCTTCAGATGGGCTTGGTGACTTTATACAGAAAAAACGAGCTCTACATGGGTAATTTCTTGAAAACAGCTATTTGTATTTCATCTCATAATTAGCTGTTGCATCCTCTTTTTTAAGTTTGTATTTAAGCATCTAGTTTAAAACCTATTTATATTCTATGCTTGTATATATGACTTTGGTAGGAGGACTACGGGGCCGGCGAGGCGTTCTACGAAAGGGCAGTGGACTCTCGAAGAGGTAAATGTCTATTAGCTCTCTATTCTTTTAGTTGACTTTCTTACTCTCGAAGAGGTAAATGTCTATTAGCTCTCTATTCTTTTAGTTGACTTTCTTAATGAGCAATGGACTCCAAGTCTTCATTTGGATATATGTGCATGATGGATTTCTTTTTCTGTGCTGCACAGGATGAGGTTCTAAGGAGAGCAGTGCAGCGTTTCAAAGGGAAGAACTGGAAGAAAATAGGTACTGCAACAGAGACTGACATATTTATATTCTGATCATAAATATCTGACCCCTTTTCCTTAAAAGAATCTTTTCCTTGTGCATATATTGCACCTTTTTCATAATCCTTTGCCAACTTTTCCTGCTATGTTCAATTTTACAATGTCCTATATGCATTTCTAATGAAAAAAATGCCTTTTTGTAGCTGAGTGTTTCAAGGATCGGACTGATGTACAATGTCTACATAGGTGGCAGAAGGTGTTGAATCCAGAACTTGTCAAAGGTCCCTGGTCTAAGGAGGTGATTCCCTAAATAATAATTAACCATCAGTTTTGTGCCAATTTTCTCTAGTGATTGTCCAGTTTTTGTCTAATTTATAGTTTATTATATATTTGTCTCATGAGTAAGTTTTTACATTCATAATAGGAGGATGAAGCGATAATTGAATTGGTTCACAAGTTTGGGCCAAAAAAGTGGTCCACTATCGCACAACACTTACCTGGACGTATTGGTAAGCAATGTAGAGAAAGGTACGATTAAAGAACTCTTTCTGGATGATTTGATGTCTATTTTTTCTCTCTCTTGTTTTTTAACCCCCCCCCCCCCTTTTTTTCTGCATACCATCATTTCTTGACAAAAGAAGATTTCTATTATTCCTTTAATTAAATACTCTGATCACTATAGATGATTTTACTTATTATCTATGTACTTATGTTTTCATCTTTATTCTATATTTTCTAACATTAACTGAAACTAATATTAGGTGGCACAATCATCTTAATCCTTCTATAAACAAAGAGGCATGGACTCAGGAAGAGGAATTGGCTTTGATTCATGCTCATCAGATATATGGGAACAGATGGGCAGAGTTAACCAAGTTCTTGCCTGGGAGGTAAGTTCATCTGTTCAAAGTACAGAGTATATTATTTTCTAGCATTTCATTATAACATGAAGCATTTTGACATTGTGGTTCCTTGCTCTCTTTTATGCATGTTTCTTCTGGGATTTGTGTTGTGGTTGGTTACTGTAGTGTACCGTCTTTAGCTCTCTTTCTTTTTTGTCTGCTTTATTCATCTTCTCTATGGTTTTTTTATTGATGTGTTTTTATGGTCAACAGGACAGACAATGCGATAAAGAATCACTGGAACAGTTCTGTAAAGAAGAAATTGGATTCTTACTTGGCATCTGGACTGCTTGCCCAGTTCCAGGCCTTGCCTCATGCCATACAACCTAATCATCTCATGCTATCATCGTCAAGTGTTCAGTGCAGTGGGAATGATACTGGTATTAAATGTGCAGAAGCAGAGGAAGTTTCAGAATGCAGTCAAGATTCCACTGTTGTTGGTGGCTGTCCGGCTGCACCAGAGACTGTACTCTATACAAGAGAGAAATTCCAGTTGAATGAGGACTCTGGTGTTGGAAAGGAGCAAAGTTCCACTCCAGCATCTTGTTCAGGGCAATATTACCCTTCTTTTGAAGACATAACTATTTCTATACCTGAAGGATCTCATGAAGTGAATTGCACTATCAAAACTCAGGACCAAAATTTCTCTCTTGATTGTGGAACTTCTTCAAGCAGAGAGTACCAGTGTAATTTGCTAGACTTACGTAACATCTCCTCACTGGAATTAGGGCAGGGATCATCACAGTTTCAAGCGCATTGTTTAGGATCTAGTAAAAGTCATGAAGAAGTGGTGAATCTTGCCTATCAAACTTCTCCCATGGGAAATATGGCTATGGGTGTTGAGAGACCAGAGCATATGTTAATAACTGATGATGAATGCTGCAGGGTTCTATTCTTAGATACAATGAATGAAGGATGCTTTCCCTCTGGAAATTCTGAAAATGCCGCAGTTACATCTAACTTCTGTGAAAGGAAAAATCCGATACATTGCCAATCATCATGCATCCAGTCATCCGAAACTGGCAGAACCTTGGCCTTTCAATCATATTATCCTTCAAGATCTAATGAGAATTCTTTGGTGTTTGCTGGTGAAGTCAATCGGCTCTATGAAGCTCTAGAAGAAGAGTTTGCTACTAGAGCACAGGATGATTATATATATACCAATGACTCTGCGAACTCTCATTTTATTGATAGTATAGACAACATGGAAACAGAAGAGCAACTAGAGGTAAAGGATACATCCAAGTTAGTTTCAGTAGATAATTTTGGTTCAGGATCAGAAAATGCACAAACTCCCCGTCCTATGAATGAAAGGCCAAAAACAGAACAGCAGGATGCTGGATCACTTTGTTATGAGCCTCCTCGTTTTCCAAGCTTGGATATTCCATTTTTAAGTTGCGATCTTGTAGCACATGGAAGTGATATGCTACAAGAGTATAGTCCTCTTGGTATTCGCCAACTGATGATGTCTTCTCTGAACTGTCTAACTCCATTTAGGTCATGGGAATCTCCATCTCGTGATAATAGTCCAAACGGTGTACTGAAAAGTGCTGCTAAAACTTTTACCGGTACACCGTCCATCTTGAAGAAACGCCATCGTGAGTTGATGTCTCCACTTTCAGACAGGAGAATTGAAAAAAAGCTTGAGATTGATATGACAGCCAGTATAGCTCAAAATTTTTCACGTTTAGATATGTTTGGTGATAGAATCCCGATAAAAGTTCCAGAAGCTCCATTATTTAACCAGAAAAGAGATTCTAGTGCCTGCACTGAAGATAAAGAAAACATAGGACCTACATCTGAAGAATGGCAACAGAAGCAGACTAGCAATATTTATTTTTCAGATAACAAAATTTCAGAGAAAGATTCAGATGGCATTAGTTCCCATGACGACAGAAAGCAATTTGATGGTGATGTGAAGACAGAGGAGGTTGTGAAGACTAAGGGTGTCCTTGTTGAACATAACACAGATGATATGCTAGTACATGCTTGTAATCATGTTGTTGTTGGAGAAGATAGGGCAATGTGTCCAAGTGCTGTTACTCCAACAAAACAGTGTCTTAAAAGCCCAGAAGCAATGGTAGATCAAGATCTTCCTTCAAAACTTTCTTCCGGGAATCCATGTGCACCCATTAGCTCTCCAAGTGATTTCAGGAATAAGCAAGAAAGCCATCCTGCTGTGGCTGCGAGTGTACAACATGAGTCCTCCTCAGCTCCCCTTGGAACTATGAGTGAAAATGCAGTGCAGGGTTCCTCTGTAGAAACATTTACCATGTAAGATTCAGTCACTTTCCCTTCTATAATCTAATATATGTTACACGCCAGATGTATACAACGATTTTTTGTACCAGCTGCTTGGCAGAGTAAATTTTGATAATTGTTTCTTGCGCAATTTCGTTAGAGGACCAGGATAACTTGTTGAAGTTCTAGTATCATGCCTAATTTGGGTCCTTTGTTTCCATAAAATTATAGGGAAACTTTTTCCTCTTTTTAGGTCTATTGAGTCATTTTTTCTGGTGGTATTTTGTCTCCAGATTTGGCGAAACTCCATTCAAGAGAAGTATAGAATCCCCTTCAGCATGGAAGTCTCCATGGTTCCTCAATTCTTTCATCCCTGGTCCAAGGGTAGATACCGATATAACAGTCGAGGTACCAAAATAACCGCTATTATCATATTTGGTCAGGCTTTGATTTATTTATTTTAATGTGCCTTGGAATTTTTTTTTTTCTTTTATACAGGATATTGGATATTTTATTATGAGCCCAGGGGATAGAAGCTATGATGCAATTGGATTGATGAAACAGGTAAGTGAACATACTGCTGCTGCCTGTGCAAATGCCCAGCAGGTTTTAGGCAGTGAAACTCCAAACACTTTGTTGAAGTCAAGTCATAAGAAAATGGAAAGTTTAAACCGAGAAAACGGCCTTTCATCAAATACCCAACATGGGACCCGTTCCCATTTAGCTCCTTCTATATTGGTATAGACTGGCTCCTTTGTATTTTGCATGCATACTAACTATTTATACTGCAGGGAAATGTTGTATTTTTAACTTTGGTAATATATCTGTACAGACCGAGCGTAGGACTCTCGACTTCAGTGAATGTGGGACCCCTGGGAAGGGAACCGACAATGGGAAACCTACAACTGCCATGACCTTCTCAAGTCCCTCTTCTTATCTGCTGAAGGGATGCAGATGAGCATCTCCTCCTCCCTCTTCCTTCTAGTCCTATGTCAATAGCATCCAAGCTTTTTTGAAGAAAAGCTTTTGTTTTTTGTTTTTTCATTTATTTTTGTAATTCCATGCTGTTGTGATTTACTGCTTTTGTGGGTAAAAGATTGAACAAACTTCAAAATCTCTATTAATAGATAGAAGATTTATCTGCTGGACTTTCCGTTTATGATCCATCATTACACAAGTATCCTCCTACTCTACGAAGTTATCGTAAGGCCGAATTCGATAAGACACCATGCTAGTAACATATATGAACTCTTTACTTGTTAGTTTCATGTTACACCATAACAGTAACATATCATGCTCTTTACATATGATTAAGAGTCTAGCAGAAATGATCGGCTGAAGTCGGGAATATTGAAATTGTTGCCATTGGTTCTTCGTTCATTACCAAGAGCCCAGAAAACAATAGCAAGCACAATAACACTGACCTGCAAAAAACAGAAATGCTTGAATAATCAAATAGCTGACTCATCTGGCTGATAAGTCTATTTTAAGCTAAGACTATGAATTAAAACTGGATTTTATGGGTCCGAACTAGATTTCAAACTATGAACAGTTGTTTTATAAATCTTATATAGAATTTTTGGGTGAACCATGTCCCATTTTAGCCATAGACAAATATATTGAAAGATATCTACGGTATACTCAAGAATTTCTCACTCTTACAAATAACTTGTTAAATATATTGCATAGATTGAGAGTATGTAACTCAGCTTTTACCTGTGGTATCAAAATCACCATAACAATCATGCGACACAGATGTAAATGGAAGATGAAAAAATTCTTGAAATCTATGTAAGAATCATCTATGAACTCTATAATTTCCTGCCACAAGATTCCAAAAAAGAAACACAAAAAAGTTGAAGTCATAATATTTCATGCATGCGAATGAAAAAGTATATACATATATGTGTGTATATATATATATATGGTGGAGTAGGAGAAAGCATATTACATCCCACTCGATCTCGAAAAAGATGATGACAGTGGCAGCAACTTGAGAGAGAAGAAGAGTGCAGATGCAGACAATGTACTAGGAACGATTGAAGGATAAGAAAAAAATATATGCTGGAATCAATAGTTTTTGAGTAAACAACATCAGAAAATTGAAGAATTTTTATAACGTGAGTTACAGAGATCATAATTGTAAGAAAGGATACTATACAGAGAAGATAGTTGTTGACACAATTAGTAACTATTTGACCACACAGTGTGCTCAAGATCACACCTATCCCCACACCTAGACATATTATTACAAACCTGTTCAACAAAAACAAACAAAAGAAGCACTTGTTATAACAACAACAACAACAACAACAGCAACAGCAACAACAACAGCAACAACAACAAAAACAACAACAAAAAGTACCAAGGTCTAGGTAGATAGGTTGAAACGTTGATATGAGAGACTTCATGATCCCATTTCTTAAGAAGCCAAAGGGAGTAAATGATCATTCCAACACCACACAGTTCAAGTATGAGGCTTGATATTCTTATTGAGTTGTACAAGCATGGCCTGCTGAACCACCTCCCCATTTGATACTTCATCAACAAATAGCCTCCTCGCAAATCAACTGCTGAAACAAGTGAAGCAAAACAAAGTGAAGCTGAATCCACTCCATGGTTGGTATATGGCACGTGTTTTCATTGTGTTGCTGATAATAGAGGATAGAGAGAGAGAGAGGATAGAGAATGGGACGGTGGTGGTTTCATTTGTGGTACTGAAAGTGAGGTTTGGTGAATTGGGTTAAACAAAACTAACGTTCAAACTGTCAATACATGAGATCCTTCAATTTTACTAAACCATTTTCTCTCACTTTGGTCCAAAAATGACAAATGTGGAAACTAGATGGGATAAAAGAGAAAAAAAAAAAAACAAAAAAACAATTACGGACAGAACATCATGGGTAAAGTTCCAAACTGCACAAACTTATCTTTGGAATTTTTTTTTTTAATTTTTTTAATTTTTTTTCCTTCTTTTTCGAAGAGATTTTTTTGAATGGTTTTTTATAAAAAGGATAAATATAACTTAATAATAATTACTTATAATTATATTTTCTAATAATGAATATATTATTAGTTAGGTTAACATATTAAAAACATAAATTTTAAAAAAATAAGATCCATATATATATATTTTTTTTCAATTCACTTAGATTTTAAACTAATGACTTGTTTGATTGCTTTTAAAATGCTAGCCAATTCCTTTTCTAAAAAAAATTTCATATCCATCCCTTCTCTTCCGCCGGAACATAAAGAGTGATGAATCTAAGCCCGGAAGAAGGAAAGGAAAATGGCAACATTTTAAAAGCAACCAAACAAGTCCTTAGTTTACAACAACTACTTTAAATCAATACCTCTCATTACCATTTTTGAGTAAAAAAATAAAATAAAAATAAATAAATAAATAAATTGTGAAGATATCATTTCATTGCCAAAAAGTAGGGTGACAATGTTTGTATGTTCGATCCCCATTCCTTACTCAAATCTCAATGGCAAAATGGGAATTTAATTATTTAATTATTAATTAATTTTAATTTTTTAATCAGGGCAAGGCAACAACGCACTGTACAGGGAGACATCAACTAACTGCTTTCGCAGGTAGCAGCAGTTTGTCCTGCTGTCGTCCGCTACCATAATTTGTTCTGTTCCATCTCTCTCTCTCTCTCTCTCTCTCTCTGCATTCAAGGAGTTTAAAAGCTTCTCCAATTCTCCTCCTTCCTCAGATAGAAAAAAATGGCGTCCCTCCACTCACTCCCTAAACCCATCTACCAGAATCTCCCTTCACCTACAAATCTCTTCCATCACCCACTAAGTCAAAATCTTTCGTTCTCTAGCAGAGAAATCATGATCGCAAGATGTTCGACGATTTGTAAGCTCCATTTTTTAAATACTCTTTCTATAGCATAGACATAGATAGTGATTATACTATAAGGATAATTTTAGTAGTTTTATTGAGACCGACTCTGTGTGTTGTGTAGATTCTGAAAGTCAAACATCTGATTCTCTTCCTCTGCTCAGTTGCTCAGAGGTTTTTTTATTATTTAAATACTTTATCTCTTCTTCAAGTTTCATAATTTTCTTTCCTCCTCCCTATCCCTATGCTCGAGAATTTCATATTGCTTTCATGTGTTTTTTTTTTTTTTTTGCTTAAAAAGGTTTTAGAGAGGCTAAGATCAAACAGAGAAAACCAGAAAGGCAACCAGCAATACCTTGCTATGTATTCTAGCCTAATTGGTGGAATAACAAATGATCCAGCTGCCATGGTTATCCCCGTTGATGACCACATGGTTCATAGAGGCCACGGTGTTTTCGATACTGCTGCCATAGTCGATGGGTTTGTGATTATATGTTTTATTAATCTAATTCCAATCTCTGAAGATGATACTAATGACTGATTTTATATAATTTTATATAACACTATTGAATTTGTTACCTTTCTACCTCTTAGACATCTCTATGAGTTAGATCAACACCTCGATCGAATACTCAGATCTTCTTCCATGGCCAAAATTGCCCTTCCGTTCAATCGTGACACCATAAGAAGAATCCTCATCCAAACTGTAAGCGCTTCCAAGTGTACAGATGGATCTTTACGATACTGGCTCTCAGCGGGACCCGGTGATTTTCAACTCTCCCCATCCAACTGTCATCAACCGTCCCTTTACGCGGTTGTGATCCACGACAAATCGCCCTTCAATTCCAAGGGCATAAAGGTAATTACATCATCCGTTTCGATAAAGCCTCCGCAATTCGCAACCACGAAGAGCGTGAACTACCTTCCGAACGTTCTTTCGAAGATGGAAGCGGAAGAGAACGGGGCCTACGCTTCAATTTGGTTGGACAATGACGGGTTTGTTGCTGAGGGGCCGAACATGAATGTGGCATTTGTTACAAAACAAAAGGAGATCTTGATGCCTTCATTTGATAATATACTAAGCGGATGCACGGCTAAGAGAGTGTTGACTCTTTCGGAAAGATTGGTTCAGGAAGGTAAGGTAAGAGGAATAAGGGTGGGAAAAGTGAGTATAGAGGAGGGGAAAGATGCTGAGGAGATGATGCTTATTGGAAGCGGAGTTCTTGTTCGGTCTGTATTGCAATGGGACGATCGTGTCATTGGTCACGGTAATAATTTTTTTGATGATTGATTCTGGATATTGGAATATTTCATAGTATGCTTTGAAGTAGACATTGTTTATAATCTAATTTGTGGAGCACACTTATGCAGGGAAAGAGGGTGTGATTACTCAGGCTCTGTTAAATCTTATTATCAAGGATATGAAATCCGGCCCATCATCCGTTCGGATGCCTGTTCCTTATTAAGCTTCTGCTTTATATATAGACAACACAGGTTGTATTTTTCTCCATTTGCTCTCAAATAGCACAGAAACAAACCAACCGAGAAATACAATAGCTGGATCTCTTACGATCCTTGTTTCCGTTGCTAGCTTTTGTGAATGTTTGGAGTACTCTTGATCTATGGAATTGTAGAGAAAAAACTCTAATTTTTCTCTTCTTATTCAAGGTTCGAAATGGCTAGAATTTATAGGAGAAGTATAACAATATGGCTGCCATAGATCTCGATAATTCTAGGGATACAAAAGGACATAATAAAAGACCCGGAAGATAAAATGACAAAAATATGAAAAGACATAATTAAAGACAAACATAAACATAATTCCACACTCCCCTCGGGAATAGATGTCAATCATTCACAGCTTGGAAATCAACACTTAAAACTTTATTCTTGGAGGAGTTTTTGTTAGAATATCAGCCGCTTGAAGATGTGTAGGCATGTGACTCAAGTTTAATATTCCTTCTTCAACCTTGATGAAATCTCAGTTTAATTTCATATGTTTAGTCATATCGTGAGAATATGATTTTTAGCAAAACTTATTGCAACTATATTGTCACAAAACACTTTCATTGATTCTTTTATTCGAATTCTTAATTCATCAAGTGAACTTTTCAACTACGTCCTTTCACATATGCTTTGAGCTAAAGCCCTATACTCTACCTCGGTACTACTCCTTGCAACAATAGACTGCTTCTTGCTATACCATGTTATCAAAATTCCCCATACATAGGTGCAATAACCGGTGGTTGATCTTCGATATGGAATGGATACTCCCTAATCTGCATTTGAATGGATTTCAATCTCCTTATTTGTTCCCTTTCGAAAGAATATTTGTTGTTGGTTTTATGCGTGAATCCCAATTGAGGTGACCCAATTTCTATTGGAGTTGCTCTTGGACTGAACCATTTACCCCAACTCTCTCTATCGGCTTATGCCGACCCGTTTTACTACCCGTTTTACTACTCGTTTTACTACCCGGTTCGCTGATTATTATCCGGATATATTATCTCTCTCACTCACTATTGTGTACTTACGATTTAGGGTTTTGATTTCAATATGTGTTCTTGGCTACAATCATGATTTTGGTTAATCTTTGTGATTGATGTGGAGTTGCATTTTCTCCTAATTGAGTTTCCTTGGTGTGAATCGCGGTAGAAATATGATCTTATTGTAGTTCTTGTTTCTAGTTGATTGAGATTGTGTAATGCTTGTAATAGGTACTAACTCATCATAGAGTGATATATATGTGATTTTTCAGAGCTCAACGTTGATGTAGTATTTCTGGATAATTATTTGGAATACGAACCACAGGAAAAATCACTTGTGTTCTTTCTTTCTTCTCTATTATTTATTTTTCTTACAATTAAATTGGAATAATGGAAAATGAGTACAACTGTGATATCGGAGCATAGGTCGGCGTGTTTGTTCATAGATCCGATGTTTGGTTCATATGCTAGTATTATGCGCTAGATCTAGGGTTTCTATGAAACTGTTCTGGATCTTGAATATAGAGAACTTGATTTTCTGATTCACATCTAGATTAGGGTTTCTTCATATGAAATCTGAAAAACTATTTAGATCAGGGTTTGTGTGAATATTTTCATGCTTATCTACTTGAGATCAGAATATAAAACGAATCTTGACTATACATATCGTATGAATCCATGAAACAAATTTGACTGATCAAATTTAGTTGGAAAATAGATAGCTCTAATAGTATATATGATAATTTGGGGATGAGCTTCAAAAATAATGGTACTGACCAATCTATTAATGACACTGACCAATCTATTAATAACACTTCACAAGCTATGATACTTCCTCAATATCTTCCTAGTGAATATTATGTGGTTAGAAATTCTTTGAAATACACCTAATGTTCATCTAATTGTATCTTGTGTGAAGTCTAGGGAGTTAGACTTAAATGTAGCTAAGAGGTCAAATAACAATCTATTTATTAAGACTAAGTTTGAGAAGAAAGAAAATCCCACTGTAAAAACTGCTATAAAAAAGTTTAATAATAAGAAAAAGAGTAAAAAAAAAACATAGAAAGTGTTACTTTTGTCATAAACTTGGGCGCTTGAAGAAAAATTGTTATACTTTTAAGTTACAAAATAACTCAAATAATAAACAAGGAAATATAGTGCTAGGAGTGTCTGATCCTACTTGTTATTCTGAAGTGTTGAATATTTCAAAATACATAACTATAAATGAATGGATATTAGATTCAAGATATTCATTTTATATGATTCCAAACAAAAAATGGTTTCATGACTATATAGAGTAAAATGAGGGAATTGTGTTTATGCAAAATAATCACATGTGTTGGGTTCATGAGGTAGCATTGCCTTAAAACTTAATTCTAGTATTGTATTTAAGTTTTTTAAAGTAAGACATATTCCATAACTTAAAAGGAACGTTATTTCTCTAGGAACTCTAGATGAAATCAGTTGTTCTTATACTACTGTGAATGGATGCATTACTGTTTATAAACATGACAAACCTATTTTAAAAGGATTGAAAAAGAATGGTGTGTAGGTTTGTATGTTATTACTATGCAAGAAAATTCGATTCTACACTTGTATACGATAAACCTATTAGGATAAATTTTATACTTTTGTCTGATAAAACTGTTAGAATAGATTCTATACATGTATCTAAAAAGATTCTTAAGACATAATCTATACTTATGTTTGGGAAAACTGATAAAACTGATATATGGCATTTGATGTTGGGCCATATAAGCTAGAAAGGGTATAAATGTTCTTTATGAACAAATATTGTTAGGTAAAACTCCTCCTTCTACTAATTTCTATGAACATGTATTTTAGAGAAGTAACATAGAACAATTTTCATCAAGGCATTTATTTTGCAAAATCTTATCTTGAATATAATCATGTTGATTTTTGGGGTCCTGAAAGAATTTTATCTTATGGAAATAACAGGTTCTTTTTAGCTGTTATTAATAACTTTAGTAAGACAGTTTGAGTTTATTGGTTAAAGTTTAAAGATGAAACTTTAGCTAAGTTTAAAGTGTGGAAAAACTTAGTTGAAAATCAGATAAATAAGAGAGTAAAAACAACATATAATGGTCTAGAATTCTGCAATAATAATTTTGATGAATTCTTTAATGAATATGAGATAGAAAGACATAGGATAGTGGTTAAAACATCCCAACAAAATGATGTAACTGAAAGAATGAATAGAACCTTACTTGATATAGTTAGATATCTAATGTTAATATTTGGGTTGCCAAAGCCCTTTTTGGGGTGAGGCTCTTAAGACTACAACCTATCTAATAAATAAGAGGCCCTCTATAGTTCTATATTATAAATGTCATGAAGAAATCTGGAATAATAGAAAACCACATTTAAATTATTTAAAGGTTGTTGGGTGTGTTGCATACATGCATAAAACAAATGGTAAACTTGATCCTAGATCTCATAAGTGTGTGTTTCTAGGATATAAAGATTGTTAGGAATACATGCATATAAAATTTCATCTTAATGATAGCATAATTTCATAGCAAGATCGATCATACAACATTCATATATCGCATATATAATCTCTTTATAGAAAAGCACATTAAATCTTATGAATTTAAATTTTAAGTTTAGGTTAAAGGGTTACTTTAACTTGATGACCAAACCACTATAATTCCTCTTATAATCTGAATTGAAGGGAAGATTTAAGATGCCTAAGTGTTCATTCTCTAATTAGAATCTATACGATTCGTTCACTCAGTTAATTTTCTACCTTAGGATTTAATACATCAATCAAAAGGATGTAGAAAAGGGGATGGGAAAATCCTCTTCTTCTCTCTCACAATTTCAGCCAAGATGAGAAGATTTAGCTTAGGATTTTCGGCCACCCTACATTAGGTTTTCTTGTAGCATTAGGATTCCTTATGCTATTAGGTTTCCTTAAATTAATTAAGAAAACAAATGGGTCAAACCCATATATATTAATAATTTGATTCATGAAAATCTAATTAATAATCTAACATATTAACCATTTAATGTCTGATTATTAACATGAACCTTTAAGACCCTTTTATAATTAAATAAAAGTTCATTTGTAATTTATAATTAAATTAATGTTACCCTTAGTTGTGTTAGCAGGGCCGTATTACATCATATTTAATAAATAAATAATTATCAATTTTCCCTTATAATCAAACTATAAGTAAAATTACAATTTTATCCCTAAAATGGAAATGATCTGTTTTTCCTTTTTTCTCCGATGAATCTAAATTGAGTTACTATCAAATATTATATGCGCGACCGATTAGGTTTTAATCACACCAGTAGGAAAATTTCATAACACTTTATGATTTTATTTAATTCACAATTAAATTCATTTAATTTAAAATATATTTTAAATTAAATAGTTAACTTAATTATTTCATGATTAAATAATCTAAGCCTCCAAGTCAAGATTTACTTCTAGTAAAGTGTCAAGACTACCCAAAAGATGAGAAATATCATCTTCCAAAAAACCTATTATGACTACAGTATATTTACAATTAACGATCATTTTATCTTGACAATATCTCGACTCGTCCTAGGGCATGGTTAAATTATTAAACTCTAATAGACAAACCATATGAGCCATTATATTGTTAATGAATGTCGATAATGGATTTATATAAACTCTTCTCATACCATACTACTTTGCAAAGATTCCTTACTCAATAAAGTATATATTTCCAAATATGGAAGCGATAGATTCCCTCTTGATCAATCATAATCTTCATGTACACTATTTCGTACCCAATTGTTCAACCTATGTTCACTCTTGGTTAGGTCTAATTGGAATGACGTCAAAACATGAAACTCGACATATAAGGCACTATGGCGATCTCAAGTCTAAGGATCACATATAATATAGTCACCAAATAATTTTTATTAACAGTTAATATTAATTACTATTGAAAATTATCTAAGTATCACGTTTGGTACCCTTGTTTCTACTAAGCACCCACATAATCATCATGATGATCCATTAACATCAAAGTTCATGAGATTGGCCTCAATAAACATTTTTTGTGATGAACTATGTGATTATCTATTTGAATCATCAATATCTATTTTTGAGATCTTAATGTCAACGATCAGTTTGTGCCTTAAGCTTTAAGCAACTTGAGTCTCAATTAGCATGATCTTTATCATGGTCTCTAAAGCACATAATTTAAGGATTTCATTATTCAATAAAGTATACAACTCATAGGACTTATTTCCCTTAATACAAGAGTGATAGATTTTATCTTGATCATTCACAACATTCATGTACAATTTTTATACCCAACGGTTCATCTCGTTTTACTAACATGATGATCTCAGGTCTAAGAACTACATGCTAGATAATTTTCATTAACAGTTAATACTATTACCAGTAAGAATTATCTAAGTATCATGTTCGGTACTATTAGTCTCTAACTAACCACTCACATATTTATCATGATATTCTAATAACATCAATGGTCATGAGAATAATTATCCTAAACATTTTAGAAGATAATATATATGATAGTCTATCTGAATTATCAATGTTTTTCTTGATAATCCTATGACTATGAATAATTCATATCTTAGATTTTAAGTAGCTTGTATCTTAATTGACATGATCTTAAGATATTGGACTTTATCATAATATGTAATAAATAAACATATAATATTAATTCGAACATAATTAATAAACATGATAAATGAACTAATGTCTTTACTATTATTAAATGTTAAATAAAACAATAATATCGTTAATATATATTTGTAAGATTGTATCTCATAAAATGTATATTCATCAGGTATAACTCGATTGACTTGACAGACATATATTTTAGTTTTTTCTTTTTGTCACCCCATTCGGGTGAAGCGTGTCAACACAAGAGTTTTGATGTACTATCCCATGACTCCTTAGATATTTTCTACGTATGGAGTTAAAATATTCTTTAGCAATATCAGATCTAAACACCTCTATTTTTGTCTGAAATTATGTTTGGATCATGTTGTTGAAGTTCTTGATATAGTCTTAGCCTCTGATTTCTCTTTTATTTAAGTATATCTAAGTAATCCGAGTGTGGTCATCAACGAATGACACATACTACCTTGCTCATGAGATATTCTTAACTCTAGAGGGTCCTCATATATCATTGTGAATGACAACAAAACGCTAAAAAGGCATGTACCCTTGGATTTGATAGTTCTTTCACACATGTTTGGATAATTGACACTTCACATTGTGGAAACTCAATACTGGTATTATTGAATATTGAGGGAAACAAAATTTTCAAATAATGAAAAATTGGATGACCTAATCTAAAGTGCCACAACATGATTACACTATTATATTCTTGGATAAGGATGAATAAACCGGAAATGACTCAGTACTTGCCATCAGAGCTTGTTCTTTAGGATTATAAGGACCTTCATGTCGTTTGGTTTGACCAATGCCCCAGCTGCTTTCATAGATTTAATGAATCCGGTATTTAAAGAATATCTACACAAATTTTTTGTTGTCTTTATAGAAGATATTCTTATATACTCAAAATCTGAAAAGGAATATGTGAAGCATTTAAAGGTGATTTTGGAAACTTTGAAAAATCATCAACTCTACGCCAAATTTAAGAAGTGAAAATTTTGGCTTGATCAAGTTACTTTTCTTGGACATATAATTTCTAAATATATGGATCCATCTAAAGTCGAAACAGTAAGAAAATGACCCAGACCCAAGAATGCTTCTAAAGTGCGAAGTTTTCTAAGACTTGTTGGATATTATAGGCGATTTGTAAAAGGATTTTATTGAATCGCAACACCACTCACTGGGCTTACTCCCAAGAACAATAAGTTTAAATGGTTCGTAGCAACTGAGAAGAGTTTTCAAGAGTTGAAGGAGAAATTAACTAGTGCGCCTATTTTTACAATTCCAGAAGGTGAAAATGGATTCATAATATATAGTGATGCATCTAAATTGGGATTATGAGCAATGTTGATGCAAAACAGGAAAGTAATTACTTGTGCTTCTCGACAGCTTAAGGAATACGAAAAGAACTACCTAACTCATGACTTAAAATTAACTGTTGTAGTATTTTCCTTAAAAGTTTGGAGACACTACCTCTATAGAGTGTGGTGTGAAATTTATACCGACCATAAGTGCTTGAAGTATTTCTTCACACAGAAGGAGTTGAACCTGAGACAAACATGGTAGCTAGAATTAGTCAAAGATTATAACTATAAAATACGATATTACCTAGGGAAAGTAAATAAAGTAGCTAACGCTTTAAATCGAAAATCCTCAACTAGCATTGCTACACTACATGCCTTACCAACACCATTACAAAAGGAGGTGTACAATGCAAAAATAGAGTTAGTGATAGTATATTGTCAGCTTTAACTGTCCAACCAAGCATACATGAAGATATCAAGGGTGCACAAGAGTCAAATGAAGGAATAAAGAAAATCAAACAAGAAATAAAAAAATATAACAAGTCTGACTTAAAAAATCTAACGAAGAGATCCTTAATTTTAAAGGGAGGTTATGCATTCCAATGAACGATAAAATAAGACGCTAGATTCTTTTAGAAGCACATGAAACTTTGTATTCTATACACTTAGGAGAAACTAAGATGTATAAGAATTTGAAAGAGCACTTATGGTGGATTAAAATGAAGAAGGATGTTGCTTAATATGTGGGATAATGTTAGACATGCCAACGAATTAAGGCTGAACACCAACGTCCAGCTGGGGAAATACAACCAAATGAAATTTCAGAATGGAAGTGGGAATAAATAATTATGGATTTTGTCGTTAAACTTCCCAAAACGACGTAGGGACAGGATGAAATTTGAGTAATCGTCAACAGATTAACCAAATCGGCACATTTCTTATCATACAAAGTACATCTTCCCTAGAACAGTTAGCAAAACTTTATGTGAGCGAATTTTTCCGACTACATGGAGTACCATTATCAATAATTTCAGATTAAGATGGTAGGTTTACCAAAAATTTTTAGAAGGGTGTACAGTGAGCGATGGAGACGAAATTGAAATTTAGCATGGCTTTTCACCATGGCTTTTCACCCACAACGGGATGGTCAATCGGAAAGAACCATCCAGACTTTAGAAGATATGCTACAAGCATATGTCTTAGACTTTAAAAGTGCTTGGAATCGATACATACCATTAATAGAGTTCTCTTACAACAATAGTTTCCAAGCAACTATTGGAATGACACCTTATGAAACTTTACATGGACTGAAGGGTAGGTCACTAGCTCATTGGTACAAAACCGGAGAAGGAAACTTAGTGACTCCCAACTTCATTGTAACCTTTATTGAAGCAATCAAGAAAATTAAATACATAATGAAAACTGCTCTTGGCCGACAAAAGAGCTATACGGATAAGAGGCGTAGACCTCTTGAATTTTAGATTAGAGATATAGTGTTTTTAAAGATTGCAACAATGAAAGGACTAATGAGGTTTGACAAGAAGGGAAAATTAAGTCCAAGATATATTAGACATTTTGAAATAATATAACGTATCGGTAAAATTGCTTATATATGCTTGCACTACTACCAAAGATGTCATCGGTACACAATGTATTTCACATATCTATGCTGAAGAAGTATGTGCCCGATCCCTCACATATATTTGAAATTGACCATGTTCAACTTCATGAGGATCTAACGTATGAAGATGTTATGGCGAAGTCGTAAGACGAAAGATGTTACATGGGAAAGGAAAGATGAATTGAAGAAAAAACATCCAGAATTGTTTTTAACTGTGGCTATGTATAAATAGGTTACAATGTATGTGCACGTAAAACATTGTATGGATAGTCTATTTAAAGATAAAAAAATAAGTGTAAGTAAAGGTCTAGAAGCAGAAGGACATCACTTCTAGTATAAATAAAGAAAAAAAAAAAAGAGTAATGTAAGCTTATTTGCAAGAAGCATTTGGTAAAAATTGAGCCCGACTAAAATTTCATTGTCGGGCTCAATTTTTATAGGGATGGGAGACTGTAAGTCTCAAATATTTTTAAATTAGGCATAGTAATAAGAAAATAAATTTAAAAGGGATCCGTTTAGTAATTTTTAAAAGGGTTTTTTCTTAATTAATTTAAGAAGTTAACAGGCAGGGCTCGACGCCTTCAATATGCTAATGATTCGATGGGGTCGACGCTAAAGAGTAGTCATCAAGATATATGGCATACACTTGTCATAATTATACACTAAATGGCATGACTAATATCACTTTCTTTCCACTATAAAAGCCATATTCGTTCGTTAATTGTTAAATCAACAAGAAAGAAAGGAAAGAAGGAAAAAGAGAAAGAAAGAAAAGAAAGAAGGAAAAAGAGAGGGAAAGGAAAAAAGAGAGGGAAAGGAAAGATGAGAAAGAGAAAAAGGAAGAAAGAGGGAAAAAGAAAAAAAAAAGATAATTAAGAACTTCAACTTATCAAGTCTCAGTAAAAGATCTGTAAGTATAGTCTCACTATAATACAAAAATATTATTTATTTGTCTATTGTTGTGATGCTAAAATTGTTTGAAAGATTATTATATTAATTTAATGATAGTATAATTATTAATAAGTATGATGAATTGAAGATAATATTTATTATACTAAGGTTAATATTGATATTAATATAATGATTATTATATGGTATGTTAAGTAAAAATAAAATATTATCATGCTAAAAATGAGATCGTGACTAGTATAAACATAATATAATATACTGGTTTATAGATAATATAAGTTTTGACATACTACGATATTTGATAAATTAAATAATTAGTAAAATGGATGCTACAATAGAGAAGTATGACAATTATAGTTGTAATAAATCTCAATAATTATAGGAATACAAAATATAAAAATATAAAAATAAAAGAACAAAAATATGAAAATACATAATTAAAGACAATAAAAGCATTAGCATAATTCCACATAATATTTGAAATAAACACTAATGATGCTCTTGACCGGAAGTGATTGCGCCGATAATGGCGGCCATCCATCTCAAGTTCAAGACACCATAGGACGTATGTAAATGTATATTAATACTCTCTTGAAAATAAAATTAAAAAAAATAATAATAATAATAAAGTATGATTTGGAGAAATTAGTATCATTCAGTGTGATCGCTGGTAAATTTTATTATTATTATCATTATTTTTTAATATTTGGATTTTTGATTTTATGAATTTTAAAAATTCAAAATAAAATAAAAATAATAACAGTTAGCGGGAAGCCATCACAAAACGGAGCCAAGCCAGCGGGAAGGAAGAGAAGCTACTTCCCGCGCGCTACGATCTGATACGTGGCGCCAAGTCATTGGCTTCACATTTTAGTTCGTTCCCTGAGGCTGAAAAGACTAACAAACTGAAAAAGAGATAGAGAGAGAGAGAGAGAACCAAACCTTACCTCTGACAGAAAGAAGAGAGGTAGCTCGCGATCTCGTGAAGAGATTAGCAGATCATTGTGCGGAATATACCGTGAGAAAGAGAGGCGCTGGAATATACCGTGACAAAGACGGCATTATTGTGCGGTCGCCGGAATAGTAAGAGATCATTTCTCTTTCTGTTATTTGGAAGGGGAGAAGAGATGGTGCATTCGTTAGTGGAACGTGCGACGAACGATATGCTGATCGGTCCTGATTGGGCGATGAATCTTGAGATCTGCAATATACTGAATCATGACCCTGGGTACGCGTTGCAGATTTCAATCTCTCACTCTATTCTTTTATTTTTAAATTTTAGATAGAATTCTGTCGCATTTTTCTAATTTGGTTTTGCTCAACGATGTAAAATGTGGTACAGTTTGATTGTTAATTTGGCTAAATGTAAAATCAATGATCTGTTGTATCTCCTGGATTGGATTATGAGTAAATTCTGTTTATGGGCTTGATTGCTGAGAATCGTGTGTTATGAAATAGAAATCCGTGTTTAAATACATTTGGCTTTTGATAAATATTTGCTGGATCCTCTGATCTCTCCTGGTGTTAATTTACATTTGGCTTTTGATAAATGTTTGCTGGATCCTCTAATCCCTCTCCTGGTCCTGGCCTTGAAGGCAATTTAAAAAAATACTAAAAAGTTAATAATCTTTTTGATTGAAAATGCTTGTGTACACTTCAACACTCGATTTGTATACTATTTTTCAATTGAAACGATTTCTTGTCACACAATCCACCAAAATGAGAGCATTGAATTAGAGATAATCTTGGTTTTGCTGGAATTTATCTGTTGATTTGTGATACCTTGGTTTTCCCATAGTTTGGAGATCTCAGTTATAGGATTTTTTTTACAGGCAAGCAAAAGATGTTGTTAGAGGTATAAGGAAGCGCATCGGAAGTAGCAGACCAAAAGTTCAAATTCTTGCCCTAACAGTAAGTTATGAAGAAGTTGATCTCACTACTTATTTTTCAGCTTAGGCTAGAATTATTTGTGAAGTTGATTCTTAACCTCTTCCATTAGTCTCCTTGTTTGCTACATCTTGGGAAATAGAAACATGTTTCTGTTTTTTTTTATCATTCCTTATTCTCTGAATTAACAGCAGAACTATTGATTACCTCTTGTTGGATTTGTCGAGAAAGTTGTCTGTGGACAATTCAGAATTCCTTCTTTACTGTTTCATAGTATCTTTCTATAACTGCTTTTACCTTGTCGTATTCAACAATTATGTGGTTGATAGGATTGAATTTGTTTTCATTTGGTCTAGCTGTTGGAGACAATCATAAAGAACTGTGGTGACAACGTTCATATGCATGTCGCAGAGAAGGATGTTCTCCACGAAATGGTAAAAATAGTAAAGAAAAAGGTATAAGTTTTTGAGAAATTTTTTGTTGCTCTAATGTGTTTGAACTCATTCTTGCTGAGTTAATGATACCCAAGTAGCGGTGCCCACTGTAGCCCCAGTTACGTGTCAAAGAGAAGATACTGACTCTAATAGATACATGGCAAGAAGCTTTTGGAGGAACAAGAGCAAGATATCCACAATACCATACTGCATACCAGGAATTGTTGGTGAGTCCTTGGCATGTTTGTAGAAGTAGTTCTTCTGAACAGGCGGAACTTAGTTGGTTAGAGATGCATATTCTAGCTTTTCGATGCCATGGTCTCTTTATAATTGCATGTCGCTGCATTGTTTGCTACTGATGATCATTGCAAGAGCATGATAGTTATGGTAACTTATTTATTTCAGCGTTATGGAGCAGTTTTCCCTCAGAGAGCTGAGAGTCCTGCATCTATATTTACGCCACCACAAATGCAACCTTTCCCATCATATCCTCCAAATCTGAGACTGAGAAATTGTGATCGTCTAGGAGATGAAGCTGAGGCTTCTGCAGCAGAGCCAGAGTTTCCAACACTAAGGTGCATAAATTGCCTATTGTTTTCATATTGGCGGATTTCAATGAATAATGGACAGTACCATGACATTAGAGATTGTGCATATAGTAATTCTCTTAGTTGGTGATCATGGTGAGCGTTGTTATCTCAAAAATCTCTCATTGATACCCCATGTAGTTGTTAATTGCACCGCATGACTCTCCTTGAGAGAGTTTCCTTTATTATATAGCATATAATTTTCCTAATACTTCCCTAGAATCAAGCCTAAAACTACAGGTAAATTGGAATACAATCAAAATTCAAATATCAACAGCTAGCTTAAACAATTACATATGCAATATTTGTAGCTAAGATATCCAAGTGATCTCAATCCGTGTGGCAGTAGTTACCAATCATATTACTTTGGTTTGAAACTTTTCATGTTCCAGCTTGACAGAAATTCAGAACGCTCGTGGAATTTTGGATGTCCTTTCAGAAATGCTAAATGTTGTAGACCCAGGGACCAAAGAGGTAGTTTTCTTGGGTTGATATGTATTTTTAAAGTCATAATTTTGGTGAATCCTCAAAGAGAATCTCTATAAAGGTTATTGGATAATCTTTTCCCAATTTTTGCAGGGTATTAAGCAGGAGGTTCTAGTCGACTTAGTCGAGCAGTGCCACACTTACAAGCAGAGGGTGGTACACCTTGTGAACTCAACTTCGTAAGAGCCTGTACTTATTTGTTATGGCTTGCGTTATTTCTCTTCATGCATTGTCATTGAAACCAGGATATATGTGTGCATGGAAAACTGTGATTTATGATAAGTCTCATAGTTTATTTATTAGTTCATGGTTGTAGTATACTTTATTTGGGAATAAGTACAGTTTCAGCCATGGTTGGAAATTTGACAATAAACTCAGAGCACATTTTAGCACCTGTGTCAGGAGCTAGTAGGGACTGTGAGAGGACTTCATTTACTAATGTCATCTCACTGGTTAGGGATGAATCACTGCTCTGTCAAGGACTGGCACTAAATGATGATTTACAGCGTGTACTTGCTAAGCATGAAACAGTTGCTTCCAAAACTCCTGTGAGGACTGAGAAACCCGAAGCAGAAAAATCCAAAGGCGAGAACCCGAAAGCTGAACGTGCGGGACTTCTTCTGGACATGGATACTCCACTTGTTGACACAAAACAGCCTGACATGAAGTATGATTTTTGAAATCAGTTGTTTTTTCCAGTATTTACATGAAATCAAGAACGTTGGCATTATACAGTTTTGCTTCCACTGACTAAAAAGAAAATCAATAAATCTCCTCTACCTTGGTATTGGTATTGTTCTTTTACTTTCTTAGAAAGCTTTCAATTTGTCATCTAGATATTACATTTGAGCTTCCATACCGTAGGAAGAGTTGTGAGCAGATAATTAGAAAAATCCCCAGCCCCTAAGTACTTCTAGTCTTATTCTTTAGATGATGTAATTCCCCAATCCAATAAAGAACAACCTGTCTCAAAGTTTTCTGGTTTTGTCCTAAAATATGAAGTCGTTTGATCTGTTATTTTTGTAGTCAATTGAGTCATAAGTCCCAGAATCTGCTTGCTTAATTATATATTTCCCTTTTCCAGAGGCATCTCAAGTGTCGGAGCAGAATCTCAACCCTTTGATCAATTACTGCTTCCTGCCTCTCCTGCAACTAATGGCCCGATTCCTGACACAAGAATTGACCCTAAAGTAGACCTTCTTAGTGGGGAGAGTTTTAACTCACCAAAGGCAGAGACTTCAATGGCTCTTGTTCCTCTTGGAGAACAACAGCAGCCCTCCACCATGGCTGCTTCACCGCACAACGCCCTTGTCCTTTACGACTTGTATTCTGATGGTAACAATGCCACCACCAGTACTGCTAATCTGCAATTTCAGCAGCAGCAGAACGTCCAATCTCCAAAAGGGGGATTTTACCCAAATGGAAGTGGATCCCACAACGAGCAGCTACAATTTACTCAGGGTCCCGGTTCTACCTGGAATGGCCAGCTCACCCAGCAGCACCAGGACCCACTTATAGCAGGACAAGGTTATTGTCCTTTCTATTACTTTGTTTACTATCCATCAAACTATTCTGTTACTAATTCACAATACTTATACTTAAGGGTTGTCTTTGAAAGGTATTGAAATTGGTGGATCATTTCCGCCGCCACCATGGGAGGCTCAGCTGGATGGAGCTAGCCCAGTTGCAGGAGCCCAGTACCCTCATTCAATGCAGATCACTCAAGTAGTAACCACACACGTGCAAAGTGGGGCCAGTCAACGAATGGGAAATGAGCAAGTGGTAGGTATGTTTATCCAGCCAATCACAGGCGGACAGCTGTCAGCAATCAACACCCCGGGCAGTCAGCCCAATCCAATGGGTTTGCACCCACAGCAAATCCAATCAGGTTCTTACAAGATGGGCATGATTCCAGAGCTGATGCAAAATGGGCAGATGACATCTTATAACTACGCTCAGCAAATGTATAATCAAGTTGCTGCTGGTTATGGTGGCTATGGGTATGGCCAAATCCAAGGAGGGACTCGTGAAATTGATCAGAGAATGTATGGAATGTCTATTAGGGATGATAACAACATGAGCCACTCTTTAAATCCAGTTTCAGGCTCGTCTTATGTGCTGTCTGAAAAGCCGTCTAAGCCGCAAGATAGTCTTTTTGGAGACCTTGTTGTCACAGCAAAGCTGATGTCTGCAAAACCAACTTCTGGCTGAGAGCTTAAACTGGTATAGACCATAGAGCAGTGTGAAGTTTAATTGATAAATCATTTTTATCCTTTATTTCTTTACAGATTTTTCCCAATTCCCTTTTTTTATTCTATTATTATTTTTCAATATTGTTTCTTTGGCCCCATATTTTGTTGCTCGTCTGGCCTTGGCCTTGGCCTTGAATGGTGTACATTTTCTTATAGAGAAGTCAAAAGAAAACCGACTACTATTTTATTTTGTTCTATTTTTTGTTTTTTATATTGGTAAGGGATGCTTCACGTGATATAACCTCTTCGAGCATGATTGGACGAACAATAGTGTTCAAGACTTCGGATGTTACACTTTCTTAAGCACATGATGAAACTGAAACGCACAACAATTTGATCCAAAAATAAAAAATTCTATATGTACATACAAACATTCCTACGAAAGCCAAATCTGGATCCGTACGGAAGTGCAACTAATTCTCAGTACATAGTTGTGTCAAAGCCCAGAATTCAATCAACCACGCTTTAGCCTCTTTATCCGCTCTAGTGCACCAAGACGACTCTCACCGTCCTTTTCATTCATAGAACCAGCACCATTAGTACCCTTATCTCCCTTCTCTTGAATCTCATCTCTCTTCCGAGCCAGACCCCCAAAAACAGCAGATGGAATATCTTTCTGTGCAATCTCAACTTTTTCTTCTTCCGAGTCGCTATCCTCAGGAAGCTCTATATCTTCCCGATTATCATTAACTTTCACTCCTCCATCTGACTGTGACTCTACTCCAGCACTCACAAAGCCTACTATTTTCCGGTTACTACTATCATTTGCTGTTGTGCTTGTTGTTGGAGCTAGTTGTCTCTCTAGAGCTGCCATTTCATCTTCTGCTACCCCAGCCTGTTTCAGTTTGTCTTTGGCATCGTCCAAGTTCATCGTCTGATCCTTTTGCATTAGGTATTCAGGTAGAATGAAGTGTGTCTGAAAAATAAGAAATAAATTAAGTAAACTTAGATCAAATGTAGAGAACTAAGTTCATTTGGCTAATCTTTTGCAACTCAGTTTTGGGATCAGAAAGCTCAAACCGTTACACTAACAAAAATGCAAAATCCAGATTAGCTTATCATCTAACTAAATGTAGGATGTAATCAGTTTTCAAATTGATATTTTGGTTTAAAATCTACTTTTGATCCACAAAATGCAAGTTAGCTTCAATCCCTATTCCCTAGTCCACCTTTATAAAAAATAAATAAATACTATTTACCTCCTAGAAAATCATCAATATTCAATTTTCATCTGTGCTAGTTAGTTCTTAACCCAAATGCTAGTTTACGCAAAGTCCAGTTTAAACTAAACTCAAGTTTCAAATGCTCAACCAAATGGACATTAAGGAAGAATCCATAAAACGAAAGCATACCTGACTATAGCTGGCAGAAACACTCCTTTTAATACGAAGCATTTCTCTGAATGTATCTTCATTTCCATGATTCACTTCAAACTCATGCCATTTATTCCAGAAGTTAGCATCGGATCGAGGATCTGCAAACTGCGATGCAAATATGTAGATTCCACGAGCACGATCAATTTCTCCCAAGTTCTTTTCCACCTCAGCATACTTCAAGCACATTGTCTTTACGTCTTTATCTGGAAGGCCAGACTCTATTGCTTGCTCATATATTTCTCTTGTTTTTGGGACACCAAATATCTCTGCTGCACGGGCAATGTAGATCTCATACATGCTCAGTTTCTCATTATTCGGAACAGCCTTAGTTGCTTGATCATAGACCTTCATAGCTCTCTTTGCCAAACCATAATCTTCCTCCAGTTTGGCATATTGAAGATAGAAAGGTTTCACTTCATCAGCAGGGGCCTGAGAAACAAGATAACAAGACAGTAAGTCAGCACAACACATCAAACCCCAAATACAATATATGTATATATGAAAAATATAACACCAAGTGAAAAAAGAGCGTGATATGGATCAGATGGTAATCAGGAAAGAACACCAAGTAAAAGCAGAAGGCAATGACTTATGAATAGAGGTAGGACCCACAGATTTGTTACTACCTATTAATATCTGAAAACTGCATAAAGGGTGTTCATAGCTTCTAGAATAGATTGCAAGAAAGCACCCTTGAATAATAGTTTTCACTACCTTATCCTTTTTTACTCACAAACATGGACCAGTTACTGGTTAAGCACATAACAATTAGAAACTTCTATCACAAACCGTAAATTTCACAAATAGAGCAGCTACTTGTGCATAACTGATAACAGATAACAATAAAGAAAACAAACTATTAATGAACCTTATAAAAATTCCAAAAGGAATAACATGGTTGACATACCATTCCAACAGCATGCTCGAAAAGTTCCCTGGCTCGTTCTAGTTTTGCCTTTCCATATCGCTTAACAAATTTAGTTAGATATGTGATCCATATGTCTTTGACATGTGGGTACTTGAAGATCTTGACACCTCTTTCATACACCTTAAATGCATCCTCAAAGTATTTTTTATCCTGCATAAGTCCAAGTGATAGAATTTGTAAGCTCAGACAAACCAAGTTGCACAATATCAATGGATTACAATAGCAGGAGATTGTATACTTCAAGAAGCCCGGCATATTGCAGTATTATGTTGGGTGTGGCAATTCTCAAGTCCAGTATCCGCTCATAAACTGCTCGTGTTGACTCCAAAGTGCCTAGGACCTCCTCCAAATCCACATATAATGTCCAAAGTCTCAATGACTTGTGAACCTTCATCTGAACTGGTTCATTCCCATTAGCAGCAACTGGAATGCCAAAATAAAACAAGGGAGAAAGGTTAGCTATAGTTCCAATTGAATTCTACATCCTCTCCTGCAAATGTCTTTTAAAATGTGACATAACAAAAACAACCATAGTCCAGTAGGGAAGAGATAGATATATACCGATGTGCTGGAAAAATTATAATCAAGATATGTAAGGTAAGTAAAAATTCGGATAGGCTCACATATGCTAACTTAAATTGGAAACTTCGAAGCATTATCATTGAGGGTTGTTTTTTCAAGCTCTATTATTTTATTTCATTTGTTATTATTTACTCTCAGCATCATCTCCAGACATACCAGTGGCCCATTCTTTAAGTAATGAAACAAAACTAATATAAGGGTCAAACAAACATGCTACTCAAGCTAACATGCCTCACATTCTACTCCAATAATAAAAGCATTCATATAAGATCTAGAGATATGTGATATTACATGTGTGGATTCAGAGCAGATGCGTCAATATCCACGACTTCAAACCAGACATGAATACCACATGAGATTATTAACTTGAGAAAAGTAATGGCATATAAGGAAGATATGCATTTACCTCTTCGTTTGACCTCAACTGATGGCTCTGCTGTAGCCCGCCTCATCAGCTCCCATGCTCCTTTAAAATTATGATGTCTCAATTCCATTTCTGCCCATTCACACCAAATACTAGCCAAATTATCCACAGTCTTGTAGTTCACTTGCACAGCTTTGTCAAAAATAACTCTTGCATTCACAAGATCCTTGTGATCTTCATATAGCTTAGCAAAGGTAATCCATAATGTATGAGGCTTCCCCACTGCCTTCATAGGATCCACTGTTCTTACAGCCTCAGTGAAAGTCAGTATCTGCTTTGTAGGATTGCCCTCAAACAACTTCACCCTCCGATGCCACTGTTCTACATTATGAGGATTTTGCCGTAAGAGAACACTATTAGCTAATTCTGGTCTTCTGTCCATAAGATACTCTAGTCGAGCCAACCTTAAATCTACATCCTGATCATCATGCAACCAGAACCCATGAAGGACCTTCTTCTCAAACTTGGCCACTGAGAAATCCATGTCTAAACGAATATCTTCATCCTCCTCTTCAATACCAATTTCCTCTGCACCATCTTCCTCATCACTCAGATCCATACTCTCCATCCGATGGGCAAGCATACTCTCTTCATATTGCGAATAGGAGTCAAAAATTACACTGAAATCTCTAACTGTTACAACAATTGTCATACCCTCCTCAAATATATCCCTAGCCTTCTCATGCAATTCTCTCCTTATATAATACTCGGCAAGTGAAGTCCACAATCTTCCCACCTCATCAGTAAACTTCCTAATCCCACCTCTAATTATTGCATCTACATTCAAACCAGAAACCTCAGTAGCATGCCTAGTAAGTAAATCACACAACTCTAACCATAATCTATGTTTCGTCTTTCCCTTTATGGAAAAGAACTGATTGTCATTCAACACAGAAGCTAACCTCTCTGCCGCTTCTTGCCAAAGACCCGAACTCAGCAAAAACTCAATGAAGTCTTCAATATGTGCAGGGTCATATTTCAAGTACCTTCGATAAACTCGAAGCGAAGTTTCAATGGGAACACCCTTTTGGCTTACAAAAATGAGGTAGGGCTCCCAAATACGATCGTGTTGAGTCACTGGGAGAGCACACAGCGCCCGGTCAAAGGTCCGGCGGGTCCGACTGACCAACTTTTGAGTTGTCAAGCTCTGTAAGTACATATACCATATTCTAGGCATCTTGTGCATGGTAACAAGAGCACGTTCAAAGGTGTTGTTTAAAGTTTCATACTGTGAATGAGAAATGGGTAAATTCCTAACAAGGTCTAACCGTTCACGAAGATAAGCATACCATAGTTTGTAGCTACCAGGTAAGGCCTTAAGAGCTCGTTCATAAATAATGAATCTCTTTTTGAAAGGCGCATCAGCTCGAGCTATAAGGTAGCGCCACCATAATTTCAAGCTAAAGGGGTTTCGGAGAAGCTCTTCTTCATAGAGTAAGTCGTCTTGTGATGGGTACAACTCTTGAGATATAGCCACCATGGAAGAGTGTATATAAATTACAGAAGCTGGAAAAAAAAATTATAAAAAAAAAAACCCCCAAAATTAGACAATCCTAGTTCCTGCTCGTATGGATATTTCTAAGTAGAGAAGAAAATTGTAACGCAGATTGTCCAAACCAAAAGAGATCTGGAATTCGAATTCGATACCTATATAACAATGCCAGCCAGACCGAGTGCAGGGAAGATTTTGGAGATGAAGCAGGGACTGGTTGTGGTTTTTAGGGTTCAAGTGTGCGAGAGAGAGGGAGAGGAAATAATCTAAATTGTCCTGTCCTGATATGGAAAAGGAAAGGATGGGCCGAGGGACAGAGGGGAGACATTGTGGGCTGAAATTATTGGGCCTGCATTTTGGGCTGTATATTTGTATTCTAAATTTGGGCTGAAATGTGTTAGATAATTTATCTTTCTATGTGTTGGGCTGTATGTATATCTGTTGTATCTTCTGTATCAGAATATGAGTATGTTCTGTTTTATGTGCCTGATTGCTGAGAATCAATCGTGTGGAATGTATCATTCCTTTTTCTCTGAAATTAACAGCACAACTATTAATTTAGATTAGATTACCTCTTGTTGCATTTGTCGGATAAAGTTGCCTCGCCTGTGGACAAGTTACTGTTGCACACTATCTTTCTTTAGCAGTTTCTTACCTTGAATTTGTTTCCAGTTTGGTCTAGCTGTTGGTATTGAGTTTTACGTGTCAAAGAGAAGATATTGACTCTAATAGATACATGGCAAGAAGTTTTTGGAGGAGAAAGAGCAAGATATCCACAAAACTATGCTGCATACCATCAATATTCAATAGTGAAAAAGTAAAAAAGTAAAAAAGTAAAAAATAAATAAAAAATGAATAGGGACAAACATCTTTTAAACAGAACTATTCCTCTGAGCAGGATCATTTATTAATATCCTACCCCATCAAGAACATGCGGTGAAAACAGCCTAAAAAGGGAAGACGCTGTTGTTTTTTTCTTTGCCCTACATAAAGTGCTTTCTCCATTTTTGGGCCTACTTTTCATTTTGATCAAAGGGTAAACCAGCCATTATATTTGGATCATCATGAAAAGGAGATGTTTTATTACCATTGACCTGAGGTTTATTGTGATTCCCGGTTTTAGTTCCGGCTTCTATGCTGTCCTCTTTCATATCTACCTCACTTTGCTTCAATGAAGGACACATTGCAGCTGTAAGGATTGACAGATTAGCTAAAAATTAAGACGAATGAAACAAAAGGCGTCACTGCTATAAATAATTGGGAACAACAGTTACTGACATTGTTTATTTAATATCCTTTCCAGTTTTGGAAAATTCCAAAGCTCCTGTTGGTTTTGATTATAACTCACTTCATAATTCTGCCTTTTCGACATCATAAAATGCACGACCTTTGAATTCGAGGAGATAGAAAGGGAGGTGTATAAAACTAGATCACCCATTTGCTGGTTAGTTCTATAAGGAAATCCTTAGTATCTCTTAGACATGTTTTCTCTATGACAGGATTAATGAAAAATATAGAACAAAGATTGAAGTATTACGCTTTTTAGTTGAAAAAGTACCTTTATCAATCATCCGCTGAAGTATATCTCTGAAACCTGTTAATACAAACTTTTCTTGAGCTGCATAAGCCTCTGTGCATCCAGAGCCATAATTTTTAGACTTGTGAGTTGTGTCTCTGGTCTGTTGACCACAGCCTCCCAACTGGTTTGGAGACTCAATTGGGATAAACGTCGTATCTTGCTTTCTCGGGCATACTGTCCTACCATTTTGTATATCACTTTTCACTGATCCTGATTGGTTTTTTCCATCTCTATTATCTTGGTTTTGACTCCGACCACATTAGGGAAGAGCATTTTGAATATCATTATGCTCGTTTTTATCTGCAAATTTGGAAGTATTGAGTTAAGAAGCAATATTTTTAATCTATTTCATTCATTTAAAAGAGAGAATGGAATTGAACCACTTTTATAACTTAAGCTTTCAGCCTATCAGTTACTTGGAAGAGAAAGTGATTGAGGAAACCTCAGAGAATTTCACTTCATATGCTTATATGATGAAAATTGTCATAATGAAAAGAAATTATTCGATAGAAATCAAAACTGTGTAGCACTTTATGCACTTCCAGTAATATCAACCCAGAATCGGGACATAACTGAAAAACTTAATTGTAATTTCACTAATTAGCTAAGAGAATGCAGCTTAGAAAGCAAACAAGTAGAGAAGTATGTAGGTTTAAACAAGTAGAGAAGCAAACCAACCAGAAGGGAGCATAAATCACCTATATTCTATGGTCGAATGATGCCAGCCAGTGGAGATCTTAGGATCATAAACAGTGTCAGCGATTAGTTTCTCACAGGAAATCCTAAAGCAAAAAGTTCCATCAAAACTACCATAGAAGAAAAATGAAGGACCTGTATGTGAATTTTGGTGATCCCAAAAATGCTGCAACAGCAGTGTGAGAAACTGGATCAGAGAATGGAGTACAGGTTGCAGAAGTTATTGCATGACTTTCCTATAAAAATTTTTACAATAGCAATGAAAAATTCATCAACATTTCTTAACTGGAAGTAGAATAGAGAAACCAATTAGAGAGAGGTACCTGCGGACATTGTGCAGTGGTGTGAATTGACCCAAGTTTAGTTTCGGAGCTAAATAGATGTTCATAGCTGTTTCTCTCTCCCTGTGGCTGCTGGAAGTCAGCAAGGCCTGTATTAGCCTCCATCGAGTTTTGATGGTCATGGACTGCCTTTATTTCTCCACGACCTTAAAAGTTCTTGCAATCCATGCATTTGCAATTTTGGGAGCAAAGAATTTTCGCTTGGAAGCATTCACAATATTTCTTGAGGCATCCAGATATCTTGCAGTGGCATCCTCTGTTGTGCTCCCCCTCCTCTTGGATTTCCTCAGCATCTTCCTGCAATTCTTCTATGACATCAAATATACATACTAGAAGTTATATCCTGTCAAAATTCATTAGGTTCACAGTCTGCCATGGAAATAACAAGATTTTCTTTTTTTATTCCGATTCTCTTTAGTTCTTGCACTGGCACATGACCGAAAATATTTCTGTCCAAAACCTCTACAGTAGAACTAAATAAGCCGAGAGGAAGGAGAAAGTGATCTGGGAACAATCATTTTGGTTTATGAAATACCAGAGAGGATGAATACAATTATTTTAATTTATGAGGTTAAACGCCAGATAAGTAACAGCTAAAAGTATCTAAGGAACAAAAACAGAACCTGGACCAGTCCAAATAAATCATTTCTGATTTAAATAGATTAACCGAGAAAACCAGGTTCACATCAGCATTAAATTCAGCTACTTAACGTCCTCTGCAAGATATTTGAATTAACAAAATTTTCATAATAACTAGGAGCCATACCATACATTCCCTTGATTGAGGTGGAGTGATAGCTACCTTTGGTCTGAACGCTTTTGGATCACGCTCTAAGATTGCTTCAAATGCCTCGCACTCCGTGCGATTGTGGCAGTTTAAGCATTTGCATCCATGACAATAACTTTCAGATGCAAAGCACTCACAGTATCTAACAATAGAAAATATTTGCTTCTTGATTTAAATAAAATAAAAATAAAAATAAAACACACACACACACAAAATAAGAATAACCCATTTTCTTGTGAAATGTATACCATTAAAATCGAACTCCATGATTAAACAATCAACTAAACTGATCAAATCCATTCAATGTAACTTGGAAAAGCCTAAGCAGCAAAGTAACAAAACCGACGACAAGACACTCCTGGAAGAACAAGATCGTAAGATAAGGTGACTTTATGAACTTAACTCCCTTTTATTAATGAAAGAAACTAAGCGCAGGACGGAGTGTGTTTGTGAAGAAAAAAATAACTGATGTGGTGTTGTGTATATTTTACAATGAAAATCATGATAATCTGAGATAAGACTTGATTGAGATAAAATGAGCCGTAAGGCTCATAACAATCTACTAATGTAATCATATTCATAGGGTGTTTAAATCAGATAGAATTCTAACTACCGTGGCAAGAGTTCAACGGGAAGAGCAAAACAACATATATAATATTCCTCATTTTTAACATTTGAGAAGTAATAAACTCACAACTTCAAGCAGAGGGAATTTTTGCATTTTCATTGCTTTTTCCTACTTGGTGTAACGTCTTCTATTTCACTGTTATACTGCTGGCGGGATTTAGGGGAGTCTTGCTTGCTGTACAAAAATAGAACTATGCAACCACTAAAAATCTCTAGAGGAAGACACATAAAACATATTTAAGAACAAGTATTGAGATTCCTGCTTTAAAAAAGATAGCTGCATTGAAGAAGTCTTTCAGGAAAAAAAAAACAGAGAAATTTATAGTGAGATAATTAGGGCAATGTCGGGCAAATGAAAACTCGAGGACTCGGAAAGGAAGCTAGTTGAGGCAATAAAGCAGGCAGGAATAACTAACTCAAAGTTCATTACTTAATAATTTATTTCAGTAACAAACATATCGATTTATGATTGACTTTCTCATCAAATCTAAATTGAAAAGAAAAAACAACACAATGAACATCAAGGCATTGTAAATTCCAAAGTAAATGGAGGTAAGCCAAAAATTGAATCCAGCTTCATAATATTCAACCTCTGCCAATTAGCAGTTAAAAGCACTAGAGGAGAACTTACACAACTTTTCTTAATGTTGATATAGGAACTCTGTGCTCTGGATTCCGAGCTGGATGGACAGACGGTTGTATCTGAGACCTAAAATCCAAGAATGACGGTAGAGGAAACTGTGACCCTACCTGAACTCCGATCTCCGATTCTCTACTCTCTGGAAAAACCGAATCAGCCAAAATTATACTACGCGCTGCTGGAAACTGATTATCTCTGCTCCGTTGATCTTCTAACTGAAACTCAGTATTCGCCTCTCACATCAGGAATTTGTTTAATCAAAATATTCGGACCAGCTTCAGAATCACAGACATTTACTTCCATTAAAATCACGATTTCACATTTGAACACTCCCAATCACTGAGCTCATATTTTCGCCGCAAAACGTTCAGGTCACCGGAATCTTCAATGACGTCGGCAAACAAGAGAATCTAGAGCTCTCTCCCTCTCCCTCTCGGAAGAAGCTCTCTGCGAAATTCAACTTTTTGTCTACCACGGAGATGCTTCAAGTTCGAGCAGATTTAATGAGGAAATAATAAATTGTTAACTACCGTTGGATCGACATTGGTTTAGTAGTCTTGAAATTGACCGGAGAGGAATTTGGCGGGTAAAGTCCCGGGGTGGGTTGGCGCTTTGTACACGTGTACGGTTTGGATTGAATGTAAGGCAGTATAATACAATCAAAATGGAGAGAGGAGATTTAAAATTTTAAACGAGTTAGGTATCAACGGTAAGTACGGGAAACAATGGATTAGGCTTAAGTTGGAGAACCGGATTCTAGAGGTAACGAAGTGGGATGGATCAGCCCGATTCTGATAGGTCCGGCCTGAGTCCACACTCGAGCCCATAAGCTCATAGCTATTGGGCTCAGGCTAAGTTTGTCCTGATGTTAGACTTGGGTTGGGCTTATATATTAAGCTCATAGATTTATGGGTTGTTCATAAGTTTAATTAATTATTTTTAATTTTAATTTATATAATATTAAGAATTAAGATTTAAGTGGTCTAAAATTTAATAATTTAAATTAAAAATTAAAAACTATAAATAAGTGAAATAAGAAATGACAAATTAATAAATTTAAAATTTAAACTTAAATAATAAAAAAAACAACTATAAATAATATTACAATATTTTTTCAATTTTTGAAATATGTGGTGGACGACCGGAAGGTGGTACATGTCAATTACGTACATGTGATTTATAATGGCGTTGCAAGTGGTCACATCTTTTTTGTGGTCTTGTGTCAAAAAGTTTTGTGCATATCAAACACTGTGTAAATCGTCATCTAGTTTCATTACATCGGTTGATTTTATAAACATCTGCAAAACAGTCCCAAGTAGGGTGTTTTCTGGGAGTTGATCCATATTGTCCAGTAGCTCCAGCTCTATCAAATTTCATTATTGAAAATTTCTAAAGTTTTGAGAGAATTGAGTGTAAGAATATAAGTGAGAGAGATAGAGTATTTATAGGAGAGAAAGTGTGAGGTGATTATAAGAGAAAAGTGAGATATTAAATATATGAAAAAAAGAAAGATGTCTTTTAGGCATGTGGATGATGTCTTTTATGTTATAAAACTTCTTTATTGAGTCATAAAACTTTTTTATTGAATCATAAAACTTTTTTATTATGTCACGAGATAATTTTTTACTCAAAAATAGAAAAGCCCCTTTTTTGGTATGTTTTTAATCTGGCTAGGGCCGAGCTGAGAGTTTTAAAGCCCGACCAAACCTAAACAGCCTTGGGCCCTATGAGAGCTGGGCCAGGTAAGGTCGAGCCGACCCGAATTGCCACCTCTACTAGATTGTATTACAATTATTTATTTATTTAATAATTAAAGAGACGATCCTGTGTTTTGACTATTTTATTTATTTGATTTGGATCATGTTTAACCCAAATTCTTTTATTTTAATTTGTAATGATGTATGATATGGAAATGAAAAAAATGTGAATATATTGCGTTTGCTTTACGGCAAAGTGATATAAATCGATAGGGTTGTGCAACGGGTCGAATCTGACCCTATTTGACTCGTTGCATGCAGATATCTATTGGTTTGATCAGATTGAGTATTCGATCCGATCAAAACAGGAGGTAATACCTCCGATCCGCATAGAATTGGGGCGGATGGTTGATTTTTTTAATCATTATTATTATTATTTAATTGTATATATTTAAATTAAGGTGATGTAACTATATCTATTAATTATATATATTTATGTAAGATTTTATATCAATTAAAATATGTACGTACGTTTTCAGAGAATTAGATGGTCTTCCTAAACAATCCTTTTACTTGGTAGGTAACTGTGAAATGCCCTTCGAAGTTCGAACTATGTAAGACATTAGTTTGAGATATCCTTCGACTTTAAGACTCTTCGATTCTATGACATTTCAATCTTTCAACCACAGACCG
Source organism: Coriaria nepalensis (assembly GCA_027186245.1). Lineage (NCBI taxonomy): Eukaryota > Viridiplantae > Streptophyta > Magnoliopsida > Cucurbitales > Coriariaceae > Coriaria > Coriaria nepalensis. The sequence goes on along the minus strand of CP114500.1, from coordinate 3,560,962 downwards.
ACATGTAAAACATCAGTATGTACCTCTCAGGGCCTCGAGGCGTTCGATCCTTCGACCACAGATTGACATATAAGACGTCGATCTGTGCATCTTAGGGTCTCGAGGCTTTCGACCATAGATCGACATGTGAGATGTTGGTATGTGCATCTTAGGGCCTTGAGACGTTCGATCCTTTGACCACATACCGACATATGAAGGGCCATTTAACTCTTAGAGTTACTTTACGGATCGAAAGACAACGATATGTGAAGGGCTGTTCGACTCTTAAAGACTTAGAGTTACTCTACAAGTCGAAGAATCTTTCAACGTAGAATAACTCTATTATGGTATCCGACATGTCGAATACTCGCAAAAACTAATCGGATTTAATATTCGATCCGACCAATTTGGGATAGTTATCCGATCCATATATAATCTTATCCGTCGGATCGAATACGGATATAATGCCCATCCATATATACTGACTATAATAAATTAAATTAAATAAAATTTAATTTTTGATGGGCTCCACCCATATTTAGATTTCTAAACCTTTTTTTTTTCAATCTATAGTTTTTATGGAAATTTATTTTTTATAATTCAAAAACTATTTTTATTCAATATTTTAAAAAAATATTAATAACATTATTATATATATATATATTACATATATATATTACATATTACATATATACTAAAAATATATCTCAAATCTTAAATGAAAGTTATAAAAAATTTAATATACAAAAAATATAACTAAATATTTATTTCAAATCAATTTATATATAATTAAAATAAAATAATATACTACATGATCTATTTAAAAAATTGTCGTTACGTAAAGTGGGTAGGCATATGTAAGAAGATTTATATGAATATATATAATAGTCATGAGCTTAAGTATTATTAATTATTACTTAATCGCCCGTACATGCATATCGTGAATACTATCATATATGAATAGTATACCTACTTCAACCAAGAAAGTTTCACTTTCACTTTCACGACGTGACTATTAAAGATATACTGTTAGTATTATTATCATATATGTATATACATAATGTCTACGTACACTCTACAGAATGTCCCATAACATAGAGCCATCTCGTGAACATAATTTTGCATCTATCATTTTCCATGGAAATTAATATAATATATATTACATATAAGTACAATGTATGTATGTTTATATAATGAGCAAAGCGTGAGAAAATTTTCTACAACTTCTATGCAGAAATTAACTTAATTAGTACTTATGAAACTAGCTAAGGATTCAAATCAGTAATTCTTTTTTCTTTTTATCCCTCTCTCATCTGTTATTTATTTGTTGGTAAGATCTTGATTTGGCCTTTTTTGTTGGGTTTTTTTTTTTTTTTTTTTTTTATTTAAAAAAAATCATTTTTAATATATATTTTCCAATATTTTTATTGATTTTTAGGTCTTTATTGATGATGGGTATATTAATTTTTTTTTCTATTCAATTTAATTTATAATTTAAAGATATTTTCGTCTCAATAATATTTTAGATTATTTTAATTTTAAAATATATATGTTCCGAGATGAAAAATTAAATATTTAAAATATTTTTTATCGTAAATTTCTTGAATTATGTGAGTTTCTTTTAATAAGAGGATGATATTCGGATTATATTTAATTTTTAAGGGCTTACTCCCTAAGATTAAAGAACCTAATGTTAATTTTTTGAATAAATCTCAAAATTTAAGAAATATTAATTTATAATCACTCACCTTCTTTCCTTATTTAAATAATTGGTTTTCCTTTAGAAAAGAAAAAAAACAAAAAAAAAAAACAAAAGAAAACTCATGATATTTTACAATACTTCCCAAAATACTCATAATGCCATCAAAACCTTCGAGAGGCATTTTTGCTTGTACATTATATGTATCATGCTGATATGTATCATGAACCCTCATCGGTCAGATCCATGGACCATGGTGCGTCAGCAAGTGTCATGCATGCGTATGCATTCTCTAGTTAACAAAATATTAATTAATTAACTACTTAATTCGTTACTCACTTACTTTCTCTTTTCTTCTAACACGAAATTAATTTAAATATGTAATTAATTTTTGAAAAATTATCCTCAACCTCAGTCGGGTCGGTTTCATATCTTCATATTATATAAATAAATTAATTATATATATAATTAAAATATATTATTCTATCGTAAATATAATTTATAAAATATTTTTCGATCTATTATTTCTTAATTGATTTCTTTCCTCACAACTTATAAAGGGGATTGACAGGGTAATTACTTATAATTTCAGGAAAAAGAAAAAAAAAGAAAATTGATAGTAGGTTAGTTTTTTGGATTGCATGATTAATATATAGCTATTTCATACAACCTTATAATATGGTAATTAATTACTTAAGTATATACTTATGATGCACCTTAATTTCACTTTAATTTGAGAGAAATTGAACCACCACATGCATAATGCAGATATTTGATGGTGTAAGTATATATCAAGTTCTTGGATATAGTTTTGAATCCGTTTTTAATTTGAAGTGTAGACTCCCAAAATTGAAACAAACCCCAATGAATTATTATTAACTTTATATCATACACCAAAAATAAAAAATAAAAAAATTGTACCTGTTAGACAATCTTGGCAGTTGATAATTAAAATACTTAATTATCAATTTATAACCATAGATTATAAATTTATAATATGTAACAGGTTTAGTGATGTAGTTAATATTATGACAATAGTAAATAAACAAAAGTTAAATAAATTAATAATAATTAATATTATTTATTTTATAAATAAATTAGTAAAAAATAATATATTGATAATTTAAGATGAAAAATGGGGTATGTGTATTTAATAAATTGGGTAATAGTTAACTATATTACTAGGGTTCCAAAAAGGCAAATAATTACTGGGTAAAGGGTAATAGTTACTGGCCAGCTCATTTCACTCTTATTATTTGCCTTTTTGGAACCCTAACCCGACCCGTATTCTCTTATTATTTGCCAGGGTTAGATTAGGACTAGATGCCCCTCTTCTCACGACCTAGGGTTTTCAAAAATTTGGGTTGGAGAAACCCCACTCACTTTTTATTGTGCGTGGTATGCACGAACCAATAATCACCTATTTATGTGCCAATGTATCATTCGCTTTCATTGACACGACAGGTACAAAGAAAATGATCCTTTAGTTTTTACCAGGTACCTCAATAAAGCGTGCAACTCACGCGTGTGTTCCCCATACCCCACTCTCTAGGGTTTTTTGCGTCTCTCACTCGCTCACTCTCACTCAGCTCAGGCATAATGCATTGTGATAAGAACCGCATAATCATGCCACGTGATCTCCTTCCATTGGTCCCACACCCTCTCTCTCACTTTATCCTTCTCTCTCTAACTTTCTCTCCTCTGTCTCTCTACTATGAAATACTAAAAATAAAAAAAAAATGAAATTGTGTACATGGTATTTTTTATAGGAATGAAATTCTCTTCAACTTTATCATTTTTTAATATAACAGTCTCATTAAATTTATAATTTTGAAATTAATTTAATAAAATATTAAATAATTAATATATTATTTTTAAATTAAAATTAAAAATTAATTTATTACGTATTAATTTACTCTACCATATAATAAAAGAAAAAGCACATCCTCTCTCTAAACACTCTCTCCTCTCTCTAAACACATACAAACACTCTCTCTCTAGAAACTCGAAGATATATTTTCACTTTCTCTCTCTAGGGTTTTTTCAATTTTCGCACTCGAATTCTACTCGGGTGGCTTCGATTCAGGCTCTCATAGCTCGTGCGTTCGTCTCTGCATCCGTATGCTCTTCATTTTGGTACCGTTTCCGTCATCCGCCGTGGTGAATCGGAGCTCAGCCTTGGTACGGCGGGTATGCGGTGGACTCTCGGCTGAACTAAGGTGTGCGACGTGTCGTATATGGATCTGATTCTTCTTTACTGTTGAGGTTTTCGAGTCTCTTATTGATTCCGTGTTGATCGGTATAACTTTTTCAGCTCAGTTTTTTTTCTTCTTCAGGTATTTTTGGTTAAATAAGATAATTTTCAGTTCAACATTTCTTTTAAAGTGTGTTTAGCACGTTTAGTTTGCTCTTTAATCATTTCGTATTTTTTCCTTTTAATTAACCTGGGTTTGTTCATCTAGATTTCGCGATATTTTATGCGTTATATCGTCTGTATTATTCCGTTTCGCGCGTAGATGTTTTACTGTTTGCTAATTTGTGAATTTCCCAGATGTGAAACCCTAAAAGAGGAAATTTTAGTCATGTTTGGATTGATGATTTTGCTTCTACTTTGTGATTTGGATTTCTCTCATACGGTTTCTGCTTGCCTGTTTGTGTCATTTCACGTCGCATTTCTAGTAGTAGAAAAAATAGATCTCGATTTTATCTAAAATAAAACCCTAGTTCTTGGGCTTTATAGAAGGGGCATTCAACAGCGATATACTTTCGCGTAATTTATGATATTTTTTCATTTTATGGATGAAATTGATAACTGGATTACGTTTTTGCTTCCTTTTTGTGTATATCTAGGTCTCTATATAGCTAGATACACGTATACTTAGAAGCTGTTATTTTATGTGACGAAGTGTGAGATATAAAGTATGCTCATTTCATTAAGCTTCCATATTCATCTTAACTTATCAGACAGTGAGCTCGAGCTTTATTAATGAATCTCGAAACACTTTACTGTGTCTGAATTTCATTATTTTCGATACTGTGTCTGAATTTCATGATTTTCAATTAGATCCAAATTACAGTGTGATAATTATAGCATATGATGATAAATGCATGGTGAGCTGTTGATTTTTATTGAACTAGATATATAGTTTTACATGGTCTGGCCATCATTTCATTACTTAACATGTTATAATTACATGCAGAATCTTGTGATGGAAGAAGTTCAATATATTAGGAGCAATTCTGATGTCTCGAAATCTGCTGAACCTTTCATTCAAATTGATTCTATATCTATAGACCTAATCAGTTCTGATAATAAAAGTAATGCTGGAAAGTGTGAACATTTCTCTATTCGGTAAGCCTTGATTTTAATCATTAAGTAACAAATATCTATGTTTCTAGTGTTCCTTAATTTATACGGAGCTTTCAATATTTGTTTTGGATTGAACTTTTGCTATAATGTAATCATGTTTGGGGAAACATATGTACACTTTGAGATGTTGATGTGTAGTACTCTAGATGCTTTTCAAGTGGAGATCGATATCGTTCTTGAGAATGGAATGCTTTCCCGACACCACTTGTTTGTGGAAATGCCTAAATGATGATTTTTATTTTCTTATTAAATCTAATAAAAATTTGCCTTCTGCAATATATATATATATAGGGAGATATTCTAAATATAAGCTTGAATAATTGTTTAGAAATGGAGTGTCCTTTCGATTTTCTCTTTTCACTTTTGATAGTCTTTTGTTTATCTTTTCGCTTTCAAGAAGTTCTTAACTTTCCCCTACTTATACTAGTAAAAAATAGTGTAATATCCCTATCTTCTGATGTAATAATATATGCGAAGGTTTACATGAAAAACTTAGCAGTTGTTTGCTTATTAACTATAAACAATATTTGACTTATGGTTCCTGCTGGGATTGTCTCTTTACAGCGGATATGTATCTGAAATGTGCAAGAAAGATTGGAAGAAATGTTGGCCATTTCCTTTAGATGGTGACAGTAAGTCAAATGCTGAGCAAACATCCTTGCTGCCACCTTTGGATATTCCACATTTCAAATGGTGGCAATGCCAAAACTGTCGGCAGGAGATTTCTGCTAAAGGTTCTACAAAAACTTAGTCTCCGATTATTATCATATCGTTCATGGAATATATCTTCCTCACAACTCGTTCTCCAGTGATGCACTCTTTGTTGATGCTGAAACGCTTCTTACAGGTTTACAGCAACCAACAACAAAGCTAGAATTGATTGAGGGAAATCCGTTGCATGCTAGTAAGTCTACTAATTTCTGCAAGAACTGTCATCCTTCTTCATGTGGTGGTGAGAAAGTAAATAAAGCTCAAGTTGCAGTGAGCAACACGGGTATATGTTTCTGTTTTTTCTTCCATCCCTATTTCTGAGCTCTTCCATCTCAATCCGCTATTCACTTTGCAGAGTGGTCAATTAAATTTTTTGTTTTGTCCAGAGAAAAAGATTGGCTCAGAAGCTAATGTAAATCAGGAAATTGTCAAAGTAAATAGCATTGCACTGGAAAAATCAAGCCTCATCAAAGAAAGACTTGCAATTGACATAGGTAACTCTTCATACTGTTAACTAACCAAATTGAGCACGTCTATAAATGCCTGATACAGAGCTGTGTTATCATATTAAAATTGTTTCTGATTCCAGAACCACTAGCTCTTATATCACAAAGCAATGGTTGTGAGCCAGGATATGAAAGTCATCAACTTTCTGGGACTGAGATAATTAACAGGAGTATCAAAGCGATGGGTGAGAATCACATTGAAGTATTTCAGGGAGGAATGCAACCTTCTGCAGATAATCAACTTATGGAGTTAAATTGTCAGTCAACATATGGGGTGGAGAAGGCACGTAATGCTGTTAGGGGTCCTACAGATAGTTCCCCGGAATTAGACAATAGAAACTCTACAGTATTTGAAGGTGCTGAAATTTCAGATGGAAATGATGTTGAAGATCATCATCTAGATAAGTCGACTAGTTTGCCTCGTCGAAAAACTCGCAAAAAGGTGCGTCTGTTGACGGAGTTGCTGGGTGAAAATGGTAATTCAAAAACTAAACAAGTTGAGATAGAAGACTCCCCATCTAAAGGGACTCCTGGTTCGTCTTCTAGGCTAGATTTGATTTCCATTCCTCCATGTCATATGTCCGTCCAGCAAAGTTTTAGGGATTTAGGTCAGAATACGAAAAGGAAGTTGCCTCAAGATGAAGAGTGGAGACCTCCAGAGCTTTCGTCTTCATACCATGTCAAAGAAAAATTTCAGGCATTGGAAGGAGATGCCGGAACCAGTAGATTCGGTGTGGTTTCTGAATCTGAAAATGTATTAGCTGGGACTGGTATACAATCTAGGAAAAGCCATTGGAGCAGAGACCAAATTGATGAAAATCATATTCTTGGTGAGAAGAAATTTAAAAAACCTCAAGAAGTGGATCCATGTTTATCTGCACTGCCATCCAGAGAAAATTTTGCTCGCGATTTTCAGGACAAACTTGGAGGTAGAAAAGATGAGAATGCTCTGGATAATTTCTCCCTTAAATTGTTGGAAAATGGATTTGCAGGAAGGAGGCCAGATGCTTCTCCAATGCCAGATACAAGAGCGGTGCCAAAATCTAGTATGAATAATAAGAAAACCAAGAATCAAGTAGCTGAAGAAGGACCGGCTACCCTATTTTCTGGGAAAAATGGCATGCTAAGGAAATCTTCAATTACTTGGACAGATTTGGAAATCATGCAAAATGGATCTGTAGCAATTCCCTTTCAACCATCACGAGATGAACCAACTGAAAGAGGCTTGCATCTTTCTCTCAACAGCTGTTCAGCTGCAAAAATATATGACAAAAAATGCATTTCTCATGGAGAAGGGGGGCTGTATTCCGTATTACCTCAGAAAGGGAACACTTCCAGCCTCACTAATCAGGTTACAAGGAAAGATTTAGGGCCCATCAATTATGGTGACTTAAGACCGTTTAAGTCGCCAGACATTGTTTTTGGACAAGGAGTACCTTGTGGACAGGGTAGTAAGATGACTGCCTATAGGATACCCTTGATGAATGACAAACAAAACTTAATCTCTCAATCTGAAATTGGTGGCTGGTCATTACATAAGAAGGTATGAGCTTGCCTTTTTATTTTTATTTTTATTATGAATTTTGTTTTTTCTGTTTTCATGAATGAAGAGTTTTCTATTATGATATACAGCATGATAGCATGTGATAAGACTTTCATTTCATCATATTAGCTGATTTCTTACCATAAAGGGAGTAGGTAAGGTTTCTCTAGCCAGTTATTATTTGTGCAGCAGAACTATCAAGATTTTTTTTCTTAACTTCTACTTTGGATTAGTAAAGAAATTCTTTTTAATCTAGGCTATGGTTCCTTGTATTGTTCCTCATTAGGCACATGATTAGTAACTTGTAGTGGGGATTACATTAGTCTCAAGCTTTAGGGTCATGTCACTTGCCCCTGGCTTATGCTTGCTTCCTTTAGAGTATTGACAAAGTGGAATAGCATTTCTAGTGTTTACACACAACACAAACACACTGCAATCCACTTAGAAAAGGATAAAAATTGTGTTGTATATAGCTTTTGTTTAGTGAAGGAAGTGAGCTATGCCATGAAATTGGGAACTTCATTATGTGTTCCTTCCATTAAGGTTGAAACTTTGAATATGTACTTGAAGAAAGTATTGAAGACTGTTTGTATACAATGACATACCTTGATTCAATCATATAAATTCCTCAATAATAAATTGTTTACCACTGTTTTCTGCAGGATGTTTCTGGTGCAGGCATCGGTAAGAAACCATTTGAATTTCCGGAACATTCAACAGTGAAGAAGAAACACAGTGCTGTCCAAAGAGTAGAGAAGGTATCTGATCAAGGAGCTTTAGATGACATTCCTATGGAAATTGTTGAACTCATGGCAAGGAATCAATACGAAAGGTGTCGTCATGATTCCGATGATAATAAACACCAATTGCCAACAAACAAAACTGCACAGAATGCTCAAATCATTGATTACAGTAATGTGTATAGCATTGAGGGTTCAAGATTATTACATGAGCAAGAGAGTCACAAAGGAAAAAATCAGGCTCGGACTGGAAGAAATGGTCCAATCTCATCCGGAAAAGCTGTGAAATCCAACAAACGAAAGTCAGTTGATCACTTCTCTGAGTTCCCTCCAATTTACAGAGGCCATTTCAATATGAACCACCTCCATCAAACTCACATCCCTTCAGAGTATAGTGCTTTTGTGCAGTCTCAAAATAAACCACCAAGTGGAGTCCAGTTTTCGGCTTCTGGTTCTGGCAGACATGGAAGTAACCCAAATACCAAATACAATGGGGATATGGCCAGTCCAGGGTCCTCCTCTCATGCTGGTGTTCAAGCCTTTGCAGGATGGAATGAATGCCTTCCCGCCTCACAACAGAACGTAGAAGCAGCTCATATGTGGTCCCAGACGATGCCAAATCAATTTCCATTTGGATATAATATTCCCCAGAAGAGTGGGGCCCATCCTTCTGACACAAAAACCCTTTCAAACAGTCATGGATCAATGCATAAGAGCAAGCTGAACACAGATCATGATCCGAGGTTTTTTAATCCAAATGGTTACAGCCTTGAAAAGAATAAGAAGAACTCTAGTTCCGAAGATTTTAACAGAAAAAAGGAAGAGTATCCATTTGCTTGCCATACTAATGGGATTAAGCTTCATCATGATCCTGTTAGGCCTCTGGATTTGTATCCCAATGAAACCATACCAGCAATGCATTTGCTTAGCCTCATGGATGCAGGAGCACCCTTTCCTCCTGGCCATGTGCCACATAGGCTCCCAAAGAAACCTCCTCCCATTCCTCATGATTTGAAAGCTAAAGAAATTTCCAGGCTGGGTATTGATTTAAATAAGACTGTTGATTCCATAAAATACCCATCACCTGATGACTACAGTAAAGCTCATCCGTCAGAAAAATCCTTTGGCTATGTAGCTGCTTCTCAAGGAGTCAGTGCATCTTCTTCATTCCAACATGATAAAGTTTATGAAAGAGATATTGCTTTTACAGGTCAAGTTTACTTGAAGCCTCAAAAGGAGAAAGTGAGACGGTCCAATTCACCCACAAGGAGCAGAGGTAAAAATTCACATAAGTCTGTATATACAACTACTAATGGTAGTTTGGACACAAAAATCAAAGCTTTTCCTGATCATGGTATGGAGAAAAACTTCTTTGACCCATCTAGTTCTATAGTGCTTGCATCGAGATATCAAACAGTGGAAAACTCTACCCAGAGCAAATTTGAAGCTCGTGATAATAATGGAATGTTACAGTGTCTCAAAAGAAATTCAGAGACGCAGCTCTGCAGTGTTAATAAAAATCCAGCCGATTTTAGTGCTCCAGAAGCAGGAAATGTGTACATGATTGGAGCTAAAGACTTGAAACCTAGAAAGAGAACTGGCCCAATTAATTTGGATGGGCGAAAACGACAGAGGAATTTGAAGTTTAATAATCTCACCGTAAAAGAACGTGTACAACATCTAATTTCATGATCATCTCCCTGTCTTTCTCGAGAGTAAGTAACCCTCTAGAACATCTTCCCCTTCTTCATTTGTCCAATGACAGGGCCTTTTATGAAGTTTTCCTGACATTTTCCATGTGGGGTTTAATATGTTTCTTTTTGAGCAGGTGGAATCATGAAAGCTATATTTGCTTGGATATTGTTTCAGAATCGGAATATCTTGGAGGATTCGTAGATAGATGAGCTTATGTCTTTGATTCAGGGAAATCCAAATTGCAATACTGTTGACCTCAAAAACCGATTCATGAAATTCATGCTTGCATGGTGCTGCATACGATCAGGGCATTGTATATATTCATTCCCACACGAAGTTTTTTGAGATTCAGTACTAGAACGCTATGTATTATGTGTATATGGGCTGTGGAGTTTGTTGTTTGTATGTTTGTCTTTGCTGTACCAGGTTTATGTCAAAGCCTTTCTGCTCTGTGGTTTTAGGAATGGGCTAATGAGAAGGAAAGAGGGGCATTAAGCTAGTGGTTAGTATATATAGTACCAAAAAGGAAAAAAAAAGAAGATGTACTTATAATTTTAAATCAACCCCAACGAGAGAGAGGGTTACTAATAAATTGTTTGAGTTGTAACTTATGTGTAATGTAGTTAAGATATATATATACACTTTGTTACTTGAGTGAAGTTGTGATAAATAACATTTATGTATGTACACAAATACATACACTATTCATTTAACCTTTTTACTCGGTTTGGTCTATGACCGACGGGTAACATTTCCTCTTTCCTCTTCACCTTTCCTTCTCTCTTTACCTTTCTTCTCCTTCAGACCTCTCCTCCTTCACCCGATCCGCCTTCCTCCTTCAACCGATCTGCATTGACAATCAGTCATAAGCCGTGCAGAGAGGACCCACTCCATTGCTACAGAAACATGACTCATCTCCATTATCTACCCGATGCATTGCCTACCTTCATCGTAGGAGAGTAAGCATCAAGATGCCGAGAGGACAATCATCTCAACCTTTGGTAAGTTTCTGTTCTCAGAAATCTATGAAGTCCTAAACTGCTATTGGTGTCATGCCTGGTTGATACACTCTACTTGTGGGGTTTTTTTTTTCTCATTTTTTTTTTTAATTTCAATTTGTCTTAGCAGTCATTTTTTTTAGGTTCCTTACATTGTGATTTAATGTGATATTTTTGCTTATTCTGTGATTTTTCTTATGGTTTAGTTGCACGAATTTCTTTTGAAGTGTAATCGTTGAACATGTTTGGATCTATTATTCGAATTATACTGTTGAAATGTGATTAACTGCCACTTCGCATGTTATTACTTGTTAATACTGTTATTAACCTAGCTAAAAGTTAGGGTTACTTAAGGTTTGTTAAACCGTGTATTTAACATGTACTCTGTTTCTGTAATCAAGTTTAGTGGAATTTGAACAATAGAGAAAAATGTTATGCTGGATTTTTTGCTTCATGTTCAATTAAAAATACTTACATAAATATAGTTTATGTTTTTCGAAAATGTGATAGGTGGTGCTAATAACCTTTACTTGAGTCTGTCTTATTTGTCTTCATGCCATTTCAATCAAAATTCAGATCGACATTTCAAAAATTCTGCATAAACGTTCGATTTGGTTGTTTATAAGGACTTATAGTAACTCTGTCATATGTGTTATTTCAAAATTTCGCAACATGTCTACTATAACTACATGAAACTGTACATTTTTTCAGGGTCAATATCATGAAAATATTGATGCTGGCATTTGGTCCATGTCGAAGGAAAAGTTGGTCATCGATATAATGTTGGAACAAGCGGACAATGGAAACCTTGACAAGCACTCTTGGGCTACTATTTTGGACAAAATGAACTGCCAGTCAGGACAAAAGTACACTCTTACCCAATTGAGAGGAAATGTTCAACGACTTAAGCACAAGTATAAGGAATTCTTTGCCCTTCTAACACATATAGGCAGTGGTTGGGATTGGGAATCCGCCAGAGCGAGTTTAGATAAGGATGTGTGGAAGAGCTATGTGAAGGTAAGAATCTGTGACCTTCTATGTGTATTTTGGTTATCACGTCTTAATATTATTGTCATAGCATATATCTTATATTACTGTTTAGATTAGCATTCCTTATGCATGACCATTTTCACGATTCATTACTGCACAATTGGCAGAAAATTGTAAACAATTTTCACAACTTTTATTGTAATTGAATGTCGAATGAGGACTGATTTTCATAGCCTGCATTCATTACTGATTTTCACGACTATTCTTCGTAACTGATACCTTGGTCATTTGAGTATTATGCAATCATTTTTTGGCCAGTTCATTTTAATTATTTATTTTGCAGACGTGCCCTGCTATAGGATCCTATAATTTTCGACGAAGGGGGTGTGAACATTACAAGGAGTTGGGCACCCTATTTGGAAGGCATGCTGCTACTGGAGTTCTACGACGGGCATCCACCCAAGATGTGCCAACCCATGAAGAGGTAGCGTAGATGCAATCGAACTTCATGGCTAGCCCTACACCTCGCCCAGACTACCCATTCCTTGACATAGGGATACATGATAATATCGATAGTAGCAAGGCCTAATTCCAATCGACCTTGACGATATAGTGGTGGCCGGAACCACCCCTGGGCAACTACCTCAGCCAATTGATCTTTCCAAGGCTGATACAATGGGAGATAACTCCCCCATATTCGACACTCCTTCTACCTATTCCTTATACGGTAGTAAAGATAAGGGATGGTCGTTTCTAACTGCTATACTGATGTTCATGATGAGTGACAAAACAAGGTTCAAAGTTGGCAGAAAATCACAGATGCTAAAACATCTTACCACGCATCGAGAAAAATGATCAGTTAAAAAGTCTACTTTTAATAATATAAATTAAAAAAGTTATTGAAAATTATAGAAAGACGAATTCGTAAAAATTGAGTCATCAGTACATAGAATCAACCCTTACTAAAATATGAGACGAAATGATGATATATCATATAATATAGTGTATGTATGTATATGTACACATTAAAATGTAGTATATAAGAAAAAAAAAACAAATAAAAAAAATCATCTGCCATCCGGTGCAAGAAATAGTACACAATCAGTCATGCCGTTATAAACCATTAGTATTGCCACTGTCGAATTTTTGACTAATCTGCTACGTTCACTGGCCAAAATAATTACATGGGTCGAAATAGGTCTATGGGCTGGCATGATCTCACAGGCTAGCACGATACGTTTATGGTCCATTATTATATTTGTGTCGTATTATGTCGGCACGAATCGCCACCTCTAATTAGACAAATAAGAATAATAATATAATAATATTATATTATAAAATAGTGAAGGGAAAAAGTTGAAACGGTGGGCTTCACCAGCTCAACCTTCCCTCTCTCACGGTATGTGATAAGCATGAATATAGAAATTATACATATACATATATATATGTAGATTGGTTATTAACTGAAAACTTACAAATAGCAGGTCTTGACTATGAAGTTAACACCTCCAGCTGCAACTTTGTACAGTACATACAAATTTCATTTAGCTTCAGTGGTCAAAAAATTTCTCAGGTCTCCCTAGCCCATGTGAAATTTCAAACAGAACTAAATGATTCATTCCTCCCTCTATCATCTAGAATAATTCGAAGTGAAAGTAAGGATTCACATCGCCTGAAGCTCACAAGCTGTGATTCTTTCTCTTAAGTTTGAAGTAGATTATACTAGTTAAGAGTTACTTCTGATAAAAATTGTCACTGCTCTTGTACTCGAGATCTTTAGTTCTTTTATAATAGATCAAGAATAAGAGTAAAATTTATAAAGTATAAGATATCAATATGAGATCAAAGTTTATACATCTAAATTTAATAGTGAGGTTTCAAATACGTCAAAGTTAAATGCAAGATCGACGTACTTGACATACACAATGGGTTGACGTACTCGGCGCTTCTAATATGAGAGTGGCTCGACATACTCGACGGGCTGGACGCCTCGACACCTCGATGCCTCGGCGTACTCGACGCCTCCTGTATGCGAAATACTCAATGGCTCAACATATTCGATGGGTTGCCGACTCGACGTACTTGACGGGTCGACACACGACGCCTCAAATCTGCGAAGTACTCGATGAGTCGACGTCTGCTATAACAGCAACATATATGTTTGATACCTTAGGGTAAATTATGTGTTTTAAGTAGAATAGAGAATCAAGTTCTTATTAAGATAAACACATGTTGGATAAGTTAGGAGCTGTCCCAAAACTAAAGGATTTTCAAAGAACTCTTATCAATATAGGACATACGACAAGTAAGTAAGGTCTCACCTACAATATAAGTATTTTTACTGTTTATACAGCTTGAGATTTATGATATTTATACGAATGCAACGTAGCATGCTCAATATTGAGTTGATTGTGTGGTGCTGTATTTTTATAGAGCATGTTAGAATCGAGTTTATATTATTTGAATATATATATTTTCCAAAAAATATTGAATGCACTATCGGTTTTTACACAAAAACTACGAAGAGAAATGCATCTTCCGGAGGGAAAAGGTGATCGGATGAGAGAACAGAACTGAAGCGGACCAAAGGTACCACAAAGTATTGAGGCTAAACACATGAGCATCTTCAGGGTGGATGATGAACATATCCAGCGTAAATTGGTCTATCTAGTCTGGATACGAGAGGAGGTGGTCCTAGCCGCTAATCTGGTTGTGGTATCGGTAGAGGTTCCTTAAGGCATGATGTCGTATGTCTTCTGGTGAAAGAGTGTCGAAGATCTGGTGGGAACGATAGTCTTCGTCTGGGTGTGATAAGGTATAGAATCAGGATGCTTGAGACGGTGGTGATAAATTGGGCCGGAGGTGGCCTTGACAACATATCACAAATGATGTTTTGGGATCCCTTTATGTGAGAGGAGTGGAAGTCGTATCTATCGAACTAAGACTTTAGCCTCAGGAGCAAAGGGTCCGGAGGGACTTTGTTCTTGAATTCTAAGACTCTATGAAAGCTTGAGTTATTTAGTTCAATCTTAAACCGATGACCTCGAAGATAAAAATTGAACTTTTCAATCCTGTATTTTACTACTAAAACTTCTTTATAGACCGTATGATATTGTATCTACCCTGGTTTGAACTTCCCGCTTGCATGGGCGTAATAATAGCATTTTCCTTGGAGAAGGGCTCCCCAATGTAAGTATGAGGCATCAGTTTGTAGGATGCGTTCTCCGTCTGATAGGATATTGAGAGGAGGAGATTATGGGCAATCATCTTCATTGTTGGATGGCATGGGTTTGAGACGGTCTCCACTCGGGAGGAGACTTTTTAAGCATCTCAAAGAGATGAGGGATATACTCTGCTGCTTGATGAGTGAAATCTCTGATGTAATTGACTATCCCCAGAAATTGTTGAACCTACAACTTTGTCGAATGGTTGTCATAGGAGTTCCTAAGCAATGTGCGGACCTGGAGAGTACTTTCCATGACTTACATGCATTCCCAAGAAATCTATCTCCTCTTTTCCGATAAAGCTTTTCGCTCGGATTATCCTGTAGGTGTCGACAAGGTTACATAATCGGAATAGGAGATCCAAGTGGTCTTCTTCTGTTTGGCTAAATAGAAGAACATCGTCGATGTAAATGAGCATGGAATCTAAAATTGCTTGAAAAATTCTTGTCATGGCTTTCTAGAAAAGTGAAGGCGCAGTCTTAAGACCAAAGGGTAGAACCTTCTATTGATGTTGAGAATCTAGAATGCAAAAGGCTATTTTGGGGTGATCGTGAGGCTGTATCCCTAGCTGCTAAAGGCGCCCTTTAGATAAAACTACGAGAAGATCTTGGCCTTTGCTAAGTGCACTAGGAACGTAGAGATGTTTGGCAGAGGGAACTTATCATCTTGAAGGAACCGGTTAAGGGGCTAGTCAATGACAAGCCTCTTCTTACCTCTGGCCTTTTCAGATCTCTTCTCAACGTAGAAAGCCTGACATGCCCATGGGAATGTCGTGGTTTCTATGAGCCCTTATTGTAGGAGCACTAGGCACTCTTACCTAGCTAACTGCAAATCGGAGGGCATCATGCTTGGATGTGACACTTTAGTTAGGTTCGCATCTTCATTCATCTTAAGAGGAAGGGAGACATAAAAGTCTGCATTGTGCCATAACGAGTTAGGATGTTTGAAATTAGCATGGTTATCAGCACAAAAGAATTTCATCCTTCGTCTGAACATGTCTAACGTATCAGCGAGGTCGTGAGTGAGGAGCAATTTTTGATGATCATAGAAGGGCTTGAAATCCCTTTTGAACTTTACTCCATTAGGGAAGATCCTTAGTCTTTTGAAGAGGCAGAACGTATCCCAGCCTAACAAGAGATCTTTGTTGGGGAGAGGACTACCAATTAGTTTGGTCCATACAATACAGTCTGGAAACAACTTGAATCCTACTCGCTTTCTGGTAACTAGATCTATTGTAAATAGTTCTCCGTTGGCTGCCCTAAAATGCTGATGGTGCGAGACCCAATGGTTTGAAGGTAGGACTTTTGGGTCCATCATTAATTTATAGGCTTTGGTGTTGACGTAAGCAATAATGTTGATGGGCTTACCATATTTCTCGGTAAGGATCTAGGTACAGATATGTGAGTTCATAGGAGGTGTGACCAGTAGGCTGAAGAATTGAAGGGTTTGGGATTCGAAGATCAAAGAGTTTGACGCATCAAAGTCTTCTTATGAGATGTTACCTTTAGAGGGGAAAGACGAAATGTCTGCATCTATCTGGGATTGTTCTGAATATAATGATTGTAGGTCACCATCGGAATCCACAATAAGATTTGAGGACTGGATTTAGGTAATCATTTTTGCAGACTATTTGGTCTTCGTGGGGCAACTCTTAGTGAAGTGTCCCTTCTTTTTGCAAAAAAAACACATGGAAGCTTTATTAATGCCCTTCTTCTTCTTCTTTTTAAAAAAACCTAAGCCTTTTCGTCTTATTTTCTCCAGTAGGCATAACATGATGCTTCTTCTTAGTACTACACATGCACTTATCCGACTTACATTTAATCTTGAAATGAGGCTGTAACTCTTCTGGAAGAGAATTAATATAGACTTGGCGTAGTGTCTCATCATTGAGGTCGTTAAACATGTAGTACTTATAAGACATCCTCTTGAAGTGTAGGTTTAGATCTTTTTGCTTGAGGGAGCAACACCGCATTTTGAAATATTACTGCCTTGCTCTGGAGATGAAAGAAGAGAGCTGATTAGAGCGAGAGCGTGTGGGAGAATTAGAGGAAGGGACGATATGAGAGCTTGAGGATTCTGACATGACTGAGAAAAGTTCTCTTCAAGGGAACCTTCGAAGTTATTCAGATAATCACAAGGCGATCATCACGTGTAGGCTCTAATATCAAGCAATGCACAGTTCCCAAAAGCCCTGCAATGGCACTTGTCCTATGGCCCACACACTTAGGGATTTACGGCGGACCTCGGCTAAGCACGACATCGATAACCATGGATTACAAGACCAAGCCAATCACTCGTTGTGTTATGCAGGACCCTCTATGAAAGGCAAGCATAGAGCATACTTGAGATGACCATCATCAGACTTGAAGGGGAGCCTAATTGAATAACTTCGTAAAAACCCCAGGGAGAGAGAGAAGTGTTTACGCTTGCATGATTTTAGAAAATCTATAGTTTTTATTTCTTTTCAAACTTGGTTATAAGAGGGAGATTCCTCATATATAAATAGCAGGAGGAAGTCAATGGAATTCCAGAAGGTGGAACGATCCACACCACACAAGCAAAAAGGAAAAGCTTATCCGACAAGAGCAAGATAAGGCACGATACAAGAAAAGATCAACATGCAAACTTAAAGTAAGCTACAATACACGCACTATACAATATATAGTACAGGCACTATAAAAGATAAGACTAGAAGGCTAACATACAGGCTCCTTGTCTCGGATTCTTCATTGTTGCTTGGCATGCTAAAAAAGTAGAGATTAAAGCAAGTTTTGAGTGGGAGACAGATTACAATTATTGTAATCTACACTATCTGAGTCAAAGTTATCAATTATGTGTTTGTACCATGGTGTGGAGGGGCCTTCATCAGGTTGTGCGGAGGGGCCGTCTGTGGGACCGTATGACCAAGGGTCTTGAGATTCTTGCAGCTCTGGTGTTCATTGTGGTGGTGGTGGCATGATGATCAGGTGTCGGCCGTTTGGAGTCCTAGGTGGGTTGGTGTATGAGAGGAAGTTCTAGAGGCAGATTCTGATTTCTGCCCATTGAGTGTCAATATCGTAGACTGTCTGGTATACATAAGCGGAATTCATGGACCAGAGCATAATAGTATCCAAGTTGAGCATGTAAGGCTGGTGGAAGATAAAGATGCTGGACATCTTTAGGCCTGGAGCTTCATCCATTTTCCAGACGTTGTGATGGCATAAGAGCTTGTGCAATTCCTTCCTCCACCAGGAAAGAGGGAAGAACGATTCTAGAAAAGTCCAAATGAGCGAAGATTGGTTGATCAAATTAAGCAAGTGGTCATGCATCTTCCTGAGGGAAAAGGCATTCGGATGGAAGAACAAAAGGTACCATAGAGTATTGAGGTTGAACACGTGAGCATCTTCAGGGTGTATGATGAACATATCCAACGTAAATTGGTCTGTCCAGTCTAGATATGAGAGGATGTGGTCCTGGCCGTTGATTTGGCTACGGTATCGATAGAGGTTTCTTGAGGCATGTTGTCGTATGTCTTCTGGCGAAAGAGACTATCAGAGATCTAGTGGGAATGATAGCTTCACATAGGCGGGTAATGAGATGATGGCGTTGTAGTCTTCGTCTGGGGTGACAGGGTATAGAATTGGTATGCTTGAGACAGTGGTGATAAATTGGGCCAGAGGTGGCCTTGACAACATATTGAGAATGATGTTTTGGGATCCCTTTACATGAGAGGAGTGGAAGTCATATCTAATGAACCAAGACTTTAGCATGACCATAGGGTTTGGAGGGACTTTGTTTTTAAATTCTAAGACTCTAAGAAAGCTTGAGTTATCCATTTCAATCTTAAACCGATGACCTCGAAGATAAAAATCGAACTTTTCAATCCAGGGAGAGAACTGTTAATTAGTTTGGTCCAAACAATACAGGAAACTTGGAAAAAAAGAATCGTATGACAAAATTTTTCAAAATTAGTCTTATCTTTCACAATATTATGACTTAGGCTTATATAACTAAAGCTCCCTTTTCAGCTACTACTGCATTAAACATGTCACTGAATTTTTCTCCCAAAAACATTTATGCTGAAATTACAAAATTAGACCTTGGATTTTTCTGACTCTAACTAAATTAACAAAAAACAGAATATAAACTAAAAAAAAAAAAAAAAGGAAAAAGAAGGCGACTGAAGAAAGATTATGAGTGAGAGAGATCATTTCCACTTATCTTGCAACTCTTTTCTCTCGGACAAAACCCAGGTTACAAAGATCGCCGCAAGAAGGGCAACAATGGTGATGAGAAGTAGGGCATAGCTGAAATCTTCAGTGAGTGAATCATAAGTCTTGGAGGGAGCCATTTGAGTGAAGAAGAGATCAACTCCATATGCAAAGGCAAGAGTTGTTGACTCGAGCTTTGCAGAGACCGTTATGATGCCTCTTAGACCTTCCACTTTAAGGGCATGTGTAACATAGGACTGTCCCCAAACATGATCAAGTAAGATGCATCAAAATTGAATGCAAGAGATATCCCACAAGGAAAAAAGGTTGATCTTGAAAGATTTTTTTTTTTTTTTACCAGGACAGCAATTGAAAACACACCTGAGAAGTGATGGGTAATGAATCTGTAAGAGGTATAATGCCTTCTTCTCTCTCTGCGGGTGAAGGGTTGAGTGATCTGCGTGGATCTAAATAGCGCTTGTCAAGAGCCAAAACCTGTATAAGGTTTGTAAAGTAAGCTATCTTTTAACGCACACCATAAAGAAATTCAAGAGATATAGAGAGGGAGAGAGTAACCTGATCACCAATTGTACCAATAAGGAGATGCTTTGATGTTATTCCCTTGGCTGTTAATGTCACTGTCATTGCTTTCACTGAATGAGTAAAAAAGTAGGATTGTGATTTTGTTACAACCACTGGACGTGAATAATGAGAAATGGGTGACGTGAGGTTATGTTTTCCGAAAACAATCTTCCAAACATCCTTATTGTCCTGAAACAGTATGTCAAATTTCAACTAGTTAAAAGGTACTACTTTTGGGACAGAAAATCACCCTAAGGTTGCTCAAGGATCTGAGTTTTTTTACATACTGCTCGGGACTGATCATAAATTTCAATGACTGACATCTCATATCTGTGTGCCTTCAGATTGAAGTAGTGGTAGACTACCCAATTCTCGCTAAAAACCTACAAGATACATAAAAAATCAAAAGTACATTATGTTATTATTATTTTTAATCTATGACAAAATTCCAGTAACAAAGTAGAGTGCAATCTCACAGCATGGACGGGACCCTGAGAGCCATGATGAGTCATCCTGTGTAATATTGCCCCAGTGATGGTATCAATAAGATATACAACTAATCGTGACTCCTCTGGACTAGCAGTTCCAATTTCAACACTGCCTTTTGGAGAAACAGTTGCCACAAAAAGTAGGTTTTTTGATATATATTTATACATCACATCCTGGTCTCCCAAAACTTTGGCTTGAGTATGAACCACCTATAACATTCAAATAGCATCAATAACAACAAAAAATTAACTGTAAACATTCCTAAAACCCTGCCATGATATTTCTAATGAAGGTTGTGATAGAGATCATGAAAGCACTGACCAATAGTGAAATAGCATCAGGAAACAGAAGAACACAGCAGTTGCTATAAATAATAAAAGTTACCAAGGAAAAACTAGAATCTGAAAGTATTTTAACTCTACTACAGCCTTTCTTAGAAGGCATTCAAAGGCATTCCATGTTTAGCTTACCGATAAGACTTCCTCGTGTAAGGTTCAATATATTGTGAATATGAACAGAACAAAAGATGAGCAGAACGAAAAAAGTTCTTCAAGCATGGTGTACAAGATTGGGAGACACACCTCGTTCAACTTTCTAGTCACAGTTGCAATGATCTCTGAATCTGATGGCAATACAACTGACCATAGATCCTTGGTGTCAAAGCAGTAATCGTCCTCTACACCTATACATTTTCCCTTCAAGACATGCCCTTTAATGATACTACTATTACCAGATTCAGCTGAGTACCAGTAAAAGTTCTGAAACTCCCGTTGCAAAATACCAATAGCTTCCAAAGTTTGTGGGTATACATGTGCACGTCTGTCAGTATCTATCAAAACATGGAGACGTTGTTCTGTGGAATCAGTAAATGGTAGTGGGATTATTTGTGCAACAGAATGAACAGGGCCCAATGATTTTAGCTCCCTTCCTGTGTAGGTATCGACAAAGGATAGAACACCCGCTGCATCTAAACTTGGTCCACAGCGGCCAACTATAAAGACTGTTGGATTCTCATGCAATGCAAGATGATGTGGGACCTGCCACTGATAGAGATTAAGCCCTTTAGGATCATGACATGCTTCAGATTTACGTAGGGAACATAATAATAGAGACCACACAACACGTCCATCTCCAGTATGCAGGGCAAAAACCTTCCCTGCTTTTGTTAGTACAATCAGAAGCTTCCTGAAACCATTGTGGTCTCGAGTCATTTTGCTCTTGTCAGAACTTTTTAATCTCATACTTTGTATAGCTGCAAGATCTTCAGTGCTTGCGATCATCAATGTTCCCTTAAGCTTCAGTACATGCCCCTTTCAACAGCAGAACATTCCAAAAACACATTGTCAGAGAAGGAGCATTCAACGAGACGCCAAGTAAGAAATTTATAAGAAAATATACCAAACAATCTATCTTAGTAGCCTGGACAAGAACTACACAAAATATTGAGAGGAATCAATGATGGAATTTAAGACATGCTCCATAATCAACATAAAAGGAGTGACATCCTGACTTTGATTACACAGATACACTGTCTTAGCTTAATAAAAGAGACTGCTAAAACAAAGGTACCTTTAACCAATCGAGAAGATTGTTCTCTACTTTCGCCATGGATACAGCCTTTTTTTCAACAGGTAGTTCCGATGTTGTTACATCTACAATTGAGGC
Organism: Coriaria nepalensis; assembly: GCA_027186245.1. NCBI lineage: Eukaryota > Viridiplantae > Streptophyta > Magnoliopsida > Cucurbitales > Coriariaceae > Coriaria > Coriaria nepalensis. The sequence continues at coordinate 3,538,581 of CP114500.1, read as the reverse complement.
AAGGCCATCTTCCCTACTCCAGACAATCTCAGCTTGTTGAAGTAATAACAAAGAATGGTCTTCCATAACAATCAAGGCCCTAAATCCATGGGATTTGTCTGTCCGTATATAATTGTTTATGAAAACCTTATGGACAAGTCCTCTTTGTTGATCAATCACGATTCTTTCCTTAAGAGAATCACTATTCCACTCATGAACCAGCTTCACTGTGAGATGAATGTTACTGTCTTCATGCTGAACTAGTGCTACAGCCTGCTGTCCCTCTGAAAATGTGAGAACATCACTGACAGCTGCTGGACCATTAATTGTTTCTATGACCTCCAACTTCCCATCACTAGTGGCTTTTATTAATGTTGTACCAGTACTCGTTTTGACAGCAAATATCTCCCCAAGTTTTGAAGGTAATATAAAAGCCGTTCCATGATATTCTCCAACAAGAGTTGTAATAGATTTACGTTGCAAGCTAATTTCTCCATCCCCAATGCTTATTGTTACTATATGTGACTTAGTGGCATCCAATGTCACAAGAAAATCATTTGAAACTGACAAGACTTCCCCAGAAAAGCCACCAGATAAGGATGCAGCCTTGTGTTTCAGCAGTTCTCCACTCTTGGCATTTATTTGATACACATTAAACTCAGACCGCCCCACAAATGCAACAGCATATATTACTTCACTGTCAAGAGGCTGAAAGATGGATTGAACCTCTACACTGAAACCAGGTCAAACAAAATAAAATTAGGACCAGAATGAGATAGAAAGGAAACAATAAATGTTTGATAACAAACCCCAAGTTTCTTATACCTTTCTTCTGGAAAGTCCATCTTCCAGAGAAGTTCACCATCAAAACTAGAAACAGCATGTAAACAACCTTTGCCAAAGACGAGAATCACATTCTCCTTGTCAACTTTCAAATTTTTCTGCATATTATAGCCCCATATTAACTACATAGTTATCAAGAAAAATAAATAAATGTAGAACCTATGCACTCTTAAGAAAGGTGTAAAGGCTGCACACCAAACAAGCAGAACGTATTGGACGACAGATTTTGTGATTATATATACATTCATCATAGAGCCAAATTTTAGACTATAAAAAATGATGGAAAAACTGTTAAAGAATATGACGTGTTGAGAATAGATTATGGATGACAGAGGGATATGAAAAGGGGAAAAATGTTCATCTGGCAGGTCTCAATGAATGTGACAAAAATTACATAAGAGTATGTGTTGGCATAAGTTATTTACTCACTAGCACCAGTAATAAGGTCTTTGATGGCTTCAAGCCCTGAAGAAAAGACTCCCACACCATCTGCCCATCAGGGAGGTTCCATGCTCTTAAAACACTCCCCTTTGACGAAAGGGTAATGACATCTAAAAACATAAAATCAAACATTTAAATAAGCAATAGAAGTTAAAGGCTAAAGACCTGACAGGTACTTTCACAGATAATGAAAGCAACTGCTTAAGTGAACATGCATACATTTTCCCAGAGCAATTTCAATTCCATCAATCACATCATTGTTGCCAAGAACATGTCTCCATACTGCAGAAAACCATGCAAAAAGATAAGATCCCATGATTTTCAAGAGTAGAACAAATGAACCTATTGTATAAGCAACTACGGAAAATAATACCCAAGGAATCTACTGGGTTCAAAAAAATTTATGTAACTACCAATATCCAGTAAAAGCACAAGTTCTAGTAGAAAACTAAGCTTACATATTTCCCCGTGCCGAAGATCAAGTGATGCTATCACATTCTCTTCTGTCGACACCACAACACGCTTTCTCCCGGTCTTCTGAGTATGAAACACCGCATCATTCACTTTCCCAATGTATTGGTGGTGCCTGCAGAGAAACATCACTTATCAGCCGATCATACACAATCCATCCTTTCTAAAAATTAAAGGAGTATGAAGCACAGAAAAATGGATATCCTCTGGCGTTGCAAACATGGAAAAGAACTGAATTCAAGGCCAGTGAAGAACATAAAAATAATAGGAACTAATGATCAATTCAGACTCACGCGGCTATTATTCAAGGATTGAACTAAGAGTAAGAACAGAATTGATAATGGAATGAAAAACAGAAGAAATATCATATCTTCAATTAGCAGAACAGAACCGATAAGATTCTAAAAGTAGATATCAGAGTGCTCGAATCAGGATTCAGATTGAGCAGATTAGGCAAGAGCTGGGAGCTGGGAGCTGGGAGCTGAAAAATAGGAGATAAACTAGCTCACCAATCCATAAGGCCAACTTGATCTTCGTAAAGCGAGAAACCATAGTTAGCAGATGATAGAACCAATGCAAGAAGAAGAAAAACCCTAATCGCAGAGACCATGGCGACTCTAACTCTCTGTCTTCTCTCGATGAGAGAGAGAGAGAGAGAGAGACGGATTTGATGGACGGAGAGTTCGGAAAGAAAGTTCAAGTGAGCGAACCGGTTCGCATCAGAGTCAGCTCCACTAACCAACAAATCGAAAAGAAAAATTAAACTCTGCAGTCCCAATTCTGAAGACTCTGAACTATGCTTCGGGACTCCTCATAACTCGTTTGATCTTTAGAGAGAACAAAAAAACAAACAAATAAACAAAGAGCTGGAAGGGCCAAAATGACCCGTAGTTAAAAGTCCGTACGGGCCGGAGACCTCTCCGAACCGGGCCGTTCAGGCCTAATGATAGTAGCAGCCCGGTGATACTTTAGATGTGTCAAAATGGGCCGCCCGGCCCGACTTGATCATTTTTTAAAATATATGTCCGGACCTAGTTCGAAAAGTCTTTTGGATTTATCCTGAGTTCATCCAAGCTTAAAATGGACTGGGTTCGGCCGAGCCTAAAATCGTCCGACCATTTTTAAATAAAATATTTATAATAAATTATTATTAAAGTAAGAGAGATTATTTGAAATTATAAGTGTTAAGAAAATACTCTTGTTAGTTTACTCTATAGGTCGAATGGGTCAAATAAATTACACATATGTGTCACTAAGAGTCTAAAAGCATCTCAAATAAAGAATAAACTTTTGGCCAAATAAAGACTTCATTGCGTATTATTAAGTAATAGGTCCGTCAAAAAAACTTTCCGGCCTTAAGGAGGAAAAAACAGACCTTACAATGAAACCATAATAAATAATAATAATAATAATAAAAGTTTGCTAATATATTATAATCTATTATATATTAGTGGTTGGTCATTGGTAGACCGCATAGTTGTTTCCCGCTGCAGAAGGATCTTCATCTAAGAACATATTCTGAAAATATTCAGCCAAGTCTTCATTATGAGTTAGTTGTATGTTGACCTTATGAGATGCATACTCCCAATCTCTTATGCATAATAATGCTTCAACCAATTCTGGTTTTAACGAAGTTCTCCTATCTTCAATAACTCTCCCAGCTATGTTGAATGTTGATTCAGAAGAAATTGTTGAGACGTGAAGAGTTAAGACATTTCGTGCAAGTCGTGCTTGTATAGTAAATCGTGTAGAGCTTTTCTTCTACCAATCCAAAAGGCATAATGATTCTGAATCATTTGCACAAGAATCAAAAAATGAGAAATCGGTTTCGAGGTATTTCTAGAGTTCTATCCCAGTAATTGGAACTGGAACCGGTAACAAAATTCCAACTCTTCCTCTTAAGTCGAATCTCTTGTTTTCGTGTATGTTGCCGCAAGTAGTTGTACTTATTATCATAAAGACCAAACACTTCATATAACTTGTTAGTAGCATTATTAATAGTGGAAGAATAATCAACATTTATATGTTGACTCATAAATGTAATCATAAATATAAGAGTATTTGGTAAACCTTATAACTTAACCCTATGATCTAATATAAAAGCAAAAGTGTATAAAAGAGGAATTTCCTTCCAATATTTTTAAAATTTTGAAACCATTTTCTGAACAACTAGTTTAAACACTTTATCATTCTCATATATCTGAAACAAGCTAGTCATTTCAACAAGTGAATGCAAAACAAGAAGAGATGTATGATAATAAACACCTGAAAGTCGAACAGTATAATTATAAAATATTTCTAAAAAATATGTAAATTTTTCAAGTATATTCCAATCAGAACTATTCAACATAACAAGAGGATCAGAAGAATTAAAAAATCCATTAATTATTTCTTTATGTGGGAGGGCATTTTTCAACATCAAATATATGGAATTCCACCTTACCTGCATATCAGTTCCAAACTTTCGAGACTTCATATTAAATGCTTTTAAACTTAGCTATCCTAGAATTCGAACTAGTAATCCAAAATAATATCGTACGAATTTTATCAACAAAATTATTTACCTGTTGTTCTTTCATACCTGATTTTACAATGAGATTTATGATATGATACACACAACATTGATGTAGGAAGACTCCACCATTATATTGACTAAGTTGTGATTCAAATAAAGAGACGGCCCTTGTGTTTGCCGCAGCATTATCCAAAGTTATAGATATTATACGGCTTTTGATATCAAACTCACTCAAAACTTCAATTATTAAATCACAGATATTTTCACCAGTATGTGCTTCATTTATAACTCTAAATCCTATTAATTTTTTATTTAAAGTCTATTCTTAATCTAAATAATGAATATCAACACATAAATAGTCTTCTTTGGAACATGCATTCCAAATATCAGAAGTTAAGGCAAAAGTTAGATTTAAATCACCATATTCTAATTTTAATTCATCGCGTTTTTTTCTAAAATATGCAAATATATCAGATATAGTAGTATTTATACTTGTGCTCTTATATTGTGGGGTATGTGCTCTTCTAATGTGCTCTTCATAATAAATATTGTCACTAAAATTAATAAGTAAATCAGTAGCAGCAATAAGTCTAACAAGAGATTTTCTAATAGCCATTGGATCATAAATCCACGTACAAATTGTATCATCAGTATTAAAATTCAGTTGAGTTTGATTCATACCTGTACTAGCTTTAGTTATGCATTTGTCTTTGTGGCATTTCAAGTGATGAGTTCCATCATTTGAACCTGCGATCAAAATACTTTTACAATACTTGCACATTGCACCATCAATGTCTGCACCTTTCTTATTTTTGTGTAGAACTATGTCGAATGTATCCCAAATTCTGAATGTTTGCTTATTATGTCTCTTTATGGATATTGTAATTGCGATAGTAGCAGTATCAATATTAGATGAATATGATGGTGATGGTAGACCTGGACCGCCGGGTAATATATTAGATTGTATTGGATCGACGGTAAATTTGAACCGATTTCGACATAAAGATTTTGCTCATACTCATTTAGAGTGTTAAAGTCATATTGATGATGATCCATTTACTATAAAGAATTTAAGAGTAAATAATTAATCATAAAAAATATAAATAAATAAAAATTTAAGTAAAAAAGTAAAGCATTAAACATTAATAATAATAATAAACAATAAACAATAACAATAAGTTTAATTACCTTGGATTTTGGTTTAATTTATGAAAAATAGAGGATTAAGGATTGAGATTAAGGAATAAGGATAAGAGAGATAGCAAGGAATAATGATAAGAGATTGAGATTGAGATTGAGATTAATGATAAGAAAATTAGGGATTATAGAAAAATGAAGATTAATTATAATTTAGAATATTAAAAGATTAGATAAAAGATTGAGAGAGAGAGTGTGTGTGAGAAAATGCGAGGAAAAATTAGAGTAAAAGAGTGGATATCTATAGGGAAAATTTGGGTGTGGGAGAATTTAAAAATTATTTATGTGAGGGGGTAAAATAAAAAATTTAAGGAAATTTTTTTTTTTTTGACCCGCTCAAATTTTTTAGCGCATCCTCCTGCTTTCAAATTTGAAAGTAGGCGTGCATGTGTGGTAGGCTGAAAAGCCTACCGCACATGCACCTTACACCGCAGGTTAGGTAGCCTGCGGTGTAGGTAGTGGGTCGGGTCGGGCCCGACCGGCCCTCCGAGTTTGGAAATTTGTCTAAGTCGGGTTGTATTTGGGTCGGGCTCTAGGCCGAATTTTTATCCCGAACTACGGGCCAGGCCAAAAAACTCAGCCCATTTTGACACTTCTACACAAGCTGCATTATCTATTTATATATCTTAGAGCTTTCTGAGTATTTTAAAAAATATTTATTATAAGTAGAAAAAATATTCATAAGAGTTTGTTTGGAATTGATTATAAGCAGTTAAGTCTCTTTATTTGCTTAGTTATTTTTAAGAAAATATATATTTTTTCTATTTATTTTTATAAATATTAAATTGATATTTATAAAATATATATATTTTAAATATTTAATATAACTTTATTTATAAATATATTTATATTTATAAATTATTTATTACTTATAAGTATTTTTTTTAAATACTCCTTATAAGTAAAATTTAATTAGAATATTTAAAATATACTTTTTTATAAGCATCAATTTGATATAAATAAAAATAAACAGAAAATACACCTTATTCTATATTTTCTTTTTCCTCAAAAAAATAATTTAAATAGAAAATTATTGCACTAATTTAACGACCAAATTTTGATGAATTAGAAAAACAATGTTCTGAATCATACCAATATTAAGACAGCATTTTATATTTATTTTATACTAATATATATTTTTAATGTCATATTCCAATGTATACAACTAAATTAAAAAAATATAAAATATAATATTTAAAGCGAAACACAAGTTTGTTAAACAATTTAGCGCCAGTCAGGAATCCGTTGACCGTCGTGCTATAAGTAACGACAACTTCGAAGTGACTCGGACCGTCTGCTTAAACACAAACCTCTAAAAAAATCGTCGAAGTACAGATATGGAAGCAAATCTGTCAACGGCGAAACCCTACCATTTCTCTCCTTTCCTGTTAACTTCGCGAGTTATAAACCCTTATTTCCTCTGTAAATCTTCGATCTGGTTCCATTTGGACTTCTATATTCAGGAATTCTCTGAAGCTAGTCTCTTCAGGTCGGACTTCTATATTCGGGAATTTCAGGTCGACTTTCGAGACGGAGAAGGAGAGGTCGGAATATGCGAGTGCTCCTGTTTACTTGAGCACTCCTCCTAATCGAGAGCTTAGGACTCCACACAGCGGGTAAATTATGATTTTTTAGTCGACTTGGATTGAGATTGAGCTGAATTATTGCGCAAGGAGGATTAGGTTACTTGTTTGGCAGAACTCTTAGTTCAATTTATTACTGATTTTCTCATGAAGTGCTGCTTGATGAATGCGAGCTCGGACATTTCTGCATGTTTTGTTTGGTTAATGTGAAAAATAGAAAGAAATATGAATAAGCTTAGGTTCTGTCTTGAGAGCTGAGATGCTCAAGTAATAACTTTTTTTTTTTTCCATATTTAAAAATACAGATTTCAGGGTTGGATGGAAAATAGAACTAACATTGCAAACATTTGTTTTCTTTGGCAAGCTAATTTATTTTATTTTTATTTTTTTTAAGTATTACATTAACCTAGTTTATTGGGTGTTTTTAAAAACAATTATGTTATCGTCTGGTCTCGAATGTGTGGCTGTTTAGAAAACAATTGCACATTAGCTGTCATCTGGTTAATATTCAATCACAACATTATCTCCCTTAGGTATCACTATGATGGAACGAGCTGTAAGTTCTTTGAGGGCTGGTACTTTAAGGTCTCAATTCCGGAAAAGAGGCAGAGCTTCTGCTTTATGTATTCAGTAGAGAATCCTGCATTTCCGAAGAAATTATCGGCATTTGAAGTTGTACAGCATGGAGCTAGAAGTGTAGGAGTTGGGGCACAGATTCTCGGTGCTGATGACAAGTATATTTGCCAAGACTCTGAAGATTCTTAGAACTTTTGGGGAAGTAAGATGCCTATCTCTATGTTGTGAATCTTGTTGTGTTTTCCCTGAACCTACTTCTAGGAATTTGCAACATAAATATGTCGGGCCTTCCATTTTTTTTTTCTTTATTCTGGTTATGGAACTTGTTCTTTTCACATTATAATGCATTTTTGTCAGCATGTGAATACTACCTGGGGTCCATTTGTGAAATGTATGCATCAGTGGGATGATGAATTATTATGCCTGCACTTCTGGATTATTCTTATTGTACCACTGCCATTCTTATGAATATGTTGTTTTGGATGATTGGGACTTGTCTCCAATCTTGCTTTTTAAACTGAAGTTTTATGTTCAAATGTGAGATTGTTCGTCTCAAAAAAGTGCATGCATTCTGGAGTACACAAGCCTGAATTCTTCTATTTGAATCTCAGGTTGGATTGAGTGGGAAGGTGAAAGGTTTGAGTTCCAAAATGCCCCCTTCTTATTCCGAAAAGAATTGGGGTGCAGCATTTCCGAGGAAGTGGTTTTGGGTAAATGTCTACCAGTTTCATTATTTGACACTACCAGTTTCATTATTTGACATCATTCATACAAAGAAATAATCCCAACAAAATACGGAATTAAAATGAAATAGGGAAAAAAAAGTAAGGTCAACAAAAGTCCTGTACCATTCAGATGTTACTGATAATTTGAAGATTACTCCCAGAAACTAAGGAACGGTGATCCCTGGACGGCTGGACACTATGGCACATGTTATTTGATGACATCTACATAAAATTCTAAACTCTTCAAGTACGTCCATGTAATCATCTAGTAAATTGTAATGGTTATTTCTTATTTCCTTCTCTTTCTTCCTTCATAATGCAGGTTCAGTGTAATGTTTTTGAAGGTGCTAGTGGGGAAGCTGCTCTTACTGCCGCTGGAGGGGTGAGGCAACTGCCTGGACTGACAGAGACATTTGAAAATGCTGCACTGCTACTTTTCTCTGGAAATCTTCTGTACATATTTGAAAAATATATTTAAAAAATGATAGGAAACTTTATGTATTATAGTTGAAATGGTAGCATCTTCATCTGTTTTAACACTCAAATATATCTTGGCTACTGCCCCTTCCATAGTCAACTTATACTGCAATACCGATTACTGCAGATTGGAGTTCATCATGATGGTATTTTTCACGAGTTTGTTCCATGGTATGGGGAAGTTGCTTGGGATATTTTCTCCTTGGGGCTCCTGGTTCATTGCTGCAGACAATGAGACCCACAAGGTACTTTACCATCTCTTAATTTCATCTGTGCGAGTGTGCTTCTTCTCTGTTCCCGTATTGTATTTTCATCTCCACAATCAAGGGAGCTATTTATAGTAACAACTAGAAAACATAGGTCCCTTGGGTCAAATAATCAAATCCATTATGGCTTTTAATCTGGGCAGGTTGAATTAAAAGCAGCAACAGAAGATCCAGGTACAGCATTGCGAGCTCCAACAATAGAAGCCGGATTTGTCCCAGCTTGTAAAGATGCCATGGTAATTTGAAATTGCAACTGTGGGAACGGAGAAGTTATGGCAGCAAAGGAAAGGTTTACCTCGTTTTCTCCATTACCCCAATAGATGATTGGTTCTGTATCACTTCTATATAGTTAACCAACCCATATAGTTAAAATGCAACCCATATTATAATATGGTCCTCTAATTTGAAAAAAAACTATAAATTATATTAATATCCTTTGTCAAATCAGCATACAAAATTACATGCTTACCCTCATCTCTTTCATTTCCTTCCCTCTCTTCCTTCTCATGCAAGCTCCATGAAAAAAAGGGCAACCTGCACTTGACAAAAAAATTGGCTAACAAACCCTAAATCACTTCTTCTCTTAAGATTTCCCTATTTCTGCCACTTCTAATATGTTCTCTAATATTCATTTTCCACATTCGTTGTTCATTTGCAAGCTCCGTTTGCCCATTGGAAGCTTGGAAGAAATCAATATGTTTGAAGATTTTCTTTCATTTCTTTTTCAATTATTGATGGATAATCACAAACGAAATTACAGACTTATCTTTATATTAAACTTTCATTTCGTTTTGTAAAGAAAGGGGAAATATGAGGTCTGTAATGGTTTCTGGAAAATCTGAGTATGAGTTGCAAAGCTCGATGCTCAATAGTATGGACATAGTTCAAGTATCGAGCATCAGTAAATGGCATCGAGCCATCTATCGATAGTATGTAATTCTTACATTACTAATTTGGCTTATTTCTTACTTTCTTGTACATAAATGAACAATTTTTTTATAATGATATATGTCAATAATGAATGGAATGAGCCCAAAGAAAGAGAAATCATTATATTTGCATGAAAATAGGATAAATAGATGAATCAGTTGAAGCTTTAGCCGGATCTAATGTCATGTATACTCAGTTGGTGGATGTTGTGTATAATTATATCGAGATAGATCGTAATGAATTCAATTTGCAACTGTCGTACAAGTTATTGTATAAATTTTTATCTTCCCTGCTATATATAAGAAACGATGAAAATGTAAAGGGATTTTTATGTCACTTATAATCTAACGATGAAAAATCTCCTCTCTATATGAAGTTGATTCTAAAAATTTAGAGAGATATATGTGGAGAAAAATATCATCAATTATCTAAAATTCCTAATATTGATGATTTTTTTAGGAGAAATATACCCTATCATGTTGGTAATAATCATGAGAATTGTAGCATTGACATACTCAGTTCCTACTACTAATAATTATAAGGATTATGTTGCTAAAAATTAATTTAAAAAATTAAACTAATCAATTAATGTAAAGACTTGGAAGTCTCGGACCACAATACTCGATGCCCAATTATTCTAGTATTACTAACCTATCGGGCATTGAGCACTGAGGTTAGAGAGACTTGGAAGTCTTTGATCTCTCATCTCAATGTCTCAATGAGTTTTGAACTTACTCATTGGGCATCAAGATGAGGGATTAGAGACTTCAAACTCTCTGTTCTCAGTACTCGATGCTCAAAAGTTCTAGTCTTACTGACTCATCAAACATCGAGCATTAATAACATAGAATAAATTATTTGATCTCTCATCTTGATGCTCGATGAGTATGCTTAGGGCCCATCGAACATCAAGATCAGAGATATATAGAGTTTAAAGTCTCTAAGATTTAGAATTCAAGCAATCGGGAAATTCATAGATATAGTATTTTCTCATCATTTTTACTAACATTTCACTCCGAACTTCGAATAATCAATCAATAACATATATTTCAATCTAAAAAATACAAAAAAAAAAAAAACACTAATTTTATTAATAAAAAAAATCATAACTTTTCGAATATCTGAAATTTTACCTTGGGCAGGGATATTTTGTTCTATTTCAGTCATTAATTTCAATACCAACTTTTAGATCGTTTGCCATCTTTCATAATTTTCTTCCGTAAATCTTCCCGCTGATTGATGATAGTGGTGAACATGCTTAGCAGTTTTTTTTTTAATTAACTTAAAGTAAAATAGTAATTATATATTTTATTTTTTTATTTAAAAAATCAATAAAAGTCAAACTAGTCTATTTTTCCAACCAAATTTTTGTTGGGTCTAAATTCTTTTTAGATAAAATCCTATTGAATACTCTGCACCATATTATTAGGTAAACTTTTTTACTGTAACATCTTTCATGCGATGAGGGACCCGCCATACTCTTTGGCTGTATACCATGCACAATAGGTAGAAGTGGGTGGTGTTAAAACTTGAAAATAGTGTCAGAGAGAAAGATCAAAAGTTCAACGCAATACGCTTAGATTACAACTAGTTACAGGCCAGAGCAGCTTCTTTTCAAGATGGAGGTAATCTCTTATACTCAAAGTCATGTACCATATCAGAGCCATCTCCTCCATCATCCTCGTCAGAAGATCCATAAACCCAACAACATAGCAGAAAATACGCGAAGTTAATCACACCCAATCCGGTACACAACCAGTAATAATAATCTAAGCGACCTTCATTCAAATTATCCACCAACCAGCCGACTCTTCCGCCCTTGCTCGTAACCGAATTTATGATATTGACCAGAAAACTCGCCACCAAACTAGCCAAACCCACCTCAAATGTGTATAATGCAACTGCAATGCTAGACATGCTCTTCGGAAATGCAGAATAGAAGAACTCTATTTGCCCAATTGCATTTAGACCCTCCGCCACTCCAAGCAAAACAAATTGTGGGACCACCCACAAAGCCGACATGTTAACCACTGAATTCGGTTGATCCTCAAAACCTTCATCAATAGCAGCTTTACGCCTAATAGCTTCTATCAGAGCAGAAATGGCCATTGCAAGGCATGAAACAATTAACCCAGTTCCCATACGGACTGTCGGGCTGAGCCCACGAGGCTGACCCGTTGATCTGGCCAGAAAGGGGACCAATACCCGGTCGTAAAATGCAACCCATATAGTTAAAGATATGATCATGAAAACGGAGAATGATCCGGCTGGAATCTTGAAATCAGGGGTGACTTTTCTATCCATGATACTTGCTTGAAGTGTTCCAAATGAGGTTTGGTTTAAGCACACTAGCATCATTATGCCTGATGAAAAAATGGGCATGATTCTAAGTAGAGCTTTAAGTGACTCTACTTGTTTCACAGTGCATATATTCCATGGGCTTAAGTCCCTCTCTACATCTTTTATAATGCAAGCTTTATTTAGAAATCTCAAATTATCAGTTGGGACAAGGAAATTCAACTCTTCCTTGCCATGGAAGTAAGAATCAAAATTCTTGCTTTGAGGAAGATCCATCTTTCTATTTTTAAATGCCACTGCTATAACTTGTACAAACCCGGTAAGTAAGCTCTCATTAGGTTTCACTTTGACATACAGAGAAGAACCAGCTAAGAATATTAGAACCGAAAAGAGCATGAGAGCGAGAGGAACTCCAAACCCGACTTGCCATCCGAAATTATCTTGAATGTAAACAATTAGAGTTAGGGCAAGAATGGTAGATGCTCCTACTGAAGCATAGTACCAGTTGAAGAAGCTATCTAAGACCCTTTGGTTGTTATTGGGATTTTCCTTATTTGCAAGCTGGTCTGCACCAAAGGCGATTGAACATGGTCTAATGCAACCAGCCCCAATTGAGATTAATGCAAAGGAAAAGTACAACAGAGCGAGTTGCGGTCCGGTAGAAGAATTTGGTAGCTTGTTGGAAAGGAAAGGGGTTGAGGGTTTTAGTTGAGGGATTATAGATGTTAAGCACAGAAGAGTCATTCCCTATACAAGAACCATAGAGCAGTAAGTTTATAACTCCAAGTAGTTTGCCTTTAACAGTTTAAAAACTGGATTTCTGAAATCAAATTTTTAGAACAAAGTTTGCATATCTATTTTAAGAGTTTGAAAATTTATTAAATTACATTCAAAGAGAGTTTTCTGAACTGCCTTTTTGAAGGCAAAAATGACATACGTTGTTTTGCCCAAACTCCAGTTTCAAACTGTTTTATTAAATGCACATGATATATCTGCAATAATATAAATGGGAAGCTAAGTAAAAGATTTATTTGGCCAAGAAAAAGAAAAAAAAAAGTCAAGGATTTATCCTTACAAGAAGGCTAGAGAAGGATCCGAGAGTGATGACCCGACATCGGCCCATGTAAGAATCGGAAAGGAAAGCTCCAAAAATGGCCAACATGTTGGAACTGGCAGACCAGAGTAAAAGAATAGTGGCTGCTGCAGCAGTTTCGATGTTATAACACTCTTTTAAGTAGAATATCATGTTTGGAGCTAACCCATAACTTGCTACCTTCTCAAAAGCTTCATTAACTGCATCATCAAACACAAATAAATAGGAAAGAAAAAAAAAGTGTAGTCAAGTCATTAGCGAAAGCTCTTGGTTTCAATATCTAGTTTAATGATGCAAGTGAAATAAACGTGCACCTATGATGAAGGGCATGGTTCTTAAGCCGCCATTAATTATGGGTTTTGAAGCTTCAGTGCTTTGCATGTTGAGGTTGTTAGTGATATCCATCTTCTTCTCCCTCACTTTGCCTTCCATTCTCTCTCTCACTCTCTCCGTCTAGGAGGTTTTTGGTTGGGTTCTGCAAGGTAGAAAGTGACAAGAGAAGTCAAAGGGGTTGACGGAGTAACTGAGAAACATACAATAAAGACAATAAAAATGATACATTAGTAGTTCGGTATATACTCTGCTGTGGACCCTTCCAACGTGTCTTTTTATATAATTCATCTTTTAAACTGCTAAACAAAAAAGAAGAAGAAACTGAAAATGACTACATTTTCTTTAACTATTAGAAATCATAAGATTAGGAAGGTAAATCGATTTATAGAGTAATTTGATTATATATATTGATAGGGTTGATGGGTTTTAGATTTGTAAAACAAATTAGTAGTTATGAAAATCATATCGTGTAATTTGATTATTCGACGAATTGATGAATCGATAAGGTTGATAAAATTTTTGATTTTACAGATTGATTATATATTTTATTTTAAATTTTTTATGATATATATTCAACTTAATTATTAATTAAATTATATTAATTTAAAATTTATAAAAATTAAATTTATATTAATAATATCAATATAAACATATTTATATCAATAATATATTATTATAATATTAATCTAGATATATTTTAATAAAATTAAGTAACTTAATTAATAATTTAAAATAAAAATAAAAATAAATTATATTTATAATTAATATTAAAAATTAAATTTATATTAAATAATTTTTTTTTTAAAAATTACATAAAAATATTTAAATCATCCAATTTAATCGATAATCCATATAATTGGGCTTTCGCAGGGCACCCAGCCGATCTCGTTCGTACAGTATAAGGTGGTGGGGGGAATTGGCATGATGATCTGATTAGACTTATTAGCGGCCTGGGAGTGTGGTGGAGCCATTAAGGCAGCAAAACCAAGAAAAGATACCGGGTAGGGTCCACATTCAAGTCGCGCACACGGCCTCTTTTATTAGATTAGTTAATTCCTCCTCTCATTATCGATGATCACCAGGGCAGGGCCGTTTTGAAGTCCTTATTACTGTCTGCCAAAACTAATGAAGTAATAATACACAAATATAAAGTTCACAATTGGACCTAATCCCTTTATTTTTTATTTTTTTATTTTTTTTATTTTTTTTTTAATTTTTAATAATCATAATGATGAATTCGGCCGCTTGAATAAAATTTGCTTTCAAGCACTTTCTTCCAGTTTGAGTGGAAAACAAAAGCAGCAAATTTCTTATGATAAAAGTCTGAGACAAAGCTGACTGACCTTTTTAGATGGGTCATTTCACATTGTCTTTCCTGGAATTTATGTCCTCCCACTGTTTTCACTTAGCCTAAAGTACCATTCAACTTAGCAGTTTGCATCACATCCCACCTTAAATATCATACTCCACTTCTTCTCCTCCTTCTCAATACATGTTATTAGGTTCTTTTCTGAAAGGGAAAAAAAAAATGGATGGTAAGTGATTTCTTGTTATTTGTTTCTATGGCTCTTACAAGTTAAGATAAATACTTTAAAAAAGAAAAAAAGGGCTAAAATGAAAGGAGAAAAGAAACATAAGGTAAAAAAAGGTGCTTACGACGTTCAGTGAAGTTGTTTGATATTGTTATGGTTTTCTTTTTCAGTGAGCTCATCAACTCGGCTTGAGAACATTGACGAAAACGGCCCACCGAATCGGCTACCAGTATCATGTAACCACCCAGAAACTCCAACTGAGACCATGGAGTTTTTAGCCAGATCATGGAGTCTTTCCGCCATGGAGATCTCCCAAGCTCTTTCCAACAATGCACATGATCATGCTTCCAATAATGCAAGCTCCATCACTTTGAAGGAACCTGTAAGATCAAAACCCTTATAAATCTGGTTTCACATGTCAGGTCTTGTTATTTTTATATTCTGGTTCCCCAACATGGTAGAGTTCTATGAACTTTTCTTTCTTTCAGCGTCATCATCACTTGGCTTGTGGGTATAGTCCTCCTGTTAAGCCAATAGACACTAATGTAATGAAGGTATTGGAACAGTTATAGGTAGTTTGGAATTTTAAAAATCAGCAGGGTACTCTTGTCATAGTTTTCTGTTTGTGGGTGTTTTTTTTTTTTTCTTTTCAATTTGAAAAACAAATTTTTTTATAATTTATTTGTAGAAAAAGGTCCAGGAATTATTTGTACTTCATCACGCCCTCAACCCAGAGTTCCTTTCAAGTCGGCAATTGCTCAGAAACGGGGTATCTCTCTCTAAACTAAAGATAAAGTGATGAATTGCATAAAAAATAATCATTTGTATTTTATTTACCTTATTTCTTAACCTTTTTATTATAATTACTATGCAGCTATATAAGAGCATGTTGAGAGGTAAAACAGTAGGGAGGTGGATTAAAGATCAAAAGGAGAGGAAAAAACAAGAATTACGAACCCATAATGCTCAACTGCATGCTGCAATCTCTGTGGCAGGTGTAGCTGCTGCTGTTGCCACACTTGCAGCTTCTATTGTATCGCCCGGAATTACATCATCATCTTCTTCTTCTGCTGGTCAGAAAGCACCATCCAAGACATCAATGGCTCTAGCCTCTGCAGCAGCTTTAGTAGCTTCTCACTGCATCGAGATGGCAGAGGAGATGGGAGCTGAACATGATCAAATCATAAAGGTAGTTAGCTCTGCAATCAATGCGAGAAGTAATGGAGATATCATGACGCTAACAGCAGGAGCAGCCACAGGTACTTGATAAAGCATATATAGTCATACTAATAGTTTTAACATATTGAAATTTAGATGAAGTGAATTTTATTGTTTTTTTAATTATGCAGCCTTGAGAGGAGCTGCGGCCCTTAGGGTAAGGCTGGAGAAGGGGTATGAAGGGACGGCCTGTTTTCTGGCTGAGGACAAGGTGAAAGAAGACAAGGAATCAGACATCATGATAGCATTGAACTTTGTCTGTAAAGGAGGTGAACTTCTCAAACGTACCAGGAAAGGTAAGATTACAAAGACAGTAGACTACAAACATTCATGATGAGTTCAGTGATGTCCCTAATTAACTCTAGCTTAAGTAAGAAATTCTTAATGAAGCATGTCATAACAGGAGCTCTTCACTGGAAGCAAGTTTCCTTCAACATAAATTCAAATTGGCAGGTAAGGAGAAAATTGGTTGATAAAGTTGGCATTTTTTTTCTTCTTTTCTTCTTTTCTTTTCTTTTTTTTTTTTTTTTTTTGGCAATCTTCACAATATCATTTTTTTGAATAACTTCTCACGATCAGAATGAAAACAGGTTGTTGCTAAAATGAAAAGCAAGCACATGGCAGGAACATTTACTAAAGTGAAGAAGTGTAAGAAGCTTAAATTAACACGAGATAAAAGCATAATTTAGTAGTCACCTCTGTCCATGTCAACTATGCTGAGCAAAGCTGTACTTGCAGGTGTAGTCTTGGGGGTCTTAGGTGACATCCAGGCATGGCAAGGACGAGAATCAGAGGATGGAAGCATAGACAGGGCTTACTTTGGGATAAAAACATCAGACAGAGTGATAGAATTTGAGTGCATTGGGAAACAGATGTGGACTGAGGGAATCCAGCATATGTTGAATTGCTGTGCCTACATAGCATGATGTCAAAGTAAAGGTTTATCATTACTACATATTGGCTAGCTGTAGAAATGATTTTGAAATAAACAACCCCTTGCTATGAGATTTATTATACATGTCCCTTGAAACCACATGGTATATTTGAAACTGATTGTTACACAGTTGAATGGAGTGATCTTATTTAATAGATTGGGATTGAGTCTATTATAGTATAGGTGCATAGTTTAGTTGAAGCGAAGAAGATTCTACAGTCAAAATTGGTTGTCAAAGTATCTGTTGATTAAGCCAGGAGTTGTTGCAGCTGTGTTGAAACTTAGTGATGATACCGGCCAAAGGTCCGGGTTCATGAATAACCTTTCCACCACACAGTTTAACTGCTTCTGCACTCGTGTATACATCATCTGTGCCTACTGCAATCTATTACAACATAAAGAAACCAGTGTGAACTGTAAATACGAATACGTCGGATGCCTAAACATAAGCAAAGGAAAAGGGATTTCAATTCACCTGTGTGTAACCGTTTCCTTTGTCATAATTATATGTCAGTTCAACCACAACGTTCTCATCTTCGGGACCATAGCCCATGAAGGCTGTTGTATACTGAGAAATAAGCAAAGTTAAATAATAAAATAGTAGTAATGATTATGTGATAGTGAGCAACGTATCTAAATCAAATGCAGAAAGAGAAAAACACAGCAATCTGTGGTAAGACAGATTGGAAGTAATAAGTGTTTCCTGAATAGTTCTCGGAACAAATAAGTGTGAAATATTGGAAGTAAATGCTCTATGTTTGTTGGATAATCTGTGGTAAGACAAGTATTTAGCAATCTGATTTTAGGTAAATGTTCTAGTTCCTTTTCTAAGGGCAATAGTTAGGTCTAAATCTGGAAGAACATTGCTAGATATAACTTAAGAAGGGTTTGTAGGATTACCTTGAGATTCCGAGGAGTCAGACCTTAGAGGCGATGATTGTGGCTGTATCGGGGGAGCTGACTGTCCCTTACTATTGTGATGGTATCTTTGGTGAGTTCAAACACGAAGCTCAGGTGGTGAGATATTATTTTGTAGTATTTGTCTCCCTATTTTTGTGATTGTAATGTTTGATCCCTTAAAGTATTTGTCCCCCTATAGGTGTAGATGTATACAAAACTAATCTTCATTATTACTCTCCCCATGATGATTTTGGCTAAAAAAAAAATGTTGATTTTCCAAAATCACAACATCTATGTTGTTGATGTCAGGAAAATTCATCGTCGAAAAATCTGAAAAATAACATCAGTTAAAGCTTGGGATCAAAATTGGACGGATTTAACATTCGGCAATACATTGGCAAAGATGTAATAGGAAATGCGAGTGATGTGGGTATTTCGGTAATACCTTGGCAAAGATATAATTAGAAATATGAGTGAAAATTAGAATGATTTTCACACTATAAAATAAAATAAAATAAAAAAATGCATGCTAACATGAAATTTGATTTGACTTTTAGGTAGGTGAAAAGATTAAAGTTAATCTAAGTTTGACTTTTTTTTCGACAAATCTACTAACGAGCATACTGAACTATAAAGCTAATAAAATAAAATTGTAATAAATGAAAATAGAATTAAATATTGAAAGATGAAAATAAATTAATAAGTAAATAACACTTTAATAATATGACTGAAATAAAAACAATATATTTAATTTATGAAAAGAAAAAAACTTTAAATTAGTTCTACTCATATAAAAGCGATAAATGAAAAGTTAAATGAAAAAATTAGAGATGAAAGTGTTCAATTCATAAACGATAGATTGAGACTATCACTCAGATAAAAACTAAGTACTCTAATTACTAATTCTGAAGAATTGATCTAAGAAAAGCCATATTTCTCAGAGAAATCGAAAAAAAATAAGTGTCGATTTTGATAATATAATTTCGTCGGAGCATAGGGAGGATTTATGAGTATTGTTCAGTTTTTTGGTGATCGTCGGTGATTGTTGGTGATCGAAAATGATGTTTTTTTGGATGATCGAATGGATGCATTTTTAGGTGATTGAAATTATAATTTTTTGCTTTCACCCAAGACTTCTATTTATAGGCAAATGACTAATGACATTCTCGTAAATATACCAATAAGGAATCCCAAATCCCTCTAAAATTTCGGCCACTTTCACACTTTGTGAGCCTCAATCACATTTTTTGGTGGATGGTTGACTGACTAAGCTTCTGGTCGAATCCGATTGAGATTGAGTTTAGGTTCGTCCGAACAACTTTCTCGCTCTTTCCCCCATTTTCGGCTGAAATCTCCCCACTTCCCCTTCACTTTCGCCAACCTATCAAATTGGGTGACAAATGATTATTTCATTAAGGGATTTCATCTGAAATTCCTCCTAATTTTCCTTTGTTTTGCCGAAATCCTTCCTTTCCCTTCTCCAATTTCGGCCATCCTCTTATTTGGGCCAAAAAAATGGCTGAAAATATTATTTTAAGCACTTCTTTGAAAAAAATATGATGCATTTTTGGATTGTATATGTATTTGACCGATTTTGACCACATGTTTGACCAATTTTGCCTTTCAAAATATCACTTTTCGGTCATTTTATGATGTTAGCTGAAATTCACCTTTTGGTGACCAATTTTGGCCGAACTTGATAGTTGATGGGAATGATTTTCGTCTTTTATTTAGATGGTTGAGATCGAATCATAAGTGATCCTTATGCCCTTGATCTATGGTCATCCATTTCCCACCTCATCAATCCTTGTGACAATTTATATTTTTTGAAGTAAAAAACTCATAACCCAAATTTGATCGGATTAAATGATTTTTGGTCAATTAGAATTAATTACTATCCGATTAAAACTAAGGTTTGACTAGTCATATTAATTGCTTGATATTAATTAGTCGGCTTAATTATTATTAATGAGCTTGTATTTATTTCAAATGGGCTTGTATTAATAAGCTTAATGGGCTTGTATATAGTGGGCTTGTGTTCTGTTTATAAGAAAAATAACACTGAGTACAAAGTCTTTCGAGTAAAACAATGATAAGCCAGATTGAAATCTTAAGGCTTTTGCTATAATCAGGATGTGTTGGTGTTTTCTCTCTATTACACTATTTTGTTGGGATGTCTCTACACAACTACATTAGTATATAATGTCATGATCCTTGTAAAAGTTATCCATTAGGAATTCACTACTATTATCACTTATAATGACCTTTAATCTTCATTCCAAATTGAGTTTCAACATAACTGTAGAAAGATTGGATACATTGTCTCACATCTGATTTATTGCTGAACACATAGATTCAAGTATTTCTAGAATGATCTTCAACTACTGTAAGAAAATATTTATAGAACCATCATATCCTAAAACTGGATTAGGACCCCAAATATCACAATGTATAAGTTGAAATTTCTCTGTGGATCTAGTTGGATTTGAAGAGAAAGGTCGTTTATGGAATTTTGACAATGCACATATATCACATGAATTTTATTTATTGAAAGTCAAAGGTATTTAGAAGTTGAAGTCGAGATAAAGAAGCATGATCAAGGTGAAAATGCCATAGATCTACATTTCCAGAATGGTTAAAAATAGACATGTTAATCATAGGCTTTTGATTAAGTAGATCATTAATTAAAGTTGCATAGAGATCATTCCTTACTTCACCCTTCCCAATCGTTCTCGAGTCCACAAAGTTCTGTATCAAACAATAAGATGAGTAAAAGATGAAAAATCCTTTTCTAGAATCAATTAATTTTTTTGTTGAAATAAGATTAAAAGTGAAAGTACGAACACAAAGAACATTATGCAAAATTCGTTCTTTGGTTAACAGAATAGAACCAGTGTGGCTTATTGGAACCATTTGATTATTAGGTAATCTGACTGAAAATGCTGCATGAAGATTCATATTAGTGAGAAAAGATAGATGACAAACAATGTGATCAGTTGCCCCTGTATCCAATATCCAAGGTATTTGAGAATATGAATTTTGAGAATATGAAAGGATTGAGATAGAATGACATGAAGAATCTGACTTGATTGTTTGCATCATGTTGACTTGTGAAGTAGTGGATGATGATGCGGATTGTCCTTTAAACAAAACCGTTAGTTGTTGGTATTCATTCATCTTTAGAGATTGAATACTATTTTTTTTGTGACTCTTGACCATTAGATGTTGCAGTCTGAGAAACTGATAGAACCTTGGTGTGCTGTCCATGTAACTTGCGTCCTTCTAGAAAACCATGAAGTCTGTAACATTTGGCCTTGATGTGGCCAATCATTTTGCAATGCTCGCAAGTAGGAGGCTCATAGTTTCCTGCTTTAAAATAGTTTTCCAAAGAATGACCAGTAATCTTGCATAGACTACAAAACGTTTTTTACTTCTTTGTTTATTCTCCTGATTTTTTGAGAAAAATTGAATTTCTAGAAAGCTTCTTAACTGCCTAGCAGCAGGTTCAGGAATCGTGACTTCTAATGCAGCAAGCTCTCTAGTTCTTTCTTGATTCTGAATTTGATTGTAGGCTATATTCACTCTAGGCAAGGGATTCATCAACATGATCTGATCCCTAGAGATAGAGTAAGCTTTATTTAACACTATTATGAACTTAATCACCTTATCCCTCTCATATTAGTCCGCCAATACTTTTAAATGTCAACACGTGCGTACTGGAATAGTCTCATATTTAGCTAGTTGGTCCCATAACCCTTTAAGTTTTCCATAGTAATCCGACCCCTGCTTTACATCAGCATTTGCTTCTTGAGTGCATAGATGCGAGGTCCAACTTGTTGTGCCAAAAGAGCTCGTAATTCTTCCCATAATTCTTGTGCGTTACTAATATATGAGATGCTTGACCTAACATCAATGCTAATAGAGTTTTGAATACAGGAAATGATCATATCATTACATCGTTCTCAAGCTTCAATTAGAATTGCTTTTTTACTGAAATCATTCAGATCTGTATTTTGGGATTTAGGAAGTTTTCCATTAACAAAAACAAGTCTACTTTTAGCTCTAAGAGCTCTTTTTATTGCTCTTGACAATATTTTATAGTTATCTTTAGTCAAGAGACAAGAGTATTCTATGGGCTGTTTCCACTCTCAAGTCGATAAGGATTCGTGGGTATTGAAAAATTTGAGAAAAAATCTATTTCATTATAATTACTTTTCCGTGACCTAGTTTGTTTAATGGTTTTTCCTGAAATATTTTGCTCTTCCATTGCAGAGCTGTGATACCATAATACCATATAAGAGTATGAAACTCAAAATGATTCCAGGAAGAAGAAAGTTTGAAGAAGAAAAATGGAGAAGAAAGGTTCGTTTCTGTTTTTCTTATTCTTCAACTTGTACTGTGCAAAAGGAATATATAGAAATAACTAAACTAATAATATTATGACACCTGGAAGGAAAAAGAATAAAACAAAAAACAGAAAACAGAAAAAGAATATGCTTCACGTGGTCTTCATCTCGCAGGATAAAATGCATTCCAACGGTCATTTTATTCTCCGTTTCCTTTGATTAGGAAAAGCTTCAGAATATAACAATGAAGAATTTGGGGATTTTCCCAAATTAGGGTTCATAATATTTAATAATCTTCTCTTTCGATTTCCATAATCGGAACGGAATTAGGATTACAACTTTGTTTATGAACTGGAAACAAATTTTTGGTGCGAAAGTTGCAGGTCGGAGCAGAGTAAGAAATTTGGGGACGAAATAAGGGTTTAATTTTGATTTTATAATTTATTACAAAGAAAAATAAAGGGTAAAACAGTAAAAGTGAAAAAAGAAGAGAGAAAAAGAAAAAGTAGTTTTTTCTGTTGGTCAAAAAGGAGGCATTTCACCTGATCCTTTTAGCCGTTTAATAACGTTAAGCTGAAAGATCAGATGCTTTTTAGCAAATTCTTACCAGATTTTCTGCCTTCCTCTTTTTTCATTACAGTTAAGCGAGGGCTGGTTAATCTTGAATGAAGAAGAAGATTGGAGCTTAATTTCGCAAGATCTGATTCTGTAAGCCTAAGGGAAGCAGAAGAATAAGGATATATTTCAATTGGATTCAATGGCTGCAGAGACGAAAGCTGCTGCGGTGAAGGTCAGGCCTAGTAATCAATATTTTTCTTCAAAGGAGGAAAACTCGATTCCTCGATGAGCGAGAAGAAGATCGAGAGCTCAACCAAGCATTCAATTGATTCCAAGCAGAAATCTGTCTTGACTATCACCAAATCTGAGGTACTGATCATTTTGAAAAAAAATAAAAATAATTTTGAGATTTAGTTAATTTTAATCGTTATGAGCCTAGAAATGGCGATTTCAAAACGTTGATGCTTCCTAATTGTTTGGTTTCTTAGTCTGTGTGGATGTAAGGATGATTAGGGTTTGAGGATATGTGAACTTCTTTCCAATTGGTACTTATATATCATCACCTCTGTTTTCGATTCCAGTTCGATAGTAATTTTGGGTTTGTTTTCAACCTGTTCGATGAAATACGTAGGTGAAACCATCAAAGACAAAATCAGGATCTTCAAAAAACTATTACAAAAACAACTACCACAACCAAAGTGAGAGAGAAGAAAGTATACACTTTACCTGGTCAGAAGAATGATCCTCCTGACGAGGTTTTGGACCTCAATATCTTTTTTTTTCTTTATTTGTTAAAATGCCAGATTTTTTTTTTTTTTTTTATCATCTGATGAAATTTCTCTATTCATCCTTACAGAGAGAGCCCCTGAGGATATTTTACGAGTCCCTCTCGCAACAGATATCTTCAAGTGAAATGGCCGAATTTTGGTACGCCGTCTTCTTATTTTTGTGAATCCCGTTTGTGGGTTTTGTTAGTATCCTGTAATGTTTTCTTCTCAATGGAGTAAATGAGTGTTTGCTTCTAACTGTTAAAGCTCTTGAGCTATAAATCCTATGTCAATCACCTACTAACTCTCAACATCTTTGCTACCGGAGCTATGGAGATTAGTTATTTTTTGGTCAATGGAAAATTCATTTCGATTTAATTATATGCTAATTGCATGTTTTTTTTTTTTTTTTTAAATTAGCAAAATACTATGACTCTTTCTACAATAAGGATGTTAATTGGTTGGTATTGAGCAAGAAAGAGATTCATGTCAGTAAATGAGAATCTTCTTTCTCTAACTTCATAGTGAGTTGGTTGTTTGGAGATAGCTAGCAGGCATGAAGGTGGCCTCTGCGCCTGAAACGGGCTGGGATAATTATTCAATATGGAAGGCCTAGCCCAGTGATCTGTCGGCTTGGACAACATCTTTGGTCCCAGCTCACAATGAAGGAGCTCAAAAGTTAAGGTCGAACATAAATTTGATATCCTAAGAGAACTCTCGACTAGCTTTGACTTTGACCCTCACCAGCAGGGTACTCTGCCTTTTTACCCTTAAGATGTGAGGTCGGCTTTGATTGGGAAACCCTCTGTAGAAAAATCCCAATCTTGTTAACTGTTTTAATTTGTTATGTCGAATTGTCGATGGAAAACTGTTATAGCCCAGAGATTTTCTCCATAGAGCAATTATTAAGATGAGTATATCACTAACATATGTTCCTGCAATTCTATTCTTAGTTTAATCTCTTCTAAATTGCAGTTCATATCCTTCTCAGTCCATAGATAAACTATCTTGCTTGGTCCCATGTATGTCGCAAAAACACGTATTATGTTAGGAATTTTAACAATAGTTTTATCATGTTGTACGTGTTGGTAGTTGTCCAAGTATTTAGCAACTCTTTATGCATGTATGCAGTGGGTTTTAGTTATGGAGATAATGGGTTTACTTACCTAGTTTAGAGGAGTAGTGGAGCAGTGGGTTTCGTTTTTAGTTTTTGTATTTGCCTACATATATGTCTGCTGGTTTTAATCAATTATTTTAAGCTTCACCAATTTCTCACTTCCTCTTTCATCTCTATTCTTTGTATCAGTGGTATCAGAGCCACCTGAGCTCTTAAAAAAAAAAAAAAAGCAGTAATTTTTCTTTTTTATCTTGCAAACAACAAGTATCAATGGCCTTCGACAACAATTATGTCCAACCATCTATCCCTCGCTATAATGGTCATTATAATCATTGGAGCATGTTCATGGAAAATTTCTTGCGATCCAAAGAGTATTGGACCGTCTTTGAAACTAATGTGCTCGAACCAGCTATTGGTGTGGTGTTGACCAAAGCTCAACAAAAGAAATTGGAAGAACTGAGACGGAAGGATCTCAAGGCAAAAAATTATCTATTTCAAGCAATTGACCGTTCAATTTTGAAGACTATTATCTAAAAGGACACTTGCAAACAGACTTGGGATTTCATGAAGGAAAAATGTCAAGCGTCATCAAAAGTGAAGTGTGCATAACTTCAATCCTTGAGAAAGGATTTTGAGATGCTGCAGATGAAAGATGGTGAGTCTTTCGCTAGCTATTATGCAAAGACCTTGGGGATAGGAAACAGATGAGATTCCATGGTGAAAAAATGGAAGATGTGGCTATTGTCGAGAAAATTCTGCATTCGTTGGCCCTAAAATACAATTATATTGTCTGCTCAATTAAAGAATCCAACGATATTGATGCCCTCACTTGATGAGCTAGAAAGCTCCTTGTTGGTCCATGAACAAAAGATGAACCGCAGTTCAACTACAAATGAGCAAGCTCTAAAGGCTTCTACATTTGCTAAATCCTCAAATTCAAGAGGAAGAGACAATGGTAGAGGTCGAGGAAGGGGAGGTCCAAGCTATAGAGATGGAAGCACGCGCTAAGAAAATTCCAAAACTAATGATCATCAATCAACTTTTCAAGGCAAAGGACGGGATCATCAATATGACAAATCTAATGTAGAATGTTATAGATGTCATAAATTTGGCCATTATGGTTTTGAATTTTATACTAAACTACCTCACGATAAAGAAAAAAAGGGAGAAGTCTGAATTTTGCAAACATAAGGAAGTGGAGACTTTGTTGATGCCTTGCCATGACAAGAAGGAATGTGGATACAAGCTGCAGTAACCACATGTGTGACCGTAAGTCTTCTTTTTCTTATCTAAATGAAGGCTTTCATTCTACTGTGAGTTTTGGTGATTGTTCTACAGTGAATGTGATGGGAAAATGTGATATTAAAATAAGCACAAAAATTTACTTTATAGAAACAAATTCCAATGTTTTTTATGTTCCCGATTTGAAGAGTAATTTGCTAAGTGATGGTCAATTGCAAGAAAAGGGTTGTGTGATAACTATTCAGAAAGGTGTTTGTGAAGTGTATGCTCCTTCGAGAGGAGCTATTGTTATTATACAAATGAGTTCAAACAGGTTGTTTCCATTGAAGATAAAGAATGCTCAACCTTGCTTAATGGCTCAAATAAAAGATCCATCATGGCTTTGGCATTTCCGCTATGGCCACTTGAATTTCGGAGGATTAAAAACTCTCCAACAGAAGAATATGGTGATGGGTCTTCCTCAGATTGCAGTCCCTTCTTAAGTATGTGAAGAATATGATGTGAGCAAACAACATCGTAATCAATTTCCTCAAGAGAAATTATGGAGAGCAAAGAATGCGTTGGAGGCAATTCATTCTGACATATACAGACCAATAAATCCATCTTCAAATGGGGGTAAACAATACTTAATTATCTTCATTGATGATTTTAGTAAAAAAACTTAGGTTTATTTTTTGCAGGAAAATTCAGAAGCTTTTAATGCATTTAAAAGTTTATAGTACATGTGGAAAATGAAGCTGAGAGAGTCATTAAAATCTTCGTATCGATCATAGAGGAGAATATTGTTCAAATGAATATGAAGTATTTTATGATAAGAGTGGGATTTGAAGGGAATTCACAACTGTATATACACTTCAGCAGAATGGTGTTTCAGAGAAAAAAAATAGAACCGTCCTTAACTTGGTAAGAAGCTTGATAGGAGGGAATATTCCAAAATTCTTTTGGCTCAAAACAGTACGTTGGAGCATTCAAGTGTTGAATAGAAGTCCCATTTTTTCAGTTCAAAACATGACACCCGAGGAAGCTTGAAGCGGAAGGAAGCCAGCCGTGGATCACTTCAGAATTTTCGGTTGTATTGCTTATGCACGAATTCCATATGAGAAAAGGAAGTAACTTGATGACAATGGTAAAAATTGTATTTTTCTTGGCGCCAGTGAAACTTCCAAAGCATACAAATTGTTCAATTCACTAACCAAGAAGATTGTGACCAACAGGGATGTCATTTTTTATGAAGAAAATTCTTGGAATTGGGCGGAAAATGGCTCAAGGCAACAGGCTATTCTAGCCACCTTTGATGAAGTTGAAGACATTCTTGAAGAGCAAGCACAATCCTCTATCACAAATCAGCAACCTGATAGTGATTATGCTGGGAGATCTTGATGATTGAAAAGTATTTCTGAGTTTGTTTTAATGATGAGTTTTAGAGCTGTATCATTGTCATCAAAGAAACAATAAAATGTGACTTTGTCAACATTAAAAGCTGAATTTATTGCAGTAGCTTCATATTCATGTCAAGCTGTTTGGTAGAAGAAACCGCTGGAAACTCTTCAAATTCAACAGGAAAGTCCAACAACTATTCACTTAGATAATTTTTCAGCAAATTATAGTACTTTTGGTCTTGGCATTTACCCATTTTGGAGAAAGACTTACTGTGCATAAGAGAACATGGATGAATCATAAGCCAGAGAACATTCTATTTGACAGAACCCAACCCTAATCTTCTACTAACTCTCTTAGTGCTTTAGATTAAATCTTGCTAAATCTTAAGTGATTGATTAGAAGGGGGGATATTACTAAACTATATCTTGATTTATAATACATAGGATGATGGAGCATGGCATGCTATCTCCTGACCGGTCGAAGAAAGCAGACGAAAAGAAGCTGAGACGGCAAAAGGAACTCAAAATGGGAACTCCAACCAAATCAATCACTAAGTCCACGAGCAAACCCGAAAGTTCACAGAGACAGCAGTTATCGTCGAAGAACAATGGCGACGTAAAAGCCAGGAAGCTTATGAGTCAAAGCGACGATGATGATGACGATTTCATTGTAAGTCCGAAGAGAAGGAAAGGGTAAGACAGTACGATAATAAACCTCCCTTGTAATGGAGAAGTTAATTTATCAATTACTTCCATCTATTATCTATATAATAGGTTTTTTTAACATAATGATAAGACAATGATGTTAATCCTTCATTAACAATAAAAGCGATAGAAGCAGCTTCCTTCATCAGATCCATGACTATGCTTTCTATATGTGTTATCTATATCTAGATCATCATACAACACCTTCAAAACTGCACAGCTGACTGCATATTAATAGGAACACAAGTGTTTTTTTTTTTTTTCTGGTAATTTCTGTGTGTTCATTTCTTACCTCGTAGTTGTGGTGGGGGTGGTGTGGGTGTCGGTGATATGTCCGTGTTTGATAAGTGATATGATTGAGTTTTCTTTGGTCGAATATTATGTTGGAGATATACTGAAATCACCATCATCATCATCTGTCCTGAATTAATGTCCAGAAAAATATAAATAAATAAATAAACAAAAAATCATTCATTCAAGCAAAAAGGGGTAATTATGGAGTTTACTGTTCATGGAAAGCCAACATGGGGACAGTGTGCAGACATGGCAGAGTTGTAGTAAAATAAAAAATAAAAAATAAAAAAGAGGAAAAGAACACTGACCCACTTGAAACTTATGAAACTTCTAGATTTTGCCATAAATATGTATGTATGTATGTATGTATGTATGTAAAACCCAAACTGCAGGTTTCCAGTAAAGATGACTGAGAAAAAAGGAATGATGGGATGATCATCATGTCTAATCTATATGAATCCATTTATTCTTACCTCGATCTTCCTTTTTGTTGAATCACATAATAAATGCCCGCTCAGAAGGTTTGATCATTTTGAGCTTTAATTAAAATTAAATAAATAAATAAAAAGATTTGACTCAAGAAATTCCATTCTTTGGAATCTTAGAAAATTCCTGTTATAGCTTGATATTCCCTGAGCCAGTAAAAGTAAGAACTAAGAACTAACAAAGAAGAAGAATGTTTTTCTCAAAGCTGGATCTCAAAAAAACTAGCTACTACGTACGTACTTACGTACCAGCTTTAGCTTCTTCTTCTTCTTCTTCTTTCCAGTGCAATTTTAATAATAATTTTAAAAAAAATCTTCCTTACCCTAATTAGTAATGGGAAGGTATTTTCCACATTTATACCTATAAATTAAATATGCAGGAGGAAAATGCGATTGAAGAAGAAGGAGGGTCAATAATTCTTATGAGATCGATGGAACTGTTTTTCAATCACAGGAATTCATAATATGCTCTGCCGCACGTTACCAAACTAAATTTTATCATATTAGTTCATATATCACAATCCCATCATATGTCTATCAGGGTTTGTGTTTGTGATGACGTCGGATGGCCGATTGTAATATAATTTTGGGGAAAATATGATTTATAATGAATTAATAAATTATATTATAATTATAATTATAATTATAATAATTATTTAAAATTTAAATTTAAATTATAATTGATATTTAAAATTTTTAAAATTATAATAAATTTCTAAATTAATTAAGAGATAAGTTTTATTTTATTTTTTATTTTTAACTTTTTATGAATAAGATTAATAGTTAAAAACTGTTAAAAAATTATTATAATTTTAGATTAAATTTTAAGTAATCAGTTTTAGAATTTTTAAGTATTAATTATAATTTAAAATTAATTTTTAAATATTAAAAAGTTAGTCTTTATTTTCTTTATAATTTAGCTTGCCCATATAAAATTTTCTTACATTTTGGAAGCTTGAGTGTTGCAGTATGAAAAACGAACTGCTCACTTTAGGAAATGGATTCAGTTTTTATTTTATTATTATTGTCTATCCCTAAAATATCATCTCAATCATTCATTTTGATATAGGAATTAGAGAAGTTTCACGTGACAAGAAAAAGATAAAAACGCAAACCGACTGAAATATGACTAAATTATAAGATGTATTTTATCATTTCTCTTTCCAATTTTCTTAAATAGTTGCGACTCTCCTCTCTTTCTTTTTCTCTGAATATTGACTAATGACGATGGTCATTCACACCCGCTCTGAATTTGAAATCTCGAGATCGATATTCTATTTGAATATTTGAAATCTGAATCTAAAATTTAGAGACTAGTTATTTGATCTGAATTTGAATTTGAAATATAGGGACCGATATTTGATATGTAGTTCCTAGTCCATACCGAGTTCCCAATTTGAAATTTGAAATCTGAAATCAAATCGAGTTCATAGTCTAGACCCAATTTTCGGTCTAGAGTTCCTGATCTAAACTGAATTCTCAAGTTTCAGACATGTCGGTCTGTCTCAGACTGAGCTCTCAAGTTCCCAAAGGGTCGAAGGGCATCTCAGATCGATATCTCACAAAATTTGAGTCTCTTCGAAGGGTCAAAGGATCGAAAGATTGAAAAGTATCTTAAAGTTACATATGAGATAAAATGACCAATATGTGATCTCAATCTACATAATGACATGCCAGTTTGAGATGCACAAACCAAGATATCATGTAGGTATGTGGTTGATGGGTTGCTAGATCGAAGGGCATCATCTTAGACTGACATCTCACATAATTTGAGTCTCTTCGAAATGTCAAAAGGTATCTTAGAGTTACATATGAGATGCATATATCGATATTTCACATGAAGGGTCGAATGGCACATTACATAAATTAGAGTCGAAGGGCTGAAAGGTTGAAGAGCATCTCAGACTGACATCTCACATAATTCGAGTTATTCGAAGAGTCGAAGGGTCAAAGGGTCTCACATGTGATCCTTGTCCAGAGTTCTTAGTTCAGACCGACATGTGATCTCGATGTGAGACCACATACAGAGAACTTGGTTATTTTTTTGAATTTTTTAGAGAACTCGGTCTGAATCGAGAATCCATATATATATATTATATAATATTAGATCTTTGTTTGGAAAGTAAATATTAGATATTAGTCTAAAAAGAAATAAAAAATTATCTATGAAGGAAAATGAAAAACTCAATCTAAGAAGAAAAATAAAGAATCGGTTTAAAAATGAAGCTCGATCTAGAAAAAGTAAAAGATATTAATTTATGATTGAAAAAATTACACTTGATTTAAAAAAAAAAATAATAATTTCGTCTGAAAGTAATTTTATCGTGTTTCGTAAAAAAAAAAAATGATCAATATATAAATTATTTTATACAACTTTCATACTAACCATATAAATTTATATATTAATACAAATAATTTCAACATAATATATATTTTAATTATTAAATCTACTAAATTTATATAAATAAAAAGAAATAAAATAATAATTGAATTCTATGAATAGTTTTGTACGGTAACTCTGATAGACAGCCAGGCCTAGGCAGCTACTCTGATATGAGTCTTCAGGCTTGTATCTCTAATTAGTCCTATGGATATATATATATATATATTGAAGTGACTCGGAACTTAATAAAAATGATATATCACTTTTATTTTTATTTTAATTTATATTTTAATTTTAATTTATTATAATTCCATCAACCTCCAGGTCACTTTACAAAAGCTAAAAAGTTATTTATCTATTTTCCTGTATCTACTTCAAATTTGGTAAGTAACCATCAATTAATGATTTGAGTCTTTAGACATGTTAAAAATATAAGAAAATAATTATAAATAAATAAATAAATAAATAAATAATTATAAATAAATAACAAAATAATTTCACTCTTTTTCTCATTTTCTTTTAAGAAAAAGAAAACCTACATAAATATTTATTATAAATAAAAATATTTAATTCCTTAATTAATTATAATCATACAAATACCCCAGTCTGACATGTATATATACTATGAAATAATGAAATAATGACAATGGACCCACCATTGCATATTGCATATTGCACCGTATATGTGTGCAAAGAGGACCTTTATACAAATTTATTATTATTATTTTATTTTTTTATTATACAAATTAATTGATACGATTTCAGGGATCCCAAGTGGAGTGGAGTTGTGAAATAATAGGGTTTGTTTGGTGGGCTCGGCTCATACCCTTCCCCTAAAACTATTTATAACGTTTCAATGTCAACTAATAGCTAGTAGCTACCTGGCTTATGAATTTCCTTACTTACGCTCAAGGGGTCCCCCTCACAAACAATCATAAACAATAGGGTTTGTCTGATTTTTTATTATTTATTTATTTATTTATTTATTTATTGCTTCTAATTAATACAATTTTATTTTATATTAGATACCATTATATTAAAAAGTCAATGAAAAGAAAAAAAAAGACTTATTTAACTTGAAATTCATTGAATTTTCATTATTGGTCGGTTATATATATATATATATATATTATTTTTAGTTTTCTACATATAAATTTAATTTTGAGTAAATGAGTATTTACGAAGAATTCATTACAGACTAACTTATATTATGAAATATTATATTTTCTTATTTTAAATTTTTATTTTTTAGTTAATAACTCTTATAACTAAATTTAAATACAAATTAATCACTAACTCAAAACTTATTTAATTTTATCTTTTTTTTTTTAATATATTTTTACCCACAATAAATTTTAATTATTTTTAATTTCACCCGATTCATTATCTTATCCACTAATGGCTAAAAAATAAAAAAAAAATAAAAAACTTAAAATTCTTTAAAAATTCAAACATTATGAAAAATAAAAAATAAAATTGTTATTCCCAATATTTTTTTTTTTATTTTCTTGTATTTATTTAAGATTTTTTTTTTTTTACAAAAAGGGGATGATGTGGCATTGTGGTAGATAAAATAGTGAGTTGGATATAAATAAAATTGATTAAAATTTATTGTGGGTAATAATATAAAAAGATTAAAAATTAATGAGGATAAAATAATTAAATTTTAATTTATGGATCAATTTATATTTTAAATTAAGAGTTAATAATAATTTATGATAATAAAATATAAATAATATATTACTTGGCTAATCCCTCATTGTACATGGTACCGAATGATTGTTTGTTTGTTTACCCATTAATATTCAAAAAGCTCGCTTTGAGATGGTGGCTAGTTTGAAGTAGCAGTGATCGGGATACCTCTTTTGGGAATGGGCTAAACTCACTAAAGTTACTATTGTTCTTCTCTTATTATATATATAGTATCGAACTCCAAAATTTTAAAATAGATCACATCTCAAGTTTTGAACCTTAATCACTGACAACTCGAGGTTAAGCTAAAATGGGTGTTGAGTGATTATCATATATAATAATATATATTTGATCAATTTACTTAAGACATGAAATCTACTCGATAGGATTGAACCAATCACTATGAAAGGCTAGAAAGGGAAAAATAATAGTACAATCATAACCCAAAAATGAAGAGGGAGGAGCCCACTAGTGAAGAAGGTACGCATGCATCACACTAACCCCATTTAGAGATGATAATGACACTAATTATCCCCTCTAAACCTATCTTATAAATTCATTGTTTTATTCTACACAAACAATCTTCTTGATTTAATCTTTTGCATCATTTAGCGACAATCACAAATTAAGGATCAAGGTTGAAATGCAAGCTTCTGACCCACATTGCAAGATATGATCACAGAGAGAAAGAATAATATATATACTCCCATATTATATATACCTATATATATATATATATATTTATATGATATAAGAGGTCGGTAAAGGGGACCCTCCTCCATGCAAGAGAAAACACTAAAAATTAACAGTGTCCATGAAGCAGACATTTTACATTGGTGAAAACCTTTAACTTCTGCTACTAGGAAAAAAAATAAAAAAGACAAGGACCCCACCCTCTTTTCCAATTTCCAGAGAGAACGACTAGCTTTCAGATGGCCCATTTCCTCCCCCTCTCTCTGTCTCTCTCTCTCCTCTCTCAATCTTTATAAGCGTTCTATCACATTGAGAAATGATAGAAAAAAGGTCACTACAAAATCTCACCATAACAACACTCTCCACGTCCTCCTTTAGCCCAATCAACCTTCTCTCTTTCCTTTTCCCCTACAACCATATAATCATTTGCTAACGATGATAAGAGAGTTACACAATTCAGAAACAGAAAGCAGCAGCTCAAACTCCTCTACTCCATCTCCACCATCTTCACAGCAAGACCAACCCAATAAGAAAATTAAACGAATCCGGGATTCAAACAAACACCCGGTTTATCGTGGGGTTCGCATGAGGAACTGGGGCAAATGGGTATCGGAAATCCGAGAGCCCCGGAAAAAATCCCGCATTTGGCTCGGGACATTCCCGACCCCTGAAATGGCTGCCCGGGCCCACGACGTGGCAGCTTTGAGCATCAAGGGCAGCTCCGCTATCCTCAACTTCCCGGACCTGATTGGGTCGCTCCCCCGCCCCGCTTCGCTAGCCCCGCGTGATATCCAGGCTGCCGCTGCTAAGGCGGCTCAGATGGATAAGATTGGGCCAGGGCTCGCTACGGATCACTCCTCATCCGAGAATTCATTGTCGTCAATTGTTTCGTCCATGGCCGGGTTGTCTTCCGAGGAGGAGGAGGAGCTAAGTGAGATCGTGGAGTTGCCGAGTCTGGAAACGAGTTATGACGTGGCAAATGAGTTTGTTTACGTGGAGGAGGTTAGCCATGATCATGGCTGGTTGGAGCAACCTCTTCCATGGATACAGAGCTTGGAGGTGTATAATAACAATAATTACAGTGGGGGAAGTGGTACTAATAATACGGATGATCAGTTGCTTCATGATTTGTTGTGGGATTATAATTAACTAATTTGTTGTGGGATTATAATTAACTAATCGATTAATTAGCATTTTCAGTAATGCTGAGTTAATTGATTAGTTGATTTAAAGTTTGTAGATGTGTGTTTTGCTTGTTAATTCTTCCACCATCATCCTTTCTTCTTCTCCTTCTTCTATCTGTTAATTACTTGTTAATTAAATACCTAAGCCCTTTTGATTTTTCATCGGAGGGTTTTCCACATCTCTCTCTCTCTCTCTCTCTCTCTCTGTCTTTTGTGTAAACTGTAAACTCTTCATTGCATCTAACTGTACAGTTTGAGAAGAGAAGAGAAAGATTAATTGTCACTAATTGATTTGGATGACTAATTAATTACGTACATTATCGTAATGATCTTAAAAAACTATGGCTAAGTAATTAATTAATTAAATATTTATATTTTAAGAAATTCATGAAATATCATATCATATAATAAAATAAAAAATATATAGGACCACTTCATTTTCACCGCAGATAAAGACATATGTCGAATGTGAGTGAGCTGTAAATGCATGTGATTGTGACATGGTTAAAAAAATTTTATTTTCCAAATTGACCAATTATTACGTACAATAATTCGGATTGTTTCCCCCCCACAACTTTCCTCTTCTAACATATTTTAGTAATTTATAATAACAACAAAAGAGTACGACTCTTCTTTCTTTATTTTTTTAATTAATTAATTAATTAATATTATTTTTTCATAGAAGAATAATTATGATTATCAAGATACTTTTGAATTTTATTTTATTAAAATATTGAGATTATGGGATATATTGATATTGTAATATATACATATATATCCAAGACTAAGAGTGCCCGTAAAATATTTAGTATTGTCTCTGAATGGACAAGTTTCGGTTCGGACCACATATATTTAGTTGAAGCTGAAAAAGGAAGCAAATAATTGTTTTGGTTTTATGAGAAGCTTACGATATATATATATATATATATATATATATATATATATATATATATATATATATATATATATATATATATATATATTATTTGTTTTTTTATTTGAAAAAATAAATAAATTTAATAGGAGATATTTTAAAGAATGTATGAATGAGTAAATTCTATCTGATTTTGGTTTCCTCCATTAAAATTTTATTCAATCCTTTATCACAAGTCAGCTAATATTGTAATAAATTAATAAATCTATTTTAATTATTAAAAAAAAATAATAATCCACTTCCTTCATTTGGACAATTTTATCATATATAATGTGAAAAAACCATCAGCCATTGAATTGACTTTAAAAAAAAAATTTAAAAAAAAAAAAAACAAGAAATGCTTTTTTTTTTTTTTAATTGTTTTCTTTTTTCAATCATTTCATGAATGTGTGGAAATTATATTTTATGACATTTAAATTGTAACCTATGCTTTTTTTTTTTTTTTTTCATCTTTATTTTCTGTCACATATAGTAGTAGTTGTAAAGAAGAGGTAGGTTAATAAATATTTTTATGGTTGGACCGGGTTTAATTTATCACCCCTCTCATTAAAGTTAAAAAGCATACCCCCCACCGTTAAAGAATTTAAAATTCACCGCAAAATTTTCAATGCTAATTTTTTTTTTTAACTTTTTAAACCTTACGTATGGAATCCATGATGGTCATGGAGTCAACAGTAACATTAACTAATTATTTCATTACCATTTTTTGTATAAGCTCCTTGCACGATCGTGCGTTATCATTCATCATGCTTACTTTTTCTTCTTTCTTCGATTTTGTTTTTGTGTAAGACTTTCAAGAATGAATTTAACACATGGAATGATGACGGATTGGCTGTGACATTTTGTTCCAAGTTTTATTGTCAAATCCTTTGTTATATATATAGATAACTAAGTTTATTTGACACTACTATTCCAAAGTTTTACGCAATAATAAGAACTTAACACTTGGTTTCAAAATGGGTTTTATTTGATACTATAGGGTAAATTATTTCTATCATAATTCGATAATATATATTGGTGATTTGATGCGTGAGGGTCGGTTCATCTTTATATTAACAAACTCAATCCGAAAACTCATGATCTTATTTTAAATTCTAAAAGTATTCTAGAAGAAATAATATTAGGAAGTTATTTATATGAGAGAGATTGATAGTTTAAAATTTTATAAATTTTAAAAATAAATGATAATTTAATGTAAGATATCCCATTCCAATATCAAAACTATATAATATTTTGATGATGAGATGATAATTTTATAATAATACTTTTATTTTAAAATTAATAGGTCTTAAATTCTAAGTGATAAAATTATGGAAAATCAATTTATATATATATATATATGTTAATAATATCATAAGGATTATAGATGATGATGACCTTAGAACTCAATTTTTTCAGCCGCCACATTGTTTCCTTTTTCCTTATTATTATAGCATTAATCATTGCTGGCATAACTACCACTTTCCATTTTTGTCATAGCCTTCGTCGTTCATGTATAAAGAATTATAGAACTCCCTACGTACGTATAATACAAATAGGAAATGCCAATCACGACACTGTTTGCAAGAGAGAAGCAAAGGACAAAGTACACCGCTTTCCCTTCACATATATACACTTGAATAATAATAATAATAATAATAATAATAATAATAATATTTTGAAAAGCATCGATTAAGTAATCGATTATGGTAAGTTAAATCAAATTATGCGAATTAATGTCCACAAAATCATTGCTAACTTCCAAACATTGCCATAACATAGACAAATTAATGAGATGGGATGACAAAATAATGCGTGATACGTATAAAATATATTTTCCATTCAAAATCAGTTGAGGTATCTTATTATTATTATTATTATTATTATTATTATTTATGTATTGAATACGTATAGCTTAGTTCTTGATATGTGATAATATTTATAATTTACTCACTCACGTATGACTTATTTTAAGATTGTATATTGATTTCTTTCAAATGAGTAACGCGGAATCACGTGGAAATTTAGACTTTTCCATCAAAATTAATTGATAATAAATAGTATCATGACTTTAACCTAATTACTAACCGTTTTGAATAATTTTTTTTAATCTTTAAGCATGTTCAATTTCAAATTTAGTAAAATAAGAAATTAAAGAATATATAAGACGTATAGTGATTTACCACAAATGATTATTCTCCTTGAGGCTCCAACTATGATGATAGTTCTATTTTTATAATCAATCTCAAGATCAATAATTTACAACACATATTCCAAATAAAGTAAAACTGTTCAAGAACCCTAACTATCAAATCACGATGATACAAATCTCATAATAGAATAATCATACTTTTTAGATCATACGAAATATCTATGGCAACAAGCTTGAATATATATGCAAGATCAGGATAAACAGATCACGAAGATAACTAAAGAGAGAGTAAAGTCTAACCCAACCGCTCAAGAGAGAAAAATGAGAGATATCAATTATCATTCGAATGAGCAATGAGGAATGAGGGTTACGAACAGGTGTGTTAATTAGTACTGGTTTTAGGCTCGTCAAAGCCTTGACCTTGTTGCCAAAAAAACTGGCCCGCCTCGGGTTTGGGCTTCAACTCAAACCCAAGCCAAAACAATCTCCACCTTTGAAGTCCAAACTCATTACAACCTCAAACCCTATTTCCTCCTAACACCCAGTGCACATGTGATCAATCAAAATGCATTCGTTGCCTCTAAGCACCAAACCAGTCACCATACATGCAATAAGTCC
This sequence comes from Coriaria nepalensis, assembly GCA_027186245.1. Classification (NCBI taxonomy): domain Eukaryota; kingdom Viridiplantae; phylum Streptophyta; class Magnoliopsida; order Cucurbitales; family Coriariaceae; genus Coriaria; species Coriaria nepalensis. The sequence continues at coordinate 3,499,742 of CP114500.1, read as the reverse complement.
AAACAATATTTGAACTTATTGGTGGCAACTATTTCAATACCCATATATGAGGGATTTTCTTCAGTAGTGATCTTGGACAATATCAATACCCCAGAAGCTAATAAATATCTAACAAAGTGATACTTTACATCTACGTGTTTAGTCCTGTCATGATAGACTAAATTTTTACTTAGATGAATTGCATTTTGATTGTCAGAGTATATAAAACATATCCCATTATCCAATTTGATTTCTTTCAAGAAATCACTCAACTAGACAGCTTCTTTAAAAACTTCAGTAAAAGTAATACATATTGTGTTTCTGTAGAAGATAGAGTCACAAGGGACTGAAGTTCAGGTTTCCAACTTTCACTATTTTTCCTGATCTCAACCAGAAAATAATTGAGCTACAAATCTCAAACGAAACTCTTACGTTGAATCCAAAAACACTTCCTTTGTATATGTATGTATGGAGGTGAAGCCCACATCGATTGTGTCTCCTTTGTATTGATTAAGCGACCAATGTGTGATTGTATAATATAAAAAAAGGAAGTTCGAAATGAGAAAAATGCGTTAAAGCTTAGTTTATTTATTGATTTGTTTATTGCCAATTTGTCACAGCTAAATTAGCTATAAAAATATACAACTTGTACAATTGATCACGATAATCATGCAAGTGCATCTCAAGATATTAGATAACAGGAACGTTATATGAATACTCCTTATAGAAACTCAATCCCAAATCTTAATTAAGCTTAGCATAATTAATTAATGAGAAATCTTTTAGTTGATTTAATTTATTAGAGATTGATTAATAATAATTTTTATATAAAGCTCGATATAAGATGACGATAAGCGATATAATATAATATTTATAATTAATAAATTTATTATCTAAATATCTTTAAAAAATAAAAATTTGACCTGACCTTTTTTTATGTACCGATCATATATGTACTTATATATGTATAAAGGTATGGGTGCATGGCTCCTCGTTACCAGCTCTATAAATTATATATATATATATATATATAAATGAAGAAAAAAGCGACTTTGGCATTTTGGTTTGCAACTTGGCTACTGTTATATTTTGGAATTGGGGTTGGTTTAAGATTTGGGATCTGCATCTAATAACTATTTGATTAGTATACTTAGAATATTTTTGGTTTCAATTAAAAGTTCTAATGACTATTATTAGGGGTGTAGACGGCTTTCTCTCTAGGTAAGAGAAGTTATTAGACATATGGAGCTGCGTATCCAGCTCATTCTCTTTTGTAGTTTGTTCGGGTGTTATTTAACTGTTAGCTATTCTACTTTCTAAGGTTATTCCTTTTCTATTATTACATGTATTGTATAAAAGAGATCTAATAGGGCTCATAATTAATTAATGAAAATTGGCGGTTCATTTACTATTTTCTCCATACTCGACATGGTATCAAAATAGAAAAAATGACTCTTCCACAGGGATATAGTAATTATAAAAATTTATGATTGTCAAATTAATTAGATTTTAATTCGATGGAGTAAATATTTTATATGATATTATCTTTATAAAATATTATTTATTATTATTAATGAAAGTCAGTTACTATTTATCATGTTTATTGATTTTTTTTAATTAATATTATATGTTTTCTATATGCATATCATAATAAAGTTTAATATCTTGAGTTATACATTCTGGAGACCATGATAAAGATCATTCTAGTAGAGACTCAAGTCGCTAAAAGCTATTAAGATACAAACAGTTCATTATCATAACATCTCAAGAATGAATATTGATTGATCTAGTTAGACAATCTTGTAGCTTATCAACTATTATTAGGGTGACCGATCTCACAGTCATTGATGTTAGTAGAATACCATGATGATTGTATGGGTGCTGAACTTTATACTTGGATAATTTTCAATAGTAATTAATAATAATTATTAATGATAATTATATAGTAACTAGTTTACATGTGATTTTACGACCAAGATCCTATAGTTTCCTTGAGTACTAGACTTCATATTTTGATATTATTTTTATTAGCCCTAGCGATAGATAAACACAGATGAACTGTGGAGTATGAAGTGTTGTGAGAGAATGATTATTAGTGATCAAGAGGGAATCCATCATTTATGTATTTGGAATACAGTCCTATAGATTATTTACTTAATTGAACAAGTAATCTTTGCCAAGTAGTGAGATTTGAAATAAGTTTCTATAAATTTATTGTCGATGTTCAAAAAAGGTATGATGGTTCATATGATTTTTCTTAGGATTTAACAGTTAGACTATGCCTAGGACGAATCGGGATATTGGCGAGATGAAAAAATTGTTATTGTAAGTATATGATGGTCACAAATAGGTTTTTTTGGGAAGATGATACTTCTCATCTGCTAGGTAATTTTGACACTTTACTAGAAGTCAATCATAAAAGGTATTTATGAAATCCCCTGCCGGCGTGATGTAAAACCTAATCAATCACACACATAAGGTTAGGAGTAACATAATTAAAGTTTCGTTGGAGAAAAAGAAAAAAATGATCAAAACCATTTTAGGGGTAAAATGGTAATTTTATATTTAGTTTGACTATAAAGATAAAATGGTAATTATTAATATATTAATTTAATGTCATGCAGCTCTGCTACCACGATGAAGTGTGGCGATGAGTTAATTGGAAATTAATAAGTTATATATGAATTTTTTATTTAATTATAAAATGGTCATAAAGATTTGTAATTAATAACGGACATTCAAGGGTTAATTGGTTATATTATTAATTGAATTTTCATCGGTCAAAGTTAATCAAAGTGTTGATTAAATAACTCATAGATATGACTCATAGGTAGCCTGCTATTAAATGAGTTTTAACTCATCTCACTTTTGTGTTTTAAGGTAGCTAGGATTCCTAATGAAATTAGAAAATGATGACTTAACCTTTGCCTAAAGATACAATGCATATGATGGCCGAAATCAAGAAGTGTTCACAGAAGCCTTTTGGCCGAAAATCAAAGAGAAAAAAGATAGTTTTTTTTTTCATTCATTTTTCTTGGGTTTATTATCTCATGAGTCTTAAATAAAAATTTAACCGTGCAAAACGAATCGTGTGGATAATGGTAAATGCCGTATACATGGACGCTTCCCCATCTTATTCAAAAAGAGTTTTGTAAATAAAAAAAAGTATTCCCTTTCCCTAAACCTTGATTTAATATTGATTAAATTTACTGTGCTTTCTGTAAAATAATTTATATGTGATATAATTATTGTATAATCGGTTTGGATAGAAACTATGTATGATAGAATATGATCCGAATAAAATTTTAAATATTTCTTTCTCTGCCTTTATTTTATTATATGCATGTATCTATTTCCTAATAAATCATGAGAATAAAAGGGTCTGCAAATTGCAAAAATCTTGACGCAAGTTTCTAAAAGTGGAATTCTAAGTTCAATTCAGCAAGGTGGTTTTTCCTAGTCCAAGAATGATCATTCCTTGTTTGTTAAAAAGGATACTAATTCCATCGGTCCTTTTGGTCTGTGTTGATGACATCTTATCGACTGGGAATAATGAAACAACAATTAATAATGTAAAGTCTTATTTGAAGTCCAAATTTCACATAAAGGATCTGGCACCATGAAGTTTTTTACTAGGTCCCGGAGTGGCCATAAATACGTCTGGGATTTGTCTACATCAGAAGAAATATGCTTTATAGCTTATTTCAGAATCTGGTCTCACTGTTGCAAAACCATTAGGGATTCCAATAGAACAAAACACTAAGCTTACTTCTGCAGAATTTGATTATGTTGCAGGCACAAACCCTACTGATGTTCCCTGTAAGGTATGATCTGTATGTATGTATATATACGTATGCCTCCTGACCTCTTACAAAAACATTATCCCTCCAATAATCTTACCATAAATTTAGTTTATTGAAACTCCAATTTTTATCGTTGATCTCTGAATTGACGACAGTTACTGATCAATCGTTATATCGTTATTGGGATTTACATATATAAATCACATATATGCATACATGAATTAATATATAATATATTTAAATTTAAGTTCAAATGATATTTTGCCCTATAAATTATCATCTTATTGGATTTAGCCTATTAAACTATCATATTTTAGAAATATAATTTCTCAGCTATTTTTAGGTCATAATTTCCCCATTTTATGCTCCTTTTTATTGTCATATGAGAATAATTTAGAGGAGATATTTTTAAAATATAATAATTTAAGAGGACGTTAAATTTGAAATAAATAATAATTTAGAGGGAAATTTAATATAAATGATAGTTTAGGAGGCCATTAAATTTAATATAAATATAATTTGAGGGGGGAAATTATGATATGAAGATAGTTTAGAGTGATATTTTTAAAACGTAGTAATTTAAGAAATTAAGTTTAATAAGATGGTAATTAAAGGAGACAATGTATCATTTATAAAACATGAAAAATATATATCGTAGTATGTTACATGTAAAATTAGGTAAACTTTTAAGATCTTGCCCAAATCCATGTTAGCGTTTCTCCTATTGCTAGTTTATAAATACTTTTAGACATGTGCTTGAGGCTTTTTGTTTATGACCATAGAGAAATGGTATACGACCCAAATTAAAACCGAATTTAGACTAAAGTGTTGAGCTGGTAAGTTTCCATGTCAATAAGTGTGCTGACTCATTTACCCCCCAAAACAAAAAAAAAACAAAAAAAAAAAAGAGAGAAAGGCGTAAGAATCCCTGACGTAACAATCACATTACTCTTCCTATCGTCGATCTCCTCCTCGCACCGCTCGTCTCCTGCCGTCGGTGAGCTATCGGTCTCACTCCTAAAGTCATGAAGTAACATCCCTTTCCGGTTCAACTGCTGCTCGTATACATAGGTATGAGGTGTTGATGTTTTATCGTCGCATCACCTACAAATAAAATAGAAAATTTTGTTGGACAGAAGATTGATTTAAAGGGTTAAAGAAAATAATGATCAGATAATCAGATAGCATCTCTGATAATTTTGTTGGAGTACATTTTACCACATATAACTAGATTCTTGACCTTTTTTTTTTTAAAACTCAAGCACATTTATCCAATTCACACCACAAAGAAGTTGAAGCTCACGTATGATCTAATAACGCATAACATAAAGAAGACTTCCAAAACGCAAACCATACCCAAAAAAAGAAAAAGAAAAAGAAAAAGAAAAACATCAACACGACAAAACTTGTAAGGGAATCTATTGTATTTTGCTTCAAAAGCAGCTTATAAATAAACTCGTACAAAAAATGCAAGCTTGAGCCATTTACTACCAAATTATAAGCTCATCCTACATATATGTTTCTCTGCCAAAGAGATCAGTTGCCCCCAAAGTGATCAAAAGTACCTCCCAATTACTTCCACACCAACACTTCACGTCTCGGCTTTGTATTCGCCATGGCCGATCCCTGGATCCCGTTTAAGCCCGTGACCCACCAAGCCATCTAAATTCTTACATGGAAGATAAAATAATGTGGTGTGGTGTAGTTTAGTCAATGTCAGGATAATATCATTCTATATTTGAAGAAGTAAAGCACATGCATTCAAATAAATAAATAGAATATGGATATAATAAACACATCATATTTAAATTTTAAAAAATAGCATTCTTAAATATTGAGTTGGGGAGTCTTTGTAGTCATATAAGGATGTGAAAGCTATTGATTAGAAATATAGATATGCCATGGAAGGAAGCTATTTACTACAGCAAACAAATAGAAAACAACCAGCTCTAGGTTAACCCAAAAATGATGGTTTTTGTTGGTTTATAAGATGCTAGTCCTAACTTCTAACTAATCAAATCAAGGATAGTAAAAGAACGTGAAAACAAAGAATTGATGTGAGGTTCAAATGCCAATTTCATCTTTGTTCACTACTATACTTACTTACTCAACACATGTTACCACCATGAAATATGTAGAAAGAACAATGAATATTATTGTCAATGACAAAGACGATTGCTATTGTGCATTAGGCCAAATTTGAACTAAAGAGTTCCCTTACATTCAATGGAATTCAAATAACGATTCTCATTGCCCCATACATTTGAAATTTACTTGGATGACCAACAAAAGTTACCTAAAACCTCCTCTACATTTGAAATCTAAGTAACATCAAAATTTATATGTAAATCGATTTAAATGAAATAAAAATATTACCGACCAAATATATATGTATATATGTAGTTTTCCATTAAAGGTTAGAAGCTGAACCTCAACTTTCTATCTTGATTTGGGATAATGTATGGCAAGTGGGGAGGGGGCACTTGTCGTGTCCTTTCGAAGGTATAAGGTTAGGTTGAGATATAGATCCATAGATATCCATACTACAACTTTTTGACTTGATGGTACGAAATTATTTAATCGTTATTGATTTTTTTTTCTAATAATTTTTATACATATTATTATTTTTTTTTTCCTTTTTAAATTTGGGACCAATATACATAATTACATATGGTTGAGGCTCAGGAAGATTGCCATCCATTTATTCCTATCACAACATAAATTTATTTTAGAGAAAATATGTACATGATTAATTACATCCCTACATACATAGCTGCATGCCTGCCCATCCATTTCTCCCCATTTAATAATAATTATTATTATTATAAGCACTGGACTAGTCTTTCAGTTCTGCATGGATGCGACTTGTGTGGACAATGCCAACTTTGGACCCAATTGTGACAAGTGAGGTGACATGTCGACTCGCCCACTTTATTTAAAGTAAGAGATTAACTCCAGTTTGTTACTTTGATTGGAATAAATTTATGTGTGATTATGTGGTATCTGATCTAATTTTATTACTCTAGCTATGGCTATACGGTAATCTAGTCGCAGTTTGCTCTGGTTGTATATTTCATTCTTGAAATAATAGTATGGAAGATTTGGTTAGCTCGTAATAGAGCTACTTATAATTCCAAACTAATACAGGTGGAGAGAGTTAATTATGTTCAAAATATCGGGTTAGAGATTTGAGTCCCCCTCGTGCGCATCAAGTCTGCTTCTTCACGGTTTACTTTGGATTCTTTGAGATTCCTTGGCTGTTCTATTAATGAGGTTAGGATTAAGAGGCCTTCGGTCTGTTTGTGGACTAATCCAACCTATGGTTACTTCAAGTTAAATATTGACGGCGCGCTTAAGAGATCTACAATGGCGTCTAGGTGTGGAGGTATTATTCGGGATCACTTGAGTCCCATGTTTCTTGTTTTTTTTTTCGGCCTCTTCAAGTGAACTCCAGCTTCCAAGCTAAGATTCATGATTTGTTTCTTGGTATTCAATAGTCCCTTCTCTATGGTTTTCTTCCTCTTAAAGTGGAATGCGACTCTTTAAAGTTAGTCTTGACGTTGAAAAATTAGTCTCCTGATTGAATTATCTGTCATATGTGGTATATTATCTAATTTTGGCTTCTCTTGTTCCCAATCACAATTAGACATGTGTATAGAGAATGTAATTTTGTAGCTGATGCATTGCTAATTTGATACACTCTAGAAATTTGTTTTGGTGTTGAAGACGATCTCCCTCTTTCTGTCAAACAATGTTTACTGGACAATCGGAGATGGATTTCTCATATTAAAATGTAATTCTTTTTCTCTCCAATATATTGTATCTGTTTCTTTGAAAAAGAAAAAAAATCTAATTATAACTATAAATGTTACTTTTATAAACCATATAATATTGATATTTGTAATTGTTATTAAGTTTAATATATCATATGTTCATATATAATGAAAAGATAGTTTAGTAATTCATTAATTACTTTGTATTATTTCATTTATTTGCTAACCCTAGAGGTCCCTACATAAGCCTCTCTACCTGTTCTTGAAATATTAATGTTAAGAATATACAAAACCCTACTTTACAAACTCTCTACTATCTCTTCATGGTATTAGAGTAAGATTAGGCCAACGCTTCCTGAATGATAGAACCACCACCACCGACACTATAACTCTCCGCCATGAATCTGCCTACCATCACAACCACCACGACCACAACCAATACCCCACTCTCAACCTTAATTCCCATTCAAAACGTAACCAGATTCATCTTTACTCATCTACATGGATCTACCTACCTCATAAGAAAATTATAGACGGAACCAATCCTTTTTCCCACTAATATCATACAATATGTCGATGGGTCAAGTAATCCTCTAGCACTTATTGATTCGACCCAATCTGCCATCGAGTACCTTACATGGAAAAAGACCGATCGCTTCGTGTGCTCGGTAATCAATGCCACCCTCTCCCCCACCATAGCTCATCTTGCTCTCGGATGTGACTCGGCTCGTGCCTTATGGGTTACATTAGCAGATGAATACATGCATCAATGCATGGCAAAAAAGCCACTTCTCAAGTTCTAACTACATACCATCAAACAAGGTACACTTCCCATCTCTGAGTATTTTATTTCAATCAAGAAAATATATGACTCCGTTACTATTATTGGGGAGCCTGTTTCCGATTATGATCTCGTGTCTCATGTCATGAATGGACTGCTACCTGAGTACAACCAATTCATGACTACTATGGACAATCGCGGCACACCTCCGTTGTTCTTTGAACTCCGCTCAAAATTTTTAGTTCATGAGCAATGTATCCGGAACAACTTCTCACTGCTCAATCCACACTTACAAGCAACATGGCGATGTTTACTATTTACAATCACAACTTTACTCATTTCAAAGGTAACAATAGGTTCCGCTCCAATAACTCTCGCGATGGTCATCGTGGTTGGCATGATGGTTGTCTTCATGCTGGTTCAAATTTGGGCCCTCATGCCATGCATATGGGATCTTTTCCCACCAATGGGTTGTATGGGCATGTTCCCTCATCTCCACATGGGTCCACGTCCTCACAGCTGGGTACTTCACACTGTTTGGGCCACTCAAACAAATCAACCAAGTCAAGCTACAATAACTTCCTACACCAGCCAACCAAATGCTTCTCATATATACTTCTCAAATTTTGCTCCATATTTTTTATTATGACTGATTGGCTCCCAGATATCGGCCCATCTTCTCACATGACTCATGACCCTACACTTCTACAAACTTCTCAGCCCTACAATGATTCGGACAACGTTGTCGTCGATAATGGTACCTTTCTCCTTATTACTCACATTGGCACTTCAATTTTACCCACCAATTTTCGTCCTCTTTGTCTCAATAATGTTCTTCTAGTTTCTGGCTTAACTCATACTCTTTTGTCTATTGGTCAATTGACCCGTGACAGCTCTTGTTTAGTAGAATTCTCACAGTTTAATTTTTAAGGGAAGGACCGCCATATTAGGCTTCCTCTTCTTCGAGCCAACACTTTTAGGAATCTCTTCTCTCTTACCAGGTCACCAGCGGCTCATCTATCTCACTATGTCACTACCTCTCTTTGGCATCAGCATCTTGGTCATCCGTCCTCATCTATCATCTCTTAAATTCACTTAGACATTCCGCATTTGTTTTCTGATCTTCTTGATGTAAACGGACTTTGTGATAGTTGTCATAAGGCCAAAGGTTGTCATCTTCCATTTTCTCTTTATTTCATTCTTAGTGATTTTTCATTGTTTAAAATTTACTGTGATATTTAGGGCCCTGCCCTTATTTTATCTCATTTAGGTTTCCGTTATTTTAATCAGTTTAATTGATGATTAGAGTCATCTTACATGGCTTTATCCTCTTACCCATAATATAATGCTTTAAAATGTTTTAAACACTTCAAAGCCCGTGTTGAAAATTACTTCTCTCGCTCCATAAAAAATTTACAATGTGATGGGGCCTTTGAACTTACCAAAAGTCTCTTTTGACATTTTCTTAACTCCTCCGGCCTCTCTTACCACATCTTTTATACTCATACTCCCCAACAAAATGGAGTCGCCGAATGCAAAAACCGTCACTTATCCGAAATGGTCATTTCCTTATTATTTTAGTCTCAAGCTCCAAAATTTCTCTAGTATGAAGCATTCTCCACTGCTTCTTACATTATCAATCGTCTCCCCACTCCACTCTTATCCTCCGTCTCTCCATTTCAAACTATATTTCGTCAAAAACCCGATTACTCCAACTTTTGCATTTTTGGCTCTCAATGTTTTCCTTTTCTTAGCTCTTCCTATCCCAAGAAATTAAGCCCAAAATCCACCTCTTATGTCTTTTTTGCATCCAACTTTCTCTATTCATAATAGTCTCCAGTCTCTATGTCCAGCCATCACACTTCCTCCTATAGGCCTACTATTTACCTTCCTCTCTCAGCCAAAATCAAATTTTCTCCTATCGTAGGCCCTTGGCTCACTTAAGGCCTTCTCCTTATACCTCTGCCCGACATGCCCACCTTTAGCCCCCTATCACCCCATGACCTACCTCATATACTCCTCTTCTCGCTTTTTTAGTCCATTAGCCCATTATCTCTACTACACTGCCTAACCCATCAAGCTTCGCTCACTCTTCTGGCCCGTCTCCCTCCCCAACTCTTACCAGTCCAAATCACACTTCCTCTATCTCTTCTCTACCAACACCCATCACGATACCTCTCCTCACCCTATAGACACCACTATCCCTCTACCTCCACCCTGAACCCTCCTCCACTTCATTCTCACCCTATGTTAACCACCACCTAGACTAACTCCTTATGCCCAAAACCATTCCCCGACCGCCACACCTCTGCCACAGTAACCACCCCTTGAACCGGCTACCTTTACCGTCTCTCATTGGTGTCTAAACTAGTGTCAAGCTATGGATGCAAAAATTGAAGCTCTTCATGTGAATGGTACTTGGTCTCTCACTAACCTTCCTCCTAGTGGAAATCTTATAGGTTGCAAGTGGGTGTACTAAATAAAGTGTAATATGGATGGTTCAATCCTCCACCATAAGGCACAGTTGGTTGCAAAGGGCTATCATTAGTCTTAAGGCATTGATTATTCTGAGACGTTTAGTCTTGTTATCAAGCCCACTACGGTCAGAATAGTTCTCTCCATTGTCGTTTCCTTCGGTTGGGTTGTGAGACAAATCGACGTTAATAACACTTTTCTTCATGGTATACTAGAGAAGGAGTCTTACATGTCTCAGCCCTTCGGTTTTGTCAACCAACACTCTCTTTCTTGGGTTTATCGCCTTCATAAGGCCATTTATGATATCTAGAAAGCTCCAATGGCCTTGTTTCATCGACTCACTGCCCATCTACTTTAACTCAATTTTGTGGGGTCCCACTCAGTTATCTCCCTTTTTATTCGGAAAGATGGTCATCATATTCATTATGTGATGATTTATGTTGAAGATATTATGATTACAAGGACCTATTTCATTGCTATTCACCTTTTTGTCATTGACCTACACACATCCTTTCAGTTTAAGGATCTCGGCCCACTAAGCTATTTTCTAAGAATTGAAGCTCTCTTTACTCCTACTGGTCTCTTGCTTACTCAAGAAAACTACATTACCTCCCTGCTACACCATGTTGGTCTTATCGATGCAAAACCATACCCCAACCCTGTCCGGAGACCCTTTGACTGATCCCTCTATATGTCGAAGCATTGTGGGTGCCCTTCAATATGCTACAATCACTCGTCCTGACATTTAGTTCGCAGTTAATAAGGTTTCTCAGTTTATTCACTCTCCCACTAATGTTCACTGGACAGCTGTTAAGCGAATTCTTCGCTACTTTTAGGGCATTGCCACCCATGGCCTCCACATCCGTAAATCACCCCCTCTTCGATTAATGGCCTTATCTGATGCTGATTGAGCAGGCTATTCGAATGACTGTAAGTATACTATACTATATTTTTCTTGGTCGTAATCTCATCAGTTGGGTCTCAAAGAAGCAATAAAATGATTGCTCATTCCAGCATAAAGTCAGAATATAGGGCGATTGCTCTTGCTGCAGCAGAAGTCAGATGGCTCACCTTTTTGCTATATGAATTGCATAACTCGTCTCCTCCTACTCTTTGGTGTGATAGTGTAGGCGCTACCTACTTAACGACGCTACCTATCTAGCGACACTACCTATATGTTCATTGTGTACGTGACATGGTCTCCAAATGACTCTTAATGGTCCATCATTTATCTACTGCCGAACAAATTGCCGACGCTCTCACTAAGAGCCTTTCTTGATCTCATTTTTAGTCTTTTCGGTCCAAACTCACTATGATTACCTGACTTTCGCTTAAGGGGGATGAAAGAGTAGTTTAGTAAATCATTAATTACTTTGTATTATTTCATTTATTTGCTAACCCTAGAGTTCCTTACCTGTTCTTGAATATACAAAAAACATACTTTACAAACTGTTTACTATCTCTCCATATAATATGTATATAATCAAAATTTTATTCATTTTGGGAGATAAGATAAATGGATCATTTGAATTTAAGACTACAAGGTTGTTTTATTGAGTAAGGTAGTTTGCTTTACATCCGGTTGAGATATTCCTATTTTATGGACAAACATAATGATATGGAGTCAAACTACAAATCAAAGCAAAGTTTGACTGGATATGACGAGGGCAACACTTGGAAAACGATGCAAATCAATGCATTATGAGTCGTGTTATGTTGATGCACATGGGCATGACATAACTCATTTTATTTACAAAATCATAATCATTAATTAAGGAACAAATTTAGTGTCCACATCTTTATATCTTTGTTTTCAGACCAATCCTAGCTTGCTAATTCTTGAAAAGCATGCATTTAGTAGATATGTCCTTTTTATTTCCGTATGGCTTAATGCTTATGATATACTTTATAGGTCGGCTAATGTTGAACAGCTGGACATTTTTGTCTTAAAAAATAAAAATAAAAATTAACCATTGATGAAGAGATTATTATTTATTTATTTTTCTTCTCTTCCTTATTTTGAAGCAAAAATAATACTTTTAATCGGTGGTAAAAATACTCCATCAAAATATTAAAATATAATAAGTAAAATTTTTAATTCATATGGAGATTTCATTATCATGTATATTGATGATGTGTTAGTCTTTTTACAGACTATTGAGCAACATTTATACATTTAGGAATATTCCTACATACCATGAAGAAGGCAGTTTTTGTAGCCTCTGCTAAGAAAATGAAACTATTTCAAATGGAAATTTGTTTCCTTGGCACAATATAAGACAACATACTATTATTCCTATCTAAAGAGCGATAGAGTTTGCTGATAAAAGATAAAACTCAGTTGTTGAGATTTTTTAGAAGTCTGAGTTATATTGCAAACTTCTACTAAGACCTCGCAAGGGATACTAAACCCTTATATGCTAGATTGAAAAAAAGCCTAGAGCTATAGACTTAACAATGTACCAAAATAGTCCAAAAAATTAAATAGCAGATTATGAAATTACTTGTTTAAATTTAGCCTAACCTGGTGCTTTTAAAATAGTGGAGATGGATGCCTCAAATTGGGTTTTGGAGGAATATTAAAATGATGATTGGACAACAAGGAGCAGTTAGTCCATTTTTCTTTAGGTTTTTGGAAAGTAGCTCAACACAATTACTCCACAGTAAAAAAGAAATTGTATCCATTGTACTATGTTTTAAAAAGTTCGAGCCCGACCTTATCAATAAAAAATTTATGATAAGGGTTGACTGTAAGTCTACATCGGATATTCTGTTCAAGGACGTAAGGGCCTTACTGTCCTAGCAAATATTTTCTTAATGGCAAGAGATTCTTCTGGCATTTGATTTTGACATTGAATTTTATAAAAATGGAGAATAACCCTTTCCCAAATTTCCTCACAAGAGAGTTCCTTGAGAATGGTCAGAAGGGGTAGAGGCAAATTCCTCACCTTTTCTAAATAAGCTACAAGAGCTGGAAAAGAAACATTTCCATCCTTTCAGCATTCTACTCCTAGTCCAGGTCACAAAGATGCCCTCCATCCTAAAGGAGATAATCGCTACCCTCCATCCTAAAGGAGATAATCGCTACCCTCCATCCTCAAGGAGATAATTGCTTCAACCCAAAGGAATTTGATCTTTCTGGCTCATGTTCCTCTTCTGCATCTAAGAAGAGAGATACATCATAGCTTCATTCTAAAGAAGCGTTGGAATATGCTATTTCCCCTTAAAAAGATAGTTAAAAAGATTTTTTTTTTCTATTTCACTATTCATTCTGAGGATGTTTTTCCTATAGAGGATGAGGATGAAGTCTTCATCACAAATATGCATGATAAAGCCTCAATATCGGACATTTCTCGGAGATATTTAAGAGAACACCTGAAATTAGATATGTTTCCAAACACGTGGGCATATAGTCACATTTTGGAGGAATCGGGATCTGTAGCGATTAATACTAAATACAAAAATAATATGGTAGCTTTTACCTAACTTAGAATTCTCATAGTGATTTTTCCCTCTAAATGGCATAGAGGCAAACTGTGGAGATATAAACACCGCTCTACAGAATGGCGAAAGTGGAATTATTATGACTATATTTCCACATGGCGTCCAATTCTTTTGATCCAAAATCATAAAGGAAAGCTGGTTGGTGGATTTTGCTCTACACTTACCAGGTAGAATTTCCTATCTGGTTCAGAAATTGGTTTAATCATTATGGCATTAAACCATTTCTTTACCCCATTTATGTAAAGATAGTTTTTTTCTTCCTTTTGCTCAGCTAATGGTATTTCTACAGAATTCCTAGTGTCAACATTAAAATTCTAGGAAATTTATAGAATTTCTTGAATTATCAAGTGGGATTATATGATTCGCTTTGCCAATGAAGATCTTTTCGAAATCAATCATGAAATATGTTGGCTTAGATGCTAGTATTTCATTAAGTGGTGGGATAAATACCACTTAAACAACCAGCAAAGTATCTTCTCGCAGAAAGAAATTTGTTCTCTCTCTACAACTTTACCGGACTTTACTCCACCATCTCTAAAAAGGAGAATATTAATGTGGTCCTCCAACAATTTTTAAAAGAGGAAATTAAAAGAATTTTAGAAGAAGAAGACTTCGTAAGGGAAACTGTAGAAGACTTAGACTCAAATTCAAGTGTAGAATACTTTTAGGATTCCCAAGATCTATACGAATATTATACACTTTTGCATGAAGAATCATCTCCTTCGAAAAAAATAAAAAGGAAAAAGGAATCATCTTTTCCTCTCAAACGAACGAAAGGCGATAGAAGAAAAAGAATAGTTCTATAATTATGTCGACTATCCTTGCTTTATATATATATATATCCTTCAAAATAATCTTCTAAAAAATAAAAAATAAACCAACAATAAATAAACAAAAATTAAGATTTTAGTGTAAGATTAGATTAATTGATGAGACCTATGTAATATTTATGTGATTTATTGAACTTTGGAATATTAGATTAAATATTATAAATGTTATATTTAAATAAGATTAAAATTTTTTTTTTTTTTTTGATAAATTGGGCCTAAATATCATGCATGGTTTAGTTGAGATTTATACTCTGTACAAATTTGAACTCTTAACTAAAAACTAAATGATGCTATAATATATTATTGATTAAATCCTTAGAAGTTATATATATCTTGAAAATTTTCAGGCTAGAGATTCTCCATGTGCTCTAATATTCTTAGCTGGTGCATGAAAATTTAAGAGTATGAGTATAAATATCAGCATCTTGTCTAAATTAATTTACTGAACATATATATATAATATTAATAAAGAAAAAGTTTCATTAACTAGAAATTGTGAAATGAGATGAATATGAAGTTGCATTATTGTATATATATATATATATAATTTATAACTACGTATTAAATTAAATATTATTATAATTATAAATATAACTTTTACCGCCATGATGCTTTTTGACTATTTCTATTTATATGAAACATTTGACATATTCTAAAATACCTTTTATTACATGTATTACTACCATTGTTTAAACGGAGGAGACAGCAACAATAACAAAATGCTATAAAGTCCCTTACGAAAGTGTTTCCAAATGATTTATCGTGTCATTGTCTATTAAGCATATTAGTTAATCAGATCATGTCACTTCCATACTGGTCAGAAAAACAATGAACAAATTCAACCAAATACATTTGAATCAATTTTTTTTTTATAAAATGCTACTTTAGAATCCAATTTATGTAAATATAATTTAAAAAATCGAACCAAATGATCTTAAGACAGCATGTAATAAGCTATATATAGAGAGAGAGAGATTTAGATAGTGCGCTTTCGCTATATACTTGTCTCCCAACTTTTCTTCACAGTGAACAAAATGCCAATCACCACCACCCCTTTTTTCTGAAAAAGCTAGCTAGGTTGAAAAACAAACATCAACCCATGTTACCTTGTGTATCCGTCCTTCATCCTTATTTCCCACTGATGGCCTTTCTGCAATTTTGAATCAAGATAACGATAGAATTATTCAGCAACACATGCTTAAACTTTAATTTTTTTTTTCTTTTTTAAATATTTCTTGTAATTGTTATACAATTATATATATATATATATATATATATATATATATATTTCATATTTTCAAAGTGTTGTATTGTATATATGCATGAGACTATAAAATTATCAATCAAAATCATATCCTATCAAAAAAGTGTACGAGGGTGCAATAGCCAGTAAGCGGGGAAATCCGGCCATATTTAAAAATTGCTGTCTTGAAAGAGAAGGCGCAAAAACCGAAACCGATAACGATTGTCGGCATCCTCTCCTTCTGCCACGTGTCCACTCTCCAATCCTATTATATTACGTTTCACTTTTCTATGTACGTTAAAAAAATAACAATAATAATAATGATAAGCTCTGTTGATATATCAAGTTTTACTTTGAAAATCAGTTTACATTTTAAAATTGATTCTCTTATATTAGCATTATTTTTTATTTTATGCAAGGAAACTGATGGTTTTATCAAATTTCAATTAATTTATTTTTTAGTTCGCATAGTTTTATTTTGATAAATTTATTCATAATTTTTTAATTTATGTATAATTTATTTTAATAATAATAAATAAATCATATTCAATTTTAGTACATTTGAGTTTTTACACATTCACTATTATTATTATTTTTTCGAAATTTCGGATCATCTTAATGAAGAAGATGAATCGAATTCGGTTCTTTGCATCTGGTCAGATTTATAATGAAGACTTGATTCTACTTAAATATTTCATGAAAAAATCAGATTGTTTCATTTTTATGAACAAAAAAGAAAAAAAAAATTTGATCCATTTTTTCTCAAAAGACTGAGCTGAGTTTCATTTTTTTTTCTACTAAAATTTTCGTTTAAAGAAAAAAATTAATTAATAGGGAAACAAAAAGCTGAAATAATGAAAAATTAGAGACGAAAGAACAATAAATAATTTTTTTAATGACATAGCATACATGTCAGCATACTAGATCAGCACCAGTATTCTCAATTCAATTCATAAGAATTAAAAAGTCTTATTTAAACTATACATGAATTTAAAAAATTAGTTGAATACTATACAAGAATGAATTGGTAAAAACCAAACTATATAAGAACTAAAAAGTGAAATAACCCTTTAAATTTTGACATTTTCCTTTTGTTGAGACATTAAAATTTATTTTACGCAAGGGGGCGTCTTGGGAAAGGGTCATCTGGCATCTATAAAAGTTTGGTGTAAAAGCTAAGGAGACCATTATGACTATGAAATGAGGGACTTGAAAAAAACAATTTAATTTCTGAAATAGTTTCAATAATATTAGATGGCCAATCGAACTAAGCTTACTAATTCTAAATTTGTACTATATGTTATATAGGGTTAATTGTAGTTCCTGCGTAGTTTGGTTTTAATAAATTCGTTTATAAATGGTCTCCAACGAACTTTTTAGTCAATGCATAGTTTAAATGAGATTTTTTAGCTTATATAATCATATTTCAATAAACAGTACTGACGTGACATAATGATATAGTATGCCACATTATTAAAAAATATATTTATTTATTTGTTATTACTTCCAATTTTCTCCCATATTAATCAATTATTTTATGTAATAATCTATTTTTGTGAAGACAAATTTAAGAGGGAAAAAAAAAGAAGTATGGTATGATTTTTCAGGATAAAATAAATCGAATTAATTTATTTTTTCACGAGAAAAATAAATTGAATCAATATGAATTTTTTGCTAGATATCCAATTAAATTAAGTATTTGTGGGAAACTGAAACGATTTCATTCTCTCTCAAGAAAATAAATCAGATTAATTTTTTTTTTTAAATCCGGTCTATCTTTCCGAGGAACGACAAAATCGATCCAATCAATTTCTCATGAAAAATTCTTTCGATATGGATATCTCATAAATAAATAGATCGTTTCAATCGATTTTTTTCAAGGAAAAGTCGGAATTTTTTCAATTTATTTTTTCCCGAGAAACCAGACCGAATTTTGTTTCTTATTCCCCTAATTTTTTCTTTTAAAAAATCTAATTATAAAAAAATAATAATAGATTAATATGAGAAAAAGTGAGAATAATAAAAAAAATTAAGAATGAAAGAATAATTATTTTTCTTTTAATAATGTGTCATAAGTTAGTATAGCAAGTTAACTTCGTTAACTAAAATATAATCATAAAAAGTAAAGTTGTATTTAAATTACACGTAAACTTAAAAATCAATTGAAAATTATATAAAAATAAATTTATTAAAATAGATAAAATAAAAAGTTAATTAACCGTATGATCATATATAGCCTGAATAGTAAAGATTTATTTAGCTCTTCGTTATCTAAAGACTTAGTAGATACATCAATAAGTTGTATTAATTAATAATATCAATCCAAACACTTGCCCCCACGTATATATATATATAACACATTAATAAGTGGAGACCACGTATTCATTACGTGTATATATATATTAAACATGATAAAAGCATAGATTATTAAGGGGTGGAAAATAAGGCCTAGAAATAAACACGTACATAGATGCGTATAGCCTTAATCATATTCCCAGTTTGAAGTCGGAAGGAACTTATTTTGTAATGATGGAAACAATGTTAATGTATATAGCCATTTGTCATCCAAGATTAGATTCCACGTTAACAAAAAGAAAAGAAAAGAAAAGCTTGACTTATATAAAAAGCTCGACCTGTGTACCAATTCAAAACAAACTCAAGAAGTCCTTGGAATAGACACCGGCATCAGGGCCCAGTTCAGGTCGAACTAGAGAGCGGTCTATTCTCCTTGGCCACTCAAAATGGCTTAGTGACTCCGATGTTGATTGGTGTTTGCCAGATGGACCATGCCCCGCTACAAATAAAGGTATCTGTTTTTCGGGAAAAACAGTAATGTACATTGATCATAATATCATACGATGTCCGTTTCTGTGCGCGTGATATGCACGAGCCGATAGTAGAAAGTGGCACATCTCCCAAGGAAAGAGACAGAGTTGCTGTAACTGCAGTGTGGTCGGATCTATTCCAAATTAGGACATTGCGGCGTACGTGGGTAAGACACCACCGCTATTTTCTTACCGCCTCGTCAATTATTGTCGTCAACGACAGGTCCCACGTCTTTTATCCACGTGGCTTTCAAATTTTGACCTGGGAACAAAAATATTTACTTAAGTAAATCATAGTTTTTTGTATTATGATTATTGTTTTGTGTGTTTTCGTTTGATGTACAGATGGTGGATGCATCATATCATCCAAGTACAATAATGCAAGCCTATTTTTGAAAGACATTATCTGGTCGGTCTTATTTTCCGAAAGAAATCTGAAAATTTCTCTAAATATTTTATAGGAGGTTGCATAAATTTGATGAGTATGATAAGAAATGATGTAACATATTATCATGTAATATATGTCTCAGCATATTATAAGCCATTATACACAGAAGTAAGAACAGTGGGTGTAATAGCTACCTCTCACCAAAGATTCCATCCCTCCTTTTCAGACAAGAAAATTCTCATGATTCAATACATTTTAAATAAATAAAAATAAGGTTAATTTCATGTATATACATAATTTATACTTTAAAAATGATATATATACATAACTTCAATATGAATCTATTTCAGAAAATTACCTACTATCACTTGAACACGTCCTACTGGTCAAAATAGGTATAAAAAAAAAGATGCTTTGAATTCCTACTTTTTTTTCCCTTATTTTTCGGATGTATAAATAAATCTCTAATTATTATGATGAGCTTATGTGAAAAAGACAAGGCTAAAGAAGTGCTTCTGTTTCCGTCTGATTTTTTGGTTGGGCCAGTTATAACGAGTATGGATGGATCGGAATATACATGTCGGCGGCGGCTGAAGAAAAGCAATAGACGACAATATAATGTGCCGGAAATGGATTATGCATGTGTTTATGGACCAAAGATTATGGGCCTAATGTTCTTATCCGTCTTTCATATTTTTAATGGGCTATCCATTCTCAAATTATACTACTACCCGTTTCGGATTTGGGCCCGACTCATGTCAGTCCTTTAAGGGCCCATCCAAATATTATCTTTTGTCTATGCAGGCAGTCGACGCCGGTCCGAGAGTGCAATTGTACTGTTTAAGATTTGTACTACATATCACAGCACTATTGAACAAGACAAAATAGGTGGCAGTTACGTGGTTCCTACAAAATTTTATGCATTATTATTATTATTATTATTTAATCTCTTACGCATTTATGCATCAGGTAAGATGGAGGTAAAATTACTGAAAAATTCAAGCTCATCATGACAATCACTGACCATAAAACTAGTAGTTAAAAAAGACAATAAAAATAGATAGAACTTTCATGAATCATGAAGCATCTCGGCATCTAAACACCACATATAACATTGAGCCTATTAATAGTATCAGCGACAAAACGTACGATGAATGGTCCTAACACTTCTAAATTAGATGTAATAATAATCAAATAGAAACGTGCATCCTAAAATTCGATCCTGGCATGCATTTCGGTACTTGGAAAATTACATATAAGATATCATCGATTTTATCTATCATTCAATTATTATCGGTTATTAATAGTAGAATTAGTGATAATTAATCCATTTTGGTGATAGAATTAATAATTAAATTAGATATTATCATTTTATTATAATTAGAATTATCTTTAAAATAAATTTATTATTTAGAATATCCATTTAAGATGAAATTATATTTTATTTTTTGGAAAAATAAATAATTATACAACTCATGTTATGTAGATCGTTATTTTACTTAATACTTTATCATAAAATCAGAGTTAACCTTTTTTGAAACTTTATTTATTACAACTATTTCTTGATTTATAGTAAAATTTATCATACATAAAAAAGAAATATATTATATATAGTGTATACTATTAAACGTGCATATGCCCATTGGGACATTTTGAAATATTTATAAAGAGGTTCTAAAAGATATTATCAAGTTTTTTACGTTATACCAAAAATATTTATAAACATAATTATTTATGACATTAAAGCGGAAGTTGGCAATATAACTTAATCTTGGTACCACTATTTTTTCCGCGTACCTCGCACCCTCTTGGCAATTTGTCATGATAATTAGTGCATATAATATGGGAAGTAAGACATAAACTTTCACCTAATATTCACAAACATAACTCATAAAACAGTTGTAGACATGGATGTATTTGATGTATAAAACATATATCATTTAATAATCTTAAGACTCATTGCTTATGTAAAACTCATTACATGTTTCAATTTTAATATCCCTTATAATTTTTGTACTTTTCTTTCTTTGAGCCATGTATACGTACTAGATGCATGCTCGACCAATGGAAGATGGGGAAGTGACCCAATTTGAACTTTCCAATAGTTCTTGTGCATTGACATGTATTAGCATAACTTAAAATAATAATCTATTTATTGAGTCTTGACCCTTCCTTCGAGAGATTAATATGACACTTAACTATTCTATCTTAATTCTTTTTATCTTCATATACCTCTTGATTTTCTAACATGAAATATGAGGTAAAATCTCTATGATCTCCATGAATGTATATATTGTTTAAAGAATTAATGAAAACAACAATTATAACAAATTTAATACTCATAATAGTCAATTAATTCATAATAGTTAAATTAATTAAATAATACGAACAGTTTAGCAATCATTAACAACAATTCATCGAGTTTCGAAAATAGTTTCATGTTATAGATGAGGTTTATACTAACCTAAAGTCCAAGCCTATCTAGAAGGATTTTCTCAGAAATCTTTCAGGCACCGGCCGTCATTAGCCTATTCAAGTATGAATTTACTTTAATAAGACTTTATTTCAAGGACTTCATTTGAAAACATGAATTTTAGTTAGGTATATTGAATTAGTTATTAATCCTTAAACCTATGACCATGTACATATTATATGTAGTTTATTATAAAAATTCATGTTTAGTTTTCTTAAGTTACATAAATAGAATGAACATAACATGTTATTATAACTTTCTATTTACTATATAGTACACGTAATTATATTATTTTGTGTTTATTTATTATTTCGATTTTTAGTATTATATTCATCCTTTTAAAAGCCATCCTCTATTGTATTTATTATATGAAATTCATCTTTGATTTAACTAATAGAATTTCATATAAAATCTAAACAAATCTTCTATCAATTTTGATTTCATTTCGATGAAACAATCATACAGTTCTTCCACTACTTTTAAAAATATCAGATATACATAATATAAGTCCATTGGAGTTTAGAAGGAAAAAAAAAAAAAACTCTCCCATGTTAAACAAGCCTTCATTTATCTCAAAAGTAAACAAAACTTTCCACTATGGATTTTTAGACCATAGAGGTGGGACTCATATCCAGGTTAAGGCAACTTTGGAATAATGCCTCAACCTTGAAATTGTCCCACAACCTGACGATAGAGAAGATATTGTCCATTCTCAAGATTTCAAAAACTTCAAAACTCTTCAACTTATATCTAAAACTTTTAGAAATTGGTTTCTAAATCTTAGTTTGTATTCGACAATTGTGTCTGGGTCCTTTTTCAATATGGTCGATATGAAGGTGAGATTTGAGTCTACACTTACTATATACCTATGGACTTGCAACAGCTAACTTTGGTAAATGAATGATACTTGCAAAGGATTCAAAGTTAACAAAGAAAGAAAGTTGAAACTCTTAAGATAAATAAAAGGAACAAGTAGGCATAGATAAGGGAAACCATATTTGTCTGCCGAATTGTAAAGAAGTAAAATGAAGACTTTGTATGAACTCGTTCGTCTCTCTTCCTCTAAACATTTGCATCTATTACTTGATGTCAATTGTATTGAGGTCAACATGCTCATGTGCAAATAATGCAGCAAATTAATAAGAGTTAATGGGTTTTTAAATGGATTATTTTATTATATACTTATTATTTTTTATTTTTATAACGAAGTTTAAATATTTAATGAAACACTTATTTTTGAAAGCACACGAGTTAATTTTATTTGTTCATTTGGTCCTTTGTAATTTATGGTAATAACTTAATTGCTAACTATTATCTAATAAACCCTAAAGTTTAATTGGATTTATATTCTAATCATTTTAGCAAGTTTATTCGGAAACTACCAGTGGCCCTGTGCGGTCTTAATATTTGTTTAATTAATACCTCTTTCTTAATTCTTATAGCGTGTAAACCTTACTTATATAATAACTTAAATATTTGTCTAACGAAAACCAAGGTAAAAAATTAGTCTAACTGCATAAAAGTAAAAAACTTATGTAAATATAAGATTTTATAGTTAACCGATTACAATCTCTAGAAAGACTGCTCATTATAATTAATTACAATTTTCATTTATTTAATGAGGCTAATTAACTTCATGAAACTCTATTTATAAATATAAGTGAAAATATGTATCGTTCTGCCCGACCAATTTTAGACCGAGTTAGACTGAGCTTGACCCATTTATTACAGGCTAGGCTCGAGCTAGGGCCTCAAAACCTAAAGCCCGGACCATTTATATGTGGGCTTAAAAATGAGTCGGGCAAATGATGGGCCATGCTTGATCCAAGATATTTCTTTGGTAAGTAATACTATGATATAATAAATTATTGTAATTATTTAATGAATAGAACAATGAATGATTTATTAATAATAAAGACAATATATAATTTAGAGCGTGAATATAAAATTAGCCGGCCATAATAAAAAAACTTAATTATACCAACCCTAATTCAATCATAAGCTGAACTTGGGATATGAGCCAACCCGATCGAAACCCTCCTCCTCCCCAGATTATCGCCTCTAATTATATATAGAATAAACATCCTCGAACAGATCTTGACATCCTATTTTTTCTTTTAAGATGCTTTTTGGGTATTTGCACTATATATATATAAATAGTGGTCATAATTTGAATGTATGATGATGTCGAGGGAAAAGCTATAAATTATAATATCTAAACGTCAACTTGACAAGCCATAATCCAATGTATATAGGCTGTCCTATCAGAGACCCATGAGGAATAATGTAACAAAATTTTAATCATAATCAATGTTTAATTAAACCCCACTTAACATATTATAGGTCATACGTGACATCTGCAACACCACTTTTTTGTTTGATATATTGGAAAAATATGAGCATTGAGGCCGCCCTTTAAATTAAGTGAGTTTATTGTTTGCCTAATTGCCTCCAATATCTCCATCTAGCGAGCTTTGTTAGCTAGACACATGAGACTATATATTCCAATACCTATAGCCTACTAACCCTTTAGTATCAAATGTCTAAGGCAAAAAAAAAAAACTAACTACTCCATATAAATGTCATAGAAGTAATAACTGAGTTGATAAGAAACTATTTTTATTTCACATTTGATAAGTTCAAATTTCGAAGAGGGAGCTTTAAATTCATCTTTTCTTTTAACGAGAAATTCTTTAGTAGATAGAGGCCCTGATTAGAGATAATGATGCCACTTTAAACCGATTTTATAATAGTGTGGTGTTTCTAACCGTCAATGGCAACCAATCTATAGGTTGGGCAAGATGGGGCACTGAAAAAGCTCTTATTAAGATGTTCCGATCTAAATAGATATTGATTTCATTATGGAAGAGTCCATTTTCTTCACACAAAAAGGAAACAAAAATTGCATATAAACCTATCTATGTAGTTTATGATATAACTAGATTTTAGCCCATGCGTTGCAAATGCACTCAAAATTTTAGTAAATAAATAATTTTAAATTACGAAAAATACATAATTTTTATTTGAATAAAACGTATTAGTTGCTACGATCCTACACATATATATAAGCTCAAATAGGAATATATTTATTTTTATTGAGAGAAAATCAAAATATACTGTCAAAATAATAATATATAAATAACAAAAAATTTCATATAATTTATTAAACTTTAATAACATTAATAAATAATATCAACTTTTCCTTATAAGTAGCTTAATTAAAGCTTATATATATACAATGGTAGATCCATGATTTCGGTACTATGGGAGCATATGATATAGTAAAGTTAGAAAAACTATTGGAGCTTCAGCGTGAAGCCCCCTCGATATTATAAACGTAGATTATAAAAAAAAAATATAATAAATAAATAAAATAAATAGATTTTAAATATCTAATATATATATAGATTATATGCGACTTATGAGATTCTGAGAACCTTCTCGTAATTTCATGATTTTAGTAAATATAATAGCAGAGCGTTAACAAGGATGGCTTTGATACCAAAATGTTATAGATCGAGATAGTGAGAAAGAAGCGAGATTTTGAGAGTAAAGAGAGAGGAAAGAGAATACAAGTTTTTTATCGATTATTTTTCGATGATTTACACTGAGTTAGAAGATTCTATTTAAACACATAAAACCAAACCGCATATAAGAATAAGTTTCCCTTACACATTACAATCTGACAAAAGTAAGTGCGTGAAAAGATAAGATTCATTTTAAAAACAAACCGACAAATCAAGATAAGAAATCTTATCTCTAAGACTTTCTTTTCAAAAGTTGAAAATAAATAACGATAAAGAAAGATTCCTGATGTCGAATGGGCATGTGTGTCCTTAATATGATTGGAGTCGGATGATCCATAAACAGTTGAAAAATTGAATGAGTCTAAATTAAAGGGATAGTGTATTCCCTTTATTGCCTTTCTTTTTCTTAGAAGCAGATAATTCCTCCTTTAGTGAGGTATAGTCTAAGGCTTCAAAATCTTCTTTGATGATTTAGGAAAACAAATTCACCAATGTTTGAATTTAGATAATTCCTCCTCCTTAGAAAATTGTTTGAGAACTTCATCAATGTTTTCTTTCTTAGGGGGATGAGTAGGGTCAGGAAGGATACGACAAACAAAACAAATTTCCTTTTGGGAAAACATACTTTGATAATTATTCAAATGGTATTTATTTCACTACTTAGCATAATACCACCTTATAAGCCAACAGATGTCGGGATTATCTCAAAGTGATCTTCATTATCAAAATCGATCTTGTAATCCCACTTTAAAATCCAATGAATTCTATAAATGGCCTGCAATTTTAGAGCAAAAACAAGAAACTCCTCGGCCATATAAATAGGATAATGAAAGGGTTTAATGCCGTAATGATTAAACTAGTTTCTGAACCACGTAGGAAAATCTACTTGGTCAGTATAAAAAGAAATCCACTAACTGTGTTTACCCTTCTGATTTTGAATTAAAAGTATCTAACACATGGTGGCCATATAATCATAATAATTTCATCTTTTAGGCTCCTTGGAGCAATGTTTATATCTCCAAAGCTCACCACCAAACCACTCAGAGGGGAGAATCACCCTAAGAATTCTGATATTCAAGAATGCCACTTGATTATTTTTGTATTTTGTATCTATAGCAATAGTTCCAGAATCCTCCAAGATATGGTTATACAAAATCCATGTCTTTGGGAAGAGATATGGCTTTAGATGATCTCATAGGTAGCCCTTGACAACATATCAAATCCAATCTCTAGGTACTCCTTTAGACAAGGCTTCATCTTCATCATCAATCAGACAATGATATTCCTAACAAAAAGTAAAATAAGGGAAATCCTTCTCGTTGTCTAGTTGAGGAGGGATAGAAAATTCTGAAGTCTCTTTAGTGTGGAATTGAGATGTGTCTCTCTTCTTAAGAGCAAAAGAAGACAATGATCCATAAGAATTAAATTCCTTTGGCCTTTTACGACTTCCACCACTGGCCTTAGTGGCCGCTTTATGAACTGGGACTAGAGTTGGAGAAGAAAATGATGGAAGTTTTCCTTCCCTTTATCCATTCTGTTGGAACTCTCAAGTGAGAAATTCCGGAAATGGGTTGTTTTCTCCTTTAATAAACTCAATATCAAAGTCCACAATTGAGAGAATCCCTTGACGCCTCGCAAATATTTGCCTAGAAACCAAAGCCTTGACGTCCTTTAATAGGATGTCTTTCATTGACTTATAGTCAACCCTTATCAAGAACCTTTGGTTGATAAGATCTGGCTAAAATTTTTTTAACACATAATACTATTCATATAACTTTCTTTTTTACTGTAAAGTAATTATGTTGAGCGCCTTTCCATACTCTTGAGGAAAAATGGACCAATTGCTCCTTATTTATTCTTCTTTGTTTTAGTATTCCTCCAAAATCCAATTCGAAGGCGTTAGTCTTAACAATTTTTAAAGCACCAGGATGGGCTATATTCAGACAAGGTAAGACCTTGGCCGTAACTTAATCTTCTGGACCATTTTGGTATATTCCTTTGTCCAGGGACTCAAGCTTTTTCTAAGTCTTGCAAAAAAGGGCTTACTATCCCTTGTCAAGTTTTTATAGAAGTCAGGGATGTAATTCAGATTTCTTATGAATTGTTGCAGGTGAGTCTTATCCTTTATTTCGTCAGGAAACTTATCAGTAAACTCTATTACCCTTTGAATAGGAACAATACTTATAAATAAACTGTAAAAAATATTATTATTTAGTAAATTAAAAGTTAATACTACTAATAATTAAAATTATAAATAAACTGTAAAAAATATTATTTGGCCAAATAAGATTTTGCATTAATCGAAAAGTTTCAATATACCAAATGACTTTTGAAAAAAAAAAAAAAAAACTCTTAGGACTAGGAGACTCTTTTGGGTTTGTGCCTCACACGGGCCCAAAAGGGTAGTGTCGTTCTTCGGACTGACACGAGATACCTATATCGTGTCATGTCAGCCCATGTGCCCACATAATTGGGCACGACATGACTAACTCGTGCTATACATGTGTTCGTGTCATGCTTTTATCGTGTTGTGTTGTGCATACTTATGTCGGCCAGATCTATTTTACCACCTCTTCACTACAAGGATAGTGCTTTCCCAAGTTGATATTTTTATAAACCTCATAAAATTAAATCACCTAAATTTTATAACCCTCGGAATATGAATTTTTATCTGTTTAATTAAAAATTTTCTCTAAAAAATAGGTCTAGTTCTACATATATCTAATAATTAATTATTGCATTGTGTGTTACAGGTATTTATGTTAAAATGTACGTATATAAAATATATAAAATATATTTAAATAATTTCAATTGACTATATTTGATATAGTACTCGAGCCACTGTATAGAGAAACTACATTCATATTATCTATTTTTATTTTAGATAAAAAATAAAATTAGGATTTTCTTATCATTTTTTTTTCAAACGTGTTTTTTATTAGGGTTTTATACTTTAAGGTTTTCAATTTATAATTTTATATTTTAGGGTTTTCTAACTTTGATTATGTACCATTACCTGAATAAAAACTAAAAATTTACCTCATCTTTCCTAAAAAAAATAAAAAAGAAAGGAAAAAAAATAACTTAGTTTTCATCTAAATGAAATCCTAGTTTTTGACAAATTAAAAAAATCCTAAAACATAAAAATTTAATTTGAAAACCCTAAATTATAAAATTCTAATAAAAATTTAGACAAACTTAGGGTAATGGTACATGAACTAAAGTTAGACAAACTTTAAATAAAATAGGATGAGTCGGCAATTATCCACGTATCACATGATGACTCATCAGTTAAGTAGTTGGTTTAGATGGTTGCCAACTTATCATACTTTGTTCAAAGTTTTTCTAACTTTGCTTTATGTATCATTTTCCTCTAAAAAAAAATGAAGGAAAAAAATATTAATTTTAAATTTTATACACCACACCACATGTTAGATTTTATAACCAAATATACCTTCATTAAATAATAAATTCGATACTAAACGAAAACTAATAATTTACCACATATTCCCATAAAAAAAGCCCTTGCAAAAAAAAAAAAAAAAAAGCTTAGTTTTCAATACCCTAATAATTTGCCACATCTAAATTTTTGACAAATTACCCTAAAAGAAAAAGAAAAAGAAAAAGAAAGAAAGTTGGCTCTCGTTGTATAATGAATTCAATATTAATGTAAATTAATAATTATTATTATTATCTTTCCTTTAAAAAAATAAAGAAAAAAATATATTAATTTCAAATTTCCTATAGCAACAAGCTATAGGTTAGATTACAACAAAAGTTCCTAAAATACCTTCATTAAATAATAAATTTGATATTAAATAAGAATTTCCTATAAGTTTGTCTTACTTTGATTCATATATCATTACCTTTTTTTTAATGGAAAGAAGAGAGAATTATTAATTTATGTTTAATATTGAATTTATTACGCAATGAATACATTTTAAGGCATATAACCTGACTTTCTTTACTAGGTCCAAAAATTGGGTTTTGTGTTTAAGACATATAACCCGGTCATATTAGGGATGATTCTTTTTGCTCTCATCCTCTTCGTGCGGTTTCTACTGTGAAGATCTCTCATGGTGCAATTCTCCATCTTCGATCTTTATCGGTGGCTAGTTTGATTCCTTGATTTTATATTGGTTTGGTATAATCTCTTCTTATCTGGATGATTCATGGATTCCCTTGGTTGATTTCTTCTTGATTGCGATATCTAGCTGAAATCTTGATTAGGATTTGATGGCTTGAATCGGCTTTTCCAGAGTATTTAGTAGATCATGGTTATGATACATTTGTAAATTTCAGATCAATGTGCTTGTACAAAAATACATTATCACTAGTTCGAATTGATAAAGTATATATTGAACGATTTAATTTATTGTAGGCGAACAATTATAATTGTATTGTCTGTCTCTTTACTGTTCTTGCATTTTTCGTGCTACTTAACTAACTAATCTGGACAGATTCTTACCTAAAATGTGTTGTTACCTAAAACTGAACTAGAGCAGATTAACGAACTTGGACTAATAAATTGAACACAATTTGATATAAAGTATGAACAATAGCTAATAACCTCAAAACCTTGAGTTATCAATTTGAAAATTAATGGGAAATCACTTCACAATTGTAAGCACGTCCGTCGAAAACAAAAAGGAATTACGAGTTGGTGAGAGAATGAGTGAGTTTTGTGTGTGTGATGTGAGTGCACGTCAGCATCACCGGCCCCATCAGTAATCAGTACATAACTAGAAATGATCGGTTTTGGAGCCTCCACTTAGTAATTAAATAACACACTAATTATTATTTCTAATTAATTAGTAGTAGACCTGATTAGATTAAGGTACCTTATCGGGTTAAATGGTTATTGAAATAATAGGGAAAATGCTAATTCTGTCTGCCACCCAGAAAGACAGTTTTCTTGTCGTACGTAGTTGATTGAATTCTTGTAGGAATCAATAAGGGCAGGGAAGAGACACAAGAAGCAATTACAAGGGTTACACAAACTTCCCCTCCGATTAAATTGAACCACTAGAGATCAATTGGGTCACTTTCTATTTTTTAATCATTTTCACCAGAAACAAAATACCAGTTTCTCTAATTAGTTTAACCAATTTGGTAACATCCATATTTCCTATACATGTATTTATTCCCTGCCGCATTCTACAGTTAATAGAATGATAAAAACATATATATATGTACTAGTTTTTTTCACTAAGAGGAATAAGAGAATTATAAGAGTTTGTAGGAACCTAAAAATTACAAGAATGCTCACACCACTCTCTATCATGTGGTTCTACTAGGGTGGATCCAAAAAAATTGATACTGTGAGAGCAAATTATATGATAAAATTAGAGAAATAATTGACAGTTACTGCCACTGTCCCAACCTACATCCGCCAGTGATTCAGGCACAACCCTAATAGTGGCTTACATCTACCTTGTAGTAGCTTTTTGCTCACACACTAAAACCCTAAAAACCAGTTCTTATTAATAAGACAATTGTGTTACTCAAGTCCAATGTATTTTATGTAAAAAATTTGGATTTCAACTCAAAACCAGTTTAAATTGATTGAAGTTTCCTGTTATCTAATTAATTATTTTTGGATTATAGGATAGCGATCAAAAGAGAAATGATCAAGAAAACAAAAAGGCTAAAGAAGAGGGTTTCTGGCCGCAGCTAATGCAAACAAAGTGCAAGCTTAGTTGGGAGGAAGAGTTAATCAGCGTATATGACCAACTAATCCTATGGCCATGCCTGATTTCATCTCGTCTTCTGTCTTTTTGCATAAATTAGCAATTATATACTCATAATTCTAACTATAAATTAACTAAACAGCATTCAATATTGAATAAAAAAAAAATATATTCTTATAATAATATCAGTCTATGATCGTAAAAATTTGGAATTTTATATCCAAATCAATTAAAATTGTTAATATTTTTTATATATTAGATTAAATTTTTTATTTAAATAACGTAAAATAAGATTAATAATTAATACAATCATACTAAGCTTAATTCTAATAATATATAAAAGTTTAAAATTTTATCTTAAAATTAATTAATAATAAATAAAATAATTCATATTTTTTATCTATTAAATTCTCAAAAAAATTTAAATATAAAATATAATCCACTAATAAAAACAGATCTCATATTTTTAAAATCTTACATAACAGGTTAATTTAGTAAGACCGATTAGTGCTAACTCATCGATCTTTTCAGAACAATATATTTAAACAAAATTTCATAATTACGGAATCTTTTCTTTCGACGATATATAGCAAGTGATATATGGGTGTAATGATTTGGCAAATAAGATACTTATTACATGTTGTTGTAGTACTTATTAGATTTTGGGCAATCATGTTCCAGTTAAATAAACAGTGAGGAGTAATATTAGATTTTTGCTTTTCAACGAGGCAATCTCAAACTTACAATCTTAAATTTAAACCTTCATTTGTTAAAGAGAAAGCAATGGGTGAAACGTACACTTTTGTTTGCCATTCGGAGGCAATTTTATATTTTAAGAATAATTGACATGATAGAATGATGGATAGATAGATGGCAAACATTGGGACCCGTGTGTCCTCTAAGAAATCAAGGGTTAAAATATTGTTAACTGGGTGTACTCACTTTCCTTAAGTGGTATGGACAAGAAGACTAGTTGAATTTGCTCAAATCATAAGAAAGAAATAAATACATAATTAACGACCCTATTCTTCATGGAAACCGTCATTATTTTGCTTTGAACTATTTTAATAATTGAAAAAAAAAAAATTAGTATTAATAATTGTCGTCATATCAACAATACCCAAACAAGGCTTTTCAATTCCATTTCCCATCTCATGATTTTCTTTTTTCTTCTCTTTATCTTAAATTTAATAGAATTTTAAATGAGAGTAGTTATGTAGAAATTTAAATGAATTTTAACGATTATCTCACGACTAATTAATTTATTAATTAAATAAATAATATAAATTTCAACATATATAATGAGATCAAATTGTTAAGATTAATTATTATTATTTTTAGATTAAATATTAATTATAAATTATATCGAATTATATCGACGTAAATTACACTAAAAATTTATTCATTTATCCTCTACCATTTTTTGAAAGGGTATTATTGTAATCTCTTGTTTGTAACCCTAATGCTAGTGTATATAAACAATATTATGTCTTTACGTTTATACATTATAAATAACAAAACACAAATTTCATACTTTACAAACTCTCTTAATACTCTTTCATGGTATCAGAGCCTTCAAATGCTAACGCCCCACAACATGCTATGTTTAACATCAAATCTGAAACATCAACTAAATCACACAAGAACACTACGATTCAACCTTCACTAGCCATGAACAATGCTGGTAGCCCCTTTACCAATCTTCTACCGATTTATCATATCGCAAGTTTTATCTCAACTCACTTTATTGGAACCAACTATCTCACATAGAAGTTTCAAATGAAGTCTATTTTTATCTCTACTAATCTTATTCAATATGTCAATGGCTCCCTATCACCGCCACAACTTATTGATCCGACTTAATCTACCATGAAATTTTTAGCATGGAGAAAACTTGATCGCTTCGTATGCTCAATTATCAACGCCACTCTTTCTCCCAACATCACTCATCTTGCCCTGGGATGTACTACAGCTCGCGTTCTTTGGCTCACTTTAGCCGAGGAATATATGAACCATTGTATGGCTAAAAAATCGCTTCTCAAATTCCAGCAACAAATGGAAAAACAAGGTAATCTCTCAATCTCAGATTATCTCACTGTTGTTAAAAAGATTACCGACTCTTTCACTACAATTTGTGATTCCATTTCTGACTCCGATCTCATATCCCATGTTTTGAATGGGTTACATCCAGATTACCATCAATTCATTACAGTGATAGAAAATCAATCTCATCCACTAGTATTCTCTTAGTTATGATCGAAACGTCTTGTCCACAAACAATGACTCCGACAACATACTCAATATGCCCTCACATCTAACTTGGCCATGTTTTCACTCTACCCACAGAACTCCCCTCAATCCAAATGCAGAGATGGAGGCAGCAGTCGTGGTCGCGACAGTGGCCATTGACGTGGTGGCGGCCGCTTCACTGCATCCTCTAAGTCGTGCCAAATCTACAAACATCACAGCCACTTAGCATTGAGTTGCCGTTATCTTTACTCTGAGTCCCGCAACAACAATGTTCTCTCTTCTCCGGCACAGAGCATGCTCAGTTATGCTTCTACAGCTCACTTGACGTAGCAGATCTCGCCAAATTCGATCTTCTTACAACATATCTCGGGCACCACTTCCCCTGCTTTTGATCAACACTTTTCTCCCTTTCAACTTGGTCAAATGGGGTTTTCCCATTCACAAAGCCCACCTATTGCGGGCAACACTCATGATTTCCACTCAATGAGCCCCAATGTGAATTTCAATTCACACTCCATGACCCCCATGCCATTTTTGCAACAACCAATGTCTTCGCCACAACCATACTCAGCTGTATTTTCACATTTTTCTCCTTTATGTTTCTTTGCCTGGCTTCCTGACAGCGGCATTACTTCCCACATGACCTCGGATCCAACCATTCTTCAGCAATCCCAACTTTACACCAGGTCGGATAGCGTCATTGTTAGAAATGATAATTTTCTCCCTATTACACATATTGGTTCATCTATTTTACCTACCTTTTCCCATCCTTTCTACCTTAACAATGTTATTCTTGTTCTCGGTCTCACTCGCAATCTACTATCTATTGGTCAACTTACTCATGATAACTCTTGTCTTATTGAATTCTCACCTTCTCATTTTGTTGTGAAGGATCTCAAGTCTAAGACTCTGTTTCTCAGTGTTCATGTTGTAGGCAATCTCTTCCCGCTTCCCACATATCCGGTTGCACATCTCTCTTCCCGTGTGTTCGCCTCACTATGGCATAATCGTCTTGGTCATCCGTCTTCTTCTATCCTCCGCCAAATTTAGTCTTACGCTCCACATTTATTTTATGATTTTCTTAGTGTAAACAAACTTTGTGACGTTTCTTAGTGTAAACAAACTTTGTGACTCTTGTCATCAAACAAAGAGCATTCGTTTACCATTTTCTCTTAGTCCTAGTCATATCCACGGTCCATTATTTCTTGTTCATTGTGACATTTTGGGGCCTTCCCCGATTATATCATATTCCAATTTTCATTATTTTATATCTTTTATTGATGATTTTAGACGTTTCACATAGCTCTATCTGCTTCACCACAAATCGGATGCTTTATCTTGCTTTAAACACTTTAAGACACATGTCGAGAAATATTTATCTTCCTCTATCAAGATTTTTCAATGTGACAGTACCATTGAACTCACAAAAGGCCACTTTCAAGCCTTTCTCATATTCTCTGACATTTCATATTAAATCTCTTGTCCCCATACTCCTCAGCAAAATGGTGTTGCCGAATGTAAAAACCGCCATCTCTCCAAAATGATCATTTTTCTCCATCTCTCTTCCCACACACCAAAATTCCTATGGTTTGATGTTTTCTCTAATGCTTCCTACCTCATAAATCATCTTGCCTCTCCTATTCTCTTTCACAAATCCCCGTTTGAAATACTTTTTCGTAGACCCCTGATAGTATACTCCTCATTTCGAGTCTTTGGTTGTAAATGTTTTCCATTTCTCGGTTCCACTCGTCTCGATAAACTTAGTCCCAAATCCATCCCTTATATGTTCATTGGTTACTCACCTCATCATAAAGGTTTTAAATTTCTTGATCCTTTAACTTTTCAGGTTTTATCTCTCGTTGTGTTTGGTTCGATGAAACATGTTTCCCATTTTCTCTTACCCATCAACCTTCTCCTCCATGCTAGCCCATTACCTATTAACCATTTATCTATTCCCTACCCATCCCTTTCAGTCCATTACTTCTAACCTAAACTCTTTCTCATCTCCTATCCCCGTTATCTCATGTTGCTTTGGCCCCATCACTAAGCCCAACTCCTCATACCTCTTTCTTCACGCCTTTAAACCTATCTTCTTCTCTCCCTTCTTTCCCAGACCACTCTTTCTCTCCCCTACCAATGCCACACAATAGTCCAACCCCACCATCTCTCATTCTTCCTCCTCCTTCTAGTCGTTGACATCTTATGGTCACATGGCGCCAAACTAATTCTCTTCGCCCTAAACACTTCCTCGATTACCTTGCTCTCTCCACTACCGTCACCCCACTAGGTCACGAACCTACCTCTTATGCTGTTGCTAACAACTATCCGGTCAAGAAGAAGTCTATGGCCAATGAAATCGGTGTGCTCCACACAAATGGTACTTAGGTTCTCACTAATCTACCACATCACGCAAACCTCGTCGGATGTAAATGGGTGTATCACATCAAACAAAACCCGGACGAATATATTCTTCGCTACAAAGGTCTATTAGTAGCTAAGGGCTATCATCAATCCGAGGGCATTGACTATTCCGACACCTTTAGCTCGTGTGTGAAACCAACCACGGTTCGTACAGTTCTCTTTATTGTTGTTTCCTCTGGCTTGTCGGTCCGTCCAGTTGGTATCGACAATGCATTCCCTTATGGCACTCTCGAAGAAGAAGTTTACATGGTTCAACCTCCGGGCTTTATTGATTTCTGATTTCTAAATTGGGTTTGTCATCTTCATAAGGCCCACTATGGACTTAAACATACACCTCATGCTTGGTTTCATAAACTCATAAATCATTTGCTTGCTCTCGATTTCATCGGCTCTCGTTCCGACATCATTGTTCATCTGCAAGCATGGTCAAGAAATCTGTTATATCCTCGTCTATGTCGACAACATAATAATCACTGGCAGTAACCCATCTTCCATTACACAACTCATTACCGATCTCAACAGCACCTTCTGCCTTAAAGACTTGGGGTCCTTACGATATTTCCTCGGTATTGAAGATCTCTTTACAACCTTGGGGATGATTCTCACTCAATCTCGATACATTTCGGATCTTCTTAGCCGAACTGGTCTCTTAGACGCAACACTGATGCCCACTCGTATTGTTGTTGGTCAACAACTCTCTAAATTTTCTAGTGATCCAGTCTTTGATCCTTCTCTATACCGTAGTGTCTTTGGTTCCCTCCAATATGCCATAATCACCCGCCACATAACAAAACCTACCACTACCACATTGGAAGCCTTCTCGAATGCTAACTGGGCAGGCTGACCTGATGATCGTCGTTCTTCCGCTGGTTTCGGCGTATTTCTCGATAACAATCTCATCAGTTTGGTTTCTAAAAAATAGCCCACCATAGCCCGCTCTAGCATAGATTCCGAGTACCGTGTTATTGCTTTAGCCACTGCCAAACTCTGATGGCTCACTTTCCTTCTTGCCGAACTCCATATTTCTCTTGTCACCACTCCTACCCTGTGGTGTGATAATGTCGGGGCCATGTATCTCATTGCTAATTCGGTATTTCATGCTTGTACCAAATTTATAGAAATCGATGTTCACTTTGTTTGGGATCTTGTTTCAAATCGGTTCCTCACTTTCCGTCACTTATCCATTGACAAACAAATTGTTGATGCCCTTACAAAGAGTTTGTCACGTACGCGATTTCAATTTCTTCATTCTAAGCTCATCGTTTACTCTCCGTCTTCACTTAAGGGAAGGTGAAAGGGTACTATTGTAATCTCTTAGTATAATCTCTTCTTTGTAACCCTAATGCTATTGTATATAAACAGCATTATGTCTTTACGTTTATACACAATAAATAACAAAATATAAATTCCCTACTTTACAAACTCTCCTAATACTCTTTCATTTTCCCCAACTAATTACTTCAAGATCAAGTTAAGAATATTATTTTTTTTCCAAACTATATAGAACAAGCTGGATATATAATCTAAAGGGTTATTACAACGACACATACATGCAATGATGCTAATATTCTAAAATTCCATAAGGATGTAATGCGTTACTAGCCGGCAGTATAATATCTTGGGAAAGAGTTCCTCCCAATTTGAGTAATCTTGTAGTGATATGTAGAGAAACTAGTTAGATTTATACTGTCTAGATATCTTATGAAGCTGTCTGTTCATGTATCACATATTTACATAGATTAGATGCTTATCAAATTGCTTCTCAAATTGAGAGAAGCTCCGCGTATAGTTAGATGTTAGTAAGGAAATTAAACCTAGGTTAAAAAGAAAAAAAAAAAAATTCTACATAGTAATTTAGGAGTGCACATAATAACCGCATACGCCAATATCTCTCCTCCCTCACCTCACCTCCTCGATCCGACCAGACCCGATCTTGTATGGTTCGGTCAAATACTTACCAAAGCAATGAACACGTAACACTAAATTACAGAAACACTAACAACCTTGCTCTCCTGGTAAGATAATTATAAGCGATATATATGATTAAGTAGTAGTAAGAACTTGATACATAATTTGGATGGTAGAAGAAAAATAATACAACCTTGATGTTTGATCTAAACATTATAAATTAACTGTCTGTCTTCATGTGAAACAGAATTCAGGCATCCAATGATCGAAGATTCCCACACCTATTGTTTCTAACTATATAATATAAATTTTAAATAAAAGTGATTTTTTATTTTTTATTCTTTATTAGAAAAAAAAAATCCCAAGCATTTCTATAAATATACGACCTTTAAACCCTTAAGCACATCAAATTCCTCCTTTCTCAGAACCTAACTAAAAGTCTAAAACCATACATCACTCTTCTCGATCTCAGCAAAAAGCTCACATATATTAATAATGGCCGCTTCTACACCATTTTCAGCTATCAAAAACACTACATGGCTAAAGAGTACTTGTATGATGTCAAACAACCCGGGCTTCTATCACGAAAACGATGTCATCTCTCTGAAGAAAAAGGAACGCAACTTTGCGAACTTGACCGTGACTAATGTCGCCTCTCCTCCATTGACCTTGCCCAAGATTAGTAGTCCTTTTCCTGAGCAAGATAGTTCCGGTACCGACCGGGTTAATCACGTTGCATGGACAAGTGTTCGGCAAGAACGATGGGAAGGCGAGCTTCTTGTCCAGGGAGAAATACCACTATGGCTGGTATGTAATTATATATATACATATACATACATACATATACTACGTCACTCGCAGAGTTCACAATCGGTTAATATATAATACCTCCTCAAATGTTTTTAAACCGTTCGGAGATTTGTGCCAACGGTTTAATCAGCAGTTCAGCCTGAGCGCGTTGGTCTAGATTCCCCTCACGGTTTTACGATCCGTTAGAATATTTACAGTCAATCGTTCTACTACAGCGTTCCCTAACGTTTATTTTGATATGTGATCATTCGTCAAAATAAACAAGTTAGAAAAAGGAATATTCCAAGTTTTTCTTACTAATTTGAGCAGTGATTACGTCAGTTCATGTGATAATCCAATATGCTTTTAATTAGTTTATGCATCTTTTTACTCCGATTCATGATATTCTGTGCAATATTATATCATCCTGTCAAGATCTTATACAGTTCCAAATCTCCATCTAATATATATATATATACAGACAAACAAGATAAACAAACACATCGAGCTAGCAATTAATCTCATATAACTCTTTCAATTATTAATTGAGTAGTGATCTTGATGACTCACCGGCTGGAAGTAATCTACCACTTTATCCATATAAAAATCTACTACTAAAAAGACATGTGGATTAAAAATGGTGGCTGTATAAACATTTACCTTTTTAATGGCTAAAAAAGGTAGCACGCATTCCAAATTCGTCACACTTTCCTTAAATATTTCAAATTCGTGAGCTCTTTAACTAAGCTTAACAAACATCAATCCTTCAACTTGGATGCGTTGATAAAATCCAACTCTTTTACCGCCAAGAGAGTCTCTCTAACCAGCTCGAACAAGTTTTCTAGGTGTTCCATACAAATAGTGGCGGTAAAATCTCTTCCCACGACCTTAGCGTTGTGCTTTTATGTTTTGAATGTTATGATAAGCTCAAAATTGCAGACATGGATGCTGAGAGAATAGTGAAAGCGATGGTCGTAAATGTGTTTATTGATTTGGATGAGTTCATGGTTGTTATGAACCCTAAAGGGAAATAGATGAAAATGGCAAAAACAGCTTAACGGATAAAAATGGAGGAAATAACCATTTTTTTTTTCTGTAAAGTCAAAATTTGCTCAGAGAATGAAGAGAGAGAGAGACAGACAGAATGAACATAAAAGACTAATGAAAAAAGAGACATTAAGAAAAATTAAAAATTAATTTTTTGGGCTGCGTACTACTTTTTTTAGTCAACAAAAGGCTAATTTTTTTTAGTCAGTATTTTTTTTAATCCACGTGTCTTTTTATTAGTGGATTTTCTATTGATGAGGTGGTATAATCTAACCTAATAATTTCTCCTTGATGTCTCACTGCCTGCATGTTAATTTATTTAATAAATATAATGAACCTACATGCAGAGCGGGACGTACATAAGAAATGGTCCGGGCCTATGGCATATAGAAGACTACAATTTCCGGCACCTATTCGACGGCTACGCGATGCTCGTCAAGCTTCAATTCAATAATGGCCGTCTAATCGCAGGTCACCGCCAGGTCAAATCTCAAGCTTACAAGGCCGCCATGAAAAACAAAAAGCTTTGTTACCGTGAATTTTCCGAGGTCCCTAAGGCTGATAGTTTCGTGAACTACATAGGCGAGCTCGCCGGACTATTTTCTGGGGCCTCATTGACCGACAATGCTAACACTGGCGTCGTCAGGCTCGGGGACGGACGGGTCGTCTGCTTGACTGAGACCCAGAAGGGATCCATAGTGATCGACCCCAACACGCTAGAAACCCTGGGGAAGTTCGAGTATAGTGATTCATTAGGAGGGTTGATTCACTCGGCCCATCCTATTGTGACTGATAAGGAGTTCTTGACCTTGTTGCCAGATCTGGTCAACCCCGGGTACCTAGTGGTTAGGATGGAGGCTGGGAGCAATGAAAGAAAAGTGATCGGGCGGGTCAATTGCTCGAGTGGACCCGCTCCAGGGTGGGTCCACTCGTTTCCAATGACCGAGCATTACGTCGTCATTCCGGAGATGCCGTTGAGGTACTGTGCTAAGAATTTGCTTAAGGCGGAGCCCACACCTTTGTACAAGTTCGAATGGCACCCGGAATCAAAAGGGTTCGTGCACATTATGTGCAAAGCTAGCGGCAAGATTGTAAGTCTTGTATCTTCATGAAAATTTATCTATGCTTTCTAAGCTGTATATTTATAGTGTTTTATGATGTTTATGAACTAATTTTAATTTGTAGGTGGCTAGTGTGGAAGTGCCATTGTTTAGTAACCTTCCATTTCATAAATGCATATGAAAAGACGGATGAAGAAGGGAGGGCAACGGAAATTATTGCTGATTGCTGCGAACACAACACCGATTCGACCATCTTGGACCTGCTTAGGCTTCAAAACCTCCGGTCTTATACCGGGCAAGATGTTTTACCAGATGCTAGGTATGTATACCTAGTTTCATCAATAATCTGACCTGTTTTATATACATTGTTGGGTTCATTTCTTCATAATTTAGACGATTATTACTGTAGAGTTGGAAGATTCACAATACCACTAGATGGGAGTAAATATGGGAAGCTAGAAGCAGCATTAGAGCCAGAAGAACATGGGAGAGGCATAGACATGTGTAGCATTAACCCTGCCTATTTAGGGCTACCCTATAGATATGCCTATGCTTGTGGAGCTCACCGTCCCTGCAATTTTCCCAACACCCTTACTAAGGTGATTATTTCAATTTCAACTTTATCATAGTGGATTAATATTAATAAATTTAATCACTGATCACGATTATTTAATTAACAACATGAATGATTATTGGTGATAGCTTGATCTGGTGGAGAAGAAGTCTAAGAATTGGTATGATGAGGGAGCAGTGCCGTCAGAACCGTTCTTCGTGGCTCGACCGGGTGCAACAGAAGAAGATGATGGTGAGTACAAGAAATTTTTATTAAGGAAAAAGGGGATTAACAGATATTGATGAATGAATTTGAATTAATGCAGGGGTTGTAATATCAATGGTGAGTGACAAAAATGGAGGGAGTTATGCAGTTTTGTTAGACGGGTCCACGTTTGAAGAAATTGCTAGAGCCAAGTTCCCCTACGGTCTTCCTTATGGCCTACATGGATGTTGGGTCCCAAACAACTAGATAAAAAAAATAAAACATGTATATATAGATAAAAAATATATAGAATATGTGTTTATGGGTAGAAAAATATAAAGCAATCAATCTTTTTCTTTTTTAAATACGTTACATATGTTTGTAATATAGCATGTCTTTGTTATTTGTTATTAAAAGAAATGTTACAGCAATCTTCTTCCTCTTAGTTGTAAAACAGATAATCATGAAGGTATGAAACCTTTCACTTGGTGTATCCAAAAAGGTAAACAATATTATCATTCTAACCTCCGTAGTAATCACTTCTGATCAGTATAAACGGCGTCAACATCGTCGAGTTACTGTAGTTTTTCTATAAGTTCCTCATTCAAATCCATCGCTTCATCATCCACCTGAAGAAACCCGAAAAAGTAACTCTGAAAGGGCTAGAAGAAGACAGTGTCATTCCCTCTCTGTAAGTTCATGCCTAGCTAA
The DNA here is from genome assembly GCA_027186245.1 of Coriaria nepalensis. NCBI lineage: Eukaryota > Viridiplantae > Streptophyta > Magnoliopsida > Cucurbitales > Coriariaceae > Coriaria > Coriaria nepalensis. The sequence continues at coordinate 3,457,507 of CP114500.1, read as the reverse complement.
AACAAATACTCAAAATACCTCAATCGGGGCTATAGGAAGTAACTCAGAGCCATTGTCCGGCTCACAATTTACTCCTTCCTCACATAACTTTGTAAGCATTTCCAAATAGTTCTCCGTAGAGGTCACAATTTTATAATACCTACAATAAAACGTTACCAATATCAGGAACATCTCTTTGTTGAAGAAAAAGTTATAAGTATGGGAGGTTCAAATATCATCTTCAGTATCATCTTCGTATTCAGGAGGTTCAATTACATCTTCAGCACCAGCATCTAGAGCTATGGTGAGGAGCTGGTCTTTATCAGCATCTGAAGCTTTAACATTTATAACCCGAGCCCGTCTAAACTTGAAAAGGACTGAACTTGGGTCGGCCATTTTTCCTCCATAGTCTTTCACTATTTCTCTAACTAGTGCAACAGACCGATTTATCTCATCTGTTGAGGCATCTACAACTATACTAATTCCGCCATAACCATATACCTAAACATACACAAGAGTTAGTTGATCACATTCCGAAGATGTTATGGATACTTCAAAGGTAAGCAGTAGCTAGTTTATGCTAACCTCGTAGATTTTCTCAATGTAATCCTCTTGTCCTTTCTCGGAAGCTCTCTTGATATTACGGTCTAGGATTTCCTTTGGTACATCTAGCTCCTTGAGTTTTTCAATCAAAGCGGCAAAAAGTGAGTTGGAGATTGGATTTGGCCCACCTTTCTTTACACTGCATATGCATTTCCCTTTAAGATATGAGTAATTATGGCATATTGTGATGTGGAAAATGGGATAGAGACGTAGCAGATACTAAAGCTCACACTCTTTACCAATCATCATCAGCCAAGATTTTCTCGAAACTAGGCATTGAAGCAACATAGGGTAGATTAAGTATTCAAAAACACATTGTATCTTAGACGAAATCTAGGCAGGATTGAGTGAAAAAGATTGATTACTTACGCAGATACAACCTCCTTCCCAATCCTAGAATATAACTTACCCTTCTTAGCATCTTGAGCACCCTGCATCGAAGTATGTTTCATTCTTTGAAATTCACTGGAAATGCTAGACAATTCGTCGAGTTTCTGGCGCGCAGATTGCTAAAAAAAAATATTACGAATCGGAAAATGTTAAATCAGCTGCACTAGCTAAATACTCACCGAAGAAATCAGCCTAAAATCATTATCATTCTCATCACTATCCCTGAAATCAATCTCGCAAGCAATTCGAACTCATGCTGAACTGAATATGATACCTTTCGGCCTGCAATTTTACAGGAACGTCTTCCATGCAAACAGGAGAGAACGTCCATGATGATGATGATAGAAATGCATTTCCTGGATCACAAATAAAAATAAAATGAAAAAGGAAGTTCCAAAACAACACTTCCAGAAAACCAGAAAACACTGAAGCAAAGCCATGGCGAGGGAGAGACAGAGAGAAACTTTGGACAGAGATTGCAGTCGAAGAAAATCTTTGAAGGATTACTCCAACTGCTCTTATCGAACTCATATTCTGCTCTGCTCTGCTCTCTATTTTTGCGTCGAAACCTGATCAAAATGGCGGCCTTTTTCTGTTCCATCAAACTGGGCCGTACATGATGGACCTCATTGATTGGGCCCACAGTGCTGTCCGGTGACTTCAGGGCCCAGAATATGCTAACGCAGCAGGCTTCTATATAATATAGAACATTCAGATGCTACAGTCCAGACGGGTATTCAACTTAGAGGTGGCAATTCGTGCCGACATGGTTCGGTTTGGGCACGGCACAGATTGACCCGTGCTGTATCTGTGTCCGTGCCCATGCCTAAAAATAAGGGTTAGGCATGACATAAATATAGTAATTGGCTATAAACATGCTGTGTCGGCCAGTGGCCCGTGTCGTGTCATGTTTGGCCCATGTACTTGTTTTTGTAACAATCTCATTTTTCTAAATTAGACATTCAAAAATTAAACTCAATCATTACTCACTTCATAGCCACATAAGCTAACAAAGTAGCAGTTATGATACTCGAAGGATCGATGAAACCTTCGACCCATCGAGTATCATAACCGACTATGAAGTAAATAATGATTTAGTCTGATTCAAAAAATTGGATTGTTAATATATTATAAGTTAATGCCATTAAAATAAATAATTATTTCATCAACTAGTCGAGTATCATAACTTCTAGTTTATATAGACAGGTAGATGGAGCTTTCAACCCATCAAATATCATAGTTGATTATGAAGTAAGTAACGATTGAGATGATTCAAAGAAATTAGATTATTAATATATTAGAAGTTAGTATAATTAAAATAAATAAATTATTATTATATATTATAAAATAAATAAATAAATAATCATTCTTAATAATTATTATTTAATAAATTAGAAATTAATATCATTAATAATTAAAATTATAAATAAATTGTAAAAAATATTATTTGACCAAATATGATTTTATATTAATAGAAATGTTTTATCATACAAAATAATTTCTGGAAAAAAAAAAAACACGTTTAGAACTAGGAGGCCGTTTTGCGTTTGTGCTATTCTCGAGGCTGACACGAGAAATCTGTGTCATGCCTTGCCAGCCCACATACTTGCATAACTGGATATGACACAACTAACCTATATCACCCTTGCCAGCCCACATGCCTGTGCTCGTGCTAGCTCGACTCGACCTATTTTTCTACCGCTAACTCAACTTAACTTTGGAATTTAAATGAAATAAAAGTTTAAAAGAATTAATTGATTGATTAAAATATATTACAAACATGCTTATAGAGTTTACAAGTGTGTAGGGGTGGCCTTATACATAGGGACAATGCCATCATGTAGAACTAGACCATGTGGGCTTTCTTGTCTTTTTGTTATTATTTTAATCTCATAACCATAATCATGTGGAATCAATCATTATTCCCATGTTATTCAACCAACTGTCAGATTAGAACCCTCCAATCATGTTTTTATTTAAGATCTTTTTTTGTTTTTTGGTCAAATTATTTAAGATATAGTAATTATAATAAATCTATGAGATTTAAAAAAGATATTAAATTGTCAAAAATTTAAGTTAGTCAAATAAATTATAATAATTTTTTAAATTTGGTGTTCCATTTAATGGATTGATTATTAATTATTTATTCGACCCAATTCAAAAGTAAGCAAGAAAAAAGAAATCTATTAAGAATATATATTTGTTAAAAATAATTAGAATGACAAAAAAATTGAAGTATCCCCGTGAAATGCAATTCCACGAGATATATAGTGATAAATGATAAATTTGTTGAAAATATTTATCTACAAAGTTTTTTAAAAGTAAAAATAGTAGACATTAAATTTAATATAAATATCAAAACTAAATTAAAAAAGATTTACCCAAGAATTATGTTATAAAATATTTTATGAAAAGATATAATTAGTTTAAAATTTAATAAAATTTAGAAATTATGTTAATTTATTTTTCAATCCGTACGTAGTTTAATTTTTATAAATTTATCATTACAGAGATTTTGGTTAACTTTTTAGTTCATATGTAGTATAAATGAGAATTTTTAATCAATGTAACTAGATTTCATTACTGACATTAAAAAAAGGGGGGGAAAACTAAACTATGTTTGGTTTATCAAGAAAAAATTAATCGCAACAATCTGATTTATTCACGAGATATCTAAATCGGATCAAGTCTTCGTGGGAAATCCGATCATCTATTTTCCGTTCTTCCTCGTAAAGAATTATATTTCACACGAAAATTCAATTCAATTTACATATCTAGTAAAGAAATTAGATCATTTCTGTTAATATTTTTGACAAAATACTTAATTTATTTTTTCAAAAAAATTTAGATTATAAAAAAAATAATAAATCGATAGAAAAAAAAGTAAAAAATAAAGAAATAATAAATATATATTTTTTATAACATATCGTATTAGATTAATATTATTATCTAAAATCTAATTATATGAATTTCAAAATTACACATAACCAAATATATAAAAATCAAACTATACAAAAGAAAATTAACGGTTAGAAATTTGGTTGAATAAAAGTATTAAGTATACAATTTTCAAATGTTGAAAATTAACATTAAATACTGAAATTTGAATGTTCATAGCTTTACAATTAGAAGATGTGTCGTTCACGCGTGAATTAGCTAGAAAATACGGCCACCAAATCATCTATGCTATTGCTTCTAATCAAATAACAGCTGTCGTTAGATATAATAGTAAGAGATAGAAACGACACCGCGTGTTGACCTCTTTTAGGCTTATGTAATGTCGGACACGGTAATGCTTCAGAACAGAAGCAGTCATCCTTCATAAATCAAAACAGACGAACACGTCCCTGTTTGTCGCAAAAAGCCTAATACAAGATTCTATAAAATTAGTTTAGTAAATAAAAATAGTCAGATGAATAAAATGTGAGTTTGTTAAAATAAAAAACAAACATATAAAATTTTCAAGTTAAGAAGATAAAGTAGGTTTGGTGGTTATCGTGTTACTGTCAATGTTACCACCAACCCACACGTATTTTTTAATATTTTTGAAGAGTAAAAATAATATTTTATTATAATTATTAATATTAAATTATGTAATTATTTTAAATTTTAAATTTTTAATATTAATACTAATTATATAATATTAAAAATAATTATATAATTTAATATAAATAACTGGAATAAAAATATTATATCTTTTTTATTTTTGTACTTAATTTTATTTATTTACTTATTAGTTATACCATTTAATAAATATATATATATATATAAGAAAGAAAAAAGATTTATTTGAATAAAGAAAGTTGCAAAAAAGAAAAATGTGTTTTTCCTAGATTGCTTCTTCAGTATAGAAATTTAGAAATGTGTTCTAGAAACAGAAAATGTAAGATTAATGAAAAAAAAAAAGAAAAAAAAAAAAAGAGGTAAGTAGAGAGAGAAAGAAGAGAGAGAGAGAGATATCCATTTCTGCTTCGCTACTTAAGAAAGATTTTTAGTTTAGATTTTTCTCTCTCGTCTCCGCTCTTTCTCTACCCTCCCTCTACAATGGCTCACCTCTTCAGGGACCTAAGTCTGGGCCATTCGAAGAGAGAGACGACGCCACCGCCTCCGTCGTCATCACCGCCGCCACTGATAATGCCACCGAAATTGGCCATCTTCGCCGCCGATCTCCAATCGCCACTCGGCCAACTCGCCTCACAGCTCACCGATTCCGACCTCCGACTCACTGCCTACGAGATCTTCGTCGCTGCTTGCCGGACTTCCACAGGAAAGCCTCTCTCCTTCGTGCCTTCGTCTGGTTCTCACGCGGATTCGCCTACTCACTCGCATTCCCCTAGCTCCTCCTCCCCAGCCTTGCAGCGATCTCTTACTTCCACCGCTGCATCGAAAGTCAAGAAGGCTTTTGGTCTTAAATCTCCCGGGTCTGGATCTAAGACTAGAACCGGGTCGGGTCAGAGTGGCCAGGGAACGTCCAAACGGCCTTTGACGGTTGGCGAGCTCATGAGGATCCAAATGGGAGTTTCTGAAACTGTCGATTCTAGAATTAGGAGGGCTCTGCTTAGGATTTCTGCTGGACAGGTTATTTTTATTTTATCTTTTCCCTTTTCTTTTATTCCGTGGCAATTCAATTTTCCCTCATTTTAGTTGATTTGGTGGTCACTGTGTTCTCTTGTAAAATTTTCCCTCATGAAATGTAAAATTCTCTTGTATTCTGTGATCGATCATTTTTAAATGTATGGTAACTAAGCATTATAATTGCTCTTGGAGTTCAAGAGAATTTTTTGGCTCAGTGAAGTCTATACTTGCATGTGACTGTATATGGTTTCTTGTATTCTTGAACTTTTTACAGGTTGGAAGGAGAATTGAGTCAGTGGTGGTACCCTTAGAGCTACTGCAGCAGCTGAAGGCTGCAGATTTTAGTGATCCACAAGAGTGTGAAGCATGGCAGAAGAGAACCATGAAAGTTCTGGAAGCTGGACTTCTTTTACATCCTAGAGTGCCCGTTGATAAATCGAACATTGCAGCGCAGCGTCTGAGACAAATAATTCAGGCAGCATGGACTCGGCCCATAGAAACTGGTAGAAATAATGAGTCTATGCAAGTTCTTCGTAGTGCTGTTATGTCTCTTTCTTCCAGATCGTATGACGGGTCTCTAAATGAGTTTTGCCACTGGGCTGATGGGTTCCCTCTGAATCTTAGGCTCTATGAGATGCTGCTTCAAACCTGCTTTGATGCCAATGAAGAAACATCTATGATTGAAGAAGTTGATGACCTGATGGAACATATTAAGAAGACTTGGGGAATTCTCGGACTGAACCAAATGCTACACAACCTTTGCTTCACATGGATTTTATTTCACCGCTTTGTTGCAACTGGACAAGCTGACATAGACCTGCTTAATGCAGCTGATAGTCAACTAGCAGAAGTGGCTAAAGATGCAAAGGCAACAAAGGATCAAGACTACCTGAAGATTTTGAGTTCTACATTGACCTCAATTATGGGTTGGGCGGAGAAAAGGCTCCTTGCATATCATGACACTTTTGATTGTGGAAATAGTGATATTATGCAGGGCATTGTTTCTTTGGGCGTCTCGGCTGCTAAGATTCTAGTTGAAGATATATCAAACGAGTATCGTAGGAGGAGGAAAGGCCAGGTTGATGTGGCTCGAGACAGGATTGATACTTACATCAGGTCATCATTACGCACTGCTTTTGCTCAGGCAAGTCCTTGTTATATGCCTTGAGCTTTCGATTTTGTTACAGTATTTCTCAAGACTTAAAGTTTATGCTTTGATTCTGTTATCATTTTTAGGAAATTAATTCGTTGTATATTTCATTTTAGTTTAACCTTTTTCCTCAATTTATTCCCCCAACTTTTTTCCCCAGTTGAACAAATGAAATTAATTGTGTTTTGACTTATAAATACAGAAAATGGAGAAGGCAGATTCAAGCAGGAGAGCATCTAAACACCAGCCAAATCCTCTTCCTGTTCTTGCCATCCTTGCAAAGGATGTCGGTGAGCTGGCATCTAAGGAGAAGGAAGTGTACAGTCCAATACTGAAGAGATGGCATCCTTTTGCTGCAGGTGTGGCTGTGGCCACCCTACATACTTGTTATGGAAATGAATTGAAGCAATTCATATCAAGTATAGTGGAGTTGACACCAGATACTGTACAGGTGTTGAGAGCTGCTGATAAGCTGGAGAAAGATCTTGTGCAAATAGCAGTAGAAGATTCAGTTGATAGTGATGATGGAGGAAAGGCAATAATCCGTGAAATGCCTCCTTATGAGGTAGAATCTGCCATTGCCAATTTGGTTAAAGTGTGGATGAAGACAAGATTAGAGAGAATGAAGGAATGGGTCGATAGAAATCTACAACAAGAGGTGTGTGATTGAAAATATCTTTTTTCTAAAGCACGGGATGAAAGTAATACCACTTCCTCACTTCCTAATTATTATCTTGTTTTATTTCTTTATCATCTCTCTCTTGACCTGTTCTTCTGAATTGTGATTGAAAAGGTCTGGAATCCACAAAATCAAGAAGGTTTTGCTTCATCTGCTGTTGAAGTTCTGCGAATAATAGATGAAACTTTGGATGCATATTTTCAGCTGCCAATTCTAATGCATCCTCTGCTACTTCCTGACTTGGTGGCTGGCCTTGACAGGTCTCTTCAGTATTATATAACAAAAGCAAAATCCGGCTGTGGTAAATCCCTTAACAAATTAACAGCATTTCAATTTATGACTTCATGTTTGGTTATACTAAACTTAAAACTCCTATGTCTCTCTATCAACAGGATCACGGAATACATTTGTTCCCACCATGCCAACTTTGACGAGATGCACTATTGGATCAAAGTTCAAAGGATTTGGTAAGAACAAAGAAAAACCACCTGTTTCTCAGAGGAGGAATTCTCAGGTTGCAACTATTAATGGGGACAATTCCTTTGGAATTCCACAGCTTTGTATTCGCATAAACACATTGCATCGTATCCGGAGTGAGTTAGAGATTGTGGAGAAAAGGATTATAACTCATCTAAGAAACTCAGAATCTGCTCATGCAGAAGATTTTTCAAAGGGTTTAGGGAAGAAATTTGAACTCTCACCTCCTGCTTGTGTAGAAGGAGTCCAACAACTCTGTGAAGCCGTGGCTTATAAAATCGTTTTCCATGACCTAAGCCATGCACTGTGGGATGGCTTATATGTGGGCGACCCTGCTACTTCCAAAATCGACCCTTTTCTTCTAGAACTTGAAAAACACTTGCTGATAATCTCTGACACCGTCAATGAAAGGGTCCGCACAAGAATCATAACTGACATAATGAAAGCTTCCTTTGATGGCTTCTTACTGGTTCTTCTTGCTGGAGGTCCATCTCGTGCTTTCACCCGACAAGATTCTCAGATAATAGAGGATGATTTCAAGTCCCTAAAAGATATGTTCTTTGCAAATGGAGACGGGTTGCCTTCTGAGTTGATAGATAAGTTTTCGGCTACACTAAGAGGGGTCCTCCCTCTTTTTGGGACCGATACAGAGAGTTTAATAGAGCGGTTTAGACAGGTCACTTTGGAGACTTATGGTTCTTCTGCAAGATCTAGACTTCCATTGCCTCCTACTTCCGGGCAATGGAAACCTACTGAGCCGAACACTTTGTTACGTGTGTTGTGTTATAGAAATGATGAAGCTGCTTCGAAATTCCTCAAGAAGACTTATAATTTGCCTAAGAAGCTGTAGTGGAAAACAGAAGGGGTATTTGCATGCTGTGTAAAACATTTGATCTTGCAGGACCACGGCTATGTCTTTGCTTGTATTATAGTCGAAAGGGTGACATGGTTGAGGATTATATCATGGGTAAGATTAAGGGAAAGATCAGTTACTTCTGTATAGTAGATGAGAATAATTTTTTTGATTATTCAAGTTGAAAGTTTGAGGAAGCAGAAAGAATTGGGAAAGGCAGGGGATGGTGTTGAATGCTTTGCTGAGGGGAAAAAAGGTTGGTGATTGGATATATATATATATATATATATATATTTTTTTTTTATTACTCATTTTGCTATCTTCAGGTTATGATTGAGATCCTTTTAACTTTCTATGTAGTGGTACTTTCTTTGTAAAATATATATGTTTTATTTATTTATTTATTTATTATTATTATTATTTTAATTCCATTTTACGTGTATAAGTTGCAGGCATAGTACAAAATTATTAGTGGATTTCTAATGGAGGACAAAATTAATAGACATAGATAAAATTAGAAAATTAGAAAGTGATATTTAATATGATTTAGTTATGTATGGAGGAGATTAAGCATGTCCCTAATTTGATTAAGATTAGATTGGAAGGTAAGTGATTAGTGTAGAATGAGGTAGATTATTGAAAATAATAAAAATGGTGAAATAAGATATTTTAGATTTTAGATTTTGGATTAGATAATGAGTTTTGATGATGACGATGCTAGATTACTAATGTGAAATCGGATAAATTTTTGTCTGGGGAGCACTTGCCACTCACCATTTTGCCACATGTTAGTCTCTATTGAATCAAAACATGCCATATGGTTTGAAAGTGGACACCGCATGCTGACTGGATCCATCTGCTATGTGGCGGGATTTATTACAGAAAAAAACCTAAATCTCTAAATTTGAAGCCCGCGGTACTGTTTGTGCAAAACGGAGCTTTATCCTCGCAATGATCTCAAAGCTTTGTTCGTGAATCCTGCATTTGAGGTTGATTTTTGCTTCTCCTTCCTTTATTTGTATTTTTTTTTTTATTTGGGTTTTCAAAGAATGAGTAGCTTATATAGTGAAGAAAAAAAAAATTTACAACTTAATGAATGAAACCTCTAACCTATCTTTAAACAAATAAAGAGCAATGGAATGAGAAATCAAATTCTCAACAGAAAATAAGGGAGCGAATTTCGTTCCTAAATGGCTAGGACATCGGTCACAAAATTATATTTTCTAAATATATGAGCGATAATGATAGAAAAGAAGAGAAGTCAAAATTAAATAGTATTCTAAAAGTACGAGAAGTGTCAATCCGAACAAGATTTATAGATAATTTATATGAGGGCCATAAAGTCAGATTCAATAATGAGAGGGAGATAGCCAAATTACAAAACAATCTGAAGATCATAAAACAATGCAAGAACTTCCGTATGAAAGTTATTAGTGTAAGACAAAATCCGACAAAAAACAGTTTTGACGTGTCCCTCATAGTTATGATCCGCATACAAAGACGTAAATAACGCACATGTTGCATAAAAATCTGACAGCCGAAATCACCGAAAATATTCTTCTCCAAAGCAGTAGTTGCATGCACGGAAGATTAGCACTTTGTAAAATCTTGAACCCACCCAATAACTTTGTGAATAATCACCTAACTATATATTTTCTTTCTCTCGTATTATGAAAAATTCAAATCTCCAAAAAATTGAGAATGTGAATAAGAACCTCAAGCTGTTTGTTTAATTCTGAGTTCTAGTTATCATCTCTTTCTTCTATTCTTCGGCGATTCTTTTTATTTCTTTTTCTTTTTCTTTTTCTTTTTCTTTTTCCTTCTTCTATTCTTCGCCTGATCTGTTTTGCTGCTTATGCTTTTGATGCATATATAGACTTATCGCACAAATTGCCTCTTCTACCTGATCTGTTGATGATTCTCAAGTTTCTTTTCGATTTGGGTCTACTTTAGGAGTTTCGTTGATCTTTTCTATTTTCCTACATGTAATAGTTTTAGTTTCCTTGTTAACTGTGATAATAGTCATTTCAATATTGAGGATTACCGTCTCAGTGAACCCTTTCCATGGTCTTAATTGTACCCTAATTCTATTCATTTTCTTCGGACCATGGAAAAAATACATAAGAAAAGAAAATCTCGAAGTAAACCTTTGACGATAAATCAAGTGATGACATCTTTACATATGTATCTGGAAAAAGGGGGGAAAAAAAGAAGAAGCTCGAAATGCATACTTATCTGTTTGGTGCCAGTCAAACTACCAAAGAGCAAGTAGTTTCTGCAAATCAGCATGTTATTTTCAATGTTTCATATTGGAGAAAGTGTTTTAATTCTTTAGCAACCTGTTCTATGTATCTGATATGCTACATTCTTGTATGTAAGTCCATGACGAGAGTGGTAATGATTATGTACTGTATAGATTTGTGTATCAAAGAGTTCTGATTTTTTTACTTATTATTTTGCTCTTTCATACAAGTTTGGATGAAAATCTATATTTCTATTAAACGATGTCCGATTTGAACATGACTGAGAGCAAGAAAGCTATGGATTCTGTCATCTAGCAAGGTATTGCGCAAATAAGGGATGAGTGTAATAATACGGATACACAAATAGATGAATGTGACATCGGGAAGGCAAAGTCTGAAATGACTGAAAATTTGTTAGGATTAACTGCAAGTAATGAAAACGAAGCAAACGACTTGTATCGAGACTATGGTAGAGAAAAATGCATTACTCCATTGAGTCAAAAATACAAGACGCCTTTATATAGCTAATTAAACATGTTAGCTTAGTAAAAAAAAAAAAAAAACATAATAAGAAACTTCATGGCTCAATGGACTGTGATTGTGACTGTACACGAGACAAAGCTGAATATATATGATATAAATGCTCTAACAACCATCGTGTCTCTCTTATTATCATTTCGGCTTCTCCCTCCGACTGGCTATCCTTGTAAATAATTTCGACAATAGAGGCAGTTCCCACCATCTTGCTTTGAGGATCTAATACCACTGCCACACAAATTAGTAAATTCGTGAACTCCACCTTTGGCCAATACTTCCTAATCTTAGTTAGCATTAGCCTCGATGCTATAACCAAATGAGGTTGTTCACTACATGCCACATTTTTTTACCAACTTCATGATATAGAACATGTGTTGGAAATAGAGGTGGATAATAAGATACAAAGTACCAGATAACTTCTCTGTTCCCACCAAAAAAGGTTTAAAAAATGATACATACCCCTCTGCCACTTCCCAATCTACATCCGTAGGAATGCTCGGTGCAATTTAATTTTAAGAATAAGTTAAATTACCTATAGTTGACCAATACATTGCTTATATCGTTATTCTTCTTACACATCAGGTAGTTATCCATCGATCCAATTTGCGCCCTACCCGGGCACTTATCCAAGTGTTGCGTCATCTACGAAGCAGAGAATGGACACCGTTGACAAAATGTATGTCCATTCGCGCGATCCAATTTGAAAGTTTTCCATACTATACTTGTCGTCCTTTTCTTCTTTGCAGGAATTATAGGACTTGGATCCACGAGTATCATTTTATTGCTCGTGGTACCATCGGTAGGACTACTTTCATGTGTATCCTTATGGTTGTGGATTGAGTGTGACAACGATTATGGTGGATGAAATTCAGTTGGAAAATCCTTTATACAAATTCAAAAATCAATATCAATATTCAATCGTAAAAGTAATCAATATCAATATATTAGATACTAGTTTACTCGATAGGGCCCCGTCGACCCATCAAGTAAATTATAAATTATACTACTCAACGGGTCGAAGGCCCTATTGACCTATTGAGTAAACTAGAAGTTATGATACTTTACGAGTTGATGGAGCTTTCGACCCATTGAGTATCATAACTGTTAACTTATAAAGTGAGTCACAAGGACGACAAAATGCATTACAAAATGTATAATTGCTAGCCATTACTACACATTATCAAGGGAGAAAGGAAGGAAAAAAAATTGATGGTTTTCTTCCATATGATGCACATATAGTAGGTTGAGGTTGAGCAGTCAAACTTCTTTTACTCATAGTTTCCCCTTAGCTCTTTTTTCAACATCTTCAGAATCTCCTTTTTCTTCCTCAGCTCCTAGTTTGGCCTGTGACAAATTTTCAATAGTTCATTAGATTGCTAGCATATATTCAATAACTACTCTCTCACAAAACTAATTTAGACAATTCATCGAATAGGTAATGGGTGAACTTGATCTTCCTAGTCTACCATAACTCAAAATCGAAAGCTTAACAGAAAAATAAAAAGAGAAAAAAAGATAGCTATGGACCTACGGTGACTCACAGAGTGACAGAGCAATGGTGGCTCACAGCTCAGGAAGAGGAAGAAGAAGAGAATATGTGTTGCGGTGTTAGGATTTGGATTTCTATTACCGTCGGCAATAAATATTGCTAGAGGTGGTGGGTTACAGCCGTAGATGGTAGGCAGTGGGCGGTGGTGGCTCGTAGATCCCAAGTCATGGCATCCGATTGAGAAAGAAATCTGAGGCTGTAAATTTTCTGAAGAAAACAACGGTGTTAGGACTTAGGAATTTATGATTTATGTTATAAAAATTATAAAATAAATAAATAATAAGTTTTTAGTTTTCGATTGGTTCATCGAAACCGATTAGAAAATAGGAAATTGATTTGCTCGAGCATGTTTCGATCGACAAACCGACCAAAACTAGATTTTTTACACAAAAGTAGATCGAAACTGACCAAAAAATATCGATTTAGGTTGGTGCGGTTTTTTCGCTCACCCCTACTCTTAAGATGAGGAAATGGTTAACGGTCAACTATTAGAAATTAAATGGTCGGTTAATCGACCGACTAAAAAATTATTGAAGAATTAATTGACCAATACTTAGCATTAGTTATTGGTTAGATAATGGTTAACCGCTTCTTTTTATTTAATTTTTTATGGTTATTTTAATATATGATTGAGTTTATTACAAATGTGATGTGTTTTATTATTATTAATATGTTATTTAATTTATAATCAATGTAAATGTATTTATTACTAATCAAGATTTTCTTTAGGTAATTCTAAGACAACTGATGAATTGAATTTATTACTAATGGTTAACTATAATTTTTGAAGCGTTTCGAGATATTCAATCAATTAATGGGTGGAACAATCAATGATGGTTAATTTGCTCATCCTTAGTAGCTCCTGTGCAACCCTCAGTGTAAATGTAAGTGTATTTACTGTTCACTATTTATTTTAATTTGAGAGTTGAAATTAAAAATGTTCTAAATATTAAATTTCTTTAACTCTTGCGATTACAGGAAGGGAGAACTTTATAAAGGAAAGAAAATGTGAATAATTCGAAGGGTAGATCGGGTATAAGACTTTAAATGAAAAAGTTCCTTAAAGAACAATCCAACTTTTTTTTTTATCGACATAGTAACCTTCTCGGAAATAAGCTATCGAGCAATCGAGAGTAGGAAATAGAGATTTTGAGGTCACTATCTTAAAAACTCAATTGGTCAATAGAAAAAGTTTCACCTTTAGGATCAAAGATGAAAGATTTAACTTTTAATATTCAATAGAAAAGGTCTAGCCTTTAGATTCAATGATGAAAAGTCTAACCTGTAGATTCATTGCTGAAAAGTTCAACCTTTATGGTTCAAGATGAAATATTTAAATATTAAGATTTGATAAAGCTGTCTAACATTTAGATTCATTGATGAAATATTCAACATTTATGGTTCAAGATGAAATGTTTAAACATTAAAGTTGATAGAAAGGTCCAATAGTTAGGTTCATTGATGGCAGGTTCAACTTTTATGGTTTAAAATGAAATTTTTAAATATTAGGTTTGATAGATGTGTCTAATATTTAGACTCAATTATAAAAGATTCAAACTTTATAATTGAAGATAAAATATTAAATATTGAGATCTGATAAAAAAGTCTAACATTTAGACTCAATAATGAAAGTTTCAATATTTATAGTTCAAGATGAGAGAGAGGTTTAAACATTATAGTTTGATAGAAAAGTCTGACCTTTAGGTTCATTAATGAAAAGTTCAACCTTCAAGATGAATTCTTTAAATATTAGGATTTGATAGAAATGTCTAATCTTTAAGTTCAATGATGAAAGGTTCAGCATTTATAGTTGAAGATAAAATTTTTAAATAATAAGGTTTGATAAAAATGTTCAACCTTTAGGCTCATTAATGAAAGATTCAATAATTATGGTTGAAAATGAAATGTTTAAACATTAAGATTTGATAGAAAAGTCTAACTTTTAGGCTCAATGATGAAATGTTCAATATTTATAATTAAAGATGATATGTTTAAACATCAGGATTTGATAGCAATATCTAGCATTTAAGTTCAATAATCAAAGGTTTATAACCTTTATGATTCAAAATGAGAGAGAGGTTTAGACATTAAAGCTTGATAAAAAAGTCTAATCTTTAGGTTTATTAAAGAAAATTTCTATCAATACAGTTCAAGATAAAATATTTAAATATTAGGATTTAATAGAAATATCTAACATTTAGACTCAATGATGAAAGATTCAATATTTATGGTTAAAGATGAAATATTTAAACATTAAGATTTAATTGAAATGTCTAATTTTTAGGCTTTATGATGAAAGATTTAACATTTATTTTTGAAGATGAAATGCTCAAACATTAGGATTTGATAAAAATGTCTAACCTTTAGGCTTAATAATTAAATGTTCAATATTTACAGTCTAAGAAAGTCTTTATCCACTTTGCTAGTAGATTACTCGATGACTGCTTCCAGAAGACCCCTTGCCCTTTGAAAGTCTCTGCCAATAAAATCATGATGGAAAAATAACAACCAACCTAAACCTTAAGTACAACTATTCACATACAACAAAATTACAGCAACTAAGTAAAACCATTCACTACAACCACAACCAAAACTTGATGAACAAATACTATTTTATTAAAATAACTAACATTCATTACAACCATGAAAATATCCATGTCCAAAAAATCATATAAAATAAAATACATCCATACATTATCAACAACTAGTTTATACTCATCATTATCAACATTTTCAAACTACCACTAATATCAACTAAATGTTGATATCAACAAAGGCATGTATAGCCGCTCTATAACCGTCCGTCTGCATCCTTCAGTAAGTTTATCTCTAACCACATACTTATACCCCATCCATTATTTGAGGAAGGGTTATGCAAAACAGTGATCATACTTTTGCGGTATGTCAATAACCAACACTTGCCAATGCTGGTTTGGGTAGTTAAAAGGCATGTATAGCCACTTTACAACCGTCCATCTGCTCCTCCAATAAGTTTATCTTTAACCACATACTTTTAAAGGAGAGTGTTAAATTCAAATTCATGTTTTTTCCATACCACCTTGGTCAATTTCTTAAACGTGTCATCCCAATAAAATATCACGTATTGAGTGAAGATACAATCAACAAAGGTAGAGTCTCATCCTTAAAAAATACATGTACGCGTTCGCGTGATGGAACAAACCATTTTAATAGTGAGGCAAAATTAATCAATATGAAACAATTTAAACCAATTTTTTAAAAACAATTTCACAACTTGCATCGTTTTTAAGCCACTCTTCGGGAACGATCATGTCTTCAAACTAATTTTTATCTAGTTTCTGACCATCGAATTCAATAATAGGTGTCCTATTATGAAAGTGAACACATGAGTACTTTCTAATATATAGACATACCAAAAAACATGTTTCAAAATTGATGACTAAATATAGAAAAATAAATATTTACTCGCTAACTTCTATTTCAACCATCCACTTCTGCATTACTTGATAGTTATCCACGTTTGGCTCCAGAAGTGGTTCCGCCTTTAATACTTGTCCCTTCATATATACCCTTCTCTTTAATGAGTCAAAGTATGGAAATACTACGCCCGCAGATGAAGCTTTGTCCTCTTATCTCGTTGACCCTCAATTTTTTCTTTTTTTTCTTTGAATATCTCTATTACCGGGGGACTTGCATACGACTCCACTACCTCGTCAGTACATCGGTGGGCCTTCGTTTCATCGACCATATATGGGAAAATGGCTTGATATTTTTCTTCCTCTCTTAAATCACGAGAACCGCCTCAACGAAGTACACAAGAGTTATATTGATGATATCATTGTCTTTGTTATTCCAAGTTCTGAACCTTCTTCCTATCTCTACAGCTGTGACAAGATTTCTATCAAAATACTTAGTCAATAATAGACTATCTTTTCCCAACATAATACTCGTGACATTTCAATCTCATCACTAAAGAAAAATCTCTTTGACCAAACTGCATAGGCTTGTCGCCGAGCAAAGACCACCGCTCATTTTTCTTCTTGCACTTCCTCGTCGAACAATGAAAGAGTTAAGGAATTTACCAAAGTCATTAAGTTTTGGGTCCACATCAAGGAAGTTTCCCAAACATGTAATCCTGAACACCTCAAACTATTTCGCCGTGAGCATTTTCCTTATATAAGCAATAACAACTTCTTACTTTGAAATTATGAAGATGTGGGCTTTGTAAAAATTATCTTTTGTGACGATGAATGTAAGGACATGATGCATTGCAACTTCTTCCACCTAAAATTAAACTCAAACATACAATAACTAAGATTAACAAAAAATAATTATAAGCTAAAAAACAAATTTAAATTTAAACTATGGAATTGATTCTCTATTGCTCTATGGGGTAGTCTTGAGGGATATCAAACAATCAGGATGAGATGTCAAATGTTTTGAGGTTTCTGACTTACTATCTCGATTACTTGATATTTTTTATTATGGAGCCATCGAGCAATCAGAAAGAGTAGACAAAGGTTTGTGAATCTCATACTACACTTTATGATTGCTTAATGACATAACAATAAGTGGTATCGAGCAATCATGATAGTGAATCAGAGACGTTAAAACCTCTGTCTTAACTTTCATAATATTTGATGGTCATTATTGTAGGCCATCGAGCAATTTTGAATTCAATCTCGATACCCATTATTTCATATTGTTTGAAGGCTCTGAACTAAGGATATCAAGCCATCAAGTAGTTTAGAAAAATTGCGCAAAAGTTTAATTGAAGTGAAAGATGAATGCGTTAGACATCGATTACCATTTTCCTTTTGCGGTTTCTAATCGCATTGGAAGGAAAAACAAAAGAGTTAAACGGTATCCGACATTTTTTTTATTTTTAGAGTTATTATTAAAGGTAGTCTTGTCATTTAATATATTAAAATTATAAATTAAATAAGAAAACAAAAAAGATGATTATTTTGAAAACAACTATTAAAATCTGCCTAAATATTAAATCATACTTTCAATTTGGCCCATGGCCAAATTCTCTAATACAAATATACAACATTTAAGGGCTTCAACAACAAATATGGGAAGAGAAAATTGAACCACACAATAATGGAGTTATTATTTAAGTCTAGCGGAATGTTCGAGGTTAAGTTAGCAAGAAGGTAAGACGACGCTAACAGAATAGCTCACTCCTCCAGAATGGCTCGTCCAAGATTAGTAGCAAGCGCGAGCCTAACAGAACTTAATGCCAGAGGGCCCATGTCGGCTTCGGCGTAACCCGGGTGTAGTTTTGCCATTGACAGCTCTTGCAGTTTATTCAGCAAAAGGTTGGTCTGAGCCGAGTTGAGAAGCGGACCCTCTTGCCAATTAAGCAGTTTCAACTGCACAAGAACATAAATATTTATGTATATACACAAATGAGAAATGTGAAACTGACTAAGATATTGCTTTTACATGATAAAAACAATAGTCAAAGAAACTCTCACCGAGTCGTGAAGAATTGGTAGCCAAAAACGCTGTGGCGTAGAAGGGTTTTTCAGAAGCTGCATAATAACAATAATAATAGTAAGAAAAACATATCAAACAAGTTTTAAGACTACTAACATGATGCAAATTTAAGCTTGGCTAATATAAATATGTTGCAAACTAATTACAAATACCAAAATGAGGTATTCTACGGCTCGTGCTGCTTTTGTTGTTTTTCCATCATGAACTTGATGGAGTGCTTTTTTGAAATCTCTGTATCTGTAAAAACATGCAAGGTTAGAATTAAAAGACCAGAAAGAGATTTGATTAAATATATATATATATATATATATATATATATATACATACATATTAGAATAATAATTGGTTGCAAAATGCGAAAATAATGAAATTTATGTTTTTTATACCTATGCAGAAACTCAAGACCACCTGTAGTCCTGGATTCGGAGCCTAGTAATTCAATCAAACCTTCCCATTGCTGTATATGGGAGAAAAGTAAATAAATGAATTAGCTACGCCCCAAAGAACAGCTTAATGTTATGATTCTCAAGGGAGGAAAGTAAATACTTAATTTGATACTACCATGACAAATAATTACCTTAAAATGTTCATCAGAGATGGACTTTTCAACAGAATCAAATAGCTGCTGAGCGATCCTAGTAAGACGAATCTCATCCCCAGCTTGCTGAAGCCAGTAAACTCCACAGCTTTTTCTGCCATGCTTCCAGTGATGTACTCCTGCAATCTAAACAGATAAAATTATTATGATTCATATCAACTAAATGGAAAGGCAGATACATATGACAACGAACATATGTAAAATGGACAAAACTAAACACCTTCATAATGTTTGAACTAATGCTATTCAGTTCATACAGACGGCATATCTCTATGTTCTGCCAGAGAAAATTTTGTATCCATTAGTGAGAAATATAAGTGAAAAGGAAAGAAAATCAAATCTAGAAGGAAAAATAACGATAGGATAGATAAAAATAAAATAAAAACTGAAATCTCACCTTCAACAGCATTTTATTATGTTGAACAGGTTGCTTATAAAGCAAAATTTCTATAAAACCCATGCCCTGCTTTGTGCACGACGTCAAGTAAATAGGAGCAATCTAAGAAACAAAATGACCATACAGTATAAGGACTATTGTGATGTAATATAAATGCATAAATAAACCACGCCAAACTATTGTGATGTAATATAAATGCATAAATAAACCACGCCAAGAATGAAGACATAGAACATTATGAGAGAGAAATCATATAATAGCTACCAGCTTTAGTCGAGCAATGACTCACGGCTAAACAGTTTTTGGCCTTTTGTCATTTCAAAAAGAGAAGGACCAAATTTTTCCTTGGACAAGTAACATGACCAACCTCAATTCATCCATCCGTAACTTTATATGTTCAATAAAACACAGTAACATGGACACAGAAAACTGCATTGAGGGATACAGTAACTGAAATCTAAATTTTGTCAAAGCAATCTGCCAGTCCACAGTACATTAACTAAACAATCAACATATTATAGTCTAACTTAGCTACAGACCTGCCAAGTCAATGTGTGTGAAGATAAAACTTGAGCATATACAAGCCGATGAAGTTCCTCTATGCTAATTCCTCCCAAATTGTCACGTTCTTCATGTAGAAGAATATCGGTTTCATCACTTCCAGCCATCAACAATTCCATGGCATGGACACTCATCCTGTAGAAAACAAGGAAAATAACAAATTCTATGATGATCCTCTATGGTCCAACAGGAAAGACAACAATAAGCCTTTATCCAACATTAAGATCCTATTGACATTCAACTTCATAAACTGGAAGCAGGGGGAGGTGATGTGCTCACCAGGGCCCAAATCCTCTAGAGCATTCTGCCAAGACAACCTAAAACATATTGAAAGACCAGCTGGATTATAAGACAGAGGGGGAAAATCCTGTCACACAGGATGAAGAGTTACGTGTTTTCCCATTACTCACCTCTGTATTTTCTCCAAGAATCCCCATCATAAGCCCTATTAAGCGATGCGTGCTTGATGCTGGTTTGACCTGCAAGCATCTCTGGGCTAGGCTGTACAAGCTATCAAAACCCTGGTTCAATTGAGGAATTCGTAACTTACCAAAGGGAGTCAAAGGTTTAGTGGAGATTAAACACTTCATCAATTCAAATTCATAGATATTTCAAACCAGAAAAATGTGTCCCAGCTTGCTATACTTTTATATCATAATAAAGAGTACCACAGTGAATGGCCGGATATACAGAAGCTGAGATATGAATAGCTCAATCCAATTGCATGCTGCAGCACTGAGTGTGTCTGTGTTTCCCAGAATGATTTGCAGCATATTTCTCAAGCCGTTTCGGGTCTCACTATGAGCACATTGGACCCAAAAGGCACTGCTTTCCAGCTTAAGTATTTGTGCCCTCCATTTTTCCCATGCCTTTATAACAAAAAACATACAAAGTTACTACATGTATGTTTATTGTTTAATAAGGCTTAAGCAACTGTCACAAGAATGCTTATTAATATTATTGTCTATTATTAACACTATAAACTGTTCGTGCACATTTTAATATGGGTAAATCAGAAGAAGCCTGATTTAATTTTGATGAGCTAAACATCCAAAAAAACTTTTAAACTCTCCCCAAAATTGTAATATGAAACTAATAAACTGTAGCAGATGGTACACCAATACCAAAAGCTCACTCTCTTTATCACAAAATCTTTTCTAATTAACCTGTCCAATTAAAAGTAGATCTGAGCTACCCTTAGCCCATGGATGAATACCTTGATGAAATCTGGCTTGGTATTAAAGCATTCGCCTAATCTTCCAGAGCCCAACTTTGGGCGCATGCGTGGCATTTTTGATATAAGAACAGCCACAGTCTCTACCAGTCCATTTTCTGTCTGTTCAATTATACACACAAAAGATGACAAATAAAGTGTGAGCAATACATGTAAATGGTTTCATCTTCATCATCACTAATTCCTAGTTTTTCCATTGTAACAAATACTTCATGGGTTTGACTCACGAAAACAACATGGTGGCAGTAATCAGGTCATGTGGTGCATAATTTCCCAAAAGAATCAGTACTAACCATGCTTATTATAAACATTAGAAGGGCAATCCTTCAAATTCACAAATATATTTCTTACCAACCTCACGATCACTGAGCTGATCCAGTTGATAAGATCCATGCAGTCGCAGCATTTTCACCTGCACAAATACCAAACTCGCATTTCTTGTTTCAGTCATCCAATAATGAAAATACCGCCTAGTCATTGTAAATAATAGATACCTTAACCAAAAGAAGGGGATAAAAACAAACAAACTGCAAGTGATAGAAATTTTTTAACTACTAACCACAATATCTAGCCAGCCAACTGCTAATGCAGATGATATTACATCCCAATATTTAGGATTATCTTCGATTATCTGCATAAAACAGTCTCAGACCCGAAAGTTAGGAAACCTTGGTCAAATCGCTGCAAATGTAATATAAAGGACTACTGGACCATTCTGTGACTCCCATTAGACAGCAGCCAATCATACCTGCAAACTGACAAGTTCTTTCTGAACATCAACAAGATTTGAATGAATTGTTGAATGTGTGCTGGAGAGGAGGCAGTCATAGTCCTACCATGAAATAAGACAGCTGGTTTAATAAAGAGCAACAGACAGCCAGTATTTCCCAAAAAAATGCCAAAATGGATATACCAAACATAATGATATAAGAAGAGAAGATCAATACAGCTAACCAATCCACAAGTCGCTCAGGAAGCCATCCTTGAGACTTCTTGTCTGCATAAAACATTCCCATCAGCTCCCATGCAGCTTTCAAACAAGTAGGCTCCTCAAATTTCTAAATGAGAAAAAGTAAGCCTTATTTTAGAACCTGTATTAAATTTTAGGACAAGTATACAAATGACTGCAAACCTATTTCAGAAAGCAAATTAAAATAAAACCCATTTCAAACCCAACCAATTCACCTTCAAAACTTCCCTTGGATCTTCAATTACTGGGCTAAGCGGTGATTCAGGATCTCCAAGTAGTGAATTGATCTCCTTGTTGTACTCCATCACATATTCCCACCTGATTTTCCGGCCAGAAATAAAAAAAATCAAACTATATCGTAAAGAATAACTCACAGATTGATGAATACATTGAATTGGGCATTAAAAGAGATGTAAGGGGAGCAAAAGGCACAATAGTGCAGAACTCGGAATTGACTTAAAAATCACTCGATTATCCCTACCAGTCTATATGATAGGGCGAAGAACCAATCGACATCTTCGACAAGGTAGAAAACGAGTTCTTCCGACTTTGAAGTAGTGCAAACGGCGTGACTGAACCGTACGCAATCATGCGCCACTGCGCATCGCTTATTTCTCCTCCTCCTTCACCATTACTGAGCTTTACCTCCAAAACTTTACCGCCAACTTCACCATCACTTGAGTCTCCGGATTCCTCACCGGAAGGAAATCTGAAAACCGAAACACGAACGGAATTGCCTCTGGCCCACGAAATGGAAATGCGAGCTATCGGAAGCTTCACACCGTGATGGATTGGGTATACCGCGTGGTCAGTAGCCTCCGGTGAAACCGAGACCAAATCACCGCCGCCATAATATTCGGACACGATTTCCGGCATCTCGCCGGAGCAATGCACCGAGAAGTGCGTGCGTCAGACTAGCTAGGGTTAAGGGAGGGAAACGAGAAAACGGGAAAACGGAGGGAAATGCTTTCGTACTAACGTGCGCGGCAATATTTTAGATTGGGCCGAATTGAATTTCAATTGGATCTATTGGGCCCTTACTCGGCCCATTAGAATATAAACGATGGAAACTAATATTATTTCTTGCATAATTACATAATTTACAGATATATTACACTTACATTAGTGTCCTCCTAATCCTACATGAATCGAGTCAGTTACACAATTAGCGTCGAATAACCTAATTTAATCAATCGATTAGTAATCACGACAAAGAGCGGTAGTACTACTGCTTGAAGACGCCGACACGTCGTCCTCGATAACATAAGCAGACAAATTCAAGTACCTGTCCGGATCCATCCTGACCCTCCACCTGGCCCTACAAACCACACACGTCGTCGATCTCCTCCCCCTACTTCTCTTCCACATGGCCAAACACCTTTCATGTATAGCATTCCGACACGTCGCACAAAACACCACCCTCTCCCTCTCCCTCTCCTCCCTTCCGGCCAGCACCATTTCCTCCAAACAAACCGGGCACGTGGCCGCACCAACATCTTCCACCTGAACCGGCCTGTCCCCTTCACGATCATTCCTCGCCTGAAAAAACAACTGGTGAAACATTTTCCTCACACCGGCTCCGGCTAGTGCTTCGGGCGAGATAGGGGTGTTAAGGAGCCGGCTGAGTTGACACGGCCGGAGCACTCTTCGACGAAGACATATGTCGTCAGGAGACAAGCCAAGGGCTCTTATGTACACGAAGAGTATGTGCTTGCATGGAGTTGTACGATCAGGGCAGGAACAAGATGGAGTCAAAGACAAGGTGACGGTGTAGACGTTACCTGTAGCGCCTAGGATGAAGAAAGTGGATTGGGAGTGGTGGAGAAGGCGTAGGTTGTGGCGGAGGGCGCGGAGGATCCGGTCGGCGACCGGTTGGGTCGGGTGGAAGCGGTAGCGGGGAGGGGTTGGACTAGAAGAAACCGATTCCATTGATTTTTCTTTTTTTGGATTGATGAATAGGAATTTTGTGGAGGTTAAAGGTTGGTGTGGAAATTGTAAGGAGAGGGAGAGAATATTATTAAATATATTAGGAGAAGTATAGTGGGACACGTGAGGGATAACGGGTCGGGAAGGGAGAAGTACGAGGGGGAGAAACCCTTAGGCACAGGGGTAGACAGTAGACTTCCATTAAGGCACGTTACCCTTCAGCAATGGCGGGAAAGAAGGAGAGTATCAAAGGATGTGAATATTCCTTTCTTCTTTTTTGGGTCAATAGACAATTTCAATATGGATTGGTCATCAACTTTTTAATGCTGAAGAAACAAAAGAAAAAAATATTTAATGCTGCAGTAGTTTAATTAGTCAATTGAAACTTGATCTTACGAACCAAAATTTTATTACATATAACATGATTTGCATGCTACACGATACGATTAGCTCCCTATACATTTCATGTCAATTTCTTTAGTCGGTCAACTGTATATTGCCCTTTGTGCCTTTCTTCAATAGTCATGTCAAGTTCTGAAGAAGACTGCATAGGCAACACAAGGATGATACTAATGAGGAAAAATTATGAAGATACTTCTGACATGGGAATAGTTGAAATGAAGAAGCTTGAGAAGAAAAGAATCGTAGAGTTAAGTTAAATTTCATTAACTAAAGTCTAAAATATGACACATCTTAATTAAAATTAAGTCAAATTTAAATAACGAGATAATTAACCGAATGCAAATACTCTTATTTATATATATATATATATAAAGTTCACATATAACATCGAAAAGGGTGTAAAGAAAGGGTTGAAGCCCAAATTTTTACCAACCACATGGCACACCAACATACTGTATAATATATATATAGTAAATAGAAAATATTATATAAAGATAGATTATAATAAAAAATAATGTAGTAAATAAAATTTCAATATGTAAAACAAAAATTAAGAACAGCTTATATATATAAATTATGTACTAAAATAATAATAACAAAATATTAAGTGTCACGACCCGATTTATTAGATCCATGACCGACGTGAGAACTATGCAACCGAAAACATTCTGGAACTATATACAAAGAATCTATGATCACGTGATATTCACCAGCCTCTTACTTGCTTCTTAATATTAGCCTCTTACTTGCTTCTTAATATTAGAACTCATGGAACATTTTTAATTTCAAAGATTCTTTTTCATATATCAAATAGCAAGTATTTACGATTCTTATACTCAACATGTTTAGGATTGCCTCTATATATAAAATTTGTTCTAAATAGCAGCGGAAACAAACTTCTACCTCGATATGATATTTTACATCTATTGCATTCTTTTTTTTCATCATCTATCCAACTACATAGTGGAGCGGCTAACTTGACACCGAAATGCAGTTCCAACATACAGTGGCAACCGGCCAAGATTTCCTAGAGGGCTCTACTCTTTCTAATCTAAAAATTGTTACAATAAAACGAGGGGTGAGTACAAAAGTCGGGGAGCGGTAACTACAACTTATTTTGAGTTTAAAACCAGTAAGATGTACTCATCGAAACTGTCTTAAAACTATATTTCGATTATGTCTTTACATAAAACAACATGGCCAATTATGCACTTGCCTAAGACATAAAACAGAGTATTCAAATTGTATAAGACTGTAATTAAGACAACATACTGTAGAAAGCAATATAAAACGGTAATTCAAATATGTCTTTGTATAAAATAGCATTAAAAATCATGTTGTATATTCCAAACAGCATTAAGACATCATTAATTCAAATTGTATTCTTCAAATAGCATTAAAACATATTGTATAATATAGTAATAACTATATTTCATACTCTTTTTAAAGAGCTTCATGCTCTTGCATAAACTATGTAAATTCGCGTATTTTCATCTAAAATATCTGAATATATCATTTGCTCTTCATTTCTTAAACATATACTTTGAACATACTCATGCTTGTTTCGTAAAATACAAATATCATCAAAACAAAATTAGCGAATCTATTTCATTTCCATAACATCATATAAGTGTAGGACTTAAAATGTGACCTTCTGAGATACATTGCTCCTCCTTAGGAGGCAAGAAGTGACCATGTAGCACTTTGTTCCCACCAAGAACTCATAAATGTAAACTTCGTGTACTTCAATCCAAATAAAATATTGCATGTCATACATAAGACATACACTTATGTGATTCTTAATGCAATCCAAGCACTGTCATAATGCAGTAAATAGAATATGAAAGTTCATTTTATTGCAACACTTTCATAATGCAGTAAAACATTTGGACAACATTTTTGCAAGTCATATAATGATAATTAAAGTGTAATAAATAAGATTATAAGAAACCAAAACATTTTATTGGAAGGTTTACGATTTTAACATCGTTAAACACGTTTAAGCTCTAAGAAGCAGAGGATTTTACTTGCGCATAAACAATGCAATATGAAAAACATATCTTTAACCTTCCAACTCCTTCCTCCATTCTCATAGCCATGCCTTGTAAACCCATCTCATACTTCTTCACTATATCATCCAGCACCATCCCCTTAACCGGATCAACGGTGCTAAGCCACTCGATCACGCATCCATCCATTCCTGGAGCGATATTGATTGTCGAAACATATGCATTGAATCCGATATTACTCTCCACGATCTCATAGCATAGAATATGATTGAGATGGTCAATGTAAACCGATCTCTCCTTTGTCAAGCCAGTTGCCAGCTTGTGATCATCATCGTAGTCATTGGATGGGATCGAGAAGCCGAAGAAGAATCTGATGCAACCGATCTCACCATTCATGCCGTGGACTCCATAGCAAGTGGAAAGGCCCAGAAACAATTTTGCAAGTTGAAAAAATCTGAAGAGCGGCCATTTTCGACGATCGTGGAAGATCGCTCCGGGAAGATCGTGGTGTGAGTCTCGACGATCGATTCGCATAAGACAAGGGTATGACATTTTCGTATAGATGTAGATTACTTTATATATACATAAAGGATCACAAAAATCTTTTTAGAAAATTTTTGTTATACAATGGGATCGATTGTTCGCTTCCAAATATAATTTATTAATTCCAAATTTCACATTTAAATACATCTTTTAATTAATTAATTAATTATTAACATCAATTATCTCATAATTATAAATTTGCCCAAAAAAACTATTTTCTTGCAAATAAATCTTTTTCAACTTTTGTCATTCTTACCATATACAATGTTTTATAGAGGTGACCTAGGGACCATAGACCTATAATTCCAAGCTTCAATAAATTAGATTATTGATCAAACTCTTTAATCTAATAAATCTAATTTCTTAATCTCAATATTATTCCGCTAAAAAATATAGAATTGCACTCTTACAATTATAAAACATATTTACTGAGTAATCTCTAGTAGTTCATTGATATAATCATTTCATGTATTCAGTCCTTCAAAAATTGATTCATAATTAGAACGGGTCAAAATTACCATTTTACCCCTTTAATTATCTATGTATCCTTAAGTACTATTAATTCACTAGTGAACAGTCAATTTATAACTTGATTATAAATTTGAGCTCAAAACCATTTAGTTCCAGAATTAATCCTTAAGAGAACCAATATACAATCTTCTATGAAGAAGATTTGGATTTCATATCTGTAAATTATGTCCTCAGCCACTTATCCCAATGAATCTCCAAAACAAAAGTCTTTAGCCTGATTATCCAAATAAACTATGACAAGTGAATCAAAAGATCCAGTTGACATAAACAGGAGTTCATGGCTACTCAGGATTCTGATTGATCTGCATATGATCATCGTTTGATATGAATTTAATTCTTTATGCTAAACGATATTTTAATAAAGAATTAATTCATGTCGAATCATGTCCTATATAATCCAATTATATAAAGCACCTCCACTAAGATGTCTATCAATATCAGTGATCCAGATCTAGATCACATGCATTCATAATACTAGTAAACCGTACTAGCAACCACTATATTAAAAATTTCATACTTTAATATATTGCAGATAATTTAATTCATTATCTATAATCTTAATCCCCTCGTACTAATATAATATAATAGTCACATAAATAAATTTGGAATTTTATAATATTTATTCGTATTATTCGATAATAATACATTCATAACAATTATATAGAAAAATGTTACTTTTATTAATTTCATTAAAACAATACTTATTACATATTTTCAGGGCACCATGCCCAACATCTTCGACCTTGTAAACTTATTCATTTGTTTTTAAGGCATTGAGGGCGTCAAAGCACGTCGACCCATATGCAACATGTCAAAAGCACTTTCTGATTGAGTACTCTTCCCAGACCGAGTGTTTTTCTTCCCAGACCGAGGTTTCCTACTTTCCTTCCTAGACTGAGGTTTTCTATTTTCCTTTCAAGATCGAAGTTTCCTATTTTCCTTCCTAGACCAAGGTTTCATATTTTCCTTTTCGTACTGAAGTTTTCTATAATGTCTCTCAATTTGAGTCCCCAATCCAGACCGAAGTCGTTTCCCCTTTCCCAAACCGATGTCTCATATAACGTCTCTCAGTCTGGATTCCTAATCCAGACCGAGCTCTTCTCTTCTTTCCCAGATCGAGACCAAGAATAAGGTCTCTTGGTCTTGATTCTTGGTCCAGACCGAGTTCTCAATCTAGAAAAACAGAAACATGAATGAGTTCTCAATTTCATGTTGATTTCTTATATTGAGGGCGTCGACCCCTTGGCCCCTTCATAACATTTTAAGACCTTGAATACTTTGACTCTACACTTAAAACCTTAACATTTTCAGGACTTTGCTAACTAAATAAGACTCATAAATCTCAATTTCATCTTGATATCTTATACTTTATAAATTTTCTCCTTATCCTTGATATATCGTCCAAGAACTAACAAATTTCAAACTTCTTAAACAAAAAGTTCTTGCCAGTAGTAATCTTTAGTTGGTGTTACTCTTTGTGTCAGAATTGTCACCTTCACTTTCTAGGATTCCATATTAGGAATTCTGAGCTTCCCTCAATTTTTTCTTTGAAACTCATGAAATGTTTAGCAACTTCCTAACTCTCACAATATTGGAACTTAGAAGGAATAGTCTTTTCTACTTTAGTAGATGACAGTAAGCACTTTCTAATCTTACCGTAGGTGGTGACTAGCTTATCTACATCAAATATTTGTTCATCCAATCTTATCTTCAAGATTGGAAAGAAAGACGATGAGTTAGGGAAGCCCACGTCCTCTCTGTTTTAACTTATACGACTAAGTTATAATATAATTTTTATTGTACTATTTACTGTACAGTTTTATTATAATATTACAATATATCAGTTACTACTGCTATGTCATTGTTTACTATAACTTAAAAACTGATTTCATTATTCTCAACTGACCGGGTATTACATTAAGAAACTGAGAATCAAGCTGAGGCATGCTATGTAATAGTTTCCTTAAAATAGATTTGTCCCCTCACGTCGGTGTTGAATGTAGAATGACGTCTTTCTCCCAAGATACAACAGAGACGAATAGCAACATCGCATCACCGATATTATCCCGACAAACTAAAAAATGATATGAACTATTTCTTACTGGAAACTTAGAACTCTAGAGGGAATGAAAAGTGAGAGAGATTTCATTTTCTTTGTGTCTTTCCAAATGGAGGAGGGCTACTAATTTATAAGCTTATGAAGGGAGCGAAAATTAATGGGAATTTAATTTGGGTTTAATACCTAGTTAAATCTGAAAGAAATGAAAATTAAACTCTACTCTTTCATCTTCATACATTTTTCATGGGAGGAAAAATAAATTTTTCAGGAGTAAATAAAACAAAAGGTGAGTCAAGGCAAACCGAGTCGTTTTCAGGCCGATATTCGGCACGCCTAGGAGCGGGCACACATGAGTCAGGCCGAATTTGCACCCCCTATAGGGGCGCACAAGAGATAATAATCTAGCTTATATTTTATTACTATTAACAAATATACAATTTTATATAAACAGTCTTCTACTTGTTCCCCTTTCCAATGTGGAATAAAACTTTTCTCCTTCATTTTTTTCACTTCAAACCATTCCAATGGTTGTACTTTGAGATTTAATTTCTCATTCACCCATTAATCATTTTGAGCGTACAATATACCGATTTGAAGCTCTCATTAAGGAGAACTGAATCAACTTTGACTTTTCATTTACGCAAAGTGGACCTCATTTAAAATAAAATATAAACATAGCATGTTGAAATATTAATTTTCCAACACATACATATAGAATGTCTCGTCCAAATGGCATGGACTATTATTATCATCATTTGTTAAAAGAGAATAAAATCCACGAAATCATTATTAGTATAATATACATATATCATCATCAGCGAAAAACATCAGAGGCAAAATGGGAATTCAAAATATCAAAAAGGCTAACAAGGGCAAGAGCAGAGCAAATGTGGCCGGTCTTCAGACTTTTTCAACTTGCAAAAATTGTTTCCGGGCCTTTCTACTTGCTATGGAGTCAACGGCACGAATGGTGAGATCGGTTGCATCAGATTCTTCTTCGGCTTCTCGATCCCATCCAATGACTACGATGATGATCACAAGCCGGCAACTGGCTGGACAAAGGAGAGATCAGTTGCCATTGACCATCTCAATCGTATTCTATGCTATGAGATCGTGGAGAGTAATATCGGATTCAATGCATATGTTTCGACAATCAAGATCGCTCCGAGAACGGATGGATGCATAATCGAGTGGCTTATCACCGTTGATCCGATTAAGGGGATGGTGTTGGATGATATGGTGAAGAAGTATGAGATGGGTTTACAAGGCATGGCTATGAGAATGGAGGAAGGAGTTGGAAGGTTAAAGATCCGTTTTTCATGCTGCATTGTTTATGCGCAAGTAAAATCCTCTGCTTCTTAGAGCTTAAACTTGTTTAACAATGTTAAAATCGAAAACCTTCCAATAAAATGTTTTGATTTCTTATAATCTTATTTATTACACTTTAATTATCATTATAAGACTTGCAAAAATGTTGTCCAAATTTTTTTTTTCTTTTAAAAGCTAATATCTATAGCATTAAAAGCTTCAGCTACCCGAAAAAAGTACAGATAATTTTCCCAATAGTTGAATTGTTGATTGATTTGAACAATTTGGCAGAGCCAACACAAACTACATATTTACTTTCCAAAAAAAAAAAAAAAACCCCCCTCACTAAACTACCCACCCAAGGAGGCAAAGACAATTTTACCAGAGACTATTGGCATTAGGAGTGGCAGAATTGAGTTTCTTGTTCATCCAATCAATGATATCCCGACCAATTTCTTCCCGTTCGGGCTCAAACAAAAGATCGTGCAAAAACCCGTCATAGAGTTTTATGTCTTTGAACTCTGAAGCTGCCTGATTGTACAAATCCTGAGAGGCTACTGGGTCTGTAACCTTATCGGCTGTTCCATGAAGGACAAAGAATGGGACAGTTATGGATTGGAAATTCCTCATCAAGTAAGATGAAATCCGTAATATCTCGTGGCCTGTTCGGACCCTTATTGGGCCAGTATAGACCAATGGGTCTGAGTATTTTGCCAAAAGGGCGGCTGGATCTCTTGAAACCGGAATGCCCCTCTTGTTTGCACCCTTGAACTGGAATTTCGGAGCAACCAGAGAAAATATAGGAGCAACGGCCTGTATAGTATCACAAACAATCAGTATTAACAAACATCAAGAAATATGAGGGAACTGTAGTTTAGGGAAACTAATATGAGGGAACTGTAGTTTAGGGAAACTAAAGTCCGTGCAAACTGTAATTTCAGGGACCATTTTGAGATAAACTGGAATTCTATGAGCGCAAAATGGATTTTTAAAGCTCAAAACAGAGTTTCAAACATTATACATAAATCACCATGTATAATTCCTGTCTGGTGATATCATGTCCAAAATAATTTATAATCAGAGAGAGAAAATGTATACCCCAACAACAGGATGAGCTGGTTTAACACGGAGAGCTGGAGATGTCAGTACAATGCCTTCTACCATTTCTTCAATGCGACTGTATGAAGCGGTCTATAGAAAGGAGAGATTATTTTGTAAGTTAGGAGAGAAGTTGAGTAAGCAGGTTTAGGTGGAACTTACTTTCAAAACAACGGCTCCTCCAGTAGAGTGTCCAAAAAGGAAGCATGGGACTCCAGGATTCTCAGATTTCACCTTCTCCAAGAAGGCGCCCTGTAAGATGGAGAGAGAGAGTACAGATTTCAAAAATCAGCTTGATGCAAAATGGAATGGAAGAATATGACATGTTATGAATTTATTTGTGGCTAAACTTACCGTATCTGCCACGACATGGTCAAGGGAAGGAACATATCCATGCAATCCATCACTACCCCCATGTCCTGCAGCAAGAGCAAGTCTTAACCATTAGGTAGATCTAACCATTTTGGTGTAATCATTGCTACTTTATTTTACGGCTTATTACTCTCTCAGTAAAATTATATTGGAAAACATCATGAACACATGAAAGGAGTTCCCTTTCTACTGATTCCAACCAATAGAGTTGAACCATAAATCAATATGATCACAAAATCATGATGAAAGGATGCATTATTTCATTCACGGGGATCAGCAAAGCTATATAATGCCAAAGATCTGACTGCCATAAAATTTGCACCAAGCCAGCAAGCATAGTAGTTAGTCAAGTAAGCATAAAACGATTTAAATAGTGAGAGTTCACAAGAGGTATCTACCTATCCAGTCCATAGCATAGACTCCAAAGTTACACGAAGTCAGTTGCCTAGCAAATTGGGCATATCTTCCACTGCAAGAAGACAGCATACATAAACACTCAAAATTTTATATTAAAAGAAAGTAGCAGAAATATGGACGGGCATCCCAAAATTGGTGTTAGCTCAACAGATATGAGCTTTAATATCTCGACTGATCATTCCTATAGACAGCCAAAAATCTGAAATGTTTGAAAGAAACAGAAGGTTTGTATTTAATACTTACCCATGCTCATTAAGCCCATGTATGATGATCAAAATACCCCTGAAATCAAATCACTACAATATTTAGCAGACAGATAGAGAAGGCATTCAGAGAAATAAATTTTGAGATGCCTTATACTGCATAAGAGAGAGCGCCTCCAGAGACATGGAACATAAAATACAACACAGAATGAACCCAAATGTCCTTGAACCTTCATGGATTTTGTATGCAATAAGGGGAAATAGATACAAAATGCACAATTATAGACCCAAATACATGTAAAGTTCAGCAATAATCCTACTGTCCTAAATTTCCTTGCATAAGTCATCTCTGTCTCTAGAATTTCATATGAACCAAACAGTACAAACCCACTACAAAATCAAAAAACCTGTCAACCTTAAAAGAAAAATGGTTTACTCAATCAACCAAATTCCCTCCATGGATCCAGCAAACTGATAATTATACAACCGCACTCCTATCACTTTAATGCAAAACTTGGACTTTATATCTAAAATTCTCTCCTAATATGATCTATACATGCAGAATCAAATAATAATGAAATCTTCTCGCACAAAATATAGAGAGTATGCTTTGATAGTCATAATTTTAATGAGTGATCATCTTCTTCCCTAACAAAACAGAGGAACAGATTAATGAAAAAGCGAATCAATGGCGTTTTACCTTAATTCCCCGGAGACAGGGAACCACGAGCGGCAAAACAAAGCGTTCCTCCCAACGCCGAAGAAAAGTGACGTACTCCAATGGCACCAAGAGTCCCCGTCGCCGGCGTCCACCCCCATCTCCACGACTTCAGCCAACTCTCTCCTCCTCAAGGTATCCTCCTCCTCTCTTTTCCACACCATCCGTCGCTTCTTACCCGGAGAATTCAACGGAGTATTCTCCGGATAGAGATGCGGCGATCTGCGACGACGAGGTAGGACATGGAAAAGTAGAGAGAACACGAAGCCGTAGATAAATATGAGATACGTCCTTAGGGTTTTCAGAATTGGGATTATACGGTTGCTCGCTCCTGAGGTCAGCTGATCCATCTCGTCTGTTGACATGGCGGAGATGGAATAGCTCCGCTCACGCAAAACCGGCGTGGAAGCTTGTGAGGAAATGACGGAGATTCGGAGACTAATAAAAAAAAATTAAAAAAATATAAAAAGAAGAAGAAGACGATGCATCGAGTAATGAGAGAAACTAATAACGAGATCGGAATAGATCTAAACCGTTGGTTAATGTAGGTCCCACTTATGGAGGTTTGAGAAGGCGCGTAATTGTGCGTTAATTGATTCGGAGAATATTGTCCTGGAACCTGGATACAAGCGGGAAATTTCGGATGGAGTTAATCTGCTGCGGAGCAGAGTAGGGAGATGTTCATGGGTAGTGTCCGATGTGACGTGATTGCATTGGGTAGGGTAAGTGGATGCAAATTGAAGAATTTTGACTTCTGCAAGGAACGTTCACGGTGGCGAGAACAAAGGAAATTTGCGTGCGAAAGGCGGAGTTTGTGGGTTGAAGCTATATTTATGTTTAGAAATGGTAAAATGGGTTGGACCGATATGAATATATATAATATAATATGATATAATATAATATGATATAATATAATAAAAATATAACATGAATACGAGTATAATATGAATGTCTCATCATACCATGCCCGATTATGTAGACATATGAGCCGATACAGTACGATACAGATTTGCCCGGGCATTGCTTTTTACATTCAATTCTTCATTGAGCCTCGTATGGAATCAATTTTATTACCCATTCATTGTAGGTCTGGCTGCGGGTCTAGCGATCCCTGCTAGCCGCCGCCTAGAGTGTGTAGCTTGTACTTTTTATGTGTAAATTTACATGTATAAAATTAAATATTAATATCAAAATTAAACAAAATATGAATTTATATATGGACTAGTTGTTTATCGGTGTGATGTATGGAAATATAAAATATGATATTTTTATAAATAATGTGAAAAAAAAAAAAGAATATCAATAAAGTTAATAATTTAATAGTTAAATTAAATAATAAAATTACATTCTCATAAGTAGAATTATATTAATACTAATTAATTTATTATTTATTTGAGATTAAGAATATTTTTATATTTTTGTAATTCTTATTTTTGTAATATTTTATATTCTTGTAATTCTTATTTTTGTATTTCAATCTTAATTTTGATCATAAAAAATACCGATATAATTTTAATTTTAATTTTCTACCATATTTAAAAATAATAGTATTGGAGTATGAAGATTATATAAATACATGTAAAATCGAAATATAAGAGAGATGCGAAAACAAATTATATATGCAAGAGACGAAGGTTAAGAGTGAGATGAGAAATTTAATTACCTATTTATAAATATTTTTTTTACTAATAAAAAAGAAAGAAAAATAATAACATAAATGATTTTTTTCATTAACGTAATATTTTTATATCTATCATGAATTTTCAAATTCATTTACATAAATTTATAATCTTATCAAACAAAATTATAATAAGATTAAGAAAAAAATTAACATAATTATGTCATAATTTTTTTTATTAACGTAATATTATATGTCTATTATGCATTTTCACATTCAAATTTATTTAATATAAAATTATAATTTTATCAAACAAAAATTATGATAAGATTATAATGATTATCCAAATAAATATTATGATAAGATTTAATAAAAATATTAAATTTATTATGAAATAATATTATTTTAATAAATTATTATAAGTTATGAAATAAATGTATTTTAAAAAAATTGGCAGCAAAATAACTATGTGATCGATGTGAATGGTGCCAAATCATCCCGTTTTATTTTAGTTTTGTCTAAAATTAGTTTTCTTTATTATTTGTCTAAAATTAGCCACTAATTAAGCTTGGCGCCGAGCGGAGCCATATCTAGGAGATTTGGTTAGCAACTAATGAATGAAAGAATGATTAGGCGTGTGAGTAAATAAAGTTGAGTTTAAGTTGGGCAGAAACTGGAAACTGAAAATTGGAAACTGGAAACAAAAATGGACTACAGAAAAAACCAAATCAACAAACACCTGGCTGGGCGTGAATGTCAAACTCTAGCCTCTTGTTCAAACTTGCAACTTACTTGTCCACATCCTTTGCCTTTCAATAAATAAATAAATAATTAATTAATTAATTAATTAGTAATTATCTATGGATGGTAGTTTAATTTTGACTTTTTTATTTGAACTTTTATTACACACTAATACTAACGGCTACTACACTCTTTTGTGTCCCAAAGTTTCCTACCCCACCGTCCTTTTTTTTAAATAAGAGAACATTCAATTTTATTTTTTTTTAATAAATAATAAAGAGATAAAATTTAAATCAAATAAAATAAATGGATAATTATTTTTATTGTCAAATTAATTAATAATTCAGTAAATAATGACGTCAAAAAGTATTAACTCATCTCAATTTACTTAAAATTTGTGTAAATTTAAACTTACAATTACCATTTCTTAAGCCGATTTAAAAAATCAACATCTTCA
Source organism: Coriaria nepalensis (assembly GCA_027186245.1). Taxonomy (NCBI): domain Eukaryota; kingdom Viridiplantae; phylum Streptophyta; class Magnoliopsida; order Cucurbitales; family Coriariaceae; genus Coriaria; species Coriaria nepalensis. The sequence goes on along the minus strand of CP114500.1, from coordinate 3,420,826 downwards.
ATAGTAATTTTCACATACAAGACCCAGCCAATAGTCTTTTATTACAAGTGGTGTTGTGACTTGATTCACAATCAATCATTTGGAGTATATACTTGAAGAGAGGTTAAAAAAATCATCGAGAAAGAGGTTAAGAGATTGACACATTTGACATAATTTCCAATCTAACTCTTTACTAAAACGACAAAAGAAGATATATAGACATTAATGGATACTTTTAATGCTAGTACTTTTCAGTAGATGGCGTTATGCGTGAAAGAGGGATCGGAGGATAGAACTAAAATATATATATATATATATATATATATATTAAAGAGAATATATTTTTAGATTTTAATTTTGTTAATATTAAGAACATTAATTGGGTTTCAATAAGTTTCATAATATATTATGAGATTATAGACCCATGCATTGAATAGATTTATTCTAGAATGTGCGTATATAATATATTAATAATATATTTAGATAATTATAATTGATTATATTTAATATAATACACTATCGAGCCAATAATATAAAGAAACTATCGGTAAGGACTAAATCATATGATCATTTTTTATTTTAGATAAAAGTAAAAATAGAATATCATTATATTTTTCAAACATATTTATTTTTTTCGATTTTATTATCAATTAGGGTTTTTAATTTTTAATTTTATGTTTTAGAGTTTCTATTGTTAGAAATTAAGAATTCATTTAGATATATATTTTTTTCTGATGGCCGAAAATTCATTTATATGAAAATAAGCTTTTAAAAAAAAAAAAAAACAATTAGGGAAATTATTAATATATATTCAATGGTGAATTTATTATGGAATGTAGTTATTATAGGAAATTTAAAATGTTTTTATTTTCTTTATTTTTTTTTTTTAAGGAAACATGATAATAATTAATAATTTGTATTTAATGTTGTATCTATTATGGAATTATGATATTTCAAGAAGTTTTTTTTTAAAAATAAATTATGGAATAATAGTTTTTTTTCCCCTTTTTTAAGTAAAGATGATGTTAATTATTAATTTGCTTTTAATGTTTAAATTATTATGAAATGATAGTATTTTAGAAAATCAATTATAAATTATATAATCAGAGTATTTTAGGAAGTTCTAGTGAAAATTTTCCACATTGGTATGTTATAAGGGATTTTATTTGGCTAATTCTATGTCTAAGTTGAACTTTTTTTATTATTTATTTTAAAAGAAATTAAAAATAAGCTCTCAAAATTTGACATAAATTATAATAAATATTCAAAATATATAAAAATTATAATAAATATTCACTTTTAAATATAAATTATATATTTAAGCATCCATTTGTAAATGTGGGCCAGCATGGGTAATGTCCCCTCTCCTTGTCATGTTGTGGTGACATGGCATGAAATGGCACGAGACCTATCGTGAACCGTGTCGACTTTTACACCTCTATCTACTACTTGGCTGATCATCCTCAACTAGCTCGAGCGCAACACCGCGACTCAACCCAATTACCATATCATGTTATGAATAAGTCGTCTCCACCGTAAACTCTCATCCCATGTTCTCCATCACCACAACTACAATCTCGGCTACAACCACCACAATCATCATCTGACAATGATTATAATTCTAACACAACTATGTACCGTGGACCATCTTACAACAACCATAATTGCCTCGACTATGTCACAACTATCATAACACGACCATCATCGCCAATAAACAAACTGTCTCTAATTCGGCTATTTTGAGACGCTGCTCATGACCATGAACATGCAAGTAATAAGATAGCAATGCTCCATGATGATAATGAATGGTACTAATTATTAAGTTATGTGACTTAAATCTTTCAAATTATGGGAAACTATGATAAACCCCCCCCCCCCAAAATTTAAGATTATTATTATAATAAATATCCAGAATTTTTATAATTATAATCAATACTCTATTTTGAAACTTTATTTTTTTTTAGATTTTAATTATAATAAACCTCTTGATTTTGTATAAATAATTCAAATTTCCTAAAAATTAATATTTTCTTTTACTTTAAATCCCGAAAATTTATTTTAACATTTTTAACTCACTTTATTTTTAAGTCAAATTTCTATCTCTACACTTATTTATCATTACCTCTACAAACCTATTCACCGCTATCTGAGATATTCTAAAATTCTATATTGGACAAATTAAAATTTTATATATTTTTTAATTGATGTTACAAACTAACTTTTGAATCTTGTCGGACATCAAGAAATATAGTTTTTCTAGCAAAGAGGATGGCGGAGGTGCAAAGTGAAAAAATGAAAATTTTATTTTGATGGAAAGTGGTAGAAGTTGAGAATATAAAAATAAAAATTTGATTAAAAAATAAATATAAAATATTTAGTTTGTCAAATTTAGAATATTAAAATATTTATGACAGTGGTAGTAGACGGATGAAGCGAAAAAGAGATTGGTGGAGGTGGTGATAAAAGGTATAGAAATGGAAAATTGAATTAAAAAGGAAAGTGGGTTAAAAGTATAAAAAATAGAATTTTTGAGTTAAAAATAAATATTATTTGGAGTAAATTCTAAAATTTTAGAAAATTTTATATGAAATTAGAAATTCATTATAATTAGAGTTTCAAATTATAATGTTCTATAATTATATAAATTTAAGATATTCATTATAATTATCTCTATATTTTAGTATTAATCCTAACTTTCCCTTCAAATTAATAACGGTACCCATACATAAAATAGTCTAACCCAATTCCAAATCTCTTACAATTCGATTTCTACTTAGAATTCCAAAACACAATTCCATTTCTACGTGCTGGACGTTGCAACCTAAAGATCAAGAAACTAAAACTAATCAAGTAAATACAATATGCTTGATGGTCCTTAGCTATAAACTCAACTACCTAATAGCTAGCTAGTAGCTAGATCTCTCACATTAATCTTTGCCTCTTCGTACAACTAGAGAGCAAAGCATGCATGCATGCATGTAGGACAAGTCATTCTCAAGCTTGGCATTAGCTTTTTGCTGCCATAAACATTGGGATCATGTGTAAAAATGTCCCATGATCTTCGTGAGTCCATGCACACACGCATGACAGCACTTTCAGTTATAATCGTTATCTATTGCGTCCAATTCATGGAAGCATACATATACATTATACAGGAATCAAGATCACAAGACTATGACCATAAAATAGAGATGGTAAAATAAGCCGAGTCGGTACGAGCACACACGACACATCACAAGCATGGACACGGCACGGGTGTTGAGTCATGCCGTCCTCAATTATGAGGGCATGTGGACTGGAACGACATGAAACGGATTTCCGGTGTTGGTACAGATCAAAAAAAGCTTCCTAGTCTTAATTTTTTTTTTTCGAAAATCATTTTGTATGTTGAAATCTTTCGATTAATGCGAGATATTATTTGACTAAATAATATTTTTTACAGTTTATTTATAATTTTAATTATTAATGATATTAATTTCTAATTTATTAAATAATTATTATTAAGAATAATTATTTATTTATTTTATAATATGAAGTAAAATAATTTATTTATTTTAATGGTACTAACTTTAATACATTAACAATATAATTTCTTTGAACCAGACTCAATCATTACTTACTCCATCTTGTTTACTCGACATGTCAAAAGCTCTATCAACCCTTCGAGTATCATAACTTCTAGTTTACTTTGACCCATTGAGTATCATAACTCTACTCTGCTAGCCTATGTGACTATGAAGTGAGTAATAATTGAATATGATTTTTGAATATCTGATTCAAAGAAATGAGATTGTTAAATAAATGAGCTCACGGGCCAGACACACTGGCCATCACTACACATTTATGGTCTGTTACTGTATTTATATTGTGCAGTATCTTTATTTATAGGCACGGGCACAACACGGGTCAATTCATGTCGGGCATGTAACGACACAATACGTGTCGTGCTCAAGCTGGGTCATGCCACGCTGGCACAAATTACCACCTCTACTATAAAATGGTAGCTAAGTGATGATATCCTCATTTGAAAATTAATAATTTTTGGGTTTAAGTCACTCGGACATTAAAAAAAAAAACTTATAAAATTAGTAATTAAAATAACACAACAAACAATCTGCATGCAACGCATGAGAATAGGGATGTACAACAGTCAAATTCGACCTTATCCAACCTATTGCATGTGAATATCTATCCATTATTTTTTGTCGGATCGAGTATCTACTCCGCACAAAATCGGGGCGGATGGTCAGATACCCAATTTTTTTCAATTATTATTATTATATTTTAATTATACACATAATTGTATATACTTAAATTAAGGTGTATGTAACTATATCTATTAATTGTATATATTTATGAAAGATTTTATATCAATTAAAAGATACATATACGTAACTAAGGGTCGAAGGGTTGAATTATATGAGATACCCTTCGACTCTTCGACTCTTCAACCCTTTAACCACAGAGTATGTGAAACATTGATCTATGCATCTCAAAGCCTCGAGGTTTTTTACCCTTCGACTCTTTGACCATAGATCGACATATGGAGGTCGGGTCGAAGGTTCTCGACCTGTGAAGAGTCTTTCGACATTTAGAGTTATTCTACGGGTCGAAGGGTCTTGACCTGTGAAGAGTCATTCGACTCTTAGAGTAACTCTATAAACTAGTAACTAAAACTACAAATTACTTGGACATTGTAAATCCCTACTATCATAAATTTATATTTTATAACATCACAATCACAACAAGTGTGCAGTTCATCAACAAGTTTGCAGAGAACGGTGGCGGCGTCGGGCAAAGAGCGGAGGACGAAGTGTTGAGCATTGACAACGGGCTTTGATCTTCCTCGGCGCGGGCGAGGATGTGGGTCTGCTTCTGCGAGGCAAATTCAAATTTTTTTTTTTTTAAGAATATAATTATATTCAACATGTCTAATAATAAATATCTGACCAATTTTTTAGAGATAATTATTTAATCTGTATCCAACTCTATCCGTCAAATCAAGTAGAATAGGAGATTCGACCAAGGTCGGATACGGATTTGTCGTATATCCTTACATGAGAATATGCAAATTGCATACCCCAGGCCCTAGCTAGGGGTCCTAGTCCCTATAAAGCTAGCATTTATATACCGTGTGCCGATCTTCTAAAAGCTTGCAATTTGCAAATTAATTGCAAAGGAAAAAAGGTGTAAAAGCAATTCATGGTCTCATCCGTCGAAAATAATTGACATATTTTTACAATTTACACCGTAAAGTTGCTTTATATCTCTATCAGCTTGCAACTTTTTGAAGCCTTTTTTTAAATCGAAACCTCTCTTACGATCTAGATTCTTTTCAAATCAAACACTCCTTTCGGTTTTTATCCCTCTGTATAAATCTTAAACTAGCTAGTACGTACACTGCATATATCATGGTAACCAAATCACCCATCGGAGAAGCAACAAGAGATCTGTTCTTAATTACCATGGTAAGGCGTTCTGTACACACACACACATGTTTATATATATATATATAAACATATTAATTTGAATTAGGTAAAGAACAAAACGCACTAAGTAATGCATGCATGGTTAAAACTGGATCTCTCTGATCTATTGTGATAATGTACAGAATGAGCAAAGGCTTCGAAAGGTGGTTTCTGATGTATCGAGCGAAATAGACAAGTTCATGATCATGAAGATCAATGATTTAGAAACCCTAGAAGAAGTGACGCAGATCGGGTGTGAATGTTGTGGAATCAAGGAGGAATGTACCCAAACTTACATCAACCAAATCCAAGAATCATTCTCAGGGAAATGGGTTTGTGGACTTTGTTCGGAAGCTGTCAAGGAAAGGATGGTGAAAGTTCCTCACAACACCAAGCAAGATGCTATCAACTTTCACAAGGAATTTTGCCAGAGCTTTAATGCTACAACCAGGATGAACCCTAAGCTTTCCTTGACACTTTCGATGAGAAACATCGCGAAACAATATTCTGAGAAAAGAAGTACTAGTTCCGACAATGGTGTTAACAATTCAAGGGTGCTTGCTCGCAGCAGAAGTTGTATTCCAAGGATTGGGCTGAAAAATTGAAGTGGTTTAATATACTAATTAAGCTAATTATTATTAGCACCTACGTTAATCTAATTTAATTGTGCTAATTATGACGTTGTATCATATGCAAATAAGTCGGTGAGGATTTCAGTAACTCAGTCTTTTAGAACATTAGTTGACTGCTAGTACTAGTGGCATTGAGATTAGGGATGCAATTTAAATGTCACATGGATATCATGGCTATGGTGCATATGTCTAGTTTAGGTTTTAGTGTGTTTTGAACCTCGTGACCTGTGATCACATGGTCCCCAAAAACAAAAACTTCAAATTTTGGAGAATTACAGGAATAGTACACGAGCCACATTCATGCAAGAATTCCCCTTGAGTATATGCCTCGGATTGAGGTGGGACCCACCATATGATGACGATATTTTAGAGGGACGGAGTTCGTCACAACCAATTCCTTCAAGTTTCACGTTAAAGGGTCTAAAACATTGAGAATTTTTAAGGGTAGAATGTATGTATAAGGTGATTGATCAATTTTACTTATACATAAAATAATAATATAAAATTAACATATACAATTAAGATAGATTGATTCCCATTAATACAACCAAGAATTTCTCCAGAAACATTAGAAACCTATATTTCAAGAATATGTTAAAGAAACTAGAAATAAGGAGGAAATGAGTGATTGGAAAATCTCTGGGAGCATATAAATAGAGTTTCTTAATAAGAAGAGGATACATGGTCTACAGCTATATAGTTTTTATCCTCTTTTTTTAATCATATCTAAAGTAACTTCTAATTTAAACAAAAGACCAGTTGACAAACATGAAACAGATACAATGAGCACTTTCTTCTTCATTCAATACCTTCCAAGCCACTGCTTTCTCGTAAGAAACCGGCCTTCCCATACTTGACAAGCAGATACCGCCTTGTAGACACATAAATCCCTGTTGTAAAGAAAGAAGAAGAGAGAATAAAGGCAATAGTAATGTCAACAATGACCACTGAAAGAAGAAACACCAAAACATCAAAAACTTTATGAAAAAAAAAAACAATTATGTCCAAAATTAATGTAACAATCTTTCTTTTTTTCTCTTATTTATTTATTGGTTGTTGTCGTTGTACTTATGCATTTACCTGTTGCATTATCTGTGGGAACTCTGTGCATAGATTCTTCTTTCCGTTATCATCGAAAATCTTTTCGAGAGTTATGTCCTGAAGTGCTACCAAGGTGGTCTCGAGCATGTCAAGTCCTGCCTGATTTGCAAAAGTGAAAACTGGCAATGGCTGCATATATCACGGGAAAATGATACAAAGTCATATATATTTAACAATGTAATTAGATAGCTCATGAGGAATAATTACTAAAGAACGAGTTTAAAAATTCCATGGTGGTAAAAACCGGATTCCATGGATTCCATCCTTTAGGATTACAGCAGAGCTTGACATGTTAACAAGAACTACAGGAAAGAAGGCATGAACAATCAGGAAATTACCTTCAAAGAGCAGCACATGATTGCATCGGAGTAATGCCATAGCGATGCGAGAATGGATTCACTGCCTTCACTTTTCATTAATTCTACTCCTAGATAGCACCTGTGAAGGAAAAAATACCAACCAGATTGAGTACCTCAAATTACATACATAACATATACCTTTTCCCCCATGAATAAATACAAGAGTATATATGACTTGTGAAAAAGGATTTTTTTTTATAATTAACATACCTATAGCTATTAGATATCCAACGGGCTAGTGTCTGAGCTTCAGGGCTGCCAGGTGGCAGCCTAAGACCAGAATGAGATCCGAAACGAGAAGGAGAAAGTGCAAGTGCTACCCTCTGAACAGAAGCTATAATACTCCTGACATATTGTCTAGCCATGACAGCTACATTATCTTGAAGGTGAATCTCGAATGCAAATTGGAAGGCTATTGTCATTACAGATTTTGTGGTCCCAGATTGTCCAGAAGAGTCCCCAAAAGCTCGGTTTGCTGTAGTGGTTCCAACTTCAAGAGCAGAGGCAAGGTCAAGTGTACGGTTAGGACTTGAGGCATCCTGTGAAATAACAGCAAGTAAAAATGTTACGGAGGTTGGGTAAGAAGAGAAATCTAGTAAATTATTGATATGGAAAGTAAACAAATTTACCATTTTCGAATCGAGAGGAATGATGCGAAAACCAGAAGGTAGAATAGGCGCATCATCAGAAAAGGAAGCATCAATAGGAGCAAAGATGAGTTCAGAAGAAGTTCCAATAGCATTTTCATCTACACCACTGCAAAGCTGGGACCAATGGAACCATAATCAATGAAAGAAGTTATGGAAAGAAACAGAAAAATAGACAATTAAGACAATGCTACCTACTTGAAGGAGGAAGATGTCACCCGGCATAAACATATCATCACGATAGTGGCCCATATTCTCAAGTTTGATGACCTCCATGAACTGTTTTCCATGACGAATCGTATCACATTTTCCCAAATTGGAAAAGATAAAATTCTAGTTGGAAGGAAGAAGAATTAGCAGTAAAAAGAAAAAAACAAGGAAAGATTTAATCACCTCCTCATGCTCTATTGTATGAGCCAGTGGAAGAATAACCTGACCCCCAAAACTTCCAGCTCGAGAGCCCACTAAGCTACACGGACCAGCTTTAATGGCTGCAGCTGAATAAGCATCAATACTACTATCTGCCCATTCTGATCGGTGTTCCCTCAAGAACCGAAGAAGTATTGCTGGAGGCACGTCCTATTAAGAAATAAAAGAAAGCAAAAATGAGACGGGAGGAAGGATCATTCTTCATTTGAACTTAACTAGCAAACAACTGTTGGTGTTTCCATTTTTTAGATCTCAAGCTCATATCACACTATTATTAGTCATATTGAAAACATAAAAATCCTTACTTGTAGCAGCATGGATGCTTTGGCACATAGCACTGCATTGCTCATAGATGGAAATCCATTGGGATAGGAAAGATTTACGCCCATCATCTTGCTAGGAGATGAGTTCACAAGAAGTGTAACATCATCAACGCCATCACTTTCTAACATTGACCATCCCTCATCTGTAAACCCATTGACAGCTTCATTGAAACCCCTGCAAAGTAGAATCTATCAAGACCCATGAAGGGAGATCAAGTGACAAGGCAAGAAACAAAATCCTGACTGAAAAATACCTGTTTAATCTCTGACTAAGTGAGCGTAGAGCAGCTGGTCTTCTTCCCCAGCCAGATGCATTGGGCTGAGAAACTTCTTGAGATATCTGTCTCAACTGGCGTAAAGCCTGAAACAAAATGATAAGGTAAATAATCTTGAAGAGGCAATTTCTAAAAGTTTCATATATGTTTCAAGAATACCAGTACGGATATAATAAAAGATATAACATGCTCAGCTTGAAAGAACAGTTCTTACAGCCATTGTGGTCTTCTGAGCAAGCAGTGCTGATGACTCATAGAGCGGGCGCAACACCTCAGGTACGCTCCAAGGCTATTACAAGTAATCATAGTTAAAATGATAAATTACCTATCAAACCAGAGGTTTGGTATTGCTTCAACAGAGAAAGAAATTCACCAACCTCCAAGTCCACATGGTCAACTATATGAATGATTGATCCACTCCCTTCACATGGTCTAATCAGATACCCACTTGGAAGCATTTCTGCTCTTACAAAATTTTGAACCGGTGGCATACTAGGACCATTCTGAGTGTTGTTAAGTGATCTTTCACAGACCACAAGACTACCATCCTCCAAAACCGAAGTATAGCGCAACAACCAGAAATCACGAGCTGGAGCCAAAGTTGTGGGTGCATAGAGCTGAACCAAAGGAAACAAATTGTAATTCTTGGTATAGTAAACAAAGATGTTAAAATGGAAATTATCGCCAATTTTACATTATTAGGAAAAAAAAAATGCTCCTACCTGCATGTACAGCAGTTCAATGGTTCCACCATTCGCAGTGGACAGTACATTCAGAATTTCCACTGCTCGGCAACTGCGGTACCAAGAAGGCCGGTCTTTTAAGATTTCAGCCACCTGTTCATGACCATACTATTCTGTTAATGACCTAATTTCAGGTCCGAATTAGTACAAGCAACTCATAACAAATAGGACTTACTCTCGTAGGTTCTAGACCTACAAGGCCACATGCACGTGCTGCAACACCAGTGCAACTGTGAGAAATAGCAATGATTCCAATGGAATCCGGACCAGGCTGCACAGATTTCGTAAGACAATTATCATAATGTAATAAATTCACAGAATTAGACAAATTTATAAAGATGCATTAGGTGCTTTTTTTTTTTAAGAGAAATTTCTGGGCAATGAATCTCTCAAATTTTCTGGTTTGTCATGTTGCTTGACAATGCGAGCAGATAGGTGAATAGAGATGGAAACATTGAAAGGTGACTGAAGATAAAGGCAGTGACTGAACCTTCATCCCAGGCAATTGGACCCACTCCACAGCAGTTCCAGTAGCCTTCGAAAGAAACTCTGTTAAAGTCTCCTCTGCAATGGACAAAAGTCTAGGAAAAAACAACATTCTCATGAGCCATACAGAAATAAAGCAAAAAAAAGGGGAAAAAAAAAAAACAAGAAGAGTATATACACTCACCCTGCAGGACTGGCATCCTTTGGTGGATGCTGAGGAGTCAAATGGTGTTGACCATTTGTCACGACCGACTCACAGCTAGTATCTGTGGTGGCAAGGGTCGTCTGCAGAATAAGAAATAATCTCAAAACCCATAACCTTAACTCAGACAGTATGTAAACGAAGAAACATGTCCGTTATAACGCTCATGTACCAAATTAGTTTAGTTGAGTTCGATAAAACAAATATGGGAAAAAAAAGTCATTTTTTTCAGTGTAGAGAAAGATCTGTAAAACGAGAAAGACGATTAGATTGTTTACATTCTGAGTCTGTTGACGGAAATAGCTGTTCTCATACACCAACTGTGACACTTGTTTCTGCAACCTATCATTCTCCTCCATTAGAAGCTTATTCATGGCCGTTAACTTCCGGTTAACAGCTTGCAGGCGTGATGCCTCTTTCCGCTGCTTCTCTCTACATCTGTGGCGACAGAGATAAATGATGAGACAAAGAACTCAGAGCACTAAATTTCTCCGATCCATAGCAAGAAGAACATGTGGGAGGGAAATATCAAATAAAACGTTTCGAAAAATTGAGTTGCAAATCTCTTCTACTTTCTTCCATAATCTCAGGAACCAAATAGTATCGGAAAAAGGAAGTACCTTCGGTTCTGAAACCAAACTTTGATCTGTTTTGGCTCAATGTTGGAGAGAATTGGGCACTCTCTAATGAGTTGCTGGCGTCGCATAGAACTGGGTTTGGGGCATTCATGGTAGAGCCTCTCCAGAGCTTCCACTTGCTCCGGCGTGTACCGCACATACTTTCCATTGTCCAATGCAATCTTAGTAGAGTCCTTGCAGCTAGAAGTAACCGCCATCATCCCTCCTTCAAATTACCAAAAAAAAAAAACACTTCAACACATCAATTAATATCAAGGGGAGGTAGAAGGAGCTCGGAAATTTAGATTTACTTAAAACTATTAAACTGAACAGATTTAGATCATTACAGAGATCCAGATAAGAGCTTCCACTAATGGATTAAAGTCGATCTGTGAGCTAGAAAGGAAAGAGTAATAAAGTTTACCGTTTGGCTTTGTAAAAGGAAAACGCTTGTTCAAGCAGAAGCTAAAGACCAATAGCTGTAAATCCACTTCCGTTTAGTTCATACATAATCTGCTTCTTCTTCTTCACACCAAGGTCCTAGCTCTGGTGAAAAAAAAAAAAAAAAGTCAAGAAACACACACAAATACTATTAGTCGCAGAAATGAGATCGAAATCTTCTAACTACTAAGCTTGTTTCAATGATGAATGGATGAAGCAGAAAAAAGCAAGAAACTAGATTCTATGGAGATTCAAAACTTGAAGGGTGAAGAAGAGGTCCGAATAGAAGAGGAAATCGCACAGTACGTACCAGACAAGAATGAAGGATCATTTTCTTCTTGGTTTTCACATCGTCATCATCGTCTTCTTCTTCTTCTTCTTCTTTGTTTCCTTCTTGCTTCTTCCTCGTCTTCTCCCCTCTTTTATGGCTGTTTTGCTGTTGCTTTTGATGCTGGCCTTTCCCCCCTTTCTTATTCTTCTTGCCTGCTTTTTCTTTAGCAAAATTCCTTCTTTAACACTCACTACTACTCTCATTCTTACAGCGCGTGCATTGTCAGGCATTTTCCTGACTTATTTGGACGGAAATGCCCTTTCCCTCCTTATTTACCAAAAACCAAACAAATTTATTTATCCACAATTATATATTATTTTTTTTATTTTTTCTAATAATAATTGAGAAACTCTTTATTAAGTTAAATATTTTATTCAATATAATTTATTATTATAATTTATTATATATAAAAAATTCTAACTATCAAACTTCATTACCAAAGAGAGATAGAGAGAGTCTCAATATATATAATATATATCATAAAATAATAAATTAGACTTGTCAAGAGTTGGGTATACCTCCAATTTCATGAATATTAACTTCCAAATTCACAAACTTGTGTTGACATCATCCAAATACAAATTCATACTAACTCTATTTAACTTGAACCGATTAAGGAGTCGGCTTAGTTTCAACATTTATAATAAATTAAACAAAATTTTGAAAAAAAAAAAAAAAATCACAAACGTCACTAAGTTTGAACCATTCATTAGTTTCCACAAAAAAAAAAAAAAAAAAATATGTTTCTATCTTGACCTCGTAATTACTTAGTCATGATATATGAAAAGTGGAACAAGTCTTGTATTCTAAGATGACATGATTATCGTCTTTGTTTACATATATATAAGGACTAAGGAAAACGGTGATCGGAGTTTATTTAGTATTCTTTCGATTTTTTAAGAGGATAAATCTCTTGTTCATAAATTTTTAGTGTAATGATTTACCTTCCTATTTATATAGACTAGTCTACTAATGTCTCTGGATCGGTTTCATATATGGAATTGTGTCACTTTGTTAATAACATGTAAGATGATAGGTTTTTCCCGCGCAGAGTGTTCATAATCCTTATCGGTTAATCGAGAACATAAAATCTATTTAGAGAACAATTACCAAACACACTATTTGTTTTCTCTCTAACATGAGATGAGATATCATAAACATTATTTCTTAAAATAGTATCATCTTCACTTCTTAGATCTTTGATGCACAATATAATTGTCTCGAGAGCATCAATGAAATTAGTAATGATTCAAGTAGTTGCCTATCTGTTTTGATAATATATCTTATATTTGAAAAAGATGTATTGAAAATCGAATATATAATAAAAATGAATAAACTTATCTCATTATCAATTGATTTTGAGATAAAAACTTAGATTTATATATCCTATCAAAATTAGACCTAACATGTGATTAGACTAAACGTCAGACATATTTCTTGTTATCCATATTAAAACTAAGCGTAACATGTGATTAGATTAACCGTTATATTTATTTCATGTCATCTATATTAAAGTTAGGCTTAACATGTGAATTAGATTAACCATCACACTTACTTCATGTCAGTCATATAAGTGTATGGTAAACAATAATGTCACATGTAAGGAGTATATTATACTAATGACTTTCAGATTATTTTATATAGTATTTATTTTATTACATAAATCTATTTAATTGTGACATTTAAGTGAAGTCTTGGCATTCATTTCATTTCTTGAAAACTTATAAAACATCCACTTTGTTTTATAGTTTTATTATTATTTGCAATTGTAACTTCATACAACTTATTGCCAAGTATTGTAAGTTTTCAAGTACTATAAATATAATAGAGTAGGATCCGAATGGTAAAATCACTCTTTACTTTTTCGTAACCTATATTACCTTTCTTTTGGTCTTAATTTTTTGTTGTAATTTCACAATTATTCTTTCTTTAGTTGATAGTTAAAAAGAATTGTAAATTTGCACTTCAATATCAAAATAAAATGTGTATCTTAAGAACAAGCTTGTTTGATCTTCTTTTAGGGGCAATATTTATTTGAGAGATAGATTAGTATTCTAACTTACTATTTTTTTTTTTTTTTTCCTACGTCAACAAGATCCATCCAACCACATGATATAAAGGGATTTAAACAAGTTTACCACCGATTGTATAAGACACACATATATCTATCTATAAGCTACTTCCCCCACTCCATGAAACTTCATGTAAATGATAAAATCACCTTTCTCATGGATTTTGAGATCAAGTAGGTAGTACTTTTGGAGGAAATCCATTTAATTTTAAACATGACTTCAGAAATCAAAGATTCAAAGTAACTCGTATTGTATTGACTTTATAAAAGGACAATCTCAGCAAAGCAATATACATTCTTCTTTTTTTACCCTCACAATCATCTGATTCCTTCGCACAAGCAATATACAAGTCAATGGGGCTTTACTCAAAATTACAAACTTGTCGACAGGTCAATCACCATACAAAATTCCAATTCCATGGAAATTACGAACGACTTGGGGCTTGAAAAAGGAAGTTTCTTTTTTTTTTTTCCTTTTATCAATGTATTATAATATTCCATGTTGGCTTGTAATTTGGTTAAAGGTGAAAGAATGGCAGACCAACTTAAGTGGGTGATAGATTCAAAATCCAGCATCCAAAGATAAGGCTTAGCCTTAATCACATGGTTTTTCTTTTCATTTTTAGCTTAGCTATGCATAAATTACAAATTTTCACCTTCTTTTTTTTTAATTTTTTTTTTATACTATTATAATACATTTATTCATTTTTTTTCCCAATTAATAATAAAAATTGTGACTCTCATTTTTATTAAATACTAGATTCTTAATTTTTAAAAAAAAAAAAATATGAAATATATTACCAACAACATTGAGATATATTATAAGAATATACTTCATTTAAGGATAAACAATAAGTAATATATAGACGTATAGATGCAAGAGTGCATGAAAAGAAACATGAATAGTTGCATATGTTTTGGCTTTGGGTCCTTACCACTAAAGACTTGCAAATTGCAAGAGCATTGAGCAAAAGGATAATTTAAAATTAAAAAAAAAAAAAAAAAAAAAACCACAAAAGTTGTAATTAGTTAAAAACCCAACTTCGGCTTTAAGGGAAAGATTAATTATATAAAATGAAAGAAAAGTTTAATTATTGCCTTTTTCTTATAATTAATAATAATTTTCTCTCTTAAGTGTTTCAATTTTCAACATCTAACATGCATTCTCCGCCTCAGCTTTTCATATATATATATATATATAGATGAACGAAGGTGAGTGTGGGCCGGTGAAAGTGGCAGCATACCCCGCCGGCCGGAGATGGTTAGAGATTAATTAAAAAAATAAAAAAATAAAAAAATAAAATATATATTATAGTATGTTATTCGCGTTTTGATTTTGTTGATGTGGGTGACGTGGCGGCAGGCGATAATTTTGGGAAAACGTAGCGTGGTACTGACGCCAGCAAGCAAGCGGAGTAACATCTGTCAGTGGGACCCACTTGAAAAGAAGAATGGCCCCGCACGCGTGAGAAATGAGAAAACTCAGCCCCCTTTACTTTAACAACGTGCTACTCGCACACTTCATACTCGCCATTTTCTTTAATATTTCTTATTTATTTATTTATTTATTTATTTATTCATTAATTATTAATATAAATTCGGTAAATATTTGCTATATTTATCGTGTATATAAATGATCTATAAATAGTAAGGAAGGAACGATTATGGTAATAAGGAATAGTCAATAATAATAATGGTAATAAATAAATTCTTAGTCCGATGATTCTGATTGGCTTAGAATAGAAATCCCAACTCCTTAAATTCAGTGAAAATATGAATCAAAGAAATTATTCAAACCAAACTAATATATTTTAAAAATAAATAAATATCACAAATTAATTCATTAAATAATTAAAATAAAATAAAAATAGTGTGGAAATCACAAACAACGGCGATGATAGGTTGGAAGTATGCAGATCACTAAAAGAGAAACGCGTGTCACTTTCTTTCGGCGTGTGTGAGAGAGAGAGAGAGAGAGAGAGAGAAGAGAGAGGAGAAACCTGAAAAGACATTCTTCCTTAATGTTTTCGTCAACGTTACGGACTGTATTATTATTACATTACACAAAGTCCTGCTTTTACTATGACACCATCTACTTCTGTCCCCCGCCACCAATTTTTTTCACTTTCCTAAATATAGTATATTTACATTATTACATCTTTACCCCTCCCTCCTATGAAACAGCACACGCCTCCGCTGCCTCGGTTTTCCAGAGAGAGAAATTTAAATAAATAAATAAATAAATAAATAAATAAATAGATAGATTCTAATTTGTTAAAAACGGAGGCCGAGGAGGGAGCATCACGAAGCACGAGTTAATGGGGGCGAGGGGGCATGAGCCTCGCTTGGGCCGACATCAAATTTGGTGGGGACCACTCCCAACAATAACAACAGAAATAAATATTTTACACTGGGCCCCACATTTTCTCTTATGAAAAGGATTTTGTAGGAGAGAATAGTTCGGCGGCGCCACTGTTTTGTTCAATTTAACGCCAATCTCGGGTTTTTTCCTTCTTTTTTTTGCAGATCTGTGTTGTGATGAGATTGGGCCCAGTTGTGTGGGCCCATGATCCATAAACGATATCATCTCTGTTGTTTCACGCGCTTTACGTAACTTTCACATTTTGACAATTTTATCCTTGGACCTGGCCAGAGGTGTGGGAGTTTGGCTTAATGATGATAGCTTTTCATTACATTAAAAAATAAAAGTCATTTAACTTTAAGGGGTAGAATTTTGATTCAAACTTAAAAATAATATATCTTAATAATTTAATAGTTTATTAAATTAATAAATTTATTTAATTTTGAGATTATTTATTTAATATATATATTTATATATTTATATTTCACTCAATAGGGGGGGATAAACTTATTAGGTGACCTTTGGTCTCTAGTAAAACTGAAATTTTAAGTTGTTTACTTTCGTTCCATTTTCTGAGCGAAATTGAAGAAGTTTAATGGGGCCCAAACTCTGAATTTCGGACCTAAACCGGATTCTAGAATAACTTTCCTTTATATAATAAGAAGTCCTGGTGTGGTCCTAAAACTGCATCAAGCAAAACTTGAGTTTACATAATGATACAGTTCTCCATACGGTGTACATGACAGTAACAAAAAGACAGATGATACAACGAACCAAAAGGAATTACAAAGGACTGTTAGCCTAGATCTGGCTCCAAATAAATGGATGAAACAGTGCTATTTACCGTTCAGGTACTCGAGAAGGTGGAGATCAAGCTCAAAATGTTTACAAAGAAGTTTCTGCAATATAGATGAGAAAGGAGTTTTGCCATAAGAGGTACCAAGTTGTAATCACATAAAATTATCGAGTATTAAGAGGAAAAACTTATGCTGTATCTGTTTCAAACCGTATATAATCACTCTAAACATTTAACAATGATTGTATTCAAGTTGAGAAACATACACCCAAACCACCTACGAGAAATATACGTAGGAAGTTGGGCCATGCCACCTACAAGAAGAACATGATCCTCACAGGGATTACTTCACAATAATCATTAACAGTCATCAAAGTAAAATATGAATCCAAAAGTTACAGAAAAGACAAACAATCTTCAGTAAGTTCAAAAGTTCAAAACTTATAGGAAACAAATAATTGGTATTCCAAAATTTTCAGCAACATTTGGAAAGAGCCCAAGGTTAATTACTCCAAATGCTAGACTTCTGTTCGAGTATCTGCAATAATAAAACATGAACATAATCAGATTCAAAGAGTAAAAAAGATATCAGAAGGTAATCACATCTAGAAACTAGAAAGCCTCTCACTCTTCTCCTCTAAATTCAGAGTAAGGCAAGTAACATACGTAATTGAGAGCTCCGAAAGCAACTATTGGCACGTATGCAATCAGATGAATAGGACGCACAGAATTCCACCTGCCAAATTTTGAGTGTGTTATCAATATAACATTCAACTGATTCAGAAAAATTAGTTTCCAACCATTACAAGATGCATGGCACTTGTGCATAGCTTCAAGGAGGAAAATCAACGATATGGAATTTTGGATTGAAGTATTTTGAGGATGTCTGTCAAACAAACCAGCCAAAACCTTGAAGCGGACCCTTCTATCAGCAAGGCTTCCAATTGTAATGGAGTTAACCTACTAAAGAGCTATGAAGTGTAGGAACTAATAAATCGATAGAGATAATTAGAGTAACTGAAGAAAACTATTACAAGGTACGATCTTAAACTCTGAGAACTTTGAAATAGGTAGATAAAAAGATTAATATCTAAAGCAAAAACACCTACACGAAAACACCAGAAGGTACCAGAGGGTCAAGTGGTAGTCCATTATTAAAGAGAGGCCAAGACGTAGAACCTGAAAAAATAAAAAAATCAGTTGCAAACATGTCATATTGAGTACCAGATGCAAGAACTAGTGAGAGCTCAACTACTGGTAGCTAGTTATAATAATGAAAATATAGATTTAACAAGCTTGTGATACTCTAAATTAGCAGCTACTCACTACTAGTTACAAAGCATGCATTGGAAAAAATTTTACAATCTGCCTCATAATTGACCAGATATAAGATATAATCAAACTCATCAAAGTGATGCCTGAGACTACTATAACTGTTGACAATTCCTAGTTTATAGATCAAAAAAATTTAGTACAGCCTGGAGGCAGGATTGAATATAGCACCAACCTTAAGCATAAAAGAGAGCCTCCGCAATAAATGATTCCCTTGTTTCTTCTCTCTCCCTATGTTCGATCTGATTTGCGCGGTTCTAACTTCTATATCTTCTAACTTCTAAAAGGTTTCATTTTGCTGCTCTCGTTATTGGCCCGATTTCTACGAGCGGGGACCAGATTCTAGTTTGTGGGCTAACGGTATAAGCCAAGTAGGCCCAGTTCAGATAAAATTAAGCCCAGCCCCTTAATTTGATATTGATTAAGAAGATTCCAAAAAGGTGTAATATGCTGGGCAAAAGCTCGACATAGCTCCCCATATCTTTAGGCCTAACCTGAAAATAAATTAGAAATTGGGCTTGTTGTTGAAGCCTGTCGGACTCTCTTTTTTTTTTTTTTTGGTCGCAAAGGAAAGGAAGAATCCTTTGACTAGTATACGTATACAGTATACTCAATGCATTTTCAGTTTGGATACGCAAACTGTTCTTTAGGGCCATCAAACTTCAGTTTGAATAACGGGTCCACAGAACGAATACGAATCAAATCGTGAATCTGTTTCAAATTAAACCCGTTAATCAATTCTTGATTTTACTACAACATGTGTCTTGGGATTGTAACTGTGGCAGGAGGATAAGACATATTATATATAACATCCTAAATTAAACAAATAAATGTTATTAAGAAATGAATTAATCATATATTATATATAAATATATTTTCTAATTATGTACACTAATTTGATTGATTTTTGTTATTAATATTGAGAAAATAAGGATTAAAAACATATAATTAAGAGTCAAAAGACTTAATAATTAATTTTCATTAATCGTGTTGAGTCAACGAGCACACCACACGGTCCGAAAGTAGTTGGTAGTTAAATCAGAGTTGATTAGTCGTTAAGTGAAGTAACAAGCAACAACAATCAAAGGCGAGAGGAAAGGAAGGAAATCAAAGCATTACTAGGCATGTGCATTGTATATGTGCCCGAAACAATAAAGCTCACGTGACTTCCCCAGGCACGTGCTCTCACGTTCTTGTGAAAACTTAATTTAAACAAAACTGGGACCCACTCTAACAAAATCTTATACATCTAATCATGGTCATATGTTCAGCGGATGCATCTCAATTCTCAAGAAAGGGGAGAGGAAAGAAAAGCCACCGTATCTCGACGCCACGTGGAATTTGACCACCGCTTGTTATGGCTTTTGGCACGAGCGGAGCCACTCACATGGGTTTGCTGACACCTCTTCTCCCCACCCCCCACCCCCCACCCCCCACCATCTCCTCTCTATCACGTGCAAACTGGACCCCTCACATGCCCCTAGTAGTATTAATAATAATTAAGAAACAAAAATTGTATTATTAAATAATTATAGAATTATCGTATTAAAAAAAAAAAGACTGAAAAAAATGGAAACCTTCCCGTCAAGCAACCCCCCCCCCCCTCTCTTTTTTTTTCAGCCTTTTCTTTAAACGAAAGCGATAAAAAAAAATTTATTAAAATTTTAATTTATATAAATATAAATATAAATATATATTAGAATAATAAATGATAACAATAAATAAGAACAATAGTAAGTAGTAACACCTTATCCATTTCCTATACCCGTACATAGGGATTTGTATCTGGGCCCACTTGGGATCAGTCTACACCTGCCGATGTCCGCCACGTGGTCGGATTGCCGATATTTTAACATCATCATCTACTACAACATTCAGAGTCCAATACATGCACGCATAACTGGTTAAGTAGTTAACTACTACGGCGCAAACTGTCCTACGTGGCAAAACTGCAGTTGAAAAAAAAAAGAAAAAAGAAAAAAGAAAAAAGAAAAAAGAAAAAAGAAAAAAGAAAAAAGAAAAAAGAAAAAAGAAAAAAGAAAAAAGAAAAAAGAAAAAAGAAAAAAGAAAAAAGAAAAAAGAAAGTGAATAGTAAGAGAGGGAGACACGTTAGGAAGATCCTAACAGTTTTGAGCTGGAACTATCGTGCTAAGAGGTGAGGTTTCAATATAAGACATAGATTAATAATGTAAGGATGAGGTTAATCAATAAAAATAAAAATAAAAATAAAAATAATAAAAATATAAAAATAAGAAAAAAAATAATAATAATAATAAATAATAATAAATAATAATAATAATAAAATTTATTTATTTTTTAATTTTTTTTTAAAAAAGCGCTTAAAACGAGGAAAAATAATTAAAAAAAAAAGGGGCAGAGGAATCGGACAGTAAAAATGTAATGGAAACTGATGTACAAGTTCTTAGCGACAAATCTGGTAAGAGCTAGATCGGTTCGTAAGGTGTTGAAAATTAAATGTACAAATTTACATTGTTTAATCAATTAGTTGCGTACTCTTCCCACTTTTACCCTCCTCGCATACATTCTATCTTGTGGGTAAAAGAAGTAATTTATTTTTTAACTGTTTTGATCGCTTCTCAAGGGGGCAGCATGGTGTTGAAAATTTGAACTCATACTGTCTGATTCTCAAGAAATATAAATAAATAAATAAATAAACTAAAATAATTAATTAATTATTATTTTACACAATTACATATTTGAAACACTTTTGGTGATTTTTATTTAATTTTTCACCTCAGTCAAGGGCAATAAAGTAACTTAACACTATTCTCTCTCTTCTCACAAAATTTCTTTCCTTCAACGTAATTAAAATACATCTTTAAAGTTTTAACTTTATTTTATTTTATTTTATTTTATTTATCCTCGTCAAAATCCTCCGTTTTAGCTGTCCGAGTCCGACTATCCAGACTTCAAATAAACTCAATTGTTTCTCTCTCTCTCTCTCTCTCTCTCTCTCTCTCTCTCTCTCTGTATCAGTTCACAAAAACCATAACTTTCTCACACTTCTCTCTTTTAACGTCTTTCGCCATTTGGCCCACCCTCCACATTTCTTTTCATTACCAGAACGAACAAAACTTAAGAAACAAACAAAAGACAAAATCAAAGTTGTTGTAGTAAGAATAGGAATGGAAGCGCCTGATTATTTCCAGAGCAGCTACTGTGCGTCGCAATTTGTGATCGAATTGCAGCCGCATTCTAATTCTGACACCAAGGCGGCAGCAACGACAGGTGGCAGCGGTGGGGACCACTTCATCGTGGAGGAGCTGCTTGATTTTTCCAACGATGATGCTGTCATCAATACGGACGGGATGTTCGATAATATTACGGGAAATTCCACGGATTCATCGTCTGTTACCGTCGTTGATACGGCGTGCAATTCCTCGTCGGTTTCCGGTTGTGATCCTCTGGGGTTTTCGGGGGATATCGGTTGCCGGAATTTTCCGGACGGTCAATTCTCTGGCGACCTCTGCGTCCCGGTATGTAACTAATTTCATTATCTAGTTGAATTCTTGCACAATTGAAGAAAATGTGTGTATATATATTATAAATATCATTAAAAATATATATATATATTTGGCAGTGTGAGGATTTAGCTGAACTAGAATGGCTTTCGAATTTCGTGGAAGAATCATTCTCGAGCGACGACTTGCAAAAGCTGCAGCTGATATCGGGAATGAAAGCTCAGCCCGCCGACGAAGCATCTGAAACACGAGAATTCCAGCCCGAGCCAAACCAAGACAATACTACTACTATCCCGACTTTCCACCCGGCCGACATGTCGGTCCCGGCAAAGGCCCGAAGCAAACGCTCCCGTGCGACCCCATGCAACTGGACGTCCCGACTCCTCGTACTGTCTCCAACAACCTCCTCGTCCGAAACTGATGTTGCCATCCCGGCCCCACTCAATTGCTCCAAGAAAGTGATCAAGACCTCCGCTCCGAAGAAGAAGGAAGTTGTCACGGACAGCATGTTGTCCGGGAGTAGTAGTGCAGGGGACGGGCGTAAATGTTTGCATTGCGCGACGGACAAAACACCTCAGTGGCGGACTGGGCCGATGGGGCCAAAGACACTATGTAATGCTTGTGGGGTCCGGTACAAGTCCGGTCGGCTTGTGCCCGAGTATCGGCCCGCAGCAAGCCCAACATTTGTTCTAAAAATGCACTCCAACTCGCACCGTAAGGTGTTGGAGCTACGACGGCAAAAGGATATGATTCGGTCCCATCCGCATCAGCAGCAACAACATCAACAACATCAACATCATCACCAACAATTCCTTAACCATCATCAAAACATGAGGTTTGAAGTATCCAACACTGACGATTACTTGATTCATCAACACGTGGGGCCCACTTTGGGGAAGTCGTTGATCTAACGGATCATCCCGGTAGGCGTAGGGAAACTTTTCTCGAGGAGCTAGCATAGCAAGCAGGCTCATGGAAGGTTTTAGCAGCGGCAAAGTTCAATGGGGTTTAAATTCTTAGATAATTTTGTTAGTCTTTCTAATTTATATATTCTCATATTAGTGATCAATTTTTGGACCTCAAAACTCTTTTCTGGGAATATCTAATTAGAGTGTTTAATTTTTGTGTCCCAAACTAAGTAGAATTTGGTTAAGCTTCCAAGTTTGAAACCAATCCACATCTTCTGTAAGGGATTATATTTTATTTTTTCTTCTTTCCCTAATTCATATATCACTAATTCATCATGTCCATATTCACCTCAATAAAATGGAATTAATGTAGCTAGAGCTATCAAATTTCAATCTCAATTACCTGACATTTTCTAGGGAGACTTATTCTTACATCAACCTATATTATTAATATAACCCCTTCTTCTTTACTGAATAATAAAATACCTTATGAAGTATTGCATAACAAACCTCATAACTTAGATCACTTGGATGTTTATGCTATGGAACAAATTTGGTGAATTAAGGATAAATTTAGTCCTAGATCTTCTCATAGTACATTCCTAAGATATTCACAAACATAAAAAGGATACATGACTGCTTAACATTTCAACTTATCAATTCTTTGTCATTAGAGATGTTAATTTTATTGAAGACCAATTTCCTTTTTCCAAAGTTTTCGATCGATCTATAGATATTTTCAACCATTCTATGTTTCCATTAAATGATAATTCATTGTTCCAATCAACTCTATTCAATGTCAATGATGATAATACATAACCTCATATTTTAGTTCTAGATAGAAAATCTCATTCAGACCGAAAATATTGATACATTAATATTGTTATTCATACTACTATATAATATGTTAATCTTTAAAATTCAATAGCATCAGATGTTACTACTACCAGATCAGGAAGGACAATAAAATCTCAAACTTGGAGGGATGACTATTGGTGTTCTGCTGCAATCTCAATCCCTCATTCTAGCACACTTGAATCAAATAATACAAGGTACCTTATCTCTGACTTCATGTCTTATTCACATATATCATCTACTCATCATTATTTCTTAGCAAACATATCCATAATCAAAGAGCCTAGTACATATAAAGAAGTAGGTTTAGATGAAAATGGAAAGAAGCCATGAACTTAGAATTAGTTGCATTAAATAAAAATAATACATGAGATATAGTTAATTTGCCTCCTATTAAGATTGTCATAAGTTGCAAGTGGGTTTATAAAATTAAACTCAAAGCCGATGGAATGATTGAGAGGTAGCACGAATAGTCAATGGCTACACACGGAAGGGGGGGAGGTGGGGACTACGCTGAAACATTCTTACCAACCACACAGATGGTCACAATGAGATCTACCTTAGCTCAAAATCAGTGGCAACTCTTTCAAATGGACGTGTACAATGCGTTTTTGCAAGGAGATCTCTATGAAGAAGTATGTATGAAGCTGCCTGAAGGTCTTACGGGTTAGGGCAAAAACAAGGTTTGCAAATTAAAGAGGTCGCTCTATGGGTTAAAACAAGCGTCAAGACAATGGAATGAGAAATTCACCACAACAATGCTTGATGCTGGATTCAAACAATCAAAGTCAGACTATTGTCTCTTCATGCAACATGAAGGTGGAAAATTAACAAATTTGTTACTCTCTGTAGATGACATTATCATCATGGGAAACAATGAAGAGAAGATAAAAGAGCTCAAGACCTTCCTCAACAACAGATTTCACATAAAAGATTTGGGAATGTTGAAGTATTTCCTTGGAATTGAAATAACAAGATCAAAAGGACTCTGTCTAAGCCAGAGAAAGTATGCTTTAGACTTATTGGAAGAAAGTAGAATCAGGAAACCCAGCAATAACACCTATCAAGCAAAATGTCGAAATCACATCTCTCACTTATGATGAATACACTGAACAAAACAAGAATGACACTTTACTTCCAGATCTCACTATTTATCAAATGCTTGTTGGAAAGCTAATCTACCTAACGATGACAAGGCCGGATATTACCTATGCAGTGAATCTCCTAAGTCAACATATGCACAGTCCAAAATACTCTCATTTGGAAGCTGCATATAGAGTTCTCAGATATCTAAAGACAGCCCCAGGTCTAGGCATCTTAATGTCTGCAAATAAGAACATGAATCTAAATGCATACACATACTCAGATTGGGCATCATGCCCCATTACAAGAAAATCTCATACTGGCTTTTGGATAATGCTAGGAGACTCTTTGATATCATGGAAATCAAAGAAATAATCCACTATCTCCAGATCATCATCAGAATCGGAATATAGAGTAATGGCTTCAAAATGTGAAGTTATATAGATCACCAGCCTTTTCAAAGACATGAGGATTGAGATTCCTCAACCAATCACTATGCATTGTGACAACAAGGCTACCATCCACATATCTACAAATCCTATGATCTACGAGAGAATAAAACACATCGAAATAGACTACCACCTCATCAGAGATAAAATCCAAGAACGCATCATCAAGACAGTTCAAATTAACACAACAGAACAACCTACAGACATATTCACCAAGGCATTTGGAAGTACAACATAATTACCTATTATCCAAGCTTCATGTTTTAAACCTTTTTAAGAATAAGCTTGAGAGGGGATGTTGAACATAACTGCTTATTAATATAGTTAGTGTAACTGTTAGTTAGTTATTATCAGTATCATTTTAGTTCAATTAGCCTTAATAAAGTTTATTCTAACTATAGTTCACTGAGCTGGAACTATTGTATTGAAAAGCATGTACTCTCGGCTGAATCATTTTTAATGCAAAGTATAATTTACGTTCAATTACTCTAATTTTATCAAATGTTGAAAGCTAAACGGAAGATTAATCGAGTGTTAATAATTAAGATATTCTAAATTAGTCTCAATACTTCGGAAAATGAAAAAAAATAATAAATGAGGCAATGCGGATGAAATTGTTTGTCAAATGGATAAAGCTGAAAATTCTAGGTGAGAACTGAGAAGTGTCTTGGTCTCAATCACTGTAATCCAAAAAGAAAATGATACCTAAGAAAACTTCGTTGAAGATCTGGTAAAATAATGTGAAAAAGTAATGAGTTGATCCGATACGGCGGACGGACGGAAGATACATAGTTTATCGGGTATCAGGTTGCCCTAAGAATTTCTCATAACCACAAAGGATGAAAGAACAAAGCAAATAGCATATGAAATGAAACTTTATTTCACGACGATGTAATAATACATGTTTTGCTTAGAAGAAAATGAATACGGGACAGAAAAAAAAATGTCTTGGGAAAACAAAAAAAAGAAAGGGCATCTTCGAGAAAGAGAAGTGCAGCTCCGATCCAGCAAGACCTTCTATTTTTGATCATGTATCGAGGCACACTGAGACCCAGTTCTGATAAGATTGAGATAGAGAGCAAATGTGTTAGCATATTAACCTGCAACGGAAAATCAGCAATAGCAACATATTCTAATGTACGTGAACAATGCCTTTTCCCATTGCGAGTGTTTTCGAGGAATGCGTTCCCCAATTACAAATTAGTATCCACTTTACAGAGGCTTAACAATATTATAAGTAGAAAGAGAAATGATTTACTCCTTCTAAGTTATTCGAGTGTGAACCAATTATCGAGACTAAAATTTCTAGTAGAGATATATTTCTTTGTGGGATAGTTTCACATTATCAAAAGGATAACTTGTTGTGCCTAAGGACATTGAAATACTACACCAAAACATGAAATTAACACTCAAATCAACACTATAATTTACACGAAAAATCCCCTGAATCAGAAATGTTCCACCTCCAAAGCACTACTTCACGGGCCTAGAATAGCATACCCTGAATCCCGACAGTAAATCAATCTCGAACACTTTCATAATATTGTGAACTAATTTTGTTTGTTTGCTTAAGTTATGCAACTTCTATAATGCTACTAAAAAATAATTCCAGAACCAGAGTTATGCACAAACAACTACAGGGTCCACATTCTGGAGCAATTCTAGGTATTTTTAACAAAATGAAGCTAGATAAAGATTCCTAAACCATCAAATAGGCACTAAAACCCTAATACTAAGAGTATCTCCATGTTTCAAGTTGATATCTGAGGGTTCGAATTAATAACTATTTCAATGAATCTTCAACAATAATAATCAGATTGTAAAGAAAAATTGAAAATCCCTACGACTACAGAGTAAAAAAGATTCTTACAGATAACGAAATTTAAAACCATGGAGATATTATCAAACTCCTGGATTTGCACTGCAGATCATACCCTGAGACAAAGACCTCGAGCTCGTTGAATCTATGCCAAGACACGAGGTTAGCCGAGCTGAAGATACGGCAGAGTGAAGAGGAAGCAGAGATTGAAGAGAGCCTAGCCGAATGAACGAGCTGAGAAAAAAAAAATCCAGTGAATAGAAAATGAGTGACTGTACAAAAGAATCGCGAATTCGATTGTGAACGAGGTTGAAGAGAGTTTGCTTACCTCGAAATTCTGTGAGAAGAAGGTGTAGATTGAAGAAGTGGCGTCGAACTAGGCTTGATTGAAGGTCTGCTCATGGCTGACTTAAGAAGAGCTACTACACCTGGTTTCGAGAGAGATCGATAACGAGCGGCCATTTAAGAGGTGTAGTCTTTTACGGAGAGCAATCGGGTAGTCAATCGAAGAAGGGAGGGTTTTGGTAGGGTTTTTTCTCCGTCTTCTTCGTCGTCGTCATCGTCTTGTTCTTGTTCGTTATTTTGTTTTTGCAGCGTCGGTTTTGACAGGCCTAACTAAACAAGTGACCTCTATTTATTTTTCTTGACAGGCGTTATTTTTCTTCTTTATTTATTTTTTCTTTTGACTCCTTACTTTTTATATATTACACTCAAGTCCTCTAAATAATCATTTACTCTAACTTTTCCCTCTTTAACATCTTTTTATCATTTTTACTCCAAAGTTACCTAGAATATGAAAAATTAACTAAATAACAAGTAAAAGTCTAAACATTGATAAAATTAGGGAGGAAATTAATATACAAATAATACAAAATTAAACATTATCTAATAGAGATACACTGAAAAGAAAGATGATATGATGCACAACTAAAGATTTGAAAAAATAGTGTTGATATGATCAAATTTTAGATGATATATTGTCGGTGAAAAAAAAATAGAGTAAATTGAGATTTATAAATGAGAGAGGAACATGCACTTTTATTAAACCGAGATGAATATTTTGTCAAGCCTAATTCTTCATTAAAATACTATTTTTGGGACGATATTAATATTTAAATTATAATACCAAACAATTGGGGATGATATTTAAATATCATTTTTGATATTTTAATTACAAAAATCGATTTTAGTGGCGTTTAGTATTAAAATTGTGTCAAGATATCACTTTTAGTAATTTTTGTATTTCAATACTCAAATTTTGCAATTATAATTATAAAAAGCATTGTTCACGTTTTTCATTCAGATCCCCTTAACTTCCTCCTTTTACTTACTTGATTGCAATAACACCCTTCCCTCCCCTCACCCATTTTCACTTCTGCAACTTCCCCTCCTTCACTCATTTGCATGTCCCCTTTTACGACTACACCCTCCCCTTCTTCCTCCACTTTCATGTTTTCATTAAACTTTCCCTCCCCCCCCCCATTTGCACGTCTCCCCCATCTTCACGTCCACGACAACAACATGAAATATGAAAGAAGAAGATGAATATCAAACTCAAGAGGAAGGCTTAAGAACAAGAAGAAGAGCAGCAACGAACCTTTTTATTATGTCTGCTAGTTTGATTTACAAATAATGGAAAATGATGAAGAGCATGAAGAACTTTTTTCTAATTTTATTTTTGAAATTTCTCCCAAAGTGAACCAAACAAAATTGGCATTATAAAACCTAATTCATCCTAACTCATGTAAATCTCAGTAGAAATTTAATCTTATTGTAATTTTTGTTTTTGGGTTAATTAAGATTGTGTAATGCTTGTAACAAATACTAAATCATCATAATATAATGAGATCTATGCGATTTGCTAGAATTTAATGTGGATGTAGTATTGTTGATGCCAAGACTATTATTTTGGTAAGTATCGAATGACGTGAAAAAATTCTTAAAAGAAAATAATAAATTTAGTTGGGAAAAAAAATGAAATTAGCCGAGTTTCGATCCATTCTTGGATCAGTCAGCCAAGTAGCTAATTGGTCATAAGAACCGGCTGATTAACAACAAAATCCGATTGTGGATTAGATAACAATTAGGATCATGGGTAATAAGAAGATAACATGTGTAAATGTGTCTAGAGTTTCATATTATATCAAATGTATATAAACTAAAGAATACTGAGAGAATGTGGTAATCCATATATTATACTCAAACTCTCTACAAAATACTTCAAAGTTTTCTTAATTGACTGAAACGTAGGAGAAAGGTTGACTGATCATAATTCCGACCACTATTTATTTATATGTGCAAAAATATTGATCTTGGAACATGCTGTCAACTATATAGACCTTTAACTGGGATGGATTTTTACGTTAACAAGATTTATATATATATATATATTAAAAATATATTAAAATAGTAAATATGATTGTAAAATTTTAATTATTAATATTTTTTAATCAGGGATAATATTCCGGAAGTTTTGAAGAACTGGGCTGAGAGGAGTGATGGTGAACGTATTTTGGGATCTGGGCTTCCAGATTTCCATATTTCCGGCGCGATTCATAATAATAACATTATTATTGTTTTTTTACAGGGAATGGGAATTCCGGTTGGCAAGCTTTCTCTGTACACAGCACTTGGAGGAATCCGCCCTTCTGCAGTAATTAACCTTTTCTTTTTTTGGGTTTCTGGTCAGTGCTTGCTTGTAACACTTAATGTTGGTACGAACAATGAGAAGTTGCTCCAAGACGAGTATTACATTGGGCTGAAACAGAGAAGGCCACTGGGCAGGTAAGCCTATATAATAGTTCTCCTCTTGGGCTCTTTCCGGGCCCATCCCTGTCTCCCTCTGTCTCTCTCCCCCTCTCATTTATTTCTGACCACTAGAGAGTTGTGTTTTCATTTTAGGTGTAGACTGAGCTTCTTGATGAGTTCATGCTGGCGGTTAAGCAGAATTGTGGAGAGAATGTCTTAATTCAGTCTCAAGATTTTGCGATCGAACCACAATGCGTTCGAGTTGCTGGCTTGATACAGTTCAACACATCTTGTGTTTAATGATGATATCAGGGTACAGCATCTGTGGTTCTAGCA
The DNA here is from genome assembly GCA_027186245.1 of Coriaria nepalensis. NCBI lineage: Eukaryota > Viridiplantae > Streptophyta > Magnoliopsida > Cucurbitales > Coriariaceae > Coriaria > Coriaria nepalensis. The sequence continues at coordinate 3,390,552 of CP114500.1, read as the reverse complement.
GGGCTTATTGCCGCCCTGAAATTGCTCAGCGGAAAATTGGCCAATCACACTTCTTTATTCCTCGGTGCGGGAAAGGCAAGTCTAAAACACCATTACTCTATATATACATCATTACATATGCAGACATTTTGTGTTTCTTGACTTTTGTGTATACTTAGGCATGTGAAGGCTGGAACCGGTATAGCAGAGCTAAATAGCTCTAGAGATCTCAAGACAGGTATATGATAATGATAACACTGTCATCATAACAGCATACTTCTTCCATATCTATTTTCTATTTTCAATATTCTGTTAATAACTTTCTAGACTTACTAGTCTCTTTTCCTTTTGGATATAGAAAAAATCTCCCCTGGAAGAGTCTCGGAAGAAGATTGGCTCGTCTACTCAAAGGTGGTTGGTTACTTATGACTAAATCTTCGTTCTTTCCCGACTAGTCAGCTTGTTTCGGTTACAAAACCTGGTGTACCAAATAATGTTGTTTCTGAATGGATTGGTTGTTCAATCTGGTTTAATTCGCTTCAACTTGCTTCAACATTTCAAGAGGCAGTGAGCAAGCACGAACTGGTCAAGGGTCAAGGACCTCCTTGAGTGCTGTTAAGGCAATCAAGCCGACCGTGTTGATTGGAACATCTGGTGCGGGAAAGACTTTCACAATGTTGTTTATTCCTTCACCTATTTTTGTTTAAATCCTACTTCTCCTAAACTAACATTAGTGTTCATGACCAACATCCAGAAACCGCTTATCCTTGCACTCTCAGATCCAACATCACAAACTAATTCGCTTCAACTTGCTTCAACATTTCAAGAGGCAGTGAGGAAGCACGAACCGGTCAAGGGTCAAGGACCTCCTGAGTGCTGTTAAGGCAATCAAGCCGACCGTGTTGATTCGAACATCTGGTGCGGGAAAGACTTTCACAATGTTGTTTATTCCTTCACCTATTTTTGTTTAAATCCTACTTTTTCTCCTAAACTAACATTAGTGTTCATGACCAACATCCAGAAACCGCTTATCCTTGCACTCTCAGATCCAACATCACAATCTGAATGTACAGCTCTGAAGAAGCTTATACATGGACAAAGGTCAACCCGCCATAACTAATCTTTCTTTTTATCATTTCATGAATGTTTATCCAGAAAATTTCTTAGTACTTTTCTTACCTTTCAGTTTTACGGTCAAGCAATCTTTGCCACTGGAAGTCCATTTGATCCGGTGGAGTATGAGGGAAAAGTCTTTATATCGGGCAGGCCAACAATGCTTACATAGTCCCTGGTTTCGGTCTGGGTTTGATCATGTCTGGCACGATCCGTGTGCATGATGACATGCTGCTTGCAGCCTTTACATAGTAACGTTCATTACTTTAAGCCTTTACATCAGGGTATATTTTTGTTTGTTTCTGCTGGAACAGTTGAAGCTATAGCTGAACAAGCGACAGAGGATAATTATGACAAGGGCTTAATCTATCCTCCTTTCGCTAACATTAGGAAGATTTCTGCTCACATTGCTGGTAAAGTTGCTGCTAAGTCTTATGAACTCTGTTAGTTACCTCTCTCTCTCTCTCTAATAGTTATTTCCAACCCATTTTTCTCTTTCAAGAGATGTGTTCTCACTAATAATGACAAGTTGTATGTAATATTCTGGTTTCAGGTCTGGCTTCTCGTCTTCCTCAACCAAATGATCTCGTCAAGTATGCTGAAAGCTGCATGTACAGCCCACTCTACCGTACCTATCATTAATATACATACCATATCATTATTTGATCATCTCTAAATCTACAGTTTGTCCTAGGTTTTCCTTCCATTTTTTTTCCTTGCTGAGTTAGCTGATAATTGAGTCTGGTCAATAACCCTACAGTTAGCTAAAAAGACATACTATTGTATTAGAAGTTTGTAATTCAGTTTCTTTTGATGTTGCAATTCAAGATTTGTTTCGATTCTTTTGAAAAGTCGAGTTTGTAATAGAGTTGACATCATGTTTCGAGGAAACCATTTATGTGAATACTGAAAAGATTTGATGTGGCTTTTCAAAAGAAACTTTCTGCCGAGAGTTACGTGTAGAAAGATTAATCCACAAACTATACAGATTTTCTTAAGAGAGGGGGGAGGATTTACTTACAGGTGCAATCCGAACTCCTATAAGCTGTTGCAATTACAAATCAAACTCCGATTAAGAAGTTTCAAGGTTTTCAACAGATGCCATCAGCAACCTGGGAACTTCGAATTCCCCAGAACGATCTGGGTTTCAGATTCTTGTTTTTGGCTGTGAAACGCCACCCGAGTTGGGTTTCACAAGAAGCGCAAACTGTGATAGTCCATGCATACCTGCAAATGAAGAAATATAATTAAAAAGGCCAAGAAAAAACATTGAAAAGAAAAAAAAAACATGAATTTTGTGAGATGTACAAAATAGGTCTAGAAATAGAAGTAAAGTCTGATCTTACCCAGGAAACCAGCTATACTCAGTTTGTGCTCGCCCTCTAAGTGCTAATCCATTTGCCTTGAGAAGAGTCATTACCTCATGCACATACCCATGTGGGTTTACATAAGCACCAAGGGGACCTCCACTAGACATCATCAACATATCACTCCGCCTAGCTATAAGGGCCTGTTGAGGGAAAAAGGAATTAACACAATTTTAATAGTAACATTGCTTAGGCAGCAAGATTAAGCAAGTTGAAGAGTGGGAGAGAGACTGTATCACTACCTCACAGGTTTTACACTGGATGAGATCAAGACCCTTGAGTAATTCAATCTCCCTGCGCAATCTATATGGAATTCCATCAATCTCAAGGAGTTCTTGTCTTGTAGATTCAGAAACAGGTATTTTGCTGGCAATGTAAAATGATAAAAGGTCGGGATTTTTCACAAGACCATCCGTGCTTGCTGCCCCTACTATCTGTTTCCACATATCTGAGAAAAGATACGCATCAATGCCAGATACCAAAATAGAAACAAAATATAAGCAGAAATGAAAAAGGTGATTCTAATTACCTGATGCTTTTTGAGCAAGACAGTAGGAATCATACATATTGTAAACCCAATAAGGTAAGAAGCCTTTGGAAACCCAATGCATTTGATTGAATTTTCTAGTATTTGGACATCTTTTGGTCTCTCTCACATTCCTAGATGGCTTTGTTGATACGGGACTCTTGTCTATTTCCAAGCTATCCTTTTGGAATTCCTTCTCAGGGTCTGAATGTGTTGAACCCAAGGAATCATTGTCATTTAGATGAGAGTTCCTCCATTGGTATTCTGACTCGAAGTAAAACATCGAGTCATCACTGCTTGTAGATTCATTAGTAATCTCGGAAACATTACATGAACCCACTGCAGCTTGGTGGATTTTCCACTCTGTAAGTGAAAGAGCACTTTCAAAGCTTTCTTCTGAATTTTCCTCAGAATCATTCTCCTGGTCCCTGCATCCATGTGATTTAGAACAAGTGGCACTTGAAGCCATTGTTTGAGAAGGCTTATGGCTCTGGGCATAACTGAATGGTGCCAGTTTTCCAATTGCATCTCGTGGGGTCCTTAATGGCAAATCTTCCTGGATAATTTGGATCTCTCCACATGGCTAAGAGAATAAGTTTCACAAAAAATCAGCTTTTCATCACATATATCAGAAACAAAATTCAAAAATATTCTAAGCATAGTTTTCATTCTGACCGTTCCTTCCACATCAATCCAACGACGCTTTAAACGAAATCTCTGTTTGCCTCTTGTAACCACGTTTAGTGAACCATCCTCCAATCGTCGGTACTGTCGAATCTGAAACAAGTTTGATAATCCTTTGTGATTTAAAAATGGCAGGAAAATCAGAAACAAAATAACTAAGCTGTGATTAACAATTGTAATGCATGAGGAATCTCTTTTCAGTACGTAAAATTTTTTGAAGGATGAAGATATTATAACCCTACATTCCAATAATCAGATTGGGATATTGAATTAGTATAGAAAGGGAAACTGCTACTGATTTCTGTGGCAAACAATTTAGGTCCTGCGTCAAAGTTGCAGAAACAATACCTCTGCAGTTGTCCCAATATTTGCAAAGCGTAGTCTTCCATCATTAGAATCCACGTGGACATGAACCTGGACAGGTTTTCAAATCACATTGGGAGAAGATATAGAAAATAAGATCTACCAGAAACAAGACAGAGAAACAGATAAGCTATCAGATGTCACCTACCACGCCTACAGTATAAGGAGCATTAACTTGGGTCAGTGCACTTTCAACAGCAGCTATGAAATTAGGTTGGATAACTCTCAGAGGAAGAGTGGCCTCAGGGAAAAGGACAACCCCTGACAAACATCACAAAACAAAGATATACTATGCACAACACTAAAAGAGGAAGACAAATAGAAAGTGATGCTACATGTTATAGAGTCGAGGTAAAAAACATGGCCAGTTTTTTAAATGAAGCTTGTATGGACCATTCTCACATCTGATCAAGGGTTTGAAACTTGAAACACTATGTTCCAACATCACTATCAGGTCACTTTTGAAAACCTTTTACTAAGATCAATCTAGCAGCAAACAGAATACACTCAGTTCTCACTTCTCACTGCAAACTAGCAACTCATTTCCAATAATTCTTATATTTTCCAAAGTTCATCAATTGCTGCACCTAAACCATAACAAGTGGAAAGCCTACAGCATGAATGAACAAATTACTACCTTCAAGATAGAACAGAGGAAGATTCAAGATAGCACCACCATCTAAGAAGGCTATTCTGTGATGAGTGTCTTCAACCTCTGTTGCATCAATATGTCAGTAAATTATTGCACCTCAAATCCAATGGACAACTTACAATATTCTCAAAATAACTGTCCCAAGCAAATAAGCACTGAAACAATATGCTTACCACCGAGATAAGTATGTAATGAAGTCAATCCAGGGTTGAAAGTATAGTCACTGAAGGCGTCAGCACCACCATGACTACGACCCCTTCAAAGCATTATAAAGTAACAAGACCGAGTCAGTAACTAAAAAGAGAGAACTATCTAAACACCCCTGAAACTAAAACAGCTATATTACAAAAAAAAGACCAATATCAAAACCACTTTTAGTGAACATAAACACATAAGTGAAGTAACTAGGAACAGAAGACAAATGCACCAGCCTCATATAAACCTCAGATAGCCGTAGTATGATTTTCTGGCCGGTTGAATAGTACATAAATTTACGAGAAACAGCAAATACTTAGCAGTAACTTATGTCTGCTTCCATACTTCTCACGCAACCAAGGAAGGATACTTAATACTAGAAATATTAATACTCACTCCCATCTTAAATCTACTGGTCTCTACTGTATTTCTATTCCACAAATTTCTGTACAGCCGAATAGCGAGTACAGAAATCAAAACCGGACATGACCTTTTGATCCAAAAAATCCTAGTAGACCTTTGCTTTCTCAGCAGCAAAATGCAGGTTTACGAGTTTTACAGAACAATCAAAAAGTGATACTCTAGAAACCGCAACGTATTCATTTCGTTCTTCAATTTCACATCAAACCAAACAGCAGCAGTCAGTGATCTATATTCACAAACAGTCACACCTGGATCAAATCTCACACTGAAAGAACAAAAATGTTCAATAACTGATGGAAGTTTCTTGCTGTAAACATGAGCAAAATCCTAGGTCAGAACTGAAGGTGAAGGAGTAAACGAAGACGACGACGAGCACTAAGAAAAATGATGAGGAGAGAGAAAGATGATGATTACATGACATCATGGTCATCGTCCGACGAATCGTGGAGGTCATCAACCTCCTCAACCTGCAATTCCTCCAGATCGAGCTCTAGAATCTGCTCGATCTGGAGCCTCTCTCTCTCAATTAGCCTTTCGTTGTCCATTTCTTAGGGTTCCTTTTCTTCCTGTAACTAGAATATGAAAGCGTTCTGAGTAGTACTCGCCACTAGTAACTATACTAACAGCTTCTTCCGTCCCCAAAATATATATATTCCATTAATTAAATATAAATTAAATTTCTTATTCTTTTCAAAAATAAAGTAACGATTTCCTTTTTATATATTTTAAAAAAATTTATCTGATTATTTTAAGACCGTGAGTTGGTAACAATCAGTCAGTTTTTTTTTTTTTCCTGGGCCAAACAATCAATCAATGATTTAATATTTTTATAAATTTGAAATCTAGCTGAATTAATTTTAATATTCATTAAAGTATCTCGTATATAAAATATAATTTAATATATAATTTTTTTGAAAGTATAATTTATATTAAATTTAAAAAAAAAACATAAATAACACACTAAATTAAAATTTTCTCATTAATTATTTCAAAAATTATCCAAATTAATTTTTTTTTTCTATTTTTAAACTCAAAATTTCAATTTTATAATTTTAATCAATTTTATAATTTTAAATCAAAATTTTTCTCTACATCTATTTATTATTACTTTCATTAACTATCGCCACCACCATTGTTGATCCACGCCATCGCCTACCAGCCTCAACCACCATTGATGACGGGCGATGGCCACTGCCGACCCTCGTTGCCCTCGACAACTGTTGTCATCGACCTTGTGCCATTGACCATCATCACTGACCCAGTCGACAGCAACAGTGGTGGTTGTGGTCCACGGTAGTGATGGTAGGTGACAACAAGGTGGCAATAATAATTGGTAGTAATGGGACCGACGACAGTTATAGTTGGAGGCAACAATAGTTTGTGGTAGCAGCAACGGTCTGCATGGGTGATCAGCGGTCGGTTTGTGGAAGTGATTGTAAATGAATGTGAATAAAAAATTTTGATTTAAAATAATCAAATGAATTAAAATAAAAAAATCAAAAATTTTAATTTGAAAATATAAAAAGTAATTGAGGTCAATTTTTGAAATAATTAAATTAAATTAAAATTTTAAGTGTTATTTATAATTTTTAACAATTTTTAGATATAAATTATATTTTTTAAAAATTAATTCTAAATTATATTTTAAATTTAATTTTGAATGCCCATAATCCTTTAAATTAATTCGAGATTAGTGTATAATAAATCCAACTGATGCAAATCAAATCAAGATTTCTGATCAGCGCTCGACTAAATCATAGTCATCACATCCAACGGTGGAAATTTGGTACTACCGTGGCGGTGTGCATCCTCATCATCAAAACCTAAAAAATCCATTTACAGTGAACCCTTTCGTTACAGCTTTCCGCCAAAAAAAAATAATAAAAAATAAAAGGCCTACTCTTTTGGTGAAGAAAAGCGAAAGCGAAGGAGGAGATGAGTCGCTCAGTGTTCTCTCACTTCTTTGCTCTATCATCATCATCGCCTCGTTTTGCTCCTTCACAGTACTTAAGCTCGCTCTCTCCATCTGCATTACATCTTCCTCCTCATTCTCAACTTATTGTTAAGCTTTGGAATTTTGGCGTGGTTTTCTGGCAGGTCGAGCTGTGGGTTTGGAAGGAAATATTCGAGGAGAGCTGCTTCGTTTCAGCATTCTCGCCTTCAGATTACTCTAGGAGGTTATGGATTCCGATGCTGTTGCATTGTCTCCGTCTCTCAAGCAGCTGCGACCGAAAGCCCTCCGAGATGCGTCAGGTAAATTCTACCTACTGTGTGATTGTTTTTACAGTACATGATATTTGAATTTCGGTTTTGATTGTAGAGTATTTCGTTAATGTTGGGTAATCCGTGTTAACCATGTTAGAATGTTAAGCGTAGTGTTCGCAGCTATAGAGTACTGCTTTCCGAAGTGATTGTGCCGCTAGTGGTCTATGTGTTTGGCTTTATAGTTATTTAGTGATTCAATTTTAATGGAAACCAACTCAGTAATGCTGCTGCAATAATGAGGCAAGTTAGAGTTATTCAAGAGGCATTAAATTGATTTAAAAAACAGTCAGACATTGAAATCCAGACAATGCTTAGAGAAGCACAAATTAAGTCAATGTACTGCCGTTTATATCTGCTTTAGCAGTAAGTTGAGGGATGCTAGATACTTCTAGTACTTGGATAACTAGCTATTGATGCTTCCTTCCATTTCTACGTAAGACATTTTCATGTGTTTTGCATAGACGAAAGAATTCAGATGCTTTAATAAAAGGTGCAGTTATTTTACAGGAAAAGAATAGTATCCGGTGTTCAACCAACAGGATCCATTCACCTTGGGAACTATCTTGGTGCCATAAAGAACTGGATTTCTCTCCAGGTTGTATTGATTATCCTCTTTTTGTTTGGTAATGACACATTGATAATTGAGTTTGAACGTAACAGTTCATTAAACAATGTCAAGTTTTGATGATCATGTTGTCATTTGAATTATGCAGAATACATATGACACTCTCTTCTTCATTGTGGACCTCCATGCGGTATGATATTACTCTGTCATTTGTAAATGGTGATGTTTGTTCTTTAGTTTGCTTTTTGAGCATAAACGTTTTAACAAAACTATATTCACCAAACTTGTTTGCATCTGTAGCAAACAAAGACAAAACTGTAATGGATTTTGAATTCATCTTCCAGATTACATTACCATATGATGCACAGCAACTATCTACTGCAACAAGAGATACGGCAGCTATTTATTTAGCATGTGGCATTGACACCTCCAAGGTTTTCTACAATACTCTCTTTTTTCACCCTTTCTTTTGTATTTTTCATTTTCCTTTTTCAATGTGTAATTTATAAATTTTGTAATGTTTAAACTTCAAAAAGTCTTTTGTTGTTAGAAATATAAGTACTTTCCTCACCAAGACTTGTGTTATGCAGGCTTCAGTCTTTGTGCAGTCTCATGTTTGTGCCCATGCAGAACTGATGTGGCTACTAAGTTCTGCCACCCCAATTGGTTGGCTGAACAGAATGATTCAGTTTAAAGAAAAATCTAGGCGGTGCGTTTATAGTTGTATGCAGCCTGTTAGGTTATCGATTCTCCTAAAAGTTCGAACTGGTGGGAAACGGGCCAAATTATGTTATCTATCATCGAGACTCTTAAGACTCCCCCTCACGGGCAAGCCCATAACAATGTGGGTCTTGCATGTGCAAACAAATGGCAAACAAAGCCCAAGAAGCATATCATATACATAAATAACAAAGGGCGGAGCAATCGTGATTTGAACTCGAGACCTCGGCTCTGATACCATGTTAAGTTACCGATTCTTCTAAAGTTCGAACTAGTAGGAAACGGGCCAAACTATGTTATCTATCATCAAGACTCTTAACAAACCCTTTAAATTTTGTTTAATGGTTACTAAAGTATCAATTCTGAAAATTATTTTGGAATATTATGGACCTGATTATCACAAGTTAAGCGTTAAAGGCTTTGACATGTGATCCAAATTCAAGATTTTTTTTCATAATTAATTGTGAAGTTTAATGCTATTTTGCATATTTCATCATACAAAGGCCGTTTCCTCGTGCATTCCACTTTGAATCATACAAGGATTGGGATTCAAAGTAAAATTTTTTCTCATTTTGAATAAAGTGTATTTTCATAGTTTCACTTCCTCAAATTGTGCTTGGGTCTTAGTTGCACCTGATCACTCAACTTCAAATTTTGTGAATTCACAATGACAAAGAAAGTAGAGTTACAGATCACTTTGTTGTGACAAAGAGAAGCATTATGTTTTTAGATGTTTAAAGAACAAATGCCCTATTGAAAGTCTTTCCAGAATATTAGTAATTATGTTATAATTATGTACCATATTTAATTAGGTCCTATATTTAGATAATAGAGAGATTAGTGGACCAGAATTGTAATCCTAGGGATTTGCTTTTATTTCCTCTTAATTAGGAAGATTATTTTCCTCTTTTGTATCCTATAAGAGACGTATAAATATGTGTATATCAGTACAGAGAAATAACCTAGTTTTCATATCTTATTCTCTATGTTTTATGGTATCGGAGCATAGAATAAAATTATAGGTTTTGAATCTATTTTGTCTGTCCCCAAAATGTCCAAAGTCACGTATGTGACTAATCAGCCTCCTAAGCCATCTCAGCCCAAACTTCAACCTGTTTGGAATCCATCTAAAAATTCACCCATTCAAATCATTGCAATTCAACTGAATGGTGACAATTTCCTTTGATGGTCACAACTTGTTCGCATGTACATCAGGGGGAAAGGAAAGATCGACTATCTCATAGGAGATATAGAGAAGCTTGACATGAAGGATTCAACATATGCCATTTGGGATGCTAAAAACTCAATGGTGATGACATGGTTGGTCAATTCCATGGCCGAAGAGATACGTGCAAACTACCTCTGTTACTCTACAACCAAGGAATTATGGGACAACGTTTCACAGATGTATTCCGATCTAGGGAACCAGTCCCAAGTATATGAATTAACCCGAAGATTGGGGGAAATTTGCTAAGGTTTGAATGTTGAATATGATAAGGTTCGTGGTCGAATAGTTTGAAGAAATCCCCTGCCTTCAATTAGGGAAGTCTTTGCAGAGGTATGGAGAGAAGAAAGTCAGAGACATGTGATGTTGGGAAAGAAAGTTGCAGGGTCTATGGAAGGGACAGCTTTGGTCGTTCTTGAAGCTTAAGTTGGTTGTAGAACCTACCAAGACGAGTGTGTAGAAGACATAAATAATTTGCAATGTGACTACTGTGGAAAAACGCGTCATACTCGAGAGAATTGTTACAAGTTGCATGGAAGACCATCCAATGCTAGGACAAACAAACATGATGAACAGAACATACCTGCAGCAAATGAGGCTGAGTCATCTCTATTCGGCATAAAGTAGTTAGATCATCTACTTAAACTATTATAATCCTATTACTCGCATAATACTCCTACTAGTTCTATGGCACATACATGTAGAAATTCATTGGCAGTTTCTATTCTAGGAAGAACCGGCTGGTCCTTGGATCATAGATTCAGGGGCCTCTAATCACATGACAAGTTGTTCCCAACTGTTTGATTCATATTATTCATGTTCTAGTATCAAAAAAGTTAGGATAGTCGATGGTAGCTTTTCCACCCATGCAAGCAAAAGAGATAATAAAATTTCAGAAAAAGTCACCTTAAAATTAGTTTTACATGTCCCAAAACTTGCATGTAATTTTCTTTCTGTTAGCGAACTATCTAAAGACTCTGACTGTTCCTTTCTTTTCTCTTCTTTCACTTGTGTTTTTCAAGACCAGAACTTGGCTAAGATGATTGGAACTGCTAAAGGAATAAATGGGTTGTACTACTTCGATGAGACTGCTTTCGGGAATAAAAAAGCTCATGGATTAGGTAGTACCCGTTCAAACTGTCTCTGATCAAGTCATGTTATAGCATAAGAGATTAGGGCATCCTAGTTTTTCATATCTCAAGCATTTATTTCCTGAAGTGTTTAAAGGAATTAATTATTCAAATTTTCATTGTGAAGCCTGTCATTTGGCTAAAGACCATTGTGTTTCATTTCCAATAAAATCCTATTGTTTCAGGACCATTTTATCTGTTTCATAGTGATGTTTGAGATCCATCTGAAGTTAACACACTTTCTGGAAAAAAATGGTTTGTAATCTTTATTGATGATCACACAAGAGTATGTTGGGTTTATTTATTGGAAAAGAAGTATGAAGTTGAACAACGGTGTAAAGATCTCTTTCTTATGAATTAATTAGGCATTCTAAGAACAGATAATGGGACTGAATACTTTAGAAAATATTTAGGAACATTTCTTTTGAAAAAATGTATTATTCACAAATCAGTTTGATTTGTTTTCTGATTAGTTACTAGTTAGTTGCTGATTTTTAGAGATTCTAATAGATTATGTGTAGGCTTGGTTTCTGCTATTAGACTAGGGTTTCTGCTATTAGACTAGGGTTTCTCTTTTATATAAAGGAATCTAAGATGTAAATTTAAAGTGTGAATAAAATTTCTCTTACCTCTAAAATTCACATGGTATCAAAGCCTTATATTCTCTGAACTGTAGCTAATCAATCTCTCATGACAAAATATGGGATGGCTACAGAAAAATTGGGTTCTCCATCTGCTTCAAACCCAAAAAACACCTCAGATCACGAAATCAAGTCGGTGGCAACCATGAAAACTCGGAAAACAATTAGGTTATCATTACAGGGCACAAACTGAATGAGAACAACTATGTTCAATGGTCTCATTCAATAATGATGTACATCTGTGGCAAGGAGAAGGATGAATATCTATTTAGTGAAGTAATGAAATCAGAGAAAGATGATCCTTGGTTTCGAGTATGGAAGGCTGAAAATAGCACAGTCATGTCATGGCTCATCAACTCCATGACTAATAAAGTTGGAGAAAACTTTCTATTATATGAAGTAGCAAAGGAGATCTAGGAGGTAGTTAAGGAGACCTACTCCGATAATGAGAACATCTCAGAACAATTCGAGATAGAGAGCAACCTACATGACTTAAGGCAAAGAGACTTGACCGTAACTTCAATACTACAATGCCCTTACCCGCTACTGGCAGCAACTTGACTTGTGCGAGATCCATCCATGGAAGTATGCAAGTATAGAGAAATAACTTAGTTTTCATATCTTATTCTCTATTTTTAATGCCCCTTTTCCTACCAAGCCTAACCCATTCCACACAATGTAGAATTTGAACTTGGATGCCATTAATATTTCATAGAAAAATATTTTTATGTGCTATGCATTAGTGTTTTTTTTTTTTTTTTTTTTGGTGTTTGTGATACTACTATAAGTCTTGCAATGCTTCAAAATTAATTTGTTTCTTTCATTTCTATTTTGTAGGGGGATGAAAATGTTGGGGTTGCTCTTTTGACTTATCCCGTCATGATGGCTTCTGATATTCTTTTGTATCAGGTGGTCTTCAAAATATGTATAGAAAGTAAAAGTTCCATATCTCTGTAAAAATTCCTTATGTGATTGTCAGAGCATTTGGTGGATCACAATATGTTCAGAATTTTATGTTATTGTTTCATTGATCCAAGTATTTTAGATTATTGTTGCTTTCTTTGATACATTATCCTAGAATAATTTCTTCAAAGTCTAGAGTTATGGCTCTTGGTGTATGTCTACTGTGCTCAGCTCTTGTTCTTTCTGCTAATGTTTTAAAATTTGCTTTGTCTGCCCATAAGTACAAGTGTTAGACCATTAAGTTTGCATATTTAAGTGATTTATATGTTTATGGTCCCAATGAGATTGAAATAAAGAATCCCTCTTGGTTAACTGGTTCCTAAAGAGCAGTGTCCTTTTCTTTATGACCCATAAATATTATTATTCTTACAAAAGGTTGAATGCCTCTACAGTCTGACTTTGTCCCAGTTGGTGAGGACCAGAAGCAGCATCTGGAGTTGACTCGTGAAATAGCTGAGCGTGTTAATTTCTTTTAGGGAGGGAGGAAATGGAAGAAGTTGGGAGGGTAAGAAGAAATTTAATTTCAACTGTTCATATAAAGATGTGGAGTGTTTCCCATAGTTATTATATCGCTCTTGTCAAGCTGCTTTCTACATTACAACTTAACTTGTATTTTTGTTGCAGGCGAGGTGGTAATGTTTTTAAGGCGGACATATTCACACCCTCTGCCTGACACTTGAAGTATCATCAAACAAGGTTTCCTTTCTGATCTGTATACTCATGTAGGTTCCTGAGCCCCTTTTACCGCCCACTGGAGCCCGAGTCATGTCTTTCACTGATGGTCTTTCTAAGGTCACTGTCTATATTGTTTCTTAAAATTAATTCATGTATCTAAAGTGCCTCGGTATTCATGTAACTGGATTCTTAAAATTGGGTTAGCCAGTTATTCAATAAATTTCAAAGAATGCCATACCTTCAGCTCTTATATTACACTGATCAATTATGATTAGGTCTCATTTATGATGTCACCAAGGGTGAAGGAAGAATTAATAGGTGTTAAGAAATGCTGTTATTTATTATTCTTCAAATTGGTTTTTTAATGGGAACATCTCTTAGTTCAATCTTACAGATGTCCAAGTCTGCGCCTTCCGATCAATCCAGAATCAATCTTCTTGATCCAAAAGATGCAAGTATTTTTATCCTTTCCTTTTCATGCCCCAACACCCCCCCCACAAAAAAAAAACCCTCTCCCAAAAATAATAATAATAACTGTACATAATATTTTGGTAGTTATAACATGTTCTTCAGTTTTTACACCTCTTCCAGTGGACCTGAATTTGTTTGTTTTCATTGTAGGTAATTGTAAACAAGATAAACCGTTGCAAAACTGATTCATTTCCAGGGTTAGTTGTTAAAGATTTTATGTCATCACATATTTTAGGTCAAGTTGCAAAACTTGACCTGATTCCCCACCAGATTTCTATTTCTTTATTTCCAAACATAACATCTCCATGTTCCATTTGTGTTTTTGTGATTTTTACAGATTGGAATTTGACAATTCTGAATGTCTCTTTCAATTTGTCAACTCATTTCTGGCAAAATAAAAGAGGTGAGATGCTCACCTGCCCTTACTATCACAATAGGAAGGGGACAGGAAAATTCATCTGATTAAACATCCCAATGACAGCATATTTAAAAAAATCTGTGTTATTGAGCCAACATGAGGACTCATTAACGGGAGGTTTCACTGGGGATCTACCATTAGAAATCTCGTGTATATAGGAGTCATAGATGGTTAAGAGTGTCATGCTGATTGGGTTTTCATGAATTTGAAATTTCTATTCTATTATTTTAAATTCTGACAAATGATCTAGCAGCCATGGCTGTTGGCTCAGATATGGAGGAAACTTACCCTGGTCAATTGTTTCCCATTGCAGGATGTTGTTCTTGAATGCCAAAATATGAATTGGGGAACATTTAAAAACCTTTTAGCAGATGCATTGGTTGAGCATCTGGACCCCGTCCAGGTTTTTTTACTTCCAAATATGACGACCTTTAAGTTTCTGTAGTGCAGGAATGATTAATATTAGGATTAGTGACCGTGTCCTTATCACCCATTGTTTTCTATTTTTCAGGTTCGCTACAAGGAGTTAATGTCTGATCCAGCTTATTTGGATAGTGTGTTGTCTGAAGGTGCTACGAAGGCTGCAGATATTGCCGATGTTACTCTCAGTAATGTCTACCAGGCAATGGGATTCTTACGTAGATAAGCTATATGCAGAAGATTCATAAGAAAGACATGTAAGCCAGCAACCTTATAGGATTTTTCCGGACAATGATCTACAGCTTTTCAGACTATTGCTTCCAAACTGAGAAAAATAAAGATGGCCCACAAAATTCTTTGCTGCAATTGCCGCTTTAACTTTCCCAATTGACTCGTTTTTGTGCTCTCTTCCTAGCCATGCAACCGGGTCTTTTTATATATTCCTTTATTTATTTTTCCCTCTTTTTTCATTCATGTGGTGCTATTAGACCTAGTGTCTTCACTTCGACAATCTCTCTTTTCAGTCTCAAGTCATTGTAATGGGACTCCCCTACATCGAGATTCTGCTATTTAGTTGAATGCATGAATATGATAGTCTAGGATTGTCACATGTTTTTGCCATCGGTGGAATGGATGCATGAGGACACGTTTTGGTTGAAATTACTTCACGTTCAAGGGAAATTCATCTTCTAAATTTTGCTATCATCTTATTTTTTTACAGTTTTAACTATTTTTATAATTTATGGAAGTTAATTGCAGTTTGTGCCCTTTTTGCTTAAAGTGGGTGGGTTTGGACTTGGGAGAAACGATCAATATCTCTGCTGTATACAACTCTAGTGAGAAAAGCTAGTGGGGTCCCATGTAATGGGCCCTACCTCAACCCTCTCAATGGGATGCATATACCACAGGCATCAGATTTTTTTCCCGGTGGGGTAATGGGAGCATCTGACTGAGAAAATTACCGATCGTCTGTTGCAAGAGTTGTGGGTCTTACGTGGTTAGTAGTGGGATTTGAAAGGGTATCCAATTTCACTTTACTGAGTTTGAAAAAATAGAAATTTGTTCTCTTTTATTGTGGGTATATTTTTTAAAATTATAACGACCATTTTAATCAATCGGTCGGTTCTAATTTTAATATTAATTCCGGTATTAATGCTTTAATCAATATTTAAAGTTGATATCGATACTTAAGATTTCAAATTGAGACTCATGTTTGAGACAGGACCCATTAAAGAGTATGCACGTGAAATAAATAACGACCATTTTGGTCTGAAGGGGATTTGTGTAAGACCAGAACTCCAAGTTTGACTCTCCAAACTAGAAAGCTCTTCTCACTCTTTCTGTCTTACTTTCCCGGCAAAAATCCAAAATAATAAATAAATAAGGGAAAAGAAAACACCCAACTGCAAAGGGCGGCGAGAGCAACCACCAACAAATGTCCGAACAACAACCATCAGTGCCACTAATCCTCAAAATCTCACTCACTTTCCACTCCTTCCTCTTCCTCTTTCTCTTCCTCTTCCTCATCCCCTCACCACAAGCTGCACTTTCACAAATTTCAGTTGACGCAGACCAATCAATCCTACTCAACCTCAAACAACAGTGGAATGACCCACTTTCCCTCCAATCTTGGAACCCCTCCTCCTCCGCCTGTGACTGGACGGAAGTTACCTGCTCCAGTAACACCACCTTAGTCACTTGAATCACCCTCCGAGACAAAATCTTACTGGAAAAATCCCACCTTCAAAAACCTTACTTCCCTTGACATCTCTTTCAACTTCATTTTCGGAAACTTCACAAAAATCAGATACAACTTGTGATAGCAGATCAGCTATTGCTATCTCGAAAAATCATGTGTATTTTGGCAGCACTAAGCACATACTAGTGAAGTATCATGCAATTCGAGAAAGGATAAAAAATGGCAAGATCAAACTCATCCATTGCAGCTCGAAGAACAATTGGTTGATGTCTTCACCAAACCTCTCCCATGTCTTAAGTTTGAGCACTTCAGGAAGAGAATGGGAGTGATAAGCAATCCAGTCAAGGAGGAGTGTTCGAAGGTGACTGTACTGTCCTCACTATAGTAGTTAACTTTTCTGTTGGGGATATTCTGGGGTTTACCGCTCGGCAAAAAGCTTTCCCAGATCAGTGTGATCGTGTCTGAAAAAGAATTAAGTGTTTTGGTTTAGTGGATTCTTGGATGGAGCTTCACTTACAGACAGTGCTATATTTTCTGGTTCAAGAAAAGAGAATCCTCTAATGGAGTCCAATGTCTAGAAGCATCTCGCTCTGTTGGAATGAAGTTTGCCGTTTGTTTTTGTGCTTTGGGATTGTCTGATGGTTCCTAGTACGAAGTAAGTTGAAATTCCAGATTTTCTGGAATTTCAATAGTGTGATGTTCAGTGTTATTGTTGGATTGTAAGTGTCTCTGTTGTAAAGTTTCCATTTAATGCTTTACTGTTTATGTACTTCTAGTTCTTGTATTTAATCATTGGTTGATGAATGAAAGTTAAGATCGAATCATTTTTAAGCCACACACTTTCCTGTTTTGTTCCTCAACATTGTTCTTGATTTCTTAAGCTCTCATACATCCGAGCAACAAGGAATTCTATCAAAACCTACGTTCTTCATCCTCTACAATTCTCAATGTTCCAAACTGTTACCATAAAGTCAAAGACAAGAACAACCCAACCTACAAATATATTCCTTTCATTCTCACTTTCATCTCCGATATTCTCTCATTGTTATATTATGGGCCGATTTCCTCGTAAAAGATTATGAAAAGTAGAAGAGAAGAAATATTTCAAAACGGAAGCTTCATTCCATAGATTATACTTCACCGAAATGACCATACTGTCTAATCCGACGGAAATTTATCTTATCGAAACCGGTGGTTCGGGGAAAGTACATCGCATCAATCAAAATTTAGCCAGATACAATGTTGTTGCTGTGAAAAGAATCTTAAACGATCAAAAGTTAGACCATACGCTCGAGAACGAGTTCAAAGCTAAGACTCAAATTCTGGGGTTGATCAGACATTCAAACATAGTCAAGTTGTTGTATTGCATTTCAGGCGAGAATTATAAGGTTCTTGTCTATGAGTACATGGAGAATCAGAGCCTTGCTAAATGGCTTCATAGTAAGAAGAAAAGGGTAACATCATCTAATACTAACATGGATTTGGCAAACTGTCAAACAATTTTGTTGGATTGGCCGAGAAGGTTGCAGATTGCGATCGGGGTTAAGGCATCATGATTGTGTTCCGTTGATCATTCATAGAGATATCAAGTCGAGCAATATCTTATTGGATTCTGAATTCAATGCGAGGATAGCAGATTTCGGATTAGCAAAGATGATTGCTGAGCCTCCTACTATGCCGGGAATTGCCGGATCATTCGGTTCCATAGCCCCAGGTAACTCATTCACCTTTGTCGTATTAACTTATTTCATTATGCGAAACTAGTTATGTTGATAATATTTGAGTTATCTATACCGTAGCGTACGCATATACAACAAAGGTCACAAGAAGATAGATGTTTATAGCTTTGGAGTTGTGCTGTTGGGACTGGCAACCGGAAGAGAGCCTCACGGTGGGGATGAGAATACTAGCCTCGCGGGGTGGGCAAAGCAATTACGGATGCTCTGGATGAGGAGGTAAAGCAGGCATGATACTTGAAAGAAATGGGTGTTGTGTTTAAACTAGGGCTCACGTGTACAGGGGTAAAAGAGTTTGATGTGGGTCCGTTTCTTGGTGGGAGTGTCCTACAGACCTTTCTAGCCATAAGCCCAATAAGATAGTGTCTGAGAAAGATGAAGATTGCCTGAGCCTGAGCATCTAAATGTACAATAATAGATCGATTTTAGTGACCAGGTGAAGTAAAACATAGACATGATGTCAGTAACTATTATTTTGTCATGTTTTGAACTCTCACTGACTGTAATATTAAAAGAACAGCGCTTGAGAGAGAGATGGAGGGAAACCACAAGCATTTCACAGGAGAATTACTACAACTATACAAACGGAAATGTGTTTATCTCAGGGCAAGAAAGGCTCAAGACAGAACGTAATGAAGTTACAGGGCCTAAAAAGTGGAGCACCATCAACTCTTAGAAGAAGCTCTTCCTCGCATTCTTAAAGTTTTGAGAAGACTTCCATGAGACTCTTTGGCGCCAAATCCGCCCTCTTTCATATATTTTTTTTTTCGGTTTAGTGGATTTATCTGCTCTTTTCACGAACACCTAGAAAATCACAGTTAATGACCGGCAATAACTGTACACTTACCAAGGTGCTGGGTTCTCCCTTTTAATGGCTCGGCTCCATTTTAGATGATTTGCGTCCTCCAAAGGAGGGATTCAACTCCAAAAAGTGCTAGAAGCCGAGACAAGGAAGCATAAAGACAAATTATTTAACTATAAAAGAAAATAGAGGTTTTAAGTCACATGTTTCGTCACCTAGTTATGCAAAAGATTCTGACCTAGCTCCCTCATTCTGAAACTTCACAGCATCCAAGGGTCGTCTTTGGCTACAAAGAGTGTACAAGCAAAGGATATAAGAAAGGTGTTAGGTTCCAAACAACATATTAGAGCACAGGTTATACAGAAAGAGGTGCTTAAGCACAGTTTACTGGAAAAATAGCATGTGTAGTGGCGCAGGACCTGCTACCACATACGCACCAATCAGGAGATCCCCTGTGCCAAAATTTAGCATTATGAAATTCACAATTAAAAATCTAGCAAGAAATACCATGACAGAGGCAAAGGAAAATAGGATCTCTTTCAAATGGCTTTCAAATCATTCCACCCACCTCTAAAACAAGTATAAAGTACCTTCTTATATTTTGGTGGTATAGATTGATAAAGATAATCTGAAAACATGGGTTGATTAGATTCAAACCTCTAGTTCCGATGACAGGCCTTTTCGAAGAGGCTTTTCTGTATTATTACACCCATTTTCCACAAGCAAATCTGGACCTGCCGTCCTTACATCATCCTGCAAAGATCTCCCACTCTCACTTTCTACAGAACTCCAGTTTTCTGACGCCATCTGCTACAATTCCAAATCCAAAAGTCCTCAAACTAAGAAACTCACCTCACAATTGAGGTTCTCTGCACCAGAACCTGAATCAAATGCACTTTGAGCAGTTTCTGGACCCCTAATTCGACTGAATGGTTTGACCAACTCTTGGTCAGTACCCAAAGCACCCTCTGTCCATTTATTATCTATCTTGCTGGATAATGAAAAATCTTCAACTCTCCCCCCCATTCACACCCATCTGACACTGCTCCTCATATGAACCAAGCGACTCCTCCTTTCTTAAAGGGGATATCTCCATCCCTTCAGCCGAATTTACATCATACGTAGCTCCTGGAAGATCAATAACACTTCCAAAAGCTTGCTCTTCTGATGTGGAGGTATCAAGAGCTTGGCTTTCACCAGATGACCTCATCTCAGAAATACCAGTAGCATTCCTAGCTGTTGAAAACTGCAATGTATCCCCCTCATTTAATTGTAGACTAATTGAGGCTCGCTTCTCAGGTTTATCAGGCTTCATGCCTTCAGGATCATTTTTCCTCTTTATACATCTTTCAGACCAGCTATCAATCCCATCTTGAGACCCTTTTTTTGTCTGTTGGCTTACATGCCTAGATGATCGTTCTCGTTTGTACCCATCAGGGAAAACAAAAGCCGGCAGCTGCTTCCTACGAACATGAGATACATACATATCCATCCATTCATTCCAAAAAGAATATGTATTTATTTCTTGCCTGAACTCCTCAACTGTTCCCCTTATGTCAAATTGTTGGCCTTCTGGCCCTCTGAGTCCCTCTTTCCTCTGCAATCCCATGAAGAAAGCACAGTGCGAGCATGGCTTTGTAGGGTCCACGTATTCATTTGGATATGGATGGCACTGCAGCATCCCATTTGTGTCTCTTTCGATCTGCCAAGTAAGGGAAAAGTAAAATGCATCAAGCCATAAATAAAAGAGGCTGAAATTTGGATGACAAATTACTGTCACAAAGATTGATCATCATGATTTTCACAAAGATGTAGCTTTTCTAGCATCAAATGGGTCCCCTCACTCCAATACTTGTAAAAATGTCATGAAGACGTGGACTCACCTTTAAAGTAAGTTGTCTAAGTCGAGATTCTACCCATCCCCTCCAAGCCAGAAAGTCATTAGAATCTGCAGCAACTATATCCACCTGCAGATAATTTTTGTATGCCTCGAAGAAATTATAAGGCTCAAACAGAGAATTCCACTGGGCTTTGTTCAACTCAATCTCCTGTATGACACCAAACGTGGAAAAAGCATAAGCAATGAAAGGTAACAAAAGAAGAAAATGAAAATAATAATAAACAAGGACCGCTGATGGCCAAGGAGGAGGAGGAGCCATCAACAACATAATAATCTCACCTCACAGATTTTATTACCATGCTGGAATTGTTCTATCATAACACGGAGAGTACTTGCAGAGACGTTATAGCTAGAGTTCATGCAAGGGTAAGCTGGAGTTATTATAGGCATGAGATGAAATCGATCCCGAGGATTTTTTCGAGGATCCCATACAGGAAATCCTAATTCATCCTCTTCTATGGCACATAGCATAACAGGGTTTGGCCAGCGCCACTGGGTATATACTCTGAAGAATCGAGAAACCAACATACTTGGAATTGCATTGGGGTAAAGTTGGCACAGCCTAGCAACCAACAAGGCCCAATTTACGCCTCCAAGGAATCCAGTGACCTAGAGATGAGGGAAAGTGACGTGAAAATCACACCATAGAAGTAATTTGTGAAGAAAAATGCATTTTATATCGAATACCATTTGTTAAATAAATATGTTATTTCTTATTAATAAAATAAGAAATAACTAAATAAAAACTTAGAAACAGAATCTTACATTTGAATAAACACCTCGTCGCCTAGCCCAGAACTTTAAACATCTAAGTGTCATGCGGAAGTGCTATAGTTGTAAAGTAAAAGGAGAGTCAACTCAGTAAATAAATGAAAGAGGATAACAAAATATAGTACAAGTTATGTTTCACCTCAACATTTGGAACAAGTTTAAGAATTTGATCTGCAACCCTGCAGCCATTTAGACTTCGAACAGTTTGCTCATCAAGCCCATACAAAACGGTTCCATGTGAGATATCCAGGTCCTGTTGACAAGTGAATGTACAACAGGGCGGCAAGATATTATGATAAAGAGGAGGAAAATTATATAAATATCAAGAATCTTAACTATCATAAGAGTCATGACACCGCCGCATGAGAGGATACAGCATAAGCCAGAAACAGGATTATCATGAAGTAATTGAAACTAAACAATATGATATAAGCGCATGGTACAATCATTTATTTTTTTCAGTATACATACAAACTAAAACATAATAAATCTCGAGAATATCTTCATACTTACATCTGAAACAACCAAAACAGAAATACTTGCATAAAGAAGATCAACTGATATTCCCTGGAATTTGAATTTCATCACTGGGACGTGAGCATCAAAAACTGGTTGAAGTTCAGCAACTTCTTCCATTTCAGCCAAGATATTATGCAATATAATGAAAAAATCCTAGAGACATACAAGAGGTTCAGGTTAACCGAACATATATAGAGGGACATATAACATGATCCGCCAATTAATATGCCTCACCTCTCTATTCACATAAGATGGCCCCACACATAACGTGTCTATGTCTGCTTCAGGTCCATGTACCTGTCAACATGTCAATTTTGAAGCTCCAGCCTTTCATATCAAATAGTTAATCATTCCACCGAACAGATAAATCAAATACAGAAAGTGGTCCTCAAAGAGTGACTTTGTTTTTTCTTTAGAAGGAGAAAACCTTGACTGGCATCCTTACCCCCAAGCGATAAGACCCAAACGTAAAAATTAAAGCATTTGCATCCTCAACCATCTGATCTGTATAGCCTCTTTGGCGGGTTAATAGCTTGACCCAATCTTTTACAATCTACAAGAGAAGTCAAATCATTCAGAACCGCTGATTCATGACAGCCAAAAGTGCTTTAACATGAGTATGAACTAACCAAAATGCCACCTTTCAAGTAGCAAAGAAAATGTAAACATTAAGCATGCACATCAACAATGCGACTGACCGACGTGCAGGCAACTAGACACGTTAGAAACCAACACATAACAATGTATTGCAATCTTTGAACCTAATATAACATAAAGCATTCCATGGAAAGCTTCTTTTCGGTCAGGAACACACTTGATTTTTACTGGAGATTGGGAATATATGGACTTTCTATAGGACCCATGTAGACACGTATTGAATATTCAGCTTAAATAAATGGATCTACAAGGCTGCTTTTCATCTCCTGACGGATTGCTCAACTTTTACTATACTTATAGTTGGTAATCCATCATGTAACAAGACAATCAATTTACCTGACCAATGCGGCGAAGAACCTCTTCACGTTTGGCCGATTCTTCTCTACTCTCATAAAGCCCAGAATCAATCAAGAACTGCCAATAAGATTTAAATAATTCATATTAAGAATCCCAATCTCACTAGCAATTTCACATGACATTCCCTAAAATTTAAACCCTAAACACAAATGTCGAAAGAAAAAAAAAAAAGAAGAAGAAAAAAAAAACCTTCTCCAGTTCGATATTGCGTTGACGATCAGCATCAGACGGCCCAGCGAGAGAGATTGGTTTAGTAATACCATATTTGGGAACTGGAGAAGTACCGTTCTGAACCGAAGAACCCACCATTTTCAGCAAATATTGACCTCGTAAGAACGTGCAGATTTGAAAAGAAAAAAAAAAAAAAAAAAAAAGAAGGTCGAAAGAACGAGAACAGATCGGAACCCTAACACGTGGGGGAAGTAAAATATCGAGGTTGTGATCGAAGTGGTGATGGTGAGAAAAGAGATTGAAGAGAGAGACAGAGAGAGAGACAGAGAGAGCAATCAGAAAGATCGAGAAGAAGACAGAGAGGAAGAAGGGGAGGAAGGGGGTGGGAAAGCGTTACGGACGTGCAGAGAGATAGAGAAGAGAGAGAGAGCGAGAGAGAGTAGACGTGCAGAGAGACTGCAATACTAATTTTAATTAATTATATATAATTAATTAATATAAATGCAATTAGTTAAAAATGAAATATCTGGTGTGCGTGAGACTGATATACATACCAAGTTAGTGTCCCAGAGCTCTTTGTCTTGGTCCAAATCAATCTCAAAGTAAAGCCGCCCTCCTTTGACCACTACCTTCTGCCTTCTTGTTCTGTTCAGTTCTGCTCTGTTCATTTATTTATGTAGATACCTTTCAATCAAGAATTTATATTCAAGATTTAAGTGAAATAGTGATTTTTACTCTCTTTCATTATTTTTGAAAGCAAATCTAAACACCGGACCTATGGCGAAAAAAGAAAAAAGCACCGAACCCAGAAACGCTCATAAAGAAAACATGTAGTTTAACATTATTACAGAAAAACAAGTCAAAATTACACAACGGCAAACATAAGCCCAACCCTTTAAAACAAAAAACCTCTCATGATCCATGATCCATGATCCAGAAGAAGAAGAAGCAACTGAAGAAAGACAGTACCAATTTTCTCTTTGAAAGGCGGTAAAGAAAATCTTCGAGGTTACTTCCTTCATTCATGGATGGGTTCTTAACGCGTTCTGTAACTGGGCATTTTTTTCTTGCACATTCCAAGATGGTTTTTATCGGTAGTTATGAAATATGCGGCGATGGAAGCTGTTTCACCAATCATCATAGAAAAACAAAACCGATTAAACATTTCTTGTTTCCTTTTAACAGATTGATATTGATATTGATCACCAATAATGTACGTATGTTAGACATTTTGAGAGAATTATAGATTTTAGGGAGCAATTATGATAGATCAATAAAAATATATTTTAATGTTATTTTTATTCTTTTTTAGTTTAACTAATTTATTATTAAAAAAAAAAGGGTAAAGTAATTTTATATTAATTATTTTTTTAATAGAAGTTTTCTTCTATGTGTAAAAAAAGAATAAATCAATTAATTAAATTATGAGATATTTTATAAACTATTATTTTAGGAGTTAAATTTTTGTTTGTCTATATTTCAAGAAAAAATATCTCTTATTTTTTGGTTTTATTCACATATGAATAAATATTAGGATTTGCATCTCAAACAGGAATATTGCATCAATAGCATAACTTCCGTCTTGAAAGTTATTTGACTTTTTATACGATAGTCGTTATCTCTCTTTATATTTGTAATTCAATTGACAAATTGATTGATTATGTTTAGTTAACTACATATTGTGTCTTATCAATGATTTCTATAAAAGATGGTAAGATGATATCTTGAGCAATTACATACCCATGACCCTTTACATATACAGTTTCTTTTAAATTTATACGCATTATTTTTCAATACAATTTCTTTTAATTCATTAACCTTTTAAGTATTGATTCTTAAATACCTTCTATGGTAGAGTATTCATGATGTGGTTTTTTTTTTTTTTCCACAAGTGTGATGATACATGTTCATTCTATTCCTCCAATCAAAGTCTTTTGTATTGAAATGTCTATTTATATCAGCTTGACTTTTTATAAGTGGAAACAAAATAGAGCTTCCATAATAAAGATGCTTACTATCTACACTTGATTCAATACACTTACACTTTAGTGTCTGAGTATATACCCTTATTTTCTCTCGAAGCGTAGTAATATTATTTGATTAAATCACTGAATTATTTATTTCTCTTGAAATTTCTTCAATGTTTATTTTTACACACGTCATTTTTTAGGGGGCCTACAACCATTATGTGGCATAAGAGTTACATCCCGTATGAAATTAATAGTATATCGCTTCTACGAATAGCTCTTAATGCTACATTTCTTCTCCTCGTTGTATACCTTGATCCACTATTGCTCGAACATCATTTCCTGCTACAATTTGAGCATCAAAAGGTGTCTCTCTTCTTGTACCTTATGTAAAGTCACAACGCCCATTTTTTTTTTTGTTGCGGTTCTTATATATTATATTAATAATCAAAAGATGATCAAAATAAAAAAAATATATGCTTGACAGGGTTTCTTCCTATACCTATAAATATTAGTGGACTCATAAATGATACATTGGAAGAATCTTTTGGCTATTCCAATATAAATAGATTGATTTTTTCACTCTTATATCTTCAAAAAGGAAAAAAGATCTTTGAGAGTTGTTTCTTGGATTTGAAAGAGAGTACTTGAATTCTCCCAATAACTAAAAAGTGTATTATGCATAAAGCTAACTGTGGTTTGTGGTAGTAGAGGAACTAGATTAGAAAAAAAGGAAGATTCCAGTTATAAGATATCTAATGAAATTGTTGTTGGAATTGAGATTTCAAAGAGAAAAGTATCAAATATCTAGTGTTTCTTTTTGTATATTATATGGATTATCAGATCCGCAAGAACCATGATTGGGAATTGTTTGATCATCTTTCTCCAAGCAAGGCGAAACATAATTAACTTAAATTTGAGACAACTATTTGAAATTTTAGTGAAAGATTCGATTTGTTATCTCATATTTGTATTTTTGTGAAAAAATACCAATTAATATGAAGGGCTTCTTTAAACAACAAGCAGATTGGTCAACTATTCAATTAAATGATATTGAGTTTGTTTCTCATCTCTTCTCGAGAAATAAATGGGTTATTTCATTACAAAATTGTGCTCAATTTCATATCGAGAGAGAATTGGATTTGGTTAGACAATGTGTGGGTGGTAAATAATGATCGGTTTTTTAGCAAGATACGAAATATATTATCAAATATTCAATATAATTCCACAAAATCTAATTTCATTCAAGTAATGGATTGTAGCCAATTAAAAGGATCTTTTGATCAATCGAAAAATCATTTTTTTTCCATTAGTAATGAGGATTCTGAATATTATACATTGATCAATCAAAGATTCAACAACTAAAAGAAAAATCAAATTTTTTGGATCTTTCTTTTCTTTAAATGGAATGAACAGAGATAGAAATAGATTGATTCCCTAAAAATGTTTTTAGATACCCTAATGTCTCGACTATTCACGAAACACGAGAAGCAGATGAATAATCATTTGCTTCTGAAAGAAATAGAATAATTTCTTGGGAATCTTACAAAATCCATTCGTTCTTTTTTTTCTTACAGATGGTCAGAACTTCATATAGGTTTGAATGATATTAAGAGGTCCACTAGAGATAAGAAATTATTGAAGAAAGAACAAGATCTTTCTTTTATTCTTTCCATTGTTAATATATTCAAGATAATTATGTATTTATAAAATACCATCTCAATTCATCTTATTTCATTAGATCTGAGATGTGATATGGTTCTGAAGCTTTAACTGGATATGGACATTTCCAATAAGATTCCATTGTCAAATAAAAATCCTTTTTTGATTTATTTAATCTATTCCATGATTAGAATAGGAAGGGATATATATTATATCGCGATTTTGAATCAGAATAGAGATTTCAAGAAATTGCAAATCTATTCACCTTATCAATAATTGAGTTAGATCATGTGTATCATAAGGGATTTTCCTTTTCTATTTATTCCTACATATTAGATTAAAAATCATTCTTGAACGAGGTATTCAACTTCAGGGATGAATTGATAAATAAATATTTATTGGTTCTGACTCCTATTTTTTATGAAGAGAAATGAATCTTTTTTGATCGAAAGATCACAAAAAACAAAAGAGTTATGAACCCCTTGTGGGAATGATTTGGAAGATTCAAAACCAAAAAGAGTGGTATTTGCTAGCAACAACATAATAGAATCGATCAATCAATATAGATTGATCCAAAATATGATTCAAAACCAAAATAACACTTATGGGTACATAAGAAATGTATGGAATCGATTCTTTTTAATGAATCGATCTAATTACAATTTCGAATATGGAATTCAAATGGAATAAATAGGAAATGATATTATGAATCATATAACCATAATGAAATATATGATCAACCAACATTTCTCAAATTTGAAAAAGGGTCAAAAGAAATGATTTGATCATCTTATTTTTATTTCTCAAACTGAGGATCTATGAATCAGGATCATAATGCATATAGATACAAATGGTCTAAATGGAGTAAGAATTCCAAGAACATTTAGAACATTTCATTTCCGAGCAGAATAGTCATTTTCATTTTCAAGTAGTCTTCGATCGATTGATTGGTACGAAGTTATAGACAAAAATGATTTATCTAAGTCACTTCATTTTTGTTTGTCCAAGTTGCTTCTTCTTTTTTTTTCCAAGTTTCTTCTTTTTTGTCTAACTCACTTCTTTTTTTTTTTTGTGAGTTTCGGGAATATCTCCATAATAGGTCTGACATCTACATCTATAAATTGAAAGGTCCGAATGATCAATTATGCAATCTATTGTTAGAACCAATAGGTCTTCAAATCATTCATTTGAAAAAATTGAAACTCTTCTTATTGGATGATCATGATACTTCCCAAAAATCTAAATTTTTGATCAATGGAGGAACAATATCACCATTTTTATTCAATTGGATATCAAAGTGGATGATTGACTCATTCCATACTAGAAACACTCATAGGAAATCTTTTGATAACATGAATTCCTATTTCTCAATGATAACCCATGATCAAGACAATTAGCTAAATCATATGAAACCATTTCATAGAAGTTCATTGATATCTTCTTTTTATAAAGAAAATCGACTTTGATTCTTGAATAATCCACATCACTTTTGCTTCTATTGTAACAAAAGTTTTTATGTGAATTATATGGAAAAGGGATGTATCAATCATTATGATTTACGTATGAACAATTCCTTAATATCCTTTTCATTCAAAATAAAATATTTACTTTGTGCGGCAATAAAAAAAAACTTTTTTGAAAAGAGATACTATTTCACCAATCAAGTTACATGTATCTGACATATTCATACTTAATGATTTTTCACAAAGTGGTGACGAAAGGTATAGCTTGTACAAATTTTTCCATTTTCCAATTCAATCTAATCCATTTATTTGATCACAAACATTTATAGAACACCTCTAATAGAGGGATAAATAGTCAATTTTGAAACAACTTATTGTCAATTTCTTTCAAATATGAATATATCTGATTCAAAGGAAAAGAACTTGCATCAGTATCTCAATTTCAATCTATCTTATTCATGTTTTGAGAAATATTTACCATCCAAAAAGAGGAAAAAATAGTTTTAGTCTAAAGAAATGCCTTAAGAAAGGGCAGATGTATAGAATCTTTCAAAGAGATAGTATTTTTTCAACTCTCTAAAAACAGAATCTATTGTAAACATATATGTCATGTTTTTTTTTACTTCGACAGAATAAAAATATCTAAATTTGATATTTTTATATACATTTTCTGAAATATTGCCGATATTAAGTAGTAACCAAAATTTTGTATCCATTTTTCATGATATTATGTATGGATCATATATCATGGCGAATTCTTCAGAAAAAATTGTCTTCCATGGTGGAATTTGATAAGTGAGATTTCAAGCAGGTGTTGACATAATCTTCTTCTGTTCGAAGAAATTATTCATTAAAATAATGAGGCATCATTGATATCAACAAATTTAAGATCGCCAAATATTAAGAAGTTCCTCTATTTAATCTTTTCCTTCTTCTTGTTGTTGGATAGCTAGAGTTCGAAAAGGTCATTGAGTTGCAAAAACTTCTAGATAGGTATCCCACATCTGAGCTGAATTCTTTTTGGTTAAAAAAATCTATTTTTAGTTGCTCTGAAACAATTAAGAGATTCTCTAGAAGAAATATGGGGTTTTGCTTTTGTAGGCAACATATTATGGGCTGGTGGTCTCGCTTATGAGGTCAAATCAATATATTTTAAGAAGAAAGATTGGAATATTAACCTCATCAATATCATTGATCTCATAAGTATCATACCAAATCCCATCAATCAAATCACTTTTTAGAGAAATATGAGACATCTAAGTCATACAAGTAAAGAGATATATTTATTAATAAGAAAAAATGTGAACGGTGATTAGATTAATGATAAAACAGAATCTTAAGCCTCGAACATTGATTCGACTGATAATAAAGAAAGAGACTTCTTGGTTTAGTTCTCCACCTTAATGAAAAAAAGGATTGATCAAAATTCTATTAAGTCCAACTCATAGTGATCATTTATCAAAGCATGACTATAGTTATCAAATGATTGAACAACCATGAACAATTTACTTACAATACTTCGTTGACATTCATAAAAAATATCTAATAAATTATGAGTTCAATACATCATATTTAGCATAAAGATAGACATTCCTTACTCATTATCAGACAATCACTTATTTACAAACCTCGTATGGGGCTAATAATTTTTATTTTCCGTCTCATGGAAAACTTTTTTCGCTCTACTTAGCCCGATCCCCCTCTAAGAGCATTTTAGTGATAAGTTCTATAGGAATTGGATGATCCTATTTAGTCAAATACCTAGTGACAAACTCCAATGTTCCTCTCATTATAGTATTTCTAAACAAGTTCTTGGATAACAAGCTAAAGAATTTTCGTATTGATGACACTTTGATGATAATGACAATATCGACCGTAACCTTGATACAGAGTTGAAACTTCTAACTATGGATATGATGTCGGAAATAGACCGATTTTATATAAGCCTTCAATTTTGAATTAGCAAAAATAATGTCTCATTGCATAATATGAATCCCAAACATTCATAATCTGAATGTAAATGAGTCAAATTACTTATCTCTCAGTTTATTAGTGAACTATTTCTTCTAACTATGAAAGATGTCCCACTAGAAATATTTTTGTTATTGCTTCGACTAATATTCCCCAAAAAGTGGATCAATCTCTAATAGCTCTAAATAAATTAAATACATGTATTAAAATACGAAGACTTTTTATTGCATAATAACGAAAAGACTTTCACTCTTTCATACTATGGGATTTCACTTGAAAAAGAAAATGTTCCATACTAATAAATTTAGATCCATAACCATAGGTTCCAATGTACGAGATCTTGTAGCACTTACCAATAAGGCTTTATCGATTAGTATTATGCAGAAGAAATCAATATAAAAAAGGATCCCAGGTAAGATCGGTTTAGGATCATGAGATCATTTTCTTTCAGATAGGAAAGACTATTGCATAAAATGTACTTATAAGTAATTACTCCATAGATCCTATATCTATCTATATGAAGAATAAATTATATGACGAAGGAGATTCTTATTTGTACAAATGGTACTTCGAACTTGGAACGAGTACGAAAAAAATAACGATACTTCTTTATCTTTTGAATTGTTTTGTTGGATCAGTCGCTCAAGACCTTTGGTTTCTACCCAAACCTGATGAAAAAAAATGAGATTACTTCTTATGAACTTATTGAAAATAATTTTGATCTGATTCGTAGTCTATTAAAAATAAAAAGTGTGTTGATGAAATCTTCACGGATAAAAAAAATTTACAATCAATTTGATAATGATCGAATAATATTACTTCTTTGATTCGAAGTAAAGAATCTCTCCTTTTTTAAATCGTTGGTCTAGTTGGCCGATCCGATTAATGGGGCGACGTAATTTATTTTTTGGGTTAGTGTCCACCTCCATTGGATCGAAACAGCATCCAGTATCTATTCTGTAAGCAACACGTCACTCTATCCAATCCTTCACGGCGTCGTTTTGCTGCGTCCTCTACGCTAACGCTCTTTACATTTTATAACAGGCATACTGGTGAAGTAAGCGACACGTCGTCTACTCTATCCAATCCCTCACGGCGTCGTTTTGCTGCTTCCTCTACGCTAACGCCCTTTACATTTTATAACAGGCAGCGTATACCGCTTCACCATCGCGTAATATCCCAGCACATTCGCGCTCGCTGCTAACGTGTTTTTTTTACTATTAGTCGGCAGCGAGAAAAGTCAGATAAGGAAGTAGACCCTAAAGCTATTGACCAATCAGATTTCGACGTTTTCCTGGGAGTAAAGAAACATCTCCGTCTCTCCCTCTCTCTTCGTAATCCTCAGTCCGTCTGCCAGAATAGTTTGATTTCTAGGGTTTGCCGTGTTTTCTCAAATTGTGAACAAACGCATATAAGATTTCAGTAATTAGTGAAACTATCTGTCTCATGGTGCTCTCAATGCTACATTTCCTGCAATTGCACACCGTATCGGCTCCGAAATCGAATCTTTAACCTCTAATCTAATGACTTCGGTGCCTGTTAATGGCTCGATTTCGCTCTCGCATTTTCCACACAGCCATTTTCTACGTTCTCGTAGTTCTTGCCACGAAGACTCACTTCGGTCTATCATCCACAGTGTATGATGATGCTTCCTCGCTCGATATCGACGCTCTCTTGCATCAAGACTACTCGCCTCCGGCACCACCTCCGCCACCGCCGCATCCTCCGTCGGTCTCCTGCACCGATGATCTCGACGGCGTCGGCTCCCTGGACACCACGTGTCAGATAGTCAACGATTTGAACCTCACCCGAGACGTGTATATAGCAGGGAAGGGCAATTTTTATATCCTACCTGGGGTGAGTTTTAGCTGTCCAAGTTCAGGATGTTCGTTAACCATTAACATTACTGGAAATTTTAGCTTAGGCAATGACTCGTCTATTGTGACCGGAGGTTTTGAATTGGTGGCATATAATGCTAGCTTTCTCAACGGGTCTGTGGTTAATACGACGGCGTTAGCTGGTAATCCTCCAGCTCAGACAAGTGGGACCCCGCAAGGGGTAGACGGGGCTGGTGGGGGCCATGGGGGAAGGGGCGCATGCTGTTTGACGGACTCGAGTAAGCTTCCTGAGGATGTTTGGGGCGGTGATGCATATTCCTGGTCGTCGCTACATAAACCTTGTAGTTATGGCAGCAGAGGTGGGACGACAAGTAGGGAGGTGGACTATGGAGGATTGGGCGGTGGGAGGGTGAAGATGGTGATTGAGAATCTTCTTGTGGTGGATGGGAATGTACTTGTTGATGGAGGTGGTGGAGGAACAAAGGGTGGAGGTGGGTCAGGTGGAAGCATTTACATCATTGCTCACAAAATGTAAGTACTGTATCTCACTCCTTCTTGTTCATGGTATAGAGATTATATATGTTAAAGAGGGGAATGATGTATTTGTCTCAGTTTTAGATTTTTGGAGTAGCTTGGAAGGGAAACTAGACCGAACTTCTTGTCACCATAGAGTTTCTAGTTTGGAATACCTGATAAGAGGGATTTTATAGGGACATAAGAAGATTGTGATTACACTTTATTCTTTTTTATTTTTTTTATTTTTTTATGTATGCAAATTTTCTTACTATGGCAGATACTTTGTTTTGGTGTCTTATGAATGAGAGGATATTTCTTGTCAAGAGCAGGGCAGGTACTGGCAGGATAAGTGCTTGTGGAGGTAATGGATATGCTGGTGGTGGTGGCGGAAGAGTCTCACTTGATGTTTTCAGCAGGCATGATGACCCAGAAGTTTTTGTTCATGGTAAGGACTCTTCTGTCACCTTTTTTCAGATGTTCAATCAATCATTAGTTTCTACTGTGGATTTTTTTTTTTTTTTTTTTGCTTAGCATTGGCTGGTGGATGATCCCCTTGCTGGTTTCCTCACGATAAGTTTCTTTGTTCTAAAATGGAAAACCATCTTCCTGCCCTTTCTGGGGTGAAGGTTTTGTTGGGTCACTTATTTTGTCATCTATATAGTAATGTGCTTCCCCGCTATTTATAGATTGTTAGTGTACTCAATTTCTTGTATTGTTATGAAATTGTTGTGAAAAAAATGTGTTGTGCTCTTATTTTTCTTATTATAACATTATGCCGCTATTTAACTTCTGAAGATGTGCTGGCCCTCCATCCTTCCGTGCTTTCATTTTATTTCAGGGGGAAGCAGTTTCACCTGTCTGAAAAATGCTGGTGCTGCTGGTACTTTTTATGATACTGTTCCTCGAAGCCTTATAATTAGAAATCATAACAGGACAACAGATACAGACACCCTTCTTCTAGAATTCCCTAATCAACCTCTCATGACCAACGTTTATATTCAGAATAATGCGAGGGCTACTGTGCCTTTACTATGGAGTCGTGTCCAGGTTTGTGTTTATAACTATACAGGCAAAGCTCTTCGTGCCTATGCATTAGTTACACTCCGCAACACAAATTTAATCAATAATATAGTCGTGATATTGTTTATTAGGTACAAGGACAAATCAGTCTCTTATCCGGTGGAGTGTTGAGTTTTGGACTAGCACACTATGCATCATCAGAGTTTGAGTTATTGGCGGAAGAGCTCCTAATGAGTGACTCCGAAATTAAGGTATGTTCCTCTTTTAATCTTGTGGTCCTATATTTTAGTGGAGATTTGTCAAATTACTTTTAACATTTTCTTAGACCTTGCAATGTTATCAGCTCTGATGTATGTTTCGCTAGCATCAAGTACAATTAATCATATTGAGTAAAAAATTCTGTTCAATTTAAGTGTTCTGGTGTTTGGAACTCAGTATATTATCTCTGCTTGTGCTATACCATTTGATATTGGTTGTTATATGATGTGAGAGTATTGGGGGTGCATTTCAGGTGTATGGAACCTTGCGCATGTCTGTAAAAGTTTTTTTGATGTGGAATTCCAATTTGCTTATAAATGCTGGTGGTGATTCATCTGTTGCAACATCATTGCTTGAGGCTAGCAATTTAATTGTTCTTCGAGTAATATTCTCTTCAACCTTTTGTGTCATTTAGCATGTTGCTTGCGACATCTCCAAGTTTGACTTCTTTTTTTTTCACCCCAACAGGAATCATCTGTCATACATTCTAATGCGAACCTGGGAGTTCATGGACAAGGCTTATTAAACTTATCAGGAACTGGAGATTCGATTGAAGCACAACGTCTGGTTCTATCAGTATTTTACAGTGTTCATGTGAGTGACTGTCATTGTATGAATTGATTAACATATATCTGGTTGGAACATTTATGGAGTAACATTTGTTCCTTCTCTCTTAGGTTGGGCCTGGATCTATTTTGCGTGGTCCCTTGGAGGATTCAGCAGCTGGTGCTGTGTAAGTTTGACTGTGGCTGTCTCATGTTTTGGATATACATCCATGTATACTTTTCATTGAGCTAAAATCTTTGTTTTCATGTTTGGTAGAATGCCTAGGTTGTACTGTGAGAACCAAGATTGTCCAATCGAATTACTTAATCCTCCAGAAGATTGCAATGTGAACACGTCTCTCTCTTTCACCCTTCAGGTGCTTATTGGATTGAGTGGTATAGCCAAGTCCTTGGGGTTTAGTTGTGGATTTATGTAATAGTTGTTTCGGTTCATTTCTTCAGATATGTCGAGTTGAAGATATCAGTGTTGAAGGCCTTATAAAAGGTTCAGTTGTTCATTTCCACAGGGCAAGAAATATTGTCGTTCAGACTTCTGGAAGGATAACTGCATCTGGGATGGGTAATGCCTACATTCCTCTTCCCTGTAGATTGCTCTATATCTTACCTCTCTACTTGGCAGTTAACTTATTATTATGAACGTGAGTTTTCATGGGTCCACTCGCCCCCCAGTTGTGGTCAACACACATTTCTGCAAATCTAAAATGGTTTAAATGTTGTGATGAGCATCCTATCATCCGTTTACCCATTTTTAAGAGCATATAACGTAATACTGATGAAGCTATTGGAAAAAAGATCATACATTTTGGCAAAGCTGAAATTTGGAACCCTACAGGCTGCATGGGTGGTGTGGGCAGAGGACATGTCTTAAACAATGGAATTGGCAGTGGTGCTGGGCATGGTGGAAGAGGTGGGGATGGGTGTTATAACGGCGCTTGTGTTGAGGGAGGTATTTCCTACGGGAATGCAGATTTACCATGCGAACTTGGTAGTGGAAGTGGAGATGAAAGTTTGGCTGGATCAATGTCAGGTGGTGGTATCATAGGTAAGCTCATATTTTTGGACATGCTTTTAACAGTTTTTAATTGGTTTTAGATGTATGAGGATTTTACACTAGCAATACTGAATGTGGGTTTAATGGTTCATTTACCAACCTTATATTTCTCTCCCCTTTCCCCACCCAAGCAAAAGGGAAAAAAATAATGTACCAAGTTTTGCTTTAGAACTAGTAACTATATTAGCTAAATAATAATGCATGCAAGTTACTGGCTACGTCTGTGACTCTGTGCTAGTACTTCAAATTTGCCTGATGCATTCTACTCTCCATTGTCTTGTATTATATTTCTATGGACAGTAATGGGTTCCTCAGCACATCCATTGTCGAGTTTGTCTATAGAAGTCTCAGTGAGAACTGATGGAGAAAGTTTTGAAGGAACCAGTGAAAAGGAAACATATCTAGCCCTAAGAGGTTCCGTTGGAGGTCCAGGGGGTGCATCTGGTGGTACTATACTTTTGTTTCTGCAGACATTGGCTCTTGGTGAGTCTTCTATTCTTTCCAGTGCTGGAGGACATGGTGGTGAAAATGGTGGTGGTGGAGGTGGTGGTGGAAGGATTCACTTTGATTGGTCAGATATACCCACAGGAGATGTGTACCAGCCCATTGCTTGCGTGAAAGGAAGTATTTATACATGGTTAGTGCATCATCTTGTTTTTCAAATTTGGCATGTTCCTGGAGGGTTGTTCTCTGTTTTATATGATAATTTGTGATGACGTAGGCATTTTTCTTAAAGCTGTGTCATGAACTCACCTTTTAGTAATAGACTATTATCTGTGGCTGGTGGAAAATATAAGTTTAATTGGGGGGTCTTTAATAATTCCACCAGTAGAAAAGACACCGCATGGGCAGTGGGGTAAAAAAAAGTACATATCTAGTAGTGGGATAGAAAAAGGCGCCAAACTAGAGAAATATGGGACATGACTAACAATTTTAAGAATTAACAATCCTCTATCAGTTGAACCTATAACTACTGTACAAGGTAAAATCGTTGATAATTAATGTGTTATTAGTTGCAGAGTGAAATGTGTTAATATCTTATTAAATGTTTACAATCTTGCATAACAACATAGGCAATGGGGAAAAAAAAAAAACAAACTGCGCAGCCATTACATGGGCGAAAGACATTCTAGCATGTAAATTCAAGATTTCCAGCATCTCACTGGATTCTTAACTACCTATTTCATTGTCTTTTTTTTTTCCAATTATGAATTTTGCAATTAAAATTGTAGCTTGTTCAAGGAACAATTTTGTTTCTCTTTAGTGTCACCATTAACATCTTAATGTTGACCATGATAGGGGAGGTCTGGGTGGGAATCAGGGTCGTGCCGGAGGAAATGGAACACTGACTGGGAAAGCTTGCCCCAAAGGGCTCTACGGGATATTCTGTGAGGTAGGTTTCTAGGCTTTTTGAGATTACATTGTTTTCGGCTTTATGTTGATAATTTTTACCCCCCTTCGCCTACCCTAACCCGCCCATCCACACACACACACACACAAAAAGAAAAAAAAAAGGAACTATTTAAAAGATTATTCTTGTCAACTCTAAATTGTCAATTTTTGTGGAATACATTTGATAATAATTTGTTATTCAGGGGCATTATGATAACTTTATTTTGACAAAGTCAATCTGGATGTTTTTTGGCCGTAATTGATTGATTCCAGTTTAGCTAGTTGGAGCTTCAAATTGTAGGGTTGTAGGCTTAAGGAATACATTTTACACTATTATTCAAGGGTCTAAAGTTGATAACTTTACTTTTCAATGCCAATTTGGATGTTACTTGGTCAAAGTCATATTTGAGTTAGTCGGAGCTTACTCTCCCTTTCTCCTTGATCTATACCTACTAATACCTACCTATATTTATTTTCCAGGAATGTCCAGCTGGCACATACAAGAATGTTACTGGCTCTGTTAAAGCACTTTGTCAACATTGCCCTGCTGATGAGCTTCCCCGTCATGCCATTTATGTTTCCATCTGAGGTACTCTTTCTGAATAGTGTTGGAAAATATATATATATATATACTTTGGTCTTAGCTCCATTTTTTTCGTTTTCTGTGTATCATTTCTTGCTTTATCCTGTCCCTGATTAGTGGCAATATTGTGAATTTTTCAAAAGCTCATTTCTAATCCTAACTGATTGGACCTCTTATTTCATTGTTAACAGGTGGTATTGCCGAAACTCCTTGCCCTTATAAATGCATTTCAGACAGATATCACATGCCAAACTGCTATACAGCTCTCGAAGAATTAATTTATACCTTTGGTGGACCCTGGTTATTTGGTCTTCTTCTTATTGGTCTTCTCATCCTATTAGCACTGGTGTTCAGTGTCGCACGAATGAAATTTGTTGGGGTTGATGAATTACCAGGCCCCATGCCCACTCAACACGGATCCCAGATCAATCACTCCTTCCCTTTCCTTGAATCTTTAAATGAGGTTCCCTTTAGCTTAATTTTATCTGTTACATTTACTAGTATAATAGTTACTATTGCAATTGTATGATTCTTTTCATTTTGTGTAGGTCTTGGAAACAAACAGAGCCGAGGAGTCTCAAAGTCATGTGCACAGGATGTACTTCATGGGACCAAATACGTTTAGTGAGCCTTGGCACCTTCCACATACTCCTCTGGAACAACTAAGAGAGATTGTGTAAGTGAAATTAATGTGTGAATATAATGGCACTTGTTTGTAACTTTTTCCTTCTACCTGGTGATGATTCTTGACTGAGGTTGAAATAGAAGATTTTCCACCTTTGATCTCTCAGATATGAATGTGAATTCAATGCATTTGTGGATGAGATCAATGCTATCTCCACTTATCAATGGTGGGAGGGTGCATTACACAGCATACTTTGTGTTCTTGCATTCCCCCTTGCATGGTCATGGCAGCAATGGCGTCGTAGATTGAAACTGCAACGGCTGCGTGAGTTTGTTAGATCAGAGTATGATCATGCTTGCTTGCGTTCTTGCCATTCCCGTGCTCTTTATGAAGGCATTAAGGTATCTTTTCAAGGATTCGGTTGGATGATTTTATTTTCTATATCTCTTGTGAGTTACATTGGTACATTATGATGTTAGAGTAGCTTCTACCTGGTCCAATGAGTTCACATTTGTCATTTTAAGCCTGAATATTTTTTTGTACCTTCCCTAGGTAGCTGCAACTTCTGATTTAATGCTAGCATATGTAGACTTCTTTCTGGGAGGAGACGAAAAGAGATCTGATCTTCCTCCCCGCCTGCATCAAAGATTTCCATTATCCTTACCTTTTGCAGGCGACGGGAGCTACATGGCTTCTTTCTCCCTCAATAATGATAATATTCTCACCAGCCTCATGAGTCAGGTTTGTTAATCGTCATGCAAAGAAAAACTACAAACAATTTAAGTTCATTCTAGATAATCAGTATGTCCAACCTCTTGTACTTATCATTTCATGGGATTTCATTAATTGCACCAATCTCTCTTGCAGTGTGTCCAGCCTACCACATGGTATCGTGTGGTTGCCGGTTTGAATGCGCAGTTACGTTTAGTTCGTCATGGGCGGCTTAGAGTGACCTTTCAACCTGTTCTTAAATGGCTTGAATCTCATGCTAATCCTGCTCTCAGAAATCATGGCATAAGAGCTGAACTTGCCTGGTTTCAGGCTACAGCTTGTGGTTATACTCAGTACGGGCTCCTTGTATTTGCTATTGAAGAAACAAGTCCTACTTCTCTTACATGTTTCCATGCACCACCTAGAAACGACCAACAATGGTCACGGTATTATTTAATCTGCCACGCAAAATATATGCATCTGCCTTATACCGATGCATGTTAATAGAAAAGTTTTTGACTTGGTTTTTGTTTTACCTCTGTTTCGTAGCTTCAAGAATGTTGCTATTGAAGATCAATCTGGCCTTTTGAGAGACGAAGTTTGCTTGGGACAAGCCAATAGATCCAGTGGAAGTCGCGTAAAGCAGAAAAGGACATGTGGGAGTGCTCTGGATCCTAACAGTTTACAAATGCTTGAAGAGAGAGAGATGTCTTACCTTCTATCTTTTGTACTTCATAATGCTAAACCTGTTGGCCATCAGGTATATAAAATTAATTATAAAATTATCTAAATGTTTTCAAGCCAATTATAGTTGACTTGAGATTTTTTATTCTCTTTCCACATGCAGGATCTCGTTGGGTTAGTGATCTCAATGCTACTTTTAGGAGACTTCAGCCTGGTTCTGCTTATCTTGCTCCAGGTGTATTCATTCTCACTGGCAGACTTTTTTCTAGTTCTGTTCATCTTACCTCTTGGAATTCTTCTCCCTTTTCCTGCTGGAATCAATGCCCTGTTCAGTCACGGGCCCAGGCGTTCTGCTGGCCTTGCTCGGGTCTATGCTCTGTGGAATATGACATCTTTTATCAACATCGTAAGTTGTATTCAGTGAAGCTTTTCTCACCAAAAATCTTCCCTCAATTTCAGTTAAAAACCAATTTGATTGCTGTCTTGTCATCGTTCTTTTGACGATTATTATAATCACTGTTGTTTTCCTACAGATGGTTGTGTTTATTTGTGGATATGTTCACTCAAAACAGCAGTTTTCGCCAAGCAGAAAACATCCAAACTTTCAGCCATGGAATATTAGCATGTGAGGTTTTTCTAACATCTACCCAAGAAAAAAGAAGAGATGAAAAATAAGACCCCCCTAAATTATCTTTTAGCTAACTCGGTTCTACTGGTTGATTTCTGCGTTGCAGGGATGACTGTGAATGGTGGTTATTTCCAGCAGGTCTTGTTCTATGTAAATTGCTCCAGTCCGGGCTTATTAACTGGCATGTTGCGAATCTCGAGATTCAAGACCGATCCTTGTACAGTAACGATTTCGACCTCTTCTGGCAGTCATGATAGTTTTTTTCAACTATGTAATTTACATATTGCCGTTTTACCAAACCCCCCCCCCCCCCCCCCCCCCCCTTTTGTTCTTTTGTTCTTTAGATATGTTCGTGGGGTAGGACTTAAGAGGTTTGACTTTAGGATAGAAATAGAAAAAGTCAAATGACAAAAAAAGATTTGAAAAAAAAAATCAAAGAAACAGAATCATTCAATGTAATCACAGTATATATGAAATGGGGTTCTAACTTTATCATCTTGCTTTAAGAAAACTCTTGAACTAACGTTATTTTGACACTAACAAATCTAACAGTCAGACCCTTAATCTTTATTATGATATCTTCCATCTCTTATTCCTGAAGCCATCCTTTTCGTAAGAGACTAGATTGAAAGGCACAACATTGACGTAGGAAATTATCAGATTGAGTCTCTGAAATTTTCCGAAGACCGGCAGTTTCGTTCCCAACAGAACATGAAAGAAACGGAGAGAATGATTCATAATAAGCTAACAGAAATAAAGCTATATTGTGAATACACCAAAAAATATCATCCAGGAGTAATACCGTTGCAAAAAAGAGCGTATGTACTTTTAGCCGTTGCAATGAGGAGCGTAAGGATTATGGTTTCCTAAAAAATTCAAGCATAATACAGTTGCTAAGAGTAGCATATGATATTTGTAGCCGTTGCAAAGAGATGTATGCATTTTTGTAGCCATTGCAAAGAGGAGAGAGTATGGATTAAGGATTCCTAAATTGTATTTTCTAACGTTTAAATCTGTCACTGGAGTTGGACACTCTAATTTCAGTCAAACGAGGTCAAAGTCACGATGACTTGTCACAGCTCCTTAATGCCCAATTCAACCGTCTCGTCTCGGAACCAGGATTCACTAGAACGCTCCTGCTTTGCTCGTTCCGTCAATCAACAAAGAAGGGAAGAAGAATGATTTAATTATAAAGAATACACTAGTTTTTTTATAATTATGAAAAAGACCCTAATATCCTGAAAATCCAAATTTAGTATCTCTCTCAAAATACTGATAGACCTCGTAGTGTTTATGAAATAACTACTTAACCCATACTTTCATAAATGACAACAAAGGACGGCGGTTGTATAAATTCTCTCTCTCCCCCCTATTTTGGCACACTATTCTCAGTTCTCACTCCACAAGTAGTGATCATTTAATCATCTTCCTCTTCTTACCACCATTTTTCCCTCTCCAAACGCTCTGAATCACTGCTGAAAATTAAAGGTACTCCTTTCCATTCATCAATTATCTTTTACGATTTTGTTCTTCTAAATCAACTTTTTTTGTTTTGTTTTGTTTTGTTTTTCTTTTTGAGGTTGCTATGAATTCGGAAGGTGAATTCGATAGGCGGTTTATACTAACAGTAATTGATTGCTATTTAGTTCAATTCTCAAGGGAA
This sequence comes from Coriaria nepalensis, assembly GCA_027186245.1. Classification (NCBI taxonomy): domain Eukaryota; kingdom Viridiplantae; phylum Streptophyta; class Magnoliopsida; order Cucurbitales; family Coriariaceae; genus Coriaria; species Coriaria nepalensis. Next base: position 3,348,547 of record CP114500.1, on the reverse strand, counting down.
GAAAGAAATTAAAATAACTCTTGTTTTTCAGGTTCGTTAATTTTCTGGCTGAAAATTGATTACTGTATGTGAAGTAGATATGGAGAAAGCGCTGAAGCAATCAGCAGCAAGTAGAATCCAAAGGCCTAAAGCTTTCAAAGTCAATCATGTGCTTCGAATATGTTAGCTACTTGCCATTTCCATTTGGTTTATTAACCAAATCCAGCATTATCACGGGAAGCACCCCCACTTGAGGACACAACCACTTCCTTATCTAGGTTGCCGTTACAATTAGAGGCTGATCGAAACTGACTGAAAGTCGTCAAACTCAGGAGGAAGGGACTCGATCTGAGGGCGAGGAAGAAGAAGAAGTGGAGGAGAATAATGAGAGTAAGGTGAAAGAAATATATAATGAGACTCAAAAAGTATATGTCAACAAAACTCAACAACTCTAGTGGCCATAGGAGAGGGCCTTCGAGCCATCTGGTTCAAGTGACAGACTATTTGAGTCTCACCGGATCCGGATGGCTAGAGTGGCCTTGGAAAGTGCCCTCAAGTCATTTGGCTCTAGTGACAGACTAAAAAAGTCTCCGTCAAGTGAAATCCGAAGGCTTTAAAGATCACCACCCAAGGTCACTTGAGCCATTGGTTAATACCGTTATTTATTTATTTTTTATTTGAAATTTAATTTTCAATTTAGTTTGTATAAATTAGTTTTTCATAGTAAAAATATTGTATAAATTATTTCTTTTTAGGATGAACAACCCTCATTTCTTTAGAAGTATGAACCTACAATTAACCAAAAACTCTCAATTCGTCAGGAGCCTAAACCTATAATTGACTAAGAACCCGCAATCCATCATGAGCTACCCATAATTGACCCATATCTTTATTTCAAGATAATTTATATTGTGTTATCAAACCAGGAAGTTGTGGCTGTTGACATAAGGAAGAAGCTCACATCAGCACAATTGAAGACCTTTAAGTCTACTTGCCTGGGTCATTTTATGGATGTGACATGTAGCCTAAAAAACTAAGGGTAAATTATTAACTTATTCATGCTTTGAAGAGCGGAGTTTAAGAAGAAGCATAAGTGTGGTTCACGCACTGTAAGAAGCATATTCAATTTAATCTAAGAGAGTTTGCATGGATAAAAGGGATGAATTATCATGATTATTCTCCGAACCACATAAGAGAGCGAATGAAAAAAAAAAAAAACCACTTATTGAGGAAATATCTTGATGGAAAGACTGTCATAGTGTCAGAGCTAGCGAAGAAGTTTAATAGCAATGTTCATCCATGGAGTAACAAGGAAAACGATATTGTGAAGATGGTTGTTGTCTACGTCATTGAGGCAATTCTATAGGCTAAAGAGAGGATATGACCGTTGACCTTGGCCTTATGCAATAATTTGAACCAACTCGACCAATACCCTTAGTGTAGAGTTAGTTATGAGGTTACCATTCACTCGCTTATGAAGTATATAAAAGTAAAGGCCATTACATATACGGACTCGGCGACGTGAGAGAAGAAGTTGAAAAAGGAAATATATGACTTATACGGGTTTCTGGTTGCTTTACAAGTGAAACTTTTCTATTTTACTTTTGTTAATGTATTTATTCATGTTGCCGATATTAATTTAATGTTTGTTAATCCATTCACTATGTAGATATTTGGTTACAAAGCCATTCTTTATCTTGTATTGCGAGTTGCACTACAGGATGATGTGAAGCGCATGCCTTGGATCTTAAATTGGTCATCTATGGACCCGTATATATCTCATAAAAAAGTCCAGGAGTGGAAAAGGAAATAAATAGACTTAGGGAATGGGTCAAGGATCAGGTCATCTGTACTGTGAGGGAATAACCTAAGTCCCATCTTCCCTAATACTCACTATAGGGTAGTAAATTAGCCTAGGAACCTAAATCCTAGGGGGCAGACACATCCCTAACTAGAAAAATAGAAGGACACCCTAAGGGCATGAAACTCCTAGTAGCTGATTTCAAGCGGACTTTTTGGTTAAAACCAAAAGTTTTTCAAAAATCACTACAACTTTGTAACGAAGAAAGGATTTATAGACATTCAAACAAAAATCCAGAAAATTAAGTGAGCACAACTAAATAGATGAGATCTAGGGACTTGCTCACTTAGACATAGTTATATAGAGGATATGGATTGAGATACGGCGGTTGAGCTTTAGTGGAGGGGAAGCCTTGTTAAGTATATAGTCATCAGGGTAAAGAGGTTTGCTGGTAAGCAAGAGCAAAGTAGGAAGAGAGAGGGAAGGTTCAAGTATTTCATAAACATAAGAAGGAAAGAAGAGGGGAAATTTGGTTTTGTTAAAGAGATTTTGAATATTGAGAGTCAGCCAACCACAAAGCGCCATGTGGCGAGAAGTAAAGAGTTGTGTCATGCTCAAAGATGGGAAACATACGTAAGAAGAGTAAATATCTTTCCTCGATTCATAAGGTAATCATGGCAAAAGAGTAGAACAGCTGCCAAATATGTCATGGGATGTTGGAACGGTCCCCCACATGTCAGAAAGATGGTTCAGTCCCTTATGCATCTGAAAGGAACAATATTTCCTCCAAGGGTCAGGGATGAGAGTGCGGCCCTCATAATGCCGAAGGGAAGTAGATGGTCGGCGTGCCACGTGCCCATCATCTCTTTAGATCACTTAACAATAGACTAACTATTAGAGGTGGCAATTTGGGCTGAGTCGGCCCGAACTCGTTTAGTCAGGTTCGTTAAAGCCCAACCCATACCCGCACCCACTATATGAGGGTACGGGCTTGGCCTGGCCCATTCACGGGCACATGCCGGGTTTACATTACATATCCGCGGGCCAGCTCGACCCGACCCATTTTTAAAAGGGGCCACAGATCAGCCCACAGGTATGCGGGGTACCTGCGGGTGAACAATATCATCTTGCTGCTTATGCTACTGCAAAACGATTTTATGAGTCGACTATGATTTTATCTGATATTTATTATCCTACTTCATCATTAGTTATTGCACAATTTGTTGATATTGTTCAAATGTTTACTGCTTATAATGATGATGTTGTTTTTAAACCGATTATAAAAAAATGAAAATAAAATACTTAAATATTGGAAAGAAATTCCACTTTTGTATTGCGTTGGAGTTCTATTGGATCATAGAATATGAAGGTTTTAGTAAGGTTGTTTCTTTTATAGAAAAAGAATTAAATATTTCTTATGATGAACTAATCGCTAATACAAATATAACATTTCATGAATTTTATGTTGTTTATTAAAATAAGTATAACGACTTGTGACCGCGACGATTCGATCAACAAAATAAATGACCAAAGAAAGCGATATGGAATATTTACAACAAGAAGAAGAGTTTTTCAAGTAGTGGTACTTCAGAATACGAGGAGTTTCGGAAGTATCTTGAATCCTTAGATGATGAGGATGGAAATAACTTTAATGTCTTGCAACGGTGGAAGTATAATTCAAAAAGGTTTCCTATATTAGCTCAATTCGCACATGACATCTTGACCGTCCTCGTCTCAATAGTGTCTTCAGAATCAACTTTTAGCATCGATGGGATAATCATTTCTAATATAAGAATAGAATTAACGTCTGAAATGGTTGATATATTATCGTACATCAGAGATTGAGAATGCGCAAATAAGTAAAACCAACATCAAGTACTGAATCAAGAAAAAAATGTACAGAACATTTGATAATTTATATCTCGAATCTGAATATGAAGCTCATAATTATAGGGTAGGAAGTAGATCAACCTCTCATTCGAAATTATAGATTATGATGTAATTTTAATAATGTATTTTTTTCCTTATTTTTAAGACTTTATTGTAAGTTATGTTTTTTCCTCATTTAGGCCGAGAAATTTTTTTAACGGAACTATCTATCATTATAAATCATAATAAAATTATTTATTTAGCTAACTCTTTGTTAATAATATACTAAAACTACTTTTGTATTATAAAACTTACTTATTACGTCATTAAACTATTTTATTAGATTGTAAAACTTATTTATTCTATCACGAAATAATTTTTTATCAAAAAAAAAAAATCAATTTCTAGACTCTTTTTTGACCGGGCTCAGATCGGACCAAAATTTTGAGGCCCAACCTAAATAAAAACAAATCGAGCCAGCCCGACCCGAATAAAAATGAGCCGAACTTAGCCCGATCTAAATGAATTCGGGTCCAATATAAATCGGGCCGGGCCAGGCCGGGCCGGGCCATCCGGATTGCCACCAATACTAACTATTGAAGTCAGCTAAATTATAATCAGCCGAGGAAGCCCATCCATAGCCTATGTGTAAACTATAATTGGATCCCATATAAGTGGAGCTGACGGATGATTGATGAGGCTGACGCGAAGGGATACTTATCCACATGCTCAACATCCCTAAAGTGGATCCACTGAAGCATAGTGGATTGGAGGAGTCGAGATTGGAGCTTCAGCCGAAGGCCGATCTAAGGACATTCCCAGATAGGTACTTTGCATGATATGGAGCAACGTGGAGATAATAATTCACCAAAAAAGTATAACACATTTTTTTACCGAATCATTACCACTCAAACTTTTGTCTTGAGAAACTTAAACTTAAATGATATCATCCGTTACCCCAAACATTGTTATTATTCGCTCTTTACGGGTCAATCCAATTTTATAGTACACTGACAGCCGTGAGTCCTTTCCCAATCCCCATCAACACAAATTATAAAGACTATTTTCACGTTATGTAGCAGATTTGAAATGCCGCCGCAAGGGCATTGAATACTCGAGGCTCGCGCCCAGGCTGAAGTCCAAGTCTCACTTCAATATGCATTACAACTATACACCGTCATTTACGATGTACTTAAATTTGACACTAAATAATTAACTAACTTAATCACTCTTTTACAACACGTGCACGCCCCGCACTTAACAGCAGACAACCACTCTTCCTTTGCATGTATATCATCAAAGATTATGATTTGATTGAAATGGTAATTACAAAGCTAATTATATTAGCAACTTAATTAGGTCAATAATATCAAAAAAATTCATCACATGAACACTCAAAGTTGACATTAAAAATTAACTACTCTAAAGCCACCCAAGTAAAAATAAATGAAAAACACCAAAGCGTGCCGTGTCTAGTAGTATACTAGTAGTCTACCTTCCTCCCCATGTCCTCTCGCATGCTGTACAGAAGCTCATCAACCTCGGTAAAAAGTAGATACTACCTTTGTTAGTAAAACGGTAAGAAAACACTTCCTCACTGAGACGGAATAAAAAAATTCCATCAAAATGAGTGAAGTCATCAAAGGGAATCCAACGGCTGGCATAGCTGCTTCCTGAGCCGATGAGAGAAAAGCTGACACGCGTCCATACTAAGATCAACGGCTGCAGCTAAAGCCACAAAAGCTGCGGCATCCTCCGTGCAATTCACGTGCGGGACACTAACCTCCACAGTGGGTTTACTGCACTTGCCCTCTCCTTCCACACGCGCCGACATCACAAACCCTCGGTAAACGCAGTACGGCCACAAGCCGTTACCGAAATCTCCACTTCCTCTTGGACTGCTTGCCGGAGAAGCTGAGCTAGCCGGCGTGGCTCGCCCGTTCGAGTTCTGAGCCATGTCGATGAGAAACTTCCCGCCTTTGTTCGAGCTCAGAGTCGACTCGGCCAGTACAATGCTGGCAGCGTTCATGCCGCCGTTTGTGTCGGGGATGATTTCGAACCGGTAGCCGAGTCCGTCGGGGGCGCCGCGTTCGCGCCAGGCCTCGAGCCGACCCCATGGCTTCCAGGTGCCGTCGCCTGGACGGAGGATTAGCCACGAACCGGGAGTGGACCTGCTTACTCGGTCTGAACCGGGTGAAGCAACGAACGGCGTGACCATGGAAGCAGCAGCGACAGGTGAACCGGAAAGATCGTGGACCGTGATTGACCAACCCTTTCGTTCTCTAACGTTTCGTTCTCTCTCACTTCCAAACGAACTTACCCATCTCGGACCGCTCATCTCAGTGGGGAACGATCTGTAAAAATTCAAAACCCTAGGGTTTAGTCCAGATTAAATGAGAATGCAGAATGAAATTTCGCCGTCTTTACTTGGAATTGACAACAAATCCAAGCACTCTAGAGCGACGAAATGTAAACCTAAATTTCAAGTTCAAACCAAAGAAACAGAGAATCAGTGAGGGAAGTGCGACTACTCACAATGATCTTTGAGTTCGATCTGCAGTTCTGAGGCTGAATTTGCAGGTAAAGACCGGCTGTCTAACGTTGCCTTGGATCTGGAAAACTTGCGGACTACATTCAGGTTCGCCATCGAATTGGAACACGAATCTCGGATTAGGTTCGGCTTTGACACTCAAATGAAATTGCGCACAAGAAGAAGAATCTTTGCCGTCTTTTCCAATCGAAATCCATCCATTGTGAAAAACCGAAGCTCTAGAATCGGTTCCCGCCAGATCCAACTGCACAGTAACTTTCCCCAAGAGCCTCCCGGAATTAAGACCACAGGTAGTGCCTCTCCTCCCACTATAGATCGAGATTTTCAAGTAAGGCTTTCCGCCGAAGATCGATTTTCCGTCAAGCTTCTCGACCTCTGACTTGCTTAGGTGAAAAGTAGCGGCAACAGCGAGAGACTGACCGTCCATAGATTGATTATTCTCCGTTGCAAGGAACGGAACTACAGCCGTCTGGAGAGGAAAGTTCTTAAGCTTAATCTTGCAGAAGCATGGAGACGAAGACGGATGCACGACGGAAAGGGCAGGTTTCGAAGCTACAGGAAGCTTAAGCGCAAGATTACCAACAGTAAGTCGTACGAACGGACAGGGATCCATTGTTTCCGTACCTGCTTCCAAGACTAAGATCGGAGAAAGCTGTTTGATGGCGGAAGAAACCGTCAGAGCGCAGCGTTAAGCATGGAAGCTTGATACTGTGGAGGGGACGAGAAACAATTTCTGTTGGAACTTGGAAGGCAGTTGAAGATGGTGATTATGGTTTGTTTATTTATTTAATAATGAAAACGAAATTTGAAAGCATTCAGAAGGGAAGGGATTGGGTTGGGAACAGGATGGGAGGTAAAATTGGAGTACAGCTGTGGACAGGCTGTCACATTAATCAACAATTCTATTTAATTTTTTTAATTTACTTACAACTTTTCAAACTCAAAAAGTGGAGTTTCTAGTTTCAACTAAATTGATCGGTCATTTTATGTTAATGGGGTGATCGATCTACAACGAGAGATGACAACCATTTTATAAAGAGTGACCATTAGATCTTACGACTTTCTTTATCTTCCTCAATTTACAAAATATAAATAATAATCCCACCTAATATTTAATATTGACAATAGATCGCGGCCGTCTGATCTTCATCGTGGTCAAAAGTAGGGGAAGACAGCTGTAGTGGCAGATGAAAATCTTTTTTTCGTGACACGTGGTTTGTTTTGGTTGCCCCACGTCCTCACAGGTCACACCATCCTCCCCTACCCAACTAGGTTTATAATTTTTTTTTTCTTTTTTTTCTTTTTAATGAGGATGTCATTTTCATTTTTATTACAGTACTCGGGCTGTTGAGCAACTAAGACAAATTTTAAAAAAAATTAAAAAATTAAAAAATTTAAAAAAAAAAAAAAAAAAACTGTTGTGGGCATATTACTATCATACAAGACAAACAGAAAAAGAAATGATCTATAAATTATTTGTAGATCAATTCAAAATACCTTTTAAGCTCTATTTTCCATTGGCATAGAAGATTACATTTTTACTAACCCCCCCGGAGAAAGGGAGCAAAAAGAAGAAGAGAGATCAAATTTCAAACAATGCCATTGACTGCCAAATATGTGGAGAGATTAGAGAAACACCCTTGTATGTACTTTTAATACACAAGCATTTTCAGGCGTAAAAGAGCCATTTACTTTGCGGGGAAGAGTGAAAAACCTTACATATTCACATACCTGCAAATTTGCCAAGCTGTACATATTCATCAGGCGTTCTTACTCGCCGAGCCAGCGCACAAAAATATATAAGAATTAGTAGAAACCAGACCGAGCAAATCACGTGGGCCATGTCAATGGAAACAGGACAGCCCGATTAAACAGGAAGCCCTTGAAGAAGATGCTTTGATGTTTCTTCTACATCATGTTGAATCTATCTTTTCTTGTAGCCCTGAACTAGGCTCAAGAGGAAATCCGTAAATATGTGCTCATACTCTGGCATTTTCCCATACCCTACAACAATTATAGAAAACTCATAATAAATAGAAGATTCAAGAATTTGTGACCTGAAAGATGCGAAAGATATTAACTTGTTATAACAGCTCACCAGGGAAGTAGTTAATGTCAACCACATAATACCGGTCTCCAGCTCCATATTCTCGGATTATATCCATGTTGAATAATCTGAGACCCTACAAAGAAGCAGACAGACCAACAAAAATAAATCAATCTTAGCCATTCACTAAAAGAACTGAAATTGAGAAGCATAAGAGGTTTGTGAAAACCTACCAATCTATGTTGGATTTCTTTTGCAAGTCTCTCTAGCAGAGGCCGGGGGGGAAGCTCTGCAAGCAAAACGGGCATTAGAAAGAGCTCATATTCTGCAGTGATCAATAATTTCATGTCCCTAGTACTAAAAGACGGATCACAGTGAAACCTACCAGTGACACGTGGATCTAGATCAGCATCATCTGCACAAGCAGAAGCACAAGAAACCCTTGGAAAGCGGTATACACCTGTGCTTTCTAAGACCTCCCACTTACTGACATTGGGTAATGAGAAACGTCTCACCACCTTGATGGCTTCACCAACTATAAAAACCTTAAACATAACACCTCCTACAACAAAATAAACAGCTCAATAAATAACGATTATAAAAGTACAGAATTCTTGAGGCAACCACAAAATAGTAATGACGTACCGTGGTTGACAAACTCCTGAAGTACAAGGGGAGGTTCGAGAATTTGGAGAGAGTACTGATCATAGGCTAGTGATAATTCATGTGACTTTTCACTTCCATCAGCAACTAATGGTTTTGCAACTGATATTTAAGAGAGGAAAGAAAACAAAATAAGCAAGCAACTTTATGATCTCAATCACAATTTACTTTCTGTAAGAGGCTGTTTCCCATAGTGGTAAAAAGCGTATACATACCGAGGGGTAAAGTTAATCCGGCAGTAGAGACTGCTTCAGGGATAGAAGACGCATCTTTCTTGATGACTATTTGCCTTGGAATACCAACTTTTCCTGTACAATGCAATCATTACAAAACCTTCAGTCAGCATTGCAGCAATAACTCAAAATGCCATTACCAATAAAATTTAAGAAAGAAATGAAATTTCAAATACAGGAAGATATATCCAAAGCTTACCATAGGAGTCAGATAAATCCATATCGGCGACTGCTTGGAGCATTGATTGGCGGTTATGTAAATGTTGTATGGCATCTGGAGGATCAAGAACAGTAACTTCAGGATGTGTTTTCCTGTAGTCCTAGAAATGAACAAGTGCGGTTAAGAAAAGAATATCACATTTATACTAATGGAGTACTAATATCAGATATAGTTACAGCGATGATAGAGCTAATGAACCAAGAAGGTAGGATGACATCCATCCCCTTCTAAGACTTCTCTAAAAATAGATTTATGATCCTTCTAGGGGTAAACTATTAAACAATACATGCATGTATTATTAAGAATTTGGCCAGAACACATACATGCATTGACAGTTGATAAAATACAAGGGGAAAAAAATCCAGAATCAAGTGAGAATCAGGAATTAGTGGGCCCTAATAATTTTCAAGCACATTTTAAAAATAGAAAACATGAAATTCCATATTTATGGAAGATGAAACTCCACAACCCTATGAGTAAACAATTCAAAACAAGCTGGGCAGGATAGTCAATTGTGAATCTCATGGAAAGCGTTGATTAACAATAATGTGGGGATAAAATGCAGGTCAGGTGCTCTGACATGCATTCCTGCATGTAGATGCAGAACATAAACAGGGACCAACCAAATCTGCCCATATGCATTGATGGTAAACAGTGCTTTTTAGTACCTGACACTATACCAATAATAGAGATAACAAAAACTCCCTGGCTACACAGTAATTCTCCATTAATGAATTCCCAATAGGGTTCACTCCATCTATCTAGCTCCAAAGTTCATTTTATGGTATACAAGAAACCAAAAAAGAAAACCAGTCATGGATAGAGGTTGAACTGTCATAATAGAACGTGGGAAAAAGATTAATCATATTTTTAAAAGGGAGCCTACCAAGCCTGGTGACACGTCCAAATAAGGTAATCATGTACCCAGTAAGGCTTAAACGATGGGGAAGAAAAAATATGAATAACTTACTTTCTACAAACGATGCTTGGAAGGTCTCAAGAACTCGGCAGATTCCAAAAAAAAAAATTAAAAATCCAGACCTCCTCACTTAAGAGAAAATCCTCAGAAGGGAGTCATGATCCCAGAAGTGTACCAGAACCTCCAAAGGTTATGTTAATCATAGAAGTTGTTTTTATTAGCCACAGTACCATTGATTATAATTAAGACTATATTAGTCGCAGGATCGGCCCCGCGGGTGCACGCGAGGGCGAAGGTGATAAAATTATGCGTAAGGCAATATTTAAGCTGTTAATGGCGCATCCCTCTTCCGGTTTTTGGTTTGGTTGGCTAACAACAGCTTATATAGCATATTAAAAATCATGAGTGGTACAAAACAAGGCCATAGAAGAGTATAAAAAAGTCTGTAAACCATGTGTAAATAATCAAGTTTGGAAAACCAACCTCAAGAATCTGACGCCATTCTTTTCCTGACAGCTGCATTTAAGGAAGAAACAAAGATAAGAAACACAATAGAAAGTGTTGAATAAGCTAATACAGAGAGGTACAAATTCACCAACCTTGTGCAAAACAATGTCAAACGGACCTTGGTCCGAAAGAGGCCTGTTTAGATCGATTGCAACAAATAAGATCCCCTTATTCCTGCAATAACCAGAAACAAGAGTAAGGTAAAGATTGAATAAATGAGTGCAATACAGATTTTTTTGGGGGGGAGGAAAGAAGAAAGATGAAAACAAAAAGGTGCAAAGCCTTAATCAATCTCATAACTAAAAGGGTGGATACATAATGCTTAATAAAGCTTAATAAGAACGTTTAGTCCTTGATGAAGAAGGAACTATTAAGCACGACTCTTAATTACAGTCATTTTCCATCATAAGCTAGGGCGAAAGCTTATGAAAAGAACAAGGAAAACGAGTGCAGAACAGAAACAAAACAACACTATAAAGACCTACCGTTCCAAGAGCATTCAAAGAGAATGGATGAGAAATATATCAAAGAGAGCTAAGGTAACACTGAGAGTACATACCTCTTTACTTTTAACTGAAGTTTATGAAATCAATTCGTGTCACTCTCCCTCTCTGTGTCTCTCGTTCTTTCTTTCTTTTTTTTTTTTATTTATTTAATCAGAGAATCATTTGATTGCGATCAGTGTAATTGCCGAAAAATCCAAACTAGAATACGAAAAAAATATCTCGAATATCAAGTGGAGTTGAAATTGGTGGTGAGAGATTAAAATTCTCTCTCTTTCTACCCAACCAAACGAAAACGACATCTGCGGTACTGAAAAGCTGCAATATAGGGAATCTTCAGCAACCGCGATTCCGATTCAACTTACAGAAACACAAATCGTATACGAACGAAATTGAAATCGCTATCGTCAAAGTATGAAAAAATAAAAATAATAATAATAATAAAACATCCGAAATTTCAAAACCATGGTCAGTAGTTGTAAATTAGGGGGGAAAATAAAAGTACCAAAAACCAAATCATTTATCCTTGTTGCTTATTCATAGTTTACCTAGCTAGACCTTCAAGCTTAGGCTGGAGAAAGCTCTTAACCTTCTTTGACGTAAGAGCATACCCAACCACAATCACTCTCCTCTGATGAGGAAACCCTGACACAATCGAATACCTCGACTGCAGCGTCATCGTCGTCTCCTGCTTCATTTCGTCTCCTTCGTTTTTGTACTGCAACTCCTCCTTCAACCTCATAATCTAGAAAAAGTAAACCCTAACTGAAAATCTCCAAATCCGAGCGAAAAAATAAAAACAAAAAATTTAAGAACAGGAAGAAACGCTTTTCGGCGCGGAAAGATGCCGGAGCGGAATTTAATGGATTCAAAGCAGGAAAATGAGAGGATCTGGACAATTTTCGAGGAGAGATTCAGGGAAGGGAGGGAGAGAGAGGAGGAAGTGGAAGAGAGAAGCGAAGCGAGCAGTGGAGGAGAGACTTAGCTAGCGTGAAACGGCAGAGAGAGAGGGAGAGGGAGAGATACGAGAGCGAATGCTGTTACGAGAGAAGGAATGAAGCGCGTGGGGGGACGAGAACGATAGATATCACGCAAACCAGATGTGTTTCGAGACGAGAATTCAAGAACTGGGGAACTGGGTTTACTTATATATATAGCGGCTCTGCTTTGACGCGGAATTAATGCCTTTTTTTTTTCTTTTCTTTTCTTTTCTTTTCTTTTCTTTTCTTTTCTTTTCTTCTTAGCCCTTCCTTTTTCTCCTTTTTCTTTTTATTATTAAATTATTATTCATTTACTTTACTCAAATTCTCAATCATACACGTGTTTTTTATTTTTTTATTTCTTTTCTGATAGTAATTAGGTAACTTACCTTAGCATATTAATCTCATGTTGAAGCATTCGTATTGTGCTTTTTTTTAATATTAGTTATATTTTTAAAATGTAATTAGTTAAAATCATACTTATATTCTCTATTCTCTTATTTAGCTTAGGGATTTGCAAATCCGATCCACCTGACCTGCTCCATACCCGTTGGGTCCTGTTTCTAGAAAATTTTGTTTCAAATGGATATTTGATTTGGCTGTTACGAAAACATGCTTATACTAATTATTAATTGATATTATAAATGTGGATAATAAAAAGCCATTTTGGCTCAATTGTAGAACATGGGTGTTGTTTTTTACCTTCATGATCTTGAGCTCAATCTCAAATTTGAAGATTTGATGTAGTTTTTTTTTAATTTAAGTGGAAAATAGTTAACTAGATGTGGCTTATTTTTTTAACAATATGTTTGCTTATTTTTTTAACAATATGTTTGCTTGTTTTTTTTAAATATTTAATATTTAATAATTAATATATGATTTTAATGAACTAGATATAAATACACTTAGAATTAAACTAAATTTAAAAAATAATAAAAATGGAAAAATAATAAAATAATAATAAAAAGGTGATGAAGCATAGATTATATAGAGTTGGTACTACCAACATGTTAATTAATAAAAGATTCTATAAGAAATAGAAGTTTAACGACCCTCCATTCTATTAAAATTCGGACATTTTATAATTTAGTTCCTTAACTGTGAATTATCTTTTTGTCAGTAAATGTCAGGTTATCTTTAATGAACTTAATATATTACAGAAAGACAGAGTGCTTGGTACTTGATATTTGGGATTTGGAAGAAGACAACATGAACAGTGAATTAGAGTATATATGAAAGGGACTGTAAGAAGACAAGAGATGGATACTTTGTGATTAGTAATTACTTTCATTCAAACAATACTGGAAGAAGGGAGAAAGATCATCAAACAATTCAAAAATTGGACAAGAAAATCCTCTTGGTAGGACTCGTTTACTTTTGACTGTCTTTTAGTTTGTCAGTTTAATGATAAGGAGAGAAAGTAAGAAGTTTTTTTGCATTATTGATTAAGAAAAATACATGAAAAAGTATCTTTATATTTATATTAATTAGTAAAGTTAAAATAACTTAATCAATGCTGTTAAGTAAATTTGTTACTAACTAATGAACATATATGATCATCACTACTTTTATAATACTAACATCTACTCTCAAGATGGTGGGTGAAAAATATCTAGATCTCAAGATGTTGAGATCATCCTAAATGATAATTAATGTTGATGTGTTTCGTCCGTTCATGATAGATGTGATTAGCAGCAATTTGTTTTGCTGCAGTGCTCATAAGTTGTAGTAGCCATAACACAGTATTTCAGCCTCCACTGAAGAACGACTTATAATGTTTTGCTTTTTTGTCTTCCATGAAATGAGAGAAAAACCTAAGAATATGCAAAACCGTATAGTAGATTTCCTTGTAGTCAAGCATTAAGACTTAATGGAGAGGAAGTATTGAAAAAGAGTCTGGGACTTGGATTGGATTTGATGTAACGAAGAACACTTAATGCAACTTCATAATGTGAATTCTTAGGTTGATGCATATGCTAGCTTAATAGTTGCACAGAGAAGGATCTTCCATTGGTACTTCGAAGGATCTTCCATTAACTTGTCATGTTGTTTAAGCCAATAAACTTATCAAACTCGGCTGAGGCGAGTTTAGTATTCTGCTCCTTAAGAGTAAAAACAGGTTTGGATATACTCAAGCTAGTTTCCTTTAGAATTTCAAGAGCATATTTAAGTATTTTTAGACCCATAAAATATTTCAAGGATCCCAAATCCTTGATATGGAATTTAGAACATAAATATGCCTTAACAAAGTTGATAACCTAAAGATCAGAACTTGTAAACAGTATATCATCCATATAGATTAAAAGGATAATGAATGAAGAACCCTCATGCTTAGTAAACAGTGAATGATCATGATGAGATTGAATGAATCCCCCCTCAATTAGAGCTGTAGTGAACTTGTGATTCCACTGTCGCGTGCTTGAGTCTATACAATGACTTCTTAAGTTTGCATACCCTCTTGTCATTAGCATCTCCATAGCCTTATAGATGTTGCATGAAAACCTCCTCATGAAGATCACCATATAGAAACACATTATATACATCCATCTAGAATAATGGCCAGAGTGCTGCAATGGAAAGAAGGCAGCGAGTAAGACCATTTTGGCCGCATGACTTAGTGTAATATATGCCTTCATTTTGACCGTATCCCTTGACAACTAATCTAGCTTTGAATATCTCCACAGATCCATTAGAATTGTGGAAATCGGTGAAGAGGAAGGTGGATTCGTATCGTGTTTGGAAGGTGGGAAAATTTTCGAGAAAATGTGCGGAACAGAAAGGGAAAAGGGAGAAAAAAAATTGGCCAATTAGAGACTGAGTGGCTCTGATACCATGTCAGTTTAGTGATACAGAAAGAAAATAAAAAACTCTTTTCATTATTGATTAAAAAGAATAAATGAAAAATATCTTTACATTTATATGCTCATAACTAACTAATCAATAAAGTTAAAATAACTTAACTAATTCAGTTAAGTAAAGCCGTTACTAACTAATCAATATATATAATCATCGTTACTTCTATAATACTAACATAGTTTGAAAAAATTAAAATCTTTATTTAATTATTTTTCATTTTTATTAAATTTTCCTTAGAACCTCTGATGATGGAAATTAGGTATTACAAGACATTATAAGATAGTTTGGCTGTAAAAAGAGATTTTTAGTGTTTAATTTATGTTTGTTACCTAATTTGTTATTAACTAGTGAACAGGGTTAGTGCTTGTCATAAGTCGAGGCTGAATCAAAGAAGGAAATAAGTAAAAGAAGGTAAAATATATTAAATAAAAATTATGGCTTAAAAATATTTTTTTATTTAAAGTTTTATATAATAATATATATATATATATATATATATTATAATTTTATATTAAAATACTAATTTTTGGAAATTGAGAATATATTTGGTAGCACTTTTTTATTTTTTATTTTTATTTTCTATTTTTTATATTGATGACTAGATACATTATTAAACTTTTATCCTTTAACTTTTTAATAACAAAATTTATGCTCTCAAAATTATAAAAAATTACAAATTCTTTTGAAATTAAACTCCCTCAAAAAAAGGAGGGAGGTTGAGAATTTCATTAATGGAGGTTAGAAGCTCGATTTGAACTTGTTCGACCTCCATCAATCGATCCTCAAGCTCAGATAGCTGATTCTTAAGAAGAAAAAAATTGTTGGGGTAAAAGTCATAATTATCATAAATTTGGGGATACAAATTTAATTATCATAAATATATATTTTATTTTATAAAATAAAAAAATTATTTTATAATTTTTTGGCCAAACAGGCTCCGAGAGTGAGCAGAGCCCTCTTACCCCGTTGGCTCCATCCCGGACCATATCAAGAATTAACAAAAGGGGAAATTGTAATTAATACCAAAAATTTTATATAAATTATAATGAATCTTAAATATCCAATCGATTTCTCACAAAGATTTTAATCAATTTAGATATCTCACGAAAAAATTAAATCGTTTAATTAATTATTTTTAATCTAATTATTTCAATCATTTTTTCTTCGAATACCGTACCTATTTTCATTTTATTTTATCGTACTTTGAAGAATGATTATAAAATAAAATAATAATTTAATAAAAGAGAAAAGTGAAAATATAAAAATAATAAAATAATAAATATAATTTTTTAATGATATAACATATTATTTTAATACTATTATTTAAAATTCAAATATATAAATTAAAAAATTATTAAATTTATACTAAAACTAAAAAATTAATAAAAAAACTATACATAAATAAATTTATAAAAACTAAAAATTAAATTAATCCTACTATAATTTCTAAAACCACGTGAAATCCCCACGTTTGTATCAAGATGTTTAAATACTTATATTTAGTAGTAAGTTAGTGGAAATTACGCAGTCTCCGAGTCACACAGCACAATGAGCAGGGTAAACCAAATTAAAAACATTAAAAAAATGAGTTAATTGTGACTAATAAAAGGGTCAACAAGGTCCAGATGTTTCAACCTTTATCTTTGCTTGTCTGACAATTTTTTTGCCACATTCTTTTATTCTCAGCACTTTACTCTTTAGATCCCATTCACAACATTTTTTTGTATATAATATATATATAATCTATTTTGGTTGTTACTTTGAAAAGGAAGATCTAGGTTATCATATTATTAGGAAGTGATTAGTTAATTTTGTTAAGCAAGGTAGATAGTGCTACACTCATTGGTTCTAGTCAGGACTCATTACCATATCAACGCACCAACTTTATCCAAAAATTCAAAAATGCAAATCACTTTATTCCACTTTAAGGGAAGATAATCTTAAGACCTAAGTAGTAGCTTTAGCAAAAGAATTAGAAGTTCTCAAAACTAAAGATACTAGAGGTACCCAAATAGTTGCCCGAGTTGAATCACATGATGTTTACTTCGTGTGTGGAGGGATAAATCACTTGGTTTAAAAATATCTTACTTGGAGTGAGATGCAAGAGGTATACGAGGAGTAATGTAATGCCTTTGAGACATATAGAAAACCCTACTCATCTTATTCTGAAAGCTATAATCTTGGTTGAAAAAATCATCCAAACTTCAGTTGGAAGTCGGATTCTAACCAACCTGGTCAGTTCAGCAATTCATAGAAGCTCAAAGCACAACCGCCCATATCTTATCATGTTCCTCAATATAGTGCACTACTCGTTAAAAGGTCATTAAAAGACACCTTACAAGCATTCATAGAGGCACAAAATAATACAAATAAAAAAAAATTTGAGACAATGCTCTCAAAAGTAGTAGAGAAGAACAAGGAAATAAAAAGTCAAATTTCCAAACTAACTAATTTTTTTACTGTGCGAGAACATGGAAATTTTCCTTAGAGCCTTAATTCAATCCAAAGGGGCAACATTTGATACAAACACCTGTTTCTAATTCATATAATATCAAAGATGACAATGCCATCACTACTCAAGGTAGTAAGATTGTGGAAGGACCTCCTCCGCCAAGTGGTAAGGAAAAAGCTCCTAAGGAATAAGGTGAAGAAAAGTATCAGGTTCCGGTGCCTTTTCCTAAAGCTCTTTGTCTTATTGCGAAAAATGCAGAAACCCAAGGTGAGATTTTAGAACAGTTGAAAAGTGTAACGATTAATCTTCCTTTGTTGCATGTGATTCAACATGTACCAGCATATGCAAAAGTGATTGAGGATTTGTGCACGATGAAGAGGAAGCATTATGTTAAGAAGATTGCATTCCTAACAGAACAAGTGAGTGCGATGATCGAATAGAAGACACCGCAAAAAATATAAAGATCCAAGATGCTCCAACATGCCAAATCGGGAAGTGTGAGACTGGTCAAGCTTTATTAGATCTAGAAGCAAGTGTTAATCTAATGCCTTATTCTATTTACTTGTAGTTAGGTCTTGGAGAAATCAAGCCCACATTTGTGGTTGTGTAATTAGCTAATTGTTCAACCCTGTAGAAAAGTCAACTGTTAAAGTCAACCATCAGTCAAAGTCAACAGTATTGTCACGTTGGCCAACGATGACGTCAGCTTCGATGTGTGACGACAGTAGATGAATGGATGATGACATCAGCCCTAGGTGACGTGGCAATGTGACGTCACGGATGACGTTATCAGATCATGAGAGTGCGTGACTGAGGTGCAACTTCTTCAGGCGGCGCGTGCAGGCTTCGATTATTGCGAGACTTCCACAGTTGAGTAGTTCGAGGCGAGACGACCACGATGGTATCTGCAAAAACATTATCGGAGCAAGATGCATGGCGGAGATGGTGATTGCAGTGGTCTGTGTGGTGCGGGACTCCTCAACGACGGCGGCTGCAGTTCCGGAACCCGAGGACAACGGCTGAGAGACGTCGAAGGTTCAACGGCGAGTGGCTGCAGCAGCTGTTGTGACGGCAGAAGCAATAAGGGTGGAGTAACACCAAGAGAGACAAGACTGCTAAAAGAAATGTCAGAGCAGTGGCTCTGATACTATGTTAGAAATACTGAATGATTGTATTATATTTTATGATTGAGAAATATACATGTGATGCATTTATATATGAAGCATATGAGAGTGGTACAAGTAAGCATATGTGGCGGTACAAGTAAAATGTAGTACAAATACAAGTGTGTTATATAAGTAAACTAGCTAGTCTAAAGCCCATAACATAAAATTCATTAATAAATTTAAAATATTTATTATTTTTTTATTAAACAAATCTCAAGATATATAAAACGCGGTCCTAAATTTTCATTTTATTTCCTTTTGTATTTGTTTAAAGAGTGTTAAATTATAATATTCTATTTATTAATGTATTCTCTTTTATATAAATAAAATACATTTTTTAGCCCAAAAAAAAAAAAAAAAAAAAAAAGTCCCATCCTTACCACTATCAACATAAAAATGTGGGTAAGTAATCAAAATAGATTATTTACGTCGAGAATATTTTCATTAACTCTACACGCATTTGTAATTCTTTATAAAGTCATAACATATTCCTATCAAAAAAAAAAAAAAAAGGAGAGAGAGAACTTCATGTCTTTCATTCCAACTAAGCGATCATGAAATTCGAATCATGAAAACATTGCACAAAGTCCACTTTGAGAGAATGATTTAGTATGTGACCTCATGTCCCAAAAAAAAAAAAAAAAAATCTTCAACAATTTTTTCATGTAAATGTCATTCTAATTATTTTTCAACCTTGTTATGATGAAAGTAATGAAACGTAATTTCCAATTCAATTCAAAGTGGGACCATAATTTCATAAAATTGTGTTCCATCATCACTTTCCAGTAATAAGGAGAAAGTGTTTTTGTTTCTGTTCTTGTTCTTTATCTTATTCGTAGAATATAAAAAAAAAAAAAAAAAAAAAAAGAGAATATAGAAGGTCCAAATTAAAAGGACCATTAATAATTCCATTTGCAGAATTGTAGGCAAGCTAGAGGAATCATAGAATGTTAAAAGGCTTGGACAATTTTCCAACTTTCATGGAGAATAAGATAAGATCAAAATTCAAAAATGCCAAAAACAGTAACAACAAACAGTAAATTTTCTTCCAGGGTGGCCCCTTTGAGTTGATGTTAGTGCACACAACTGCTCGTAAGTCGTAGGGCTTCTTAACGTGATTGCTGGCATTTATCTCAATAATTTATGGGTATGGATCAAAGTTTTAAACTAGTTTAATATATCTATTATAATAGTCCAACCGATTTCCGATATGGTATAGATGTAAAGTCTGAAACCATTCCCCACACATAGGAACAAAGCCAGGATCCAAACCCGATATCGGATGCAAATACTAATTTCGATACCATTTATAGCAAACTCAATTTACTAAAATGATCTGTCTCCCTAAATCACCAAAACCTATTTTATATTTTAAAATGAAAAAAGCGTTTTAAAAATTTGTTGCCAAATATGCCCCTAAATCACCAAAAATATTTCCGAATATAAATTAAAAAAAACAAATCACTAAAAATATTTTTAGTTAAAAAGGAAAGAAAAAAATTATATATTATATATATAATTAATGTGCTTGGGAAATTTTGAAAGTGATAAGACTCATATGCTTGGTGGGGCCTTGAGGTTTAAATTAATAAAAGAGAAATGTGGTTGCATGTGTGATTATATGTTGCAAAAAATCATCCAAGAAAGAGTTGATAAAAAATATTGGAAAATTACAACTTTAGTCACACCATACAACAGCATCGTTACATGTAAATGTAACTGCTGGGTTTCTAGAAGAATGGACACTATTATTACTACGTTTTAAAGGGTCGGAAGGCCTTAACATCTTGGGCCAGGCCTTTAATCGATCCAGCAGCGGCAAGCAGCGAGACAACCAAGCAGGCCCAACTCAAAATCTGCAACCATATCCAAGTTGGAGAAGACCTGCGAATTTTGGACTGGGCTATGTACATCTCAATCGGGAAATAAACAGTCAAGGGCCAAAACGAGAAGGCTCCAATTAGGCCCACAAAGTCATTGAAGAACGGAAAAACCATAGCTATAACTGCCGTTACGATAACAAACGCAGTTCTCCACACCAGCCTGAAGGAGTTTAAACTATACGCGCCGTAAAACGGCATGTTGAATACGTGCTCTGCAGTTATGAATCTGTTTTCTGGGTATTTACTGTTGCACCATTTCTCTACGAAGCTGTATATGGGTTGGCAGAATACCTGCACGCGTTTGTTATATTAGGATCCATTGGAGTATTCGATTGCGGGCATTGATCGGTTTCAACTTCTCTTCACTTTAAATTCCAATGTTCGATTTGTAAGATTAAATATTTTATATTAAAATTTATGATTTCAATTTTAAAACCACGTGAATTCTTAAGTGGTCCCTCATGAAGGATATGTGGGGAAACAAGTTTTTTATTGAAGGGTAAATGTGTAAATATAAATAGAGTAGTTACCTGGTAAGCACCGATGAGGTGGACGGCTATGCAGACGTTGGCAAAGTCAACCAGCCAAAACGGTTCGTAGAAGCCGGTGAGGAAATTTCCAGGGACGACATTTCCAAAGGCTGCGTAGCCCACACAGCCACAAAGCATGTAGAAGATAGTTGTCGTTGCAATGCCCACAAATGTTGCTTTCTTCATCGCCCTGTTCTCTGCTGGGCTTGATTTCAGCGTGTCCTGCAGTTAAGAAAAGTCCATTGGACTATTAGGCCCACCAGGCCCAGACGCCTAACACCACAAGGGTCCCACATAAATAAATATTTGCTTGCATGCATGCAAATATTTATATGTACCTTATAACTCTACATCATATTTTATAAATAGATTAATTGGGTAATTAATTATAATAAATTAAATTAATTAATTATAATAAATTAAATTAAATTAAATTAAATTAATTATAATAAATTAAATTAAATAAATTAATTATAATAAATTAAATTAAATTAATTAATTATAATAAATTAAATTAAATTAAATTAAATTAATTAACTTACCTGTATTTCTATAAGGACACTAGAGTAAGCATAAGCAAAGGCAATATTCCCTAAGGCTTGGAACGTCCTGAAAACCTTCTCGGACCCGGTAACGTCGATTCCTACTGTCACCCCTGTTAAGCTCGTCCTCGCATCATTTCCTCTATCTTCATAATCATATATATTTTTTACATAAATCTTCATTAATTTAATTAATTAATTAATTAGAAAAAAAAAACCCTAATTAATTACCTGTAGCTTTTGCTATAGAGAGTCCAAGGCCTATAGAAGAATAGGCAAAGGACATAATGGCAGCGAGGAGTGACAGCCATGAGAGCTTATGGAAATTTGGTATTTGACTTAGTAATAATTGTATACAAGCATATATTATCATGAACGGATAATTTGATATATTGCACTTCGCATCGTGGCCGTTCATGTGGAAACAGTTTGACCTTTTGACCTCCCTGATTGATCCATGGATCATATAACAAAGTTAACAGAAAATAAAACACAAATTAGACTTTACTTCCTTAAATTTTTATTTTATTATATTTAGATCCCTAAAATTTATTAAATTATATATACATCCTTCTAAAGTTTATAAACTAAATTTTGATCCCTACTTTTAAGATTTTATTAAAAAACTAACAAATTCCTTTATATGCTCCATTTTAATAACTAATCTATTTTTTTAATCCGACCCATTTTAATAACTTATTTTTCTTTCGTTAATTTTTTATATGATGATATATCTTCTTCTTTTCTAACTATTATCGTGAAATAAAGAAAAATAAGAAAAAAAAATTATAAATATGGGTCGGATAGAATAATAGTTCGGGTTGTTAGAAAGAGTAAATAATGAAATTAATTAAATTTTTAATGGAATTTTTAAATTAATAATTTAATTCTAATTTATAAATCTTAGAAGAATATAAATCTAATTTTATAAGTTTGAGTAACCTAAAACTAATACAATAAAAGTTATAAGGAAATAATGTCTGGTTTACTACTCTATGAAAAAAAAAAACAATTATATATATTTAATAGTCAATATCTTACACCATGCTAATAGACGCAGTAATTGTATAACCGATGCATGTCCCCACCAGAGTTGCATATTGAGCCACCCCACATAACTGAACTTTTCTTCCTCCTGCATTAATTAGTCGCTAAAGCTTATTAGATAATTGACTAAATAAACGTACTTGTGTGATAGTTATTTAAATACCCAAGTAAGCCTTGACGGCATCCATGTAGATGTAGTTTCTCATCCCGGTTACGGGGTCCGGGGCCCGGTAACAATCAGCTAAGAGAGTTGAAGTGAAGTAAGTGATGAACGAGAAGGCCATGAGAACGGCGGGGCCGGCCACCCAACCCAACTGGGCGGTGGCCCATGCCAGGGATAACACCCCCGATCCGATCACTGCCGTTATGATATGAGCACTTGCAGATACCCATGTCCCTAAATAATTAACATGTATATTATATATGTATTTACATACATATATTGATTAACAATATTTTATGCGCATGATCCTATAACAAATTTATTTTGATTAATCTCTTACCGGTTCGTTTGGTCCGACCATCATCATCGGAGTTCTTTCCCATGACATGATCCGCAGTGTGAACTATTGGTCCGGAATTGATCTGTTGTTCAATAAACATGATGTTCTTGTGCTTTCTCTTTGGGGTTATAAACTTGTAAGTTTGTGTTTCATTTAGGGTTTGGGTTGAGGAAGTGTATCTGGATAGAGAATGGGGTTTGGTTTGAAAGGGTGGTCATCAATTATATAACAGATATAATATTATATATTAATGCAATGAAATTATTGTCACATATATTTATATTTTTTCCTTTTTGGTTTGATTTATTTGTTTAGTTTGTTACATCTAAAATATATTGTCTGTCTTTAACATCTAATTAGTCTATGAAATTATTAGTACCCTAAAATGTCTAAACATTCAATTTAATTGCATTAATTGCATTTTTCTTTAAAATGAAACGATTAAAAGAATATGTAAACATCATTAGTTGATAATTTCATGTAAAATACTAGACTAAATATAGGTATTAAAAGTTAAGCTTAAGCAAGAAATTATTTATTTTAGAGCTACTTACTTTTTGTAAGGGATCAATTTATTTATTTTATTTTATTTTATTTTATAAATATTAAATTATAAGAATATAATATAAAAAAATTCCTCGATGCAAATTTTAATATTTTTACATAAATTCAAATTTTTAAAAAAAAAATTGAAAGTAAATAATATTCTATCTTCAAATCTGTTCTTAATTTCAGACAATCTAAATAAATAAATTCATTTTTATTTTTATTTATTTTTTAAATCGACTAAAATTGCACCAAGTAAGAATTGTACATAATATTTCTTCCCCTTCATCCGTACATAATTTTATGTTCTAGTCTTAGTCCCTGTTTGGTAAATGTGATCTGAAATCTTTTGTCAGATGTGAGTGACCGATATGCAGAGAAATCGTGGGAAACTTGTAATAAACATTTGCAGCAAACACCCCCACTAAATGGTTTGTAATGTCTCTTTAACTAATTTGAAAATCATATCTATTAGCTCTGTTATTCTTATTTTGGGGCCTTTTTTTACTTGTATAGGTGGAAAACTAGGGTTCTACTATAAGGAGCATGAAATTCTTCCTCCTGGAATCTTCCATGTAGGCCCACATAAACACCTTCACCCCCTAAAAAAAAAAGAGAAATTGATTTCTCACAATTACTTTAGGAAATGTGTTCATGTTAATTATTCTCACTGTGTGTTCTATTAGTTGGCTTCCATCATTTTGTTCTTGAGAATTATACGGACATAAAGTTGGAGAAGGGTTGACGGAACAGGAAGTGGAGGAATTTGATCCCCCTTCCGAGGTAAATTGCATTTTTGATCAACCTTCTGTACTCATCAAAATTTTCCATTATTATGTCATGCTTATAACCCCTTCCCGAAAAAATAAAATAAAATAAAAACCGAACAAATTTTCAGGTGCGAGCATCGATCGAGGGGCAATTCCTGTCAATGAGAGCTCATATGGAACGGTTTGGAATGCCTTCACCTGCAAACCGAATCATAGCAACTGGAGGTGCCTCAACAAATCAAACCATCCTGGACTCCATTGCTTCTATATTTGGTTCTGATATCTACACCGTTCAAAGACCCAGTAAGCCAATCTGTTGCCGTACCCTTTTTAGCACTATATTTTTGACGTTGGATTTTTAGCATAAAATAAGATTTAAATTGATACGGCACGCTAAGACAAACTGGCCTAGACCAATAAGAAACTCACTTTTTTTCACTTCTTTTGGGTAGATTCGGCTTCGCTTGGGGCGGCTTTGAGGGCAGCTCATGGTTGGTTGTGTGACAAGAATGGTAGCTTTGTCCCAATTTCTTCAATGTATAAGGACAAGTTAGAGAAGACGTCTCTTGGATGCAAATTATCTACTGTCGCTGGCGATTCTGGACTGGTTTCGAAGTATTCAATGTTGATGAAAAAGAGAATTGAGATAGAAGCTGGGCTGTTTTTAAAACCTTTGTGTAAGGGGCTGAGATATTTTGTTCTAGAGATGTGTTTTTTGGCTGTTGAATAAAACATCAATATGGAGCAAACAAGATTATTGTAATCATAGAGAATATAGTAAATTAATTTAATAGTTAAATTAGATCGTAAAATTACGTTGTAAAATTATATGGAGATTAATAATTTTTATATCATATCAAGATTAACGTCATAAATTCATTAGTTGTTTTAGATTATCATCATAAATTTTTGTAATTTTTACTTCTTTGTAATAAATTTTAAAATTAAGAAGATCAATTTTATAATTATAATTTTTATTTTTTATTATATTAAAAAATAATAATATTATAAGTATAAAGAAATATAAAGTCGAAACAAATAAGAAATACAAAATCAAAATATACATCAGAGAGACAAATACACGAGATGGGTTATAAATGATTTTTTTTTTCACTTCTTTGTTTCTTAGAAAAAATTCACGTAAATAATTATGTAAGTAATTTTTTTTTTCATTAGCATAGCATTTTGTGCTGTAGATTTTTTAATTCAAACTCATTTACATAATATTCTAATCTTATCAAATAAAAGATATGATTAGATTAAGAAATAAATTTAAATTTAAATAATTATTTCATTAGTATTAATTTTTTTTGTTAACGTATCATAAATTTTTCAAATTCAAATTCATTTACATAAAATTATAATCTTATCTAACAAAATTTATAATAAGATTAGACTGATTAACATGATTAGAGTGATTATCAAAGATTATGAAAAAACTTAATTAAAATTTTAAATTTATTATAAAATTACAAATACACATAATATAATTTTATGTTCAAGCTCAAGTTTTATTATAATATATATATATATATATATATATATGTGTGATATGATACATGCTACTTGCTAATTTGCATGATCCTTATTCTATTTGCATATATATACATAAAATGACATATTCTGTACTCAAACTCCAAAAGGTATTATAATCTTCAAATCTAGATACAACCCCCTCTCTTGTCTTTTCAATCAAAGATGGTATTCCTTTTCATCAAACTGTATTTTTTTCCTTTTACTTTTTTGTGTGTTTATGACACTCCACCATTCCCCCAATGTAAATGTCTTTCTTTTGGTCTCCATGAATCACATTCTTCTTCCTATGAGGACCCATACATCACTAAGTACTCTCCAAGTTGGGAGACATACCTAAATTATAAGCAAACGCATTTGAACATGTCCTTCTTTGTCTTCAAAACAATATATGGCATGAAAAAGTATTTTTGAGTAAGTAATATTAAGATATATCAATATAAAAAAATTTTGAAATTTTCTTAAATAATTATATAGATCATATATATTAATTTCAGGTTATCTCATCAAATATTATATCAATATTATATATAATAAGATGAATTAATCTATTATATATATAATATTTTTTTTAAATTATCTTTATCAAAATATATAGAAAGATCATCTCAACTTTTATAAATTGATTCTTGAAATGCATTATTTTGGTGTTACCTCACAAAATAAGGGTTTGTAGTTTTGCATCTTTTGAACTTAGAATTACAAACAAAAAAAAAAAAAAAAAAAAAAAAAAGGAAAAGCTATTGCTTTTCTCCTTTACTAAAACATAAATGGAGTCAAAGATGCTCATCAATCCATTTTCTCATCTTCATCTTCTTTTTTCCCAATACATGAATAGATGATAGCTTCAAGTGCGCCTACTACTACTAATCATAAGAATCATCATGTCTTAATAATTAAATTCAGAATCAGAAACCCACCTCTTCTCCACCAAACAGCAAAAGAAGCTCCTACAAACCACCACCTTCCAACACCCTCCACAACTATCCATATCCTCCTTAATTTTTTCAGCACCCATCTTGTCTTTCTACTATCACCCCACATGAAGAAATTTTTTTTTATCATTTCATCTCAGTTACGGAGTATACCTAATTGTATGTATAAATTTAGTATGTGATGTGATTTATGTGCTATACAAACACTCACGATTCTCCCAAGAGTTATGTTTTGTGAAAAATTCTTTTGAGAGTAATATATATATATATTTTCAAAATATATTTATAGATGCTCCGGTTCTATTATCAAATTTCTAAATTTTCGAGTCCTCATATAATTTGTCCGAGGTCAATTTTGATACAAAATCATATCACTTATAGACTTGTAGAAATTTAAAATCTAAATTCCATGGATAATACAAAATACAAACTACTCATTAGAAACTAAAAAGAGCAAGTTGTGCTCTATGGTGGGATCTCCTTTTTATCTCTAGATAGACGACATTGTTTAGATGCTAGATGTTATATATATATACACACTTGACAATGAAATTGACCAAAATTTGATCTTCTTCTGTTCATACCTCAGATGGGTTCTTAATCTGAGTGTCACTTGCCAAATCCTTGGTCTTATTTGATACCTTGCAAGAATAGAATCCACAAGGGTCTGCTTCAGTAAGTAACCGAATGACTTCTTTCATGGTAGGGCGAAGGGCCGGGTTCTTGTAAGTACAATGGATAGCAATTCGGAGAACCTTAATCATTTCATCCTGGAACGAAACCAATAATCTTTTGTCCAAAACTTCTATTGCTCCGTCCTTCGTGTCCACTTTGTTCGAAACCCAATAGATAATGTTCCGGTTTTCTCCAAACTCCGCCTCTACTGGCTTCTTCCCCGTTATCAGCTCCATTAACACGACTCTAAAGCTATAGACATCACACTTTGTCGTCGCCTTTGAGGAATACGCATATTCTGTTACAAGTACCAAAAGAGTAAACTATGTTTTGTTAACTAATAGTTATACCAAAAATGTAAAACTAATTTTAATGCTCAGTTTGCCCAATCGTTTTCAAAATCCTGTTTAAAATAATTTATAAAATTTCCAAACTCTTAATCTAATACATTACATCAATATTAATATGATCTTATACTAACTCAGTCTCAAAATTCCAATTTTGGTACTGATAATGCAAATATTTATATAGCAAAAATCTTGTTTCAAAAACTAATCCAGTATTTTTATGAAATCATACCTGGGGCCAAATAACCGTAAGTCCCGGCAACAACAGTGGTGGTCGAATCCTTGCTTCCTCTCGCTTGCAAAACCTTAGCAATTCCGAAATCCGCAACTCTTGGCTGGTAGTTAGCATCTAACAGAATATTTGTAGTCTTGATATCTCTGTGAATGATAGGAGGCAAGAGATCGTGGTGTAAATAAGCCAAACCCTGAGCTATCCCGAGCGCAATTTGATGCCGAGTAGGCCAATCCAGATGCACATACTTGCCATGAAGAGCGTCCCAAAGATTACCATTCGGCATGTACTCATAAACCAATAAACTGCAATCCCAACTCGAGGAGTAGCAATACAGTTTGACAATGTTTTTATGCCTTATGCTTCCTAGAGTTTGGACTTCATTCTTCAATTCCTTGTTAAAAAACAACTGATCTTCTGATCCGAAATCTTTGCTTTTTCAACTCCATAGCTTCTTAGCTGCAACTACTTCTCCAGTGCTCAATTCGATCTTGTAAACGGTTCCAGACCCACCATGGCCCACTATGTTCTTATCGACCATCGCTTCAATTATTTCCCGTTGATCAAAATTTATTCTATGGAAGCTCTTTACATCAAACGAGAAGAACGATGAAGAGACCATCTGTTGACGATCATGTTCATTTGAAGGTTTTTTCTTACTAAGACAACTTTTTAGAAACAAAACGGATCCGATAACTATGATAAGGATTGAGATTCCGATCGCCCAGACGGATTTTAGCTTCTTTTGGCTGCAAGGTTGTGAGCAAATGGGAAAATTTTGCTCGGATGAGATGAAATAGACCGGAACACAAAGGCCGGGATTTCCAAAAAAGCTTTCAGCTAATCCTCCTCTGAGTAAAGATATAGGTATTGGACCCGAAAGTTGATTGTTTGTAAAGTTGATGGAGTTTGGTAACAATTCACTTAGACTTTCTGGGATTTTTCCGTTCAAGAGATTACTCGAAAGATCAAGAACGTTAAGAGATTTTATCAAAGAGAGTGAATCGGGGATCAACGAGTTGATCTTGTTGCCTTGTAGCAAAAGCAAGTTTAGCTTCTTTAGGTTTCCGATCTTGGAAGGTATTGGACCTGACAAAAGATTATTGCTTAGATCAATCTTCACCAAATTGACTGCTCGGGATATTCCGGAAGGTATAGCTCCTTCAATCATATTGCCTTGCATGAACAACTCGGACAAGTTTCTTGCATTTACGATTGAATTTGGAATTTTTCCACTTAACTTGTTGTACGAGACATCAATGATAGAAACATGAGGGATGCCCAGAAGGCCATCTGGGACGGGGCCTGTAAGTCGGTTAGAACTGATTCGAAACCGTAATAGAGATTCGCATTTCTCGTAACTAACCGGTATTTCACCTGAAAACATATTTTCCAAGACAAGAAAGTATTGTAACTTACCTTTTCTACAAACATCCGTAGGCAACGGACCGGAGAGAAGATTTTCAGACAAGTCTAGGACAACCATAGCAGATAACTGCCCTAAACTTTCTGGAACTTCTCCGGTCAAAGAGTTATCATAAAGCGACAACATTGTTAGGCTTGTCGAATTAGCAATCACGGTAGGGATTTCTCCGGTAAGGCTGTTATTGTAAAACTGCAACACGTTGAGGTTTGGAAGACGGCATATACTTTCCGGAAGGTTTCCTTGTAACTGATTGATCGACATGTCTAAGTCGGTTAGGTTGGTTAAATTTCCGAGCTCTTCGGGTATCTTTCCAGTTAAGAGATTGTAGTACAGCTCGAGATGTTGCAGAGTCTTCAACAATCCAATTTCTTTTGGAATCTCACCTACTAGAAAGCTCCCGCTCGATTCAAGATCGACAAGAGATGTCAAGTTTGAGATAGATTTTGGGATTTTTCCATGCACCATACATGTTGTTAAGACCATGAATTTGAGGTTGGTTAGTTTCGAGATGTTTTCGGGTAATTGCCATAAGTTCAAGTTATTGTTTTCATTGAAATTTAGAGCTTCAAGATTGACAAGGCTGAAAACCGACATGGGAAACTCACCCGAGAAAAGGTTGTATGAGAGGTCGAGTAGCCGGAGAGATTTGACCACTGAGAAATTCGGAAGAGGTCCAGAGAGGTATAGAGAATTGAGGTCGAGTTGTTCCATGAGAGAGCAGTTGGTAAGGCCTTGAGGAAAGGTACCACGGAGACCCGTTTTTCCTAGATGAAGATTAGTCAAGTATGGAAGATAAGAGCATACATCTGCCGGAAAGGTGCCGGAGAGTAGATTTCCTGAAAGATCAATTTCGGTGACATAACCTCCATCATTGCAGGTGACTCCGGTGAAGTTGCAGAAAGGACTTTTAGAAAAATCCCAATCAGATAAAATGTTCCCGGAATGTGTTTTTCTCATAAGGGTGAAGAAGTGAGACTGGTTTGTAGCAGTAGTAGGAGTAGTGATGGCTTGAGATTGATGATAAGAGATAGATGTTAGTGTGAAAAGAAGGAAGAAGATAGGAGGAGGAGTAGGCATTTAGGAGATAGAGAGAGGGAGAAAGTTATAAGGTGGTTGTTCTAGTGTAAGAAGGTGAAGAAGAGAGTGGAAGTATACAGGTGGGGGAAGGTTGATGGAATCAGTTAGTGAAGAAGAGAAACAAGGCTTCATGATGGATTAGCTTAATAGCTGATATGATTTGCAATATATATCAGTAGAGTTATATTATTTGCATAAAGAAGTTTGCTTTTTCCTCCATTGTTATACTCCACTAAAAAACATGTATTGGAGAATAGCCCAAGACTGATTTTGCATCGAAAAGGGTACCACCCATAAATTTTATTTTTAGTATATAAATTTCGAAGGAAAAAAAAAAAACCTTGCATCCGATCCTCAAATCCCAATCACCGGTTTTGTTGTCCGAAATGAGCAACTCTTGCTAGAATTCATATTCACTTATGTTTAAAATAATATATTATCTTTTTTTTGATAATTTAAAATTTATTTAATTTTAAAACTATTAATTTATTAAAATTTTACTATATAATAGTCAACATGTGACATTGACTTATGTGAATGATTAGTCGAGATATCATATTTTTAGTGCGTATTGTAAGCACTAAGCCCACATAGATTTAGGGTCGATTATAGTCACGGAAGTTAATCCCGAAATTCCAGAAGGAACAGTGCCGGAAATTGAGTTGTTGTTGACTCTGAATCGAAGTAATGTGATGATATCAACATAATTAGCCGAAATCTTGCCGATGAAGTTATTATTAAGCAATAGAAGCTTCTTCAACTTCCCTTTTTTACACATATCCGGAAGAATTGGACTGATAGGACTCGATTTAGAGATATAGAATTAGGGCTAATTTTTATTATGCAATAATCAAAATAACATAGGTTGGTCTACTATTCGAGAGGTAGACCGTCTTTCCCTAAGAGTTCTTACTCTCCAAAATCAATTCCTCTCTAAACCCTAACCATACTACTATTTATATTACTAACCAACCAATTACTAAAATAGCACCATAATAATAATACTAATAATAATACTACTAATAATAATAATAACGGGTCTAACATTACTCCCCTCCCAACGAGACACCTTGTCCTCAAGGTGGAAATCGGGAAACTGCGGTACGATGCGGATGGTCCGGAAACCAGTAGTCTAGATGGTGATGCACTAATTCTTCCTCCCTCTCCTCCTCCGGTTCCACCATATCATCATCCTCATCACCGACCATTAACACTTGGAGCCTCCTATCCTTACAACGATGCCCGTGCGAAAATTTCTCGTCACAACGAAAACACAACCCTTTGGCTCTTTTGTCGGAGATCTCTGTCTCCGTTAACCTTTTGAAACTCCCTTCCGGACGGTACCCTACTCTCCTCTCTTCCGGCACCTCCTTACCGACCGTCACAATTTGCGTCCGAGAGCTATGAGTCCCGGAATAGCCGTTATGAACAAAACTGCCATGGCTGCTCCTTTGCTATTTTTTTGCATTTTTCTTCTCCTCCACTTGTACGGCCAAGTCCATATACTCCTTTAGTCCCTTAGGCCGTAATAACCTCAATGCTGTCCAAATTTCCGGCTTCAACCCTTTAAAAAAATTTCCCTCTAAGATTTCCAGAGGGATGCCCGTTAATGGCCCGGAAAGCAACTCGAACTTCTCTCGGTATTTCCACACTGTCCCCTCTTGGTGGAGTGCCAAGAACTGTTCATATAAGTCTCCATCGTGAGAAGTCTGAAACCTTACCATCACCCTTTGTTTAAAATCCGTCCATGACCCCATGAGTCGGCGGTGCCCACACCATTGAAACCATGACAATGCTGGCCCCTCCAAACATAGACCGGCTGCTTGCAGTTTTTCCCCTTCCGATAATCCATTAATATCAAAGTACATTTCCACCCTATAAACCCATGCCGCCACATCCTCGCCTTCGAAGATAGGCATCTTCAATTTGCGAATCTGTGGATCAACACCCATTCTGCCCGGCGTGTCCGCATACTGCCCTTGGCCCGCCTAAGGGGGTTCCGCCGGAACCCTAAAATCAGCCCACGGCGCCCTTACCTCACCACTCGCGGCAGTTCCTACCACATAACAACCTGCAGGCCCTTGTTCCGCACCTTTTTCCCCATGTCTGAATTGAAACCTACCTGCTGTCCCCCACGGCGGTGCTGCCGTTCCAGAACCTTCCCCCCAATTTGCCGCCAAACTCTTCCCTAAGTTGGTCGTCGACGCCTGCGCCCTCTACTGCACCGTCCACTGCTCGTTTCCCCCTTGCAGCCCGCTCACCGCCACTGTGGCTGCCTTCTCCGGCGGTGTCCCCTGCTGCCCGACCATGACCCCCCACAAGTTGGTCAGGGTTCGATGGTGACCTAAACTGCAGCTCTGTCAGTTTTCCCAATATGGCTTCCAACGACGAATTCTGCTGCGCAAACTGCTGTTGTACTGTCGCGAAGCGTTCTTCGATCGATGTTTTGATCGCCATCACTTCGCTCTCCAATTTCTCCTCGAATGCCTCTACCTTCTTCACAGCCATCGATGATCGAGTGCTCTGATACCAATTTGATAGGACCCGATCTAGAGATATAGAATTAGGGCTAATTTTTATTATGCAATAATCAAAATAACATAAGTTGGTCTACTATTCGAGAGGTAGACCGTCTCTCCCTAAGAGTTCTTACTCTCCAAAATCAATTTCTTCCTAAACCCTAACCATACTACTATTTATACTACTAACCAACCAATTACTAAAATAGCCCCATAATAATAATACTAATAATAATACTACTAATAATAATAATGACGGGTCTAACATGGACCTGTCAAGAAATTATTTGACACGTCGATTAGGGTAAAATTTGATAGAGAACTGATCAATTGAGGAAGTGGACTAAGTAGTCGGTTCGTGTAAATCGACAAGTTGATGAGCCACGTTTACATTCACCGAATTCTGTAGGTACTTGACCATGGAAGTTATTCTCGAAGAGTTGAAGAGAAACTAAATTCGTCAAGAATCTCAGCTCCGATATGTCGCCTTCAAGAAAGTTAGTTGACACGTTGAAATTTTCAAGCACGGTGAGGTTTCTCAATCTAACAGGAAACGTTCCGGTCAATTGATTATGTAAAGCTCGAGCTGTCATAGCTTCCCAAGCTTTTCGTGTTGGGTCATTTAATAATTAGATTTTAAATTATTAATAATTATATTTTTATTTGTATTTTTATTTTTATTTGTATTTTTATGTTTATTTTTATTTTTATTTTTATTTTTATTTAATAAATTAAGAAATTTATTGAATAAATATAAATTTTATAATATTGTATGGTATATCATATAGAATTTAATTACGGTTATTAAGATTCTAATTAAATGATCTATATAAATAATTTTATAAGGATTTTGATTCCCAAGATTAATCATTATATTCTTTTCTCCTCATTCCTCATTATTGAGTGAGACCTATTAAGAATGATAAATTAGTTTATAAATGACTTCATACTCATATCTAATTAACATCATGAATTTAGATATGCCGTTTTTATTATTTTACTATAAAATCTTAATATTCTATATAGAGTTTATGTTATTGATCTATATTATATGTTTATTATAATAATTGATATCATAATCATATTAGATTATTATGATTAAATGTGTTGATTATAATTAATGAATTTCTTGTATTTATATTATTTATACACATGATTATATATTTTTTGTTAAATTCATATGGTGTTAGGATTTAATTCATAATTATGTATATGATTTGTTTTAATTTTTATTAACCTTAATTACATGATTGATTGAATTTTTCAATTTTGAGAATGAATTCAATTAATAAATCCATACTTTTTTTTTGTACCACTTGAGTACACCTTTGGAGAATGAATTCATTCTCCACGGGATACTCCAAAATATCGTGGAAAATGAACTGAATGTATATAATTATATATATAATAAAATCTTGATAAATTAATATTATTAGAACGGAATAAATCTATTAATAAATAAAATGCTAAATTATTGATTAAATTTAATATATTATTGTCAAATTGAGATAAAGGATTTAAATTTAAATAAATTGATTAATTTATCATATTTTAATATATATATATATATGTATATTAAAATTGTTTATTAATGAATTATGTATATTAACTCTTATTAATAGTCTTTAATTTTTATCGTATTCATAATTATTGTATATATATAATTATACATATAGTAAAATTTTGATAAATTAATATTCTGAAAAAATTAGTATATTATCTTTAAATTAGAATAAAAAAATTATTATTTAAATAAGTTTATTAATTTATTCCAATATATATATTTATATAGATACATATATTAAAATTTTTTTATTATGGATTATTTTGTTTAGGTGTATTATATATATATATACACATATGTATTAAATTTTTTTTATTACATATTGTTTTTATTTAAATGTATATATATATATATAGGGACGTTTATTTAAATACGCTCCTTTCAATTTTATTTTTTTTATACCATTCTTCTCATATTTTTTGATAAATGCCTTTATCATTTATTTTTTTTAAAAGTAATTACCATTTAATCCTTTCTTCTTCCTTTTTTTTTCTTCTTTCTTGTTCATTATTTCTTCTTTCTTCTTCCTTATTTCTTCTTTCACACATTTTCTTTCTTCTTTCTTGACGGTAGATACATAATTAGGCCGACATGTAAAATATTGGTTTAAGATGCACAGATCGACATGTGAGAGATTTTTGAGATGCACAAACTGAGAATCCAAACCGAGATCTCAATCTAGAGTTCTTGGTTAGGGAGTCCAGATCGTGAACTCTATTTAGAGTTCCCGATCTGGGATCTCAGATTGGAAACTCGATATGGGATCTCAATCGGGGACTCAATCTAGTTCCCAGTCTAGGATATCAAACCATGAACTTGATCTGGAATTCTAAAAAGGTCGAATGATTAAAGGTTCAACCTTTAAGTTCAAAGTTTAATGTTTAAACATTAGGTCATGATAGAAATGCTCAACATTTAGGTCTAATGATGAAAGGTTCAGCTTTTTTAAGTTCGAAGTCTAATGTTAAAACATTAGGTCATGATGAAATGGTTCAGCTTTAGGTCGAATGATGAAATGTTCAACTTTAGGTTTGAAATCTAATGTTTAAACATTAGGTCATGATAGAAAAGTTCAATATTTAGGTCGAATGATGAAAGGTTCAACCGTTAGGTTCGAAGTTTAATGTTTAAACATTAGGTCATGATCGAATGGTTCGACCCTTAGGTCAAATGATGAAAGGTCTAATGTTTAAACATTAGGTCATGATAGAAAATTTAATGTTTAAACATTTGGTCATGATAGAAAATCTAATGTTTAAACATTTGGTCATGATAGAAAGTTCGACCTCTAGGTTGAATGGTGAACGGTTCGACCGTTAGGTCGAATGATGAAAGGTTAAACTCTTAGGTTCGAATTCTAATGTTTAAATAATAGGTCATGATAGAAAGATTCAACATTTAGGTTTAATGAGGAAAGGTTCAACCCTTTAGGTTTAAAGTAATATTAGGTAATGATAGAAAGGTTCGACATTTAGGTTCAACCTTTTAGGTTCGAAGTTTAATATTAAACAGTAGGTCATGATAGAATTATTCGACTTTTAGGTCGAATGATGAAATGTTCAACTTTAGATTCCAAGTCTAATGTTTAAACATTAAGTCATAATAGAAAGGTTCGACATTTAAGTCTAATGATGAAAGGTTCAACTTTTAGGTTTGAAGTTTAATGTTTAAACATTAGGTCATGATAGAATGGTTTGACTTTTAGGTCGAATGATGAAAAGTTCAAATTTAGGTTCGAAGTTTAATGTTTAAATATTAGGTTCGACCGTTAGGTCGAATGATGAAAGGTTCAACTTTAAGTTCGAATTCTAATATTTAAACATTAAATCATGATAGTATGTTGATGAAAGGTTCTACTTTAGGGTTCAAAGTCTAATGTTTAAACATTACTAACATATGAGATATCGATTTAAGATGCACAGATCGATATATGAGATGTCAATCTGAATATATCTTAAATTTTTATTATTATGGCATAACACGATTAAATTTTAAGTTGTAGTTATTTAATGGGAATGACACAATTGCCTGAAAGCTATGCTTGGGAGAGTATATCTAGTGTGTACATGCCATTGAACTTAAAAAATATGCATTAAGTGGCCTTATACGTGGACTTAAACACTTGGACTCTATACGTTCTAAATTTGAGAGTGGATATTGTAGTACTAAGACTAAAACTCTCTATTTTGGAATCTCAGATCGAGAACTCAGATTGAGGTCCCAGTC
Organism: Coriaria nepalensis; assembly: GCA_027186245.1. Taxonomy (NCBI): domain Eukaryota; kingdom Viridiplantae; phylum Streptophyta; class Magnoliopsida; order Cucurbitales; family Coriariaceae; genus Coriaria; species Coriaria nepalensis. The sequence continues at coordinate 3,311,446 of CP114500.1, read as the reverse complement.
TTATATCCTAGACTGGGAATCTAGATTGAGTTCCCGATATGAGATCATAGATCGAAAACTTCAAATAGAGTTTACAGTTCGGACTCCCTGATCGAGAACTCCATATCGAGATCTCGGTCTGGAATCCCAGATCGATATCTCGGTCCGGAACCCATATCGAGATCTCAGTTTGGAACCCAAATCGAGATCCCGATTTAGAATCTCAAACCGAGAACTCGATCTGGGTTCCTAGAAAAGTCAAATGATGATCAATTGGTTCCCAAACCGTGAAGGAAGAAAGCATTTTTTTAAGGAAGAAAAGTTCTCAGTCTGTGCATCTCAGACTGAAAATCTCACATGTCGATTTATGTATCTCAGACCGATATCTCACATATTGATAATTTCATATTTCCATTCGAGTCCTTGTATTTTCAAAAATGTACCGAATTAGTTTTCAAGAGAGAATGAATTTATAACTTTTAACTAATTCATGAATTTGAATGAGTTCGTTTGGAGGGTAAAATGAAGGTTCAAGGTTCACTAATGGAAAGAGGGGTAGGAAAGAAAAAAAAATGAAAATATAAGAAAGAAAGTTAATATAATTTCATATTTTTCTTTTCGTTTTCGTTTTATTTTTTATTTATTTTAGAAGGGTAAAAAATAAAGATGTAAGGTATTTAGGAAAAAAATATAGAGAGGATATTTTTTAAAATAATATATATATATATATTAAAACATCACAAGTACCGGGCCGCAAGCAGACCCATGGGCTTCCCTACTTTTAATAAGGCATGGGCTTCCCTACTTTGATAAGGTAAAAGAAAAACGCAAGTCCAAAGATCAAAAAAGCGGTTTTTTGATCTATTTTATGCTTATTTGAAGCAAATCGTGCCGCCGCCATTTTTCTCCTGCGAGTGCTAATTACGTGGTCGTTCTTTGTACATCTCTTTGCAAACCCCACCTTCTGACCCGTAGCTGAAACTCTCCCACTGCAACAAAAAACCTAACTGTCTGCTGCGGATCCAGAATCTCCACAACTTTCATTACTATCAATCCGCGAAGCATATCGGCGTCCTCCAACAGATCCAGCATCGCCGCCTTCAGTTCCTCCAACGCCGACTCCAATTCCGAAATCTCACCATCCACCAGCTGCCTCCCCGCTCTCCTCGCCAGCGAGAGCATATGTGGCCCCGCCACGCCTTCCTGTACCGCTGCCATAGCGTTCTCCATCTCTCTTTCCTTCCACTTCGCCTCTGCCTTCAATCCTCGCATTCTCATCGCTTGATTGCTCGTCAAATCATGGATCGAGCTGTCGATCAGTTTGAAAATCATTGAAGGCTTAAATCCTGAGATCCAGAGCAGAGTCCGTTCGAAAGAGCTCAGCCATGGCGCCGAGAAGACTAGGAAAACGTCTTGCGCCGCCGCTCGGAGTCTCTCGTGGTAGTACTGCTGGTAATGAGATACGACTTGATTGATTAGATCTGTTTGTTTTTCTTCATTATCTGCAGAATCTGGTGTGATCGATAAGAGGAGCCGTTCATGTAGGTTTTGATGACGGACAACCAGCCGTCGTAGAAGGCCTGAAATGTCTGTATAACGGTTGAAGGTCCCGTACTCATTTTCAGTAGTGAAGTGAAGTGAAAGGATGATCCGGTTATTAACCGCCAAAATTAAGCGGCGGAAAATCTAAATCTTATAGGTTCGATTTCGACTGAAATTCTTAGTGTTGAAGGAATAGCCATTGATTAAAATTACTTAATGAGAGAAGGTATGTATATTTATATGTGATTTGGAAGCATTTGAGGTGGTAAGTCGGTGACTGGTGCTAAGTCGGTAAGCGGTGGTAAGTCGGTGACTGGTGAGAGTTTCTTCAGCAAGTTAAGTGACAGGTATAAGTACTGCGAAAGTTCAAGTCACCATGAAGATTCATAGCGAAGATCTTACTGTCTTGAATGGGTGACGAGTGCCACGTGGTGCTGATATCTCCGACGTCAATGGGGAGAGGATGGAGTGACGGGAGAACGAGGTAGAGAGAAGGAAGGAAATTAAAGAAATAAAAAATAATAATAATAATATAAAAAAAAGAATAGTAAATGGAAGAAAGGAGCCTTTTTATTCCGTCAATTGAGACATAACAGCTAATCTGGGAACTAGTATCTTACATGTACTGGTAAAATATTTCCTTCCGCCAAAAAAGAAAATGTATGACCAAACAAAAAAAGGACAGTTAACAGCTGGGTTCAGTTGCCAAGGAGCACAAGGTAAGGAAGAGAGATGATTGTGTGTATCCAAGAAGAGAGATTAGCAAAATTGCGATTCTTAAACAAAATCTGCAAAATAAATGCTCCTAACGATTTAAGGAGAAAAATAAAGAAACGGGGAATTCAAACGATTTAATGATTATTCATTATTATCACCATTGATCCATAATTATAGGAAATAAAATCTCCTCCGTAATTATTTACAGTTAATGTGTATATTATTTCCTTCCTATAAACTCTTATAAATAGAAGATACATCCACTATTCATTGTGTGGCGTTTTTACAAATTCTCTCATGGTATTAGCCTAAGTTAGAAGTTTCGGTGTATATTTGCGTTGATTGAGGCAAATTCCTTACTTAAATCTAGCAATTTTAATTTCAAAAAAATATTATAACATTTCCAAATCCTTAATGTGAAATCTAGTATTTAGGAATTGCTTTAATTCATCTAACTGGATATGACTTCTTTATGTGATTACTATATCATCTACATAGATTAGTAGTATGATAGACTCCTCATCTTTATGTGAAATAAATAAAGAATGATCAGAACGAGATTGAGTAAAACCTGCATCAATCATGATTGTTGTGAACTTCTTATTCCACTTTCTAAAGGTCATCATGTAAAGTTTACCTCATATTTTATGTTAAAAAATTAAGTGGTATGTGAAGATACAAAGAAATGAGATAGAATAGTTTACTATTGTACCAACCTCTCGAAGGAAGACCTGAGGCTCAATGAAAAGATGATTATGTAAGGTTATGCAAATACATATCGATGCATGCAAGGACCATGGACAAGTTCAGATCGGGTCGCTTCCCTGTATTTCTATTGGTCGAGCGCTCAACTGGTACGTACACAAGACCCTATAAAAGAAAAAATAAGAAAGTATAAGAAAGAATATGATAGAAACATGTAATAACCTTTACGAAGAATATGAGTTTTAAGATTACTATATATTACATGTTTCATATATCATATGCATTTATGACTGTTAGGTGAGTTATGTTTGTATTTGCTGAGCGAAAGCTCACATCTTACGTTCCATGTTATAAGCACTAAAAGTAAACAACTGAGCTAGTTATCCTGACAAACTTTCCGAGAGAGTGCGATGATTACAGAGGAGATAGTGGTACCAAGACTATAGCTATGCTGTAAACTTTCACTTCAATAAGAATAATTACAATTATTTTGATACATCGTAATGACTCAGCTAATGTCTTGAGAACTTTCTTATAAATGTGTTGAAATATCTCATAGTCGATACATGTATGTTTAATAGTATGACTATAACTTACTTTTTTTATCTGATAAATATTGCTATTAGTCAAGAAACTCTTTTAATAAAGAAATTTTTAAAGGATTCTTTAAATCTAAGTCCTAAGTGAAAAATAAAAATAAAAATAAAAAAATACTTTGATTTTACTAGGAAAAGTTAGTAATTAAACAGTCCGAATAGCGCGAGTCGCTATATATATATTTATAGAACATATGATATTAATTTCAATAAAATTAATAAATATAATAAATAATAATTAATTTTCATAATAAATATATATTATCTTCTTAATATCTATATTAAAATAATATCGTATAAAAAATATATTAATTATATAAAATTTTTAGAATTAATCCTAATTTCCTATTTCGAGTAAAAACATAAATTCTGCTATAATAAATAAATAAATAAACACCCGTAAATTTACTAGCGCCACTGTGAAGTGATCAGTCATCACTCTTCAATACCCTTTTCAGAAAACGAAAAGTAATTTGAAAATTATTTCCCAACAGTTTCTTCCCAAACAAAACAAACTCATTTGAGCCATAGCTCGAGTAACGCTTCCGATAAACTAGTCGTCGGAGGCGGTTCATCGTCTCCGGGGAGATGTACCAGTCACTCTTAGGTGGTTGCACGGCGTCAATGCTGATGCTATCACTATCGACGTTGCGGATTCTTAGAACTCATGGAGTCTGTGTGCTTGTGGATCGAGCTTTCTGCTCGCTATCTTAACGGTAAGCCTTTTGGAATCATCGTTTTTTATTTATGATCTCTTTCTTGTACTCTGATCTTCAGTTGCATTTACCGAAATGATTCCGATGCCACTTTTATTTTTAATTGCTAGTGATTTTGAACTTCTCTTTCTCTAGACACGCCAATAGTGCGTCTTACCAGAGCTTACATGCAATTGTAGCTTGAAGTTCATCTCCTTGAAGAATTGTATGAATTTCTTTTTATGTCATCTTTGAATCTATAAACTGAACCAATTACTCGTTGTTTCTCTCTCGTTCTCTCTACATTTTGGTCGTGCCATCATTTGCATTAGTTATAAATCTACTAGAAAACCTCTGATCGGAAATCCACTTTAATGCTTTCAATTACACACCATGATCAATGTCAGTTGAACTCTTGAACTATGCAATGTTGAGAAATGACTTCTGCTAAAGCCGTTGCTCGAAATGGGAGAGAAAGCATGTGGACCCAACTGTAACTTTTAAATTACTCAACTGGTGAATAATCTCAAAAACTAGTTTCGGCTACATAGTCACGTATCTACGAAATAATGTTGAAATAACACCTCTGCTTAGGAGATGCTGTGCAGAAAGTGTGTTCTGTGTGCCAAACTCGTTGCTGTCTTGCAGTGCTTGTTGCCACATTTGTAGCTAACAGCCTAATACCATGGACTTGTCTAGGACCATTTCCGGATGGCAAGTAATAGCTGCATTCAATATTGATGAGTTTTGCATAATTATAACAGACAGACTTAATGGAATATGAGAAAGGTTTCTGACTCTAAGATCATATTGGTTGGCTGATAAAGGTTGAGAGTCACCATTTCACGAATTCAAAGTGGAAAGAAACAGTGCGGTTGATCAATTAGTTTGTTGATATATTTTATTGTTCATTTTGTATATCCATGCATTTGACTAATTTATTTGAATACCTCATTCCAAATCACTTACTGAGTCTCATATGCCTTAATCCCTGCACCTCTTGAATCTATGGGACCTGGTTGAAGTTGGCACTATTTGATATCTGTAGGTAATATATATTCCTTGAATAAGTGGCTGCATAATTGCTTACGTTTGTGCTGTTATATTTCAGTGTTTTCCATAGATGTTCTTAACCTATCAACAATAATTCCACGGGTTAATGCTTACCTTATTGAGAGCCAAGTATAAAGTCAATTAACAAATGTTTCTGTTTAAATCTGATTATGGTGTCAAACTGGATTTAAGTTCAAACTAGCATTAGAGAAATAATTTAAGATGGCCACCTGATATTACTCTCAAAGTGGAGGTCGGGGGTCCGAATCTTTAAAAGAAAAAAAAAAAAGGTTCAAACTAGCATTACAAAAGCTATGTTTGAAATAGAGCCCATTGAATGTAGTTCATTTTTGGGGCCATCATGCTTACAACAGGCTGAGGGTATTTGTGAATCAGATTGTCTTTCATGATAACAGGTAGTAGGTCTGGAATGAAGCGAGGAAAATTTTTCTTCTAACCAGTCCCCATTTTCACTAATTGAATTCCTAAAGTATGTAAACTCGTAGATGATCTTTGCCTTTTGATTTAAAACCTCTCTGCAAAGATACTAATACTCTGTATGTTCACACTTATTTTTTTGTTGTGGAGTGTGCTCAATGGAAGACATGTGTAATTTGGGTACATTGTTTTGAGGTTTCTGTTCCAACTTGTGGACCGAGGATGTACAAAGCATTTCCTCATAATCCACAATTTTTGTTCAAAAGAGAGTGATTTGATTGACTTTGGACCTCTACAATTTAGGATGAAGGTATCAATAAGACAGTATATATATATATATATATATATATATAGTTTCCCACACATGTAATTGTCTTTCACCAAAATTTTATCTTATTAGATTGGATCGGGAACCACCCAATCCTTAATTTATCATCTTATTGTAGCCTTTTTAATTGGATAGTTGCATGCATGAGATTTCTTGTGGTAGAATAGTTAGTTCGATCTGCTCTCAAGTTACGAGTTGTGAAAAATCTAATCCTATAAGATCTTGAATGACTAAGAATTGTGTCTGAGAAGAGTTATTAAACTGGGGAAAATGTGGTTCTTCGTTTGGATATGATATAGTTGATAATGTTTGCTTAGTCTCTACGCATCACATCATCTAATAGCAAAACATTTATTTCTAATAATTCAAGCATTTAAATATAAAGGACTCAACAGAGAACGCATGCATAAAACTGGATGCCCTTGAAACTGCCACTGTAAAGTGGTGGATAAAAACAGTCTGGAGTTCTCTTGAAAGCTATAGATTAATCTCACTTGTATGATGTAGTTTTATCATAGTTCTATAGCATGGATGGTTATTTTTGACACATCCATTTTGTGCAATGAACATCACCATCTATCTTGACATTAGAATTATAAGGAGGTCTTCACCAGAAATTCCTAAAAAATAAAAACTTTATCATTATATTTGAAGTATCTATAGAATTTTTTAAACCCCTCACTTGTTTCAGTTTGTGGATTGATATTCTTTTCATGCCAAGCACAATATAAGATGTTTTCAAATTTGCATTAATGTGTGCTACAAAACGGACCACCTCTTTTCTATTTTTTGGATAATTTTTCTCTAGATTTAGTAGACTTGACCCCTTTAAAAGGGTACAGGTGCTTCTGTCACTCCAGAAAAGAAGAGTGCTCTGGGGTCGGATTAGTAAAGAAACTGTTTTTTAGCATTCTGAAAAAACTTGCCTATCCGGGAGCCTAATCAATGTTTCTTGAAGTCCGATCAATTTGACAGGAAAAAAAAAAGGGTCTTGCATTTTTCTATTATTACCTATAAATTATTCAAGCAGCTGAGTTTCAACTTCATTTACATCGTGGAAGTATTGATATCTTTTGTAATAACTAGGATGTTTGTTTATGGATAAGGTCACGAAAAGCTATTGCACCTATTCTGGAAACAGGTTTTGGTATTATTTTCCTAGGAAGTGGACCATGGGATCAGCTTATTTGGTGGTGGAAACTGGAAACTCTCCAGCCTTGGCTCAATTTGCAGCCTCTGGGGATTTGCTGTCATCTTTGCTGTCCCTGTCCCCTGTCCTAGTGCTCAGAAGCCCAGAGCTCCCCCACGGGTACTCATTTTCAAACTTTCAACTACTCTCTATCAAAATTTACTAATATATCTGTTAATGCAGTGCTTTACAGGTTTGCTTGTACATAACTTATTTTCACTCTGGTAATTGATCTAAATTTGAAATGCGGTACTTCCTCTGTGGGAAATGTATATCTGTTTTTCATTTAATTTCAAATTCCTGAACAAGCTGGGTAGCTCTGGATGGAAAGACATGGGCCTCCATTTATTAAGCGATGGCGGACTGGATCCTCTGTCTGTCATATGCAACTGTCATATTCTTTATGAAGTATCGTTTTCTTTTTATGCAAAAGTCGATTATGCTTTTTTTTTTTTTAATGTTTTCAGAATATTTTACATTTTTTTTGGCGTGAATTTGCTCTTTGATTATGGTGAAATGTGCTTTGTGACCTACAATGAATATTAGATTGTTGCTGATTGAAACACATCTTGGATCGGAGGGGGAAAATAAACTGGTTCTCTATCATTATAATATTTATTCCTTTAAAGCTTCTTGTGGAGCTTAGATGTTAATCTCAGAATAAATTCTCTTAGCTTATTTCAGTAATCACATATGCACCTATGAAATGGAGAAAGAAATTCTTTTCACTTTTACAAGACAAAGCATATGCTTATGTGATGGTAACGTGAGTGAATTTCTAAAAGTATTATTTTTTGGGTCACAAATGTCTCTATATGTACTATATATGCATTCATTGGTGCGTATCCAGGGCTCAGCTGGGGAATCTTACGACTACACTAAGAATATAGGTGGTGATGGGGGAATCTAAGAACTCTCTGTCCATGAAAAATCAGTGAGTATGAGTATTATTTCCTCTGCATGTGTTAACTTTATGGTGCTAACTTGATCAGAATGTTCGGATAGCATCAACCTTTTCTAAGAAAGGAATGAAGAAGAATTTGATTTAGAGGTAAGGGAATCAGTGAATTTGGGCCACTGTCTTAACGAGATTGTAATCTCAATCCATGTCAAATATTTGCTATAATTTGTCCTCTCACTTGCCCTAAAAATCATTTTTCCCAAACGCCACCAAAAAAGGAAAAAAAAAAACTCACTGTTTTCCTGTATCGTCAGTTCTTGCCTTGATGCCATGAAAACAATTCCTGCCCCAGCTCCCACTATGACCAACTTGAATAATTCATTTTCTTGTCAATGACAGGTACAATTTTGCAAATGCAATGTATGGCATCAGATCCTATTTAACAGTTACACCACATGGCATCTCTAACATGGTGCCACGTAAAAAAGGTTAACGTTGTTAACACATGAAAACATCAAACTGTTAACTGGGTATTTATAGGATCAACAAATTCTTGTATAAATAGAGTATATAAGTATATAATTTTTACTCTAGGACCAATGAGCAAGTGCCATGTAGGATAGGCAGGAAAAAAAAAAGTTTTCTAGTCATTTTGAACTTCTCTTATTCTACAAGCATAGATGCTCATTAGCTCGAGAAAAAGCTACTCAGTCTTAGTCGATGCAAGAAAATCTCCGGTGAGTGTATATCCGCGTTAAGTTTCTATCCATTGGCGAGTAGAAAGTTTTATAGAGGTCACATTGATCTGATCTGTGGGGTATTGGTATGGGTTTCAGAGAAATAGTATCTATCTTAAATGCAAAAACGGGAAAAGTTTATTAAAGAAAAAAAAAAAGAGACTGCTCCTTGAAACTGGCTTGAAGACCGAGTGGTGGAGGAAAAAGTTAAGTAGTTTGCCTGTATCTGGCTGTGTGATGGTAGGGTTGGGCTCTGACACTGTGTTGCCTCAGAGCCCCTCACGGAGGGAGAGAGAGAGAGAGATGTTAGTATTTATCCTGTGTGAGATACAAAGGGGATACATATTAAATGGTTGTAGTTGGAGCACGTAATAGCGCCTCAGTGTCTCCTACCTTCCATCTGCCTCTTCTCCCAGTTACATACATCCCTCCCCTCCCCTTTGCTACTTCTCCTGTCATCCCCATTACCACAATCGCTGGTCCCTTTTATGACGTAATCCCTACCTCCTTCCCTCTATAGATTAACCCCCAAGAGAGGAAAAAAGGAAATTTAGGACAATAATTAATGATTCCAATATTTAGATATATGTAATGGATTACATTTTACGGATAAAATGTCGATCATATAATCCAAGTGTATTATTACTTGTGTGAAAAAAAAAAATTATAGAAACCCAGTTGAAGTTTATCATTAGGTAGAAGTGAAAGGCCCATTATGGAAAGGGCCTTTTGTATTAGATATGAGATTATGTTGAGATCTTAAAGGATCTTCGAAACTTATTGCAGAATCTTTGCAGTCCTTGTCCACCACCTCCACAGGAATAAACAATATTTACAGTACAAAGTTCTTTGATTGATTATATATATAAATTGATCACAACCCATTTGGCCATTTCACAGACATGTAAAAGCAAGAACCATTTCATATCTAACATAACATATATACGTAATCTAATTTAGGTAGGTAATAGTTGGTAACAGATTCGTGATCCAGCAAATTCAATGCTTGAAAGGAGCATGGTTTGTTTTAAAGGGTGGGGATTTGTGTGCTCGAAAGAAATGAGACATGCCTAGAAACATGAAACATATTTTCCCTGCAAAACTTTGAAGTCGACAGTGCTAGTGTCCAATGACAGCACCGATTTTCATATAAGTCTGAAAAATAATGTCCATTTCCTCTCGGCCCACTTTCGCAACTCAAAGACCAGCTCCACTTTGGCAATTTCAAGAATAAACTAATTTATCTTCTCCTTCTCCTTCTCCTGTTTTAAGGCAAAACAGCACAAGGATTATTGAACCCAACTTCAAACAAGAACAGGAGTCATAAAAAAGATTATCCATGGATTCGTATTGGTAAACCTCCAAAAAAAGCACTAATCCAACACAAAATGCCAAAAAAAGTGTTCCCGTATGATTATCCTTTAAAACGAATAATTAACTGGTTATGGACTTGAGTCTTGATTAGACTTCGGTCTCGTGGGCCTATGGCGGTAAAACAAAAAATAATAATAATAATATAAGTAAATAAATAAATATACCCACCAAGGAGGAGGTAGCTGCAAGAGAGACAGACTGTATGAAAGATAAGGTCCCTTGAAGCCGCTTACTCTCTGCAAGAGAGACAGACAGTGTGAAAGATAGAGTGCCGGCCCCCCAACCCAACCTCCACCCTTTTTCAAGTTTATTATTTTTATATATACAAGCAGCGAATCGGAATTTTCATATAGCGACACGTTCGTAAATAATATAGTAAAGAGGGAACCCAACCCCACCGTTGATGTTGTATATATAAATCCATTCCCGCCCCCCCCTTCTTCTTTGCCTTCACATATTCAAGCAAAAAAAAAAGAAACATGCTATCACATTAAGCACCTTTATCAAAAACCCAATCGATCGATCGATCTCATCTTCCTCCCTCTATTTCTTTATTGTCCAATATATATATATATATATATATATATGTATATCCTTCTGCTACTCTACCTTAGCTACCTAGCTTAGCTATGTGTAACCCAAAGCCATCTTCTCCTCCTTCCAGCTCCTTCCTCTCTCCTCCTAGAAAATCAACCCATTTCATTCATCCCAACATCAACATGGATCTTCATCTTCACGACCCGGATGAATTACAACAACAACTTCGTGGATGGCCAACTCCTTCCGAGGTAAACAACATGTTTCTTTCTAATCAGAACATACATTCATACTCTTGTCCCCTCCCTCCTAGCTGATATATATAAAATTATATACTCATTTCTTAACGGCTTAAGCTTTTCTGTGATTTTTTTTTTTTTTTTTTTTGTGCTACTTCAGTTCTTCGAAGAAATCAAAGCGATAGGAAAGATATCCGGCCCGTCAACCATAACGGGTCTTATCATGTACTCGAGAGCAATGATCTCCATGCTTTTCCTTGGCTACCTCGGTGAGCTCGAGCTAGCCGGTGGCTCGCTCTCCATAGGCTTTGCTAACATCACCGGCTACTCCGTCATATCCGGGCTAGCCATGGGGATGGAACCGATTTGCGGCCAAGCTTACGGAGCGAAACAATGGAAACTTCTAGGAATAACACTTCAAAGAACAGTTCTCCTCCTCCTCTCATCTTGCATTCCAATCTCTTTCATTTGGTTCAACATGAAAACAATCCTCTTGTACTGTGGCCAAGATGAAGAAATCTCCTCAACTGCTTACACTTTTATTATTTTCTCAATCCCTGACCTCTTCTTTCTAGCCCTCCTTCACCCACTAAGAATCTATCTAAGAACTCAAAGCATTATCCTCCCACTAACTTATTGTTCAGCCATTTCCGTTCTTCTCCACATACCTTTAAATTTCCTTCTTGTTGTCCATTTCAAAATGGGAATCCAAGGAGTTGCAATAGCCATGGTTTGGACCAACCTCAACCTCTTTATCTTCCTCTTTTCTTTTGTTTACTTCTCTGGGGTCTATAAAGACTCCTGGGTCCCACCCTCCATTGATTGTCTTAAAGGATGGTCATCTTTGCTCAATCTGGCAATACCCACTTGTATTTCGGTTTGTCTCGAATGGTGGTGGTACGAGCTGATGATAATGTTGTGTGGGTTGCTAGCAAATCCTAAAGCTACTATTGCTTCAATGGGGATTCTAATTCAAACAACTTCTCTTGTTTACGTTTTTCCATCTTCTTTAAGCCTTGGCGTGTCCACAAGGGTCGGGAATGAACTGGGTGCGAACCGGCCGGTCAGGGCCCGCATTTCAATGATTGTGTCGATGATTTGTGCGGCCGGGTTGGGCCTACTAGCCATGTTGTTCACAACTTTGATGAGGGAGAAATGGGGAAGGTTTTTCACAAAGGATGAGGAGATTCTAGAGCTTACTTCAATTGCATTGCCAATTGTGGGGTTGTGTGAGCTTGGGAATTGCCCTCAAACAACTGGATGTGGGGTCTTGAGAGGGAGTGCTAGGCCTAGTATTGGAGCTAATATCAACTTAGGGTCATTTTACTTAGTGGGTATGCCTGTATCTATTCTAATGGGATTCGTGGTGAAAACTGGGTTTGCCGGTTTATGGGTCGGGTTGCTTGCGGCTCAAGGTACGTGTGCTGGACTTATGCTATACGTTCTTCGCACAACAGATTGGATGGTTCAAGTTGAGAGAGCAAGGAAACTGACTCAAGGGTTCGGTAGCAGTAATAACAACAATCCTCCATTTTTACCAATCTCATCATCAGATCACGATGATCACGATCATGAGTCTATGATTAGTACTACCAAGGAAAAAGAAGCTTCCAATAATGTCAACAATAGCGATCTTGAAGAGATATTGTGCATGGAGACAACATCAGTGGAAACAAACCCTCTCATCACATGATCATCAAAGATAAATTTTCATGACATGCATCCTCCCACATTAACTTTTGCCCCCCCTCCGACATTAATGGTCTCATCATGAGGAGCTAGAGTTTGAAATTAATAAACTTGATGTCCAAAAATTTTATGTACATTTTTCTATTTTTCCTATCCCACTTGTATTATTGTAGAGAAAGAAGCCTTTCATTTATTTTCTTTTCTGTGTGTTTTCTCTATATAATATATCATAAATAAAATCTGTTCCCTTTTTTTTTTTTTTTTCAATATTTTTTAAATGTTGGTAACTAATATACTATCTAGGCATAATGAAGTTTTAAAGTGTAGAGGGAAAAAAAAAAAAAAAAAGATGATGGGGATTTGATCTAACTGTTTCTGTCCCTTTTGAAACTTTGTTGTTGGTTTCTTTTCCAAATCAGGAAACAACAGTACTTACCCTAAAACGGAAATTACTTAGCATATAATTTGAATACTATCTGAATTGCGTCAAACGCTACTTCTTCTACTCTTCTACCACAAACGCATTTTTATGATCTGTATTCTGTGTATATATATATATATTATATAGGTAGCACTTTTGGATCATGTCTTTATAAAAGCTCATGCATGGAACGTGAATAGGGTTAAAGGGGCAGCAGCTAGCTTAGCTAGGTTTCAATCCAATATATAAACTAATCTCAGTTCTTCCCCTAAAATCCTTTAAATAAAAATATAAAAAATTAATACCAAGATATTTCCTTACAATTTTAAGATGGGAAGAGAAAAAATAAAAATAAAAATAAAAATAAAAATAAAAATAAAAATAAAAATAAAAATGAAAATAATGAAATGGTTGAAATTAGGCTGGAGGGTGTGGGGGCCTGGTTGAGGGCGATGAAGAAACAAAAGATCCAGCTATTATTGTATGTGTCTACTCCTCAGATGACAAACAATTTGAACAGAGTACGTAACTCTGCCTCAGAATTAGCATCTCCAACCTATCTCTGTTTCTGCCGCAAACAACTAGACAGTTCTTTCTATATTAATTATATATATGTATATATATACATAACAACACCTATAACACCTTATAGAGTGAGATATATCTATAGATATCTATAGATATCTATATCTATATATATATGAAGAGATAATATCAAAAATGGAGGGTAAGGGGGCCCATGCCATTGCTGTTTTTTCAGTGGTACACGTAAGGCCATTCATTCCCATTTTTCTCTTTTCCTTTATTCTTATTATTCTTTTTTTTTCATATATATTATAAATATATGATAAATATAATGTATGGTTTCCTTGCAAGTAGCTAGCTAGATTAGATAGTGCTTCAATATATTTTTCTCATCTTTTTATCTCTTTTTTTTTCCTTATTAAGATGATCTTTTTGTTTTTTTATATATATATTGCTATTGTTAGATAGAGAGTCATATATATATATATATATATATATATATATATATCATAGCTGCATGATATCTAATATACCTCCATAACCATGCATTTTGTGATAAAGAATCTGTCTTTATAATGGGTGGTATGTAGATCATGCATGCATGATGAGTTGTTTGTTCCTTTAGATTTTATAGCTAGTGGGAATTGATACCATTCATTTGTTTGCCATTTCAAAAGAGAATATGTTTATTAATGTGGTCTTATCGCAATTACATGGCTCTAATTGAAAAGCCATAACTTCTTTTGAATCTTTCTTCTTATAAACCTTGCATCTACGTATGATAAACATCTGAGTTGTTGTCAATTTAAGTAACCAACATACAACTTTAGGATATATGCTATTTCGCTTTTTACCATTTTATGATGAAATGAGACTTTCATTGCATTTACTTAATTTGATATAAAATGTTACAGTTTGAAAGAAATCGAGATAGTAACTCAACAATAGCACTCTCACTTTCAACTTATAGTAGATTTCGGATTCGAATCATATAGAGAGAAATATGCAACGTCAACTTGACAGGCCATAAAAATATGAGCTTGCACATCATGCAAGAGAGATTGATGGACAAATAAACATAGTAGAAGATCTAGAGATTAGATCTGGGATGGATGTCTAAATAAAGAGGCTATATTTTAATTTATTTCACAAAGATTTTAGTAAGTTGTCAAGAGGTAGAACTATCAATGTATTTATATCAAGTATACATGATTTGATCCAGCCTAGCCGACGTCGCAAAACTCAACTAACATGTCTTGAAAAACAAAGAGGGAATATTCGATGACACCATCAATGAGAGTCAAAAAGACAGTTTTTTAAGTAAATATCTTCAATACGAAAAAGGAAAATAAGAAAAGAGATGGAACCCTATAAACCTATCTCATGGTGAACAGGTCGATCGAGTAGTCTCGAACTCTAGTCGGATGGTTCCATAACTTGAATAGAAGGCCTGAAATTGACATCGGCTTTGATTTTAGGTATATGTAGATTAAACAATGTGACAAAGTTTAAATGTCTAAATTTCAAACACTGATCTTGTAATTAGATTATTTCAAACACTGATCTTGTAATGGAGATAATAAACAAAATAAAATCTACAACTCCAACCATGAAATTATTCCACTTACCATTAGTTGATATATAATATGTAACATACCTTACTTTACACAATAATACTATCTCTAAGAAGATTGACTTAACTTTTTTTTTCAACTTTATCTATCTATTTACTTATTTTATCATTATCATTATTATTATTATTATTATTATTTAATATTTATTTATTTGGGTGAAAAGGGAGTTAGAATCTCAATCTCCTCGTATATATATATTACCAATAAGGGAATGTATCAGTCCAGAACTATCAATAATCACATTAAGCTAATCAATTGGAATCAAAAGAACTAATTCACACAACGTGGTAATAAAGCAATATCTTAAAAACATAAAAAATACTTTGGGAGTGGCCGTCTCAAAAACAACATGTGTCTTGTAGGGCATAATCGTGTTCCTTTCTAAACCTAGAAAAGCCCACAATTCAATAGCACCCAATGCATGATTGCATGTGTTTAATTCTAAGAGAGTCGAGCGAACATAAACAAAAGAAGTCAAGAGTTAGCCGCCCCATTGGTCTAATTAGAGCCTTAAGAAATACCAAGAGAGAACTCGATCCTTGTTCCCTCCCCCAAAAAAGACAATATTAAACTAAAAAACCTACTAACGAGAGTACAAAACACCGACATGTTTTGTTTAATAAAAGGGTTTAAGTAGAACTTACTCCTAAAAGATAGTTTAAGAAAGGAGAAGAATCAAATTACATATATAGACTATAATATCTCAACTAATTCCCGATATGAAACAAACTCAAAATTTAACATTCTACCTCACACATAGCATACAAGGTCGAGATCCAAACACAACGTCAAATACAAAATTCTAGATATCTATATGATAAATAGGTCGGAATAGAATTCAATCCAAATCCAAAACTATAGAATTCAATCCAAATCCAAAACTAACTCATTCAAGAGGAGCTAATTTACACGTTTACACTCTCATCTCAACTAATTTTTAATACAAGACAAATATAAAGTCTAACGTTATTCAACTCTCTTTTTCTTACTTTCTTTTGTTTTGTTTTGTTTTGTTTTTTTATTTTTATTTTTTAACTTTTTCCTTTATTCTTTGTTATAAATAAATGGTAGTAGAGTACACATGCCAGATTCTATCTACATGGCCCTCCCCTTTTTCCACAAAGAAGTCTTATAGAAATTCTTAGGTAGAAGTACTCTATCACGTCATTTGTAAGAAAGTCCAGCAATAAGTAAATATGTGGAATTTAAAGCTAAGATTGCTGGACAACAATAAAATGTAACGCACGCAGCCGCCCAAAAATTAAAACTTTCTTTTCTTTTCTTTTCTTTTTGTATTATAAAATTTCATATTCTCTTTTTTTTTTTTTGACTGTATAGCTTCACTAAAGAAGTTATTTTCCACCATTTTTGGATTTATTTTCAGAACTGGCGGAGCTTATGTCCATAGTATATGTGCACAAGTAATCGCCTATAACAAGCATTGCAACCAAATATACAGAGATCTAACAGTATATCATGGCTTGAAAATTAAGAAAGCTATGCTCAATCCATATGAATATATATATATATATATAATTAGAGGTTGCCCTTCCCTTTGGTAAAGATCTCACCAAGAGGGATAAATATCCTATGTATATACATATATAGTGACCACAAACGACATGTCAATTTCTTAGCCGTATTAAGAAAGAGTCACTAGACACTTTGAAAATCCTAAGTAATAGTGAAGAAGATGAAATGAGCATCATTGTCTTTCTGTAAATACTAGGCGAAGAGTGAAAGCGACTAGTGAGAGTTAATTACATTTCTGGGTTTCCTTTTTGTAGTAGGATTACAGAGAAACATACTAACTAGTATCCACACTTGTCTAATATGAATGTTTGATATTGAGATTAATTAAGTAATTAGCAAGCCCAAGAGCACTCTCTTCTTTCTTTTGCTTTCCCTTTTCATTTTCTATAGGACTCAGAAAATCATGAAAGATGCAGGAGGAGGAAGAGGATTTTCTCTATGTGAGTCTGAGTTGTTGGTAACTCTTTGTGACAGTGACTAGCTAGATATAGAATCCAAAAAATCTATTCTCTATGTGATTGTTGTTCTGATTGTTATATATCGGAGTTCCACACTTATTTAGCGAGTGGAATGTCCTTTTCATACTTTTGAAATGTATATAATGTAGCTACTTCAGGTTGCTGAGAGAAAGAAAGAGGAGAGAAGAGATAGGAGAGACTTCGAAAACTATTTATGGCACTGATAAAGCGAAAGAGAAGTTCTTGCATAAGTGCTACTTACCACGTAAGAAGATGACAGCTCCTATTCCATTCAATCAGAAAATGCCACATAAAAAAGTTAATGCTAACTAGATGAAAAAGAGAAAGAAATTTGGAAGAAGATGAAAATAGGAGAATCTTTCTCTCTTTCCCTGGTTCTTTTTCCTTCTCCTTTTCATCCAGCCTCGCGGCACTACAGATATATATTATAAAAATTTCATAATAAATAAATAAATAATATATATAGTTTTGAAAAACTTATGAGGGCAGTTAACCCCACTACCCTTAACATGAATCCACCCTTTTCTAGCCGGTCAAGGCAAAAGGTGAAGGAGAAGCAATGTTGATTGTTTCCAAAAACAGGACTCATGTTTTTTTTTTATTCCGCCCCATTTGATGACTGAAAGTTTTATCTTTTTTGTATATTATAACGAAAGAGATTTAAATATTCGTAGTATATATTTTTTGTTCCAATTTTGTCCTTGACAAGTTATGCTTGCTCTGTGCATAGTTGTCTTTGTATTTCTAATAATTGATGTAATTCTTGTGAATAAGGAATGTTTTCTATATTGAATGTTGTATTATGAATAATGTACAAGAGAGTATATATATGATAGGCTTAGGGTTCCTTGGTGTACATAGATAAATGAAGAATAGGACAAATATATTAATAAGATTAGAATGTATAGACACATCATCAATATCTTTTTCATCCTCCCTTAAGCAAAATCGGTGTAGAGACGGTGAGAGCATGAGAAAGACTTTTGGTGAGAGCATCAGTGATTTGGTCAATGGTAGAGAGATGACGAAGGATGGAGTAGCGGCTCGAGAATGAGGTCACAAACAAAGTAGACATCAATTTCAATATATTTGGTGTGAGCACGAAAAATGAGACTAGTTGCTAAATAAGTGGCACTAACGTTGTCAAACCACAAGGTTGGTGTCACATTAATAGGAATATGAAGCTCGGCCAAAAATAATGTGAGCCAACGAAGTTCAATAGCGACTAAAGCTACCACTCGATATTTTGATTTGGTACTAGAACAAGCAATAGTGTTTTGCTTGTTAGAAACCCAACTAACAAGATTCTTTCCCAAGAAAATGCAAAAACCACTTACAGACTTTCTACCATCCGGGCACTCGGCCCAATCGGCGTCCAAAAGGACTTTTAAGGAAAGAGAGGGAGATCTGCAAATAAAGAGACCCTGAGTGATGGTATTTTTGAGATATCGAAGGATTCGTTTCACGGCAACCCAACAAGTGTCAGTGGGAGAGTGAAGAAATTAGAAAACCTTTGTAACAGAAAATTGAATATCCGACCTAATGACAATAGCATATTGACGGGTACCAACGGTACTCCAAAACAATGATGGATCAAGAAACGAATCAGTAGAAAATTTAAAGAGTAGTTGATTGGTTAGAGCGGGTGTAGGACATGATTTGGCCTCCAAGATACCCGTACAATGTACGAGATCAGTAACATATCTCTGTTGAGTGAGCATAGACCAGTAAGAGTATAATGTACCTCAATACCGAAAAAATAATTGAGCGGACCCAAATCTTTTAGCATAAAGGAAAGTGTTGACTCTTGATTGCCTATAATAAGGATATCATTCGCATAAACTAAGATGTAACAAATATAAGTACTTTATTTACGAATGAACGATGAGGAATCAGACTGAGAAGCTAGAAAATTGAGCTCAAGAAGACAATGAAACCAAACCGGAGGAGTTTATTTAAGACCATAAAGTGTCTTATGAAGGTGGCACACTCGGGTTGGACATTACATATTGATGAAACGGGGTGTTTGGAAGAAGAAAAAAATTGGCCGCCACTTTTTCCACCAATGTAAGGTCGTCCGCCGCCACAATTAATGGATTTGGATTGAGTGGAGTTTTATGGGGTGTAAAGTGAAAGCATGACAAGATTGTTTGTGAGATTAGGTTAAGTCATGAGATGATGTTGATGGATTCTTGGTTCATAAACCAAGTGCTAAGATCACAGCTCATTGAATGATGGTAGAGTGGGTTGGTTCTCCATGGTTGTGACGAATTGGAGAAAGCTCGGTGTGAGGCTATTGGCGACGTGTGAAACAAGATCATAATCGGTGATTGGATTTCCAATAGCCGCTAATGCATTGCTGATTTTTTTGACATTCGTAAGGTATTCTAAAATAGGTAAACCTCATTCCTTGATTGTTTGTAGCTAAAAATTAAGTAGGGATTTCTTAGCCATAAATTGATGCATGTCGATCTGAGATGCATAGACTGACATCTTACATGTCGGTCTAAAATGTCCAGACCGATATCTCACATGTCAGTTTGAGATGCAAAGCGATACATATCGTGATCTCATGTCAGTTTGTGGTCGAAGTGTTGATGGGTCGATGGATCGATGGGTATCCCACATCAATTATAGTCGAATGGTCGATAGGTCAATAAGTCGAAGTGTCAATAGGTCAATAAGTCAAAGGGTCGATGGGCATCTTAGACCGACAATAAAATTTGAGTCCTTTCAAAGGGTCAAAGGGCATCTTCCATGTCAATCTGAGATGCAAAACTCTTTTCTATCTGTGGTCAAAGGGAATCTCACATAAATTATAGTCGATAAGTTAAATGGCATCTCAAACCAACGTCTCACATAATTCGAGTCTCTTCAAAAGGTCAAAAGACATCTTAGAATTACATGTGAGATGCACAAACCGACATTTTACATGTCGGTCTAAAATATAGAGTGATACAAACCAAGATCTCATGTTGGTCTGTGGTCGAAGGGTCAAAAGGGTCGGTCGAAGGTTGAAGAACATCTCTCATAATTTATAGTCGAAAGGTCGAAGGATCGAATGGTCAAAAGGTCGACTGTAGAAGGGTCAAACATGTGATATCGATCCAGACCGACATATTATCTCGGTCCATACCGATATGTGGTATCGGTATTAGATCACAGACAGAGAACTCAGTCATCTTTCTATCTTTTCTAGGGAACTCAGTATAGGGAGTATATTATATTAGATTTTAGTCTGGGAAAAAAGAAAAAACTCTCTAGGAAGAATAAGGAAAATGAAGAACTAGGTCTAGAAAGGTAGCTTGATTTGGGAAAAGATAAATTAAACTCAGTTAAAGATCACGATCTAGAAGAGAGCTAGGTTTGTGAAATAAGAAATTGAACTCGATTTAAAAAAAGTAAAAGAACTATGTCTGTTTAAAAGTGATTTTGACATATTATATATAAAAAAATAACTCTCAACTTACATATTAATCATATAAGTTTTTATATTAATACATATAACTTTAAAGTGATAATTATTTTAATCGTTAAATTTATAAATACGATCAAAATTTACATATAAAAATATATAAAAATGCTAAGAATGAAATCCGCTTTTATTTATTTTAGATAAAAAGGGTGGGGGGGGGGGGGGGGGGGGTTACGTAGTTAATGGCATAAGAACCAGTGCCGTAATTGCTACTAATGCCCTTGAAAAATAGAAAGGGGGGCATGCAATTCCAAGTTTTAGGGGTCCCAAATTTGCTTTCTAGCTACTGCCACGTCCACTTGGCACCTGACACGTAGGTACGTTTTAGGGTGGGATTATTTATTAAGAAGACTCGGAGGGTTGTGGGTACCACTTATTAGGGAACAAGACGTCACTTCTAGGGCACTTGGAATAAGAGCCTTTAGGGCATTTGACTATTTGTTATTTGCCATGCCTTTGACGAAATTTTAAATAATTTTTTATTCCTTCTTTTTCTTTTGTTTCTTTGCATACACTTTTTTCTTTTCGTGTGAGACAATTTGGCCTTTGATTACAATACGTAAAGTCAATGTGTCTGATGCCCCCTGAATTTTTTATATATTTATTTTATGCAAATTCCGAAATTGATTACTATTGAGTATTGACTATTACAATACTCGCTAAGAAAAATCGATATGCTTTGTCTTTTCAATCCTAGATCTAAATAATATGGAAGTAAAGAATATTGATATATGAGATCAATGTACAATTTTAAGATAAATATTGATGAAAAAAAAAAAAAAGAGTCCTTTCATTGTAAGTAATAGCACACTTACAAGAGCAATCAACTCTTGCGCTGGATTTCTCATATATATAATGGGTAATGAATATATATATATATATATATATATATGATATGATTTTGATTTAATATGTGATCATATGTTATAATTTTAGATTATTAAATTAATATATCAATCCTAAGAATTCATAAGGTTAATTAGGGATCCAACACTATAATAAAAATATTGAAATTGTTATGATTTATATATTATCTTTTTATTTAGAATATTGTTTTTACATATCTAGATAAGTTTATATATCTATGAAAAAAAAATATATATATATCATATATTTATATTATATTCGACTGAATCTCAAAATTTAAATGAAATTTGATTAAAAGAATAAACAATAATTATTGAATTATAAAGTATTAATTGCTTCAAATTCAATTTTTTTTTTTTTTTCATACTCTACAAGCAGGAGGTAGTTCAAGACTCCATTTACTAGCCTCGTGGATAATTTCACTATCCTCACGAGCAAGATTACATCCCTCGTTACGAACTTGTACTCATGCTTCTAGAGTTGCTAACCTTTGTTATCTCATGTTTTCTTTTCGTGAAAAAATATCAATCAAAGCGAGGGCTTCTTCAAACAATAAGTAGCTAAATGATATGAGTATGTGTCTCATCTCTTCTTGAGCAACAAGTGAAACACTTCTTAGCAAAATTGTGTTGATAAATTTCATATGTGGAAATTATGCCAAGATTATTCTTTAGTTAGTGGAAGAATTCACACGAATTGAAATTTTTGAAGAACATATCGAGCGAGAATTAGATTTGGTTAGATAATATGTGGTTGGCAAATAATGATCTATTTTGTAACAAGGTATGAAATGTATATAATCTAATTTTTTGTGACGTGGTTTTGAAAGATGAACTGAAAATAAATAATTCCAATAAGATTATATTCTTTAAAAATATATATTTTTTTAAATTTATTTCATTTATTTTATGACTAGAATTGAAATTAATACACATAACACTACATTATATCAGAAGAGATATTTTTAAAAATGGTATAAGGATTCATTATATTAATAACTGAGTCCAATTCAATATATCATAAGAGATTTTCATTCTCTATCTATTCATACGAATTATATATATATAAATTATTGGCGTACCCATTCAAAAATTTCTTGACTTCTCTAATTTATCTTCCTTGCCTTTAACTATTAATCCACTTTTCTTGTGGGAATGTATATGTATTGATGGGGTTACCAAGTGTTCTTTTCTTTTATTAGGACGAGGTGGGTCGGTCAAGAATTATAGCTTTTTAGAATTTTTGAGTTGTATCATGTCGAGTGTAATTAATTAACTTATTTTAATTATATATAAAATTATTATAATATATGATATGATAGTATAAAATTAATCTATTTATCATAAATATAATTTGCTATATTTTTTTTTTCCAAATAAATAGGCTACAGATTCTTAACCCTTAGGCCAAGAAAAGGTAAAATATTGCTTCGGATTTACAATAAGGCATAGCAAAACTTTTTTTTAAAATTTTCTTAATTTTTTTATGGTTGGGGTTTGCAAATTAGGTCAAACTCCCTAGGAGCACTATTGAAATTGCGTTGAGATTGTGGTGGGTGATGATGACGATCACTAGGAAAGAGGTCAAATATTGAGAAGAACATACTGAACTTGGACAATCCAACTTGCTAATTGCATCCAAATGTGGATGTAATCAATCACAAATGTTGGGAAGAACTTTTGCAAAATTTGTATAAATCTGGTTGCTTAAGACAAAAAAAGAAAAAAAAAAGAAAGTATCTTGAAACATGTTTTTATACTTTCGTACTAATTGTCATATTTAGAACATCTTTGTCCATAACAAAGAAGCTAATTTAATTTGTGACAATACATGCTTACACATGCCTATAAGGAAATGTTTATAACAAAGAAGTTAGGATAGTTTTTCTTCGAGTTATCGGAGTCTAATTTTTCGTTTTCTTTTATTTTGTGCTTTCATGAACACCGGGAGACTTGGCCCCGACTCGAGCAATCTAAATAGTAGTTAAACTAAAACTAAATAAGTAATAAGTTAATGAATTGGTTAAACATCTGATATTTACTAATAAAATACGTATTTCATTTTATGGTACATAGTAAGCATGGGTTATAGAACTTTACAGGTATTTGAGCATTACTCTCAAACTCTTTCATACGTTTCCATTGATTTGCAAATCGGTCGGTAGGATGTGATGTACATCATTAAACACAAAAAGAAGATGGTCAAAACACACATGCAATGCGCTTAAGGCAAGATCACAAATATCTATATCCTATTCCAATCCACGTTTCGGTTTCAAAACAAAATGGAATTCTTTCGTTGAATTGAAATGTATGTCTAAATCATAATGTTTTCTTAGGTCTTCTCACAAGCAAAGAAAAGAACAAGAACTATCAATACTTGATCGTGATGAAAACATCCATTCATTAATTCGTGGAATTCCTTTTCACTCGGTCCAACTTCGTATCTTTCAAAAAGTCTAAACCATGGACTTTTTTTTCCCCACCTTTTATTACCAAACATAAGGACAATCAATTACTATAACAGCTTGTCGGTTTCATGTACTATCAATTTCAAGACCTTTATCTTAGTGCCAATTCGGCAAGCGGATGCATTACCGTATTGAAGAAAAATTTAATCTTAGTGGCCCAGCTTAGTTTTTCATGGGTTCCGTGTAGAGCTTGCAGTGGTAAGGAAATTGGGCTAAGCCTTTAAGATTTTGCAGTCTCATTAATTGTCTTCGACTCTCTAAATAAGAAGGGGTACTAATACTACCTACTCAGAGCTTCATGGGCCTAAGTTACATGAGGTAGGCCCATAATGTGCAGTATAATTGGTCCATATTTCGATTGCCTCAATTTGTTTGCAAGGTTTTCATCTTGCGAGACCACACTAATCGTATACTAAAGAGAGATCTTTGCTCGAGTGAGGACTTAAGCCCAAGCAGTAGGTAGCTAAGCTGAAAGAGAGAAAATAAAGGAGGGAGGGAGAGTAAACGAGCGACAGTGGCTGCAAGGAGTTTTTTTTTTTTTTTCATTTTGATAAGAAGAGTCATAGTTGAAAGTGGATTTTTTTAATGTCCTTTTGAAGTATATATTCTCAATGATCTTAATAAAAGTTACTTCATCAATTATTCTCTGAGTATATTAAAAGTCCTCATAATTGAACTTACTTTTTGTATCGACACATGCATCATCGATAGTAATCACATATTAGCTAAATAATTATTCTAAAATATTAGTAATCAATCCAAAATATTTGATTTTATATTTTAATTTATTTTATTCTATATAAGGGTGATATTGGGTCTGTAAAACCGACTATCGACTATAGTGACATGAGGAACATTAGTGGATGGAGCGGAAACTCCACATGGAGTATAGTGAAAAGTGGATTAGTTAAAGATGATGGATGTGACTGATGCAGAGCTGAACCCGATGGAGGGGTTATGTACATATTACTTTGCTCTCATTGCAGTGATAGATATCTCCGGCCGATAAGTATATCCTCAAAGAATCCATCCAAACCCACAAGAACTTTTTCATCTTCCAACATCACAATTACCGCTTGGTGTTGCGGCTGAATGTTCAGGGTGTGGTGGACATTATCATCGTTGAAATCATCTATCTGATCAACTTCAAAATCACTATTTGGGGGTCTATTGGAGGAAGAGTGATAGAGCATGCCGGTGATAGATGCCTTTTCTAAGAGAACTCCTAACTCATCGAAGTTATCACAATCCTTCTTCTAAAATTACTTATATGACTTATTTTCCTGCACAAAAAAGAGAGATAAACACTATATTTTCCTGCACAATAGTGAACTTATAGGTTGACTATATGTTAGGGTATCACGTATCCGAGTCCAAGTAGGTTTTACAAACACTATATCAACCATGTTCCCCTTTGTCATATCCTCGGCTGCCTCAACAGACACTATAGCTGACATCTGCGATACTTAAAGAATGAACATGTTAAATGCAAAACAAGCTATGATTATATTCAGCTGCCAGACTCATTCTTAATATAGATCATTCACAATATTATACATAGCAGGAGTCATGTTATTAATCATCAACATAATAACGTGGGTAAACATAATCAAGGATAATGAAATTCCTAATAATTGATATTTCATGTAACCAACCTACCAAATTTCCAAGCACATTATTATTCATGTTTGTAAATAGTAATAGTAAGAAATGTTAGAGGTGTTAACAACCCTTATTTTACAAAAATATCATCTGACGTATTAACACTCAATGTTACGATTCAAAGCTCATATTTGAGGTCTCATTTCAAATCATCGTTTCAGACACCAAAGTGGAAACAAATCTCAAACAGAATTATAAGATCAACGAAATGATCACAAACACAAACAACATTAAAGAAATTCGAAAAAACGAACAGATCAGGAAAAAAAAAATTTTTGAATAATGTAAAAGATGAGGAGCCATGATTTTCAAAACAAGAGATTCCAAATCCATGAGTATGACTTTAAGAAGCTGATTATGTACTTATATCGGAATAAAAATTCTTATCATAAATTCAGATTAAGCTTAGAGGTTCTCGATGGAGGTGGTTCACGAAGGCTCACCAAACTTGGGAAAAAATTCTTGAGTGTCTTACATGAGAGAATTTTGGAGTATTTAGAGATCTTTGCAATTTTATAAATAAATTGTAAAATCGAAACCAACAAAAGAGATGGAAGGATATACCTGTTCAACTTTTAAGCGTTCGTGAAGGTTTGCGAAGGTGATGGAAAGGTGAGAGATCCTAATAGCGAGATTTGCTTGTGAGGAGGCGCTAATGTAAAGGGAGATAAAAGTGTGACGGAGGCGTTAACGGAGAGAGAAAAAAATGTGTGAGGAGGTGTTGATGGAGTTAGAGTTGACTGAAGAGAAAAGTGAGAAATGCTATAGTGGAAAAACAGGGGTAAAAAATGACCACTTAAATCAGTTTTTAAACCATATTTTCTTTTTTTTTTTTTTTTCATTTCAAACACCAATTTTTGCTTTCCTCCGACACAAAAAAAAAAAAAAAAATTTATTGCAAAACAAACACCTTGGTCCCCTTCCCAAACCGATTTTCATGTCTGCATATACAAGAAAATGATTTTGAAAATTGTTGCCAAGCAGTCCCCAAGCCATTAATAATGCACCTTCTCAAGAAAATTATAACTGAAAGCGTAAAAAAATTGAAAAAAAAATAAAAAAATTCCAGATTTCCGAAAACGAGCTGGGCCCTTCTTTTCTTCTTCTTCGTCGACTAGATCTTCTCCGTCTTCCTCTCTTCTTTTTGTATCCAAAAATTCTAACTCATCGTCCCTTCCCGAAATTTAGCTAAAACCTATAGCTACTTTTACTTTCTCTCTCGCGTTCCGATTTCCTTCAGAAATTCACATCCAATAGTGCAACACCTTCATTTCTGGAAATTTCTGATTGATTCTAACTCCTGATCTAGGGTTTTCAATTTAGATTCAGTTGTGAATTTCTTGCCTGTTTGAATTTTGAGCTTCTGGTTCAATTTTTGAGCAAACAAAATTTCGAATCGATCATGTAGAGGTGGTTGTCTGTAGATGAAGTTTTCATTTCTATGGCATCGATCCGAAGAACTTTATCGCCAGCGTATCGGGATCGGGCTCACCAGAACGGTGAGACTCTATTTTCCGTGTCTTCACCGTCTCAGAAGTTCCTCCCAAGTTCCAAACAGTCGTCGCTGTTTTCGTCGTTAATTGCAGCTAGCGAACTTCAGAGATATCCGCCTAGAAAAGGTCAACATGGATGGCGAAGAGTTATTTGCAGGTGCTGCTTTTTCTTCTTGATAGGTTTATTGCTAGGTCTAGTGCCGTTTGGCCATGTCCAGGACGATATTCACAGTCGCGATTTCTCGTTTGAGATCAAGCCGGTTCATGTTAACGTGCAGTCCACCAACCAGAGTGATCATCACGTTGTTAATGACAATCTCTCCGCAGTTGATCCCGTAGATTTTCCGATCAATTCGGCAACGGAAGTGAATTTCAGCTCGGATTATGTGCAGAAGAAGCAGTTAATTGTGGTGACTCCAACTTATAACAGGGCACTTCAAGCTTATTTCTTGAATAGGTTGAGTCAGGTGCTTAGGCTTGTTCCTACGCCTCTTCTCTGGATTGTGGTGGAGACAAGTTCGGCTTCAATGGAGACTGCTGAAATGTTGAGGAAAACTGGTGTGATGTATCGTTATTTGGTTTGTACTAAGAACTTGACGAATTTGAAGGATAGAGGGGTGTATCAAAGGAATACCGCATTGGAGCATATTGATCACCACAAGCTTGATGGGATTGTGTACTTTGCTGATGATGATAATATATATTCGGTTGAATTGTTTCAGAGCTTGCGAGATATTAGGTAATACCTGAGTGAGAATGATTCTGCTACCCTTTTGCCTTTTTAACATTTTGAATCCCTTTTCATCATAAAATTGAAACTTTTCTATGTTTTTCATTTATTGAATAATTTGTCCTATCAGCTATTTTGTTGCCTGTCGTCTTTGTTCCGTTTTTAACCTTGGTGCCTGTCCTGTTATATTGCAACTTTTTTTTTCTGATTGCATTTGCATACTCACCTGCTGAATATTCTCTGGGCTTGGCCTTTGGGTGACTTCTTCTCTTCATTGAATTGTTTACTCTCCCTAATCAGTCATTAGTAAAGAAAAAACCACATACTCATCACAAGCAGCTTGATAAATATGATTCTTATGCTCATCACAGTGTTCTGGAAATGACTGCAGAGTGTTCTTGATATCTACAATCAACTCTTCCCCCTTGATTTCAAAAATTGTGTGAAATCTCTTCCTTAAATTGTCGTTCCCGAGTTATTATATGCTTAGTTGTTCAGCATGATAATTTGCATGATTTCTTCTATCAGTATATATGCTTTCACCTGCAAACCCTTATATAAGACTGCAATTTCAGCCGATTTGGCACTTGGCCTGTTGCCATGCTAGAGGAGAGCAAAAACAAGGCCATTCTTGAAGGTCCAGTATGCAATGGAAGTCAAGTAATTGGATGGCACACTAATGAGAAAAGTAAGAGGCTTAGGAGATTCCATGTTGATATGTCGGGATTTGCTTTCAATAGTACTATCTTGTGGGACCCAAAGAGATGGAGACGCCCTACTTCAGTACCGATCCGACAGTTAGACACAGTGAAGGAGGGTTTCCAAGTATATAATTCACCATTTCAAATTTTTATATATTTTCTATATAATAAAGGGGGGATGATATGATATTAGGTTTGCTTACATAGTTGGTTTTTTCACAGGAGACCACATTTGTAGAACAGTTGGTTGAAGATGAAAGGCAGATGGAAAGTACTCCACCTGGTTGCTCTAGAATAATGAATTGGCATCTTCATTTGGAGGCTCCTAATATATTTTATCCTCGAGGCTGGCTGCTTGAGAAGAACCTTGTCACAAATCTTCACTTCAAGTGATTGAACTCATAATTTGAACTCACCTCAGCAACCTTAGTAGAAGCAGATAAAAGGTAGTAATAATTTGTTGTTTGACATACATGCTTTCTCGAGTGCATGCAAGAGTCAAAGAAGATAGAGACACAGAAGAGAGATGGATTTTTCACTTATACAGATTTTGTTGCGTATTCTTTAACAGACAAAATCCGGGTTCAATCGTGGAGTTCCAATACTTGAATTGGAACTTTATAATTTCTTAATTCCCAATGCAGCTCACACCCAAAAGGCCAAAACCCCCTCAAAATCTCGTAAACCTAATCCATCACAGGAAAGCTGTTTGAAATCTTAGCTCTTTTTCTTTTTCCCCTACTTTTTCAGGCCATGGGAATTTTCATGGGCTATGTTAAGTTAATGAATGATTATTTGTTGTTTGTTTATCATTTCTGGATGCATTTCAATTTTCCAAGAATGCTTCAAACTTAGAATTGGAATTGTAATTGGAATGGGAATTTTGGTTTCCTATGATCTTTGCAGCTTTGCTTGTTCTATGGTCTGTCACTATCAGTTTGTTACCCGAATCAATCCTTTAACATTGTTTCACTTGCAACACATTTTGTGTATAAACTGACCGATATCTGCAAGTAAGCATAGCCCTTTTTTATTACTTGGTCCCAAATTTTGACGAAAATGTAGACTTTTGAAACCGATTTACTTCGAAAATCGTAGGGTCCACATAATCTCAAACAAGGAAGACATCGATGGTAAAATATTTATAAATAAATAAATGAAAAAGAAAGAAAAATTGTAGTTTTTTCATGTCGCTTCATTTTAAAATTTAATTTTTAATCGTATTTTATTTTTAGATATTTATTATAATTATAAAATATTTTAAGTACTTATTATAATTTATGTAAAAATTTAAGAGTTAACCTTAATTTCTCAAATTTTGTTTCTTAATTTAACTTATTCATCTTGGACAAAAATAAATAGTTATTTCATTTTTTTTTTTGTTTTTATATAATTTGATTTTTATCAATTTATCTTCGTAATATCTTGCCAAAACTTTATAGTTTTTTGTAGTTTAAATAATTTTTTTTAATTTTTTAAATAATTTTTAAACTATCAGTAATGATGATGTGTAGTGCTGACAAAACCTGATATATTATTAAAAATATAAATTTATTTTTTATTTTTGATTATTTCTATTTATTTTCTTTTTATTAATTAATTTTTTTTTTTAATAAAAATTTTCTTTTTTCTTTTTGAGAAAAAAAATTGAAAAAATTAGGGGGAAAAAAAATCCAGTCCAATTTGTTGGGGGAAAAAAAAGATCGGAATAATTTGACTCTTTACGCGTAAAATTGTTCGTTTCGATTCGATTTATTTACGAGATATTCAAATTGAATCGAATATATGTGAGAAGCCTAATCATATTGATTTGATTCTTCCTCGATTTATTCGTGAAGATGAATCGGATCAATCCGGTTCATCTTTTACGTTAATAAGATGTTGTTGAATCGAAAAAATAAAAATAAAAATTAGAATCGGAACCAGACCTCCATTAATGGAGGTGCGAACTCGATCTAACAATGGAGGGATGGGATTCGAAGACGAAATCCGGTCCAAGAGACGGCGACGCCTGGACGCAGCGGCTCAAGGAGGAGTACAAGGCCCTGATCGCATGCACTCAGATGAACAAATCCAACGACAACGATTGGTTCCGAATCTCAGCGGCCAATCCCGAAGGGACACGTTGAACCGGCAAGTGCTGGTACGTTCACAATCTTCTCAAGTACGAGTTCGACCTCCAGTTCGATATTCCCGTAACTTATCCCTCCACCGCGCCTGAGCTCGACGGCAAAACTCAGAAGGTGAGACTTCTTTAGTTGAGCTTCCTTTTTCTGTTCTTTTTTTTTCCCCTTAATTTTAATTAGAATTAAGAAAGAATTATGTTTGTTTGGGTGTTTCCGATGTATAGAGGGGGGAAGATCTGCTTGACCGTGCATTTTAAGCCACTATGGGCGAAAAACTGGTAAATTCTTTTATTGAAATTTTTGGAGAATGTTAATGGAACTTGATTGCGGATCTCCAGTTGGCGGTTGATATAGAAAGTTCAGAAATTGTTGGCATACTGTTTTCTGAATGACTAATTCTCATTCTAATTCTTTCTGATCACTAAATAGTGCAAGATTGAAAGATATCTGGTGTGATCTTGTTGAAACTCACTTTGTAATGTTTGGAAATTAAAGGATATTTAAGATGCCGCGATCTTTTCTGTCTTAGATACTTTTTTGAGCATGTTTTGATTTGCCCATATGCTAGTAAACGACAGATTGAGATTGATCATGTTTGTTTGGTTTTTTTGTTTACTGTTTTTTCTTTTTGGGCAGTCCTAGATTTGGAATAGCTCGTGCCCTCTGTTTGGGACTTGCACCTTGGCTAGCTACAGAGATTCCCATCCTTGTGGATTCTGGCATGATCAAGCACAAAGATGATACCACGTCATCTCAAGAATCTTTTATGGAATTGGAGAATTCTGTATCATTTTAATTTGTCTTTTTTAACTAACTTCGACCTTCATTTCAGTTTTTTTTTTTTTTTTTTTTTAATTTATTTATGTTGAATTCATATCTGCAGATACAATAATTATATATGATACCAATTACCAGTACATGTTCTTGAAAACTGTAGTAGGCAAGCTAGAATTTTGAGTTCATATCTGATGGGCCAAATGTGGTGTCCAAAGCATTCATTAGTTGAGCCCAAAATAAAAGCCCACCGGCCATACATACTTATACTATGTACCCTGTACTCTGTTATTCGATTTTTGTACCATTCCAAAACAAAGAGTTCCTATCCAGGAATGCAAAGATTATTATTATTATTATTATTATTCTTATTATTAGTTTTAACCAAACCAAAGAGTTCCTATCCAGGAATGCAAGTAGGGCTATTGCCCACGTACGTTGTAAAAAAGAGAGTTTGTGACAAACACAGGCCCTGAAATCTTGAAAAGCAATCTCTATCACAATTGTTCTTCACACCTTATCTCTTTCATGCAAAATCTAGGCATATACACCTCTTTCACTTGTGTATTTCATGAGTATTGAACGTTATCATATGAGATTATTTTCTTTATATTGATTATATAAGAAAATACACATATCTATTATTATAAATAATTTTAATAATTTATTTTAAATCAATGAATATTAGATATCATAACATTAGAGTTAATTTTTTAGATTTCCGTTTATACTGAAAATTCAATTTAAAAAACTTACCTAAATAAAACCGATGAGTATCAAAATTCAGCTATTGGGATCGATAGAGGAATCATTTTTTGTCTTACTCTTTTGATACACTCTGTTTTGTGAATTTGAGAAGTGGACAAGTGCACCTGTCACGACATATTTTATTTTATTTTATTTTATTTTATTTTATTTTATTTTATTTTATTTTATTTTATTTTATTTTAAAGAACTATATATTATAATCAAAGCATTTCTATTTACAACGTTTCCATCGTGTCCAGTGTAATTGCAAAGATAATATTTTAAAATAAAATAAAATAAAATAAATAAAAAAGGCCAATCATTAAATCAGAACTATTTACAAAGAGTGGTGGTGCCGTGGTGTGGGATCCAATCCAAAACAAGATCATCAAATAGTAGACTGTGGATAGAACGCGTCGTGCACTGGCCAATCAGAACGCAGAGAAATCACATCCTCTTTTCTACCAAAATCCACCGGCCCAGGCCCAGCCCAACCTTTTTTTTATTCTTTATTTCTTTTTCAGACGGTCAAACTCAAATTTATGCGTTCTTTACATTTCAACAACTAATTAAAAATCGTTTTCACAAAATAACAAATCAAATCAAAATCCTCTTTTTTGATCTCTTCCTTCTTCGTTTCAGTTCCCACCTCTTAAGACGATTTCCTCATTCGATCTCTCTCTCTCTCTGTTATTTGAAAGATTTTGACGCGATTTTTTTTTCTTGTTTGTTGAGAAGCAATGGCGGCTTCTGTATCGATCAATTTCGCCTGCGCGAAGTTGGAGGCGCTGTGGTTGAGATCTCCGTCGACGTCGTCGTCTTCTTCGTTGAGAGCGGCGGTGTCGACTTCTTGTAAGTTTCCGGTGTCTTGTAAATCAGTGCGGGGCAGAAGAACTCCTTTTCAGCGTGGAGAAGTGTTTTCGTTGAAGCCAGTGAGGTGCGAGGATGCTGCTTCTTCCTCCTCCGATGTTCTTGTTCAGAACGGTGATGGAATCGGTCAGATTAGTAATGCTTCTAATATTTCCGCGCTCGAACAGCTCAAGACCTCCGCAGCTGATAGTACGTCGCTTTTCTTCTTCTGATTTTCGTGTTTTCTAGTGTTTCGATTCTGGACAATTAGGATTTACGATTTCACGATCCTGTTTTGTGATTCGATTGTAAATTTTATAGGAACTTTGAAGCCTGCAAACAAAATATGAAACATCTTCGATTGTGTATCATTTACTGAAGCTTTTGAGTTGTTTTTTTTTTTTTTTTGGTACTCGTAGGATATACAAAAGAAAGGAGCAGCATTGTAGTGATTGGGCTTAGCATTCATACAACACCAGTTGAGATGCGTGAAAAGCTTGCCATTCCGGAAGCAGAGTGGCCTCGAGCAATAGGAGAGTTATGTGGTTTAAACCATATAGAAGAAGCAGCTGTTCTTAGCACCTGCAATAGAATGGAGATATATGTTGTGGCTTTGTCTCAACATCGTGGTGTAAAAGAAGTCACTGAATGGATGTCGAAGGTAGTTTTTTCTTTCCTTTCATTAAAACAAGTTTTTTTTTCCATACCATTAAGCCTTTTTGGCTCCCAAGAGAACTATTGATTTATCTTAGAAATCAGCTTGATATATGAGAGGACTCGGGGACTGTTATATCGGATTTTTTAGCACCCATATTATCAGATTCTCACCATCAATTTTTAAGAGTATATTCTCAATCTATTGTAATGCAAATTAGCTGATATATTATTTTGTTTTCATTTGCAGACAAGTGGGATCCCTGTTTCAGAAATTTGTCAGCACCGGTTTTTGCTCTATAACAATGATGCAACGCAACACCTCTTTGAAGTATCATCTGGTCTGGACTCCCTAGTCCTAGGAGAAGGTCAAATCCTTGCTCAGGTCAAGCAAGTCGTCAAAGTGGGCCAGGGTGTAGTCGGGTTTGGAAGGAACGTTAGCGGGCTCTTCAAGCACGCAATATCAGTTGGGAAACGGGTCAGGACCGAGACTAACATTGCTGCAGGGGCAGTTTCTGTAAGCTCCGCAGCCGTAGAATTGGCCTTGATGAAGCTTCCAGAAGCTTCTCACTGTACTTGCAGAATACTCGTAATAGGAGCAGGGAAAATGGGGAAGCTTGTAATAAAACACTTGGTAGCAAAAGGGAGTAAAAGCATGGTGGTCGTGAATAGAAGCGAAGAGAAAGTCACAGCAATCAGAGAAGAATTCACAGATATTGAGATAATCTACAAACCTCTTACGGAAATGCTGGCTTGTGCAGCTGAAGCAGATGTGATTTTTACTAGCACTGCTTCAGAAACTCCTCTGTTTTTGAAAGAACATGTTAAAGAACTCCCCTCAGTTGGACCAGAAGTAGGAGGAAGACGACTTTTTGTTGACATCTCTGTTCCTAGAAATGTCGGGTCTTGTGTGAATGACCAAGAAAACGTTCAGGTTTACAATGTGGATGATCTCAAGGAAGTTGTAGCTGCCAATAAGGAAGAGAGGCTCAGAAAAGCAATGGAGGCTCAAGCAATAATTACAGAGGAATCTAAACAATTCGAAGCATGGAGAGATTCACTAGAGACAGTTCCTACCATCAAGAAACTAAGGGCTTATGCAGAGAGAATCAGAGTGGCTGAGCTAGACAAGTGCTTATCCAAGATGGGTGATGATGTATGTAAGAAGACTAGAAAAGCCGTTGACGATCTTAGCAGAGGCATAGTAAACAAGCTTCTTCATGGACCGATGCAGCATTTGAGATGTGATGGGAGTGATAGCAGGACTTTGAGTGAGACTCTCGAAAATATGCACGCTCTTAATAGAATGTTCAGTCTTGAGACGGAAATTGCCGTTTTGGAGCAGAAGATCAGAGCCAAAGTGGAGCAAAACCAGAAGTGAGAAAAAAAGCAAGTACTCTCTGTGTATAAGAAGAGGGGGAGTGGGGGGGTTTATGGTTTACACTCGCTCTCACTCACATTTGGAATAAAGAGGAAAACTTCCTCAATCTTGTCATTGATATCTATTAGTTACATTGATTTGAGAAAAAACCCATTCCGCGATTTATTCCGAGTTGCCTGCTCCCGAGTATGAGGTGAACTTGTTGATTGTAATACTGAGTTTAGGTCTGTATCTGGAAATTGTTATTTTTGTAATTAACTTACTGATTCGTGTAATATGAAGATATCGGTTAGCTTTCATTGTTCGCTATTGTTCTTCCGGGTTCATGTTTCGTCATCTCTTTTTTCTTTTTTGGCCAAATCACATCCCATGAATATTCAAGAAAATAGTATAAAATGTTTATAAATTTGAAAAATAAATTTCTATAAAAAAAAACTATCTAATCCACCAATATCTTCTTATAAGATTCTATTTAGATTCTAATGGTGCTAATTTTTTTTTTTTTCTTTCATTTTTTTAGAAACTGTCATACTGAAAAGCTGTCTAGATTTCAGGTCAGTTTGTGCCAACGCATAAGACAGTAATCACATTAACACATTATATCAAATTGAAGTATCCAAATTCAACGCTGTTTTAAGACTCTTTCACAAACTGGCCTTCACCATTTTGAAATCGTCGAATGTAAGAGAAATAGTGACTGTAGTCGCATAACAGCCATATCATGGGCTGGAACTGGAAGTAGTGAGCTAATTGCTAGTCTCGTTGGGCCATTTGTTTAGATTGCCCAAATTTTCCATAATATTGGCTTTATAAAAAAGAAGTTTGTGAATTTGTTTCCATCGGCCCGTTCCATGGCTTCTCTTGTGTCATAGACATTCTTTGTAGCTCCATCCCGCACCAAAAGCTAGTATAAATCCATAGCCAATGCTGCCGGCGAACCAGTACCGATTTAGTATTTCCTTATAGATGCGGTAATGGTTGAGTATTTTTGTTGTCATGTTATCAAGTTAAGGTATATTTGAAATTAGTAAGTTAAGAAATTTAAAAAATTAGAGAATTTAAGTATTTTTGTATTTAAAATTTTTTATTTTTTTTAAATAAAAAATTAAGATATTTTTTTAAATAAAAAATTAAGATATTTTTTTAAATAAAAAATTAAGATATTTTTTTCTTAATATGAATATTAGATGGAATTCTACTTCTTTTATGTTACAGCATGTTCTTCCTTATAGTTATAAGATTAATTTATTTTATTATAAAAATATATATAATACTATATTGTTCGATAATAAATAGAATACTGCTAGAAAATTTATTAAAATTTTATAAATTTTTAATAACTATACTATTAATTTTTTTAGTGTTTATTTTTTGATTTTGCCATTAGTTCTTTAATAACTTCTTAAAATGAATTCAAATTTTGGCAAATATGATAATGATATTTTTTTTATATTTATTATAAATAAAATGAAGGAACTTTTTTTAAAATATTGGAATGAAATTCACACATATATTTTTTGGAAGTCATTTTAGATCTTAGAATTAAGCTTGCCGATTATAAATCAATTCTTATTTTTATTGGTGATAACTTAATTTTGATTATACTATTTTAATTGCCAATGATTATGACAAGTTGTATCAAGTTTTTAGTATCGATGAAAATAAGTACAATGAATTGTGACCTCGACAACGAAAACAAAGAAAAAAAGAAGATATATTGTTATTAGAAGTACTCTCAAAATCAAAATATTCCTCAAGTTCAAGTTCAAATTATAAGCAAGATTGTCAAGTTTTAGAATTTGTGACGTCGTCAAGCACAATAGGTAGGTATAATAGTAGTAGTATGCAATACGACAAGTTTTTAAAATATTTTGGAGCTAATTGGGATGAAGAAGTGTATTTTAATATTTTGAAATGATGGAAGGTAAACTCATTCATATTTCCAATATTATCCCGATTAGCACACAATGTCCTAAAGACTAATAAGAAATATAGTTTTAGATGCTTGAAAACAATAAAAGAAATCTAAAGAAAACATAACAAACTTTATATCAACTTATACTCAGTTGATCGATCGACATATTTTCACCACAGGGTCTTTTCTCTCCTCGGTTCTCGCTGCATATGACAAAAGAGTACGGCTTTGTTAGAAAATAAATTTCATTTTTTGTATTTTGAAAATCAATTCTAGTAACAATGACAAAAAACCGATATTATAGGACATAAATCGGTTATTGAGTACTAAACCCGTTTGGTTCATGTTGTAAGAAACCAAATTTTCAGTAACATAAATGCAAATTTCATTTCTGAAATATAAAAAACTACAATTTATGATTTTTGTATTTTATTTTTTTCATAATTTTTTTCCAATTTTTACAAAATATTTTTTAGACAAAAATTGATATAAAAACAGTTATCAGATAAGATTATTCCATCTCCAAAACTAATTTTTATATTTCAAAATGCAAAAAATATTTATAAACAAAGTCTATATTATTCCTTATTTTACATCCCAAAATTTCTCACCATCCAAATGCAATTATATACACATGGCATATGATTGGTTGCTGGGCTTGTGATTGAAGATGGGACGGTGGGCCCAACCCTACACGGGCCATACAGAGTAAAAAAATAAATATATATATATATCAGTCGCTGTTTTAATTGGAATCTATATGCCATGCCATGCAATGGAAGGAGGATGATAATGAGAGGAAAGATTACCAAATAACATAAAAAAACATGTGAGTAACTGGGCCCATCGGGCCAGAGGACAGGAACAAATGAGAGAGATATTGACCCATATGAAGGATAGTGTACATATTAAATAAAGTTAAAGAGTTAATAAGATCCTGCTATTTATAGCGAGAGTGAGTGAATGAGTGCATGGATTTGGACACAGAGGTTGTAATAATAAACTTCTTATAGCAAAATATCAGAAGTTAATAAACAAAAAACTACGATTTAGTCCTCAAACTAACAGAAAAAATCAAAATGGAGCTAAAATGCAGTACATGATATAAGCATTTGCGGTCACTGATTGTTATAGAAGAGTACAAGGTTTAAGGTAACAAACAAACGAGCCAAGTGTTAATAATTGGTTGGTTCATCATTACATGTAAGTTATCATCATGTTCCATAATATCATGGAGTACTTGTTTGGGCATATCATGTTATATCATCATTTTTCCTTTTTTCTAGGTAATGATGTGTCCATCATTTTTCCCCCACTCTTGAATCATGTAGGCCACAAACCCATCATCATTACTATTCAAGAAAAATCTTCTCATAATAATTATAATTTACCCAAATGTTTGGATCCAGTAGAAATATTGAAATTAAGACCATTTACATCAAATTCATAAGAATCCCTCCCTACACTACAATTCAATGGGGATTTTTGCCATTACCTTCAAAATTAAAGACTAAAAACACATCACAAATATTTAATAAAAAAAAATTAAAAAAAAAAAACACCCAATTGAAGAAACCTTTTTTTAAAACCTAGCGTTTTCGAAGCCGTGTAAATCGCTGACCCTACTGGTCAACGACTTCTTCAGTATGGCAACCTTAGCCAGCTTCTCAGCCGCTCTCCAAGCGGAAGTCGGCGTAAGCGGCTCACCATTCTCATCCACCAAACCTAACATCTCTTTCCTTTGGATCATAAATATTTGCTGTTGCTGCTGCTGTCTCCACCAATGAAGCTCTTCTAGCTCGGCCTCCAATCCCCGAACATACTCGTCCGCCGCAACGGAGCTGGCTTGCATGAGTAAAGCTCGGGCTGATGTGAGCAAATGATGGGCGCTCGTATAATCATCATGCTCAATCAATCTCCTCGACTCCGCTATGGCTCGGGTCGTTATGAACAAATTTCTCAGCCGTTCGATCTTAGTCCCGCTCGGTCGGACGGCTTGGAGTTGAGGAACCAATAAGGCCTGCTCTCTTCCATAAACAACTTCTTGGCTCGACGGGTCCTTGTAAAGGCATTGAACTGACATCATCATATAGGGAGACCCGGTTACGGCCGTAGTCGGGACCCGGAGTTCCACGAGTAGCTCCCTCTCTTCACCGGCAAATAAATCCCCAATCCGGACTGAACCCGAGCTACAGAGTGTGGGCCGTCCATGACATGAGTAAATAGCCGATATCTCAACCGGACCCGAACCCCGTCCCACCCCGAGCTGAACCCTCAAGTCCTGAACCACCACACTCAACAATCCGCCTACGCATTTCGCAAAGGCCTCTTCGCCAGGCTCCTGGCTGTGGGCCCCATTTTCTCCGAACCCGAACGAATGGATCGGGATCTCAATATGAGCGAACCGAGTAGAGTACTTGTGTTGAGCAGTCTGCCGATGATTTTTCCCGTTCTTGTGGGCCCGCTCGTCCTGACCATCGGACAGAAGCATAATACTTGCAATGGAATTTCTATCCCTTCGATCTTCAAGCACTTTAGTAGCTTTTCTCAACGCTTCTCCTACACTACTACCCTGACCGCAAATGAGCTGGTCAACAATCCGACGAGCTGACCGCTGACCCTGGACCGTCATTCTCCTCAACGGCAAGAGCCGTCTAGGACTAGCCGAGAAAGCTACAATAGAGAGCCGGTCAGATGAGCCGAGAGACGATATGACTAAGCGCATAGCTCGCTTAAGCATCAGCAGTTTTGGACCGGTCATGCTCGCGCTTATATCCAGCACTGTAACTAAATCGATCGGTGCTCGTCTAGAAGGTTCTAGAAGTGATACAGACGGCGGTGCTTTGACTCTTAGAGCCACGGCGTAAGTCTTGTAGCTGCGTCCGGCGGAGATCATGGCGGATTCTGGAAGAAGTCTAACCTGCACATTGCTTCTAGAATATTCCTTGCCGTGAATTTGTTGATTAATCGGATTAACGCAAAATTTCTGAAACTCTTGTTCAACCTCATGATGATCCTCTTCGTCATCGCCGTTCTCATCTGCCTCCGGAATCGGAACAAACCGGCCGCAGGAGGTCGGAGATAACAGCGGCTCATCGTCATCATAAGATCTAGAATATTCCGAGAGCTTGATCTGCTTTTCATTTTCGGTTGTAATTGCTCTAGGCGATGAATATTCGATCACCTTCTTGTCCTCCACTTTCGGCGGCGGTTTGCTTGGGATCTCAGCAACGCCGTCGTTTTGATTCTTGTGAACGGAGAGAAGAGGAACGTCTTTCCAGGTAGTGTTGCATACCGGACAACTCAGGCGGTTATGCTTCCGAATGTGATCCGCAATGCACGAGAAGTGAAACGCGTGAGCACACTCTGCAGTGTAAATGGCTGTTCCCTGCCCTGTTTTCACGCTGTTCAAACAGATTCCGCAGCTACTCTACAACCCAAAAAAAAAATCAATAAAATGAAAGTCAAAACAGCATCGTAATTGATAGAAAAGGAATCATTAAAAAGTAGAGAAAGTTGGAGATTCTCACCCTGAATTTGAAGCTGTTTTTGAAGAGAGAGAGTTTCAGAGGAGAGCGTGGAGAAGACGGATTCGAGGTGGCGCGCAGTGGCTTCTGGCTTTTCGTGAGCTTAGGAGTAGCGGTTTCACATTCAGCAGTAGGCGACGGTGTCGTCTTAGGAGTAGTAATTTCTTCTGTCGTTCTGCAGCGCAAGCTAGGGCCCGAAACAGGCTGGTGATTGGATTGCAGGCGAGGTGTGGAAGGATTGCTGATACTTCCGGAGAGGAACCTCAATCGGACGCAACTTCTTGGGCTTGGGCTTGCACTTTTGCTCTGTGGATTGTCTGAAAATCTGGACTGGGGATCCCTAGGGATCGTGTGGCAAAAGGCTCTTCTCCAACCAGTCCCCATTTCTAGAAAGAACAAAATTTAAGAGATAAGAAATGCAAAAAGGTAGAAATCTCTTTCGCTTTTATCTACTTTTTTTCAGAGACGAAGAAGATAAAAGAAGAAGAGCTTCTTATTCTAATCGATTTGGAGAAGCTGAGGAAGAAGACAAGCCTAATTGGATTTTACTCAGATGATGAAGAAGAAGAAGAAGACGATGCTAAAAACTCTCTGTCTCTCTCAGTTTTATGACTTTATCAGATACAGAAAGAAGGAAGATAGATACATACTACATAGGGGTGGGGAAAGAACGATGACCTTTTTCCTTGGATCGAATATAAATATATAGATATATATATTCGTAATTTTCTCCTGTTTTACCGGCACGTGGCTGTTGCTTCCTTTTACCGTCACCGGCCTGTAACCGGTATAAACATGCCTTATATTCTCCATGCCTCTTGTAACCCCATTTCCACAATCTCCTCATTGGCGCGTGAATAGTATGTCCTGAAGCTTGAAAGAAGAGGTGAAGTCCCATCAAGGAGAGCGCGAGTAAGAATCAGTGCATGCGGTGAGTCTGTTACTCAGTTATGTTCTTACTTAAGTAGATACATAGTAAGTAGTATACGGTACATGTCAGCTGATATTATCACATACGATATAAATGTTAACCAAAACGAGATCCCGTCGGTTAATACCAACCGTATGATCATTTATTACTGTTAATAATATTAATATTAATATTAATGTCGTTCATGTAAGAAATCAGAAAAACGGACTGTGATCTAGTTGGGTACGACATGTTGGTTTTGTGTAGCATTGATATTTCTATGAAATAATCCTGCAGTCCTATTTGCTATTAGGGGAGGGGGTAAAATTTTGGAGTAAAACAAATGAAAAAAAAAAAAAAAAAAAAAAGAAGAACAAGAAGAAGAAGGGTTTGTCAGATTTGGAGTGGGGGCAAAAGCGGGACCAGCTTTTGAAAATGTCGCGTGGGTTAAAGGAGTTGCATGGTAAAAATGATGAATAAACATTCTGAATCACTGTAGAAAACTGGGCAAGGAGGGTAATTTATTTAAGTCGGAATTGATCAGATGGCTCAAGGCTGAGTGAGAGTCAGACACCGCCATGACCGGTCCATTCTCTGTCAGTGGGTCGGAGACCGATACATAGTACTGGCTGTACTGTCCACAACTCTTCCATTTGGTTTTACACTAAAGACGTTTATTTGTTTGTAAATTATACATATTTTTGGTACGGTTAAAACCTTAGGTAAGACTGTAATATATTGTATGTAAAATGATATACATATTCTCCATAACTTATAACCTCTGTGGAGAATTCAGATTTAATACATAAACCAACTAAATTATACATAAATAGTATCCATATTAAGTACTTATATAATATTTTTTAAAAACAAAAAATCTAGAGAAAAATCATCAGGAGGTTTAGTTCGATTTACATATATAAGAAGAACTGGGGAATGAAAATGATAGAAAATGTAATCCCCAATTTCTTTTATCATTTATTTGGATCTACAAAGAATGATTTTAAATCGTGTAAAAATAAGTTTTTGAATATAAAATTTGATTAATTACTTAATAAATTCAATCAAATTTTGTATTATGAAAAAATGCTTAGTGCAAAAAAATAAGTTATTTTATTTTACTCAAAAAAATATGTATTTTTAAATAAATGATTTATTTTTTTATTTTAATTCTTAATAAATGAAAATAATTATTAATTTTAATATAATTATCTATCGTAGTCAAATCAAAGTCCCTCTTATGCTAGAAGTGAAGAGGTTTTATGAATCTAAAAGACGTTGACATTCGAGTATAATAATAATAATCAAAATAAAAAGAAGAAGAAAATGATAGAAATGCTTTGTATTATATTAAATTATGTACTAAAATATTTGACTAGTTGACGAGTATTCAGAATACATATTGATTTATAAAGAAATTTTAATGATTAAAAGATTTTTTATAAAGCTGAGTCCCTTCGACTTATAAAGTAATTCTAAGGATTGAAAGGTTTCAACTTTTGAGGCCCTTTCAATATTTAGAATAATTTAAATTATATATGAATCAAATGGTCAAAAATTCTCTGATCGGTTTATATATCTTAGACCGATATCTCATATATTATTAATTTTATATTTTCTGTCAATTAAAATCATGAAATCCGATATCTCACTATTAAATCCGACCCCATATTAATGAGCGTAGAGGTGACAGCACTAAATGGTTGAATTTGGAAAACCAAGGTATCGAATCAGAGGATGATGTAGGAAGAAGTGAAGCCAGTAAGAGCAAATTGCTTCTATTTAGAAAACTTAGAAAACCAAGGACTATACACAGTACACTCACAGCTCACACTATCTCTCTCGCGTCATCACGTGTACCTTCCCAAAAAGCAAATAGCTAAGATTCATAAATCAGTGACCAAAAAATCCATATTCAATGACTTTTGACACTAGTACCAAACAAAATTCATAATTACAAAATAAAAAAAAAAAAAGAATCCTTAGTAACAGTATAAGTGCAGTACTAGCTAGTAGTAGTAGCCTAGTATTGTTATGTCATGAACACGAGGGAGGATTCATTCTTTTTATTGACGAATTGCAAATCTTAATAGAAGATTTAAAACTCACACGATATCATTAAGTAAATACAGAAAATAATAAGAATATAAATTCGGACAATCGCGGGAATCACACACACCGCTGCCGGACCATCATCCCCTAAAGGTCAAAAGAGGGGCCCATCCTCCGCCACGGGAACAACTTCTGTTTAACTTCTTGAAAAC
The DNA here is from genome assembly GCA_027186245.1 of Coriaria nepalensis. Taxonomy (NCBI): domain Eukaryota; kingdom Viridiplantae; phylum Streptophyta; class Magnoliopsida; order Cucurbitales; family Coriariaceae; genus Coriaria; species Coriaria nepalensis. The sequence continues at coordinate 3,267,590 of CP114500.1, read as the reverse complement.
TTGTGTCTTGTCAAAATGTCAACTCCTTCCGCGAATAAAGTAATTTCTATGACCACTCCTAAAGTGTCTTAAAAAGGCTAGATGACTCCTAATTGTCATTATCCTCATTGTTTATTTATAATTTTTTTGAGGAGAATACTTAAAAAGAAGTGCTTTAAGAAGATTGACAGTTAGTACGTAGTTGTGAATTTGGCAAAACAAGCAAGGAATCTGTCTATAGGTTTTTCCCCAAACCGACCGCATGCAAAATTACAACAATTTTCTATTACGAGGGTACGTACGGCAATTAAATTTCATTGTTATTGATTTCTCTTTATTTTCTATTTTATCATCGTATCTCATATATTTAAATGGTACGATCAAGGCGGATCCATGAAATTAATTTTAAGTCCTTTTTAGAGGGAAAAAAAAAATTAATGATGATCTATGTTTTTAAAAATCATAATTAAAATTAAAATTAATTTTCAAAATATTTAAATTTATATACAATTCTAATGCTAAAATTCTTAAATTTTACTATCGAAATAAATTTAATTCCTAAATAATACACAAAATTTTAAAATTCTCTAAAATTTATAAATAAATAAATAATAAATAATAAATTTTTTAAAACTACAGATCATAATAATATACTCAATTGAGAAATGTGTGTGTGATAATAGAAAGGAGCAAAATAGAAGTAATGAAAAATGAAGAGAAAAATAAAAGGTGGGTCGATTTACGTTTTAACTTAAAATATTTCACTTAATTTACTTTTGGGGACCTTAAATTCGATAACCCTTTTATTTATTTATTTATTTATTTATTTATTTATTTATTTATTTATTTATTTATTTATTTATATATAACTTTTAAGGGTAGTTTGGTTGGTTAAAAAATTGATGGGATTAATAGGTTGGAATAAACATGAATGAGACTGGTAAGTAAGGAGCTATAATGATTATATTCTTATTTTATTATTTGGTTGTGTTTGAGAATGAGAAGTTTGATCCTTCATTTTTTTTTTTTATTCCGATGTTTGGTAGAAAAACTCTTTTCAGGAAATAATTTTTTTTAATAATTACATATTATGCAACCTAACAATTAAACCCTTAACAAATAAAAAAATTCTAATTTTCATTTTGCACATAACTACGATCAAATTGTGGTCTTTCTCTTCTTCTCATTCTCTTTCGTATACTTCTTATCCGCCATGTAACCGATTCGGATTTTCATAAATTTATAAATCTATCAAGATATCAACTCAATATCATATAAATGTGATATCCAATAATACAAGTCTATATTTCCAAATTTTCAACAACATAATGTTTTGAATCGAATAATACTATATTTCTACATTTCCATGAGTTATGGTCGTGGATTGAGTGTGACGGCAATTCTAGTAAATGAAATTCAGTTGGAAAATCTTTTATTGTATTAAAAAATAATACTAATATCAACATTCAATGATAATAGTAATTAATATCAATATCATATATTAGTTTACTCTACGGGTCGAAGATCTTATCGACTCATTGAGTAAATTAAAAATTATGATATTCTACGGGTCGAACTCCCCATCAACTCGTAGAATATGATAACTTCTAGTTTACTCGACGAGTTGATGAGACTTTTAACCCGTAGAATATCATAACTTCTAGTTTACTTTACGTGTCAATAAGGTCTTCAACTCATAAAGTATGATAAGTTATAGTTTACTCGACATGTTAATAAGGTTTTCGATCCATATAATATCATAACTACTAGTTTACTTATTCTCATTAACCATATAATCTTTTAATGATTAAATTTGAGAGCCTTAACAATTAGAGAGCCTTAAGCAAAAGCTTAGCCCACCTAATAGTTGGGCGTACCAAGATTGTATCAGAGGGGAGTTAAACCTCTTATAATAACATAAATATAAGAAAATAAATAAAAGTCTAAGGCAAAACTTTAACAATACGCTAAAACTATATTATTAATTTTTTTATATATTAAATATACAAAATATGTGACTTTCAAATTTTGAATTTTGAATATCAAATGTTAGAATTAGAAAATAAATATATCGTATAAATTTTAGAGTGTTTTATATTTTTAAAATCATAATTCATTCTTAAAAAGAAAAATTGAGAAATTTTAATTAAGGAAATTATAATTTATGTCTAAAAATAATTCATGTAATATTAATTTATATATAAAAATTTAGATTATATAAAACTTCTATATATTTTTAATTTGGCTAGAAGTAAAATTGTAAATTTTACAAATTTTACATGCCTGCACCTAACTTCACCCTTAACGTCACCTGGTTTCAAATTTACATTACTATGGAAGTACTTACTTAAGCGTATATTTACTTAGATTACTCTACTATCTTACTATCTTACTATCTTACTATCTTACTATCTGACTCTCAATCTAGATCTAGTTGCTCAAAGTCCTTGGGAGCTTTTTGCTCTCATGCAAGAACATTTACTCTTTCAATTCATTTGATCTTGTTTTGAGTTTTATTTTTTTTTATTTTTAAGACTCTCTTTTAGTGTTTTATTAAATTTGTAGGTCTACAATAATGATCTATTTTCTTTATATATCAAACTTATTCTATTATTTGAAAATTTTCTATTCTCAAATTCTTGTATATATGACCGATAAACTATAAAATATTAGGAAGAAGATAAAAAATTGGACGTTAATGATATTTTTGTTGAAATTTCTTTTTATGGTATTATTATTTTAGATATTTGTATTGAATTTGATGGGTTTTATCAATAATAAGATAATTTTTAGATTGTGTAGTTTTTTAAGAGAGATTTCTCCAAATTTATAAAGTATTAAATATTATAATTTTAAATAAATTTCAAAATTTAAGAGATTAATAATAATAATAATAATAATAGTTATTGAGAAATCCATCCTGACATGTGGTCCTGTGGGTCAAACTTAGTAAGTCAAATAAGACCCCATCCTGACATGTCGATATTTTATTGATTCAAAATGAGATCGAATTTGGAGTACAAGGAAAGTGGCGAATCGCTCTCACACATCATAGCACGTGACAATAATGGGGACAATCCCATATGCAACAGATCCCATCACTCTTTAAACATATCAAGAACAAATAAATCTCTCAACTTAAACTTGCATTAATTTTGTAATTAACTAGTTAAATCATTTCCATCACTTTGATCACTTTGGATCAATATCATACATTAATTAATAACTATTGAGTCTATTTATTATTATTATGGTACCCTTTAAACTAATAAGTAATAAATATTGTATGATTTTTTAATTTCATATGAATATAATTTTTTTTTATATATTATCATAATTACAAAAATTACTCTCGTATTATTTATTATATAATAAAAATATTTATAATTATAATAAAATTTGGTTTATTAAATATATATAAATTAGATACTTTTGATTCTCATCGGAAAAAAACAAAATAAGGCATATTTCTCTTTGACAATAATGCAAAATGGTGGGCTAGTTGGCCATTTGGGTTTTTTCCTAATTAAAATATTTAGATTAAGGTTTTATTTACTAAGAGAGGGAGGGTATCTCTTATGGAGAAGAATATATTAATGTGTAATTAATAATCAAATAGAGTTAGTTTAAAATGACACTTCATAATTGAGATGGTGAGGTCAGAAACTAACATGCATGGATCATAAATGGAAATAAAAAGAGAGGAAGAGACTGAGGTTGAAATAATATAATATAGTTTTCGTTTCAAATAATAATAATAATAATAAATAAATAAATAAATAATTGAAAAATAATGCATATAATATGATTTTAAATGATAAGGGAAGAGTTATGATTGGTTGAAGAAGAAAGACAAGAAGAGGAGCACCTTACGGTTGGTTTCTTAAGACTTTTGCAATAATTGAGTTTCATCTTATGGAACTCGTAACTGCTACTACAAGATCGAATCTCATTGACAACTTTGGATCATTTTCTTTCTTTTATTATTTTTAAATATCAACTTGACATTTTCTTTCCCTTTTTATTATTATTATTATTATTATTATTATTATTATTATTATTTATCAAAAGTTAATAATAGAATTTACAGAGGGGCAGCATTTAGGTTTTCTGAATTAAACATAATCTATCAATAAATAAATATATATCAAGAATCGATCCATTTCTTATCCCATTCGTAATGAAGTCTTTTTTGTCAAAAAAATAATAATAATGATAAATAAATAAATATATAACCAAGTAAAATAGGTTGGAGGGGGAGGGGGGGGGGGGGTGTTGTTAACAAGTAACAAAAATAGAAAGATGATCTCCTATAACCAAGGTTGCAAGGAGGCCATACTTTTTATTTCCATTCACATGGAAATTGAAGTAAAAAGATATGATTATATAATTCGACTCAAGTTTCAAGAAACGATCACAAGTTTTGGGTTTCCATTGACATTTTTAGTTTTTTAATTAATTATTTTCTTTTAAAATGGAAAAAAAAAATTTAGGAAAAAAAAAACCTCGATTTAGTTTTTCGGAAAAATTGATTGAAATAGTTTATTTTTGTTATGAGAAAAATAAATTGAAACGATCTGATTTATTCATGAAATATCCAAATTGAATCGAATCTTTGTAAAAAATTATATTATAGATTTTATTATTCATCGCAAATAACTGAATCGGATTGATTCGGTTCAATATGATTCGTTCCGAACATGAGCCAGAAAAGAAAAAAAAAAGGATCAAACCTATACTAGAAGTTTGGTTTTTTTTTTTCTTCATGTTATTACAGAATCAGGTTTAAACCGATCAATCTAATTGGAGGTCCCTTCTCAAACTCAAGTTTTTTTCTCTAATTTTGGTCCCATCTTCTCTTTTCCTCCACTAATTTAATTAGTTCGATTTATGATTATCTTGATGACCCATTAATATTGTTGGGCCCAATTTCAGGATAGTCTCAGATCTGTAATCTCAAATTGAGTAAGAGAAATTGAGGCTGAGGTATGGTCGACAGATGTTGCGGTAACTAAGTACGAAGAGAATATGCTGATTGAGGCTGAGGTCAGATACGATCAAGGGGAACATCAGTTAGCATGACAATAGCTAAGCATGATAATATGGCGTCGAGTGATACTGAGGCTGAGCTAGGTATTTCTTCACTCATCGCAGACCTGAGCACGGATATGATGAAGGGGTGGACAGGTGGAAAACTATTGATACCTGAGTAGAGGACGCATCCCTGGCTTGTCAGACTTGGATAGTGTCATTACACACTAAGACGGCTCTAAGTGGAAAGCAGATTTTTATTGTGTCAAACAGAAGGTGCGTTGACACCTATCATGTGACAGAGAATGATCAGAACACTGAACAATAGGAACATGACACGTATAAAACTGTCTGAAATTTCCCAGCCTTGTCTAGGTATAAAACATAAATGATATAACAGTAACTGGTAATGCATCTTGAGAGAACTAAACAACTAATTTTATCTTTTTTCTCTTTCACACTTCTGTAGAAAACTAATTAGAGCATTAGAGCAGGGTTGGCCGACCACCACCCTAGCCACAGTTTGTTTAGAGTTACATGTAAGAAGCACAGACCGACATATGACATGGCAACATGTGATCTCAGCCCATAGTGACATGATCTCCAAAAACTCGATAATCTTTCTATCTTTTCTAGAAAACTCGGTATATACCAGGAATCCACATCATTATATTATATTAGATATCGATTTGAGAAGGAAGAAAAATTTCTCTAGAAAGGAAAATGAAAAACTCGGTCTAAAAGAGAGAAATTAAACTCAATTTAAGAAAAATAAAAAATCTCAATCCGAAGGGAGAATTTAAAGTCAGTCTATTAAAAAAACTTCGTCTGAAAGTAATTTAAATGTGTTATTTAAAAAATAAAATTCTCAGTTTATAAATTATCTTATACAATTTGCGTATAATCCACTCCTCTTTTTTAGTTCTCGTGCATCACCCACGTAAATTGGGAACAATAACAACCAATAAACCTTGCGCAACCCATGATACCAAATATATGAGCTGACCTAACCTAAAACCTGGTTGGGCAAGAGGAAAAAAAAAAACCTAAATATTGGTTTCTTTATACATGGGATAGCTGACCTGAAGACATGAGAAACATTGTCCGAATAATATGATTCCAACTATAAATATAACAGGGGGAGCGATTTGAACAAGCCCTGCCAACATTTATAAGGAGGTTCAGATCATACAAAACACATAAGAGAAACACAAAGAGGTCTTTTTAGGATTTTTGGTCATTTTCTACAAACAAACTGGAATAGAGACTAGACATTAAGACAACATAGAATATAAAATAGGTAACAATAGTAAACATAAGACAGTGACAATAATAACATAAAAGACCTGGAAACAATATTCTGACACTTCAACTTCATAGACTGATAGACGGGTATGAGTAATTCTTCGGCAATGCAAAGCTAATTCCTGTCCCTGCACTTTGCTACGGCCCTTGGAGCTGTGCAGGGGAACAAACAGATAGATAACAACAGATTCAGAAAGAGAACATGGAAGAAATAAAGGTTATTTATTATTTATCAGACATTTATAAAAAATACTGTATAGCGATCAAGCCATTTTGATTTCTCCCTCCTTAGGATTTTGCTATTATAACATTGCGCATGTTACGCAAGAATTGCACATTTTTTATGTTTGAGCATGCTTATACCCACAGAGAGAAAAAAAAAAAAGTTAAGGTCACATAAGAAAGTGGGGGAAAAGCTTTCGTATACCATTTTAATTAATATTTATAGGTTTACCTATAGTACTCAAAAAATAGTAGTAGATATCCCATTAGAAGAATATTAAGGAAAGATGTATAACCTTGGAAATGTATAATATGTTAGACCATTTGCACTTAAAGTTATAAGATCCATGGTTAAATAGTAATCAGATTACCCATTATTTTTGGTTTGAATAAAGTGGCAACATGTAGATATTTTGCTTTATCATGCGTAGAATATACTTTGTCAAAATGGAAACATATCTGGGCATAATCAATGTTAATATCTCTTATTCTATGGATGTAGGCGTGCTAGTTTGATGTGGATATGATAGCAACTAGTGCAGATTAACTTTTCAACAACTAGAGAAAATGGATGGAAGAATCTATTTACCCAAGCCAATTGCATCAGAGCTCTTCATAATCCTCATTCTCTTACATGAATCAATAAACATCCTGGATGAATCAAAGTATCCACATTAAAGTTCATATATTCAAACCAGAACTTTCTTTTGTTTCTCCCAGCAACAACCAATAGTTCAAACTCAAAGAAAATTATTTACTAAGATTTTACGAGAACCCCAATGAATATTTTGCGACAAGTCTGGTATACGACTAAGCATGCGAAAAATTAAGAGAATAAGAGAGTGAGGTAAAACAGGACTTACTTCCAGGGGACATCACCCACAAGCATCCAGTCACCATCTTTATCCTCATATGTAAGAACATATTCCGAGCCGTGAAGAAGATCAATCAGCTTGCTCTCACTCAACATCTCCCTGCCTAGAGTTCCATTTGATCCGTATTGACCTAAAATTATACCAAAGCAACTATGAAATTATACCAAAGCAACTATGACTGAGTCATCGATAGAGCATGATCAGTGTAAAAGAGAAATATCTTGGTTAATTAAATTAGATCACCTATGGTAAAGCAGCTAAACATCTTCTCGAGAGCAGAAGATAGCTCCTTGTATGCACAATAGCTTCTCAAGTCTACCTTCCGTAAGTAAGGAGCACCATCCATACTGACTTTGACAAAAAGTGCACCAGCCATGGCTTTTCCATCAACTTCATTTGAGTTCTTGGATGGTGTGGCCAGAGAGTTTTTCCTGAACGATCTTATAGGAGGCCAACCAACAACCTGAGCCCTAACATCGAGAAGACAACAGATCATTCTCATGTTTTAATACAAAACTTATTTGCGAGACCTTCTTTCTTACTTACTTGGGAGCAGGTGCATTGTCACTGTTACTTGCAGAAATATCGTAACTTGGCCTGGTTTCGGTGACAGGATAAGTCCTCTCTTGTATTATCTTTTGTGAATCTGTCTCTTTGACTTTTCCTGGATGATTTCCAATGTTCTCTGGTATTGTCCCAGCTTTAAGTGTAGCATTAGAATTAGGTCTTGGGGACAACATCGCATTTACCTCTGAATTATTTATCCCCTGCACCAGAATTGGGTGGTTAAGTGCAAGATAATACAAAAAAAGTGGTGCAGTTACACAGACTAAACTGGTGATTTTTCACCTCTGAAAACCCATCCATAGCATCTGAGAACACTCTTTTGTTGCCTGAAATAAAAGCCTTATGTGATGAAGAGTAGTGAGCATCCTTTGATGGATGCAAAGGGAAGAGAGGCTTTTCATCAATTTGAGTAGTGGTTTTCTTCATGTTGAGCTCTGAATCTCTGTCAGGAGACTGTGATCCAGGAAGACCAAGGCTCAGTTCAGTAGCCTTCAGATTCAGTGAAGTTTTGCTCTCATTAGACCCAGCAGTAACTGTGGAACTGTCCACTGAAGAGCAATCGGATAATCCCATGTAGTTGCGCTCTTTAAATCCTGAGCGAATGTGCCCTAGCTCCTCTATGGAGGTTGAGGAAGTCAATATGGTGACATTGCTATGACTCTCCTCCTCCCCCACACCAAGCAGTGGTGGAGTCATCAGAATTCAGAAATAGAACCTTCCAAAATCTTTATCGCCTGATAGGGCAGAAAGATACAACGACAATCGTTTCTTACCTACTTCTGAAATTTTCATTCAAATTTAAAAAAGAAAAAAAAAAAAATCCTGCCATACTATCCTTCCTATATAAACAAGGTTTTGCAAACCAAAACCCAGCCAAAAACTCAGGTCTAACAAAATTTAGTAGCAAGATCAGAGTAATCGGATTTTGCAGTGACTGACCACGTAATTTCTGCTATGAACAAAGCAAGTTAAAAATCTATCAAAAATAGTTCTCCACTCCAGCAGAGTTGAAAAACTGCACGGAAATAGCGAAACTAAACAAAAACGGGAAGATTCGTATTTCATATATTTCATTACCTCTACTCCACCAATTTTCTCAGCAACCAAACAACAATTTAAACAAACAGAGTCACCGGAAAAAAGTTCCAGTAGGAATTAGGAAAGAAAAACAAGTACGATCACTAAGAAGAACATAACTTAAGATAATAAAGGATCAGAGAGTCGAGATTACTTGCCTAAATCGTCGCTTAGAAAAGTAATCAAGAAAAGCCGAAGCTGACATGAACTGAAAATCAAAGCGACTTTACCTGAAGAAAAGCGCAGATGAGTAGCTCGAGCTCGAGCTCGAAGAAGAAGTCGGCTGATCAGAGAGGAGGAATCAAGAACAGGTGAGAAAGGTTGGAGACAAAAGAGAGACAGAGAGCGGAGCTAAGGACCCTCCATTTGGCACAAAATAACAAATGCCAAAGTGAAACTCTATGGCCTATGCCATTAATGAAAATTAAATTTCAGAAAAAACAAAAAACAGAAAACAGAAAACCACAATAGAAAACCGAAAAGAGAAAACTCTTTTCTCTTTTTTTTCTTTCTTTTACATTTGGGCTCTTCCTATTTTATGACCCCCCCCCCCCCGCTAAACAATTTGATGAAGCGCGCATATCAACGGTGCAAATTTATCCCACATTTTCCCACTGTCTAAACTTTAAAGCTGAGCCGTCGATTAGAACCGAAGGGTTTGACCTTAGTAAATTCAGTTTTCCGTTATCAGTTAGATTCGGATATTTTCACTATCTTATTTTTTATTAAATATCATTTTTTAAAATTGCTTACGTCAATATATCAAATATTTCCAACCTTCTCACTCATCAATTTTACATGCACATGCAAAAGTCCCTGAGGGGCAAAAATGTAATAAGATACAATTCATAATTGATAAAGAAAGTGCCTTTGCAGGATTATGAATGCGGTTAGGAATGACGGTCAGATGATTATGAGTTGGTGACTGAAGTTTAACCAAACCATAGGTTAGGTTAATTAGGAGTTAATATTTGGGATTAAGGAGGTAATTAAGGAAAGTTGTTTAGAGTGGAAGTTACGTAGAGAAAGCAATATATAATGAAGGAAGAAAGAAATGTGGAGGGGTATATTAGGAATTTAAGAAGGGAAGGGAGGACACAGAAAAACAAGGGGAAATGCAAGGTAATGTGAAAGGGGAGGGGACAAGAAAGCGGCTTCTAATTATGGCTTGCCGGATTCAGAAGGCGACAGCTAACTCCTCTTTTGCCCCCACGCGTTTGCCAGCTGTACACTCTACTCTCTCTCCTCTTCCAAACTCTTGAAAAGAGATCCTGATCGTCAATCATATCGCATCCATCATGATTTTTTAATCAATCATCATAGTGTTTGGAGTATGATGCACGCGCGTTGATTTATGTTTTCTACATTACTATTATTATTATTTGAAATATTTAATTTCTGTTCTTATTAAAAATGGGAGGAGTTGAAAGGGAAAGCATCATAAGAGGTAGCAGCTGCTTTTGCACGCTTTGCCCTGGAAAAACAAACACATATGAAGCATAAACTAATCATGTTTCGATCCGATGTTTGTTGCTTATGATCAGCGTCACACAATACATTGTCTCTACGATTGATATTGGTCTGATTGGATTATCCCATTTGGGCTTTTTAGTCAGAGAGAGCCCATGCATGAAAATTGGAATCCACACGGATTGTAGTGTTTTTTAAAAGGAGATTCACGTACGCAGGTGATGTACGTTGATACGACGCATCGAATTATATTACTATTACAAAATATCATTTTTATATTTTATTATTTATTATATAAAAAAATATTTATAATTATAATTAAATTTAATATATTATATAATTATATATTATGTGTATATAATAATTAAATTATTTGATAATTTATATTAAAATTTTAGATCTAAATTTGAATGTAACTAAAATATGTTTATATTAGACTTTAAAAAGTTTTTAAGTTAATTTCTATTTATTCAATTTCAAGTTTAAATGAGTTGTTAAGAAAACGGAAACTGTGTGTGGGCTGGGTCTGGGCGATAGTGAGAGGCTGGGCCGGCGGGCCCTATTTTATAGACCACGTATCATGGAATGATGGGCCTCTTAAGTCTATCGCATTTTGATCCCTGAATACTAAGAAAGGGCCCACCATTTTAGTTGAATTATGGACGGATGCGTGTTTATTAATTAGAGGTGGTGACGACGAACTCCGGATATGTGTCTGATGTATGTAACATTAAGACGACAGTTTTTGTGCTGATCCAGTTAATCTGTCTTGTCGCGACTTTCGAAAACTACTTGTCGTCTCGAGTTTACATTGGAGTTGTCGAGTTTATTTGAAAAGACATGTTTCTGAAGGTGAAACATAAAATTGATTAATCTGATTTTAGCTGAACTAAAAGAGTGAAGACATTAATCATCGTTAATCAATAAACTGAAGAAAATAAGGATTGAATTTTATGATTTTTGTACTAGTATTAATTAAGTTAAACAATCAAGAGTAGGCTTTTGCATTACAATATTAACAAGCGTACTATCCTCTATCAATGTCGGGCGATAAAAAAGAATAATCAATACAATAAACTTCGGGATATGATTCTGTTGGAATTTATCTTACATCATTAGAGAGAAAAAATTTAGTTAATTTATAAGTTAGAAATTTTCTTCTTTTTTATAAGTTCTTTTTAAAAAAAAACTATTATACTTAATTATTTATCAAATTCTCTTAGTTCACTACTAGCCAGCTCTTTACTATAAGTAGCTTTGATACTCGCTCAACATTGAAAAATATTAAACAGAAATTTAAGTGAATGAATAAATTAATCAACTAATGATGCATGTGAAATAGTATTAACTAACTATGTGTGTTATTACCATTAGAGTCGGAGGTTTCCGAGGTGAATTGAAACCGTGGGATGGAACATGATGATCGAGATTGGGTTGACTAGTATGAGCTGCCGGATGTCCGAACAAGGAGAGGAAATGTTCCCAATGGAAGCAAAAGGTAAAGAAGGTGGTGAAACAGATAAACAAAACAAGAAGTATGGCTACATTTATCTTCTGCTCTTATATATACTTCAAAAAAAAAGAAAAGTAGAAATGGTTATGAAGAAGTGGACATTCGGCTTATAAAGTTAGGGGAATAAATAGAATTTTATATATTTCAATAGGGGTAGAGTCCAAAAAAATTATACTATAGATAAAAAGTATATATATATGTGTGTACGAGAGCATATATATCTACTCGTGCGATGGATATATATGGGAGCATATACTTTAGATCGATTGATTTAAGGTAGATTTAGGTCGATTTGATTAGAATTGGCTCTAGTAAATTCAGTCAAAGTTCATTTGTCATTAAGAATTTATTAAACTTCATATTGATCAATAAGGTAGCAAAAAAAACAGTCGTGAATTAATTATACAAAGATCATTCAATGTTTTATCTCAATCATCCAGAGAAATGATAAACTAAGATCACATTTAATGAGGACTTCCGTTTTGTCTTTTAGTTCATTAAAGTGGATTGAAAATTGCTATAAACAAAGGAAAATTTAGCCAACTAGAAGACAAAATTGGCAAAATATGTGAAGATTTAGAGTAGAGTCACATTTTTTCCCAACAAGTGGCAAAAAAGATTTTTTTAACTTCATTTTCGGTCAGAGAAAAGGGTTGGCTGAAAATTAGGAGTAGTTGGCCGAAAATGGAGGAAAACAAGTCAGGTCGAATGCAAACAAAATATGAACAATATACGTCCGATTTTGTGACCGTTGGAGGTCAAATTTCCCTTCAAAAAAGAAGGAACATAGCTCACATATATTTTTCCATTTTTCAACATGAAAGCTAATAATTGACCAAAATTTGAGGACCATTTTACCCTTCTATTTACCTCCAAATAGAGGAGTAGTTGGCTGAAAATTAAGAGTAGTTGGTTGAAAATGGAGGAAAAAAAGTCAGGTCGAATGCAAACAAAATAGGGACTATGTACGTCCGATTTTGTGACTGTCGGAGGTCAAATTTCCCTTCAAAAAAGGAGGAACATGGCTCACATATATTTCGCCATTTTTCAACATGAAAGCTAATAATTTGCCAAAATTTGAGGACCATTTTACCCTTCTATTTGCCTCCAAATAGAAGGCTTAAGTTGGGAATCAATTATCACTCGATCAATCATTAATCAAATTTCATAGCTTAATTCTTTCAATCCGTCTAACGATTCTCTTTTTCTTGTTGATTTCTCTGGAGATCAATATCTATTTTTTTTTCCTTAGATTCGTTCTTAAGAGTATATTAGTTCACTAGGTTCTCACATAAGTGAAGGTTTGATTATCATTCACAAATAATAAGTTTCTTCTTACTTTAATTTTAAAAGTTCTTTACTTTCATCTTGTTTATTTATGTCACAGTATTAGATTTAATTTTTTTGCCTTAGTCTAGATTTACTTTTAATCATCGTCTTGTGTAGTTTTAATATTTCAATTCATGTTCTTCATTTATCTTTCAAATCTTTAGTTTTGTAGTTAGCTTCCATTAGAATAATATAGTAGTTATCAGTAGATACATGAAAAAGAATAAAACCTAAATTATATATTTTTGTAGAAGTTAGATTAATTTTTTTAGCAATTCGATAGCATATTTATTGTATTCATTCTTCAATTTTTATAGTGTGAAATTCACTTCAAATTTTTGGTATGCATGTATTTTTGAATTAAATTTTTACATCACAATTCTCGAAATCATAAATTTTTGTTAGTGGATTTTTCTAATATTAACATATATATAGTATATAATAAAAATTGAGTTTCAGTATGTAACTCTATCATGTGTATATTTTAAATTTCATAAAATATGTCATGTGTTATATTGGTAATAAGATTTTCTAAATATACTAATTCCATAATTTATATTAAAACTTTTAAAAATATTCTCATTTCATAACAAATTTAATATTAAATACTAATTAATAAGTACTCTCATCTTTTCTCAAAAAATAAAAATAAAAAATTATTTTAGCACACCATGCATCAAATTTACAAAAAAAAAAAAAATAATAATAATAATAATTATTCTCATATTTTTTTAAAAAAGAAAAAAAAAATTTTGATAACTTTTTTCCTTTTATATTTATATGTAAGGCACGAGGTTTAAAACTAAATTGTATAAAAATAAGGATGGGAAAAAATAATTTTTTAAATATTTTAAATATTATTTATATTTTGCATTTTAAAATATATTTTACATTTAAAAATTTAAAAATAATTACCAAAAGGTAATAAAATATAAAAAAAAATAATGGTCAAATTGATATACTAAAGTGAAAAAACAAGTGGTGTAAAAAGTTATTCCATATTTTTAATAAATGCATTTAAAAAACTAAAATATGTTATCAAATAGATCCAAATTTAAATGAATTAATAATTGTGGTGTGTGGTGAAGTGAATGAGAAGTTAGTGCCTTACTATTGAATTTTGAAGTGAATAGGACCCAAACTAAAATATATTGCTTTATGGGTTAATAAGGCATTTAATTTTTACCTTTTTTTTAAGGCTCATAATTTCTAGATTATACATTAACTTTTTTTACCTTTTTCATTTAATTTTAGGTTAGTAATTATTTGTTTATTATTATTATTATTTTACTTTTAATTTTCTTATTATTACTAAATTAAAATGATAAATTTAAAATTTTTGAAAAACTAATGACACAAGAGGAAAAAAGACTGATAAAATTTGTTTCATAGAACAAACTTAATTATTTTGTTAGATTTTTCATTTTTGTATTGTGTTTTTTTATAAACTTAATTATGACCTTTAAGATTGTTTGATTCCAAACGAATGATAAAGTTCTTATAAAAACTCTGTTTATTGTAGATTTAAAGTTCTTATCTATTTGTTAAATTATTGCACTCTCATGATGCTATTTCCTTAGAAAAAGCTATCGATTTAGGTGCTACTTCTTTTTATGGCATCTTTTTATGGATGGTAGGGATGATTTTATGAAGTGAATATATATATATATATATATATATATATATATATATAATTTAATATTTATGATTATACCCTTAAATATTAAATATTTAATTTTAGATAATAAGATTAAAATAGTAAAAATACTTTTAAAAAATAGACTCTACACCACATTATACGAATTAGGGATAAGATAAAATTAGTGCTCTCATCAATGAGTTGTTATTATTCTAATTATCCCACTTTTTTTTTTTTTTTTTCAATTTGTATCGCAAATATTTAATATGTCACGGTCACCTTCATGAGCATTTCTTATACATAAATTATGAATATAATATTATTCCATAGTCTTGAAGATGAAATTATACAAATAAAAAAAAAAAACAACAAAAAAACAGATATAATTTTATTAATCGAAATAATATCATAACTATAATTCCATGCTCTCCCGTTTTCATTATCGATGATGAATGGCAGCAAGTCACTTTCAAGAGGCTAAGTGGAAGGCATTAACTTATTATTGGGCTTTTTCAAACTTTGAAACATGTTTCTCGTTAGGCCCAAAAAAATCAACATAATGGAGCGCATGAGAATATCAATCCTTATTGGGTTAGGCTTTTTATTAAAAATAGAGAATGGAACTATCTCTGA
Source organism: Coriaria nepalensis (assembly GCA_027186245.1). Taxonomy (NCBI): domain Eukaryota; kingdom Viridiplantae; phylum Streptophyta; class Magnoliopsida; order Cucurbitales; family Coriariaceae; genus Coriaria; species Coriaria nepalensis. The sequence goes on along the minus strand of CP114500.1, from coordinate 3,251,950 downwards.
TCATAAAGACAAAACATAGTTTACAGATAACCAATCACCTGAACTATTCAAATACTTATTTAAAAAAAAAAAAAAACAAACATAGAACTAAGAGTCAAACACAACATCATCTCAGTCAAACCCCTCTGGAAAACCTTCTAGAACATTCCTCCATATCCCGCACTTCTAAATAATGCTTCCTTTATGTCTTCACCGCCTGCTACCATTCCTTGCTTCTTCATATCCTACATAGCAAATACATTAAAAATATATAAATAAATACTAATAATTAGTATAATTATATAATGTTTATGCATATAATAACCTCATGAGAATTACAAGAAGCTCGCATTGAAAAGTCATTACTAAAGCAGCTAATGACACATTGTTGAATCTCAAGCCCTAATTCTTCTAAACCATTCACCGTCGATAACAATAACCCGGGCTTCACATTGCACAAAATCTCGATACTCGTTTCGCCGTTCGGTCTCCTTTCGACATCGAACTGCAAAGATTAGTCATTTAATTACAAGAAGCTTAATTAGAAGTTATCACATTTTGTAGTCAAAATAGGGTTTTAATTACCTTTGGTGGGTTTCTTACTATCAGTTGGTTCGGCTCTATGTCCTCGAAAATGCTTAGCGTGTTAAACGGGTCATTATCTTTAGTGCCCATTTCATCAATTTCTTTTTGTAGTTTGGCCACTTTCTCTAGAAGCTCTTTCGTATAATCTATAGCATCTCCAAGTATAGCGGTTCTATCCATCTGAATTTTCATTACCAACCCAAAATGAATCTTAACTCATTAAAAAAAAAAAAAATAATAATAAATAAATAAATAATTTACCTTGCTTATCTTAGGAACAATGGATCTAAGCATGGCGAGTCTATCATTCAATCTTTTTCTCCTCCTCCTCTCAGCCATTAGATTCTTGGAGGGCTGGCCCACGATCTTTTTCTTAGGCATAATGACATTCTTCCTTCTCTCTATATTCGAGCCCATTCTGAAAATTGGTATAACATCCTTCTTGGTTGATTGAACTTGAATTTGATGATAAAAAACGGAGTACTCTGTGTTACGAATCTGATGATCATCACCTGGGAAGTTAACAGGGCCCACTTTTTCTTCCTTCTCCCCTTCTTTTTCGTCTTCATCTTCGTCGATGTTGGAAATGGGGCGGAAATCTTCTTGCAGGCCCAAATGGGGTGGTGGATCATCAGCAACAACAAAGGGATCAAAGAGTGCTTCTTCATCAATGTTGGTGAGGTTAAGGTGTGGTGGAAATAGCAATTCTTCTGAATTAGAAGTGGAAGAGTTTGGAATAAAGTAATTGCTAGTGATTTGATTATATTGATCAAAGCAATCATCAAGACTTGTAGTAGTAGTAGTAGTTGGTGTAGTAGCATTACTGCTGGTCCAACCATTTGAGAAGAATTCATTTGTTTGAGCTAGTAGTTCCTGTAAGAAGCTACTTTCATTCTCTTCCATCTCTCTCTCTCCTTTTTCTCTCTCTAAAAAGAGTTATTAGACACTGGAGCTTTTACACAGAGGCAACAGGGTACCCAGATTGAGATATATATATAATGTACTTTACTGTTGCATAATTCCTAAAAAGATAAATAAAAATAAAAAGTAAGCTTTGTTATTAATTATTCTTACGATTCTGTAATCATAGGCGTCTTTTTCACCGAAATCTCCGAAATCAAACAAAGTTTTTCAATGAGTGAAGAAAGTGAACCCAAAGTAGGATATGACCTTTTGGGTAAAAAGTTAAAAATATTAATCATTTAATAAATAATGAAAATGGTTTTTATGGAGAAAAATTCTCTAGGGAGCCGGCCACAGTAAGTTCCGGTGAATGACAGTCGTAACTATAATAGTCCTAAGGTAGTAAAAAATTTTATCAAGTAAGTTTTGACCAGTATAAAAAGTGTAACGATCTGGGCAACGTCTCAAAGAGAAGCTCGATAAAATAAATGATTGTTATATCAAAAAGTATTTACAAAAATGATTATTTTTAAAATGAAAGTTTTCTTTTTCTGTATATAAAAAATATTACCCACAATAAAAATAAATATATTAATAATATAATATTAGACGAAAATAAAATTTTTTAAAGTCTTGATACTTATATTATGCCTAATATTGATCGATAATATTAAATAATTAATTAAATTAAAATATTTGAATGTCACGCGTAAAAGAATGTAAGCGTGCTCGGAAATGAGAAAGAATTTGTCCTTTTCAGGTCAAACATGAATGCACGGGTTCTCATTGATTAGAGGTGCGATATAATTGGGATGCAAACTAATTGGCCCCAAAAATCAAGTGGAAGAAGACTTTTTTGGAGTATCAAGTTTAAGCGAATTCGAGGCAAGTAGTTGTTTTAGTGTTTTAGACACTTTAAGCACGGCGTTGGAGTCCGATGAATAGAAGTTCTGATCAGATCAGTATAGAGTGGTATCTAACTTGATTCTAAATGTCCCGATATCAATATTAAGATAGTGATTAAAATCAATTAGTCCTGATTTTATAATTATTAAAAATTATATATATATAGAGAGAGAGAGTATTTGAAATGAAATATATCAACATAATATAATATTAATCAAGTTTTCTACTTTTCTTCCGGATTGACCATAATGCCATGTTTCTTAATTAACACCCAATAATTAATCAATATATATATATATATATATATATATAAACACACTTTCTAGTGGACACAAATTTTTTGACACATATAAACCGTTCAGGGACAAATTAAATAATTAATTAATGACATGATCTTGATGGAATTGGGGAAGCTTTATCCTATCTGTTATTCAGTTTATCACTCTCTCTCATATGAATCTCAAAACCAGTTTCGCAGCCCACAATATCTGAGCAATTGACAAGCTAACAAAACCGCCCTCTCTCCCTCTCTCCTCTCTCCTCTCTCCTCTCTAGAGGTAGAGGTAGAGGTAGAGGTAGAGGTGTAGAGGTAGAGGGATTCATTCGTCACCTAGTGTTTTGTTCTTTAGCAACACATCAAATCTATAGCGCATGTATTAGCCAGTAGCTAGCTAGCTTAGAGTTAGAGCCAGGTGGGGGTCCATGTTTTCTGTGGAAGGCTTTTTACTGTTGAAAAGATCTGAAAGAAATGAATCGTTGGTCATTTTGCCTTCCTTGCATCAGACTCAGACTCGAACCTCGCTCCACTAAAAAGAGAAAGAAAAAGGAAAAAAGGTGAAGAGAGAATAATTGGGAAACTGACAAAATTTAAAAATAAAATTGTATTTAAAAGATCAGATTTACGTAAAAAAATTTTTGAAAGCGTAATTATTATTTTATTTTTTAAAATTAAATTTATACAATAAATATCAAAACATCCTTAGTAAAATTTTAAACAATATATATATATATATATAAAATTATACACAAGCTGTATCTTTATTTTCTTATTTTTTCAAATAACTAGGTCATTATTATTTAAAAAAAATTCAGAAACTAAATCAAAACTTCTTCTTCATCTTTGTTTCATCGTCTATTATTCTTACTGAATTTTTCATCTTCGTCAATTCTTCTTCATCGTTAATTTTTTTTTTTTTTTATCATTTGGATTTAGAAATAAACTTGTTTCCAATTAATATTTGCATCTACTATTAGTCATTTTTAATCTATTTTTCATTACTTGTAAAGTAATTTGATCTCTAATCATTCCTCTACATTCTATTTGCAAGTTTCGTAATCAAAAACCAAAAATTTGAGAGCCTACAAACTGGTTTGTATAAGTTTCAAATTTCTAAACTTGATTTTGATTTCAATAATTAATAAATAATAATAAATAAAATTCAAAGAGTTTTTATTAGTAATATTTTCTTTGTACTATATTTTGAATCCTATTTGCATTGGCAAAAATCTGAAATTTCAAAATCTGAAAATTTAGGTTTGTGTGCTTGATTTTTCAATGTCTTAAAGTCTGAAAGGTATCGAGCAATCAAATATTACTGAAACTTTTGAACTGGTAAGATGTCGAGCGGTACCAAAACCTTGGAATCATCAAGTATCAATGTTTAATTCATTTATTTTAATCATTCTAATAAATAAAATTGATTTCCTTTATATATATTTTTCCTTCTACAGAAATGAAAATATTATTCATAATTATATGTTTTGTTTGTGAATAGAAGAAGAATGTGAACCCAAACAGAAAAAAAAATTTGTGGTATTGACATTGAAATATGATAGAGGGATCCAGTGGGCTTCGATCAAATCTAATGTCCTGTATACTCAAAGTTGTATTTCATGATTTTGATGTAATCAAATTTTCACCTAATTGTTTATCTATTTAATTACATTTATGAATAATTTTCTTATAAATTATGTTCGTAACAAGATTATTTATCAATAAGTTTGCATTGATACCTTGAATATTAGAAATGAGAGTTTTAGCATTTTGTCATCCCATTCATGATTGCTTGATGGCCACCTGAAGAGGCCCATCGAGTAATCAGGAATTAAATGTAGACTGCTAATATTGTGTATTGATTTCTCGATTACTTGATAACTCATTTAACGTTTTTCATTAAACTTCGTTATTTCTTAAACATTATAGAAACATTGAAGCATTAATTTTCCTATGTTCTTATTCTTCAGTCACTTTGCTGCATTACTCTCATATATTTAAAGTTGTTCTATCAACTTTGTTCATATTTATTGATTTTTCGATGACCCTTTTAATAAAAAGTTATCAAGCAATCAGGAAATTCGGATAAAATGCTCAACATTCCTTTACAGGTTTAGGGTTAAGAATTAAAATGAAATATCTAACACTTAGTATTTCTTAGGACATAGAACTTAGGGTTTAAGGTTAATATCAAACATTTAAGGTATAGGGTTAAGATGAATGGACCTAGACATAGGGTTTAGTATGAATTTGTGAGAATTATGATTTAGGGTTAAAGTCTTAAGTTTTATGTTTAGTATTACTTTATTGGAATTATAAACTACATTTCATGTATATGAATAGTAAACAATTAATATGAAGTTTATTATGATTTTGATTGTTATTGATGTATTTGTTGTTTTCATAATTTTTTTTTAATGATGAATGTGTTGTTAATAGTAAGTATTTATCCCCCTTTGACATTGACTTTTTAAGTTTGTTCCTTTTCCTGCTTGCTTAAGATATGATCTGGAAGCACCCCAAACTTAAACTTTCAACATTTCGTTTCAATCTCTACATTTCAAATCTTTGTCTGAAAATTTTAAAATTAAACTTATCGTCCTAAACTTCAGTCTTAAATTTTGAGACTCGGTCTTATGTCTTAAACCCTAAAACTTGGTCATTTTCATTTTAATCATAATCCCTAAGTGTTAGACCTTTCATATTAATCCTATGTCTTAAACTCTAAGTGTGTAGGATCAAACCCTAAGACTTTGTCATTTTCATCTTAACCCTAACCATAAGTATTTGACATTTCATACTAACCCTATGTCTTAAATCCTAAGACTTGGTCATATCATTTCATTTTAACCTTATACCTTAAGTGTTAGACCTTTTATATTAACCCTATGTCTTAAATGCCAAGACTTAGTCATAAACCTTAAAACTTAGTCCTTTCATCTTAACTTATATCTTTTCATATTAACCTTAAAAACTAAGTGTTAGACCTATTTTGTATAACTATATTCCTTAAATTCTAAGACTTACCCTCTAAATCTTATGACTTAAACCCTAATCTCTAAACTAACAAATTCATAACAAATTCTAAATCTTAAATCTTAAACTCTAAATCTTGGTTCTATCATCTTAATAATAAACCCTTAGCTCTTTGTCTTAAACCTTTCGTATTAACAATAAATCCTAAATATTAAGTCTTAAATCCTAAAAAATATTAAGTATTAGATATTTTATTTTAAATCTTAACTCTAAACTTTTAAATAAGCGTTTAACACTTTATTATAATTTCCTAATTACTCGATGACTACTTTAAAGATAAACAAGTAATGAAACAAAGTGATTGAACAACAAGAACATATAATTATACATGAATGTTTGAAAGTTTCTATAGTGTTTTAGGAATAACCAAATTTAATGAAAAATGTTAAACATGAGTATTATGGAAACAGTAACCAACAAACTAAATCAAACTTCAGGCCACGTAACTCACTCAACTTTAAGCCAATTGAGATGATTCTTGAGCTCATAAATAACAAATTTCATGATATACCTGTTGGTAAAGAAGTCAACTCTAGAAAATAATCCAAGCAAAAAAGTCAACCATAGTTTGTTTGCTGGAACATTGGTACTATTCTGCACTTGCAGGAATAACATTCGAAACTAACGAAGCTTCAAGCTCCAAAACATATTCCCAACCTCAATCAACGTAACCAAGAAATCTATGTTCAAGAGATCGCAAGAAATCAATCCAAATCGTAAGTAAATTGTTTCTTATCATCCACTCATACCAATCCCGCGCCTCTCCATCTAAATAGACCGATGGGATCTTTAATTGTTGTGGAGGGGGGATGTGGTAGTAATCGAAATACCTTCGGGCTTCTTTAATCCAGGCAGTCGGATCAACGCCATAAAATCGAGACGAAGTAGGAGGAGAATTAAGCTTGAAATCTGCCATTGCACTCTGCTTTGCGATTAATAAGGACTCTGACTCGAGTAGTGTAGTGCGTTTTTGGGACTGTATCTTCGATTTGAGCCTGACGTGTTCCATCTGTCATGATAAATTAGTGAAATCGAACTCCAGAAAATCGAGACACTGCAATCGAAGAAAATAGATTGAATCCTGCCATTGATGCTGACCTTCAAATCGATGACACTTTCTGCAACTTTGCGCAAATCGAAACTGAGCGTCCAAGAGTCAAATTAAATGAGAATAAAATTTTTCCGTGAAAGAATCTGGCAAATTAGATTTGAATTGAGGGATAATTTTAATATGTTTGGATGCCGAAAAAATGAAATGCAGTAGCATAAAATGGAATAGTGGAGAGAATTTCAATGAGTATTAGAGAAATCGCAACGGAAGGTAGAGAAGAATCAATGTGAGATACAAGGACGATTGCCAATTTGAGGTGGCTTGCCTCCTAAAGAATTAGAACAGGGGAGTTGAAGGAATTAGAGAAGGAAAGAGAAAAGTTGCAGAGAGATGAAATAGAGAATTCAAGAGAGCTTAGAGAGAGAAGTTTCATTAATCATTTCTTAACCTCCGCAATTTACAATACCCATTGCTTATATCAATTACGATTGCTTAACAAATGATCTTAACAGAATTGGTTGAGCTAACCAACAAGCAAATATATCTGCATTCTGTTAGAACTCAGAACTTTTCTTCCTTCCAACAGTATCCCACCGACACGTCGTCTGCACATACTTCTTTTGTCCCTACACGCATTCTGCCCCCACTGTTGTTGGTTGGGTCATCCATGTATCACACGTACTATACACTTTTATATACTGTCGTTAGTAATATGAAACCAATGAGCACGACTTTTCAATACTCGTCGGCTCATTTCTTCAATTCCAAGACTCGCACGTTTTTCTCCGCAAGCCACTTGTAAGAGAAAAAGAGAGAGGTTTATTCCTCTTATTCTTGACCATAGCCTAACGATGACTTTTGGCATGGATCAATTATCGTTGTCCAGTTCATGGTGGTAGATGAGTGAGCAACAATCGGAATTAAAAAGTGATACAAAACAATCGGAATTAAAAAATAATAATGACCGGTCAGTCTAAGATTTGAAATCCTAAACACCTATTAACAATTTTGCTTTAGTTTAATCCTATAGGTAAATTAAGTAACAAACAACAGAATCATGTAATTAGTAATTTATATTATTATGAATTAGAAAAGTAGTAGGTCGAGTGCAACAGAGACATTATCCGACACTTTATTCATAGTGACAGTTTATGCTGATAGCCATTAATTTGTTTGACTTTATTAGAGAACTAGCCTTAAATCATCATTTTAAGAAACAGGTTGAATGATTTCTTTATGTTTACCTTATAAAAGAAAGAAGATTGTCTCTTAACTGCTAATCAAGTCATACTCGATGCTTTCACGAGCCCATAAATTGTTGACTACAACTTGCTCTGCCACTGGGGTCTTCAGATCGAGTTCATATGTCTAAGTTGGATACAGATTCTTCCAAATTTCCTCTGTTTCCTTTTTGCTAATTCCCTCAACACTGGAAACAACATTGGAGGTGTCCAGAATCATTCCATAAAGGTTCTCGCAATCAGCCTTATACTGAACCTGCATAATTAGTAAGGAGCTTAATAAGACTACATATATATATGTGTGTGCATGTTGAGAGATAGAGGGAGAGAGCCAACTGGGTTGAGCCTGTGACAATGCCAGATCCATTCGCAATTAAGAGGCACAACCAGAGGGCTTTCAGTGAGGCGAAATCTTGATTCGAGCAACGGAAGCCGGCAATATTTGTACCTGATTTTCGGATTCAAAATTAATAGCTCAACTAGAACAATTTTCACAATTATACTGATATCTACGTGATTCATATAGTTAATAGATATTAGAAACAATATTCGAAGCTCATAGTGTACCGTTATGTTGCTAACCTGAAAATTTCTCGGTCAAGAATTGAGCCATCAGAGAGATTTGGGATTCTTGTCGACCTCAGCAACAAATTGAAGTTTCTTCTTCGTAGCAGGAACCAAATCTAGGCTTATGATGATCTTTTGAGCTTCAGACCACCTGCATTCTACTTCATCACTATTATACCTAATTCCGGGAGAGCCTCAGAGACCGAGACTGGGCGTCATTTGCTTCAAATTATAGAAATAAAGTGTTGAGGGTAGATAATATCTGAGACTGAGGTACGGAGGAGCTGAGCTGGCATCAGTTCGATTATCCATATTTGGATGAGGTGAAAAGTCTCAAGAAGATGCTGAGGCTGAGTCATGTATTTCCTCATTTGGCTCAGATGTTGGCAATAGGACTGAATGAGTGGACAGGTGGAAAGCAACTGACACTCGAGTGGAGACTTTGTCCTTGGTATTCAGACAAGGGTGGGGCTGTTACACATTAAGGTGTATTGGAATGTGTCAGACTGGGGCGACACCTTATTACCCAGAAGGACAAGTGAGTGGAGAGCAAATAACTACTATGTCAGACTGTAGGGTGCTAACACCCATTATCAAGCAGAGAATAGAGCAGTGAGGGGGCAACACGTGTAAAGATGTCGGGAGCTTCCCAACTTAAATTAGGTATAAAAACCAAATGCCTTGACAGTAAGAGGTAATGCAAAATTAATTAAGAAAATAACAAGTTTCTTAAATACTCTCTGTTTTCCTTATAAAAAGCTAACTAGAGCGTCAGAGGGGTGTTAGCCGACCACCACCCCAGTCGCAATTTGTTGGTGAGTACAGGAGCCGATCTTGGGACATACTGTGGATTGTAGAGCCCTTCGTAATGGATGGAAATCTACGTTAATAGTTTGACACCGATTGTGGGGGCGAGTGTCTTCATTTTCAAAGTTCCAATGGATCGAGAGCTTGACTGAAAGGAGGATACGAGATGGAGGATATGGAAGGAGAGTAGATAGGTGAGAGTGCAGGGGGGGGGGGAGGGGAGGGGAGAGGTAGAGGAAGAGGAGTCCTCCCGCCCTTACTTGAAGGGAGAATAACACGTTCGGCGAGCATAGCAAGAAGAAGACCAATGCCTCCGCAAACACCTCCAGTGGAAAATAGTGGAGTGGACATATTGCTAGTCATCGAAAGGATGGAGAAGGGCTTAGTGGAAAGAATGAGCTAGGTGGTGAAGCGTTCTATAGAAGCAAGAATCTCAGAATAAGGGCATGAGTGAGGTCGGAAGAAAGAGAGGAATCATAAAGAAGATGCATGCACCCTCCTGTGGGATCCCAATCTGAGGAGGATGACGCAGCGTCTCACTTGAGGACGGTCGCAGCTGGAGGAAAGCGGGGTGATTCAACAAATATTGCTTGGAATCCAATATCTTCACAAGTGCTAAAGGACACAAGGCGTCCTATGAAATCAACTGAGCTGCCAATAGGATAAACAAAGTAATCCTAGAGCTGACAAAGCGAATGAAGAAACTGGAGGTGGAAGTAAAGGGTATTATGTTGTGTATGGACGAGCCGGAAAGTCCGTTTATAGAGAGAGTCCAAAATGCATAATTACCGAAGAAGTTCAAGGCTCTGCCAATAATGTACGATGGGACAAAGGATCTCCGAGATCACGTGAACTTATAAAAAACATGTATGAGGATGAATGCTATGTCAGACGAGCTAATGTGTCAATGTTTTCATATCACACTGACTGATTCAACTAGTGATTGGTATAAGTCTCTCATGCCAGGCTCTATTGATTCATTCGACGAGCTAAAGAAGATGTTCATGTCACATTTCTAGGGTGCGGCTAACACTAGACTTCCCCTTATGAGTCTTTATACTATAAGGCAGAGTTTGGGGGAAAGTTTGTTGGAATATGTGGAAAGGTTTAACCGAGCCTTGAAGAATGTAGACCGACTTGGGGACATAGGGGTTCTACATGCCTTCTTAGGGGGCACGACAGATAAGAAGCTCATCAGCTTGTTGGGAATGAAGCATTTTGCTTAATATGCTGAGGCCTTATTAGAGGCAAAGAAGATTGGAGTAGCTGAGTGGATCCTCATAACTTAGCTAAGAAGTTAGGGGGAAAGGGGGAGTAGTAGTAGAGGAATGGAAGAAAAAAGGAAAATAGAGGAACCAAAGTGAAATGACTAATGGAAGGAAGACAGAAAGAGGAAAGATGAAGAGATGAGAAGCCTATAGAAGAAAATAATGGCACCCCTCTTCAGGGACACTTTCACACTTCTCGTAGCTGGAATAGATGTGATATATAACCGCTATAGAAACCATAATTTATTCAAAGCCCCTGAGCAGCTTAAGAGTGCGTCGGCTCAGCGATACCAAAGAGTTTACTATAGATACCATGCATATCATGATCATAAGACATAAGATTACTTACATTTAAAGAGGGAGATTGAAAGATTGATCCAAGAGGGTCACCTTGGGGAATACTTGAATAGAGGAAGAAGGGGAAACAAGAATGGAGTAAGAAGAAACGATAGGAGAGAGGATAAGGAAGATGATCATCAGGAAAATAACCTCGGGCATCAGAATATGGTGGGGGAGATCCAAGTGATTGTTGGGGGACCTCAAGGGGGGAGACTCGGGTCGGCAAAGAAACAAATGGCTGAGAAGCCTAACACAAGCTGAAGTGTTCTCCGTCTCGGTCACCCCTCAAAGTAAAACATCGCTAGACATTACCTTCAATCATTAGATGGGGAGGGGGTTATATACCCCTACAACGATTCCCTTGTCATCTTGGCCAACGTCTCAACCACTCTGATACATCGAGTTCTGGTCGACTTGGGGAGTGCGGTGGACGTGTTGTCCTTATCAACCTTCAAAATGGGTATTAGCAACGCGAGCCTGAAGCCTGTTAATACTCCGCTGATGGGTTTCTCGGGGAAGTCTCTATATCCTGAGGGAATGAGAAGCTTGCCAATGACTTTAGGCGAGAAGTCCCGAAGGTTTATGATCATGGTACACTTCATGATCGTCAACTTTCTGTCAGGATATAACAATATCCTCGGGCGCCCCTCTGTTAACTCCCTAGGGACTATAATTTCGACAAGGCACCTAGTGATGAAGTTCCCCACGGAGGAAGGAGTGAGACTTGTGAAAGGAAACCATGAAAGTTCAAGAAGGTGTTATCAGGCCTCGCTCAGAGAAGTTGAAATCACGCTAGACATTGAGGTTCATATGGTTGATAGTGAGCAACCATTTGATGAGGAAGAATGTAAAAGGGCTGAAAGTGAAGTGAAAAGAGAGAAAGATAAAGGAAGGAAGCTGAGATTTTTCTCAGTAGAGGCTCTTCAATATGTTGAATTTTCCAATGGGAGCAAACTGAGGGAAGGAACTGAGTTGACGAGGAATGATCTAGATAGGCTCCTTTAGACCTAGGAGCAAAACCTAAATGTGTTTACTTGGGAAACTTCTGAGCGGACGAGCATTAAAGAAGATGTCATAGTACATTACCTTGGCGTTAAACCTGGAGCAAAGCCAGTGAGACAAAGAAGGAGGAAGTTCAATGAGGAGAGAAATAAAGTCGCAGCTGAGGAGGTAAGGAAGTTACTAGCAGTAGGAGCATCGGGAAGTTCAGTAGCCGGAATAGCTCTCTAACGTGGTCTTAGTGTCCAAAGGAGGGAGAAAAATGGAGGTTCTGTGTGGACTTTAAGAATGTGAATGCTACTTGACCCAAGGACAACTACTCATCGCCCAACATATATCTAATGATAGATGCCACAGTAGGGCACAATTTTTCGAGCTTCATGAACGCTTACTCGAGGTACTACCAGGTGAAACTATGGACGAGAGATCAGGAGAAGACTTCTTTCATAACCGATAAAAGTACTTACTGCTACAATGTAATGCCTTTTGGACTGAAGAATGCTGAGGTGACTTTTCAAAGGCTGGTAAACGGCGTGTTTCGGAAGTAATTGAGGAAGATGATTAAAGTGTATGTAGATGATATTTTAGTAAAAAGCATAATAAAGAGGGATCATCTGGGGCATTAGAGCAAGTTATTTGGAGTAATGAGAGAATATGAGATGAAGCTTAATCTTAAGAAGTGTGCGTTTAGAGTTGGTTCGGGCAAATTCCTAGGGTATAATAGTGCACAAGAGGGGGATTAAGGCTAATCCAGAAAAGGTACATGCCATCATCAGTCTGAAGGCCGCACATACAAAGAAAGAAATTTAAGACCGAACATGGAGAATTACTGCACTGAATCGATTCATGAATCGCTTCGCTGATAAATGCCTCGTGTTCTTCAAATCGATGAAGTGCTCCAACACAATGTGATGAAATGAACACTGTGATATAGCCTTCGAAGAGCTAAAGAGGTATTTGGCATGCATTCCCATATTAAATAAGCCGAAGGTGGGAGAAGAATTTAGCCTTTATATAGTAGTAAGCGGAGTGGCGGTGAGTTCAATATTGGTAAAGGAAGAGGAGGGGAAACAGATACCAGTGTATTACACAAGTAAAGTAATGAGTGAGGTAGATGGAATGTATCCACACGCTGATAAGGTTACTTTTGCGTTAGTTATGGCTGCGAGGAAGCTAAGGCCATACTTTCAAGCTTATCCTATTGTAGTGGTGACCGACCTTCCCCTCAAACAGATCCTTCAAAACCCTGATACTTTAGGAAGGTTGCTGAAGTGGTCTGTTGAGTTAGGAGAATTTAACATATCTTATAAACCCCGAGCTATGATCAAAGCTCAGGCCCTGGCCGACTGCATCTCAGAGTTCTCCAATGGGGGCAGTGGGGAGGACCTGAGCAAGGATTTCCGGCGGAGAGTGAGACACTACTACTGTCAGAGGGGTCTCATCGATCCTAGACCTCTTACTATGATCCTGGGCCGGTTCGCTCTGAGGAGTGCCTTGCCTTTTCTTGGCCAGTCGCCTCTCCTGCTGCTACCGGTATTTTCGATCAGTTAGAGCAATAACTTCGGTCGGGGAAAGATTCCCTGTAGAAAAATGCAAGTGTTTTAAAAAAAATGGAGAGAAAGAAGAAGAAATATTTCATAACATATGAAATAACCATCTCGACACTTAAAGATACCAGATGGGAGAACCCTCGGTTCAGACACGGGAATGGTGTGCAAAGGGTCTAAGTCTAGAGGTTGATCGGTGCAGACTAGGCTAAAATTGGTCAGACGGTCTATGGTCAGGACTACCCTAAAATTTCTTTCCTCTTCATGCTTGCTCATGATGGCTTCCCATACCTTTTCATCAGCCATTGAGAGTAGCAGATCGGTTTTGGGTGCGCTCCTCTCTTGGAACTCTGTGCAGATGGAGTAGTGGCAAGCCAGGCATTGCTAGTTCTCGGTCAGGACAAACCATTTCTTTTTCAAGTGCTTATTGGCTTGAGGAAGGCCAGTTATAGGTTTCCCCTTCTCTAGAGTGGTGTAGTACCAACTTTGGTTAGTTTGGCTCATATTCACCAAAGAATGAAAGAAGGTGCTTCAAGGAGTACACCCGATCTCTTCAAAATATAATACGAATAGCCCCAGCACGGTCCGCCATGCGTTCGGGACTAGGTGACCCGGGGGTAACTAGCAGGTGTGTAGCAGGGATTGGATGACGGGATGGAGGGGAACCCTGAAGCCCTAGGTGAACATGTTCATGTACACCGTAGTCTCTGTTGTCCTGTCTGTTCCCACAGCAGATATCCACTCATGCTCTTCAGTACTCTTATATTGATATAAGAGGGAACATTGTACTCGATCAAGATGTGGAAGCGGTCGTCTTTATCAAAACTAGAAATCACCTCCTTGCAATGATCGAGCTTGGGCGGAGCCATCCCCTTTACCTTCTACTTGGGTTTAGGCCGAACTTTCCTTAGTCTGTCTATCTTAGAGGTACCTGACCATGAGAAGGGAAATGGGTCAGCCTCAGGTAGGATGTTTGTAGTTTATGAATTTCTATCCTAAATTACAGAGGATGATCGTGCGGCTAGCTGAAATAACATGAATCCACCTACGAATGGAGAAACTGAGGAGCATGATGACTAAGGGTTACTCTAAGGGCATCAAGTTTGAAAATTCCGTAAGTGTTGAGAAATATTGAGGTGTAGTATAGTGAGCAAAGTATAAGGGTCAATTATAATACGAAATTCACCTTAAGTGTAGGAAATCCACCACATTTTTGTCCATAGCCAAGCTCGCAATGAAAGTATTCTTGCATATGGATAGGAAAGAAGAAGTAACTGAATTATTCGGGTTTTTCATGCTGCCTGCGTAACTAAAGCAACAAGAGCCTAATTTAAAATTTTAAAAGGAAAAATAAAAATAAAATTTGGTAAACTGGAAAGTACAAATGCTGTTACCGTCCCTGTCAGGAGAGATGCCAACCATCTGTCCTTTCTTCGAACACGGCTATGATTCATTTAGAATTAACATATATAGTCCTTTCCTGTTTCTCTTTTTAAAATTTTTTTTTTTTAATTTTTAATTTTTAAATTTTTTTTGTGACGACGTCGGACAGAATTTTGGGCTCAAGTCCTAAACCCAACGGATCTTCTTAGTTCTTAACAAAAAATCAGCTCCACATGTTTGTTATAAATCATTAAGGCTGGACAAAGCGTAAGTGATGTTAAAACCTTATTAGTTATTACCATATTAATTCTGAAAAACTGTCTCTTCTTTGTACTTTATAATTTGAGAAGTTTCACTTCTTAATTGAACTATAATTTTCCCGATTCCTCTTTCCTTCTTCTCTTCCGCATATGTTATATAATGTGTAAGCAATGTCGGTCCAACAAATTCATGCCATAGAACTCATTCTTCATACTACCGGGCGAATACAAATCATAAACAAAACAAGTACAAAATGACTAAAAACAACAGCAGAAGCTCAAAAAAGCCAACTATTTATTCTATGATTATGACGAAGTCAACGCGATCTAATCCGTACGAACTAACCAGATCTAAAAACGCGAGCCATACCAGAAAAAACGAAGACAGCGGATCTGAACTGACTATTTCATCCACGAAGAAGAGACACGGCGAATGAAATAGTACAGATCTGAAGCCCTAACAAGGCAACGAAGGAGTATTTTCCAATACTGAGGCGATTATCAGGAATCCCAGTCGAGTAGCCTTTGAAATAGAAGAATCGAGTCACGAAGTAGAGAACTCCTAACGCGGCTGCGATGGAAGGATGCCTAATCCCGCCCAAAATCGAGAGGACGAAGAAGACAGGCATCATTTCTAGAGAGTTCTGATGGCCTCTTTGAACGCAGTTGAAGAGCTTCGCGTCTTTGTTTTCGGACTCCACGGCGTACATGGTTGGGTAGAAGACCTTGTATTTCTTGCGAGCGGCGCCGACCTGGAATCCCATCCAGATGTTGAGGAAGGAGTAGGCGACGAGAACTAAGGCTACGTAGCCGTATTCCTTGGGAAGAAGCTGCTCTACTCCGGCCATCTTTCCCGATTGAGAGAGAATCGTCGTTGAAGCTTTCTTGGGTGTGGTGTTATGAAATGAGATACTTGAACCTGAGTCTTTATAAATTTTTTTCCTTGGGTGTTTTAATTTGACCAGTCTCCTTTAGACCCAAAAAATAAAAATAATAATAATAATAAAAGAATAGAATAGTCTATGAGGACGGACTTCTCGATCTTTCCTTTACCACATGGCACATGTTCTCGATTTAAAAAAAAATTAATTTTATAATAAATCATCTTAATTTTTTTAAATATAAATATAATTAAAATTAATTAATATAAATTAAAAATCGACATATACGATAAGGTATGTTCATTACATATCTCCCTTTTAGCACCCATCACTCATCACTAGACCAAGAGAACAGGCCCTGACAATCAACCAAGAATCACCCTTTTAGCACCCACCATTGGTCTTATAAGTAGGGGAGCAAGTAGGTATGCCGAACACGACATAAATAAGCCAGTAGTGGTTGTCTTGTACAGGCTGGGCGGAGAAGAAGTGAGTCCCTTTCAGAAAAACAAGCCTAATTCTTTCCTTAAAACAAATTTTCATTTACTGCAACAATATTATTTATTACACATTTATTACATATCATTCATTCATATTGATTAAGAAGAGCTCCTCCAATTACATAGTTTCATGATGCGCTAGACCTTATCTTAAAAATCATCACTAACAATTTAAGTATCTTTTATTTTATTCGTCTTTTCTTTTGAGAGAGAGAGAGGACAAAATGAGTGGTCCATACTACTACTCCACTAGTATCAAAAAGAATTCTTATATGTAAATCAGATGCGGATTTTGAAATTTTTTTTTTTTTATTTAAAATTAATTAATACTTAAATATGTATGGAAATCTTCAACATCCAGATCGTGTAAAAAGGTCTACGAATGTTTTAAAATCTTCAATTTTAATTAAAAAAATAAGATTAATCCTTAATTTTTATTTTTTTTTAAAAAATTAATTAATTATATATATATATATATATATCTTATAATAAACTTTAAAAGTACAGTTGTATATTTATTTTACGTTAAAATTATATCAATAAATCATCTTAAATTAATAAATTATATAAAAATAATCCAAATAAATTCTATTTTCATAATTTTTTCATATTTACTTATTAGTTCGCAATAAACAGTTGTCCCTAATATTAATGAAATCAAAATAAAGTAAAGAAAAAAAAAATTGAAAAAAAAATTTATATTTTATATTTCTATTTCATTTTTCCATTTATCCGTACATCAACTTTTTATTAGTCCATGTAATTCCAATCCTACTACTCTCATCTGTACTTTTTCACATTTGTCAATTTCGGCAGGTAATAAGCCTAAAAGTTGAAAAAAAAAAAAAAAAAAATTTCTTCTTCTTAGTTTTTGGTTTTGGAAGAGCCGAAATGCTGAAATCGTGAGTTTCTCGGAAGATTGAGGTTAGTTTGTTAGTGGCAGAAGACTAAAGAAGAGAGTTTAGAGAGAAGATAGGGAGATGAAAAAGATGGTGGTGAGGAAAGTAGGGAAGTATGAGATAGGGAGGACGATCGGAGAAGGTACTTTCGCTAAGGTAAAGTTCGCTCAGAATACAGAGAGCGGCGAGAGTGTCGCCATGAAAATTCTCGATCGAAGCACCATAATCAAGCACAAGATGGTTGATCAGGTCTCTCTCTCTCTCTCTCTCTCTCTCTCTCTCTCTAGCTCGTAAGATTCTCTGAATTTTTGCGGTTTGAAGTTGATATTTGAGCTAATTATGAATTGTAAGCATTTTAGGACCGGGTTCTACTTCACTGATAACTTTTTTCCATCTCCATCACACTTTGTATTTTCACCATCATTTTGCAGATAAAGAGGGAGATATCTATTATGAAGCTTGTGAGACATCCTTATGTCGTTCGTCTTCATGAGGCATGGAATTAATTTTTCGATTTTATTTTAATTTTTAATTCTTTTCTGTCTCCGAATTTAATGGATAATTTTCTTGAGTTCGTGCTTGCTTCTAAAACTTTTTATGCTTCCTTCTGGATTTTTATAATGTTGTGCTGATTAGGTTCTGGCAAATCGTACTAAGATTTTTATAATCTTGGAGTTCATTACAGGTGGTGAATTGTTCGACAAAATAGTGAGTAATCTAAATGTTTGAAAATCTAGGCATTATTTTCTTGTTTAATAGTCAGGTAATGAGTTTTATAATTCCTTGAATTTCAGGTTCGTCATGGACGTCTTAGTGAAGCGGAGTCCAGAAGATACTTTCAACAGCTTATTGATGGTGTAGATTATTGCCATAGCAAGGGAGTTTATCACAGAGATTTAAAGGTGCAAAGATGTTTCTTCACTGAAACCTTTCATTAAAGAATTAGAAGGAAAACATTTTCTTATCATTGTCTTCTTGTTTTAAGCAGCCTGAGAATCTTCTACTTGATTCCCAAGGTAATCTGAAGATTTCAGATTTTGGTCTAAGTGCATTGCCTGAACCTGTAAGATATTCTTAAGAGTTATTTTACATCATAATAATATAGATTATTTTAAGATATACGAGAAACATGTGATATGTATGGTGGCGTTTGTGGACAGGGAGTAAGCCTCCTCCGGACAACATGTGGGACTCCAAACTATGTAGCACCAGAGGTACTTATAATTATTTCATACTCCATAACTTAAGTTGGAATTGAACCAAACTTCTTGTCAATTGCTGATCTTTATCAGTTTTTCTTAATAATGTATCAATCGCTTTGTTTCTGCTCTAGGTACTCAGTCACAAGGGTTATAATGGTGCTGTGGCAGATGTTTGGTCCTGTGGTGTAATCCTTTATGTACTAATGGCAGGTTATCTTCCATTTGAGGATCTTGATCTCACCACGCTCTACAGTAAGGCATGAAAATTTGTCACGTGTTTGTTGAATTTTGGCTTCATGTTTATATATGTATGGACTTGCTATAGATGTCACAGTTTGATGTCAATGTGAATGTACAACTAAATTATATATTCGATCATTTTCATGTGGTTTCCACAGATTGAGAAAGCTGATTTTTCATGTCCATCTTGGTTTCCTGTGGGAGCAAAATCCTTAATTCATAGAATCTTAGACCCAAAGCCTGAAACTGTAAGTAATGGCTGGCAAGGCATTGTTCTGCAGAAGCATCACTGACTGTTTACTTTCATATTTCTGCTTTATGATCTGTTTCAGTGATCTTCTAGCGTTCAGTCTAGTTCTGCTTGTTTCTGACAATTCTTCTCCTTATCGCTTCCCTTTGTAGCGTATTACCATTCAGGAGATTAGAGATGACGAGTGGTTTAAGAAGAGTTATGTTCCCCCTAGACTACTTGTATATGAAGATGTAAACCTGGACGATGTAAATGCTGTTTTTGATGACCCTGAGGTTTGTAAGGTTTCCAAGATTGCACTTATTTTCATGCAGTCCAATTCTATTATTATTGCTTCTCCAGATCTGTTAAAAATTGACCCACTCAATTTTTTTCTAAAAAGAATCTTGATGGGTTTGTGGGGAGCAGTTTAGTCACCATACAATCGCCTACATTGTTGAGGAACTGTATCAATTTCTTTCATCATAACTGAGAAGATTAGCATTTGTTTTTTCTCTAATTTCGTCAATTCTAGTGAATTTGCTTGCTTAATGTGCAATAAGCATTAATTTCAGAACTCTAAATAGATTTTTAAGAGGTAGGAGGCTTTTTAACTGTAGTGGTGGGTTTGGTTCTAATTCAGATTCATAGGTGCTCTTTGTCCTTTTCTTTACTTGGTTATATTGTTTATCGTAGGATCAGAGGTTTGACGAACAATGTGGGAGTGAGAAAACAGGCCCTCTGACATTGAATGCATTTGACCTGATAATTTTATCTCAAGGCTTAAACCTTGCAACAATGTTCGATCGTGGCAAGGTATAAGCTATGTTTCAAATATGTACTTTGTAGCCAATCCTACCCTGAGTGATACTATTTTTACAATAATAATAAAAAAAAACACCACAAAGAGAGTTTCTACCTCTTTCGAGAGTTTCTACCTCTTTCTCAGGCTTAGTATTTGTGGGTCTCAGATTCACAAATACTAGGTCTGAGAAAGAGATAGAAACTCTCTTTGTGGTGTCTTTTTAGTTATGAAGTTTATCCTAGCTGTTCCTAATCATGAGATGTTCAAATTATCTTTGATCTCTAACAGGACTTTGAGACCCACAAATACTAAGCTGAGAAAGAGATAGAAACTCTCTTTGTGGTGTCTTTTTAGTTATGAAGTTTGTCCTAGCTGTTCCTAATCATAAGATGTTCAAATTATCTTTGATCTCTAACAGGACTCGACCAAATATCAGACACGATTTGTCTCCCAGAAACCCGCAAAGGTTGTCTTATCAAGCATGGAAGTTGTTGCACAGTCTATGGGTTTTAAGACTCACATTCGCAATTATAAGGTACCAACCTTGGAATTTTTTTAAACTGTTATTTTTATTCTTCTTATAATTTTTTTGCCAAATAGCAAGACATCTACTAAGTTCCATATTCTGCTGCATTGTCCATCTCATTCCAGATATTATAAACTTAGACAGGACAAACGATCCTTTCTACTTAACAACTATTTTGATGCGTTTCAGATGAGAGTGGAAGGCTTATCAGCAAATAAAACGTCACATTTTTCAGTTATTCTTCAAGTAAGCTTTTATTGACCTGGTTGAAGGGCTTCACAATTGCCCTCTTTTATCTTTCTATTGAGGTTTTATTAATACTCTGTTTCTATAGCTAACCCCAATCAATTTGGGCTCAATGCTAATTTTAGTTTATAGTCGAATTAGACTTTAATCTGTTCTTTTTCTGGCCGAAGATTTTCAATGTTGCTCCCACATTTTTCATGGTGGATATTCAGAAATCATCTGGAGATGCTAGTGAGTTCCTCAAGGTAAGTTGCCTCAAGTTATTCCCATTATGCTATTGAGTTCCATTTTATTCAAAACATTATATGAACAAGTCTAACAACACTTGCTAGATCATATATCTGTTTTGCTAAGAACAATTATGGCATGAGTTTTTATCGTCTAAATAATTTTCTATGAGGACCTCGACAAATCCAAACTCTCTTCCTCCTAGAAACGGTATCATTGCAGTTGAGACTGATGGAAAATTTATCCTTCTTTTTGTTCCAGTTTTATAAGAACTTTTGTAACAATCTTGAGGACATTATATGGCAACCTTCGAATGATTCAAGCAAAACAAAGGCAATCAAGACTAAGAATAAAAGGCGGTGAGCATCAAGACATATTTTAATAGGAAGCTGAAATTATTTATAGCTAGCAGGAGAAAGTGTTTGTAGAGTTATTAATATACCTAGTTTATTGAAAGCTATAAACTTGATAGTCGGTATGTGATAGTTATGACCCTTTTTTTTTTCTTTTTTTGGATAAACATGAGTGTTTATTGTTTTTGGTTAGTGTAATTTTTATTTTCTTTTTACATTTCATGCTGCACAATACAATGACATTTTTCTTGTTCCCAAAGAAAAAATTACATTAAAATTCTCAAAACCTTTCTAAAGACAACAAGAATGATTTGGAAACTAGAAATTGTGAACAGTTAACAAAAATCTTGGACATCAAACTAAGACTAGAGTTAAGAATCCCCACAAGTGCATTGCCCATTCAGAAATCTATGAAGCTGCTTACTATCTCGAACAACAATCTCCCTACCCGTCTATGGCAATCCTGGCACATGGAAATACTCTTATTAACCCGAACAGGAGCAGAATCCGGTAAGTTCAGTAGCCCTAAAGCAAGGTCTACCTTTTCACTATGATATGTTGTAGAATAGAACACCTTCTCTTTTTCTTTGTTGTCCTCTTCAACAACCTCTAAGCATTCAATAGATTCATAACCCAAACACTTCACCTTCTCAACCAAACCTTCCAACAGCTTGTACATCTCCACACTTTGAGAATGTGACTTCTCAATTAGGTTTAAATGAATAAACCTTTTCTTTGACACTAAACCAACTCCAATCCTTTTAACTTCCCAACTTTCTATTCTTTCATCATTTTTCTCACTCTAGAAACATCCTTCCATCTCTCCGCAGAGAAATGTTCAATAAGGAGACGTAAATTTCCATATCTCAAGCTCAAGTAAACTTTCTGCAGCATAAAAACCTAATTCTAAATTTCCATGTCTTCTACACCCGGGAAATTCAAATTGACCATATAAACTCTTTAGGCTCAATATCCCCATCTTCTTCACGAAATCAAAAGCATCCTCTACTCTGCCCAACCTGACAAACGTGTCGATAATGCAAGCAAAATGGTCCATTGCAGGCTTAATCTTATACTCTTCTTGCATCACTTGAGAGTACCCAAGTGCTTCTTCTACCATTCCGGCCCGGCTACAAGCTGAAAGAACACCGACAGTTCTGTTTAACTCGAGCAAATATCATGTCTTCAAAAAGCTCAAGCGCTTGTTTAGACTGACCATGTTGTGCAAAACCCATAATCAAAGAAGTCCAAGATATCAAAGTCTTATCAGACATCTCTAGAAAGGCTTTACTTGCTTTCTCAATGTTTCCACATTTATTGTACATGTTAACAAGTGCAGTTCCTGCAATGACATCAGCTACGAACCCAGTTTTAATGGTTTGAGCATGAATCATTTCCCCTTGTTCTAAACCAAGCAAATTACTACACTGTTAAAATACTCGAAAAAGTGAATAAATCGAGTTTCAATCCAGAGTGATTCAATTTCAAGAAAATATATAGCGCCTGATTCCCCCTTTTGTGCACAGAAAGGATCATCAATTGCAGTTTCCATCATTTTAGCATGGCCCGCTATCATGGCATTCCATGCGATCAAATTCATATCTTTCTTCATCACTGAGAATAATTTACGAGCTACATTGATCCACCCGCATTTAAGGTACAAATACATTACACAATTTTTTATGGGTAGGCTTGATTCGTACCCTATTTTGATACTTAAGGAGTGAACTTGTGCTCCTAACTTCAAACTTAGCATTACATAACACAAACTTAAATACGCTCGTCAAGGTGTACTCATTAGGCTCAATGCCTTGAGAAAGCATCTCAGTGAAATCCTTAATCCTTTAGCTGATGATCCGTTGTCACTATAGGTCGATATAACTGAAGTCCAAGATATCACATTCTTTTCTCTAATCCGCTCAAAGGATTTTAAGGCGGACTCTAAATTCCCACATTTGGAGTAAAAGCTAGAAAGGGAGTTGCCTATACTTGCATCGAAATCGATATGATACTTGATTATGTAAGCATGGACTTGCTTACCTAGTTTCATAGAAAGCAAGGAAGAACAAGCACTCGATAGAATGGATTTTCATAGAGCCAGCTCTGATTGGATGGATTGAAATCGGATGGATTGAAATATTAAAGGTTAATTTTCATAAATAGTTAAATGATTGAAACCTAGATGAATTTTTACATTAAGAATTAATTTCCATAGAAGCTGGATGAATTGAAACCTATGAATTTTCACACTAAAAGCTAATCTTCTTCATATACAGCTAGATGGATTGAAAACCTTAGGGCTAATACGCGGCCACGTGTATTAAGACACTGATGTCATAAGGCCTCCTACTGTTTATGAAAATTAAAGCAGTCAAAACAGACCGTCGCTGTTTGGGAACGGGAATATGTGATCGAGTCTACGTACCTATACTCTCGCACTCCAACTCCTACTGTTTGACTGTTCTTCTGACTTGTTGTGGCCTTTGAGACCCATCTGACAAGTAACATCAACTGTTAACTGGTCGCATACAAAGTCATTAATCACGATAATGAAATAGAGATAACATCTTATTAAAGAAGCTTTGGTATCCATTTTCAATCACACAATCACACGTTATGTGATGATGGAAGTTGGTAAATGAGATATTTCGTTAATTGATTTTATGTTAAGAAAATTTTATGTTAAATAATTTTATTATGATTTTATTTTCTTATTATTTATTTTATATTTAATAAGTAACTAAAAAAAAGGAGAAAATTATTATCATATCCTCACTTTTTATATCTCCACCTTTAACAAAAAAAACTCACGAATGCAGGTTAAAAAAAAAGGGTAAACAACTTAATAACGACATCAACCAAAATAGTGCTGTTTTACTCTGATTTGCCTCATATTATATTACTCTCATTTTCTTCCTTCAATTTTTTTTTTTTTGAAAGTCCTTCAATCCATTATTCTTCATTCAAAAAATTGATTTTTGTTTTCATTCCATTTTCATAAAAAAATTAATCGAACTTCATTTTTTTCATTCAAAAACATGTTTTCTATTCCATTTTCGTCTACTTACACATCATGGAGACTAAGTTTCTAATTCAAAATTTTTGTTCATTATTTTAGACTGGTTTTAGATATTATAAAATTATTTAAAAATATATTTATTATTAAACTAGACTGTTAGAGCTTTTTAAGAATTTTATAATTCGAGATGAAAATTTTTGAAGTTAATTGAATAACGTTGAGTTTTAGTATGAAATATTGATTTCAGATCGATTCAAGTCCAAACTTTTGTCAATATATTTTAGACTGGTTCTAAATATTATTAATATATCATTAAACTAGATTCTTAGAATTTTTCATAGAGTTCATGAACACTTCAATCGGAGTTATATAACTCGAGATAAAAATTATTGAAGTTGAATGAATAATTTTGAGTTTTTGACTGAAATGTTGATTGCAAACCCATTTAAGTCTGAAATCTTTGTTAATATATTTCGGATTGGTTCCAAATATTATAAAATTATATATATATATATATATATATATCATAAAACTAAACCCTAATCCATACACTTTAAGCTCTAACCCTTAAATCTTATCTTAAACTCTAAATCCTAATCCAAAATTCCTAAACCAAGATTATTCAGTCAACTTTAAGAATTTTTATCTCGAGTTATATAGCTTTGATTGAAATATTATTGAACTCTATGCAAAGCTTTAAGTGTTCTAGTTTTACGATATTATTTTTAATGATTTTATAACATTCTGAAGTTGTCCAAAATATCTAGATAAAAATCACGATTTGGACCGATTCAAAATCTTGGTCTGAAATTAATTTGGGTCCAAAATTTGCTTTGAAAATCTAGTATGAAATCTTGAGTTTTGGTTCAGATTATTGAGTTTTTGTCAAAAATCTTTGTCTATTTATTTCAGTTTTATTTTAAATGTTATAAAATTATTTAAAAAGTATATCATAAAACTAGACTCTTATAACTTTTTATAAAGTTGAGGAACACCTCAATCAGAATTATATAATCTGAGATAAAAATTCTTAAAATTTACTGAATAATTTTGAGTTTTGAACAAAAATATTAATTTCGGACCGGTTCTAGTCTGAAATCTTTATCCATGTATTTTGGACTGGTTTCAAATGTTATAAAATTATACAATATATATCATAAAACTATACTCTTAGAGCTTTCCATAAAATTCAAGAACACTTCAATCAAAGTTATATTATCTGAGATAAAATTTTTTTAAGTTGACTGAATAATCTTGAGTTTTAACCCAAAATATTGATTTCAGACCTGTTTCAGTCCAAAATCTTTGTCCATATATTTCAAGTTGATTCCATATACTATATATATATATATATATATCATAAAATGATACTCTTAAAGCTTTCTATAGAATCCAAGAATACATCAATCAAAGTTATTCGAGATAAATTTTTTTAAAGTTGACTGAATAATCTTGTGTTTTAGTCTGAAATGTTGATTTCAAACGGTTCTAGTTCGAAATTTTTGTCCATATACTTCAAACTGATTCTAGATACTATAAAATAATAATAATAAAAAATATATATATATAATAAAACTAGACTCTTAGGATTTTCTATAGAGTTCAGAGACACCTCAATCAGAGTAATATAACCCGAGATAAAAATTCTTGAAGTTAACTAAGTAATCTTGACTTTTTATCCGAAATGTTGATTTCAAACTAGTTCTAGTCCGAAATCTTTGTCTATGTATTTCAAACTAGCTATAATAAGTATTATAAAATTATATATATACCTCTGAGTTTAGGAACAACTCAATCAAAATTATATAACCCGATATGAAAATTATTGAAGTTGACTGAATAATCTTGAATTTTTTGACCAAGATTTCAGATCAAAACTCAAGATTTCGGACTGGATTTTCAAAGTAATTTTGGATCAAAATTAATTTCAGACCAATCAAGTTAGTGGTCTAGACATTTCAGATAACTTTCAGATGTTTTAAAATCATTAAAAAACATATATCATAAAACTAGACTATTAGAGCTTTTCATAAAGTTAAAAAAACAACTCAATCAAAGTTATATCACTTGAGATAAATTTTTTTGAAGTTGACTAAATAATCTTTTCCTAGGAATTTCGGACTAGGATTTATGGTTTGATTTAGAAGTTAGGGGTTAGGGGTTTAAGGTGTATGGATTAAAGTTTAAATTTAAGGTTTCTGGTTTTGGATTAGGGGGTTTTAGGGCTTATTATATACTCTAATTAGGGGTTAAACCTTACAATTTAAACCATAAACTATAAAGCCTAAAATCTTAATTTTAAACCCTAAACTCAAAACTCAAAACCTAAAATCCTAAACCCTAAATCTAAAACTTGAAACCTTCAACTTAAACCATCCATATACCTTAAACACTAATCATACCCCGTAAGCCCTAATTCATAACTCCTATTGAAGTGTTCTTAAATTTTATGAAAAACTCTAAGAATCTAGTTTTATGATATATATACATATTATATTTTGTTATTTTATAATATATGGAAGTTGTCCAAAATATCTAAATAAAGATCTCGGATTGGATGAGTCTAAGATCTTGATCCAAAATTGCTTTGTAAATTTTTTCTAAAATTTTGAGTTTTGGTCTGAAATCATGTTTTGATTGGAAATCTTGATCCAAAATCTTAAGATTATTCAATCAACTTTTAGAATTTTTATCTTGAATTATATAACTCTGATTAAGATGTTCATGGACTCCATGAAAAACTCTAAAAGTATAGTTTTATGATAAATATTAATAAGTTTTAACATTTAGAACCAATCTGAAATACATGGATAAATATTTCAGACTGGAATTAATCAGAAATCAATATTTTGGATAAAAACTCAAGATTATTCAGTCAACACAAATTTTTTTTATCTCGGCTAATATAATTTCGATTAAGATGTTCCTGAATTCTATGGACAACTATAAGAATTTAGTTTTATGATATATTTATATATTTTCTAATTTTATAACATATGAAATCAGTCTGAAATACCGAAATAAATATTTCGGACCGGACTAGTACAGGAAAAACAATCTCCATAGTGGGCGGTGGATAGCAAGGGAGCAAAAATGTATTTTTGAAAGAAAAATGAGTAAAACAGAGTTCGATTCTTGATCGAAAAAAATGGGGAAATTGTAGTTCGATTCTAGAACAAAATTGGAGCAAAAATGATTTCATTTTTTTGAAGGAGGAATGCTCACTAGTTCGGTGAGAACGAAAGAAAGAAAAAGAGCGAAGAAGAAGAAGAATGGGTATTAATGCCTTTTCATATTAACATATTTTTTTGCATATTATTTTATTTATAAGTTTTATAAGTTTTATATCTAAAAATTTAGAAAGAGAGTTATTTAATAAAATGGCTAGAGGGCATTTTATTAATTATCTCATGATAATTTGTTTTTTTTTTTAAGTTTCGAATCTCGAAAATATTTTTTATAAAATGTCTAATTTTTAATTTTAAAAATAATATTAAATTATTGATTGAGTTAAACGCATTAATTTATCTCTTCATAAATTAACCGTGAGAAAATAATAATAAAGAGAGAGGGAAAAGTAGTTTTTTATAGTAAAATGAGACTATACGAATTCATATAATACACAGTTAGTCGTGTTTTTGAAGCTGAATAAATTGATTAGATTATTGTTTACGCCATGCAATTCGATTGAAATAGGGACCACAGTTTTCGAAAATAGTTTTTTATGGCATAGAACTTTAAACATTACATCAAAATTCACAAACCATACAAACCACAACAACGTATCCTTCATCTTGACCCCCCTACTCAACCATATTTAAAGCGTCCCTAAAAGAGAAGCATTATCAGCGTTGCCATTCCACCCTCCTACTTCTCTCTCTCTCTCTGAAAGATGGGAACCATGGAAGTAGAAGCACCGTTAAACGAGAACTCAATAGACAAAAAATTAACAGATCCCGATGATTCGGACGAGGTTTCTCCGATCGAACAGGTCCGACTTACCGTGCTGAACACAGATGACCCGAACCTACGCGTATGGACCTTTCGAATGTGGTTCCTTGGCCTAATCTCATGCTTCCTCCTCTCTTTCCTGAACCAGTTCTGCTCTTACCGCACAGAGTCATTAGTCATCACCCAACTC
The DNA here is from genome assembly GCA_027186245.1 of Coriaria nepalensis. Taxonomy (NCBI): domain Eukaryota; kingdom Viridiplantae; phylum Streptophyta; class Magnoliopsida; order Cucurbitales; family Coriariaceae; genus Coriaria; species Coriaria nepalensis. The sequence goes on along the minus strand of CP114500.1, from coordinate 3,223,536 downwards.
ACCGTCCAGGTGGCAACTCTTCCCATCGGGCGATTCATGGCTTTTGTCCTCCCCGCCACAAAGTTTCGCCTTCCTGGACTCGGGGCCAGGGAATTCTCTCTCAACCCGGCTCCGTTTAACATGAAGGAGCATGTGCTGATTACGATCTTTGCCAATGCTGGAAGCGCGTTTGGAAACGGCTCCGCTTATGCGGTTATGGTCGTTAGTATCATTAAGGCGTTTTATGGTCGGGATATCTCGCTCGGGATATCTCGCTCGGGATTGCTTGGCTTCTTATCATTACGACTCAGGTTCCATTTTTCTCCTGTTCGTTCCTCTTCTTGTGTTATTATTTGCTTAAAAAGAAAAATTAATTGTTTTTCTCCATGAATAAGGTTCTGGGCTATGGTTGGGCCGGCTTGTTGAGAAAGTACGTGGTTGAGCCTGCTCATATGTGGTGGCCCAGTACTCTAGTCCAGGTCTCTCTTTTCCGGTAAGGTGTATTCAAATAATAATTCTGCACTTTAAATTGGCTTCATTTTCATGTAGGGTTTCACCGTTGAATGACAATGGCTGTTCACGGAAAGTCTTCTGGATCAATGGTCATTTTGTCTCATTAGATGTGTTTTATAGAATATAATAAATCACTAAGCTGTGTGAAAGGTTTATCCCATAAGAACTAAATGGGCCCACCTAATTCTTGATGTGCTGACAAAAGGTTTTCGACTTTTCTCGTATGTTTTGGATCAGACAGGCTATCTGGTCTTTTCAAATTATTTATTAACTTAAACACGATTGGGCCGGGATTGGCTTAGATTTTGGAAATTTTCTGCCATGCACCTCGTTTAGGGAGGATTATGGAATATCCATCGTAGATGAAATAAAAGACCAGAGGATTATGGGATTTCTGCCGTATTGACTGTAGAGATGTTTCAAGAAACTTTTCACTATGATTTATTATATAAAAGATTAGAGATATTTGAAATGATATAAATTATAGAATTAAAATAGGTTAGATGAAATGAATAATGATATCAGTAGTTTTATTACAATAAAATGATGTATGTGAGATTAAAATGAATGTGTTACACTTTATTGTTCGAAGTGATGAGTTATTACGGGACAACATATGTATAAGATGATGATAATAAAAATATATATATTAAGATGAATGTATGGTAAAACATAAAATGATAGATTAAAAATGGAAAGATTAGGAGTTACTTAAGTATAGTCACTATAGATGATAAAATTAGAGAGAGATGTCTAATATAGTTAGTATTGGGCATGGTGCCATGAAAACATGTAATGAGTATTATTTTAATGAAATTAATAAAAGTGATATTTTTCTATATATAATTGTTGTAAATATATTATTATTGAATAATATGAATAAATATAAGAAAACTCTAAATTTATTAATATGACTATAAAATTGTATTAATACGAGAAGATTAAGATTATAAATAATAAATTAAATTGTCTGCAATATATTAAAGTATATAATCTTTAATATAGTGGTTGCTAGTACAATTCACTAACATTATGAATACATATGATCTAGATCCGGATTATTGATGTAGATAAACATCTTAGTGAAGATGCTTTATATAGGACATGACTCAATATGAATTAAATTTTTTATTAAAATATCATTTACCATAAATAATATTCTTATCAATAGATGATCGATCATATGCAGATCAATCTGAATCCTGAGTAGTCACGAACTTTTGTTTATGTCAACTGGATCTTTTGATTTACTCGTCACAATTTGTTTGTATATCAGACTAAAGACTTTTGTTTTTGAAATTCATTGGGATAAGTGGCTAAGAACATAATTTACAGATATGGAACACAAACTTTCTTCATAGAAGATTGTATATTGGTTCCCTTAAAGGTTAATTCTGGAACTGAATGGTTTTAAACTCAAATTTATAGTCAAGTTATAGATTGACCGTTCATTAGTGAATTAATGATACTTAATGATAAAGAGATAATTAGAGGAGAAAACGGTAAATTTGACTAGTTCTAATTATAAATCAATTTTTGGAGGATTGAATGTATGAAATGATTATATTAATGGACTACTAGAGATTATGTTTTATAATTGCAAGAGTGAAATATCATATTTTTAGTGAAATAATATTATAATTAATAAATTAAGATTTATTAGGTCAAATAGTTTGATTAATAGACTAATTTATTTGAGCATGAAATTATATGTTCATGGTCCCTAAGTTGCTTCTATAAAACATTGTATAGTGTAAGAATGACAAATGTTGAAAAAGATTTATTTGCAAGAAAATATTTATAAGAGGCAAATTCGTAATTATGAGATAATTAATGTTAATTAATTAATTAATTAAAAGATGTATTTAAATGGTGTAATTCGGAATTACTTAATTAAATAATAATATATTTGATTTTGAATTGAATATATCATATATAATATTAAGATTAGGTGAATCAAATTTAGATTAGTTTGAGAAACTAATTTAAAGTTCAAGTAAGATATGCTTTTGATTTAAAATAGATGAGTTTCTATTTTAAATAATATTTGAATAGGTTTGACTAAATCAAATGTATCATCAAAAAAATGATATAGTTTAAATAAAAAAGATTTTGTTTTATAAGATTTGAAAATATTTAATATTATTAAATATATCATTAAACTGATGATGTGATTTAAAATAGATAAAACTCTATTTTAAATAAAATTTGAAAAGATTTAATTATATCATAGATATCATGTGATGATCATTTTATCACATGATTGAATTTAATTTAATTTAATTTTATCAATACAATTAATTTAAAAAGTTTAAATTAATCAAAATACTTAATTGAGTTCTATAAATACATCTCATTCTAATTAATTTAGAGATGTTTTTTTTTTCGGTAAAGATTTTTCTGAGAGAAAAAGTAAAAGAAAAACTTGTTAACTTTACGTGCCCACACACGTCCTATTATATTGAGGAGCGACCTGAAAGATCGTGACGTGAGTCTCAAAAATCGATTCGTATAAGAAAATGTATGACCTCTTCGTATATATATATGATTAATTTATATGTATATAAATGATCGCTAAAACGTCTTTTAGAAAATTTTTGTTATACACTGGGACTAATTTTTGTGTTATACACTGGAACTGATTGTTTAGTACCGTTGCGTGGTTTCAAACCATTTTTTCCAACAATTAGGTCATGTCCAGAGACGACCAAACTCGGTCCCGGTTCGATAAAGTTTTGATTGACATGTAAGTGGAAAGTGTAGACAGAAGGGTAGATCATTGAAAACATGGATGCGGTAAATGAAAATATTCTAAATCTTAGATTATGTAATAATATATTGAAAAAAATATATTCGTATAACCGATCTGAATATAATATGAATAAGTTTTTATGATGATATAACATCAATATTATGTTATTCAAATTTATGAGTAAATCAATTAGTTGAGATTCTTAAAATTTAATCTGATATGACTAAAACGTTTTTTGGCCATATATTTTATAATATATTTTTATATTTTAAAATATAATTATCTTGAAAATAATTATCAAACAAATACATAATAAAGTATGAAAATACTTATTAAATAAGTGCGCTTAACTGAAAACAATATTATTGGAGGACAAAAATTATGTCAATAATTATTTCCAAATGATTTTCTATTTTTAATTTTTAAATTTCAAAAACTAAAATACAGCATTGTATATTTTTTTAATTATTGTTTTGCCTGTTTTGTTACTGTCATACTTTTTTTATAATGATTTTCCCAAACATATGGATAACTGATCCACCTATACATAATGTATTCAACATTTTTACTATATTATGAAATTTCTATTTCTAGTTTTTAATCTCAATTGCACCAACTCTTACTAGACATAATAAAATTTCTTAATTCTTGTTTTGTCAAAAGCTATCCATGACAAATACGTTGTCGTTTTGATAACCCATTTCGCAGGACATTTCACGAAAAGGAAGCTGAAGAAGACGAGCATCGAATCTCACGAGCCAAATTCTTCGTGATAGCACTATCTTGCAGCCTTTGCTGGTACATCTTTCCAGGCTACGTCTTTCAGACATTACAAAGCATTTCATGGGTCTGCTGGGCTTTCCCCAATTCCGTCACCGCTCATCAAATTGGGTCGGGCACGAAAGGCCTTGGGCTGGGCGCATTCACTCTAGATTGGGCGGTAGTGTCCTTACTTTTCAGCCCACTAATCTGCCCTTTCTTCGCCATCGTGAATGTCTTCATAGGCTACGTACTCACAATGTACATTGTGATTCCGGTTTCTTATTGGGGGTTCAACGTCTACGATGCCAAGACATTTCCCATTTTCTCCTCGCACCTGTTCACTGCGGATGGTCAAAGATATGACATCCCCTCTATCCTTAATGAGAGCTTCGAGTTAAACGAAACGGTGTATAATCAGCAAGGCAGGATCCATTTAAGCACTTTCTTTGCTCTAAGTTATGGATTTGGTTTTGCCACTATTTCTTCTACCATTACCCATGTGGCATTGTTCTACGGAAGGTAAAATTTTCGATATATAGGTATTTGTCCAGAAATACTTAGGTGGACCATACCGATGCGATTAAGTAACAGTTTCCATGTGACAGGGAGATTTACGACCGATACAGAGCATCTACGAAGGGGAAGGAAGATGTTCACACAAAGCTAATGAAAAAATACAAGGACATTCCATCCTGGTGGTTTTATGTGCTTCTTGCTCTTACAGTTTTGATCTCTCTTGCTCTATGCATATTCAGTAAGAAGGAGGTCCAGTTGCCGTGGTGGGGCCTTATTTTCGCCGCTGGACTTGCTTTCATCTTCACGCTGCCGATTAGCATCATCACTGCCACCACAAACCAGGTAACTACATTAATGAAAAATGCAACTATTGATAATCGTTTCTAACGAAGCTTGATCGAACTAATTGTGATTCTTTTGGTTAGACCCCAGGGCTAAATATCATCACAGAATATATAATGGGAGTAATTAAGCCGGGATATCCTATTGCGAATGTCTGTTTCAAGACGTACGGTTATATGAGCATGACTCAAGCGATCGCCTTCCTTAGCGATTTCAAGCTCGGTCATTACATGAAGATCCCTCCCAGATCAATGTTCCTCGTACAAGTACGCACTTTCTTTCTTTTCTTCACATTCTCACTCTGCTCATTGTAGTTCTTGTTAGGAAATACTGTCTCCTACAAATTTATCCCACCTTGTACTTCAGTTTGTAGGTACCATGATAGCAGGGACAATCAATATAACTGTAGCATGGTGGCTTCTAGGCTCTATCCCAAACATATGCGAAGATGATTCAAGCAACATCTGGTCATGCCCTGGCGATAGGGTCTTCTTCGATGCATCCGTTATCTGGGGTTTGGTTGGCCCAAAGCGAATTTTCGGGTCAGAGGGGAACTATCCAACACTGAATTGGTTTTTCCTAGGAGGTTTATTAGGCCCAGTAATAGTATGGCTCTTTCATAGAGCATTTCCTAAACAATCTTGGATCCCTCTTATTAACCTACCCGTACTCCTCGGAGCAACAGCTTATATGCCGCCTGCTACGGCTGTAAACTATACTTCTTGGATTTTGGTCGGAACGATCTTCAACTTTTTCATTTTCCGTTACAGAAAGAAGTGGTGGCAGAGGTATAACTATATCTTATCGGCCGCCTTAGATGCTAGAGTTGCTTTCATGGGGGTTTTGCTCTCCTTGGTACTTGGAATGGAGAATATTCACATGCATTGGTGGGGCGCCGGCCCAGATATCGATACCGAACATTGTTTGCTTGCTTCTTGCCCCACTGCCAGGAATGTAAATGTGACGGGTTGCCCGATATTTTAATACTCGTGAAGTTGTTGTCTCTTTTCTTTTTCTTCGTTTCTATTATGATTGAACTTGCTGCTTATAAACAAAATCAAGGTAGAAAATAATAGTGGAAAGAAAATAAGGTGCACTTCTACCTGTTATCTTTCGTCATGCATAAATGTTAACTCAGAAAAAGTAGTCACTATTAATCATCGTTATCAAATCTCATTTCTGATCATTTTCGAAATTAGTTATCATCGTTAAATCTCATTTCCGATTATTTTTTGAAATTGGTCACACTGATATTAATTATTTAAATTATACAGTCTTCCATATCACTATTAATCATAATCTAATAAATTCAAAATAATTTACTTCCAACAGCATATTTCTAGAGAGAGGGAGAGAGAGAAATCCACACCAACAGCAGCAGCAAAACAAATGCTTACTTGTGGCATTAATCTCAAACTACTGAGAATAAAGTAAAAAAAACCAGAATATGAGTAAGGAAATTACAATATTTCATGAGTTCAGAATGGAAAACAAAGTATAATCCCAAAATTACAGATTAGGGCTGGCCTCTAAACTAACAAAATTGCAGGCAGAGAAGATTATTACACTTACACTCGAGTGCTTACATCTTGACAACCATTTGCTCAGCTGAGCTTTTCTTAACCACTCCTTTCAAGCACAACTCATTCAGCAAAGCTAGCTGTCACGTGCGTAAAGTTTCGCCCTGAACTTAGACGCTCCGTGCGGCACTTGACACTCCTCCGAGTAACCAAGTCAGCCTAACCGAACCTTGCCAAGAGGTTTGTTTGAAGACTTTAGAAGAACACTCAAGCTAGAGAATAAAGAACTCTTTGTATTGCTAGAATGCTAGTCTTTTTGAGGATGATTTACAAATGAGGAGGACTCCTCCTTATATAGACCCCCACCTTGGAATGGATGGTCAAGATCAATTTGATCTAATGGCTACAATCTATCTTCTAGAGATTTCCATACTATTCTACAAGGGACTAGAAGAATGTACAAGATTCTAGAGAATTCTACAAAAGTGTAGGAAGCCCTAGAGAATGCTAGAGAAGTCTAGAAGTTTCTAGACTCTTCCATGAAGCCTCCTCCATCTTTTCTAATAAGGAAGGCAGTCCGTGACACGCTCCCCCACCTATTCGGGCGACGCCCCCGTCGTCCGTTCAAGCTCGAATCGCTCGATGCGGTCTTTGAACTGCCACAACAAATCTTCGTGCTCCCAACTAGCCTCATTCTCCGGGATGCCCTTCCATCGAACGAGGTATTCCTTGTAGCTCGGCACGCCTCGCTTCCTCATGATTCTATCCGCGAGGATTTCCTCAACTTCTTTGTCATAAGAAGTAACCACCGCTGTTGGTGCCCGCTTGGACACCCCTCGACTAGGTTCATCCTTGTCTTCATGATAAGGCTTCAAGAGACTCACATGAAACACCGGATGAATCCGCAACTTTGAAGGTAACTCTAGCTTGTAGGAGACCTTGCCAACTCGTTGAATGATCTTGAACGGTCCCTCATACCGCCGGATCAAACCTTTATGCACCGCCCTCAACGACTTGAATTGTTGAGGCAAGAGCTTCACCATGACACGATCTCCTTCCTGGAATTCCACTGCTCTTCGCTTAAGATCGGCCCACTTCTTCATCTTCTTCGATGCCTTCCTCAAGTGGGCACGAGCCATATCTGTTTCTTCTTGTAGTCCTTTGGCAAATTTGTATGCCGCTGGACTCTTTCGCGTATAGCCCAACGCTACCGCATTTGGAGTCAACGGTTGGTGGCCTATGGCAAGCTCAAAAGGACTCTTCCCTGTTGACTCACTCCGATGTAGGTTGTAGGAGAATTGCGCTGTGTCTAACAACTTGGCCCAATCCTTTTGGTTGGCACTCACGTAGTGTCTCAAGTAGAGCTCCAACAACCCATTCACCCTCTCTGTTTGGCCATCGGTTTGAGGATGAAAACTTGTGGAGAAGTTCAAGTCTGACCCAAGTAATTTGAACAACTCCGTCCAAAATCTCCCAGTAAACCGTGGGTCTCGGTCGCTCACAATGGTTTGGGGTACACCCCAAAGCTTCACCACATGCTTGAGGAATAACCGAGCCGTCTCATCGGCAGTGACATCAGGAGAAGCTGGCACGAACACCGCATACTTGGAGAATCGATCCACCACCACAATGATCGTCCCGTATCCTTCCGATCTCGGGAGACACGTAATGAAATCCATGGAGACACTCTCCCAGGCATGCTCCGGAATGGGAAGTGGCTCTAGCAATCCTACTGGTTGGTGTAGATCAACCTTGTCCTGTTGGCACACCAGACAAGTCTTCACATAGGCTTCTATATCGTTTCGCATATGTGGCCAATAATACCCATCATCGATGAGTGCCATTGTACGATGCATGCCCGGATGTCCTGCCCATTTTGAATCATGGCATTCCTTAATGATTTCCCGCCGAAGATTTCCCCATCTTGGCACGAACACCCGCTCACCCTTGGTGTATAATAAACCATCTTTGAGCCAAAATCGCCTGGTCTTGCCCTCCTTGGCGTACTCCATAAGATTCTTTGCCATCGGATCTTGCTCTATGCCCTCCTTGACCCTAGCAAGCATCGGACACTCGGGTCGACTTATGGCCGCTAACTCCGCTCTACGGCTCAAAGCATCTGCGACTAGGTTGGCCTTCCCTGGTTTATACTCTAATACATAGTCAAACTCCGCAAGAAAATCTTGCCACCGTGCTTGCTTAGGTGACAACTTCTTTTGGGTTTGAAAGTAACTCGTGGCAACATTGTCCGTCTTCACTACGAACTTTGACCCCAACAAGTAATGTCGCCACGTCCGAAGGCAATGAATGACCGCCGTCATCTCTTTCTCTTGCACCGTATATCGTCTCTCCGTATCATTAAGCTTTCGACTCTCGTATGCAATCGGATGTCCTTCCTGCATCAAGACTCCCCCAATGGCAAAGTCCGAGGCATCGGTCTGCACCTCATATGGCTTGGTGTAGTCAGGAAGGGCTAGGACGGGTTCCTCCACGATTGCCTTCTTTAATCGATCGAATGCCTTCTGGCACTTGGGCCCCCACTCCCATGTCCTCATTTTCTTCAGCATGTCCGTCAAGGGAGTAGTGATGTTGGAATACCCCTTGATGAACCGTCTATAGTAATTAGTGAGGCCCAAGAAAGACCGCAACTCCGTCACCCTTGTCGGAGGTTCCCACTCTTGTATGGCTCGAATCTTGGCTACATCCATCATGATCCGCCCTCCTCGGATCTTATGGCCAAGGAAATGCACCTCCTCTTGTGCAAATGAACACTTCTCCCTCTTGACATAGAGCTCATTCTCCTTCAAGGCTTGGAAGACCTTCCTCAAATGGCCAATATGGTCCGCCAAGGTGTGGCTATACACAACAATATCGTCAAGATAAACAACCACAAACTTGTCAAGGAATGGAGCAAGTACCTTGTTCATTAGTGTACAAAATGTGGCCGGTGCATTAGTGAGGCCGAAAGGCATCACTAAGAACTCATAAGAACCATACCGCGTCACACAAGCGGTCTTATCCTCATCCCCTTCCGCTATCCTAACTTGCCAATACCCCGATCGCAAGTCTAGCTTAGAGAAGTATCTTGCGCTCCCAAGTTGATCGAACAAATCCGCTATGAGAGGAATCGGGTATTTGTTCTTCACCGTGAGCTTGTTGAGTGCTCGGTAGTCAATGCATAATCTCAAAGACCCATCCACCTTCTTTTGGAAAAGTACAGGTGCACCATATGGGGCTTTAGATGGTCGAATGAACCCCGCTTCGAGCATCTCTTTGAGTTGCTTCCTCAACTCTTCTAACTCGGGTGGTGCCATGCGATAAGGTGCCATGGCTGGCGGCTTTGCTCCTTCCACCAACTCCAGTTTGTGATCCACCTCCCTCCTTGGTGGAAGCTTCTTTGGGAGTTCCGGTGGCATAACATCTAGGAACTCCTTAAGTACCTCTTGCACTTCTTTCGGAATCTCCCTTTCCTTAGATGGCTCGCCTTCGTCCACCTTTAAAGCTGCAAGGTAGGTCTCTTCCTCCCGCTTTAATCCCTTGCATAGCTGCAATGCAGACAACACTTTGGTCCCTAGCCGTGTCTCTCTCGAGACCGGGACCGTGCAAGGAGAACCCGCATCCATAATCATAATAGAATTAGCATAAGGCATAAGACAAGTCTTTACCTGATCTTGCCAATCTAGTCCGAGCACCACGTCGTAGTCATCCATTGGAATGGCCGTGAACTTTACGACTCCTGACCATTGTCCCACCTTGGTCTTTGCATCGGCTATCCCCCTGATTGGCAATGCCTTTGAGTTGACTGCCTTGATGAAGCCAATCGACTTGGCCAACTTGAGACCGAGTTTTTCCGCAACGTCGGCCTTGATGAAATTGTCGGTCGCTCCTGAATCCACTAGAGCTTTGAGTTGCCTCCCTGCAACGTCTATCCCGACATACATTGATCCCTTCTTGGGCGCTTTAGGTCCTTCGACGACCTTAGCCTTGAGTGCACTAAGGAGTCGGAGTGACCCCATCCTCGACTCTTCTTCCAACTCCCCGTCTCTTTCGAGTGCGGCGAGCTTCGCCTTCTTCGGGCAATCCCGAACCATGTGCGGTCCCTCGCACAAGAAGCACTTCAACATCTTGGCCTTGGATGTCTCCCCCACACCCTTGCCAAAACCCTTCCCTCCAAAGGGCTTACCCGCTCCCTCATTGCGGTTGTTGAAGCTACTCTTGGTGGCTCCCCCACCTTTGCCTTTGTCACTCCAGTGACTACTCTTGGGTTTATCCTCCCGCCTATACTCGGTCAAGCTTTCCGCCTCCTCAATTGCGGCTTTGAGAGTTTGAATGTTTCTCCTCTTCAACTCTTGCTTGGCCCAAGGCTGTAACCCTTCTATGAAGGCAAATTTGGCTTCCTTTTCCGGGAAGTCCGGGATCTCCAACAATATTTCTGAAAACTCGTTCACATAATCAGAAATACTAGATTTATGAGTGAGGTGACGAAGTTTACCTCGTGCTTCATCTTCGAGATTCCTTGGGCAAAATTGTGCTCTGAATGCCTCTTTGAACTCGTCCCACCTTGTCATCTCGAAGAGTCCTCGCTCAATGTCACCGCTCAATCTCCTCCACCATAGTGCCGCGGTGTCGGTAAGATAGAGAGGTACCGTGTCTATCTTCTCTTCATCATCCATGATCCTCATTTTCCTGAAGTAGAGTTCCAAGCTCCATAGAAAGTTCTCTACTTCCTTTCCCTTCCTAGCTCCTGCATAGGTCTTGGGTCGAGGCACGTCCACCTTTGGTGCGAGAGGAGCATCGATTATATCCCTAGACACCCTGTATTTACAGAGTGACACATCCGTCTCGATGATCTGCATCCTCTCATGCACTTCTGCTAGAGAAGCATCCATGTTGGCTTGGAGAGCCCTCATCTCCTCTTGAATTGTGGCGACAATCCTATCCAATGATGCTTGGAATCCCTCTTGAAGTCCACCTCCTTGGTTAGCCATCGCCAAATCCGCTACTTGTTCCACCGTCTTCTCCATCACATTGCCTTGCCTCACCACTGTATTCTCCAACTTGAGAACACGGTTCTCTAATGATGCAAGCATGTCTCGAGATGGCTCTCGTTGCTTCTGCCTTCCTCCACCCTTAACATTTTCTCGCCTTGTCTCTCCTTCAATTGGATCGACAACGTTGGAACCACCGCTAGCCATTTCTTCCACAAGATCTTCACCTACACAAAGCTTTGGCAAGAATTGAACCACTTCGCACCCTCCCGTACGACCTTGGCTCTGATACCAACTGTCACGTGCGTAAAGTTTCGCCCCGAACTTAGACGCTCCGTGCGGCACTTGACACTCCTCCGAGTAACCAAGTCAGCCTAACCGAACCTTGCCAAGAGGTTTGTTTGAAGACTTTAGAAGAACACTCAAGCTAGAGAATAAAGAACTCTTTGTATTGCTAGAATGCTAGTCTTTTTGAGGATGATTTACAAATGAGGAGGACTCCTCCTTATATAGACCCCCACCTTGGAATGGATGGTCAAGATCAATTTGATCTAATGGCTACAATCTATCTTCTAGAGATTTCCATACTATTCTACAAGGGACTAGAAGAATGTACAAGATTCTAGAGAATTCTACAAAAGTGTAGGAAGCCCTAGAGAATGCTAGAGAAGTCTAGAAGTTTCTAGACTCTTCCATGAAGCCTCCTCCATCTTTTCTAATAAGGAAGGCAGTCCGTGACATAGCGCTTCCTTAGCCAGCCCCTTCATAAGCTATCCCTTCAACCAGAATAGTATAAGTAGACTCGGTAGTTTTACATCCTTTCGAAACCATATAAGACAAGAAATCAATAGCCCGGCTAGTCTCCCTAATCTTACACAATCCAACCATAATAGAATTATACGTTATAGCATTCGGCTTAACCCCCATCCCTTCCAGCTCATGAAAAAACGAGATCGCTTCACCAACTTTTCCTTCCCTACTTAGCCCCCAACAAGTGAAGAATAAGTAACAATATCCGGTTTCCATGCATCTCATCGAGAAGTTTCAAAGCATGCTCTGTCTTCCCTACCTTTGAAAGCCCATCAATCATAGTATTATAAGTGATCAAAACCGGAGAACAGCCCTTACTACTTAACTGATGAAGTAGCTCAACCGCTACATCAACTTTCCCATCTTTGCATAAAGCGGTCAATAAAGTTTATAAGTCACAATATCAGGGTAACATCCTCTAGACACCATTATATCTAAATCCTGAGTCGCCCAATCTATCTCTTTCTCCTTGCAAATGTTGATGAGTAAACTTAATTTGCTATTAAATTTGTGACTGTATAATAGACAGATTTTTTAGGCTGATTAATAAGCAAATTTAAAAAGGCAATTCTAGATCATTCTGAGCAAATGAGGAGTTCATTTGACATGTCATGGAGTCTAGTTTATGATGGTTCAAGTTTCAAGTCGTTTGGAGTTCCCTATAATAAGTTATTGCAGTCTTAGTAATCAAAAGTCAAATTTAACTATTATTGTTTAGAATTCTGTTTTTCCATTTATGTTGTATACGAATTTCAAGAGTTTTAAGAGTCTATAAATAGAGTTGTATTCTGTTGTGAGAAAGAAGTGAGAGAGAAAATAGAAAAGATAGTTTGAATAATAAAAGAGTTTTGAGAATTCTATCTCTTCCCTTCATTAAAATATATCATATTATTAACAAATTGGTATCTGAATTCTGTTTTTACATTTATGTTGTATACAAATTTCAAGAGTCTTAAGAGTCTATAAACATAATTGTATTCTGTTGTGAGAAAGAAGTGAGAGAGAAAATAGAAAAGATAGTTTGAATAATAAAAGAGTTTTGATAATTCTGTTTCTTCCCTTCACCGAAATATATCATATTATTAATAAATTGGTATCAGAGCTGATTGTAAATTCTGGAAGAATGTCGGTGGGGGGTATGCCACTGCCACGATTGACGAAAGTCATCTACAACAACTAGAGCATTCAAATGCGAACACTACTCGGGGCACAAGACATATGGGAAGTAGTTGAAGACAGTTTTGAAGAGCCGGCTTCAAACATAGTTAAGACGGCAAATTAGGTAAAGGCATTGAAAGAAACACGAATGAAGGACAAGACAACGTTATACATATTGTTCAAGTGGTTGATGAGTCAGATTTTGAAAAGATAGCGAGCGCAACAACTGCCAAAGAAGCATGAGATATGTTGCAAAAAGTCTTTAAGGGGGCCGACTGAGTAAAGCAAGTAAGACTCCAAACTCTACGCGGTGAGTTGGAGGGTATGAAGAGGAAGGAGTCGGAAGGTGTATCCGACTACATCTCGCGTGTGCAAACCGTGGTAAATCCGCTCAAGTGCAACAATGAAATTCTAAAGGACTCAAGGGTCGTGGATAAAATTTTGCGGTTGCTAAGCGATAAGTTTGAGGATGTCGTATGTGTCATCGAAGAATCAAAGGACCTAGAGAAGCTAACTATTGATGATCTCGCTGGGTCGCTAAAGGTAAACGAGTAATGCAAGAAGAAGAAGAACGATTGCTTGAGGAAGCGCTGCAAGCCAAGGTGTCTATCAAAGATGAAAAGGTACTCTATACTCAAAACATTCGTGGTAGAGGGCAGGGCCGTGGAGGTCGCAATAATGGTCACGGTGGTGGAGGCCGCGGTGGAGGTGGATACTATAAGGAGAAAGGGCAGTCAAGCCAACAAAATTGGTGAGGTAGAGGACGTGGTCGTGGGAGAGGCGACCGATCAAATCACTCGAATGTCGAGTGCTATAAGTGTGGAAAATATGATCACTATGCGAAGGACTGCAACTTCGACAAGTGTTACAGTTGCAGCAAGGTTGGGCATTACGCAAAAGATTTCTATGCCGAGAAGAAAGTGGAGGAGAACCCCAACCTTGTCATGAAGGATGAGACGAAAGAAGAGTTTCTCATTATGGCATACAACAATATCAATACCGATAGTGACACAGTTTGGTACCTCGACACCGGTGCAAGCAACCACATGTGCGGGCACAAGCACCTATTCAAGGAGATGCGAGAGGTTGAAGATGGACACATGTCGTTCAGAGATGTGTCAAAGATCCAAGTAAAAGGCCAAAGTATGGTTCACTATTTATAAAAAGGAGGTATGGAAGGGTCAATCGAGAATGTTTATTATGTACCTGATCTTAAGAGCAATATTTTGAGCAACTCATGGAGAAGGGATATTCAGTATTCATGAAAAATCGGGTACTATAATTAAAGGACAATCGAGGGCGTTTGGTAGTACGAGTCAAAATGGCCAAAAATCGCATGTACAAGCTCAACTTGCGAAACGTGCGGGAAAAATGTCTACAAGTCGACAAGGAAGACAAATCACAGTTGTGGAATCTAAGGTTTAGTCACCTTCATTATGGCGGCCTAAAGGAATTGGCCAAGAAGAACATGATCCATGGGCTACCGGACATGGACTATACCACCAAGTTTTGCGAAGGATGTTTACTCGGCAAGCAAGCAAGGACCTCATTTCCGAAAAAGGCAGAATATCATGCGGAAAAACCACTCGAGCTCATACATACCGACATTTGTGGACCGATCACTCCAAAATCTTTTGGTGAAAAAAGGTACTTTATTATATTTATTGATGACTACACTTGGAAAACGTGGGTCTACTTTCTAAAAGAAAAATATGAAGCTCTGAATTCATTCAAGAAGTTCAAGGTGTTGGTAGAAAAAACCACCGGCATGTTCATCAAAGCCGTCGGGTCAAATAGAGGCAGGGAGTACACATCAACCGTCGTCATGAATTTTTACGAGGAACAAGGCATCAAGCGATTCTTGACTGCACCATATTCGCCTTAACAAAATGGTGTGGCAGAGAGAAAGAATCAGACCATTCTCGACATGGTCCGGTCGATGATGAAGAGCAAGAAAATCCCGAAGGAATTTTGGGCGGAAGCGGTGCTATGTGCAATCTATGTGCAAAATCGATGCCCTCATGTGAAGTTGGAAGATCAAACATTGCAAGAAGCATGAAGCGGACAAAAACCAATAGTGTCTCACTTAAAGGTGTTCGGTAGTGTGGCCTACGCCTATGTACCGGATCAAAGAAGGACCAAGCTCGATGACAAAAGAAAAAGGTACATCTTTATCGGTTATGATGAAAAGACAAAAGGTTTCAAGTTGTTTGATCTAATAAAGAAGAAAGTAGTGGTTAGCTGAGATGTGCATGTAAACGAGTCAAGTTAGTCAAGTTTGTGGGATTGGGAAAAATCAATGGAGGTGATATTCGAGAAAGAAGAATCATCTACCGGTACAATCACTACACCAACAAACACACCGGTAAATCCACCAACAATCGATGATAAAGATGAGCCAAGACAACCAAGGATGTGAAGCAATCAAGATTTGTTTGACTCGATAAGTGAGGTACATTTAATTTGTCTTGTGGTGGATGGCAAAATAATTACATTTGAGGAAGCGGTATAAAATGAGAAGTGGCAAGCAGCCATGAATGAAGAAATAAAAGCAATTAAGCGAAACCAAACTTGGGAGTTGGTTGAATTGCCAAAAAGAAGTCATCTTATATGAGTAAAATGGGTATATAAAAAGAAGATGAACGCTCAAGGCGAGATATAGCGGTACAAGGCAAGACTAGTTACAAAGGGCTATTAACAAAAGTCGGGGATAGACTATGTTGAAGTCTTTACGCCGGTTACAAGAATGGTGACGATTCGCCTTTTCATTGCTCAAGCAGCTTAATTCAAATGGAAAATTTTCAAATGGATGTCAAGTCATCATTTTTGAATGGCGTGCTAGAAGAAGAGGTGTAGGTGGAGCAACCACCCGAGTACATGAAAATTGGGGAAGAAAAGAAGGTGCTGAAATTAAAGAAGGCACTTTATGGATTGAAACAATCACCTTGAGCTTGGAATACACGCATCGACACTTACTTCAAGAAGAACGAGTTTACTCAATGTCCATAACAGCATGCAAAATACGTGAAAAAGAATGAAAGTAATTGCTCCTTGTCCCTCTTTATGTTGATGACCTCATCTTTATGGCGAACAATAGTGAGATGATAGAGGAATTTAAAAGAGTGATGACTCGAGAGTTTGAGATGACGGACTTGGGTTTGATGAAGTACTTCTTTGGTTTGGAGGTTAGACAAGAAAAGACTGGGATTTTTGTGTCACAAGAAACATATGCAAAAGAAGTTATGAAAAGGAACAAAATTGCGGATTGCACCCAGTATTGACACCAATGGAACCCGGGGTTAAATGTTCTGGAGAACAAGTAGATGCGACCAAATACCGAAATCTAGTTGGGAGTCTTCACTATCTCACATGCATATTGTCATACATTTCTTATAACGTTGGGGTTGTAAGTCGATTCATGGAGGAGCTGGTCTACACGTATTTAAAAGCGGTAAAGAGAATTTTGTAGTATATTTGGGGAACCGAATCCCTTGGGTTATTCTACACCAAAGCCGAAGATTTCATGCTAGTGGGATATTACGATAACGATTGGTGCGGTGACGTGGATGATCGAAAGAGTACATCTGGATATGTGTTCTTTTCAAGGGACACGACATTCACTTGGCTGTCGAAGAAACAACTAGTTGTGACACTCTCTACGTGCGAAGCAGAGTATATAGCAGTAGGAGGCTGTGTGTGTCATATGATCTGGTTAAGAAGATTACTAAATAAGCTAAATTTTTCTCAAGAGAAGGCCACACAAATTTACTTGGACAGTAGATCAGGGATCGAATTGGCAAAGAATTCTGTCCATCATGAAAGAAGTAAGCATATTGACCTGAAGTTCTATTTCATCCGAGAGCACGTGAAGGAAAAAGATATAGAACTGGTGCATGTGAAAAGCGAGGACCAAGTAGCTGACATCTTTACAAAGCTACTGTCCACAAGACTATTTGAGAAAATGAGAAATCTACTCGGCATGAATGACATAAGAGAATTAAGTTTAAGGAGGGGTGTTGATGAATAAACTTAATTTGCCATTAAATTCGTGACTGCACAGTGGACAATTTTTTGAGGCTGATTAATGAGTGAGTTTGAAAGGGAAATTCTAGATCATTATGGGCAAATGAGTAGTCTATTTGACGTGTCTTGGAGTCTAGTTTCTGATGGTTCAAGTTTCAAGTCGTTTGAAGTTCCCTATAATAAGTTATTGCAGTCTTAGTAACCAAGGGCTAGATTTAACTATTGATGTTTAGAATTCTGTTCTTACATTTATGTTGTATACGAATTTCAAGAGTCTTAAGAGTCTATAAATATAGTTGTATTCTGTTGTGAGAAAGAAGTGAGAGAGAAAATACAAAAGATAGTTTGAATAATAAGAGAGTTTTGAGAATTCTGTTTCTTCCCTCCACCGAAATATATCATATTATTAACAGCAAAACCCATAAAGCAGTGGATTATAGCTTAATGAATTTGGAATACATCCATGATTTGGCATCTTCTCCAAGATATCAATCGCTCTGCCTAACAACCCTTTTCTGCATAAGAAATTGATGAAGATATTGAAAGTGACTACTACATTGGACTTCATGAGGACTTACATATTAGTGCGCCAATTTCATGAGAACTACATACTAATTAATTTAAAGTTGAGGGGCTTAATAATATATTAATCTACTTCATAAATCTTAATAATAAATGAGACGTATAGGTAAATACCCTCCCTTCAATTTTTTTTTTTTACCGTTCTCATTTTTTTAATGAATATTTTTACTGTCTATTCATTAAGAAAAATTAAAATTATCATTTAATCATTCATTCTTCCTTGTTTCTTTGTTCTTTGTTCTTTCTTGATGGCAGACGCATATCCAAGCTCGCATTCGCTCCAAAATTGCTTGAAACACAACGATTGAAACTTGTTTGAAACCTAAAACCTAACGACATTTCTTCTCTTGCTTCGAGGTATGTATCAAGTTTTAATTTTTTAAATATTTTTTTATAGATGATATCGGTGCAATGAAAATTGGACTAATATAAACATGTCAGTCCAATTTTCATTGGACCGATGTCAATATGTCGGTCTAATGAAAATTGGACCGATATCTCTTCTTCTTTTTTTTCAAATATTTATCTAAAAAATTTGTTTGTTTGTTTATTTTGTAGGAATGGTCCATATATATTCAGGACCATATATTTCGATGGCAAATGGATAGATGATAGTGGAAATTCAAAAACTTGGGTACCAAAATGGTATGAAGTATGAAAGTATGGAAGACTATTTTAGTTGAGAAATGTGTATCTTTCGCTGATTTGTTAGAAATAATCTACAATAGTATTCATGTTGAGCCTACTGAATTTGGTATGAAAATAACATATAAGCCATTATCGATCACTTATCTAATATTTATAGAAGATGAGACAAATATGAAACAATTTTTATATAATGCATGTTCGATTAATCCATCTCCATTATATGTTACCTTAATTTTGAAAGGTAGAAGTGGTGTGTATGTTTGAGAGCGATGTCACGTACATGATCTTAGTAATAATGAAATGCAAATTTTATGAGTTATGTTGATAGTAATGTTGAATATCAAAATTAAGGTCTGAATCTAGATGTGGACCCATATGTTAATTCCGATATTGAGGCTGAGGATGACGAAAAGAATGAGAATGAGATAGAGGATGAAAGCAACGAGTTTAGAAGAACGGAGGAAAAATATGATAATTGTCATAACAATGAAATGAATCCTAAATTTCTTTTATACAAGGGTGATTTCTTTGATGAAGTAGTACTTATCCCCAAGATTTTATCTTCTCCAAATAATACGGTTGCTCCTGATTTTCTATTGCCTGATATTTAACAACCGAAAAATGAAGACGAGGGTGGTGATATACTCCATATTACTTCTTCACAAGGGAGTGGAAATGAGTTTTATTGTACTCACTTCTTTGATTCAAAGAGGGATCTAAAAATGTGTCTGCAGATGCATGTAATCTAATGCAATTTTGAATTTAAGGTGAAAAAGTCAGATAAGACTATATATGTTGTTGATTGTGTAGATTCAAATTATAAGTGGATGATTTGTGCTACGTGTAAGAAAGATTATTTACTTTTCTAAATTTGTACTTATAATAACCAACATACATGTAGTTTGGACTCCTCGCGTCACAAGCGTAGGCAAGCATCGTAATTGGATGACATGTGATGAATTGTTTTAATGGTAGCAATGAGAATTCTACTCCAGAAATGATTAAACATTTAGCCCAAAATAATATGAGGGTAAATATTACTTATTGAAAGACATGAAAAGTAAGGTCAATTGTAAGTGCTTTTGTTCGAGGCATGGCCGAAGATAGCTACACAAGGTTACCATGTTACTCTACCGTGATGAAACTCGCGAATCTGGATACTACAATTGCAATTCAGACGGATGAAGGAGGAAGAATTTTTTTTTTTCATGGCTTTTATGGCATCCATTATGGGGTTCCATTTAATGCGAAAGGTTATTGGTATTGATGAGGCTTTTTGAAATGTAAATATAAATGGACACTTCTAACCACAACCGCACAAGATGGTAACAATCAACTATATTCGTTAGCATGGGCTATAGTTGATTCGGAGAACGAGGCATCATGAACATGGTTCTTAACTAAGCTTCGAGAAATAATACCTAATACTCTCAATTTGGTGATTATATCAGATCGAGCACCGAGTATCAAAAATGATATACAAAGTATTTACCCAAATTCTAAATATGGTGCATGTATTTGGCACATTGGGCAAATTATTATGTCAAAATTAATAAGCAGTGGAATGACATCTCTATTCAAAGCGGCAACCAAAGCATATACAATAGAGGATTCTAATAAATACTTCTTTGATATCAAAAGAATGCATCTTGGTGTGGAATCATATGCGGAGGATATTGGTTTCGAACACTAGTCAAGAGCTCATTTTCAGAGACTTAGATACAACATCATGACAAATAATAATTCAAAATCGCATAATGTTGCATTAAAGGATGTGCGTGAATATCCAATTGTAACATTGCTCGAAAGTATTATAAAGATGATGATGACTTGGTTCAAGACTAGAAGAAATGAAGCGATGCACTTCTAAGGTATAACATGTCATGCATGAAACTCGTCTTTGAAGTGTGAAAATAGAATTCGCTCGAATTGCCTTCATATGATTTATTGGCTTGAGGAAAGTCATTAACATGATTTAATGTGAAACAAATTCACACATATCCCCCAAAGATCATAAGGATGTCATGCACGAAACTGGCGTTTGAAGTGCGAAAATAGAATTCACTCTAATCACCTTCATATGATTTATTGGCTTGAGGAGACTCATTCACATGATTTTAAGGTTAAATAAATTCACACGTATTCCCCAAATATCATCAGCATGTTGTGCACAAAACTCATATTTTAAGTGCGAAAATAGAATTCGTTCAAATAACTTTCATATGATTTATTGGCTTGAGAGACTCACTGACACGATTTTAAGGTGAAACAAATGCAGACGTATCCCCAAAAGAACATTACCATGTCATGCATGAAATTAGTGTTTGAAGTGTGAAAATCGAATTCCCTCGAATCGTTTTAATATGATGAATTGGCTTGAGGAGACTCAGTAACATGATTTTAAGGTGAAATAAATACACACGTTTCCCCCAAAGATTATTAGCATGTTGTGCACAAAACTCGTGTTTGAATTGTGAAAATAGAATTTGTTCGAATTGCTTTCATATGATTTATAGGTTTGAGGAAACTTATTGACATGATTTTAAAGTGCAACAAATGCACATGTGTCCCTAACAAATCATTAGCATGTTCTACATGACACTCGTGTTTAAAGTGTGAAAATAGAATTCGCTCGAATCGCCTTCATATGATTTACTAGCTTCAGGAGACCCATTGACATGATTTTAAGGTGAAACAAAAACACATGTATCCCCAAAAGATCAATAGCATATCATGCACGAAACTCGTGTTTGAAGTGCGAAAATAGAATTTGATTGAATTACCTGCATATGATTTATTGGCTTGAAGAGACTCACTGATATGATTTTAAGGTAAAACAAATACACATGTGTCCCCAAAATATCATTAGCATGTCATGCACGAAACTCGTGTTTGAAGTGCGAAAATATAATTCGCACGAATCACCTTGAAACGATTTATTAGCTTGAGGAGACTCATTGAAATGATTTTAAGGTAAAACAAATGAACACATGTCCCCCAAACATCATTAGTATGTTGTGCATTAAGACGTGTTTGAAAAGCGAGCGAAAATAGAATTCGTTCGAACTGCCTTCATATGACTTATTGGCTTAAATAGACTCATTGACATGATTTTAAGGGGAAACAAATGCACATGTGTCCCTCAAAGATCATTAGCATGTTGTGCACCAAACTCGTGTTTGAAGTGCAAATATAGAATTCGTTCAAATCGCCTTCATATGATTTATTGGCTTGAGAAGACTCAATGACATGGTTTTAAGGTTAAACACACGTGTCCGCAAAAGATCATTAGCATGTCATGCACGAAACTCGTGTTTAAAGTGCGAAAATAGAATTCGCTCAAATCACCTTCACATGATTTATTGGCTTGAGGAGACTCATTAACATGATTTTAAAGTTAAAGAAATACACACATGTCCCCCAAACATCATTAGCATGCTATACACAAAACACGTGTTTGATGAGCGAAAATAGAATTCATTTGAATCGCCTTCGTATGACTTATTGGCTTCATGAGACTCACTGACAAGATTGTAAGGAGAAATAAATACACATGAGTGCCCCAAAGATCATTAGCATTTCATGCACGAAAATCGTGTTTGAAGTGCAAAAATAGAATTCGCGTGTATAGCCTACATATGATTTTTGGCTTGAGGAGACTTATTGACATGATTTTAAGGTGAAAGAAAAGCACAGGTGTCCCGTAAATATCATTAGTATGTCCTACACGAAACTCGTGTTTGAAGTGTGAAAATAAATTTGTGTGAATCGCCTTGATATGATTTATTGGCTTGAGGAGACCCATTGACATGATTTAAATGTGAAACAAATTCACACGTGTCCCTTAAATATCATTAGCATGTCCTGCACGAAATTCGTATTTGATGTGCGAAAATTATATTTGCTCGAATCACCTTAAGGAGACTCATTGACATGATTTCAAGGTGAAACAAATTCACACGTGTCCCCAAAATATCATTATCATGTGGTACACAAAATATGTGTTTAAAGAGCGAAAATAGAATTCGTTTGAATCATCTTCATATGATTTATTTGCTGGAGGAGACTCATTAACATGATTATAAGGTGAAACAAATGCATACGTGTCTTCTAAAGATAATTAGCATGTCGAGCACAGAACTCGTGTTTCAAGTGCAAAAATAGAATTCGCTCAAATCGCCTTTATATGATTTATTTGCTTGAGGAGACTCATTGACATGATTTTAAGTTGAAAACAATTCACACGTGTCCCCCAAAGATCATAAGCATGTCATGTATGAAACTCGTATTTGTAATGCGAAAATAGAATTCGTGCCTTCATATAATTAATTGGCTTAAGGAGACTCATCGACATGATTTTAAGGTATCACAAATGCACTCGTGTCCACCATCATTAGCATGTTGTGCATGAAACTCGTATTTGAAGTGCGAAAATATAATTTGTTCGAATTGTTTTCATAAGATTTATAGGCTTGAAGAGACTCATTGACATGATTTTAAGGTAAAACAAATGCTCACGTGTCCCTCAAAGATCATTAGCATTTCGGGCATGAAACTCGTGTTTGAAGCGTGAAAATAGAATTCGCTCCTATCACCTTCAAATGATTTATTGGCTTGAGGAGACTCATTGACATGATTTTAAGCTGAAAAAGATTCACACGTGTCCCTCAAAGATCATAAGAATGTCATGCATGAAACTCATGTTTGAAGTACGAAAATCAAATTCGTTAGAATAACTTTCATATGATTTATTGGCTTGAGAAAACTCATTGATATGATTATAAGGTGAAACAAATACACATGTGTCCCTTAAAGATCATTAGGATGTCATGCACGAAACTCATATTTGACGTACGAAAATAGAATTCGCTCGAATTGCCTTCATATGATTTATTAGCTTGAGAAGACTTATTGACCTTATTTTAAGGTGAAAGAAATGCACACGTGTTCCCTAAAGATCATCAGCATTTCGTGCACAAAACTCGTATTTGAAGTTCGAAAATAGAATTCGCTTGTAACCCCTTCATATGATTTATTGGCTTGACAAGACTTATTGACACGATTTTAAGGTGAAGGAATTGCACACGTGTCCCCAAAATATTATAAGCATGTCATACATGAAACTTGTGTTTGAAGTGCGAAAATAGAATTTGCTCGAATCACCTTCATATGATTTATTAGCTTGAGAAGACTCATTGACATAATTTGAAGCACTTGTGTCCGCCAAAAGTCATTAGCATGTTGTGCAAGAAACTCATGTTTGAAGTGTGAAAATATAAATTGTTCGAATTGCTTTAATATGATTTATAGGCTTGAAGAAACTCATTGACATGATTTTAAGGTGAAATAAATGCACATGTGTCACCCAAAGATCATTAGCATGTCGAGCACGAAACTCATGTTTGAAGTAACAAAATACAATTCGTTCGAACTGCTTTCATATGATTTACTGGCTTAAGGAGACTCATTGACATAATTTTACAGTGAAACAAATGCACATGTGTCCCCAAAAGATCATTAGTTTGTCATGCACGAAACTCGTGTTTGAAGAGTGAAGATAGAATTCGCTCGAATCACCTTCATATGATTTATTGGCTTAAGAAGACTCATTGACATTAGTTTAAGGTGAAACAAATTCACACGTGTCTCCCAAATATCATAAGCATGTCAAGCACGAAACTCGTATTTAAAGTGCGAAAATTGAATTCGCTTGAATTGTCTTCATATGATTTATTGGCTTAAGAAGACTTATTGAAATTATGTTAAGGTGAATCAAATGCACAGGTGTGCCCTAAATACCATTAACATTTCGTGCACGAAACTTGTGTTTAAGGTGCAAAAATAGAATTCGCTCATATCTCCTACATATGATTTATTGGCTTGAGGAGACTTATCGACATGATTTTAAGGTGAAAGAAATGCACACGTGTCTCCCAAATATCATTAGCATGTCCTCACAAAATTGGTGTTTAAAGTGCGAAAATAAAATTCGCTCGTATCGACTTCATTTGATTTATTGGCTTGAGCAGACCCATTAACATAATTTTAAGGTGAAACAAATTCACACGTGTCCCCCAAATATCATTAGCATGTTGTGCACAAAACTCGTGTTTGAGGTGCAAGGATAGAAATCATTCGAATCACCTTCGTATGATTGATTGGCTTGAGAAAACTGATTGAAATAATTTTAAGGTAAAACAAATGCACATGTGCCCCCCAAAGATCTTTAGCATGTTGTGCATGAAACTCGTGAAAATAGAATTCGTTCGAATCATCTTTATATAATTTATTGACTCGAAGATACTTACTTATTGACATGAATATAAGGTGAAACAAATGCGCACGTGTCCCCCAAATATCATTAGCATGTTATGCAAGAAACTCGTGCTTGAAGTGCGAATATAGAATTTGCTTGAATAGCCTTCATAAGATTTATAAGCTTAAAGAGACTCATCAACATGATTTTAAGGAAAAACAAATTTACACGTGTCCCCCAAATATCATAAGCATGTCATGCACGAAACTCATGTTTGATGTGTGAAATTAGAATTCACTCGAATCGCTTTCATATGATTTATCGGCTTGAGAAGACTCATTGACACGATTTTAGGGTGAAACAAATGCACGCGTGTCCCTAAAAGATCATTATCATGTCATGCACGAAACTCGTGATTGAAGTGCGAAAATAGAATTTGCTTGATTCACCTTCATATGATTTATTTCCTTGAGGAGACTCATTGACATGACTTTAAAGTGAAACAAATGCACACATATCCTTAAAAGATCATTAGCATGTCATGCACGAAACTCGTGCTTGAAGTGCAAAAATAGAATTTGCTCGAATCATCTTAATATGATTTATTGGCTTGAGGAGACTCATTGATATAATTTTAAGATGAAACAAATGCACACGTATCCCCTAAAGATCATTAGCACGTTGTGCACGAAATTCGTGTTTGAAGTGCTAAAATAGAATTTGTTCAAATTGCTTTTATATGATTTATAAGCTTGAGGATACTCATAGACATGATTTAAGGGTGAAACAAATGCACACGTGTCCCCCAAAGATCATTAGCTTATCGTGCATGAAACTCGTGTTTGAAGTCCAAAAATAGAATTCATTCGATTTGCTTTTAAATGGACACATGTCCTTCAAAGATCATTAGCATATCTTGCATGAAACTCGTGTTTGAAGTGCAAAAATAGAATTAGTTTGAGTTGCCTTCATATGATTTATTGGCTTAAGCAGATTCATTAACATGATTATAAGGTGAAATAAATGCACACGTATCCCCCAAAAATCATTAGTTTGTCATGCACGAAACTCGTGTTTGAAGTGCAAAAAATAGAATTCACTAGAATCGCATTCTTATGGTTTATTGGCTTGAAGAGACTCATTGACATGATGTTAAGGTGAAACAAATGCACATGTGTCCTCCAAAGATCATTAGCATGTCGTACATGAAACTCGTGTTTGAAGTGCGAAAATAGAATTACTTCGAATTGCCTTAATATGATTTACTGGCTTGAGCATATTCATTGACATGATTATAAGGTGCAAAAAATGCATACGTGTCCCCCAAATATCATTAGCATGTCGTGCACAAAACTCATGTTTGAAGTGCGAAAAATAGAATTCGCTTGAATCATATTCATATGGTTTATTAGCTTGAGGAGACTCCTTGACATGATTTTAAGGTAAAATAAATTGACATGTGTCCCCTAAAGATCATAAGCATGTCATGTATGAAACTTGTGTTTAAGGTGTTAAAATAGAAATTGCTCGAATCACCTTCATATGATTTACTAGCTTGAGGAGACTTATTGTCATGATTTTAAGGTTAAACAAATTCACACGTGTCAAAGATCATAAGCATGTCCTACATGAAACTCGTGTTTGAAGTGCGAAAATAGAATTCGCTCGAATCACCTTCATATGATTTTTTGGTTTGAGGTGACTTATTGACATGATTATAAGGTAAAAAAATGCACACGTATCCCCTAAAAATCATTAGTATGTCGTGCATGAAACTTGTGTTTGAAGGCGATTCGAGCGAATTTTATTTTCGCACTTTAAACATGAGTTTCGTGCAGGATATGCTAATGATATTTGGGGGACACATGTCCATTTCATTCACCTGAAACAATAGGTTTCCTCAAGCCAATAAATCATATGAAGGCGATATAAGCGAATTCTATTTTCACACTTCAAACACGAGTTTCGTGCACGAAATGCTAATAATATTTGGGGCACACATGCGTATTTGTTTTCCCTTAAAATTATGTCAATGAGTCTCCTTAAGCCAATAAATCATATGAAGGCAATTCAAACAAATTCTATTTTTGCTCTTGAAACACATGTTTTGTGCACAGTATGATAATGATGTGTGAGGGACACGTGTTCATTTGTTTGACCTTAAAATCATGTCAATAAGTCTCCTTAAGCCAATAAATCATATAAAGGGGATTCGAGAGAATTTTATTTTTGCACTTCAAATACGAGTTTCGTGCATGAAATGTTAATGATATTTGGGGACGCATGTGAATTTGGTTCGACTTAAAATCATGTAATTAAGTTCCTCAAGCCAATAAATCATATGAAGGCAATTCGAGCGAATTCTATTTTTGCACTTTAAACATGACTTTCGTGCTCAACATGCTAACGATCTTTGAGGGACACATGTACATTTGTTTCACCTTAAAATCATGTCGATGAGTCTACTTAAGCTAATAAATTATATGAAAATTATTCGAACAAATTCTATTTTCGTACTTAAAACATGAGTTTCTTGCACAACATGCTAATAATATTTGAGGATCACGTGTGAATTGTATTCATCTTAAAATCATGTCAATGAGTCTCCTCAAACCAATAAAATCATATGAAGGAAAGTCGAGCGAAATCTATTTTCGCACTTCAAACATGAGTTTCGTGCATGTCATGCTAATGATCTTAAGAAGAAACATGTGTATTTGTTGCACCTTTAAATTATGTCACTTAGTCTCCTAAAGCCAATAAATCATATGAAGGCAATTCGAACAAATTCTATTTTCGCACTTCAAATACGAGTGTCGTCCAAGCATGCTAATTATATGTAAGGGACAAATGTGCATTTGTTTCACCTTAAAATCATGTCAATGAATCTTCTCAAGCCAATAAATCATATAAAGGCGATTTGAACTAATTCTATTTTCACTCTTCAAACACACATTTCGTGCACAACATGCTAATGATTTTTGGGAGACACGTGTGCATTTATTTCACCTTAAAATTATGTCAACGAGTCTTCTCAAACCAATAAATCATTTGAAGCTGATTTGAGCGAATTCTATTTTTACACTTCAAACACGAGTTTCGTGCATGACATGCTAATGATATTTGGGGGATACATGTTTATTTGTTTCACCTAAAAATCATGTTAATGAGTCTCTTCAAGCCAATAAATCATATCAATGCGATTCGAGCAAATTTTATTTTGGCACTTCAAAAATGAGTTTCGTGCATGACATGTTAATGATATTTGGGGGACACGTGTGCATTTATTTCACCTTAAAATCATGTCAATAAGTCTACTCAAGCCAATAAATCATATGAAGGCGATTCGAGCGAATACTATTTTCGCACTTAAAACATGATTGTCGTGCACGACATGCTAATGATCTTTGGGGGACACATGTGCATTTGTTTCACCTTAAAATCATGTCCACGAGTCGCCTCATGCCAATAAATCATAAGAAGGAGATTCGAGCGAATTCTATTTTTGCACTTCAAACACAAGTTTCATGCATGACATGCTAATGATCTTTGGGGCACATGCGTGCATTTGTTTCACCTTAAAATCTGGTCAATGAGTCTCCTGAGGTCAATAAATCATTTGAAGGCGATTTGAGTGAATTCTATTTTCATACTTCTAACATGAGTTTTGTGTATGACGTGCTAATGATCTTTATGAGGCACGTGTGCATTTGTTTCACCTTAGAATCATGTCAATGCGTCTCTTTAAGCATATAAATCATATGCACGCGATTTGAACGAATTATATTTTTGCTCTTAAAATACGAGTTTCATGCACCACATGCTAACAATGTTTAGGGGACACGTGTGCATTTGTTTCACCATAAAATCATATCAATAAGTCTCCTTAAGCCAATAAATCATATGAAGGTGATGCGAGCGAATTCTATTTTTGCACTTCAAACACGAGTTTCTTGCACGAAATGCTAATGATTTTTGGGGTACACGTGTGTATTTGTTTTCCCTTAAAATCATGTCAATGAGTCTCCTAAGCCAATAAATCATAAGAAGGCGATTCGAACAAATTCTATTTTCTCTATTCAAACACATGTTTTGTGCACAGCATGCTAATGATGTTTAGGGGACATGTGTGCATTTGTTTTACCTTAAAATCATATCAATAAGTCTCCTCAAGCTAATAAATCATATGAAGGCGATTCAAGCGAATTCTATTTTTGCACTTCAAATACGAGTTTCTTGCACGACATGCTAATGATATCTGAAGCACACATGTTCATTTGTTTCACCTTAAAATCATGTCAATAAGTCTCCTTAAGACAATAAATTATATGAAAATGATTAGAATAAATTATATTTTCACTTTTCAAACATGTGTTTCGTGCACCACATGCTAATGATGTTTGGGAGACACATGTGCATTTGTTTTAGCTTAATATCATATCAATGAATCTCATTAAGCTAATAAATCATATAAAGGTAATTCAAGCGAATTTTATTTTCGCACTTCAAACACGAGTTTCGTGCACGATATCATAATGATATTTGAGGGACACGTATGTATTTGTTTCACATTAAAATCATGCCAATAAGTCTCCTCAAGCCTATAAATCATATGAAACCAATTTAAATGAATTCTATTTTGGCACTTCAAAAATGAGTTTCATGCATGACATGCTAATGATATTTGGGGGACACGTGTGTATTGCATTTATTTCACCTTAAAATCATGTCAATGAGTCTCATCAATCCCATAAATCATATGAAGGTGATTCGAGCGAATTCTATTTTTTCACTTCAAACACGAGTTTCATGCATGACATGCTAATGATCTTTGGGAGACACGTGTGCATATTTATTTCACCTTAAAATCATGTCATTGAGTTTCCTAAAGCCAACAAATCATAATAAGGCAATTCAAGTAACTTCTATTTTTACACTTTAAACATGAGTTTCGTGTATGCTAATGATCTTTAGAAGACATATGTGTATTTGTTTCACCTTACAATCATGTCAATTAGTCTCCTCAAGCCAATAAATCATTTGAAGGAAATTCGAGCGAATTTTATTTTCACATTTCAAACACGAGTGTCATGCAGGACTTGCTAATGATCTTTGAGGGATGCGTGTGCTTTAGTTCCACGTTAAAATCATGTCAATGAGTCTCCTCAAGCCAATAAATCTTATAAAGGCGATTCGAGCGAATTTTATTTTCGCACTTCAAACACGACTTTTGTGCATAACATGCTAATGATATTTGGGGGACATGTGTATATTTGTTTCACCTTAAAATCGTGACAATGAGTCTCCTCAAGCTTATAATTCATATGTAAGCAATTCGAACGAATTCTATTTTTGCACCTCAAACATGAGTTTTGTGCACCATATGCTAATGATGTTTAGGGAACACGTGTGCATTTGTTTCACCTTAAAATCATGTCAATGAATCTTCTCAAGCCAATAAATCATATGAAGGTGATTTGAGCAAATTTCATTTTCGCACTTCAAACACGAGTTTTGTGCATGACATGGTAATAATCTTTGAGGGATACAAGTGCATTTGTTTTACCTTAAAATCATGTCAATGAGGATTTTACAAGTAAGAGAGATGGAGGAAAATTCTAGAGAGAGAAGCTCTCCCTTCTCTTTTTATATGTATATAAATTAATCATACATCTATATGAATATGTCATACCTTAGCCTTATGTGAATCGATCATTGAGACTCATACCACAATTTTTTAAATCGATTTTCAATACAATAGGATGTGTGTCGGTACGTAGAGATGACAATGTTTTCTTTTTCTTTTTCTCTCAGAAAAATCACCACAAAAAAAAACTTCTTAAATAATTAGAAAGAGATGTATTTATACAACTCCATCAGGTATTTTAATTAATTTAAACTCCTAAAATTAATTGAATTCATAATTCAATTATGATAAAATGATCATCAGATAATATTTTTGATATGGTCAAATTTTTTCAAATCTAATTTAAAATAGAGTTTTATCTATTTTAAATCATGTCATCTCTTAAAGATATATTTGATATGATCAAATTTTTTCAAATCTAATTTAAAATTAAATCTTATTTATTTTAAATCATACCATCTTTTCTATGATATATTTGATTTAGTCAAACCTATTCAAATCTTATTAAAATAGAATCTCATATATTTTAAATAAAAAATATATCTTATTTGAATTTTAAATTAGTTTCTCAAACCAATCTAAATTTGATTTACCCAATCTTAATATTAAATTAATATATCATATAAAATATTCAATTCAAAATCAAATATATTATTATTTAATTAATAATTTATGAATTTCACCATTTAAATACATCTTTTAATTAATTAATATTAATGATCTCATAATTATAAATTTGCCATAGAAAACTATTTTCTTGCAAATAAGTTTTTTTTCAACCTTTTTCATTATTGCCCTATACATACAGTACTTTATAGAGATGACCTGAGAATCATGAACCTATAATTCCAAACTCTAATAAATTATATTATTAATCAAACTTTTTAATCTAACAAATCTAATTTATTAATCTCAATATTATTCCACTAAAAATATAGGATTGCACTCTTACAATTATAAAACATATTTACTAAGTAATCTCTAGCAGTCCATTGATATTATCATTACATGCATTCAATCATCCAAAAAATTCATTTAGAATTAGAGCTGGTCAAAATTATCTTTTTTACCCCTCTAATTATCTCTTTATTTTTAAATACCATTAATTCACTAGTGAACGGTCAATTTACAGCTTGATTATAAATTTAAGCTCAAAACCATTCAGTTCCAGAATTAACTCTGAAAGAAACCAATATACAATCTTCTATGAAGAAGGTTTAGATTCCATATCTACAAATCATGTTCCAAGCAACTTATCTCAATATATCTCCAAAACAAAAGTGTTTAGCCTACTTTACAAACAAACCGTGATGAGTGAATCAAAAGATCTATTTAACATAAATAGGAGTTCATGAATACTCAGGATTCTGATTCATCAGCAGATGATCATTTATTGATATGAATATAAATTTTTATGGCAAACGGTATTTTAATAAAAAATTAATTCATATTGGGTCATATTCTATATAATCCAATTATATATAACACATCCACTAAGATGTCTATCTATATTAATGATCCGGATCTAGATCATTTACATTCATAATGCTAGCTGACCGTATTAACAACCATTAATTAAAGATTTCATACTTTAATATGTTGCGGATAATTTAATTTATTTTCTATAATTTTAATAATCTTGTACCAATACAAGATTATAGTCACATAAATGAATTTGGAATTTTCTGATATTTATACATATTATTCGATAATAATATATTCATAATAATTATATATAAAAATATCACTTTTATTAATTTCATTAAGACAATACTCATCATATGCTTTCAAGGCACAATACTCAACAGGCCCATCATTTGTCGATGAGGTCGTAGAGTAATTTGGTTATACAGGTCGATGGGTTGATGTGTTTTGTCATGACCTAATGTTCAAATATTAGACTTAGAACCGTAAAGGTTGAACTTTTCATCATTAAACCTAAAAGTTAAACTTTTGTATCATGACCTAATGTTTAAACTTTAGACTTCGAATCCTACAGGTCAAATCTTTCTATCATAATCCTATGATTAAACATTAGACTTAGAACCATAAAGGTTAAATGTTTCATCTTTCGACCTAAAGGTCAAACCTTTGTATCTTGACCTAATATTTAAATATTAGACTTTGCACCCTAAAGGTCAAACATTTCTATCATAACCCAATGATTAAACATTAGATTTAGAACAATAAAGGTTAAATGTTTCATTATTCGACCTAAAGGTCGAACCTTTGTATCATGATCTAATGTTTAAATATTCGACTTAGAACCATAGAGGTTAAATGTTTCAACATTTGGCCTAAAAGTCGAACCTTTCTATCATGATCTAATGCTTAAACATTAAACTTCCAACCCTAAAGATCAAACCTTTCTATCATAACTCAATGATTAGATATTAGACTTAGAACCATAAAGGTTAAATGTTTCATCATTTGACCTAAAGGTCGAAATTATGTATCATGACCTAATATTTAAACATTAGACTTTAAACCCTAAAGGTCGAACCTTTCATCATTCGACTTAAAGATCGAACCTTTGTATCATGATCTAATGTTTAAACATTAGACTTTGACCCTAAAGGTCCAATATTTCATCATTGGACCAAAAAGTTGAATATTTCTATCATATCTTAATATTTTAATATTCGACTTAGAACCATAAAAGTTAAATGTTTCATCATTTGACCTAAAGATCGAACCTTTCTATAATAACCTAATGATTAAACATCGAACTTTCTATCATAACCCAATAATTAAATATTAGATTTAGACTTTCATCATTGGACCTAAAATTTGAAAATTTCTATCATGACCATAGAGGTTAAATGTTTCATCATTCTACCTAAACTTGAACCGTTCTATCATAAATGGTAAGAAATATAAAATTAGCGACATGTGAGATGTTAATCTGAGATGCACAGTCCGACATGTGAAATCTCAGTTTGATATTGTGACCGACATGTAAGATGTCGGTCTTTACATCTCATACCAATATCTCACATGTAACTCTAAGTTACTCTACGGGTCAACGGGTGTTCAACATACCCATCGACCTATAGAGTATTTTAGTACATAGATTAAAACTTTCTGATCTGAAATATTTGACGGGTTGACAAGTGTTCAGAACACCCATGACCCATATACTATTTTAGTCAGAGACAAACTCTTTGATCTGAAATACTCAATGGGTCGATTGGTGTTCATAATACCCAGTTTTTTGTCTTTTTTTCTTTTACGTTATTCTTATAAATAAAAAATATAATATGCATCTATTATTTCATCTATTTAATTGTATTTCTATCTTCTATGGTCGAGTGAGATGAGAATGAGAGCTTGAGAGAAGAGAATGAGAGCGTGGATAAAAATTGATATTTCAAAAATAACATTTATATGAATTAAATAGAAAAAAATGTTATTCTTATATTACAAAAAAATAAATATACTAAATATTCATACATCCTACACATGTCTATATAAGTCAATATACATCTTACACCTATACAACTTAATCCTATTATCATTTATTTTTGGCAATGAAATTCCTATCGAATGAAATTCTATACACTTAATTGTATAAACACCACAATCTCCTCTTTTCTTATTTTGTGATATTTCCATCATTTGTAAATCAAAATCTCTATATTTCAAATTCTCGTAATATTTAATCTTTAAATTGGGTATTAAGTAAATGAATTGAGCCAAGATCTTACATAATGTTAACCATATGGGTATAATTTCAGTTTCCTCCCTGATATCCACTCTCAAAACTATAACGTATAGTGTCTAAGTGTCTACGTCCACATATCAGGCCACGAAATGCATATTTTTTAAGTTTAAAGACATGTACACACTGGATATATTCTCCCAAGAAGAGCTTCCAGGTCATTGTGCCATTCCCATTACGTAACTACAACTCAAAAATCAATCGTGTTAGGTCATAATAATAAAAATTTAAGATATAAATTTTTTACATAAGTCAGATTTTCATACATACCTAATGAGCAATGTGTCATCTACTTGTTGATGCCCCTTTGTCACCCCAACTAAAGTCGCATTGAAGAGATCATCTATTATTGCTACAAGCTTTATTTTAATTAAATAGAATAAATCATGATAAATTTCTAGCAATATCCAGATCAATAATAAACATTCATTGATATACTGCTAATGAATGAGTTCACAAAAATTAGGTTCCAAATAAAATTATCTACAAATGTGATTGTAATATTTAATTAAAATTGAGAAATATTTACTGTACTTACCAACCATTTCCCACAGAGTCTTAATATCTTACAAAAAATTCTTGTCAACTTGAATTCTTGTTATGAGTTGGACGGTCAACTGATCTTTACTTCACTCCCATATCATTGCAGTCCCTTTTGTAACCTTATCCGGTTTATTATATGGATCAACATTTATTACATTGTATTTTTGGAGTAGATTTGGATCCAAGAATGGAGACTTCAGTTTTTCTGAATCCATAAATGGAGACTTAATAAAAGTACTAGGGTTTCTTATCTTTATATATCATTATGGAACTGGCGTTGCGTAGGAGGTACTATCAGCTCTAGCCACCTCTTTACAAACAATCAAAGATATAAAACTTAGAAAATTTTAAAAGTTATTTTTTTAACCGAAATCTTAAATAAGTAATATTCATACCTTATCCCTCTCCCAGATCACCTGATGAATGCCATGTGGCATATATAGTACGGTGACCCGAGAGATCTGCACCAGCGGATGGATAGGATGCAACCCCTATTTTCTCATAGATCAAATTGACTTTACGCTCCAGCCCACTGAATCTCTCCTTTAGCCCACCAAATCTCTATATCATCTTCTGACCAACAATCTCAATCTTCTCCTCCCCTTCCTCCCTCATAACGTCCTTTCATGTTGCACAATATATACAGAAGACCCTTCAGAGTAGTCTATGTCCTCAGTGGTGGGATCAAGAAAAATCGTCATATAATCAATGACATCATCTTTAACCATATAGTCGAACAGATCAATATTGGCCATACAAAGAGAACATTTTTCCCTCCTTGATGGACGTAAGATTCCATATAATCTAGCCTACATCATTAAAAAAAAAATCACATAAGTTGGTTACTTAAATAATTATTGATTACAATAAGAACTAACCTCTCGATTACTCAAAACTTTAATGAGTTTCTTCAGCATTGGTTTACTGGAACGCATAGCCCAATTTAAAATCTGTAGCTTACGGGTTTTCTCTAAATGCTCCCCAAATGTATTTTCAATGCTTGAAATTGGTTCAAACACCCATATATACAATACTTAAAAAAATATCAAATTCAAAAATATCATTAAAAATTATTAAGCAATAAAAACTAACTATAAATCAAAACTAAGACTAATTACCTTGAAGGCAAGCGAAAAATTGAGTAAGTCCTACTTAAATGCCATTTTTTTTCTCTATTTGTAGCTCTTACGGACTTATCCACGAGGTCATCTCTCTTAATGCTTTATATAGTTCTCTTATGAACTATTTTACCCCAAGGATAATTATTGAAAAACTTTATATCCGAGACTATATATAAATATTGATGTGGTATTTTATGAGACTCTTTTCAACATAAGAAAGCAACAACCAAAGAGTAAAGAAGCCCTAATTTCATTTGTAAATCATCCATCTTTATTGTTTCATTAGCATCTCGATCATGCCGTTTTTTAGTTATACTTTCAATATTGTTGAAAATCTTTGCTGACCACATGTAATATTATCATTTCCTTTAAATCAGTATTTCAAGAATTCAACATTTTCTCACTTCGACTGGTAAAAAGGTTGGTATTTTATGACAACTCAATCCGGTAATAATAAAAAAGCTCTTTTATTGAATATCAGAGAGGTTGTCCATTTATAATCTACTATGACTCATATTTCTTTTTTGACTGAGTTTGACGGACAATCAAATAATTACATATTTGGGCAGAAAATGTAAGTCCATCATCACCTTTTAAGAAATGTCTGAAATATGATTTACTAAATATTTCTAACTCCCTATAATTAAACTTTCTTTTAATCATACTAAAAACATCGTGCAATTTCGATTTAACTGTAATGGATGATGAAAAATATTTCCTTGATTTGAGAACGCGAGAAAGTATAACCAAAAGTTCACCTTGGAAACAAACAAAAAGAACATATTTAATTTATTTATTAAAAAAAAACTACAAAGCACTAGAATTTGTAAAAAAAAAAAAAAAAACAGTTGGTCTAAGATGTTGGTTTGAGATGCACAGACGGACGGACATCTCATCAGACAGTGAGATATCGATATGGCACTTCTGTGACCACAAACCGATATGTGAGATATTGGTTAGTGCATCTTAGACCCACATCTCACATATTGGTATGATCTAGATCCATACCTAGCTCAAACTTAAATTTAAACTACATATCATATAATAATTTCTTCAAATTAAAAACATACCATCTCATTTTCCTATTCTCCGGACCAATTATCTTCCTCCATGGCCGCCAAGTGAGTGAGAAGAGAATGAGAGCGTGAGAGACGCCGAGTGAGTGTAAAGAGAATGAGAGAAGAAGAGTGAAACAAAGTAAAGAAAAGAGAAGAGTAGATACCGGTTTGGATTTTGGTGATTTAGGAAGAAAAGAGGAGTGAAGAAGATTTCAGATAAGGTGAAATGAAAGAGTGAAGAGTAATGTCGGTTTGGAATTTTGATGATTTAGGGTAGATGTTGGTTTGTGATTTTAATGACTTAGGAAAAAAATAAATATTAGTAAGTTACGTGAAGGTTAATCAGTAATTTTAATATTTTTATTTTATTTTATTTTTCTTTTCTAAAAGAAAAAAAGAAAACAAAATTGAGATAGAGAATATTTAATAGAAAAAAAATATTGAAAAATGATAAATTTTAAAATAATCTCATAATAAATCTATTATTTTGATATAACTTACTAGGTAGAATATTGCTACAATCTTTCATCTATTAATATATCATTTGATCCATTTTCATCTTTATATATCAATCGGCTAATTCTCTCCAGATTCCTCAATCAACTTTCTAGCGTATGAATCGTTGTCGTGTTTATAGCATTGCAGAGTTATTCTTAGCTATTTATGAAGTAAAAATGATATTTATACTCTAGTTATTAATATCAAATTACATAAATAATTATTATTAATATTAATTTAAAAATAATATAAATAATTATATGACTTAATAATGACTAAAATAAAAATATTATTTTTACTTTAAAAACATTCAAAATACCTCTAGCGTTGCAACCTATATGTAGTATACTTTATATGTATGTTTTGGAGTTATTTATTAAAAAATAAATAATTTGTCCTTTTATTTGAAGCCTTGAGTTCACACGTACCATGTGGATTCGTATTTTGTCTGCCTCCCCCATAAGACGAATACTAAAAAGAGTCCATTCACAAACTGTCGAAGCTCAATAAATTGACTCAAATTATTGTTTACTCCAATAAGGTAATTCGATTGAAATAGGGCCCACAGTTTTCGAAAATTGTTTTTTATGACATAAAACTTTAAAACATTACATCAAAATTCACAAACCACAACAACGTATCCTCCTCCATCTTGACCCCCCCCACTCAACCATCTTTAAAGCGTCCCTAAAAGAGAAGCATTATCAGCGTTGCCATACCACTTTCCTACTTCTCTCTCTCTCTCTGAAAGATGAGAACCATGGAAGTAGAAGCACCATTAAACGAGAACTCAATAGACAAAAAGTTTGCAGATTCCGATGATTCGGATGAGGTTTCTCCGATCGAACAGGTCCGATTAACCGTGCTGGACACAGATGACCCGAGCCTACCCGTATGGACCTTTCGAATGTGGTTCCTTGGCCTAATCTCATGCTGCCTCCTCTCTTTCCTGAACCAGTTCTTCTCTTACCGCACAGAGCCATTAGTCATCACCCAAATCACCGTCCAGGTGGCAACTCTTCCCATCGGACGGCTCATGGCTTCTGTCCTCCCCGCCACAAAGTTTCGCCTTCCTGGACTCGGGGCCAGGGAATTCTCTCTCAACCCGGCTCCGTTTAACATGAAGGAGCACGTGCTGATTACGATCTTTGCTAATGCTGGAAGCGCGTTTGGAAACGGCTCCGCTTATGCGGTTGGAATCGTTAATATCATTAAGGCGTTTTATGGTCGGGATATCTCGTTCGTGACTGCTTGGCTTCTTATCATTACGACTCAGGTTCCAATTTTCTCCTTCCTGTTCGTTCCTCTTCTTGTTATTTGCTTAGAAAGAAAAGTTAATTGTTTTTCTCCATGAATAAGGTTCTGGGCTATGGTTGGGCCGGGCTGTTGAGAAAGTACGTGGTTGAGCCTGCTCATATGTGGTGGCCCAGTACTCTAGTCCAGATCTCTCTTTTCCGGTAAGTTGTATTCAAATAATAATTCTGGACTTTAAATTGGCTTCATTTTCATGTAGGATTTCACCGTTGAATGACAATGGCTGTTTACTGAAAGTCTTCTGGATCAGGGGGTGTTTATATCATTTTGTCTGATTAGATGTGTTTTATAGAATATAATAAATCACTAAGCCGTGAGAAATGTGGCGGACGGCGATACTCTACCGATGATGTTTATCCGACAACCATTGATGTACTGACAAAAAGTTTTCGACTTTTCTCGTATGTTTTGGATCGGACAGGCTGTCTGGTCTTTTCAAATTATT
Organism: Coriaria nepalensis; assembly: GCA_027186245.1. Taxonomy (NCBI): domain Eukaryota; kingdom Viridiplantae; phylum Streptophyta; class Magnoliopsida; order Cucurbitales; family Coriariaceae; genus Coriaria; species Coriaria nepalensis. The sequence goes on along the minus strand of CP114500.1, from coordinate 3,184,340 downwards.
TTTTTAACTTAAACACGGTTTGGCTGGGATTTGCTTAGATTTTGAAAATTTTCTGCCATGCATCTCGTTTATAGAATATGGGATGTTTTTATCTATAAAAAAAAAAAATCCATTTATAAACCACGATTCAAATAAAAACCTTTTCGAATATTCATAGCACCCAGTGTCCCAAAAAGATATTTAAAGATGCTAAATATTAAAATAAATACTAGATGTATTAATTTTACATTATTTTACTTCATATACAAAGAAAAATAAATAAGTCTAAAATATTTAAGAAATTAATATAATAAATATTTAAAAATATATATATCTCTCAATATTATTTTGAGATTATTAAAAATATATATAAAGATATTGTAACTATATTTTTAACTGATCCATTAGTCAATATTTTTACTATATTATGAAATTTCCATTTCTAGTTTTTTAATCTCAATTGCACCAACTCTTACTAGACATTAATAAAATTTCCTAATTCTTGTTTTGTCAAAAGCTATCCATGACAAATAGGTTGTCGTTTTGATAATTCATTTCGCAGGACACTTCATGAAAAGGAAGCTGAAGAAGACGAGCATCGAATCTCACGAGTCAAATTCTTCGTGATAGCACTATGTTGCAGCTTTTGCTGGTACATCTTTCCAGGCTACGTCTTTCAGACATTACAAAGCATTTCATGGGTCTGTTGGGCTTTCCCCAATTCCGTCACCGCTCATCAAATTGGGTCCGGCATGAAAGGCCTTGGGCTGGGCGCATTCACTCTAGATTGGGCTACGGTCGCTTCCTTCCTTTTCAGCCCACTAATCTGCCCCTTCTTCGCCATCGTAAATGTCTTCATAGGCTACGTACTCATAATGTACGTAGTGATTCCGGTTTCTTATTGGGGTTTCAACGTCTACGATGCCAAGACATTTCCCATTTTCTCCTCGCACCTGTTCACTGCGGATGGTCAAAGATATGACATCCCCTCTATCCTTAATGAGAGCTTCGAGTTAAACGAAACGGTGTATAATCAGCAAGGCAGGATCCATTTAAGCACTTTTTTTGCTCTAAGTTATGGATTTGGTTTTGCCACTATTTCTTCTACCATTACCCATGTGGCATTGTTCTACGGGAGGTAAGATTTTCGATATATAGGTATTTGTCGAGAAATACTTGGGCGGACCATACCGATGCGGTTAAGTAACAGTTTCCATGTGACAGGGAGATTTACGACCGATACAGAGCATCTACGAAGGGGAAGGAAGATGTTCACACAAAGCTAATGAAAAAATACAAGGACATTCCATCCTGGTGGTTTTATGTGCTTCTTGCTCTTACAGTTTTGATCTCTCTTGCTCTATGCATATTCCGTAAGAAGGAGGTCCAGTTGCCGTGGTGGGGCCTTATTTTCGCCGCTGGACTTGCTTTCATCTTCACGCTACCGATTAGCATCATCACTGCCACCACAAACCAGGTAACTACATTAATGAAAAATGCAACTATTGATAATCGTTTCTAACGAAGCTTGATCGAACTAATTGTGATTCTTTTGGTTAGACCCCAGGGCTAAATATCATCACAGAATATATAATGGGAGTAATTAAGCCGGGATATCCTATTGCGAATGTCTGTTTCAAGACGTACGGTTATATGAGCATGACTCAAGCGATCGCCTTCCTTAGCGATTTCAAGCTCGGTCATTACATGAAGATCCCTCCCAGATCAATGTTCCTCGTACAAGTACGCACTTTCTTTCTTTTCTTCACATTCTCACTCTGCTCATTGTAGTTCTTGTTAGGAAATACTGTCTCATACAAATTTATCCCACCTTGTACTTCAGTTTGTAGGTACCATGATAGCAGGGACAATCAATATAACTGTAGCATGGTGGCTTCTAGGCTCTATCCCAAACATATGCGAAGATGATTCAAGCAACATCTGGTCATGCCCTGGCGATAGGGTCTTCTTCGATGCATCCGTTATCTGGGGTTTGGTTGGCCCAAAGCGAATTTTCGGGTCAGAGGGGAACTATCCAACACTGAATTGGTTTTTCCTAGGAGGTTTATTAGGCCCAGTAATAGTATGGCTCTTTCATAGAGCATTTCCTAAACAATCTTGGATCCCTCTTATTAACCTACCCGTACTCCTCGGAGCAACAGCTTATATGCCGCCTGCTACGGCTGTAAACTATACTTCTTGGATTTTGGTCGGAACGATCTTCAACTTTTTCATTTTCCGTTACAGAAAGAAGTGGTGGCAGAGGTATAACTATATCTTATCGGCCGCCTTAGATGCTGGAGTTGCTTTCATGGCGGTTTTTCTCTACTTGGCACTTGGAGTGGAGAATATTGACATGCATTGGTGGGGCGCCGACCCAGATATCGATACCGAACATTGTTTGCTTGCTTCTTGCCCCACTGCCAGGAATGTAAATGTGACGGGTTGCCCGATATTTTAATACTCGTGAAGTTGTTGTCTCTTTTCTTTTTCGTCGTTTCTATTATGATTGAACTTGCTGCTTATAAACAAAGTCAAGGTAGAAAAAAATAGTGGAAAGAATATAAGGTGCACTTCTACCTGTTATCTTTCGTCATGCATAAATGTAAACTCAGAAAAGTTGTCGCTTTCGTTTAGAAGAAAACGTACCCTAGCAATTAAACACTATCACTATTAATCATCGATACTTTTCGAAATTCATTATGCAGATATTAGTTCAACAATCTTCCCTATCACTAATAATCATGATCTAATAAATTCAAAATAATTTCCCACAGCATATTTCTAGAGGGAGAGAGAAATCCACTCCAACGACAGCAGCAAAACAAAGACTAACTTGTGGCATTAATCTCAAACTACTGAGAATAAAGCAAAAAACCGGACTATGAGTAGGGAAATTACAATATTTCATGAGTTCAGTATGGAAAACAAAGTATAATCCCAAAATTACAGATTAGGGCTGGCCTAAACTAACAAAATTGCAGAGAAGATTATTACACTTAAACTCGGGTGCTTACATCTTGACAACCATTTGCTCAGCTGAGCTTTTCTTAACCACTCCTTTCAAGCACAACTCATTCAGCAAAGCCAGCGCTTCCTTTGCCAACCCTTCATAAGCTATCCCTTCAACCAGAATAGTATAAGTAGACTCGGTAGGTTTACATCCTTTCGAAACCATAGAAGCCAAGAAATCAATAGCCCGGCTAGTCTCCCTAGCCTTACACAATCCCAACATAATAGAATTATACATTATAGCATTCGGCCTAACTCCCATCCCTTCCAGCTCATGAAAAAATGAGATCGCTTCACCAACTTTTCCTTCCCTACTTAGCCCCCCAACAAGTGAAGAATAAGTGATAATATCCGGTTTAAGCCCCTTTCCATGCATCTCATCAAGAAGTTTCAAAGCATGTTCTGTCTTCCCTACCTTTGAAAGCCCATCAATCACAGTATTATAAGTGATCAAAACTGGATAACAGCCCTTACTACTTAACTGATTAAGTAGCTCAACTGCTACACCAACTTTCCCATCTTTGCATAAAGCAGTCAATAAAGTATTATAAGTCACAATATCAGGGTAACATCCTCTAGACACCATTATATCTAAATACTGAATCGCCCGATCCATCTTCTTCTCCTTGCAAAATCCATGAAGCAGTGGATTATAACTTAATGAATTTGGAATACATCCATGCTTTGGCATCTTCTCCAAGATATCAATCGCTCTGCCTAACAACCCTTTTCTGCATAAGAAATTGATCAAGATATTGAAAGTGACTACACTAGGAGAACACCCTTTTCTAACCATTTCAGCTAATAGCTTCTCTGCATCCATCCACCTCCCGGTACTACACATGCTCCGTAAAATAATATTATGGGTAATCACATTAGGTTGACAACCATAAGAAGCCATATGGTTCAAGAAATTTATCGCTTCATCTAACCGCCCTTCTTTGCAAATCCCATTAATGAGAACATTATATGTTACTACATCTGGTTTACAACCTCTGTTCCTCATCTCATCTAACAGCTTCATGGCCTGACCTACCCCACTTTCCCTACAAGTCGCTTCTATCAAAATTGTATATGTAATAACATCAGGGTAACACTCCTTCTGCAGTTGATGATCAAGTACTTGCATTGCTTGCTTCAATTTTCCACTATCACATAAAGAACGCAAAATTGTATTGTAAGTAACAACATCTGGAGAAACACTCATTCGATCCAAAATCCTTAGAGCATTGTCTATCTCTCCAGACCGGCAATATCCACTTATCAAGACATTGTATGTTATGACATCAGGGATTGCTCCCGAACCTTCAAGAATTTCCATCACTCGAGTTGCGTTCTTGGTCTTGCCCGTTTTACAAAAGCCTCGGATTAAACTAGTGCAAGCAATGATATCTGGTATATCTCCATGATAGACCATGCTCTCTAAAAACTTGAACCCCTCTTCTAATTCCCCGTTCCTTATATATCTACGAAGATGATTATTGCTTTCAGATTCCTCTGAATTGTGAGAGAAATTTGAGGAGTTTGATCCGTTTAAGTTTCCGTGTATTTTTCTCTCAACGTTTTGCAGTTTCCCGTTTGAGGCAGAAACGACACTGTTGAGCTTCATTTCTGCTTTAGGTTTTCTGAACGTGAAATTATCAGCATGTATAACGAGAAATCGAGCTCTACAACTCACATGGAATCTAACCCAGCTTCGGCTGTTATAACAAACATCACTAGCCCTAGCTCTAGAACTAGCATTATTTTTTCTCTGACGTCGAATTAAGCAAAATCCTTCTGAACAACGATTCGAAGGAACCGTAACATTCATAATTTCTCTGAACCTAGTTATGTGAAACTGCAGTTTTTAACTCAAAAGTTCATTTTTCTGAACTGAATATGTGCGGAAGAGAACAAGGACAGTTAGGATATATTTGGATACAAGGAATTTACAAGAGGAAGGAGATTTTTGTTAGGGTTTGCTAAGAGAGAGAGATTAGAGAAGAAGCTTACTCGGATAGTGTAATGGAGGAGAAGACGGAGCTAAAGAAGTAGGTAGTGAGTGGTGAGTGGTGAGTGGTGAGTGGTGACGGCGGAGACGAGAGCTTATCCAGTTTCGGTCTTCTTCTGCTGTGTGTGCTGAAAGAATCGAGCGGGTGAAGGAGATAGCATGAAAGTTTGAGGATTGGGCCGGCGGGAACCGGGACGGGCTTATTGGGCCTTGAAACTCAATGGGCTTTACATTGTAAGCTTGGGAGCTTATGATTTGATCATTACATGCGCTACGTCGGCACGACAACTGTGTAAACTAATCGTTACCACCAAAAATTCAAAAACACTCACAACCATCAAAATATTACACTAACTAATATTAAAATATTTTATTATAAAAATGCTGAGGCAATTTAATAATCTGTCACGTCATAAAAAATATAAAAAATTATTTTTCTTTATATTTTTACCCTCCTAAATTTACTTTCTATTGATATTACCCTCTCAAAATTTTATTAATATTTCATCCCCAAACATTTATTTTATAATATTTTGATCAACATCCACCCCAAGCAACCTTTAGTCCCTTACCGCCTCTACCATTGTATCCTCCGCCTCCAGTGACCCAAATCTCTCTCTAGACAATATTCACACGGATTTAGGCAAACCCGGGTTCGTTCGTCTTGCAACCCCAATTCAAATTCGAATTTGGATTCAAACCCACCCAAATTCAAACATGAACTGGGTTCCTCGAATTCGAATGAGTCTAAATTCTATGAGTTCCTCATATTCGAACCTCAAATCTAAAATCTCATATTCAACTTTGAATATGCAACCTAAATTCATGTTCGAATCTGGGTTGTCCAGATTCAAATTTTAACTTCTCATAGAGGGACAAGCAAAATTTGAATCTATATATTTATATGTCTGTCATCTATGTATGATTTATCTTCTATCTATTTAGTATGTGATTGAGATCGCGTGTGTTTGTATGATTTAATATTTTTCTTGTTACCGGAAGAGACATGATATTAGACAATATATACTTACAAATATATTCTTTAATAATAAAATTTAATTAAACAATAAGATTAATATAGTAATAATATACTGTCAAAATAAATGTTTCTTTCCTTCCATTTTTCTTCAATTTTAGAGGAAACAAAAACTATACAGAATTTCAAACCGTTATCTTCCGTCAAACATATTCTTAGTTATCATCGGGCTAACAAAGTTTAAGACATGGGAATTAACCCATAATAATATTGGGCCGAATGGCCCATACGAAACCGATACCTAACTTTCAAACTATTACCTCGCCGTTTAAGTACCTTCCAATCACACACAAAAATGAGGTTAGCTGAAAGATGTCAGGTCAAGAAATTCATAACCATGGAACATATTAACGTGAAAATCTATCCGCTATAAAGGACTTTATTGCTAATAGTATGCTCTAAGATCAGACACCTGCACTCACAAACAAAAAGCAGTCGGGGTTGAGGTTGGCCAACCTCGATCCGATGCTCTAGTCAATTTCGAAGAATGTGAGAGAAAATTTATATTAGATAACTTGAGTATGAATTCATCTACCTTATTCTTTTATATCAGTTAGTTTTTATACCTAGCAAGGTTGTGAAACTCTACATTTACATGTGTCAAGCCCCCATTGCTCAACGGTTTGATTATTCTCTTCTCTATGATTGGTGTTAGAGCTACCTCAGTCTGATATGAGAGATATATGCTTCCCACTTAGGGGCTAGAGTAACTTTCGACTTATCCTATTTCTCTTCGATGTATTCTCCTTTAGACCAAAGCCAAGCGAGAAAATACATAGCTCAGCCTCAGACTAACATCTTCCCATCTCGTATAGGTATCACCATAACGGCTAACGCCGCCTTTGACCTTAGCCTTAGCCTCACTTACTACCTTCCCATATTATCCATGTTGGAAATCGGCGATTCAAAACCAAACAGCGGAAGCAAACAATTTATCCTGATTTTTTATATACATATAAATTAATCTTATATCTATACGAAGAAGTTATACATTTGCTTTACGCGAATCGATCGTCGAGACTCATACCATGATCTTCTAAGTCGACCCTTAACACAATACGATGTGTGTGGGCACATAGAGATGATAAGGTTTTCTTTTTATTTTTCTCTTAGAAAAATCTCTACCAAAAAAACTTCTGAAAAAGTCTCTTAATTAATTAGAATGAGATGTATTTATAGAACTCCATTAGATATTTTGATTAATTTTTTAAATTATTTGAATTAATAATTTAAAGATGATCAGCAAATGATATTTTTGATATGATTAAGTCTTTTCAAATCATATTTCAAATATAGTTTTATCTATTTTAAATCACATCATCAATTAAATAATATATTTGATGAGATCAAATCTTATTTAAAATAAAATCTTATTTATTTTAAACTATATCATTTTTGTGATGATAGATTTAATTTAGTCAAACCTATTCAAATATTATTTAAAATAGAATCTCATCTATTTTAAATCAAAAGCATATATTATTTGATTTTTAAACTAGTTTCTCAAACTAATCTTAATTTGACTTACATAATCTTAATATTAAATTAATATCTCATATCAATTTAATATTATATATAACATATTCAATTCAAAATCAAAATATTATTATTTAATATATTAATTCCGAATTTTATATTTAAATACAACTTTTATTTAATTAATTATCTAAATAATTAATTACCACTAATTATCTCATAATTACAAATTTTTCCTAGAAAACTATTTTCTTACAAATAAGTTTTTTTCAACCTTTGTCATTTTTACCCTATACAGTGTTTTATAGAGGCAGCCTGTAGACCATGAACCTATAATTTCAAACTCCAATAAATTAAATTATTAATCAAACTACTTAATCTAATAAATCTAATTTATTAATCCAAATATTATTTTACTAAAAATATGAGATTACACTATTACAATTATAGAATATATTTACTAAGCAATCTCTAGTAGTCTATTGATATAATCATTTCATGCATTCAATCCTCCAAAAATTGATTCATAATTAGAACCGATCAAAATTACCGTTTTACCTTTCTAATTATCTTTTTATCCGTAAGTACTATTAATTCACTAGTGAATGGTTAATTTATAACTTGATTTAAAATTTAAGCTTAAAACTATTCAGTTCCAGAATTAACCCTTAAGGAAACCAATATACAATCTTCTATGAAGAAGGTTGGATTCCATATCTGTAAATTATGTTCCCAGCCACTTATCCCAATAAATTTCCAAAACAAAAGTATTTAGCCTGATTTTCAAACAAACTATGATGATTAAATCAAAAGATCCAGTTGACATAAACATGAGTTCATAACTACTCAAGATTCATATTAACCTGCATATAATTATCGATTGATATAAATTTAATTTTTTTTATGGTAAATAGTATTTTAATAAAAAATTAATTCATATCGAGTCATATCCTATATAATCTAATTATATAAAATAAATTCACTAAGATATCTATCTATATTAGTGATTCAGATTTAGATCACACGCATTCATAATGCTAGTGGACCGTACTAGCTATCACTATATTAAAGATTACATACTTTAATATGTTACGGATAATTTAATTCATTATCTATAATCTTAATCTTCTCGTACTAATACAAGATTATAGTCACATTAATGAATTTGGAATTTTCTGATATTTATTTATATTATTCGATAATAATATATTCACAACAATTATATAGAAAAATGTCACTTTTATTAATTTCATTAAAATAATACTTATTACACGCTTTCAAGGCACCATGTCCAACAATCCAGTCATTCTAAGACCGGATGATGCTCCCTCAGCCTCGATCTCACTTACACTTGCTGACGTTGTTGATTCGAGACTGTCCAGAAATCTAACCCAACAGTTAACCCCTCTCCCTCCTCCCTCCCCCTCCCCCCCCCCGACACGTGACTTTATCGGATGTGAGTTACGTGGCACTTTGCAGCCATTTCGTGTTGAACCACCCTCATAGGTTCTACCTAACCCATATTCGTACCAATGGATACACAAATTCATAAGACGACGCTTTAAATACTCCTCGATTCATGCTCTCCTCATTATGCATGACCTAACCTCTAGGGTGATGACACATGTCCCCTTCTGCCATATGCAACCGTTGCATCTTCTCCCCTTCCTTATTCCCTTCTCTCTCTTCATTTTCTTTCTTATATTCCTTATCTGCCATTTATATGAAGATTACAACCTTGAGCTCTCTTCTTCCTAACTTCAACTTCGACTCCTCCTTCCCTTTCCTTTTCATTCAAGCTAACCACTCCGGCCGTCGTTTCTACTACTGAGTACCTCCACTGTCTAACCCACCATATTTGACAGAGCCAATAAGTTCTTCTTCATAACCTCTCTTTTTTAATTTTATGGTTTTCTTTTTGGTATTCTTCATATGCATGTAAAGGGAAGGCAAAACTAAAATCTTAATGCCCTAGCAACATTATGTATTATGTTGATGTTTTCTCTTCACTACACTGTTTTGTTGGGGGTTTTACCAAGTAAACATTGATGGATAATACCCTTGTCACAAAAAAAATCATATAGCATGAATTAATTGCCATGATCACTTTTAATTTTCTTGATGTTGTAATTGAATTGAGTTTGAACATGGGAATAGAATGATTTAAGATAGTGTCTTACCTCTGATTTATGTTTCATCATATAAACCCATGTATTCCTAGGATGATCTTATACTATGGTGTGAAAGTATTTAGTGACATTATAACTTGAAACTAAATTGGGATACTATATATCACAATGAATCAATTCAAAACATTTTATTAGACCGAGAATGATTATTAGGAACTGAAGATTTATGGTGTTTAGATAAGGGACAAATATCACAATAATATTCTTTATTGGAATTAAAAGAGACATTCAACAATTTAAGTTTATTTAAAGATTTAGACATTTTGAATTAAAAGAGACCAAGTCTAGCATGTCATATTTCAACAGTCATTTTGATTTAGACATTTTCATCAGATTATTAAGGAAACTAGCTAAAACTGTAGGAAAAGCATATTCTATCAAGAGATTATATAGATTATTTTTTACCTCACCCTTCCCTATCATCTTCAAGTCCAAAGGTCCAATGTAAAATAATGAGTGGTTGAAAAAGTGAGAAAACAATTAAGAAAACTTGGTAGTTTTCTAGCTGATATAAGATTAAGGGAAAAAGATGGAACATAAAGAGCGTTGGGAAGAGAAAGGTTTTTGGTGAGTTGGACAATTCCTATGTGTGAAACATGCGTCATTTGGCATTGGCAACTGCACAAAAAATGAACTGTGGAGTAAATGTGAGTAAAAACTGAAATATCACAAATAATATGGTCAGTAGCTTTATTATCTTGAATCCATGTTGTATATAGAGGTGATTTAGTATAAGTAGTAGGATTGCAAGATAAGGAAAAAGGAAATGGACCTAAATTTTCATCAACTGACTGAATCATGTTGACTTGAGGATTAGGAACTATGGATTTACCATTGATAAGAGAAAAAGTATTCAGTTTTGGAAAATGTGAATTGATCATTAATGCTACTTTCTGGTTTTGTTATGTAAGAGACAATAACCTGATTAATACTCTTGGAAGGATTATAGAATTTGAGTCCTTCAGGGTAACCAATTAGCTTGTAACATTTGGTTTTTGAATGGCCTATCATATTGTAATTCTCACAAACAGGTGATTCTGCATTGCCTACCTTGAAACAGATCTCAAGAGTCTGTCTAGTGATTTTGCAGTGAGAACATAAAGTTGTATGTTTCTTAACATACTTTTCAGCCTTGTTTAGGTACACAAAATTGTTGTGAGTGTAATTCTGAAATTGCCTAGCTACCATGGCTACTGGCTTAGGAACAAACACCTCTGAGGTAGCAAGCCTCCTTGTTCTTTCTTGATTTTATATTTGTTCATATACTAAGTTCACTTTATGAATGGGATTTTGTAATAGAATCTAATCTCTAGAAAATGAATAATCATCTTTCAGTCCCATTAAGAATTTTATGACATTGTCTCTATGAAATCTATCCCACCAAGACTTTCAAATGACCAAAAAATGCACTCTGAAATTGTTTCAAAATCACTGAGTTAATCTCAAAGTGCTTTAAGTTTCCCATAATATACGACACTGAATCATCTCATTCTTTGAGGTCTGCTAGTTGCTTCTTTAGGGCATAAACTCTTTGTCCATCTTGTTGTTGTGCTAAAATTTCTCTCAATTCCATACATAACTTTTGTATGTTACTTATATAAGATATATCGGTTCTAAGTTTAAATTTACTGAGTTTTGAATCCATGATACAACTATATCATTTCAACATCCCCATGTTTCAATGTGAAGCTATATTTTGTTAAAATTGATAGTGTTTAAGGAAGAACTGTAATACGTTCATAGTAACTATATAATTATCTAAAATACCTTAAAGAAAATAGCTAGCTTTATTGTATAACTAGTAAGAGTGTTACTACTTTATTTGAAAACTCTTTAATAAAGATACAAAATAATTTGAATTTTCTTAAAAATTCTATTTAATTATAATCCGCATAACTAAAATTCAAAAATATTGTTACACTATATATAAATATATATATGAGAAAATATATATATACTCATTCTAAAATATAATTGACAAAACAAAATAAAAGTTTTAAAAGCTTCACAAAATGTATTCAAAAGTGAATCCTTTAAGTCCTTCACGTATTTGACATTTAGTCGCCCAAACACATGAAGATTAAGAACCACCAAATCACACACAAAGATTGCAAGAGAGAAGATGAAGAAAAGGGAAACTAAATTCTTTAAGCCCTTCGCTTATGAGAGAAGATTGCTCTTTTTTAGTTTCTTCATACCCTTTTATCATTATATATAAATTGAATTTGAACATGAGTTAGTTACTATTCATGCCAACCTTACAATAATAATGTATATATAAAGTTATAGAAGATGAGAGAGGGGAGGGTGAGTCGGTAACTTCCACCTACTCTAAGCCTCTACCTCTCTCTTTATTATTATAATTATAATAATTATTGTTATTATATTATTATTATTATTTAATATAAATACTCTAATCTTTTTAGAAAACTTACTTGGAATCATTGTTGCTTATGTAAGATTTAGACCTTAATATACATTTAATGTTATCCATATAATATTTAAGATACAAATTCTATCCAATTATGGGAAGCAACTAATTGGGATATTAGAAGAACACTATGGTTTAGGCAGTTTCCTATTAACAAAGACAAGCTTGTTTTTTACACGAAGGGCTCTTTTCATTTCTTAAGACAAACTTCATAGTTGTCCTTAGTCAAGAGCTCAAAGACCAATACATTTTGAGAATTATCCCCATGATCAAGCCTATAAAGGTTAGTGGTTTAGAAAAATTCATGAATATGTAAGATTCACTGTCATCAACATTCTGGAATCAACTTTTTTTTCATTTGTTCTGTGGTTTTTGCTTCTCCTTCAGCCATTAAGGCTCTGATATCATAACATAAGGTATAAACTTTTGTATGATGTTTAGTCGGAAAAGTGCTTAAAAGAAGAAATAAAGGAAGAAGAATGAGTGATAAAAAACTTGTTGTAAAATCTTATTTATTTTCTTCCAGGAATTGTAGAAAGAATGAGGTATATAAGGAGAGAGCTAACCTATAATTTATTTACACGTGTAGAGGAATCAAAGGAGAATAAAAAATCTTCTAACTAATTTTGCTGAGTAAGCTTTTAGCGTATTGTGCATTTTGACCTAAATCTGATAATGATGAGCATTTGTTATACTGTGCATTTTGATCTACTTTTGAGGATATGAAACGAAACATTTCATTTTTATCTTCTTTTCGCCTAGTAGAACATCTACGTTTTGTTGATCTTGATTTGATGACTTTTTGCGGGTGATTGTTAGAAGCTCATCTTCATTGGGTATGAAGAGGAGGACAAAGCTCCTATGGTCAATAATGGAGGCATTCTAGGGTTGAAGCTCAATATCGGATTTAGTTGGTTCTTTTCAAAAAAAGAATACTACTCGATCGTTTCTTGGATAATTTGTTAATTTTTTTTGGCCGAGGAATGTTGTCCATAATTTCATTACGCCTTGCCTACTTGTTTTGAAATGGTAAAAGAGATCGACAAGTGAGGGGATGAAAAACTTCTCACACAAAGAGAACAAGTTAAGAAAATCTAAAGTAACAAAAATTGAAATTATCATAAAAAACTTGAAGCTTAATAGACCTAGTAAGAGATGAGAAATAACGAAAAAAAAGAATTAGATAACTTAATAAAAAGTTAAATTAGTTAAAATATTTGTCTTTTTTAAAATGAGTTTTAAAAACAAATACTATAAAGATGAGTTGCATCTTTAATTTTCTTTGATACATGTTATAAATTTTAGAAAATTTTAGAAAATTTTGACATGACTTTGAACTATTTAGATCAAACAAGAGAATTCATTTCAATTAGGATGATAAAGAACTCTGACTTCTAACAAATTTGAAGACTTCTAATTAAGAAGAGTCTTGGCTTTAGCTTGCATGCCTTTAGTCTTGTCCCATAAAATTGAATTAAGTAGTAATCATCTAGCTTTCACAATCCCAAAGAATAATATCATCCTTGTTATTTCTAGATTCTCTTTACTAGTACTATTTACATTTAATTTGAGCCTATTACATTATCGAGTTAGACCAATTTGCCAATTGAATGAGCCAATGAGGTATCATATATAGCTTTTAATTATCAAGATTGTAATTAGGCAGTTTTCTCTATCATTCTTCGTTTCACTTTTCTCATGTGAAAACCAAGACACTGTCATGTCTATGATACACATAAAACTAATCTCTTACATTAAAGTAATTAGATGGAACGAGTTATGATCACCTCTATATCAAAAGTGATATGTTTTTTTGCTTGAGTCTAACACAAATAAGGGTGACTAACATCTATAAAGGAAATCTACTAATTACCCTCATTCATTTCCTCCCATGCAGCGTCTCCAGCTCATCATATCTTCAATTGTTGTAATATTTGAATTCTGCAAATTTCCACTTATTTCATTCCTTGTATATCAATAGTCATATGCGTAATTCTTGGCCATTAAGCATTGTTAATAAAATTAGTGTGCAAAAATATTTTATCTAATCTCATTCTTTACAACATCGACCAGCCTACCATCAAAAAGAACAAGATCAGGTGATGGATTCTCGACCAAACCTACGTCGCAGCTGCACGACGACAGAGGCAGATAGGAAGAGGTGGTGTCCAAATTGTATGTTAGTATCTTTTTTTTTTCTTTTTTTTTTTTTTTTTTAAGACTTAAATTTCGATTTATTTAAATTTCTGACAAAAATAATATACACTAAAGTTAAGTGTACTGATTACAACTTACGTGTCATGTTACTTGTAGTGCTTCGACCTTTGAGCTTTAGGGAGACAAATGGGGACGGATATTTTGAATTTTGGTACCATATAATATTTTTTTTAATTAGAGATTTTCACATAATAGGAAAGAATCCATGTCGGCAGGACACGTCACCTTACTTTTCATATAACCTTTTTTTGTCACGTAGTGAACAAACACTACGTCCCAGTTCCTCCTCCTTACACGTACTTCTTCTAGAACATGGGAATTGGGAAATTTTCACTGGTTACTGGTAGGTCAAAAGCGTGGCACGTGTCGAATTCTTCTTGGCTGAGACAACCACGTCACAAAGCCTAATTCTGGTTGGATCGTAGGTGATCTTGCTTCTCCTGTAGCTTCACCACGTCTCCTACTTCTCGCTGGCTTATATGAGACAGGAATTGTCCAAAGTATTAAATTAATAAAATCATAGACACAAAAAAAAGCTTAGAAAAAGCAGCAATCTATGATAATTCGAAAAATCGAAACCCAAGATATTTTTTTGACCCCCTCTAAATTTATTGTTAAATCAAGAAGGCCCAAAAGAGCAGCAACAAGGGCAAGAACAAAGGCAAAGCAGAAGCCACCTGGCATCTTTATACATACCAGATGCTTCGACTCTTCCTACCCTAGCTAGCACGCTATATAAATTGATCCGTTTCTCTTCACTCATCTTCAAATTCTTCAGCAGATCTCTGCATTTGTTTTTTCTTCATTCTTCTCAGATCGCGATTATCTCCTTACGAGCTTTAACGGCCTTCATTTTGACCCTTTTGCCGCTCGTCTCGTTCTTCTTCGTTCAGTCAGGTACTGCTCATTTATTTGTCCAACCTCAAGTTTACAGTCATCTCTAGCTTCGGAGATTTTCATCGATTATGGCAGTTTGTTTCTTCTCAGATCGAATTTGTCTCTTCGTCTTCGTGTTAGTCGACGTTTATTTATGGCTTTTATACTCGTATTTTGCCCTAATTGCAGCTTTGATTTGATAGTCGCTGATAGGCGATAGCTAGATTCTACCTGGCTTGAAGCTTCTTTGCTAGCTCCGGATTAGTTTTTTTCTCAGTTGCTGCTGAGAAGCTGCAAGGAAAAGTACTCAGCTAAAGATCAGTTGTTTCAACATGTATGTATGAGGAAATTATATAAAATAGCGTGAATAGAACAACAGATTTTTATATTGTAATCTATCAACAATCTCTTTTTGGCAAGAGCTTATTGTTGTTGTTACTTGAAGTCGGAAGAAAAATGATGCATAAATTACTAAGAAGTTAAACATCAACTTTGTGACGAGGAACGCACAAATGTCGAATCATCCATTTGGGTTCTTCGGTTTAACATCTTCGTAACTCGTGCATATTCTTCTTCTGTTTCTTTAGTATCAAGTGTTGTTCTATGTATGCTACTTTGTGTAATTTTCTTATCCATATTTTCAGTAGTACTGCAATCAGGTATGCATTACAATCCTTAACATGATAGTTGATTTATCTATTCTCGGATTTTGTTTCTCATTAATCTGCGGTTCCATGTTGACATAATTCACTTTTAACTATCTGTTTGATGTATAGATATGTAAATGAAATTTGACTTCAATGCTCTACCCTTTTTTACTTCCAAGCTGTACAATATATAATAATTTTGGTTTTCATATATAAGTTTTGGTCATAGTTATCAAGAGTTCACGAAAGATAATAGTAGATGGGACAATTTTTGTTATAAGTGAATACCATACAATGTAGCACCTCCTAGTTAGCCTGAGAGCTCTCAGACTAATCCATGGCACCTTCTCCTGAGCCTGTAATGAAAGATGTATGCATAAAATATTGCATAGGAAGTGTTCTTGTTTATTTTTTATGTGTTAGATTTCCAATTCTTTTAGAGATTACTAGGTAGAGTTTTCACATGTGTAAAGACCTTATAGACCCACTCAGTACTACTAATTTTAGTATTTTTCCAATGCAAAAAAGGATCCTATTATGGAACCTTTAGTCTTTGGTATTGCTGTATAAATTTTGATACCGTTTAGGATCATTTTAAAACTCTTAGCTACCATTTCTCCCCCTTTAAATGTCATAACTGTCTTTAGGACATTGAAATCATTGTATTATGGTAAATAGAGATACACAAAGTTCTATTAAGCTATAGGAGTGAGTGCAAAGCAAGGGTTATAGGTAATTGATTGTTAAATATTAGAAAAGTCGACTATGAAAAGTTGTGTATAAGATGCTAAATAATCTATAGTGAGGGGCGTTCCAGGCTGTGCAAAACTTATTCTTATGGTTCCTTTTTAGTTTCTAAAAATTTTAATGCGGAAGTCTGTTGTTTTCTTTTATGTAATACACAATGTTAACTGTTAAGTAGACCAAATAGCAAACTAGATCTTGGAAGGAAACAGGGAAAAACAATAAGAAAATAGGACTGACAATAAGAAACAAACACAAGGAAATGCAGGCTATAATAGTAAATGAGGGAAATGGAGAAAAAGGATATTGAAGTGGTTACATTAACTAAGCGAGGAGGCTATTGGACCATTGAAAAACTAAAGAGCCTGGTACGTCACATCTTTATATAGACCTTCTTTTCAATCCTAGTCCTAGAAAGATGAACCCCTACCTCTTCAAAGCAAAAAAAGAATTACATGAATCCTTCCTTTATAGCACAAATCTTCTTCTTGATCCATTATCCAATCCAAACTTAAGTTGTTAGTCCCTTGAGGAGCACTATAATGGATGCCAAAAGTGATTTCAGATTATGCTCTTTCGGTAGAGGCATTGACCATCAAATAAGAA
Source organism: Coriaria nepalensis (assembly GCA_027186245.1). Taxonomy (NCBI): domain Eukaryota; kingdom Viridiplantae; phylum Streptophyta; class Magnoliopsida; order Cucurbitales; family Coriariaceae; genus Coriaria; species Coriaria nepalensis. The sequence continues at coordinate 3,167,134 of CP114500.1, read as the reverse complement.
CTTTGGCCTGGACTGTGATCTAGAGTACATCGAGGAGAGATCAAGGAAGAGTTCAAAATCATTTAATTCTCAATTATCTAGTTTTCTTTTTATTTATTGAGCTAAACAATCAATTAAATCAGAATTGGTTAAAGCGTCAGGATTTAACGAAAATCTTGTTTGGATACGATTGACTTGTGCATGCCACATTGAGAACGACTTAGGTTAGAATGTGAGAGGTGGGATGTGCTACATTCACCCATACTCTCCAAACTAGCCCTTTATGGGTGTTCGCTAATGACTAACCAGCCAAAGTCTTATAGCACACAATTTTTCCTCTCCTTTAGATGTGAGATATTACCGTTTTTTGAAGCATATCTAGCACTGTGGTTTCAATGATGCTAGCTCTTTTAATTTATCTTTGCTAATGTTTGTATAAATCCAGAATATGGGCCTTTTATGAAGGATGTGCCTGAAGAGGCCTAGTAATTAATTTGTTGGGTTGGGCAGATAGTTATGCCTGATTTTGTGTCTGTTGAAGAAGAACACCCCTTTTTTCCTGTTGCAATTTTTATTTAAGATGAAGTACTGCATTTTGTCCGTCAGCTTTTCATTCTAACCAGATGGATATCCCTAAAACGATCTTTTGCTGCTCAATCTATTTATTATCAGCCTACACAGTATAACCTCTCTCTCTTTCTATATATATATATATATATTTTTATTTTATTTTTTCATTTGGTGATTGTAGCTGTAATCTGCTAGGATATACTCTATATAATGGGCCTGGATATAAGCAGCCTAAAATTATGCTATGTTGTTTCGAATAGACCAACAACATATGACTATGTTTGTGTGCTTATTTATATAATAGTCCTGTTAATTTGGACGCCTCGTGTGATGCAAATGTGCAATTGTCATCCTCTACTATTTGTGGGCTTATTTAAAATGTTGTCATTGCAGTTAAACTGGTCTTTATTTGGTAACCTTGAGAGTCTATCAAGTGGTTGACATGTTTGTCCTTTTCTTTTTCCTTCCGTAAATAGAAGGGACCTGATTGTCTAAGAATGTAAGATGACCATCTTTAAAAGTTGTGGATGTGCTATCATAATACTGATAACTGTCATCAAAGAGCAGATTAAGGGCTTTTGGTACATTTTGTATTAAGCTAGGGAGGACAGTACGACCTTCTGACCACAAACAGTCTTCATTGTGGGTCCAGTACAACTTCCAGTCTTTCATGTCACATGGAATAGACACAAGTGGCTGGCCTTATAATGTCATAACGCACAACCTAATGTCGGTTTCAGCATTCATTGAAGTCAAAGTCTTAATTGATTATATGGCCACTCTCAATAATTGAAGACTAAACTTAACCTTTTGCGGTTAGCTGATAAAAAGCAAGCGCGGAATCTCCTTTGCTATAGCTGTAGTCTGCTGTAACCACCCAAAAGAGAGAACAAAACAAAACAAAAACAAAAAGAACTGGATTATGATTCTGTCAGAGCAAGTTTTTATCTAAGACTGAATTTTTACCACATATAGACTCTATACCCTAACTTTGTATCCTTTGCTGTTGCCTTGAGATCTTGATGCCTTGGTTGACAGAGCTGGAGATTTATAGGTACATCTGAGTCATCTACAGAGGCTAGGCCATCATTAAGCAGCAGTTGTTTGTTTGCTCCATTTACATCTCTTGTCTCATAGGCCTTGGATGCAAAATTTATCTGTCGAGGGTGATTATCAAACATTTCTCGCATTGACATAGGCCTTTTTTTTCTTCGGATATGAAGGAATAATTAATGCTTTGGGATTATGAAACTAAACTTTTATTCAAGGATTGATTATTTGAAGGTATCAGAAAATTTACCTTTGTATAAAGTTCCAAATTTTCTTGGTGAATTATTCTCCCCTGTTATAAAAGAACCAGACTTAGCTGCTCCTTAAAAAATAAATAAATTAATTAAAATTATAAATAATGAAGCCAATAGCTGCTAGTGCCAGTAACCTTCTCACTTAGATGTTTGATTTCGTCCATTAGGATTTGATCCTACAAAATAAGGTAAACAAGAGTGTTCAGTGTTTTGAACTTTTTGTTCAAGGATATCTGATTGCTAGGTACATAGGGAGTGTTACTTCTTACCTTTGTCTTACGGACACCCCGAAGACTCATTTCCAATTGGTTCTCCAGACTCTGCAAGTCTTTGATACTCAAACTAGAAAGCTCCTCCCCCATCATTTTCCTATACCGTCATATAGAAACAAGTTTTAATTTTGATGGATCATATTGAGTACCTTAACTCAGTTCGACGGATTTATGGCTAACAGGATATATATATATATATATATCACTCTCAAGATTGAGTTCTTGGACTAGCAAAAAGCTTTCTGGAGGTAGAGATATATGTGAAAGTATGAATGGTGTGATTGAATCACCTTTTAAAGAAGTTTAGGAAGTTACAGTGAAATGTCTATTTTGATTGACTTTCATGAATGGTTCCTGAATTTTCTTAGTGGTGACTGATTTTTTGATATATGATATGGTTGGTATATATCATTAATGTGTAACATGAAAGTATAATACCGGTGATTCTCTTGCAAGTTCTGTAGTTGCGCCTGCAACATGGCTGCTTCTCTCTGCCAGAACTAACAAGTCAAAGGAACCATCTAGGTAAGTATTTAACGTAATATTTCTAGGTGGGGACGTTTTGCTCTAAGATATTACTGAAAATATCTGCTTAGAAACAGTGCAGAGTAAATGACGGGAATATTTTTCTTTCCGGGGTTCGAGTCTTAAAAAAGAAAGAAAGTAAATGACAGGGGAATATTTCGATGATGGAGCTCTCTAGATGATGAGTTACTTTCCAGATATCATATACTCATATAAGCAACTCAAATCAATAATTACAGTACAGTAATATCCATGTGCATACTGTCGAGGAATTAGCATTTAATTTGCTTTTTTTCTTATACTTTACACAGACATACAGCTGTCTACTTACTATATAACTAGAATAGAAATAAATCTCTACATTACTGGGACTGATTTATTCCCTAATCTCTCTGGGTTGAAGTTGTATATATAGGAACATAGTCTATGATGTAAAATACAAAAATCAGTAGAGAATATATTCAAAAAGTGTCGCAGAGAGAAATGAATCTGTAAATGTTTTTTTCCAATGGAAGATGGTGAATTGTTATAATGTTCTGTCGTTGCCACTTTGCCCACCTTGTGCTTGGATATTTGATCTATCCTTACTGGTTTGAATTACCAAAGTTTGTGAAATATGTTTACCAATTAAAATCAGTATACATGTGGAGGACTTGTTACATATTCAATGTTCTATGTATCAAATGTTAATTTTACTGCCCTCTACGGATACTACTCTCTCCTCTGAGTCTTATGTTTTTTGAAGTAAATCCTCGATGCCTAGTATTTCGGTAACTTTTCTCTACTCCTACTAACTCCATCATTTCTCTGTACATCAAGCTTGAGTTTTTGGCATTCCATCTTCTTCGTTTTCTGTTAGTCTGTCACTACACCAAGCTTTTATATGATAGAGTAGACACTAGTAGATGGATGCATTTCACTTTACCAGTTTGTGTTTGAAAGTATTTTATTTGCATGCTTTAGTCCTCTCCTTCTAGGACAAAATGCCAGAAGAAATAGACTATATAATTCAAATAGATTATGCAGAAAACAGTTTTCTTTTCACTTAGTATATGTAGTCAGTTGTGAAACCATGAAAACGAAGGTTATGTTAGCTAACATGCCAGACAGCGAGCAAAGGAGAAGAAGTGGGGCTGATTCTATGCCCTATCATAGTTTGTGGTCATTTATGCATTTATTTATTGTACTGGTGCTCTTTCTGCTCCTGGATTTTGCACAAATGTTGGGGCTAATGCTCTTTCTCTAGCAAATCTGCATTTATGTGAACTACTATAGCCAAATTTCTTGTAAATAAAAAGATAAAATCCTTCTATCTATAGGGTAACTTCTAGCCATTTATGTGCTCTAGTAGTGACTTGTGCTGTCTATTCATCAGGTAGACAGTTGCAATATAAAACAGTATTTTATTGAAGTGTTTCCTGAAAAAGGAATTAAATCGAGACAAAACAAGTACAAGGTACCGATCCATACCTTAACTTCAGAAGTTGGGCTACTAAGTTGATGATCCTCTTCTTTTCTTTTCATGTACCGGTCAATTACTGCTTTCATGCTGGTATAGGCAAAGATAAACCCATCAGATACTCTGCTATTCTTCCCATACTTATCTATTATTAAGGTAACACAGAATTCACTAAATATTCTCAGGAAGTCACCAAGTTGAAGTCTTAACTTTTCTGCTTTTCTTCCCATACTTATCTACCTGACCTGCCTAATCTCATAAAGATAGGAACAGAGTTAGGCAGGAGCAGCAGCAATTCATATTTGTAAAGGATTTCAGATATGGTGGCTGATGCTTATAACGATGCAGAAGCATATACATAGCAGCAGCAGTGATTACCTTTTTATGCCTAAAAATCGGCAGAGTTTAATCATGGGTAAGTCCGAATATACTTTTATCACCTGTTTTTTTATTCTATATCACTATTTGATACAAGTGCAAAACTATCAATTTCCATCCCCTCCACAGTCGCCCTTCATCATCTGATTTTTTAACATGCATTGCATGATGGAGCAAACATATACATGCATGTAAATGTTCTCCTTCATTCACATTGATACAGAGGTTATAAGCTACATAGGTGAGCCTAGAGGTATGATGTTTTATTTTCTTAATTCTTTGTTTGTCAAGAAGTAGATTTGAAAACAGTATTCTCTTAAAAATTGAAAGGCAATTTTATCAGGTCAGAAATGGTTTAATAAGAGTTGAAAATTAAAGGAAGTACTTCAATTAGGTTTTGGAAACTGTTTTACAAAAATCACCACCACATTGTCTTTGCAGCCACCGGCACAATGGCGGCTATGCCACAACTTAACCACCACCCACCCTGCATCACCCCCATCATCAGTCATCACTATGACCACCACCCTGCACTAACTAAACCAAATCGCCAAATCACACGTTCTAACCAAGTTTGCACTTGAAGATGCTGAATTGTGTTTCTTCTACTTCTAAAGCACAAACAAGCTTTGACTTTCATAGGATTGTGCATATTACTCTTGTTAGCCTTACATAGTGGTAAATGTCTATATAAAGGGGGAGGGGAGTTACTACTTCAAATCATTCACACCGAAACAAATGAAGGTTTTTTTAAGTCTTGTTCTATGATACACAGTTATTTCAACTGAGTATGCAAGGGTTTCACTCTTGTTAGACTAATATTAGTTGTTGAGAAAGATTGTAGCATTAACCTAAGCTTGCATATAGAAAACAAAAGGTCTTCTTATGGTACTTAGTACTCACCAGGTGTACTATTTGAACTAATTACGACTAGTAGTAGTTGAGAGTTGAAGTTTAACTTGTTGAGCCTAACTTATTCACTATTTGCTCATGAGCACCTTGAGGACCTGTCCACTAGGGTGTATACCACATCCATATAGAAGAGATGAGTGTGACCTACCACAGCAGGTTCGCTATCTTTTCTCATGGGTTTGCCAGAAACGTAAGCAGGTTGGCTCCTACACTTCTAGTGATCAGATGATGTCCTATTAAGCCTAAGAATTTCTCACCACACGAGGTTTGCTATCTTTTCGCAAAGGTAAGCAGCTCGGCTCCTAGGCTTCTAGTAATCAGATGATGTCCTGTAAGGCCCCAGGATTTGTTTATTACATGGTTGTAGAAGGCAAAAGCAAGTTTGTTCGTCTGACAATATGCTGGCTCAGAATGCCAAGGCTATGGTACAGAATTAATAACATATAAAAAAGATTAAAGATAGATATTATAGAATTTTAGTGACATGATAAATGTATTTTTACCTCCCATTACTTCCCTTGCAAAAACGATGGTAGTAACTGAAAAGTAGACGTCTATATAATTGCATGCAAATGGCTTTCCAAAATAGATGAATTAAGAGTCATCTTAAAAGTTATGTTAGTTCCCTATGTATAGGCTAGGTATGATATTATGTAGAATTTTAAGTTTTTAACTCAAGAGTGGTCTATATTTCTTATATATCGAGTTTTTAAGATTTTCGTTTTCTTGACACACCTTCACATGATAACTCCATCCCTCGATTGGTGATGTTCAAACTTGCTTTCTTCTTCTTATTCCTTTTCCCTTCTTAATATGTACTTGGATTCATATATAGCCTTTAGATATCGTTATTATGCACAGTCCACCAAGGTGTCATACCTATCATTATTCTCACAATCCTTTCACAGCCATGGTTACCAAGGCATGAGGTCGCTACTACCATCAGTAATACCCACAATATCCCTAACTCAATGGATATAACCATTATTTCTATCACTAGCAACAGGTAACAATCTTAATCCGCCACCTCGTAAATATAATCACCGCCCGATACTATCCCTGCCGGCACATTACCGCCACTGGAACTACTGAGATGATCATCAGTGTTTTTGTCTTTTCGAACATTTATATGGAATCAATTTGAATAAAGGGACATAGTTTTAATTTCTTGATAGGATTATTGTATGGAGAAATTTTAAACTACATATAGATTACATACTCAGGAGACTAATATCAAGTCTCATCAGTATAAAAAGTTTTATATTGTTAGAAGTTGTTAATGTGACGTGATCTTAATCGCAAAACTATATTGTTAGAGGGATTGTCATGATGACCGGGTTAAATAATTTCAACAAGAATGTCGATCTATATTGAAAATGTCTAAATTGAAAATTTAATATGAAAATTACTTGGGATATTTTTTAAATGAGTGTAACTTCTTATATATGCACTAACCATTATAGAAAACACACAGTCTAGTTTATCCAAGTATGATAATATTAAGAATGAAAAATTAGAGAAATTGATTAATGTTAGATTACAAGATCTATTCATTAATTAGGACCTAAAAGTCTACAAATCCACTTGAACCTTTCTTGAACTTAAGAACTATCCCTTTTTCTTATTTCTTCTCGATGAGGACTTGTGATATACTCTAGCTAAAATCATACTCCCCTGGAAGAACTTTTTTAAATATACTTTTCTGAATGCTAAACTTAAATCATTAGAGGTTCAGGTTATATGGAATAAATAAATTTGTGTTTGTATATGGTGTATGTATGTCCACATAATATAACAAATATGATCTTAATCATAAATATTATTTTTATATCCTAAGTGATATGATATATGAAAAATATGAAAATGACATTTTTAAGATCATATTTGATATACCATATAGTAATACATCATATGCAGACAATAATCTCTCTATGAAGTATGTACTATAATGGTTGGAACATATCATATCATAACTTTTTGACATCAAATGATAATGTAAAATAATCTTAACCGTTAAGCATATATACTACATGCCTAGGGATTCTCCATCTCATCAATCATATTAACCATGAAGCACGTGACATGAAGCACGTGTATTGTTTAATCCATCATACATGAGCATACACTCTCACACCAAGCAAAAATTAACAATAAGTAGAGAAACTCATATAACTTATAATATCGATACTAAAGACTTCAACTTTGTCATCCTTGTTTTTGTTATATCCGCTTCTTTAATCATACTTAAGACCAACTGATAGAGAAAAGGATGGCAGGCAATGCGAATTCTGAGTTGTAGTTTGTGTAATGGTTTCCAAAGAGAGTTTTTGATTAACAAGCAGATTATTGTCGAGTTCCCGAGGGTGGTGGGCCTTCATGCATGGTGGGTGAGTTATATAATGAATCGTGGTTATGATGATAGCGAGGATCAGCAAGAAACAATGGCGCTTCTTTGTCGGTTTCGATGATCTTTTCTTGGGGTTGATACTTAATATAAAAGCACTTAGAAAAGCAATCTATGGCTTGTCTGCCCTAGGTAAAAATGGTTGGAAGTTGGAAACAAGAAAAAGCTTCACACATATAAATTATCAAATGTTTATCATCAATCTAGAATTAAATCCAATTTTTAGCCACGTGCACACTAAGCATATAGAATAAATTAGACTTTCACAAATTTCAAACCCCTTCCACGTATAAAATTAAACTTATATCATTTTAACCTTTATAAATTAAATTTAGATTCCTAATTTTCATATTCCGTCAAAAACTAACTTGAACATATCATTTCAATTTTATTAATTAAATTTAGACCCTCAACTTTCATATTCCATCAAAAAACTAACCGATCCAATTATGTGTCACACATGTTAGTGATGAACGTCGGATCGGATATTATCATATTTGATCCAACTAGAGCTATCAAAATAGGTCGGGCTTTTTGACTCGGCCCATAGCTCAGTATAAAAAACCCAGCTCGAAACCCGACCCAGCCCAAATACATGGGCCAAACTTAGACACATTTTCAAACCTACTAGGCTGGCCCGACACCTATGCCTTGATGGGCCCAACCCAACCGACCACCTACATTTTTAAAGCCTGTCGCACATGTAAGGATTTGAGAGGGCTGAAGAGTTGAAGGGCTTCTGACCTCCCAATAAATATCCATCTTTCACTTTAATTCTTCCACACATTTTCTCACACACTCACTCTCTTGGTTTCTTATCTAATCTTCTAATCTTCCACACTCTCTCTCTTTCACTCTAATCTTCATTCTTCCATAATCCCTCATTTTCTTATTAATAATCTCAATCTCTTATCCTTATTCCTTAATCTCAATCCTTAATCCGCTAATGTTAATTCAACAATTTTATTGTTTATTAATTATTATTACACTTAATATTAATGCTTTACTCTTAAATTTTTTATAAGAAATAGATCATCATCAATATGACTTCAACTCTATAAATGAGTATGAACAAAATCTTTATGTCGAAATTAGTTCAAATTTATCGTCGATACCATCAGTTCCAGTACAATCTAATATAGTACTAGGTCTACTATCACCATCATCTAATATTGATACTATCACAAATATAATGCTCATAAAGAGACATAATAAGCAAATATCCGATATTTGGGATACATTCAACATAGTTCCACACAAAAATAAGAAATGTGAGAACATTGATGCTGAAATGTGAGAACATTGATGCTGAAATGTGAGAACATTGATGCTGCAATGTGCAAATATTATAAAAGTATTTCGATCGCAGGTCCAAATGATGAAACTAATTACTTGAAACGTTACAAAGAAAAATGCATGGCTAAAGCTGGTGCAGGCATGAATCAAATGCAACTGAATTTTAACACTGATGCTACAATTGGTACGTGGACTTATGATCCAATGGATGCTAGAGAATCTCTAGTTAGACTTATTGTTGCTACTGATTTACCTATTAATTTTAGTGACATTATCTATTATGATGAGCACATTATAAGAGTATATAACCCACAATATAAACACATAAGTAGAAATACTATTAGATCTGACATATTTGCATACTTTAGAAAAAAAAAATGATGAATTAGAATTATAATATGGTAATTTAAATATGATATTTAGAATGCAAGTTCTAAAGAGGACTATTTATGTATTGATTTTCATTACTTAGATTTAGAATGGACTTTAAATAAAAAAAATTAATAGGATTTAGAGTTATAGATAAAGCAGATACTGGTGAAAATATATGTGATTTAATAATAGAATTTTGAGTGAGTTTGATATCAAAAACCGTATAATATCCATAACTTTGGATAATGCTACGACAAATATAAGGGTCGACACTTTATTTGAATCACAGCTTAGCCAATATAATGGTGCGGTTTTCCTACATCAACGTTACGTATATCACATCATAAACTTCATTGTAAAATCAGGTAAAAAATAATATGTAAATTGTTCTGTTGATAAAATTCAATCGGTATTATCTTGGATTAGTAGTTCGAATTTTAAGATAGCTAAATTTAAAAGATATTGTAAGGCATTTAATGTGAAGTCTCGAAAGTTTCGAACTAATATGTCGGTAAGGTGGAATTCTTGTGATCCCTCTATTTTGTTGAATAGTTTTGATTGAGATATACTTGAAAATTTTATATTCTTTCAGAAATAGATTATGATTCACCTATTGGACTTTCAGGTGTTTATTATCCTACATCTTCTCTTGTTTTGCATTCACTTGTTAAAATGATTAGTTTGTTTCAGATCTATGAGAATGATGAAGAGTTTAAACTAGTTGTTCAGAAAATTGTTTCAAAATTTTAAAAATATTAGAAGGAAATTCCTATTTTATATACTTTTGCTTTTATATTAGATTATAGGATTAAGTTACAGGGTTTAACAAATAGTTTACATTTATGAGTCAACATATAAATGTTGATTATTTTTTTCACTATTACTAACCTTACTAACAAGTTATATGAAGTGTTTGGTCTTTATGATAACAGTTACTTGCGGCAACAGACACAAGATCAAGGGATTCAACCCAAGAGAAGGAGTTGGAATTTTGCTAGTGGCTCCAATTCCAGTTCCAATTCCAGTTCTAGTTTCACTGGGATGGAATTTCAGAAATATCTCGAAACTGATTTCTCATTTATTTTATACTTATGCAAATTATTCAGAATCCTTATGCCTTTTGGATTTGTGGAAGAAAAAATGTACATGATTTCCTATACTAAACGACTTACACGAGATATTTTAATTATTCCCGTCTCAACTGTTTCTTCCAAATCAGCATTCAGCATATGTTGGAGAGTTGTTGAAGATAATAGGACTTCATTAAAGTCGGAATTAGTTGAAGCATTATTATGCATAAGAGATTGGGAGCATACATCTTATCAAGATCAGCATACAACTCATAATAAAGACTTGGTTCAATATTTTCATAATATGTCCTTAGATGAAGATTCTTTTGAGCAGGAAGCAGTTTTGCAATCTAACAATGACCAATCACCATTAATAGATAAATAATAGATTATAGATTATAGTTGATTAGCAAACTTTATTATTTATTTATTTTTCTTTATTTATGGTTTCATTGTAAGGTCTGTTTTTTCCTCCTTAAGGCCGAGAGGTTTTTTTCACAGAACCATAATGGATGAGTCACAATGGTTTAATCATCTATATATATTTAATAATATACAATAAAATCTTTATTTAGCCAAAAGTTTATTTATTTATTTATGTTTTGTTTATTATTATTAAGGGTCCGATATCCGCAGCCCCACAATATGAATTTAAAAAAAAAAGAATATATGAACTTTATATACTTTGATTTTACAATTTGATAATTTGTCGTGTTTTTTTGCTAGTTTACTCTACGGGTTAAATGCTCTGTCGACTAACAAGGGAGATCTCGGTTGATGAGGCCTTCAACTGGTAAAGTTAAGAGTAATGAGTCTTTTAACTTATGAGCATGCTAGCAGTTATGGGTCAATGGGTCGATGGGTTGAAAGGTCGGAGAACATCTCACATAAATTAAAGTCAAATGGCTGAAGGGCATCTCACATAAATTAAAGTCAAAGGGTTGAAGGGCATCTCACATAAATTAGAGTCGAATGGTCGAAGAATCAAAGGTCTCGAGGCCTTGAGATGTACAGACCGATGTCTCAAATGTTAGACTCTGATCGAAAGGTCAAAGGCCTCGAGTCTCGAAGATACACAAATCGGTGTCTCACATGTCGGTCTATGGTTAAAGGGTTGAAGGGTCGAATGCCTCAAATCCCTGAGATGCACAAACTGATGTCTTATATGTTGGTCTCTGGTTGAAGGGGCGAAGACCTCGAAGCCCTAACATGCACAGACTAACATCTCACATGTCGATCTATGGTCGAAGCGTCCAAGGCCTCGAGGCCCTGAGATGCACAGACCGATGTCTCACATATCAGTCTGTGGTCGAAGGGTCGAAGGGCATCTTAGACCAGCATTTCACATAATTTGAGTCCCTTCGAAGTGTCCAAGTGTCAAAGGGTCAAAGGACATCTCACATTTGGTTATGATATACATGTGTGACATTTAGGTTCAATGATGAAAGATACAACCTTAATGGTTTTAAGTCGAATGATTAATCATTGGGTTTATAAGTTATGATGGAAAGATTCGACATTTAGGTCGAATGATGAGGTTCAACTTTTAGGGTTCAAAGTCTAATGTTTAAACATTGGGTCATAATAGAATGGTTCGACCTTTAAGTCGAATGATGAAAGGGTCAACCTTTAGGGTTCGAAGTTTAATGTTTAAATATTAGGTTATGATAGAAAAGTTCAACCTTTAGGTCGAAGCATCAACCTTTATGATTTTAAGTCTAAATTTTAAACTTTTATGGACCATAGTTGTTCTAAATATAATGTTTAAATATTATATAATGTAAGTGTTCGACTTTTAGGTCCAATGATGAAAGGTTTAATCCGTATGACTATAAGTCTAATGTTTAAACATTAGTTTATAATAAGAAGGTTCAAGTTTTATGATTGAATAAAATTAGTTACTTTACAAAGGTTTAAACATTAGCTTTAGAAAGGTTCGAGCTTTAGCATTTAAACATTAGTTACTTTATTAGTTTACTTTAACAATAATTTATTATTAATATTTTATTTTAAAAAGGTCGGGCTTATTTTAGTCCCGTTTTAAGCCTGTTTGGGTCTGAGATAAACCCAAAGAACTTCCAGAATAAGGTCCAAGCATATATTTTGAAAACGGGCCCAGTCCGACCAAGCCTTTTTTTTCGGGATTTTCAGGCTCGTCCCAGCCTAGCCCTGAATAGTGAAAAGCCTACGGGGCCGGGCCGGGCGGTCCGTTTTAACACCTCTAGATCCAACGTTAACAGACATCCGCATTTTTAGATCAAATATCGGATCGAAAAAAGAGAGGAAAAACTAAGAATTATATGATCTAATCCAACATATCACAGATTGGATCTTTTAGATACCCGATCATTTTTTTAAAATAATTAAAAGTAATAACTTATTTTATGTAAGATTTTAAATATGAAGATTATGAAATTTTATTTAAATTTTGGGAAGCAATTTTGATACATAAATTGAAGTTCGAGCTTCAAGCAATATGTATTATTATGTTATTGCAATGTAACCAATAATAATGATTTATTATAGTATAATATATATTAATCTCACCTTGGACCGAAAATTTTCTTTAGGGAACACAAAATAGAAACATATTATGTGTTAAGTTATCGACCTAAAACTTCGAACTGTTAGCAAATGGGCCCAACTATGTTATCTATCACTCACATTCTTTAACACTCCTACTCACGTGCAAACCCATAATGATGTAAGCCTTACACGTGCAAACAGATTGCAAACAATAAAGATAGGAGCATATAATATGCAAACAATAAAGATAGGAGCATACAATATGCAAACAACAAAAATAGGAGCAACTATGGTTTGAATCCGATACCTCAACTTTAATACCATGTTAAGTTATCGATTGTCTAAAAGTTCAAACTATTAGGAAACATAATAACTGTATTATCTATCACTCACACTCTCTAACATTATGGTTTATGTTTTACTTGTTTAGGATATTTATTTTATATTTTTCATTTCTTTAGTAATTATTGAGGTTATGGGTTGGTCAGGGCGCAATGCGAAATCGATGCTACGGAGTAGATGAGAGGGAGAGAGAAAAAGAAGAGGGAGGTGGTTTTCATCATTTTTTTTTCATTTTTTTTGTTTGCATTGTTTTGTTAAGTTTTTTTATCTTATTTATTTATTTTTTTCTACTTATCCCACATGTTAGATAATGAGTATTTAATCGGATGCTCCGTTATCAAATATGTAGGATCTGATGCAAATCTGAGCAGATTTGGTTGAATACAGATAATTTGTTCATCCCTAATGCATGTCATTGTTATCTACTCAATTTTTAAATATAATCAGTTATCTAATGTTCTCCCATCAATTTTGATGATCCGATGCACTTAATTAAATAACTATTTTTCTAACGACTAAACTATACTCACATCCCTCAAATATTTAAAAAAGAAAACTTGCTCCCTCTAAGTTCTATTTATTATAATTTTACTCCACAATCATCTCCTGCAACCCCATCTACTGCTGGCGCCATCGCCATCATCGTGGTCTTCCCTAAAGAATGAACTTCAAGGACGAAAACTAAATCAAAATCGATTTTGTTCCAGTTCTACAAGAAATAGATCAATCGATTTTGTTCAATTTGGTTCATTCTCCAACCCTGCACCGTTGCATCTGCAGTCATTGTCATTATCGACGTGGTGCTCATCTCTCTCTCTCTCTCTCTCTCGCATCACGTATGAACCAAATCCAAATCAATCTAGTTTAAAGGAGGAAAGGAGGAATGAAATCGATTTAGATCTACTCTGTCCTTGAACCATATCTGGTTCTCAAACATGATCGATTTTGAGTTGGTTCCTTGAACTAAAACCATCTTGATTTTGGTATGGTTCATTCTTGAACTTGAACTAGATCAAAGTCGATATAGTTCGTTCTACTAAACTTAAACAATGCTGATTTCATATAATCCGCTCTGAAATAACCAGATCTCAATTTCATCTAGTATTCATTCTTGAGGGAAGGTTGCGACAACGACGGCGGTGCTGTGATAATAGTGGTAAATAAGGTTGGGGAGATGACTATGGGGTAAAACCATAATATATGAAACTTTAAGAGAGTTAAGTCTAGTTTTCTAAAAGTTTGAGGAACATTAGTCTAGTTTATTCATTAAAAACAAGGTTACTTGATCAAGTGAGTCGGGTCAACAATCGGATCAAATTTTTAATGAAGCACATAACGGTCACATACGTGACACGTAATTGGATGTGAATTTTCCCGCAGAATATGAAAACCAGACTTATGTCTAGTTTATGAAAGTTAAATTATTATAATTCTAGTTTTATACATTTAGCATATAATTTTATTAAAATTAAAGTTTAGGGGGTCAAAGTCCAGTTGACTCCATAATTTATACATCTATGTAAGAACATGAAATCAAATAAAAATGGAGTTCGTGAAGTGCATTAAAATTGATCTAATAATGAATACCATATATGAGCAATATTATGAAAATCTAGCTTACTAACAGTACTACGAAAAATTCTACGATACTTTGTAGTTTATCTCTATATAACTGAAGTTATCATGATAACTCAGAACGAGCCACATGCATTTCCCCCAAAAACATTCATCTTCAGTTCGCTTACCAGCTAGATTCATCTCATATCATCTTTCATGCGAACTGGAAAAAGAGAAGCTAAAGAAAAGGAAGGCAGTAACAGACTACTATCCTAATCACGCCAAATTCCATATCATTGCAGCAAAAGAAAATAGATCACTAATCATCATGAGCATACTTAATTAAGAGGCAGTAATTAGTATTTAGTAGTGTGATCATCAACGATAATATATATATAGATTCATAGAATGGTTTCTCAAGTAATAAGCAAAGATCAAGAGAAGAAAGTAGAAAGAGGAGATCGTATGATAAGGACCTGGAGCTGGCGTAATCGTATAGCTTGTCCGTGCTGGAGAAGATCACAACTCCTACCTCCGCGTCGCACAGGATCCCTAGCTCCTTCGCCTTCTTCAACAGCCCGCTCCTCCTCTTCGAGAACGTCACCTGCCTGCTCGCCATATCGTCGATCCTTCTTATCGCGATCTTTCCCCTCCCCATTTTTGATTACTCTTCCGATTTTCCCGAGAAAATTAACATAAAATATTAACTAAACCAGTAAATTTGAAAATCCAAACGCAAAATGCATAAAATCCTCAACGGAATGAAAATTAGGAGCGAAAAAGAAAATTATCGCTAACTTCACAGAAAGCGGAAGAAGAAAAATGAAAGACGCGACTGAGAGAGAGCTAAATTCAGACTTTTAGTGCGATATCGAACAGTAGAGAAAGAGGAAAAAAGTCAAGAAAATAAAGAAATTAAGGAGAGGGAAAAAATCAGAGAGAGAGAGAGAGGAGAAGAAGAAAAGAAAATCGAAAAAATTTTCCCGAGAAAATATAAACTTACTTGAAACAGTTGAGGGGAAAGGCAACAGCAGGGAGGCAAAACGGAATGTACGTTTTTTTTGGGTGGAGATTTGGTCTGGGGACGGGCTATAAAAGGAAAGGAAGGGGAGCTGAGAGAAAACAGACGCACTAGGGGCTGGCTTTTCTATTCTATCAGCCATCAGTCAGGTGAAAGCAAATAATGGAGTGCGGGTGAAAGGGGGGCACGTGGTCCAGTCACACCTTCTGACTGATTTATTTAATTCCACGTCGTCCGGGTTCCGTGCGTAATTGTATAGATCACTGGAACTCTAAAGGTCGCTCGGTTGCACAAGGTGATTCTCCGTATTTAGTCTAAGTTTAAATTTTTTTATTTAATTCAAGTTTAAATTTTTTATATATATAATTTAAATTTATTTAATGATATTATAAATTCGAAATTTGTATGCATAAAAGAATTCTCCGAATTTCAAAAAAAAATTATACAAAGCACTGATGCGTGGCTTTCTAGGACATGAACACTTCATTCATTTTACAGTTCTTTGCTGCAGTTTTGGTATAGCTGACTTCTCTCCGGTAAAGCTATCGTAAGCATCATGCGCTGTTGTCTAGGCGGTAACGTCAGTCGGGTCAACTCATTAAAATTTGGCTCGTGCTCAAGCCCGTTGGTTATGGATTTGGGTTGGGCATCTATATTAGGCTCGCGAGCCACGCAGCACTTTTTTTTTTTTACTTTATTTTAAGAATGTATTTATACATATATTTATATGTATAATTAATTAGTCCTATTCCATCTTATTATATATTTATACATATAAACATTCTCATATACTAAAAAAAAAGAATTAATTCGGAAATAATTAATTAGAAATGTAATTAATCATTGACTTTACCTTAATCCCATGATATTCGAGAACAATTAATTCCATTATATATATATATATATATATTTTTTTTTTTTTTGAAATAATTAATTGATATATTGGAAATTGGAAATAAATTATTAATTTTGTTATTTATGTATACATAAAATATGTTTGAAATTAATTCCATAATTAATCACTAACCATACAAATTCTTTATATTCAGAAATAATTAATTCGAAAATAATTAATTGGAAATGTAATTAATCATTGACTTTACTAGTCTTAATCCCTTGATATTCGAAAATAATTAATTGACCTATTGGAAATTAACTATATATGAATTTAATTCCATAGTTAATTGACAAATTAGAGATTGGGTACATATCAATTCCATAATAGAAGCTCATTAAACTAACTAAAAACGAATATAAAAAATGATAAGAAAAACAGTAAAATGTAGCAAATTTTCATGCTTGGATATCATATTATCATGTCAAGTTAATATGAAGTTTTTTATTGCGAGTATGAGTAACTAGTAATGTTATGGAGGATGTTTTTGTATTATAAAACTTTTTTATTAAATTACAAAAATTATTTATTATATCAAAAGATATTTTTGTAAAAAAAAAAAAAAAAAAGGAAAAGCCCATTTTTGGGCCTACTCTTAAATGAGCTCGGGTCGGGTGGGGCAATCTGACCCGAATTGTAACCTTTACTGTTGTCACTTAGGGCACGTTTGGTGTGATTTTTCTAGTGAGAATATAATGATTTTTCATTTCATTTTCACCGTTTGGTTCAAAAATGATAAAATGGAAATAAAAAAACTATTCCTACTTGAATGAAAAAAAAAATTTCTTTCATTCCCACCAAAATAAATAGGTATTTTATAGTCATTCATTTATAGGGAATATATTACATATTTTTTTAATATGGTAAGAAGTCCTTGTGTAGTTTTTTCATACAATAACAAAAAATTATTTAATTTCATGATCACTCTAAGAGCTTCTTTTTGTGAAACATGGTTCACAGTAGAACTATCATTTTCAACTTCAACATCTTGAGCATTTCCCATGACACTCTCGACTATCTGTTTATTAGTCAATATCTCCAAAATTGTGTTATTTTCTTTAGTTCAAGAGATCATCGATATTTACTCCATTATGACAATTTAACAATTTGATTATATTTTGAGTTCTTGAATACCTCCACCAACTAACAGTATATACAAATTATTTGAACTATATTATCCCATAAGCCAACAATATCGAAAGCAAATTGTAATTACGTTTTCATGAATATCTATTGTTCAAGTTGAAATTATGAGATTCATTAATTCTAAAATATTTATCTTTTCCGAATTAATTTCCCTCCATTATAACCCTCCAAAAGATTATGATAAAATCGATAATGATAATATATCTTCAAAGCTCACCAAGCTAAATATCCACATTTAATTTGTTTCTAAATAGAGTTGATAAATTAAACTTACTTTATAAGTTAACATGTTATTAATTGATATAGAAATTAATTAATAATTTAATATTTCAATTAATTAATAAAATTATTTAATCTCAATATTATTAAATTATTAAGTTTTACTATATATATAATTAAAATCATTAATTATATTCCGTTTTATTTCTATTCCTTAATTTATTATATTCTCCATTAGAAAATCGAACAAATCACTCTCCGATTTCAAGCTTCTAATCTTATCTAGCTGTTTAACTTGTCCAAAATGTAGATTAGGATGATGCAAAACATGTAAAAATTTGTCTAATCATATATATTAATTCGATGTAATTTTTTTTCTTTTTCTTTTTAAATTAGTTAGAAGAAATAAATATATTAGCTGTTTTTTTAAATAATATATGATTAAATAAATACATGTGGAGAAAAAGCTACTTTTTCTGAAGCATAAACTGTATCGTTTAGATCACTTTTCAAACATCAGTTCAACCAAATACGGAGGTCGACCCACCAAACGCGGCTTCTTTTCAAAAGTTTCTCTATAATTTTCCATTTCCAATATTCGTTTGTAAAAATCTAGATCAGACTCCAAACTGAATTCTATATCCAAACGAAGCTTTAAAGCATTTTACTAAGGAATAACCAAAAAGGTAAACTTTTTATTACAAGATTACAACCTCCTTAGGATGGATTGAAATTCAACCAAGCGAAGGATGGTAATTGTAAAAGATATTCATATGTAAAAGACATTTAATACATCCCAAATTGCGGGTCTTCAACGCTCGGCAGATATGTGCCTAGTTTGACCTAATATGTACTCTGGGAAGATTCACCAGATTGAATGCTTCATCCCGAGGCCATTGCACGTCAATATAAGGCCTTTATACTGGTTGAGATATTCCTGCAGATTCAAAATATTATATCTCTGTTTTTTTCATTTCTTAGTAGTAGACATGGTAGAGGTTCTTACAAAAGCAGAGATACTTACAACTATGTTGTAATCGTATACATAGAGCATCCCTTTCTTGTCGTACTCCCTCCTTCGGATTGGATCACACAAGACTGATTGGAAAGATTAAAGTATGATGTTACATTTAGACAGTTACATTTCATGTCTTGTTTTCCAAGCTTTATTGATAAAATGACCAAACAAACTACAATCAAGCTTCATAATCAATGCCCCTACTCAGTCTCAAAATGACCCGTGTTAGTAGAATTCAATGATCGGACCAAGATGCTGAGGTCAGACCTATTATCATCTAAGAAACGAGATATAGAGGAGAATAATGAAAAGTATAAGAATTTGACAAAATGAACCATAGGAATGGGGCAGATCCAAGAAGTTGGCGTAGAGCAGGCAAAAACCTTAAGTGCAAGGATCATGGAAGGGAGTCTTTTGATATATTTAACAACATGAGCGCTAGATATATGTGTACACTAGATAACATAAAGGGCGGAGAAGTTGGCTCTTACATCCTGAATATCAAAAACAACGCAAGAAGCCAAAAGAGACCTCAATTGACAATGATATAAAAGTAACAAACTCTATCGAAATTCGAAACATATAGTCGAGTGAGAAGTAATATTATATCAATAATATGACATAGTTCTCATAGTCTCATCCAACTAGAAAGAATCTAAGATCCACTATTTCGTGCCATACTCTACTAGCATTATACCCGACTTATATAAAGAAGATTTAGAATTATAATAGAACAAACAATTAACCTCAATATGAATCTTAACCCGTTATGTATGAATTTTTAGTCAAGTAAAACATGGACCATTGCAAAATGAAGCAGTCACAAAATAGCCCTGATAAATGGGATTTAATAATCTTATACTACGAACACGAGACGTTCTTTGAAGTGATTTTAAAACGAATTTAAACCCAAACACCTTGACATCTTTTAGTTGCTGTCTGTCTTTCTTTACGTCAATAATAATGCAAGAGAAAAGGCACCCCTAGATCATTGCAAGATAAAATGGATTGAACACAATTTGCTATCCCCTACTAAAAGCTGGTAACATCCATATCTTATCTTGCATACCAACTAGAGCTAGTAAACTCCAATGAAACAACAGTAAGCCGTTAAACAGCTCAGTTCAAGCATTTAAGCACAAACGGAGCCTTTTGATATCACAGAGGTTTCCACATCATTATACCACAACGTCTACTGCTCTTTAATGGATCAAAATGCAGACAAATATGAAGATATTAACAAACCCTGATAAGCCTCGTTTATGTCCTGGAATCTAGAAGTGGTGCTGTCCTGGTCCTTCTGCTTATCCGGATGCCATCTCTGCACAAAAACCACGCCCCCCTTTACCCATAAAAATAGACCAAAAAACCACAAAGGCAATTGAACAAACCAGTGCCAGTCGAATGTAATTGGATCGAATAGCATCCTCCGTAGCACCATAATCCACCTCCAGTATCTTGTAGTAATCCTAAATCAAACAGGATAATAAATCCCTAAAAAGAATTTCGACGCAAATATAAACCCTAATTTTAAGTAATCACAAATAAAAAACAGATTTAAAAGAAATTTATGGCCGACGAACCTTGGGTCTAGCTAGGGCAGAGAAGAAATCAAAATTGAGGTGGGATTCCGGTACAGGATGATGTCGCTCGTGTGGTTCGGGTACATTGTCGTCCCACTCGTCCCACATCGTGCTAATTTTGGGGGCCAAGAAAAAGAGTACCGACTGCATTAAAGAGATAGAGAGAGAGAGAGACGGTGGTTGTCTTGGATAATTATATGTCCTGTCTGAATATGAAAGTCTCACTGTCCCGGCTCTACGCTGATCGGCGTGCCGCGTAGTCGGATCGGTGAATTTTGATTATTACTGGTCTGCGCTCTAGAAAAACAAAGTACGTAGGAGAGGCGGGAATATTTTTTCTTTTCACTCTTTTTTGGGGATTTTTGGCCGGTAACGAGGTAAAGAGGTCTAGATAAAGCGGTAAGTCGATAACCCAAACCGCTAGGTTTGAGCAATATATCTAGACCTAAATTTATCTGCTCCGTTCTGATAGATAAAGTGGGATACAAATTAGATAACTACTTCAACAAAATTGATAAGATCAAGTATTCAATTTGATCAATTTTTATGGGTATCCGACATGTCGGTTATTATTATATATTCTTTAAAAAAATTGAATCTGTGCTCGCAAAAATAGACCCGCACCCTCGCCCACGCCAAGGAAGACCAATGCCCGCCTCCACCGATTGTGATGTTATAAAATATAAATCTATCATCTATGATAGTATGTATTTGCACTATATAGGTAATTTGTGAATTGTAGTTACTAGTTATACATAAATTAAATGATTTACTCTACGGGTTGAAATGTATCTCATATAAAATAGAATCGAATTGTTGAAAGCCTTGAGGCCCTAAGATGAACATACTGACGACTCATATGTCGATCTGTGGTCGAAGAGCATCTCATATAAATTATAGTTCAAGAGTCGAAAGGGTAAATGACTTGAGGTCCTAAGATGCACAAAACGATATCTCACATGTTAGTTTGTGGTCGAAAAAACGAAAGACATGTCATATAAATTAGAGTCCAAAGGTCGAAGGTCTTGAGGTTCGGAAAAGCACAAACTGACATCTCGTATATCGGTATGTTGTCTAAGGGTCGAAGGACATCTTATATAAACTATAGTCAAATGGTTGAATAGTCAAATGTCTCGAGGTTCTGAGATATACAAACCAATGTCTCGCATGTCTATTTAGTCACAGTATCAAAAGATAAAATCTCACATAATTTGATCCTTCAAACTTCGAAGAACATCTCATATCTCACATGTATAATTAGTTAATATTTAGTATTTATAAAATAATAATAACAAATTAAATATCCAATCATCTGCCTCGTCTTATACCAATCAAAATGATTTGGAAGTACTATTTTTTATTTTGATCGAATCAAATATCCGATCCGGTCAAAATCAATAAATACCCGCCGAATCAAATTTGAGCCGCCACAGATTCCTATTTCGTATGACCGATATAATACAGTTTCTTTTTTAAATGCTATTTAACCTGGTAATCGTCTAAACTGTTCTGTATGGACGCGCCCAGGCACGACGCAAAGGGAGGGGCTCCATCCGACCTCTCATTACCCATCATAACGCCCGTACACCGGATCGGAATCTTAACCACTCGCTCGCTCTCTCTTTAAAACAAAATCGTCGTTTGTCGGGTTTTCAGAAAATAGTGAACAAAAAAACAAAGTTCGAGTCGAGCCGAGCAGCCATGGAGATGGAATAATCGAAAGCTTTTTTCTGCGACACACCTGAATTCTGTGGCCTTGTAATAATCGCCTCCTTCACTTTTCCATGGCTTCTATCTCCGGCATTTGCTCATCTTCTCCAGCTCTCAAGCACAAGACTCTCTTCCAGAGATCAGCTACGAATTCACTTCGCAGAGACTCGGTCTCATTCCCGATTCGTGCGAAGCTTACAGACCGAAATTTCGGGCTCGGTCCAGTTCAGTCAGTGGCGAAGGAGATACCGGCTGAATTGTCCGCGAACCATGGAGGATTATCGAAGACGAGGAAAGGATTGGAGAAAGATCTGCAGGCTCTATGGAGAAGATACATTGACTGGCTGTATCAGCACAAGGAGCTTGGATTGTATCTGGATGTGAGTCGGATCGGATTTACCGATGAGTTTGTGGAGGAGATGGAGCCTCGATTCCAGGCGGCGTTCAAGGCTATGGAGGACCTCGAGAAAGGCGCGATTGCTAATCCTGATGAAGGTCGGATGGTCGGCCATTACTGGCTGAGGAATTCTGAATTGGCGCCGACTCCGTTTTTGAAGACGCAGATTAATAATACTCTGGATGCTGTGTGTAAGTTTGCAGACAACGTCGTTAGTGGTAAGGTCAGTTGGTTTCAAATTTTCTTTGAGCGTGTTTTGATTATCAAGTAGTCAATGAAGTGGCTGGAATTTCTGCTCAGTTTTATTGAAATTCTCGAGGCTAGATGCATGGTTTCCAATGGTGCTGATTTCTAGTTTCTGAAACATTTGGACATTTTTCTTCGTTTTAAGTACTTATTTAATAGATGGATGGGGTTGTCGGTTTTATTGAGGTTCTTTCCGACGTGAAAATGCAGATCAAACCCCCATCTTCTCCTGAAGGTCGCTTTACTCAGATACTCTCCGTTGGGATTGGAGGCTCAGCACTTGGACCTCAGTTTGTTGCTGAGGCATTGGCTCCTGATAATCCTCCTCTCAAGGTAGTTAAGATGTTTTTCACTATTAACTAGCAACTGGTGATGTTCTTGCTTTCTTATTCTATTCACGGGTTTGTTGTTAGTGAATGTAAATTGTAGATTATATCAGAAATATCATATCAATCTACATTAATATGGCTCTTGAGTCTTGATATACCTTTCTGCC
Source organism: Coriaria nepalensis (assembly GCA_027186245.1). Taxonomy (NCBI): domain Eukaryota; kingdom Viridiplantae; phylum Streptophyta; class Magnoliopsida; order Cucurbitales; family Coriariaceae; genus Coriaria; species Coriaria nepalensis. The sequence continues at coordinate 3,143,437 of CP114500.1, read as the reverse complement.
TCTGTACCTTTAGTTCTTCCATAAAATAATATTTTCATGGAAAGTGACCTTTCTTTGTACTTTCAAAGGGAAGAAACACAAAAGGTTGATGTACATCTCTCATAAGGGAGAATATAATATCGACCCCTAAATTTCAACCTGCGTGAAACTGTTCATGCTAAGTTGGTGAATTGAAAAACTGTTCAGGGGAGCATTGATCCCTTGAGGTTCAGAATAATGAGATATCTCTGGGTGCCCGTTGGGATTGGATATTACATATAATCATCCTTGTCAATATGACTAGTTCAATTATTGTGGGATGAGCATTTTACATTTTGTTGTACTTATGGCAGATACGATTCATCGACAATACAGATCCAGCAGGAATTGATCATCAGATTGCACAACTTGGACCAGAGTTGGCATCTACCCTTGTTGTAGTTATTTCAAAGGTTTGTGTTGTTTATCTTCTGCTCTTTTAATTTGTTTTTACAAACAATGCCATGTTTTGTATCTAACATGCCATCCATTTGAATTTTTCTTAGAGCGGCGGTACTCCTGAAACTCGAAATGGTTTGCTAGAAGTACAAAAGGCCTTTCGTGAGGCTGGCCTGGATTTTTCAAAACAGGTTTTAATCCCAGTTTTTTCTTTCTGCTTATGTTATTTCTCTCCATGCATTATGCATTGGAGACCTTTTTGGGGGACTGAAATATTACCAGGTTTAAGATTGGTTGAATGTGGATTGTCTTGCACTACCTGATGTGTGAATAGCCTCAGCCAATTTAAGAGTATATTGGGATTATGAGTCCTTTTTATATTATTGTCAAACTGACCACTATAAATATCAGACCCATGAGGACATGTCACTGAGTTGGTTTCAATGTCATTTCAGTTGAGCCTTTTTCACCTAAAGATTGTTAATCACCTAAAGATTGTTAATCACCCAGTCTACCATATTTAATGATCTATTGTTCTTTGTTGAAGATAGCACCTCGTTTGCATCTCTTAACTACTAAGCATGATCCTTTCATTGTCTCAATCAGTCAATTAAATGTTTTCCGATGTCTTTTAGGATTGCTGGATTTCAGTGTCCTTCCATGTGGTGTTCACACTGTTCTGGATATGTCTGACTATACTGTGCATAATTCCAGTATACTTGTTATAAACTTTGTCCTTGTTTTATCTATATGTTTGAAGATATATCTTTATTGTCATGATGTTTCCCAAATGTTGTTTTTTCCCATGAAAAATGTGGTGGTATCCATCCTCTTCTCTCAATTTTGAAATTTGTATCTGTTTGTGGCACTTCTTATGCAGGGTGTTGCTATAACACAAGAAAAATCATTATTGGACAACACTGCCAGAATTGAACGGTGGTTAGCTAGATTCCCTATGTTTGACTGGGTGGGTGGTAGAACATCTGAAATGTCGGCTGTTGGTCTGCTTGCCGCTGCACTGCAGGTTAGTGACCCTCAAATTCAGAAGTTATAGTCATATTTCTAGTTTTATGGTTAACAGTGTGATTCTTGTTTCAGGGAATTGACATTCAAGAATTGCTTGCTGGTGCATCTTTGATGGATGAGGCAAATAGAACAACTGTGGTAAGCATAAATTCTTGATTGACTGTTCTGGGCTAGTGGTTGAGAAAGTACATTTGAGTTGCCATTGGTTGGCCCATGGTTGCTAAAACTATTTTCTAATTCTGTTTTCACTCTGTGTATGTTATGTTCTATCTTCCATTCAAAGTGTTCTTTTCATTCACATTTGGATTCACATCTTTTCTTCAGCTTAGGAATAATCCTGCAGCATTGCTAGCTCTATGCTGGTATTGGGCTTCTGATGGGGTGGGATCAAAGGTGTTTATTACTCTCTGTTCACATAATCACTCTTTGAGTTTGTGCTACAACTCCTCTTAAATTGTTTTTGTACATTGTCAATTTTCTCTTTTCCTTTCATTAGGATATGGTCGTTCTTCCATACAAGGACAGCCTACTACTGTTCAGTCGTTATCTACAGCAACTGGTCATGGAATCTATTGGAAAAGAGTTCGACCTTGATGGCAACCGGGTATGTGTATTAAATACTAATCCGAAACATTGATTATGTCTAATTCATAAATCAAAGCCAGTAAAAGATTTTGGTCATCTAGGACATCTATTTATTTTCATTAGCTTTATATGGAATAGAAGTAGAATTATCACCTGCTTCTGATGTGTAGTTTTTGTGTGGTTTTATTATTATATATGAGGTACTCAAGTGTTCTAGCATGAAGATGAGTTTCTTTACTAATTTCTCTTTTGTTGATTTCCCAGGTAAATCAAGGACTCACTGTATATGGAAACAAAGGGAGCACTGATCAGCATGCGTAAGTCTTTAATTTATTTCTAAACCTTTGTATCTCTGTTGATCTTAATCATTCTCAGGACTAAAACACCTATTCTTTGAACAGCTACATTCAACAACTCAGAGAAGGGGCCCACAATTTCTTCGTGACTTTCATTGAAGTTCTCCGTGATAGGCCCCCTGGTCATGATTGGGAGCTCGAGCCAGGTGTCACTTGTGGTGACTACCTTTTCGGTATGCTACAGGTCAGATTAACAATCATCTACATTGTTTAAACCTCACAAGCTCAAACAGAGTAAACCAATTATATATCTTCCCAAAAATCATATCAAGCAAAACTGATAAATGTTTATGTACAGGGAACGAGATCGGCTCTTTATGGTAATGACAGAGAATCAATAACAGTCACCGTTCAAGAAGTGACACCTCGTTCCGTTGGAGCTCTTATCGCACTTTATGAGCGAGCCGTTGGAATTTATGCTTCACTAGTAAATATAAATGCTTACCATCAACCTGGTACAATTTTTTCTCTCCCTCCTTCATTACCTCTTAACTGCTTTGAGTTCATCTAATGGGTAATTCCTGTTCATCTCAGGGGTTGAAGCTGGAAAGAAAGCAGCAGGAGAAGTGTTGGCTCTTCAGAAAAGGGTTTTGGCAGTGCTTAACGAGGCTAGGTAAAAATAATAAAGACCTATTTCATTCATTGGGCCTAATACGTGTACATGTATATGGTGTTCCAACTCGAAATCAATAGCTCATTAGTTCATTTCTCGAACTAGAGTTACTAATACGGGATCTTATTCTCAACAATCACTAATCAATAAATTTCATGTTTCTATAATTTTCAGCTGCAAAGAGCCAGTTCAACCATTGACGCTTGAAGAAGTAGCAGAAAGATGCCATGCCCCCGAGGATGTCAGTATAATATGATCATTATTTCCTTTTCGGAATCGTTCTTCTTCTGGAAAAAATGATATTTTATCTTCTTTTTTCTTTCTTTTACTGGTGTTCTTCATCCTGTTATCTTCGCAGATTGAGATGATTTACAAGATTGTAGCTCACATGGCGGCTAATGATAGAGCGCTTATTGCTGAAGGCACTTGCGGTTCGCCACGGAGCATCAAGGTTTTTCTCGGAGAATGTAATGTCTATGCTTAAGTTAAATCACAGTTGAAAATAATTCATCTTCTGTTGTATTTTATGATAGCTTGAAAGTTCACATAGTTGTTTTCTGTTCTTCCTATGTAACCTTTTTTCATCAGTGGAAAATTTTGATGGACTTATAATAAATGTCTCATTTTTTGGTTATTATCAAAGTAGTATATTCTCATCTCATTGGTGCTGACATATTGTCGGTGAATAAAGTCCCGATCGGGATCCCAATTTCGAACCCAGTATCGATACTATTTTTTGATATTAGATAAGATATCGGTCATGAATAGTATTTTTTATAAAAAAAACATATAAGCTTAGTTCCTCTTCTTCTTTTCTCTTCCCTTTCTTCTCTCTCCTTTTTTCCTTTTTTTCCCTTACTACTTTTTTTGGCCGGAGTCCTGAGTTTCGGTACCTGTCCGCTGTTACATATTGCCATGGTTTATCTTTTAAGGATGGTTACACAAGAAAGAGTTGCTCATATATTTACTCTATAAATATACATATTCAGTATATTTTTACTTGATTTTGTTAGCACCTAGAATCTATGAGCAAAGACTGAAATTATGGACCTAAATTAAATTTCTCTCATCCGAAATGTTCTTCCCAACAAGGTCTAGATTCGATCTCGAGAGGCTGAAATAGACATTTTAAGTAAATACGATGAGCTTTTAGATTATTAAGACCTAATCTGTCTTCAACGACCTTGCGTATACAATCTTAATGAACTCTAATAACATTCTTGATTCTACTGTCCCAACATAAATCATACATCGACAAGATGAAAGCTTCAATAGGAAAGAGAAATATATAAAAGCTTGCTTTCTGAGTAAAAAGGAACCAATCAAATCTTGTGGCATTAGAAGGAATTGAAATCTTTTTATGTTACCTACTTATTTTGGAGCTCCACCTTAACCAATTCTGAGACACGGACACAACATTAGAGAAGCTTCGATATTATATGACATGATGTCCAGAAAGCCTTAGAGGCAGCTTGAATAATTATCGGGTTTTGATATATCCTGTTGGAATCACATTTTCAATTCCGGAAAGGCATGATAATCCAAAACATAACGATGTATGAAGTTTAAACACACGAAAATATAATTGTATGAAACTGGAGATGATAATAACATACCCTATGGCAGTAGCTCCCCAGGAAGCTACATTATAAATGACTTTGCTTCCGTCCCATGCTTTACGAAGCTTCCCCTTTTTCTTTTTCACGGAGAACGTCTTGCAGAGGGCTATGAATTATATTTAAGATAATGAGACGTTTATGCATATTACAATATCGGAATAGTGGGTGAATTTAGAGAGGCAAATTTGTGATGGGAACTCACCGTCTTGCAATTGATTGGGTGTAAGTTCCTGCAAAGAACAATTATTTCCAGTTACAAAAACTGTATATAATTCAAGCTGTCATTTTTCGTTTTTCAAGTGTCGTACCTTGGTCTCTTGAAGGGACAGCAAGTATGCTGCCATGAAGCAAGCAACCCCTTCTATTATATCTTCTTGCCTGACAACAACATAATCTTCTTGATCAAGATCAACATTGCTACCTTCCCATAGATCATCATCACTAACCACATCCCAAGAACTGCCTTCTTCTGTCATACACAATTTTGTCCACACTTATACCTTTTTTTGAAACAATGAATCCAGATAACATATTAAGATGTAAAATCTCACTCAAAGAATGATTGGAATGCATACCAGCTTTATTTAATAGCGCGGATGCCTGGGCATTCTCAAGCTTTTCGAGGAAGTCGGTACATTCAACTCTAGATTTTAGAAGATTGCACAGCTGCAGCAAGGGTTTAAATCTCAAAGTGAAGGAGGAACATTCATTCAGAAATGCATCATTATAACGTAAATATGTATTCAAAGCTTAAGGACTTGTAAAATATCTTTCTACTAGAAATTAAGGTTGGATACCACCAACTTTTTTTCTATCACTATACAAATTATTTGACTTCTGACAATAAATTCATCCTGACATCCATAGAAAGTGTTGTATGTGTTGAATTTAGGGCATATGCTCTTGCAACCAAAGAACAAGAATAGGTCTGAATCTCAACAAACATAAAATGGCAATAAGTCGTTCACGTCTGTATGAAAGAGAAGTGAACAAAAATCCAGTAACTTGTGGATTTCAACAAACATAAATTGATATAAAAGAAAAGCCTCCCACCAAATTGACCCAGTTACAGTCGTATGGTCTGCAAAGAGAAAGCTGCTAACTATGAACAAAAAACCATATAACCGCATAACATACTGACCACATTTCCTCCATCCCTTTTCTTTTCTTTCTTAATTTTCCGCAGAGCCAAACAGAATCAAGAGTTAGTTAACTCACTACTTCAGGATGCCTCTGATTCTAAGAATCACTTAATTGAACTATTTTATTTAAACCGGAGAGGTTAAAGCTAAACAAACACCTTCAATTTTTCATTGTATTTTCTCTGTAAACAAACAGATCGCTAAATCAAAGCGAATCCTCCACACAATAGCTTCGATTCTCTGCTCAAATCCTGAGAAATTGAAAACACCGTAAAGATAATAGAACACACATATAATACCTCATCAGCTTCTCTGTCACCTGACTGAGACGCCGAGCTCTCACCGTGCCCATCATCTTCCGTCGCCTCACCGTCAACGTTCTCTTCGTCGTCATCATCAACACTGCCATTAATGCTAAGTAACTCGAGGGCCCTCTGGCACCTCTCTAGCACAGCCTGCAAGGTCTCCCTCTTCACTTGAACCTCATCATTCTCAGAATTTACCCTCCGAACTTCACGAATTGCATCGTCACGCTTCAAATTCGACATTGCAGCAACCTCCATGCCCTAGAATTCGCGCATACAAACAAACTCTCACCGACACGCTAAAAGAGTCACGTCCAACTCTCTCTCGATCTTCGACGCCTTGCAGTTCTCTTATGTTTCTCTCTAATCGAAATTTCTTGAGATCATCATCTCCTTTTTCTTTTCCTGCCTTCTCCGTGAAGAATTTTTTTCTGGTCGTTGACGTTTCTTTCTTGGTTTCTAGGTTTGAATGATTACACCTTTTTTACTCAAATCATTTTAATTATCGGCAGCGCTGGGCTTGCGTTCTCTTGCTTTTTGGTTTTTCCTGTCCTTCCGTTTGTTTTTTGCCTTTGTCTGCACGGGAGGGTGTTTTTTCTCTTCACTTTACGTGCTGATGATGCTTTGATGCTTTGATGCTTTGATGCTTAGTTATATTCGGCGACATGTCGAAAAATCTGTACTACGTGCTGATTTTAGTTATACGATGCCAATGCAGGGGACAAGCACATTATCTGCATCTAATTTACAAAACGACGTGTAGTAAATACGACCATTGTAGAGAGAAAATTCCAAGGGTTAGTGTAGAAAAAATTAGGAATAAGCAAATTTTCGATAAAATCGAACATAAACCGATCGAACCTAAAATTTAATTGAATCAGATTTTTACTGATTTGACCGAAAAAATTAACTGTAGCCTAACCTATATTAGATCGGTCGTTTTCGGTTGAAATTGGTTCGATTTTTTCAATTTTTTTGTCATTTTTTTCTTTTTTATTTTTATTTAATTGTATCATGATATATATAATTGATGAGTATATATATTATTTAATAATTTATTTTTGAGTTACTTTCAATTAATATCATATTTGATAAAATATATTATGACAACTAAAAAAATATTATTTTACCTTAATATCATAATCAAAATAAATTTCAAATATATCATAAATTCATAACTCATCAAGGCATCAAGTCAATATCATTTAAATGGGATATCCAGTAACACAAGTTACACAACAAGTCAATAATAGTACAAGTCTACACTTTCTAAATTCTAAATTTCCAACAACACAACGTTTTGAATCGAATAACACAACGTTTCTATATTTAGACGATGGAGCTCTCTGCACCCGATGATTGAGCTAATGGATCTGCAAAATTCAATTATTCGACCAAATAAATATGAATGAAAAGAATATATAACAAAATACAAAAAGTAAATAATAAATATAAAAAGTAATGTATCATCATATTCCTTGAAATCTTCTAAAGCATCTATTGCACCAACTAAAGAGAATTGTAAACATGTAATCCAACTTTGCACACACACAAGTGCCTTAACCATAATTATTATGATATTCCACTAACACCAATGATAATGAGATTGGCCACTCTGAAAAAAATTAGGTGATAAACTATGTCAATTGTTGAGATCTTACAACAATGAATAGTTTATGTCTTAAACTTTAAGCAACTTGAGTCACAATTAACATGATTTCTATCATGGTCTTCAAAGCGCATAACTTAAGACTCTAGATTTTATCATGAAATGTATTTATAAAATATAATATATTAATTCTAACAAAATAAATAAACATGATAGATAATAATTTACTTTTATCAATGACAACTAATAATAATATTCATTATCTTTCTAAAACTGATTATCTTGATGGGTATACATTTTCAATCTTTCATTGTACTAAAGACAATCATTTATAAATCTAATTCCAAGATGGCAATCAAACTTATAATTGGAAAGCATCTTAGTGAATGGATTTGCTATATTGCCATATGTATTGACCCTTTCTATATTGATGTCTTCTCTTCCAATTATTTCTTAGATGAGGTGATAATATCGCAACACATATTTGAGTTTTTTATGAGACTTCATTTCCTTTGTTTTTGCTATTGCACTGTTGTTATCACAATACACAACTATAAGATCAGCGATGCTTCGAACCGCATCAAGTTCAATTATGAACTTTTTTTATCCAAACTGCCTATTTAGCTACTTTTGAGCTCCAATGTATTCGAATTTAATAGTGGATTTTATGGTTGTTTCTTGTTTGGAAATCTTCCAACTAACCCCTTTACTATTAAGTATGAAGATGAAACCTTAAATCAACTTACTATCATTAATATTTGATTAGAAAATAGAGTTTATGAAACCCTCAATTTTCAAATTAGATCATCCACAAACTAAAACCATCTCTTTAGTCTTTTTCAAGTATTTAAAAATAATTTTTATAGTAGTCCAAAGCTTTTGTTTCGGATTATCTTAAAACCTACTTGTAACACTTAGAGCATAGATAACATCCGGTATCGTATATAGTATAACATACATGATAAATCCTATTATTGAAAAATAAGGTACTCTACTTATCGTCTTATCCCTCTTTGATTATGTCTTATAGATATTTTCTTAAAGAGATAGATCTAAGAACTCATTGATAAGAGTAATCTTTTAGAATCTTCTATGTTAAAACATATCTGAGGAGTAATCTTTTGGAATCTTCTATACTAAAACGTGTTTGTACTTTATCTATCTATATGTGTACTGGGTCAAGTCTAACGACTTTTAAATCTATTTACATAAATCTTTATCCTATAATATAATATAGATTGTTTCACCTAAAATCTTTAGTGAATAAATTATTTGATAGCCACTACTTACGAAGAGATTTCCGGATCTTAAATTCTTGAAGACTTTAACGAAGTTCAACGAATCTCAGTCACTGATCTCGAGAAACAAAGCTCTATCCCAAGTGAAACTCTAGACTTCTTCACACAGAACTTCCCGTCTAACGGAAAAATTCATTGACCGAAACACCAAAATTGGTGCTATCGTAGCCGTCGATCTCGTTGATCCGATCTGCTCACTGTTTCAACAACCATCCAACTGTCTATCTCAGGAATATCGGTTCAAGATCTATTCTAGCTATGAGGAAAGCCGGAAATGCTCTACCCGCTAATTCTCATACTAGACGGCTTTGCGAATCTCCATTCGCAGCAAAGAAAGCGGCACTAAACGATCGAGAAGACATGCTTCTAGAACCTCCAAGATCCGCATCTAGAAAGTGAACCGATATTTAAAGCGCACCCAGTACCTTCTTGATTTGACGGGCGATTCGCTCGAGAGCTACCCAAGTAGGGTTTTTATTGATGTTGGGTTGTTGGAGAAAGACGGAGGGAGTGGGACAGGGTGGTTTGATAAGAACTACCCAATGAGGAATAAGAATTTCGAGATGTATAAGATCGAGACGGTACTGACAGAAGAGGATCAGAGCTCGATAGTGGAGAAGGAGGTGCAGCAGAGAAAGATGTCGTACTGGTTGAGGACGAATGTGAGGGAGGAGTATGTGGTGATGAAGGAAGAGGCTGAGGTGGTGGAGGAGGTGACGAGGAGTAAGGCGATAAAGTTGGTTGACGAGCTTTTCTTGGAATGCAAGCCTCACGGGAGATAATAATAATAATAGTAATAAGAGTGGAAAGGCGTATTGGGAATGTTGGTGTTTTATTGACAGCTTAGAGATGAAGGTGTTGCTGTGCATCAATGGTGGGGATAAAATAAATTTAATGAATAATGACTTCGTTTTTCTGTACAGATTATTTTTTTTTTTTGGGGAGAGGGAGTTATATAAATTTATATTATTTATTATATATAGATATCTAAGATTCATGATATTATATTTTTCTTTTTCTTTTTTTATCCTCATTTCATGGATCTCATGAATGAATGAATAAATGGAAATGACATGTATATAAATAGTATATGCGATAAATAAAATTATGACTGGTTTGATAGAATCGTATATATATTTCATTTATTAAGGTACCAGAATAATGCATGGAATTTAACAGACCCTCTTGTTTGGATCGTCGATTCAGCTACAATTTCACCGGATAGTAAATAGAGAAAATACAGATCTAACTTAGTTCTAGTTGCAAAGCTCGCGAGCAATTCCCAAACGAGAATTAGCGACATCAAACAAAACACGAAGATTCTGTTGCTGATAATTAGCCCACACATTCAAGCCCGCGTTCACATTGTTAGGAGCCGCCGCCATGGCCAGACAAGCAAGCGAGCCAGAGCTGCTATGAATCAAACTGTTTTGCGTAGGTAACGCTAAATCCAACCCTTCTAGATGCAACATTATAGCCGGGACGGCAACATCACTACTCGCCGCGAAACACGTGTCGAACGCTCCTAACGCTGAATACGACTCGGATTTTACTTGTTTTCTGAACTCATCTCGGATCGCCGTGTAAATCGGTTGTACGAAACGGGTTATCACCGTGCCGGAGTCTATGACGGTACCGGCGCCGGTGGTTGGGTTGAAGGCGAGGAGTTCCGGCGCAATGGGAACGAGTACACGGCCCACGCTGATTCCGGTGAGGTTGACGTAGTAGAGTGATGGTCTGTGTGGGTTACGGAGCAGTGGAGTGGTCCGGATTTTCTTGGGCTGGCTCACTGGGCCGAGTTTGAGTGACCCAGAAAAGAAGTATGATTTGAAACTTGGGAGACAGTACGAGAAAACGCCGGAGTAGAGTGAACCGGATTGTGAGAGAAGTGACAATGGACCCCGGCCCAAGCCCAACAGTCCCTGGGGTGGGATTGACCCGCCGGAGATTGAGTTGATGCAACCGAAAGAGTAGTTTGGGATTATATCGTTAGCTAAACGGAGTGAATCTTGAACGAGACTTGCTGAGAACGATGAATCTCCACCGTACGATTGGTTGAAGGAGCAGTATTCAACGGATCCAGTGGCGGTGCATGAGAGCCCACGGGCCTGAGCGCATTCGGGTTTGGAGCACTCTAATGGTCCGTAAGACGACGACGTTGTGGGTGAAAATGTGGTGTTGGAGCAACCGGTGCATCCCGAACATGGGACCCAGGTGGCGTCATTACCTGTGTCTAAGACCATGAAAAAGAGTTGACTAGGTGTACCAAGTTTGACACGGACCACGTAGTTGCCTGTACCAAGAACTTGCTGGCCCGACGCGATTGGTGATGAGGTGGTCTTTTGGGCCACGAGGCTTGATAAGTATTGGACCCTTGACGGGTCTTCGGAGGCCATGTTGATGACGGTTTGGGTCCATGACGAGTCCTCCTTGGGTGGGCTGTAAGGAGAGCATTTGCTGTAGATCGGAATCACCGATAGCCCCGCAGAGGCGTCCGATGATGGGGAGGCGCAAGGATCATAAGACTTCACGGCGGAGATTAAGAGTGACAAGAAAAGAATCGTGAGTTTCGGATCCATGAATCGGGCTGAGTTTGACTCGTCCACCGGATCGAGTTGAGTGGACTATAATAGTATAGAGTATAGGCTGCTTAGTGTGCATGGAGAGCTTAGAAGCTAGAACGCGTTTATATATATACAGTCGGAAGAAGAAAAATCGTAATATGAAATTTTGGGGTATAAATTACCGAACAGACCTTATAATTATTATATGGTTCGTAATGATATAACACCACCTTGCATGTGAGCAACTGACGTAGTATTTTAATTATAGGACCCTTATTTTGCATTTTGATCGCGACAACTAAGCTGGGTCCACGACAAGAAATGATTGAAAAAGGTTAAATCTGGTAGGGAAAATTATTGTCGAGTTATGAGATTAAAACAACGTTTTTTTCTGCTTTTACTTTTGCATGAAATCCAGACAAGATTTTTTAGTTTAGTTATGCTCATACACTGAAAAACAAAGCTTAATCGGATAAACCTAGGCCGTCCGATCAAAATTTACCATGCAGCAAAAGTGGTCCCCCAGCTTTTTGTAGAAGGATGAGGAGAGATTATAAAAGGAACCCGTGAATCTTTTACAAGTTAGAATCCATCAGGCATCAAGCAGGGGATTTTTTGTCCGTACTTGGGCCCATGCTAACAGACGCGGTCGGGCACGGGCTTTATAGTCCCTTCTTTCACGGGCCGGGCCCACTAATTTATATCTTTTTTTAACTCTGTAAATCCGTATAAACTATAACGAACGTTATCTGAAACTTCTAGAGTAAGTACGTACGCAGTTGCGGTAGTAAGAGAAAAGAGCATGCAAAATTCAAAACCCAAGTGAAAATTACCAAATTCTCTCGGCAAACGAACAGAAAAGAAAGCTACCCCACTTAAAGAAACTCCATGATTAAGAAAATGTACGTTCCAGATTCACGAGACTCTTCTGTTAAGTTAAAATGTCGATTTCAGTAAATTTCTATTTTGTTCTTCCCTATGGCGATTTGGAGAACTTGAAGGGTCAAAATTCTATTTAATTTACTACCAACAGTTCCTCCTTTCACGGGGTTTAGGCCATCTTATAATTTTTCTATTAATTTTTTATTCTAAATTTTTCATTATTTTTATCTTCTTCCCATATTAATTTAGGATAAACTAGCATTTAGCCTCTCAAATAGTATCAAAATACAATTAAACCTCTCGAATAAAGAAAACTAGTTTAAGTGCCCAAACATTTTTAAAAATTTTAGGATAAAGTCTCTATATTAAAAATATTAACCATATTTGATGATGTAGCATGTACAATGTCATCCATATGATATAATTTATTATTTTTTTATATTTGAAACGTAATAATATTATTTATTATATTTGCTTATTTAATTTCCGTCCTAATTAAGTATTTTTCTTTAAATCCAAAATTTATTTTTTTCTTTGAATGAAAATTTTAGCGGGGGAAAAAGAATCTCGGCCTAATTTCTCAAAAAAAAAAAAACAGATCGAAATACTATAATTTTATTTTATTTTTTTGCAAGAAAAATTGATCGAAAATATTCAATTTTTTTTTTCGAAATATTCAAATAGAATCAAATTTTTGTTATAAACCTAACCGGGATGACCTGTTCTTCCTTAAGAAGAACCAAATCTAGTTCACCTCCTTATTTAAGATGACCCCGATCCCAAAAAAAAAAACTCCATTGAGGGAGGTCTATTCGAAGTAGACCTCCACCTCCATCGAGCAGGCATCCCTCAATTGAGTTTTTTTTTTTTTTTTACTCGGGTCATCGTAATGAAAAAGATTAACCGAATTTGGTTCTTTGCAAGGGAGAGCGGAATCGATCTGGTCTGATTTATAACAAAAATTTGATTTTATTTGAATATTTCATGAAAAAATTAGATTGTTTCGATTGATTTTTTTCACAAAATAATATCAAATTATTTCGATCCATTTTTTTTCCAAGAAATCAAGTCGAGATTCAATTGTTTCCCCCTAAAATTTTCATTTAATGAAAAAATAAATTTTTTATTTAAAAGAAAATAATTAATTGGGGTGGAAATTAAATAAGCAAAAAGTAAAATTTAATTTAAGTGGGTAAAAATATAATAAAATAAAGTTATTAAGTTTTAAATGAGAAAAATAACAAATTATATCATATTTAATGACATGGCACAATGATTAGGTATGCCACATCATTATATATAGTCAATATTTTCAAAAGAGAGGTTTTATCCTATTTTTTTTAAATTTTGGAGGGCTTATACTTGTTTTCTTTATTCTAGAGGCTACTTGTAGTTTTATACAATTTGAGAGCCTAAATACTAGTTTATCCTAAATTAATAGAGAAAAAATATAAATAATAAAACATTAAGGATAAAAAAAATAGTAAAAAATTGATTAGAACAACTAAGAAAATCTCATTTAAACTATATAGAGTTAAAAAAATTGCAATGAGACTACACAATGAAGAATTGTATTACATATGGCCTAAAAAAATGAATTTATCCATAAATAAATCATTAAATGTCCATCCTAAATATAATTAAAATTTTCTCTATAACTATTAACAAATTATAAACCAATCCTTAATCTTTTATTAAAAATCTATTTTTACCCATCCTAATTTTTTAATAATATTTTTTAAGAAATAAGAATGGATTAAAGTATAATATTCTAAGATTGAAAAAATTATGAGTAATTAGATTGATTTTCACTAAAGATCTTATTTTTGTGAGAATGAACGAATAATTTATTCCTACTATCATTTTTTGAATCAAAGTATGAAAAATAAAAAAATCATTCAATTCCTACTAAATAATCGAAGCAAATGTAACCTAAAGGTTCCCGTCTAGTGAAGATTCTTTACATTTCATTTCGAATTCTAACGAAGGTTCTTATAGTTTTGATATCACCCGTGTTTCTACAAATTCCATCCATTTTTTAACTCTGATTATTAGAAACCGTAGAGATGGAAAATAGAATGTAATTATTATAAGGTAATAAGTTGGTAAGAGCTTTCAAAAGGTTTATAAATTTGTATCAAAGTTTTGGACATCATTACGTAAGAATATGAAAAACAAATCTTTGGAATGTAATTTTCAATAAGGTGGCTGAATGTAGTGTATCTATTACACAATCAACAGGTGGATAGTGCATATTTAATATCTGATTAGTGAGTATTACATATATTCAGATATGAGTCAAGATGAATAAGGACTCACTTTTGGAGGGAGTCCATCAGCCATTTTGTATTCCGTAGTTATCTGTAAGCCCTTCAGTTTGTAGCCAAATTTATAGTAGAAAAGAGATTAGTGATTTCCCCCCTCCCTTCTTTTTTGGGCCGCTAGCAGAATTTCTTGGGCCAAAAAAGAAGTTACTTATAAAAGAAGTTACTTTGGATGAATTAAACCCGTGGAAAATCTTACTTGGATCGGATTTAGAGAAAGAGTTTAACTTAAATTAATCATAAAATACTAAGTAAACAGAATGTTAATGATTTTTTTGAATTGACTTGATCTGAATGATTCACCAAAATAAAGTCTCTGCAAATTTCTTTCTTCCAACTTGTCATATTCCACATAAGTGATCTTCAAATTCTGATCCATGGGAACAAAGCAAGGACATGCAATAGGGAGACTGATTTCTGAAAGTAATTCTAGAGCATATTTATGTTGGCAAAGTGAGATGCCAGACTTGTTGCGTCTGCCTCTCTAGACCAAGAAAATATTTCAATAGTCCTAAGTCCTTGATATGAAATTTAGAATTCAAATATGAGGTAGGAGTCTTCTTTGTGAAAGAGGTAGGAGTCTTCTTTGTAAACAAGGAGTGATCATTTTGAGACTGGATGACACCACCTTGAAGTAGTGCCCCACTGAACTAAGAATGCCACTGTCTGGAAGCTAGTTTGAGTCCATAGAGGGAATCGATCAATCGGCAAACATGTTTCTCCCCCTTAAATGGATATCTCTGAGGAATTGACATATAGACCTCTTTGTGTAAGTCCCATTGTAAGAGGTCATTATACACATCCATTTGGTATAATGTCTACTCGTTTACATAAACTAAATCAAGTATTGTTCTGACAGTCACCATTTTCACCAGTGGAGAGAATGTGTAAGTGTAATCTACCCCTTCCTTTTAATTGTAACCTTTCGCCAGTAATCTTGCCTTAAACCATTCAATAGATTCATTAGATTTAAGCTTTATCTTGTACACCCATTTTGATCTGATTGCTTTCTTTCCTGTAGGTAAAGAAAGGGACAAGCTGCCATGTGCCATTTGTTTCTAAAGCATTAATTTCTGAGTTTATGGCATCTATTTAGCTTTCATCCTTAATGACCTTAGAATAGGATTGAGGTTCAAAAATTTGAGAAACAGATGAAGTAAAGCAGTGGCGTATTGATGACAAATGATCATAAGTGATAACATTGATAAAGGATAGGGAATGGAATAAGTAAGATTAGCATTGTATTTAGGGGGCATGATGTAGTCCTTAGAGTTGCTGGTTTAGTTAGGCGAGTGGACTTTCTAGTAGGAGCAGTATGGACAGATTGTGTGGATATAGGAATTGATGTGTGTATATTATGATATAGATGGTATGGTAAGGGAAGGCAATATAGATAGTTGAGAATCAATATGATCGATATGAGGAGGATTAAGAGTGATTTCATTGTCAGTGAAATAATTTGGAGAAGGGATTAAAGGATTTTCAGGTGGTAAGGATGAGAAAGGGAATGCATTTTCATGGAATATAACATCTCTATTCACTCTAATGGAATGAGTATATGTAATGAAATATTTATCTGAGATACCATATTGGGTTTACCTATGATATTATATTAAATTTTAGAATCTAACTATTTCTTTTTCTAAATACCCAATCAGAAAAAGATAGGGCCGATGGCATGTTGGGCGAGGAGGTGGGCAACTCGTCAAGCTGAGTGGAATTAGAAGTGAGCCAATGTGCATGAACTAGGCCCACCGATTGTGGTGTTGAAATTGTACTTGAAGCAAATCGAGAGAAGGGGTCAGGCGACTTAGCTGGAGAAGAAGTAAACTTTTTTAATAAATCCGAGTCATGATAAGGGGAAGAGTTCTTCACATAATTTAATATCTCATGAAAGAAAGCTCCATTATTAAGCAGAGATATATAGACATTTATAAGTGCTTTGAAAAACCGAATATTTGAGGAAAAGACTCTGACGTGAGCTTCATGTTTTAGATATCTTTAAAACATAAGCTTAAGGGGATGTTACTTGTATAGTTAGAATTTTTCAGTTAGTTAATATTAGTTAGCTGTTACTGTTAGTTGGAGATTTAACTATGTATAGTTAGTTGACAATTAGAGTATTACTTGAGTTAAGTTAGTCTTAGCTCTACTATTTAATGATTATAATCAATGTTTAATCATTAATGGAAAAAGGATTATTCTTTGCTCTCTCTCATACTGAAATGAACATACACTACGAATTTCAGCTAGCTGATACCCAGAAAAATAGGGAGGACATCTTTACTCTTTCTCATTCTGGACAGAGCATAAGGAATATAAGTTCACATTCTAATATAACAAGTAAAGGAAAAAAGAAAGCAGTTCAAAAAGAAAGCAGTTCAAAAACGATTTACTGATCAGCTATCTTATTTTATCTTTGTTTTGTCACAAATTTATGAACTCTATTCTGACAACAGAACAGGCTTTTGCTTTTGTGATTTTGATTTTGAACAAAAAAGAAATCAAAATCTTATGTTGAACAAAGTCACTGACTCACTGCCATCCATCAATCATTAAGCTTTTCACTTGCGTCTTACTTTGTTACTCCATTTTGGTTGCATATTGATATGATTTGTCTGGCCACTTGCCAATGTGCTTGGGGTTACAACCCCTTTAACTTTGATGAAACAAACTAAAAAATATTTTTAAAAACCCCCTTAAAACCCTTTTTAAACACTTAAAGTTTAAAAATAAACAAATTCCAACCCCAAAATCGTTAAAGTAGTGGATTTGACCCTTTAGTTGCACTGCCCTAAAAGACAAAAAGAATCTTATTTTAACCCTTCAATTTTAGAGAAAATCAGATTTATCCACCTAAAGTTTGAAAAAAAAATTATCACACTTCAAACTTTCATAAAATTAGGAACTAACCTAACATGCAAGTTGGACAGGTCACTTCAATATATATAATTTTTTTCAAATATTTAAAATTTTTAATTAGAATCCTCATATTTAATTTATTCATTTAATCCTAAAAGTATTTCACAATTAATATTTTTGGATAAAATAAATTAATTAAATAAGTAGGTTTTTGGTAATAACTTTTTATTTTTATTTATTTTTAAATTTTATGTTGATGTGACACACCCCATCATCATGTGATTTGAGCTACTTACCTTTAAATACAAAATAATGGATTAATTCCTAGATTTCTGGAAGTTTGAAGGGGCTATATTTCTTATTTTAGAAGTTTAGGGGGTAAAATGAATAAAACAAAATTTACTATATGCAGTCGGTGAACTTAATAGTGAAATCCGCTAACACTAGCGATTTGGGGGCGTTGAGAGTTTATTTTTTTATTTTTTTTAGTATATTATATATATATATATATATATATATATATATATATATGATAATGATTGATGATTAGCTTCTTCGACTTTGACTTTACACACAAATAAGTAGAATCAAGGAAACATGTGTTATTATTACTTATTACACCCAAATCAGCACAATCAATTTAACATGTGCTTTTAGCATGTAGCTGTCTAAAAAGAAAAAAGTTAAAGAGTTTATTTATTTAAAATGAGAGTAGAATTAAATATTTTTATTATATTAATTTTATTATTTAATTAGATATTTATTATTAATAAATAAAATTATAAATCTATTAAAATATTTATTTTATTTTTTTAATAAATATATCTAAATAATAAATATAAATTAATTTTCTTTTTTTTTTTTTTACTAAAAAAAATATACAAACATTTAAAAATAATTTTATGATATATTCCCTCTTTCACTTTTTTTTTTCGATGAAATCCTATTCCCCGACTCCCCTCCGACCAAACATACTCAAAAGAAAAAAAACATAAGCTGTTAAGCAAAGCAAAAAAGGAAACATAGAAGCAGTTTCGAAATCCAGATGGACCCACCAGATCATTGAATCAAAGAACAAAGCATGCATAAGTTCACTGAATTCGGAATTGGACCCACCAGATCATTGAATCAAAGAACAAAAGATATGCGTAAGTTCACTGAATTCGGTATTGCTTGCCAACCTCTTCTAATTTTTTAATTTTCTTCTAACAACTCCCAAAAAAAAAACATGTCTGAAAGTCTATTATATATGTATATACATATATATGTAAGGAAAGTAATAAGATCGAATGGTTCTTTCAGTTTGATCAAACAGTGTTTATACAGATTTTACAGCAGCTTCCATTGTAGTTCAACTAACTAGCTCTCAAGAATTTCGTCGGATCATCATCAGTGCCACGTACTATAAGTCTATACATATTAGTCAGTTTATACATTTAAAGTCAAATCATACATAATTTTCTCAAATTATCACCGTATTAAAAAAATTCTCTAAACTACTACCGTATTAAAGATACCACTTTGATTATATAAATATTAAATTCCTTCAGATATTTTATAAACTCTTTTTCAATTTTAAATTATTTATTTTTTTATATTTTTAATCTTAAAATTTTATTATTATACTATTTAATATACTTTATTATTTTAACATAATCAACTCATTCATTAATAACTGTATAAATATAATAGTTTCTTCTCTTAAAAAGTTTTGTAAAGAAAGACGAAATTTTTGATTTATAAATCAACTAGAGATCATCTACTTAAGCGATGTGAGATGAATTCCAACACCACTACTTACATAAATCCCTCCGCCACTGCTGCCTTTAATCATCATAGAAAATAATTTAAAATTTTAAACTTGATCAAATAAATATCTTACATTTATTTTTATACATTTAACTTTTATTTTTATATTTTCAATCTTACTTGTAATTATTTTTCATTTTTATTCACTACTAAAACAATTTTCTCTACATTCCTCCACACTATACCATTCACCGTCGAAAAATAACTCTCTCTCTCTCTATATATATATATCCCCCTCTTTCTCTCTCTCTCATTAGATCCTGGTCGAATCATCTGAAACTCAATTTTTTTTTTCTTTTCTTTTAGAGAGAAGTTTTAAAGAATACATGAATAATTATTAAAATTATATTGAAATATAAAAATGAAGTTACTCATATGGACAAATAAAAATAAAATTTTTGTTTGGTAAAAATTAAAATATTTTGATTATTTCTTATAACCATGGTAAAAAGGCAGCGGTGGTGGAAGGATTGGTGGAGGGTGGTGCAGGGAGGGATCGACGAAAAACGGGTTTACAATAACAATGTGGGCTAAATAATATAAGAATAAAATTTAAGAACTAAAAATATAAAAAAATTAATAATCTAAAGTTGAAAAAGAGTTTACAAGACACTTGGTAAATTGAGAGGATTAAGTAAAATTTGCCCTACATTTTCAGAACTTCAGTTTACTCAACAGATTATTTCTAAACGTCAGTTTTAAAGTTTATCCAAATTCTAATAATTCTCTTCCGTGTTTGTCTAGTTAAGTGAGAAAAAAAAGAGTGACATATACAACTTTTACATAATCAAAATCACACGTTAACGGTGGTAATGTAAAGTTTGTCATACAAGTTGAAGCGATGATATATACCAAGTTGCTTGAACAAGTTGGTGGAATTTTGGAATTTTGTTTGAATCACTTAACGCCTAAGAAAACGGAAAGAAAGTCAACAAAAGGCGGCGCCTAATCTTTTTTCCTATGCCACCAAAAAAGGAAAAAATAAATAAATAATAATAATAATAAAGGTAAACTGAAGAGTTAAAAGTCTTGAGACATAATCCGAAACATCGCTACGAGCTTCAACCAAAAAAAGGATGGCCCACATCCCATGCCAACATGGATTAGATCCATGGCCCACCAAACTTCAAAAAAAAAAAAAAAAAAAAAAAAAAAAAAAAAACACAACAAGCTCCCTCTGAGGATGAGAACCAACTTAGATAGAGGATAGAGACGTAACATTGTAAATAGTACGTAACATTGTAAATAGTACGTAACATTGTAATGTATGTAATAAAGATGTATACATAATAACATATAATTTTTAAGGATGATCAAATTCTCAAAATCTTGATAGGAGTTCTCAGATTAAATATCGATATTAATTTTTAATACCGATAAAATATCGTTCCCTATACATCATATATATATATATATATACACAAGATTTTTGAACCGATGAGTATTGTTATTTTTTTAGTGCTTTTTTTAATTATATATATAAAAAAAAACATCTATATAAATTAAGCAATTTAAGTATATTCATATTATATATTTTCTTATATTTATTTTATCGGCTACTTAAAATTTATTATCATTTACTCTTTAAATTCACATCATATCAAAACTAAAATATTTGAATTATTCATAAATAAATATTTTAAAAATAAATTATATTTACGAAAATCAATCAAATCCCAACCATCCCATTCATAAATCACTACCATTCTATCAAAATCTCTTACGTAACTATTATCCACTCCTAATAATTTTGATCTAAGGAGACCCAAACAAGTAACGTATACTTGGAATAATAAATAATAATAATAATAATAATAATAATAATAATAATAACTTTTACATTTTCAAAGTCTCTTTCTGCTTTCGTTAAAGAAAATATGAAAGCGCATGCAGGGAATAGAGCCCAAATGAGTTAAGGAAGACAAAAGAAAGTACAGATCATTGTGACCAGTTCAGAAGCCTGGTCAGTTTCGCTTCAAAAACCCCACTCTCATTGTTTATACTTACTTTCCCCAAAAAAAATTCAAATCAGATAGGTTTAAAACCCTACTCTGCTCCCCTAGAACCACCTCTAGAAGCATCATCTATCTATCAACATATCTTATCACTTCATTCATACCAAGAAGCTTTAACTAGGCTTCTCAGACTATAATAATAATAACATATATATATATATATTTTTTATTTTTAAAAAAAATTGAAAATCAGAAAAATCAGCTTTATCTCCTGACACTAATCTGCCCTGCTGCATGGTGCTTTGTGTGCAGAATGTTAGACGACAGCCCTAATAATGCTTTGCAGCTACTCATTCATACACTCGTACACTTTACCCCTAACTATCTTTTTACTTTTTTCCAGATTTACCATTTCTAAATTCTAATTACGATTGCTTGCTTAATGTGACAGTAACTAACTCATAATCGAAAAAGTATCAAATCATAACATGCAATAAAGCCGATAATGGAGATATTAAAGAAAGTTTAATAATAATATTAGGAGTTAAAAAGGTAGGAAATGGAAGAAAAGAAAAACAAAAATTGAGTAAAATTAGTTTTAATTAATTAAGAGGAGACGATGATTTAATACGGAGGGGGAGGTGGTGGCTGATGTCTTGCTGTGGGAGCCCAGATGACATCGGACGACATGTGGCAGCTATACATTGGTATTCCACCCGACTCGTGAGACGGACCATGTCCTCCACTCTCTCCGCCTCCGGAATCCGGCGGGGACTGAGCCTCACCTGCACCTCCACCACCGCCGCCGCTACCAGAAACTGAATTTCTAACCTCGTCGTCAGCTGATAAACGATGATACATAGGATTATTGAACGATGCGGCGATAACGAAGACCGTTCCGACTGCGATCAACGCGCCGGAGACTAAACCTCCGACGATCTGGCCTTGTGGTCCGGCGAGTGAGATAGTGAAGCCGTTAGGGACGGGATAGGATGTCGTGTGGGGGATGAAGGTAGCGCAAATGGATAGTATGTCGAAACGGCCGTGGAAGGTGACCGTCGCTCCAGGATTCGTGGACGGTTGTCGGAGGGTAACATTTCCGACGGTTCCGTATCCGGTGAGGACACATAGGCCGATATTTTTGCGACGGCAAAAGCGCGCGATGGCTTCAACCACGTCGTTTCCTCCAGGGACTTCTAGAATGTATGGGCTCATTGCAGGCTCGGTGTCTCCGGTTATAATAACGGGTGGTTTGGGGCGGTTTTTGGAGCCCGGCGGACGGCCTCTTGGGCGACGGACCACTTCGACGGACGCTCCGTCGCCAGAATGGCGATCGTGTTGTTGTTGTTCGAGCTTGGGCTGTTTTTGGGCCGTGATGTTCGGGGGTCCATTGCTGCGGCCGGTGTTGTCGTCCTCGGAGGTTTGGCATTCTCTGGTCGGGTTGACTTGGAATGGATGGGTAAACGGGTGGGTCTGGAGCGGGCTTGGGCTGTGATGGTGGGCTTGAACTTGCTGCTGCTGCTGCTGTTGTTGAAGCTTCGAGAACATGTTTTGGGATTCACTCTTGGTTTCTAGATATTCTCCTTTCATTTTCTATTTTCTTTTAATATTTTTTTTTTTGGAGATCGTTGATTGGCGGAATGGTCTAGAATATATGCAAATAAAATAAGGGAGGGGAGGGGATGAGATGAGGGAGCGGAGGGATTTGGTAACGTGGAATTGTTTATAATAAATGGTGGGAGGAGATGAAGGGGATGTTTGGAGAGAGAGAGAGAGAGAGAAGAAGGAAATGGATGGGAGAAGGAAATGGATGGGGAGGGGGGGGGTAGGATTGAAAAGCAAGTGAAGAAAAGCTGCTGCTGCTGCTGCTGCTGGTCAGAGGTGAGAGGTGAGGGAGGGGTCCACTTATTTCACGCATCATAATTATAAAGAATTACATTTTAATCGAATAAAAATATTTTCATACTAAGAGCATTCACGATTGTGCTCTTCCCATAAAATTTTATGAAAGAAATGAATTTTTCATATTCTTAACTCAAATACTAGACGGTGAACCTGACCTAATCAGATCAGAAAAAGGGTGGGCCCATCGTGCTGGAAGAAATAAGGGTTTAATTACAAATATATGAATATCACGATAAAAGATATCATCAGATACATGAGAGAGAAGATCTTCATCATCCATAAATAATGGTAATTAAGGGTAGTATTTAGCATCACGGAATGGAAGTTGTTCGATTAAATTATGGAAATATAAAAGGTGGCCTCAGTCTTAACTTGAGCTATAAGATTGAGTGAGATATAATACTTCGAAGATATTTATTAGGCTTTAGTGAAGTGGATCGTAGCGAAGCACCGAAGAATTTAAGAAACCTGACAACACCGATTTAGGTTTGACGGTGTCTTCTGTCTACAAATTGTTCAATGTTCTTGGACATGGATTCGGGTATGGACCTACTCTCCCCTCCTTATCCTTTTCATATCTCTCTCTCTCTCCATATTTATCGACTAGCTTCCGTGCATGACTGAGAGGCTATTCCTCTACTCTACAAAAGTCTTCTCTTAGTAAATACAAAAGTCAAGCCCCCAAACTTTGACTAAATTATTTTTTTCTTATTACTTTATCGACTTCCATTTTTCTTATTATTTTTCAAAGGGTTCGTATCGCTTTTTTCGAAGTCAACAACAACAACACATGCAAAAGGAAAAAAAGAAAAGAAAAGAAAAAAAAAAAACACACATTTTATATGCACCTTTGAAATTTCTTTAAGAAGAAACAAAAAATTTATTTGCCGCTAATCAAGTGATTATGCAATTTGTAAGAATATTTTAACAATTTATTTTCTCATATTACTTAATTTAAATATTATATATATATATATATATATATATATAATTAATATCTAAAATTATAATAAATTTTAATATATATTGTGTTGGTCGTTGAACAAACATCCATTTAATATTAATTTTCAAAAATAACGACTTTCTTTTTTGAATTAGGAATGTCTGCCTGAATACAATGCCTATCAGCGTCATACATAAAATCTACGGCCAAATATTATATTGAGATTCAAATCACTGAAAGTTATAAAAAAATATTATCAATTAATGCAACAATCCACTTATAAGTTATATAACGTGTCGAGATATTGGTTTATCTTTGACCATATATATATATATATATACACGTATATCGAGTAGCAGAGAAGGAAGTCAACACCAAAATGATGTATCTTTGACCACAAATCTTCCATTCTTAGAGTTAGTGTTAGTGTCAAGGGCACACTTTTCAAATGTACAATCCCAGAAATCATAATACCCTCCATGAACGGTAATCAACTCTTTCTTTACATTCTCTTCAATCCATGGGGTACGTTACTAAGTTCAACATTGAATCCTTGATTGATTCCTGCATAATATATTTACTTAAATAAGGGATTCATTTACACAGATTAAGCTTTTCATACGTAAATCACGAGTTTTTTTTTTTTTTTTTTTAACCTTCTCACAATATTTACATTGCTGGTGAGAACTAAGGTGAGAAGCAGCAGATTTTGTTCTTGATTTGGCAACACTTGCATTAACAACCCAGCTGCGAAGAAAGCTACTGAAAAAACCAGAACAAAACTTGGAGTAAGGGAAACAGATCAAATGAACTGGAAAAATTGATATTCAAATAGAGAGAAAGGAGAGATAAATACGTTGAGTCAATCGAATGATATTCATCGCTAAGCAGAGCCTCAATTCCTCCACACTTACTATGCCCAACTACTAATATATGCTCAACCTAAAGTTATCATCACATCGATATGAAACATCTCGTGATTAACACTGAATGGAGAAAGTTAAGGGAAATAAGGGGAATTCTAACCTCAAGAGTATTTACGGCGAATTCAAGTGCAGCATTTGTTTCGGTTTAGTCCATTCTACACGAAAGTAACTAACATATTGGTTTACATCACATAATCAAGTATGCAATATTAGATAGAGAGTTGATTAATACCTGAAATGGGGTGACGATATTAGCCACGTTCCGAATCATGAAAGCTTCTCCAGGTTGAAATCCTAAGATGTTGGTGGGGCATACTTGAGAATCTGCACAACCAATCACCATAATCTGTTCTCGAACTCGTAAGTTTTTTTTTTTTTTTCCAACTCATATATTTCTATGGATCTTTTTTCTAAGATAAAAATCACAATCACCTTAGGGGCTTGTGCTTCAGCAAGAGCTCGAAAACGATCAATTTTTTCCCTGATCGATACGAAACAGCGAAGTGTCAAACTACATAACTCTAGAAGTAAAAGCAAAAGCCCATTCAATATTTATTTTCATCAAAAGCTTCATCTCCTTATTTTTTGCAGCTACTTACAAGTAGTTATGCTTCTTAAAGCTCAGAAATCTTTGACGCATTTCATCGAACAGGTTGTAATCCTGATTAACTTTACCAACATTTTGTACTTTAAGATCTGCAAGTTCTTGAGTAAGCTGCCCCAAGAAATTGTTCAAAGCCTTTGAGCTTGAACAAATGAAAGAAGCCATTAGGCCCATTACAGATCGAATAAATTGATGATTTTATATCATTCTTCTATACAAAAATGGAAAACAGAAACTTACTTTAGTGGAGGCTTAGCTTGAAAATGATTTTGACTAATATTTTCCTTAATCTGTTAGGTATCAAGTATATATAAGGCATTAAAGAGCTATAAATCATAAAAAGAAATTATGTTCAAGAAACCAAAGATAAAAGAAGAAGAAGAAGAAGAAAAGCAGGAGAACCCATTACCCACAGGGTTCAAACGATGGCGCTTTCTGAATAAATTAGCAGAGAAATTGGACAGACCAGGTAAATATGAACACTGGAAGGAAGATGCTCTTGGACCTACAGTTAAGTATTACGAGATCTATTCTGATAAGTGATCTATATGTTCATCAATGATGGATTAACTTCACTTGATGCAGTAAAAATGTACTTACGAATTCTCCAGACCATGTTCTACTTTTCTTCGAGCTATTTGCAAATCAATTTCCAGGAAAGCAGGAACAAGAACATATAAATTTATTAATTTGGAAAGAAGAAGATATATATATACATATATATATATTTTTTTATATTTTTTTATTTTTGAGATAAATATGCCAACAGAGTCGATCATGAACACGACATAATCTTATCCAGAATTATGAATAGAAAAATGTTTTTCATTTTTTTAAATTTTATTTTATTTTTTCTTTTCCAAGTGTGAAAAGAAACAAATACTGAAGTATGATATATATGTCAATCCCAAAAATGTAGGGACTAGTTTGACGGTTTCATTCACGAACCTTCATATCCAGTTGTCCTGTGTCTTTAACTCAATAAGTGATGGTGTTCGTCTTCAATACGTAGAAGATAGTGTTAGGACAACAATCTTTCGAACATTTGTAAGAAATAAATTATCATATAATGAGTCTAGACCCAAGACCATGGTTCTCTCTCTTTTGATTTCCTAAGCTAAAGGCTATGGGGATCCCCGTTTGATATTCGGTAAAAATTAAATGATTTTTTATTTTATCATTTAACTTAATTTAAAATAAAATGAAATAAAATAAAATAATTCTCATAAAAATATTATTTCATTTTTATAAAAATATATATCTCTGAGAATCTTTCAAACTATTTATTTATGTATAATATTTTATATATATTATAAATTTTATTATAATATTATTATAATTTTTATAATTTTTTAATATCAAAATATTATATATTAATTTATTTTTAGATTTATTTTTTTCATTCTCTATATAACTAAGTAGACACAAAAATATTTTTTTTCTTCTCATTTTATTCTCTTTCTAAACGTAGTGTAAACAAGATTTGATACCTATCTGTTTTTTCCTAACATCTATTATTTGTCTACTATATAGCCACTAAACATCGAACGGTAAAAACGACACGTCGTAAATCAATCTAACTACTGATTAAATTCTCAAAAGAGGGCCCTAGACCAACTCTAAACCCATTAAGACCGGATACTGGATGAATTGTCTTGTCCATAAGGACAGTTAATGATCCGAGCCCGCTTATTTCCTGAAGACAAACTGTGATCCGGCCCAGTATCGACGGTCCGTTTCTCAACCACAGCCTTCAAAGCCCGCTTCAGAGCCCCAACTTGTTCATCGTCTCCAGACTCTCCAGCCCATTTCAACACCATAAGGTTCTTGGTCCGCCCACCTATCGTCATCATCTCGGCCTGAATCGGTTTAGTCCCAAAGGACCGGATAGCTTGCGCCAAATCCCGGTTCAGACCGGGCCTGTCGTCGCAGCACACAACCGCTTTCATCACCTTCCCTTCCCCGTCGCAGTAACCAAGACTTGTCTCGTCGACCTCGCTCGGAAAACAAAACCGATCATACTCCGCCTGCAATCCAGTACTTTTCTGGCCGCCACAGCATAGGTCTCCATACTGAACCGCAATCTCCGCCGCCTGATTCCTCAGCTCCTTGACGGAACTCACCACCGCGGCGAGCAGCGACGCCTTGTCGGCCTTGGCCGCGGAGTTAGGGAGGAGAGAGCGGAGTGTCGATAAGTGAGCGTTGATTCTCTGCCTGCGTCTTCTCTCTGCTTCCTTGTGACTCTTTCCAGCTTCCGCAGAGTTTTTTCCAATTTTCCACATGGTGGACGTGGAGTAATCTCCACCGCTGGCGGTGTTGTCCAAATGATGGTGATCGACATGATGATCGTAGCGTGGATGTGGTGTTGATCCGTTGTGATTGAACCGGCTGGAGCAGCTGTGGAAGCCGTAGTTATAGACCTGAAAAGGAAGCATGTTGTACGTACGGTAGGAGGAGATGCAGGAGATTAAATACACCTCCAACAATGAATATCAGAAGAGTGTAGTGCTTCTGTGTTTGGTTTGGTGGCTATGGGTTACACAAGATCGAGGAAGAGAAAACTGAAAGACCAACTCCAGTCTTGTAATGGTTAGAGCACTAGAGCTAAAAAGAAGAGTGACAGGTACTTTTTAAATCTCTCTCCCCCTCTCTCTCTCTTTCTCTTTCATTTTTATTCATCATTTATGCTACAAGTTACAACTTTAGGATACTAAGTGAGTGGGAAAGAATGGGTTAGAGATTTAGCTTAAAAATGATTAACAACTGGATTGTTAAAAAGGAAGAAGTAGTGGGAAGTGAGTGCTAATTCCATTCCATGTGGAAAACGGTGGCAAACTAATTTGTGGAGGAGGAGGATTGGGTGGAGTTTGGTAGGTGTGTGAAAAGGCCCAAAAGTGGTACTGAGTGACGTGTCACGGTTGATTTTCATAATTTTGTTTACTTAAACACGGTGGCGCCGACCTCAAACTATCTTTTTCGGAGAAGTTTCAAAGGCCACAGTACAGCAGGTGGCCCGGCCCAACCAAAATTCCACTTCCATTTCTCTCTCTCTCATGTTTCACTTTCACACCTCAATAGTCATCAATACTCTGTTTATCTTACTAATACACATATATTTGTTGAATTTTTCCTCTTCTTTTTTTGGATTCTTTACTTTTATAAGCAGACTTCTTAGAGTTTTGTTCTAGTAAAAGCTCTGTATTAAAATATTAAAAAAAGAAAAAAGAAAAAGAAACGTATATCACATCTTAAAAGTGTAGCAATTTATCAAAAAATTAAAACAAATAGAGTTAAAAATTGCATGTGATTATGTTGGGTGGGGGGCCCCCCGCCCCCCCCCCCCCCCCCGCCCCCCCCACATATATCTGAATCATAATAGTTGCTTGCTGAGTTCAACATCTGAAGAGGGGAGAGATGGCAGTACAACCCGACAGCAAAGGAGGCAGCAGATTAGTTCAGAAGGAGGGGGCAGCATTGCAGTTGATTCAGACTGTAAGTGGTTTATAATGTATATGATTAGTGTCTTGATTTATTCCCATTTCATATTATTTTTGCAAGAGTTTAATATCTATCATAATCAGATTAAATTAACTAACACACCTCCTATGGTTTAGAATCTTATTATATGATTACAGTTTACATAAATTTGAGTTTTGATCATATTGTACAGATGGAATCTCAGAAATTGATTTGAAGTATACTTCTGCCTTGCTGTGCTTCCCAAGATGTAGGTTTCACCAAGAGAGGTAGAGGGATATAAATGGGACAATACAAAGTGGGCCCCCCTCTCTTTCTTCTTATGAAGAAGACAAATGGTGTTATTCTTTGCAGGAACAAGCTTCTAAATGTTGCCACTGTCTGGAATCAGAGAGTATTGTAATGTTTCACCATATAAAGAATACAAAAATGAAAAAGGAAGTAAACATAAAAAACAAATTATCAGACTTTTTTTTTGTATCGAAGCAAGTTATATTAACTAAAAGCCCATTGGGCCATCACAACGTTCCAAATGTTTTCTAGCCCAAACTCCAGTTTTGTCTCACAATCTACCCAAACTGTAGTTTACAATCTTACATACTCATTCCAGAGCACATATAAGCAAAGCATTGACTCAAAAATAGTTTGAAGTTAGAGAGCTAGTAAGGTGGTCTAAAAAGGAAGAAACGGTTTTGAGAATTTTCCATTCACAATCATGTTAAACAAGACCATTAGCTTCAATCTAAGAAGACCAAAATGAAAACCACGAAACGATTTTCACAAACTCTTAGGAACTTACGTTTTGTGAGGAACGGAGAGCTGGAAGGAGCAATCAGACCTAGACACCTCATCACTCTTGTTCTCCGTTCAATCATTAGCTCTTGATTCGATTCCTTGTGAACTTACGTTTTTTGGCATTAGCTCGGGATCTCATCGTTTTTATGCATTGTAATTTTGGCATCGTTTTTTCCTTCCGTTTCCTTAGTGCTTGGTCTCTTTTTTCCTTTTGAGGCTTTTCCTCGTCTCGTCTTGTTTTGAAGTATTATTGCTCTTTGATTTTTTCAAGAATTTTGGATTTGACTTCTCTTTGCTTTTCGATTTTCCGAAAAGAAGTTTCTTTCGCGATTCATCTTGACTAGGGGCCGGTTGGTCCTTTGCTTTCCCTTGGATACTCTACTTGACCTTAAGATTCTCTTGTTTTGTTGTCTTCTTGGAGAAACCCTTACCTATCATGTAGTCATAGAAGTTGTAGTCAAGAGATTTCAATGAAAGGATATAAAGAAATCATAATGCAAGAAAATAACTCACAGAAAGTCCATTTCTTGGATTTTTGATCTTCTTCGCATTGGAATTACTATTGGCCATCTTTTTCTCCGATCAATTGAACACTTTTTGCCTGAAAATTTCCCCCAAGTTCCTACTTGTCTATTACAAGCTCATATTAAAAAACTCAAATGATAAGATGAACAAAGCCATCAACATCGAAGGTAATAACTAAGAGAATACGAAAAGACAGATCAGTCTCGTCCGGTAATAACTTAGCATCAGTCCTTCCAAAAGCTTATGCAGCTAAGAAATGGACCCGAATGAAATCCGCAACACTACCCGGTAGGATGTCTAATGCATTGAGTGTATGCAACCAATGTGAGAGAGGATGGCAGGTCCCATATAGTGGGCACCACTTAAGCTCAAACTATCCTCAGTTTACTGAATTACATCAGTTAACTGAGACCAAACCAATCAATCCACAACACAAAAAATATCATGACATTACAAAATAAAAAGGATGAGATTGAATACTATTAGATGGATTCAACAATCAAATAAATACCGTGCAGAAATTCACGTCCCTTAAAACTCATCATCGAGCCAACAGCCTTTTACCTTTTAAGAACAGTCCTAGAAAAATGGGAATTTTTTTTGGTAATGGCTCTTTAGCTTTTCATGGGTGATGTCTTCAATTTTACAGTTTAACTACATCTAATCATTACTTCTCGAGTGGGGGGGTAAGCAGCAAAGAATGCACAACAAGCACAACAAATTTTAACCCAGTGGAGAATAAAATTAGATAAAAAAAAAAAGACTGGAAAATTAGCAGGAGAAGGGGATTCCAAGTACTTACAACAGTTCACAGAACAAAATGGTGAAGCAGAAGAAGAGAATTCCACTACTTTTTGGCCACAAAAAAAAAAAGAAAAAAGAGACCCACTATTTCATGTAAGAACATGCCGAAACGCCATAAGACAAAGAGGAGATCAATGGGCTGGGCTTTTCCGTCTTCTATAATCTGAGCTATTGGGCGTTGACAGTCGGTATTTTGAGCTGGGCTCAGAATAAAATTATGTACGAGAATCTGGAGCAACTTAAATGGCCCGGATAAGATAAAATGGTCCATTAAGCTTTGACTCTGAACGTTTATCATTACTATTGGGCCTACTGTGCTTTGATTCCCACCGAAAGCTATTGTTTAAAAGCTTCTATTTCAAATCGGATTTAAAGCATTTACACTTCCGGTTTTTTTAAAGGGAAAAGTATCATGAATCATCCAAAATGTGTATTTGTTATAATAAATCACTCAAAATTCATCTATTAATGTAATTTTTTTTATATTTAAACTTAAACTACATTGATAAGCTCGCTCCACAGTCATGGTGACTGGACTAGTCATCATGATTAGAGTTTGATCTCTGTTGATAAAGCTCAAAGCTTCATTGAGTTAAAATAAAAATATATAAAAAAATTAGGAGATTTTAGAGTTATAAATATATAAAAAAAAAAGGATAAATTCATGGTACGAAATTTTAAAAAACCAACACCATAGATACCATATAGAAGCCAAGTGGATAAATCCGTTAAAATATATAAAAAAATAATTAAGTTTCTGTAATTATTTTTAATCGCATTTTTAAAATTTTATTTCTGTAATTATTTTTATTTATTATTTATTTTATTAGTATTAGTATTAGTTTAGTCCGTTCGTTAGTAAATAGGTCGAAAAGAATAGAATCCTGATTAATTTTGATCTTTTTGTCTATTTTTTTTTTAAATTAAATTAATTTTTTTAATATTTTTAACATCACATTTATTATTTTTATAATATAAAGTCCACTCTAAATTTCTGATATACCCGTATCATTTTACATCTAACCCACAAATTTTTTTAAGTAAATTTTCTCAATATCAACAAACTTAAATTTAGCTACTATTTGACTTGTTTAGATTTTAGCATATATAACTACTCTACATCCAATTTGTAATCTATTCTTTAGTTAATAATATTTCACTTACTACAATAATAATTAAAGTTAAAACTATTTGAAAAAAAAAAAAAAAAAAAACTAAACTAAACTAAATTTGTGGGTTGCATTGAACAGTAATTAGCTATGTAAACGACAATTATTAGTGTTGTCCCTTTTGATTAACTCTCTGTTTGCAAGCTGGAGATAGATCATCAAATAGTAGCGTTCCTCCCAAATGATGTATGGATATAGGTTTGTGTGAAAAGCTGTTATGGGCAAGCCAGCATTTCGGCATCTGAAACAATTGTATTCGCATCCAAAAGATGTTAAACCGTTTACTTTATTGAAAGTCTAATTATTGAGTGAAGTGGCATGTGACAAATTTCTGAATTAAGAGGAATTAGAATTAGAAGACTTACGAGAGGAAATATTATAAACTTCTTATGCCCGTCTCAAGTGGTATCCAAGGCAATTCTAAGGACTACAACTTTGGATTTTCGTAGATTTTAGAAATTAACTCCTTAAATTTTGGGGTTTTCAAGATTTTAATTTCTAAAGCTTAAACTTATTGAAATTATAAAATAAAACTTATAAGATTACTATTTAAAATAATAATAATAATAATAATAATAAAAAGCTCGGATTAATTTTTTTTTTTTTTTAATGATTTTAATTTTCAATCACGATGGAGTCGTATGGATACAGAAGAGGAGCATTACTCATCATCACCATTCCAAACATTAGAATTTTGGTTTAAATTATTAAAATTTTGTATATAAATACTTAAAATTTTCATAATTTTCTTTTTTCCTAATTTTTATTTAATATATTTTATCCTCTTATTTCCATTTTTTTTTCTAACTCTGTCCCTATCCTAAACTATCCTTTAAAGATGATATTGAATAACCATTTAAACTAAACTCCCTAATTTACAAAATTACATCAAAAACTCATATAATAAGATATATTTATACATACCCATATCATATACATACCCTCGTTATAAACGTCGTGCTTTATCTACACTCGGGTGTAGTATAAAATGAGTAAGGCGCGTTGTAACAACGCCCGGTTACAGTGATAAATAAGCAAGGGTTATCACACTATACTGGACGGGAGTAAGTAAATAAGTTAGTTCATACTAGAATTAGAAAGATTAGATTAGTTTCTTAGAGCATAAGAATATTAATAAGCAAGTCAATAGAGTTAGTGGATATCTTACGTAGAAGAAAAGTAAACATACATTGTCTTCAAGAGAAAAAGTGGAAGGGGAGCAATGCTAATGAATTAGGAGAATGATTCAAACTTTTCTATTTAGAAACGTATAAAACTAAGAATAGTGGTAGATAAAGCCTATATGGATGCAGTAATTACTGTTATGAGGGTTGAAGATAAGGTTATGAGTATTATTTTAGCTTTGGAACTAGAGATACTGTATATTATTCGTATATATGCATCCCAAGTAGGATTAGATGAGACTAAGGAGGAATTTTGGGACTCCTTGGGAGAGATAATTAATAGAATCCATTTTTCAAAAAAAGAACTTCTTAGGTGGAGATTTAAATAGTTATATAGGTGAAGATAGGGTTGGGCATAAGAGAATTCATAGATATCAAGGCTTTGGGATTCAAAACAATATAGGGGTTTATATTCTAGACTTTGCCTGAGCTAATGATTTTGGGAAAGTAAACATTTTCTATAAAAAAGAGGGAGAATCATTTAGTAACATTTGCGAGTGGGTATAATAGAAGTCAAATTGGTTATTTTCTTATTAGGAGACAAGACTTAAATAGGTGTAAAAATTGTAAAGTCATACCAAGAGAGTACTTTAACGACCTACTATAGGTTATTAATCTTGGATTTTGTCTTACGAGTCGAGATAGAGTAGACAAATGTCACATTAAGCCGAGAATTAAATTGTTGACTATGAATGAAGATGTATGCCAGACTTTTAGAAATAAGATATTAAATAATCAATTAATCTTAGAAGATGTGAGAACGTAAGGCGTAATGATCAGATTGATACTTCTGAGTTTTTTTAACGTATAGCTAACTATATAAGGAATTAGATGAGGGAAGTACTTGGAGAGGCTAAAGGAAGGGGAGAACATTACAAGGAGACATAGCGGTGGAACAATAAGGTGCAACAAGCCATTAGGGAAAATAAAATACGGTTCAAGAATTGGTAAAAAGATAGAGACAAAGGGTCGTATGAGTTGTATAAAAAGCTAAGAGACTAAGTAGTAAAGTAGTATGAGATGCTAAGAAGAGAGCATGTGATGATTTATATAATAGGCTAGGTACAAAAGAATGAGAGAAAGATATCTTTAAGATAGCGAAAGCCAGAGATCAGAAAAATAAATACTTGAGTTATGTTAGGTGTGTCAAATATAAAGATGGTAGCGTTCTAATGCAAGATAAAGTTATCTTAAGTAGATTGAGCGATTACTTCGAGAATCTACTCAATTGGATAAATGCAGAAGGGCTAAACTTAGAGAGGCCTGAGATGCAAGAAGGGAGACATCTAATATTCCATTGTAGAGTTAGTGCTAAGGAAGGAAGGGAGGCACTAAAGAGATGAAATTGGGGAAGGCGGTTGGACTAACTAAGATAGCAATTGAGCTGTGGAAGTGTTTGGGAGAAGTTGGAATTCAATAGCTGACTAGGCTCTTTAATATGATTTTAGATACTAGAAAAATTCTAGAATCATGGAGACATAATATTGTTATACCAATTTATAAGAATAAATAAGATATACAAGGTTCCTCAAACTATAAAAGAATAAAGCTTATGAATCATACAATAAAACTCTAGGAGCTCAAACTATAGAATGATAAAGCTCATGAGTCATATAAAGATGATATTGAATAACCAGTTAAACTAAACTCCCTAATTTACAAAATTACATCTAAAACTCATATAATAAGAGATATTTATACATACCCATATCATATGCCACTTATTAAGGCGTTCCTCGTTATAAACATCATGCTTTATCTACGCTCGGGTGTAGTATAAAATGAGTAAGGCGCGCTGTAACAACGTCTGGTTACAGTGATAAATAAGCAAGGGTTCTCGCACTATACTGGACGGGAGTAAGTAAATAAGTTAGTTCATACTAGAATTAGAAAGATTAGATTAGTTTCTTATAACATAGGAATATTGACGAGCAAGTCAATAGAGTTAGTGGATATCTTGCATAGAAAAAGGTAAACGTACATTGTCTTCAAGAGACAAAGTGGAAGGGGAGCAATGCTAATGAATTAGGAGAATGATTCAAACTTTTCTATTTAGGAACGTATAAAACTAAGAATAGTGGTAGATAAAGCCTATAGGGATGCAATAATTACTGTTATGAGGGTTGAAGATAAGGTTATGAGTATTACTTTAGCTTTGGAACTAGAGATAATGCATATTATTCGTATATATGCACCCCAAGTAGGATTAGATGAGACTAAGAAGGAATTTCGAGACTCCTTAGGAGAGGTAATTAATAGAATTCATTTTTTGGAAAAAAAAACTTCTTAGGTGGAGATTTAAATAGTTATGTAGGTGAAGATAGGGTTGGGTATAAGAGGATTCATAGATATCAAGGCTTTGGGATTCAAAATAATATAGGGGTTTATATTCTAGACTTTGCCTGAGCTAGTGATTTTGGGAAAGTAAATATTTTCTATAAAAAGAGCGTGAATCATTTAATAACCTTTGCAAGTGGGTATAATAGAAGTCAAATTGATTATTTTCTTATTAGGAGACAAGACTTAGATAGCTGTAAAAATTATAAAGTCATACCAGGAGAGTACTTAACGACCTAACATAGCTTATTAATCTTGGATTTTGTCTTACGAGTTGAGATAGAGTAGACAAATGTCACATTAAGCGGAGAATTAAATGGTGGACTATGAATGGAGATATATGCCAGACTTTTAGAAATAAGATATTAAATAATTAATTAATCTTAGAAGATGTGAGAACGTAAGGCGTAATGATCAGATTGATACTTCTGAGTTTTTTTAACATATAGCTAACTATATAAGGAATTAGACGAGGGAAGTACTTGGAGAGGCTAAGGGAAGGGGAGGACATTACAAGGAGACATAGCGGTGGAACAATAAGGTGCAACAAGCCATTAGGGAAAATAAAATACGGTTCAAGAATTGGTAAAAAGATAGAGACAAAGGGTCGTATGAGTTGTATAAAAAGCTAAGAGACTAAGTAGTAAAGTAGTATGAGATGCTAAGAAGAGAGCATGTGATGATTTATATAATAGGCTAAGTACAAAAGAATGAGAGAAAGATATCTTTAAGATAGCGAAAGCCAGAGATCAGAAAAATAAATACTTGAGTTATGTTAGGTGTGTCAAATATAAAGATGGTAGCGTTCTAATGCAAGATAAAGTTATCTTAAGTAGATTGAGCGATTACTTCGAGAATCTACTCAATTGGATAAATGCAGAAGGGCTAAACTTAGAGAGGCCTGAGATGCAAGAAGGGAGACATCTAATATTCCATTGTAGAGTTAGTGCTAAGGAAGGAAGGGAGGCACTAAAGAGATGAAATTGGGGAAGGCGGTTGGACTAACTAAGATAGCAATTGAGCTGTGGAAGTGTTTGGGAGAAGTTGGAATTCAATAGCTGACTAGGCTCTTTAATATGATTTTAGATACTAGAAAAATTCTAGAATCATGGAGACATAATATTGTTATACCAATTTATAAGAATAAATAAGATATACAAGGTTCCTCAAACTATAAAAGAATAAAGTTTATGAATCATACAATAAAACTCTAGGAGCTCAAACTATAGAATGATAAAGCTCATGAGTCATATAAAGATGATATTGAATAACCAGTTAAACTAAACTCCCTAATTTACAAAATTACATCTAAAACTCATATAATAAGAGATATTTATACATACCCATATCATATGCCACTTATTAAGGCGTTCCTCGTTATAAACGTCATGCTTTATCTACGCTCGGGTGTAGTATAAAATGAGTAAGGCGCGCTGTAACAACGTCTGGTTACAGTGATAAATAAGCAAGGGTTCTCGCACTATACTGGACGGGAGTAAGTAAATAAGTTAGTTCATACTAGAATTAGAAAGATTAGATTAGTTTCTTATAACATAGGAATATTGACGAGCAAGTCAATAGAGTTAGTGGATATCTTGCATAGAAAAAGGTAAACGTACATTGTCTTCAAGAGACAAAGTGGAAGGGGAGCAATGCTAATGAATTAGGAGAATGATTCAAACTTTTCTATTTAGGAACGTATAAAACTAAGAATAGTGGTAGATAAAGCCTATAGGGATGCAATAATTACTGTTATGAGGGTTGAAGATAAGGTTATGAGTATTACTTTAGCTTTGGAACTAGAGATAATGCATATTATTCGTATATATGCACCCCAAGTAGGATTAGATGAGACTAAGAAGGAATTTCGAGACTCCTTAGGAGAGGTAATTAATAGAATTCATTTTTTGGAAAAAAAACTTCTTAGGTGGAGATTTAAATAGTTATGTAGGTGAAGATAGGGTTGGGTATAAGAGGATTCATAGATATCAAGGCTTTGGGATTCAAAATAATATAGGGGTTTATATTCTAGACTTTGCCTGAGCTAGTGATTTTGGGAAAGTAAATATTTTCTATAAAAAGAGCGTGAATCATTTAATAACCTTTGCAAGTGGGTATAATAGAAGTCAAATTGATTATTTTCTTATTAGGAGACAAGACTTAGATAGCTGTAAAAATTATAAAGTCATACCAGGAGAGTACTTAACGACCTAACATAGCTTATTAATCTTGGATTTTGTCTTACGAGTTGAGATAGAGTAGACAAATGTCACATTAAGCGGAGAATTAAATGGTGGACTATGAATGGAGATATATGCCAGACTTTTAGAAATAAGATATTAAATAATTAATTAATCTTAGAAGATGTGAGAACGTAAGGCGTAATGATCAGATTGATACTTCTGAGTTTTTTTAACATATAGCTAACTATATAAGGAATTAGACGAGGGAAGTACTTGGAGAGGCTAAGGGAAGGGGAGGACATTACAAGGAGACATAGCGGTGGAACAATAAGGTGCAACAAGCCATTAGGGAAAATAAAATACGGTTCAAGAATTGGTAAAAAGATAGAGACAAAGGGTCGTATGAGTTGTATAAGAAGCTAAGAGACTAAGTAGTAAAGTAGTATGAGATGCTAAGAAGAGAGCATGTGATGATTTATATAATAGGCTAAGTACAAAAGAATGAGAGAAAGATATCTTTAAGATAGCGAAAGCCAGAGATCAGAAAAATAAATACTTGAGTTATGTTAGGTGTGTCAAATATAAAGATGGTAGCGTTCTAATGCAAGATAAAGTTATCTTAAGTAGATTGAGCGATTACTTCGAGAATCTACTCAATTGGATAAATGCAGAAGGGCTAAACTTAGAGAGGCCTGAGATGCAAGAAGGGAGACATCTAATATTCCATTGTAGAGTTAGTGCTAAGGAAGGAAGGGAGGCACTAAAGAGATGAAATTGGGGAAGGCGGTTGGACTAACTAAGATAGCAATTGAGCTGTGGAAGTGTTTGGGAGAAGTTGGAATTCAATAGCTGACTAGGCTCTTTAATATGATTTTAGATACTAGAAAAATTCTAGAATCATGGAGACATAATATTGTTATACCAATTTATAAGAATAAATAAGATATACAAGGTTCCTCAAACTATAAAAGAATAAAGCTTATGAATCATACAATAAAACTCTAGGAGCTCAAACTATAGAATGATAAAGCTCATGAGTCATATAAAGATGATATTGAATAACCAGTTAAACTAAACTCCCTAATTTACAAAATTACATCTAAAACTCATATAATAAGAGATATTTATACATACCCATATCATATGCCACTTATTAAGGCGTTCCTCGTTATAAACGTCATGCTTTATCTACGCTCGGGTGTAGTATAAAATGAGTAAGGCGCGCTGTAACAACGTCTGGTTACAGTGATAAATAAGCAAGGGTTCTCGCACTATACTGGACGGGAGTAAGTAAATAAGTTAGTTCATACTAGAATTAGAAAGATTAGATTAGTTTCTTATAACATAGGAATATTGACGAGCAAGTCAATAGAGTTAGTGGATATCTTGCATAGAAAAAGGTAAACGTACATTGTCTTCAAGAGACAAAGTGGAAGGGGAGCAATGCTAATGAATTAGGAGAATGATTCAAACTTTTCTATTTAGGAACGTATAAAACTAAGAATAGTGGTAGATAAAGCCTATAGGGATGCAATAATTACTGTTATGAGGGTTGAAGATAAGGTTATGAGTATTACTTTAGCTTTGGAACTAGAGATAATGCATATTATTCGTATATATGCACCCCAAGTAGGATTAGATGAGACTAAGAAGGAATTTCGAGACTCCTTAGGAGAGGTAATTAATAGAATTCATTTTTTGGAAAAAAAACTTCTTAGGTGGAGATTTAAATAGTTATGTAGGTGAAGATAGGGTTGGGTATAAGAGGATTCATAGATATCAAGGCTTTGGGATTCAAAATAATATAGGGGTTTATATTCTAGACTTTGCCTGAGCTAGTGATTTTGGGAAAGTAAATATTTTCTATAAAAAGAGCGTGAATCATTTAATAACCTTTGCAAGTGGGTATAATAGAAGTCAAATTGATTATTTTCTTATTAGGAGACAAGACTTAGATAGCTGTAAAAATTATAAAGTCATACCAGGAGAGTACTTAACGACCTAACATAGCTTATTAATCTTGGATTTTGTCTTACGAGTTGAGATAGAGTAGACAAATGTCACATTAAGCGGAGAATTAAATGGTGGACTATGAATGGAGATATATGCCAGACTTTTAGAAATAAGATATTAAATAATTAATTAATCTTAGAAGATGTGAGAACGTAAGGCGTAATGATCAGATTGATACTTCTGAGTTTTTTTAACATATAGCTAACTATATAAGGAATTAGACGAGGGAAGTACTTGGAGAGGCTAAGGGAAGGGGAGGACATTACAAAGAGACATGGTGGTGGAACAATAAGGTGCAACAAGCCATTAAGGAAAATAAAATACCGTTTAAGAATTGGTAAAAAGATAGAGACAAAGGGTCGTATGAGTTGTATAAGAAGCTAAGAGACTAAGTAGTAAAGTAGTATGAGATGCTAAGAAGAGAGCATGTGATGATTTATATAATAGGCTAGGTACAAAAGAATGAGAGAAAGATATCTTTAAGATAGCGAAAGCCAGAGATCAGAAAAATAAATACTTGAGTTATGTTAGGTGTGTCAAATATAAAGATGGTAGCGTTCTAATGCAAGATAAAGTTATCTTAAGTAGATTGAGCGATTATTTCGAGAATCTACTCAATTGGATAAATGCAGAAGGGCTAAACATAGAGAGGCTTGAGACGCAAGAAGGGAGACATCTAATATTCCACTGTAGAGTTAGTGCTAAGGAAGTAATGGAGGCACTAAAAAGGATGAAATTGGGGAAGGCGGCTAGACCAACCAAGATAGCAATTGAGCTGTGGAAGTGTTTGGGAGAAGTTGGAATTCAATAGCTGACTAGGTTCTTTAATATGATTTTAGATACTAGAAAAATTCTAGAATCATGGAGACATAATATTATTAAACCAATTTATAAGAATAAATAAGATATACAAGGTTCCTCAAACTATAAAAGAATAAAACTTATGAGTCATACAATAAAACTCTAGGAGCTTAAACTATAGAAGGATAAAGCTCATGAGTCATATAAAGAATCTAGGAGTCGGGTTATATAGCGAAGACTTAGGAGTATCGCCACTGTATCAGAAAATCAATTTGGTTTTATACCGAGTAGGTCTACGATATAAACAATCTTCTTGATTAGACAAATGATAGAAAAATATAGAGAAAAATAAAAAAGCCTGCATATAGTATTTATCGACTTAGAAAAAGCCTATGATGAGTGTCTAGGGAATTAATTTGGTAAGTACTTGGAAGGAAGAATATGCTCAATGTTATATCGAGATATTAAAGATATATATGAAGGTGATGTAATTAGTGTTAGGTCAGTAAGTGGTGTAGGAGTTATTTATTGTAAACAAAAATTAGTAAATAGTATACATAAATAGAATACAATAAATAATAATACTATAAACAATAATATAATTTGTAAACAACAAAATAGGAACAAAATCTATAAATAGTAATGCAATAAAGAGAAATATAATATGTAAACAATAAAGTAGTAAACATAATAGAATATGTAAATAGTAAACAATAATGCATTAAATAGAAATATAATCTGTAAATAGTAAAGTAATAAACAGTAAGCAATATAGCATTAAACATAAATATAATATGTAAATAACAAATATAATTAGAATATTGAAATTAGAGAGGTAAAAAATAGAGAATCAAATCGCATGTTATGCAACAGTTTCTGTAAAATAGATTTGCCTCCTCACGTCGGTACAGAAAAT
Source organism: Coriaria nepalensis (assembly GCA_027186245.1). Classification (NCBI taxonomy): domain Eukaryota; kingdom Viridiplantae; phylum Streptophyta; class Magnoliopsida; order Cucurbitales; family Coriariaceae; genus Coriaria; species Coriaria nepalensis. The sequence goes on along the minus strand of CP114500.1, from coordinate 3,101,489 downwards.
GGAACAACATCTGTCTCCTAGGATACAATAGAGACGAACAGTAGCGGTGCACCACCGATACTATTCCGGCGAACTAAAAAAGGTTTGATCCCTAGCACACTGGAAACTTAGAACTCTAGACAGAAGGAAGGAAAGAAAACTGAGAGAGACTTTGTTTTTTTGGTGTGTTTCCAAATGGAAGAATGCTGCCAATTTATAGGTTCATGAGGGAAGAAGAGATTAATGTGAATTTAATATAGGTTTAATATAAATTTAAATCTGATGAAACTGAAAATTAAATTACAACATTTCATCTTCATACGTTTCTGCAGAAGAAAAAAAATTCAGAAGAAGAAAACAAAAGGTAGGCCAAGGCAAGCCGGGTCATTTTCGGGCCGAAATTCAGCACGCTCAAGTGTGGGAGCACACGAGCTAAGCCTGATCCGGTCTGGATTTACACTCTTGTAGGCGCGCAAGAAAGAGCATTCTAGCTTATATTTTTATTATCCATTAACAAATGTGTAATTCTATATAAACACTCTCACAATTGTTCCCTTTCCAATATGGGATAAAAAGTTTCTCCTTCATTTTTTCTACTTCAAATTATTCCAATGGTTGTACTTTAAGATTTAATTTCTCATTCACCCATTATTTATTTTGAGCATACCATAAACCGATTCGAAACTCTCACATAAAAGAACTTGAATCAATTTTGACTTTTTGCTTACACGAAGTTGGCCCCACTTAAATGGAGCATAAACATAGCATCTTGAAATGATAATTTTCCAACAATCTCCTACATGAATGAAATTGACGGATTATATAAAACTAACATTTTTTGACATTAAAATGTTTTTGACTTGGAGATATAATTTGATGGTTTAAAACATGCATATGATAGATATGTATCAACCTTTGAACCTTCCCTTATAAAAGTACATTGATTTTACTAGTGAATCAATAGACATAATATCTTTGAACTGTTCTATCGTTCATGTAAACAATAATGTACTTCACATATGAGTCTTACCTGACACACTTGAGTTCTAATTGTTATGTTCATTTTAGCCTTGAATATCTGCTTGTTTCTGCAAGAGTTGATAAGAATTATGCCCAAGTTAATTCCCTTAGAAGCGGCATCATTTCTCTCTCACATAGGTGATTCTTAATCAAGAGTAACTCATTTTACTCTGCTCGAATTTCCTGCTGCCTAAGAATCATTAAAAGTATAGTTTATCTTTTTTCTTACGGGCATCACTATTTTATCATGGGAAGGGATAGGAGGATAACCTCTACAATGATATGATTAAGTCTTATACAACTAGGTTGTCTCTTTAAACCTAGATCTTGGAATCTCCAGTCAACTAGGTTGGGTTTCCATTGTATTGACTTACTCTTTCATGAACTTTAGTCTCATTCCCTTTCACCATTTGGTAAGCGGATCCACAATGTTATCCTTTGATTTAAATAGTCAATAGAGAAAACTCCAATAGAGAGTAATTGGATGATAGTATTATGTCGTCGACATATATGTTTAGACTTACCATTATACATATTGTTATATGCTCTTCCAATTGCAGATTGACTGTCGCAATGAACGCAAATTGCTGGCACAGGCTTTGACCACTTTAGAATATCCTTTAAGAAATGTTGTACCATTCTGCCTCTTCTCCATAATTATTTAAGGCTATAAACTCAAATTCTATGATAGATCTGACTATCACAATTTGTTTAGAAGATTTCTAAGAAATGACTGCACCTACTAGTGTAAACACATAGCCACTCGTAGACTTTGAGTCTTTCATATCTGATATCTAGTTTGCATCTATATACCTTTCTAGTACAGCTGGATATATATTATAGTGCAGTCCTAAAGTACGAGAATATCGTAGGTACCTTAGTACTCTCACGATTCCTTTACAATGGTCAGGCCCTGAATTACTCGAATATCTGCTCGGTTTGCTAATTACTTAGGCTAATTTGGGTCTTGTACAACTTGTTAAGTACATCAGACTATCTATCATTCTAGAGTACTATACTTGAGAAATATCTTCGCCTTTATTTTTACTTATGTGTGAACTAATATTAATTGGTGTTCTTGCTACACAAGAATCTTCTTTGCTAAATTTTCCAAGAATTTTATCTACGTAATGAGATCGACTTAAAATGAGTCTGTTTGATGTCCTTGAGATTTTAATTCCCAAAATGACATCACTAGACCCATGTCTTTCATGTCAAATTTAGAATTTAACATATTCTTGGTAGATTTCACTATCTTATCATCAATTCTAACTATAAGCATGTCATTAACGTAAAGACATGAAATGACATATCCATTTTCTGTACTTTTGACATAGACACATTTGTCACACTCGTTGATTTTGAAACCATTAGCCATCATTGTGTGATCAAAATTTTCATGCTATTACTTTAGGGCTTGCTTTAAGTCATATAAAGATTTCACCAGTTTACAGACTTTCTTTTCTTGTCCTGGGGCTATGAAACTTTCAGCTTGTTTCATGTAGATTTCTTCATTTAAATCTCCATTCAGAAAAGTTATTTTCACATCCATTTAATGTACTTTTAGATTTCATAAAACAATAATCACAAGTATCATTCTAAGGAGAACATATACAACTAGTAGGTGCATTACTTTTCTTTTTTTTTTTTTATAAAAATTTTGTTCATTAAAATTAACTTTACTTCCAAAAGCGGTTTGAAGGATATACGTAATAATTTGAAAATACTGCGGAAGTTTTTGTCATAGAAAAGTAATCCCAAAACTTTTTAAATACTTTATTCTTTATTTGAATATACATATACGTACATATACATAAGAAGTGCCAATTTTCAAACTCATTGCTTATAGAGGTCGGGTCTCATATGTACAATCTCACGAACTGATAGCCTCCATTCGCCTGTTCCTTAGCTTACCGCCTTACCTTTGTAATTTCCTATAACACAGGGTAGATATCTATGAGCTAAAAGCTCAGTAAGGATAATATCCTACTCATATCACTATTCTTTTTCTTTTTACGACTATCGTGAGTTAGTGCTTTTATGACCTATATCTAACGTGTATAAATTCCTATCATTCTACACACTTGGGCCCTGAGGATGCTACCACCGGCATGTCAACTGATATTTAATTAGTGGTCCGCTTATGACCGTTGTAGGGATCCACTTTTGACCTTTTCTTCAATATCATTTAGGGTTTTTTCTGATCGACAAGCAATCCTTCTTTTGACCCGGCAGCACCTCACTTTAATATTATGCATGCTTATGCTTCTTATTTATTTTAGCATAACATTAATTTTTGAAAATATGAACATATGCACTTAATGTTTAAAGTTTGTACTATCCTCAAACCATCCTGCTATATTATGTTCATTCTAGTTATAGTCTTTATTTCTAGCATGATAATCATAGTATTTCACTTCTACTTAGCATGCTATAATTATAATCCTAATGCAGACATAACCAAGTCATCATGCTTAATAATTAATAGTCATAAATTAATATAATTATAATTATAATAATAAACAAACAATATCTGGGTGTTGCAGTGAGACTATACTTACAAAAGTTGGTTGACCGGAGATCTTGATTTTCCTCTTTCTCTCTTTCCTTCCCTTTCTTTCCTTTCTCTCCTTTTTCCTTTCCTCTCTTTCTTTCCCTTTCTTTCCTTCTTCTCCTTTTTCCTTTCCTCTCTTTCTTTCCTTTCTTTCTTTTCTTTCATTTCCCTCTCCTTTCCTTCTTCTCTCCCTCAGTCTCTCACGTTTTCCTTTTGATTTGTTGAACATCAACTCTGAAGCAGTCTATTTATAGTCAAAAGATGAGCTAAATTGTTAACACTTTAGTCACTTAGATGTCTATTTGCATAGAATTAAATCAACATGCATGTTTCCCTTAATGGCATGTGTGAATCCATAATCATGCATTAAGCCACCTCATAGTGTATATTGATATTTTTACCGTGGCTTTATGCCACATATTCACTAATTTATTTATTTGTTTTGATTAATTAAGTTTAAGCCTTCTCAAATCTTAAAGATTCCTAAAAGATCCCTTTAACTAATCTTAATTATAAGAAAATTCCCCTTATATTTATATTCTTAAAATTTATGTATAAGTGGGAATTTAAAAGTTTCTAATAAGCCCATTTTAAATATATTTTCCCATTACTATGCCTAGTTTAGAAATATTAGGGGTCTACATTACTTCAAATGGTATGACATATTCATCACCTCGATCACTTCTTAACTCCTTTATTTTCTTGTTGAGTTTATTCTCCACTTTATTTTTAAAGAGAACAAATTTCTCTAAAGCTTCGTCCTTGCTTTTCAACGAATACACATAACAGTATTTTATATTATCATCGATAAAGGTAATAAAATATGTATTACCACACTAATTTGAATGAATTTAAAATCACATATACTACTATAGATTATATCAAGAGATTTGGTATTTCTTTCAATTCTTTGAAATGATGACCTTGTTTGTTTTGCCTCAACACAAGTTTTACACTTATGTTTTGAATCAATTTGGAAGTTTGGTATGTGATCCATGTTCTATATAGCATGCCATAGATTAGAAGACTTGAGAAAATAAGCAGAAGAACTAGCTTTATTAATTTTTGGAATTACAGTCATTACATTAAGCTTGAAAAGCCCATTAGAGATATATCTATAAACTACATACATTTCACTTTCGGACAAAACTACATTATCAGATTCAAAGACTAGACGAAATCCGTGCTTGCTCAAGAGTGAACTGGACATAAAGTTCTTACGGGTTTCAAACACATACAAAACATTATTAAGAGTTAGCTCTTTTTCAAAAGTCATTTTTAGAACCACCGTACCCTGACCAACTATCTCAAATGTGGTTGAATTTCCCATAAACAACTTCTCTTCATTAGTAATGGGTTCGAAAGAAGTGAATATTCCTTTATCTAAGCATATGTGCCTAGTGGCACTAGTATCAATCCATAATTCTCTCGGATTGGACCCCACTAGATTCACTTATGAAACCACAGTAGCAAGACTGATATCAGAAACATCTTGGGTGATGTCTTTCATTAGATTTACTTCTTGGCTTCGATTCTTCTTCGACAGCCTACAGTCTGAAGCTCTGTGACTCATCTTGTCACAATTGAAGCATTTTCCTTAGAACTTTGTTTACTTCTTAGAGATTTCTCCTTTCGGTCCCAATTCAGAATTTATTTTCTTAAGACCTCGAAAATGTTCTACAACATTTGCCTTTGCCATATGTTGAGCGACCCTTTTCTTATATGATTTTCTATTATCTTCATCAATCCAGAGCCCAACAACCAGATGTTCAATATTCATCTTCTTTCGTTTATGCTTGATATAGTTATTGAAATCATTCCATCCAGGTGGCAGCTTCTCAATGATAACAACTACTTGAAAGGTTTCATAGAAAGTTATCCCCTCGACATTAATCTCATGCAAGATAACTTATAGTTCTTGTACTTGATTTACTACCATTTTAGAATCCATCATTTTATAGTCAAGAAAGCTCACAATAGCTTTTTTGGTACCGGCATCCTAGGTCTTATATTTATGGTTTAAGGCATCCCATAGCTCATTTTCCATTTTCTTTATACTATACATATAGTACAAATAATCGGTTAAACCATTCATTACATAGTTCCGACATAGAAAGTCAGAATGATTCCAAACATCAACAGCATTGATTGCTTGGACATCATGCTCATCATCTTTGAGCACATGAACTATCTTCTTCAAGAATCTCGCGAGATTCAGTGTAGTTGGGTAGAACATAATCTTTTGCTGCCACTTTTGAAATTATGTCCATTGAATTTCTCAGGTCTTTCCCCGTAATTTATGGGATGAATTACAATAGTATGAGTTTGAGAAACCAACAATGTTGTCTCAACAGTGCTAGCTTATTGGATACTTTCAGAACTCATCTCTGAAAATCACAGAAGATTGGTAGTAGTAATTTAAATAGTCACGAAATAATTATTACACCGAACAAATTAAATTTGAAATGTCACACAATTATGATCGTAAAACTGTATTACAAAAGTAATGAAACTTGTTACAATAGTAAAGATACAATTATGTGTTCATTAAAGAGGCATTAAATCTATTTATTGAATATCATAATGAGACAATTTGTTCTGAGTTGTAGGAGTTATATATAGTTAATAGAAACCAGTAAACAATATATAGAAATAGAATACAATAAACAATAATACTAGAAATAATAATATAATTTGTAAATAGTAAAGTAGTCAACAGAATAGAATCTATAAATAGTAATTCAATAAATGGAATAGAATATATAAACAAAAATGCAGTAAATAGGAATATAATATGTAAATAGCAAAATAATAAATATAATAGAATCTGTAAATAGTAAAGAGTAATGCATCAAACATAAATATAATATGTAAACAACAAAGTAGTAAATAGTAAATAGTAATGCATTAAATAGAAATATAATATGTAAAAAGCAAATATAATTAGAAGATTAAAATTAGAGAGGTAAGAAACTGAGTATCAAATCAAAGTCTGTTTTGTAGCAGTTTCCTTAAAACATATATGCCCCCTCACATCGGTGTAAAAGGTGGAACGACGTCTGTCTCTCAAGATACAACAGAGACGGATAGTAGTGGCGCACCGCCAATACTATTCTAGTGAACTAAAAAATGATTCGAACTCTACCACACTGGAAATTTAGAACTCTAGAGCAAGGAATGAAGGAAAACTAAGAGATACTTCATTTTCTTGATGTGTTTCTAAATGGAAGCATGCGATCAATTTATAGGCTCATGAGGAGAATCATACTCTTTCATCTTCATATATTTTTGCAGACGAAAAAAAATTCAGGAGAAGAAAACAAAAGGTGGGTAAAGGCATACCGGGTCGTTTTCGGGCTGACATTCGGCGCGTCCGAGTGCGGGGGCACACGAGCTAAGCTTAATTCGATCTGAATTTACACCTCCTACAAGCGCGCATAAGAGAAATCATTTTAACTTATATTTTACTATTCATTAACAAATGTGTAATTCTATATAAACACTCTCTCACTTGTTCCCATTTTCAATGTGGGACAAAATTTTTCTCCTTCATTTGTTTTACTTCAAACCATTCCAATAGTTGTACTTTGAAATTCAATTTCTCATTCACCCATTAATCATTTTGAGCGTACCATATACCGATTCGAAGCTCTCACAGAGGAGAATCTGAATCAACTTTTAACTTTCGTTTACATGAAGTAGGCCCCATTAAAAATCAAACATAAATATAACATCTTGAAATGCTAATTTTCCAACAGGTGGGACGTTTAATGAATTTCCTATTGCAATATAACTTTATCAAAAGTCGACTTTAAGTCTATACCTATTTGTCTTAGTTATGAATGAACTGACGAAACATATTTAGGATGAGGTACTCAGGTGTCTGTTGTTTATAGGTGATATCATCCTAATAATGAAACTAAAGAAGGCGTAAATAAAAAATTAGATATGTGACGTACTATTCTATAGCGTAAGAGTTTTAAAATTAGCCGCTAAAAATGTAATATCTACATTGTAATTTTGGTCCTAAATCTCAAATAAGGGGTAACCTAATTGAGATTGATGGAAAAGGTCTCATAGTGTGAAGCTTTTCAATATTTATGATCTATTATCCAAAAGACTAGGGATATTCGAGAGGATATAAATCATATGATTAAAGTATGTTGGATGAAATTAAGAATGGCATAGGATATAGTCTTACAAGATGATCCTAAGATATTGAAAGTAAAGTATTACAAGATGATCGTTTGACCAACTATATTTTATGGCTCGGAGTGTTGGGCCATTACGAGACAATATATGCATATGATGGTGGTAGTATAGATACATATGTTAAGATGGATGTATGGTAAAATACGCAATGATAGAATTAAGAATGAAAAAATTATAAATTATATAGGTATAACCTCTATAGAGAATAAAATTTGGGGGAAACGTCTAACATGGCTTAGTCATGTGTAGAAGAGACTAAATACTACTCCAATTTGATAAAGTTTAAATTTACAGGTAAGTAGAAGGTATAGACGGATGTGACCATTGAAAACTTGAATGAAAGTAGTTAAGGAAGACATCCTAGATCTTAGATTAAATGATAATATGTGAAAAGATAGTATAACTTGAAAAATTAATATACATATAACCGATTCCAAAAATAATGGGAATGAATTTTGATAATAATGATAACGACCCATATCATATGCCATTTCACATAAGATTACAATGAATTAAATGCTAATATATTAAAAAATGATATAATTTTTTTTTTAAATATCTCTTAAATATTTATATTATCGTGGATTATAAACTATATATATATATATATATTATTATATAATTAGATTAAATTATTTAGTAAGAATATTCATATTTAGTTAGTTAAAAAGTTAATTATAATTTTAAATAATTTGAATAAAAATTATAAAAAAATATTTCACATCCGATTTTTTAAAGTTTAATTTTTTATTTAGGTAAAATATAATAATCTCCAAATTTAGGGAACGCTAAATTTATTTTATTATTATTTGAATTTTCTCTCTATTTTTTATTTTTTAATATTTTTTTAATATTTCTCTTTCTTTTTATTTTAAAATTTTCTTTTTATTTTAATATTATTTAAACTTTTCTCTTTCATTCTAATAAATATATATGAAGAATAAAATAAAAAATTATGTAAATTTCTCTATAAAATAAATAATTAAAATATTATATTAATTAAAATATAACTAAATTTCAAAAATTAAAAAAAAAAAAAAGAAAAAAAAAAAGAAGAGATGCATACTCTAAATTTTATGACTCGAGCTATCAATCCACTTGGAGCGTCTGTCGGTTGGGTATAGATGCTAAGCTATACGTGGTTTCTTTATTTGTTCTTCCTTGAAAATATTGATGGAGTACTACGTGTGGGGTGACTGGTGAGTTGGAACTTAGTACAAGGTTAGTCAGGAGGAGGTAGGCTCTTAAATATTGCCATGAAGTGATGGAAGCCTGGCTACCATCGTACGGAAAAAGGTCTCCCTCCTCCTCCACAGAAAAGAAAATGAGCAACAACAAATAAATTATAAAAAATGAATTTTAATTAATTAAAGGGTAAATTTATTATTTTTAATTTCTATATAATTTAAATAAAATTTTTAATCTATACAAACAATTTGAGATAATTATTTACGTAATATGTTAAAATAATATTAAAATAACATATTATATTATATTATAATATTTTAATTTATACTATCAATTTAAATAATATATTATATTATTAAAAAAATTATATATACTCTCCTATTTATATATTTTTATTAATTTTATTTTTCTCTTATATTCCTCATAGAGAAGATTAAAAAGTGATTCATTTTCTTATGAGAAAATCGGAAATTAAATATAAATAAAAAAGTTGATAAAAAATTACACAAAAATCAATTTATTAAAATTAAAGTATACTATAACCACTGAATTAATACTTTCCTTAAAACAAAATTTTCGAAACGTACGTCCGACTAGAACAAATTCGGTAGATATTTTACAACCTCTTTCTATATATAGTTATATCAACAAAAACGTAAAGAAAGCAAAAAAAGGGAGAGCATTTGTATAGCTATTTATATGGGAAGAAGCCCTTTCCTTTCTTGAACATAAACTTACCCAACCCAGTTGTTATCATCTTCTCTTTTTCTTCTCTCTATCTACTGTATCTAGTACAACTTCTCATCTCTCTCTCTCTCTTTTGTTCTTTCTCTAATCAGTTTCTGGACTTCTTCTCCATTGGATTTGGACATGATCAGATTGATCTGAGCTACTGCAGCAACCAGCTTCTCATCCAAGAAGGTAAAAAAGTTAAATTAATTTTCCCATCTTTTAAAATCCTCAAAAAAAAATTATTGTCACTCACTTCTTGCACGTTCATGTGGATCGAATTAATATTTCGAGATTCGATTATATATAACAGTACATGTAATTTCTTGGGTAATTTTCAGCTTCGACTTTCTATTTCTATTTCTATTTTTGTTATTATTTTGTTTCACGCAGATCTGAGCAGCTAGCTAACCAGCAAGCTAGGGTTTCTACTTTTGCAGGTAGAGATTGAAGGAGGGAGAGATTAAAATAAATAAATAAATAGTTAGTAGCTAGAAATGGCGAGGGTGAAGATAAAGAAGATTGATAACGTGACAGCAAGACAAGTGACCTTCTCTAAGAGAAGACGAGGCCTCTTCAAGAAAGCTCAAGAGCTGTCTGTTCTTTGTGATGCTCAAGTTGCTGTCATCATCTTCTCTGCTACCAGAAAGCTCTTCCAGTTTTCCAGCTCAAGGTATATAGATACATATATATATATATATAATTATTATATAAATATGTATCAAGGGCATAAATATATATAGTGTATAATACATGATACTAATTAATCGATTCACATCAAGACTATATAGTATGTATCTAAAAGGATCATCAACTTCATAAGCCATGTGTATAATATACGTATTTTATGCAGTTTATGTACGTACTAACAACTATTGGGTGAATCTTTGCTTGTAGCTAGCAAGTATATATGGTATTTATTATATGAGTACTGACTACTAAGAGCTTCCAAGAGGGTTCTGTTTGAATTGTAAGTCGAGCCCACACAAAGTTGTACGAATCTAGCTTATAGATATATAGATTATGAAATCAACCACACAAATATTATAAATTACTTCCAATAACGATGCAGCTTATAACTATTTTAATTTGTTATTACATACATATATATATATATATATATATAGTGATCATGTCTTTGAACAAAGCAATATCATGTCTTAATTAACGTGATCAATGTACTTTAAAAAATGCTAATTTTGCTGCCTCCAATTGGTGCTGCATCTTTTTAGGTGTGTGGTCCTTCGATCTACAGCTCATTAATTTACTTAAACACTGATGAGGGATCGATACACTGTAAATTAAAATACAATAGGAAAAAACAAAAAAAAAGGAAGAAACCATTAATAAAGCTAGTTAAGTATATATATATATATATATATATATATATATATATATAAGCATACATATATATGAGTCCTCAGGCGTGTGTTGATTATTTTGTTGATACTTTTGCATGTCAACTGTTTAGTTAATTAATCACTTTAATCTGTACTTATTAACTTAAAGTATGGATCTTTATTGTATTAGTTTTGACATATCTTGGTTTAGTTTAGCTTATAAGAGTGAGCAAGCATGGCCTAAAGTATGGCTTATGTAAGAAAAGGTAGTAGCCAAAACAGTTCTAAGAAGGATATGGTGAGTAAGTACGAGGGGTGAGTAAGTACACCTCGTACTGGGCCTTTTTTGCTACAGATTAGAAAGCTCTCTTAATTTTATGAAAAATCTAAACTCGTGATTTTACCCTCTTAATATGTCCAACACTATTACCCCTTAGTTATGAAGCCTTAGCTGTGTTATCCATTGAGAATGTTGGTACAGAAGCCTCCTATAACATTGTTATTGGAGTCTGTTTGAGAAGAGAGATAGTTAGCACTCTCTAACATATCAAGATATGTCGACCATCGTTGTAATCGGAGCTTAGGCCGACCAGCCTGTTTTCAGGTTTTTTTTTTGGTTGAAGTAGCTAGCTATGTAGTACTATCCCAGCTTGCAAGGTGAAAGAAGAATATATAATACTTTGTTGGATGATCATATGTCATACATATGTACTAAAAGAGAGATATCAAGCACAAATGATGTTAACCGTCTTTGATAAGTCTGATAAGCTGTTTATGAAGAGATAATGCGAAAGTTAACCGTCTTTATACATCCGACCTTACAGTTGCTTACAATTTGCTGGTGTAGTCTTCTAGTAAGACCAGCTACAACTCTTATTTAACAAGGAGATGACATGAATGGATGTCAATGTCTTATATTACTTAGTTAAAAGGGTTTGGATTATGATTAAAGGATTCCTTGAACCTTTAAGCCCCTAATATCCTTGTCTCAATCTAATGAGACCCCTCCTGAACGTGTCAATGTTAGACTCTTAGTTAAGAATTAGTTGTATAACTCACCTGATCTTTCCTTAATTCTTAATGTAGAAATTTATGTTTCAATCTCAAAATTAATTGGTAATAAAAAGAATTGACTCATTTTTCATATATACTAAGAGTTCATTTTCAAATGTGGAATATATTATTCTAAACACTTAGTGACAAACTCCTATAGTCGACCAGTCTTTTACTATGAAACAATTCCATGAACAGGTGGGATTGTATGCAAGCTTGTTCATGCCCATTCCCAGGAGGATTCGTGTAGTTATTGACCTCGTAACTTATGTGAAAGCCTTTGATCATTGTCCTAAAACTCGTGGAATGATCCCCTCTGAAAATTGTGACAGTAGTATTTTAGAACTAAAAGTTTGTATATGTCTCTTTTTCTGAAAGGTGAATCGAGATTTTATATTGAAGAAGGTCATAGGCCGTAAAAACAAGATAACAATCCTGGTTTTAGGACAAGAGACCAAAACTTGGGTTTGGATTTGGAATTCGATTATGTTTTGTCAGCTTCTTCTTTTTCTTTTCGTCCAAAATTCTGAAATTTGTTTGGTGATTCGAACTTTCAACTTTCATTTTAATTATAATATTTAATGACAAGTTGAGCTATTGATTTAGCTTTACTTAGTTAACTCGAACCATACAAATTCACGTTAATTTGTTTTACGACTTGATGCTATTACAAGATTAATAATTGTAACAATGACAATGTCCTATTATTTTGTGTGAAGTATGGATGATGTACTCTCAAGGTACCATTTGCACTCTAGTAACCTCCTCCTTAAAGAGCGAGACCAGCCCTCCCTTGAGTTAGAGGTACTTTAATTACATGTCATATGCAATGTCTTGTAGTAATTAATCGTTAAACTAATAGTCTGGTTTCATTTCTTAATGACTATAATTAGCTAGAGAAGAGCAATAACTCCAGACTGCTTGAGGAATTTGAAGAGACGAGCCACCAACTGAGGTATTTACATTTTTGCCCCGAGTGATTAGTTCATCAACACTTGTGAATTACAACAGATTAAGATTGTATCAATTAGGCAGATGAAGGGCGAGGATCTTCAAGGGTTAGGTATAGAGGAGTTGCAGAATCTGGAGAAAATGCTTGAAGCCGGTCTCGGCCGTGTGCTTCAGACTAAGGTTTACTTTTAATTTCTTGATTAGTTATCACCATCTGAATATCTGATGATGATCTGTTTTATATGCAATTTCATTCACATGATTTGATTTAGAAATGTAAAATTGATTTCATATATATATATATATGAATACTTTAATTCAGGAGGAACGGGTTATGAGTGAGATCACTGCACTTGAAGCTAAGGTAAGATCGATCTCTTAACCGGACATTAAACTCGTAGATTCTTTTGCTGAGTTCTTGCTCCGGATTCACAAATCTGCACTTGAAGTTAAGGTAATGATATGCAGTAGTAATATTGCAGGGAGCTGAGTTGATAGAAGACAACAAGAAACTAAAAGAGAAGGTAAAATTTATAACTATAGAATATATATATCTTACATGCAATATGATAATTATAAAACATTGGATTATGATTTGCATGCAGATGAAGATGATCGTGTCGTCGAATGGAAAAGGAAAAGCAAAACTAGATCGTCACTATATGAATAACAACATGGAATCCGACATCGCGTGGATCCAACATGAAGCTGAAGCAATGTCCTCAGATCAATCCATTACCAATATCTGCAGCTGCAACAGTGGCCCTTCTCTTGAAGATGACTCTTCTGATACCTCTCGCAGATTAGCGTCAGTATCTGCTTTTTAATTTATTATTATTATTATTATTATTAATTCTGTTTCATCAATTTCTAAATGTATGTATAGATATATAATTTAAAAATAAATCCTTTTGAAAATTTATTTTGCAGGCTTACGTTATTCAGATAATTAATTGGCCGGACAGGATCGGAGCGGATTGAGGTTCGGACAAAACCGGTCGGTTCGAGAGCCTAGTTTATCGAGTTTCAGTACGTATGTTAGATCTGATCATGTATTACCTATAAATTAAGGTATAAATGGAACATATACGATTATGATAAGTTGTGTATATTGCTTTGCTGGGAATTTGAATTTGTTGCTGGAATCTAACTTGCTAGAAGATTAACAATCGTTAATTAGTCTGGATCACTCTCTCTCTCTCTTCTTTTTTGGTAATTGATCTGGATTGTTTGCTTAATAATTCTTGATGGTTCTTGAGTTTCATATGCATATATAAGATTGGGACATGACTATGACAAATCATAAGATAATTCTTCCCCAATTTGTGCTCATATGTTTCCGTCACAGCCATGGAAAAAAATAAATACTTCGGAGAAATATATGAAATTCTTCTAATATAAAAAGTCTAATCTTTTTTTGGACTGCTAATTTTAAATTTTAAATTTCAAAAAGAATTTAGATCATTCGAACTTTTGATTACTATTTTTGGATTAATATTAAATTTTTCGATAGCTAATGCATATAAAAAAGTAATAAGATGTAAGGAAATTCAATTGTTTTACTATATAGAAAAGATTTTTTCAATTTTTTTTTTTTGGCCAAAAACCATATAGAGAAGATGGATTTGCTAAAAAATGTGCATGAGCTTAATATAACATGCTTATACTCTACACCATAGTGGCAATTAGTAATTTAGTATACCACTGCACTGCAGAAAGGAAACTAATTAAAAGTAAGGTGCAATTGTGCTACTTCACAAAAGTATTGGGGAGAAACTTACAAATATTAAAAACTTCAGGGGATAACAATTCGCGCGCGCCCCATCCTTGAACAGCTAGCTGCACGGCTTTTCCCCTCTTTTCCCCTCCAGGGAATGAGAACGCGCTCCACTACTGCGCGTGGTTCACCTTTCTCATCATCGCTACTGCTTCCCCTTTTTATTTGGACCCATACAACTGGTCCCTACTGCTTCCCCCGAAACCCCTCGTAATTAATTGGCTTTCAACCCGATAGAAAATTAGGGCACGATTCAACGCGCTCTAGCTCTAATTTCTCAGCTCCTGCACTGGTCGCTCTCATTTCTATCCGATTCTCTCGAATTTTTTATGCGTAACTCACTGAGTTCCGTTTGACTCGGCCGATCTAGTCTTCGCCTCTGTCGCCGTAGCTATGAAAAGCTCCCTGTCTCGAGGTCTTGACGTGTACGATTTCAAGGAGGAAGATGAGCGTGCGGAATTGGAAGCGGGAAAGTGCATGGAAAAATTCAAAAACCCTAATCCTGAAAATTATTCGATCTCCAAGTATGAATTTCTCGAATGTGGTATGTTTTTCCCTTTGTAGAAGCTCTCCTGTCTCTGTTTGGTTGCACAGAAACTCGATGATGAATTAGAATTTTGGAGATCAGAACCATTTTCTGTAATTTTTAAAAAATTACATGGGCTAAATTCTGTTATGTAGAATGGACAAACAAGCAATCTAGTTGTTGTTGGCATAGCATTGTGGTTCGGACTTAATAGGGTTTATCTGGGTTTAATGGCGAGAAATTTGAACATTAATATGAAATAGCATTTCATTTCCCGGTTTGTTCAGGCTATTAGAGTCGGCTAAGTCAAACACAGGGAGATATAATATGTCACCTTTTTTGTCACTCATCAACGTTTGCATATTAGCAATTTGTGTATAAAGATAAAAGCTAAATAGATGTAATATAACCCCTTCTTCAGTCTCTCTATTCTGTCGCAATCGTAACGTTAAATTCTGTTAAAGTTGGAAGTCAAGTCAAGTCCATCTTACCTTTACTATGTAATTGTTTGTCAGTGAGGGGTGGAAGTGTGTATTACTGATTGGATGGTCCATCTTTTATGTCAAAAGGATTCATAATTTTTTTGGGAATGAATGATAGATTTAACATAGTTATTCAAGGGAACCCAAACTAACTGCAGTCTGTGGTGTGTTACTATAGTATAGCTGATTGCAAGGTACCTTTTAGTTTGGTTGTAGAGGCTAATCAAATGGACAAGTCAGGGTCTCCCTATTTGGCTCATCTAGATCTTAAAGCAGGTTTAACAAGTAATGAGAGGTGGGTTTCCTAGAGTGATCTCATATTGTTTGCATGGAGTAATTTGAATAGCTATTGAATTGTGTCTACATATAAATTTACCATTCCACTACAAAGAAGAAGAAAAGAGAGCAATATTTGTCATCTTATGTCCCAAGATTATTATTATTATTTTGACGTGAAAAATGCATTTAGTAATGTCGCTGCATCTTTTTAATTTGGTGATCGCATATATAACGAAAGACTGCAGACTGTCCTCATCACTTCAATCCCATCCTCTCTTCATACTTTTATTTCAATTTTAATGTCACTATATTGATTGCATTTGGGCATTCATTCTCGAGCTTGCTTGTTTAGTTGAGTGGGTGATATCCATGTCAATTTACTTTTTTGGGATATATATATATATATATATATATATGTAAGTTCGAACCCTTGAAAGATTTTTGGTACCCCCAACCTTTACTTTGGGAATAATATTGGATGGCCAGTTGAGCTAAGCTGACTGGTTTTTTGGTACATAATTATTTGCCTTGATTGATAGTATCTAATCCATTACATTACCAGACCAAGTTCAAGGAAGACTATTCAAGAAAAGGAAATGGAATCTTCCTTTTCAAATGTCAACGTAATTGACTGTGGTCACAACTTTTATAATGTTCTCACCAATTGTTCCTGGAACAGCTGGACGTCACATAGCAATGAAAAAGACTGTTCCAGGCTGGATGGTGCCCAACAATCTAATTTTGGCGGTCTTGAACAAGATTATTTTCTGAGAGTAGACAACTTCAAGTCAAGAAGTTTGGTTTCTGAATTCGAGGAAATAGGATCAAACCCACAAGAAACCCTGCCAGGGAAAAGCCATTTGAGTTGTGCCAAATTGCAGCTCCTCTTCGGTGTACTTTCGCTTCCTAGTTTTTCAAAATTTAGTTCTTTGCATAAAATTTAGAACTAATGTCTTTACTTTTTTTTCTTTTTGTGTGTGTGTTGGGGGGGGGGGGGGTGGTGTTATTTTTGCAGCAGAAACCAATTGATGTCATTTTACATGGTGATGGAAGCTCAAAAGAGAGTTTTTCATCTAGTCCTGTTTCTGAAGTGGCAAAGGATGATGGTATGCTACTGAATGTTTGATTGGTACTTGTATAACTCATCACATTGCATGATTTTCTCTACTTTTTATTTGGTACACCTTATGTTCTTAAATGATTTGTTGGTCAATTGCAGTTCCATTGAATGGTTACTCATCAGACCCTTGCTTCAATGACATGGAAATGGTAATTTCCAGTCCTCTTTGTAATCTGGGAAGTTTGAATTTTCTTTTGGATACTTCTGTTTTTGTCACGCCATGGAAAATGCGCCATTTTCTTCTATGTTTCTGTTACCTCATCTTAGCTCCCTAGGATAAATGAACCACATAATTTCTTGGCATTTATATTTCCGGGGAGTCATTGGACAATTTGGCTCTTTTAGTTTGACCTGGAATAGAGGAATTGTTTTTTATCTATAGATTTTTTGTAATAAGGTAAGATGCTATTTGATATGCTGCTGTCTGCTCTATGAGAATTAAACTAGAACAAATTAAAGTAGAAGCAAACTTTCTAGATCTTATCAACACATATCCAGAGATCTGTCCGAAGGATGTTTTTTGGGTCATCAATGTGACCAAATGTTTGTTCAGATATGGCTAGTTATTATGATGTTCATTTACAGGAAGATGAAGATAATGAGGTTGTATTGCATCCAGATTATATTCGATATCAGGATAAACATTATACTGGATCACAAGTAGCATTTTCCCACACTGGCATAAAAATAGATGGTTATGCAACACATGGGCATGAATTCACAAACTTTGAATGGGGAGTTGATGATCTCATTGATGTCAAGTGCAACTGGTTGCACAGGGTGAGTCCTAAATTATTTCTGTTGGGAGTTAGTTAGGCCACGTTGCCCATTAATGTCTTAACATGGATTCCATTCAGGCTGAAACTGTCATGATCAAGCTTCGTCTTATATCCAAGGATCCACCAGTAGCCTTCAATGCTGATGATACTTCAGGTTGGTGCAGCCTTACATCTAGCTAGTTAGATTGATATGTTCGTTTATGTTCATATGTAAACAGTTCAGATTGTAATAGAAATTGTAAATGTCTTATTTCTTATATGGCACATGGCCTTAGGGATTTAGGTTAGTCGCTGAAAGCGGCTGTTCTTTCTACTGATTTTTCAAGCCCTTGAACTTTAATCAGGCATTATTGAGGAGGTGGAAGTTGCAGTAATTGGATCTAACTTGTCTGAGAAACATGAAAAGATCACTTGTTTGAATGAGAGATATGCAGCTGTTTGGAACATTGTGGTCGAGTAAGTTCCTCAACTTCCCGTGGTTTTTCTTTTCGTATGCACATGTTCAAATTTGCTTGTAGTCTTAAAGGCACATCAAATTCCCTGTACTCTTTCCACTTGGAGACTTGTGAGAAGATGTGGGACTACCTTCTTGTATATGTTCAAATATCAGATTATTAGTATTTTTTTTTTTTTTTACTTTTGTTTCTTTCTGCAGAGGTGCTAACCTATAGTTCTCCTTATCATCACTTATTTTCTGTCTCTTATAACTAATACTTGCTGAAATGTCTTGTAGTGAGGACATGGGAAATGATGATGACTCACCTCGATGGAGGCATTATGTACCTAAGTGAGTGGAAGTCTCTACTTCATGTTTCCTCAATGTGTCCTAGATCTTATTACGAACTTTTTCTCTAGTTCAATAATTTGATTGGATGTTCTCTTTTTATCATTTCTTTTGCTTGGTTGATTAGTCAATTGTTCTGCTTCAATTAGGCTTGAGTTTCTGTTTGCTCGTTTTTACTTCTGATAAGTTTACATTTGTTTTTCTTTCGGTTTTAAATTGGATTCTTGATAATTTTATATAAATTTTTTGTTGTTACTCTTTCTTGTCCATTGCTTGTGCATCAACTGAATTAGGAATTGTTTTTCCCACTTTTGGTCATTGTCTTTTAAGGCTTAAGGTTTATGATGATTCGTAGGTTATGCCTTCAAATGGATCTTTCATCATGGCTGTTTATATGACCATTTTCTTGAGATCCATGTGTAAAACGATATTGGTTTTTCAGTTTTTCACAACTTTATTTACCCATCGATAAATTTCCATTACTCCAAGGAGGGATTTTCTTCTGCTTGTAAAATAGTGTTGTATCCTAACAATGCTTTTATTGCTACGTTTTTCTACTTTAGTTGAATAATCTAAAGATGTTATGCAGATTTGATGAACCTTTCGAAGAAGTTATCTACCCAAAAGGAGATTCAGATGCTTTTTCCATCAGCAAGAGAGATGTTGACCTATTGGAACCAGAGACATTTGTGAATGATACAATCATCGACTTCTACATCCAGTAAGTTGTGGACTGATGATCAGTGTTCACTCTGAGATACCCAATCTCTTCTGCTAATTTTTTTGACTCGTGTGTCTTTTGATATGTTACAATTTGGGAGCATTCCAGTCTTTTGCAAGATCTGAATCGTTTGCTTGTTTTAAGCTGTCTTCACATTGTTACATTTCTCGTTTATGAAAATTGAAGCAATTGGCAGGTATTTGAAGAATCAAATCCCACCTCAGGAGAAGCATAGGTTCCACTTTTTTAATAGTTTCTTCTTTCGGAAGCTGGCAGACCTAGATAAAGATCCGTCCAGTGCCTCTGATGGCAGGGCTGCTTTTTTGCGTGTTCGTAAATGGACGAGGAAAGTGAATTTATTTGACAAGGATTATGTCTTCATTCCCATTAACTTCAGGTGAGATAATAATTTTGGGCTAGAAATTGGCTTAAGAATGCGAGCTATATTAGAGTAGGTGCTAATTTGAGATGTATTTGTTTTCTAATGACAGTCTTCATTGGAGTTTGATAGTCATATGTCATCCTGGGGAGGTCGCAAAATATAGTGGTGATTGTTTTTTATTTTTCTAATTAAAATGTCTCTTAAGTAGGCGCATCGTCTTATGATTCACCTTTTATTTCTTTTCATTTTTCTCTTATAACAGATGATGACCAGGAGAAGTCACTTAAGGTACCATGTATATTGCATATGGACTCTATTAAAGGAAGTCATTCAGGTCTTAAAAATCTTATTCAAAGGTATAGCTAAGTTTTCACGGTTCAAATATTTATTGGTCAAACATATAAAATTGTTTTATGAAGATGTCTTGTGTTTTGTGATGTCCCTAAATCTTGAAGGTTTTAAGGTTTTTGGAGCCACAAATGGTACATGCACAGTCAAAATTTGACATTTCCTTCTAATATGCGGCAATAGTTTTCTATCAGTTATCATTTTCATTTTAGAATTAATCTTCCACATCTTTTCCTCATTATTCCTTATTTTTGGTGATTTGTGCTTGCGTGTCTCAAAGTTTCCTTTTATAACTACATCTTGCAAATTGTTGAGTTGTTTATTTCCAATGCCTAAATAACAGTTATCTATGGGAAGAGTGGAAAGAGAAGGCAAAGGAGACGTCACAAGATATCTCATCAAAATTTTTAAACCTTCGTTTTCTCCCCCTTGAGGTAATCGCTCGGCTTCATTAACATTTTACTGATATTAAGACAGTCTATGGGGTAAGGTTTTGTTAAAAACTGCCCTTGAAACTGACCATATGTTACATGCAGTATCAAAGTTTGTTGAATACTTGCTTCATCTGTTCTCTGGTAAAGTTTAGTCTACGATATGACAGTAACACTTTGATCAGCTAGAAATATTAAGATCCTGACCAAGTGCTCATGCTGGGAGGTTCTTGATGTAATTAATCTTCTAAATAAGTCCCCATGAGAGAATCATTTAAATTTTGGCGATTTATTCAGACTTGCAGAGAATATAATCCATAAAAAGAAACCCTTTTCCAATTGGTAATCCTCTCGGGCCACTGTCTTTCCTATGGTGAAAGGTTATCACAGATGGACATATATATTCAAGTGCTTTTAACTTAATCTGGGCTTTCTGTATTTGGTCAACATTCTCGTCACTCTTGCATCTCCTGATCTATGCCATTTTGTAATTGATTTGCAATTTCTATATTTGACTGATGCGATCTTCATTCTTCTGTGTCATGTATAAATAAGACCTCGCAACTAATTGAAAGAACATGGTTGTCCTATCTTTGCTGAATGCATTTATATATATATATGGAATTTTTCTTACTTTTAGTCTCCTCTTATGTCAGCTGCCACAGCAGGAAAATTCATTTGATTGTGGCCTGTTTTTGCTACACTATCTGGAGCAATTCCTGTTTGAGGCTCCTGTTAATTTCAGTCCATTCAAGATATCCAAGTTCTCCAACTCTGTAAGTATTCTGCTTTGTACAACTAAATGAACTTTTTTAATCGCTTAAGTATGATAAATTTTGCTATCACAAGTCTTCATCTATTGTTATGCATTTGGTTTCATTTCTTGAGGCAACTCTCTTTCATGGAATATTTATTGAATCGAAATAAACTTGCAATGCTGTTTACGGACATTCTCTTATAGTTAGAAGCTGTACCTCCATCTATTTGATTCTTCACCATGGTCTGTTTCATCTCACTTGTGTCCCCTTATTTGTCCTGCTCTGTAGCAGATAACTTTAGGGGGTTGGAATTGTCACATCCTAAAAATTGAACAGAAATATGCTTTTTGTCCCCCCCCCCCCCCCCGCTTTTGGCCCCCTTTTTCCAATCCTTCTTGAGATTATGAAACATTTTCGATGTTCTTGAACCTACGATTAGCTTTTGTTTCTTTAGTTCTTAGCTTTCACAGTTGTAATGTTTTTTTTGTCTCTCCAGCTTAATGTGAATTGGTTCTTACCTTCTGAGGTTTCTCTCAAGCGCACTCTTATACAGACTCTGATATTCAAACTTCTTGAAAATCAGTCTCGAGAAATGTGCAGTCACGAACATCTGTCCTCTAAACCTTTACAAATAAACGAAAATGAAGCTGCTGTGGAGTTTCTTTCACAGAAATGCAGTCCTAAATTGGCCTTCCTAGGGAATTTATCAAGCTCCCAAACCGGCCAAGGGATTGAAATCACTCTTCTATCAACCTCATCTATGATGAATAACCAGTGTACTAATAATTCAAGCCTGGTCGCAAGAGAGTTGTTAGAACCAGGAACCTCTGCAGGATCATTACTTGGAGAGTTTCAATCTTTAACTCATGGATCTTCCTCCTCTTATTGTCATCCTGATGGTGCTATATCACAAGTACAGGTAGAAACTTCTTTCTATCTGCCAACTTTGTTGATTATATTCACCTGACTTGTTAAGAAATATTAAAGGTTAAAAGCGTCTGTTCACAAACAGGAAGATGAGGTAGAAGAAGAAACCGAAGAGCAATTTGTTTACTTGCCTTCTGGAGATAATGGGTTTCAACCAACAGGCAGAATCTCGTCGCAAGATTTTACCATCCCATATTCGTCAAGAGGCTTTGATCTAGAATCTTCGTATCTCTTGGGAATCTCTACACAAGCCCAAAACGGCAATGTTGACTCTTCCTCAGAATCATCATCTTCATCCTCTGATGATTCAGACGATGAGCTCGGAATCCTTGAAACTTACCAAGTTGGAGATGTGGGTCCCATGAAAGAAGAAATTAGTCTACAAAAATCTGTGTCAATGAAAAACACGGAGTGTGTTAATACTAGCCTTGTTTGTGACATTGAAGATTTTCATGAAATCCAGAATGAAACTTGTAAGGTGATGGAAAAGGAAGAAGATTCCATTTCCCTTTGTGAAGGGAATCAGGTCCTTTCTTCGCCTCATAACATAGACATTGCGTCAAATGAATGTCAGACCAACTAAGATTGTGTGGTTTGGAGTCAGAAACACAGGATGAACGTGCCTTGAAGAAGCAGAGGATTAGTGCACCCCTTGAAGAAGGGCAAATAGTAGTAGCCTTACTGAAAGCCCCTGAAATGATACTCGCATGGAAAATTAGGACTCTTCGTTTTCTTTCTTTCTCTCCCGTCCCACATTATTTGTAAATGAATCTGCAATATGTAGGGTTTCTGGTTTTTTTGCCCTGCTGTGAATAGTCATATTAACCCCATTTTCAATGAACTGAGTAGAAAATTTATTGCAGGTACAATTGGGGTATTAGAAGAATAGTTGGTTGATGATGGTAGCAAATGATTTTAGGGTTGTTGGTTGGACCTGGAAAAGTCAGTTTATACGAAAAGTAGGAGGTTTTGGTAATAACAAGTGTTTAGTTGAAGCTGTAGAGGTTTGAATGAAGTGAAGTACTTGTTATAACAAATGTAAAATGCAGCTTTCTTAAACTGTCCCAAGTCTCAGTATAACAAACGTAAAAAGTCCCAAGGAAGGCATTTTTCTGTTGTCTATTAAGAAGCAACATTTTTATTTAATTTCATTGATTTTGTGTTCTTACTTATCATTACTTAGAAAATCAATCTCTGGTGACCCGGCGCTGGCAACTCTCCTTCTCCCTTTTTGAATCAGATGAACTAGGGCTCTAGATATCCATCAATGAATCTTCAGTTCTATGACTAAGTTAACGAGTCTCAGAGAGGGGCAGTCGCCGGATTTTTTCTGGTCCTCTTTCCGATCTTCTTCCCCAATCTCTCCGCTCCGTTGGGCCGCGCTTCGCCATTTTTTCAGTATGTCTTCTTATCACATATCTGCATCTCATCACCTCCCTCTCCAATGTCGATTGATGATTTACTTATTTTGCTTTTCTTGAGCTAGAGACAACCGGAAAATGCTAGGTTCACTGTCATCTTTATGTTAGCGGGAAAATGATGATCCTCGTATAAAATTTTTTTTTGGGGACAATTTATACTAATAACTACTTGTCTTCCATTTGAGCAAAAGAATTTCTGCAATGTTGCTCATAGTAATTTGTCTTGGTCAGTTCTCAAGATGGGTCGAGTTGTGAATGGAGGATCCTCCCTTCTCTGCTTGGTTTTAGTTCAGTCTTAGAGGCCTTATGATCTTATGCATGAATCTTCGGATAGATCTAGTTCCTGGCCGTGTTCGTGATGGTTTGAACTTTGATATTGGTATTGATTGTTGCTGTTGTTATATTCCATTCCTTCTAAAGAGAAATGCATTTTTTTTTCCTGGCTGGCAATGGGATCAGATATTCACATCCCATATCGTATAACCAAGTTCTTTTGTTGCAGGAGTGGAACGCCCCAAAACCTAGGCACATTTCTCTATTGAATGGCGCGTTACAACAGGTCATGGTCAGTAAGTGTTAACTTCTCTGTTTCCTTTTCCCAGTTTCCCGTACATTTATAATAAGCATGTGTTTTCTCTTTTAAATAGTTCAGCACCTGGGCAACGTTTGGTCTCCGTTGCCTAGCCAGGGATGGAAACCTTGTGTTGACCCTGTGAGTGCTGTGAATTAGAGCTCAATATACTTATATGAAATTATCTGAAATAAGATGTTTCCTGATAGGCTGATATACTCATATTTGATTTCATGCAGCATTACCAAAAAAATTTCAAGGTTATATCCAAGTGTTCTTAGATGGTGGGTTAAACCAGCAAAGGATGGGGGTATGTGAAAAGAATATAGGAGATGGGATCACACATTCTTATTGCTGATGATGCTTATTATATTTCTATGGCCGTGATTAATTTTTTTGTATCTAATTTCATCTTCTCTTTATTCTATTTTTGGTTATAGATTTGTGATGCTGTTGCTGTTGCTAAGATTTTGAATGCAACGTTGGTGATACCACATTTTGAAATCAATCCCGTTAGGAAAGATTCAAGGTATTTCACTGCAATTCTTTAACCCTGAGCTTTGATATGTTTATTGATGTTAAACTGTTTCCTGTGCAGTTCATTCACTGATATATTTGATGTGGATCACTTTATTGATACACTTCGTGATGATATATCAGTAATTCAAGAGCTGCCTAGTGCATACTCTTGGAGCACGAGGGAATACTATGCTACTGGCATACATGATACTAGGATTAAAACAGCACCTGTCCATGCTTCTGTTAACTGGTATCTGGAAAATGTCTTGCCCGTATTGAGAGGTTGGTACTAGACTATAATACCACAAAGATTAAAATGCTGTTTCTTGCTCAACCTTTTCATCTATATCTTGCATTTTGGTTTTTGCTATCTCATTATAATGGAGTGTGTGATGGGGATAGGTTTTCAAGGCAACTTAAGATGGTTGAAGCTTCTTTAGTGTTTGCTGCTCATGTTACTCGCATCTAGGCTGTGAAATATCTTAGACTTTACAATTCACTTATGCATTTCCGGTCACACAACCAGTTTTTGAATTAACATTGTTTCATTGGAAATGGTTTAATTGTTATGCTAGCATAAAGCTACAAGTAACCTGAAAAGTACTAATCTGATTCTCTTACGGAGTGAAAATTATTATTTTTTCATCATATTCTATTCATTTTATGAGTACTAAGTTTGTTTATGGGAGAATTTGCAAGAATTACTTTCATGACTAAGATGGCATATCCATTGTTTCAGTCATGGGATTGCTGCCATTGCTCCGTTCTCTCATCGTCTGTCTTTCGAAAACTTGCCTGCTGATTTTCAGTGTTTGCGCTGTAAAGTTCACTTCCAAGCAGTAGCTTTTGTTCCACACATCATGGCTTTGGGAGAAACCCTTGTAGATCGCCTTTGTCACCCTCCTAAAAGAAATTTAGAAGCTGCAACGGAGTATCAACAGGAGAAGTTGGATCAGATAAGGAAACCGGAGGGAGGAAAGTTTGTTGTGCTCCATCTTCGCTTTGATAAGGTTTGCCTTGTCTACTCTAATTGCATTAGGAAACCATTTCAACTTTAAATATGTTATCTTTATGAATCCTTGTAACAAATGTACAAGACTTGCCAGGATAGCACATATTTCCTCCATTTCTCACCATTGTCAATTAAATCCAAAGAGATAATACTTGATATTTCTAACAAAAAATAATATGCTATTAGTAGGGTTAAAGAAACTCAATTTCATTTTGAAAAGCTGCTAATGATATGGCTATAGTTCCGATTCTGTGAATCTCAGCTTAGTACAGACTTCTTGTACTTGATGTTAACTCTGCCACTATCATCACCTTACAGGATATGGCTGCTCGTTCAGCTTGCGACTTTGGCGGGGAGGTAAAGCTGAGAAACTGGCTCTTGCAAAATACCAGCAAGTTTTGTGGCAGGGGAGGGTACTAAACTCAATCTTGCTTTGGGGAGTTGAGAAATCAGGGGCATTGCCCATTGACTCCTGAAGATATAGATTGGTTCTAGCTGCTTTGGGGTTCAACAATAGTACACATCTCAATCTTGCTTCCCACAAGGTTAATCTTGCACCTTAGAAGAGATCGTCACATTCCATTCATTTCAAGTGCAACGAGATCCAAACCTAAGCTAGATGCCTAGGGTGGTTTACAAATCTAAGCTAGATTTTGAATTGTTGTAGAGAATGGGAATTTGATCAGTTGCATTATTCAGTATCTTACATATAGTTTTATATTACATTTCAAAACAGGATTGAACATCTTATTTCTTCTTCATTTTTTCTTTTTTAGGTTTATGGCAAACGAAGCAAGGATATCTACTTTACTCAAATTATTTCCTCTAATGGATGACAAGAAGAGTCTTACTTCCTCGGCTGAACGTTCTATGTTAGAAGGCAAGGCCTCTTTATTGTCTGCAGTTGATTATTACATGAGCTTGCATATAGCAAAACATCTTCATCTCTGCTTCACCAGGAAACATGCACAATGCTATGGTAAGCATCTTCTACTATAATCTTCTGAAGATAGTCAGATAGTATATAAATATCCCATAAACGTAAAAATGTCTAAGTGATTGATGAAGACGCAGATCAGATTGCGGAAAGAGACGCAGTCTATATATACGTATCCTGCTCCTCAATGTATGTGTCCTGCTTAGTTGAAAACCTGAAATTAGTCAAAAACTTTCTGTGAATTCTAAATCTTATCTGAAGTTTTCCGGTTCTTTCCTCTAGATTCATTTGACAATGCAGTTAATACTGGATTTCATATAAAATTCTATAGTCATCTGTATTTTAATTACTAGGAGCCTTACGTTCCATTAATTCTACAAGTCTGTTGGATTTGTGAATTCAAATTAGATTTTAGTCTCAAACCGACATTTACCGACTAATCGGTTAAATATTGAAGTGACTTATACAAATCATTCACGATCATGAATCCACAATTGAGAATCAGTTGACAAAATGCCTTCATAGTCTACCACTTGTTTTCTTCAATCTTGATTCTGCACACAAACTTGTTACCAAGAATAATGTAAATCTCTCAACTGCACTTGCGAAATGCTAGCTTATAAAAACTCAGCCGCATTGCATATTTTTTCTTAACAGCTGCTGGAAGACATATTAACGAGGAAAAGACAACTCATCAACTTTTTACACTTTACTAGTCATTTTGCGTTGCACTAGGAACAGCAGGAACCTGACCATCTTTAATGTCCTTACTAATCAGCCCCTTCCTATTAGTTGATACTTCTTGTGATTCCGAAATAGATGGACCCAGCTCTTCTTCTTCGATTGGAAGTGTACGTTTCGAGCCTTCTAAAGCAATGCCTAGAACCATAATTCTCTTCATTTTTGTTCTTTCAGATTACATTATGATCGCAAATTGTATTGAATTGTATCAACAAATTTACCAAGTTGGATAAATTTTGGATAATATTAATGAGTCGGTAATTATTTATATTATCTATTTAATTAATAAGTCAGCAAATGATGTAGTGGATGATATAATGAAATGGATATGATGATTGGTTGTTTTTAACCTTTCAAGTTTCAAACCAATTTCTTCTACTTTGTATTTACATACCGGAGGTGGAAAAAAGTTTGGTTCCGATAGGAATACCGGTTTGAAACCTAATATCGATATCATTTAAAGTATCAATTAAGATATTAATATTGTTATTGGTCTCGGTCTCGATAATGATAATCGTAATCAGGATAGAGATCAACTTAAAAATCAACTTTCAGTGCTAGCCTCTAGCCCTATCTTTTGCCTAGGTGGAGAGGAGGTCTATTTGCAGTCTTTTCTCCTCATAAGCATCAATCTATGAACTAAAGGCCAAGCTTAGATAAATAGTTATTCTCCTTGAGTTTAGGCAATGTAAGTCTAAGAGTGTGCTATAACATAATAAAAGGAATTCAAGTTATTTTATTGTCATCCAATCTATGTATGTTCTCCTGTACTCTAATTTGAATGTCAATAAATATTGTGTATATATATATATATATATATATATATATATATTATTCTTCTTCTCCTCCGTATCATCTCATAAATATCCCGATAAGAAAAATATGGATACCAAACAAGTACTAGTGGTTTGAATCTAAGTACCACCTTATTTCCCATTTTGATAACATCTTCTCTTAATTTTCTAGCCCCTTATATATATACTCTCATTTCATGTTATTGTAAAAGAATAAGTTTGCTTTTTTTTCTTCTCTCCTGTTTTAGGATCTAACACAACACCTAATTTAATTTATCGTAAAAAAAAGTTTGAGTTGATTCATTTTGCATTCATTCGAATATATAATATGAATATATTTAAATCTCGATCTATCATTTCAAAAAATATCATATTATTTAATAAATAATATTTATACTAAAACTATTATTAAACACCAATGAGGTGGCATTTAAAGTTGAATTAAATTTTGAATTCATTCCAATATTTTCGCATCTAATATTGGAATGAATTCCAACCCATACGATCCAATCTCCTATCCGTTGTATTCACGTCCCTC
Source organism: Coriaria nepalensis (assembly GCA_027186245.1). Lineage (NCBI taxonomy): Eukaryota > Viridiplantae > Streptophyta > Magnoliopsida > Cucurbitales > Coriariaceae > Coriaria > Coriaria nepalensis. The sequence continues at coordinate 3,072,616 of CP114500.1, read as the reverse complement.
TTCGCTGGTTACTTTTTATTGGATTTGGACAAAAGTTGAAAAGGAAAAAAGAAGAATGATGGGGATATACATAACATGTCCAATCTAATATATAGCAAAGACTTCAAAAATTGGAAGAGAAATTCTTGATGACTATGACCTGTCAAGATATGATTGGTTTTACTCTCGTGGCTCATTTTATATAGCAGACTTCAAACTTGCAAATAAAATTTGAATTTAGGCTGTTTTCCCTCCTTTGGCTTCGCACCAGGACGATGACGTGGCGGATCATAAAAGCTTAAAACCCGAGCAAATGTAATAAAGTAATAAACGGCAGCAGCAGCAGCAGCAGCAGCAAATCAAGAAATCGCGTTGAACTCTGATATATTTCTTCGATCCAGCGGCTCGCCGGCAAAGAAGGCAAGGTCAGCGCCGATAAGGGTTCTCGAATCTCCATTTTCGAATCTTCTCCTTCTTCTTCTTCTTCTACTACTTGTTTTTCATTTTGTTTATCTTGGAGTATGTAATGATCTGCGCAGTAATTTGTAGAGATGATGAAGAAGATGAAATGGACGCGCTCAAAGCAAGCGGACGAAGTTGATGCGTCATTATCGTCTGCTGTAGTCACTGATGAGAAGAAGCAAGAGCACGAGAAGCGAATCTCTGAGCTCGTATCTGAAAATGAAGCGTTTCAGGTTGGAAGTCCGATTCGGTTGCTTTTAATTTTTGGTCCCTTTTTGTTGCTGCGAAATGTGGAAAACTTGATAGATCCACAAGGCTGTAGTTACCTTTGAAAATTTAACTTTCCGATGATGTGGAGGTGTGTTTTGTTGGTACGAAAATGTAATAGAGAGTTGGATCGACTGTGGATAATTCTGAGTTTGAATCCAGTATATGGTTCTTGCTTTCTCACACTTCTATTTTCTGAAAATTGGCAGAAGGAAATTATGGAATTGAAGGGCAGGCTTGCAAATGTTTCTTCCAGTTCAACGAACAATGCTCAAAAGCTCAGCGGAGATTATCTTCAGAAGCTGAATGTTCTTGAAGAACAGGTAAATCTCGATTTTCATTTTCCGAGACCGAGCTGTGCACTTACAGTGCTTGCTTCATTCATATACATAACTCTGCAGGTTATTGAGCTGAAGAAGAAGCTAGATACTCAATCCCAGCTCTCCATCCAAAGACATAAAGGTGATGGAGCTACGAAACAACTGCATTTTGAAGTTCAGAGTTTAAAGGCCCAGAAGGTGACCTATTTTCTTCATAAGTTAGGTCTATGTGAATATAATTTTTGACTTTCTGTTTATACTAATCAACATAGAACGCTTAATCTCTTAGGTTCAACTCCAATGTAAGATCAAGCTGGAGTCTGTACAGTTCAGATTCTGCAAGGCTTCACTGGAAAAGGAAGTTCTTCAGGTACAGTAATCTTTGCTACAACTTGCCACCATCAATCCAACTTGCATATTTTCCTTAGAATTCTGGGGGATGCCAATGATTTGAATGGGAAATAAAACATGACGATTAAGTTATGTTGGCTTGATGGATTGTCTGATTTTCTGATTTTGACATAAGATATCCTACTAATTTTGGATCATTTTTTGGGGTATCCCCATATTTCATCGCGAGAAATGTATCTTTCATTTCAGCTGTGTATCATGATAATATTTCAGTGAATGAAACTCAGTTTCTAGATGTTGTCCTTATGCTAGTCTGGATTAGTCATCTTAGTAATAGCAGTTCCCACTTTCGTTATTAATATCTTAATATTCTTTGGACTCCTTTTCATGGACTTCTTTTACTACGTGAAGAAATTTTGATTTGCGGTATCTTTCTATACATTTACAGCTTCAAAAGGAGAGAAGGAGAAATGAATATGAGATGCGTAAGATCTTAGCTTCGAACCAGAGATTAAAGATGGTTAGTACATGTTTTCAACTGGAGGCTACTATGTGTTTGATTTCAAATTACAAAAAGAAGCAGCCAATAAAAAACTTGCTTTCCCGAGCTATTTTTCTTAATTCTTTGGATGAAATCTGAACGTGAGGGTCTGGTCAAAACTTCCAAAGCTCTTGGTTCTTTCTAAATCTTAGGTTGTGCAACGGAAGACAGAAGAAGCTTCGATGGCCACAAAACAGCTAAGAAGTCTATTAGAAACTAGAAAGACGTCTTCACAAAGAAGAGCAGGTTGAAAGATAATTTCTTGTTTACGTTATGCTATCTCTATTTCTTTCTCTCTGTTTAATACATCTATTCATTGGGTGTGAGTTCTTTTGGCTATTAACTGTAGGTGCTAAAAATGGAAAGAATTCAGGAATCCAGGTATCTCCTCTTGATTTTTTTATTTTTTATTTTTGTCTATGTTTCCAGTATTGACTGCATTCAAACTTCAACATAGATCAGTTACATGAGTTTTTCTGGGCGTCATGGTTTTCCGTTTGAGTAGGCTCATTGCATACCATGCTTATAACCAACTGAAAATAACTGGTGTAGGGTATTGAGCATCAGATTGAAGCCACAAAACAATTGCACGAATTGTGTTCGAACTATGAACAACAAATGGAAGAGTGAGTACTATTACGGCATTATCTTCTATTCTTTCTTCGCTGTTCTATGTATGTTTGTGCTCTTGTGTTTGAGTAGTTCGAAGATTCAACAAGTTCTTAAACAAGTTATACAGATCATTTTTTGATTTCTTCTAGACAAGTTTTGTTTAAAACATTTTATATTAAAATCTTTTACTGGCATTGGAAGGGCATGCCTTAATTTGGTTAACTACAAGTTATATCATTATACCTGGAATTCGAATCTCTATATTTATGACTGGTCTGTCTTCCATTAAATCCAATTGTTGCTTTAGTATCTTTGAAGTCTCATCTTATTGTGCAGACTGCAGTATAGGAGAGAAAACTAATTCGGTCACCATTTGAAAGTTTGATTAGCGTTATTAGTCCCGTTTCAACGCTAATCTCAAACGTAGAGTTTTAATATTATATCCTGTTAAACTGAGTTTTGAACATGCGTTTTCTACACGAAAACTGATACTAGTAATCGCATTTCACATTTTGACGTGGTTAGGATCGCTGAGGAGGCTGCTAAACTTTGGGAAGAAGCAGATGCTCTAAAGGAAGAAAAGTTAAGGTACAAGTTCTAACATCATACTTGTGTTTCTTTCTGTGAAAAAGGAGAGAGAAAGAGGCAGGAAAAAAAAAGAAGAGAAAAAAGGCATAGCTTTAACATATTCCTTTCTGTTTTTAAGGTGGCAATTGCAGGAGAAGGATTCTGATTTAACATATTCCTTTCTGTTTTTAAGGTGGCAATTGCAGGAGAAGGATTCTGACTTATTGAAGAAGGATACAGATATAAATGAACTGAAGGAACAGATGGATACTTTAAGTCATCTGGTTAGACAACTACCCATACAAAAGGCTGAACTTATTCGTGCGCATAGAGTGCAGGTTAGTGCATTCAACGGAGCCCACCATTTTATTTCTTGATCTTTTGGATTTATGGTTCATAACATGATAGAATGGGAGTTGTTTCTACTACTGTTATTTTTGGGAGCTTAAGCATTAAGTGAATCTAAATCACAAAATCTGATGGTCAGGATGACGCCGGCCCACCCTCTATCAGCAGTTGTACTAATAATTCATTCGAGGACATAGAAACATCTGAGTCGGAAAGAAACTCGGGACGATCCAATGTTACAGCCAAGAAGAAATCAACATCAGAATTGTGTTGTTCTTGCAGTAAAAAATCTTTGTGCAAGACAACAAAATGCAAATGCCGATCTACTGGTAGCAGTTGTGGAGCTTCATGTGGTTGTGTATCCTCTAAGTGCAGCAATAGAAAAAGCATCCCTATAAACAGTTCAAGCATTGCAGACCAAGAGGAGACAAACTCGGTTTCTTCTCAAGCTTCTGTAGTTGAGAAACCATTTCAGACAAAGAAGCCCTTGTCTGAAATTGGGAACAGGTACGTTTACTTCCCTTTTTTGTTTGTTTGTTTCCTTTGTTTCCCCCACTTTTGTGTATTCATTTCATTATGGAATTTTTTAACTCTTGTAGATCAATTCAAATGTTCTGAATCCTGGCAAAGAAGAAAAAAGCATTGTAGCTTTTTCTTAGTGAGAGAAATGCCTTGAAGAAAGTCATCGTGTATGTATACGAAGTTACTAAACTTTCTAACACGTCCTAAAAGACAGACCTCTAATGGATTAAAAGAGGACCAAGAAATTCTGTGTTGTTCTAGTTTTAACGGATTGATTTCAACAGCCTTGACTGCGGATTGATGTAACGAGAATAGATGAAGCAAAATTTATGATTGTTTGTTTGATTTTGTGTTTTGTTTCGTTTCATTGCTTCTTTACAGTTTACGCTGAACTAATAAACTTTTATGTGAATTTTGATCTTTCCAGACAATGTGTGATGTAATGTGAGTTGCTTTTTATATTATGATACTTGTTGGGTGGCGGTTGGTTCGATTTATTAAGAGAGAATAAAATTTAATTTATTCTAAAGAAATAATATCAAAATAAATAATATTATTTAACTTAGTTATATATAAATTAAATAATTATTTTTATAAATATATATATTTCAAGTGAAAAGGGCTAGTTATTTATATGAAATATTAGTTTTAAATCCTAATTTACAGATAAATAAAATATAATGTTATTAATAAACTTAGTAATTCATATATTTTTTGGTTCTATTTAACATATCAAACTATATTATAAGCTAAAAATGTCATGTCATAATAATTCAGTTTATGCTAACTTACCAAATAACAACATCATTGAATCTAAACGAACTTGCGACGAAATTATTTATCTAACCATAACCTTATTATAATATTTTATATACTATATATCTAAATCGTGCTAGGAAGGATTATATACTGTTAACAACTATGCATAGCCCCGTTGTTTCTCCATATTGAACTCCATTGGCTTGTGAGTTGAGTAGATTGTGACAAAATATCATTTGAACTCGAAGAAGTAGTAGTACTCAATGAACAATCACATGATCTTTTAAGACATAAACACACATATATATATAAATATATATACACATGTACATGCACATACATGCACATGCATGCACATATGCTTGTAATACGTAAATTGAATTTTGGAGAATGCATTCAGAAACCAAAAGGGTTGTTACTCCAAAAGCCAAAAAGAAAAAGCTTGATTAATAGTAGATAACAAATTTTCATCGATTAACATAAAATAGTAGATCAAAAGTGGTGTGGTTTATATATAAATATATATTTAAAAAAAAAAAAAAAAACTCACCTATCCCCTCAGAGTAGGTCTTATCATATTATTATTGGAAACAATTTGCCATAAAATAACATAGGGAACCAAAAGAGATTGTAAAAACACAAAAGCTTAAAGCAACAACATAGATACCGCAGAGGTCATTAAGAAAATCCTTCAAATCCACGCCATTAGATCACATCTAAGTCTCTTCCAACACCCTTCTTGGCGGTTCGATTAACAAAGCGATCAACTTCATTTGATTCGAATATTTTAGGGAGAGAAAAGCTACTGAACGTGTGTGTAAAATGAGAGTTGAAACACTCCTCCTTCACTCTTTTTAAAGGGTCTTTTCCTCTTTAGATTAAATGTGGTTCTAAGTCTCTCGTTCAAATTATAAGGAAGAAGTGTTTGGATTGAACGCTCGGAAGAGTTTGGAGTATTATTCAATTTTGGTTGTTTTCTTTTCATCAATCTATAAAATAAAGAAAACTCAGTAATAAATTAAACCAACCTAATGCAAATCGATGAAAAATATATAGATAGAGAGATAGAGAGAGAAAAAATTAACATTTTCCAACAGGTCGAAGTCCCCTTTCATCCTGTAGAGTAAACTAACATTTTGTGTATATTATTAATATAGTTGCTAGTTTATTTTACGGGTCGAAGATCTTCAACCTATAGAGTAAACTAACATTTATGTGTACATTAGTAAAAGTAGTAGTTTACTTTACGGGTCAAAGGCCTCTTCAACCCATAGAGTAAACTAACATTTTTGTGTACATTATGAGTGTCGACACGTAAAGTAAACTGCCAGCTATGTTAAACAAATAAATGTTAGTTTACTCTACGGGGCGAAGCTCCTTCAATAGGTATTTCAGATTAGAGAGTTTTTTTGTCTCTGATCTGAAAAACTCGATGGGTCTACATGTGTTTAGAACACCTATCGACACATTTTCTTTGTAATTTCTTGTTCAGACAGTGCATATGAACTTTTTGTTCAGAACACCTATCCATTGTTATAGTTTTTTTCGCAACTCAGACCAACATGTGGGATGTCGGTTTATGCAACTTAGACCGACGTGTGAGATATCGATCTGTGCAACTCAGACCGATGTTATTCTGTGCATTTCAGACCGATGTCTGTCTGTGCATTTCAGATCGATGTTAGTCGGTGCATTTTAAACAGACATATGAGATGTCGGTCCGTGCATCTTAAACATACATCTCACATGTCGGTCATTTCATTGCACCGATATCTCATCTTTATATAAAAAAAAATCAAAGTATAAAGCAACAGAACAAATGTCGTTAGGTTTCACTATGTTTCAATAAAAGTACGAAGCAACAGAACAAATGTGCATCTGCCTTCGAGAGGAAAACTGTAACAATGAAGGTTTGCGTTTTCTACGTCGAGGGTGACAAAGGCAAACTTGTCTATCTTTATTTATTTTGTTTTATTTTTTTCTTTTTTAATTAGATTAAACTAATATCGCTAAGGAAAATAAAATTCAGGTAAAAAGTACAGTGTTTTTACGTTTTTAGGCGTTAAAACTAAACGAACCTTTTATAAAATTATGAAACAAAAAAAAGGACTATTAATTAATTTTCAAAAACATCAAGGCATAAATCCTAATTTCAGTATAGTTAAGGGGGAGAATTATGAAAAGCAGAAACAAAAAAATTTGAAAAAGAGATGTAACCAAAAAGCGAAAACCTTGGAAAAGTTCTAGGCCAAAAAAAAAAACTAATAAAACTAAAAATAGATAATGATTAATAATAATAATAATAAAACAATAATAAACTCAAAATAATGAAAATTAATTAATTTTCATTAAGATTTCATTTATTCATCATTTCTAATATGATTTATTTATTATTTATAAAAAAAAATAGCTATATATAATATGATTTTAATTAATATAAAATAGTATATAATTAAAATTCATACAAAAATTTTCCATAAATAAACCTTCATCATTTTTTTTATATTTAAAATTTTAATAAAAATGAAACAAAAATAAAATAAAATACGTATTAAAACAATATATATATAAATAAATGATAGAGGAGGAATACCAGTGTTCTTGATGGAGAAAACAAAGAAATTTTGGTCATTGCTACTTTACTTTTAAAAAAAAGTCGTATATAACAAGACAGTAGTAAAAAGTAAAAACGGGAAAAAGTTTATTACTGACAGCAGAACGGAATTGCTGAAGCTATTCCCACTCGCTCGAAATGGAGTCTTTAGCTTATTTCTCTTCCTCCGTCTCCGCCGCTCAAGCCGATATATCGAACTCGTTGGGCGTTGGTTTCAGGACTCTACCGATACGAAGATCGTCGCTCGCTTTCTCACGAAGAAGCATGCAAAAGGTCGAGGTGGTGCGGTGCGTCTCGGATACTTCCTCGATTCAGGCCGACTCGAAGAAGGAAAAAGCTAAGGAGGTTAAGCTATGGGGTGGTCGCTTCGAAGAGAGTATCACCGATGCGGTTGAACGCTTCACTGAGTCGATCTCCTTCGATAAGGAGCTTTATAAGCATGATATCTTGGGGAGTAGGGCTCATGCATCTATGCTTGCTCATCAGGTAGCCTTTTTTTATTTGTTTTCTCTAATTTGTTTGAATTATCTCCTTCATTAATGTTCTGTTTGGTTCCTGAGAATTTACTTTCGAAAAAATCTCGCAATGAGTGGCTCAATTTAGTGTAATGTCTGTCAAAATTTAGACATTGTTTGGTTCACGGGAAATTACTGGAAAATTCTGCAGTGTTTGGTATAATTGGTACTGTATTGGTAGCTGAGTATAATGAGTTTTTTTCTTGTTAATGAATTCAATAGATTTTTAATTTCATGAACAATCGCCCAAGCTAACTTTGATGAGTAAATAGGGTTTGATGAGTATCAGTGAAAGGGACAGTATTCTAGAAGGGCTTGATGAGATTAAGAGGCGCATAGATAATGGGGAGTTCATTTGGAGAACTGACAGGGAGGATGTTCACATGAACATCGAAGCTGCCCTTACTGATTTGATTGGGGAACCTGCAAAGAAGCTGCACACTGCTAGAAGCCGGAATGACCAAGTGTCTACTGATTTTCGCTTGTGGTGTAGAGATGCCATTGATGCCGTTTTGACTCGGATTAAAAATCTTCAGGTTGCACTGGTTAATTTGGCTTTGAAGAATAAGGGTATTATTGTTCCGGGCTACACACATTTACAGAGAGCCCAACCTGTTCTGCTTCAGCATATTCTCTTGACATTTGTTGAGCAGGTAAGAGTTTGCTTCATCATCTCTTCATTTTAATTCTTCTTCTTCTGCTGCTGTTACTTTGCTGGAGCTACTTTCTCTGAGATTTCTTGAGGAACAGTCTATATCTAGACTTAAAAAGCCCTTTTACTTAATTCTGTTTAGCTTTCAAAAGAGCTGATTGTGGTCATTATGTTTTTTCTGAAGCTTGAACGAGATGCTGGCCGCTTATCAGACTGTAGAGTTAGGTTGAATTTCTCTCCGTTAGGTGCATGTGCATTAGCTGGCACTGGCCTTCCAATTGATCGGTTCATGACGTCTCATGATTTAGAATTCACTGCTCCAATGAGAAATAGGTATGTACCTCCATCTCGTTCTTCTAATTCTCAATGGTTGTAGAATAAAATGGGTTTGAATTCTCTTGCTAGCTAGTTGATAACTAATCACTGTAGTTGAAACAGTCACTTACAGCTTAGTGCAACACTTTCTGATTTCTCCTCCCCTGCTTGGTGGGGGAAGTCTATGGTAAAGAAAAATTTCCAATCACTTATATTTATTGTATACATCTCTAATATCAGTTCCTGATAATTTTTCCTTCATGCATTGCTTTCCTTGTGATCTCCTCACAGGATAGATCCCACATACATTGCTTCACGAATGCATTGTTACTTACAGTATAATACCTTTCAATTTCTACAAACTTTTCAAGTCTTGTTGTTGTATTATTTGGCCCAAGGGGCTTTTCTAGGAGCCTAGCAGGCCTTTAATCTTTATTAGTTTAGATATGTTAGATGATATCACCTATATCTTTATATCTAGCTTTTCATATAACTGATCGTGTTTTGTTATCTTGAATAGTATCGACGCAGTTTCAGACCGAGATTTCGCTTTAGAGTTTCTTTCTGCAAATTCTATCACGGCGATTCATCTGTCTCGGCTTGGTGAGGAATGGGTATTGTGGGCTTCAGAGGAGTTTGGATTTATCACACCAAATGATTCTGTTTCAACTGGGAGTAGCATAATGCCTCAGAAGAAAAATCCAGATCCAATGGAACTTGTCCGTGGCAAGTCTGCTAGAGTCATAGGAGACTTGGTCACCCTTCTCACATTGTGCAAAGGGCTTCCTCTTGCCTACAATCGAGATTTGCAGGTTAACTCTGATGATTATCATTTTAAATAATTTGGGAAAATCTGGAGCCTTTCACTAAATGAAAGGAAATCATAAGTAGCCATTCATAGCTGGAAATGTCTATGATTCTATCTTTTTGGAACTATTGTTCTTCTTATACCTGTTAGGACTTCCTGCTATATATATATAAATAATATACACGTTTCTTAGACAAGCAAACACAAATTTTATTTGCAGTTTGTTGCAATTCTCTGATGTTTTCTGAAGCTGTTTGTTTCTGAGACAGGAAGATAAGGAGCCTGTATTTGACAGCATTAAGACAGTTCTGGGGATGCTTGAAGTCTCAGCTGAGTTTGCACAGAATATTACTTTCAATCAGGAGAGAATACAAAAAGCGTTACCAGCTGGTCATCTGGATGCCACTACCCTTGCCGATTATCTTGTCCTCAAGGTAAGCTATGATTATAAGCTTCCTGTTTCTCTTCAGATGGAAGCTTTAGTTTGGATTTCGATTTAATTCAATCTTTTCACCTTGCTTCTGTACTCATTAAGTTTTTCTCTTTTGTTCGCCCTTAAGCTAGAACTCTTAAATCTGAGAAATATGGTATAGTCCATATAGATCAACTAATGCAAACCTAGAACTCCCTTAGGCTATTAGTATTAGAAGGAAAAACTAAACGATTAACTCATGTGTAACTGGTAGGTATAATTTGCAAGAAGTTACTTACGAACTCTTTGATCCGGTTTTGTATTTGCAGGGAGTACCTTTCCGAACTTCTCACGATATAGTCGGCAAATGTGTTGCCCAATGTGTCGGAAAGAGCTGTCAGCTTCAAGACTTGAGTCTTAATGAGCTGAGAAGTATAAATCCGACATTTGAGGATGATGTTTACGACTTTCTTGGAGTACAGAATGCAATCAAGAAGTTTTCCTCGTATGGTTCTACAGGATCGGCTTGTGTTGCTGATCAAGTTTATTATTGGGTTAAGAAACTTGAAATTAATTAGTTAACTTAATTATGTCGAGATATGACCTATGTAACAAGTATGGATAAGAACTCAAGTGGCTTTTCTGGATTTAAAAAAACAAGTATGGATGAGGTTCGTCAAGGAACAAGTACGGACAGACGTTTAAATTAGATATATATTCATTTTAAAATCCTACATGGAAATATTATGCTCAGAAATTCAATTTAAAATCTCTTTGTATTATATCTTTTGATTTTATCTTCTTTTCCTTATTCACGCACTTTAGATAATAAAAAAAAAAAAAACTCCAATCAATCACTCAGTTCCCTTGTCCTGCTGATTCGCGCCTGTATCGTATTCCTACCAAATCTCTCCATTTATTATCGTCTCGCTCTCTCTCTCTCTCTCTCTCCATCTCTGTTATCCTTCTGGTCTTCTGCTTCGCGAACTAAATCTCACACGTCTCCTCTCTATCTTTTAACAACACTACTCACACGAAGTTTCCCTCTCTTTCTCTCATCCGTGGTTGTTTTGGAGCACAAATGAGCAAACCGGAGGAGAAGAGGTTTTCAAGCATAGATCCAGTGTTTTCCTCAGGTTCGTTTCCATTTTCCTTCTTTTTTTTTTTTTTTTTTTTGTTTCCTTCTTCGAGCTTTTTTTTTTTGGGTTTAGTCTAGTGATGGTCAGCAATGTGTGTAAGGCAGTGTTTCATTTCGGGGATTCCCCTCCAGAATCACCCCCCCCCCCCCCCCCAACCTTTGCATGATCCATCAATCTATATATGTGTGTGTATGTACTTTTTTTTAGTGTGCTTTTAGGTTCCTTGGTTCTATATTTTGAGTAATGCCTTGAAATTGACGACTCCGTTTGCCCTTTCGCGTCCACAGTAAAGAACTTGGAATTGTCTCTCTCTCTCTCTCTGCTTTTTTTTTTTATAAATAATTTCTTGTCTTGTGCTGACATGTCAATGCATGCCACTAAATCAACCATTCTTTGTTGGTTCCCTCCTGTACGTAAAGCTGATGAAGATGACTTCTAGAATATACTCAAAACAGCAAGAGCATTCACACTTGCCTATTTTATTGGCCTATTACATTGTTCTTGAATCAATAGCAACAGGCATTGCAACACAATGTAACGTGCAGTCAATAGCAAAAAGACAATTGTTTTCGATTAGTAAAACATATATATTTTTTAGATTGCATATGGAAGATCAGCTAAAAATCACCATTTTATTTTTTTCCTTCTACAGACTTGTTGAATCAATAAATCCAAATTCTTCTTATACCCGGTTATTCTAAAGATCTAAAGCTTAGTCTATTCAATCCTGATTTGCATTTCTATTCCCCAGGTTTTGTGCTCGACCCTGCAAAATGTAGCCAGCTGAACTTGGAAGAGAAAAGAGAGCTAGTTCATGAGATTTTTTCCAAATGGTCAAAAGATGCATCGGAAATTCTCAAGGCATTTACACGTAGAGAGCTACTAGAAATCATCTGCATTGAAATGGGGAAAGAGAGAAAGTACACTGGCTATACAAAACCTCACATGATAGACCACCTTCTAAAGCTACTTTCTCAGAAATCCACTAAAACCAACACCAACAAGATTCAAATTGGTCAAAAGAGGCAAAGAAACATAGAGCCTCTGGTTCATGTGCTAACCGATTTCAATCACATTGAGCCAAATTTGGATAGTAAGAAGGTTTCAAACCAACAATGTCAGAATTTAGCATGCAAAGCTCCTTTAAATGCTGGCGATCCTTTTTGCAAGAGATGTTCTTGTTGTATATGTCAGTGTTATGATGATAACAAGGATCCAAGTCTTTGGTTGACCTGTGGCTCTGATCCAACCAGTGAGAATGATTCTTGTGGAATGTCGTGTCATCTTGAATGTGCCCTAAAGCATGAGAGGACGGGCATGTTGAAGAATATTGATCACACGAAATTGGATGGGAGCTACTATTGCGTCTCATGTGGGAAAATTAATGGATTGATGAGGTATGTTAAATTTCTTTCCCATCAACATCTATGAACTTTACTTGTCATTTAACTTGGTTAAGTTGAAAAATAACATAAAAGACAATTAATTTGGTACCTATGGGATGGCCTCATTGTAGGTAAAGGTCCCACATGAGGGGCCCAGACCTTCCACGAGTGATCCTCTCTTATTACAAGGAGCACCTATTTATGTAGATTTTCGAATAAAGATGAGTGATTTTGCATTACAAAGGATGAAATTTATGAAAAGAAAAGAAAAATAAAACAATCAAATTGAATTCCCACTTTGTATTTAATAGTCCTATTATCAATTTGCATCTTGCTAGTTACTAGTAAAATTTCTGATTAAATGATTGATTCTTTATAGAACTTGGAGAAAGCAATTGATCATTGCCAAGGAGGCGAGAAGAGTGGATGTATTGTGTCTGAGAATATCTTTAAGTCACAAGATTTTAACAGGAACAAAGCAATATAATGAAGTGCATAACAGAGTGCAAATGGCTCTGAATCTACTGAAAAGTGAAGTTGGGCTGCTGGATCAAGTATGCTTAAAGATGGCTCGGGGCATTGTCAAACGGCTTTCTTGTGGGGCCGAGGTTCAGAAATTGTGCACTTCTGCTGTCGAGGCCTATGATTCTATGTTTTGTTCCCTGGACCAAGCCTGTATGGAACCGAAAGAACCATTTGGTAAGCTCTTTTCCTGTTTTCTTAACTCATTTGGATTTGCATTTGGTGTAGTGTTCGAAAACTATAGTTTATGTAATCTGGAATTGTTGCAAATTATAATTCAATTATATTGTGAGGTAAAATATAGATTTCCTGTTTGAGACGAGATTGGAGTTTTTTGAGTCAAAGCAAAATTCGGACCAAATGCACACTCTTAAACTGGATTTTGTGTATACATTTGGTTGAGAATTGGAAACAAAAGTATATGTAAACTGGAGTTTTGTTCAATTGCATTTCAGCTAGATTGTGAGGTAAACTAGATTTTGAGACCAGCATTTTTATAGGTCAAACTGAAATTTGAACCCAGACTCAAGTTTCCAACTTGGAAACAAATGGCCCCAAAAAAACTATAGCTACTGAAATTTTGTAAAACGGACTGGATTGATGTCTTCTAATAGGAGTTTATTGGGGCAGGTTGCAAGATCCTGATCGAAGTATCGTCACCTACCTCTGTCTTAGTTGTGCTGCAATATGATCATCATCACTTAAAAGATTTCTTAGGCTGCCGGATTTGGCATAGAAAATCGGATGCAAAGGATTATCCGGGCCAGCCCACTTTCATTGTACTGAGGCCTGTGAAAAGATTCGAAATCACCCACCTCCTTCCCTCAGCCCAGTATATCTGCAAGGTCTCTCTGTTTAGCAACAATGGTGTAATTGGTGTTTGGGAAGCTAAATGGGTCACCCCAGCATTGCCTGGACACTTTATCTCAGCTTCAGTGAAACATAGAAAGGAAGATAACAGTAATAATCGGATAAACCGTAAGGAACTACATTCTCAAGTCGAATCATTCAGCTCAAGTGACATTAAAAGTAAATCATTGAATGCCATTATTGTAAATAAGACAAAGAGTGAAAGGTTCAATTCGATGAGTAGCCCTGTATCGGTATCTCCTTCGACGCCCTGTAAGCTTGATGGAATTTTCCGGGTCCTGCATTGGGGCTGTAGGAAACGATTGGAGGAGAGTGATTATGAGTTTTCTGTTAGGGTGGTCAAGTTGTTAGAGAATGAAGGGCATATTGATGAAGATTTTAGAGTGAAGTTTTTGACTTGGTTTAGCTTGAAAGCAAGTGTGCAAGAGAGAAGAGTGGTCAGTGCTTTTGTGGATGCTTTGATTGATGACCCACCGTGCTTGGCCGAGCAGCTTGTTCATACATTCATGGATGTAATTTGTTGTGATCAGAAGCAAGTTCCTCATCATGGATTCTGCACAAAGTTATGGCATTAGGCTTGGTATCTTTTGTCATTTCATATTTTCTGTTTATGTGAAGAAAAAAATATTGTTTAGGTTTGTAGGTTGGTCAAGATCCTTGTGCAAAATTGGATTAGTACATTCATCTAGCAGGAATGGATGAAAGCCGTCTCTTCCTTCAAATTTCCATTAGTTTAGTTAGTCCAAGGCACCACCATTTAGTTTATTACTATGGTTTTTTAGTTTCCTCTGTGAAACCCATTTTACTTCAACTCAAACAGCTTATTCCAATCTTTACAAACAAGAAAATTGGCTCCTTTCTACAGAGTTACAGAACATTTAAAACTCGAATTAAAGTCCTCACAAAGTTCAAGTATTTGGTGTTTCATTGAGAGTTTCTTTGAACGAGGCAACTAGATACTGAGCAAGACTTGGTTGAGCGCTAGACTGGTTGGAAGATTCCGACACTCTAGCTATTTTAGTACCAAGAGAATTTGAATTCATATATTTATTGAAAGGACCACCTGAGCTCTTCCAGATACCAGGTTTCATAAACTTCCAGGGGTCTTCCAACATAGATTTATGAAGTAGCTGCCCGGTCCCAGGTCCAGGCCCATGCCCCAACTGATGACAATGATGACCTGGCCCCCTTCCGCTGCCTTGCCAGCATCCTCGTCCTTGTCCTGAACTCGGGCTTGTACTATGGCTGACCCACTGGGAAGCCCTGCCTTGCCCTGCATCAAAATGGGGGCGACCCATTTGTCTAGAAGCCAGGCTGGGAAATCTCTGCCCCGACATTGGATGGGCTGGAAAATTAGGCCTAGCAGAGTTATCAGGTGGTCCTCCATATGTATTGAAAGGTCTGGCCATTCCTCCTATCGGTCTTCCATATGGATCAAAACCTCCTCCTCCATGATAAATATTGTGATGTATAGGGGAAGGAGCTGTTCCGTGGTACATTGATCCTGCTTAATGAATAAGAAGCTCAGTTTTAAACCTATCTATATAATCTGTCTTTTTTTCCCTCATTTGTTGTTAATATAATACAATACCTGCTGCCAGAGATGAAATCTGTGACCCTTGGTAACCGCTATAATAGGTAGGTGCATCCGACGCAATCTGGTCACTAATCGTGCCGCTCTTCTTGTTAGCAGAAAATGTAGACAAAGGGTCCGTATAGAAGTTAAACCTTGGTCTGGTACTAAACTCCTGCTCTAGGAAATTAGTAGAGGATGTTGATTCAGCTAGTGGATTGGCGAGGAAACTGGATGAAGAAGTCTCATCAACATTAGAAACTTCAGCCTGAGCCTCCATTCGCATTGCTTTTAGTCTTTCCCTTCTTTTCTCCGTCTCCTCCATTCAATCTGTTAATTCACTGGTGCTCAAAACCCAGAAAATTAACACCGTTTGATCGCAGTAAAACATCGTTTAATGATTTTACCGCCCAGACAAATAACATAGACCATAGCAATTCTCAGAAAACAGAGAAAAATTTTCTACATATTTATTTGGAAACACAAACTAAAATCATGATAGAAAGAAAGGGTGGATTCACACTGAGCATAATACACATGCTTGATTGCTTAAGATTGAGTTTAGCATCAAGAGAATATCTATAAAAAAAATAAATGGAAAAAGAAAACAAATAGAAAGGTAGAGTGATACCTAGTTTGCCAATAGATTTCCAATTCAATTACACAGCTCCTTAACGAAGGACACATAACCGAATTATTATAAGGAGAAATGGAGGAATCAATAACCAAGATGCTTGAAATTGAAACTGCAGAATTTGTTTTATTGATTGTTTTTAAATATCAAAACTGGGAAGTTTAAGAAATTCTCCTCATTCCCCCATAAAATTAACACAACGAACACTCAGTAAAACCTAATATAGATTAATTAAGCTAAAGGATAATTTCATTACGTCGCTCTCTAAGCCAGAAACTTCTTACCAGTAGTCGCCTTCTTCACGCTCAAACTTTCCGGAGCTCTCTCTGTACTTTATGTCCCGTCTAGCCACCGGAAACCATGAGAATTATTAACAATGACTTCTCCGATAGCGTATATAATCCAAGCTCCCAGCTTCTCCAAAAAATCATGGCTCCTCTCTCTCTCTCTCTCCCTCCCTGCTTGTTTTCTCTCGTTTCCAGTTTCGACGAAGGAAACAGAACGGCTTCTTGACAAAGATGAGCATCTTACTGGGCCGAAATAGATCTGTTATTAGTCCGGGCCTTTTGCTGTAAATCGGGCAGAATGCTATTTTTGGGTCGAGTATTGGGCTCGGGCTCAAACGAACCGGAGATGGATATCGTGTTTTATTTAAAAATGAACAAAAATTTTGAAAATTAGTTTTAAAATTGAAAATTGAAAAAGAAAAAGTGAAAAAGAAAAAGTAGAAGGTAGATGCCCTAAAAGGGTCCTACCTCGTATTTACCGACACAGTAACCATCTCCTTCCTCCTCGTTCGAGCTCCCTTCACTCTCTCTGTTCCGGCACTGTTGTGTGCCCTAGCAAATGTGAATGCTTTCAACAAATCCCTAAAATATTCCTCTTTTCATCACGATTTGCCCGTCCTAGGGTTTTTACATTCTTCCACCTTCCGATTCTCTAGCTAATGCTTCGAATTTCTTACGCTTAACAGCAAATGTACGGCCACGTCCAATCCCTCAATACCTCCGATCAAATCCCCTCCGGTGACGGAAAAAGCGGCGACTCCGCCGCCGCTGCCTGCCATGACTCTATCGACGGTAACGCTCTCATTGGTTACAATGCTCACGTCCTCGAAGACGGTGCCGGTGGAGTCGAAGATGTCGGTCATGACGCCATTTATGTCTCCGCCGACGGAGCTGGCTCTGACATTGTCTCCCAACGCAGCGACGGTACCAGCCAGCTGACGCTTTCTTTTCGCGGTCAAGTGTATGTTTTTGACGCCGTCACTCCTGACAAGGTGCCTTTTTTTTTTCTTTGCGGCTTTTTGATTTCCCTTCGAATATTGAGAAATTTTGGGAAATTGGATCTAGCAATTTCTAGAACTGAGTATCATTGGATGACTGGCAAGTAAATTAGAAAACAGCTCTATATGCCTTTAGGGGAACTTTGTGAAAATGAAAATAACATTAACCAGAGGATTTCACTGAATCATCCAAATTTTCTTTCAAATTTATCGAATTTCTTGAGCACAACAAGGGATTTTAAGGTATATATGAATATTCTTCTGCTTTTGGTAGATTTTAACGTAAATGTTTTTCTTTCGGTTTTAAAGGTTCAAGCTGTGTTACTTTTGTTGGGAGGATGCGAGATAACTCCAGGTCGGGAAGATCAGAACCAGAGGGTATCTTCTTAACCATGAAACTCTTTTGTTATTCTACAGTAAATATCCTTAATTGTTTCTATTTTAATATCTTTTCACTTTCTATAGACACCTATGGAACTTCCCTTACGTTGTAGTCAGCCACAGAGAGCAGCCTCATTAAATAGGTTTCGCCAGAAGAGAAAAGAGCGTTGCTTTGATAAGAAAGTTCGATATAGCGTTCGGCAAGAAGTTGCTCTCAGGTAGGGTCATTACGAATTTCTTCTTTTGGATTTGCAGTATTTGATATGGGACTGTGGTCTTTAACTGTGAAGAACTTGGTATATAGATTGGTTTAGAGGAGTACGGCTAAGAAATTTTTAGTTTCTGACTTTGGAGATCTAATAAGAAATGTTATGGTTGTTTCTCGACTCTGATTGTCCTTAAAGTGTATCTTTATTAGAATCTTACACTTGTATGAAGGACTTTGCAAGTTCTTTTCCCTTCTTTGGTTGTCCAGTACTATGCTTGAAGTAGAATAGTTACTGTGCCAATGGCCTTATACCATGCAGATTTTCATATGAAATCTGCAATGTATTTATGTTGTTCATGGAGTTTTATTTCCTACATATGGCCATGTGGAAGCATGGAAAACGAATATGAAGACTGACTCTACAAATGAGTCACAGCTCTAATCATAAAATTCATGAACATTCTCAGATATTAAGCTGGCTCTGTTTCAATTTCTTCCCTAATACAGTTTTCATAATATGTGTGGGCAGTTTATCTGTCATTCAAATTTTGCATCAACCTTCACCTCTTCTCGCTTCTCCTCTTTCTTATTCCCATATTTGATCCAACTATAGGATGCAGCGTAACAAGGGACAATTTACTTCTGCTAAGAAGCCTGATGGGACATATGGATGGAAGAACGTCCAGGAGGCAGGTCAGGATGATACCCCACCGGAAACCTTGTGAGTTTCATGCCTTCTTTTAAGTACTAAGTTTCCATTATTCTTTTGTTTAGTTTGTATATAATATAGTAAATTACTCTCTCACCAAAATTTCTCTTGTTTGTTTGGCACTACTAACAATATATTTTTCATGGTTATATAGATGCACTCATTGTGGCACAAGTTCAAAAGCTACACCAATGATGCGACGGGGACCATCTGGTCCAAGATCCCTTTGTAATGCTTGTGGGCTCTTCTGGGCAAACAGGGTCAGTATCTGTTTCACTTATTATGTGTTATGCATTCAAATGATCTGGTTGGTGCTTGTACCGAGTCTCCTATAATGAGGACACTGACTTGATTAATCATATTTGTTCATAAATCATAATCTTATGGGATTGCGCTAGTCTTTTCTCTGACTTGATTTGCGGAATACTGGTAGATGGGCTACACCATATTTACTCTCTCTCTCATGGGGGTGCTTTTAGGTTTATGTGCATGAACAATCTCTCTTCCACCCAGTATCAACATTTTTTTTTCAATGACTTGTTGCAGGGAACATTAAGAGATCTTTCAAAGAGAAATCAGGACAATACTGTGACCCAATCTGAGCAGGTATGTGATGTGGTTTAGTTGCTACACAAACACCCAAGGGATTCACCCGAGGGTTGTTATGTCTTGGGGAGAATCCTTCAGGGTGTATATATATATGTATATGCTTTGATGTAATTTCTTTTTATTCTATCTTACCCTCCCTAAAACTTGTTTTCTCAAATCAGACTGGAGGTGATGCTAACGATTCAGGCTGCAGAACAGCCATCCATAGCCGCAGCCAAATCAAAACTTTCTCTAATGGTGATAACTCAACTTTGATGGCTGAGCATTAAGAACCCTGAAAATCTCTTTACTTAGAAGGTCTAAGTGATAATTTTCTGGCCTCATTCAAGTAGGTTTTCTAGTAATTCTCTTTAGCTTGTGTCAAATGTACAGTTTATAGTAGTACCTTTATCAATACCCCCCCCCCCCCCAAAAAAAAAAAGAGAGAAAAAAAGTTACCGTAATTTTCAGTAACAGATTTTGCCCGGAATGTTCCCCTTGGCAAAGGGGAGAGAAAATTACTGTACACAGTATGTATTCTAGTATTATTATTTCATAATTAGTACTTTTCAGGTCATAAGGAATCTTTTCCTTCTATGCATCTGGTTTTTTGGCACCGCTTTAGTGCTTTTAAACCAGAATCCCCTTAGCTTTCCTTGAAAAGGAAAGGTTGTATAATTTCAACCTGGGAAATTACTAGAAAAAACCCGACAGTTCACATCTGGGAAAATTGTAAATGTTTGGGTAGGTAATAGTGGAAGGTTGTATAATTATCCGTTGACTCCTGGTTGACCGTTTGACTTTCAACCTCTCTTCCTCATCATGCTTGAAAGTGACTGACTATATGTCCTATTCTCCTCGCTTCCCTTTCTACATAAAGTAAGAAACCAAAAAGTCAATTTAAGATTAGGTCAAGAATAACTCGAAATGCATTCTTAACATTTTCTAATGGTATCGATAGGTTCTATTAATATATATTTTTATATATTATTTTCTATATATTAATTTAATAATTATAAGTAAATATTAATGATTTGATTTTTTTTTAATTAAATGGATTAAAAAATGCTTAAAATTATGTAAGAAAAATAGTGTATATATTATATATATGGAATATATTTAATAGTCAGATCTCACCATCTATTTTAAACATAAAATTATCTCATTTTCACTATCCTAATTCCTAAAACTCAATTTATTACATCAATTTGCAAACTTTTTTCCGAGTGCAATAAGGTTAAGTGGATATTCTTTTTATACACTTTTCGAACCAGCTGCGAATCCTCAGGCGTGCCCCTTCGAGGATAGTGTCCGAGGTCCTATACGAATTGACGACGACGAGTACGAATATGGTGCCGATGGTACTGGTGATGACGTTATGGATGATGTCCAGGAGGCTCATATGAATTCGGTGAGCATAGCTAACCATGGAGGTGTGGTTATGGCGTCTAGGACTAGTGAGCTAACGCTCTCTTTCGAAGGCGAGGTGTACGTCTTCCCTGCTGTTACTCCTGAAAAGGTACTTGTGGCTCTGTCCGGATTTCATACCTGCTCTGTTTTCATGATTTTAGTTTATACTGAATTTTAGTTTAACTTTAGTATGCTAAGCAAAATCATACTAACATCAAATTCATATAGTATATAACAATTATACGATCCTCAAATCAAATATAATCATTCCAATAACTTTAACATCAAAACAACAAACAAACAAATGACATATTCATATTGTAGTGAGATTATATTTACAAGGAATTCTCAAACTAAACGATTAAGCTCGGAACCCTAATCATCTTTTCTTTCTCTTTTTCTTCCTTCTTCTTCCCTTTTTTTTTTTTTATTTTCTTTTTCTCTTCTTCTCTCTCTCCCTCTCCTTTCTTCTCTCTTTTTTTTTTTTTTTTTTCAGTTTTTTGATGAATTTCTTTCGATGGTTGTAGCCTTATTTTATAGTAAATGGAAGGGCTTTATTTTGTTGACACATTATTAGGACACTAATCCATTATGCATGTTTCTTTTAAGACAATCATTAAGTGTCTAATGACACTTAATATGTCATTTGACACGCCACCTCTCTCTTTTTTAAATTTTTAATAATTATACTAAAACTCCTTAAATCTTAAAAATTATTAGAAAGTCTTCTTATATTTTTATTATTAAAAATTAAACATAATCGAAAATTAAAAATTGCTATAAAAAAACTCCCTTTAAATCTCTTTTTCTACTACCATAAGCACTCCAACTTGTGTTTGGGGTGGATTGAGTAGCAAATGGAAAAGAAGTTTCATGTAACACTACATCTTTGCTGACTTTAAATGAGTTTGGTTCCATATTGTAAGTGTTGTACCTTTTATGTGTTAGGGAATATCTCATAAACACAGATGGTACAACACGAGGTAAGAATAAGGCATGAGTATTTAGCCTTTTTACATAGTAAAGACAGCTACATAATAAAGATTCAAAATCTCAATCAAAAGGAAGAATCACTCCTCAAACCTAACATAGATTAAACCGGAAATCAAATCAATGGAGAGAGTATAGAGACAACAGTGAAATCGCACCAACATCACGTAGGAAACCAAGAAACCGATCGCCCATGGAGAAGATGAGAACTCAATAAAGAAGAGAGAGTAGCTCTCTATTTTTCTGTTGTGTTCAAGAGGAAAGTGATGCCACAAGGATTAGAAATCCCGAGCTCACGTGAGAGAGAGAGGGTACTCATAAGTGTGGAAATACCCATTGGGCAGGTTGGCCATGTCCACGGGTAAAACCCGAGTCATGCCCCATCTAACATCCTTTGGGCTTCACCCAACACATATGGCCCAACAATCCTCATCGCCAAACTAGAAACCACCTAAACGTCCAAGTCAGATCTAAACACCACACAACCGCTACTTTACCTAATATCCTTATGTTTAAAACCATCACCAGCCTGCGCAAAAACACCTGACGAGCTAAGGGGAAAGGAAGATCCAAAGCAATCAATAACATCCAAGAAACAGGAACAATGAAACAAACAGAGGAGGGCTTGTGGCAATTCAATTTTGGGAAGGTACAAGAGAAGGGAAGTAAATCATCTACACTGAAGTTAATTCTAGAAATAATAATCTCACAATTCAAGCGTTGACCTTCAAAAATGACTTCACACCTGGATTTCCAAATATGCCAACATGAGTAAGTCAGATAAGTTCTTAACTTGCTATCCTCATGAAACTCTTTAGAATTTAGAAGCTCCATTATCCAACAAGCAAAAGATATAACCTTTCTTTTTTCAATATGCAGGCTCAACACTCTCCCCAAACCAAACATAGCTAGTCCAATCACAAAGGATCAATACATGCTCAACATATTCTTCTTCCAGCAAGCAGATAGGTAAGGGACTGCACTTCCTTTTCCACAATTAGAGTTTTATAGCTAGAGCTTCTGAGCACGTCTTTCAGATGAAGGATCTCACTTTCGGATCAACCTGTAAGTTCCAAATCTTCCTCTCAAGTACCAGACTGAATAGATGTAGATGTAGATGTTGAAGCTTATTAGCTTGAGAAACTGGATGTTTGTTTTTGATTGATCTATAGATGTAGAAGTTTTATTAGCGTGATCTAATTTTTCTCCTTCCATTCTTAGTCTCCATAATGAAGACCACATTAGGGTTATGCACTTTCACTAGCTCTTTAAGAGTACTTTTCAGAATTAATTCCCTACTAACTACATTAACTGTGTCATCTCCTAGCCCCCACTTTATGTCTCCCTTTTTCTCGTTGCCAAACACAAATATTTGTGTTTACTCGTTGATGTTCTCAATGGAATTAGTTTAACATGTCCAGTGATTCATAAGATATACAAATACTGTCGAAACTCGAATATTACGGTTTGGCTCAGCCTAGCTCGAGCTACATACAAGAAGACACACACGCAGGTTCACCATTGTTAGATTAGTTGAGCTAAATAAGAATATATTCAATTGAGCCTAAACAAGAATGTATTTAATTGAGCTTAAACACAATGTGTATGTATTTAACGGCAAGAGGAGTAGAAGACGAAAATGACTCAAATATAATTTATTAGGGACTAAAATGAATATTAATATAAAGTATAAGGATGAAAATGATAATTTAACCTAAATTTTATCGAAAAGAATACCGTAAGAAAAAAGAATATGAATAGAAAATTAAAAATTATGAGAACAGATAAAAATTTTCGTTTTAAATAAAAAGTAAAAGATATTAATATTAAACTAAGAGTGGGTTAAAGTATATAATACAATAAATTTATGAATAAATTTTTTATAAAATGCACAAACGAGGGACAAATTTATAAAATAAGATTTTATTTATTTTTAAATTTACATATATTTTTATAAATATTAAAATAAAAATAGGTAAATCTCTAAAATAAATAAAAATACATAACTTTTTATAAGATAAGTAATAAAACGTAGGTGGGAAGTTAGGGGGCCAGTATTCCCGCCCTTTTGTTGGCCCATGCAAGCAAGCAAGCATTCATTGAACCGCATCACATCTTATGCATGCATAAAATTCCGTTTATTCACCGGCGCCTCTTCCTCTGTATGTATATATAACACTCCGGATTTAGTTAACTATAAGCGCATTACAATTGACTAAGCAAAACAAAGAAGATCAACGGAGTTAATTATGGCTGCTTTTAAGCTAATCATAATGGCGGTCGTGATGATCATTTCGGCCTCAATACTACTAGTACTAGCAGATGATCATCCGCGTCATCAAATTCCAGGCGATGACGATGCAATAGAACTGACGTGCACGCAGGTGATGACGTTTTTATCGCCCTGTATAGATTACGTGAAAGGGGGTAGTGGGCTCGACCCGACATCAAAATGTTGCGCGGGAGTGAAGAACCTAAAGGATGCTAGTAAGAGTAAAGATGATCGTCAACGTGCTTGTCAGTGTTTGAAGCAGATGTTCAAGACTGTTTCTGGGATTGACATCAAAATCGCTGCTACCCTTCCGGACAAGTGCCACGTGGACGTACCATACGAGATTGACCCTTCGACTGACTGTTCGAAGTATGTCCAAAATATCAATTTTCAGCTAATTATGGGTAAATGATTATTTTAATCTTCTTCTTTTTCTTTTTTTTTCCTTGGCAGAATTAACTGATGATCAATACGTGGTTTAAGCGGGAAGTTCTTGCAAGAGGCTTAGAAGGAAGGAATAGTATCAAATGATTGAATTAATTATATAATAATTAATGATTAAACCTTGATTATCAAACGGTTAATGTAATGAATAAATTAGTCTTCTATCTCCTCTCTTGCTCTTCTCGTTCTCTTCTTTCATATCCTTAATTTGTTGTTTGGATATCTGATTCCTTGTCTGTTCCTTTTTTTTCTCAATCAAACTTCCACCTCTTTATAAAATTGGATTTTTTAGAACTATTTGGTACATTAGGTGTTCTTCAAACTTTGTTCGTTTTAAAGTATGATGAAATAAATTCAATGACAACTCTAAGAACTAATTTAGAGTAATAGCTAGTAAGATTTAGTGGGCTAAATAGAAAATTAAACAATATATTTTATATATAATGCAATTCTAGCTCTCTGCAAAGTTATACATTAACAAATAAAGGTTGAGCTTGATTTGTGTTGAGTGCTAACTCGTTGATGTTTTGAGTTGAAGGCTTAACCTGTCCGGTGATACAATCGATCTGATATGGGACAATTTTAACAATCTTCCGCTCATTGATTGTGTCTTCGGTTGGTTATCTTTTCAAATTAATCTCTTATGCTAGAATATGGTTGATAATGAGCCTTTCTAATCCCAAAGGAAAAACTGTGATTAACTTAATATTGGTTGAGTGAAATAGAGGGTAATAAAATAAAATACTCACAAAATACTTTTAAAACTCCCGATATTTGACCTAATTTTCATAAAGTAAAAATATGTAATTTATATTTTCATATCATATAATTAAGAAGATTCAATGCACATATCATTTTGGGTCATACTGGGGGACGTCAATGGTCCTAAAGGAATACCATATCAATTCACTATTAATCAAATTCATTACTTATTTTTACTCTGTAGATTATTTGATAAGTTAACCCCAACTTGATTTAATAAGAAAAATCTAGTTTTAGGAATAATATGGGACAAATTATTTAGGTTTTGGGTTTACTTTTTAATAAACTGGACCCAATTTTCTGTAATGGGACAAATAAGAAGATTATCACGATAAGTTGAGTTGGTTTACACCAAATCTACAAATTTGCAAGAGTGATTCGTTACTCTAGTAGTTCAAAACTTCATATTGCATGATATGATTGTTGAGTCAAGATTCATGTTGTTTTAATTTAGCTTTTTGTCAAGAGAATCGGAAGTGATATTTATGCTAATTATTATTGTTATTATACATATTCCAAAAGAGGGTATGGCATTAGTAAATGAATGAACTAGATAGGGGAAGAAGAACATTGCATGATACATTAAAGAACAAACCTTTTTTTCTGGAAAAGCAGAAGTATACTTTGAAGGAGATGCAAGCTCTTGTTTTTGCCTAGGTTTCTTAGCAGAAGGAGTTTCAACAGTTGACCCTATAACTCTGTTGGAGAGTGAAGAGGTGTGTGATGATCCCTTTCCTTTGAAAGTAGTTCCTCATTCAGATTCACATTAACATCTCCACATGTGATATCCACATTCATACTAATTATACCGGCTTCCCTATGTCAAAAGGAATAAAAATTAGAAAAATGAAGACTCTGCCTTACGAACAATGGTTAAAATGGAATAATTTGAAGTAACATATAGTTAAGAAAAACTAGAGTATATCTTTTTCTTCAAAGAGGATCTCAGAAACAATATAGTATAAAGCTACAAGAAATTAAACAAACTCACGTAGTCCTCCACATATATAGGAAGAAACAGAAGGCAGAACTACAGAAAAGGAAGACAAGAAGGAAAATAGATACCTATCATGACCAAAATCACAATACAAGGAGAGATCTTCACAATTAAAAGGTTCAGAACACTTCTCCATCATAGAAAAGGAAGAAATGCATCCTCCACTACTAGAGTATATAACGTTGAATCGTCCTGTCTTGTATTCGAAGTTTGTAAGTTCCAGCCTTGTTCACTGCATGTAGCTTAAACTTGATTTGCCATGTGGTTCCTTGTACTTTAAAGTTTACATGCAATTACGTACTTTAAATTTTAATTAGTAAGATAAGATAGATACAAAATCATTAAAATCAACTAATTATATGTATTCTTAATCTATACAAAAATTTATCATTTATATTTTAAAGAAACGAAGAACACAAAATAAGCATAGAGTTTATTCACATAATTAGGGTTACGATCATAGATTCTACCTCTGAAAATGTCGGGAATGCTTATTTCCCATAGTGTGGACCCATCTCTTGGAGGCTTATATATAAGATCACCCGTTTCAATAACACAACCTATATATGTAAATGTATATAAGATTTAATATTGTTTTTTAAATGAGAATTATTTTTTATTTTTATTTTAAAAGGAAAATATACCTTCCGTTTATGTTAATAAGAAGATCGTCTTATTTGTAATCTCCAATAAAACCAGGGACCCAAGCATAGAGATTATAATCATCAATGCGTACATTAGTAATGCAAAAATAACCATCTGAATTTGCTCTAGTCCAAAACTAATAATCTTAAGAATATTTCATTATAACGTCTTGTCATTTTTAAAGAATATATATATATAATAAAAGATTAAATTCTATATGACTAAAAAATGGATCACCTTGCATTCTCTTTGCTATGATTCCGCATTCTCGAATCAACTGACTTATCAAGATTTATATCAATAATATAATATCTTTTTACCTTTTCCTTCGAATATCTTTATTTAGTCACCACCAAACAATGGTGGTAGTGCATCAGAGATTGATTAACATGAGCGTGCAAGATTGGCAATATGGTTTTTATTTAGATTCAAGCATATTTCTGTTTGTTAATGGAGAAACCCTCTACTATTCCAAACAAACAAAACTAATAAAGCATGAAGAATCAGGATATTATTATGATAACTCAAAAGAAAGGCAGCCGTCCAGATAACTCAAAGAAAGCTGGATACATGTGACTGTGGAGATGATTCATTTTAAATTTTTTTTTTTTTTTACAGAAATCAAGTGAACTATCAAAATATCCTCTCGTTTACTAATGAGAGACCCCAACAGAACAGCAACTCCGGTTACTGCAATCATGAGTATGAAGCGCTTCCTAGTAAACTAGGTATTAGGCAGTCTTCTATGACCACCTTCCTCTCTTTCACCGGCCCTCACATCCCTTCATACGAAATTTGGAAAGATATAGTAAAGAAAGAAAGCAACAGGACTAGCTTGTAATTACAAAAACTTTTTTTATTTGGAATTCTAGATAGTGTGAATAAACTAAGAATGGTATATCTACCTGGAAGATCCTGCATTGTTATATTCAACACCTGTGCATCTGTTTTCATGGTCGTATTGCTCTCTCAGTCTAATGTATTTGTTACATAGATGACAGAGTTCTGTCCTGTTTCCACATACTTCCTAAAAATTACGGAACTACAGGTTACTTACAGACGAACATTGAAATACACCTGGGAACATGTTCTTTAGAATCTGTACCTGATGTTCCGCTAGATCAATTGCAGGCAATGGGAACTCACAGAAATCACATGTGACAATCTTTTGGGGGCAATTTTCACCTTTATGAACGCTAAAACTTCGCGCTCCATTGTCTCACTACAAAGAGAGCATAATACCTGCTCCACTCTAGGCAGGTCAATGGCATGATAATCAAAGGTATCAAGTACAAAAACATTAAGATTGTTAAGAAAACTCTGATCAGAAATGTTAGGGAGACTTCACCAAGGTACTGTTAGGTTCATACTATCAATCAGTTTTTTGTTTAGATTCATTAAAATTTCTAACCAACAAAAGCTAATCGATAAAATAGTAGATGCAGAGCACCGATAAAAATGCCTCTATGAACCAGCTTGTATCAGATTCCCATATTGTATATGAACGTCAGGTGGAGTTAAAAGAAAATATATACAAACTTTCATCGAAAGAAAAGGAAGACTTTTTAAGACTACATGGAAACAGAATCACTATATTAAGGTAGCTTCAGGGAAAAGCTAACATACTTGAGCATGGGAGCAATGAGCATAATGCAAACCAATATTTGAAGATGGAATGACTCTGTCACTGAAAGTAGGGAAAAAGAGTGACTGTCACGTTAGATCTTTTTGATGTGGAAGTAAACTGGAAGTCTAAGACTTAATATGATCAATGTTAATACGCAGCAAAATTCGAATAACAATAAAATTTCAATAGAGAATAGATCTCCGAGGAAGCAAAGAATTTGGTACCAGTGACTGCAAATGCTTGTTGCCTCGTCAGATGTCACTGCCATGGTACCAGAGAGAGAGAGAGAAAGAGGCTGTTGGATGGTAATCTGATCGCAAGCTTCACAGATCAAGCAGAGAGCAATAAAATCAGGTTGGTGAATTAATGAATTTGCGAAACAAAATTCCAACCTCGAATCAATTTGCGAAAAAGCTGATAAGATCTGGGGTTCGAGACTTACGTTAAACTTAAATCCACTGATCACTGGTTCGATTATTTTCCGATGAATAAAAGGTCACAGAGAAATGGGGGGATAAGTTTCAATTATAACCAGAGTTTTAACGGCTATTTAACATGATAAATAACCTTAGAAGCGTTCTCGGATAATGATCGACAATCCTTATTTTTCCCACGCGCCATTATGCAATTGGGCTCAGCTGTGTTTCATTTGTTCATGAGCTGGAACCTGATTAGTTATTATTGGGCCTTCATATGGACTACGATTTTACTAGTGGGCCTATAAACCCTGTCTTTTAGTGGACTTATTATTACCTTTCTTCTTTCTTTTAAGAAAAACTTTTTGAGGAGGAAGATAATGATTTAAAAAATAAAAATAAAAATAAAAATAATCGCTATTTGAAGAAGGCAGGAATGGAATATGAAAGTTAACATCATGTGGCAGAGAAAACTAGCAACATGAACATCATAACCTTAAGTGCGCTCACAGCTGTAATTATTTCAGTTGGAAGTTGCACAACCGCAGTGAATTTCCTACTTCCATTACTACTACTAAATCGGCACACCAAATTTGATATCATACATACACATAAAACTTAGTGAGCCCCGTGACCCTTCGCCGAAGCAAAGAAATACTCAGTCCCTTGTGCTGGTTTTGATCCATTCTAGGTATTGGAGACTGCCACCATTAATAGGCAATGCAATTACTTCTGGTACACTGTTATCAGATGAAAAGAAAAGTAGAGGAACAAGAAAGATGAGAAAAGGCAACAGGTAAATGGTAGCATAAGAAGGCATACCCAACTTTGGACTTACTCGTATGGGTGGTTTGCCTTGACATGCTCTGTCAAAGCATCCAGAAGAGATTCCCTAGTTTTGATTATTAGGAGTTCCTCAGAATCTGACTCTATCTGTTAACCAATAACACACCAATTCAGATAGCATCTACTATGAAATCATTTTCCTGAAAATGAACTTATCGACACAGCCATTAAAACCCACATCTGTCTCATTCGATGGGCAGGACAATAGGGGAGAGAACTCGAAAAAGCATTCATTTCCACCCTTCTACCTACTCTATGGAAGATTAATAACTTATTTGGGGGAACCTTACCTCTCCCTTCCATTGGTAGACAGACTCGATACCTGCCAAAAAGAGGAAGGGATAACAAATTTAAAATACAATATTCGGGAACAGAGGCGCCTCATAAAATGCTTCACACTCATTTCCCCTCTACTACTGATAAGAATGGTTAGAGTTGCAATCAGGGACTGATTCATATGGCAAGCATTATTTTGGTATAATACAAAGAATACAGTACATACCAGGTACTATATTAACGCAAGCAGCAAGTTTTTCTCCTACAATACTTTTAGCCAACTTCTTACCTACATAGAGATTGTAAATCACCATTCACATCATCAGCTACGATACGAACTTTTAAGTCAATATCTAAGCATACGACATAAACTGCCCTCTAAGACTAAGATCAAGAACAAGGCAAAAACCAAGCACTCCCTATAGATATTGCTTCCTCCAGTTCTCATTTCTCACACATATAAAGTAGTTTAATTACCTAGTCCATTGATCAAAACATTCTCTGCTTCTTTTTTACTTTGTTTCAATCTTTCTTTGCTAACGATACGAATTTAAGAAATTCAATCCGGAAATCAGCATGAAAGATTACAAGAGAACCTGTTTCTTTGTCAGGGACAGTGACGTAAACAACGATGCTAGGTACGACTGAGCCACTAGTGCCACTATCATCTTTCCCTTCCATTCTGATGGAATGCAAGCTTTTAGATGGTCGTTGATCAGCTAATTTCAATCTGAAAAAAAGAACATTTTCAATCGCATAGAAGAATTTCAGGAAATGAAAATTCAAATCAAACATACCTCAAACCCTGGGAAATCAAATTCAGAAGAAAATTAATTGAGTACCTTGAGTCGGAGGCAAAAGGAAGAGACAGAGCAGCACCAGATTTGAAGGAGGATGAGGAGAAGGTGGAGCGGAGACTGGAGATGCCGAAGCTCAAGACACAGAATGCACCGACGAGAGGTAAACGGCGTCGTAAAGCTGAGCAAGAATAGACTATCGGCGGTGCTGCTCTACTGCCGAGAATGAAGGCCATTTCCGTCTTTAACTACTTCAGTTACGTTGCGCGTCGTTCTCACGAACATTTGGGTCACTCGTTTCTGGTTAGTTCCCGAGCTTACCTAAGTCCCTATCCACACGGCCCATTTGTCTAAATTAAAGGTCCAGATATCAGCCCCGTAGGCTCATATATACAAGCCCACTGGACTCCGGAGGCCCACAACAATCACAGAATAGACAAACAAAGGAGAAGAAGAATTAACTGTAGAAGAGTTAAAGAACCTCATTAGGGACAGACATAAGACAGGGATTAAGTATAAGATTTGGGTTCTACTTCCTAGTTCAGATCTTAAATCGTAAGAAACTGCTGGGCAATTCCCCGACCCAAGTGTAGAAAAACATGAACTACAAATTATTAGATATGGACAGCTTGAAGAATGAAGACAAACTTTCGTTAGGTAGAGACAACAAATCTATAGAATATTTTGGACAAAAGAAAACAAGTTTAGTACAAAAACTTGGTCAGAATTTAGTTTTAAGTACTAAAAATGATCGAAAACTAATTTAAAATATGGGGGTGTGCAGGTCTCGTTAAGTGTGATGGCTGGAATGACTACTTACAACTTACTACTCCAGTTCCATTGCCAGGTTGGATTTGACCAAGTACCCAACTGTCCAAAAATAATCAAAACAAAATAACAAAGTCTAGAAACAAATTACTGTACTTTTAATATATGCCATTATTATATATACTTGCAATGTGTTAACCTCACGTGATAAGCTTAATTCCAAATTTTTAATAATTATAATAAATATATTATTTTATATTTAAATTATAATTTTTAATTTCGTTAAAAATAAATAAAATAATTATATATATATATATATATATCTCATAATTATTAAATAATATTAAAATTTTAAAATTAACTTAACAAAAAAATTATATTTATATATTTATTATATTTAATTTAAATTTAATATTTTCAACCTTTTTTTTTTAATTTTTTTCTTTATTTAAAAGTTTTTAGTATTTAAAAATTGGGTCATATAAAAATTAAAAAGTAATATTTTAATATTTAGAAGTTAGAGAAAGAAAATAATTAAAAATAATAAATATTTTTATATTTTTATATCAATAATAGTCGTGGCGAAATAACATTGTGATAGTAATAGAGGAGGAGGATAATGATAATCGATAAAAATATAAATAAAGAATAAATATAAATAAATAAATAAAGTTAGTTAAAAAAATTTAATTTAATTTAAATAAAAAATATAATTTTTTTTATATTGAGTCAAATTTCAAATTTTAGTAATTACTTAATACTTAAATAATATAAATATAAATATAATTATTTTATTTATTTTTAATAGAATTAAAAATTTATTATAATTAAAAATTAAAATTAAATATTTATTATAATTATTAAAATAAATTAAATATTCAATTATTTATATTAAATATTGATAAATTATGTTAATTTTTCCTTTAAATAATATACATATTTCTACTGACAACTAAATTTGATCCAATACCATCCTAAACTTAAATAATATACATATGTAAACGGAGTAAATGAATGAACGATAGAGGGGGGTGGGGGGAGGACTAAGGAGGAAGAAGATGACATGTGGATATAATTTAGTCCACGTGGCAGAAATAGTTTAATCGAACGGCTGGGGTTTTGTCGTGGAGACACACAAAAGATACGGCGGATGTTGAGGATTGCTTTTCAATAAACGAAGAGGTTGAGTTTGATGGCAGACCACGGCGTCGAAACGACTTTCTCTGCACATGTTTGCATTCATTAACTTTTTTAATTTATTTTTTATATTAATTTTAAATATAATAACAAGTTTATGAATGGATTGAGTTTTTTCCTTTTATTAAATAAAAGATGAAAGAAAAAAAAATATATATATATATATATAATCAATCTTAAAAATATTAAAAATAAATTTAAATAATAATGACAATAAAAAAGAAAAAAAAAATTAATTTAAAATATTAAAGACTTTCTTTAAAATTTGATAGGATTCAAGAATGCAAAGTGGCTGTTCTTTTATTTTCCCTCGTTTAATTGTGTGTGTGACAGACACCCTGTTAAACTCGATTAACAATTGGTTAGAACTAATTAGAAGACTGTGTTTAAGAAGGAAGTAGACGAAAAGTTAAAGTCTTTTGAACTGTAATAACTAATAACTAAATAACTAAAGAGGATTAGGCTTGGATATTAGCACAAAAACCTGACACTAACCATGGGGGGGGGGGGGGGGGGGGTGAACAACAAAAGAGAAAGAAACAAAGAAAGAAAGGGGGAAAAAAGGGTTTGAAATTTGTGTCCTTTGAAAAAGAGGTCAAGTCCTCTTTTTAAGTCATTTGAATTTGCATTATTTTACTAACAACAACAGGCAGCAGCATCCTAAGTTTAAAACTGTTGTTTAAATTTGTGGTCCAATTTTATGAACTAAACTAAAAAATTTAGTGTTGGGGTTTGAAATAGGTTTTAGGATTTTACAATGCTTACAAAGCTGAAGACACAGAGATTAGATCATAGGCTATATACCTTCATTCCAAAGCTGATTCTGACATGTGAAATTTCCCCTTCAACTTTTTTTTTAAAAAATTATTTATTTAATTTTTTAATTAAATAAATAGTAGTAATTATGAAATAAATAAATAAATAACAATAGCAAATACGTAAATTGATAGAAAATGATTGTGTCGGATTACACGCGTCAGCGTAGGGTAAAGAGACATGGTAAAGGAACACTTCGTTTCATCTCCCCGCTTTACGGATTTGCCCTTATACAGTCAATCTAATTACTCTATCACCCATTTCCGAACAGCTTATTCAAAGAATTAGACCTCCCCTCCTCCCAGTATCAGACCAGAGCAAACACCCGGAGTTGCAAATTGGAATCACACAGAAAATAACTTAAAAACATTTGTCACTATTTTTTACCTTCAAAATTTTCCAAATAGAAAAAAAAAAAATTGAACCGTAAAATCTTCAGTTGCGACTCGTGCATATACGCCATATGGAAATTAGTCGTCATTGATTAAGATTTATCAGTTAAAAACATTACTACCAAATATTGTAATAATTTTAATAAAATACTAATCAGACCAGACCAATCCCCTCTCTCTTATGTCTCTCTCCTCTCTCTCACACGAAAACACGCATTGCCACAAAAGGGTGGCTCATTGCCTTCAAAAAGCCCACTCTTGCGGCACTGTTCTCAGCCCCGATACACAGCGGAGAGAGAGAGAGAGAGGGGCCCGCTTTCTCTGCTCCTTGCTCTGCTCCATCATAATTTCTTTTGTTCTTATTCTCTATTCACTCTCCATTTAATTCTCTATCATCAAAATCTGTAGAACTGATATTGCTGCATTGGGTAAGAGATAGAAAAGAAGAAGGAGAGGGGGGGTAGAAGGTGTTCTCTTTCTCGTTAATGGCACCCAGCTTTGACTCTGCTGTGACGAGCCTCTTATGCGCAGAAGACGATACCGTTTTCGATGACAACAACGAATATGTGGGCAAAATGGAGTTTGATCATCATCACAGAAAGAATCGAATCCATGATCAAAACATAAACTTTGATCGCAAAGAAGCAGAAGGGTTGCTATTGATGAGTGAAGAGTGCTTAGGACTATTGTTTGAGAAGGAAGATCAGCATTTGCCTACTCTCGATTATTTGAAGAGGTTGAAAAGTGGGGATTTGGACTTTGCCGCTAGAAAAGATGCTCTTGATTGGATTTCTAAGGTCAGTTCATCCTATTTCACTTTTTTTTTTTCCTTTTGTATTTTTATGTTTCTATTGTGCTTGTTGATTTTTATACATCGTTCAATTTTTTTTAATTTTTTTTTCTAAGATGGTTACCTCATTTTTTTTTTGTTTTTTGTTTTTTTAATTCTGTACTTTGTTTGGTGTGATTTCTATGTCTGATTATA
Organism: Coriaria nepalensis; assembly: GCA_027186245.1. Lineage (NCBI taxonomy): Eukaryota > Viridiplantae > Streptophyta > Magnoliopsida > Cucurbitales > Coriariaceae > Coriaria > Coriaria nepalensis. The sequence continues at coordinate 3,037,638 of CP114500.1, read as the reverse complement.
TGGCTAGTGCTGGCAATGGAAAAATAAAAACAAAATCATATTTTTGTGTTCTTTATAAGTTATATTTGCTCATACCCAGAAAATGCAAGTAGCCAAGAGGTTGTATTTATGCATCATCATTTGCATTATTCTTCTCTTTTCAAATGTGAATTTTCCCTTTTGTCATATATAATGAATCTTAACCTCTTTCTGGGAAAATGATCCATAACCTTCATAATCAATGCCATTTTTAAAACCCAACAGGTCAATGCTCATTTCTGCTTCGGTCCTCTCTGCTCTTACTTAGCTGTAAACTACTTGGACCGCTTCCTTTCGGCTTATGAACTACCTGTAAGTTGATCAAAACATAATCATTGCACTAGGAACTTCATTACTCATTCCCTTCTAACACGAAAACCCCTTCATGGTTTTTTGTCATTTTCAGAAGGGCAATGCTTGGACAATGCAACTACTGGCCGCAGCATGTTTATCACTTGCAGCCAAAATCGACGAAACGGAAGTCCCATTGTCCTTAGATTTACAGGTTCAAAAAACCACAACCTTATCCCTATTAGATAAGTTGTCCGGATTCTTTAAATTTTCTTGTTCTCATCCTTTTTTGGGGAAATTTTTGCTTAGGTGGGTGGAGCGAAATTTGTTTTTGAAGCTAGAACAATACAAAGAATGGAGCTTTTAGTGTTAAGCACATTACGATGGAGAATGCAAGCGATCACTCCTTTCTCCTTCATAGACCATTTTCTTCGCATGATTTATGATAATGCTGATCAAAGTTTCTTTCTCCGGTCCATTCAACTAATTTTAAGGACGATTCAAAGTGTCGACTTTCTAGAATTCAAACCTTCCATTATCGCTGCTGCCATAGCCATATCAATTGTACAAGAAACTCAACCACTAGATATAGAGAAATCCATATCTCTTCTCATCCAACATAATGAAAAGGTATACACATTTTCACAAGGTTTGTTTCTTCTATTACGATCTAGTTATGTACTCAGTTCCTTATGACATAAAGTTATGATTTTTCCTTTTCTCCTTGTAGGAGAGAGCAGTGAAGTGTATGAATTTGATCAAGGAGGTTGCATTGATTAGTGGGTCTATGAAGGATGGAAGAAGTAGAGGACTGGGTTTAAATTCTGTTCCAAGGAGTCCAAGTGGGATTTTGGACATAGGTGGGTGTATGAGCTATAGCAATACAAGTGATGCATATAATACGGTTGGATCATGTGCTGATTCTTCTCACTATAGGTCAGGAGTGAAGAGGAGAAGGCTAAATAGACCCTGTTGTGAAGTTTGAATCACTCTCACCAGAAAGTCATTTATTTTTATTTTTAATTTTACATAAAGACATTATTAAGGGTGTGTTTCTATGAGTTGAGATAGAGAGAAAGAAGAGGAGGGGGAGGAAAGTGAAGTTGGTTCATGTGTTAAAATGGGAGATGATAATGGTGCCAACTTATTACCTCTTTTTTTTTTTTTTCTGTTCTTATATATTTAGTACTTTGATTACTCGTTAAGCAATTTTACTCACACATATGGGGTATCGGGATTTGCTTTCATTATGCATCTTAAAGTCAGTTTTTACCGTTTAGAGTATTGAAAATAGGGGATTAGTATACAGATCTGTAACCATGATGACATAAACTTCAATAATTTGATCAAACACCTTTATTTGTGATTGATTTTAAGTTGCATAGAGCTAGATATTTTAGTGTAACAGGTGAAAATCAAATATTTATGATAGAGATCAACCAATATCAGTAGAATCTTATGCTTGCATGTAGATCAACCAATAAGTACTCCCTAAATATTTACCACTTTTGCAGCTCGCTTCATTTATAACCCCACTAAGGAAAAGTCTCTATCTTTCATCCACTTCACTGGCTGAATGGGTACCCGTACTACAATTTAATGCAGTTAGGTCCAAAGTGTTCAATACCTTTGATCATTTACTAATATATAATAATAATAATAATCTATATTTTAGGATTTTCCTTAAAACCATACACAACACGGTTAAATAGCATACTTACATAATAGTAGGAATTCGATTATTCGAATCCATACCCAAAGTCTGTCGAACATTTTGGTGACTCTTCCGGCCAACCAACCATCTTCGTGATTAAAAGCCTTCGGTGAAATAGTTCAATTCAAATAGACAGCCCAGAGAATTATAGGCGACAATATGGATCGGGATTGTCTGAGCTTGCGTTCGCACCCGATGTATGCAATATAGGTTGGACTCTCATTTTTTTACCTACGGGTTTAATTTATAATTATTAGTGATAATAAAGCTTTTATGTTATAAAATTTCTTTATTGAACCGTAAAATTTATTTAATGTATAATACGACTATTTAAAAAAAAAAATAAATATAAAAAACTGATTTTAGGTCACACAAGAATTTGACCCCCGACCTGGCCCGACCATAAACGGACTACGACCGGATTGCCACCTCTACAGAGAATTAAAAAAGTCCACTTCCAGTTATTTGGGCTGTTAGGCCCTAACTGGTATAACAGTTGGGCCTTCACCAGGTCGTCTATTATGATCCAAATAATTAATCCCCTTCTCAATTATTTTATTTTTTTTATTTTTTATGTTTTGGCCGTTGATAGAGGGAGAGAGAAGAGAGTGAGGTGGTAAGGCACGCCATAAACAACCGAGTCTGGCGGCTACGATTCCGGAATGACCGCGAATGTCTGGTCCCCACACCCTACAAAAGCAACCTATATCTATATATCTATATATCTATATATCTATATATCTATATCTCTATATATCTATATCTATATCACGTGTCATTCATTCCTGGCTCCACCCATATTTTCCCTCCTCTGTCACAAATCACCTCTCTCTCTCTGTCTATCTCTCGCGTGCATGGAAGGCCATTTAATTATAGTTTGACCAGAAACATTAAAATAAATAAAACTGGATCTAAGTCTCTCTCTCTCTTCTAGATGCACGAGCCTAAGCGTGCACGCCTGCTACTACTAGATCCCGACGGTGATGCGATGAGCGCAATGTAGCAGAGCACACCCCCTATCCCTCTTTTCACGCTCATCATTTGTTTCTTTCTATCTTTTTCTTTTCATCCGTTGGATCAATTTTCTTCCACCGTCATCCATCCTGCCGCGTGGTTAGGCCCTCGGTCAATTCGGTTGGTAGATCCCAGGAAGCCTGATCTCCATCCGATCAGACATTTAAATGTCATCCAACGGCTTATATTGCATATCGGGCAGTGTGAAGAGGATAAAATATTTATTTTAATTTATTTTTAAAAAAAATAAATGTGCTTCCTGCTTACTGCACTGTAGATTTGGCGGTCGGGAATACGAAGATGTCTATCTTATTTGTTTTACATATTAATACATATTAATTAATATTAATTAAAAAACCAACCCGAAAAAACTGAATTTACTTTTTATATATTTTTAGATATAAACTTCTTTTTACATCGAAAGATGGACTGATGATTGATTATTACGTACTTATTTATAAGAACATCAAATTACAGTATTACCCTTACTGTTGTATATTCAACGGGCACACAAGATTCTTAATTTATATATATATATATATATAATTATAATTATAATTATAATATATGCTTCCTCCTTCTTGAATATATATATATATATATAGTACCCAGAGCTCAAATAAAATAAATTTTAGATTATTTAAATAGGTAAAGGTGGATTTATATTTTGACTTTTACAACCAATCTACCTAACGTTATTGAATATTGTGATATCCGTAAATGGTTAATTACTTTATTATTCGGTAAAAAATAAAAAAATGAAAATTACATTTTTCAACATTTAACAACATACCACCTCGGAAATTTTTACCGCATGCGCTCGTGTGTGGGGACTGGGGAGTACGGAATGTCTTTTCTATGTTGACTTTTGAGTTTAGGCATATTGGCCTGTTTTGTCTTGCACTAGTTGGTGTGTGTTTTCTCCACAATATACCATTTTATTTTATTTTACTGGCTATGTTGGGAATGGGGAAATGATTATTTAGAAAACCATGCATGTTCAGTCTTCTAATTTAATTTCAAACTCCACATAATTGTGTTTGAAATAAATTACACTTTAAAAGTTGATTAGTAAATTAGTATGTGGATTGGTGCGATAGATCATTGATTCAATTCAGATATTTGTGTTGGGGGCAATTCTCACCGTTGCCTGGATAGAACCAAATAAGGGATTGGGGTCAAATATGTCAAGCTGACTAGTAGTGGTAGGAGGAGGCAAGTCACATTTGCGAAATGAAACATTGAAGTATAGATGTGCTGATCAGGATAGGTCGGCATTTCCGTGTGGGACTTGATCAGATATTTATATCTTAAAATCTAATTTTAGGACAAACCAATTAAGGTGGTCGGACAATTGGTTAGAGCAATAGTAGTGATGAGAGGCTAATGGATAAGGATCCCTTAACACATGTAGTAAATAGCAAATCTCTAATTTTGTTAGGATACAATTAAGAAAATAGCAAGAATATAAGGTCAGTGACAAAGTGTGCCAATTAGTTCGGGTCGCATGTAAAGTCACTGCCAAAATGGTCTCCCCATCAAATAGTATAAATATCAAACTCCTAAAAGGATCAAGAGTGAATTACTATTCATAACCCAGGAGCTCTCTTATTTTTTCCAAGGAAATGACTATTTTAAAAAAATTAACTTAAGCATCGGAGAATGTGTGTCGAATACAACGCTTGCATATCCTTCTATTTTGTGTGCAAGAATAGAGTCCTAGCTAAGGAGTATATTGTTGTATGGACCGGATTCGAGCATTAACAATTTGGCAGCAACCGTGGGAAGAGAACAATGAGTCTCACTAAGGGTGTAGGAAAAGGACTTGCACTGGAGGGGGAGGGGGGGAGGGAGGGAATTACCACCCCTAAGACTGGCGTAGGAGAGAATGAAGGAGTTCTGGTGTGATTAGTTCAAGCTATGGAGGCCATGCAAAGGATTATGATGAACTAGTAGGGGCAAATAAATCAGTCTACTAATGATATGATCAAAAGGGCTATGCGGCATATTCAAAACAAGTTGGGAGCTCATCATGCACCTCCCCCTCATCAACCTCAAATGGAGGATAACCATGTGAATAGGGTTGAAAATTTTGTTCACCAAATAAGAGTTAAGTTTGGCAAGTAATTTAAAATGTTGGAGGACACTTCAAAGAAAGGTGGTCTGGAGCAAGAAATAGATGAAGATGATAGTCCATTTACTTAGAGAATTTTGGATTACTCAAGACCTGGGAAGTTCAAATATCCTCAATTTTGTTCTTATAGAGGAGATTCTAACTACTATGAGCTTTAACGCTTTAATTGACGAACTGATGTGCTAGGCCTTCCATATTACTCTAGTCGGCCTGACAATAGATTAGTATAGAGTCTTAGCTCCCGAATCGATTGATTCTTTCATTGAACTAAGAACTCAGTTCATGGCCAGCAACTCAGGGGCCAAGACCCTTAAGAAACCATTAGTCAGCTTTCACAAAATTAAGCAGCAATTTAGAGAATCCTTGAATGAAAGTACTTATCAATTTAAGAAAGAAGCTTAGATAGTAGACCTACAAGTATATTCGGGGGTATTGTATGCATTCTTAGGAGCTACTATTAATGGAAAACAACTGTCCAATTCTAGTAAGAGGCGTTTTGAGTCATTTATTAAGGTATTGGAAGAAGCAAGGAAGATTGTCTACAATAGTACATTTATGTGGCTTAAGTGAAGGGAAGTCAAAGCCGAATTCAAAGGGTGATTCAAATTCTAAGAAGATGAAGAAAGGTTCAAGAGGAAGAACTGAATGGAGGGATGATAAGAAGTGAAATTAAGAGGAAGTTGGCTGCCTTAATTCATGAAACTCTTACTCCTTTAACAGATAGTATTGAGGTAATCTTCATAGACTGAAAGGATATAATCTGTTTAGGCGTATGACTCCTATATGGACCCCACCTAGCCAGCGTGATAGACACTTGTACTACCATTGTCATGGAGATTATGGGCATAAAAATGATGATTACATCCACCTAAAAATGGATATTAAAAGGTTGATTCAAAATGGGTGGATCAATAATTTTGTTCAGAGAGGTGGATGATAAAGAGATTTATGAGGAGATAGAAGGGGTGAAAACAGGGAAAAAGGTGGAGGAGAAATGGTTAAAGTTAATTCAGACCGCCAATGGGTTTAAGGAGAAAACCACATTATTGTTGGAAGGCCAGAATGAGGTGATAAAGGGCATCAAAGGAAAGAATGGTACTATAATCTGACTTAGGCTGAAGTGTTCTCTATTTAGCCTTTAGCAAAGACTTCGGTAATTGTATGTTAAGGAATCATTATGCTTCATTAGAAGGATGGGTGATATCTCTTTCTACCGTTCTAGTGTTTCCCAAGGTCTAGGCATATAAAGTCGGAGCTTGTTCATGCATAAACTCTTCTACGCCGTATGGGCTCTAGTCATCCGATTTGATATTCAACTTGCGCAACTCTTCCCTGTGGAGTCTCTATTGGAGCATATGTGAACGAGATATATATAAATCTCAAAATATTTTATGCACAACTTGCATAATCACTTAAATATACACTTTACTATAATTATAAATATTATTTATATGATATATGATGTGATATGAAAATAATAATAAGTAAAAATATAATGTGTATAGAAAAAATTTTTTATAAATCCATTAGGCGAATACCATAAATTTATATCACGTTTGGTTCCATTATTTGAGTAGGACTAAAATGAAAATATATTACATTTATGATTCAACTATTTGATTCAAATTAATGATAACTATTCCCACTTAAACGAAAAAATAAAAATCATTTATCTATGCCTCTTCAAATATGTATATATTTTTTTTGTGAGAATCAATTTAACAATTCATTTACACAATATATATATATATATATATTTTACATATTCTTAAATTTCATTATAACACTTTCGGGTAATTTTAATTTTTAAAGTAACCAAATGCATGATTAATGATTTGATTAAAAATGGAATCAATATCTTTTTTTATATATTTTATTTACTCATTCTTTATGTAATTAAATAGATACAATAAAATCAATATTTTTATTTTTATTTTCATTTAAATTACATTTAAAAAATAGAACAGATCTATCGTTAGATTCTTCTAATTCAACTATATTTCGATTATTGATACTATCATCAAATTAGTTTCATTGATAAGATCATAGGAGAAACACCATGATTTGATTAAAACAAATGATAAGTACCTATCTCATTGAACGTTAGACCTTAATATTAATGTGTTCTAAGCTTCTAACTCTAAAAATACCTCCAATAATTATGGATAATAACAATTGATACGCCATGCTTTTGCCCTTCACATATAATAAATAACCGTGACAAATTATGAAGCATGCGCATCACACGTGTTTGTGGATGGGAAAAATGAAGGCTAATCAGTAATAGACTCAATCGTGCAATCTCGGGTCAATAAACAAATCAAATTTCCAAACAAGTCCTCATAAGAAAAAATGGAAGAGTGAATCTAAAAGAAAGAAAAGAAGAGCACTTTAAAATGGGGACATTGGCTTTTGTTAAAACAAGGGCATTATTATAATAAAGCAAGTAGGAATAAGAAGTCTTAAAAAGTGGGTGCTATGAAGCATATAAGAGTCCTTTTCTTCTTTCTTTTTACCCATTTGGTTTGTGCTTCTTATGTCTATTTATTATTATTATTGTTTTTTATTTATTTATTTATTATTAATAATTTTTTTTAAGGGTAGAATAAATTTCCCTTTTTAGTAGAGAAGGTAATTTTGTATTTAAGCTTTAGAGGCGTGGATGTTTTTGTTGGAGAATCCACAACCAAATTGGCTCCACCCCCATGTTGGTCCCACCTTAATTAGTCAAAAATATGGTCCCACCTTTAACTTAATCACGCCATTTTAGCTCTTCCGTCTCTTTCTATATGTAATCAATCTTCTTCAACCTTCTAATGGAAAGTACATGTCTTCACAACAATCCTGTTAATGTATTAACTCAGCCGCTTCTTTTTTCATCAAGAATGAGAAGGAATTTGAGTTCGATTGCATTCTCGTGTTAAATGCTCCCAAAATAAGATGATATTCTCGACTCGTTTTCTTATATACAACATAAATTTAAATTTATATATAGATGGTACATATTATATATAGTAGTTTTTCGATTGCGTGTGACATATTCAAATATCAAATAGGATTCTAACATTTATCTTAGGGTGATCAATAAACAATAAAAAAAAAAAAACAAAGCAACACCATTTCTCATATATTGATTTCATAAGTTGAAACATCCCTAATTTTATACATAATATTACATTCTAAACCAACTCCTCCTTACAAAACCGTTACTTTAGGATTTAGGTATGTTTTATTCCACAATGATAGTACCTTGTGATTTAGTAGTTCAACTACAACAACATAATCTCTCTTTTTAATGATTCACACCGATAGATACACTCATACACACACGTACATTGTATCTTCCCACATATGTGGAAATTGGAATAGTAAAGGGATGATGGTATATAACATCAACATAAGTTTAATAACGTTAACTTTCCTTTCTTATCCTTTTACCAAACCATAATAAAGGTATGAAACCCATGTGGAAATTTTGTTAGGAATGAATTCAAAATACATATCGGTTTATATATATATTTTTTATAACGGAGAAATTTCAATGAGATACAAATTTAAAATGTAATAGATATTTGAATTTCGAACCGAAATTCTCACCCGAGAAATCACCCATCTACTATTAAAACTTAAACTACCTCTCAAAGACGCATACAATATCGTTTTTCCTTGCATAGTTGCATATATAGTTACATTTTAGTTAAACATATGGTGGATAGGTCCACTTTGTGTATGAATATATACATATATATATAATAAATAATATGAATAAATAGTGGAGCTTTAACTTGAGGCAACATCAAAATGAAGCATCCAATCTGAAGGTGTGATTTTCAGTTAAGTGGTCAATCCACAACTACCAAGTCCGACCATTTTACTCATACATTTACTTTTCGATATAAAATATTTATTTATTTAATTTTAATTTATATATATAAACCGCTTTAATAAGTGCTTGACACTATATTTAAACAAGCTAGACAGCTTTAATTCAGCGAGCGAGCATCTACGAAATGATGAGTTAATAAAAGGGGAAAAATAATAATAATAATAATAATAATAAACTGAATAAATTTTTATTTAATTATAATTATATATATATATATATTGCCACCAAAAGGTAAGACCCAATTGGAATTGAAATTGAAGTAAAAGGGGGAGGAACTTGATTGGGGGCCTTTCTCATTGTTCCCTCCACTCCAAACAAAAGGGCATGAAGGTGTGTGCTTAGTATCATCCAATTTTTTAATATTTTTCTACCAAAAAAAAAAAAAAACTAAAATTATATACATATTTTTTATAATAAAATTGATTAATTAATTACTGCACAGGATCTTCTTAAGATTTGTTTTCAGCTTATATTATTAATATTTATATAAATTATTTACATATAGTTTATGCTCCAACCATGCACTGTCAGGTTAGGTACCTTTTAATTTCTCCAGTTATTTATTTATTTAATAAATGAATATATTTAAAAAGAAAAAGAAAAAAGAGAAATTATGTATAAAGGAAGGTAAACAAACCCAGTTAGAAAAGGTAAAGATGAGGTAAAAGACATGATCACAACTTGTAATAAAAGCTGGCTCGTGCGTGAGATATTGAACAATGAGGGCTATTGATGCCTACTACTTTTGATAGCTTAGATAAGAGTGTAGAAACTAGACACATCCCCTTTGCCCTCCTTTGCCCTGCCCTTTGCTCTAGATGTATGAATCTATGATCTACATCACATCAATCAAAAGGATTACTACATCTTAGAGTGGATTGCCGACTTTACCCTTTTTTAGATCCCTCATTAAAAGTGGGCCACAAGTGACTTGCATCAATGAAAAGGGTAAAATTACGAATGTTGGTGGTGGGTTTTGATTTCATGATAGGAGCTCTCTATTATACATATCTGATGGGTTTGAATGGTCAAGGTGCAAAATTATTGGTCTTCATGTAAAACATAGGATTCCACCTCCTTTTTTTCATTAATTGTTTTTATTTGTTTATTTTTATTTTTTTGGAGAAAAAAGAAAAAAAAAAAAACTCCTTTGAACTTCAAATTTTCCTTTACTCACGGTATCCATATGTACAAACTGGCCATTTTGCAATCATAATTATTATGCCTTTAATTATTTGACTGGTTTTTTTTTTTTTTTTCTCTTTTCTCTTTTATAGAATAAACTCGTTATATGTACCGAACACATCCTAATGAACATCACACTCGTTATTATATGAGTGTAACGTTTATTATTTATGATTATAATAAAATTTAATTAATCATGTGCATTATTTTTTTTAGTTTAAATTTTACAGTTTAATAATTAGTTTCTAATTTGTATCTCACAATTATTTTTTAAAATTTAAAAAATAAAAGATTTTTCTTTTTTGGGGTTCTTCTTTCAATCGTTCTCTTCGGTGTATAATTTCGATGCCGCTACCTCATAGGAGAAAGAAATGTTGATATTATAGACTACATTGCAATTGATTTGGTCCGGGTCCAAGTTGGTCAAAAAGGGAAATGGATTAATTTGACCCGATCCAAACTAAGGGAATACATAAGTGATAATTCAGTTGTTGATAAATCCACCCACGAGAACCACGCCAGTGGGGCCCACACGACGGGGAGAGAAGAGAGTGAGGAAGGGACGAGAAAGGAGAAAGACTGTACTTCATCATTGTACGCTAAACTACGTTGCGTGCACTCTTCCCGCACGTATGAGTTTTTTCCCTTGCGCGTGTGGGTTAATTTCTTCTTCTTCTTTTTTTTTTTTTTGTGCGCATAGATCGCAGAGGGGGGCATTTTCGTCAATGTTATTTCTATATAATCTCTCTCTCCGTGACATCCTCAAGTTTTGCCTTTGACTGTTTCCATTTTGCTCTGCCCCCTCTCTCTCTGCTTTAGTACTGCGTACAATCTGAGATCATCCGGCACGATTTCGGCTATATCCTCACGATTTTCTATATTCTTCGCAAGAATTCGTTTCCTTCACTGTAAGTTTACTCCTCTGACCTTTCTCTTTCGTAATAAACAACTTTGTTCTACCTTTTTTTTTTCCTCCCTTCAGATTGTAGCTTTTTATATCTGTTAGCTTTTCCTTTTATGTAAGAAGTATGAATTCTAGGTTTTTTAGTTTCCTCTCGATTTGATTTTTCATCTTCTCTATTTGAAAAATGGAGGATTTGATGACTCATAACTGAGTTAGCAGGTAAACTTAGGCTTAAACTCAAGATCCTTCACTGTCGAGCTTGATTTCTTGTAATATTGTTTGTTTCCTGCAATCGAGATCTGTTTTAATGGTGACTCTATGATATTAATGCAGATTTCTGAGTAGATTCGGCTGAAAAAGGTTTAACAGTCGTGGCGATCTGTTTCTGGATAAGCACAGAGCAGCATGCGGTGGTTGCCTAGTCTTTCTGTTGATATTATCCGCAAGGGCATCTCGTTGAACTTGTATTGTAGAGTGATTCTGTAAACGTAGCTTTTTGATCGTTTAGTGATCTCATAGCTCATCTCATTCCCTTACCATCTTCTTTCTTTTTCTGTAATATCTTCCATGGGTTCCAATTTCTTCGTTGTCATTCCCTGCTATGTCCGCCAGATAAGTTGAAGGTTTAGAAACAAGACTAGGCTTCCTTCAGTCGTAGCCTTATCTTTACGGTTTTCTATTATCCCCAAGGAATTCGATTTTTTTTTCAATTTCATTAGATCATTCTTCCTTTTCTTGTTATTTTTCTTTTTGGGGTTGTTTTTCTCCTCTGTCATAAATTAAGGTCTTCGAGTCAATTCCACTCCTGTGAGCTTAAAACGGAGCCTCACAACTTCTTCTCTTCGACAGTCTGTGTTTTTCCTGGTATTGAAGGGCAAGAGAGTAGTTATGGTGTGCCAAGCAGCGAGCCAAACAAAATTTCGAGCATTGAAGCACGAAAATGGGATTGCTGGGAGTGCCACCATCATCGTTAGAGTCATAGCTTGCTTTCAACCTCTCCAGGATTGCCAGGTTTGTAATATGCAAATTAACTAATGCGATTTACCGTCTTAAGATGAAAAAGATTGTGGTTGTCTTCACGCAATGTTGTATTGTATTATATATATATATATATATACACACACACATACATCAGATTCATTTCCCGCTACTCTTTTTTGAGCGTATCTTTTCATCTTGTGTTTTGCAGGCTGAATATTTTCGTCATTTGTTGAAACCTGTTACGTAGTTATATTTCAAGCATTTGTGATCTTTTTAAGCTGGGATTTTTAGTTATTTTCCTTGTTCGTGAAAAAATCAGAAATTAGTCTACAATTTCTAAGTCTTCAAGCTTCATCCTGGTAAGTTTCTTTTCCTTACCCAATTTATGTGATTTATTTTAAAAGTCGATGTGGTGTTCTTAACTAATTGTAGAACGAACTATTGTCATTTTAGGTAATTGCGTTTGCCGGATGAGAGAAAATTGTCAGATGTGGCTTCCCCATCTGGGGCTGGGAAACACCGTGTCTTACCATGTCAACTACTGTAAAGGCATGGATATGTCAAATGCAAATTTTCCGTTTGGTTCTTCTGAACTACCTCCGTCTTGGCTTGGTCAAGGGAATGAACCTCATGGTTGGTTTAAATGTTTACCCCGTTTCCAACAACCCTTTACTGCAGCACCTTACTCCATTGGTCAAGGGAATGAACCTCATGATGGGAAAATGAACCCCGACACAGGCACTGGTTGTACTCTGAAGCAATTTCTTGTTGTTGACCAATCTGGGGATCAAACAACAGTTCTCTTTAGTGCTGGGACTGGTACTCCTGTACAGTGCCTAACTTCTTTGAGTCCAAAACCTGATGTTCCTCGTAATTTCAGTGGTGAAAATGTTGAAACCAAAGCGGATTTGAACTCTCATTTGAAGCCATTTTTAGCCAGAGAATTTGCTATAAATTCTGAAACCGATGTTCAAAGTGAGATGCATGAAGACACTGAAGAACTCAATGCCTTGCTCTACTCTGATGATGAAGAGGATTCGGATTCAGAAGATGAAGTTACTAGCACAGGTCGTTCCCCAAATACAATGCTAGAGAACAAGCGAGATTGGTTCGAGGCAAGCACTGAAGAAGAAGTGGACAGTTCTGCCGGGCCCACCAAGAAACCAAAGACCTCTATTGGAGGCTATGTTGGCCCATCACTAATAGACACTGCTCGTTCTCTCCAAACCACCAAAGGATCCTTCATGTATGATGATGATGCTGAATCCAGCTGTGGCAAAGAAAAAAGCTACTACAAGTTTAGTGATGTGCCCTCTTTATCCCCTGACAGGAAGATAAAGGAAAAAATACGTGATAGTGTCAGTATCTTGCAAAGCATTATACCTGGAGGCCAAGGCATGGAACCAGTAGTGGTGCTTGACGAGGCAATTCAATACCTTAAATCACTTAAGCTTAAAGCGATGGCCCTTGGACTTGATACTCGATAAAAATGTAGTTCGTTTCTGTATGGTTAGTTTTTCATCATTCCTTGACCATTAACTATTCTTGCAGCTTTGAAAATTTTAGTGGTGTGTCCATGCTAAATAAGTCCGGTATACGTTCTCCGATGGAGCTCTTCCTCCAATGATTGGGTTATAATCTGCAAGTTACTGTGGGTGAAAATATCACCACATTGAGAAGAGGAAGAAAGCAAGGTGCAGTAAATATTATGTATCAATAAAGGAAGGGGAAGAATCCATTATCAGTCAACACTTGAGCTTTAGAAAAGGTTGTTTAACAGCCAACTCCATGTACACAATGGCTATCAGAAATCGACTGAATTCTATTGGTGCCATTGATGAGGGGACCCAAGTAAAAGACTGGGTCACACCACCATACTGTTTATTTTGGTGGGACCCAGTTCAAAACTTTCTCCAAACTTTTTATACTGTCATTTCTTATCTGTCTCTGGAAGGGTTCTTCTCTTCTTTCTTCCTTCCATTTCAGCATTTCTTATTATGGAAAAGGCAAATTTGCAGAACAGAAGCCATGTTCTTCCTCTCCTCTCATTCCAAAGCATCTGTGGTTGGAGCTTGAAGTAACAGTCCCAACAATGTTATGACTTCTGATATTTTGAATATTGTCTTTGTAATATGATGTTTTTAATTTGAAAAACCTTATGAGCTGTTGCTGTTAGTATTAATGGCAGTAGTGTGTTTTTAATTATTGTTCTAGGTTGGTGTTCAGTGGTTTGTCATTATGCCCATGTCCATATATCGCATGCACGCATTTATTAATATATTGGACAGCGACTTTGCATTAGGAATTGGTTTTTAACATCTTACCATCTCTTCAAGTGTATCTACTGTCTATAGACTATGCCTATAATAATGTCGTGTCTCTTTGCAAATATGAAATAATGTTGCTGCAGTGAGGGGACCGTAGATACTAGAGATATGAAATACTAACAGTTCTAAATCATATTCACTTGGATAGAAAGTGGTTGTATCGTATATGTTATGTGAAGTTTCTGATCATCAATTTCGGTATTCTTATCGCTGCTGCTTGACAAGTATAAACATCTTTGTTAGGCATTTTACTTCAATTTCGTACGATGTTGACACTTGAAGACATGTCCGAATATATATTTGATATGTTATTTACTCATCAGCCAAGTTCAAGTTTTCTTTTGGAAAGGGAATATATTCGACAGCACGACTTGAGATTTGTGTATCTCAGCTTCTTTCATTTGTACAATAGATTCCATATTCCTTGGTTTTTTTTTTTTTGGTACATTTTATTTATTCTTCTACTCGACAAGTTTTTCATAAAAATCACAGCATATATGTATCGCGGAGCTTAAGAAACGTGATTTGCATTACTCCGTTTCCTTGGGCCAAGTATTATTAATTATCAGGCCCAGTTCGACAAAGCTTGACTGACACTCCATCTGTCTATTTCTTCATCTTACTTCACAGTGGTTGCACATGAAAAAGCCCAAATCTCATCCTGTTTGGATCTGTCGGCTAGATTTCTTAAGTGGTCCTATAATAAATTTGTGCGTTTGTTTCACGCACTTTTACCTCTTTCCTCATGAATTAAACGATACAGTTTTCTCTTTCTTATCAGGGACATTTAGCTAAATACCCTCCCGGCAAACTCTTTTTTTGTTTTTCACCATTCTTTTAATTCTTTTAGCTAAATACCTTTCTAACCAAAAAAAAAAATTTACTGAAATTACTGTTTAATTTTTCCTCTTTCTTCGTTCTTCGCTCTTAAAATTGCTTGAAACGATTGAAACTTTCTTGAAACCTGACACATAATGGCAGCCACTCTAATTTTTTATTGGACCGATATCAACATATCTATCTAAAACTCAAACTAATATCTCACATGTCAAGCTGAAATTCATATCGATATCTCACATATCGAGCTAAATGTAAGATGTCGGTCTGACTTGATCTTAATGTAAGATGTCGAGTTGAATGAGAATTCGTCTCAGTCTGGGATTCCCGAATGAGAGTTCGACCCGTAGAGTAAACTATTGTTAGAATTCGAGTGAAAAGAGAGCAGAAAAAAAAAATAGCTTTTACAGACTGAGGCTACTCTATGGGTTGATGGCTCTGAGTATTCTACCCATCGACTCGGTAGAGTATGTAGAGTACTCTACGGCTTGAACGATCTCAAGACAAAGGAAAACTTGACCCTTCGAGCCAGTAGAGTACGTGGAGTACTCGAGAGCCCCATCGAGCACTTGTCAAAGGCATTTGAGTTTTACTCTATGGCCATCGGTCTTCACCCATCGACCTGGTAGAGTACGTAGAGTACTAAAGTAAAACTACCATAATTTTTTCATTTTTGATCAAATCTGTTTCAAACCAATTCTCACAGGTTTTGTTTGAGAAGGTTTAATTGATGTAGAAAGAGTTAGCGCTAAAATCCATTTGATGCAAAAAGTCAATAAAATAGAATGGAAAAAATAGAATGCAAAAACATAATAACAGAAGAGCAGAACATATCACTTTTCAACAACTACCACATTTGCTAATTTACACATAAATGTTAGTTTACTCTATAGGTCCAAGGGGGCTTTAACCCGGAGGGTAAACTACTACATTTGCTAATGTACACATAAATGTTAGATTACTCTATGGGTTTAAAAGGTCGTCGACTCGTAGAGTAAATTACCATTTATGCTAATTTACACATAAATGTTAGATTACTCTATGGGTCTAAGGGGTTTTTGACCCGTAA
Source organism: Coriaria nepalensis (assembly GCA_027186245.1). Taxonomy (NCBI): domain Eukaryota; kingdom Viridiplantae; phylum Streptophyta; class Magnoliopsida; order Cucurbitales; family Coriariaceae; genus Coriaria; species Coriaria nepalensis. The sequence continues at coordinate 3,021,278 of CP114500.1, read as the reverse complement.
AGTAAACTACCATAGGACAATCGAGCAAGCATCAAGTTATGGTTTCTTTGACCTCACCAAACTCATAGACAACTCGGATGAAAGGTTATGGACTCCAACATTAGAGACATCTCTTAATTTCAATGAAAAACTAAAGAAGATAACGTCCCGTGAAGATGAAGAAGAAGAAAAAGTATCGTCCGTGGTGTGAGCAGTTGTAAAGAAGTATCGTCGCGTGAAGAAAGGAAGAAGAAGACTAAGAAGTTGAAAAAAAAGAAGGAAAAAGAAAAAAGAAATGTTTTTGCCCGGGATAGAAGGGGAGATCTCATTAAACATAAGTATTTCTCCGTATTTTTTTATGAGGAATGGAGGGGAATCCATTACCCAAATTTTATCAATTTTCACTCATTACCTACTCTTCCCTTATCAATCATCATTCCCTTTTCTTGCAATTTTAGAGGATAAAATTGATTATTCAAAATGAATTATAGGAAACCAAACGATGAAATGAGAATTAAATCGATTAACACTCATTCTCATTCCTACTCTTTTTACAAAACCAAATGACCCCTAAATAAATAAATAAATAAGTCTTTAGTAAAGGTAATACAATTTTCTACCTAACGGGAATTTCGATAACAAATTCAATATCAACTAATTTTAAATACCCGCTACCAATTTAATATCAGTATCATTGATTCCAAAATAGAATCGATACGACTTCATCCCAATTCGAAGAAAATGTTACTCGACCCTCATATTTTGCCGTCGAAAAATAATAAAGAAGAAAAGAATGAAGAAAGAAGAAATAATTAAATGATAATTTCAGTATTTTTTTTTCTTTTATAAAAGAGTAAAAGAAAATATAAAAAATCAGGTAAAGGTAATAACAAAAAATAAAAATTATGGGGAAGGGTATTTTTCACAAATATTTTAATCTATTATTATGAGGAAAAAAAAGAGAAAAAAAAAAAAAAGAGTCCATCATATTGATTGATTCATTTCAATTTTATAAATTATAAATTAAATTCAGATTATTTTATTATATTATTTAAAATATAGAATTAAGATTAACAAACGAAATTTGAATTTATCTCTTATTATTTTAATATATTAATTTATATTTTAAATCCTTTTTACTCTCATATCCCCTTAAATGCTTTAATGAATTATAGATCACCTTTTTCATCATTATGTCTACTAAGGTACACTTTTTTTCATACGTACCAAACCAATTTATAGGCTGATAAAGCCAAGGCCCAGTCCAGTTTAATAAGGGCCTTGTCATGACTTAGTCCATTACCTTCAGAGCTGCGGTACAGAATTGACTACTTTGTTGGGATACACGTGGGAGACAAGGGTTGGTTGGTGAATAAGAGACCCGCTAAGCAGAGTCGTAGCGAATCACCGTTTGTTTAGCCGTTCCGAGAAAGAAGGTGTATTTAGAAAGAGAGAGAGAGAGTAAGAGGGGAAACCAACCGGGGAAGGAGGAGACGATTTACGGGAAAGTGAGAGGAAAGCTCTTCTCCCGCCAACCGCCGCGGAGGAGAACGGGTGCAATTTCTACACCCTGGAGAAGAACAATAAAATTTATCGTGCCTGTTCCATCTCTGCATCATTGGTTTCCTATCAGGTAGGTTTTCTTTCTATCGTTTTTTGTTTTTTTTTTTATAAATCCGTTTTCGTTGCGGGAGTTCGATTATTTTTACTGTTTAATTTAGATTAATCAGCTAGGTATTGATCTTCGTGTTATGAATTAATCAGATTGTTGCTTTGATTTGGTGAATCGGTATTCTTGCTTATAGACCTTTTTTATTTTCAATCTGGAGATTCGATCATTGTTAATGGTTCTATCTTAGGTCCATGGGAGCTTTGTTATTGCTATTATCGAAGGGTTGAGAAGTAGCTGATTTGGTGAAAATATACATGTAACATTTATGTGTAATTAGCATAGATGGCCTTTAACAAAAAAAAATTATCGGGGAAGGTATTTTCTCAAATAATCTCTTAGGTTTTTTTTTTTTTTTTTGCTTTTTTTACAGAAGGTAAAAGCAAAAAAAATCAGATTGAGGGTATTTAACAGAAACAAGTATCGGAGAAGGCTATTTTCTAAAATAATCTCGTTTGGAACCCTAGTACTAGGACGGAGGCGGCCGCGGAGGATTCCAATGGCAAAGCAAACTGATGCTTCGCTTCAGCTCAGGCGTGGTATTTTCTGGCCACACGGACTCCTCTTTCTCGTTGGATTTTGGTTCCAGGCGGTGTTGGGCTTCACGAAGAAGAGCTACCTTACTCTTTACCTGATCTTCTTCTTTGCTGCCAAACCATTATTATCTTCCTCCGTGCGAGCATCTAGTCACGGCTTCTTTGGCCTCACCGAACTCACCTGAGCCTTCCTCTCTCAGGTTCGAAGCACCGTTTTTTTCAATTCTTTCCTCTCCAAAATTTGTTCGCATTAATGCTTCAGTAAACACTCTTTTTTTTTTGTTAGATCTTTTCTTTTTAAAATTTTTGTCCTGAGCTCAAAAAACTTTTCTGTTTTTCAATTTAGCATTTTAAGTGAGTCACCAGCTTCTATGCTATTATTTCTACAGAAAAGAGGACATTCCCATTCATGGAGTTTCTGAAACTATAATTGGTGTTCTTGGAAGAGGACAGCTTTGTCGAATGCTATGCCAAGCAGCTTCTAAGATGGCCATAAAAGTAATAGTCTTAGACCCGCTAGAAAATTGCCCGGCAAGTTCAATAGCACATCAACATATGGTTGGAAGTTTTGATGACAGCTTTACGGTCCAAGAATTCGCAAAGAGGTTATGATTTTCATCAAGTTCATCCTTTTTTTCTAATGCTGATTCATTTTTATTTGTGTTTACTTTTTAAACTGAGGTGTTGATTTTATGTTGTATTCCGGGTAGTTTAGATGTGGAGTATTGACTGTAGAGATCGAGCATGTTGATGTGGAAACCTTAGAGAAGCTTGAACAACAAGGAGTAGATTGCCAACCTAAAGCTTCTACTGTTCGAATTATTCAGGTTCTGTCTATCTTCATTTTTCATAGTTATTGAAGTTGATAAATTCATAATATTCATGTGAAATAGATTTGATTTTTGGTTCTTGATTAAAATTAGATGCTTCTTCTCTTACAGGACAAATATCTTCAGAAAGTTCATTTTTCCCTGCATGGGTTCCTCTCCCTGAGTTTATGGAGGTCGCCTTCTGCGTAAGTGTCTAAATGAAGGATTTTTCTGCCTTTTCATATTTTTAACTACTGATTGTGAAACATGGCTTAAACAGATAAATGATCTTGTCGATCTGAAGAGAGCAGGTGAAGTATTTGGTTATCCTCTTATGATTAAAAGCAAGAGATTAGCTTATGATGGGCGAGAAAACGCTGTTGCGAAGAGTGAGGAGGAGCTGCATTCTGCCATAACTGGTAACTTGTACAAAGAAATATTCAAATTCCTTAAATGGTGGAATTCTGTTAGTCTTATGTTTATGTATTGCCATTGAATTTGTCTCTTTTCTCCTGGTTGTGTTCTCAGCTCTAGGAGGATTTGGTCATGACTTATATGTTGAGAAATGGGCACCCTTCATAAAGGTTAATAAGCACATATCACTCATTTTTTCCGATGATTGTATTTTCCTGCCTCTGTTTAAATGAATATGACAAACTTCATATGAAACCAATTTCCTTAATTTATTATTATTATTTGTTTTCATATTGTAGGAGCTGTCTGTCATTGTGGCGAGAGGAAGAGACAATTCCATCTCGTGTTATCCCGTTGTTGAAACTATTCAGAAGTAAGCCGATCTATGAAGAGACATAAATCTACTTTTTAACTTTCTTCTCTGTTTTGTGAATGCTCCATACATTTAATCTCTGTCTTAACTTGCATGTTTTTCAAACATTGAAGGGAAAACATCTGTCGCATAGTTAAATCACCTGCCAACGTTCCATGGAAGATCAAAGAACGTGCTACTGAAGTTGCATTCAAAGCTGTTAGTTCTCTCCAAGGTGCCGGTGTGTTTGCAGTTGAACTATTTCTGACGGAGGAAGGTCAGGTTAGAAACTTAATCTCATCGTAAATTTTTCAGAATGCATCTTTTGTCTTTTCGTATCTTTTTTTTTTCCCTCGAGTAATCTTTTTATTAATTTCTTCACCTTTTGATAGATTTTATTAAATGAAGTGGCTCCTAGACCGCACAATAGTGGTCACCACACAATACAGTATTCCTATACCTCACAATATGAACAACATTTACGGGCCGTTCTTGGCCTTCCACTTGGCGATCCATCAATGAAAACCCCAGCTGCTATCATGTATAACATATTGGGTGAAGATGAGGTGAAATTATTTATTTAATTTTTTTAATCATTAAAAATATAGTCAACTATCCTTATGCAGTATGGAACTTTCTGTAATTCTTGAGGGTCATGCCATTTGAACTTTGTTAGGGGGAGTCGGGTTTTAATCTAGCCTATCAACTAATGAAAAGAGCATTAAGTATTCCACGGGCAACTGTTCATTGGTATAATAAGCCAGGTTAGAATAATTAGTTCTTCCATTTTGTATATGAATCTATTTTATTATATTACTCGTCTCTTCTTACTCACCAAAACATTACTCACAACATGCTCATTGCTCATAATGGTGTCGCAGAGATGAGAAAGCAGAGTTGCCATGTTTTTCAAGAGTGAAACAGACCGTTTCTTCGACTTGTTTCTCATCTCTTACATCGCAATGGTAATAACTTGCCTTGTCTTTGCCTACTGAGTCCAACTTGACGACCTAATTCATCTTGAGTGTCTGCAATAACGACATGAGCACCATTTTCGACAAATAATCTAACCGCTTCTTCTCCAATTCTGCTCCTTCCTCTGGTTATGACTGCTACTTTCCCCTCCAACCTGGCATATATATTGTGTTGGAAAATAAAACCAAGTAATCTCAAAGTTGAAACTATATTTAAAGTAGAAAAAAATAAAAATAAAAATAAAATAATAAAATAAATCTCATCCTGTGCATAATTTTTGTCTCTGTATTCAGTGCCTTTGCTGTTTTGTTACAGAATTAAATAACTGTGAAGTAAATGTGACTGATTTATTATTTCAGAGCAATATTATAGAATTGAATTCATTGAATTCTTTTGGATTGACAAAGAAAACTATGCGAGGTAGAGAAAAAATCATTAAAAAAGGAAAATATTCCTGGATCTGGATGGGAAGAAGTTGGCATGATCAAAGAGCTGATGGTCATTGTTACAAAGGCTAATTGAGAATAGGGTAAAGTGGGCTGCGCTGCTCGAGTTAGTGGACTATATTATGGGTTTTGTAGCCTCAAGTGCTGGCACCAAAAAGCATTCCAAATATGAGGGTCGGGTAAAATTTTCTTTGGATTGGAATGAAGTGGTATTTGATTCTATTTTGGAATTAATGATAATGATATTAAATTGATAGCAGGTACTTAAAATTGGTTGATACTGAATTTGTTATCGAAATTCCTATTAAGTCGAAAATTTTAGAGGGTATTGGCGACGATAGCTTTGTTTTTAGTTTTGTTTAAAAGCGTAGTATGGAGACGGTTTTCCTTGTTCAACCTAACCTCTTTTACAATTTCAAAAATTAATAAAAATTAAAAATTAAAAATTAAAAATTAAAAATAAAAAATAAAAAAAATAAAAAGATTTATTTGCCCTTCTTCATTTCTTCTCTCTCGAGCATAAATACGCCTCCATTATTACAGTTTTCTTCTCGATGGCAGACGCACACATTGAAATACAGTGAAAACTAACGACCTTTCTTATTTTGCTTTGAGTTCTGTATCGGTGTGATGAAAATTAGACTGACATCTTGATATCAGTATGAGATGCACAAACTGACATATTGATATTAGTTTAAAATGCACAGACTAACATGTCACATATCAATCTGAGATGCACAAATCGATATGTGAGATGTCGGTTTGAAAGACATGTAAGAACACCCGTAGACTCGTCGAGTATTTCAGATCAAAGACTAAAAACTCTCTGATCTGAAATACTCTACAGGTCGATGGGTATTCAGAACACCTATCGACTCATGGAGTATTTCATATCAGAGTTTTTAGTCTATGATCTGAAATACTCTATAGGTCTACGGGTGTTCAAAACCCATCCAATCATAGAGTATTTCAGATCATACAGTTTTTAGTCTCTAATTTGAAATATTAAGGGCCTTAGACTCGTAGAGTAAATTACCACCTATGCTAATGTACACATAAATGTTAGATTATTCTACAGATCGAATGCCCAACCTGTAGAGTAAACTATTAGCTATGCTATATACATAAATGTTAGTTTACTCTACGGGTCGAAGGGGCCTTAAACCCATAGAGTAAACTACTAGCTATGTTAATGTACGCATAAATGTTAGTTTACTCGATGGGTTGAAGGGGCCTTAGACCCGTAGAGTAAACTACCACTTATGCTAATGTACACATAAATGTTAGATCACTCTACGGATCGAATGCCTCTTCGACCCGTAGAGTAAACTACTAGCTATGTTAATGTATTCATAAATAGTAATTTACTCTACGGGTGGGTCTGTGCAGTTCAGACCTACATCTCACATGTCGATCTGTGCGTCTCAAACTGACATCTCACATGTTTAAACATTAAGTATAATGACGAAAGGTTAGACCTTTAGGGTTCAAGTCTAATGTTTAAACATTATGTCATGATAGAAAAGTTTGACCTTTAGGTCCAATGATGAAAAGTTCGACTTTTAGGGTTCAATGTCTAATGTTTAAACATTAGGTCATGATAGAAAGATTCGACATTTAGGTCCAATGATGAAAGATTAACCCTTGAAGTTTAATGTTTAAATATTAGGTTTTCTGATTTGAAATACTCGACGAGTTTTTTGAATGCCCATCGAGTCGTCGAGTATTTCAGATCATAGATTTTTAGTCTATAACCGATATCTCACATGTCGGTCTATGCAGTTCAAAGTCCGTGTAGCCGGAAAGTATCGTGCCTCAGCTGAAGCGAAGTATCAGTTTGCTTTACTACCAAAATCCTTTGCGGCCGCCTCTGTCCAAACGAGATTATTTTAGAAAAACCCTTCTCCGATACTTGTTTTTGTTAAATACCCTCAATTTGATTTTTTTGCTTTTTACCCTTGTGTAAAAAAAAAAAGATATTAATTGAGAAAATACCTTCCCTGATAATGTTTTTTTGTTAAATACCATCTCTAATGAACACATAAATGTTAAGTTAATAATAATAATAATAAACTGAAATTACCTTTTAATCCTTCCTTCTTTCTTCGTTCTTTTCTTCTTTCTTCATTCTTTTCTTCTTTCTTCGTTCTTTTCTTCTTTCTTCATTCTTTTCTTCTTTCTTCATTCTTTTCTTCTTTCTCGATAGCAGACGCCATTTTTCTTTCATATTTCTCGATAACGGTAGACGATTGAAACACATCTAAGCGTGCATTTGCTCTACAATTACTTGAAAAACATCCATTGAAAATTGAAAACAAACAGAAAACTGAAAACCTGAAACATGTGAGATGTCAGTCTAATTTTTCATTGGTGAGATGTCGGCCTAAGATTTGAACCGACATCTCATATGTCTGTCTAAATATCAAACCAACATTTCATATGTCGGTCTATGCATCTCATACTGACATGTTAGTTTTACTACTATCAATGCTAATGCTACCACCAATGTTAGTTTACTCTACGGGTCGAAGGCTCCTTACACCCGTAGAGTAATCTAACATTTATGTGTACATTAACATAGGTAGTAGTTTACTCTACGGGTCGAAGACCCCTTGGACGCGTAAAGTAAACTACTATTTATGTGTACATTAGCAAAGGTGGCAGTTTACTCTATGGGTCAAATACTCATTCGACTTGTAAAGTAAACTAACATTAATGTGTAAATTAGCAAAGATGGTAGTTGTTGAAAAGTGATATGTTCTGCTCTTCTGTTATTCTATTTTTGCATTCTATTTTTTACATTTTATTTTGTTGACTTTTTGCATTAAATGGATTTTGCCGTTGACTTCTTTTACATCAATTAGATCTTCTCAAACCAAATCTGGAGAATTGGTTTGAAGCAAATCAAATCAAATATGAAGAAGTTATGGTAGTTTTACTTTAGTACTCTACTGGGTCAATGGGTGAAGACTTATGGCCGTAGAGTAAAACTCAAATGCCTTTGATAAGTGCTCGACGGGGCTCTACAGATCGAGTACTATATGTACTCTACCAGGTCGAAGGGTCAAGTTTCCCTTTGTCTTGAGATTGTTCAAGCCGTAGAGTACTCTACGTACTCTACCCGGTCGATGGGAAAAGTACTCCAGGCCATCGACCCGTAGAGTAGCCTTAGTCTGTAAAAACTATTTTTTTTCTGCTCTCTTTTCACTCGAATTTTAATAGTAGTTTACTATGTAGGTCGAATTCCCATTCGAGAATCCCAGACCAAGTCCCTCTAACTGATTCCCATTAAGTTCGACCTCTTACATTAAGATTAAGTAAAACTTATATTTTACATTTAGCTCAATATGTGAGATATCGGTCTGAGTTTCAGATAAACATGTTGATATCGGTCTAATAAAAAATAGAGAAACTATCGTTAGGTGTTAGGTTTCAAACATGTTTCAATCGTTTCAAGTAATTTTAGAGCAAATGCGAACTTTTACGTATGAGAAAAACTAAGGAGAAAAGAGAAAGAAGAACGAAAAAAGAGAAAAGACCATTCAGTAATTTTAATTATTATTTTTTTGTTCGAAGGGCATTTAACTAAAAAAAAATAAAAAAAGAGTAAAAAACAAAAAATGGTTTGTCTATTTAGCTGAACATTCCTTTTCATTATAAAAGTAGTTAGATAATATTATATGCGTCTACGCCCATTATATATATATATATATTTTACAGAGCGATCAACTTTCAAAAATAAATAAGAAATTATAAATATAATTTTAAAATTGATAAATTACATAAGAACATACTATAAATTAAGTTACATGGTTGTAGAGAAAAGAAATAAGAAGATATTTTACATGAATATCATTATATAATAACTTAAATTATAATAATATTTAATTTAGTAAATATATAAATAAAAAGAAAAAAATTAGAAACAACGATAATCTCTTTTCACATACATTAATGCATGTTCTAAGGGCGTGGCATGTTTTTTTTTTTTCTTGTAATTTTTGGGTGAAATGTGTTAGCTAGACACGAATACGGAATATTATTTATTATTGAACCATACGTTATATATATACTATAATGTGTTTCTTATCGCTTACTTGACAGTTTGCATCAGAATAATGCACATATATTATGTGTCAACAACATATGTGAATGGTATGTATGAACTGTGACACATAACCACTTTCTTGTCGCGTTCCTCTCTCTATGAAGTGACTGATGTTATATATCAATTTTTCATCCATTTTTAAGAGAGACTTTAGATGATAATTTAATTTTTTAAATCGATTATATTTGTAACTAATAATTTTTAATATAAATTAGGTTCTATCAAAATATTTTTAAAATTTCATTTTCCCCCCCTAAAATTCTTAAGCATGCATGCAATATTTTCTGTTTTTAAATATATATATATAATACATTCTGTGGCTTGTCGGATGTAACTTGTTGTACTGTAACTTTCTCTCCTAAGCCTCTAATGCATGTATTGGATACGTAAAGGTACTAATTTGGTGGGGACCTAACTCTCTTAAATGGACATCTATTCCATTACTCCATCATGTTCATTGGACTTAGCTCGTGAGAGAATTAATGCGATTGATAATATAGTTGTCTCTAATTCTTTGGTTTTTTCTGTCACATAGAGTTTGCCCCTTATCTTGTTTTTGGATTCCCATATGCCCCCTACCCATTCTTCTTCTCCTAACAAGACATATGGATTCTAGAAACTAGAAAGTATAAGTGAGTTTTAAGGTGAGGTAGAATCAACCATCTCATCTCATATAAGTTTCAAACTGTTATTGAAATCCAATTAACCTTAAGAATGATGATCTTTACATCTACATATAAGTAGTAAGTACCATCGACTGTATCTTTACATCTTCTACATCATGAATGTATCTTGATGTGTTGATGAAAAAACGAGAATAGGAATCCCATAATAAGAACTAAGAAGTATATAACTTATATATTAATTAAACTATCAAATCTGACGTTAATTGTAAAACATAACGCGTTAAAATAAAATGTCATGCTTTTGGTATTTAAAAAAAAAAAAAAAAAGAAAAAAGAAAAGAAAAAATAACAAAAATCAAAAGTCAAGGAAGTCAATAAGAAATATTCGTTAACAGCCAAAAGGAAAATCTATCCACATAGATTTGTCTCAGACCGGAACCTTCACTCCATTTATTTCATTTTCCACATAAACAATCAATCATGCACCCACCCATCTTTCTCTCTTGAAATTGACTAACGATTTTTTATTTATTTTTTCCCCTCTAATTTATTAATTACTTAAACTATCTCTTAGCTCTCAACCCATGAATATTTCAATTTAATTTAAATTAATTAATAAATAAATCAATATATTACGTGGCCATGCTACACATATATCTATATATATATATACAAAATCAAACACCGTGTACCTTCCCACTCGTTTAACTGATCATCTTCTCTCTCTACCTCTAAATGAAACGAAGAAGATGATGATGGGGTCGACAAACAAGGCACGGCATGAGTGCTGCATGTGTGGCGATTATGGCTTCTCTTACGAGCTCTTCCAATGTAAAGTTTGCCAATTCAGATCTCAACACAGGTAATATTCTATTTTTCTTCATCTAACATTTCTTATTCAAGATTTAATTTTGAGCCATGTTATGTTTAATATATATAATAATCTAAGTTATTGGGTTCCAGATATTGTAGCAATTTGTACCCAAAAGCGGAGTCTTATGGAATATGCAATTGGTGTTTGAGCAAAAAGGAGGAGGTGGAGAAGTCTCGAAATTCATCCAATTCTTCTTCATCAGTATCAATTCAAACTAATGATGTCAAGAATCATGATCATATGATCTCGAGCATCAAGAAAAAGAATGAAAATATGGGAGTAGGGCTAATTAAGGGTACTAGTACTACTACAGCTGCTCGAGTTTTTGCCCGGGAGGTAAAGAAACACCGTTCGCCAAAGGCATCATCGCCGCCGTTGCCAGCGTTGAAGCGGATCATAAGAGGCGGAGGAAGTGCGGAGGAGAAGCTTAGGAGGACAAAGTCTGAAGAGATTTCGAACAGAAGAAATGGAGTCACTAAACACGTTATCCTTAGGAATAAGGTCAGAAGGTATAAGCTTTTGGAAGAGGTTTCAAGCTGATAAGAGTTTTGCCTTAATAATAATAATATTTTCTGTAATTAATACATAAATAATAAAAGGGAAAATTAATAGGGCGAAGAGAAATTGAAGATGATCGCATCATTCCTCTAAGCTTCCATGGTCATAATTTTTCTGGGCATATCGTTAATTCACAATTCCGGGATGCGTTCTAATGTTAATTCCAAATGGGTAATTACGAATTTTAAGAAGTTTCTGGAATTTATTAGACTGAAAAAATATCTCCTATGACAAGTGCATGCGATAGTAAGAGAGCTCATGAGGAATTTATCATATAGAATTGTCTATCTACTTACACATAGGTTGCTTGCACCTAATGTAGAAGTAACAAGATACTTTCTAGTGTTAACTTCTCTTTGCATGTTTTTTTTTTCTGTTAAGACCTACTTGAGACGAAGATTCCTATTCATCTGAAGAACAGACATCTTGTCTGTTTTTAATATCTAAAGTTCTCTCATGAACTTTTCTAGTTATAAATATTTATAATATTTTTTCCTCCAATTTCACCGTAATTAAAAATGTCACTATGATTATAATTTTTTTTAAAACATATGGGAAGATGATTAGATTAAAAATTTAAATTAAATGTAAATCGGTTAATAATAATTAAATCAATCTATAAATTAAATAATTAACGTGATTGAGTAAATATAAGTTTCGATCGGACAACAATTAATTCCGACCGACCGACCGACAAACATTTAATTCGGTTAAATTCGAGTAAAAGATTATTTTCTCAAAGAAGTGAAAATATCATAGAGATTGGCGAGATGTATAAAAACCAACCATAGATTGCTTGTATATGTATCACTCAAAGTTTAATTTCAATCGTTTGGAGAAAAGACAAACCAACTCCCATCCACCATCAAGTTCGGCTGAAATAGCCACAAAATGAAATTGGCCAAATAAAGTGGGAAATTTAGCGAAGCTTATAAAGGGTTAAAGGAAGAATTAATTTTCCCAAAATGTGGTCAAAAATGATCTTTTCAACCTTATTTTCGACTAAGATAAGGGGTTGGCGTAATTTTGAGTATAAGGTATCAAGCTCGGCTGACAATAGAGGAGAAAGACAAGTCGTTTCAAGTTACTACCGATCAAAAATCAAGCTCAGTTGAAACTCAAACTACCTTTCCCTAAAAAGTGGAAAGTAGTCAACCTACTCTCAATTGGAAAGAGATTCCAGCCGAAATACATGAGATATGGGATTGCCGGCCGAAATTCATGAGATATGGAATTGCCGGTCGAAATTCAAGGGATTAAGGAGGAAATTGATTGCAATAAACTTAGACCAAATTCGACCGGGAGCTCAGTCAACAACCAATTCACTTAAAAGATGGTGGGACCCACAAAGTGGGTATGTGGCACCAAAATCAAGAAAGTGGGATGACGAAGTCAGCTTATTTACCGATTTTTCATCAATAACTTTGCTTATAAATAGAAAGCTTGTGTGAAGGCAAAAGTCATCACCAACGATCAATAAAAAAATCGAGCAATACTCGTAAATTTTCTTTGCGCTTCGACAAAATTTCTCGCAAAATTGTACCACACTTATTTTTTTTCGATTCCTCTATAAATTATGTCTTTATTTATATTCGTCATCAGAATTAATAATTAGAGTACCAAATTTTCTACTTAAGTGATAGTATCATTTTATCGGTCATAGATTTGACACCTTCATATTTTTCCTTATATATTTAACTTTTCATTTATTGTTTTTATAAGAGAATAGTTAATTTAAAGTTAATTTCTTATTACATACTAAATTTGTTACTTTTAATTCCGTCATTTTATTAAAGCGTTCTTTATTTATTCATTTATTTCCATCTTTTAACATTTAATTTTGTTTTCATTTATTATCATTTTATTTTATTAGTATTAGTCCAGTCTATTTGTCTGTAAACATGTCGAAAAAAAAAGAATCTAAATTAATTTTAATCATTTCACCTAATTAGAAATTGGATCAATTTTATTAATATGTATTTATTTTATTTTATAGTATAAAAATTATTTTAACTTTCGTTTTTCATATTTTTATTTATCTTTTATCGAAGGTTAAATTCAATAAAGCCTAATCCCGATATTTAAATTTTAAATTTTAAATTTTCTCGATGTAAATAATATTATAATTATTTATATTTATAACAAAATTGAATTTACCGATATTGGTAAAAAGAAAAATCTTTAACTCGACACTATTTTTTTTTTTTTTTCTTCTGATGATAAAAAATATAATTTCATTACGAAAGCGAAAGAAAAGAGGGTGGGGCCGGACACTCATAGTCATTTAACATACAGTAAATTCATTCCCGAATTGACCTGACCTAACCCCATTGTTCACGCCATTTGATTAAAAAAAAAAAATCGTAAAGTCGGTCCCGCCATCCTTTTCAACAATCGTATCGTCTGAAAAGAGCTTATGACTTGGAAAAATTAAAATAAGTCTTATGTACTTAAGCTTGAATTAGTATAACTAATTAGATTTTGTATTAAAAAGGACTGCTTGATTTGTGGCGTTAACAAGGCCAGTGATTAAACTAATTGTTAAAGGGGAGTTCTTATCAAGTGTTATCATTACTTAATCACATGATTAAGGCATTAAGCTCAATAGTTATGATTATTTGGAAAATTAATGAATTGACCCATTTGAATTAACCATATAGTAATCAACTTCAATGCGAATCATGTATTCCCACAAACATAAGCTCATGATCATATTTTATTTTAATTTGTAAGTTAACAAAATTAAAGTTACTTGAACATTTTGATCATCATGATAATTACTAATTGAGATGAAGAGGAATATATATATATATAGATATATAGTTGATTGCTGGTGTCTGGACCAAAACGAGTGGTGGAGTCTGATTAATCATATCTCTCTCTCTCTTCTTTCCTTTTTTTTTATTTTTATTTTTATTTTTATTATAAATAATTTTATTATTGGGTTTGCATTGTCATCACAACTGATTCCAGCAATGCTGATCAACGTAAATCATAATTAGTACATATGCTCTTAATCATTCCAATTAACTGATATCAATGTTCCCTTATAACCTTGAAAATATCGAAGTTAGCAATCTAGCTGTTTCCACATGTTTATAATTAGTTAGCATATACAAATTTTTTATTGATTTTTCTGTATATTAATGAACCGGGGTCACCCTTTATGCAATGTGGTTATGATTCCGAGAAATATGCTTCTTTGGATACTCAATCCGAGGGAGGAAATGAGGGGGACAGGCCAGGTTTTGGGGTTTTCTTCTTACTCCTCCAGAACTGATCGAGATGGTTTTCAAGAAGTTCCATGGAAAAAAAGGCAAAAGATTCCTACCGTTGTGAGCTCTAACACTCAGAACAGTGGGTTCCAGACAAGGAAATAGGTTAAATTTTTAAATGTCTGATTCCATAATGTCTTGGAATTGCCGGGTATAGGGAATCCTGATACTCTAGATCATTTGAAGAAGGTTACTATTCTTGACTTAATAGATCCTTGGATCGATGAGTCAAATATAAGAAATGTTAACGGGAAGATTATAATGCATATCAGTTTAAAGTTACTATTCTTAACTTAATAGATCCTTGGATCGATGAGTCAAATATAAGAAATGTTAACGGGGGAATATTAAAATGCATGACGGTGTTTCTAATCAATCTCTGGATGGTAGGACTTGGCTCTTATGGAAGACTCACTTGGATGTCCAAGCTGTCTAATTCACTAAACAATTTATCGCTTGTACGGTCACTTAGTTAAATGTTAAACTATTTGTGGTGATAGTTTATGCTAGTTGCTTTCAAGGCGAGAGACGTACTCTTCTGGTTGATCAATACAATATTCCTATCATCTGGGGGGTAACTTTAATATCATCAGACATCCCTTAGAGAAATTGGGTAGGGTTAGTCCCTCCTTTTCAGCTATTGCAGAGTTCGAAAATTGTATCAATAAAATGAGTTTTATTGACCCACCTTTCTTGGGCTCTATTTATACACGTTGTAACAATAGAGGTGGCCTTGCTAAAGTTTACTCTCGGTTAGATCGTATCCTAGTTACTCCAGATATTTGTAGCAGGTTTAATGGAAGAGTTTCTCATCTTCCAGAATTCATTCAGATCATTGCCCTAAATAATTCTTCAATCGAATTCCTTAACCTATGATGGTCCTCACCTATTTCGTTTTCAAAGGATGTGGACCACTCATGCCACCTTCATAGATATAGTTCGCTCAGCCTGGTATAGCTCTCATCACTCTGATATGTTTACAAGACTGGTCATGAGGTTACAACACACCCATATTGCTTTAAAGAATTGGAATAAGGACACATTTGGGAATCTTTTTGTGGCATTGGATACTTGGAAGGATAAAG
The DNA here is from genome assembly GCA_027186245.1 of Coriaria nepalensis. NCBI lineage: Eukaryota > Viridiplantae > Streptophyta > Magnoliopsida > Cucurbitales > Coriariaceae > Coriaria > Coriaria nepalensis. The sequence continues at coordinate 3,005,572 of CP114500.1, read as the reverse complement.
TTGAAGCTTATGATTTGGCACTTCATTCCGATTGGAGTGAGCAGTTAGTTGAGGATTTGAGAAGCGCTACAGCTTCCTCGCAACAATGCTTCGATAAGAGGAAATTTATTGGAAGCAGAAATCTAGAGAGAAATGGATTAAAGAAGGGGACGGCAATACTAAATTTTTCCATGCCACAGTGCAACATAAAAACTGTTGTTTAAATCTTAGTAACATCAGGCATTCCAATGGATCTAGCCTTGCCAATCCTACTGATTTCCATCAGGCGGCCATTGACGTCTTTCACCATTTGTATACTTACAGAAGGGATCCATTTCTAGCAAGACATGTTCAACATCATTCTCTCCGTCCTTTCTCAAGAGGACAATGCTAGCCTTTTGATTCCCTTCATAGTAGAGGAAGTCAAGGAGGTCCTATGGTCTATTGATGTTGATAGTGCTCAAGGTCTTGATTCTTTTTCCTCAGCGTTCTTTTAATCATGTTGGTATATGGTGATAGATGATATGGTTGCAGCAACGAACCATTTTCTATAGGGCCATTCACTTCCTAATGCTATGACCAGCACCATCCTCATTCTTCTTCCAAAAACGAGAAACCCTTCTTTTCTAAAGGATTTCAGGCCATTCAGTTTATGCAACGTGCGCTACAAGGTTTTTTCCAAGGCTTTGGCTAACCGGATAAGCACCTTCCCCCCTCTTATCATCTCTGACCCCTAACATGGTTTCGTCAAGGGTCGTTCAATCATGGAGGCTATGGGCCTTGCTTAGGAATTAACTAGAGATTTGGGTAAGAAAACACCTGAGGGCAACGCCAATTTTTAAATTGGATAAGATGAAGGCATACGACCAACTTGGGTGGCCTTTTCTAGATAGGATCCTTTACTGTTTTGGCTTCGCAGGTCCAATCAGAAAGGTCATAGGTAATTGTTATCATGGAGTAAACTTTTCCGTTGTTTTTCAGGGTGTTTACAAAGGTTGGTTCCAGGGCTCTCAAGGCCTCCGTCAAGGGGATTCCATCTCTTGTTTGCCTTTCATCATTGCAGAAGAATGGCTTAGCCGTAGTCTTACGAGAGCCATGCATCCTATCACGTCATTTTCCTCTAGAACAGGCTGCACTCTAATCTCTCGCCTGCTTTTTGCGGATGACATGCTTATCTTTACTAACGGAAGCCTACACTCTATACGTGCTTTAATGGAGATTATTCGAACTTATGAAAGAGCTTCGGGTCAAAAGGTCAATACCTGTAAGAGCAACTTTTACATTCATGGAAATTGCTCCATTCTTCGAGGCGTGTCCTTTCATTTATTTGGGGGCTCCCATCTCTTATGGCCATATTAAGATCGCCCACTTCCATGAGTTAGTGGATAAAGTGGCTTCAAAGTTTGAAGGCTGGAAATCCAATTTGCTTTCTCCGGGAGGCAAGCTTATCTTAATCAAACATGTTCTTTCTTCCATCCCTCTCTAGTAACTTGTCATTAGGCAAATGAAGCAAAACAGAATACCTAGAAGTGTGCTCTCTTACAACCTTTGGATGAATGCTTGTGGGGAACTATATGGGGTTGATTCAGTCGAGATGGTCTATAGAAAAATGTTGACTGATAGTAATGTTCAAGTGGGATAGAGCACATTGTCTACTTTAGCTAATGTGTATATAAAATCAGGCCTTACTGAAAAGGCCATTTGGATCCTAAACCTTGCAGAGACGAAGCTAGCTAGAACAAACCGACTTGGTTATTTTTTCCTTATGACATTATATGCAAATTTGAAGAACAAGGAGGGGGTTCTTCAGGTTTGGAATGCTAGTAAATCGGTAGTAGAGGGTAGAAGTACTTGTGCTAATTACATGTGTGTATTGCTATGTTTGGTAAAGGTAAGTGGTTTGGAAGAAGCAGAGAGGATTTTTAAGCAATGGGAGTTGAATTAGTTAGGGTTTCAAATGTTCTTTTACGTGCTTATGTGAGAAATGGGTTTAATCGAGAAAGCGGAGAAGTTGCATTTGAGAACATTGGAGAGAGGGGGGAGTCCGAATTATAAGACGTGGGAGATTCTGATGGAGGGGTGGGAGAAAAGCATGGCATGGACGTAGCTAATGATGCTGTAGAAAAGAGTTTGGTGATGTTGGAACAGGTGGTTGAAAACGGTTACTTGAAATGCTGCGGCCATTGGAGAGTATTTTGAGAAGCATCTAGGAATTTTACAAAGTGAAATAGTTCATAGATTAATGTTTAGAATGCAAGTTGATGCCGAGAGATCAGCAAGCTTCCTAGTAAAAAATGACTCCCATGCTGGTTCCATTTGGAGAAAGTCCATTTACTTTAGATTGCTTATAAATGTACAAAGATTGGAAGAGGAAATCCAGATGGGACAACAAACCTCGCCAAAGAAAAAAGGGACAACAAAACTAAAATTTGATTGTTTTGTTAATAGGAAAGCATATCAAAGAGAACTGTTCCAACATCCTCTTCTTTTCAAAGACTCCTCTGCTCCCCCTCAAGGAAACCCTCTTCAAATGCTTTTGAGCTACTTTCAAGATTTGTTTCGGGTAGAAGTCTTTGCTGGTTATATCTTTTTATTTTTCAATCTATCATTAATGAAGAAGTTGTAAGAATTTACCAAGAATAAAATTTGTATGCCTTGTCCATCTATCCGATCCCACAACTGTCGACATTTTCTTCATTATACTTTCATCATCTAAGTAAAGTCTAACCTCTATAGATTTAATCAGTTTAGTGAGTCCACCCTCTATAAGATTAAGATGAAGTAAAAAGTCCGTGAAAGAGACGACACCTTTTTCACAACAGCAGGGAAGTAGCTTGCAGAAAAGTTGCACTCATCCGTTGCTCATATTATCGGTAGACAAATAGAGAGACAAAAGTAAAAGAAGAAAACTTCGTAATAATATTATTCCCCTAATACATGTGTTACAAGTTAACAGCTATATCCATTATAATTGAGGTCCAAAAGTAGCTTTCACCTCATTTTGACCACCACCACCAATCTTGCCTTTGAAATCTCAATCATTTGAAAGACATAGATTGCCGAAATTTGATATGAAAGCCAAGAACCAAGAATTGGGTTTAGTTAGTGTAGAGACGACAACACCTGTTTTACATTTCGAGAAATCCGATCATGAATCGGCTCCTGCATGAAGATAAGAAAACTATGAGATTGATCCTGTTTAATTAACCGTAGATACAATATTTGTTCCATTTTAAGCTTTACCTTTGTTGATGGAACCTCGAATGTCGATTTTGTAATTGTTTCATACAAGAAAATATATCTGCCATCACAAGGCTCCTCATATTAATATATATATCATAATAAGAAAATAACATATTTCATCAGTCACACCATTTTTTTTTCCTCCCCCTTTCGGAAATATTAAAAGCAAGGTGATTACAAAGACATACCGACGAGCCAGTTCACAAACAAGCTCTTCCGGAGCATCTGGGAGGACCTAAACATTTGATCCCCAAGTAAATAAGTAAGTTGTATTTGCCCCCAAAATAAAAATTTGAAAGGAAAAGAAAAAGATCAATATTGTATCATACCTCATCTTCATAAGGATTGCAATTATCTTTGAACCACAACCTCAAGAATTCCTAGTCAAGCATTCTAGGGTCAGTAAATTGCCCTATATCCGATAACAAAATTACTCGGCAAAAAAAAAAAAAAAAAAAAAAACAAACCTTATCAACATTTTCGGGCTCAAGACCATTTTGAAAGCATTCCTCATAAGACTGACCAATCCAATATCTGCTTGAGTCAGGTGTATGAACCTGAAAGTTGCAAGACAAATTATCACATCCCTCAAAAATACTAATAAAAATGATAATAACTAATTCGGATTGCAAAGAAAAACATATGGAGATATTAATAACGAATTCTGCTAAAAAATATATACACAACCTCATCAATAAGAAGAATTGAACCATCTGGCGCCTTTCCGAACTCGTATTTTGTATCTACCAATATCAAGCCATGTTCCATAGCCACTTGCTATAACATTACAACAGATGCTAAATGATATATACCGTCTCCTTTTGATGCATCAAAAAACGTAGAGAACAACAAAAATTAGTAAGAAAATTCCAAGCTTACCTGTCCAAACTCAAACAAGCTCAATGCTTTCCTACTTGCCTCATCATACTCAGTTTGAGTCATCAGTCCAAGTTTTATAATCTGCAAAGAAGTCACAATAAAATCAAGCATATAAAATAAGAGAATAAATGGAAGTTCATAGCAGATATCTTGAAATTATCAAAACCTCATCTGGAGTTACAGGAACGTCATGATCAGCGGCCTTGGTTGTGGGTGTGAGTATATTTGCAGAAAGCCTCTGGTTTTTTACCAACCCTATAGGAATTTAAAACATGATCAGACAGGTCAATAGGTCAATAAGCAAACAGATTAAAAAAGAAGCGATAGAGAGAGGAGGAAGTAAGTACACACCATCTGGAAGGGCATTGCCACAATAATTCCGGACACCATTCTTGTATACCGTCCATAAAGATGTATCCGTACTTCCCGTAACATAACCTCTAGCTACAGATTTAGCAACATGGGGTCAACAATTAGGGAAAGGGTCAAAGGTAAATAGATTTATATTCTGGATTTATATGTCACTCACCGACAAATTCGACAGGAAAAACTGAACATTTCTTTGCAATAGTAACATTTTTATCAGGAGAAGATACAACTGCATTCGGGACAATATGTTGAGTTTTATTGAACCACCATAAACTTGTCTCGTTAAGAACCTGAAAAAATAACAGAGACGATGACATTCAAATTAAAAAAAAAATATATATATATATAATAAAGCTCAAGTTCGAGATCAAAGTTCTTATTCACCTGGCCTTTAAAAGGTATGGAAGCAAGAACTCTGTCAAATGCACTTTGCCTATCAGTTGTGACCAGAACAAGATAATCTCCACTATCATAAACATCTCTGACCTGAAACAAACAAAATTGATTTTCTTAACTAGAAATTTTCTCGGTTAACAACCAGGTTTAAGAAACCAATCAAATACTGACTTTTCCCCTGGTTTTAGACTTGATTCCAGGAACCGTCAGGTGGAGATCCGTTTCGCAGAGACAGTTCGACATGGAGCTTCTAATGGCGCTCAAAACTTCTTCTCTTCCAGCTCCATCAAGCAAACCATCCAACGGCGATTCGTTTCGCCGGTCATCAACCTTGCTCTGGCTGGCCACGACTGACAGAGTTACTGCTGAGAATTTCTTCAGTTTCGATATCGCTATGAAAGAGGAGGCCGGAAGAAGAGAGGAATTGGAAAATCGGAGATTAGGGTTTAGGGTTTTCACAGGGTTTAAGCCTGCAATGCAGTGACGAGACTGGGCCATAATTTCTCTTCTTCTTCGCTGCGTTTTACAAACCAGCAAGGAAGGAGTTTGTTTGTTTGTTTGTTTGTTTTTTTTTTTTTTTTTTTTTTTTGTATATTTTTCGGCCAAAACGAGGAAGAGCATAAATTTTGAAGCGATATTTTCTTCTGGGCCTGAGCCTCAAGGCTATTGGCCCATTACTTAATTTTGGGCCCAAAAATAGTTTCACGCTAGTCAAACAATCTGACGTGAGCAGTGAGAAAAACAGAAGTCAAACGAAACGTGTATGTTCAGTTGACACGCGCGTAAGTAAAAGGAACCATGTTTCCGGAGCGGCCACATAAAGCGACTCCGGGGGCCCCCAGATCAAACGTTAAGCAGGGCGTCCACATTTCTCATGGGGCCACCAGATAGCTCGTGATCGGTACAACGAAATTGTTACACGTGTCCATTTATCGTTTATATAATCACAAGCGCAGAGACCAAAAAAATGAAAAACCAGAAGTCAAAGAAGAAAACATCATCGCTTCGATTCATCTATGTTCTGCTGTTTTTGCAGAAAAGCTTGAATCAAAGTGGATTTATTGTTAAAATAGAAAGAAGATGGGGAGCGAAGGAGATCAGAGAAGAAACAGTATTGTGAGAAAACCCAGAATCCTATGCATTCATGGATTCAGAACGAGCGGCGCCATACTTAGGAAACAGCTGCATAAATGGCCGGAAACAGTTCTCGACAGTCTCGATCTTGTTTTCCCTAATGGGCCTTTTCCGGCCCAAGGTCAATCCGACGTGGAGGGCATTTTTGATCCCCCTTATTACGAATGGTTCCAATTCAACAAGGTCTCTAACTCACTTTCTCAGAATCCAATCTACATTTTTTTGTTTGTAATTTGTTTTCCAATTTATGACAGGAATTTACAGAGTATACGAATTTCGACGAGTGTTTATCGTTCATTGAGGATTACATGATTAAGCACGGACCCTTTGATGGTCTCCTTGGTTTCTCTCAGGTACTTAGTTAATTACTTAGAGTCTTTGATCAAGTTTAAATTTTAATCTTTCTCTTCATCCCTTTTCCTCTTCTTTTCTTTGCGACCAAACACGATGATCATCAGTTTCTGTTCTAATAAAACATGCTTTCAGGGTGCAATATTGTCGGCTGCGCTGCCTGGTCTTCAATCCAAGGTAACAGAGTTATCTCTTGACAATCGACATAGAAGTTTTGTTATAAACTTATAATTGTGTAATAATTTAATTAGACATTTTAATTTAATTTAATTTATAATTAATGGATGAAGGGTGTTGGATTAACCAAAGTGGGCAAAATTAAGTTCCTAATAATAATTGGCGGAGCAAAGTTGAAGTCGCCGTGTTGGGCGGAGAAAGCATATTCGTCACCCATTGAATGCCCCTCTCTCCACTTTTTAGGTACTTACCAAATTCAAATATTCAATAAAATTAATATTATTTACAAATTTGGTCAAAACTTTTAATTAATTTATTTATTTGGAAGGATAATAATATTATTTATAATATATGCAGGAGAGACGGATTTCTTAAAGCCATATGGGCTGGAATTGCTGAAATCATGTGTGGGCCCGGTGGTGATTGATCATCCCAAGGGCCATACCGTCCCAAGGCTTGATGACAAGGGCTTAGAGACCATGAACACTTTCCTCCAAACAATTCAGAACCTGTTGTCGTCACCTTCCCAAGACTAATAAATACCTCAATCTTTTCTTTTGCTGTCTGTTTCTTGGCAGCTACGTTCTATTCTCCTCATAACGACATGTCGTTATTTTTCTACAGTTATTAATAAATTTTCTCTTTTTAGTATGTTTTTGCTAATCTATTTTGAATCCAAACAAACAGACTCTATTTCTTCTACGCTTTTACTTAATCTTTCAGGGTCTCTGATACTCACCAGCACCAAATACAGTTTATCCAGGGCCCACAAAATCCAAATATTCTCCAACGCAAAAAAAAAAAAAAAACTCTTACAAGATGTTCAAACATCTCGAAACATCAATTCTCAGCCCTTCAAGGGATCGATACATATACAAAATTTGAACATAATCATCACCGTTTTTCTCTTCAAGAAGCCATCCATAGAAACCTCATGCTGTGCTGTAATAACAATGCAGGCCGGACAGTGGCGCCACATCACATCACCACACGGGGCTGTCCCTAATCTCGAGCTTCTCCGATCTCGGACAACCTTCTAGAACATATCTCAATCCCCTATTACTGTCTCCGGCAAAAACAACTGAAAAGGTCTCTTCGCTAAATGGACAAATTAAGAACTATAATGTGACTAATGTGGACCATTAAAAGCATTAGATTAATAAGAGTATGAAGAGCCTTTACTTCTTCTCATAAAGCAATAATGGGCCGGACAATTTGTACAAAGTGACATGGGTCAAGAGACTGGAATGTAAAGAGTCCCAGTGGACTCAGATTGGCCCATGTAATCATCATGGGCCGCAGATTAGAGAGAGGTACGTATACACTTGTCTTGTAAGATTACCCAAACGTGTTTTATATCTAAGCCCAAATGCAAGATTACCCGAACGTGTTTTATGGTCAATATATGCCGTTCGCTTTTTCCATAATCAATTGCTAATTAAACAAATCAAGATTAATCATATAATAATTAGTAGGAGAGGACAAAAAGAAAGACGGATCGAGATGACGTACGGTACGATTAGTGATATGAATCTATGATCATGTCCTTAACTCCGTAAAAAGACAAAAGGGAGAGCTATTAATTGATTAATTAATAAATAGTAATTAAGCATGCATGCAAGATCATTGTCTTAATCAATTATCATCTCTTACATTAAAACCTTGAACTAGAATTAATTAGTTGCTTTCAAAGTCTTAAACTAAATCCATAAGTCAACTCGTGGTCGTTGACCATCTATCGTCTTATTCGTTGGTTGTTCTCACTGGAGATTGGAGAATGGATAGAGCCCACATGTTGTTCATAAACAAACAGCAACAACGTAAGATCAACTCATCAACCTACTATACCGACATCTCACGCCATTTTTTCCGACAAAAACTTCTGTTCCTTTAAAAATTTTTTTGCCTTACTATGTTTTTTTTTTCTTTTTTTTCCCCTTACTTTTTGGCAGCACAAACATGTCTCTACGCTCTACCTAGTACAACGTGTTCCATCTTTCATCTCCATATATTCTTTTGATTGTAGATAGCTAGTAGTACGAAATCAATTGCAAACTATCTTTCGTGAATATGACTATACAGTTGAAATCGTAAAGTGACCTGCCCAATGAAATCCTAACACGTGGATCAGTCAAACCACACTCCATTGTCGGTGAGACTCGTGCATTAAAAATCTCCAGAAACCACGATCAGAATTAAGTTTTTACGTGACAGAGAGAGAGAGAGTAAAAGGAAGGTCAAGCGGTGCTGGTGCTGGTGCTGGTGCTGGATAGGAAGGAGAGGTTGACAAATGTTAATAGCAACTAAAAACATTGCGGCTTTTCTTTCTCTAAAGTTTATACATAACAGCAACCCATTAATTTTGTCTCTCTACGTCATGCTCATGAAAACTTTTATCTCATTCTCGATAAATACTGATTAGACAGTCATCTTCTACCTCGGCATTATCAAATTCAAAGCTCAAACATGAAAGCTAAGACCCCATGGCCATTTGCATTCTCATGAGGCAAGAATTATCAAATTTAAACACGATAAACTTAACCTCAAACTTTCCAAGAAAAAGGAAAAAAAGAAAAAAAGAAAAAAAACGACGCTACACTGAAACTAAAAAGTACTAAATTGAAACGCATAGAAATAAAAAGAGAAAATGGCCGGAATAATTAGCTGGATCTTCCCGGCAGAGCTAATTCACAACAGAATTGTCTAAATCAATTGATTAATTGAGTAATTAATTTATCTTCAAATTATGTTTAAGGTTTCTTACCAAGAGTGTGCTTGTTATTATGCATCCAGACCTTCAAAACATGGCGGTTCACACCAGCCTCCGCGCAAAACTGCTCCACCGCGACCTCGTCGTGTTTCTGAATCCTCCACCCAACCGTCTCTGCAAATGCTAACATCTTCTCCTTCTGCTCCTGACTGAACTTTGTCCTAAACCTTTTCTTCGACGATCCTCCACCGCCCCCACCGCTACTGCTCGGATTCGACATCCCTTCCTCGTCTCTACCTCCCGACACAGCAGGCAACGCCAACGGCCTCTGATGATGACCTGGAGGTGAGCTCAGGTGGAGGTAGCCTGACGGAGGCGGCAGTGCACGGTAGTACGGGGGGGCGAAGCTCGGGTGGTGGTGGGGATACGGTTGGAGCGAGTGGTGATTAGTAGTACCGATCTGATCTGGCGCATCGGTTTCTTTGCGGTGGAAATTCCGGTGGCAGTTACACGCGGCGCATTTGAGCGCGTCGAGAGTACCGTCTTCCCCGGAGGCAATGAACTCGCCGCAACCGTCGACGGCGTGTCCGCCTATGCTGATGGCGTGGTTCTTCAGGCACTCTCTGTACCTGATAGTAGTAGGAGTAGTAGTTGTTCCGGTCATACTTTTTCTAACCGTCGAACCACCTTCGCCGCTATTGGGTCCCATTCTGGGCCGGGCCGAACCCGAGTTAGTACCGAGTTGATGCTGCGTCTGCATCTCCTCCTCCATTTCCTCTTCTTGTTCTTCTTCGTGTTCCTCGTCAAATTCCATTTTTCTTTGGTTTCTCAAATTTCTTTTCTTTAATCTTCTTTATCTTCTTCTTCTGCTGCTGAGTTGAAGAAGGTGGAGAAAAAGGAGAAGATCTACGTGGCCGATTAGCAAAGAATAATTCAACAGAGATGACAAAAGTAAACCTCACTTATTTGCATTTATAGGAATAATTACTATAAATGACATATATATAAGTTTTATTTTTATTAATAAATAAACATAAGCAAAATATTAGTTCTATTTATTAAAAATAATAATCATAATAATCATAATAATAATAATAATTATTAATAAATAGATAGAGAAAAGGAAAAGATAAGAGGGGATGAAAGTGTGGCCATCAATATCTTCCCTGCTGCAGAAAATAGGTGTCTCTACTCGAAATCTTCTTACAAGACAGACTTAAATTAATCATTAAAATTTTCAAAATTTTCACCCTTTTTTTTTTCCTTTGTTGGTTTCTTACAACAATAGGTTGAAGGTAAAAATAAGGGGGAATTAATGGTGGAGATACTGGAAAGGGAGAGGGAGAGGGAGAGGAAAGTGGTTGCGTGTAAGATGAAAAAAATGAAATAGAAGACAAGATAGAGCTGTCTCACTTTCTAGTTGCATCCTCAAGAAGCACCCCGAAACAGTGCTGTTGTACATATCATTAATGTTAGTTTAACACTTTAATCTACACTTACTTAACTCTAATTAACTTAAAAGCTGCATGCATGGAAATCTAAGGCCAAGTGTGTTAGTGGGGCGGATCATTACAATTTAATTTGTGACAACTTTGCTTATTCGTTAGTTGTTGTAGAGAAGTTGGTCCACCCGTAACTCGATGCAAAGAGTGTGAACTTGACATGACAGAGGTGACTCGACATTTGGAATCAAGGGTTCGAAAGAAAGATACATGAAAGCTAATAATTAGGGCACGGATTTTACAGGGGGAGGAATTAAGTGAGAGAAGCATTAATGGAGGATGTGTTGGTCATGCATGTACCCTTCCAGAAACATCAAAATTGATCTTGTTTTTTATTACAAAGCAAGAAAAAAAAAATATAAAATATAAATATAAATATAATACGTACAAAGAAAGCAAAAACCTCACAAAACTCTTGCTAGATTTTGTCGAGTCTAATAATTATAGTTTTGTTGTTGGCAGATAAAAGAAGAGGCCCTACGTAACATGAGTTTCATTTCTTTTCTGCCACCCTAAGTTGAGGCCCTCATGCATAATTCCTCTTACTCATCCTTCTTTTTTTGAAATTACCTAATTAACTCTATTTAATTCTTTCCCATTTATTTAGGGTCAGAATGGTTCAAAGTATTAAGATTGAGATTTAGGGATGGATAAGAGAACCATCGGGATTGTGATAGGGTGATACCGGTTCCGATTATTTTGGTATCAGTATTGGAAAGGGACTGAAATTATTAGTACTAGCTTGGTTCTGATTCTGTTGATACTAAAAAATATATGGGGTCAATGTCGGAAAAATATCAGGATGGCATTGCGAGTCTTGTTCGTACCAAGAGAAGAAGAGAAGGGAAGAGGAGAAAAAAAAGTGATTAAGAACTATGAAAGAGAAAATATTGGCTTATTTGATTGTGATTCTATGAAATCAGAAAATAGAATTGATTCCATTTATACTATTTGGTTACATTCCATCTATTATACGGGCAAATATCGATTCTTCTCATTACCAGCTTAGAGGGTGGTAATGCCGAGAATTAAAAAAATATATCTAAATTTATTCTCGTCTCCATTATTCCATTTCTTTGAGAATTTCATTTCATCCATAATTTCAACGATTCTCATTTTACTTATTCCACTCATGAATTAGAACCAAATAAGCCATAAGAAGAATGAGAAGAGAAAGAGAAGAAAATAAAAAGTGTAATCTAAAATAATATTATTTTTTCCTTCTTTTTTCTTATTATTAACCAGTACTCAAATTATTTTTAAAATCGGTACTCGTTCCAATTATGCTCCCGTCTTCTAATGTTAGAAACAATACCAATACTAAAACTTATTCGATATCAAAAATCAGTATTGAAATCGGACCAGAACCTAAATTCCCATCTAGACCACAAAATTTTCCCATTGAGTAGTTCAAATTCAAATTTTTACAATGTTAATATAATATGTGAAATTATTTGATGCGATCAATTAAACTATGATGATTGATGGTGATGGAAATGACGGTGGTTGTTAAGAATACTTCTTGATTTTTTCCTTATTGATTTATTTCCTTATTTTTAGCAATAATGTGTTTCCTTCTTTTTTTTTTTTTTTTTGCTTACCTTTTTGTAAGTTAGTTTCTTGTAATTTCCTATATTCTTTATATATAATGCACAACAGCTCACAATATTTTGTGAGATTAATTTTACCAAACTCTTATATGGTATCATGCAAACCCTATGTTAAACTCCTCCTCCGATCCCTATGGCCGATTCCTCCTCTTTCTCCGACATCTCCCTTTCTCTCAATACAATTATTCACTTGGTAACCATCAAACTATCCGCATCCAATTACCTATTATGGAATAGTCAACTTGTGTTTCTCCTCTCTTGCTTTTAGGCTTGTTTGGTTTTGTTGATGGAACTAACTTAATGTCGTCCACCTAAACTGAACCCTAAATTCCAAGAATGGATTACTACGGATCAACATTTTCCTAGTTTTCTCATTTATTCTCTCACAAAAGAGGTCATAGCCGAAACAATTGGTTGCTCTTTGTCTCGCTTGGTTTGGCTCACCTTAAAGACAACCTTCAGTCATGGCTCTAAGCAACTTGAGCTTCAAATTAAGAATGATCTTCAGTTGATGAAAAAGTGATCTCGTTCAGTTAGCGATTATGATAGGTCTTTTAAAGCATCGTGTGATTAACTTAATGTTATTACTTACCCCATTGATGAAATTGAAAAGTCTCACTAGTTTTTGCCTAGACTCGAGCTCTCATTCTCTAGTTTTTCCGCCTGCCAAATGGCTTTCATACCGCTACCCAGTTTCAAGGATTTAGTTTATAAAGTTGAAAGTTTTGAGTTGTTTTAAAAATCAATTGAAGGTACTATTGAATCATATCCTGTATTTTTTGCTAATTGTTCTTCTTCCAGTTCTATGGTGGCCGCTGTTACTCCCATTTTACATGTCAAATTTACAAAGTTGATGGTCATACGGCTAATTGTTGTCACAAGTGATATAAACGGAAAAATGAAAGTGCAAACCTTTCAGCTGCCTTTGCCAATTCGTGAAACCTTTACAAGGGCTCAATCTGATTGGTACATCGACATGGACACCTCCCCTCACATAACTTTCAATCCCTCCACCTTTTATTCCACTACATTATATTACGGTTAGAATTCTGTTGTTGTCTTGAATGAGGCTTCTCTTCCTATTTCTCATGTTGATAGTTGCTTTTTCCCCCACATTTTTGTTTATTGGACATGCTCGTTATTCCACATCTCACCAAAAATGTGCTCTCTATTACCAAGCTAACATCGGATTTTTCTCTTGGTGTTACCTTTGTTAATGACTCTTTTTACCATTCATAATCGGAGAACAAATCAGGTTGTGGCGACTGGTAAAAGAAAACAAGGTCTTTATGTACTTGAGAATGGTTACTCAACTTTTATTTATATCCTTATTAGTTTAGTTTTACGTGCTTCTTTTGATGACTTGCAAGACTTAATCATATTAATAATTTTATTATTTCCTTATAGAATAAAATGGGACTTATTTCTCTTACTTCTATTCTTCATACTATTAAACTTTGTAATGTATGTCAACTTACTAAGAGCCATCGATTGTTGTTTACACCTAATGATCATCGAGCTGCTAATGTTTTAGATCTTATTCATTGTGATATTTAGAGCCCCTTGCCTATTACATCTTCACTTGCCTTTGCATATTATGTTCTTTTTATCAACGATGTTTTGTGGTTTACTTGGTTATATCATATGAAGTATAAATCTAACACTTATGATATTTTTCTTCATTTTCATACCTTTGTTGAATGGAAACATGCATGCAAACTCAAGGTTTTTCAAAGTGATGGCAGTGCGGAATTCACAAGTAATCACTTTCAAACTTATCTTCAATCTCACAGAATTCATCATCAAAGTTCATGTTCATACACACCATCTCAAAATGGATGGGCTGAACGTAAACATCATCATATTATAGAAATGGGTCTTACCCGTCTTTTCCTTTCTTATGCTCTGACGTTTTTAGCTTGGCTACTTATATCATCAATCGGATGTCTATGCATTTACTTAGCAATATTTCTCTCTTTAAAGTTCTCTATGGTGTAGCTCCTACGTACTCCAATTTCCATCCCTTTGGATGTCGAGTATTCTCGTGTCTTCATGACTACATGCCTTACAAGCTCTCATCACGAAGTGTTCCATGCATCTTCCTCGGAATAGCTACCTATGAGCGTTTTAAATGCTTTGATGACTCTTCTCGCATGCATATTACTCGACATGCACAGTTTAACGAGTCATATTTTCCATTCTCCAAAAATTTCACTACTCAGCCCCTCTCTTATCTGGATTTCTCAGCTTTTTCTTAAGCATATTGCTTTAGATAATAAGCTGGTCACTTTCAAAACCCAGTTCTTTCCCTAAACCCAGCTCATGCGCCTAGACTCGGCCCATGTGCACTTTTCCTAGACTCAGATGACACCCTAAACACTTGACTGTCCACTGCCTAAACCTGGCTCATCTCCCGAGACCCATATAAATGCTCACTGCCCAAACCTTATCACTAGCCTAGACCTTGTTATAAATATTCTAGACCTGTATAGGTCTGCTGATCAGATTCGACTCTGCCCACAAACCACCAGATCCCTATTTTTTCACCATTGACCACCTCCTATGGCCATCTAATGGTCACTTGAGCTAAATCTGGTATCCTTAAGCTTTGTCATCATGTCTTACTTGCTGATATTTATCCTTCATATATTGTTCACTCATTGCTCACTCATTTTGAGCTAAAGGATTTAAATCGATTGCCAGGAGTCTAGCTTAACTTTTCACCGTGGACGACGAAATTCGTGCTCTTTAATCCAATAGGACATGGACTCTTGTCACCCTCCCAACCAACATGAAGATTATTGGATTTAAATGGGTCTTTCATTCAAAATATTTTTTTGACGGATCTATTGATCACTACAAGGCTTTTATTAGGGGCTAAAGCCTTGAGTCAAATCTCGAGTCTTGATTTAACCAACACATTTGGTCATGTCATCAAAGCCATTGCCATTTGTATAGTTCTTTCCCTGGACGTCCCAAATCAGTGGTCTCTACACCAACTTGATGTCAAAAATATTTTTCTCAACAGTTTTCTTCATGAGAACATGTACATAGAGCAACCTCCCGGTTAAATTGATATTCATTTTCCGCAGTATATTTGTAAGTTGCAAAAAGCCCTCTATGGCTTGAAGCAAGCTACTCGGGCATGGTTTTAATGATTTAAAAAATGTCTTTCTCATCTTGGTTTCTCTTGTAGTCAAGCCGATGCATCTCTCTTTGTCTTCCATAAGAATGGTACTCTTCTATATCTTCTCATTTACTTTGACGACATTATTATTACTGGTAAGAATCCCGCTCAACTTAGTCATTGTATTCGTCAACTCAATATTGAGTTTGCTACCAAGAATCTTGGCTCATTGAATTATTTTCTTGGTCCCAAGGTCACGTCCACCAATGATCACTTTTCTTAGTCAAGCCAAAGATGCTCGGGATATTCTTACACATGCTTAATTGCTTGAGTGCAAACCGGCCACTACCCCAATGGTTGTTGCCCAACATTTATCTCTTAATGGTTCTCCCTTCTCGGATCCTACACTTTACTATTCTCTTATTGACGTCTTACAATATTTAGCCATTTCTCAACTGATCATTTTCACTCTATGAACTCCGTCAGTCAATTTCTTGATGTTCTCACAATGATCATTTTTAAGCGGTCAAACGAATTCTCTATTATGTCAAGGGCACTATTGACTTTGGTCTCTATTTTACCTGCTCCTCCTTTATCGGTTCGGTAGCTTACTCGGATGCAGATTGGGACAGTTGTTCGGACACTAACCGGTCTACCTTTGTTCACTGCATTTTTTTTTGGGCAGAAATCTTATTTCTTGGAGTGCAAAGAGCAACCAATAGTCTCTCCCTCTAGTTGTGAATATGAATATCAAGCCCTTGCTCTAGCCGCTGCCAAAGTCGTTTGGCTTCATCACTTTCTTCATGATCTTCGAGTTGTCTTCACTCACCGACCGGTTTTATTGTGACAATAAAAGCGTCGTCTTTCTTAGCTCAATCATATATCTTACAAGTGCGTTAAACATATTTATCTTGATTATCATTTTATTGGCAAACTTATCGATGCTGACACTCTTATAATTCAATACATCTTATCTAATCTTTAAATCACGAACATCTTTACTAAAAGCGTCTCTCGATCTCTATATTCTTTTTTTTGTTTCAAGTTTTGCATCTCCACTAATCTCACACTTACTTTGAGGGTGTATTAAGAATAATTATTGATTTCCTCCTTATTAATTTGCTTCCTTATCTTTATCTTACCTTATTATAAATTACTTTCCTTATAGTAGCCATAAGGGGGGTGTCCACAATATTTTGTGTTGTCAATTTTACCAAACCTTTACAGTATCCACGGTGGTTGGAATGACATAGACAGCTATGAGGGAAACAGTGATAAAAATGGCAATTGAGGCGTTAACAGCTATGGTGGAACCAATGTTATTGTTGGCGTTGTGTATGATGATGGTTGTAATATTAGTGACGGTAATGCTATATGATTAAGGTAACGGCAGTATGAAAATAGCGGCGGAGATATTGTTGGAAATAATGAAAATGAGTATGACAGCAATTAAAATACTAGTGATAGTGGTAGAAACGATGGAGATGGAGGTGGTGGGAGTAAAGGTCAAAATGCCGGTGTTACTGGTGGCAGGGACGACTATGGAGGTAGTAGGAGCATGTAGATTAAGATTGTAGAAGACTTTTATGTAGGATTGATAAAATGAGATTGAGCCTCAATCCTACTACGTATAAAGCCTCATGGGTCATGTAATTAATATTTTCCAAACTGGTGTTTTGAAGGTTTGAAACTGCAGTTTCCATTCAAGAAGACTGTAACAAGAACAGACTGGCTAGTACACACCTTTTACTGTTTCACAAGTGTTTAATATTTACATAAGTTGGTCAAAGTTGTGGAGTCTGGCTGTCAAGTAAAAAGAGAGGAGTTTGGTTGGATCGTGGGAAGATAAAGCCAAGTTTTTCTGAAACTTTTTTGGCTCTCTCTATCAACACTGATAACTGACATTTCAGTATTTCCTGACGATTGACTCACTGTGGCCTAATAAGACTAAGGACGATTCCCCTTGGGATTTGAAAAATAAAAAAGTATACTAATATATTAGTCTTTGATTTAAACTGGTCAAACTCTAATTAATAACCTATCTAGCTTACCTATCTTCTTTGTATAGATGATATCTTCATAAGATATTATATGCTCGCCTACATGTACGGATCATATGAAAAAATATATATATATATATATATTATTTGGTGGATTATTTTTCTTAACGTTAAAATAATTTTCAGTTATATATACCTTTAGATATTATATATTTATATCAATTTTGTAATTTAAATTTATAATTAAAATTAAATAAAAATTATATTTAAATATGAATCCTAAACTTAAATCAATTTGAACTGAATACGAATTTTAAATTTTTAATGAATGTATTTAAAATAGATAAATTTATTTGAAATATTATTTAAATTGTAAGTGGGAGGATGATCATTGGATTCCTATTTAGAGAGAGGCATGGGCTGGCTGCTACGAATATAAGATTTGGAGAGAAGAGGTGGGGGGAGAGAAGAGGGTAATGAATGGTAATTTGTGACGTGACACGCTGGACCCGCCATTTCCTGTCACTCTCAATGTCAGCTGGCGGGGAACCAGAACCCTTATCACTATTCATCATCCTCTCCCTCTAATAATAATAATATTATTATTATTAATTAAAAAAACAAAAAAAAGAAGGAAAAGGAAAAAGATTGAAACAAATAAGATCTTCCCTGTTAACACAATTTAGCAGGTAGTGCTGTCAGACTGTCCGTTTTCTCATATGAAATGGTGAAGGACCATTTTGCCCTTCAAATAAAATTAAAATTTTAAAATATTAGGATTAAATTAGAAATTAAAAAATTTAGGGATAAAAAAGGATTAAAAAAAAAAAAATCAAAATGTTACAATTAATTAATAATTGATTCTATACGAAATGTTAATTTTCATATTTATATTGTTTTTAAATGAACTTAATAAGCCACCCCAATAGGAGGTAGGCTAATTAGATTGAATCAGCTGGAAATAGGCAAGCAAATGAAAGGAGGCATCATTACGCACTGACTACAGTAAGTAAGGCTTCGTAGATGCGACAAGTCGGGTATAGAATGTCGATTATTATACTAAGTAATGTTATATATAAAATATAATTTTATTATATAAATATAATATTTATAATTTTACCGTAAATAAATAATTTTTCTTGGCTGAAAATTAAATTTGTGCCGTAAATGTGTACTAGTTTACTTTTTTTAATATACTGCTTCGTGCATGTATTGTCTATTTTTAGCCAATCAAATTCCTCCTTTCATGCAACTCCATGGGGACCTCGTACCCCTTTCTCCCATCTATCGTCCGTCATCCGTAGGGACCCTACCCTTGTTTTCTGGTCCCGTTCATTCTAACATTTGAATTATCATAATTATACATTAAAACGGTGTTTTTTTGTTTTTTTATATTACTTTATTATTATTATTATATTTGTTTTATTTATAACTTTGATTCAGTAAATATATTTTACTTTAAATTTATATAAAAAAACTAATTATACATATAAATATATATTTTGAATAAATCACGATTATTCAACTTTAGTAAATTTAAAAGGGGAAAAAAAAAAAGGAAGGAAGAGACATTGGATAGTGACAAGGCAAAAGGAAATGCATGTATTTTCTCTCTGACCTTGATTTCCATTTTTCATGCTTTTTCTCTAATCCCTGCAGCCTTTTTTCTTGACCCACTTTCCTTTTCCCTTCTGTCAATTACCAAAAAAAAAATCCTGTTTCTTCAAACAAACTGTCCATCACGTATCTTCTTCGTATCATCTCTATCTGCTGTCGAATTTAATTTAGTGGACCAGCTTGGATCAAATCATCCGATCATCAGGCCCACCCGAATTCTTGTGGGCTCGACTTATTTCTATCTTTTTTTTTTTTTTTTTTTTCCATCTCGTAATGCTGTCGTCTCATCAACATTCATTAATTGGGTTTTTAGTATTTACCCTTGACAAGATTACACTAATTAATTGGGTTTAGTAATTTTCAATTTCTTTTTTATTTTATTTTGTAATGTTAATTTTCGTCTCTGAATTTTTAAGATGCCGTAACTTTAATTTTTAGAGTTATTAAATTATTCTATTTTGTCTTTGTATCAAACATATAAATATATATATATATATATATATAAAGAATCTATGAATATTAAAATTAGAATATCTCATATCACAAATAATCTTAATATCCTTATGATGAGGATTAAAATATATATTCAAGGAATATTTTATGAAAATACTCATCTCAATAAGTATTTGAGTCAATACCATAATCATATGAACTTATGAGTCGAAAAATAAGAGTAGACATATTGCTCATAAGGTTCAACATTTACCAATACATAAGGGTCACTGAGGCATCACTTAAGAAGCTTGAAATGCGATGAGTCCAAGATTACCTTGTAGGAGAGGATTTGACTTATTATCATAACTTCAGATAAACCCTCCAAATTAGTGAAAATTCGCTCCCAAATCAAGGGAAATCTTCATGAATTCTATTGAATCAATAGTTTTACCTTAAGGGACTCTATAAGGTTAATCCTACAAATACCCCCTCTTTAAGACGCCTAAGGTACATGCTCAAATACTTATAACCCAAAGAACTTTTCATTAGCAATCCTCTTGAATACGTTATTGACTTTAGCATCAGAGATGGTTCGTAGGTGGTAACCCCTACATTCCTTTATGTCTTCTCTATTTTGCGGTACGAGTTCATAAACGTACTATTGGGGAGAATTTTGTCATCAACAATTTGACGTCAACTGTGGGGAACCACAATTTCCAGTTGAGATGAAAAGTTCACATAAACGAGTCGTACAAAGAATCAAATTGTAGAAAAAAAAATGATTTAGTGGGCCCGTTAGGGGGAATCTCATGATGCTGCTCTTAGCGACCAAGTGATGATGCTCTAAGTTGGTCCTCAAGATGTGTTGGCAGTGATCCCTAGAAGATCAACCAAGAAGCGATGAGCAGGGAACTAGATACATGTCCCAGAATTGGCTAGAGAGGATATTGCCGAAATTAGAAGAAATGATGTTATCGAGCAAAAGGCAGTAGCAATGATGCAAATGAGGGAAAAGATCAGTGCCATCATGGACGTCAGACGCAGGCCGACTTAGGGCAATGAAGAAAGGCATGACACCAATGATAAGGGCTTCTTCTCATCGAGGAACGACTTTCTAAGGGGAAAAACAAATTCCACATAGTCAGATTGAAAGAAGAGCAGCCCATTTACTAATGAGATTATAGAGGCTAACATACCACATAAGTTCAAGATCCCCCAAGTTTGGGTTGACGATGGGACTAGGGATCCGAGGGATCATATTGAGTCCTATAGGACCATAATGAAGCTTCAAGGAATGACGAATAGCGTAATGTGCCGAGCATTATTTATTACCTTGAAAGACATAATGAGGGACTTGTTTAAAGTACTAGCCCTAGGATCAATGAGTTCCTTTAATGAGTTAAGCGAACTCTTTCCTACCAACTTTGCCCGTGCATTGATCATGCATCTCCCAAAGGGGAGCCTATATTTAATTAGACAACCACAAGGAGAACATCTCTTAGACTTCGTACAGAGGTTAAAAAAAGCAGCACAAAAGTGTGAAAATCCAAGAGACCTTGAAGTCCTTCACGCCTTCATGAATAGAGTACTGAACAAAAAGTTTCTCAAATCCATGACAAACAAACACCCATTAACCCTCCTCAAAGTTGTAGATTACGCGCGTCCGATTGGGGTGGTCAATTGAGTGTACAAATCAAAATTGAGAGCTTACTTGGGCCCAAGTGAGAGCTCTAGAAAAATGAATGATGACTATACGAAAACGGACAAGAATGAGGACCGAAAGAGAAGTCCATATGGAAAGGACAAGGACATAAGTCGATGGTTCCTTCTCATGTCACGGGGCGGAATCCATTTTCCTAAAAATGGACCCGTGACATCTAGACCTAAGGACGACCTACCAAGAATTGGGTTTGATGCTATGTATATGGAATCCTAGGTGTTTTTCAAATTTATGCAATCCGAAAAACAAAAGGGAAGAAATGGATACCTAGCCACAATCTCCTCTAAGTTCCAAATTGAGCTTCACCCAAAACTCCTTGCTACCACTACTTGACTACCACCGCTGCTTGTCGCTTGACTATGCAGTGTTTGATCGCTACCGCTGTTGCTTGTGTCGGGTCCTCACTGTCACGACCCGATACTACAGATCAATGAATGGCGTGAGAATATTGTAATTTAAGACATCTATGAACTTATACCGAATCTAAGTTGCCGGAATTCTCATAAGCCTAACTCTTACTTTCTTTAAAATTTCATAATAAATGAAACATAATTGAACCCAACATTTTTCACACATCACAAAGTTATGATTTACAAGTCATATATCTAACATGTATAAGTCAATAAAACTATATAAAAACTCTTACTAAACACGTCAATAAGGTAGGATTTATATATACAACAATTTATAACTAGTCTATTTTACATCTCACAAATCAAATATACAGTAGAGTTTCTATACTCACAACAAAATAGAAAGTTCACTAAGATAAGGTGTTATCCAATGATCAAATAGGAAATCACTATTTAATCCTCTTGAGGGACTCTATCCACTTTAATCTAAAAAAAATTAAATAAAGAAAATAGTGAGTATAAAACTTAGTGAAAGATAACAATAACATATTAAGAGTTAAAACCAAGTAAAGGTGTAATTTCACCAAAACTGTCTCAAATAATATATTTTCATACAACAACTAAGATTTGCATTAATTCTTTATAATCTTAAAATCAAATGATTTCAATATCAATTTTGAAGATATACTTTTCAATACCTATACTTGTTCTCATAATCAAAACCACCAAACTATTAATGAATCTTTATAGATCATATAATCAAATAAGTTTAGGATTCAAAAAGTTTAACTCTGTGGCCCTTATGACACTTTGCTTCTATCAAAATATATTCATAAGAAGCTTAATATGTGGGAACATTACAGTAACTTGTCACCACTACTCCTCCACCTGTGGGACGATACATATAATAATAATTTCATATAGCAATAACCGGCCACACAGTAATCACATTTCATTAACAAAGAATACTATGTGCACATATAGTCCAACAAACCTAATGTTGGACTGAGGTCTCATCACAAAAATCTCAAATGCATTTCAAATCTATATAGTACATAGTTTACAAGACATATAGCATATATCAAGTCTATGATGATCAAATATTTACTTTTGGCAGCCAAGTTCCATTGTTTCAATTCCATTTATTCATCTTAAAATCATTGGAAACCAATATGTTATAATTATTGACTCATATTCAGCCTCTGATGGCTCTAATAAGTTCAAACACTAGAAGAAATAGTGGGATGATCCTTCGATGGTTCTAAAAATCAAAACATGCAAAGATGGATAATGTGATTATTAGTGATGTTCAATGTAATTCAAATAACTAAAACTACTAAACTACCCTTCATATCTATATTTCAAGTTCTAATCTCACTAATAATGTCCAGAATACGATATGCAATGGCACTATACCTCCTCATCTTGGCTAAATAACTTGTTTAGCATCTGGAATGCTACGATCAATGTTATCTCATTATTATATGATTCTAAGAGTATTATGGCTGTAGCTACATGTTCACATGTTCAGATTGTACAATTGCAATCCCATAGTGCTTAGTTTGCTAATTTTATGAAATTTAAATTTAATTGTATTTAAATAATGCAACTAACACATAAGTACTAAGATTAGGGTTCTAAATATATAATCATCATTATTATAGTTAATCTTGAAGAAATATATAGATTAAGATATTAAAAAAGTTCGAATTGAGTTGTTTTAATGATCTAAAACTATATTGGGACTAATATTTGTGAGTTTTTAAGGTGCTAGCAGTTCTAAGGTAGTAGAGTGTCAAATTAGACTTGTTTGCAAGAGACTTGGAAAATCAAGCAAATGATTGAGGTTTTTCTCATGGTTTCTGTTGTTTACTTTCTAAGCAGCTTACAGGGATAAAAATAGTGAGAAAATATGAAGGTTTCCATTCAGTTTGAGTAGGGAAATCAAAATGATAAGATTGTGATGACTATGACTCATTTTACACTTTTTCTCTAATTAGGACACCTCCTAGTATATGTGGAAGTCTCACATTACCTAAATGATAGACTAAGGAAAAGAAAATCTTATCACTTCTCTTTTTGGGTCAATTGGGTTGAAAACATATTTTACTTAAATTTAGGTTTTTATTGAGATACTTGGCCTAAGGTTATAAGATGAAAGCTAGTTGAGCTTTTAATGATTTAAATTTACCCTCATTTCAATATAATATGAACTTAGGGCTAAATATAGATAGTTGCTAATTTAACATTAACTGGCTAACTAATTAAAACTTAAAAAATCATTTCTACGTTAATCTAACTTAAGCTTGCAAGCACTTGAAATGCAAGTTTCAATTTAATATCTAGTATGATCTAATTATTCTAGAAAAGATAATATATAAAACTTCTTATGTAGGAAGATGAATGATTCACACTCACCATCACCCTATCACTATATTTGATCTATACGGTTGACAACTCAAGCGTTGGATTACAATGTTAATTGATTTAGCTCTTGAATTAATTAACTTGGAGAAGAAAAGAGGAAAGAAAATGATTTTTTTTTCTCTCTCTCTCTTAGTAATGCAAGACACACACTTCTAGGAAATCCTAGTGTTTTGTACCTTTATATAAGGACACACCTTATGAGCCTAACCCTATCGGGCATTTAAGGCTCGGTTAAACTAATTAATTATGTTCAAGTTTTTTGGAATTTACTTTAATTTTAATTTTGTACAAATTAAAATAATATATAATTTTATCCAGTAAAATATAAAAAATAAAGAATATAACTTAGAGTAATTCGTTTAAATTTAAAAATATGTCATAGATAAAATAAAATAAAATTTAAAGAATGATAGAAAAAAAGTTAAATTTAGAGAATTTGGTAAAGAACTGGACTTGAACGCTCTTAGAGAGTCAAACATAGGAGAGGTAAAGTTGTTATTTCATTGCTTAAGAGAATCAGATACGTGGGTGCACACTTACTACCAGAAGCATGAGCCAAATTGCTTGTAGGGATAATGATGAGAAAGCAATCACACTCTACTAAAAACAAAACTTCCGACATGTAGTTAATTGCCCTATTCCTGTCATCCTTTTGGGCCTCTCAGACGCCACTTGGCCTCCCTGTGTATCATTGCCCACCTCTTCTCGAAAAACCTTTTCCTCAAGATTTACATGAGGATAAAGAACCTTGAAATGTTGCATGCTTTTCCACGTAGTCTCTTTCAGAGGAAGACCTTCCCATTGAACTAACAGTTGTTCAACCCACTGAGTGTGCTGCTTGATCTTGTAAGTGCTCAGAATGCAAGTGGAGTGAGAAGGAAATGATTCTGAGTGGAATTGGGTGGCAGAGCTAAGACCTGATCAATGAAGGAATTCTTCTCCTATGAGGTGTCCTCCATTTATGAGGTGTCCTCCATTAATAATTCATACATTTTCTTTGGAGCTCGGCCCATCCTTACGTCATTATCCATTCCTTCCGAATTAACCCTGTCCGCAAGTTAAGCTTATGAGACAAAAGTTTGGAACAATAAAAATCTCCCCATGACTTATGTTCTAAGGGAAAACTTGACCATTGCTATACAACCGAAGAATGTTGCACCTCAATGCTGCAAGTGTTGTTGAAGGGCAGAGGTTAACTCTCAACAATTAAGCTCCTGAAAATTGGAGAGTTCTTTACAAGATGTTTCCTCATGTAGTGATCCACCCCTTCCACTTTATAGTACATAAAATCCTTCACGCTACAAGATGTCACCTTTTTTGCCTCACATTTCTTGCTCTAACCCAACAATCCATTCACTTTCCCACATCTTTCAGGCAATTGACATTTACTTTCCCAGCTTAAGTCTCTATCAAGAAATGTCAGAGAAACCTCACATGCTTTACAAAAAACGGGATCATAATAAGTGAAGACCTTAACATTACCATCAATTCCAAGCCTTTAAATTGACATAGTGCAAAGTTAGGAATTTACTCTATATAATCTTTATCTTTCTGTTCAATTTCTTTCAAATACAAAGACTTGATGTATATCGTATATATTCTTTCATTTCTTTTTTTTAATTCAAGTTTAAGCAACTAAAATCTCAATATCACAGAAAATAAAGAACACGACATATTTTTACATGGTTCAGTATAAAATCTACTCCACGAGCTTTAGAGAGATTATCGGAAAGCCAATAGCACTATAATTGAGATTTCAAGTACAAGTTTACAAATTACAACACATATTCCACAAAAACATTGATCTCAAACCTTCAAAGCATCAAACAGAAAATCAACCACAAATCTTCAAGAAAGGAACTATAAACCTTTCATACAAATAGAAGCAAGAAGATAACCAGAGAACAAATCAGAATCATACTCAATGGACCAAACCTTAATCGCAAGAGAGAGAGAGAGAGAGAGAGAGAGAGAGAGAGATCACGCGTAACCTTCATAAACCCAAAAGGAAGAGAAAAATGAGCGTATGTTTTTAACCCACCGGGTAAGAGTATATATATACTTTCGGGTTAAGTTATGACATGACAAAGTTTGTTGGGTTCGGTTCAGCCCAATGGTTGATGGGCTGTAATTCATTTCGGGCCTTACTTGATTGGGCCTCACCCAATTCCACCAAACTCCACCTTGAGGCACAATCTACCCTTTTATACTAACTTTCATAGTGTTAAGGCCTTCATTATATGACTAATCCCTCATAGCCAAGATTTTGAGTACTCACCAAATTACTCAATATGTAATAAATCAAAACAGTGATTAAACTTACTAACTATAACAATCTTAGTGCCTATATCTGCAAAATTTTCTTCGATAAGAACCTTAGAAATCTTCACAGTATAATTAGCAATAAGATCTCTTACGAAATGAAATTTCACATTCACGTGTTTTGTTCATTCATGATAAACATGATTCTTACTTAAATGTATTGCACTTTGACTATCAGAATATATAGTGCAAAAATTTTCAAGTGTCCCATTTTCTTTTAGAATACTCTGTAACCAAATAGTTTGTTTAAAAGCATCAGTTAAAGTAATGTATTCTTCCTGTGTGGATAAGAGAGCCACTAAAGGCTGTAACAGTGATTTCTAGCTTTTATAATTTCCCCGAAGAAGAAATTAATAAGCAGTGGTGGATTTGTGTGAATCACGATTCCCTGCTAAATCTGAGTCTACAAATCCAACTAAAGAAAAATCATTACACCATTTCATAAAAGTTAAACCAATATTAACAGTACAGTTCAAATATTTGAGTAACCATTTTAAGGCTACCCAATGATCAACACTAGGGTTTGACATGAACTTGCTTAACAAAGATATTGTATAAGATAAATATGGGCTTATCATAAAGTACATCACAGAACCAATGACATTAGAGTAAGGTATTTCTTCCAATCTCAAAATTTCAATTTTATTCTTTAGACATTGTAGTTTACTCAAAACAAAATGACCTGATAGAAGAAGACTTACTGGTCTACTATTTCTCATACCAAATCTATATGCAACCTTTTTCAAGTAATTAGTTTGATGTAATTTAAGCAAATTCTTAGATGTATCTCTAAGAACTTTCATTCCTAATATTTTCTTTACCCCTCTCCTAAGTCCTTCAATTCAAATTCTAAACTCAAAATTTCTTTTAGGTCTTTTATTTTTTATTTAGATTTATTTAACAGTAACATATCATCTACATACAAAGCAAGTATACATGATCGGACTCATGCAAAGAAAAATAAAAACATGTATCAAACTTACTTCTAACAAAACCTTCTTTTATAATATATGCATCAAATCTCTTATATCATTGCCTAGGTGACTGTTTCAAGCTATAAAGAGATTTATTCAGTAAATATACATAATCAAGATTTTTCTTATCCATAAATCCTACAGGTTGTTTCATGTAAATGGTTTCTTTTAGCTCAACATGTAAGAAAGCAGTTTTTACATCTAATTGTTTTACTTCAAGGTCAAAATATGTAGCAATTAATAACATCATTCTTATAGTTTTGAATTTTACAACTGTACATAAAATCTCCTGATAGATTCCCTCTCTTTGGGTAAAACCCTATGCTACTAACCTAGCCTTAAATATAACAGGTTCACGAGATGCAATTCCTTCTTTCAGTTTATAAATCCATTTACAATGAATCAACTTACGATTTAAAGGCTTTGGAACCAAATTCCAAGTGTTGTTTATCTAAAGAGAAGCTATCTCTTCTTTCATGGTTGACAACCACTATTTACTGTCCTTTGATGCTATAGCAGATTCATAATCTACAGGTTCAATTCCCTACACATCTAAACAAGCAATTAAAGCAGTATATATCAAGTCAGCATATGAGTATCTCAGATTAGAAATAACTAGTCTTTTCCCTCTATCTCTGATTAACTGATGATCAGATATATTATCATGATTAGAGGGTTCTAAAACCTAATCAGATTCCCCTCCTTGACCCTCAGTTGTGTTTTGCACATCCTCATGGGGTTTAGGAGGATTGAGGGGGCTGCCCTCTTGTTGCTGGCCCAATGGACTTGCAACGATTGCATGCTCTACCTCAATTTGAGCATTCTCATTTGCTATTTGTGATGTAGAATCATCACTGGATGTACATGCAGAGATGTTAGTAGTCTTATAAGGAAAATCACATTCTCTAAATTACATCCCTACTTATTATTATTCTGACCTCTACTGCCTCTTTATCCTATAGCCTATATCCCTTGGTTCCTTCTTCATAACTAAGAAAAATACATTTATGAGGTCTAGGATTTAACTTTCCATCAGATTTATGTGTATATGCTAGACACCCAAACACCCTTAAGTGACTCAAATTTAGTTTTCTATTATTCCATTTTACGTAGGACACTCTAAGTTAATTGCATTAGAGGGGCTTCTATTTACTAAATAAGCAACTGTCTTTAATAGCTTCTCCTTAAAATATTTTTGGTAGACCAGAAGTGAATAATATACATCTACCTTTTTCTAACAATGTTCTATTCATTCTCGACCACCCCATTTTGTTGTGGTGTCTTTATTACTGTCCTATGTCTAAGTATGCCTTCTTCATTACATTACTTATAAAAAATAGTGTTATAGAACTCTAGATCATTGTCAGTCCTAAGAGTCTAAATTTTTCTATCTATTTGATTTTCTACCAGTGTTTTCCAAGTCTGAATTTTTTCTAAAGTTTCATCCTTAAACTTAAGTAGATATACCCACATCATTATAGAAAAATCATCCACTATTGATAAGGAAAATATGTTCCTTCCATGTGAAGTGGCCTTTTCAGGTCCCCATAAGTAAGAATGAACATACTTTAGACAGTTTTTAGACAGATGCATGCCCTTAGAAAAACTTTGTCATGTTGCTTACCTAGAATGAATGTTTCACAAAATGATAATGTACTAATTGAAACATTTCCAAGTAATCCTTATTTACACAAAACATATATACCTTTTTCACTCATATGACATAATCTCAAGCGTCAAGTATCTATCTTAACATGGCTGGCTGAGATAAAGGATGTATCTATTCTTGAGTGAAAATAAAAACCACATAGCACATATAATCCATTCTTCTGAATGCCCTTTAACACAAGTTTCATATTTCTATAGATAGTTATATAACCATTCTCAGCAATATAAGAACAACCAGAATCATGAAAAGTAACAAGTGATATTAAATTTCTTTTTAAATCATGAATATATCTCACATTTGTTAATAGTATTAATCTACCATCATGCAGTTTCAATGATATATTTCCAATACTTAAAATATTACATATATGATTATCACTAATGAACACAATACTAGATTCACTATCAATAAAATCTTGAAACCATTCTCTATTAAGACACATATGGAACGTACAACCTGAATCTAGGATCCATTCATTTACTGTGATACACTTAGATATATTTAAAATTTCACAGTTTGTGTTATTTCCATCGGCTACTAGATTTCCTTCTAAGTACGGTTGAACCTATTTTCTAGCAATAAAGGCATAACAATCTTTTCTAAGATGTCCAGATTTATTACAGAAATAACACTTCCTAGATTCATCTTTGTTCTTTTTCTTATCAACAAACTTTTTCCTTCTAAATTTCTTTTTTGGTGCATTTGAGTTGTTTTTCTTATATGTCCTACCCTTCATGAACAGATTATTGTTATTCTTCTTAGATGTATTTATTTCTAACTCTTTAGCCTTAAGACTAGCTATTACTAAGTCTAGCCTCTAGTAATCACTCCAATACACTTAAGAGAGTTTTTAACTACTAGATATTCATCATTCAATGATTGTAACAATAGCATAGCCTATAAAGTGTCATCTATAGCCTGATCTGTGCCTTTAAGGATTAGAGTTAATTTCATAAATTCATCTAAAGTATCATCTAGTGATTTAGAATGATCTATTTTCCAAAAAAACAAAGATCCCTTGACATAAGCTAAATCAGGTGCGGATCTAATTGAATAAGTAGAGATCAACTTACCTCATAAGGCAATAATAGTTTCCTCATCATCTATAATCCTCAAAACCTTTTATGACAGGTTTAGTATCAATAGATTGTACGCCTCTTGATCTATGTTGGCCTTATCTTCCAACTAAGCCGCATACCACTTCTCAATGTCTACTTCAAGTGCTATCAAAACCTTATTATACGACAGAAGTGCAGTCATCTTTTTCCTCCATGTTCCGAAGTCCATCTTCCTATCAAATATAGGAATATCTATACATGTGGTTGTCATCTCTCTCTTGGATCAGTTTATATTATAACATACAATATACACAGTAGAGAGTATTCAAACAAATAGTTTGACAGCGATGGTCAAACCAACAGACTTCAATAATGATGTCAAAGAAAGAATATCAATAGAATATATACTTAGACAATGTATCTACAAGCTTTCAGAAATTGTTTGTACAAATTTAATAAATTCTAGAGAAGTTTCTATCCTTAGTTTAATACACAAGTTATATATTGAACCAAGAAACACAAATCAAATATATTTATCACAAAATCTTTAATTCAAGAAATACAAAACAAGATTCTATAAGCTTCTAACACATAGATCTACTCTATCACAACTTCAATCATATACACAATATACTATCCAGAGAATCACTACAATCAAGTTTAGTCTTTATTAGATCTAGTTCTAATACCACTGTTAAGAATTTACTCTATATAATCTTTACATTTCAGTTTAATTTCTTTCAAATACAAAGACTTGATGCATATTGTACATATCCTTTTCTTTCTTTTCTTTAATGCAAGTTTAAACAACCAAAATCTCAATATCACAGAAGATAAAGAACACGACATATTTTTATGTGGTTTGGTATAAAACCTACTCCACGGGCTCCGGAACGATAATCGGAAAGCTAATAGCACTATAATGGAGATTTCAAGGACAAATTTATAGATTACAACACATATTTCACAAGAACATAGATCTCAAACCTTTAAAGCATCAAACAGAAAATCAACCACATATTTTCAAGAAATGAACTATAAACCTTTCATACAAACAAAAGCAAGAAGATCAAATCAGAGATCAAGTCAGAATGATATCTAATCGACCAAACCCTAATCGCGAGAGAGAGAGAGATCACACGTAACTTTCAAAAACCCGATAGTAAGAGAAAAATGAGCGTTCATTTTAACCAACCGAGTAAGAGTATATATATACTTTTTGGTTAAATTATGACCCGATCAAATCTATTGGGTTCAGTTCAGCCCAATTCATTTCAAGCCTTATCTTTTAATGGGGCTCACCCAATTACTTAGGCCTTCCTCGAATGAAATTTCCAGACGAACCATTCACCTTGTTTTCCACGATTACGTCGGTAGCACCTTGATATGTGTCACAAGAATAACCTAATGAGATGGCCGTTAAAGGCAACGAGAAGTAAAGCAATGGCTTAGCCAAGTTATTGCTGTTATAGTACAAAGACCATCCTTTCGGTTCTAAGACAAGGCTGAACGGACCATCAGCATTAACTCGATCAGAATGCCTGCTCACGAGCTTTCCTCGTTGTCAACACTTGATTTCATTGATTTGCTCAGATTGCCAGAGTGATCTTCGTACACTGACGGACCAAACCTCAGTTCAAGAGCTCTAAAAAAATCCAGCCAGCTTGAAATGAAATTGTATTTGCTCATCCACTTGAACTAGTCTAAAACATCTCCATCTAAATGATAAGAAGGGATTGTCAAACGATGACAATTTGGAACCGAGCAGTAATCAAAATACTGGTAGGTTTCTTGAATCTAATCAGCCGGATTGCCTCCAGCGAAAGGAGAAAGCGTAGGAAAACGCAACGGGAGCACTATTGTTATGTGGTTGACCGATTCGAGATGGTTGTTCTCCTAAGAAGCTGCAGAACAGTGTATAAATGGAGATTCGAGAGAAAGAATTCTTAGAGAGAGAAATAGAGGAGAGATAAAGCTGTTATTTCATTGCTTAAGAGAATCACATACGTGGGTGAACCCTTAGTACAAGAAAAATGAGCCAAATTGCTTGTACAGATAATGATGACAAAGCAATCCCATTCTCTAATAAAAACTAAACTTCTGACATGTAGTCAATTGCCCACTTCTTGTCATCATTTTGGGTGGGCCTCCCAGACGCCACTTGGCTCACCTGTGTCAGTGGTCCCCTATTGAGATTCAACAAAGCTGCTCCGCCATTAGTGAAAGCTGAAGGTCTCTCTATTTTCCCAAATCGCTCAAATAGTAAATCTTCAACGGTAACAAAAGGGGATTTAAATCAAGTGAAACGGTGCAGTATTGAAGTTAATAAAGAAAAGGGATGAAGCGACCGTATTTGATTATTTTATTCTTTGATACGAGCATAGAAAAGAGTGGCTGTAATTTTTTATAAGTAGCCTAGCTTTGTACTTTCAGCAGCAATTCAACTAATCATTACAGACTTTACGATATTATCATATTCTTTCTTTCTTCTTTCTTCTTCCTTCTTCCATTTTTCTTTACCGAACCAAAACAGGATTTTATACCTTATGATATGGTATCAGAAATTTACAATAGCTGAAGTAAATCCACAAAGCAAATCGCAGAGAAAATTGAATCCCAAGTAACTAATGTGGGTGATTCAAATTTCTTTACCAACTTTTCTAAACCCATTAATACATACAGGATTGAACATGTTGATAATCCTCAGACAACTCTTGTGTTCGAACTCTTGACCAAAGACAATTATGAAATCTATTCAGAGCAATGAGACGAAGAGTTAAAAATAAATTAATTTTCATTACTGGTAAATTACCAAACCCTGAGCATACCTCTACTGATCCCGTTAAATTTTTCCAAGAAGACATTCTTATAGAGGACTGGGGGAGGTGTAATGACATGATGGTCTTCTGGATGCAGAACTCTATTTATTTATAAATTAGATATATTGTCTCATATATTAGCAATGCTAAAGAACTATGAGACGAACTACAAGAGACTTTTGAACAACAAAATGGCCTTAGAGTTTACTACATTCAAAAGGAAATAGCTGAACTCAAACAAGGAAGTGTTGTAAGTTACATAAATTCCCTGAAGGATATAAGCTCTACTCTCCTAGTCAGAAGCGTTCTAATCATTCCTTCTATTAATATATCTAGCGTTGAGATTCATTCGATTCTTTAGATATTGTGTACTAGTGATACGTACCATATTATGTGTCATCCTTCATTCTTTACTACAAAACCATCCATGGAAAATTTTTCTGTGCAAGTAACAAGCAATCTCATGTCACTCACATTGGAAGCATCTAAGTAACAAGCAAGCTAAAATTACATGATGTTTTATTTGTACCATCATTCTCTTTCAATTTAATTTATGTGGTCCTATAAAATTTTAAAAATTTGAAGATACCTTTATTAATATCTTATTAACCGATTGTAAAAATTTCATATCATGATTCATGTATTTGCATATATTTTCCCCTTAAAAAATCATCCCTTTTAAAACTGAAAACAAAATAGAATCTAACTGATTTAATTACTTTACCTATATCTTGGCATAGGGTCTTTAAAAAATTCAAAGACTAGTTTCATTTCAAAGCTCATTCTCAAGATTTAATTAGATATTTTATTTGTTCAATTTGACTTAGTAGAATGAAAGTTATATCTTGTCAAACTTTCTATTTCAATTCTGAATTTTCAAATTGACTATCTAATTACCATGAACTTTGAAATTATGCAACTTCTTTCTCTAATGTTGAACAATTTTGAGCCTTATGTCTTGAAGATCATGACCTCTTGCATGTTCCTCTAAAATCTCATAATTTTCTATGAATATTATTATGACTAAAATCTCATAATTTTGAGTACCTACTGCTTATAATTCAAATTCTATTTTTTATGGATTGATTGCCTAACTTTTAGAATTTTATCTCAGTCAATACAGATTGATTTGGGGTGTTCTTGGCCTCTTCAAAGAGGTAAGAACTAATTTTATGATATAATTTTTTTTAGGATTTTAGAGCATTTAGATAAATCCAATATTCAGCTACTTAAGTGTAGCATAGAAATGTTTCATTTTCAGTTTTGCAACAATATACTTACATGACTTATTAAACCATGTGATGATCTTACCTAGAGTCAAGCTCTCTTTATCAAGTTATCTTTTGGTTATTGATAAAATCTTGCAGAAGATTGGGAGGGAGTGAAATAGAGAGACAAAGATATGAAAATGGTAAGAGATTTGAAGTGTAAAAGAAGATAAGGTGAAACATATAGTAAGGAGCATGTGTGGAAATGTTTAACATACATTAAGGGGTGATTTCTACCTCTCTATTCTCTTTTAATTATTTAAGTCCTCCAAAATAAAGAATTTCAAAATAACTTCCCTTTTATTTCTTTTAGTTTTTTGATTTACCTTTTATTAGAAAATAATTATCCAAGTAAACTTTTAATATTGAAATTTTACGTTCGATTTATTTATTTCTTTATAGAAAATAGCAAAGAATTTAGAATTTCTTAATTAACTGTGTAAAATTATTTAACTACCAGTTATATATAGTTAAGATATTATGGGGATTTACAAAAACACTATTTCCATATAATCCTGCACATTCTAAAGAATTGTTTACTTTAATTCATTGTGATATTTGGAGGCCATACAATACTATCGGTCATGATAGATATAAATATTTTTTTACTATAGTAGAAAATGTTTCTAGAAACACTTAAATCTATATGCTCAAAAGTAAATCAGAAGTAAAACAATGCATACAAATCTTTGATTAATATGTTCAAGCACAATTTGGGGTTTCTATTAAGATAATAAGGAGTGACAATGGGGAAACTTTCTGCTACTAGATTTCTATAATGAAATGGGTATTATACTTGTGTGGCTACATAATAACATAATAGTATTGTTGAGAGAAAACATCAATACATTTTTAATGTTGTAAGAGCTCTTCGTTTTCAATATGATCTTTCTTTAAACTATTGGATATAGTTTGTCCAAACTACTATTTTCTCATAAATAGAACTCATACTCCTTTACTAGAAAAATGCCCATATGAAGATCTCTTAGGGAAAAAGACTGACTATGATTCTTGAAGAGTATTTGGTTGTCTTTGTTACATATCTACATTAAGTCAAAGCCGAAAGAAATTTAGTTCTAGAGCTTAAAAGTGAGTGTTCATTGGTTATCCTCAAGCTGTAAAAGGCTACAAAGTCCTATATTTAGACACATATTATTCTAATTTCTAAGGATATTAAATTTTTTGAAACTGAATTCCCCTGCAAACAAATGTCTTCACCAATGGATAAAACAAACCCTCAATTCTATTCATCTTCATACGCTACATCATATCCAAACACAGGAAGCAACCACCAGTCTTTGTACCAATTGCCAGACCACACAACCCTTTTAAATTCGCAAACTACTCCTGAGATTGAACCAATTTCTCTTACTCCTGAGCCATCACATAAACATTCGTAGAGAATAAGAAAACCACCATCACATTTTTCAGATTACATATGCATATCTCTTTCTAAAGTCGATGTAGGTTAGACTTCTCAATTAGACTCCATACGTATATCTTAGAAGCTTTAACTATTTTTAGACAGATTTCTTATAATTAAGCTTTCAGGTTCTTTTAAAGCCTTTATTGCCTCCATCAAACCCTTGATAGAACCAAAGAGTTTTAAAGAAGCTTCTAAGGATCCTAAATGGGTTAATGCAATGAGACAGAGCTAAATACTTTAGAAGAAAATAACACTTGATCATTACTTCTTTACCACCTGGCAAAGATGTTGTAGGTTGTTAATGGGTATTTAAACTCAAATATAACTATGGTGGAAGCTTGAAGAGGTATAAAGCCCGTTTGATAGGTAAGGGCTACACATAACAAGAGGTTTTCTCCCTTGTTGCCAAAATCACTATAGTTAACTACCTCTTAGCTTTACCTGCAATTAAAGGTTGGCATTTACATTAGTTCGATGTTCGAAATGTGTTATTACATGATGATCTAGAAGAAGATGTTTATATGAAGTTCCCACTAGCTTTGACAAAGCTTCCAAGCCTTAAGTTTGCAAACTCAAAAAACATTTATATTGTATCTAAAAATCTTCGAGACAATGGGATACCAAGTTCTCTCATTCCCTAATCAAGTATGGTTACACACATTTTAATACATAGTATAGCCTTTTTACAAGTTCTACTTCCACTAGTTTTAATCTTGTTTTGGCCTATACGGATGACCTTATAATAGCCAATGTAGATCAACTAAGCATTGCCAATTTAAAGACCTTCCTTCAATCACAATTCAAGATTAAGGATCGTGGTTTACTTCGGTTTTGAAATTGTTAAGCCCGTCATGCAAATCGGGGATGACTCATTCGGGAGATATGGAGATGATTAATCATCATTAAAAGCAAGAAGTGGATTAAATATAAGTAAAATCTAATTGATTGCTATTTGTGAGATATTAAGAATATGTCTTCTCTAATTCAAGTAAGCTAAAAGAATGGTCTATTAGACGAAAAACTATAATTTTTAGAAAAATGTTACTTTATAAAAGGAAGGTAGGAGTAATAGAATACTTAAAAGAAGTTTCAAGTATTACAAAATGACAATTAGATTAAAAATCATAGTTTATTAAAATTCTCACTAATAAGAACCTTCGAAGAAATTACTTTGATTCATATATATACACTAAATTTCAATGCAATAAAATATGATTAACTTCATCTTCGTATTTAGAATAAGAAATGAGGTCTATAATAAATGACCTAAAAGTTTTCATATAGAAAGACACAAAGATGTGGTATCAGAAGCTTAATCTAAAGATTAAAACAAGCATATGAGTATAAGGAAATCTAAGTGATAAATCAAAGTTGTTTATTTTATGAGGGTAGATTACCTAAGGAATATAATAAATTTAGTAAGAGCAACACCATGTTCATTTCCTACATAACTACTCATTTAGAATGAAGTAGTTAAATCTTAACGTAGATGTGATTCAAAAATTCTACAGAAAGTTTAGGTAAAACACCTTTTTAAGGAATCTATGTGATAGATTTAAAAGATTGTTAGACTAGACCCAAGCTATGTATATTAGTAAAGTACTGTAAGAGTTTGGTACTACCAATTCTGGAAAATGATGATTTAAGGAATGTCATCAAATCTCACTTATCAAAGCATATTATCCAAGATATGAAGAAAGAGGAAACACATGATTGGAACAACCTATATGATATTATAGAGTATATCACATGTACTATGTATAGATATTCACAATGCACTAAGTATTATGAGCATGATCCGATATGAGAACATGAAAAATGCAGTCAAGAACATAATTTCATTCTTAAGAAGAACTAAGGATATATGTTATTAAGTCCATAAAAATTCTAGATTGAAATTAGAAGTTTTCACAAGATTTTGATTTTCAATCATAGAAAATCACATAAAGTTCCATATAATATTATTTAATTAAATTAATTAATTATAATAGTTCTAAACCAAGCATCAACTAATAAATTAAATTAACAACATGACTGACACAGTGCTGTTTTCAAGGTGAAAAGTGCTCTTGGATTAAAAGTTCATAAATGAATTTATAAGGGTTCCTACATCATTAAATGTGTAGTATAGTACTATAATAATAAATGATATACAGTGAAAGTGAAATAACCAAGGTGTTATCAATAATCTAAACACTAGTTACCTTATGGTCGCCTACTCTGAAGAATTCAAGTATAGAAAAGAGAATTAACAATAAATAATATAATGGATCCACATGCTAAAGGATTTCACCAATAGAAGTTTACATCACCATCCTAACAACATGTGGATAAGATTCAGTAAAGTGATTGACTTTAGTGAAAGTGAGAGATTGATTTCATAGAATTCAAATATAGCATATACAAAATATGTCATGTTGTTATTAAGTTGGAAATAATAAATTGTTTACATACATAGTAACTTGCATAGTTGATAGATTCCCATTTTTCACATATACACTTGGATTCATGATAAGGTTCATGATATGATGAGATTAAAGATGATTAAGTTTGAGATCCAAAATTGTTCATAGTTATAGGATCATGATGAGGATAATGACAATCTAGATAGACTATTAAATTTGTTATCTT
The DNA here is from genome assembly GCA_027186245.1 of Coriaria nepalensis. Classification (NCBI taxonomy): domain Eukaryota; kingdom Viridiplantae; phylum Streptophyta; class Magnoliopsida; order Cucurbitales; family Coriariaceae; genus Coriaria; species Coriaria nepalensis. The sequence continues at coordinate 2,967,376 of CP114500.1, read as the reverse complement.
CTTCGAAGAGGATAGTGATGATCTCATATTCATTAATGTTGAGGAACATTAGGATAGGCATAAAGGTGATTAGTAAAGATTTAATCATTCAACATTATTATTTAACAAAACTCAATGGTAATAATATTAACTGTTAATAAATTTTGTCAGTAACTATTATACTATGATGCTCAGACCTGATATCACTATAGTACTCACATATAATATATCATGTTTTGATATCACTTTGCGAGGTTTTCACCAATGGCCACTAATACGGTAAATCATTGAGCACGTGTTCAAGTAAGTGCAATCTGTAGGGTGATAAAATGAGATTCATCACTTCTATATTTGAGAATGTGTTTTTATGAGTCATATAAATTATGCATAAAGAAAATATTTGTGAAACGTACTATAGTTTGAAAAGAAGTTTTTTGTAAATCTCTTAACTGCATAAACTTTTATAACATTCATAAAGAAAGTATAAAAGGGTTTAATAGTTAAATCATTCCCTATGATTTTTTGGAAACATAGATAGATGAAAGGTAGATCTGGTACACTAATAATCATCTATGATTCTTGTGGAAATTTCTCATACTTCTAATTATACGAGTGGCTGATACGCCTTGTTAGAAGCTAATGTGAGTATGATGGTTTAAGTCAACTTGATCATAAAAGATGATTATGTTGATTGTTTGTTTTAAAAAGTATTTTCAAAGTCAAACAGTTTGTTCACAAATTGTTGTGGGATCTACCTATCGTGGGTCTATAGGATACATTTGGAAACACACATAAAGGTTAATTGGATTGAGATTAGTTTCTAAATTTGAGAATTTTTACTTGTTTATTGTGAATTTGATTTAAAAAATTAAATCATTTATTAGTTTAATTTGCTAAGTCTAACTCACACCTGCATTGCGAGCACAACCTAAGTGTGATTTAGATGTAAAATTAGAGAAATATTATTTTAACAAAGATGATTATTAAATGGAGATTTAATGATTTAGTCATAAATATTAATTTGGAAATTATAGTTTATTTAGAAATTATAATTTATTTTAATTTTTCGAAAATATGAATATGTCATTTTTATAAATGATACAAAACCGAGGATTCCCCAAAAGCCTTCATTGCCACCTATTAAGAAAAGAGAGAGAAAATGTCATCTTTTCTTTTCACTTTTCTTCTTATCCAAAAGTTGAATCAACTATCATTATAATCCATCACTTGAATTATCGACCGTGTGAATCAAAAGTAACGATTAGGTGACAGTGAGTATCCTTCTCCCTTTCCCATTAAAAAAATGCATTGCATCAAACCACATAGTTTAGTGGTTTATCTTTGATCTAAATGTCATAAGTCTGTTTTTTTTAAAATGGAATTCGACCTGTGACATGCTAAGAACCCATTGACTAACAGGATCTTCCTAGGCGTTAAAGTAGCCATGTCTCAAAGGCGAATTCAGCTTTGTCAATGTAAATATATTGTAGACCTACAAAAAGTTGTCAAATTCATTGATGCTAAACCGGTCAAAATCTTTATGGATTAGAATTCTAAATTTAGTATTAATGACGAAATTCCTTTTCCATATCCTTATGTTTATAGATGTTTTGATCGGTAAACTGTAAACTGATCTATTTTACTATCACTGGACTAGATATATATTACTCTATTCAAGTTTTAAGCCAATTTATGGCCAACCCTAATGACAAGCATTTAAAAGGTGTACACAAAGTTTTGAGGTACCTACAAAATACTCCAGATCAAGAATTATCCGCTACATTTTACTAATCCGATCTATTTTATAATGCGACCCATATTTAAAACTTATTTTCTTTTTCTTTCTTTTTATTTTATTTTATTTTATAATACTAAATCTTATTCTTTGCTAATCATCGTGGAAAACAAAAAAGGTTATTCTATGGATCGGATTAAAACGGGTCGTGTTGTTTGATGGATAAATTGATAATCAAAGATCATGATTATTTGTCTGGCATCCATTTGTTAGGCCGTGTTTGTTTTGTACACAACTAATAGATCCACGAATAAGATGTTATATATATTCTTGGATCCGACTCCTCTCCAGGAGAGTGTAGTTCGTAGCATTTATTATTATTTTTTAGCTCTTCAAATTTTCTTTAATTATAAATTTGCAACATCCCTTTTCTCTATTATTAATTCCTAAATAAATGATTGGCCGGTCTTGCTTCCATTAATGGGGGAATAGGAGGAGGAAAATCCATTATAGATCTTAAGCTTTCCTCTAGTCTGCTCTACTTTTCAACTAATGGGTTTTTGCTAGTGATAAATAAAATCCAACCATCTCAATCCCTTTTCGAGATGAAAAGCTCAAATCATTTTTGCTAGTGCATTTTTTCAATCCATTTTCGATGAAAAGCTCAGCGTCATTTGAACTCACGTCGTTGAACAAAACTGCAGCTCTGATCTCTTCATGAAGCTACTTAAACAGCCTTGAAGCGTTCATCTTTTCTTCAGCAAGTTTAGATGGTGGGATTTTATTTATCACTAGAAAAATTTTACCCACAGAAAAGTAGAGCAGACTAGAGGAGAGCATAAGATCAGCTAAAATGGGCTGTCCTCGTCCTTCTGCTCCTCTAGTAATGGAAGCAAGACCGGCAAGTCAATTTATCTAGGAATTAATAATAGAGAAAAAGGATGTGGCAAAATTATAATTAAAGAAAACTTAAGGGGTAAAAAATTTGATAAATGGTACTAACAGCACCTCTCTTAATTAATTGTATGAAAGTTACCATTCAAATTCATTATAAATTATAAATAATTTTTAATAGATGACTATATATGATATTATATTTATTAAAATTTCATTAAATTCTTCTCTATCTTTTGAATACTAATATCACGAATTCTCTTTCTTATTTAAATTTATATTCTCTTTATATTTACTATCCAAACATATTATAAAAAATAAAAATTTCATTTATGTACAAAAAAAAATAAATGAAAATTTGTAGTTGTAGAGAAACCAAAGCTTCTTATTAATCACGAAGACTTTTTGATAATTTCAGTAATTTTATTAATTTTTAAGAAGTAATAAAAATATAGAAAATTAGTTTATCAAGAAAACTTTTTATAATCTTTTTTTAAAAAAAACTTGTCTTCGTAAGTCTCAATCCACCAAAAAAAAAAAAATGGGGATAAGAAATATAAAATTTTACAAATATTTTGAGATGAATTTATAAATAAAATATAAACCTAAATGTTAAATTTTTGTTACTTATATGAGAATATTGAAAATTCTTATTTTATGATAGATTGAGAAAAATAAAAAAAAGACAGAAACAGCAAATAGTTGTTTACAACAAGAATTTGTCCATGAAATAAATCTTGAAAGAAGCTCGAAAGCATTTGTAGAAAGTGTTCTTGAGGTGGGCAGAGGAGCCTTTGAAGAGAAGAGGATGTTGGAACAGTTCTTTGATATGCCCTCTTCGAACAGAACAATCAAATTTTACTTTTGTTGTCCCTTTTTTACTTGGTCAGGTTTGTTGTCCCATCTGGATTTCCTCTTCAAATCTTCATATATTTTATAAAGAATCCAAGGAAAATGGACTTTTCTCCAATCGAAACCTGCGGGGGACCACCCATTTTTGGCTCGGAAGCTTGCCGATCTCGTGGCATCAACTTGCATTCTAAGCAAACATTAAAAATAATACTACCAAACATTCAAGAAAAAAAAAAAAAAACCCAGAAAGTTAAGGAATCTGCTGAATCTGCATCTGAATCTGCTGCTGCTTGGCCTTTTTAGTGTGCTTGATCTCGCCGTAAAAGTAGGAGACAAAGCCCCAAAGGGAGAGGAACAAGGACACACCCTTTTCCGACGAAAATTTTTCCCGGAAAGTAATGACAGCAAGAATCTCCGTGACTGGTAATAAAACCGCTATTACGATCCCAGAGAACAAAGACGAAGAACAAAATATGACACCTATCGCTCCCATAAAAAATCCCTGCCATATTACTGCACTCCATGCCATTATTACGTAATATTTCGTTTCTCCCAGCCCGAATTCTCCCGCTTCTCTTGGAATCGCCTGTCAACATTAAACATGAATTCAAGATCTAGATATATATAGTAATTTCTCTTTTTTCCTTTCTTGACAAAACGCAGAATCCAGATGGTAATTATATCATGAATCTATTGCTAGAAAAAAAAAAGACACGAACCTTGAAGTCATGGTTAACGAGCATTCCAACGGTACAAAAAGCGGTTGCGAAAAAACTCAGAACCAACTGAAACTCCATTACTAACGTGTAAGTGATCTTCTGCTTCGCCCTTTTGTACGCTAATTCCACCACCGGCAATATGAACCCGTACAGAACCGCCGCTGCGACCGTCATCAAAAACCCAACCACGTACTCCTTACTCGATTCCCCCGCCTGTCTGTCGCCACTCGTGTGCAGTGCCAATACTGCCCCTCCAGCTGTCACCAAAACTATAGCGTTTATGGAATACGACGTAAATTTCTGTCTCACCAAGACGAAAGCAAAAACGGCTGTGAAAGCGAGCTGGGAAGCGATGATCAAGGAAGAGGTGGAGACTGGGAGCCGAGCCACGCCGTAGGCGTAGAAGTAGTCGTCCAGACCGGTGAAGACGCCGATCACGGCGGCGGCGGCGAAGAGCCGTGGTTTCATTAGGATGAGTTTGGTTTCTGCTGTTCCGGCGTCGAGGTTGGTGGTTGTTCCAGCCGTTTTAGCGGCGGTTCTACGGCGGTGGAAGTAGGAGAAGGCGAGAGGGATGAGAATGACGGGCCAGCCACCGGTTTCTAGCCAGCTTGAGAGCCATATGCGTTTGCCGCCGTGGAGGAAGTAGAGGCGCATGATTAGTGGGCCAGCACAGTTGCCGATCGCTAAAACGATGCAGTTCAAGATGAGAAGGACTAACTTGTTCCTGCTGGTTTTGGAGTTTTCTTCCTTGATATCCATGGCCGGCTTAGCTTCTCTGATTTCCAAATGATCAGAGAAATGTATATTCAATTACTTATTCTGACACTATAATATCAATCTGAATTTCAATACCACTCCACATAAGTTTGAGATAAAGGTGGTTGAAATAATTTTTATAGAAGACAAATATGTAAATTTTCTAACTTCACGTTTATCTTATAAGATAACTTGAACCCCATTCATTTATTTATAAGGCAGAAGAAAGAGTTGGAGAGAAATATGTGCAATGGTAAACCATCTCAAGTAGCACATCGATATTGAAACTGACAGGCCGCATTAATGTGGACCTACATGATTGCGATACGTTATGGATGATCATGTATGGAATATTGATTGAGACGATATTTTCTAATTAACTGGATATTCGTGCAAATGTGTTATAATGAAAATAAATGCTTTTGTTGACATAGGGGTTGCTAGTGCAACTATGTTATGTTGATTCGTTATTCTAAACATATATCCACTAATCTAAAGCTGTAGGTAGAGTTTAGCGGATAAATTGATAATCAAAGATCAGAATTATCGCCTTCCTTTTGTTCCGGCCTGTCTTTGTTTTGTATTTAACTGATAGATTCACGAATATTTGATGTTGGATTACTTTGTCCTTTTATTTGTTGGAAAACGTTTATCATGCAAAAATTTGATGAATTTTGACCATATTTGAGAAGGGCCAACGTTTAAATAATGCAATAACTGAAGTTTTTTTTTTTTTTTTTTTATAATTAATTAATTAATTAACTTTTTTATTAAGTTTAAGTACGTAATTATTGAAATTCTAATATATTAAAAATAATTGTTCAAAATGTTTTTAAAAGAAACAAAAATTAAAAAGTTATGTACATTATTACTATGAAAGGCAATTTGAGTCTCTATCTATGCATACACAATTTTGAGTCCCAAAGGCCGAAATTTCTGTCAATTATAAATCATATCATTATTTATATGTAGATGGGGTGGGGGGAGTATATAATATATTATTACTGTATATGCTTTTGCTAATCATTATTGGTTAAACGGATAATTTAATCACAACGGTAATTTTTCCTACTTTGAATTTGCTATAAAACTTTAAATGAATTCTATGACGATGATTTTGTTTTAATTAGTAAGATATTAAAATATTACTCTTTTTTTTTTTTCCTTCTAAAAATTCGGTTTGATTAAAAATTCTTAGTTAAAAAGTTAGATTTCTTATCTTTTATGGTTTCTAATCTTACGGTATTTTGTTAAAATATATTTAGTATTTCTAGTACAACAACTTCACTTATTCATTACAAATTGAAATCCATCCGAGATCATATTTGTGAATTTGCTAATCACGTGTTCTTTTTCAAATATATGATATAATATTTTCAAAACACCTTTCTACATGTAAATATTTTTAATATAGGTGATATGAAACGCTTGTGACAAGTAGTTTAAACATGTATTGAATTTAGTTCTGATATAATATATATTGATAAGTTCAATAATTTATTCTCTTAAAAGATTTTTAAGGGAAATAAATAGTTAAACTCTAAAAAATTTATATGATAGTTGAATTCTAAAAATTTAATATAGTATCAGAGTCAGATGTGTCTACACTCTATTTTGTAAAGTGCCTCTATACATTGTGATACTTATTAAATCTTCGGAGTGACCATCTTACAAATAATGAAAAGTATTGAAATTATCTCATATCTATTAAAGAAAAAATATCTTATTAATTTATAACTAAAAAAAAAATTTCATCCTTAATAAGACATTTTAAAAGAAAAAATAATTACACTATAAAATTTTAATATAAAGAATAATCTCTTATTTTAAGTTTTCCTCAAGTCATTGCACTCATGTGATTCATATTGTTTGCCTTTTTTAACATAAATATACCCCACTTTCTTGAATTTCGTTTTATAATCATTTTTTAAATTAGCATTTGTTTATTAGATAGAAATATCCAAGGTTGAACTTGTGAGCATTTGATACGTTTCTATCGCTTTCTTGGTTGGAAATTAGATTCTTTACCTTTTATGATTTCCCATCTTAGAGCATTTTGTTGAAATATATCCGGTATTTTTGGCATACCCACTTCAATTGTTCATGGGGTGGGGCGTAATCCGTTTTCGAAAAATGAACATGTAACATCCGAATCTAAGAAATGAAGTACAGATGATATCAGTTTGATGATATATTTTTCAAGCATCTAGATTTATAGACATTTAAAATCATAATCAAAATAGAAAAAGTAAAGGGAAAAATAGATTATATCGAACTCATAATCTTCTCCAAATTCCTAACGAAACTTAACCCTCTTTCTCTTCCTTTATCACCATTGGTCACCACCATTCACCACCACTCACCACCGACTGCTATTCAATACTGGTTCCACAATCGTCACCCAATCTCTACTCTTGTCTACATAGTCGACAACTTGAACGAAGGATTCAAGTTTGTTCGATTAAACTATTGAATCAACAAAATAGAGAAAACAAGACAATATATTTTTAAATTCTCTACTCTATTCAAATTTTTCTTAGAAATATCTCATTCTAACTATTCCTCATATTTTCTCACATATTCTATTTCTATTCTCTAATCCTATATTTATTATAATCATTTAAACTCTTAATTAATAATATAAAATATACTTTTAAATTTTTAATATACTTATATTTATTACAATTATTTATTTTATATTTATTAATCAAATATTTAAAACCTTATAATTTCTAAAGTTAAAAAAATAAATTATTATTAAGCGACGATTTTTTCTGATAGAACTCAAATCTGGGCGATCGGCTGTACCGCAATGTCTTAATGTTTTACATCAACAACCTGTAATTAATTTTCTTAAATACATAATAATAAAAAAGTAATACCGGTTCGGCCAGTCACCCACTTCAACCTGACTGGAGCATGCACCAGTCACTACTACATTACGTACAAAAAAGAAATGACATAAAATAAGATAAAAATATAATTTTCGGTTGATGTTAGGATTATAATAAAGACATCAAGATGATACAATTCAACGCATGATTACAGATCTTTGACCCACACAATAATGGTGCATACGACAAATGTCTTTGATGAATTTAATATTCTCTAATTATTTTATTTAATTAATTTCTAAGTTATATAATAATTAGACAACATATATCCTTAATCCCACTACAATAATTTGATTAATTTAATATTCTCTAATTATTTTATTTAATTAGTTTCTCACTCAAAAATTTCTAAATGTTATAGTGACACATGTGTATATCAGTCGTTATAACTTAATTAATTCTATTATAATTAAGTAATATCATTAATTTCTGAAATTTAAATAAGTCTCCTTTTTACTACGTTACATGTTCTTAAATTTTGAGAACTATACGTTACAACTTAATTATGTCTAGGAATATCATTCATTTTTCAAATAATATTTTCCTTTTTAATCAAATTACTTTACAATCCGTATAATTAAATTATTCAACGATCCCATTGATCCCATCGAAAAATGATGAACTTTCGACTTTATTAACTTGTAAAGTAAACTCACGGTTATTAGTATATTAATATAACTGTTAGTTTACTCAATGAGTCGATGAAGTCAAATCTCATATATTATCGATGGGGTTGATGGAGCTTTTGACTTTACTGGTTGATGGGATCGATGCGATCTTCTTTATTTGTAGTATCATATTCATTCTTAGTAATCAACAAACTATGAATATAATTATTCACAAACTTGGCATAATGATAGTATGAATGTCTATCCTACATATTACTTTCAATTGAGACAATATGATAATTATCTTTTCAGATAAGAGCGAGAAAGAAAATGATAATTATTAAGAAATTATTTTTAAGTTATTGATTGATATTAGTTAATTTTGTTTGTATTAATTTATATAATTATAAATATATGGATTAATCATATTTTAAATTTATTATAATATATATTAAATTATTATTAATTTAAATCTTTTTAAATATAATTATATTACGCAATTTATTTAATAATTTAAAAATAAAATATAAATTTATATTAATAATTTCAATTCACTTAATATTTATATAAAAATTAAATTTATATCAAATGTATAAAAATTACATAATAATATATAGACAATTCAATTTAATTAGATAATCTAAATATCTATACAGGGGAGGGATGCACAGCACCCAGCCGACTCCTAATAAAAGAGACCACAGTACCAACTGGATATTTCCGAAGTGTATGGGCCCCTTTGGCTTTTCTCTAAAGCTATTTAATTAATTTACGATCACTCGTTCAATCTTGTATTTGGGTCACGTCAAGTCTTGATCTATTATTCAATCAATATATATCTTTAAAAGATTAGAGTTAAAAGATGTATATAATTAAACAGTTGATCCGATCCTTATGGCCATAGATTCTAAAACCAAAAAGGTGAAATTGAATGGTAGTTCTAAGCGACATCGACCCGCACTACAAAGTGTATCTATAGACACTGTCTATATAATTCCAAATCGGATCATTTATGGTCCCCATAAGTTTATTAATCTTCAAAGAGTTATCTTAATAACATGCTTAATATATGTTAGCGATAACATTATCTCTCTTTTTTTTATTTTATTTTTCTAAATTACTTATTTAATATTTACAGTAGTAACACAATTAGATGGGAAGATTAAATTTATATAAATTTTAGATAAAAAATAATTAGTTAAAGTTCATGTATAATACTCAAATATATGATATAAATAATTATTAATTTATTACACTTTATCTACTCTTTTTCTTCCTCCTTCAAGTTCTTAAATATCTTATCTTAATATATATGTAGGAACTAAGAGAATATTTGATCTAAGAAAACGGCCCATTGGTCAAGTACGTCATTAAATTTCAACTGTCTCGTCCGTAGTAGAAATATATACTCATCTACATGCCGCAATCATAAAATAAAACAATAAAAACAATCAATTAGGCTAAGTTGTTTTTCAAAAATTTATTAATGTATAAATAATAGTTTTCAGAAATAGTTTTGAATGCTTACAAAACTGTTTAGCCATGATGAGGGATGCAGTATTGTGTGAATAAATTTATTATCGTACTTTAGGCCATCAAAACCTATGATCGGGTCCATGATAGAGAAAAATCAAGTTCTCATAAGCAAACAATATAATAAACAAAATAAATCTTAAATCAGGTTAAAGTTTAAGAAAAAAAATACTTACTTCACAGTGTTAGTCTCTAGCCATTTTTGCATAGTTATCTTATTATCCTTATTTGGAATAAGAAGGGGAGTCACCGACAATCCCTTCTTCTTTTTATATTTCCGCTTCTTCCCGATATCTATAAAGGAAGAGGTGAGGGCCGGAACACATTTCTTCATCCTTTAACCCCGCCTAATCTCAATGATAGGCGGGGTCACATACGACTCCGCCAACTCCTCTGTAACTTTCTCTTTTGGAGATGCCGACATTTGATGGTCCATCTAAGATGTGAAGGATATTGGGGAGTATGAGAGAGATTTCGATGGAACCATCATATCTCTAATATCTATAAGCATCTTCTCCATCTCTCTCATCCGGCTGTTCAATTTTCGAAATATCTTATCCATCTCTCCCATAATCCTCTTCTCTAAGCCACCAATAAGATCCTCCAACCTCGACGCCATTTTCATTTTCAACTCAACTGCTTCTACTTCCCCTTCTTCTTTATCTACATCTTTTTCTTCTACCTTTTCTTCTATTTCTTCTTTTTCTTTTTATACTTATTCATATACTACTTTTTCTACTATTTTTTCTACTTCTTCTACTTCTTATACTTCTTCTTCCTCCAACACCCTAGTCCAGTGTTCCACAACTTTGTCATCCTCATCCACGAAAGCTTGAGTAGTCAAATACTACTGACTTGATTCTTCCTTGGTTGGCTTTAGGATTTCACGGATGACGAGCTATATAAAACAAATATTAAAGTCAGTTTAATTCAAGCAGTATGATGAACTAAAGTACTAGATGAATTAAAGAAATGAAACATTACTTGTTTTTTCCTAGTCCACGACTCGACATTTTCATGACTGATAGGCGGATCCACTAATGACCAATTTAAAATCCGAGGCATTCGATTCTCATTACCCCGAACTCCAGCTTTCCTTCCAAGATAAGGATTGGTTTCATAACCATATACCTATACAGTTATGAATTAACTATTAGCAAACATAAACCAAAATACGGTAAAAGTTCAATATAAACTCTAACCTGTAAAGCAAGCGGAAATTTGTATAAGTCATAGATTTTTCTTTCGACTTTGTCTCCTCCTTTGTATAAGCGGAAATCTGTAAAAGTTCAAGCAACTGCCTTCTTCTCGATATCCTTCTTAAAAGATTGAATTGTAAACTCATAACTATGTCTACCCCAAGGGTATTGCTCGAGCTGGCCTAAATTGTTGGCTATGGATAATGTCAATGGTTAGATCTTGTTCCTCCGACCTTGTGCCAAAAAGACCGCCTCAATGAAATAAACAAGAGCCATCTTCAAAATCTTATCGTCCTTATTACTCCATGGCTCATCATCACTTCTAAATTTCTCTGCTAGCTCCGACACATTGACAAGCTTCCCACCAAAATACTTATTCAACAAGTGCTCGTCTTTTTCTATCCTTTTAATTATGTGGTCCGGAAGTTCTGCATGACATTTTAATCTCGTTACTAATATAAACTCCCTCAGACCAAACCGCATAGGCTTCTTGCGGTGCGTAAACCATAATTCATGCTTCTTCTTACACTCCACTCACCAAAGAATGAAAAAGTTCATAAGTTAGCCCGAGCTCTTAAGTTGACTACTCACATCCAGAAAAATTCCCAGACAAGTAGACCTAAAAGACTCCAACTGTACTGGGGTCAACTTCTTCCTTATATCGGCAATCACCCCTTCCTGCTTTGATATCACAGTAGTGCGGATCTTGAAACATGAAGATTGTATAGCTCACGATATATAGGAATTTGATCCACCTGATAAGAATATGAGCGATAATCGAGCCATCGATTGTAATACTCGATAAGAATATGAGCGATAATCGAGCCATCGAGCAGTTCATATAAACTGAAGTGCTCGATGGCCAGATGGACATATAAATAACCATCGATCCATCGAGATTGTACTGCTCGATTGCTCGATGAGAATAATAATATCCATCGAGCAAGAAGTTCATATACATTGCTCGATTACATGATGGCTCGATGGCCATTTGTCGAGCAGTGTATATGAACTTCTTGCTCGATGGCTCGATGGACATTAGTATTCCCATCGATCCATCGAGCAATACATTTTAAACTACTCGATGGTCCGAGCCATGTAAATACTTCAAATTTTAAATCAAAATGATTGTCATTTCGGTGCTACCTTCGATCCTTTTTCGGATTTTTTCTTCAGATTTTGTCGACTGCGAACCATAACTTCATATTTTTTTGACTGCTAAGGGTTTGAGCTTCCGCGATTCCGTTTTGTGAAAGTTAGGTTTTCTGCATGTTCGTTTATAAGGGTTTTTGCGATTTCCTTTTCTTTTTCTTTTCCTTTTCATTTTCGAACTGTAAATGTATTTTAATAATTTTTAAATATTTTTATTTTTTAAAATTTAGAAAAAAAAACCAAAATCATTATTTCAACAAATTTTAGAATGAACCTAGAGCCTAAAATATAGAAAGTGAGTTATGGGCTCAAAATCTTTCTAATAACGATAAAACCTCGGAGCCCAAAGAACATACAGGGCTGTTTAAAATATAGACCTCAAATGAAGCAGTTCACAAATTCACTTAAAATCAGGAAGCTAGTGGTCATGCATCCACATGATGTTCTCGTTCCCTTCCTTTTCCTTCTCCTCGCTCTTCTTCTTCTGCTTCTCCCTGCTCGCCATAAAAGTAAGACACAGAACCTCACACAGAGAGAAACAGCAACACTCCTTTCTCCGCCGTAAATTTCTCATTCACCGGTAATAGAACCGCTATCACTATCCCCAACAGCAAAGACGACGCACAAAACAACACAACCCCTATTGCTCCCATGAAAAAATCCCTGCCACATCAGCGCACTCAATACCAACACCAAGTAATACTTCTCTTCCCCTAACCCAAATTTTCTTGCTTTTCTTCCAATCACCTGTTAATTAATTAATTAATCAACTAATCAACTAATCAACCAATCAACCAATCAACCAATCAACCAATCAACCGTGCATTAATTTAATCTATTCTAGCTTAACTCAAATCTTAACATGTTACCTTAAAGTCGTTGTTAATGATCATGCCTGTGGTGCAGAAGAGTGTCGCGAAAAAAAGATATTATTACATGATTGGGAACCCCCATTTCGGGTGTGGATTTGGAGGATAGTGTGTGGATTGTTATTCGGTCAATTCGTCGTCATAAGTTCATACTGCCGTTTGTTTTGTAAATTTGCGGACCAAATAATATAAAGAGGACGCCTCATGCTCATAAGAAGAATGAGAACAAACTACACCATCAAAGACAATAAAACAAAAAAAAAAAAAGCAAACTCCATCAGTCAATACTTAAGAATCTACAGAGATTACCCATAAAAAATTTACCACCAATTCCAGCCAGTAACATAGTTAAGAGGAAAAAAAACTTTGCTTTACACAATCTGTATCTACAGAAGGAACCCTTGAAACCATATAAACTTAAGGAAGATGGTGATATAAAAACTCATTCAAAAATTGACCACATCTCTCGATTTGCTCTGGTAACCACTCAATCGATGACTCTAGGAGCTAATCGGATGATCAGTACAAAAACATGTCTACCAAAAGCAAGCCTCTCAACTATGATAACAACATAAACAGTCACCCTCCAACCATTGCTCCACCCCAATCTCTCTGAAATTACCTATAGAGATCATCAACCAGTCATCAGTACTAATAGGGCTAATCACAGACCCATTCCCCTCATACACAACCATATCCACCACTAGCTTTTCTAAATTCTTTGAATCCTCTTTTGCCACCAACACATTACCAATCTTCTCATTACCATCAGCCTTCATTTTCACCTTAGGCTTTCTTCCCAACTTCTTTCTCTCATTTAAGGTAGCTGACATCCCATCAAAACTTAGATTCTTTCCAGAAAATAAATTCCCTATTAGGATGAGTCTAATCTTTAAATCCACAATCCTAACCACTTTCCATGATCACAGATTCAACTAACCAGAAAATCTGCCTCTTATCCATCACAAGAAGCACAACAAACGACCAAAATAAGGAACCATAAAAGATCACATAAACAACACCAAAAAAACCAGATCCACGACATTTTGAGATTTTCATGTTGAGAATGGAAATAGGATTGATCAGATCTAACAAAACCTAACCCACAAAGAGTCACCAGATCGAAGCAAGCTGACTTACTTCCCTAAACTTGTTTTAACTTTTCTGTTTGTTATATTGTTGTCCCCCCGTCAACATCAAATCATAGCTGCATGTATAACGTATTTACTGGAAAGATCACACGGTATAGTAAATTACATGAGAAATTAACGTCATGAATAAGACATCTAAATTCATCTAACTAGTGCCAATTACCTTAGCACTCGTAACTGATTTATGCAATCAGAAACGAATCCTTATTTTTCTACATCTCATCACAAAATCTTTGTCGGTTTTGATTTCTACATCACATCAGTTGTCATGGTTTACAAGTAGTAAGTATGCATTGACTTAAATTTTGAGGGTGGGAGGACAATATATATATATATATATATATATATATATATATATATATATTTAAATATATAATAAACTGTACATATTCGGTGCATTGGTGGAAAAAGATCGGAAAATACAATATTTAAGAGTGTTCATCAAACAACAGGGCCGGCTTTTTTGTGAGCCAAAAATATGGGCCGCCTTAACTCACAAACATACTCTTTTTATTTCATTTCATTCATCTCAACACCTTCCGTAGTCGTTATTTTACAGTTTCCACACCAAGAATCAAATACAATTACGAAAAACATGTTGGAATATAACGAATATTCTACCTTCAAACCAGCTCAAATAATGAGGACACTAATGAAATCACACAATTACTATCAACGTAACATCAATAATATCTTGTCATCTGTTGGTCAACTTAATTAAGTTGTTTGAATGACCATGAAGCCCCTAGTAATTATTATGTTGATGGCTTTGACCATAACCAGGCTCCCCGACAATTTCTGGTGCATAACTGGCACCGGCCGCCGGCCCAGCGGAACCACCAACACCGACAGCTTCCTGAATTCTGACATCTTCCTCGATCGATGTCGTCGTTATTTGCTCTCCATGTGGACCGGTTGCAACGGTCTCCTGTATTTCTTCGTGTTCTTCCCCATAAACTACAGCAGCTGGAACCATGACTGGCTTCTTCTTCTTCTTAGCGAAGCAGAAAAGACCAACTAAGAGGAATGCGAGGAAGAAAACACCGCCGACAGAAACACATGCGGCGATTATAGTTGTGCGGTGACTGTGGCCGCCAGATGGTGGTGGTGTTACGATTTCTGACGATGGTGGAATTGGTTTGTAAGACGGTGGTGTGGATAGATAGGGTGGAGAGATGGTGGGCAATGGGGGCGATTCTTTGTTGTGAGGTGGAGGGGCATGGTATCCCTTAGAGGGGGTTGGTGGGTATATGTGTTTGTGGGGTGGCGATGCTTTTGGAGGTGATGATTTTGGTGGGGGAGCGTGATGATTCTTTGACGGAGATGAACTTGGTGGAGTGGCGGTGTTGCGTGGAGGTGGGGCACCCTTTGGAGGTGAATGTGGTGGTGGAACATGACCGCTAGAGGGGGTTGGAGGATGTGGAGGTGGTGAATGTGGCGGTGGTGCATGACCGCTAGAAGGAGTTGGAGGAGAAGCGTTGTGGTGTGGCGATGGTGCTTTCGGAGGTGACGAATGTGGTGGAGGTGCATGGCCACTATAAGGGGTTGGAGGAGCAGAGTGTTGGTGGGGCGGTGGTGCTTTAGGAGGTGATGAATGCGGTGGTGGAATATGGCCTGTAGAAGGAGTTGGAGGTGTTGCGTGTCCATGAGGTGGTGGTGCATGGGGTGGAGAAGCATGACCGTTGGAAGGGGTTGGAGGAGACCTTTGATCATGGGGAGGTGGAGCGGTTTGAGATGAATGTGGTGGCGGAATATAGTGGTGGTGGTGAGGGGCCGGTGGTATGACTTGTCCGTGGGGTGGTGGTGCTTGCTGAGGTGGGTGTTGTGGTGGAATTGAGTGGGTATATGGCTTGGGCGGAGATGTGTGGTGGGGTGGTGGTGCGTGGTAGTGAGTGTAAGGTGGTGTATACACATAATGGTCATGACATGGTTGTGGCGGATGAGGTTTCGTATGAAAATGATGGTGTGGTGGAGATGTGGTAGGTGGCAGCGGCGGCGGCGATGACTTTAGATGGTGATGGTGATGGTGATGGTGATGATGGGGTGGTGGGGCCCATTTTGGGTGGTTATGATGATGATGATGACGCGGCGGTGGTAAAGACTTTGGATAGCCGTGTTGTGGTGGAGGTGGATGATTCCATTCATTATACGGAGGAGATGGGGGTGGTGGAGCCGACTTTGGATGCTTGTGGTGATGGTGTGGTGGTGAAGGCTTTGGGTAATCATGATGCGACGGAGATGGTGGAGGTGGGCTCAATTCAATACAAGGAGGAGGGGGTGGCGGCTGCACTACCGGCGATGGTGGTGGTGGAGACATATATAGATAACTCATCTTTATGCCTAAACTTTTACCGGTATGTATCAGTATCACTCCTTGTGGACTAGCTAGTTCCCCGATATGAAAAATATAAATCCTATATGGGGCTAGCTTATATCTTCGTTCTAATAATTTGAACCCGCACCAACTATACTATAAATTAAGATTCTTATAATTTAATAACAGTAAAGCTGGGTGAAATTTTGAGGAGATGGGACTTGAATCCAGTGGTATGGAAAAAGGAGATGGACCAACTCGATATATTATTTCTTGGCACTAAAGAGAACAAACAAACACATTCTTTGTTAGAGTGCATGCATTATTGAGTTATATATAGTCTATAGTCTACCATGTGGGCAAATAATGAAGTCACTCCACGTGATGAAAATGAATAAAGTCCTTCCGCTCCAGGTAAGACTAACTGTTAAATGTCTTTGTTTTTATCAACAATTAAATAGTATCATATTCCTCACCAAACTAATCAAACCACTTATTTTTCGCTAATTTTGCTCGTTAATTGATGTTGATATCTGTTAATGTTAGTCATTGTCACACTTTGATATGTATTATGAGTGTTCATTAAGGATATTATACTGATAGATCAGTGATTACCTAAAATCTAATAGATTTTATATTCAAGTCATATAAGAAAGAAATAGAGAAATCTATAATAATGATCTTTCTTTTCTTTTCTTTTCTTTTCTTTTCTTTTCTTTTCTTTTCTTTTTAAATAAAGATTTATAATTAGTAGTATGGGGACGTAACATGTTTTGATTGATTAATTAATTAATTAGGACTTAGGCGGTGGAAGAGCAAGTGATTAGAAGATTGGCCATTGATTTATTAATGTATGTGGGAAAGCAATTTGATGTTGTTTAATATCGGAAACGAGACAGCAACTTCGGGCTGGAAGAATTACGGATGATTAGTAGTCTCCTCCGCACATCGATCCAATTGCTCTGTGATGATTAATGTTATATTCTATTGATTAGGTAAAACAACTATGCTACGTTATATGTATATATATATATGTATATAATTTTGAGAATATCTGACAGCAAACAATCTGTTCAAATTCTTTTTGTTTGGGATAGGATAGTGAATGCCGGGAAGGACCTGATTCAGCAGCTTATATAGTTAATTATTAGTCTTGGCGCTCCCCCTATTTTATTATATTGTATTCTAAACATAGAATGATATGCAGGTTACTATAACTTTTTTGAATTAGTAAAGCCATTGATCTCATTTTTCAAAAAATATCCAGAGTAACTTAGATATAGTATTGGATATGGAGCTCGAGAAATATATGATGAGTATTGTTTTATAAAATTAATAAAAGTGATATTTTTTTATATAATTATTGTGAATGTATTATTATTAAATAATGTATATAAATATCAGAAAATTTTAAATTTATTTATATAACTATAATTTTGTATTGGTACGAGATGATTAAGATTACAGATAATGAATTAAATTATCCGCAATATATTAAATTATAAGATCTTTAATTGATGGTTGATAGTACGGTCCGCTAGCATTATGAATGCAAAGAATCTAGATATGCACCACTAATCCAAACCGCATAGGTTTTCCGCCAACCAAAACCCACAGCTATTTTTCTTTATCACACTTTGCTCGTCAGATAATTAAGCAATTTATGAGTTTACTAAAGTTCACCAGCTTCGAATCCAAATCTATGAGGTGATCTAGATAGATTTTCCTAAACACTGCCAGCTGTTTCTTGATGAACTTACTCTTTATATCAACAATAAGAACTTCTTACTTGGATACCGTATTGATGCAGGCTTTGTACTAGAAATCTTCCGTGAGGACGGGTGTAAAGGCATGATGAATTGCACCCTCTGCCACCAAAAACACAAACATACAACACAATGCTAATGAGATATTGAGAAATTAGGAACTAAAAGTAATAATGCACAAATCAAAAATCCAAGTCGTTTCATCATCAAATTCCAACCAATTTCAGTAAAATCATCATCAAACAAAATCATAATTACATAAATCATCTGGAATTCAATAACCAATACCATATACTAATGAGATTTCAAGAAATCGAGAACTAAGTCTCACAAATTAAAATCCAACTAATTTCATCATCCAAAACTAACAATTTTAGTATGGATAACATAAAAAATATCCTAATTACAGAAACCATCCACAATTATATAACAATACCCTATATTAATGAGACATCGAGAAATCATTTAAAAAAAAGACTCACACATCAGAAATCAAAATCCAACTAATTACATCATCTAAATCCAACCAATTTCAATCAAATAACCCATTAAAAAAAAAACTCTAATTACAATACCTTCCACAATTCACTAATAATACGCGTTACTAATGAGGTATTGGGAAATCGAGAAAAAATACTCAAAATTAAAATCTAACTAATTTCATCATCTAAATCCAACAAATTTCAATCCAATAACATCAAACAAAACCCTAACTACAGAAGCATCCATGATCTCTAACCACACATCACATAAACCCTAATAATAGATATACTTGTGCTAGCGAATTGCCTTCATCCATTGCTTCGAGAATGAATTTCTAACGCTTCGAGTCATTTACGGTCGCCTTCGGTGACACCACATTTTGCCACCGCTTCTCTCTGGTTTTCATCTCAGAAAGTCTCCTAACCATGATTCATTTTACAAACTTGAATCTTCTAGTTTGAAATTAAAAGCTGAATTATAAGGAATGAAGAAGATAAAGTGATTCAAAGAAGGAAAAAAGCATGAACTATTTTTATTCTTTGTATCAGTTAACATTCGTATTAGAGAAAATGAAGAAGAAGACGATGAAGTGGAAGAAGAGTATGTTCCTTTTTTGGACTCAGTTACTTTTTTCTTTTTTTCAAATTTTATTAAGAATAAAAATATCATTCATTATCTTTTCTAATGTTTCAAAATTCTAAATGAAAAATAGGCTAACGAGGCTAATATTTTTCTTTACGACGCTGGCTCAGACATCTTCATCATATATATATACACACCATATTTATAGTAACTTAAATATAAGTTTGTAGTTCATATGATATTTATAATTTAAAAAAAAATCATTAATAAAATTATTTTAACATTTATAATTATATTATTATAATTAAAAAAAAGTTTTATAATTTTTTCCTTAAATACCATTTGGGATGGAAATTGAGATCGAATATAATTTGATCTTGTCTCGATACACAATAATAAGATCGATACGGGATATGAAATTGAGTCTCCTTTTAGGACTGACAATTATATTCATTCCCAAATCATATTTAAATACTTTAAAAAAATTTAATAAATTATATTTACGATTAATTATTCTATCTTAATTATATATTAATAAAATATATAATATAATATTATAAAATTATCATAAAATAATATATCATTAGAATTTTTATTATTAATTGATTTGAGCGAGGGATTAATCGATTTCTATGATATGATGGTGTACATATATACTCTAACTCGCGTAAGCATGATGCAATATTTTGTGAGCCTAATGAATGTGCTAATAAGTTGTAAACCCTTGCTAGGACATATTGCCAATTACTTCTCAAAAAGGTCAAATTAAGGAAATCTCTTTGAATTGGAAATGGATATGAATCCTCTTTCAGTCGCTTTCTTCTGCCTAAACTTGATATCTTGTTCATTTTTGTTTCTTCTGCCATAACTTTTGAATTCTTAATTGGCTGCTCTCCTGTTTATGTCTGTCTGATTAGTTAAATTCTACCACACTAATACTTTTCCTTAAGAATTATTTCATTTCCCTATCATTCCCCATATATTAGTCGATCGTTAATTTTATTGATTTAAAATAATATTATATGTAAAAAAATATATTTAAAATATTAATTATTATATATTAAAAAAATTAAGCTTTAAAAATTTGGTATATAAATAAAAAATATATATTATTTTATTTATTATTAATTAATATTAAATAAAACATTCAAATTTATATCTTAAATACATCAATATTGATAAGTCGGAATAATCGTCGAAACAAAGCTCTTAGTAGTTCTTGTATACGGACTAAGTAATTGAATTATAATCTAACAAAGAGAAAGGGGGCTAATTAATATATACAACGTCGTTTTAGTAAATTTCTTGGGATCGCTACTTGTTTTGGGGTTAATTATTTAATTAATCAAAATTTCAGTTTAATCCCGAATCGACTTTGATAAGGCTCATAATTCAACTACTCACCTCTTTTGTCTGAATTCTCCTAAAAAGTTAGGTAGCGGGACCAATTTAAAATTAATATCTTTCCCTATCAACAGTAACTAGCTATCAACTTGAACTTTGTTTTTATAAATCAATTCGTACAAGTTAGCAATTGTTTTAAAAGAATGATAATGAACTTTTTAGGATATAGGTTTAATTATATTATTTATTATTATTATTGAGATTTTTTATATTTTTTCTTATATGTAAGTTTTTAATTATTGAGAGTATATTTATTTTATATTTGAAAATAGATTTTTTTTAGATATTAATAAATAAATAATATATTAATTTCTCTTATTATCAATTAGTTTTAAAATAAAAATTTAGATTTTTAAATTATATTAGAATTAGATATAATATATGATTGGATTAGCCGTCACAAGTATTCTACCTTACTCATATAAAAATAATTATAAATATAATTTCAAAATAACATCACATATGAAATAATATATTTATAATATATTCATTTTATATCTGAAAAGAGACTTTTGGAAAATTAGTATATAATAAAAATATGTCAACTTCTTTGATTGCTAATTAATTTTTAAATGGAAATTTAGATTTTTATCATAATAATATAAGCATTGCTCGTATAAATAGATGACGAACAAGTCTAAGAGCCATATCATATATAGAAATAACAAAGGGAGTAGTAACCGTAATTTAAATCCGAGACCTTGACCCTAGTATCATATTAAGTTATAAATTATTTTAAAAATCAAAACTATTAAAAAAATAAGTTCAATTATATCATATATCATTATTGAGACTCTTAATAAAATATTCCTATAGCTTATACATCATATTATATTGGTATATATATATATATACACACCTTAAATTTGATCTAGATATAATGTTATTATACCTTAAATACGATCTAGATACAATAATATATCCTGGATCACAATATGAATTTCTTAGAAGGAAGAAATAAAGACCGCAAAAATGCTTTCACCTTTTCAACAAACTTACAACTCCCTAGTTTTTTCAATGATCCTATTTGCACTGTGAAATAACCGCTAAAATCATTACTGTTTAATTATGAAAATTAGTTGACAACCTTAGATTGATTGGTGTGGCGCTTAAAGTAAAATCATTGTCTTACTGTTACACATGTTTTTAAGTTCTCAGTATTTTCTCAATGATGCGGTTAGAGTTGTAAAAATGGATCGGACTAAAGGGCCGGATTGAGTTCGATCCAAAACCCGATCCGGCCTAACATCCAATATCCAATTGGGCTCGATTCAACTGAGTCTCTACAGGTCTGACCCAACCCACAACCTACACTGCAGGCTTTAGCCTATGGTATAAGTGCACGTGTAGTCTGCTACACATGTATGATTTGAGAGGGCTTAAAAAGCCCTTTTAGATCAATTAAAAATTTTACTTTTTTTAGGGAGAGATATATTTTTTAATCATTTATCCTTAATCTCAATTCCTAATCCAGTGTTTTCCATAAATTAAACTAAGATCTAAGGTAATAATTTTTAATGTTAATAATATTATTGTTATTAATTATTATTATACTTAATATTACTGTTTTATTTTTTTACTTAAAATTTTATTTATTTATATTTTTTTATAATTAATCATTTATTTTTAAATTCTTATATAAGAAATGGATCATTGTCAATATGACTTAAGCTTTTTAAATAAATATGAGCAAAATCTTTATGCCAAAATCTGTTCAAATTCACTGTCAATATCATCAGTTCTAACATAATCTAATATACTACCAAATCTACTACTACCACCACCAACACCACCATCATCTAATACCAATAATACTATTGTCGCAAATACAATACTTATAAAGAGACGTAATAAATGAACATCTGATATTTGAGATACATTCGACATAGTTCCACATAAAAATAAGAAATGTGAGAATATTAATGGTGCAATGTGCAAATATTGCAAACTTATTTTGGTTACAGGTCCAAATGATGGAACTAATCATTTGAAATTTCACAAAGAAAAATGCATAGCTAAAGCTAGTATAGGTATGAATTTTGCTCAATTGAATTTTAACACTGATAGTACAATTGGTATGTGGCTACTAAAGAATCACTAGTTAGACTTATTAATATTACTGGTTTACCTATTAATTTTGGTGACAGTGTCTATTATGATGAGTACATTAGAAAATCATATACCCCACAATATAAGAGCACAAGTAGAAATATTACTAACATACTTACATATTTCAGAAAAAAAAAACGTGATGAATAAAAATTAGAATGTGGTGATTTAAATCTTACTTTTGCCTTGACTTCTGGTATTTAAAATGCACGTTCTAAAGATGATTATTTATATGTTGATATTTATTACTTAGATTTTGAATTGATCTTTAAAAAAAATTAATAGGATTTAGAGTTATAAATAAAGCACATACTAATGAAAATATATGTGATTTAATAATAAAAGTTTTGAGTGAGTTTGATATCAAAATTTGTATATTATCCATAACTTTGAATAGTGTTGCGACAAACATAATGGCCATCTCTTTATTTGAATTACATCTTAGCTAATATAATGATGAAGTTTTCTTAAATTTTGTGTGTCATATCATAAATCTTATTATAAAATTAGGTATGAAAAAATAACATGTAAATTATTATGTTGATAAAATTTGATTGGTATTATCTTGGATTAGTAGTTTGAATTTTAGGCAAACTAAGTTTAAATAATATTGTAAGGCATTCAATGTGAAGACTCGAAAGTTTGGAACTGATATGCCGGTAAGGTGGAATTCCACATATTTGATGTTGAAAGGTGCCCTCCCACCTAAAGAAATAATTGGTGGTTTTTTTAATTCTTGTGATTCTTATATTCTTGGGATATACTTGAAAATTTTACATGCTTTAAAAATATTTTATGATTCTACTGTTCGACTTTTAAGTGTTTATTATCCTACATCTCCTCTTATTTTGCATTCACTTCTTGAATGACTAGTAGCTTATTTCAGACTTATGAGAATGATGAAGTATTTAGACTTGTTGTTCAGAAAATGGTTTCAAAATTTTAAAAATATTGGAAGAAAATTTCTCTTTTATATACTTTTGTTTTTATATTAGATCATAGGGTTAAGTTACAAAGTTTAACAAATACTCTTATATTTATAAGTCAACATATAAATGTTGATTATTCTTTCACTATTACTAATGCTATAACAAGTTATATGAAGTAGTTGGTCTTTATAATAATAAATACAGCTACTTGTGACAATATATACAAGAACAAAAGATTCGACCTAAGAGGAAAGGTTAGAACTTTGTTAGCGATTTCAGTTCCAGTTCCAATTTCACTAGGATAGAACTCCATAAATACCTCGAAGCTAATTTCTCTTTTCTTTTCTTTTTCTTATACAAATAATTCAGAATCTTTATGCTGTTTGGATTGGTGGAAGAAAAAGTTGTATATGATTTCCTATACTAGCACGACTTACACGAGATATCTTAATTGTTTCCGTCTCAACAGTTTCTTCTTAATCAGCTTTCAACATAGGTGAGAGAGTTATTAAGGATATGAGTACTTTGTTAAAGTCAGAAATGGTAGAAGCATTATTATGCATAAGATAGTGGGAGCATGCATCTCATTAAGATCAACATACAACACATAATGAATACTTGGTTCAATATTTTCAGAATACATATTCTTAGATGAAGAAACTCTTGAAGCGGGAAGTACTTTAAAGGTTCACCAATGACTAATCATCATTAATAAATAGATAATAGATTATAATTTATTAACAAAGTTTTATTATTGATTTATTTTTCTTTATTTATAGCTTATTGTAAGGTCTATTTTTATTTCTTAAGGTCGAGAGATTTATTTGATAAAACTATAATAATTGAGCTTAATAATTTAATTATCTATATATTATTTAATAATAAATAATGAAGTCTTTATTTAATTAAATATTTATATATTTATTATTTTATTTAAAAAAGACCGAGCCGGGTCGAACCTAAATATATATTTAGCAAACGGCCAAGATCAACTCGGCCTATATTTTTAAGGCCTCAACCTGGCCCAGTCTATATTGTAAAAAGTCAGGTGGCCCATCTTCACAGCTCTAGATATAATTATTACTTATGATGGTGGATTAATCCATTAAAAATAACAGTAATTGAGATTGATTATATTTTACGAGGTAAATCTTTAAGACACACGTTGAAATATACTTTAAACTAGTCTAACAAGAGCCGACAATATGGGTCGGCCTAGCTCTCGAGCCCGAATCTTATAAATATCTTATTTTTTCGGAATTCAATTTAACTAAATAAATAATAATAGTTATATTTTCCCTTTTTTTTTCCTTTGTTAATTTGTTTTATAGGTTACTTTTTTCCTCCTTAACACAATAGATTTTTTTAAAGGAGATATCTATCTTTAGCAGTTTATTTATAAGTTGTAACATTATTCATGCTTTAATATGTACGTAATGTCTTATTTATTAATAAATAATGTATTATCTTCCTTATTAAACAATTTATTAAATAATTAACATATATATATATATAATTGCGAGCTGGGCCGCATATAAATAGGGCCTGGTCTTAAATTTTAGGAATTGGGTCGGGACTTAGTTTTCAATGTTCAGCCCAAGCTCGATCCATAATAAAACAGGTAAAGCCCGACCGCATCCAAAATGGGTCGGGCTTAAAACAGTTGTCTCTTGAGTCTAAGACAACAACCTCGCCTACCATATAAAATAGTAAGAAAAGGAAAGAAAAATGATCAACTTCTTTTACACCAACAGCCTAAAGATACCCCCTTCTTCTTCATTTTTTTTCCCTTGACAATGTGCATGCAATTAGCAGTTTAGCACACTCTGAAATAAGATACATTGGCAAGTCAAATCCAGAAATTGTTTTAAGGCTTATCATGTTGATTTGAGCTTAAAGCCTGTCCAGTTCTGAAACATGTGAATACATTCTGGTTAAGGATCATATACATAGAGTTGATAAGTTTGTTTTACCTGACAAAACAGGTTGGACACTATTGAGAAGAATTGTGATGGCTAATAGGTAAGAAAGGGAATCGACAGCTTCAAGAATGGCTGGACTGCTCGTGAAAATGTAAGCTATCTGCCGACGTAGGATCATGATAAGAATGCCGATGAACAGACCAATCACTGTCGATTGCGCAACTGCTACTCGCTTTGCTAACTTCGCTCCCGTACCATTTCCGGCTCCTAACTCATTTGCTACTCTTACTTTGTTCACCACACTCACGATTGTATGAAATTTTGAGGTCGAGCTCACTATGCGTTGGGCTCATAAATAAGAAATGTCGTACCGGATAGACAAAGAATCAGCGGCAATAGTAGCATTTCTTACGTAACCAGTCATCAATAACAGTATCCGATAGTAACAATTCTCCAAGCTGCACAAACCACAAAACACAAAAAAGGGGGCCTAATGTACAAACCAAAGCATAACCCCAGAAGCAGCTGAGAGTTGGAAAAAATCCCAAAGCTCGGAAAAGGCTTCTCGAGAGAAACCGGTCCACGTCAAAGAACATCCACCACAAACAGTGTACAAAAGCAACCCAGAACCCACCACTAATGCTATAATTGTTCTAAGTTTTTTTTTTTTCTTTTGAAAGGTAATTGACAAAGCGTTGGATAGATCAATGTAGAAAGTTTGTACATTGTACATACGAGGAGCCCGAAATTGAACCCGACAATGACAGTGTTGGCGATGGTGATGGAGGAGAGTTCTACGTCACCAAGGTGGCCCGGTAAAGCTTGGGTAACGATGTTCATGGAGAAGGAAGCCACACGGCTGAGAACGGCGGGCCGACAATGTGCCACAGGTTCCGGCTTTCAATAATCCAGGCCCTTGATGCAGAAGAGTCTACATCTTGCTGATCGTCATAATTATTACAATCAGATGTAATAATACCATTCTGCTCATGTGGTGATTCTGCATCCGATATTAGTGGTTGGCGAAGACCATGATCATCATCGTCATCTCCATCTGATTTCTGCATAATACTTGTCATCTAGACTAGACACGTAATAGTGAAAAATCAGAATTCAAATTTCAAATGGCAATTGCTTAACTACGGCGATGAAGAAGGAGAAATAGTTCTACACCTCATATTTTGCTCGTGCTTTCCATATACGTACGTGCCTTTCGGACTTAATAGGGACAAAAATAATAAAGGGCAGGGACAAGTCATAATGGGTCATCAAGGGTATTAATAGGACTCCATCGGAACCAAGGAATAAATGACAAAAGGTATTAAATACTAAGAATCCCTCGCCAATACTTAAACGGAGAGCAGAACATTACCTTCAGCAGTTAATGGGGAATGCATGGATGAACCCTCGTTAAAGACAAAAGAAGCTCTCTGGCCAGGATGTTGGGAATATATATATTTTATATTTAAATATAAAAATTTGAAAAAATAAAATCCGAAATATTTTTACTTTTTTACTAAGATTTTACCGTATTATATTCACTTAAAATTACACAAAATATTTAATCTATCATTTCATTCATTACGTGGCAGTATAGTAAATAATTTCAAACGTCTTTTCTTCTAAGCCCTACGGAACTCTGTTTCTTCATCAGCCCAACGCATTCCATATTTCTGCACCGCCTTCGAATAGCAGCAGCTCTGCACCGCACCTTACCGGCCGCCACTGGCGCTAGCGTAACAGACACGCAGTCATCCCTTACATTCTCTCAGGTACCGCTCTGTCGGAACCCTTCTTTTTCTTCCGCGTTGGTTTCTCTCTCTTAATTTGTTACTTCGCTGAGAGAAATTTCTTAATTGGGGTGGAATTTCTTGCTGAGTTATATTTTATTATCGATTCCCTATTCTTTATTTTTATTATTTTATTGGTTAGGTTTTAGGTTTGGAATCTTATACAACAATACATAATTTATATTGTTCTTTGCAGAACAAGATGCATTCGAGAAAGAAAATTGAGAAAGGAGGGCCGTCAGGAGGGGGAGGAGACATGGAGGAGGAGCCTAATATGAACATCAAGAATATTATGAAAGATATTGAGTTTCTCGGTAATTTTTATATTTATCCCTAATTTTCTGAGTCTTTCTTGTTTGCTATAACTATCGACCATTTGGTTCATATATAAACTGAACTTTATACATTGAATTCCTTGTTTTTGCTAAAAATTTCATCAATTTGCTTATAGAAATCGGTCATGCTTGAATGCAGCTTCTACAATAAAGCTCAAGCTTACCAAATTTACTAAAGCTACAACTGAATCCAAATTCATCTAGTTTTATAAATATCCCTATTCTATTACAAGCAAAACTTAAAGAACTATGATTTTATATCTGACTCTGGTGCTGATTGGTTTGTCGAGTTGTGTAAGTTCTGCAATTGCGTAGCTTATCATTGATCAAATTTGTGAGAAAACTTGGGTGTTTTGATGCTCGCAGATTCTAGTATAGGCTAGAGGATTAAAAAAAAAAAATTGCCTCTGGATTTACCTTATGAATGAGATAATTGTGTAATTGATTCCTAGGACTAGAGAGCATGTATGAGCAGCTCTTAGAGCTTATATGGGGATATTTCTTTTAATGATGACTGGAGATGTAATAGGGCCGTTATAATTTATAAACATGATTGTATTGTCCATTGTTATATTTCCATGCCCCTTTTCTTTTTGTTTCAGACTACTGGTGTTTGATAGATCTCTCTTCTCAAGAAAACCTAAAGTAAATTTTATTCATTTTGACGTTTAGTTTCCCAATTTCAGCTTCCTCTCATATGACATGGAAAGAGAGAAAGCAGATTGAGAATAAAAAGTTTGTAGCTCTAGGTAGCAAGGTGTGCATGTTTCCCTGTCCCAAAACCTTTTTCTTACAAAGATTACAAATTTCAGTAACCCTCTGAAATCTCTTTCCATGTACCTTTTACCCCGTGACACAGTCCCGAAAGAAGCAAAAACTGCCTTTGAGCGTTGCGCGACCAATCATGAAAAAACAGAAGGAAAGAGAACAGAAGTTGCAAGAAGAGGTTTTTGAATCCTCACATTATGAACTCCATCATAATTTATTTATTTTACCAATTCCATCTCCATCATTTATATATTTATTTATTTTGTTTTATACTTCCAGCGTTTGATTCTCGGGCAATTTCAAGGGAAAAGAGGCGGATCTGGAAGACCTTCTAGCACTCGTAAGGAAGAGGGTGGGGGGATTTTAAAGTCAACCCAAGGTCACTTTAGAAATGGTGTGCTCAACGTGAAGAATCTTTTACGTCCGCCTCCTTCAAGAGACGGTGGTGACTTTAGTAACCATGCGTTCGAAAAGGGTAGAAAGAAGGGAGGTAAAAAAAAGAATGCAGGTAAAAAGAAGGGCGGAGGAAAGAAGCGCCATTAAATAAACCTTCCTCGATCAGTTCAAAACGATTTGCAAAACAACAGGTAGGATTGATTCGATTTTGTTATATTAGAGGCATTGACTTTATAATAGTATACTAAATTGTTTTGGAGAGTAATTTGTTTTGATCTAGAAATATCTTCTGTAGCAACTGTGATTTTTAATGAACATCTTTTTCACTATTAATATATGAAACGATTCTCGGAGCTTTCTCCAAATAGTATATTACCAACCAATATTCAACGATAGAGAATCTCTCTACTAGACAACGATGTGTACTAACTTTTGAGATTCCCTCTTTGATTAGAATTGCATGATAAGCTCGATATCTCTCTATCATGAAACCGTGAATCCAAAGGCATTTCCCACTTAAGTGTCCGCATTAATGGTAATTGGAGGCACATAATTATCTGAAAGATATATTTGTTAAGCTTTACCCAGCAGTCATTTAGTGTAAAGCCAAGAGTAAATGATTTTAATTCTAAAATCATGATTTGGTCAATGCTTGATTGACTGGTTCTAGTTTATAAATCAAGAACCAGACAAGCACCCTATAAACAATTTACACACGATTTCTTTTTGTTTTATTATTCACTGTTTTTTTTTTTAGGATTATGCTCCGAGCAAAAATCCTGACCCTTTACCTTACCTGCTGTTCTTTAAGGGGAGGGAGGTTTTCAAGGCCAACCGTTCCACCTTATGCGACTGTTAGAAGCAGAGCTAAAAAATAATAAAAAATAAAAAACACTAAGAAAAATCATTTATTACACTTCAACTCTTATTATCGCCGTATGCACTTCCTTTGCTTTATGATGACCATGTTGTTCTGATACATTCTTCGTCATTTGTTCATATTGGTACTCCGTACAATGTTGTTTATAAGTTTCTGATCTACTTCCAAAAAAGGAAAAAGAAACCATTTCTCTCTTACAATGGGTAGTAGCTTCAACAATGGGGACCAAGAGCGAGAGATCATTCTTACCCAATCCTTATTACCAGAAGCAGCAGTAAAGAATGACCATAACAACAATTTTTCAGAGCTCTGGATTAATGAACTGAAGAAGTTATGGAACATTCTGGGCCCTGCCATTGTGGTCCGCATTTCCGGCTACTCGATGATTGTCATCACCCAGGCTTTCGCCGGCCACCTTGGAGACGTCGAACTCGCCGCCTTCTCCGTCGCCCTCAATGTCATCATCGGCTTCACTTACGGGCTCTTGGTACCAAGCAAAAAAATAAAAACTTTTCGATTTTAAAATTAGCCGTTACCATTCTTCTGACCGCTGAAACCTTTAATTTGTCTATATATATATATCAGTTGGGAATGGCAAGCGCACTGGAGACGTTATGCGGTCAAGCTTACGGAGCGAAAAAATACGACATAATGAGCGTATATCTACAAAGGTCATGGATAGTATTGTTTTCATTTTCACTTTTGTTACTTCCTATCTACATCTTTGCCTCCCCGCTTTTGAAACTGCTCGGTCAGTCGTCGGAAGTGGCGGAGGCGACGGGCAAGGTGGCATTGTGGATGATACCGATGCATTTCAGCTTCGGGTTCCAGTTCACACTGCAGAGGTTCTTGCAGAGCCAGTTGAAGAACGCGGCCACGGCCTGGGTTGCAGTGGCAGGGTTGGTGGTCAATGCGGTTACAAGTTGGTTGTTTGTGTCAGTTTTGGATTTCGGTGTTGTTGGTGCGGCATTGGCCTTGGGACTTTCTTGGTGGGTTTCGGTTTTCGGGTTGCTTGCATACGCTGCTTACGGTGGGTGTCCTCTGACTTGGGCCGGGTTTTCAGTCGAAGCTTTTTCGGAGCTTTGGGATTTTATCAAACTCTCTGCTGCTTCTGGGGTCATGCTCTGGAAAGTTTACTCGAACACTTTTGTCAGTATGATATATATATATACATAATATATATAGTGTATCTGATGCATGTATAGTTCCTTTGTTCCGTTTTGGTTGAATGGTGCAGTTTGGAGAATTGGTACTATAAGATACTGATATTGTTAGCAGGATACTTGAAGGATGCAACTATTGCTGTGGATGCTCTTTCTGTATGGTATGTGGAATTTTTAGGTTTTTTTTTTTTTTCTCTTTTTCAAAAACAACGTTCATTACGCAAAAGAAACGAAGATGGTCCATCAAAAATACCTCCCCCATCTACATATTTCATGCTTTGAATTACTATTTTTTGTGGTTCTGATGAAATTTGGTAAAATTCTTATGTGGGTCGGAAAATGGAAGCATGTCTATCACTGGATGGGAGATGATGATTCCATTAGCTTTTCTTGCTGCCACCGGGTATAATTCTGGATTCTTCGATTTTTTTTATTTATTTATTTTTAAAACTCATGTTCTATGCATCTTGACAAAAATCACATCCGTAAGTTCATAGGTCAAACTTCACAATTAAAATAATTTAATTGCCAACTTCATTCTAAATCCAAGCTAAAAGTCAACCTCGGTGTCTAAGCAAGTAGGTAGCATGTCCGAGTTCTCTAACTTTCTGCAAGTCCTAGAAGGAAAAGAATGAATGAAAGATTCAAACTAAATATTCGCTTATCCTTTTGGCCAAAAAAAAAATATATATTATAAAAAAATATTTTAACTTTTTAAAATTTTCGTTTTATTATATATATATATATATATTTTTAATTAGACTTGCATTTCTTTAACTTTATAAACTGTATTTACTTCTTTAGTTTATTTTAAAATATATTTCTAAAATGGAATAAATAAAGATAAAGTAGAATATTGAATTTAAGTCTAGTTTATTATTTTATATATTTATTTATTTATTTATTTTTATAATTGTACTCCAAAAACGATAGAATACGGGTAGCGAACGAATTAGGAAGAGGAAACGGAGAAGCAGCAAAATTTGCAACGACAGTTTCGGTAACACAATCGACCATAATCGGCCTGTTCTTTTGTCTACTCGTAATCATTTTGCGTGACAAGATCGCATATATCTTCACATCAAGCTCCGATGTTATACAAGCCGTAGACGATCTCTGGTATTTCTTGGTCCTTACCATTCTCCTCAACAGCGTCCAACCCGTTTTGTCAGGTACCCATCACCTCAATCATTGACCCGACCCGTACACGTTGACCAAATAAATAAATGTTCTAAAAATGGAGGGGGGGTTTTGATGTGGTAGGGCAGGAGTGGCAGTAGGATCGGGATGGCAAGCAACGGTGGCGTATGTAAACCTGGGATGCTATTACATTGTAGGACTCCCGCTTGGCATTCTGTTTGGATGGACCCTACAATGGGGTGTCGCGGTACATTTCTTAATATATTTATTTATGAAAATTTTAAAATATATATCTAATTTTTTGTTTTATTTATGGAAATTATATATATATATATATATATATTTATTTATTTATTTATTTATTTTTTGGTCAGGGCATATGGGCTGGGATGATATTTGGCGGGACCTTAATTCAAACGATCATACTGTCCTTTATAACGATACGGTGTAATTGGGAAAATGAGGTAATTTTTCATTAATTATTTTTAAGTTAATTTAATCTTAATTTACTATAAATTGATAATTTTACTTATATTTTAACAAATTATATACAGTAATAATAAAAACAATAATGTGCAGGCTGAAAAGGCAAGAATGCGTATACAGAAGTTATCAAGCCCAAACTATGATGATCAATCTGGCAGCCAATAATAAACCTGCAATTTTATTTTATTTTATCTTTTTTTTTTGTCACAAATACATAGAGAGTCGTATAATTAATATGTAATTAATTACTTGATTATCCTTATAGAAATATAGTTAGCTTTTATATCTAAAATATTTAAAATTTTGAACTATTGAATTATTATAATAATAATAATTATTATTATTACTATTTATAAATATAGGCTTGTTTTTATTCGTATGGCAGTTTATTTGGATCTGGCATTTTTGGCACATTTCATATGCTCTTATACCATTCTGACGAAAGCTACTTAAATTACTTTGAATGATTTGATTAAATTAATTTGAGGTAAAAAAAAAAAAACAACAAAAACAGTAGAAAATGAGAAAAAGAAAGAAAACTTCAAACTTCAGTTGAACTTAAAACTACAAAATTATTTGAAAAAATTAGAATTAATCCTCAAATTTTAAAATAATTATAATAAATATTTTAAATTTTTATAATTATAATAAATATCCTAATTTAAAATTTAAATTATAATAAATTTTTGATTTTATATAAAATAATTTAAATTTTTTTTTAAATAAATATATATATATATATATATATATATATATTTTATTTTCAACCTCATAATTTTATTTTAAATATTTTTATCTCACTTATTTTTTAAATTAATTTTTTTATTTCTACACTTTTTCACCTCCACCTCCATCGATCCCTTCTCCTCCGTTGACTACCACCGTCGGGGTGGTGGTCTAAAGCAGCTTTATGGAAATTTCTTTCTCTTCATCTTACCTTTCATCTCTTTCTTCGGCTTCGACATGCTGCATAGAACACACACAACACATTACCGTTGGAAGTCCTTCTTCTATCATGGGCCAGTAATAATGCCTTTCTAGGTGAGTCAGAGGTTTGAAAGATGGTTTCCAATGTTAGAAATATTTTAAAATTCATAAATAAAAAATTAATTTTTAAATTAATTTTAGTTAGGATGTTGCAATTCAATTTAAAACTTCATTAGATATCACGAAAAAGAGAAATTTTCTAGCAAACGATAGTGGCAGTAAATAGTGAAAAAATAATTTTTTTTTTTAAATTTTATTTTGATAGAGGAGGAGTGAAAGTTAAAAATATAAAAATAAAAAATAATTTATAAATAAATAAAATTTTCTTAGTTCGTCGAATTTAAAATTTTAAACTATTTTCAGTAGTGATAATCAGCAGAAATAGTAGCAAAGGGATTTATAGAGATGGTTGTAAAGAGGTATAGAGCGAGACCCATTCACTTTGTAATGGTTGTAGCAACTGATAAATTTGAAATGGTTGTGATCTCCTTCTGGAGGGCATAGATGCGAGACCCATTCACTTTGTAAAATCTTTCTTCAAGATCAGTCTAGAGTTATCTGGCATTTGAGGCAAATACCCCTTCGTTTGAAAGCTCATTGGAAACATAGTTGAATATCCATGAGCACAACATGGCATTGCAACGTTGCCAAGAAGTCAGATAGGAAGATGTGAGATCAGGTTGAAGAAATTGACCTGTAATGAAGTCTTTTTTGACATTAGGGCGAGCTTCATGGATGTGCTTCAGACTCCATAATTGTTACTTGCCGTGAGCTTGTGAGAGATGAGCGTGGTGCCAAGGGTGTTAGAGGGATGAATATACAGAGGAATATGGGCATCAATTTCAAGCAATAAGGAAAGGTATGGATCTGGAGGAAGAGTTGCTTCTATGGTGGTATTGGTTGTCGTGCTCTTTGAATTTGCATAGGTCGCCAATGCCTCTGGAAGGTAATAAAAAACGGCTCAGGAGGATTTCTGTCTAAAAAAGATTTAGAAGGTGACATGGAGTGCGAGACTGAAATAATTATGAAAATGAGAAAATTTTGATTCAAGGATAATTTATGAAAAAATATTTTTAAAATATAATTGTGGAGGAAAGCTAAGCTTATGGCTTAGATTTTTAAACTTTAGTTTCATCCTCTGAAATCTAAGCTTATGGCGTAACTGGTTAGTCGTTACTTATAAAGATTGAATCAAATAAGAGAGTTTTGAAGGGACTACTCTCCGGTCTAGACCTTTTAAATAATATCATTATTTTGAAATTTTTTACAAATTACATTTTTTATACTTTTAGTGATAAAGGTATCCTTAAATTAAAGAAAAAAAAAATAGAAAAAGTTGAAAATGAATTTTATAAATTTTATTTTCGAAATTTTGATATTGTAGGGTGGGAAGTCGAGCACTACTTAGACTCGCACGGGGATTGACCTGCCTGGACAGGTCTCAAGGGTAAAGGCAGCGCCCAGGAAATTTTTTTTTTCTGAATAGTCCTGTCATTATGGTCTCTACTATGTAAATTTCTGCAATTTTATTTAAAAATCAGTCTCACCCGAAACTTCTAATTTTTGTGAGAATTCTTTAGAAATCTCAATTTTCAAACTTACAAAATAACTTCATACAATCCTTAGGATCGACCATGATTAGCCATCAGTGCTTGCAATCGGTCATGATCATTAGATATAATCAATCATAATCGACAATGATCGTCCATCATCATCAGTTATGATCGACTAAGATCGACATGATAGTCGATCTACTCTATTATCTTGTGATTGTTTTTCTAAATTTTATATTTATCGTCTGTTCTTGATCTGTATATAAAAGAAAGCTAAAAATAAAAATAAAATATGAATAGATCAAATCATGATAATGAGAGTATAGAAATCATAAAATATCTTAAAAGATTTTGAATCGGGTTTAAAGTTTTTCATATCTCGAAATTATTAAAAGATAATAAATCAGAAAGTAGTGAGAAAGTAATAATAATCTTATTATTAAAAAAATTAATATTTTACTAAAAATTTTAGATTTTAAGTAATTAATAAAAATGAACATCTTTTAAAAGTATTATACAAATTTCCCTATTAAATAAACACACAACGCTTAAAAATAATGAGAAAATAATCGAGTACCAAAATAATGATAAAGATCAAAAGGGAATTTGGAATTATTATTATTATTATTATTATTATTTTTTTTTTATTTATTTTTTTTCTTTATACATCTCTTTTTACAAAAGTAATAAAGTATTAACAATCCTGAAAATGCCCCACAGTCCCAAGAAAAATAAAACGCAATGGTCGACCTCTCCCAAAGACAATCATGAAATCAAAAGTGAAAGACGAAAGGACACAGAAACCAGAAAAGAACTCAGCCTACCGTTGAAACGGTCCGAGGAATCAGACCCACCACAACCTCACCCGAAAGATTCCATAAAACTTGTCCCGGTTCAGCAAATGGGTTCCAAACCCGTTTCGACTCGACCGAATTTGATTTATTCTTCCCCACCACCACCATCAGCCTCCTCCCCTCCTCCTTCCCCTTCATCTCCACCACCTTCCCCTTCGTCTCCCTTATCAAATCCCAGAATCCTTCATTCATCCCTCTGTTCACAAACAACGTCCCTAATTTCCCTCTACTACTCTCAAACCGCTCCAAAACACCCACCAGACGAGTCAACTCGTCCAAACACAGCCCGTTCACTCTCACCCCGAGTTCCTTGACCCGGACCGAGATCTCATGCTGAGCCATCCGATAATTCTCCATCACTAATCTCACCATCTCGTAAACCAACTCGTTCTTCTGTAACCGGAAAGACGACTCGGGAAAGTCGCCGGTTCGCTCAACGAAATCGCTGAGGATGTCAATTTCGGCTAATAAATCCGAGTTGGACCGGCTCGAAACGTCTTTGTTATTGATCTTTTTTCTTGAACCGGAAGGAGACGAAAACGACGTGGTAGTTGTAGAAGATAAATGATAACCCAATCCCCTTGCGACCGTTATGTTCTGCTCTACCACAGCGGCGTACCATCTGACCCACGCAGACAACTCCCAGGTGTCAGGATCCGATTCGTCCAGAAACACGATGAGGTTAAGAAAGTTCCTCCCGCCAAATTCCGGATAGAAGGAAATCTGTTCTTTGAACAGCAACGAGCCGCGCGTCAAAATGATGTGCATGGTGAAGAGGCATTTGAGTGCCACGGAGGCGCTGTGAGTCCCATGAAGGCGTTCCATGAGGGCCTCGATACACGCGCAGGCGGACTGGGAGGAGTGGTGGCCGAGAGAAAGGACGGCGGAGATGTGGGTGTCGCGAGGAGGTTTGATGACGTTGTGGTTGGTGGCACGCACGACGGCGAGTGAGCCCCGGCGGTTGGAGGAGAAAGTTGCTTTGATTATGGAGGCTTTGTCTTTGGTTGCGTTGATCAGGTGTCTGAGCTGGGTCTTGGACCGGCCCATGGCCCTCCGATTAAGGATTCTTAGAAGTAGGAAATGAAAGAGAGAGGCTTTGCAAGAAGAGAAATTATAAGACAACAAAGTTCGTGGTGATCACGTGTTTAAAAATGGGAAATATCAAATTTTTTTTCCCTCCTGGGGCAACTGTTGACAAAGAGAGAAGATAGCTTTTCGTTATTTTATTTTATTTTTCAACTAAAATATTTTCAAGTAAACGGGGGTTTTAAAATTTCTACACGGGATTGGTAGCTTCTGAGAATTGTACTGATTGAATATATATAGTTATCTTAGGCGCGTTAATATTAGACTCTTTAGAGCATTTTCCGTTTGAAAATTTTATGGTCCAATTTAGCCATTTGGCAATAAATGGAAGTATTTTTTTTTATTATTTATTTATTTATTATTAACAAATATAAATAAAAGTATTTGGGTTATGTTATCATTGGTTATCAAAATTTTATTTATTTATATTTTTTATAATTAATCATTTACTCTTAAATTTATATATAAGAAATGAATCGTTATTAATTTAACTTCAACTCTTTAAATAAGTCGAAATTGATTCAAATTCATTATCGATATAAAAAATTCCAGCATAATTTAATATATCATCAAGTCTACCACCACTATCATCTAATACCGATACCGATACCGGTACTATTGTAAATACAATACCTATAAAAAGACATAATAAGTGAACATCCGAGATTCGAGATACATTTGATATAGTTACACACAAAAATAAGAAAGGTAAGGATATTGATGGTGCAATGTGCAAGTACTGTACAAATATTTTGGTTGCAAGTCCAAATGATGAAACTAAACACTTGAAATGCCACAAAGAAAAATGCTTAGATAAAGTTGGTGCATGTATGAATAACACTACACTGAATTTTAATATTAATAATACAATTGGTACGTAGACAAATGATCCAATGATTGCTATAAAAGTAATCTCTAGTTAGACTTATTATTGTTACTGATTTTTCTATTAATTTTGGTAACAATGTTTATTATGAGAAACATATTAGAAGAGCATATAACTCACAACATAAGAGCATAAGTAGAAATAATACTATACCTGACATATTTGTATATTTTATGAAAAAAAATGTGATAAATTAAAAATATAATGTGATGATTAATATTTGGAATGAACATTCTAAATAGGACCATTTATGTGTTGATATTCATTAATTAGATTTGGAATAGACCTTAAATAAAAATATATATAGTATTTAGAGTTATAAAGCATATACTAGTAAAAATATATATGAATTAATAATTGATATTTTGGGTGAGTTTGATATCAAAAGTCGTATAATATTCATAACTTTGGATAATACTATGACAAACACAATGATCGTCTCTTTATTTGAATCACAACTTAGCCAATATAATAGTGAAATTTTCCTACATTAATGTTATGTGTATCATATCATAAACTTCTTTGTAAAATCATGTATGAAAGAACAACATATAAATAATTATGTTGATAAAATTCGATTTGTATTATTTTAGATTAGTAGTTCGAATTCTATGTTTGCTAAGTTTAAAAGATATTATAAGGCATTTAATATAAAACCTAGAAAGTTTGGAACTGATATGTCGGTAAAGTGAAATTTCATGTATTTGATGTAAAAAAGTGCCCTCCTATGTAAAGAAATAATTAGTGATTTTTTTAATTTTTGTGATTCTCCTATTCTTTTGAGTAGCTCTTATTGAGATATATTTGAAAATTTTGCATGTTTTAAAAAAATATTTTATAAATCTACAATTCGACTTTCAGGTATTTATTATCCTACATCTCCTCTTGTTTTACTTTCTTGTGAAATGACTAGCTTATTTTAGATCTATGAAAATGATGAAGTATTTAAGCCTATTGTTCATAAAATGGTTTCAAAATTTTAAAAATATTGAAGCAAATTTCTCTTTTATATACTTTTGCTTTTATATTTGATCATATGATTAAGTTACAAGGTCTAACAAATACTCTTCCATGTATGAGTCACCATATAAATGTTGATTAATCTTACACTGTTATTAATGTTACTAACAAGTTATATGAAGTGTTTGATTTTTGCCAAATGGATTTAAAAGACACATTTCGTAATGGTGATTTAGATGAAGAAATTTATTTCAAACCTCTTCAAGGATTTGAGCATCTACCTCATAGGGTATGTCGTTTCCAAAAACTATTTATGGTCTCAAATAGTCTCCTCGTGCTTGGTTTTCCAAGTTTGGTTTAATATTGGCTCAACAGGGTTTCATTTCTAGTGTATATGATTCTAATCTTTTCATTTGTCGTTATGTGGCTAGTATTGTTTTTCTTTTACTCTATGTGGATGATATGGTTATTATGGCCAATGATAATTTTGGCATTCATGCATTTTAGCAGTTTCTTAGTCAGTAATTTGAAATGAAGGATTTTGGTTCCCTTAGTTATTTTATGGTCTTAAAGTCTCATCTTCCTCAAATGAATATTATCTTTCACAAGCTAAGTATGCTTTTGAACTCTTATCTCGTGTCGGTCTAACGGATAGTAAGATTGTTGATAGCCCTTTGGAGACTAATGAAGCTTCTCCCTGGTGATAGAGAACCTTTAGATGATGCCACTCTTTATCAAAAATTAATGGGTAGTCTCATTTATCTAACTGTCACTCATCTTAAAATTTCTTATGCAATCGCTTTGGTCAGTCAGTTCATGCATTCTCCTTGCAGATAAACTAAATATAAATTGAAGACACTCTTCGATTGCATCATGTTGCTTATGCTGATCAGCTTGTTGATATATTCACCAAGGCTCATCCTCTTAGATGTCATTGTGATTTAGTTTGCAAACTCAAGATGGCTTCTTCAATCCCATCTTATGGGGGGGGGGGGGGGATTTAGAATATTCCTTATTATATTACTCTAATTAGTCCCCTAATTAAATTGATTGGTGATTTGCTGTAATTATCCTTACTTAAATTGATTCTATCATTAATGTAGATTTCTATACGTAGTGCCTTCCCCTCCTATAAAAGGGCAGCTTATTGTACAATTTACACACTCAAATATATAATTCTATTCATTTTATTCTGTCAATGAGAACAACCATAACAATGGTAGTGTTCTTGTTGATTTTCGGACCGAGTGGGTAGGAATTGGTTGAGTCTAGAGTACCTTTTGCTACAGTTCAGATTTGAGCTAAAGAGAAGTGGAAGAAAAAGAGGAAGTTGAAGATGATTCCTCGATGAACTTGATTCTTTTGCCAGACCAAGATGAAGAACATGATGTGAAATTATATGTTGTCCATGTCTTAAGAGAGGCCAATGGATTTATTTATGTCCGGTGGTAAAGAAGAAGGTAGAGATAGATAGATATAATAGGATAAGGAGAAAAATAATAGTAGAGTAGGTGGAGGAGGTCGGGAGGAGTAGAAGAGATGTGAAGGGATAGGGCTTGACCAAGTAACAAGCAAAAATTCTTTTCCATTGATGTTGAAGTTAATTGAGGTAGACATAATTCATGGGACTGAAACGAAAATGTATAGACAGTTAGACATGTTATATGAAGTTACTGATCAAGAGTTTTGTTATATCCGATTCCGGGACAGTCTCAACTGGGCAGCTTCAAAGACCGAGGATGGACATCGTCAACATTGATAATGGAAATAGAGTGTCGTGGAGAGATGACGACTAAAGTTGAGATGACCTTAGTTTGCCTATCAAGGGCTAGACGAGATGATAAGTCTCAATAAGGTATTGAGGCTGAGCCAGGTATTTACTCGCTCAGCTGTTTGCAAAGTGACCCTGAATGAGTGAACATGTGAAAAGTAACTAACAATCGAGTGAAGACCTTATCCTTGGTGTGTTAAACGGAGGTGGCGTGGCTGCATGCCGAGGTGCTCTGGAAGATGTCAAATAGGGGAGCATGTGAGTGGAGAATAGATCTCTATCATGCCAGATTGTGATGCGTTGATACTATCATAGAGCATGAGGTGGTCAGAGCGCTGAGCAATTGAAGCGCGATATGTGTAAAGTTTTCAGGAATTTCCCAACTTAAATCTTATATAAAAACCAAGTGAAGAAGCAGTAAATAATAATGCAAAAATTCCCTAGAGAATTACTAATATATTCAATACTTTCTTCTTATCCCTTTAGAAAACTAATTAAAGTATCGAAGTGGGATTGGCCAACTACCATTTCGACCGTAATTTGCTGTTGAGTATAAATATTGATTTTGAAAAATATTATGAATTAGAAAATTCTTCTAACATACGAAAATTTACATCAACAAGCTTAATGAATACGAAGGATCCTTTTTAGTGGCTTGGTCGTCGTGTACAATGTGGTCTTATGCCATGCCATGGTTGAAAGCTTCACCATTTTTACGCCGACGATGAATATGTTTTATTATTTAAATGACACGTCAACACATATATCTCCCAAAATTCAAGTAGGTCAAGTCATTGTTTTTGTCTTTAATAGTTTGGTTCAAAGACATCCGTATCCGATTAGCTAAAATTTTAAATGTTATAATTTAAAAAATTTGAGCAATGTAAAAGAATTAAGTTATATTAGTTAAATTTATTTTTTTATTATTTGAATTATTTATTTATTTATTATTTTTAAAT
Source organism: Coriaria nepalensis (assembly GCA_027186245.1). NCBI lineage: Eukaryota > Viridiplantae > Streptophyta > Magnoliopsida > Cucurbitales > Coriariaceae > Coriaria > Coriaria nepalensis. The sequence goes on along the minus strand of CP114500.1, from coordinate 2,925,512 downwards.
TTTTAATTTTTTTAACTTTTTAACTTTTTTCTTTTTCCTTTATTTTAACTTTTTATCTTTTCTTTTTATTATTTTAATATTATATGAAAAATTAAATAAAAAAATAGGATGTATACTTATCTAAAAACTGATTACTGAAATTTCATATTAACTAAAATTAAATTAAATTCAAATAATTTTATAAAGAACTCCCTTATGTTTTATTGTCTTTTATGGTGTTTTAATCATGAAATAAAAACATTAAAATATTAACAAATTATAAAAATAATCAACAAAATAATTTTTAATACTATTTCCACCCACTTCTTTCTCAAACATGCTCTTTTGATCAAACAATCAACTTCCCCTTCCATCACCATTGTTGTTCTGTCGCTGTTCTATCGTTGTCACCCTTTAATTATGAACAAAAATATAGATTTGAAGTTGATATCCGTCCGAATTTGGGATTCAATTTCAAATATTGATTGAAACTCAGATTTTGAAAGGATCATTTGAATCTGGTTCGAAATTCTAAGGGATTTGAGTGATCGACCTTCTAATCCTATTTAGAAAGAGGGAAAGATGCACGAGGGTCATGGTGAAAGAGTTGAGGCAATCACAGAAGATGAAAAGATGAAAAATAGTTTAACATCCAACTATTGAAATTGCAAAAAAAAAAAAAAGTTTCTACTTAGAGGTATAATATAGCAAATAAAAATATAATTTCTAAAGTTTTATGAATACTTAGAACTAATATATGATATATCATTAATAATCTTACAATAATAATTAAAACGAGTTCCTATCGAGATTTAAAGATGCAAAGAAGAATTTCAAATAAGAGTATAAAAGATCAAACTTATAGAAAATTTATGAATTATCACACTTGGACGAGGTCGTCAGCATGTAGTTCTGCTGGCCCAGTTGGCCCAATAAGATATTCTTTCGTTTGAAAATTGAAAATTGAAAATTGAAACAATAGACATTAATAGCATTAGTGGTGAGAGAGGGCCCAGCTGTTGATTGGGACCCTCAAACATCTCTGGCTGGAATAGGCAGTCCAGGTTTTCTACTTCAATACCCTTCTTTTGTAACCAAAACTCATAAGCACCAAAACTAAGAATACCCAAAGAAATTTTTTTTCACAATATTGCAAATAGAATACAATAAGTGACTGATCTTCTTCCCAATAGTATTTCAGAGTTCGCTATTGATATGCTTAAGGCTTAGAGAGCTAAAAAATTTGTTATTTCAGAGTTCCCAATAGTTTTCATATTTCAACCTATGATGATTCAATGCCAATCTACCTAAACTTTGTTATTTTCCCATTTTTTTCGTTAAAAGAAAGTTAAGAGCTACACCATTTGTAGCTAAAGAAAGTAATTTACTATGATTAGAAATTAAAAATTATTTACTTTCAGGCTTTCGTACGAGAATTTAAAAAAAAAAAAAAAAAATATATATATATATATATATATTAAATTGTCACATATTCCTATTTACCTCTTTCTTCATAGAGAGTCAATAGCTTTTCATGAACGTATTGCTAAAAAAGATTTCAAAGTTAATAATTAATAAGGGGACATGATTACTGCTCTTGTTCGGCCAGAGTCAAAAGAAGATGTTGAAGCCGAGCATGCCGAACCGAATGAAGGTGGAAGGATGAAGTAGGCCCCATTCATGAAATGGGGGATCAAAGGATTTAGGAAGCCAACTAGGTCTGCTCCGCATTATGATACCGGATCTAGTCGGACATTCCAACTTCAGATGAGTGATTCAAAGATTGTAGAAGGAGGCATGTCGACCTAGCTGGTCGAACCATTCTGCTAGTCATAATAAGATTGGAGCAAAGATAATAAGAATCTCCTGACACTAGTAGTTGAGAATAAATTTATGACAATATTATAATAGAAAAAGAAAATGATAAACGCACTAGGCCATTACAAATGAGCTAATGAAAATAGTATCACGTGTAAACACATAAATTATGAAGATAATATAAATATGAAAATCCTAATAATGTAAAAGGTAATCACTATTCATTCTATACAACTCTCATTATTTTCTAAGAAAAATAATTTACTTCTAAAACGAACTTAACCATAAGAGAAGGTATGCCCGATGCAACTCTAGTCTACCATTCTTTTCCTTGTGTAGCATTTAACTCTTAGTTGAAGGACATATTGTTGGTGTTTAGACTGCACAAAGCAGAATCAGACATTAACAATTTGGCGCCGACCGATCTAGTCTTCATATTCAAATATTCATTCAGTTAGGAGTTCTTACTTAGGTGTAAAAAGGAGTTTGGATAAATGAAACAAGCTAATAGAAATGTGCGGAGAGATCATCCTTTACCCTCTCCAACAAATGTGTATAGAAGGAGGACAAGAAGTTCTATTAGAAGTGCTGGGAAGGAGCAAGAGGAACCGCGGCCACCCCTAAGACACGTGTTGACAAAATGTGTGAGTTATGTCCGAATTAGTTCAGGCAATGGAGGCAATGGAAAGAACTATTTTGTAAAGAATTGACTCATCGATGAAAATCATGATGTTGTAAATAGTAATCACTATTTATTCTCTACAACTCCCATTACTATTATTTTTTAAAATAATTTATTATCAAAACTAACTTACCTATCAAAGAAGTGTGCTAAATAGAACTCAGCCTATCTTTCCTTTTCTTCTAAGGACTTAGCTCTTTGAAGGACATATTATTGCTGTTAGGACCACGTTGAGAGAGAATCGGGCCTCAACGATTGTATTATAACTTCTAACTGTCGGATTAATATAAAAAGTACAACTATTCGATATCATTAAACGGCACTTTTAAAGTCGTTAGTATAAAATTAAAATATTGAGTGATATTGTGGTATTCGCTAATATTAGTAATAATAAGAAAAGTCAAGTAGATTATAAAACCCAAAAAAATTGAATTTCTCTTAATCGTATGTTGATCCACCAAATCCATAAGAATAGGCTATTTTATTATTTTATGGCGAAGACCAATTTCGTCATCCCGGATACAATTTCTGATTGACTAGGAAAGGTCTTGCATACTATCATAGTACCTAATTTGAGTATACCCTGGAGTGGCAGAGAATCAGCCACCCTATTATATCCATGATACACGTGATTGATGACGATACGGAAAGAATGAAACAAAAAAAAAGGAGAATATTCCACGTGCCAGATTTTTCAATCCGGTATTTAATCTGTGAAGGAGGGGTTGAGGGGTAAGATGTATCCTACATAAAGCATGGAAAGTCTTCCACACCTCTGTGGAAATCTCCCCATCAATAAATAGATGTTGAACATTCTCCTGACTTCGTAACCTGCAGCATTAACAAGCAGAAGAAAATTGAAAACCCATTGTATAGAGATTGGTTTGCACTGCAATAGCATTCCTCCTAAGCTTCCACCCAAAAATTTTCATTTTGAGGGGGCACTTTAATCCCCATTACACGTTGTAAGCATGCAAGTCTGTAGATCCTCTGGTCAGATCCGACCATAAGCCTTGCTTTTTTAATTTCCATGTCAAAATATCATTATCTGGATTGAGACAAGGAAGGTTATTAACCACATACGCATGTTTATCCTCATCCATGTTGCTTGTGTTCCAAACCGCGGAACTTAACGCTTCCTTCACCGTGCAATCTTGAACATCATGCAAACCCAACACATAAACAAGCACTCCACACACCCAGTTAATCAAACCAGAAAGATGTTGTGGATCCATCCCCCACATCCCATTGAGAAAAATCATGAAACAAAGGAATGGCCAACATTGTGTCCCTCCAAGTCCTTGAAGACGTACTATTAGCCTTCCACTTATTTACTGGAAGCCTATGGGTGTATCTAGCAGCCATATACTTACTCCAAAGTGTGTCACTATGAAGTAATGACCAAACTTTCTTAAGAACAAAAGCTTGCTTCATATCTCCAAACTTTTTGATTCCCAAACCCGCACTACTCTTCTTTTTACAAATGGCCGCCCAAGCTACGCAATGAGTTTTACGTTGACCTTCAGAGGAACCCCAGAAGAAACGACCCATTATGCTATAGAGTTAGGAACTGATGTTGCAGCAAGCAAATGTAATGGGATAGAAGACAGTGCATGTTTAATCAGTATAAGCTTGCCACCACTAGAGAGTGAATTCGCCTTCCAACCCGCCGCCTTGTTCGAAACTTTGGAAAGCAAGGGGTCATAATAAGGCAATTTAATGTGGCCAAACGAAATTGTTAGAAAGTTGTGGAGTGCAGAGGATGAAGAGAGTCAAAAATAGAGGAAAATATGAATGTGTTTTGTTCTTCCAAATTGAATTGAATTTTTCTAAAATAGCTATAGCAAATTTGGTATCACTGAAAATGGTAGTTGGATTATTCTGAACAAATCTCAAATCTTTCAAGATTTTCCTTATCGACACAGCCTTGTTTGTAGCTGAGGCAGTAGAGATATACTTTGCTTCAACTGTGGATTGAGTTATTACTTGTTGTTTCTTGTAGTTCCAATAAAAGATGCCTAACCCCAACGAGAAACAAAAACCACTACTACTTGTTGTTTCCTAAACCAAATGCCAACATTTATGGTTCCATTCAGATATCTCAGGACTCTTTTTGTAGCACCACTATGAATCTAAGATGGAGCATGCATAACACTAGATAGTAGACAAGTTGAGTGCATTAGATCCAGACTTGTAGTTGTTAAATACATGAAACCTCCAATTACACTCCTAAGACTGGTTGAGTCTATTTTTTCAGAACCATAAGAATTTGAGAGCTTCTCTCTAATAGTTAATGGAGTGGAAACATACTTTGAACTTTCCATTCTGAACTTCTTTAACATGTCATTGGCATATTTTTCTTGATAAATGAAAATACCTTATGATAATTGGTGAATTTTTATTCCAAGAAAATATTTCATTTTGTCAAGATCAGTCATCTCAAACTCACCTTTCATGATTTCTTTGAACTCTTCTACCATGTTCAAATTACTTCCAGTAACTAACATATCATCAACATATAAGGAGACAATTAAGATTGATGTACCTTAATTGGAGAAGTAGAGAGTTTGATCATTTTCACTCCTCTAAGAGTTGTTGCTTGCGAGATAAGTGTTGATTCTATCATACCATGCTCAAGGAGCTTGCTTTAATCCATACATTGCTTTGTGAAGCTTGTATACATAATTCTCCTTCCTCTTCACAATGAATCCTTTAGGCTGATCTACATATATCTCCTCATTGAGATAGCCATTGAGAAAGACAGACTTCACATTGAGCTAGAAAATGAACAAGCCTTTGCTTACTGCAATGACAATGAGTAATCTGATTATATCATGTATTGCAATTGGAGCAAATGTATCTCCATAATCAACCCCTTATTGTTGAGCATACCATTTGACAACGAGCCTTGTTTTATGTTTGTTTATTGAACCATAAGGATTAAGTTTTATCCTGAATAACCACTTAACTTCAATTACTTTCTTCCATTCTATTTCTTAGGCAAACTCCAAGTGTCATTCTTGTTAATCATAAAGATTTCCTCCACTATAACTTCTTCCTATATTTGATTTCCCATTGCTTCATTACTGCCACTTAGTTTTGAGATGGCCAGATTGCACCTTTGATACACATCAGTAAGGCTTGAGAATCTGGGATTTGCAGGCTGTTCATCACTATCTTCATTAGGCACATTTGATGGGATTGAATGTTGACCTTCCAGCAATAGATTAGAGTCATCTTCTCCTTCTTATGAGTCCTAATTTAGACTTGCATATTCATCAAAAGTAACATCTCTGCTTACAAATCACCTTGTTGTGTTCTAGATTGAAAACCCTATAGGCTTTGCTTTCTGCACTATAGCCAACCAGAATGCATTTTTCTGATTTCTCAGATAACTTATGTCTTCTTTCATTAGGGATGTGACTGTAGCATAATGAGTCAAATACTCTTAAGTTAGAGGCAGACGACTTGAAGGTAGTCCATGCCTCATATGGAGTTTTGTCATTAAATACCTTGGTTGGCAATCTATTGAGCATATACACAGAAGTGGAAGCAGCTTAAGCCCATAATTTTTTGGGCTTTTTCTTTTGAAAAAGCAGACTCTTAGTCATCTCCATAACTGTTCTATTTCTTCTTTCACTAGCTTCATTTTGCTAAAGTGAGTATGGAACTGTTAATTAATAGATAATTCCATTTTCTTCACACAATCTCTTGAACTCAACAAATATGTACTCACCTCTATTATCTAATCTCAGAACTTTGATCTCCTTTTTAGTCTGAGCTTCAATCATGATTTTGAAGTTTTTTTATATCTCTATTACCTCATATTTGTTCTTTAGGAAATAGATCCAACAAAATCTGGTGAGATCATCTATAAATAACACGAAGTACTTCTTTTGTTTGGGGAATGAATCCTCATAAGTCCACATACATCTAACTGAATATCTCTAATCGATCTAAGGCTCTATGAGCTTGATTTGCTGGAAAAAGCTTTCTTCTCATCTTGCCTAGTTGACAACATTCACAAACATCCTTCTGCATCAGCAAGTTAGGGATGTCTTCGACCATATTTTTCTTGCATAAAGAACTCATCTTCTTAAGATCAGCCTGGTCAAATCTCTTGTGCCACAGCCAAGTTTCATCCTCCTTGGTCACTATAGCTTTTTATTTATCTCTTTTCCAATTCAGTGGAAAAGTGTTGTACTTGACTTTGACATTTGCAATCACATTGTTTTCAGAATCATAGATGATGTAGTGTTGATCTTTGAAGATCAAACAATAGCCATTTTTCATCATTTATCCTATACTTAACAAGTTTTGATCTAAGTTAGGAACAAATAATACATCTTTGATGATTTTAGTACCATAATCTATTTTGATTGCCACAATTCCTCTTTCTTTAGCTTTCAAATCATCTTCATTACTAATTGTAATTTTGGCTTTGAGTGAGGTGTTGAGACTTTGAAACAAGTCGCAGTTGAATGTTATATAGCTTATGTAGCCACTATCAATGAGCCATTCTTCCTTACTTTTCAGACTACTTGAAGTAGAAGCCATAAAGAGATGTTCTTCTCCTCATTCTGCTTGATTAGCTTGCTGAGGTTGAGGTTTCTCTTATTTGTACCTCTTCCTTCTGCAATATTTTTCCTAATGACCATTTCTCTTGCAGTGGTTATAGGCAGACTTATTTTTCTTCCAACAATTATTTTCAAAGTATTCAAGCTCTTTGCAAAGGTTGCAGGTCATTTGCTTATTCTTCTTTTGGTAAGATGATCCTTTTGAGCTATTGGCAAGATCATATCTCCTCCAAGGCTTGCTTTGCTTAGTTTGGAAAGCATCTTCTATAAGGGCTTCAGCTCCGTTGGAGTGCCTTTTCTCATGAGTTTCTAAGGACCCTATTAGTTCACTTAGAGTCAGAGTGGAGAGCTCTTTGCTGTCCTCTATGACATCCACCTTAGAGTCAAATTTCGAGAGTAGATTTACAAGCACTTTGTTGACAATAACACTTTCCTTAACTACCTCTCCAAGCATCTTGATTTGACTCACAACCTTATTCAGCTTGTCAACATAAGACTGAATAGGTTCATCTTCTTTCATCCTCAATACTTTAAAGTTTCTTCTTGCTACAAGTAGATTTACTTCTGTAACTCTTCTTGAACCATGGAACTCTTTTTGAAGAGTCTCCCAAGCAGTCTTAGCACACTTAATCTCAAGTATCCGAGTGTAAATCTCATTTGAGATAGAAGACTGAATCACTGTCATGGCCCTATAGTTTCTTTACCTTTTTTCTTTGCCAGCCTTGATTTGATTCACTATGAAGTGTTCATCCTCTTTTGGTTCCTTGTAACCATCTTCTATAGCTTCCCACAAATGAAATGCAATCAAGTAGTTGTGTATTTTGTCACTTTAGATGTGCTAGTCTTTTCCACTGAATATTGGTGTTGAAGGTAAGGCCACTTTGTTAGCATTTGACATATTTCAGATTTTCTGAGTTTAAAGGTATGAGGATTAGTTTGTGAATCACACGGCTGATTGGAATCTTTCTTTTTTAGAGTGTTAGATAGGTTCCTTAAGAAGAGAGCTCTGATACTATGTTAGAAAGTTGTGAAGTGCATAAGATGAAGAGAGGAAAAACCTAGGAAAAATAGATTATATGAAATATGTAAAATTACTTGCTGTAAAAAGTAGCAAAAGCATTGACTTATACAAAACCTTAGGATATCATTACAAATACAATAAAGTCATATTAAAAATCTAAAATTGAAACAAGTTACATATACAAAAATACTTGATTAAAGCAACTAAAGTAAATTAAAAGAAAAATAGGCTAAAAAGCTTGCTTTTAGCAGTACAACATTCTGCATTCCCAGCTTTTGGGATGATTAAGAGCCATCCTTCCATGGTTGAGAGATCACCACCAATCGTGACTAAAAATCAATCATACAGGCTCAAGAGTGATGATTAACCATGAGCAAATCTACTTGAACACAAAAGAAGGACATCTGTGCCTTGTTGCAGAAGCAATATAGCCACCAAAACATCAAGAACAAGATATATCCTAACTTGTAGCACACAACTCCGATTGAGGTGAAACCAATGCCCAGAAGTCACAATTTTGATACCTAAATGTGACATGGAGTTACCTATTCCTCTAAAGTTACAAAAAATGAAGGAGTCAGACATGATGATTAATTTGAGAATTGAGCAGCCCTGACACCTCCATTCTGAGCTTGTACACTCAGAACTTTGGTGTTCTTCGTCTTTGGTTTCCTCTTGGAAGTAAATAATGTAAAGCCCTCATTTGGAACTGAAACATCAGTATGATAGTCTTTAACAACATTATTACTTTGATGCGAACTTTCACCATCAGAGTACGCTTATAAGGAAGATGATTGTCCAGTGCCTTTTGCCGTGTGTGAAATCATGTGAAATATTTCCATAATAAAATGAAACATCATCTGCCACATCATCAACAAGAGCACTGATGGAGACTAAGAAAACAAAGTTTCCTTTGGCACTATTTACTTTTTATCTCTCTCTCCTTCCCCTTTTCCCTTTACCTGTGCTCCTCTTTTCTCTCCAATAGCCTAACAATAACCTTAATATCAGAGAGATTTCATGAGAGATTTGTGAGATTGTATGAGAGATTTCAGAGAGGAAATTAGTTGTTGTATTTCCCTATTTTAAGCTCTCTCTTATTCATGAATAATACAAGGCGAATTTCATCTCTGCTGCATCTCTAATCTCTATTTGTTCTCATGGTATCAGAGCCAAGAGAGATGAAATAAGCCACATCGTCTTCTCTTTAGTTTCCCTGAGCTAGCAGGTATGACTTCCTCTATGAACAAATACTCTTTCCCTCTTCACAATGTTACTGTTGCCAATTCTGTCACCCTCAAATTCACCGAGTCATATTTTCTTTTATGGAAAACTCAATTTCTTTCCCTAATTGCTAGCCACAGACTGAATGGGTTCTTTTTTGGAATGACCTCTCCGCCTCCTGCACCATGGTGGTTAAGAAAAGAGAAATCGAGCGAGAAGCTCCCAATCGAGACTACGAGTCATGGACCCAAACTGATCTGTTAGCACGATCGTGGTTACTTGGTACACTTTCTCAAGACGTGCTCGGACAAGCCATTGGTCTTGATATTGTTGAAAAATGAAAGGCAAGATTCAACATTTGCTCTCTACTTCCTCAAGAACAGATTTTAGATCAAAACCCAGAAAAAAACAGCAATGAACTTCAGCTTATGAAAAACACATTCAATCTATTTTTTTCATAAAAAATTAGAGTCTAAATACTTACATAAAGATAAAACAAGGTACATGAATAGTTAACCATTAAATGACCACATTCTCAGCAGAAGCAACACTTACAATCACCTTACCTATATTACTTTCAATAAAAAACAGAAAAGGTACAAGAAAATCAGAAAAACTGGAAAATGCACTCAACTACACTAGCTATGACCAAAAAAGGTGAAATTCGATTCCAAAGCTTTCCAAACTTCACCAACATCTTCAACACACTTCAATCAACATATCAAACTTGTTTGAATACAAAAAATAGCCGTTGGAGCTGCCAAACTTCAGTTCACCTCCCACTGTAGTAACCAAAAGCAGAGAAGCCAGATTTGGATCTAACTTGAGTTCCTTTGATCCGATTTGAGTAAAACTTGTTCCTACATGTTTCAATTGATGTAGGGAAGCTACCGGAACAAGAGTCAACGCCAAAAAACATGATCACAAAAAAGTCGACTTTTTCACCTCCTTTGATGAGTGAAGTATCACACCTTCAAACACTCCCCCTTGATACAGTTACTCATCACACCAATCTTAAACTTGAATTCTTCAAACTTTGCAGTAGCCAGGGGCTTAGTAAACCCATCTGCAATTTGCTCTTCTAATTTGCAATGAACTAATCTCACTTCCCCATTCTTCACCCTTTCTATTATGGCATGAAATTTCATTAGGATATGTTTTGTCCTTCCAAAATAAACTGGATTTTCAGAGATTGCAATAGCAGATTTGCTATCACAATGTATGACAGTAGATGAGCTGGGATTGAAATTCAATTCTAGTAAAACCTTCCAAATCCATATGGCTTGATTGGTGGCATGAGCAGCAGCCACATATTCAGCCTCAGCTGTTGATTGAGCCACAACACTTTGATTCTTGGAACTCCAGCAAAACATCCCCGAGCCAAGTGAGAAGCAAAAACCACTTATGCTCTTAGCATCATCAAGAGAGCCTGCCCAATCACTGTCCACATGTCCTTCTCGTTTCAATTCTCCCCCTTCATACATAATTCCATGAGAAAGAGATCCATTAAGGTACCTGAGGATCCTTTTAGCAGGCCCCATATGCAATTGAGAAGGATTATTCATGAACCGAGACAGAATACATACAGAATACATGATGTCTGGTCTTGTTAATGTGAGGTACATCAAGCCTCCAAGTAGACTTCTGAATAAGGTTTCATCCACCCTTGATGAACCATCATTCCTTCTGAATTTCTCATTTGCAGCCATTGGAGTGGATACTGATTTGCTAGATTCCATGTTGAACTTCTTCATCAGATTCTTAGCATACTTCTCTTGAGACACAAACACCCCCTTCTCAGATTGGAACACTTCCATTCCCAAAAAGAAACTCATCAATCCCAAGTCTGTCATCTCAAATTCAGCTTCCATTTCCTTTTTGAATTCTATTATCAAACTGATCACATTTCCAGTTATGAGCAAATCATCTACATATAGAGAGATTATAAGTAAGGATGAACCTGATTGTTTGATGTAGAGAGTAGGATCACTTTCACTTCTACTAAAACCAACATTAGACAAATAAGCATCTATCCTGCTGTTTTAGCCCATATAAAGCCTTTTTCAGCTTGTATACCTTCCCTTCTTCTCCTCTTTCTTCAAACCCGTCAGGCTGCTCGACATAGACTTCTTCTTCTAATATTCCATTCAAGAAAGTTGACTTCACATCAAGATGATGAATTGACCAAGATTTCCTTGCAACCAATGCAATGATCAACCTGATTGTATCAAGTCTTGCCACTGGTGCAAATGTCTCAGCATAATCCACTCCATATTGTTGAGAGAAACCCTTCACTACTAATCGAGCTTTAAATCTATTTACTGAGCTATCAGCATTGAGCTTCAGTTTGAATATCCACTTTAGCTTGATTATTTTTTTCTTCTCAGGCTTCTCAACTAGACTCCAAATCTGATTTTTAGTGATCATCCTTAATTCTTCTATCATAGCCTTTATCCATCCTTCATCTCTTCTAGCTTCTTCATAGCAATAGGGCTCAACTTGAGTTGAATTACACCTTTGGTAAACATCATCAAGAGTTCTGTATCTTGGATTTATTGGCTCAGCATCATCATCATCAGGATCATCAGTAGGAGTTTGATCTTGACTTTCTTCAAGAAGGTCATACAACCCCTCACTTGCATCTTCACCTTCCCATTTGAAGATTGCTTCTTCATCAAACTTCACATCTCTGCTGACTGAGATTTTCTCAACTTCAGGATAGAAAATTCTATAACTTTTTGATTCTGTGCTATACCCGATCAGTATTCCCTTTTCACTTTTCATAGAGAGTTTGTCTCTCTTACCATCTGGAATGTGAGAAAAACACACAACTCCAAATATTCTAAGGTGAGACACTGAAGGTTTCACATTGAGCCAAGCCTCATGAGGAGTTTTGCCTTCCACTGACTTAGTAGGCAGCTTGTTGAGCAAGTACACAGCAGTGTTGGCTGCTTCTGCCCAAAACTTCCTTGGCATCCTCTTCTTAACCATCATACTTCTTACCATCTCCATAATGATTCTGTTTTTCCTTTCTGAGACCCCATTTTGCTGTGGAGAATAGGGCACTGTCAGCTGGTGGATGATCCCTTCATTCTCACAGAATTGCTTAAAAACATTTGAGGTGTACTCTCCACCATTATCAGACCTCAAAGTCTTCAGCTTCAACCCGCTTTGTGTCTCCACATGCTTCTTGAATTTTACAAAGGTGTTGAACACTTCTGATTTTTCCTTCAGGAAGTAAATCCAGCAAAATCTGGTTATGTCATCTATGAAGATGAGAAAATATTTGCTTATATTCAATGAGACTTCTCTTATTGGTCCACATACATCCGAGTGAACCAGCTCTAGCTTCTCCAAAGCTCTGTGTGCTTGATTTTTAGGAAATGACTTCCTACTCAACTTGCCAAATTGACAGCTTTCATACACTCCATCTTGTGGTTGGACTGAGGGCAAGTCATCAACCATTCCTTTAGAGTTTAGGTTCTGAATGGCCTTGAGATCAAAGTGTCCAAACCTCTTATTCCATGACCAAGATTCATCTTCTTTACACCTGAGAGCTTGATGATCCCATTGCACAGAAAAGCTATTATGACTAACTTGGACTTTAGCCACTTGTTTTCTGTTTGGATCTAAAATGGTGCAATGATTGTCTTGAAACAACAAGACATACTCACTTCTCATCAACTGACCAACACTCAACAGAATATGTTTCAGATCTGGAACCAAAAGAACATTGGTGATAAGCTTGGTACCTTTCTTAGTCTTTACCAAGACTGTACCTCTCCCTTTAGCTCTGACTCTCTCCCCATTTCCAACTGTGATTCCAGTCTGAATATACTCTCATCATGAGCCATATGATTGGTGCATCCACTGTCTATGAGCCACCATTCTCTGGATTCACTATGGTCAGAATCTGCAGCCATGAAGAGAGTTTCTTCATTCTGAACTTCAGGTGCTAGTGCTTGTTGAGATTTTTGTGCCCCTCTCTCTCTGTTCTTCTTGAAGCAATTTTTCTCAATATGACCAAACATCTTGCAGTAATAGCATTGAGGCTTATCCTTCCATCGACAGAATTTTTCAGAATGCCCTTTCCTCTTGCATATCGAGCATGGAGGAAAACTTTTCTTCCTTTCTGAGCTGCCTGAACCAGAAGGGGAACAAGCCTGAGACTTCTTCTAAGGCTTGTGCTTATATGCTCAGCATGGAAAGCACCTTCAACTTCTTCATCTTTCTTCTTTGCATGCCTAGACTCATTTGCTTCTAAGGAGCTTGTGAGTTCTGACATGGTTAGAGAGCTGAGGTCTTTGCTTTCCTCTATGGCATCAATCTTGAAGTCGAACTTAGACAGAACACTGACCAACATCTTATCAACCAGCATCTTTTCTGTGACATTCTCTCCAAATGTCTTCATCTGGTTTGAGACTTCCATCATTCTCCTTGCATAGTCTTTGATGGATTATGTCTCTTTCATTTTCAACCTCTCAAAGTCTCTTTTGAGGTTCAAGAGCCTGATGTTCCTTACTCTTTCAGATCCTTAAAACTCCTTCTTCAAGACTTCCCATGCATCTTTAGCTACAGAAAAGCTAATGATCCGAGAGAATAGCTTGTCATCAATTCCAGATTGAATAATAGCCAAAGCTCTGAAGTTGTTCTGTTTTTCTATCTTTTGTTGTTTGATCTGTTCACGTGTGAAGTCCACCTCTTCAGATGGTGGTGCATAGCCATCTTCCACTGTTTCCCAGAGTCCATGAGCATGGAGATAGGTAGTCATCTTGACTGACCAAAACGGATAGCCTTCACCACTGAAAACTGGTGGTGAAAGTATGTTAACACCTTGATTGGGGGCCATGGTGTTTTTCTGGTTTTTTTCCGAATGCTTATGGTTTAGGAACTAACTAGTGAGAAGGTTAAGGCTAGATGAATTGATCTTTAACAATGCTCTGATACCATGTTGGAAAATGAAAGACAAGATTCAAGACTTGCTCTCTACTTCCTCAAGAACAGATTTTAGACCAAAACCCAAAAAAAAACAGCAATGAAACTCAGCTTATGAAAAACACATTCAATCTATTTTTTTCATTAAAAATTAGAGTCTAAATACTTACATAAAGATAAAACAAGGTACATGAATAGTTAACTTTTAAATGGCCACATTCTCAGCAGAAGCAACACTTACAATCACCTTACCTATATTACTTTCAATCAAGAACAGAAAAGGTACAAGAAAACCAGAAAAACTGGAAAATGCACTCAACTACACTAGCTATAACCAAAAAAGGTGAAATTCGATTCCAAAGCTTTCCAAACTTCACCAGCAGCTTCAACACACTTCAATCAACATATCAAACTTGTTTGAATACAAAAAATAGCCGTTGGAGCTGCCAAACTTCAGTTCACCTCCCACTGCAGTAACCAAAAGCAGAGAAGCCAGATTTGGATCTAACTTGAGTTCATTTGATCCAATCTGAGTGAAACTTGTTCCTACATGTTTCAATTGATGTAGGGAAGCTACCGGAAAAAGAGTCAACGCAAAAAACATGATCACAAAAAGTCAACTTTTTCACCTTCTTTGATGAGTGAAGTATCACACCTTCAAACAGATACATCAGCCGAGGTATGGAGTGCTTTGACTAACCACTTTGCTCAAAGTTTTGAAACTCGAGAACTTGATCTTCTTTGTCAAATCCAACATTTGGAGAAAGGTTAAAAAAGTTTACCAGTTTATTTAAGGGAATTCAAAGGCATCTATGATGAACTTACTGTTATGGGGAAACCAATAGCAGCTAATATGATAGTGTTCCATCTTCTCGAAGGATTGGGATGGGAATATGAAGCATTCAAAATAGCAATGTTGGCTCTCAAGCCTCCATTTGATGAGGTTATTTCTCAATTAAAAGCATTTGAATTACATAACAAGAAATTTCTCAATCAATCCACAGGTGCAGATCCTCATCAATCTTTTTTCACCAATAGAAATAGAGAACGTGGGGGCAGATTTAATTACAGAGGCAGAGGCTATAATCATTTCTCTTCTCGTGGGAGGGGCTTTGTTCAACAAACAACTTAGTCCTCTTCTCCCACTGCTGCTGGTAGTAATCGAGTGCAAGTATCCTCATCTCGTCTAGTTTGCCAAATTTTTTAAAAAGTTAGTCACGAGGCTATCAAATGTTGGCATCGTTTTGATAACTCTTATCAACACGAGAGCATTCCTGAGGCTCTTGCTGCTGTTAATCTTGGTGATCCACAAGGTGCTGATTGGTTACCTGATATGAGTGCTAATGCTCACATGACCGACAATGCTGGTAAACTTCTTTGCCCTCCCCCCTATACTGGTATTGAAACTGTGATGGTGGGTAATGGTACGATTTTACCCATAACTCATGTAGGCTCTTCTAAACTTTTGGTAAGTTTTAATGCATTAAAGTTGAATGATGTTTTGGTTGTCCCGGAAATCAAGAAGGATTTGTTATCTGTATCGAAACTTACATCTGATTTTCCTTGCTACTTTGTTTTTGATAAGTTTGGTATTTCTGTGAAGGATTGTGTGCGCCATCAAACTCTGATACGGGGAAAAAAACATGAGGGATTGTACAGGTTGGCCGAGTCAAAATATTCAGCTATGTTTTCCTCAAGACAATGTTCTGCTTCTGAAGATGTATGGCACCAAAGGCTCGGGCATACAAATTCGCAAGTTTTAAGATTTCTGTAGCATAATAAAAATATTAGCGTTAATAAATTTACTCATCGTTTATGTGAAAGTTGTCAGATGAGTAAAAGCTCTAGGTTACCTTTTTGTTATTTTGATTTTCGAGCTACAACCCCTTTAGAGAGAATTCATTGTGATCTTTGGGGGTTTGCACCTTTGCTATCAAATCAAAAATTTCAATATTATGTTATTTTTGTGGATAATTATTCGCATTTCTACTGGTTTTATCCGTTAAAAAAGAAGTCAGATTTTGTATTGGTTTTTCTTTTGTTTCAAAAGCTTGTTGAAAACCAGTTTGATCAAAGAATTAAAGTGTTTCAATATGATGGAGGAGGCGAATTCTCTAGTACTCATTTTTATGATCATTTATCAAGATGTTGTATACAGTTGTTCATGTCATGTCCTCAGACTCCCAAGCAAAATGGAATTGCCGAGAGACGCCATCGCCATCTTGTTGAGTTGGGATTAGCTATGATTTTTCGAGCTAAGGTTCCGCTTCGATTTTGGGTCGACGCTTTCTGTATGGCTAAGCTTCTAATAAATGTATTTCCAGGAACTTTCTTGGATATGAGGAGCCCCTACTTTGTCTTATTTGACAAAAATCCAAAGTATGAATTTCTTCGGGTTTTTGGCTCTCGATGTTATCCATATGTGCGACCCTACACCAAAAATAAGTTTGATCCACGTTTGCTTACGTGTGTGTTCTTGGGATATAGTGACAAATATAAGGGATATTGTTGCCAATGTCGAAATTCAGGCCCTCTGTCTACATAGCACATGTCCTATTCGATGAAAATTTGTTTCCCTTTGTAGATTCTGTTAATGATAAGTAAGCAGATTCTATAGATAACATGTTGGTTGATTCTTCCTCTATCATGCAATCATGGTTTCCGACTTCACATATCACGCTCCGCTCACTCAGGATGATTCTATTATTGATAGGCCATCAGATTCTATGGGCGATGTGCTCATTGATTCTGCCACGACCGAGTAATCATGGTTTATGCCTTTAAATATCTCTACTTCGCTCACGGAAGAGAGTTCCCTAGCTCATCCTACTCAACTTCATGATCCCTCTCTACCTCCCATGGACGTTCAAAATTCTGAGATAGTCACCCCGCCATCAATCTCACTTGAGGAGACATATTATGATTTTCCTCCTACTCATCAAGAACCTGTCATTTCAGAATGTACATATCCAGCTCTTGAGTTTTCACAAGAGCATGTTGCTGCCCCTAATCCATCAGATTCTCTTCCATCTCTATCTCCAATGGAAGGCAACGACCCTATTCTCTCATCTCAAGTAATTATGCCACCAATTCTCTACTTTGATTCCTTCCATAGTTACTTGATCTCAATCCGGAATTTGTAGACCGAATCCCCGTTATGCCCTGCTTGCAAATACATATTCTTTAACCTCTGAACCTTCATCGTTTCGAGAGGCCCTTAGAGACAATGGTTGAAAATCTGCCATGGAGGCAGAAATGGATGCCTTACATGTCAATCACACATGGGACTTGGTTCCTCAAACACCTGATCTGCATGTTATTTCTTGAAAATGGGTTTTCAAGACGAAAATTAAATTTGATGGTTCTCTTGAGCGTTTGAAGGCTCGATTAGTGGCTCACAGATTTTGACAATAAGTAATTGATTACCCAGAAACATTTAGCCCGGTTGTTCGGCCTGCTATTGTCCGAGTTGTTCTCACGTTAGCTGTTGTCAAGGGGTGGATTATCCGACAATTAGAAGTTAGTAACGCATTTCTCCATGGAAGCGTTAGCCTATGTTTATGGAACAACCTCCCGGTTTCTTCAATGCTCGTTTTCCGAGTTATGTGTGTCGACTTCGCAAGACCTTATATGAACTCAAACAAGCTCTCCGACCCTTCTTTGTTTATCTATAATCATAATGGTCATACTCTACTATTTTTATTATATGTTGACGACATTGTGTTTATAGGAAATTCAGAATGCTTAATTAACTTATTGATAAATGAGTTAAGAGATGAATTTCTTATGAAGGATTTGGAGCCTTTACATATTATTTTTTGGGTGTAGAAGTTGTTAACATGCCGGTGGTTTATTTTTAACTCAAAGTTGGTATGCTTCCGAGATTTTGACAAAAGCTCATATGGAACACTCAAAACCTACTAATACGCCTCTACCACTTAAAATTCATGATGTTTCTAGTTCTGATTTTGAATCCTTTCACAATCCAACCTTGTTTCATAGTATTGTTGGTGCTTTGCAATATTAAACTCTTATTCGGCCGAATCTTTGCTTTGTCGTTATTACTTTATGTCAGCTTATGCATTTGCCCGTTAATGGCCACTTCAAACGGTTGTCTCAGGTTCTTTGCTACATCCAAGGTTCTCAAGGTTTGGGTATATAGATTGGGAAGCATAGTACTTTAAGCTTATTTGGGTTTAATGATGCTAATTGGGCTGGATGTCATTATACTTGACGGTCTACTTCTAGCTGTTGTATGTTTCTTGGCTCCAATATTATTTCTTGGAGTGCTAAAAAGCAGTCTATTATTGCCCACTCTTCAACTGAAGCAGAGTATTGAATACTTGCTTCCGCTACAGCTGACTTAACATAGTTTATGTTTGTTCTACGAGATATTGGTGTTGCTCTTCCGCATCCAACCAAGCGATAATCTTTCTGCTTCTCATCTCACTGCAAATCCAATGCTTTATGCTCGAACTAAGCATATTGAGTTAGAATATCATTTTATTCGGGAAAAGTTTACCTTGGGTCAGCTTGTCACACAGTATGTCCCAGCAGCTTGCAACTTGTATTCATAAAGTCCTTGTCTCGCTCACTATTTCTCTCTTTACGAACCAAATTAGGTCTTTGTTTATTGTTACCAAATACCAATTTGTGGGGGCTGTTAAATCATGTGAAATATTTCCACAGAAAATGACACATCATCTGTCACATCATCAACAAGAACACGTGAAAGAGACTAAGAAAACAAAGTTTCCTTAGGCAATGTTGACTTTTATCTCTCTCGCTCTCCTTCCCCTTTTCTCTCTACCGTGCTCCTCCTTTTTCTCCAACAGCCCAACAATAATCTTAATATCAGAGAGATTTGTGAGATTGCATGAGAGATTTCGGAGAGAAAATTAGTTATTGTATTTTCCTATTTTAAGCTCTCTCTTATTCATGAATAATAAATACAAGGTGAATTTCATCTCTGCTGCATCTCTAATTCTCTATTTGTTCTCACCGTGCATTGGCCATTCACCCTGTGATTAGGGGAAGAGACAATAGGTGTTTGAAGAGAGGTGTCAGCCCCCACGTTTTTGTCTATTGAAGAGGGGACCACCTAACTCGGGGAAGAGAATTGGGTTGAAATTCACCCTCCTCCAGTGGCATGTTTAGGTCCATCTAGGGACTTTCTTTGTCGGTTACAACAACTTTCTTATCCCTAGAAGAATGTAAAGCATTACTTTTGCTTGCTTTATTACACTTTTTCTTTGTAGATTTTGAGGCGTTAGGGATATTCCCAGAATGTGGGAGGTTACTTGTTTCCTTGTCAGCAGCATGTGTAACACTATTTAGGGCATTAAACCTTCTACATACACCGAACGAGTGCCTTTGTACACAATAGTGAGAGCAGAAAGAGGGAGGCATCTCGTAAACAATGTCTTGAAAGGAAACGTGTTCATCACCAATCCATATACGAGATGGAAAATCTTTAGACAAATCCACCTCAACAGAAACGCTAGCTATATTAAGTCTCGTCATGGTAAGAGTGGTAGTGTCAATTGACATAACAAAACCGATCATGCTAGCTAAAGACTTGAGCATATCCGGAACGAAGTAGTTCAATGGCAGTTTAGGAAACTAGATCCAAACTAGAGCCATCGAAGCGTCTTGTGAATTACTAAAGATACGATTCCATCGATAGTTACTAAAAGGGAAACGATCTGAGCATCTTCTCTAGACATGGTTGATATCATGTCATTTTCAAGTAAGAATTTAATCAATAGAGTGCGGTAGTCCATGAGTCCCATAACAAATTTACCTTCCAAACCCCGGTCTGAGTTAATGGTCAGTTGAATTTCTTCTAGAGAGGGTCTACCCGCCCTAAATTTAATGACGGCTGCTTTGTCGAATAATGATTTGGAGAGGGCAATGGTGGATGCAACCTAACAAGGGGTTACCATATCTTATTTTTCAACTAAGTGTTAATTCAAAAGAAACCAATTAAAATCCTTATTAAATCATATTACTTATGAGCTAAACTATAATTAAGCTAACATGTACGTACCTGATGTTGTGCCCACATGCAGTAGATTAGAGTTTCTGGTCAGTAGCGTACTTTGCGCTTCAACTACATGCTTATAGGACGGTCGTGGTAATGACAGATTAGGCAAATTATTTGGATTAGTATTTAATTAACAAGCTTTTTATAGGGTGATGAGTTGTGCTAATCAGACCCTCAGCCTCTTCACTAATTAAATGCCAATTTCTCCGTACTCTTTACTAATTAAATCCCCTTTTGATTAATAATCGCCTTGACTGGATTGATTAAGATTCATAAACCATAATTAACTGAGCTTAATCCAGACAGATCTTTTTTGATCAGACATCGACAAGAGCCTTAACTTTGCTTGTCCAAAAACATATATATATATAAGGTAGGCAAGTTGCATTGTACAAAAGACTTAAAATGGTCGTCGAATCTTATTAACTATGGTTTTCTGTGATACATTCCAAGGAATGCCAGTTGGGCAGTATTATAATGGTGTTATTTAGTTATACCCACTTGCTTATTATTATTATTCCCATTGCTTAAAACATAGAGAATAATAAACGTAGCGCGATGTGAGGAATTATACGATCCCATGGAAGAACCCAAGAAGGTAGGGGAGAATACCGAGGGAGAATGTCTTACTGATATACATAATGCTTTTTTTTTTAATAGTAATTTCCGAAAACAAAGTTGTTATATTTTGTTTAAAAAAATTGAAAATGCATATACGATAGACATATATGGATTAGACATATATAGATCGACTGATGGACATACTTTGATCCTCACACCAGCCATCAACGGCCACCGTTGGCGCCGTCACACCGACGCCACTTCAAATACTATATCAATATCATTATTTTTAAAGATATTAATAATATTTCTATATAATGTGTTCATTTTGGTATTTATAAAATTTTTAAGTTGATTTTTGTAATTAATATTTATAGATTTATCTAAAAAATATAATATTAAAATAGAGAGAAAAGAAAAAAAAAATGAAAAGAAGAACCTAAATACTAACTTAACCTTAGAAACAGTAGTAGAACAAGTACAGGCAGAAACAGTGACTCTTGTGGAAAGGGTGAATGGTAGAGATGGCAAGCGGGCATGGCCCGGCCCGTATTAGACCCGAGCCCGTTTAGGTCGGGCCGGGCTCGGCCCGTTTTGATTGAGGGCGGGCTTGGGGCGGGGCGGGTCTCAAAAGTCTAGGCCCAGCCTGAGCCCGGTTAAAAACAGGCTTAAAAACGGGTTGCTTTAGGTAGCATGATGATACTGTTCATTATGTGGTACTGTTCACTGCGGGTAGCCGGTATACCCGCGAGCTGAATTTGACCCATTTTAAAACGGGTATATAATTCATGTTCGGCCCGTGCCCGTGTACGGGCCGGGCCAAGCCCGTACCCGCATATTATGGATGCGGGTACGGGTGCGGGTACGGGCTTAAACAGGCCGAGCTGAACGGATTCGGGCCGGCCTGGCCTAAATTGCCATCTCTAGTGAATGGTAAAAACCAAAAACATGAAGTCTTCGTTGAAGATGATTGCAGAGTGAACCTTAAATTTGTTGGGTCACATGGATTTCCTCTGGGCATGTCCGACACCTGCACCCACCTCCTCCCTATGATGATGGATTTACTGCCGCCATGGCTGCAGTAGCTCGAGCTCCATCCAAGCATTTCATGTTGGTCAAGCAAGAATGGGCCATAATTCGAATTTACACTGTTGTTTGGCAGCTTTTTGGTAGAGGTGGCGATGCCACGGAGCGATATGAGTACAGTAACATGCCATAAAATATGTCTGTATCGGTCTTGGGCTTGCTTATTTTTTAAATTTAATTTTAAATGAGAAAATAATTTTAAAATAATTAATAAAATATTAATACATAATTAATTTAATAGGTTACACAAATAATAAGTTAATATAAGTACGAACACATATTTTATCCTGTATTTGAATTGAATATGAACAATATAGTGATCTTCTACTCCAAATGTATTCATCCTGATGTGTCATAAAATATAGTTACCCATTAAAAATTTTGATACTTGATATGATGAGAGCTTAAGAATTTGAGATGAGAGGGGAGGGAGAAGTAGAAGTAGAGTTGAGAGAAATGTGAATGTGAGGGAGGGAGAAGAGATATTTATAGTTAGAGGTGAGGAAGAAGTTGGCTACTCTGGTCGGGAACTTGGGGTGAGTAGTTGGGTAGATGCTTATTTACGGTATTTATGGAGGATTGGTGGGGGAAGAAAAAAAGAAAAAGAAAAATGGTTATTTTAAAATTTGAAAATTTATTATTAACTTTAAATTTATTATTTTAGAATTTAAGTTATATAAAATTTGTATAGTATTAATCGTTTTTTATAATTATTATTTAGTAAATTAGAAATTATTATAATTAATAATTAAAATAATAAATATGTTATAAAAAATATTAGTTTACTAAATAAGATTTTGTATTAAATTAAAAGATTTTACGTATAAAATGATTTTCAGTAAAAAAAAACCCCTCCCAATGGTAGGGGAAAGATGTGTCATCAACTTGCAATTCAATATCTAAAAATGAAAAATAAAAACAATTACAAATCAAATTCTCTAAACTTCAGAACTATCTATTATATTATCCTAACTAAATCTAGAATTTATGTATTCGAGATATAAATAATCGAAAGCTCAGACTAAGTCATCACTTTCCATGTGATGTTGATCTCTTTTATGGATACATTCATAATCTCGTAAATACGATAATAATTCCACCATCTCTTGTGCTAATAATATTCTTCGATCAATAATAATTAGTTCACAAATGCTAAAAGCAGCTTACGAACAAATTATTGAAACATGAATAGTTAGGATATCGCCTCCCGGAACCAACCCTAGTAACATAGAGCTACCTGAATAAAACTCTTCCGTCGGTTGAAGCAGATGTTGGAGCATCCAAACGAACTCAACTCATGAGCAAGAGCAGGAGAAAGCCTTTCACATTCTTATGAGCCTTTCTCACGTTGAGAAGTTTGAGACGACTCGCGAAGAGGTTCTTCGACGTATCTTTCAGGGTCTGTCTTCTGCTCCTTGTGCCAATTAGACTAATATTGGAAACTTGAATAAGTTTATGTTCTACAATTCCAAAATATTAAAATCTCATTTTTCAGCTCAATCGCCTCCGATATATTTTTAAAAATTACCATATTATGTACTACTAGATTTTTCGGTAGTGCTCGAAGGCGTCATCAATTCCCAAAATGGAGAATCTTTCCTAGAACTTGAACCAGAGGAACTCTTCTGTTTTGAGAGTACTTCTCATAACAATGTATCTTCTGTTTGTTTTTTCTTCCGTCTTCGACTATAAAAAATTTATCACTCTCGTGTTCGCAAAAGTATTATCTAAAGTGATTGATATTATACGTTATTTTATATCAAATTCGTCTAAAATTTGTAAAATTATTTTAGAAATATTTTCAGTATTATGTTCATGCTCAATTACTCTATAACCTATGATTTTTTTATTATTTAGTACCCATTTGAAATCTAAATAATGTGTGACTACAGACAAATAATCTTATTTAGATCGAGCATTCCAAATATCTGAAATTAATGCAAAGCTAACATGACGTGCTCGCAATTCTAATTTCAAAGAATCACGTTATTTCTTATAATCTGGAATAAGAGAGATGTCCAAGATGAGAATGTCATAATTGAAAATTTGAGGTTTTCATTTTATTTGAAATAGAGTGCAAAGCAACATAACTGTCATGAACAAAGGAATTGGAAATGTGTTTAGGTGAATATTTGAGGAAGTATCCATCTGCAAGCTCCTTGGATGAAGGACCATATAATAAAGTTCATGTCTCTCTTCACAAGTCCCCACAATCTTGCCAGTTGAAGGTTCCTGAAAGAAACAATTGTTGGGAAGAAGGAAGGGAGCTCGAGAGCTGTTTTTAGTTAGTGATGAGGTGGACAAAAGGTTATAATGAAAATTAGGCATATACAATACATCATAGAGGGTTAAGTGGTATGTTAACTTGATTGACCAGAATGAGTGGCAGCGGAGACCATACCGTTTGGAAAACTAATGGATACAGATGGACTAATGGAACATGGAATTGGTTCTAACAACTCTCCAAAATCAAAAGTCATATGATAAGATGCTCCAGAATTAATAATCTAATCTTTTGTGTGAATAAAATTCATAAAACAATATGTACCTGTGGAAGGTGTATGAGCTAATTTGAAGTTACTGTGGTGGATGCATTCTTATCTTTGTTCATCATCTGAATAAGTTGGGAATATTGTTCTTCATTACAGGATTGAATTGAGGAATTATGCTGTGAAGTTGAATTCAGATTCTGTGTAATCTGAGCTGAATTTGAAGAAGCATGCTTTTGATAAAAAGGCTTCTTGCCTTTATACTTCCCATTGCTTGGATATCCTAGCAACTTGAAACAAGATTCCCTTTTATGTCCACGTAAATGACAATGATCACATTCAACATTTGATTTAGCCTGTGTATTGGAAGTAATATTGGGAGTATAATTAGTTTTCTGTAAATTTGAAAAGAAAACTGAAACTTCATGTCCTTGTTGAGTAGGAACAATATGTCTCTGTGATTCTTCTTTGATCAATATAGAATATGCTTCAACAGTAGGTAATAGATTCATCACCATAATTTGACCTCTTATTTGAATATATACTTCATTCAGTCCCATGAGAAACTGCCTCAACTTTTGTTTTTGTTCATGTTGTTGGAATGATAATGTGGATGCACATTCGCAACACAGTGGAGCCAGCATTGAAGCATATTCATCCCAAAAAGATTTCAGATATATCTTGTGATCCTTGAGTCATATTAGCTATTTGCTTATGTATCATGAAAATCTAAGTTTCATTTGCTCTAGCAAATCGTGATCTAAGTTCTTTCCAAACAAAGTTCGCAGAAGTGGAGTAAACGATGCTCGAGTATAGATATTTACTTACAACGTTTAGAATCTAGCTCAGCACACAAGCATTCACCCTTTACTTACAACGTTTCATTTGTATGTTTGAAGATTGCTTCTTTGGTCAGTAATTTCACAATTGAAAATTAATCAAAAATATTGATTTTTTGACTCCCTAATCCAAATGCATTGACTTTAATTCCATTAGCTTCCTCTCATCATTTATGACTTATTGCAATTGGTTTGAAGGTGATCAAATCATTAAAAATCAACTTGAGGCATAATCTTACTTTTACTGTTTTATTGATTTTTGGCCTTGTAAAGTTTTCTGTTTTACTGAATTTTTGATCTCAAATGGAACTGCTATGACCTCAAATAAGTTTGTTTAAGTTGGCTGAACCTCAAGCTTCGAGATCAAGCATGTCAAAGTCTATCATCTCACTTTTGGTGTTTTAGCATAAAGCAAAAAGCTATTTTTTATAGAACCAACTTTTGTATTTTGTTATCTTTAGTTGCTTTTGTATGCTATGTACTTAATTAGTATCTATTTTGTTTTGTTCTATCTAATCCTAGTTGAATAGAAATGTTTTAATTTACTTTAATTTTAATTCTTGTTTTCCAGATTTGTAATCATTTCTTCATTAAGTATTAATGAAAAATGAAAAACTTGCATTTAGTATGTAAGCAAAATTTACGAACTCAAATATTCTGTTTTGTTTTGTTCTTGACTTCGAAATTCTAACACTGCAATAGGATTAGATTTGCATCTGGTCGTTTGCACATTCCAGTACCTAAACCAAGTTTATTCTTCATCATTAAAACAATAATCATTCCTCTGCTCCTTGTATTATAATTTGAAGTTCTAATCAGTGGTTGATGAACTAAGATCAAACCAGAAGTATATGATGGATGCAAGTAATGTGGATGATTAAAGTCAATTTCGCTGGAAATAGATGAATTTGTGGCTTGCAATGTGATGGTGGAGGAATCTGTGCGAACAAGATCAATTTCATTAGAATTCACCATTGATGACCTTCTGAAGCTCGACTAAAATTTAGTTAGATGGTGAGAATGATATTATGGAAGAGAAGAGTAATAGAAAATACTCTGATACCATATTAAGATGGAATCAGAGGATTGTGGAAGGGAGAAGAAGTTCTGAGAGAGAAAATTTTCTTCATTCATTCATATCTAAATATAGTATAGTTGTATGTATCTTATACATGTTTATATGCTTAACCAACTAACAAAGAGCTGATTAATCTAACTACCTAACTAATCAACAGTTGAGTAATTGAAGTTACCATGCTGACTCACTAAGTCAGCTGGCATATATGCTATTAGTTATAAAGCCATATTGACAGGAGATTTTGTTCTTCGCCTGGTAGTAAATATTTGTTGAAAGAAGGCATTGATCTCCAACAAAGCTTGCCTTTCTTGTTCTAAACAGTTGATCATCGTCGTGTTATCTGCTTGCATCGAGTTGACCGCCTGCACGATGATGATCACCAAAACCCATATCCACTATTTCATGATCATCATCACTTTAACCTTCTTCCTTTGAGAGAAATATTGATTGATTGTACGGTAAAAATAGTAATGATCTTTTTATTTCTAATTGATTACTCATGACCCCTTGAACACATAGCGAACAACATAATGAAGAAGGTATACATGCATTTCATATTTTCCACAAAGATTGATGGTTCATTTGGACCAAGAAGTCTATGATCATTTACATTTGGCTGGATTAGAAGACTTTAATTTTTCTTGTTTGTAGAAGGATGTTGACGTTCTTGATTTGATCTGCACTAGTACCTGATCATTTTCAGTAATACACGGTTTCTTTGATGTATCAATCGATCGCATGGGACCCCACTCCCCACCTTGGCAGCTACTAGCTACCTTGTGGAATACGTTTACAAGTTGATGATAGACTAGTCATTTCTACGGTTAGTAGGAGCTGGAAAGAGATTGATTTAGGACCTTTAAATTTTCAAATCCATAGGTTACTCTATTGACTCCAAAGGTCTTCATTATAAGTCAAGTACTTATGTAATATATCGCTATAAATTTAAACGTTTGAACCCTTGAACATTTCTGGGCAGTTTCTCAAGATAAGTTTGAACGTTTCTCACTTCCTTTATTTTTCTCGTTGAGCAATCTAAGTGAAGTGAGTTTTTTATTATATGGTAGACGACAAGCAGAAACATCATTAATCGTACACTTGCACTCTTCTTCCATAAGTACAGAAAATGATTGTCAATAAAAAAGGATTACAACTTTTATAAAAATCAGGATTTGCTAAAATAAGTCAGAGAAATAATAGAAACACACATCAATGAAATTGAACCATGCCATACGCCAATAAGGATTGATGTAGAGAACTGCTACTACTACGAAAGATAATGTGATATAGGATGTGCTAAAACTCCAGTAGAATGCCACCATATCAATGCTAGATCCATCATCATCTTCTTCTTCTTCTTCTCCCATTGATGTTATGGGATCAATAGGGCGAGCTTTGTCAAACGACGGCACAAGAAGAAAAGGGTTACCTTCATAACTATGGCTCTCATCAAAAGTATCAAATTGTCCACCTTTCGGAACTGCACCAGATAAATTATTATACGACACATTGAACAAAGCCAACCTGTTTAGCCGAGCAAGGTTAGGAGGTATTTGCCCTCTCAAATTGTTGTTGGAAATATCCAAACTCTCTATCATTGTTAGGTTCGAGAAACTCTCCGGAATAAATCCTGATAAGGAATTATGCGATAAATTCATGACCTGAAGTTTAGGTAGATTTCCAATTTGTACCGGAATATCACCGGTTAATTGGTTACATGAGAAATCCAATAGAGTTATGCTGTTGGCAATGCCACCTTTGTAAATATCAATTCTTCTCTTATTAGTTATTCTGCTTCTACTTGTCCTGCAAGTGAATCATACTCTATAGCAGGAACAATTAAATCAAGTATTCCATCATAATAATGAGTTAAGCCACCATAGCCTTGAACCACATACGTGAACCCGGAGATATAATTGAAAGAATAAGGATCTCTAATTTTCCAATACATAATATTATATAAGCATGAAGGTATTGAACCCTTAAGCTTGTTCTGGGAGAAATCCATAATTCTAAGGTCAACCAATTGGCATAACTGCATAGGAACTTTACCTTCCAACTGATTTCTTTCTAATAGAAGCATTCGCAATCGTTCAAATCCACTGATCCATTCAGGAATACTTCCAGAAAAATTATTGTACCCTAAACTAAGTACTATTAGGTTGGAGCTTTGGGTCAATATCCTAGGTATCAGCCCTGTGAAAGTATTCTTGTGCATGTACAAATAATGCAATGATGTATAATTGAAACAGGTGGGTATGGATCCAGACAACTTATTTTGTGATAGATCTAAATATCTAAGATCTCGGAGGTTGCATAGGTTGGCCGGAATCTGACTTTGCATAGAATTATTTGAAATCTGAAGAACAACCAAATTTGAGAGACGATCAATCCAATTCGGAATTCCACCCGATAAGAGATTGTTTGAGATATCTAAGGAAGTTAAGGAAGTGTTATTCCATTGCCTTCCTCCGGTAACCATCTCTGTGAAACGATTATTTGCCAAATTCAACATTTGTAATTTACTTGAATTTGTCAAGTAAGAAAGGAAAATTTTCCCGTGTAGTTTGTTATTCGACAGATTCAAATACTCTAAATATTTTGACCTGGAAAACATACGTGCATCCAACTCATCGGAGAAGTTATTATACGAAAAGTCAACTGCACGTAGCCAAGTTATCTGACCGATCGAAAAAGGAAAAGGCTCTCCCTGCAAATTATTCCTTGATAGGTTGAGAGATTTCATTTGTGGAAGGAGAAAATTGATGTGATCTGGAAGTTGACCGCTAAGCATATTTTGTGAAACTTGTAATATAGACAGATTATGCGGTACTTTCGGTAGTAGAAGTGGGCCCCCGATCAAGTTCTTCCCCAACACCATCCTGCCTAATTTCGAGTTATTGTCCAAGATCCAAGATGGAAATGTTCCACCAATATTATTACCTGAGAGGTCGATAAATCGTAGATCATATTGGTATAATAGAAAGTTGGGGATCCTATCAAGGTTAAAGTTTACCAAGCGGAAGGCTTTCAACTGAAATGTAGGTAGCCAGTGGGTTTGTTCTGTTTCAACTTGCAACTTATTTTCATTACCGGAAAGTGTAAAGACTTTGAGCTCTGAATGATTAGCCAAGGTACGTAATGAGAATAAACCTTCAAATTGGTTGTCGATGAGACAAACAGCTCTGAGATTAGAAAGTTTTTCAAGTGCTGTAGATGGAATGTTTCCCGTGAAATGGTTATTTAAGACATCTAGAACACGAAGGTTAGTTAAGTTTCCAATACAGTCTGGGAGAGGGCCAATTAATGCGTTATTGCTTAGATCAACTTCAACCAGATTTTTCAGAACTTCACAGAATCCTATATGTCAAAAAAGATTCCAATGTAAATAGAAGGATACTTATTAAACTTTTTGAGCTCCATGATTCCCAAGCTTTGGTTGGACATT
This sequence comes from Coriaria nepalensis, assembly GCA_027186245.1. Lineage (NCBI taxonomy): Eukaryota > Viridiplantae > Streptophyta > Magnoliopsida > Cucurbitales > Coriariaceae > Coriaria > Coriaria nepalensis. The sequence goes on along the minus strand of CP114500.1, from coordinate 2,895,729 downwards.
TAATTTACCTCCATTTGGCAGGGAGCCAATAAACTTATTATCGCTCAAATCCAAGTATTTTAGGTTTTCCAATTCAGCAAAAACTGTATCACGAGAAAAAGGGGATATAAGTAACAAGAGATAATAATAAGAAAAAAGGCGACAAATATTAAAAACGATGGCATAGATATCTCCTATAATCTTTTTACAGTTTCATTTGAAAGTACTTATTATTCGTCTGATTTAGATTAGTTTGAGTCATAATATCTAATTTAAACTCATAAAATTTAACTAAAATCTAGGGTGCGAATGTCTAATTTATTTAATATCAATTTAGAAAGTTCATAAAAAAAAAATAACATTAGTAAATAATATCAAATTAAAAAAAATAGAATTGATAGATCAAATATATGTGGAAGTATGTAAATCATGATTTACCTCTCATGGGTAAAGAACCATTAAGATGATTTTCCTCCAAATCCAATGTTTCTAAGTTTCTCAACTTGGCAAAATCTGAAAAAGAAAAAAAAAAACAAAAAAAAAAAACAAAAAAAAAAAACAAGTAGAGATTAAAATAATTCCAAAAGCAATTAATTTGAAATGTCATTCTTAAATGAATAAATAAATAAACCTTGAGCAGGAAGGGTGCCTGTAAGCTCGTTAGAGCCGAGTCTTAAATGTTTCAATGATGGAGTAACTTCACCTAAAATTGAGAATATGGAATTGTTGTATCCACCGCTACTAAGATCTAACGTCTCCAAGTTCATCATGAATCCTTTTTTGGAAACCCCGGAACGTACGTATATATATAATTATCATTTTGTATCATGTCATCAATGAATAATAATAATGATGCTGTAATTAAAACATGATATTACCTTTGTTATAGTCGGACCAACTCTTAATAAGATAGTTATGGGATAAATCGAGTGATGACAACATTTTAAAAGGATAGAATAGAGATAGGTTGAGCAACACTTCTATCTCGTCGTTTACGTTGTGCTGATCTGGAAATATGTCGGAAAGGGAGAGACCTACCACATGGCCTGTGGTATGGCTACATAGGACTCCAACCCAATTGCAGCAGTCAGCATCTTGGGCATTATTATAAAGCCATGTAGATGAGGAATATTGGTCTTCGCCTGGTAATATATATGGTTCAAAGAAGGCCTTGATCTCCAACAAAGCTTGCCTTTCTTGTTCTAAACACTTGATCGTCGTCGTGTTATCTGCTTGCAATGTGTCAGCCGCCTGCACGATGAGGATCACCAAAACCCATATCCAGTATTTCATGATCATGATCACTTCAACCTTCTTCATTTGAGAAGAATTAATTGATTAATATCAATAGCAATGATATTATCAAACTAATGACTCATCCCTTGAACAAAATCCAATACTAATATATATATATAGCAAACAAGATCATGAAGGAAGCTGGTATACTTGATTTCATATTTTCCACAGATATTTCTCATCTTACTTGTAGAACAATGACGGTTCATTAACTTCGTTTGGACCAAGAAGTCTATGTAGTTTTGGTTGGATTAGAATTTTTCAAGTTTCTAGAACGATGTTGCCATTCTTGACTTTCTACACTAGTACCTGATCATTATCCAATTCATATGGTTCCCTGTCAAAGAGAGCGTTGTAGTTTCATTAACCCTGATCGCAAGGTTTCTTTGATGTTTCAATCGATTGCATGGAATACGTTTACAAGTTGATAGTCTAGTCATAATTTTCTACTGTTATTGATTTATTATTATTATTATTATTATTATTTGTTCGTTTTTCATTTTCAAAAGAAGAAGAAATAAAGCTCTGTGATTATATTTCAACACCATATCATGGTGCTCAGCATGTCCACGAAAGAACTATACAAAAATAAGGAATAATTTTGATACTATTTTTGTCTTTTAACAGTATGTATTTTCATTTTAATGTATTTATTTAATAATTATTTTTACATTTTATTACTTTTTATACTCATTTGATAATTATTTTAAATAAATAAATAAATAAAATACGTTTTAAAATATAAAAATATATTTTGAAACAGTAGCCAAACAAGTTTCAAACATTCATATGTTTTGTAGTTTTCTCGTTTGAAACAAATTTTGATAAATTGACTCAAAAGTTTGTTTTTAAGCAACATTTTAGAGACTTTGGAGGCGAAGTTCGGTTTCGGTCATTTTTGTATCCAATCCAAATGTAGTAGAGTTTTGAGTTTTTCACTCCTATCTGATTGAAATGATTGGGAACACCGTTTTTAAATTTATTTATTATTAATATCAGCAACACCACATTAGTATTCGATACTTAACTCTTAAATTTAAATGATCTGAAATAATAAAAAATTAAAATTAACTACTTTCATTTAAAAAAAAAAAAAAAAAAAAAAACAGAGATTTAAGTAACTAAAAATTAATATAATATCAATATAAACAAAGAAATTAAATTTAAGATCAAACTAATACAATTTAGACTTGTGAATTTCGGGTGATTAATTATAAAAAGGGAAAATTTGATTAAATTGAGTACAAATCCATAATCAACCTAATCCAATTTAGACTCGTGAATTTTGTGTGATTAATTATAAGAAAGGAAAAAAATTGTTTCTGACGAGTACTGGGAATAAGTATACTCAGATGGAGTTGTTTGGTCTTCATAATCAAAGTCCTATTTGGATTGATACTATTGTCCCAATTTGACTAAGTATAACTTTTCAATTATTTGTTTTCCCATTTCTGGGCAGTTTCTCAAGACAAGTTTGAACGTTTCTCACATTCTCTATTTGTCATGTCATAGACGACAATCCAGAAACAACATTAATCATACCCTGCACTTCTTCCATAAGTACAGAAACCACCCGAATTATTCTCAATTAAAACTAAAAGGGATTACAACTCTGACAAACAAAAGGATTGCTAAAATAAGTCATAGATATAATAGAAACACACATCAATGACACCGAACTAAGCCCTGTGCCAATAAGGATTGATGTAGAGAACCCTTATTACTCCGAAAGATAATGTGACATAGGATGCACCAAAACTCTAGTAGAATGCCACCATATCAATGTTGGATCGATCCTCTTCTTCTTCTTCTCCCGGTGATTTTACGGGATTAATAGGGCGGGCTTTCTCAAGCAAAGTCACAAGAAGAAAAGGGTTACCATCATAACTATGCCAATCATCAAGGGTATCAAACTGTCTACCTTTTAGAACTGGACCGGACAAATTATTATACGACACTTTGAAGATAGCTAACCTGTTTAGCCCGACAAGGTTAGGAGATATTTGCCCCTTCAAATTGTTGTTGGAAAAGCCAAACTCTATGATTATCAGGTTCGGAAAACTCTCCTGAATAAATTCCGATAAGCAGTTATACGACAAATTCATGACTTGAAGTGTAGGTAGATTTCCAATTTGCATTGTTGGAATATCACCCGTTAATTGGTTACATAACAAATCGATTAGAGTTATGCTGTTGGCAAGACCACTTTGTAAATCTCTAATCTTCTCTTACTAATCAACTCTACTTCTACTTGTCCAACACGTATAGCAACATCCCGTAAATTTGCCTCTCGGCATCCATCATATGATTTTGTTCCTTCCTCTACTTCATTTAAAACTGTAGGCCCCTCATTTCGAATGGGATCACTAATTTCTTTTAGGGACTAGAACCGGCTCTACCATAAGGTAAAAAAGAGATGGGATTTTATATATTGTACCTACTTAAATAATTATGATATAAAATTTAAAAATATATTTTATCAAATTTATAGAAAATTTTAAAAAATTTAAATAAAATAATTAATATATTTTCTTTATTAAAAAAATGATATATTTTATATAAATAATTTTTAAAAATATATATTTTATATCAAAATAGTTCCCAATTTTAATTTGGCTCAGAATTCCAATTAATCACTGTGCCACTTCTGATTGGGATGAACCAAGCTGGACACAACTTCTTGAGAAGAGCCCTCTTCTAGGTCATTTAAGTCTTCCACGACATCAGGGTGAAAAACTTCGTTAGCAGTGGAAACAGATCCCTCAAGTACTTGAAGGGTTTTATCACTTGCTTGTAATCCCTAAAGATTGAGGATAAGAAAAGGCAAGAGAGGAAACGTTAAGATTATGCAGGTTTTGTTAGAACCAATAATGAGGAATGACTATCGAAATTTACTTGCCTTTGCACGTCGTTGCTTCCTCTGTGCATCACTTCTCTTAGAATCTTGATCTGGGCTAATGAAATCCAAAAGATCAGAGACACTGCAACAAAGGCCAGATGAGCTTGGGTGCAAAATCACAATTGATTTAAAAAGTAAGCAATTATTTAGAAGAATACCCTATCAATACCTAGGGTGATCACTGCTTGAGATTAATGGATCTGGCTTCGGAATCCCATTTCGTGCCATTTCTTGTTGCTCCAGAGCCTTAAGACTCAAAATACTCCAGCCAAGCAGCAGCATCCTGTTTAAGAAAAACCCACATGTCAACTCTTAAAGACTTCTAAATTTGAGCAAAAATTTGCCCCATAAATGTAATAAAATAGTAAAACAGAGATTTATGGTCCCACCTCAGTACGGATGTCGTCTTGTCCAAGTTTGGCTTGAAATATCCTGAGAGTAGTTTGCTCATGTTGAACACTAAGAGAATATGCCTCCATTAAAGAAAGAGCTATGGCTATGGCATGATACCTTGCAGCAGTTTGTATGTGATCAGCGCCTAGCAATCTTTGTATGTGAACACTAAGAGAACATGCACATTTCCAATGCCCTCTTCCATCTTCGCGACGTTGACATATGTAGCAGCTGTGTTGGGACGAGATAGTCCGCATGTAAAATGGAGGAATAAAGCACGATATACGTATCTGCCAATAATGCAATATATTTAGCAACAGAAATGAAAAGGAAACGGGAGTAGCTTATTATATTTTATTTCTGTTTTCTCATTTCGGTATAATTGTCACTCACAACAAAGAAAAGTATTCCATAAACACAAGCACAGTTTTACAACAAAAATAGAGCAAATAATTAACTTGATGAATAGTGTATTCTCCTAAAATACTTTATAAAGTAAGATGAAATTTTTGACTTATAAACTAATTAAATATATTCTCTCTAAGTAACGTGAGACGAATTCCAATACTCACACCCACTTGTGGGCTGGTCATTCTAAATGACCAATAAGTGACACAGTGGATGAGTAACAACTAGTCAATGAAGTGTAGACACATCTATTTAAAATTTAACTCTAATACTATAATAAATTGATAAGTCTAATAGTTTCTATTGAAAATCAACTTTAGCCCAAAACAAAGCCCAATTTATTTTCAGCCTAAGAAAAATAAAAGTCAAATTCATTTAGCCCAAGATAATGGAACCTTCTCAACAAATGTAAGTCTAATAGTTTCAATTGAAGATCAACCCCATGATATGATATTGTAGTGTCTTTTATTGTGGGTAATTTGTTTACTTGTTCGGTTCCAATATTAGTAAGTTTAGAGTTGTGTACTCTAAATTCTACTCAACAATTGGTATCAAAGCGGGATAGTCATGGATTGTTCTTGGTAAAGCTATAGTTGTGACAAGTTTGGTAGTCTACAAGTTTGTTAGTCAAACTTGTTTGGTATAGTTAAAGTCTTGCTGGCACAATGGGTGACCTTCAAGGAATTGGAGGAATCAAGAAGCTCAACAACAAAAACTCCAACATGTGTGGAGTCTTACTTACAGGGTTAGGACCTTTGGGAAGTTGTCGGTGGTGGTGAAGTTACACAACCGGTTGTAGAAGATGCCAATGGCATCTTGCAAAAGTGAAAAATTAAAGCAGGCAAAGCGGTGTTTGCTTTAAAGATCACAATTGAAAAAGAAATGTTGGAGCACATTCGGGATGCCAAAACACTAAAGGAAGCACGGGACACTTTCATTACACTTTTTTAAAAGAAGAATGATATAAGACTGCAACTTCGCGAGAATGAGTAGATATCAATAGCGCAATGCGTTATAATGATTGCCCAGTAGTTTCACAAGGTGAAGTCGATATGCTGCAAAATTTCAAAGTTACTTTGACAGCTCCTATTACGGAAACCAAGATAAAGAGAATAATTATCCATGGTCTTAGACCCGAATATCAAGGGTTCATTGTCGCTGTACACTGATGGCCGACACAACCATTGCTTGTTGAGTTTGAAAATTTGCTTGCAAGATAGTAAGCTATGGCTAAGCAATGGAAGGAGTCTCGCTAAAGGGTGATGAGGAAGTGCTCTACACTAGCAAAAGGAACTTTCACAACACATTAGTTATGGATCTAAAAAGGATAATGACAATGTGAAAAGTCGTCAAGGACAAGGAGGCTCTCGTCTAGGCGGAGGTTTGAAGATTCACTATAGTAATAGAAAGTTCAATGGTGAGTGTTAAAACTACGGGAAGATAGGCCATATAGCAAAAGATTGTTGGACCAAGAAAAAGATTGTTGAGCGTAATATAGCTACTTTTAATTCTAAGAAAAATACCGAAGATGGTTAGGACATCGAAGCATTATTCATTGTAGAGGAAGAAAAATTAGCTCTCACGATAACAACACCGAAATGGATTGATTATGTAAATGACTTAATCGTAGACTCGGGTTGCTCAAATCATATGACAGGTTATAAACATAAGCTATAAAACCTATCTAAGTATAAGGGAAGTTGTGTAGTGGTAACAGCCAACAACTCAAGGTTACCGATAGTTTACATCGGTAAGATGATTCTAATCAGGTGCCACTTCAAGATGTTTTTCATGTCCTAGGAAAGAAAAAAATTTTGCTATATGTGACTCAATTGACATCATTAGACCACTATGACTTGTTCAGACCTCGAGATGTAAAAGTGTATCATGACCTCAAAATCTCAGAAAAACAAACAATAGAGGGGTACAATAAGAGTCAATTTACGTGATGTCAGCAAAGTCTGCATATGTAGAAAAGACAAGAAAAAATTAAACGTCAGATATATGGTATATATAATTAGGTCATGTTAGTTATTCTAAATTAAGTGTGATGGTGAAGAAGTCGATGCTTAAGGGGTTTCCTCAACTTAACGTGTGAACAAGTATGGTCTGTGTAAGATGCTAGTATGGTAAAGCACACCAATTGCCATATGGGGAATTGAAGTTTAAAGCAAAGGAACAATTAGAGTTAGTTTACTCTAATGTGTTCAGGCCCGTTAAGCAACCATCAATTTGCGGTATGCGATATATGGTGACATTCATTGATGACTTCTCCAGGTATGTGTGGGTTTTCTTTATGAAAGAAAAAATCTCACGCATTCTCAAAGTGTATAGATTTCAGAGAGTTAATTGAAGGAGAAAGGGGAAAGAAGATTTGTCGCTTGCGCACATATAATGGAGGAGAATATAGCTCAAGCGAGTTCTCTCAATACCTACAGGAATGTCGAATATGTCATTAATACACTTATGGCAACACACAATAACAAAATGGTGTTGCTGAAAGAAAGAACCGGCATCTTACATTAATTTGTTAAAGTATGCTACATGCAAATAACGTGACGAGAAGCTTTTGGGCTAAAGCAATGAGGACTATAGCCTTTGTGATCAACATACTTCCTCAACTGTGGTTAGGATTTGTTTCTCCCTTTGATAAATTGTGGAACATGAAACCTACCATTATCTACTTTCGAGTATTTGGATGCGTAAGTTATATATTTGTTTCTAATCATTTACAAAGGAAGTTTGAGAAGAAAGCTCTTAGATATATCTTTCTAGGATACAACAGCCAGAGAAAAGGTGGAAATGTTGCGATCCAACAAGTGGAAGGTGCTACACTTCACGAGATGTGGTGTTCGATGAATCATCTTCTTGGTGGTGCTTAGAAAATGAGGTGTTGCCAAACTCGAGATATTTTAAGACAAGCTGCAAACAAAGTTAGGGGAACATACTATTCAACTCCAACCAAGTTGAGATGAATCAGGAGATCCAAATGGTGATACTATCAAGAAAAGAGTAACTCATAATCCTTAGAACACTAGCATGTATCAACAACCAGATGAAGAAAGTGAACCTAGTGAACATGGAGAATCAACTCCACAATCACACCTCCAAAGGTAAACAAGAACAGAAGGCTAAATCCCAAATACGCCAATGCAACCATAGTTGAAGAAGCAACTTTTACAAAACCTGAGTCGTTCGAAGAAGCATTATAGAGTTCTAATTGGACGGCAGTTATGAAAAAAGAGATTGTTGCACTTGAGCAAAATCAGACTTGGGGTTTTGTGTCAAGACCAAGAGATGTAAGATCTATATCTTACAAGTGAGTTTACAAGATAAAGCGTTATCCAAATGGGTCGATTGAAAGGCACAAGGCTCGGTTGGTGGCTTGTGGTTTCTCACAATAGTATGGATTAGACTATGATGAAACGTTTAGTCCAATGACATAACTTACAACTATATGAGTTCTACTCGCGCTAGCAGGCAACAAAGGTTGAAATTTGTGGCATATGGATGTGAAGAATGCTTTTCTTCACGGAGAGTTGGTTTGAGAGATTTACATGATCTAACCAATGGGATTCGAAACCACAATCATCATGAATGTGTATGTAAGTTTTGGAAAACACTCTACGGATTGAAACAAGCACCAAGGGCGTGGTATGGTAAGATTGCTAAATTTCTGACATAAAGTAGTCATTCAATAACACCTGTAGATTTTAGCCTCTTTTTCGAAGCCAATAGAGGAAAGATAGCTATCGTCTTAGTATACGTGGATGATTTAATCATAATTAGTGATGATGAGGTAGAAATTCTTCGAACAAAAGAGAATTTATCATTTCATTTCCAGATGAAGGAACTTGGGCAGCTCAAGCACTTCCTTCGTCTAGATGTTGATAGCACACAAGAAGGAATATTTGTTTGTCAGCAAAAATATTTCAAAGACCTATTAAAAAGGTTTGGAATGCTCGAATGCTCAAATGCTCGAATGTGATCTGATTTCAATGCCAATGGAACCAAATACCAAAATATGTGCACATGAAGAAAAAAGTTTGTAAGATGCGACGATGTATCGACAATTGGTAGGTAGTATGATCTACTTTACCTTGACTCAACCTGACATTTCTTATGCAGTTGGTGTAATGAACATCCAAAATCGAAATAAATTCAAACCTTACTTTCAAATATATGGTAGACTACACATCAAGAAATAACATTACTCATCCTTTGCACTTCTTCTAAGAGTACATAAACCACGGTGAATTATTCTCAAATATGAGGGATTACAACTCTAACAAACATAAGGATTTGCTAAAATAAGTAGTAGAAATAATAAAAACACACATCAATGAAACCAAACCAAGGCTTACGCCAATAAGAATTGATGTAGAGAATCACTACTACTCATAAAGATAATGTGACGTAGGATGCACCAAAACTCCAGTAGAATGACACCATATCAATGTTGGATCCATCGCCGTCTTTTTATTCTTCTCCCGGTGATGTTATAGGATCAATAAGGCAAGATTTTTCAAACGACAGCACAAGAAGAAAAGAAAAGGGTTACCATCATAACTATAGCTATCATCAAAAGTATCAAACTATCCATCTTTGGGAACTGGACCAGACAAGTTATTATATGACACTTTCAACATAGCTAACTTGTTTAGCCCGAAAAGGTTAAGAGGTATTTTCCCGCTCAAATTATTGTTGGAAAGATCTAAACTCTCTTTTTTGAGTATATGATGCTCAAATAAGTATGATCCAAACAGTTGACTTTTTTGTTCGGATCATATTTAACGTTGACTCTTCATTAAGAAACAAGCCTAGATCATACTAGTGATTCATCAAAATCAGGATTAAGAGCAGTGTTGATGAAGAACGGGTAAGAACTTCAAAAAGAACTACCCAACCCATGACTTAGAACTAATTGTTGTAGTATTGGTCCTGAAAGTTTGGACACACTACCTCTATGGAGTGCGGTATGAAATTTATACCGACCATAAGTGCCTGAAGTATTTCTTCATATAGAAGGAATTTAACTAAAGTAGCTAACGCTTTAAGCTGGAAATCCTTAAGTAGGCTTGTTGCATTACATGCTTTACCAAGGTCATTACAAAAGGAGGTGTATAATGCAAATATCAAGTTTATGACCAGATGATTGTCAGCTTTCACCCTCCAACCCACCATATTTGAAGATATCAAAGGTGCACAAGAATTAGATGAAGAAATAAAGAAAATCAAACAAGAAATGGTAAAAAATGAGCAGTCTAACTTTAAAATATTTAAGGAATATCCTTAATTTTAAAGGGAGGTTGTGCATTCAAACTAACAATAAAATAAAATGTCAGATTCTTTCGTAAACACATAAAACTCCATATTCTGTACACCCAAGAGCAACCAAGATGTATAAGGATTTGAAAGAGCACTTTTGCTGGACTGGATTGAAGAAGGATGTTGTTCAATATGTGGGAAAATGTTTGACATGCCAGCGAATCAAGACTGAACACCAGCATCTAGATGTAGAATTACAAACAATTGAGATTTTAGAGTAGAAGTGGGAACAAATAACTATGGATTTTTTGTTAGACTTCCAGAAACAACGAAATGACATGATGCAATTTGGGTAATCGTCAATAGATTAACCAAATTGGCGCATTTCTTATCCATACGAAGCACGTATTCCCTAGAATAGTTAGCAGAGCTTTATGTGAGTGAAATTGTCTGACTACACGGAGTACCATTGTCAATAATTTCATATCGAGATTATAGGCTTACCTCAACATTTTGGAAAAGTGCGCAGTAAGCGATGGGGACGAAGATGAAATTTAGCACGACTTTTCACTCATAAATGAATAGTCAATCGGAAAGAATTATCTAGACTTTAGAAGATATGCTACGAGTATGCGTCGTAGACTTTAAAGGTGTTTGGAATCTATACATGTCATTGATAGAGCTCTCCTACAATAATAGTTTTCAAGCAACCATTGGAATGACACTTTATGAAGCTTTATATGGATGGAAGTGTAAGTCATCAGCTCATTAGTACGAAACATGAAAAGGAAGCTCAGCGACTTATGGCTTCATTGAAACATCTACTAAAACAATCAAGAAAATTAAACAGAGAATGAAAACCACTCTTAATCAACAAAAGAGCTATGCGGATAAGAGGCGTGTCTTTGAATTTTAGGTTGAAGATATGTTATTCTTAAAGATTGAACCAATGAAAGGACTTATGAGGTTTGGCAAGAAGGCACAGTTAAGTCTAAAATATATTGAGCCTTTTGAAATAACAGAACATATCGGTAAAGTTTCCTATAGGCTCGCACTATCGCTAGGAATGTCCTCGATACACAATATGTTTCATGTATCTATGCTGAAGAAGTATGTACTCGATCCCTCACTTGTATTAGAAAGTGACCCTATTCAACTCCAAGAAGATCTGACATAAGAAGAAAGACCATTACAGATTTTGGATTGCAAGAAAAAGAGACTCAGGAATAAGGTCATACACCTAGTAAAGGTGTTATAGCGAAGTCCTTAGACGAAAGAGGCTATATGGGAAAGGGAAGATGAGATGAAGGAAAAATATCCAGAATTGTTTTAAACTGCGGAAATGTATATATAAATGGGTTACGATGTATATAGTACGTGAATGTAAAATATTGTATAGATAGTCTATTTAAAGATAGAAAATCAGTATGAGTAAAAATTTGGAAGCGGAATGATATTGCTTCTAGCATAAAATAAATGAAAAAATGAGTAATATAAGCTTATTTGCAACAAGCAATTGGTAAATTTGAGCCCGACAAAAATTTTGAAGGCGAAATTTTTATAAAGAATGGAGAATATAATCCCCCAATATTTCTAAACTTGATATAGTAATTGAAAAATAAATTTAAAATTGACTAATTATTAAATTTTGATTTTTATCTATACCTAATTTTAATAATAAAAATAATAGGGCAAATTTTTAGTGATTTAAATAATTAAAGGGGGCCTAAGTCTAATCAATCAAAATAAGTGAATAAATAAATAAATAATCATAATAATGATAAAACGGTGGCATTAATGTGGCTTAAGTTGAAACTTAAGTAAACAAATGGTTCTTTGAGTTTCATGCAAAATAAAAAATGCTAAACATGCGTTGTTAGACATCATGCAATGACACAATAATCTGTAATGTGTCAACAATCATGGCTCTCACCTTGCTATAAAAGGGTTTAAATTCGGCCATTTGAAATCATCATGAAATTTGATTGAAATCAATTTTTCAACCGTGGGAGGAAGAGTGAGTGAGCGAGCGAATGAAAGAGAGAGAGAGAGAAAGAAGGGGGAGGAGAGGAAAGAAAAGAGAAAGGAAGAAAGGAAAAGAAAAGAGAGAGAAAAGGAAGGAAAGGAAAAAGAGGAGAAGGAAGATTCAGATTTTCAATTTATCATCTCTTAGTAAAATTATATAAGTATAGTCTCATTATAATATATGGATATTTCTTGTTTGTTTATATTTGTGATGTTAAAATTATTCGAATAATTATTATATTGATTTGAGAATAGTATAATTATTAATAAGTATGATAAATTGAAGATAGTATTTATTATGTTAATGTTAATATTAATATTATAATTATAATTATTATATAATATGTTAAGTGGAAATGGAATGATTTTATTAACATGCTAAAAATGAGATCATAACTAGTATGAACATAATATAAAATGATAGTTTAAAAATAATATAAGTTTTGATATGCTACGATTAAGAGCAATGCATCAATGTTCATACTTCTGATTTAAAAGAAGTTAATGTTATGCTAAAGTAAATAAAAATCATAAGCATGCATATGCATAACATTAAAGTGAGGTGCTGACAGGTAATAAGAAGAATCGATTGTCGATTATAAAAGACCCCATATAATCCTAAAGGAAAGATCATAGCGGAACATTGATTAGATATCAGTTGAAATGATGGCGGTAGCATTCTTAGGGCTCTAAGCATATAAAAGAATATAAAATCATGTATGTTAGATATAAGTCGTAAAGATATTAATTTAAACTAGTCATTAACAGATTAATATATATGAGTATAACTATATACTTATTGAGCTTCTACCTCACAGATATTTTACCTTGTGTTATAGAAATTACAAAGGTAAAGTTATAGATTAAAGATTAGGCGAATGAAGAAAATCAGTCTTATGGGATTGTACATATGGGACATAATCTGTGAAAAATGAGAAAAACTTAAAAATTCAAATCTCTTAGAAAAGCTTATATATATATATATATTTAAAGAGTAGTTCTTTTTTAAAAGTTTCCGGATTAATTTCCTATAATAAAATTTTGAATTATATTATAGTGGTTTATAAAAAACTCAAATTATTATATTATTTCTATCAAAAGGATTTTAAAGTTAAGTTAAAAAATAACGCACCTACTAGTTAGCATGATACCACAAAAAATATTCGATAAACTAAATAACTAATAAGACGGGCATTACAGAGACAGCCAATAGTATCATTGTCAACTACCGAAGCTGAGTATCAAGCAGCAGTAATGGAAGTTCAAGAGAGTACGTAGTTGATACAGCGAATGAATAATCCATATGAACTAGTAGATTATCTAATTTTTTTGTACTGTGATAACCAGTCGACAATTCGTTTGGCGGAAAATCCAATATTTCATGCAAGAACTAAGCATGTTGAAGTACACTATCAATTTATCAGAGAAAATGTTCTGCAAGAAGAAACTAAGATGAGGCAAATCAAGACAAATGATCAAGTTGCAGATTTGTTAACAAAAGGCTTGGGCACCGGCAAGTTCAAAATGTTTCGTTGTCAGTTTGGCATAGTGCAAAGAGTGAGAACTGGTGTTGAGGGGGAGTGTTAAGGATCAACCTAGCCCATTACAAAGTCCAAATTATTTTCAGTCCAATAAAAATTAAGTCTTATCAATTTTACCTTAGCCCAAGACGATGGAACCTTCTCAACAAATGTGGAAGGAAGATATTTTAAGAGAAAAATATAGAAGAATGTAGAAAGGAGGTAAAATGTGATAATAATGTATGGTTATCATTATTTTTTAATTTAATATTTGTATGGTGTAGATTGCATGGTTAGAATTATGAATACCCTCCCTTATATTTGGGTTAGCCTTCCTCACCGAAAAAAAAAAAAAGCATTTGTAGTCTTAGTTTGAGTGTGGTGTTTTGAGTGTGAGTTGTGAGCTTTTGATTGAGCGTTTATTTCTCTTTAAACTGTAAGTGATCTATGACAAATGTTATAATATCTTATATTGTGGTTATGATACACGTAATGTGTTTACTTGTTTGGATCCAATAATAGGAAGTTTAGAGTTGTGTACTCTAGATTCTACTCAACACATCTAACTCACTAGAGAAGTTATTATATGACAAGTCAACTATTTGTAAGTTTTGAAAAAGGTCAAGGAATTTTTTGAAAACTATTCCTTGATAGGTTGAAAATCTCCATTTCTGGAAGGAGGAAACCCATGCGGCATGGAAGCTGACCATTAAGCATATTTTGTGAAACTTGCAAAGTAGACAATTATGCCCAACTTTTGGCAATAGAAGTGGCCCCCAGATTAAGTTCTTCTCCGACATCATCCTCTCCAATTTTGGGTTATTTTCCAAGATCCAAGTGGAAAATGTTCCACTAATATTGTTACCTGGTCAATATATCGTAGATCATATTAGTATAAAAAAAAGGGTATGAATCATATCAAGGTTAGAGTTTAGCAAGAGGAAGGCTTTCAGCTGAAATGAGGGTAGTCGTGGGGGTTATTCTGTTTCAAATTGGAACTTATAACCGTTTCCAGAAAGTGCAAAGACTTTGAGCTTTGAATGATTCGTCAAATGGCTTACTGAGAATGAACCTTGAAATTGGTTGTCGAGGAGAGAAAGAGCCACAAGATTAGCAAGTTTCTCAAGGGCCGTAAATAGAATGTTTCTAGTTAAATGGTTTCCTTAGATATCCAAAACTCAAAGGTTAGTTAAGTTTATGGAGCCAATTAATTCGTCACTTCTTAGATCCATTTTAACCAAATTTTCTTAGAATTTCACACAATCCTATAGGTCAAAAAAGATACCAACAAATAATAAATGAGAAACTCTTTTGATTTTAATTGGTCCAATAACCTTCGCTAATTGATATCTGTTTAGGAATAAATTATGTAAGCGTATATATATCATTACAATTTTAAAAATTACTTTGATAGGATAAAATAAAATTGTTTCTTATTCAAGTCCACAGTGTATTTATTATTTATTTGGTAACTTCTTACCTAATATCCGGAGAGATCCATCGCAATTTTTATTTTTGAGATCTAAATATTTTAAGTTTGAGAATATTTCAATCTTCGTTGGAAGAAAGACACATTCAAATATTAGGAAGGCATAAGATTTAAATTATATATATATAAATTAAAGCAAAGCTAGTTAATTATATTATATCGATTTTTATCTTCTTAAAAATAATATTAAATAAAAATCTTAATTAAATATTTAATTTACTTCTATTTGGCAATTAGCCAGCAAACTTCTTATAGCTCAAATTCAACCATTCTAAGTTTTCTAATTTAGAAAAATTTGTATCATGAGAAGAAAAATATATATAATAATAATTATATGAGTGAAAATTAGTATAAAAAATGATAGCTATTTCATGGACATCACTTCCACCTACTTCATTTGAGAAATATTGATTGATTTGCACGGTAAAAAGAGTAATTAGTATTTTTCTAATTAGTTACTCACCCCTTGAACAAGTTCAATATTATATATATATATATATATATAGCAAACAAGATCATGAAGAAGGTATACATGCATTTCATAATTTCCACAAAAGAAATTTCTATTACCAGTGGAACAATGATGGTTCATTTGGACCAAAAAGTCTATGTACAGACGGCAGTTTTGGCTGGAATAGAAGACTTCCAAGTCTTGTCTATAGAAGGATGTTGCGGTTCTTGACTTTCTGAACTAGTACGGCTATTATCAAAAGTATCAAACTGTCATCTTTCGGAACTGGACCAAACAAGTTATTATAGGACACGTTGACCATAGACAACGTGTTTATCCTGGCAAGGTTAGGAGGTGTTTGCCCGCTCAAATTGTTGTTGGAAAGATCTAAACTCTCTATCATTGTCAAGTTCAAGAAACTCTCCGAAATAAATCACGATAAGCAGTTATGCGACAAATTCATGACTTGAAGTGTAGGTAGATTTCCAATTTGCATTGTTGGAATATCACCCGTTAATTGGTTACATAACAAATCGATTAGAGTTATGCTGTTGGCAAGACCACTTTGTAAATCTCTAATCTTCTCTTACTAATCAACTCTACTTCTACTTGTCCAACACGTATAGCAACATCCCGCTCTACATCTGGAGGATATATAAATCAGACAATATTCCATCAACAGAACCAAAACGGAGAGACATGGAGGAAGAGAATGTGAATCCAAACTCATAATTGAAATAATAAGGATCTCTAATTTTCCAATACGTAATATTGTATAAGAATGACGGTATTGAACAATTAAGCTTGTTCTCTGAGAAATCCAAAATTTTAAGGTGTCAATCAGTTGGCATAACTGTACAGGAACTTCGCCATGCAACCGATTTTTTCCCAATAGAAGCATCCTCATCCATTCAAACACATTGATCCACTCAGGAAAACTTCCAGAAAAATTATTGTACCCCAAACTAAGTACCTCTAGTTTGGAACTTCGGGTCAATGCCATAGGTATCAACCCTATGAAATTATTCTCGCGCATGTACAAATATTGCAACGATGTATAATTGAAGCATGAGGGTATGGATCCAGACAACTTATTTTGTGATAGATCTAAACATTCAAGTTGTCGGAGGTTGCATAGCTCAAACGGAAGCTGACCTTGCATTGAATTATTTGAAATCTGAAGATCCCACAAACTACTGAGACGATCAATCGAATTCAAAATGTCACCCGATATGAGATGGTTGGAGATGTCCAAGGAAATTAAGGAAGTGTTATTCCAATGCCTTCCTCTTATAACCATCTCCGTGAAATTGTTATCCGCTAAGATCAACATCTCAATAGAACTTGAATTTGATAAGTAGGAAAGGAATATTTTCCCATGTAGTTTGTTACTTGATAGATTGAAGAACTTCAAATATTGTAGCCAGGGAAACACACTTGTAGGTACCTCACCGTAAAAGTTATTATACGACAAGTCTACTGACACTAACTGAGCAATCTGACCCATTGAAAAGTGGAAAGGCTCCCCCTAAAAATTATTCTTTAAGAGGTTGAGAGTCTTTATTTGTGGAAGGAGGAAACTGATGTGGTCCGGAAGCTGACCATTAAGCATGTTCTGTGAAACTTTCAAAGTTGACAGATTATGTAGTAATTTTGGCAATAAAAATGGGCCCTCGATCGAGTTCTTCTTCAAAATCATCATCTCCAATTTGGTGTTATTGTCCAAGATCCAAGTTGAAAATGTTCCACCAATATTATTACCTGAGAGGTCAATATATCGTAGATCATATTGGTATTAAAAAAAAGGATCCTATCAAGGTTAGAGTTTAGCAAGAAGAAGGCTTTCAACTGAAATCAGGGTAGCCGTGGGAGTTGTTTTGTTTCAAATTGGAACGTATTTCCATTTTCAGAAAGTGCAAAGAATATGAGCTTTGAATGATTAGCCAATGGGGGCTTACTGAGAATGAACCTTCAAATTGGTTGTCGATGAGAGAAAGAGTTACAAGATTAGTAAGTTTCTCAAGAGTTGTAGATAGAATGTTTCCAGGTAAAATGGTTACTTGAGATATCCAGAATTCGAAAGTTAGTTAAGTTTTCAATATTGTCTAGGATGAGGCCAATTAATGTATTATTTCTTAGATCCACTTCGACCAAATTCTCTGGAATTTCAAATAATCCTATAGGTCAAAAAGATAACAATGTAAAAATGACAAATAATAAACTGAGACTCTTTTGATTTGAAATGGTCCAATAAGTTTCGCTAATTGATGTCTGTTTAGGAATAAATTATGAAGTTGCATATCATTACAATTTGAAAACATACTTTGATAGGATAAAACATAAAGCATATCATTATTTATTTGGTAACTTTTCTTACCCAATGCTTGGAGAGATCTACTGAGGTTGTTGTTTTTTAGATATAAATACTTCAAGTTTGAGAATGTTTTCATCTCTGTCGGAAGATGAAGATATTCCAATATTAGGAAGCTGTAAGATTTGAATTATATATATAAATTAAAGCTGAACTGATTTATTATATTATGTCGATTTTTATCTTCCTACAAATAATATGAAATGGGGATCTTAATTAAACATTTAATTTACTTTCATTTGGTAAGCAGCCAATAAACCTATTATAGCTCAAATTCAATCATTCGAAGTTTTCAAATTCATCAAATCTGTATCATGTGAAGAAAAATATATGTAATAATAATAATATGAGTGAAAATTAGTATTAAAAATAATAGCTCGGATATCTCTTCGAATCATAAGGCTTCAATTTTTTTATTTTTTTTTTGGGCCGAAAGAAGATTTCATTAAAGCAAAAAAAAAAAACAATCTGATAAATATCATTTAAGCCCATAAAATATAACTAAAACCTACTACTTGAATGTTAAATTCATTTAATATTAATTTTGCAAGTTCATCTAAATGAAATCTAACTTGCTCCCTGAAAAAATAAATAATAGTAAATAGAGGGGGAAAAAAAGAGGATAAGTCTAATATATAAGTAGAAAAAAAGGGGAAAAAAATATCTCTCATCCTTAAAATACTATTGAAATCATAATTACTCGATAAATTCAATGTTTCTAAGTATCATAACTTGGCAAAATATGAAAAAAGAGAAAAGTAAAGATAATAATAATTATTATAAAATTTGAAAAAGTAAAAAATTAGTCAATTTACTAATATTTTTAACAGAAAGATAACTTATAAGCATATTACCAACGAGTCTTAAGATCTTTAATGATGGAGCGACTTTACCTAAACATAAGAATATAATATTGTCGTATCGAACCAGCTAAGGTCTAACGTCTCCCACTTCATTAGAAACCTTTTTCAAAAACCCAAATGCATTCATTAATTATTATTATTTAATATGACATCATCAATAAATAATGATAATTATATATAATTAATTAAAAATACTTGACATTTTGTACCTTTGTTATAATTAGACCAACCCTTAATGTTGCAGTTTTCAGATAAGTAGAGAGACGATAACATTTCAAAATAATAGAATAGAGATATATTAACAGTTCTCTATCCAAATAGAGACCCGTATTAGGAAATATTTGGGAAAGGGAGAGATTAACCACAAGGCATGTGGTAAGCCTACATAGGACTCCATCCCAATTGCAGCAGTTAACATCTTGGGCATTGTTATAAAGCCATGTACATGGGGAATGTTGTAAGTCTCCAAGTAGTATATGTTGTTCAAAGAAGGCCATAAAATCTCTAGCAGAGCTTGCCTTTCCTATTCTAAACACATGACTCAAGTTTTGGGCTGAAGATGATCACCAAAACCGATATCCAGTATTTCATGAACGTCATTTCAACCCTCTTCATTTGAGGAATATTGAATGATTTGCACTGTAAAAGAAGTAATAAATATTTTTCTTTTAATTAGTTATTCACCCCTTGAACTGTTAGAACCTAATTGGTGTAAGAATTGCCAAATTATATCAAAAAGTTGACTTTTATTCAAGGTGAAATTTGCGTTGACTCGAATTGAGGGAGTTAGTCCAAGCTCAATCTGATTTGCTGGCCTTGATCTCATTCCATTTCATTATATGGATCATGGCCTATTTAGTTTTCTTGCTACTGGTTATTCTTAGACTAGATGACTTGCTCAGCAAGTTAGATTGTTTATGAATGCGATGGATGGATCTTTGCTTCCATCACTCTTTATCCGTTATTTAGGGTTTGTTGATCATGTTTTTGAAGTCAATACTCAAGTTTGGATCAAAATTTATCATTGGTCCCTAGGACAGCATGGTGAATTTTCTTTTACAGCATGCTTTGGTGCAAAAACCATCCCATTTCTATCTTTGATGTAATTGATCATATAGATTATTGATTAGCTGTGTTAGTCTTTAATTTTCAGTCATGTTTTACTTGATTCAATGAGTGCAGTTGGTAGCCTTATAATCAGTCTCTTTCCTTTGCTATTTATGTTGTAAAGCGTTCAAGTTTAATGCAATTCAATTTTCTGCATTTTTTTACTCCTCTATTCTTGCCTGGATACAAGTCTTTTTTATTTTATTTTCTAACATGGTTTCAAAAGCTCAATCTTAAAAAGGACCAGTGTCAGCATGAGATCTTTGTGTTAAACCTTCTTAAGTTTAGTTTTACCATAATCAAACTATGTCGAATTTAAATCAAGTCAGATTACCTTCACCGCCAATGTTTAATGGGAAGGAATATCATATTTGAAATGACAAATTGTCAAACTACTTGATTGCATTTGATATATGGGAAGTTGTTGAAAAATGGTATGATCCACCGGCTGAGGATGCTAACCTCACAATGAATCAATTAAAGGTAGATAAAAAATAGAAAAATTGTACAGCCATGATTGTCATCCAGTCAGTCATTTCCAACGAAATGTATACCAGAATTCTTGGTGTCAAGAATGCTAAGATAGCATAGGAATCACTTTAATCTAAGTTTCATAGCATTAAGAGAATTTGTTCAGTTAATCTTTTAGTTGCTAGAAGAAATTTCGAAGCTCTAAGGGTGAAAGAAGATGAATCAGTTCAAGTTTATATAGAAAAGCTGAATGAAGTTGTCATCCAAATGAGAATGTTTGGTAATGATATCTCTGAGTTAGAGATAATAAACAAGGTGTTAGTGTCTCTGCCATCAAATTTTGATTCCAAAATTAATGCTATAGAGGGGAGTAAAAATTTATCTACTCTCACTCTTAGTGAGTTGATGGGATCTCTGCAAGCTAATGGGAATAGGCACTCAAATAGAACTACTGTTCGGTTTGAAGGCGCTTTGTTGGCTAAGCATAAGAAGCCTTGGAAGAAGGAAAATCAGATAAGCAGTTCAGGGGACCGTTCTGACTCAAACAAAAGAAAGTAGTTCAGTTGTAACTTTTGTAAAAGAAAAGGCCATACTGAGAAGTTTTTTTGGAGCGAGAACAAGATTGAATGCTCGATTTGCAAGAATCTTGGACATGTGGATAAAAATTGTAGGAGAATGTCTTCTAATGTTGGATCCTCATCCCAACAGGCAAGTGCAGCAGAACAAGAAACACACTTGTTCATTTCTCCTTCAAATTTTTAGTCCAAGAGAGAATGGCTTGTTGATAGTGAATGTTCCAACCACATCTCACACGATCTTGGTCTACTTTAGATAATAGACAATAGTTTTTCAACCAACAAAATAGTGAGATATGGAGAAATAGTTTGAGCTCATGGCAGGGGAACTGTTGTTGTCCAAACCAGTAATGGAAACAGTCACATAACCAATATGTTATATGTGCTTGACATCGATCAGAATCTACTAAGAATAATACAGATGATGAAGCATGGATACACTCTGATGTTTAGAGGATCTCATTGTGTTATCTATGATTCTCAGCTGAATGAAGTGGTCAAAGTTCCAATTCAACATAATTGCTTCACTGTAAATTGTAAACATCAAGCATTGTCATGCAAAGGAGTAGATGTTTGGACATGGCACATGGTTATCAAAAAGCTAAACTCAAAAGGTCTTGTAAAAGACATGCCTCTTGTTCAACCTCAACCGGAAGTGTGTGAAGGTTGTCAACTTGGAAAGATGAAGAAGAAGGTGTTTCCAAAAATCAAACTATAAGGGTTGTGGAGAAACTTGAGTTGATCTACTCAGATGTATATGGACCTTTTAATGTGGCGTCTTTAAATGGCTCCAAGTATTTTATCATCTTCATAAATGACTAGTTAAGGTTCTATTGGATACATTTTCTCAAAGAAAAGTCTGAAGTGAATTATGTCTTCAAGAAGTTTAAAGCATTGGTGGAGACAGAAAGTGAGAAGAAAATGAAGGCCATCAGAACAGATAATGAAGGAGAATATGTGTCACTCAAGTTCAAGATGTTCTGTTAAGGTAATGGTATTAATCATCAACTTACCCTTCCTTATAATCCTCAACAGAATGGTGTTTCTGAAAGGAAAAACAGAATCATGACAGAGATGACATGGAGTATGTTGTTTGTGAAGGAAATGCCAAAGAAGTTTTGAGCTGAAGCTGCAAGTACAAGTATGTATATTCTGAACAAACTTCCAACTAAGTATGTATTGAACAGGACTCCATTTGAAACCTGATATGACAGTAAGCCTTCTATCTCTTACATGAAAATATTTGGCTCCTTATGTTTATTTTCATATACTATATGCAAAAAAAAAGACAAGTTCTCTGATAAGGTTGAGAAGTCTGTATTGGTAGGCTATAGCTTTGATTCCAAAGGATACGGAGCATTTAATCCTAAGGCAAACAAAGTATTAAATGCTCGAGACATGATACAAATTAAATTATCTTTCAAAAATTTCTATTAAAAAAATGTTCAGTCGGATCCGATCTGATCTGATCCTACTTCCATCCAACCGCAACAAATCCGATCTGACAACTATCTGATCCGACCGCCATTCAATATTGTCAAATTAGATCCGACTGATCCAATCGTTACTCACTCTTACTGCCTCCCATAAAACTCAAATTGAGTTCAACTTAACATGATATAATTTTTAATCTTCTAAACTCTTAAGTAAATATGTTATATAAATATAAATAAATTTAAATACTAACTTTAGATAAAATCTTATTGCTAAAATCCAGCTTCATAAAAATCAAGTTTAAAATCGCCAAGGCAAAATCGGGATTGTGATCCTGCACTGAAATTTCCAAACAAGTCAGAAAATGATTGTTTTTTTAGTATTCTTAGTTGAGAACAAGTCTAGTAAACCATATTCCTTTCTTTCAAGTACAGTGTTTTTCTTTGATACATTATTGCCACATTAATTGTTTTCCATGATTTTATTCTAATACTAGCTAGTATTTTTCAATTATTTGTTTGCCCATTTCTGGGCAATTTCTCAAGATAAGTTGGAATGTTTCTCATTTCTTGTCTTTGTCTTGTTAAGCAATCCAAGTGAAGTGTGTTCTTTGTTATATGGAAGACTACAATCAAGAAACCACATTAATCATACTCCGGCACTTCTTTCATAAGTATAAAAACCACCCTGAATTTTTCTCAATTAAAAGAGATTACAACTCTAACAAACATAAGAGTTATTCAAATAAGTCACAGATATAATAGAAACATGCAGCAACGAAACCGAACCAAGCCCTACGTAATAAGGACTAATGTAGAGCACCGTTGCTACTCCGAAAGAGAATGTAACATAGGATGCACCAAAACTCCTGTAGAATGACACCATATCAATGTTGGATCCATCCTCTTCTTCTTCTTCTCTCGGTGATGTTACGGGATCAATAGGGCGAGCTTTGTCAAACGATGGCACAAGAAGAAAAGGGTTATAACTATGGCTATCATCAAAAGTATCAAATTGTCCACCTTTGGGAACTGGACCGGACAAGTTATTATACGTCACGTTGAACATAGCAAACCTGTTTAGCCCGTCAAGGTTAGGAGGTATTTTCCAGCTCAAATTGTTGTTGGAAAGATCCAAACTTTTTATCATTGTCATCTTTGAGAAACTCTCCAGAATAAATCCCGATAAACAGTTGTGCGACAAATTCATGACTTGAAGCATAGGTAGATTTCCAATTTGCACCGAAATTTCACCCATTAATTGGTTACATGGAAAATCGATTAGTGTTATGCTGTTGGCAAGACCACCTTTGTAGATGTCTAATCTTCTCCTATGAATCAACTCTGCTTCTACTTGTCCAGGAAAAAAATCAATCCTATGTGCTTTCAGGATGATTTAAACTAAGCTCTGTATCATAATCATCAGAAAGAAAACCACTGCTGGAAAACTCTGAGAACCATAAAGAATAATCGAAAGAATGAGGATCTCTTATTTTCCAATACGTAACATTATATAAGCATGAAGGAATTGAACATTAAGTTTGTTCACTGAGAAATCCATAATTCTAAGGTCGACCAATTCGCATAACTGCACAGAAACCTCGCCTTGCAACCGATTTTTTCCCAATAAAAGCATCTGCATCCGTTCAAACCTATTGATCCACTCGGGAATACTTCCAGAAAAATTATTGTACCCCAAACTAAGTACCTTTAGCTTGGAACTTCGGGTCAATGCCCCAGGCATCAACCCTGTGAAATTATTCTCGTGCATGTACAAATATTGCAACAATGTATAATGAAGCAGTGGGATATGGATCCAGATAGCTTGTTTCGTGATAGATCTAAATATTCATGTTTTTGGAGATTGCATAGGTTGGCCGGAATCTGACCTTGCATATAATTATTTAAAATCTGAAAAACAAATAAATTTGGGAGATCATCAATATTCAATGCAATTCAGAATTTCATCCGATTTGAGATTGTTGAAGATGTCCAAGGAAATTAAGTAAGTGTTATTCCAATGCCTTCCTCCTATAACCATCTCCGTGAAATGGTTATCCGCTAAGATCAACATCTCAACAGAACTTGAATTTGATAAGTAAGAAATGAATATTTTCCCATGTAGTTTGTTATTTGATAGATTCAAGAACTCTAAATATTGTAGCCAGGGAAACACATGTGCAAGTAAATCACCGGAGAAGTTATTATACGACAAGTCTACTAACACTAAAGGAGTCATCTGGCCCATTGGAAAAGGTAAGGGATTTTCTTGAAAACTATTCCTTGATAGGTTGAGAGAATATAATTTCAAAAGGAGGAAATTAATGTGGTCCGGAAGATGACTATTAAGAATGTTCTGTGAAACTTGTAAAGTAGACAGATTATGCAGTACTATTGGTAATCAAAGTGGGCCCTCGATCGAGTTCTTCTCCAATATCATCTCTTGCAATTTGGAGTTATTGTCCAAGATCCAAGATGGAAATGTTCCACTAAAATTGTTGCCTGAGAGATCAATACATCGTAGATCATATTGGTATAAGAAAAAGCTAGTAATCCTATCAAGGTTAGAGTTTAGCAATAGGAAGGCTTCCAACTGAAACGAGGGTAGGCGTGGGGTGGTTATGTTTCAATGTGAAGCTTATTTCAATTTCCAAAAGGTGCAAAGAATATGAGTTTTGAATGATTAGTCAAAGAGCTTAATAAGAATATACCTTCAAATTGGTCGAGAGAAAGAGCTACAAGATTAGCAAGTTTCTCAAGGGCCGCAGATGGAATATTTCCAGTCAAATGGTTTCTTGAGATATTGAGAACTCGAAAAGTAGTTAAATTTCCAATACTATCTGGGATGAGGTCAATTAATGTGTTACTGTCTAGATGCATTTCGACCAAATTCTTTAATATTTCATACAATCCTATAGTTCAAAAAATATACCAATATAAAAAAGAAAAATAATAATGATAATGATAGTGTTTTCATTATTTATCTATTTGGTAATTTCTTACCTAACACACGGAGAGATCCATTGAGATTGTTACCAATTCAAATATTTCAAATTTCTATATACTTATTTTATCTAATTTAGATTGGTTTGGATCCTATAATATCTAATTTAAGTCATAAAATATAACTAAAATTACTACTCGAATGTCAAATTCATTTAATATTAATTTTATAAGTTCATCTAAATGGAATCTTAATATATAAGTAGATCACGATTTACTTTTCATTGTAAAGTACTATTAAGATCATTAAACGACAAATCAAGTGCTTCTAAGAATCTCAAATTGGTAAAATCTAAAAAAGGAAAAATAAAGATAATAATTATAATTATAAAATTTGAAAAGTAATTAATTAGTGTAAAATTATTAATACCCATCCAATCTTAAGATCTTTAGGGATAGAGTGATTTCACATAAATATGATAATATAGTATTGTTGTATCCACTTATACTAAAGTCTAACATTTTCAACTTCTTCATCATTAACTTTTTTTCATGAAAAACGTACTTACATAATTTAATTTATTTAATATAATATTATTACTAAACAATAATAATTATATATAATTAATTAAAATTTTAATATTACGTACCTTAATTATAATTAAACAAACTCCTTAATAAAGTAATTATAGAATAAGTCGATGACAATATTTCAAAAAGATATAATAGGATATACTGAACAACACTCTTTTCTTCTTCTTGATTATTTCCCGCTGATAGTCAATAGGAAATATATAGGTAAGAGAGAGACTCACCACATGGCCTGTAGTAGGGCTACATCGGACTCCTTTCCAATCGCAGCACTCAGCATTTTGGGCAGTACTAAAAATGCATGTAGATAGTATAATGTCATGATATTGTTCTTTGCGTGGTACTACATATTGGTCAAAGAAGGCCTTGATCTCTAACAAAGCTTGCCTTTCTTATTCTAAACACAAGACTTTGTTGTTCGTCGTCGCTATCGTCATGTTATCCACTTGCATCATGTCGACTGTCGTCGTGTTATCTGCTTGCATCGTGTTGACCCCCTGCATGATGATGATCACCGAAACCCATATCCAGTACTTCATGATCATCAACTCAACCTTCTTCGTGGTCTTTTTCTAATTAATTATTCACCCCTTTAGAAAACATTTAATAGTACACACACATATATATATATATCGAAAAGCTCTTAATGAATAAGGTACTGATTATATAGCATTCAATCATTTTCTTTTCTTTGATATTGTTTCAATTTGAAACTATTTCTTTACTTATAGCTTAAAATCATTTTACTTTTGTTCTAAAAAAATATTCATCAATTCATGGGTTCATGCTACTATAATGAAATCGAAAATCAGGCTAGGATATTTGTCCCACAAGCAACATCAACTCCATTCAACATCTTTCATTGAACATCTTATCACATTGATAAGAGAAAAAAAATATCCATCTAAAAAGCATCATTTTGTAACATAAACCCACCAGGCAAAAAACATCATTATATCTTACAAATTAAGAAAATATATATATCTAAATTTGTTAAGTTTCATCTTTTATAGCTTGAACAATCCAGAACAACAAACGGTTGAACGATTTCAGAATACCCCTCAATTACATTTTTAAGAACTCATAAAGAAAAGCGAAGTACAGTTCAAAATCACCTTATCATCTTCTCCATCTTACCTTCCTTTTTTTTCTATTAGTTTCCTTCTTCTATTTTATAACGACACATTCCTAGACTCCCCCCATTTTTGGCCTATGAGCACAATAATCTGTCCAAAATAAAAATATCATTAAATAATTACAAAGATATGATCATAGTGATAATAAAAGGAATAGTAACTTTAACTTTGCATTCCAAGATTAAAAGTTTTCAGATTCAACCAGATTAACTATCACCATCTCTTTTCTCAATCACATCCCTATTGTATATATATATTTCTTTAGAAAACCCATTTTCATTTCAATGATTTATTTTTGCTCGATGGTAAGAACTTTAAAGAAAGAAAAGTTTACCAAGAAGCCGCGAAAAACAGTATGATTCGGATTATGGCCTATTCTTGCTTGACCAACACGAAATACTTGAACGGAGCTCGAGCTGCTACAGCTATGGCGGCAATAAATCCATTGTACGGTAAATTTGTAGAGCCAGAGGAGGAAGATTTCCAGAGGAAATAAATGTAAGGGATTTTAGAGAAAATGCAAAAATTATAAAAAAGGAATAGAAACTTAGAGATTAGTCTCAAAGATTTTTATCTATATAAAAATTTAGGGTTTAAAGCTTCAAAGTGAAAGAGGAAGACAGTAAATTTCAGAACATTTTTGGGCGGGTGAAGGAAAGAAAAAGAAAGAAGATTTATTTTAGAAAAGAAAAATGCTTATCGGAATCTGTATCACATTTTCTCTCTCTTAATGTTAAAGTCAAGATAAAACCTACAGTTATCTTCCTTTCATTAGTGGGGGACTCTCCACATGCGCCGACGTGAAAATTTCAAAAACATAGGATCCATTCTCCCCCAATACTTTACCGGCATCATCCCTCTCTCTCTCTCTCTCCGTCGCATATATAGAGAGAGAGAGAGATACCATATCATATACCTTCACAAAGAATCTCTGGGTAATGGCCACATATTCGTCATCTTTCCCTATTTTTTTACTACTTAACTTCCCTCCTCTATTCTGAACATCTCATTCACTAATCTACTTTACAAATCACAAATCGAGGCATCGCCAAAAAAAAATCAAGTAAGTACGCTTTACAATAACTGAAGGACCATTTTTTTTTTTCCTTCTTCGATTAAACTCAAGAGTCGAGCCATAAAAAAAAAAACACGGAGGGGAAGAACGAAGACATGGGTGTCCTTGTCTCCCTTCACACGTGGCAACTGATCCGACCACACAATTCTATTTTTCTAATTTATTAATTAGGTTTATTGGATTAAATTATTATTATAAATTAAAAAATACATAGATGAGAAGTGAAATCAAGAGAGTCTCCGCTCTGATCTATCTTTGTTTATGACATGCAAGTGCTGACTGGTCTACATTACAAATCTCACGTGCAGACTGCACAACTACTTCGCCCCTTTTTATATGTCGAATTTCTTTTTTAATTTTTTAATAATAAATCCAAATCCAGATGCCTCTTTAAAATGGCCCTGACCTTTCTTCATCAAATTATAAGAAGAAGACGTAAGAAGTAGACTAAAAAGGTAAGCATGTTTAGTCTCTTGAGTCCTTATTGCATATTGCTTTAGTCTCTCTCTCTCTCCTCTCTTCTCTTCTCTTAAAAAAAAAAAAAAGACCATGGCCATAGAAACTGTCATTTACCCACAAGACATGAGTTCCATAAACAGCAATTATGCCTGCAAGAATTTCTACCCGCTAGAGCTAGAGCAAGATAATGATTGGGCTTATCATCATCATGATCATCATGACATGGTGTTACAAGAAGAAGATCATCACGACAATATTACTATTACCGGGAACATTAATTCTTCACCGGATCACCCCTCCACCGTCAATCTTCCAATGAAACGACAATCAACGACAGAAACCTGTCGTACTTCTACTACCGGTCGAAGGAAACGACGTCGCACTAAGAGCACGAAAAACCGTGAAGAGATCGAGAACCAGAGGATGACTCACATTGCCGTCGAGCGCAACCGCCGGAAACAGATGAACGACTACCTCGCCGTCCTCCGATCACTAATGCCGCCCTCCTACGTCCAAAGGGTCTGTTAATCAGTTATGTTATAATTGATCAATAAATAAATAATTGCTTTAATTAGGCATGTAAATGCAGGGTGACCAGGCATCTATTATTGGGGGAGCGATTAATTTTGTCAAGGAGCTAGAACAGCATCTGCAGTTCATGAAGGTGCAAACTAAGACAACAACGCAACAACCATCGGATAGTCACTCTTCTCCTAACTGTTCTCCTTTGGCCGAGTTATTCACTTTCCCTCAATACTCGACACGCGTAACTCAGGATCATCATCATCAGAATCGGGAATCAACGTCGGCGCAGATGAATCAGTACTGGGCCGTTGCTGACATAGAAGTGAACATGGTAGAAAGCCACGCAAATCTGAAAATACTGTCGAAAAAGCAGACGAAGCAGTTATTGAAAATGGTCTTAGGATTTCAAACTCTTCGACTGACTGTTCTTCACCTCAACGTTACCACTGTTGATCAGATGGTCCTCTACTCCATAAGCGTTAAGGTCAGACTTTTATTTTATTTATTATTATTATCATTATTTTTTTTGTGTCCAAGAAATTCTTGTATAATACGACAAATGAAATTATACTACTAAATGCTATGATTTCGTTAATCCAAAATAATGTCCGAATCATACAAGAAATTCTTTTATGTTTTTTAGCCAATGGGATGAGTGCAGGTAGAGGAGGGTTGCCAGCTAAATACAGTGGATGAAATAGCAGCTGCCGTTAATCAAATGCTACATATTATTGAAGAAGAAGATGCTTAATTAGTTGATTTTTCAATGCAAGAACCCTTTTTTTTAAGGTAGACTACGATTCGTTACGTCATGCTTTTTGTTTTTCTCTTTGAAATTATTGTGTATAAAATTTTCCTTATTTAGCGGGTTGTTCTGATCTGATCTGAAAGGAGAAGTCATAAGTTACTCCCGTCTTAATTATAAACTTTTTTTCATGGCCTATGAAAAACTATATTGTTCACGTGATATTGTTGGTTTTTGGATCGGGTGTAAAATTATATGAATTTAGATCGATTTAACGATAAGAAAAAAGAAAAAAATTATAATTGTTAAATTTTTTTTATATATTATTTAATATTTAGAGTTAAATAATTTATTTATTTTTTATTTTTTTTACAAAATATTAAATATTATATTTAAAAATTAATTATTAAAATTAATTATAATTTAATTTCAATTTTATATCCGGATCGAATCGAACCGGATAAATATTATCTAACCAAATCCAAATTTATAATTATTTATCCACAATAAATTAAAGAAAAATACGAAAGTATCCAACACGATTACGTGCTAAAAGATGCCTCCAATATTAAATTTGTCGGACCTACTTGTCGTTATGAGTTATGGGTATTAATTAATAAGATATTTATATATGATTGATTGTTGGTAAACATATTAATCTTCTATTTAGATAATTAATTACAATAAAACTTAGTTAATTATAATAGGGTTTGATTCTATAAACGCATATTTTTATATATTATTTTATATAATTTTTAGTCTATTTGATTAAAACTAATTTCATTATTAATATTTACTTATAATTATTTAATATTATAATATTGATTATTAGATTAATTTTAATTCAATAAATTTAAAAATATATAAAATAATATATAAAAATATGTGTTTATAATATCTACTCCATTATAATATATACTTATATAGGATGAGATATAAGCACTTTTTTCTTAAGAAAAAATGATTAAGAGCTCACTTAACCTTCCTTAACTAGCTCGTCATTTTCAATCATGAATAAGGAAATGGCCACTAAACCCGCAAAAACATGTATTTTTACCTTGGAAAAGAAGACCCTCAAATCCTTGTCATGTCCCATACTAAAAACTATATATATTTTGGGGGTGTACGAAATGTCACAACTTTAATCATCATGGGTTTGAAATTCGATGGTATATATATTGAGGGATAAAAAGAGGATGTGACGTGATATTTATATATGGTAAAATCATAGTTTTATTTAGTAGGATATCTCAAAATAAGCAAGAAAAAATCATTTGAATTTTTTTTTTTTTAATTTTGAAGTATAATGATAATTTATTGAAAAAAAAAAAAAAAAGAAGAAGAAGAATTCATTATTCATAGTATTTTAAACCGTAATGATACTAAAAAAATTTCTTAGAATAAAATTAGTTTTTTTTTTTAATTTTAAGGATTTTATTTTTAAGGAGATAATTATTTGATTATCTATTTTTATGGATTATTCTCTGAACTTAAATTATTTTATATTATTTTTTAAAATAAATTTAAATATTCAAAGTTATAATTTTAATAAATGAGTATATATATTCCATATTTATTTTAAATTTATTTATATAATATATATTCGTAAATCATTAATCTAATTTATTATTTTACCCTTATGAAATAAAATTTTCCCCTTTAATTAAAAAAAAAATTAAGAAAACAAGGAGAATATGAGGGCATAATTTTTTTATGATTGCAAAAATAAGTTTATAAAGTTTAAATTAGCAAAATAAAAAGAATATAGAAAAAATTAAACTATCCTAAAATATAAAATAAAAATAGTCATAATATGATGGAAAATGAATTAAAAGCTTACATCTTGATTTTATCATCGAGTGTTTTCGAAACTTTTAGGAAAAGAAATGAAATATCTTAACTTCAATCTCATTGAAATATAAAAATAAAAAATAAAAAACAAATCACTATCAATTGAGATTATGAATTGTCTCATGACATTGTAAGATTCATTAGATATTTGTTTTCACTTTAGGGGAAGATAAAGTGATCAATTATTGGTACTCTTAGAATATTTATAAAAAAATAAAAAATAAAAAATGAAGAACTCCTTTACATATATATTACGTGAAGCAACCGGACATGTGTTTGCATCAAATCGATCCGAATCGAAATTGAAGCTAGTCTAAGACTCTACATTTGCATCATAGCAATTAAGCCAACATATATATATATATATATATATATATTAATTTAATCCAATAATTTCTTACTTCTACTATTCATAAAGCTAACTCGACCCTTTAAGCTTAAAATATGAAAGAGGTAGACTGCTCCAACTTGGAGCTCTGTGGAAGGTTCATCATACGTAGAAGAAGGGATTATCATATATGCCAAGTAAAAAAGAGAGGAAGCTGTCCATGAAAAGTGCAAATTCCAGGCAGAAACCAAAAAAGAGTTCCCGAATCGAATGATGTCGAAGAATCTTGAGCCCAAGAAAAAAAAAAAATTTTCAATCGATTCAGAATAAAAAATCATGATTACTTGCAAGACGAATTATAAGGCACGAAGAGATACAATATTCCTTCGACCTTTACATGCGCCATGGCATCTCTATCCTTATAATTTGACTTGAAACGTGGAACGTCTTGTACTTCTCTTAGACAATTATTGCCAAGTGGTCAGTCAAGTCCATAATCAATGCAAAGAATTGCTTATTATTATTATTTTAAATAAATAAATAAATAAATATATTTATTGTTTGATTAATGTGTAAATGCTAAACTATTTAAAAGTTTTTAAGAATTTTAATATCGATAAGCTCATTTTTTGCATAATTAGTCCATATATTTATATTTAATCCAATTTAATTAATAAAAGTTCATTTTTGGTGATCTTTGGTTAATATTTTTCTGTGATACGGTAGTGATGTGAAACTCTTATTAGAGGGTCATATTCTCACTAAATAGGAGATAAGTAACTTTTCATTTTCAATTTATGTTAAATTAAAATTTTAAAATATTCTAAATATATTATATACGTACAAAGGATATATTATATTCAATTTATATTTTCAATTTATATATTATATGAGCTGATGATTTAGATATCTAATATTCTAAATTTTTATTGATAAAAACAAAAAAAATGTATATATATATATATGTCTCATTCATGTATGTGTGTATGTGTGTATGGGTGTAATACGACATATCATAAACCAAATTGAATGTTTAATACAATACAATAATAAGTCTGACTCAATCTGTTATTCCAATTTTAGTTAGGCCCAAAATCGTGAAATTCCAAGTGAGCCGATGTGTCGAGGTCTGGCCCAAACAACTATATATGTAGTATACC
This sequence comes from Coriaria nepalensis, assembly GCA_027186245.1. Classification (NCBI taxonomy): domain Eukaryota; kingdom Viridiplantae; phylum Streptophyta; class Magnoliopsida; order Cucurbitales; family Coriariaceae; genus Coriaria; species Coriaria nepalensis. The sequence continues at coordinate 2,862,368 of CP114500.1, read as the reverse complement.
GTATACGAATAAAATACTAATGGAGTTCTTTTTACCTTCAATTTTTGAAAATGAGACCGTTAACTATCTGAAATTATGTATCTTTTCCTTTAGCATAAATGCTTTACGTACATCTTTTCCTTACCCTTTTTATTTTAGCCAACGATAATAATAGGTCATCTTTATAAAATTATTTTTTTTTTTAATACTAATTACCTTAGAAAATATGTATAATAAACATGATAATATGATATTTAACTTATCAAATAAGGGATAAGACCTGACATAAAAATATGTGATTGAAACTAGCGTAATACTTGTTCTATGTTTGAGCTAGATTTCAATTTGTAAGGTACTTGTTTGAGTTGCTAGAGCCCAAAATTTCGCATTATATATCGTGTCGTATTTTAATTTGTTTGAGCAATACCAACTTCACGAATAGCTTAAAATACCTCTAATAACTTATAAATGGAGATGTAGCTCAAACATAGAAAATATTATGGTAGAATGTAGAATAAGAGAACAAACAAGGGCTTATGGTGGATACCTAAGCATCCAGAGATGAGGAAGGGCATAGTAAGGGATGAAATGCTTCAGAGGGAAAGCGTGGTGGATATCTTTCTATGTTAGCTAGCGAGGGCGGGCTTTCCTATGGTAGTCCCGCTGCAATCTCTAACTATTCGTTCTGTCTCATATTGATTTGGTTATATAGTAAGTCATATTAGCTTCACATGAGAGCCTTTAGAAAAAGGCTAAAAAGGCACTCATCAGTCAGCTCGGCCCCTTTCCTATTCAGCTTTGCCGCCTATTAAGAGAATAAGTCTTGTTTAAGTGGCTCAGGCCCGTTACTAAAAAAAAAAATTTCTTTAATGGGATATTTTATGGATAAAATTGTTGAAAGTTTACTAAATAGTGCAACGATTTAGGAATCACAATCATAATCTTTTGTTGGAATAGTCCATACTACTTCATCCGGCCAATAATCGTAATATATACTCGAATCAAGTGGAACCAATCGATCCACCCTCGATGCTATCTCTAGAGAATAATCAAAGGCAGCTGGAGAAAAAAACTACCTTAACTCCCAACACATGGGTCGGTCAGAATATCATTCGATGAGAGGCACAATAATCCAACCATCGGACCTATTGATAACCCAGCATCGGACCGATTGGAGGAGCTTGAATCTCCGTTTTTAATTTCATGAATACAAGTGTACACGGCAACCAAATTTCCAAACAAAAAGAAGACGTACATAAGATTAGATCAAATGATTACTTGGTGCTGATATTGCTGTTTCGTATCCAACACTATAATTAAAATTTCTCACGACATTCAACATCGACGCAAGCGCGTGGCCGGAAAAGTAAAAAATTTATAACAAATTTCTAATATATATATTATCATCATCATCATCATAACATAAGATTCTTTATAGATTAATTAAGCACAACTTTCTTTCCATACATGCATGTCATTTTCTTTTTTGTTCGAGATCTTGATCGTTCCTAGTCAAAAACGACGACGTCAAAGGTCAAATCAGAAATTCAGAATTATTAATGACAATAAGAACACAATTTTATATGTTAATTCTTGGTTTAACTCAGATCATTATTACAACTAATCTACGTACATTCTCCCCTAATCTACCCGAGCATCATGATTGCCACGTTAAGTACCCATCAAATATCCAAACTGATTTATAATTTATGACCTACTCTCCCTTAAGCAGAATGAAGAACTAATCTTGTAATAATCTATGTAATTGAATACTCTCTCAATTTACGCATGATTAACAAACTCTAAATTGTGATTAATAAATTAAGAACACCATTAGCATGCTAGTTAGAGAAAAGTCAACACGCTAGACAAATCATGCACGTGGTCGGACATGAACTCGGTACGGTCCAACAAACAACCTCGAAATGTCCAGGAAGTGCATAATAAGAATGTACATAGCAACTCATGTATATTATTAACTACTATAACGACGATAATATAATACTAATAATAATTAAATGACAGAGCAAATGGGATATAAAATATATAGATTGACTCGGTATCAACTTGAATCCATATGTTGACTTTTTGACCCCTTATCCACGGAACAGCAACCGGCAAGCTGGCTGCTCTATATATCTTCTATAGATTGTCATTTAATTTCATTAGATCAAAAAAACATCAACAAAATCTTACAAAAAATAGTAGCATCATTTTGCGAAATGTCAACAATATTATCAATCACACCCTCTTCTTGTTCTACTCGTCTTCATTCAAAGATCGGCTCTAAGCGTCAATCGCAGAGCCTGCAATTTCTGGGCACTACTTTTTCGAGGGAGGAGTATAAGTTCAGAGGAGTTTATTATTGTAGGGAAAGGGCAGTTTTTAGCTGCAGTGTCCTCCCTATAGGAGTACCTCCTCTTCCTTCAGATCCTTCTCATGGTTCATGGTTAGTCATCAATTCCACCATTAATTCATAAGTTATTTCGTTAAAAAGAATTATAATAAATTAAGCAGTTTAATTTCGCTTATTATTATTGCAGGAAGGTTTGGGCTGTAGGAATGCTTATATCTGTCATTCTACCGTTTTGGAGGAACAAATGGGGCCCTTTGTTGAAAATCAAACGTAAGGATTTAGAACGGACATGCATTGTTTTCTAACTAATTAGACCTGTTTATCAGTTATGAGTATATGAATTTCAATTTGATTGGTTTTGTTTGTATACTCTTATAGAGGAAGTAGACACGGTGGTGGAGACGGCGGATATGGTGGCGGAGATAGTGGAGAAGGTGGCGGAGAAAGTGGAGGAAGTGGCGGATGAGGTGGCGGATCATCTTCCAGAAGGAGGAAAGCTTAAGAAAGTTGCTTTAATCGTTGAAAATGTGGCGAGAGAAACTGCCAAGGAAGCCCATCTAGCAGACCAACTCATTGATAAGGTTTTACACGTAATACCTTGTTTAACTTAATCATTTTTCATTACATGCCACAACCTTATTATTATCAAACAAATAAAATTGAAAATTAAAAATATAAAAAATTTATAAAAATTACTAAAAACTTAGGCTGTCCAAATGTTGTAGGTGGAGGATGTGGAAGAAAAGGTGGAGTCATTGTTTGAACCACAGAAGGAGGCTATGGCTCATAAAACAAGCCCGACGGAGCTATCATAGACAAGCCAAGGCTAGCTGCCAATTAGCTCGTGTACAAAAATGTTCAATTGTAATTCTTTGATTCATTGGAAGGCTGTTTCTGTGGGCTTTTTCGGTTCTTTTGGGCCTTTCTTGTATTAGTTGTTCATTCGAAGATCCAGCTTCATTGGGCTGCATTCATGTTTGTAATATTTTGCAGTAGATAAGCTCTATGTTTGTTATACATATTTTCTTGGTGCCAAAGCCCAAAGATAGAAAACTCCACCCTTCTCCTCTTAACAAAACATGGTGCACCATGTTTTTGAAGACATTTTGCCATTTCGGTACGGCTTTTTTGTGTCATATCTGTACGAATGTTTGTTTGCCATGTGGAATTTATTGTCTTGGATGCTTGTAAAGTGGGGCATATTTGTGTTGGTTCTCTGATATATTGTCAACTCGATATATCTATTTAAAACAAAGTGTCAATTATTGAGAATATATTGGATCTACGTTTGAAATAAAATTCTTTAAAAAGTATATAAAAATGGTCGTTCAATTTATCTTATAATTAATTAATTTTAAATAAAATTTTAAATTTTTATATAATATTAAAATTAGATTTTAATATATTATTAGATTAATCGTTATATATATTTTTTATGTCAGTCGTATATATAAAAGTTCACGTATATTTTAACGGTACGAGGTATTTACCGAGCTGTTAATTATGTTGTAGTTCTTAAAACAAATTATGTTGTATTCACCTAAAGCTGTTCGAGTTTATAAGATTACACTATCTTTTTTACAAGTGAACATCTAGAATCGATTGAAGCTTTGACTATGAGGATGATAAAGTACTAAAGAGTGGGACCAATGAAAAAGGATAAGGAGGCAGGGGTTGGTTGGTAACATGATGCTGGCGTACATACTAAACCAAACCCAGAGATTAGTTGGCCGGAAACAAAGTCAGAGAATCCAAAACTGGTTAGTCTAGACTCAACCAAACCCATATGAGATGTAACGATCCTCAGATGCTGAAAATCAAACATGTGGAAATGTTTTTTTGGTGAGACAGCCATGTGCATAGTTCCTACACCACCTGCTTCTTATAGGTACAAAAAATAGACAGTCAAAATTTGAGACACAATCATCTCTCATCTACACAGTCATTTCCTTTCACGATTTATTATTAGGTTGATGGTTTTTATCAAAATTTGAGACACCCCATCCTAGACCCAGATAAAAACAATATTCAAAGAGATTTTTTTAATTTTAAATATGCTTGATCCACCGTTTTTACCGTGGACTGGACTAAGTTCTTCCAAAAAAAAAATTTCAACATTTATCCAATCTAACTCGATGTGTTAATCTAGGATTCGGATTCCATAAATATTGTACCAAAAATGAATTGAACCGAATACTTACCTTTCAATCACGTTCCAAATGGCAATGATCTAGAAGTGAGAAGCAATAAAGTAGCAACCTCTACCAGGGTCCGAGCTTGTATAGTGGGAATACTATTAGAATTAGTTGGATACTAAATATACATATATTAATCATCAAAAGAGCTTTACGACTTTTTATTAACAGGCTTGCATAATTAATGGCCCATGATTCTAAATTTCAAAAAAGGAGTCTTCAAACATTAGGTACAGAGTAGGAAGTAAGCTATCCCCATGAAACCAATCAACTTCTCTGAAAAAAAAACGCAAGTATTATTATTCCCATCAACAATGATGACATCCACAACTTTACCGACTCCATTGCCACCTCCTACTCTTCCCCCTCTTTCCTCACCATCTTAAAAGCATCTCCACTTCCCTTACATTTCATCGCACAACCCTTATCTCCATTTCTCCTCTAGCTACATCTCCCTTTCTCTAAACACGAGATTAAACAAGCTAATTGAGTATATACTACAATGGCAATTACTACATCCTCTTTCGGAATTTCGTGCCTGGTACTTGTGTTGTGTCTGTCTGTGCCGAGCTTGGCCACGGACTACACTGTCGGAGATACTGGCGGTTGGACAACAGGCGTTGACTACACCACCTGGACTTCCGGCAAGACCTTTGTTGTTGGTGATAATCTCGGTAAGTACTCGTTGATAAGCTTCCTAATTGTTAACATTGGTCGAGCCGCCGAGCCTTGTTTCATATCCATTTGATGAAGACATTTCTAATTTTCAATAAATATATAGCTAAGAAGAGAATTATAGACTACACATGGAGTAGATGATCCTACAATAAAGATCGCCATATCAACACAAAATACTATGGTTTACTGTCAAAACTTGTTGAAATGATTTGATCTTAACCGTAATTATTCAATCGAACTCTCGTTAGTTATATTCATATCAACTTCTCTTGCAAATCTTTATACGACCTCAAATAATCCATAAACTTCAATATCATATAGTGTTTAACTATGGAGGGGGGCACACGGTGGACGAAGTGAAAGAAACTGACTACAAGTCTTGCACGACCGGAAACTCCATAACTACCGATAGCAGCGGATCAACCACCGTAGCTCTGAAGACTGCTGGTACCCACTACTTCATATGTGGGGCCATAGGCCACTGTGGTAGTGGCATGAAGCTTGCTGTCACTGTCGGGTCTGGAACACCATCCGGTACTACTCCGTCTACCACCCCAGCATCCCCATCCGGAGGCAGTCCGACCACCACTACTCCACCGGCAGTGACCACCCCGACCTCGAAGACTCCGGTCGATTCTTCATCTGGGACCCGCCTCTCTACTTTTGTTGCGTTGTTGGTCACTTGGGTTGGATTGAGTGCACTGGTTATTGCTTAAGTCAGGATAGAGGCAGTGCTTTGTCGTTAATTACGTTCATGTTCTTGTGGTCTGTCATCTTTTTTTTTTTTAATGATTCTGAGTTAACTGATCAGTTATTGTTACTCCTGAGTGGATAGTTTATTTGGTACGTAAGTTATGATTCATCAGTACATATCATATTTGTGAATGGTGATGTACTCTTCCACATTTCAAACTTCAGTTTAGAATTGAATTATAGTTTCTATCTAAAGTATCATCTTAACCAAAATTCCAGATTCTTGAATATCAAAACTTGGAATAATTCAGTTGACGAGAAAAGAAAAAAAAAGAATCAACTAGTAAAAAAACTGTTCTAGTTTTACCGCCAAAATTATACCCTTGAATCTGCAAGTCTGGCGCGGCGAAGAGGCTGTACGCCGTCGTGAAGAATCCACCGCCGTGACTATGTTCAATGAAGCGCCTGTGATTACAGAGAAGCTAGGAGGTGGAATTAAGAGAAAAGTCCGCCGGAGGGGTCTGGAGCTGTAGGCGGATCTCGTGAGCCAGATCGATGCTAGGAACCAGAGCAAATTGCATTAGGAACAGAAAGGGAAAGGAAGCCATTGAAGCAAAATAGCAAGCAGAGAGCGATATCCGACGTCCTTTCTCGCACATTAAGGCTTAAACTACGAAGTTACTAACATAGCCCAGCCCCGCTAAACCCAAACAAATTGGATCAGTTCTTTAGCCCACTAAGAAGAGTGGGCCAAGCCTGTCACTGTACTTTTTTCTTCTTACCATCCTAATCTCGCAGTCCCTGGAAGAAATTTGAGGGACCAAGAAGAGGATCCTGAACCTGAATTCCTTTCTCACTCGCGGTCGATGAAACGAAGAGGTAAGCATTCCTCGCTTTATTTCTGTCGAAATTCGTTGTGTTTACTTTCTTCTTTCTTCTGTTATTCCGTGACTTCTGTTTTCTCCGTTTGAGACTGTATGAACGGTCAACAGTGCTTCGCTTTTCTCTTGGGTTCTTAGTTTGATTCATTTTTGTTCTCCAGGATCCCTTTTGTTTTTATTTCACGGTTATTGATTGATGGAATTTAAGTTTGAGCTTTCTGGAATCTGGGTCTGTGCTCCAGTACTCTGAATTTGTGTTCTTGAGCTGGAGATTCTATGAATCCGATGTGCTAATTAAGTTTGGTCAATTTGGTTGAACTATTTTCACTATGCTGTAAAAGTTGGATTCTTGTAGTGTTTATATATACTTATTTTGCATACAGCTGATTGCACTCTTCCTTTAGAGTGAGAAAGTTTTGGAGAGTTGAGTGAGATGGGGGGAATTTTTAGTCATTGAACTATAAACTTGGTAACTTAGCTTCCTTATTCTTTCCAACTGATAATTACATTTGAATCATCAAATTGTAATTTTGTTTTGTTCTGAGATTTTAGGTTGATCCATTGTGTGAAAAGGGGGAGAAAAATGCCTTTCGGACTTATAATAGGGATTGGAAGGACAATGAGGAGAAAGCGTACATCGTCGCTCGACATTCTTTCATCAAAAAGAGCTCCACGTGATTACTACAAGGGAAAGAATTGCAAGCCTACTGGTTTTCATACCCGTAAAGGTGCATAACTGATTTTGTTCATATTGTTTACTTGCTTCATAGGATCCTATCGGTAAATGTTAGTTGAAAACTGTACAAGATAGCTATAAAATAAATAAAAGGGATCATATACAAAATACTATACTGATATATTCCTTTGACTTCGCAAACGATAGTTATGGTGTAATAGGCTAAACATTATCATAAATAGGTTTACCATGGTTTCTGCTATGCCGATTAAGAGAAACTGTGTATTGAAATCATGTTACTGTGTTGGAATTTACTGTATCCTGTATCTACATTGGTCTACTACAATTTCTTTATTTTCAGTAGAAGAGCTTGTTTGTCAAGTATGTTGATACTGGTTGCGATCTAATCTCTATTCAATATAATATGGTGCTTTTCTTGATTATTGATTGCAAAATGTGAATTTTAGCTCCCTTGTTAACATGTTTGTGAAGAAATTTCATATCCTAGTACCATTTTCTTCAGATTTTTCATCTTCAAATCTATTTATCCAGAGACTATATATGTCAAAAGCTACTACCACTTAAGCATTTGATGTTTCAATCTTCATTTCCTAAAAGTTCACAAACTGCAGATTACAATTAAGAAAAACAATTAGAAAGAAGTGTTGCCTGCATGGAGATACTGTCTGTTTAAAACATAAATCTAAATGTAATGATTTTGCAGGTGGTTATGTCGTGCAGCAGGAGAAACTGCCAAATTATGTAGTCCCTGATCTAACTGATTTCAAGGTATTTCCTTTTCTTTTCTTCATTAATACCTTTTTTAGGATGTCCTCAAAGTGCAGTTTTATCGATTTTTTTTGGCTTTCAGCTCAAACCTTATGTATCTCAGTGCCCGATCGACATGAAGACAGCCGAATCAGCAAAGGAAACAAAATAAACATATATTGGGTCATTTCCTTTTCACTCTTCAATTGCCAATTAGCATTTCTCCTTTACTTGAACTCAAATCGTAAAACAAAGCATCTTAAATTGAGCTTCATTGTGCTAACTTTTTTTTTTAATTATCATAAGAATAAGATGAAGTCATTGACCATTCCATGGCACTTTTAAACTGTCAAGTTATTCACGTTTCCTGATAATTGCATGAATGTTATTCTTGTAAGAAGAATTAGTGGCACACTGACCAAAAGCATATACATGTAAGAAGATAACGCATCCATTTGGGTTGGCGTGCTGAAAACATTATAAAGAATCTGAATCTTCCCTAATCCTTACCAACTAAAGTTTGAATTTAGTTTGTCCTTAAGGAAGGCTAATTTGAAGCTTAACATCTGTTTGAAAAGTCATTATGAAGTGTTGTGGCGACAATTTAAGTGGTTGCACTTTACGAGCATAGTAAGGTCGTGTTCTGCAAATCTCCCAATTCCCCAACCAACATGTTGAAGTTCAACGCTCGATCGAGTTTCATTGCATGGCTGTAAACACCAGGAGAGAAAAAAAAAACACGTAACTGTAAATATGTGTGGAGCTCAGACTGAAGTACTGCATTATGGTTCTAATTTGAGTCATTTTAAACAGGGTTTGAGAAAATACCTATTCAGATGGGATTGCTTTCGTTTGGTGAAATTTTAAACAAAACTAATTAAATTATTCTAATATTTATAAACTCGGTTTTTTTTTTATCTTTTTTTTAAAGACATATCATATATATTATATACTATATATATATATATGTAAAATTAACTTATAATGCCACGTGACACTAAATAAAATTATAATCATAAATTGTTTTTTTATGTTGTAAATGATCTAAACTAGGAGTAATTATAATAAATTAGAATGGTTTTCAGCGCCGCCAGGCCACACTGAAAAAGTTCAGAAAAAAAAGCCCAACAAATCCATCCCCACTCTCATTAGTGACTAGTCTCGCCCAAGCAAGGAGACCCGCTCAAACACCTCCCCGAAAGTGAACCCCACAAGAATGAAAATAATCCCTTGACCAATCACAGCCCTCCCTTTTGGCCCAGCCAATTTTTCAAAAAATCATTAGAATTGAATAAGAAGGTGGCATCAAATATGACGGAAACCCACCTAGCTAGCTACCTCCCATCCCTCCCCTCCCTCTTATAATACTACTTCCTACCTAGGTACCTCTTTTATATATAAACTCATTACCGCCCCAAAAAACATACATTTCCAGTCCTGCAAAAAGGAATGACCGAATCATGGCAGGCTTAATCATGAAACAAAAGAAGATCACAATCATGTATGATACTACTGCTACTACTTCTAGCTTCTGCAGAGAGCACCCTAAGCACAAGCAATCTCCAGGTGTATGCTCTGTCTGTTTAACGGAAAAGCTAACTCATCTAGCCGCTGCAGCCACCACTGGTACAGCGCTCCACGGTGGTGGTGGTGGTGGTGGTGGTGGTGATGGGGGTTCTAATTGTTCTTCTTCTGTTTCATTGTCTTCTTTGTCGTCTTATTATTCTTCATCCATTTCGTCTTCTTGCTCATCGCCAGTACTGAACCGTTATCGTAACTATAGTATTCGTCACGAGGGGATTAAGACTAGGTTAAGGAACTACTATGTGCTCACGAAGAGTCGGTCGTTGGCTTTTGTTTCGAGAATTAATCATGGAGGGAGTAGTTTTACGGAGAAGAAGAAAATCGAGAAGGAGAAGAAGAGACCAAGTGGGTTTTGGTCGAAGTTGATTCGTTCGACAAGAAAGGAGGAGGAGAAGGAGCATGAGAGTTTGGAACGTTCTAGGAGTACTGTCAGAGTTTCATTATAATTTTTTTTTTCCCTTTTTTGGTCTCATTTGATTTCATTATTATTATTATTTTTTTACCATAAATCAGAATTGGAGGAAGATTTTATAAACATGCATGTCTGTAGTATATTAAGGTACTAAGAAAAATTATCGGACCGATTAAAATCGATAATTTTTTATTGAAATATTTCAACCTGGACTGCATTAACTGATTAGAAGTATTAAAAAAAAAACAATCAGATTTGTAGTTTATAGTATTTCATTTTAAGAACTTTTTTTTGTTAACAATTAAATGTTTTGATCTTTTGGTGTAATTAATTGTGTAAATAGATATAAAGCTTTACGTTAATCAGCTCTTAAACTGATGTTTTCATATGCTAATTCTGGATCTTCTAGTTCTTCAATTCGATCATTCAAACTTTATCTCTACGTTGGTTAACAAAATCATACGTGCTCTACAATAACATATATACTGGCTTGCTGTCGTATGTTAATGGAGAGTCGTTTAATATGGAAAGCTAATTTATACATATTTGGATTATATTTTAATAATATATATATATATATATATATATATATATATAACAGCAAAGGATTAGAGTGGCATGACTTGGCTGTTAGCACTAATTTGTGTAATTAATTAGATGAGGGAAGAAAGAAATCAATGGTGGAAAGTCTGGTCATGAGTAAGCTCGGCCCTGTCTGGTATTTTATGAACAAAGTCTCCGATCAAAGTTTCCAAGCAATTTCCTTGGGAGGTTTTATTTATTTTATATATATATATTTTTTTATTATTATTAAAGATTTTTAATTATATATAAACTCATCCTTGGTTCATAGGACGCAATCTATTTATGTTTAATCAAAACGGTGTTTTGGGTACTCAAAATGAAGAATCTATTTATGTATCTACCTTAAAATTTCGACCTAACTTCGCATTGATGTTTTGTTTTATTTCGTGCATCGGACGGTGCTCACATTTAGTATATCTAAACCTTATAGGTTTGGCAAAAAGAGGGCTTGAGTCCACGATTAGGCCTTGTGACCGATAGCATGCTGGAAATACACGACAAGATAGTGCCGGCGACATACTTATTGTCTTTGTTGGTGTTAAAATCCGGCTCTGAGTGTTGGAGTATGATTTTGCCCCTATCAGTATATCCACCTACGATTTTGTTCTCAATAATAAATCCAACTCAACCACCTAAAACAGAAATAGAGAATAGTTGATAGATCGCCACCGCCGATAGTGAATTCAATATTTGTGAGAAATATAAATATAGAAGATATATTTCTTAGAGATGAATACATATTAAGGTGGAAGATGTAGGTTTAGAGCTTGTGGATAATAATGGTGGTTCTTCTCCCTCCAGTAATGAATATTAGTATTTGCTTGTATAAGAGAGTTATTTTCTATTTGTTGTTACCTCCCTTCATCGCTGCTGCATGGATCTATTTATGCTTAAGGGGGCTACCCTTTTTACTGTTCATACAAACTTGCGTACATTGTTCATCTTCCTTGCCCTAACTCATCATGACTTGTTCCTTATTCCTACTATGGATGATGAGAGCAAATTCAGTCATTATTTTATTTTTTCATATTTGTCTCTATGCATAAATTATAGTCGTTCATTTAGATCTAATGATTAAAACATGTATCACATAATAAAAATACAAATCGACTAAAATATGGCTAATTTATGAGTCATATTTCATTATTTCTCTCTCTTATTTTCTTAGCAGTCGTGACTCTCCTCTCTCTCCCTAAATATTGATAAATAACGATGATCATTCACACTTGATATGAATATGAAATTTAGAGATTGATATTGGATATGAATATCTAAAATCAAGAGATTGATATTTGATTTGAGTTGAAATATGGAGACCGATATTTTATCTGTAATTTATGGTCTAGACCGATTTACCGGCTTGAAATCTGAAATCAGATCAAGTTCTCAATTCGGCCGAGTTTTCAAGTTCCAGACATGTCGATCTTTCTCAAACTGAGTTATCGAATTCCTAAAGGGTCGAAGAGAATTTGAGATGTCGAATTCGATTTCCTTCGAAGGATCGAAGGACATATCACATGTCAGTTAGATGCAGAGTAATACAGACCAGGATCTCATATCTATAGTCGAAGGGTCGATAGCTTGATGAGTCAAAAGACATTTGAGACGTTGAATTTGATTTTCTTTGAAGGATCAAAAGGTATATCAAATGTCTGTCTAAGATGCAAAGTGATACAAACTGGGATTTCATGTCTATGGTCGAAGGGTTGATAGTTTGATGGGTCGAAGGGCATTTGAGACGTCGAGTTTGATTTCTTTTAAAGGAACAAAGAGCATATCACATGTTGGTATGAAATGCAGACCGATATAGTCCAAGGATCTCATGTATGTGGTCGAAGGGTCGATAGATTAAACTAACAACAAAATTCGAGTCATTTCGAAGTGTCGAAGGACATCTCCCATGTTTGTGGTTGAAGGATCGATAGATCAAAAGGTCAAAGAGTCGATAGATAAATGGGTCGATGAGCATCTCAGACCGATATCTCATATAATTCGATTTCATTCGAATGGTCGAATGACATTTTAGAGTTACATGTGATATACATAAACGAACATCTCAAATTAATAATATCTCACATATTAATTTGAGATGTAGAGCGATACAAACCGATATCTTATATTGGTCTATGATCGAAGGTTGAAAAGTAAAAGGATTGACCGATGGACTAAGCAAAGATCTAAAGTTAAAAGATCAAAAAATATTTCTCATGATTTATTATAAAAAATTTGGAGGATCAAAAAATCAAAAGATTGAAGGGTCCTTATTCCTGATGAGAAAATAAAATGCTCAGCAGATCTTTGCATTGATGGCAACTGGCAAGTGCCAGGATTTATAGCGCTTTCGTCTTTCTAGCATTAATGGGAAGTACAAAGTAGAATCTTTTAAATGACTCAGTCCCCTCTCTTCCTTCCCCGTTGCTTCCTTTGCTTGGACTGTCTATTGGGCCGGTTTAATCATGTGTGGGCCTTGTCTCATAGAAAGGGGTAGATCTCATAGTCGGGCTGTGAATCATGCATAGCTATTATCCAAATTTGGGTCCATCAACATTCAAGCTTGTTTACTACTCTTTATTTCTTATTTTAGTACTACTTTATTGCCAATAAAATTGCATCCTCTCCCAAAAGTATTAAGACTGTCATAACTACTACATCTGCCTATGATTTCAATTACCCCTTTCCTCATGTTAAAATGTAAGGTTTTACGTTATCTGAAGCTAAATTTTATGTGGTTAGAGTCGTTTAATAAAAAACACTCCCAATTATATTGAATTTTTTGTCCGTCCACTATCATGTACTTGTTTCAATTTTGATTTATCCCAATTCTTATTTTAATATTTAACAAAAATAAAAATAACATTCATCTTAATATTAATATTAAAATTATAGACTAAGATTGAAAATTAGAATGAAATCAAAAATAATTTAATCATAATAAATTTAAAAATATAAATTATATAAATTTTTATTATTAATTATATTTTAAATTTTAATATTATATTAATTAAAAAATTATCTAAAATCTTAATATATTATAAATAAAATAAAAATAAAAATTTTATTTACGATCCCAAACTTCACGAAACCAGAATAAGTAAAACACCCCATTCTTGATAGCGACCGAAAAGACCTCCCATTTTTTAACTTATATATTTTACATATTTTATTAAATGATAATAAGTGAAAGACATGGGATGGGACCCACTAAGACGAGGATCTTCTGCCACGTATAAGATCACTGACAAGACGTCATTCTGATGCCACGTGGCACATGTTTTTTTGTTTTTGAATTTTCCGCTACGGAATCATAGATTGCCCTTTTCTTTGACCAAGTTTTTTCCCAACACAAGTTAATAAAATTCACACAATAATACCAGTACACATTGATAGCTGTCAGTCTGATTAACGCCACGTGTCCAGTGTGAGATGATGCATTACCTAGAAAAACACGTTGAAAGTGGAATTGATCATGTTTAAAGTGAAGTAAGAAACATGGAAAGAAAATAAAAGAGCACAAAGAGATATTAAGTTGATGTTGTTTAAGAAAAAGTTTTACTCCATCTCTTGTCAAAAGCAAATTAAATAACTAGTTTTAATTTCTCTTTTCTTTATGATTAGTAATGTTGGAGTTGGTATGTTCGTAAATTATTAAACACATTAAATACGACATAGTTTCGCATCGATTTAGATCTACTCATAGTACAAATGGTTTTTGACAAATCCGAGATTAAACTATTAAATTACAAATTCTTAATTGTATGAGATATCTATCCACGTGATATTTTAAGTAGCACGTGAGAGAGTGAGAGACCGTATCTCTTAATTCCAATTTTTTCTCCTTTTTTTTTTTTTCCCTCCCACTTAATATCGTCTCAACATTTTTAGAAATCAAAGATATAATATAAAATCACTTTAATTAAACTAAATCCTGTGTTAGGTTATTTCGCACGTGATTAATATGGAAATTTTTATATGAATTTTATCTAAATGAGAGCCTAAATTATATTATTAAAAATATAATATGTGAAAATAGTGAGAAACTAAATTATTGAATTTTATTCGACACTCTTTTGCTCAATATTTCTTGAATGAATTGATCCTAACTTTTAATGGGTAATATATATATATATGTTGATGTTAGTAATTTTCAAATATATGTTGTGATTGGTTTATTTATTTAAAATAAATACGAGTCGGTTGTAATTTCAAAATATTAAATTTAATCGAATAATAATTAATTCTGATCAGTGAAATAAAGCTTAAATAATTTATCTCAATTAAATATGAGAGCATCTTCAAAATAATAAGAGGTCACATTAATTAATAAGATAGTAAAGAGATAACTATATATCAAGGTTACAAGGATCATGGTTAGAGCGATATCAACTTTCGGAGAAAAGACAAAACTCTCTCCATCTATCTATTAAGATTCGGGTGAAAATAAAGTGTAAATGGAGAGTTTCGGCTGAATTTTACCAAAAATGTAAAAAAGTCGATCGTTTGCAACTTACTTCAAAAAGTACCCAAAAATCAAAGACGGAGAGGAAGGGATTCAACCAAATTTGGTGGAAACTTAGGGAAAAGTTGTTTCAATGAACTTAAACTTAAAGCCGACTGAATTTGACTGAAAGTTGGCAGAACCCACTAAATGAGAGAGTGCGCTAAATGTAGGAAAAGTGAGAAGTCGATTTTGACTTATTTATAAGAATGTCATCAACGCATTTGCCTATAAATAACAAGCAAGGTGAAGACAAAAATCATCATTTTAATCACCTAAAAAATTACAGATTATCAATAAAAAACCAAGCAATACTTGTAATATTCTCTATGCTCCGGTGAAATTTCTCTCAAAATTTTATATAACACTTATCGGTTATGAATTTGACATTTTCATCTCTTTCTTTATTTATCATTTTTATAGAAGTATTGTTAATTTAAAGTTAATTTCTTATTATATATTAGATATGTTATTTATAATTATATCATTTTATTAAATTATTATTTACTTATTTATTTATTTATGTTTTTAACCTTTTAATTTCACTTTTATTTATTATCATTTTATTTTATTAATATTAATTTAATCTGCTTGTCAATAAATATTTTTAAAAAAATCAAACTTAAATTAATTTTAATTTTTTTTTTCCTAATTAAAACTCATATCAATTTTCTTAATATACATTTAACATATATATATTTTATTTTATAATATAAAAATTACTATAATTTTGTAACACGTTAATATTTTTATATTTTTAATTATACTTTATCAAAGATTAAATGTACTTATTTTCAATTTTAATCCTTAATTAATATTAATTTTCTGAAATATTCGACAACAAAAACTTAGGCATAAATAAACAAGGTGAGTCCAGCTAGGTCTGATTAAAAACGTCTTGAGATCTAAGAGAACTTAGTAGTTCGTTAATGCTCTTCTTGTACGAACAGCTGTAAGTATTTAATATGTTTCCGGAAAGATACAGTCAACCCAACCGATCTATTCATACGTTGGATCGATTTTCCTCTCCCCCCGCCTTAAAACCCGTTTCCTTCCATTATTTATTCATTTTATTATTATATATATATCTTTTAACCGATTCGCACAAAGATATAACAAATAAACACTCAAAATGATTTTTTATTTTAATATTCAAAATAATAATTATTATAAAACTTTAATATATATATATATATATATATTATATAATCTTCAGCAGAGAGAACTGAGAAGTGTGGCGACGTGAAGTGCGATCAAAAAAAGCAATAAGAAGAAGAAGAAGAAGAGAAGATGCAGAGGCGGAGAAGGAGTGCTTCGATGGCGTTGAGGGAGCTGCTAACTTGCGCCATTTGCTCCATAACGCTATTCGCTTTGCTATCCGTCAACGTCCAGCAACTCTTCCCTTCCGCCTCTTCACTTCCCAGCCTCTCCGACTCTTACCGGCTTCCCATGGTGATTTATTATCTCTTTCTAGAACATTCTTTGCTTCTTTTCCGCTCTATTGATGCTTCTAACGATCGGCGATTGATTTGATTTCGTTTGATTCGATCTGATTTGATTATGTAGATTTATTTAAGCTTTACATTTGTGATTCTTCCTATTTCTCAAATTTGAAAGCAACGTGGATTTCGATTGCAGAGGTTGAGTACTGAACAAAGCTTGACTCAAGAGGTCGCTCCGCCTCATCTCAAGGTTTTTACTATTTAGTTGAATACTTTTGTTTTCCTTTTCACATTTGCAGGGTACTATCTTTCACAAGGACTCAGATTTTCGTTATACTTGATCAAAAATATTAAGTACAATGTTCTACTAGATTTTTAAGTTGAATTTAATCGATTAAGGAATTTTTTTTTTTTTTTTAAATGATTACATTTTTCCTCTTCGCTTCTTCAGACTCCAGAGGTAAACAGCAGCAGCCATGTTTTGGATTTTGAAAGGTTATGGAAACCTCCGCCAAATCACGATTTCCTGCCCTGTATTCAGCATAGGTCTAATTATACGCGTAAGTAAGATGCCGAGTTGATTTTTTTTTTTAATTTAAATTTTATTTTATTTGTAATTTTTGTTCTTCTGTTAGTTCTTTTTGTACTTGGTTACTGAATTCCTGGGTTTTTCTTCAGCTCCTGGAGAATCACGAGGATACCTTCTTGTTCATACAAATGGAGGCCTCAACCAGATGCGTACTGGGGTTTGTACTCTGTACTGAATCTGTCTTCCCTTCTGAATGTTATGAATTCCATGCTGATTACTATATCTGTTGCTTATTTTAGCTTGATGAGAATGCCTATAGAAAAACCTCTGGTCAGAGTTATTTGATTTCTCTTGTACTGGCGTGTTTTTGTGAATTACTAGTCTTGTTGCTTCTTGAGATTTTTGCCTTATAATTTCTGGTTGCTTAGCCTTCTTTAACTTGTAGTTAACAGCAGTTTCTTTCCCCGGGAGTATAGAGGAGCTCTTAAAACCTTGTATTGGATTACCTATTCGTTTCCCTCTATCTGTACTTCCATGTTTCATACACTCTTATGTTCTTAAGAATATTGCCCAGTTTATTGCTCTCGTTGGTGTTGAAACATTGAGTGCTCGAAGAATGGGTTTTAACATCCAGAATTAGCAGCACCTAGTGGATAGGATGTACTGAGTTGTAATTAGTTTTACACATGAAATGTTATTGTACTTTCTATCAGTGATTGCTACATGTAATAATTGTTCTAGTTAGTGTATCATTCACATTTTTGCTCGAGATTTTGTATTTCTATTCATCAGTTGACTATGGAACAAGTAGCAAATTTTTATGTTCTTAGGTTTCTGAACTCTAGTTCATCAGGTGATTCCAGGGGTAGTCAGAGCAACCATAGGTCCTCTTAATATCTGTCTGGACTTCAAACATGTCATTATCAACTATCAGTTTGTCTGAATAGTCTGGAATATCCAGTATGGTTCTCAAGAAGTTCTCATCTTTTAAATTTCAGATCTGTGACATGGTAGCTGTTGCCCGTATCATCAATGCTACCCTAGTAATTCCAGAACTAGATAAGCGGTCATTTTGGCAAGACTCTAGGTACCTGTAAAATTTAGTTTGTGCTTGCTTATCCATCTCAGGTACTTTTTTTGGTGACACATTGTTTGTATATACTGTTTCATCTGCAGCAAATTTTCTGATGTTTTTGATGAAGATCATTTTATTAATGTCCTTATCAATGATGTTAAAGTAATAAAAAAGCTTCCTAAGGAAGTTGCTGCTGCTACCAAAGCAGTAAGGAACTTTAGAAGTTGGTCTGGGATGGATTACTACAAGGACGAGATAGCTAGTATTTGGGAAGATTATCAAGTATGTCATCTTATTTAAAGCTACCTCTTAGGTTGATTTTATTATTTCATTCCATTTAATGTTATATAATGCTCCTATTAGGTTATTCGTGCTGCAAAGTCTGACTCCCGCTTAGCGAATAACAACCTCCCTTCAGATATACAGAAGCTGCGATGCCATACCTGTTATGACGCCCTCCGTTTTGCACCTCCAATTGAAGCTATGGGAAAAGTAAAAAGCAAAACCTTAAATGGATTCCCCTTTGGATTGACTTGCATTTTTTTTTATCTCATCCAAAAAACGTGGTACTCACATTTGTCTATATTTTAGTTGTTGGTAGATCGGATGAGGGCTTATGGTTCCTATATTGCTCTTCATTTACGATATGAGAAGGACATGCTTGCATTTAGTGGTTGTACTCATGACTTATCTCCTGCTGAAGGTAATGAACTGAAGATGATCAGGTATAAGAATCATTCATGTACTTATTTTATCAGAATTGTTGATATTCCTCTCATAAGTTGATACTTTGATTGACGCTTACTATTTTAATACTTATTATTTTCTTTTAGAGAGAACACTTTATACTGGAAAGTAAAGGAAATCGATCCTAATGAACAACGATCTAAAGGATTCTGCCCACTAACTCCGAAAGAGGTTGGAATATTTCTGGATGCTCTTGGGTACCCATCAAATACTCCAATTTACATTGCAGCTGGAGAGATATATGGGGGTGATTCTCATATGTCTCAACTCCAATCCCGCTTTCCCCTGTTAATGAGCAAGGTATTGAACTTGTATCATCTTCGATTTGAAACAGCTAGCAACCTAACAAATGCAATAACTAGCATATTTCTGGTTTTGGCAGGAAAAATTAGTATCTGCTGAGGAGCTCAAACCTTTTGTCAATCACGCAACACAAATGGCTGCACTTGACTATGTTGTATCTGTGGAAAGTGACGTTTTCATTCCTTCTTACTCTGGAAATATGGCTAGAGCAGTAGAAGGCCATCGTCGGTTTCTTGGGCATAGGAAAACAATATCTCCCGACAGGCAAGCAACTTTATTTTCTTTAGCATTTTAGAACATACCTTCTGTTTAAATGTAATTCATCCTCTCATCTATTAAATTTATTGTGGCTCTTTCTTTTGCCCTTATCTTTCTCCAATCAGGAAAAGCCTTGTCCGTCTATTGGACAAACTAGAACAGGGAACAATGAAAGAAGGAACAAAATTAGCTAATAGAATAACTGAGCTTCACAGAAGAAGGTTAGTGGAGTATTTATTGCATTTGTGCATATGAAAAAATTCAAAAGCCCTATAAACCATCCTGTTTTTTTAATTGATTTGGAGTCTGATTTGATACGTTCTTTGCAACAGGCAAGGCTCCGCTAGGAAGAGGAAAGGCCCCATTTCAGGAACCAAGGGCATGGATAGATTCCGATCAGAAGAAGCATTTTATGTAAACCCGTTACCGGAGTGTTTGTGTCAGAGCCCATCACTAACTGTTGACACGACCCTCCTTCCATTCTCACGTAGGTAGATAATACAAATACAGAAACAGGCCCAGTTTAACTTGCAAAGAGAGGATCCCCTCCTTAGCTCTAGCACTGAGCCATGAAGGTTATATATCTTTACACCATATCATTCACTCCTTACAATTTTTTGACGCGTTGAAGCAGCTGTCCTGGCCGTGGGGCACGAATATTTGTATATCTTCTCGAGTCCATAAAGCTGGTGATGATAGACTTCATAGACGGAAAAGGATGGCTTATTGAGGGAGAAAATGGGAATGTAGGTTGGTTTGATTGATGTAGGGTCTGGTTTATTAGTTTTACGGGATGAAAGGCTTGTTTTCGAGATTTGAGAAGGTTTATATTCATTGTTGATCAGCAGTGATTATAATGCAGTATATAATGTAAGTATATATGGAATTGCTCTTGGAATACATTATGCTCTTTCCAACAGATTCGAATACGATAAAAGTTTAGCAGTTTAATCAGTCCCTCAACAACACTTAACCTATCTACTAATTTTGAGTAAAGCAGAAGATTGAGAATGCTAGTAACAAGTTATGAAAGATCGGACAAATGTATTCAGAATTCTGTTTGGTCCCAAAGTTAACGAAATAACAACTAAAGCAATTACCATTTCATACATTCAATATTCAATAGGTAGAGGTTTGATTTGAGGCAATAAGGTCTATATGGATTAAAATGATTATTAACCCTTATGGAGGTTTTCTTGCATGGTGCTAGTATATGTAACTTTGTATTCTCGAAGCAACCCTAAACGGCGAAACCTTTACTTTATTTTCTTGGCCATAGTATTTGGGGAGGTTATTTCTGCATTTCACTATGACGACAACTTGTATTCTAAACATTCAGGTCTCGTCTGTTCAGATTCGGTAAGAAGGGAATTAGTTTGATTCTTAATCTCCTATTTGGTTCCTTTATCCATCACGTAGAAATGGTTTTAATTCCACAGAAGATTCAAATAAAAAATTATGCATTTCTTGCTGGACTAATGAAACTGGGCGAAATGAAAATAAGTTGCATACCATTATTTTTGTGATGTTTAGCTAAATGACAGTCAAATAAAATTTTGTGAAATGAATTTATTTCTCTTATTATATATTTGTATTAAATAAATAAATAAAATAAAAAATAAAATTATACATATACCCTCTCCTTCTTCCTCTTCCCTACCATTTTCTTTCCCTCATTGCCCAAAAAATGTAGCTTGTATGTTTAACTGAAAAAAATACTTAACTGTCACAACTGAAAAAAAGGTATGAATGTCCTTACTCCGATTTGCTCGATCCTTCATCGGAGAAGAATGATCTATACTTTGGTTGTCCTTCGTCAGAGAAGGATAAATTTTGTCGTTCCGACCCATAAAAAAACCAAGATTTCGGAAGTACATGTTCTATTTTTCTTTCCATTTTTACTTTTTCTTTAATGGGTATACACATACCGTATTTGTTCTTTAAATTTTGGTCCTTTGATCTCAAAACAAGCTAGTAATATGCTCATTTTTCTCCATTCGACGGAGATCTGGACCAGACTGCTATTACTTTCGAACCAAGATTTCTAACTAGTTGAACTATCATTAGTCTAAAATCTTTGACCGAAATTTTGGTCCCAGTTTTATTGGTCTTAAATCTTTAATTTTTCTTTATTTATCATAATTATAATTTATCTCAAATTATTTATTTTTCAAGAATGATATCATCTATATTCATAAATGTATGTTGCGATGGGAAATGGAAGGATGATGATGAAACCTCAAAACCATCGAAATTTTGGATTCCAAAAGGCTCATAAAGATGGAAGGGTGTTGCAGCTGAAACACGTATCAGTTTTAGTGAGTTGTTAAAGGTCATGTATAATAATACTATTCATGTTGATCCTAATGAATTTGGTATGACAATAGCATACAAGTCATTATTCTTATCGATCACTCATCCAATATTTATAAAAAATGATGCAGATATGAAGCCATTTTTAGTCTATTCCTATTCGACAGCAAATCCATCTCCACTGCATGTGATGTTGATTTCAAAAGGAAGAAGTGGCATTCATATTCCAGAGCAACGTCAAGTACTCGATGTTGATAATAATCAAAATGAGAATTATATAAGTTATGATGATGGTGACGATGAATATCTAAGTGACGATATGAATGTAGAGAGATATGTTGAGAATGAGGATGAGACGGGGGATATGGTTGAAAATGACGAGGGTGAAACAACGAAGGAAGAATGTGGTAATCATTTGTTCCACGATGACTACTTTGAGAGAGCAATACTTACATCTAATATACTTGATACTTTATCTGCTAGAAAGGGTTTGAATCTGATACCGATTCCTGACTTGCCACCACCTCTTTTACCACAACCGGAAAATGAAATTGAAGACGGGGGGAGGGGATGATGAGTATGCAAATATTTTTCCTATTGCTACTCAATCTAAGGGGTTGAGTATTAATTTTTCTTATAGTGGAAGCAATTTACTCCCGATTGCTTCTTCACAATCAAGCAGAGATGAGTTTTATTGCACGCAGTTCTTTGAATTCAAAGTGAAGATGATAAGTAAGACCACATATGTGACCAAAATTGTAAGTGGATGCTTCGTGATACGGGAAAGAAAGATTTTTCATTTTTCCAAATTCGAACTTATAAAGATCAACATACATGTAGCTTTAACTACTTGCATGAAAAAAAAATCGGCAAGCATCTGCATTAGTAATTGGAATACATTTGATGAATAGTTTTAGTTAGAGCAACAAAGATCCTAACGCAAAAATGATTGAAACTTTAACTCGTAATAATTTCAAGATAACTATTACTTAGTTGAAGGTATGAAAAATAAGGTCTATTTCACAGATCAAGTTCATGGTACGGCCGAGGAGAGTTATGCAAGATTGCCATTTGCTGTGATGAAAGTGATAAATTCGAGGACTGTAATTGCATTTTTTAAGATAGAGAAGGAAGGTTTCTTTTTTATTTCATGATTTTTATGGCATCTATTAAGGGGTTTCAGTTGATGCGAGATGTTATTTGTATTGATGAGACCTTTTAGAAGTGCAAATATAATGGCATGCTTCCAACTGCAACCACACAAGATAGTAACCATCAGCCCTATCTGATAGTATACGCTATAGTCAACTCAGATAATGAGGTATCCTAGACTTGGTTCTTGACTAGGTTTCAAGAAAAGATACTTGATGCCTCCAATTTAGTGTTCATTTCATATTAATCACAGAGTATAAAAAAATATTGTACAAAGTGTTTACTTGAATTCAAAATATGGTGCATGTATTTGACACATCGGGCAAAATATCAAGTCGAGATTCAGGAGTGGTGGAATGGTATCTCTATTCAAGATGGTAGCCAAATCATATAGGCTACAAGAATTCAACAAATACTTCAACGAGATCTGAGCATCTCATCCTAATATAATAGCATACCTGAAGGATATTGGTTTCGAATACTAGTCAAGAGCTCATTTACGGGGTCTTAGATAGAGCATCATGATAAATAATAATTCTGAATTGCATAAAGATGCATTGAAGGATGCACATGAATATCCAATCGTAGTCTTGCTCGATAGTATTAGGAAGATGATGACAACTTGGTTCAACACTCGAAGAAATGAAGCCAACCAATATACCGATCGATGCACTCCTAAGGTAGTAGAATTGTTCAAAAAAAGATATGATGAATCATTGACAATGAAGGCTGAGAGTGTTGATGGTCATACATATGAAGTGACACAAAGTGATACTAGTGTTGTTGTTAACTTAAGTGCAAGGAGTTACACATGTAGGGTGTTTGACTTGAATAAAATTTCATGCGTGCATGATGTAGCAGTTGTATGGTCAAAATGTATGAGTTTATATTTATTATGTTCACCATCATATGCACAATTAATTTATCATGTACCACCGACTAGCGAGTGCGAATTTTTGAAAAATATTCGGTTAGTTGTGGTTGTACCACCCATTATACGTAAACAGAGTGGAAGACCAAAAAATAAACATATATCTTCAACCAAGGAATAAATGTAAAGGAAAAGAAAGTGTCTCAATTGCGGCAGTCTTTGACATAACATGATGACTTGTCAGTACTCGATTTCACTAGCACTCATTGAAAACACTATATGATGTTTTATTGTGTGATGTTATGTTTATTGTAAGAAGAACTATTATTTTAGTAAGAACTATTATGTTTATTGTGTAATATTTTATTATTGTAATAAGAACTATTATATTTCATTTTTTTTAAATATTTTCTAAGTACTTTCACTCGAAAAAATTTTAATTATTATTATTTGTTATTGTCCTAGTCCGAAATCATGGACCAGAGGGTCCATAATTTTGGACTATCATAGAACAAACACAAAAATACACCATACTGACCTATTCTGAAATCATGGTCCGAAATCATGATTTCGAATTAGGATAGTTTTTTGACTGAACAAAATAATCTGAAATCTAGGTCAACATGTTTTTTGTTTATTTATTTTTTAGGTTTAAGGTTTAGTTTAGGGTTTAAGGTTAAGATTTATGTTAAGGTTTTAATTATAATATTTAAAGTTTAAGTTTAAGATTTAAGGTTTATATTTACCGTTTAAGTGTAAAGTTTAAGGTTTAAGGTTTATGTTTAAGGTTTATGTTTAAGGTTTAAAGTTTATGTTTATGGCTTAACTTTAGGGTTTAAAGTTTTAAGTCTTAGTTTAAAGAAAAATAAAAAATACAACTTATTAGTTCAGTTTGAAATCTGTCTTAATCTAAAATCACGATTTCGGATTGGGATAGTAATGTGTTTTTTTTTTCTCTTTATATTTTTGTCTGATTTATTTCATTATGTAAGAAAAATAATACCATATGAAAAATTGAGTAAACAAATGATATTCAAATTACAATATATATAGAAAAATAAAAAATGATCTACAAATCACACATATGTCTATATATATCAAAAGCCATCTTACGCCTATACAACATAATTCTATCATCATTTACATTCTCTAATGGATACCCTGTTATATGAAACTCTATACACTTTATAGTCCGAACCCCACAATCCCCTCATTTTTAACTCCTGTTTTGTGGCACTTTGATTTTTTCTAGCTTGAAATCCATCTTCATTTTCTTATAGTATTTTCTATACAATCTACTATTAAGAAACATGATCTTTGGTAAGATATTGCATACCGCCCCCACACAATCTTGTTGTAGTGACTCATTAATCTTTGGGAGATCTACCTTTGAATTCATGCTATATATAGTCAAAGAGCCGAAATCAATAGCTAAGGTCACCTAATTATGACCTTCAATGTTGATTGGAATGTACACGCGCACACTATCCCAAGTGAGGCTTGCAATCCATTTTGTCTTTCTTGTTATGGCGGTGTCTACCATGTGGCATGTATACCATGCTTATGCGAGCCATGCTATGAAGTCGTTTCGCCGTCTACACTAAAGGGTTGATTGATTGCATATAATAATTTCTCGGTGATTGAACCTACAATACACTCTAGTCTACTAAGTATATGATCAAATCTATGTTTTAGCATCCATATTTTCTGACTAAAGCTCTGTTCCATTTTCTAACCGACCTTCTCAATTTTTAGATCTATTTTCTGCATCAAATCTCACAAGTCAGATGGATAGGGTCGTTCGGCCCCCTTTACCTCATCTTCCCCCTCCACATCTTCTGACCTCTTCATATTTACATCCTCAGTATACTTATCG
Source organism: Coriaria nepalensis (assembly GCA_027186245.1). Lineage (NCBI taxonomy): Eukaryota > Viridiplantae > Streptophyta > Magnoliopsida > Cucurbitales > Coriariaceae > Coriaria > Coriaria nepalensis. The sequence continues at coordinate 2,836,500 of CP114500.1, read as the reverse complement.
CCCTCTTCCGACTCCTTCTTACTCTCTTCGTCATCCTCCACCTCCTCACCCATGTCTAAGAAATACGTATATGCAGAAGATTCTTCACAATATTTTACCTCCTCTTTGGTCGCATCCAATAAAACCGCCATACGAGCAATTGCAACATTTTCAACCTCATCATTGAATAAGTCAAGGATGGTTATATAAGGGGCACACTTTTTTCTCTTTGACGAGTGTAAGATCTCATGCATACTAGCCTACATTATTAAAAGAATGTTAGATAGATAATTAGAGTATAAATAATTAAATAATTGTTGATCACAACAAAAGCTAACCTTTCGGTTTTTCAGTATCGATGATCCTTATGTACTTAGGTTTACTAGAAATCATTGTTCAATTCAGGATCTGTGATCTACGGGTTTTCTTCAAACATTTCCCAAACATCTCTCTAGTGTTGAAAATCACTTCAAAAGCTCATACATACAATAATATATATAAAAAAACATTTAAAAAAACATTAAGTAATACAAACTTATTAGAAATCAAAGATAAGAGTATTAATTATTTAGAAGGCCAACGGAGAACCATGTATCTCCCACTTCTCAACAACCACTTTTTCTCCACCTGCAGCTCAATTTTCTCTACTTGTAGCTCCTTTGGGCCCAACTACTTTTCCTTTACTTGCAGCTCTTTTGGACCTCGTTGGGACGTCCATATGCATGCATCTAATGGTTCACTCATATACTACTTAAGCCTAAGGGTAGCTATTAAAGAACTCAATGTTTAAGACCATGAATAGATACTAAGTTGGTATATTGTGCCTCCTCACAATACCTAAGAGGCCAACCACCAAGAAGTAGAGCAACGCTAACTTGAACTGTAGATCTTCAACCATTGTTTCTATATCAGGATCATCATCACGCCTTTTAGTTCTACACTTAGTTCCTTCAAAAATCTCCTCAAGCTCACCATATGTAATCTTATCATTCCCTTTGAACTAACACTTCAGGAATTCTGCATTTTTCTTTACTCTGTGAGGTAAGGCTGGTGGCTTGTGACATCTCAATCCAGTAATAAGAGCAAAATATTTCATCGAGTAATGGAGATGATGACCATTTATAATGTATCATGACTCATACTTCTTTGCGGACTCAACTTGAAAGAGGACCAAAGATTTGACTAAATGAATAGAGAATAAAAGTCTCTCATCAACTTTCAGGAAATGTCAAAAGTATAATTTGCTAAACATTTTCAGCTGTCTATAATTAAGCCTCTCCTTAATATCTGAAATCACCTCCTATAGCCTCGAACGATCAGTAATCGCGCAAGGAAAATGATCCTCATACTTTAAGACCCGGGTAAATGTATGTGATCCATCTTCCTGAAAACAAACAAACAAAAAAAATTCAATTTATTTACATAAATAGATAATTACACAGTATATTTACCAAAATTTTGAACTAAGGCAAAAAGGTCTTTGCCTCGGAATTTGTCTCAATCCATTATCTTGTGATTTCACGGATAAAAATCAACAAAAAATTGGACAAAAATCAACGAAAATTCAAAAGAGGAAATCAACATTTCACAGACAAAAATAAAAATCAAACTCAAAATATTTAATAGATTTCACAGAAATCTTGAATTTCATACAAATTCATCAAAATCATCAATTCATCATCTAACCATTTTCATCAAAATCAAATTTCTAACTTGGATTATAAATGCCGTGTGATTTTCATCTTCTCCAGAGCTGTGTTATTCTCAAATAATGGTTGTGCGAAAGGAAATTTGTTAATAACGAACTAAGTCTGTTAATAACTGATTCGTTATCATTGCAATTTAATGATTTCAAACTCGAAATGAAGGATGATTTCACGAGAGAAAGAGAAAGGAGAGAGGGAGTGAGTGAGCAGACCAAACTTGAGGGGAAGAAGGTGAAGGAGATGCATGTGAGATGGAGGAGAAGAAGACCAATTTCGAACTTGATTGAGTGTGAGAAAAGGAAGAGATGACTGCTTTTTTTTTCCTTTTTGAGTTTTAGGGTTTCAATCTTCAATAAGGGTATTAATAGTTTTACCCTTTTTTTTCTCCTTGATTTTTTATTTTATTTTATTATCATTTTTTTAAATCATTTATCAAAATGTTTGAAAAGAGCCATTTAGTAATTATCAAAATAAGGGTATATTATTAAATTATCTTTTTGTGTGGGTTATTAATTCACTTTTTAATCTCATGTGTAGTTTGGCTTTTACAGGTGTAATTTTTAACCAACTTTTTAGTTTATGTGCTGTTTAAGTGAGACTTTCTAATACTTCTAATAATTTTCAAATCACCGATGATGATGCGACATACTATGTCAACATGCTATATCATTGAAAATTTCATTTATGATTCTTGTATCTCCATTATTTCATTATTTTCAATTTTCCTTCTATTAATTTATTATTTTCTTTTATACTCCAAATTTTATTTTATTTTTTTGAAAAAAAATGAAAACATTAGGAGAAAAGAAAAAAGGAGATGAAATCTGATTTATCGTGAAAAAATCAATCGAAATAATATGATTTTTTTACGAGAAAAATCACAACAACAATTCAATTATTTCACGAGTAATCTAATAAATTGAATCGGTTTGATTCTTCGCGAGGAACCCAATTCAATCGATCAAATCCTTCATGATGAACGAGATCAAACCCAATCCGGTTTATATTCTTCAAGATAAACCTTATCATTAAAATAAATAAATAAATAAATAATCAAAACCATCCTATGATAGAGTTCCCAGTTTCAAAACCCGACCTCTAATGGAGGTCAGGTTCACCATTGGAGGTCCGGGCTCAAAACGAAACCTCTAATGGAAATTGAATAAATTCTACAGTTCATGTGTGACATGCTAATTGGGATTGAAATCTTAATTACTATAATTTTGTGAGCTCAAAAATAGATACATTTTCTTTGTTAAAGTATTAGTCCATATCCAATGAAGGTATGTAAATTTCGACCTTTCAAGACTTCGGATCGGTTAATCCTTTCGTTCGCTACAAGTTTAACGCGAGCTGAATAGACAACATTGTGAAATTACAACTACAAACAGAAACATGAAAAGGAAAAAATACGCATATCCTTACTATATAGCTAATCAAGAAAAATCCCGAGATTTGCCACTAAAATACTTTCTAGCTTCTAGCAATCTTCTCTGTTTCATCGATTAAATATGGTTACGAAGGACACAAATTCACTGTGTTCCAGGCATGAACAAAAAAACTCCAACTCGAGGCCGAAACTTATTACTAACTCATGTTTGAAATAAGAACAGATCCCTTACGAGATTCAATTCGCATTTTCTAGAAATTGATTATAACACACAAAAGGCAACTTCCATCTACAGCGGACCTGGAAAGGTTCCATTCTCCCTTTGCTCGTTCCATCTGTCAACCTGGTATTAAAATAAACAAAATATTAATTAAGCTCCATTAAGATTTCACAACAATAATCAATATTCTATAACTGGGAGGAGGGGGGAGACAAGTAGATTTCATAAAAGTTTCTGCAGATTTGACCAATGGTTGGCAGGAACAAGTGAGGAAATAACTGGGCAAAGCTAGGATTTGACATCAACGGCTTCCATTCTCAACAAGTAACTAAAACTTCTAGAAACCAAATCAGTGATTTTGTGCAGTAGGACCAATTGTAAACCACAAACCGAAAATGTAACTTTGTTCGAGGAGGTAAGCCACCTTCACAAAGTTGGAGTAAAGAAAAGGCCAATTATTAGGTGTTGTGGATAGTAATTACATGACTCGACTAAGCTAGATCCTTAGGTGGACACAGAGATAAACTACTAACAGTGCATCTACTATTTGAAAAGTAAACAAGAAAACCACAAGAACCTTATGCGTATCAAAACACGTACCCATTCACCAGGGCAAAGAGCGCGATAATACTTTGCAAACCTGTCACACTCAGGAGACCCTTCACCCTTTGCTGCTACACAGCTGTGAAATAGCAAACAGAAATAAAAAAATTTGAAAATCTTCCAACAAATGCAGGCTTCAAGCTGGAACCTAACTAAAAATAGACCAAAATGGAAAAAGAACGAAAGAAATTAAGTACCGATGATATTCAACATATCGGGTGAAGCAGTGCCTTGTTTGATTGGTAGTTGGGAAACGGAAATCTGCCGGTGCTGTCTCGAGCTGGATAGGGCATTCAACGTATGTGAGAAGTATGAACAAAATGCAGTCAAATAAAGAACAGATTTTATGTTTTAGGTGAAGAATGGATAACAAGTAACCTCGATCTCTGGTCTCTCCTCAGGAGTTTCTTCCTCAGCCGAGTTCTCTTCAGTTTTCTCGCTGCTCTCTTCTGTAGATGTTTCACTGCTGTTTTCAGGAGCAGGGTCGATTTCAGTGGTAGGGGGGCTAACTTCACTGCTTTCTTCAGCAACAGGAGTATTTTCAGTGCTTTCTTGGGGTGCAGTAACAGACGTCTCCTCAGATTTCTCAGCGGCAACCACCTCGGGAGCAGGGGCAACTGGAGTTTCCACCTCTTTTACTTCCACAGGATTTGATATTTCAGGCTTTTCTTCTTTCTCCTTCAAAGCATATTGCTGCAAACCAGATAAACAGGCAAGCATAATAGGCCCAGGTTATGAAAAGGGAGGAGAGGTACTCATAAAGCATACTGAGTTGCAGAGATTGGAAAGGCAACATAACTTCTTCATAACCAAGATTCCCACTTTGCACAACTGGAATTGATCGAAATTAATTAGGAAAGTCGGATGAGAACAAAACATATATTGTTTAAATGCTGGGAGTTCAAGCTCAGTGAAGTTGACCTTGAATTGAATTCAGACTCGGACTTGCTAAAAGAAAGTCAAAAACCTAAACCCCATCGATTCTCACTAGCCATATTTTGGATCGTCAAGTCTCATTTAAACCTACAAGAAAACCCCTTTCCTAATCCAATTCCCAAAAATCAAGCTTTGATGCAGTTAAAAGACCAGAAATCAACTACAGCCCTAAGCAAGACGCTAATTTCCGTCAAAAAATTAAAAATCCAAATAGAGATTGATAGTTCCAATAAATCTCCAAGGCGAATGAATTCTCACTCCCGAATACCAGATCTGTTCAGCTTCCTCAACAAACAACGATCCATAAATCGGAGGGGTGAAGACAATAGATCAAGGCAGGTAATTTTTTCTTACGTTAATCAAAGATAAAAAAGAAACTGCAATACAAAGGTACCTCAGCTAGGGTTGGGACATCGTTAATTTTTGCTTCCGACATGGATGGTAGAGGAAGCAAATCTTCTCAGCTTCCCGCAGTAATCGTTCAGAGAAGAAGGCGAGTGAGTTGAGGCGTGAGGGAGAGACGAAAAGCAAAAAGGTTTAGGGTAGATTAAGAATGATCGACCATTTTACCAGTTACTGCAACGATAAGTAAAAACAGCTCAACTTCATGCCAGTCCGCTGAAAACGTCTTTTATTTTTATCCGCTTTTTATCATAACTTCGGGCTTCAGGAACTAGAAGCCCACAACCTAAATGGACCATAGGCCCATTGTGCTGGAGTGGAGCTCTGGGCTGGGCCTTTTAAACCCATTGGGCCAGTTGTCAAAACGTATAAGGCAATGCTACTACCAGAGTAACAATAACCGGTTTGTTTTTGTTTTTTTTTTCTTACATCTAGATTTTTTTATTTTCATATGTATATATTATATGATTAAAAAATAGATAAAGAAAAAGAAAAATAAAGGAAGTGGTTCACGTGATCATTGTTTTGATTCTTAATCATGTTTATTATTATAATAATTATTATATTTCCCATAGAAGTTATGTTGCTTAGGCGTACATGGAAGAGATTAAGGGGCAGTTAAATAAAGACAACGCACTAATTTCAGACCAAAACAGTACTTAAGATTTAACGTAAGGGAATAACCTTTTTTTTTAAAGAGGCATACTAATTCATTAATTATTACTAATGTGGTTTTTAAATAATATTTATCGTCTTTCATTAAAGCTCTGACTCATCTCATATCATATCAGATATGACCAAGTAAAAAAAAGATCAATCTTTTACTTGGTTTTGAGCACATGAAAAACATCACCCACCAGTCAAACTAATATAACTAAGAAAACCCAAATTATATATAGTAAATAAAGGAAAAATCTTTCATGCAAATTAAGACAAGAATCTGCAGCAAGATGACAATGATAATGAGGATGATGATGCTGTAACTTATAGGGCCCACTTTCAAAGACTTAAAGGGAGACAATTTCCTGCTATATAAAAAAGCCCTGTCTTGTTTTCCAGCTTTGACCAGAAACAGTACTGATTCACCTCTCTCTTCCAAATCAAAATCAAAATCAAAATCAAAATCTACATAAATAAATAAATAAAAAGAGAAAGACCATTCATATTCTCTTCTTCTTTATTTTTCCTCTTTCACGCCTTTTTATTCTACTTTCTCTTTCACATACACAAGACAGATTACAGATATATATATAGATTTCAGATATATAGATATATATAGATATATGTATATATTAAGAAGATCATACTCATTCCCTACCACATAAACACTTGTTGCAGACTGCGAATCTAGAGAGAGAGAGTGAGAAAGGAGAGAGTGGAGGGGTGCAATAATAAGAGAAGTTATGGATAATCATAATACTAATCATAAAAGTTGTCATCAATCTTCAAGTAACAGTAGTAGCAGCAGTATCACTACAAGTAATAGTGGAAGCAGAGATCAGCACCTGAAAAATCTCAACAAAGCCTCCTACAAGATCTCCAAGCCTGCTACCACCATCCTCAAACGGTCCACTTTTGATCAATCACAAGATTTCAATCACGATCGTGATGATCAGAGCCAATCGCAAACGCAGCCGGAGCAGCATCAACGGCCAGTAACAGCCGCAGGTGCATCGTCGCAAGTGCAAGCGCAACCGCAGCAGAACCAGTCCCAGCCTCAGCCGCAACATCAGCCGCCGGTGTATAATATTAACAAGAACGATTTCCGAGATGTAGTCCAGAAGCTCACCGGTTCACCAGCTCACGACCGGTCCTCATCTTCTAACCCGGCTCCACCGGTTCATCAGCTCAAGCCTCAAAGCTCCCGATTGCAGCGTTTCCGACCTCCACCCCTTGCGCACGTTAGCAACCACCCACCTTCTTTGCTAAATGGCGCCGTTTTCCCTCCACATCAGCTGCCGCCAATAGTGAACCCTAATTTCGGCGCGATCGGACGGTTCCAGGCACCTCTTTCACCTCTGCCTCCACTCCCGACGGTTCATGTGGCGGCGGAATCTCCTGTCTCGGCCTACATGCGTTATCTCCATACGAACCCCGCCGCTGATTCAAACCCCAAGCAGTTCTCCGGATTCTCGCCTCTAGCTCCTACACTTTCTCCTCGATGGAATAGTCTACCTCCGCAGCAGCAATTTCCTCCTCCTCCTCCTCCTCCACCGCCGCCAGAGCCACAGGGGATGATTCCTCCACCTTCATCATCCGAAATGATACCATCCTCTCAGGCACAGTTGCCGGTGCCATCTTCACCGCTTCCATTTGGATGTTTGAACTCGCCGCGGTCATCTTACTCTCTGCCTTCCCCAAATCTACTGTTTTCACCTTCGTCTGGCCAGTTAGGGTTTTCTCAGCTCCCGCTCTCACCGACTGTGCAGGTGCCGAGTCCTAGCTGGAGAGGTCACTGATTTCTCTTCATGTAAAAATCATGTTAGTTAAACCTCACAGCCACAGATTAGGGTTTTTGGTCTTCTTCTACTTTGTAAATGTACATTATTCAGGGTTAGGAGGAGAGTAAGAATGGATCCCAGTCCGGTGGACGGAAAAAGGGGTCCGCTGACCGGTCAAAAGTTCCAAGGGGTAAAAAAAAAAAGATACTTGGGATTTTACTGAATTGTGTTTGGATTTGGTTGGTTTTTAGTCAATTTTACTTTTGTGAAGTTCCAAGGGATGAAATTCTTTTTTCGAACAAAAAAAATGAAGTTTCTTTTGTCAGCATTGATAGAGACATTCACATGATTTATTACTTCCATTTGGTAAGGATTTTCTTGCAGTTTCGAGTTTTTATTCCTACCAATAGAACCTGAAAATGATTTTCATCTGAGTTCGTAAATTCTTAGATATAATTCTTTACATGAAACTACACTTATTTCCAGTTTACTTACGATGATTTTTGCTCTTTGGTTTGGTTTAGCAAACACGGTTAGGAATGGGATATTCCACTATTCAGTCTAATTGTCATATGCCATGCTTAAAATGCATTAAAAGGTGCAGGTAATCGGCAAACTGACCAATCCCGTTAAAAACCGGATCGATTGCCCGAAATTTATAATATCTATTCACAAACTTAGTCCATCAATTAAAATATATTAGGTTAGTTATGAATTTAAAAGATATCGAATTAGTCATGAGTTTAAAAGAAATCTGTGCCATCCGACCAAATAAGATGGGATGTTTTCTAAAAACTTCGTGGCTCATTTTAAAAGAAATCTGGACTCAGATGTTTTATGCCTTTTGAAAATATTATAGGGGCTGATAAGGGGTAAGGAGGTTTCAATAATTTGGGTGCTTTCAGGAATATAGGTGTATTCCACAAGATTGGTAATGTTAGAGGAGTTTGTTCTTTTTACATGAGGAGATAATGAAACTGACGAAGAGAATTGGTTAGGTTTAGAAATGAAGAAGAAGAAGAAGGTGGGGGTGAAGTTTGAAGCAAGGACGATAGTAGTGTTTGATGACATGATGAAAGAATTCCTTCCTTTATCTTCACTAGATCTAGTTCTTCCTTCAAGACAGAATCTACTCAACCTTGTGTTAACTAAACACTATGGCTCTGATACCATCACGCTGCCAGGAGCTCTTAACATTGAATAAGTCTTGCTCCCATTAGTCCTTAAGACACTCAGCGGAATATCAGACTATGCTTTCAGAGAGAGGGACCGTAGCGTAGGATCAAGGTCCATATTCTTTTTGATATGCAGGATCCTCCACTGGAGGCAAGCACAAAGCATACTTGAATATTGCATGTCGGGAATTCTGTTAGAATTCAGAATGGATCTGGCGATTTAGAAAGGAAAAGGAAGTGCTTAAGAAAACATGGTTTTTATTAATCGCAATTTATTTTACAATGGATTTCTTATTGTTTTCAACTGAGAGATGTCTTACCTATATATATAGGCAAAGCGAACTCTCTGGATCCAACAACATAACATGGCGACTCCTTTATATAATTACAAACGGACAGATAACTCTTGAAAAGCAGATGCTAAAGTATAAAACGGAGGGTCACATGTGATCTTTTATTATTACAAGATGACAGACTTAAACAGTAAAAGTACATTCTGGATAAGCAGGAATTTCATGAGTTGGCTTAAAGTTAGTCACATGGAGTTTTGTGACGGAGACAGACTGAAGTTGTCGTAATCTTCATGGTTTGAGTCGATATATACCACAGGTCGGATGGTCCGAAAGTAGTGCCTTGGTCACAGTCCATGGGATCTTGAGAGTCTTGAAAGTACTCGGCCAAATAGCGAGGAGTTGGGGCGATGAATATCTCATGTGGAAAGTCTAACTTCACATCATTAAGTCGAGTAGAAAGTTGCAGAGCGACGTCTTGATCTTTGGCCATTGGTCGTCCATATCATAGATGGTTTGGTATTCATAAATAGTATTAATGGACTAAAGTAACTTGGTATGATGATTGAACATGTATGGCATGTGAAAGATGTAGATACATGTCATCTTTTCGCAAAGGGCATCCATCTTTTATATGTTATGATAGCCCATCAGTTTTGTGAGCTCCATATGCCACTATGGAATGGTGGAAAACCATTAGAGAAAGGTCCAAATGAGGGAACTCTGGTTATTTGCATCATGAAGATGATTGTAGAGTTTCATGAGGGGAAAAGTTATGGGATGATAAAAGAGAACAGAGAGGCACCAGAGGTACCAAAGGGTATCTTGGGTAAAGGTCATGGGAAGATAAGGCTGAATATAAAAGAGGTCAAGAAAGATTTTGTCTAACCGAGTCTACATGTGCTCGAGATAAACTTGATTATGGAGGTGAGAATGAAAGCGCTGTAAGTTTTGAACATCATATTTCTTGATATCTTCGGAGGTAAGGGAATGTATAGGATAGAGGTTGGAAAAGTCTAGAGGAAGAAGTGGAGTATGCTAGGCAGTAAGATCTCTAATGGGAGATGAAGACATTTCAGAAGAGAGGGTATAAACAAGGGGAATGGTTGAGAAGGGGGTGATGAGTAGGACTGGTTTGAGCCTGAAGAGCATGTCTGGTATGAGATTTTAGGATCCTTTTATATGCGAGGCTTGAAATCATAACGCTTTGGGGAATATATCTAACAGATGTTAGTTTAGGGGGATAAGTTTCATTTACCCACGATTTTACTCTTCCCTCTTAGATTTTGAGCTAACGGAACCGTTGGCCATGGATACAGCAGGTTTACTACATTAACCGAACCAATTAAAGTATGGCTACGATTGCTAATTCTTCAGAACATGAACATCCATGCACACAAAATCCAAACCAGAAAACATATTATGCAACGGACACTATTCAATACCATTAATATATTTAGGTCACCCACACAATTTTCTTTTATGGAGAGTGGGAAGCATAGGGACATTTCAAGTGAACTATAACAAATAGAACTTACAAAAAGAAAAAGCCCAAAAACAAAAACCAAATAAAATAAACAAAATGGAAGCTTAAACACATAGATCCAATATATTCCAAGAAAAAAAGGAGCGTGATCAAGAACAAAGATAAGAATGCCTAAAAATTCAGCAGACCCAAATTACCAACAAGCACCTTCTCCCATGAAAAACATAATATAGGAGAAGTTCAACCCCAGTTGAGGACAGAGACACTACAGCTCACTGTTGTTCGCCTTCAGGCTTGGGAGCTTCTTTAATCTCATCTGCTCCATCATCCTGAATGAAAACCATGAGATGTGATTAAAAATCTAGCATAAACCACTATCTGGAGAGATGGGGGAATCAAGAAAAGGTGGAAAGGAGGATTGAATAGAAAAGTAATTGAGTTCAGCACCTGCATGTCAGAGGTCCACAAGGTGAGGTTATCTCGAAGAAGTTGCATGATCAAAGTGCTATCCTTGTATGATTCTTCGCCAAGGGTATCCAACTCTGCGATCGCTTCATCAAAAGCCTGACAATTGCAGGAAAATAACATTTTAATGACAATTATAACCAAACGCAGTGTAGAATTTACTAGTAAGCTTCAGTAAGGAAGAGCTTGCCCAGTTTTCAGAACCTAGAAAATAATGATCAATAAATCATGCAGAGTAAACCTATATCTAATCTGTATCTAGCTCTTTCAACTACCAACAACATGTTGACTGCATATATTATATACCACCAGTAGAATACCAATAGACAATGAGCAAAACACATAAAAGTACAAGTTCAGTTACCAGTTTAGCAAGGTTGCAGGCACGATCAGGAGAGTTTAAGATCTCATAGTAAAACACAGAGAAGTTAAGAGCCAATCCAAGTCGGATTGGATGAGTTGGAGCCAGTTCGGCATTCGCAATATCCTGAAAACAGAAAACAAATTTAAGCTTACACATGTGATCTGACTGAAAGAGAGATCAGCTGTGCTATTCTCATATATGAAGGAGAAACTGGAAAGTTTTTAGGTTCATACAATCACAACAATAGTCTGAAGACAAAAGGTATATATCCCAACGTAACAGAAACCATTTGAAAGTTATCTGAATAATACAGTATTCAGAAGCATGTATAATAAATTTATAACGACAATAAAATTGAAAAGCAAAAATAAGCACACTGAAGCAGTCGATTTAAATGAAGCAAAGATGAACAACTATCACCATTCAAAGGCAATATGGTTACTCTCAACAACTATCACCTGCACTAATATGGTTAAAGTTAAAACCTAAGCTAAGGACAGGCCAATGAGAACTTATAGAGCCAAACCTGAGCGGATTTGTAAGCACTGAGGATACTCTCAGCGGCTTCCTTGCGTTCGGCTCCAGTTTTGAACTCGGCCAGGTACCTATGGTAATCGCCCTTCATTTTCAGGTAAAAGACCTTTGAATCTCCGGAAGTAGCCGAGGGAATGAGACGCGTGTCGAGAAGGTTAAGGATTCCGTCGCAGATTTTGGAGAGCTCGGCCTCGATCTTAGATCTGTAGTCGCGAATCACAGAGACGTGGTCCTCGTTGCCTCGGCTCTCCTCTTTCTGCTCGATGGAGGAGATGATACGCCACGAGGCTCTCCGTGCTCCGATCACGTTCTTGTAGGCGACAGAGAGGAGGTTTCTCTCCTCCACAGTTAGCTCCTCGTTGTCGACGGAGGCCGAGACCTTCTCCATAAACTCGACCATCTCTTCGTAGCGCTCGGCTTGCTCGGCAAGCTTGGCCATGTACACGTTCTCTTCTCGAGGAGATGGTGAGGCCGCCATTGATGGTGAATAAGGTTAGATCTGGTTTGGAATTGCACGAGTGAAGCGGAGAGAGAGGGAGGTTTTTTTTTTTTTTTTCCTTGTTTGCAGGAAGAAGAAGAAATGTGGGAGTCTGCCCCTTCTTTTTGGGTCGTTACTCGTGAGCGATAATTGCGTCGCGAACTCGCGATGGAGAGGGATTTGAGGGGATGGAATGTGAGCCGTTGGATCTGATGAATCAGAGTGGTGTTGACCCTGCGTGCTAATTGACGGGCACGAAGGCAGCTGGCAAGCACGGTTTTTCTTCTTCTTTTTCATTTTTTTATACTTTTCTTTTTCTCTTTTAGGTTTATTTTAAAATATTAAATGGCCAGAGTAAGGTATGGTTGGGCTGTTACGGCCATGTTTTGGTCCTTCTTGTTGCTCATAGGCTGAACCGCCTGATAGGATGGAGTAGTAAGAAAAAGGCCGGCCGTGTTTGGACATACATGAAAGATTAAATATGGATTTAATTTATTTTTGTGGAGGATCCGTATAGTTTATTTTTTATAAATTTATTTTTATATATTATTTGATTATCTTTTATTTATTTTTCATATAGTTTAAATTATAAGAAGCTTAGTCTTTATTAATGAATTCAGATTACCAATACTATTATATCTAATTCTGGGACAGTCTCAGCTTGATAGCCTTAGAGACCGAGACTGGATATCGTCAACCGAGATTATGGAAATAGAGCACTGAGGAGAGATAATAACTGAGCCTGATGTACGGAAGGGCTGAAGTGGCATCAACCTGACAACTATATTTGGATAAGACGAGAAGTCTCAAGAAGATGATGAGGTTACGCTAGTAATTTTCTCGCTCAGCTCAGTTGTTGACAGGCTGACCCTAAACAAGTGGATAGGTGGAAAGTAGCCGACACTCGAGTAGAGACCCTGTCTTTGGTGTGTCAGACGAAGGGGGCAATGTTGTGCGTTGAGGTGCCTTGGAAGATGTCAGACTAGGCGAATGAAGGAGTTGGAGGCGGCACTAAAGGGCACCTCATTGTGTATAGATGAGCCGGAGAGTCCCTTTACTGAGAGAGTCCAAAATGCATAAATGTCGAATAAGTTTAGGGCTCTAATCATGATGTACAATAAGATAAAGGATCCACGGGACCATGTTAACTCATATAAAACATGCATGAGGATGAATGCCATATCAGATAAGCCGATGTGCCAATGTTTCGATATCATGTTGAAAGATTCAACTATTGATTGATATAGATCTCTAGCGCTAGACTCTATTGACTCATTTGATGAGCTAAAGAAGTTGTTTGTGTCGAATTTCTAAAGGGCGGCTAACACAAGACTTCCCTTTATGAGTCTGTATACCATAAGGCAGAATCCTAAGGAAGCCTTGTTGGATTATGTATAACAATTTAACCAAACATCGAAAAAGGTAGACCGACTATTAGACATTAGGGTTTTGCATGCCTTCTTGGGTGGCATGACGGACAAAAATCTTATTAGCCACTCAGGAAAGAAGCATTTTGGTTTCTATGTTGATGCCTTACTAGAGGCAAAAAGAATATGAGTGGCTGACGAGATCCTTATAACACAATTAAAGAGTTAAGGAGAAAGAGGAGATAACAGCCGGGAATATGAAGGGAAGAGGAAGAGAGATGACCCTAGGGGGAAGGTCGAATAAAGAGAGCATAAGAAGAGGAGTGAGGATGAAAGGAAAAGCCGAGAAAGGAAAGGGCATCCCCATTCTTCAGGGATACATTCATCCTACTCATAGCAGGTATCGACGTGATCTACAATTGTTTTAGAAACCACAATCTATTTAGGGCCCCTAAGCCACTAAAAAGTTCACAGTCTCAGCGAGACCGCAGGTCGTATTGCAAATATCATTGGGATCATGGCCACAAAATAGAAGATTGTATACGATTGAAGATGGAGGTAGAGAGACTGATACAAGAGGAAAGTTGGGGGGAATTCGTGAACAGAGAAGGAAGGGGAAACCTAAGAAGGGGAGGAAGGAATGAGAGAACATGATGGGGGATTGGCAGGAAAGTAACCTCGGACATCAAAACGTAACAGGAGAAATTCAAGTGATTGGTAGAGGGGGAGAAATTCAAGTGAAGGGGGAGACTCAGGTCGGTAAAGAAATAAATGGATGAGGAGCCTTACGCAGGCTGAGGTGTTTCCCGTTTCGACGACCCTTCATAATAGGGCATCGTTAGACATCACTTTCAATCATCTGGATGAGGAGGGAATCATATACCCCCCACAACGATGCCCTGATCATCTCGGCTAATAGGTCAACCATGTTGATACATTGGGTATTGGTTGACTCGAGAAGTGCGGTGGATGTCTTATCCTTATCAACCTTCAAAAAAATGGGCATCAGCAGCGGAAGTCTGAAACCTCTCAACACTTCGCTAACAAGCTTCTTGGGAAAGTCTTTGTATCTACAAAGAATGATAAGTTTACCTATGACCCTAAGAGAGGGGTCTTGAAGGTCAACAATCATAATAAACTTCATGATCATCAATTTCCTATCAAGATACAATATCATTCTGGGGCGTCCTTCACTCAACTTCTTAGGAGCTATCATCTCGACTAAGCACTTAGCGATAAAGTTCCCTATTGAATGAGGAGTCGTAATTGTAAATAGGGATCAGAAGAGTTCTAGGAAATGTTACTTGGCATCTCTCAAGGAGGGACTACCAGAATAAGGCCTTGAGGCGCATAGGGTTGGTAAACAACCGAAAGATGAGGAAGAACAAAGAAGGGCGAAAAAGAGATAAAAGTATAAGAAAGGAGTGGGAGGTCATACTTAGTGTAATGTATGTTATAATGTTATCATTATCAAATTAATATTATCTGAGTTACCAATACTAAATACAAGTAATGGAAGATCTGAGTACCTGATGAGGGTCTCAGCATCAACAATTTGGAGTGCTTATTTGGTGTATAAGATATAGAAGACATGAGCACCTAACAGGGGCTCAGCAACTTGGAGTGCTTATTTGGCATCCAAGATAAAGAAGACCTGAGCATCTGTAAGGGGTCTCAACAACTTGGAACACTCATTTGGTGTCCCAAGCTAAGGATGAGTTGAGCATGCGGTAGGGGCCCAATATCCGACAAATTAACCAATACCCTTATGTGTTCAATTTTTCAAAAAAAAGGGGGGAAACTGAGACAAAGTATTGAAGAAGTAAAAGAGAAGTAAAGAAGCTAAAGATAAGTTTTTATTCATATGAAGTTCGATTACAAAAAAAAAAAAATATATATATATATATATATATATATATATATTACAAGTTTATGTACCACTTCCAATAGTAGGAGGGTTGGGGTCTCTATCTTCAAGGGCTTCCCCTTTAACAATAGTTAGAGTTGGGTCTGCCTCTTCACATCCAGCTTTTACCTCATCCCCTAAGGCCTTGTCGCCAGGAAGCTCGATCTCGTCAACATTAAGGTCGGGGAACTTCAGCTCGAT
This sequence comes from Coriaria nepalensis, assembly GCA_027186245.1. Classification (NCBI taxonomy): domain Eukaryota; kingdom Viridiplantae; phylum Streptophyta; class Magnoliopsida; order Cucurbitales; family Coriariaceae; genus Coriaria; species Coriaria nepalensis. Next base: position 2,820,557 of record CP114500.1, on the reverse strand, counting down.
TACGGCAAGACACGATAGGAATCCCATATCACTGATTTCTAACCTCAATGTGGAGAATCTCTTCAGACTCCAAGTACTTTTCCACAACGACATTTTCTATGTTTGAAACCTCAGCATTGAGTCCCTCCAACTCAGCTTGAGTTCGTGTCAGCTGCTCCTAGGCATCCTAGAGCTTGACCATGTCAGCTTTTCTGAGGTCCACCTCCTCATGGTACTTCTTGATGAGCTGATTCTTCTTAGAAGTCAACTCCTTTACCTGTTGGATGGAGGAAAGGGTACTTAGCTTCAATTTTTCGTTCTCAGCTTGCAGGCGCTCAACCTTCTCTGAACTAAAGCTTTGACAATGGCTGAGGCTATTTGCCATTGTTGAAAGATAGATGTGTTAATAAACATAATACTAAGTAAAATTTAACTATGAAGAGGTAGGCACTCAGTATTTCCTAAACCGTAGGAAGAGGAAGCTCTGCTAGGTGCAAATTCTCCTGCCCCAGATGAAGCTCTGAAGTCTCCCTCAGATACTCTCTAAGGGATCCCTCACTAATACGCGGCTCCAACTGAGTACCAAACCCCACCTGTTGAGTCAGGATGGCAAGCATGAAGGTACACCAGTTGAGTGCCGAGGGTGGGAGACGAGCTGGGCCGCATTGGATACTAATTGAAAGGCATGGGGTGACCTGGGATGGAGCAGCTTGTGAAAGGAGAAATGAGCTAGATATATTAACCCTCGTGTCAGTCTGAAGTGGTAACGCCTCAGTTCTGGTCTTTTTGCTCTAACCTGACAAACACAGAGGAATCCCTTGCCGCTTCTTTGATTGCTTTGCGACATCCTTAGCTTCTCTCCTCTCCAATCGCTTATTGTATTTTTGGTTAATCAAAGTGTCGATCTCAGCTTTGGAGATATTCTCTGTAGGAAACGAAATGTTAGAAAGGCACATTCAATGAAATATTGGGCTTGCATACAAAATAAATAAATACCCTAAGGGAGAGCCCTCGGTTTGGCTTGAGGAATGGTATGGAGGGGGTTTACGTCTAAAGGAGGGTCAACACAGATTAGTCCGCAGTTTGTCAATCGGTCTACTGTCAAAACTACCATAAAATTCCTCTTCTCTTTAGACCTAGTCATAATGGCCTCCCACATAGCCTCGTCTATCTCAAAAAGTAGCAAATCAGTCTTGGGTGTGCACTTCTCTTGAAACTCGGTGCAGATGGAGTAGTGTCAAGCATGGCACTACCAATTCTTTGTCAGGATGAACCACTTCTCCTTCCAAAACCTATTAGCTTGGGGGAGTTCAGTTATCGGTTTGCCCTTTTCGAGTGAAGTATAATACCGCCCTCGATTGCTTCGGCTCAAACTTATCAGTGAATAGAAGAAGCTGCTTCTTCGGGCATGCTCAGTCTCTTCATAATACAGCACAAATAACCCCATTATGGTTCTTCATGCGTAGGGGACTAACTGGCCAGGAGAAAGCCTCCAGGTGTATAACAAGAACTGAATGATGGGGTGGAGTGGTACTCTGAACTCTAGATGAACATATCCATGTAGACAACTATTTCTCCGGACCCATCAGCACCCACTAAGGATATTCGTTCATGCTCCTCAGGTACACATATATTGATGCATGATGAGATATCGTACTGCGTCAGGATGTGGAAACGATCATCCTCGTTGAAGGTAGAAGTAACCTCCTTGTACTGATCAGGCCGAAGCCGAGCCGCCTTCTTTGTTTTCTTTTTCTGTTCATACCAGACCTTCCTTTGCCTATCCATCTCGGATGTACCTGACCATAAGAGGGGAATGAGTTGGCCATATGTTGGAGTTTCAAGGTGGCTGAGGATCTAGTCTAAAGAGCTGAGGTGATCTTAAAATCATCTAATAAGATGATAATTTGTCTTAAGTGCTGGGAAACTTTGAGAAGCAAATTGACTGAGGGTGATCCTCGTGTCAATAAAGAGTATAAATTTTTTTTAAGTATTGAAAAATACTGAGAAGAAGTGTAATTAAGAGGATACTAGGGTCGGCTTAGAATACGAAAATCGCCTAAGTGTTGGAACTCCACGGAGAAGAATAAAAATCTTATGTGTCAGTGAAAGGCAAATACTTATGTGGTCATCTCTTAAGTCTATTTCAGATCAAATCGCGTTATTTCAAAGAAAAATTAAGGTGATAAAACATTCATACGAAGAATATTCTTGAAAAATGAAGAACAATTAAAGGAAACTTTAAAATCCGCAAAAAAGAAAGAAAATGTAGAGGGAGGAGAAAGCTTACTTGCTCTGTCAGACATGGTGGGTGGAGTAGTTAATGCAGTTGGTGGTTCACGGTGGTGGATGTGACGGTGAGAGGTTGCGGACTTCGTGAAAAGCAGAGAGTTTGGGAGAGAATAACAGAGCTTGAGAGAATAAGAAAGGGGAACGGACGTGATGGTTGAGTGTGGTAGGTGGCATGTTATGTGTGTCATATCCCTAGAGGTTGTCACAAATAACGATGAACCCGAATCGAGGTGCATTTAAGATGTCGGCATGCATCCTTTCACATCGCTCAGTACAGATGAGGGTCGGTAAGGGGCGTAAAAGCTTATCAACTGAAATAGATGTCAAAATGCCACGTAACTCACATAATGTGGTTACGTGTCAAGGGGGCTAACTGTTATACCCAATTCCATGACAACCTCAGTTTGGCAGTCTCAGAGATCGAGGCTGGACATCATCAGCCGAGATTATGGAAATAGAGCGCTGAAGGGAGATGATAATTAAGGCTGAGATACATAAGGACTGAAGTGGCATTAGCCTGACTAATTATATTTGGATGAGATGAGAAGTCTTAAGAAGATGTTGAGCCTGGACCAGGTATTTTCTCGCTCAGCTCAGCTATTGGCAAGGTGACCCTGAACCAGTGGACAAGTGACGAGTAACCGACACTCGAGTGGAAACCCTGTCCTTGGTATGTCAGATGGAGGGGCACTGCTGCGCGTTGAGGTGCCCTGGAATATGTCAAACTGTGCTTGGAGGGGGTGGCGCTATGCTACCTAAGGGGGCATATGAGTGTGAGGCTCTGATACTATCATGGAGCATGGGGTAGTCAAAGCACTAAGCAATGGGAGCGCGACACGTGTAAAGCTGTCGGGTACCTTCCAACTTAAATCTGGTATAAAAATCAAGTGACAAAATAGTAAGAGGTAATGCAAATTTCTCAAGAGAATAGAAAGTACTCTAAATACTCCATATATTTCCTTCTAAAAAACTAACTAGAGTGTCGGAGCGGGGTTATTTGCGTACCTCAACCTCAGTTTGCTGTCTCAAGGTAGATGCTAGCGGGGTTATTTGAGCATCGGAGTAGTGGTCAGCTAACTCTAAACCTTTTGGAGCAGGGATATTTGCCAACCCCATCCCAATTCACTATTGAGTGTAGGTATTGATCTTGAGATATACTGTGGATGGTAGAACCCTTCGTAGTGGACGAAAATCTACATCAATGAATACTAATATGACATATCGACTAGCATGCGCTTTCTCTTAACATAAGAAAGGCAATTGCTTATGTCTCATTAAAAAATATTAAAAATAGCTCCTAAATTTTGATGGTATATATATTAAAATAAAAATAAAAATTAAAAACTCGCATTTCAAAAAATAAAATAAAACAAACATGAAAAAATAAAAAGGTTTAATGGTACTGTCAAAGTTAGTGTCGATAAACTTATCTACGCCTCCCTTCTCATTATAATTTAGCTCACATATTATAATTTGGCCTAGAGTCTCAACAAAGCATGAGCCACTTCTGATGTTAGTATACATATCACGTCGTTAAAAATAATTATTTATTACTTGTATCCATAATCTTTTATAATTTAAATATTTCTCCTTTAATATTAATTGCTTTCTTTTAAATTTAAATTTTCTTTTTTCATTAAATAAAAAAATTAGGAAAAAAATAAAATTCGATCTGATTTCTTAAAAAAAAGATTAAAATAATTTGATTTATTTATGAAAAAATTCGATCAAAATGATATGATTTTTTTCACTAAATATTTAAATAGAATTTAATTTTCTTTATAAACCCAACCAGATCAATTACATTATTCCTCATGAAGAACTAAATATGGTTCATCTTCTTCGTTAAGATGACTTGAATCCCATATAATTTGTTTTTTGGATTCGTGTCATCTTAACGAAGAAGATGAACCGAATTCAGTTTTCACAAGAATAATGAAATTGATTTCGTCAAGTTTATAATGAAAGTTAGATTCTATTTGAATATTTTATGAAAAAATTGGACTGTTTCAATCAATTTTTCTCGCAAACAAAAAGTTAAACTATTTTCATATTTAGATCTATTTTTTCTCGAAAAATTAGGCAGAGTTTCACTTTTTTCCCTTAAATTTTTTATTTGAAAAAAAAATTTGAATTCAAAATAAAATAATTAATTAATATGAGAGAAAATTTTAAATAATAAAATATTATAGATAAAGAAATAATAAATATATTTTTTATAACGTGACATAGTATTAATATATCACTTCAGCATTAATAGTCTTATTCTATTTATATGAATTAAAAGGTTAATAAAAAATTATATATGAATAAATTTATAAAAAATAAAATATAAAAAAATTAAAAAATAAATTAATCTTAAATATTTTAGATATATTATTCTATTATCGGTCTCTCGGTCATTGCATTTTAATCGTAATAATAATATAACGTATAATTACATTTTGAAGCTAGGGAAGTCATATATTATATATTACCATGCGTATCATAACTTAGACGGTTAGGATAAGTCTCGAAAACACTAAACAATCCGTATGAAAATTTCTACTCGAGCGGCTACTATTAAAACACGTCAGCATTTTGAACATATCAGCAAAACCTCGATTATTTTGCCACAGTCCATCTCTTCTGCCATTCATTTTATTTTTTCCCAAAAATTAGATTTTTCTTTTAGCACTTTCCTTCTCATGCGATTGAATAGGGGAACAAAGTGTTTATGGCCATTGATAGCCATTCAAGCTTCCTCTCCACCATATCAACATCAAGTATCGTCTTCTCAATCTCTACTTGGTCTTCACCATCTCTCTTTTTTTTTTTTTTAATTAAAAAACCTTTTATTATTATTATTATTATTATTATTATTATTATTTATAAGTAAATGTCAAATACAGCATTACAGCCCATAGGTTTTAATTAAAAAACCATTTATTTTTTCTCCTGAAAACCATCATCCCTATGAGACTATGACAATGAGTCAATGACAATCATGTCCTCTCTGATACTACAATGAAAGTGATACGTACAGCCGTATACTTTTGTTTTTGGTCACTAAAGTGATTATATTCGATCTTAAGTATATGCCGTTGCCTTGAGGGAGATGGCATTCGTAGTATTATGTCTGCATTACCAACTTTCAGATTCAATCCCCAAAATGGTCCTTTTTACATAACAAATATTGGTTTTTCTTTTTTCTAATTTATTGAAAGGGTGGTTGATTCGATTATTTAATAAAAACGAGTATGAAAATAAGAATAAAAAAATAAAAGAATTATTGATTTCTTATTATTTATTTGTTTGTATAATAAATTGATAACATGTATTAATTTAAAAAAAAAAAAAATATATATATATATATATATTTTAAAACTTTTTTTAATTAAATTTTGAAAAAACTGAATAAAATATTCGAAATAATTTAAATATTATCAAAAAAATATTATATAAATAAATGTCATTTCAATTTTATTTGAAATATATATATATATATATTTATTTAAAATAATTAATTCCTTATTTTAAATATTTAAAATAAAAATAAAAATAAATCAAATAAAAAAATAACAATAATTTTTTATATATTCTCCCTCCAGCTAATCCTATATCCACGAACTTTGAAATTATCCATATACATTATCTATCATTATTATTATAATCTAAATAATAAACTAAATAAATATTTATTTATTTATATATATATAACCCATATGTCGGCGTCACCTTGGCAAGCCAGCTGACACACTACCCCACCATAAACCGTGGGGCCCAACAAACGTCGGTCCCGGTCTTTATTAGTTCCTTTCTGTCGCCTTTTTTGAACTATCTCTACAGTATTTAATATTCTTCCTCTTCCCCCGCTGCAAAATCAATTCCCGCCATTCATTACTCCTCTAAGAAAATCTGAACAACTCTACTGTATTCACTATTACTCATGCTGTTTGGGTTTGCAAATGATTGGCGATTAGGAAACAAAAGAAACAGAGGGGAAGAGAAAGGGTTTAGTGATCTTGTTATTATTATTCATTTGGGGTTAAGATGGAGCGGTATGAGATTGTGAAAGAGATTGGGGCAGGGAATTTTGGAGTAGCCAAGCTGGTTAGAGACAAGCTGTCTAGAGAGCTGTTTGCTGTTAAGTTCATTGAGAGAGGCCTCAAGGTTTGATTGAGATTGCTCTGACCTTTTTATTTTTTTTCTTGGGGGGGGAGGGGGGTGGTAATTGAAAATTTGGAGTTTTGTTGCTGTAGATTGATGAGCATGTGCAGAGGGAAATCATGAATCATAGATCATTGAAGCATCCTAATATTGTCCGATTTAAAGAGGTTTGGCTCATTTCTGATTTAAATTTTTATTTTTCCTTTAAATGTTTAATCATTTTATACCGGGTTAGTGGTTACTTTACCTTTTCAAATCGAGAAATTTTCGTGTAACAAACAGCAACTTCATCCGATGCACATATTCCCATACCTCAAACCGATATGAATACAACAGCAACACTAAATATCGAATTTCCCTCTATCAACTTTTCGATCCAAGTTATTACTGGCTTTGTCTCGGTAAAACTTGATAGCACAAACTATTTGATTTGGAGACATCAAATGGAACTTGCCCTTGCTTCCACCGACCTACTCAAATAAGTTGATGGATCATCATTTGCTCCACCTTTAGCTGGCCAAATAAAATCAACAGCTGAGTACTTAACTTGGATTCGGTATGACTTTTTCACATGTAGTTGGATTATCACTACTCTTTCGTCTTCACACCCTTAGTAAGCCCCTGGTATCCGGCGTGCCCGAGACCTTTGGCTAACCTTCGAAACACAGTTTCTCCAGCAAGCTCATGCCAAGAGATCATTATTTCGAGGACAACTTCAAACTATTCAAGAAGGCTCTCTGTCGATCTCTGACTATCTAGTTGAGATAAAGAAAATCACAAATGCTTTACAAGCTATCAATGACCCAAATAATGACTCGAATGTCATCATGTATATCTTGAATTGTTTGACTCCATCCTATAGCTTGTTCGTTTATATGACTGAATATAGCACCAATCTTCCCACCATTTCCAACCTCAACTCAAAGTTGCTCCTCCACGAGCAATGTCTTCTCCGAGAAACTCAAATCTGGACCACCAATGCATCTGCCATGTTTGCTACCTCACAACCGAACTTCCCTATTTTCTATACAAATGAACATAGTCAACAATCTCATTCATAACAACCCAACAATTTTGTCCGCGGTCAAGGAAAACATTTCTCGAATAACCATGGCTCTTGTAATCAAGATCGGTAGCATAATGGGTTAACTAACTATGGGTAGCCATATGGGTTTTCTTGTGGAAATCCATCATCCGACCCACATTGTCAAATTTTCTTGAAGCACGATCACCAAGCGTCAAAATGCTTCTTCCAGTATACTGCTTCACGAAATAGCAACTCCGACGGCGGCGGCGGTTTTCACGGCCAGAACAAGATCTCCACAATGGTGTGTGCTCCCTTCTTCGCTAGTGTTGCTACTGGACTCACATCCGACGAGTGGCTTCTTAACTTTGACGACTGGATTTTCCTTTCCGAAAGCTGGGTTCTCTCCTCCGTCAGCGACAATAGGTGGTTTCTGCTGAAATATGGGCTTCCATTTCGAAATCAATTAGCTATGAGAAGAGTTGGTCCATCATCTTTCTTATATATTACTTTCCCAAGCATTTCTTTTCAGATGTATGATATAATATTATTAACACGCTCCCTCATATGTGGCATTATTTTGAATCTATACGTGGACATTTTTTATATGGGTGATGCAGAGCACGTATGGTGGTTAGTCTAATCACGTATTGGGCTTAACTCTAATATTATGTTGAAATCTAAGCTTCCATCTCATAGCCAATTGATTTTGAGCTGGAAGCCCATATTTCAATATGGTATCAGAGTTAGACTCCGTACGATTGTGATTGTGATCTCTCTAGCCAAGAATTCCTCTTTAAAATATGAGTGCCCTTTTAAAGTTATATTTTGTCTCTGTGTAGGTTCTTCTAACACCAATTCATCTAGCCATAGTAATGGAGTATGCTGCCGGAGGTGAACTCTTCGAGAGGATATGCACCGCCGGTCGATTTAGCGAAGATGAGGTAAAGGAAATTTCACGAAAACTTGTTTTTTTATTTTTTATTTTTTCAATTGAGAAAGAAAAACTGTGATTTAACAAGAGAGTTATTTTTTAATCTTTTGTTTGACATTTGGATCAGGCAAGGTTCTTCTTTCAGCAATTAATATCAGGGGTTAGTTACTGTCATTCAATGGTATATGATCATTTACACCTTCCCTTTTCTTACCTTCTTTCATCTTCTTTTTCTTTGTCTGATGATTATTTAAGCAATTTGCTCTTTTCTACAGCAAATTTGTCATAGAGATCTTAAGCTTGAAAACACACTCTTAGATGGCAGCACAGCTCCTAGGGTGAAAATATGCGATTTTGGATACTCTAAGGTAATTAATCATATCAACAACTTGGGAAATACTAAACACCACATAAGTACTACTTTGTTCAATATTTAAACAAACTCTTACCATGAATCATTTCCCACTCTTTTAGTCGGCTGTTTTGCATTCTCAACCAAAATCAACGGTTGGAACACCGGCTTATATCGCACCAGAGATTCTAACTAAGAAAGAATATGATGGAAAGGTAATTGATCATGTATCTCCTTCCTTCCTTTTCATCTTGTATCACACGGTTCTTTATTAGTTGTAACTGATTTTCGACAACGACAGATTGCAGATGTTTGGTCTTGTGGTGTTACATTGTATGTTATGCTAGTCGGAGCTTATCCCTTTGAAGATCCAGACGATCCAAGAAATTTCCGGAGAACAATCGGTGTAAGTTTAATCATACTGCATTATGAGATTATGTATAATGTAGAGTGATGACAAAAAAAAGTTTTTTTTTTGGCAACTTATTGTAGCGGATACTTAGCGTCCATTATTCAATCCCGGATTATGTTCGGGTTTCCAAGGAATGTAGACATCTTCTATCACGTATGTTTGTAGCAAATCCCGAAAAGGTAAAACTAGTTTTCATATTGCCTCAATCTGGTTAAATGTTGGTGTCCTAGTTCTTATGGTTCTTCTACTCTCTTTTGCCAGAGAATAACGATTCCGGAAATCAAGATGCATTCTTGGTTCTTGAAGAATTTGCCTATAGAATTGATGGAAGGAGGAATATGGCAGGGCAGCGATGTGAATGAACCTTCTCAAACAGTAGAAGAAGTGAGTTCAATTATACAAGAGGCAAGCAAATCTATAGAGGTGACCAAGGCTGGACTTGGCGGGCATCTCATTGGCAGCGATATCGACCTCGATGATTTGGATGCTGATGCCGATCTCGAAGATGTTGAAACCAGCGGTGATTTTGTGTGCAATCTATGAGATTGGATAGTGTAGATGTAAAGATTATTGTCGTGGGTTTGAAATTTTGCAATCAAGTGATGAGATCTTTTCAACAAAAAAAAGTACATTGTTCCGTAGATGTGGTTCCATATATAATTGTGGAAATTTTTATAGACACTGTGTACAGTTTATTGCAAACAATGTTATCACACCACGTATTAATATAATATGATGTACAATGTAATATATGAAATTTAATCTTATAATAAGATAATATTCTTATTTAAAATATTTTAATCTTATAGTAAGAGGAAGTTTTCTTTACATGTTATCAGTCTCGAGATATCTAACTAAGATGAAAGTTTTAGAAAAAAAAAAAAAAGGCATAATCAACTTGATATGTCCAGATGTTGGACTAGTCGAATCAAAGTGCTCAACCCTATCAGAATCAATCACAAACAACACACTCGAGTCACAAATATCCTCGGCTGCATCATAATCAAAGGGGGACGATTGGTTCGATTCCATAAAAAAAATGATAATAGAAATTGAAATGAGAATGAAATTATTAATTCATTTTTTGTTCATTTGGTTTATATAAGTAACGAAGAATAATGAATGATATTGAATGGTAAAAATATAATAAAAATGTGATAAATAATTTAATGATTAGACTTAATAAAATTTAAATATTAAGGAAAAAAATTTATGCAAAATAAGAAATTACTACATTCGACTTGAAAAGAATGACTTGTTTTCCATTTTAATAGAAGAAATATTATTATTATTTTTTTAATTTTGTTTAATTTTAAAAATAAAATCAATTATATATTTTTTTAATTTTGTTTAATTTTTAAAAATAAAATCAATTATATTTTTTTTTAATTTTGTTTAATTTTAAAAATAAAATCAATTATATTTTTTTTTAAATTTTAAAAATAAAATCAATCGCTCTCTTAATTTCCATCGTGTATGAAAAACAATCAAAACAAGCGATATGAAGGAAAAACAAAAGACAATATAACGGAATCAAACACATCCAATTAACCATTGTAAAACTAAGAGACATGTTTTGATACACACTTCTTAGATGGAAAACTATGATAAATCCTAAAAGTCCAAAATTTTTAGTAATTATAATAAATATTTAATTTTAAATTTAAATTATAATTAACTCTTAATTTTGTTAAAATTTAATAAAATAGTTATATGTATATCATATAGTTGTTAAATAATTATTAAAATTATAAATTTGACTTAATTAAAAAAATTTATTTATATTTTATCCCTTTAATTTAAATTTAATTATTTAGCCTATTTTATTTATTTCTTTCATTTCCACCCTACCATTTCCCCCCCTCTCCCAAAGTTACGAGGCTATTTTGTCGAGACCTCTACCATTCTCCTCATCCGCTGCTACCACCACCGCTACTACCAACCTCCATCATTGATATAAAAATATTAACATTATAATATTTTTTCTCTAATTCTTAAATATCAAAATATTAAACTTCTAAACTTGTATGTTGATAGTCCGTCATCACTCCATCAATCTCTATTACTAATAAAAAATATAAAATATAAATTAATTTTCATTATTTTTCTTTCTATCTCTTAAATATTAAAAAAAATTAATATTAAAATTTTAAATTTTTAAATTTTTATATTGACAATAACAATGATATGGAAGATGGTGGTAGAGGCCGTGAATGTGGGTAGTGGTGGGAAGTATAGTGGAAACAGAGAATAAATTAAGAAAAAAAATTAAATTAAATTTTAAAAAATAAAAATATAAATAAAAATTTAAGTTGGTGAAATCTCTCGGCATTAGGAAAGATAACCAAATGCGCTGCTGGATGCTTCTGATCAATAGAACAGGAAGAGGAGTAAGCCAAAAAGAAAGACCACCAAAAGTAACGACCACCAAGATACGCATAGTGATTCACTTTTTTGCAAAACTATTCTCTTTTTTATTTAGAATTTAAATAGTTATGTCATTTCATTTATTTTTTACAAAATTAAGTATTTATTATAATTTAAATTTAAAATTATATCTTTATTATAATTACTAAATTTTTTTAATATTTATTATAATTTCAAAGTATAATAAGGGATTATAAGTAATGGGCCTAATGGGCTGGACGCGATTAAGCATCACTCTATTATATTTTATGGGCAATACATGGCCCGCATTCAAATTAGCTTGGGCTTTTATCTAGAAACCCGCCACTCGGAAATATAGAGGGGGAGTATATATTAGACGTATATTGGGGGCTGATTCAGTCCAGCAAACCCTAAAAAAGGTGTAGGTGAAGCATAGCGTCGTGCACTCTGGTTTTGGGCGCCGTTCTTCGACCCTCACTCCGCAAACATGAAGGTTTGGCCTCTTTCCATCTTCCTCTTTCTCTGATTCTTTCTCATTCGATCTATTACACTAACATTGTGTTTGTATGAATTTGACAGTTCAATATCGCCAATCCGACTACTGGATGCCAGAAGAAGCTTGAAATCGATGATGACCAGAAACTGTAAGTTTTTTACATTGTTTCGTTCTTCCAGTCTCTTAAAGGATGAACATTTTTTGTCTATGGTGGCTTGCCGATATACGATATTTTGTATGATTGACAAGAGACAGTGAGAGAGTTGATAAAACAAGGGAAGTTTATGCTCTTCTGCTGAGTTCTAGTCATATATCTGAGTAGCAAATAATGAGACGCAAAAACAAGCTCGATCAAAATTTATCTTATGAGAATTTTCGCATGTATGATGTCGATAGCTGGTAAGTAGAGGAATTTGCAAAGAGTTTGTTTATTTCTGAGGAAGAAGTATGGCTACATATGATAATTACAATTTCCCTTTCACGGAGTTTTCTGTTGATCATTTTATAAGTGATTGAGGTTTTCATCCTCGTAAACTAAATCGGAAATTAGCACTACCCATTTAATATTGCCTTCATCTAAAAGACCATAGCTGCATAGGATATATTGCTGTCCATATAGTTAGTAGTACTTAGTTTCCCTGTGTTCATAAACTAATTTTCTGATATTGCAGTCGAGCCTTTTTTGACAAACGGATCTCACAGGAGGTCAGCGGAGATTCCCTTGGAGAGGTATCAGGACTTCCTGTTCAAACTATCAATATACAATGTCTTTCTCGGAAGCCTGTTATTAATAAATGTTCCCTCCTCTCACAGGAATTCAGGGGCTATGTTTTCAAAATCATGGGAGGCTGTGACAAACAGGGATTTCCCATGAAGCAGGGAGTTTTGACCCCTGGTCGTGTCCGTCTCTTGCTTCACAGAGGTTGGTAAAACATTATGCAGTTTAGTTTTTAGTTTTTCTTTTCGAGTTTTTGGGTAGCATATTGATAGTAATGGACACTTTTTGATGGTATAAATTATCTGTAACCATTGTTGTGAATATTTTAATGAGGTACTAATTTGGTTTGACAGGAACTCCGTGTTTCCGTGGTTATGGTAGACGCAATGGAGAGCGTAGGAGGAAGTCTGTCCGTGGTTGCATTGTCAGCCAAGACCTCTCAGTTCTGAACTTGGTTATTGTGAAGAAGGGTGAGAATGATCTCCCTGGTCTGACCGACACAGAGAAACCCCGTATGAGGGGACCTAAGAGAGCATCTAAGATCCGTAAACTCTTTAACCTATCCAAGGAGGATGATGTCCGAAAGTATGTTAATACATACCGTAGGACATTCACCACAAAGGCTGGTATGTGAGGATATATTGTAATTTATGACTGATTTTTCTTTTATTGTTTTAATTTTTTTTGCTTTATTGGCAATTTTTTTGGGGAAAAAGCTTTTTTATTATTGGGAATAGTTTAGTGTCATATCATGTCAGGTTGACATGGTCTTTTGACATGTATCTCATATAGAGATACAGTTGTCAAATTAGAGCATTTTCACATGTCAGGATACTAAGCTTAGATGCTTTGCCTTTTTTAGTTAGAGATGTAAGGAATGCTTATGGCATATGTTAATCCGCTATCCAATCATAGATCAGGTGCTAATTGACCTACATCTAGGATATCACTGACTCAGAAAGGGTGATGAAAGGTATAGACCTGGTATCTGTCTGAAACTTAATTTGGCACATAGCAATTGGTCTTTTTTTATCTAGTCCATTAGAATATGGTTCCAGAGAAAGAGAAAGTAAAATTCTATGGTGATATAATTTTGCAGGCAAGAAGGTTAGCAAAGCTCCCAAGATTCAGAGGTTGGTGACTCCACTAACCTTGCAGAGGAAGAGAGCTAGAATCGCTGACAAGAAGAAAAGAATTGCGAAGGCAAAGTCCGAGGCTGCCGACTACCAGAAGCTTCTTGCCTCAAGATTGAAGGAGCAAAGAGAACGCCGCAGTGAAAGTTTAGCCAAGAAAAGGTCTAGGCTCTCTGCTGCCTCAAAGCCATCTGTTGCAGCCTAAACTCCTGTCTGAATGAAATATGGCGGTGTGATGTTATGCCCTTTTTTATATGTTTTTGTAAGCAGTTGAGTACTTTTGCTTCAGATTTTTTAATCTCTATTTAGTGGCGGCTTAGTTTGACTTCGATCATAATAACATTATTTGCCATGACTTCTGCCAAATGACCTATATTGATCATTAGCCATTTTGTGCTTTATCCTAAATATATGATCTTTTTCCTTATCTCTTGAAGTGAGTGAACTATTCTACTGTGGCAAATTTTGTTTAGTAACTGGTAAGCTGTCAAATGGAGTTTTAGTCTTAGTTTCCCCCCTGGAATGTTAGATTACAAACATCTTTCAACAGATATGTAGTACATTGACATCCTTAATTTGTCAGAATACCATATTACTTAAGTTGACATCCTTAAAATTAGTTAATACAGAATTACTCATAAAAGATGAATCTACTCTTCAATATCTAAAGTACAATTATCTCGTACAGGGTTTATTACAGGCAGCTTGCGGCTCAATCCTCAATCTGAAAGTATACAAAATGAAAAACGATAAAGTCAAATGGTGTAGTTATCCAATTCTCCCCATACTTTATGCTCAATTTCTTCCCATGAGTTTGCCGTTCTTAGGTCTTTCCATAAACTAAAAATGGCAGGGAAAACATTATCTTTATGCAGTATACAGTAACACCTGCAGACAGAAGAAATTTAGACAACCATAGAAATTTAGCAGCAATAAAAACTGACATTAAGACGGATGATAGAACTGGGAATCATAGCAGTGACGAAAATGGGAACTGATTTTTGAATCTTGGGATTGATTTTACTTACATAGCACGGTATGAAGGTTGTTGAAATTTGTCATCCCTACCAGAGTCGCGCCTTGATGCTCTTCTGACCAAAGGAAGCTTATAGCTTTCTAGAAAATGCTTAAGGAGATTGGAATCACCTCTGAACACATCTAGGTGGATTGGAATCAAGTCGCAAATTGGATCACCTATATAATGAAAAATAAAGAAGAGAAAGAACAAAGGAAAAAAGAAATTAATCTTCCCATCTTTCTGATCCACACAACTATCTTAAACAGAAAAGTCAAGAAACAGAAGTCCGAGTAATTTAAAGGTACTAACCTATAGACAAATTACTGAAATCAAGGATGTGATTAGGAAACCATGATCTTTTTCCTTCACTGTCATTATAAGCATTTGACAAGCTATCACATGTGTGGCGGCTACAAACTTCACCATCTCCATTTGTGCAAGATTCAGCTGAACATGGTTCCATATGAATGTTGTCATCCATAATATCTGTGTGTATCCAAGAGTAACCTTTGCAAGATTCATTAAGGCCATTTTCAACCTAAAACCAAGGAAACAAAGTAATAGACCATAGAGTTAAAAATCCATTAGTGGGATATGCATCAAAAATTGATTAATTAATTTACACAAAATGCAGAAAGAGTGAACAGTAGAACCAACCTCAGATGCATTGAGAAACTTCGTGGGGTCATCTGGTAGATATTCATTAACTTTCTCTATCAATGTACTTGGAATTGCATCGCCCCTACAACATTCAAGTAAGGAGGATTAGAGGCAAAATCATAAGCTGTAACTGTAAAGACTGAAAAGTTTTGCAAAAGCTGGCATAACGGAAAACCATTTTCTCAAGTTTCCAGAAGCATTCTTTATCATCCTCGTAAGAGTTGCAATAAAAACATTCCATTCAGGTAGGAAGTTTGATGCATTAGGAAACGATTCAACTGAAGTGTTAAAATCTGAGTAAATTGAATCGTTTAGATGTGGATGGGGTAAGAGATGAAGATTTCGCAGGTGTTCTCCCAAAAAAGAAGCCAAGTTTAGAGTATCTTCGCATGGCAATATCTCTCGTCTGCATAAAGAGATAAAATTTAAAAGAAATCAAGGCTGTTTAGTGAACTATGCTGCTACTAGTAATAGATACAAAATCTAATTGCTTGTACTTCATATGAACTTAAACAAACAATGGATAAGACAACTCACAGCTGAGCAAATGTCTTCCCTTTGCAACGCTTCGATATGATATACGGCCATATATTTGAAGGTCCAGCAGAGCCCATTGGTTTAGAGGATGAAAATGCAGCTTTTCTATACTCGAATTGTTTCCTGCTCCATATACCAAAAGGGAAACTGCCCATTTTGACATTCTCCGGAATCATATTGCATTTAGCAATCACATCAGGAACTCCTTTTCCATCCCAAGGCACAATTGTATAAGATCCATTTTCTAGGTATATTATTCCACTTATCAAGATATCAGGTACATGATTTTTCAAAGGAGAATCGACTTTACATAGCAGACTGTAGAACTCAAGCTGTAAATTATGCAACATAGAGTTAAGAGTTTTATAAATGCAAAAACTCCAATAATGTAGAGAGAAAAACAAGAACACACCTCAGTGCCTAAACAGTATACTGAATCTTCAGGACTTTCTTCGACAAAGATCTTTATTACACAGTCATCCAAGAGATAGACCTTGGAACAAGATTTAGGTGACAGAAAATTTAGAAAAGCACATCATTATTTTAGGTGCTGTGTCATGCTCTTACAGTGAAACATAATTTCTAAACAGCACATACTGAGGGTCAGGAATGTCAGAAGCCAGATGGAAAGGGTCGAACAGATATATTACATTTTAAATCTTTGACATGAACTTTTGATTATCATGTCAAGAATGGGGGTAGAAAGGTGGAACAATATACAACATATTAAACCCACTTACAGGATTGCTACCCATGCCAACTGGAAGCCGTTCATCATCTGTAGGAGAAGGTAAGTTGTGAAAGGCACAAATTTGTGTCAAGCATTCTAACCACCTGTTTGCGTTCAAAGCGAGACATGCTCCCTATGTCAAAGCAAAAATAATTACAATGTAATGGAGAAATTATAAATAAAAATCCGGCTTCTGCCTTGTGCAGCAGGGCGAAAAACTAAAGCATTTGTTCATGAAGGTGAAAAAGAAAGATAACTAGCTACCGAGCAACCAATTATTGAACATTCTGAGAGAGGTTCCTCCCAAAAGAACGACTGGGTAAGAAGGGGATTTCATTGATTACAATTAATTACTGCGCTTTTAGAATAAAAGTCCAATTAATAATTGTGCTTCTAAAGGGGATTTGGTTTGATTACTAAATACGACAAAAAAGATTCCACGAGGGGCCAAATAGTAGAAATTGTAGGTAATGAAAAACCCTTATGATGAGTAAATGTGATAGGACCCGGTCTAGGTAAATCAAATTAAAGCTAAACTTTATAATGCGATAATCAAAGTAACATAAGAGTTCTTACTCTCCAAATCATGAACTGCCTAACCCTAACCCTCCTCTTGCTAATTAACCTACTAACAACCAATTACCCAAATAACCCTAAACTAATAATAACTAATAATAGCTAATAATAATAATAATGACTATATTATATTTTATTTCGCCTAACCTAAGTATTAATAACCGGGGATCTAACATTACTCCCCCTCACTAAGACACCTTGTCCTCAAGGTGGAATTCTGGAAACTGTTGTATGATGAAAGAGTATGATTCCCAAGTTGCATCGTGGATCGGCATATTCTTCCACTTAATCAAGACTTTCAATGTATCCTTCTTCTCCGACACTCCTTGCTACACACCGCATAGCTCCACCGGTTCCAACAATACTTCCATATCAGTTGTCAATTAAGAGGTATTGTCGGAGAGGCCACATGAAGACCAATGGCCTTGCGGAGTTGAGATACATGGAAGACCGGATGAATCGTTGTCATAACTGGTAGATCAAGCCGGTAAGCTACTGCCCCAATCCGCGCCACCACTTCATAAGGGCCAAAATAACGAGCCGATAATTTTTCATTCCTCCTCCTAGCTAGGAATTTCTATCGATATGGCCTAAGCTTCAAGAAAACCTAATTACCTATCTCGAAGTGAACCTCCCGCCGATGCCTATCGGCCTCCCTTTTCATCCTTTGTTGAGTCTTAGCTAAATGCCCTTTTAACTCCTCCAAAATATCATTCTGCTCCTCTAAGTTTTGTTCCACCTATGAGACGGGGGTGGTGCTACGGCCATAACATATCAGCAGAGGAGGATCGCGGCCGTAGAGAATGCGAAAAGGGGTGGTCTGCGACGCCGTGTGAAAGGACGTGTTGTACCAATACTCGGCCTATGCCAACCATTGCATCCAACGCCGAGGGTTATCCGACACGAAGCACCGCAAGTACATCTCGATGCAACAATCGACCACTTCTATTTGGCCATCCGTTTGTGGGTGGTAAGCAGAACTTTGTTTCAACACCGTCCCTTATAGCCGAAATAGTTCCTTCCAAAATTGACTCAAAAAAACTTTGTCGCGGTCCGAGACAATAGATTCCGACATTCCGTGTAAGCGGACAATTTCTCACATGAAAGTTGAGGCTACGGTCAAGCCTATGTACAGTTGTTGAAGTGGCACAAAATGGGCATACTTGCTCAAACGGTCAACCACTACCAAAATGACCATATGACCTTCCGACCACGGTAACCCATCGATAAAGTCCATACTCACCTCCTCCCAAACCTGTTGCGGCAACGGTAAAGGTTGGAGCAACCCCGCTGGAGGCATGGCCGAGTACTTGTGTCGTTGGCAAACATCACAACTTGACACGAACCGCTCCACAACCTCCTTCATTCCCACCCAATATAATTTTGTCGCCAGTCGCTTATAAGTCTTCAACACCCCCGAATGACCCCCAATTGTGCTACCATGGAACTCCTGTAACAGTCGCGGTATATACACCGACGATTTCGAATCACCACACGCCCTTGATAAAGTAACCGAACCCCCACAATCGTGTACTCCGGATACTCATCACCGCCCTTTTGAATGGCCTCCCTAATCGTACTCAACTTTGAGTCCGCTGCCGCCTCTGACTCAAGTCCTGCGATATCTAATAGCTGCGGAATTGATATAGCCGCTAGTTGAGGTCCATCTACGTGCTTGGACAGCGCATCCGCATATCTATTGTCCAACCCGGACGGTACTGTATTTCAAAATCATAGCCGAGCAGTTTGGACAACCAACGTTGATGATCCTCTGCGACCATACGCTGTTCCAACAGATACTTCAAGCTCCGCTGATCCGTGCGGACAATAAATCGCCGACCTAACAAATACGGCCTCCATTTTTATATTGCAAAAACAATGGCCATGAGCTCGCGTTCATAGATGGATTTAAGATGGGCCCGCGGCGTCAAAACCTAACTAAAGTACGCTATCAGACGCTAATTCTGCATGAGAACAACCCCTAAACCGTAGCCCAATGCATCGGTTTTCACTATAAAAGTCGTCGTGAAGTCTGGTAACTCGAGGACCGGCACACTAGCCATTGCTCGTTTTAAATCATCGAAAGTTGTGACCGCCACTTCGCCCTAACGAAAATTATCTTTTTTGAGTAGATCCGTTAAAGGCCTCGCTATCGTGCCATACCCCTTGACGAATTTGCGATAATACCCGGTTAACCCCAAAAATCCCCGCAATTCCTTCAAGGTCTTCGGTGTCGGCCAATCCAACATTGCTAAAACCTTTGCTCGATCCATCGAAACCCCTACACCCGAAACGATGTAGCCCAAATACTCAGTACTAGGCTGCCCGAAAGTACACTTCTTCTCATTCGCATATAACTGTTGACCCCGTAGTTCTGTCAACACGACTGTCAAATGGTGCAAGTGCTCCTCGGTAGAGCGGCTATAGATCAAGATGTCGTTAAAGAAGATGAGCATAAAATTTTGCAAGTACGGCTGGAATACCTTATTCATGAGCGACTGAAACGTTGCTGGGGCGTGAGGCCAAACAGCATCACTAGGAACTAATAATGGCCAGCGTGGGTCCGAAACGCTATCTTTGCCGCATCCTCCCTCCTCATTCTAATTTGGTGATAACCCGACTTCAAGTCGAGCTTGGAGAACACTCTAGCTCCGTGTAACTCATCCAATAGTTCATCAATGACCGTAATAGGGAATTTGTCCGGTATGGTCCTTTTGTTCAAGGCACAGTAATCTACACAAAACCGCCAACTTCCATCCTTCTTCTTGACCAACAAAACCGGACTAGAGAATGGACTCATATTGGACTGTATAATCCCGGCTTCTAACATTTCCTGCACCAATCTCTCAATCTCATCTTTCTGCGCCTCTGGATCGGTAATGCCGCACACTGATTGGTGAAACTCCCTCTTTCAATACTATAGCATGCTCGTGGTCCCTTTGTGAGGGTAGCCCTTCCGGCATCCTGAAAACATCGCTAAAACGGTCCACTACTGCCTACACGGCCTCATCCACCGCACGGCTCCCCTTCGAATCCCCACCTATCTGCGGATTCACCTCAATGCGAAACCCTTGTCCCTCGCGCTCAATAGTCTGCAACATCATTTTCAAAGCCACGAGAGTCTTACACAGACTCGGATCGCCCTCTAAGCACACGGTTTGCCCCCTACTCCGGATATGCATCTTCGACAACTTCTAGTTCACTGTCATGTCACCCATCGAACTCAACCATTTCATTCCCAAGATCACATCTGAACTGCCCAAATCCAAGAGCAAGAACACCTCCACCTCTTGCATCACCAATCAAAGGTTTTTATAGGTTCCCGCACTACGTACCATAGTACCCGTACCTAGTGTTACCCCGTGACTGCCCGTATCCTTCAGTTCTATGCCCAGTTTTAGAATCACTCGATTAGAGATGAAATTGTGGGTGGCTCCACTATCAATAAGAACCACGATGCTCTGCTCCTGAATTTCTCCTTTCAGCTTCATGGTGTGGTACGGTATAAATCCAACAACCGAGTTAAGCGACACTTCGGCCACATCTAGATGGTGATGCACCGAATTCTCCTCCCTCTCGTCTTCCGACTCTTCCTCCTCATCATCCCCATCACAGACCATTAACACTTGGAGCCACCTCTCCTTACAACGATGTCCGAGCGAAAATTTCTCGTCACAACGAAAACACAACCCTTTTGCTCTTTTGTTCGCAATCTCTGTCTCTGTCAATTTTCGAAAACTCCCTTCCAGCCGGTATCCGGCTCTCCGCTCTCCCAGGACCTCCTTACTGACTGTAATGGTTTGAGTCCGAGCGCTATGGTTCCCGATATAACCTTTGTGAACAAAATTGCCATGGCTGTTTATTTGCATTTTTTTTGCATTTTTCATCTCCTCCACTTGTACTGCCAAGTCCATATACTCCCCCAATCCCTTAGGCCGTAATAACCTCAACGCTGCCCGAATTTCCGGCTTCAACCCTTTTAAAAAATTTCCCTCCAAGATTTCTGGAGAGACTCCAGTTAATGGCCCGAAAAACAACTCAAACTTCTCTCCATATTCCCCCACGGTCCCCTCTTGGCGAAGGGCCAAGAAATGTTCGTGTAAGTCTCTATCTTGAGATGTCTGAAACCTTATCATCACCCGCTGCTTGAATTCTGACCACAACCCAATGGGTTGGCGGTACTTGCACCATTGAAACCATGACAACACCGACCCCTCCAAACAGAGACCAACTGCCTGTAACTTTTCCTTTTCCGAGAGCCCATTAATCGCGAAATACCGTTCCACCCTATAGACCCAAGCTGCCACATCCTCACATTCGAAGATTAGCATCTTCAGTTTACGGATCTGCGAATTAGCCCAATTTCTACCCAGCACAACCACGTACTGCCCTTGCCCCGCCCATGGGGGTTTTGTTAGAGCCCTAAAATCAGCCTTCGGCGTCCTTACCCCGGGTCGAACTTGACCCATTTCAGCCGACCCCACTGTGTAGCTGCCGTCCTTAGCCCGCTGCCCAGTTCGCCGCTGAAGTTTCCCTACTGCCCCCGGTTCACCCCCTGCAGCCTGCTCGCCTCCACGGCGACCCCCTTGGCTGCTTTCTCCCTTGATGTCCCCTATTGCCTGACAGTGCCTGCCTGCAGGTTGATCAAGGTTCAGTAGTGACCGAACTTGCATGTTGGTCGGTTTCACCAACATAGCTTCTAGCGACGAAAACTATTGTTGTACTGTCGAGCAGCGTTCTTCGATCGTTGTCTTAATCGTCGACACTTCGCTCTCCAATTTTTCCTCGAGTGCTTCTACTTTCTTCGCAGCCATCATCCCAAGATGATGCTCTGATACCAATTTGATAGGACCCGGTCTAGGTAAATCAAATTAAGGCTAAACCTTATTATGTGATAACCAAAGTAACATAGGTTGATCTACTATTTGAGAGGTAGATCGTCCCTCCCTAAGAGTTCTTACTCTCCAAATCATGAACTGCCTAACCCTAACCCTACTTCTGCTAATTAACCTAGTAACAACCAACTACCAAAATAGCCCTAAACATAAGTATTAGCTAATAATAACTAATAATACTAATAATAGCTAATAATAATAATAATGACTATATTAGGTTTTATTTCGCCTAACATAGTTTTGTTAGAGGGCCTACATAACAAAAACACCAGAGCTCTCTTGATTAAAAATATTGTTAGTTTCTTCAATAGTTTATATGTATACAAACCACCTTGATTAGCATTAGAATGAAAAAAGAGAATGAAATACCTTCCATGTTAGCTCTCTCATTCCTGGCTTTTGAATCCAAAGCTTGTATAGCCATTCCCTCAATTCCCGTTGACCTATGCAGTTACCTGAGCTCCAAGGAGAGTTGTAGTGGTCTCTTTCCTCATCCAAAAATGTGGCCAAGAACTTTATGTCATAAAAAAACTCTCGATTCCATAAATTATAACCTTTGGAGACACCATTTTCTGTTATTCCGTAACTTGGACTAGCTTCGGAGTTTTGAATTCTGCTCCTTTCATCCTCCCTTGTATGGTCTAAGTTACTCAAACTATCTTTCTCATCGGAAACAGTACATTCTGTATCCTCTAAATCCTCCACATCAAGAGCAAGAAATCCAGCACGACAAGCTCCCTTATGTTGATAGCCAGGAGCCATATCCAAACACACAAATTCAAAGTTGTTGGAGTTCACAAAATTCTGTGTAACAGCTATAGTTGTTTCCAGATTAAGAACACAGTGCCACCACCCACTAGGAACATATATGGTTTCTCCTGGTAATTGAGTGCATTCAATAGGCTTGTCTTCATCAGCAAGAAGCGGATAATAGTCCATCCACCACTATATACAGAAACATTGCCAAGAAAGGTGACTAGACAACTTAAGTGAAAAATAAAATACATAAAAAAAGATCAGAATGCTTAAGTAAAATATACCTGGAGAGAAGTTGGAGTGTCGATATCGACATCACCGTCTACTTCATTTACATGTACAGTAACACCAAAGGGTACTTTTCCTGGAGGATACAATGCCCACCTATATAAGCAAAATTACATTGCCTTTCACAATCTGCTATTTCATTTACAAAAAAGAACAACTATTATGCAGCCAATAGAATATCACAAGATGTACAATCCAATCTGAATACACGAATCTCAGAAATGAAATAAAAGTTGTCTGTATTTTAGGCTATAGGAAAATTGAGTGCTATATGAGGGAGAATTTATTTCCTAGGGCTTTATTGTAGTGCAAGCCTCGGTTTGAAGGAACAATTCTCTTATTTTTATTCTAAAATTTTAACTCGGTACCGGTGCTTAATCAATGGGTTTCCTTCAAAATATTGAGAACTATAAATACAATCATTATTGCACAAATATATATTAGTTCAAGCAGTCCCGCATAGTGTGAGTTGTACCTTTTACGACCGCACAAAAGGGTATTCCAGGCACTGGTAAGAGCTGGATCAACATGCCAAGAAGCACCGGACCTCTCTGGGCCAATAATGAGCCATCTATATGGAGGTCGCTTATCACTTTCCAGAACATCAAAATAATCATCTTGAAACAGGCGAGGCACTTTATAATCCTCCAACAAGTCTGGTGCAACTTCCCCAAACTGCATGAAAAACATCAAGAGTACACACAACAGTCAAAGGCAACAACTGAAATCAAAGAAAGGAAAGTTTGCTAATTATGTTACCTTGTTATCAAATATATACAAAGGATCCTCATCATGCTGAATTTCCATGTATAAGACATAATCTTTGAACTTCATGGAGATCTTATGAGAACTCCTCTGAGATATCTTAAATGCTGTATCTCCATGTTTCAGCAAAATCTGGTCAGTTGTCCATGTCCTCCTTGCTGGCCAAGTGTCAGCCAAGCCAGTAAGTACAACCTGATTGAACAACAATCCAGGTAAAGATTGATGTATCACAATATGCTACTCAAAATCACCAAAATGATATACTTGCACGCACTAAAAATCAAAAATGGTATATGAATACCCTTTGCTACAACTAAATTTTCCAGCAGTAGATTTTTCAGTCCTTTCATCATTGCAAACATAGAAGGAAAAAACATGAGGAAAAAAAAAAAAGTCCTATCACTGGCATCAGGCACAACAGTTAAATGCATTGTAAAACTAGCTAAGGTGGCAGCATTGAAGTTCCAATAATATCACTACAAGATTTGTGAGGAAGGACGAAAATGTTACACCTCGGCCCAGTGTTGAAAGATTCAAATATATGGTCCAAGGATGATATAAGTTTAATTCAGAAGAATGAATAGAGGAGCAAGGCACACAAATAAAATGCAAAAGGCCATGTAAATTCAGTTTTTCCAGAAAGAATGAAAATATTCCAATGTTGAAAATAAATATCATACCGGTTTCTTTGCGTCATATTTATTATAAAACTCTTCCTGTGAAATATCCTTCCTCCTTTCCACATTCCCACTATCAATATAAAACCCATGTAATGTAGCGTGTCGTCTGTAAAATCTCTTGTACAGGAACAATGAATTGAAACCTGCAGCAGGTTAAAATTTTCAAAAGTTTCACAAAAAGAGAATATATATATATAAATACATTCACTTTAAGTCCAAAAATTACCATCGAAATGCAAAGGCCTCGTGCAAGGGTCTATATATTCATTTGGCAGATGCTTCCTGCATCCAAAATGGAAACAAGAATGTTTTTCGTATAAACAACAGACTAACTAATGAATGAAACTCACAATCACAAGATCAATCAATGACCACTCTGAGAAGAACATTCTAGCTAAAATTCAGACACATACAGATGGAGTGTAGTTTTCTTCCACGAGCCTTTGTACTGCAATGGATCCTTAACCCTGCTAAGACACAATCGCATCCAGAGCGGCTCCTCATTGCATAGAATATACAACACACTGCACATTCGAGAAGATCGATGTTAACTAAAATTACCATGCAATATTGAGAAACAAACAAGCACCTAAGCTTTCCTCCAAAATTGTCCTAAAAATTCTAATTGTGCATTCTACTGGAAGATAGATCCCATTCAGGGGCAAATGAATCACCAATACTTCTATTCAGTTATCTTAAATCTTCCTTGTAATGCTACTTACACACCATTTTCACGAGATTTTAGCTTTCCCATCCAAATTCTAAACCCTAATAGTTACTTCTCAACCAATCGAATCCGCTTCCAGTTGGAAATAAACTATTCGGCTAAATTCAAAAAGGAAATCCTGAACGAATACAGCAGAAATCAATCTAGAAAGTTTCCAAAAACGAATTCATACCTGCTAACACAGGCGAGCCGAGACACATCTCGAGGCGTAAGCCACTCCAAAATGGAACAGATAAGCTCGTCGGGAAGAACTCGCAGGCATCCAAGCGCGTCTGGTCTGCGATCTCGAAAATTCTCCATTACCGGACCTTCCAAATCGAAATCTCGATTCAATAACTTCTCTCCGTCTAGACAAAAGGAAATGCTTTTAGAGGATTGAAACGAATGCGGAGGAGAATGTAGTAATTTTACAGAGATCTGCACGCGTTTGCCAAAGTTTGCGTGGATAATAAGTCAACTACTTTGAACCTTCTTCCACTTTTTGAATGGACCGCGTTTTCTCTCAAGTTCTCTTCAGTTCTTGTCCGAACTGGGAATCCGACGTCGAATCTTTTCATACTGCGTTCGTTTAAACGGTTGTGGATAACTGGATATTCATTTATTTTGTTTGATAACAAATAAGCTGTAATTTATTTTTATTATATTTTTAAGTATTCATATGATTCAATTCAAGTTTATTATCACGAATTACATAAAACACAAGCAAACCTATACTCGAATACAGCTCTTGCATACATGATCGAACAATTAATTAAGCACTAACTACTATCAACGGGAATTTCGAATCGGAGATCCGATGCGCTTCCTTTTAAGGTGATCAATTTGGAATCAATTTGGATTCCATATTAATTATGTTTACTTATGTTTTGAATGAATTTGGAAGTTTAATATATAATTCATGTTAATGAATTTATGTAAAGAATTATAATTAACATATCTTAATCTAGTATGTCATAGATTAGAAGACTCAAGTAAATAAGCAGAAGAATTAGTTTTATTAATTTTTGGGATTTCAGTCATTACATTTAGTTTGAAAAAACCATAAAAAACATATCTTTTACCCACATATATTCCACTTTTGGAAACAACTACATTATCAGATTCAAAGATTAGACGAAATTCGTGTTTTTTCAAGAGTGAATCAGACACGACGTTCTTAGGAATTTCAAGTACATACAAAACATTATTAAGAGTTAGCTCTTTTTTAGAAGTCATCTTCAAAACCACCTTGCATTGACCAACTATCTCAGATGTAGTTGAATTTCTCATAAACAACTTCTCTCCATTAGCAATGGGCTCAAATGAATCATTTATTTGAGCATATGTGCCTAGTGTCACTAGTATCAATCCATCATTCTCTCGGATTGGACCCCATTAGATTCACTTTTGAAACCACAGCAACAAGATTGATATAAAAAACATCTTGGGTGATGTCTTCCATTAGATTTGCTTATTGGCTTTGTTTCTTCTTCAGCAACCTACAGTCCAAAGCTCCATGATCCATCTTGTCACGGTCTCAATTTAGAATTTATCTTCTTAGGACCTCGAGAATGTTCCACAAAATTCACCTTTGCCACATGTTGAGTGATCAATTTCTTATCTGATTTCTTATTATCTTCTTCAATCTGAAGCCTAACAATCAGATTCTCAATATTCATCTCTTTTTGATTATACTTGAGATAATTCTTAAAATCCCTCAATCAAGGCGACAACTTCTTAATGATAGCAACTACTTAGAATGTTTCACTTAAAGTCATCCCCTCGGCATGAATCTCATGTAGGATAACTTATAATTCTTGAACTTGATTGACTACCATTTGGGAATCCACCATTTTATATTCAAGGAACTGACCCATAACAACATTTTTAGTACCAGTATCCTTGGTCTTATATTTATGGTTTAAGACATCTCATCATTCCTTAGTCGTTTTCTTTGTACTATACATAAAGTACAAAGAATCGGTCAAACCATTCATTATATAATTCTGACACAAAAAGTTAGAATGATTCCAACATCAACAATATTGACTACTTGGAAATCATGCTCATCATCTTTAAGCACAGGAGCTACATCCTTCAAGAATCTCGCAAGATTTAGTGTCGTTAGGTATAACAACATCTTTTACTACCACATTTTGAAATTCTGCCCATTGAATTTCTCAAGTCTTTCCCCGTGGTTTATGGGATGAACTACAGGAGCATGGGTTTGAGCATCCAGCGAGGTTGTCTCAACAAAGGTAGTTTGAAGGATACTTTCAGAACTCATCTCTGAAATTCACAGAAAAGTGACATTAGTAATTGAAATAGTCATGAAATAATTATAGCAACGAACAAATTAAATTTGAAATGTCACGCAGTTATGATCGCAAAACTATTTGACAAAAGTAATGAAACTTGTTACAATATTCATGATATATTTATGTGTTCATTAAAGATGCATTAAGTCTGTTTATTAAATATCATAATGAGAAGAATTTGTTTTAAGTTGTAGGATGTATATATAATAAATAGTGAATAGTATGAAGATAAAATATAATAAACAGTAATATAGAAAACTAGAATTTGTGAACAGTAATATAGTCAATAGAATCTGCGAACACTAAAATAGTAAATAGAGAGAGACTATAAGATAGTAAACAGTCTGAGATGTCGGTTTGTGCATCTCAGATCGACATCTCATTAGATTGTGAAATATCGATCTGAGATGCAGACCAACATAGTCTGGCACATCTGCAACCATAGATGGACATGTGAGATGTCGGTTTGTGCATCGATCGATATCTCACATGTCGATCTCGGTCTGATCCAGATCCACACCCATCTCAAATATAAATTTAAACTACAAATCATATAACAATTTTTTCAAATTTAAAACATATTGTCTCATTTTTATATTTTCGATACCAATTATCCTCCTCTATGGCCGCCAAGTGAGATGGTTGCCGAGTGAGTGAGAAGAGAATGAGAGAGTAAGAGTGAAACGAAAAGAAGAAGAGAGAAGAGTATATGCCAATTTGGATTTTGGTGATTTGGGAGAGAAGATTGGGGAAAAAGATTTTAGCTATGGTGAAATGAAAGTAAAACAAAAAATAGAAGAGTAATGGTTTGGAATTTATGGAAGATGATGGATTGTGATTTTGATGATTTAGGAAATAGTAGATATCGATAAGTTATATGAAGATTAATCGATAATTTCATATTTATTTTTTTTTAGAATGATAAAAAGCAAAAAAATAGGAACGAAGGATATTTAACAAAAAAAATTATATTAGAATAGGATAATTTTTAAAATAATCTCTTAAAAACATGTGACTGATGTACTACCTCCTCGTCCATGATATTTTCTTGCTTATGTCTCCTATTTCTATTGGGCGTCTCTCCCTCGTTGCTATACAAAAATCACAACTTTTTCCCCAAAGTCCATGCTACTTAAGAATCAAAGATCATTCCAAACAAGACTAGAGTTGCGGAAAAATATATGTATATGTTGTAACCGTCCAATCCGCTCGCCAACGGAACGGTTATGGCATATGCTTTTTTTTTTTTTTTGACAGACTAATATTCGACGGATAGTGGATATCCGCCTATAATTAATAAAAAAATAATAATAATAGAATCATATTTTAATATATATAAAAATTGGTGGGTTGTGGTGGATATCCGCACATTAGTTAAAATGACGGATATAACGAATAAAAGATATCCGTATTCGCTATTTGAACAACCCTAAGCAAGACTTTATGCATTAGAGAGAGAGAAAAAAAGAATTACATATATATATATATATATATATATGAAGAGGAAGAAGAGGCAGAGAGAATTACAAACAAAGCCCATTTTACCCATTAGACATAGCGACCAGACACTGATATCAACTAGATCTACCAAACACAGTTCCAAAGTAACAAGTGGATACCATAAGAACATTGAAGAAGAGAAACAAACCTTCCTTACCCTTTTTTTTTCTCCCAAAACGCAAATACTAGCTTAAGAAGAATACCAACTTCTAGGACCCATCAGGCTCTTCAGCCTCAGCTTCAACCTCATTGATCCCTTCATAAAACCTCAACTCTAACTCCTCAAGCCTTCTCTCATCATCCCACATCTCATCATAACTGTCATCATCGTCGTCGTCGTCATCATAATAATCCCCCACCTGGCCTGCTACAAATTCCCAAGCCAAGTACTCGGACCCATCCGAATAATCATCGCTATCATACCAATCATTCGTTTCGTAATAGTCCATAACAAACGGGCCCAGAACCTTAACTTTCGGAAACTTCTCTTTAAAAAACTTGTCTTCGAGCTTCACATCCCAACACCCTCTCAGATCGAAGAATTCCAATCTAGGACAGCTTGAGAGGATCTGTATCACACTTGCCGAGCTTATGAGATGATAGGACATTTCCAAGCGCTTGAGCTTAGGCATGGTGGTTGCTATTGCATAACCCTCGTCGTCTTCAACAGCCCTTCCGGCCGTGTCTAATGGATGCAAATTACGACAAAGCCCTCCAAGTGATTTACAGTTTTGTCCAATTGTCTTTAAAGCATGTGCTCCGATTTTGTTGCAATAGCTTAGGTCTAAGAAAGTGATTGATGAAAGCTTCCCGGAAATTTGGTCTACAACAGAATCAGTTAGGTCGCTTCTTGGAAGCTTCAGTGTTTGGAGCGAACCCGCACTTGCAAAAAGATAAAACAAAACAAACTAAGGCCATATTACGACATTCTCGCAAATTTCAACTTTCCAAATTAGGCCCGCAGATATTGGCCTAACTAAACCTAATTACCAAATTAGGCCCGCAGATATTGGCCTAACTAAACCTAAATAAAATTTCTCGAGCCGACGCGGGTTGATCTATCTACTCCATGTGCATTGTAGAATTCTTCTCAAAATCCAACATCAATTGCTTGCCCAAATGTAAAATTTGTGACTATTCAAAATAAAAGACGAATACTAGAAAACAGAGATGTAAAAAACACAATTTCACATTGAACTAAAAGCAGAAGAAACAGAGAAAAGAGAGACGGGAGTTTGTGCTTACTGTTCAGCAATGAAGGAGAAGCTAATGCGGTTTTGAAGACCCGAAACACAGAGCTTACGTGGGGATTCACATCTTCTGATGAGCAATTCGAGCATCCGATCAACATGGCCCGGATCGCATTGATCACACCATTCCTCAATGTCGATCTCTTGCCAGCAATATGGACCCCGCACTGCATTGGCCCAGGATTTACAAACCCGAGGAATCACAGTTAGTATCACTTGGAGAGAAAGGTTGCTGAAGATTAGACCCAGTGCGTCCGGGATTAGCTCGTCCCAATGACGGATTTCATTTCCGTCCCCCATCTAATCTGATTTTTGTGAACAAGAATTCAAACACCAAAAAAAAAAAAAAAAAAAACCCAAATTAGAAGGACAAATAGGTAGAGATTTTCTTTACTGTGACTGAACAAATCATGATTCTTTAGCGCTGCCATGCTATAAAATTGTGAAATCCATATCATAACCAGAAAATTAGAACCACAACAAAGAGGGAAATTTTCAGAAAATTTTGTGAAACGAAAAAGGGGCATCAAAAACAGTGGAGCATTCAGAAGTACAAAGTTCAAAGCAATTTGTAGTGCTTAAGATACCAACAAAAACATTTTCTTTCGAAGATAAAAGTACCCAAAGCAAAGAAACAGTAAGTAGAGAAGGGGTGGGGGGGGAGAGAGAAGCTTGTGAAGCCAACCTTTCATTTTTAAACCCAGAAAGAAACTATCTATCCCCCATAGAATTGAGGAAACATTCAATGCTTTCAGCATCAAAATATAATAGAGAACAGAAATTCATTTCTGAAAGTATAAGAACCACATGCAACCCAAACAAGTGAAGAGAAAAAGAAAAGAAAACGGAGAAACAAACTCACCGGATTATCCGCAAGAAAAAATAATTTAAGAAAAAAAAGGGGGGGGGGCATGAAGGAGAAACACGAAGATGAAAAAGAAATTTAAAATAAAAATAAAAATAAAAATGAAAAAGGTGAAATAAAAAAGACGAGAGATAGGAGAATTTAGAACCCCATCTACCTACCTAACACACAGTCAATGCAGCACCACAACAAAACCCAAAATGGTAAATAAAAAAAATTAATAATAATAATAATAAATAAATAAATTGCGTACGACAGAAACTTGTAGACATATACAAAGAACAAAATGTACTTACTGTGGTAAGAAAACTGAAAAAGACGGTGAAAAAACCCAAAGTTGTGTTTTTTCTTTACTGTGGAGCCTTAAAAGAAACAGTCAAAGGGAACATTTGGAGCTTAATGACAAGTTTTTAATGGCGTGGGATCAGATCCTGATCCTTAATAAATCTTCTGAGTTTACTTCTCATTTTCATTTTTCTTCTTTATTTTAATTTTTTATTACGGTGAAAGTTTTGAGGGTGACTGAGGCTAAGTAGTAACTGGGGAGAGGAGAGAGAGAGAGGAGAGAGAGGAGAGAGAGGAGAGAGAGTTGAAAGTTTAATACAGAGAGTGAGAGAGATGAGCTGATTTGCAAGTTGTAAAGGCCGCACCGACAAAAAGTAGTTGAATTTTTAAGGCCCATGTGAAATGGTGGATCTCTTTTTTTTTTAACAATACTAGGTGAAAAATCTTGAAATTTTACCGCCAATGGTTAAGATTATGAAGCATGAACTCGAGGTCCAGAGTTTTCAGCCTTTGAGAGAGAGAGAGGGGGTGAATTTCATTAAATAAAGCAAGATCTAAACGGCAAGTAACTGTTGTCAGGATCTTTTCACCGAATAAGGTTTGGTTTAGAAACAAAGAACATAATTTTGATCCAACTACGAATTTTTATCATGCCCTCTACACTTCTATCCTCCTTAGAGATAGATGCGTATAATTTCATCCGTAGGGTCCATTCCAAACACGACCAATACTATTATTAGATATATTTATTTATAATCAAAATTTAAGATTCAAATTTGTGTTTTGATATCCCCTAACCAGAGAGCAGCATAAGATACTTATCCCTATGCAATGCCTGTGTGTGTGAATTGTCAAACCTAGATAGTTAACACAAAATCTGTAGATGCGTGAATGAACAAACCAAGTCTTGACAGCCATAAATGTCAGGAGGAGGGAGTTAAAAGGGGAGGTACACGTACAAGAAATCTAATTAAGGAGGGCCATAAAACAAAAAACACACAAGTCCCGACGTGCATTACTGCATGCGAATGTCAGCAACGATGAAAAGGATGTCAAGTTTTTTAACAGTAGGCTACCTTGCCTTAACCATGGTTATGTACAAATAAATAACCACTATCTCGTCAATCCAACACAACAAGACAACAACACTTCTACCATCGATCTCCCGTTAAAAAAAAAAAAAAATTTACTGTCTAAAGTGGATGGAAGAAGCGCCTGCTTTGAGATCTTCAGCAAAAGCTCTGGGACACTGGATTCTATTCCCTGTTTGAAAAAGATAACAGGGAAAATCAATGACACGATGATGTCATTTTCTTACATATTAGATTGAAAGAAATACATGTTTTGTAAGATTTCAGTCAACGACTACAGCATTTCAGTCACAGAAGTTCTAAGCTTCTCTAATCTAGCAACCAACAAGCAAGTACCTATATAAAATGATTAATCAACAGCTTCAATTATAAACAGAAACAAAGATGGACACTTCTTAAATTATATAACAGTAATGATACACCAAATCTTCATTGACAAACCATTATCTTACCTCAAAATTTTTAACAAAATTGTCCAACATGTTTCCAAACATCTCACCCCCAACTCCAATTATTATCCCATGGCTATTGAGAACGAATCAAATCAGATGGTTTTATATCCTACAAAACTTAAAAATTCATGTATTCTTTATCCGGTGTCTGCTGAAAACAAAAATTTGTGATTTGTCTACCCTTTAAATCTTTCCTCATTTGTTTAGTTTTACCTCTTAATCTAAATGCACATTCCCAGACATCGTACTAGTCAATATGAAATATCCCCACTCATACATGAACCGTAAAAACGTAATATGAACCGAGAAGTCTGATATACATAAAACCATTCAGAAAATTTTCAATTCTGGAAGAACTTGAGCTCCCATTAACACAACGAAGCTAAGTTCTTAAACATAACATAATGTAGATTCAGCTTCACAAAACTACCAAACCCATTAAATCTATTTAATGGAACATAATAATAGACAAGCCACATACCATTTGATAAGCGAGCCGAAAAGAAAATGCTGCATAATGGGAACTTTCCCCAACACCTCCACCTTATACATCTTCAGCAAGCCACTGTTTACCTTGTTCCAATTGGGCACCCCACTAATATCATCAAGCATGGGCGAGTGCTCCGCAAACGGACCCTTCTTCACCTTCTTCACAAACGAAATGCAAGAAAGATAGAGAAATTCACCCGAAAAATTGTCCAGTATATCCTGATTATGAATCGACTTGGGTTTCATATACTTATGATCGATCAACTGTGACGAGCCAAAGACGTATGGAAGAAAATGGTAATCATCAAGACCCCAAACGCCATGAGATCCAGCAGGTTCCAAGAAATAGACCAATTGCAATTTCCTCATCAATTCTAGGTACTTAACGAAAACCCTAGAAACAATAGCTTGGTAATCTTCTTCTCTAATTAGCCCTAATCTCGCCGAGCAATACAACCAGGCCGCAAAATTTGTCTCGTGGCCAGTGCCGTAGTCAATGCGGCTTGCATTCCCAAAGCTATCGGTGAAGTATGGAACGATTTCAACGGTGGCGGGTCGGAGATCGTCGGGAAGGAAACGTAGCATTAGCGAATCTGATTCTTCCACCAATCGATCGTTCCAGGTACGATAAGAAACGTTCCCATATCGAGAAGGTTGTTGAGCGGGAGGGATTTCATCAATCCAGTGAATTAGGGTTTGGAGAATCGAAGCGATTGTTTTAACGGCGTCCGATTGGTGGCACTGATCGGAAATTTTACGACCGCGGATAGACTCAGAGAGTGCAACGACGAATCCGAGGAAGTTTTGCCCGGAATCAGAGTCCTGAAATCGGCGGATATCTTCAGGCGATTGGATCTTCTTAGAGGGAGGTTGGAAAGAGTAAGGAGGTGAAATCAGTGAAACCTTTTGAGATTGAGGAACGGGAGTGAGAATTATGGTTTCCCTGGCGTTGTTGTTCGGTGGAAGGTTAATGGCTGGAGCTCTGATCGGACGGTAGGAAGGAGGTGGTGAAATTTCCGACCATGAATCCGGCGGTGGAGCGACGGTGGTTGGGCCGCCGCATTTGCAGCACGTTTTAGAAGCTGTAGAAGTGGAGGACGGTGGCGATGGTGTTTGAGGGCATTCATGTTGATCCTGAGGCTCCATTTTTGCTTGCTTGAGAATGTTCCGAGCCTGTTAAGTGAAATTTTTGTCCTCCTCTTGCTTAAGGAAGAAGAAGAAGACTCTTCATTTTATCCCGACTTATAATGGGCCATCCATTATGGGCCCATAAGTGTTGCAGAATGCAGATCGTACTCATATATATTGTGCTGATTTAAGTTCAAAGCCCAAGAGTTCTCTCTAAGCCCAAATTCGTAAGACTGGTATTGGTCCCAAATTTGAAATCATGAGTGGCACGCTCATTATTTTAAGCTAATAAAGGAATAGATCTTCTTACCAGAAGCTGAACCATGAAAGTAGGACCAGTTAGATTCTTGTCTAAAAACCTTACTCCGATTGGGACCCACGATATCTTATTAGATCTCTGAATTCAGACAGTCAAATACGGAAGCCAGCATACATAGAGTGGGCTTCATGTCACATTTAAATTGATAAAATAACAAATTTGTCATTGGAAAAAGATTTACAAATCCCATCTTAAGAAAATATATGCATATATTGGTTGGTAAGAGTATTCAATACACATCGTTTCATGCATTCTTATTAAGTATTGAGATCAAACAGAGTAACGATATAAACCCAGCACTATAAAATCATTAATGTATATTCTGTGTGAACAAGACTTTTAACAAATTTTTACCAAAAAAATTTATAAAAAAAAAAAAAAAAACGTGTAAAATAATTTCACTTTTATCTGTCGCTACGGAGACCAAAACGCAACCACCAGGCTTTTTAGACTAGTGGTTTACAAGCGGACGTTGGCGGATCCCAAACCGCCGGCAATAAGTATTTGCGTCCATTAACGCCATAAGCATTGTAACTAGCTTTTGTCCTTTTGTCCACCAAGACTTTACCCGGGTAACCCGGGAAAGCCCCAGATCCGAACATACCAGTGCACGCGCTCACGGCCTCGAGTGAACCTTCAGCTGGACCCTGATAATACCCGTTATCAAATGGGTTCGTAACGGCACCCGCCAAAACCGTCGCCAGGTTAATAATCATTCCGTCCACCCCAACGTCGCCGTTTGGTGCAACTAGCACCGGGCCTTGTGGGCCGAACAAGGGCTTGGCAAAAGGCCACGCGCATTGGCCCGCACACTGAGTGGCTGGGTTACCGACCCAAAGATAAACGAACTTGCTGCTCCCGCGGGGCCCTGCAACTCCGTGGGTCCCACACTCGCTCATGCAGAATCCGTCGACGCTTACGTCAGCAGATGTCAAGACGACGTTGATGACGTTGTTCTTGGTGTCCGCTCTCCTCGCCAAGCGTGTGATTTGAGGGTAGTCTAGTAATTTCCAAGAGGGGTTCTTCTCCACGAGGATCTGTTTCCCTACGACGACCTTACGTGGACCGCCTTTGTACTGGTTGATGATTTCCCACCACGAGGAGACCGAGGGCTTCGCGGTCTTTTTGGAGTTGAGAGATTTGAAAAAGTCGACGATGACGGAGCGTTGGATCGGGGTGAACTTGCCGTACCAGATGAGATTAACGGTGATGGTGCCGTTGAGGAGTGGGCCATTGTGGTACTTGAGCACGACTTGCGGCGTCGGGACGAGGGCTAGCTTACGTGGCAGAACGGCGGCGGAAGGAACTGGGAAAGAGAAGAGACAGAGTAGTGAGGCTAAAATGGTAAACTTGTAGATTAGAGAAGCCATGAGAAAAATGCTGATTTTATATTCTGTGTTTTGGTTGAGTCGAGTGTTTGATGATGGGAAGAAATAGTTTGTAGGGGGAAGTTTATATACATGGAGAGAGAGTTGGGAGACAGCTGGCAGAGAGAGTGAGTGGGAGACATGTTGTCTTGAAGCCAAGCCAATCGGGTTTGACCGCGAGGTTGTCTTAGGCCAAGCGCGTCTGAAGGCTTTCAGCCCTTTTTGTGAGAATGGTCTCTGTAGTGGTTTCAACTTCCAAAACGGTGTTTCTAGGAAGGATCCAGGGGGGTCTCACGCATAAATCCAATCTTTGGCCTCTATTCTATACGTAATTTAAAATTTTCGTCCTTGTAATTCTATTTTCGTCTCAAACTGGTCCTTAATGTTATTAAAAGAACTTAATATTGGAAAATAATGAAGGGTGAATGATAACTTTTGTGATTGCTAATTTAATTCTATTCCAGTTTAATTACTATAACTCCTGGATTAAAGATAATTTAAGACCTTCCTAGATTAAAATATGGCTTTTTAATTCATTTTAATTGAGAATTTAAAACTTTTAAAATCACTAACTAAAGTTTCATAAATTTAGTAAGTCTCGAGTTAAGAGATAAATTTCTTTTTAATTTTGAATTTAAAAACAAACGCAACTACTGATCCTCAATGAGTTTATGAATTAACATTTTTTCATTAAACTTATTATCTTTAGAAGTCGTTTTCTCTCTAGAGTTCTAAATTTTATTACGATAATATTCTGATGTATTATGATTCTCCGGAATTAATTAGTGATATAATTAAATAATTCATACTATATTATATCATAAGAGATAAACAATGAAATATGTTCTAATAAAACTATGATTTTCGTAGAGCTCGGTTTCTCAAGTTCACTATTTTTCAAATTTCCTTACACTAATATTGTATGAACTATTGTTGGTATTATTAATTTTTAAAATTCTCTTATTAAATATTATTAGACATATCAAGTTTGCAAAACACATGGAAGATGATATATTAAAATTACTGTATCATCGACTTTCGGAATTACATTACTCTTCATTCCTAGATAGCATTCTTAAGCGATAAGTACATAAAAAGATATAGTTAATATGTGAGATGAAGAGTATGCGATAGGTAAACAATATTGAAAATAAAAATGAAAAATTGTGGATAAATTTTTGGGTGTGTTTATACTTTTTGGTAGATCGATCTTTTAAATGTATATAAAATGATACGATATATAATATGATAAAATAAAACGAATATATACAATCGATCTTTAGAAGAAGAAAACGATTGATACTTACTTTATTAAGAATTGGCCTGTCACAAGAATACGAAGCTACATTATACTAAACACTTATTATAAGCTTAATATTATATTTATAAGCATATACACACAAGTAAGTTTATGTTTATGTTTATGTGAATCATAATCTTTGAACAAGTATGCTTAGATTTAGTGATAGGAATATTTAATATATATTCCAAAGTATGAAGGACTCATGATCAACATCTGTGTCACGTCTATATCAAAATAATGAATAATTATTCTGATAAAAATATAATTATAATTATAATTTCAATATAATAATTAGTAAGTATGAAGAGGGTAATTTGGCTTCTTATACGTCCACTTCAAACAATCAAGTTGGAACCAAATACTATTAAAATTGGTTTCGAAATAGTTTAGGTTTTGGTTTGGTGCCCACTGGATAGAGTTTTGTTTACAAACAAATTATTTATTAAACTAGTTATCTTACAAGATTATAATTGAAATGGTAAACAGCTACTCGACCAACATAACTAATGATTTATTATAAATTAACTAATTAATTAATTAATTAATTAATAAGATTTTTAATGATTTGTTAAGATCAATTAAATCATGTATTTGTCACCAGCTGGTTTAAATTGCCCCGCACCATGTATTTGAAATATGTTACAATATGATATATTAAATACTTGTAATGTGTCGCATTTTATACAATTTCATTCTGAAAATTTTCATATTCGCTATATTATATTATAAAAAATAATAAAATAAAATAAAATAAGCTTTAAGGGATTAATAATGTGTGTGGCTTGATTTCTGCCAAGTGTTACAAGTGCTGTTCGGTAGTAAAAAAAGTTTTTATTTTATTTTACTTTATTTTATATATTTCATTTTATATAATGCATTTTATTTATAGGTTATGATCATAAATGTTATAACACCCAAAAATATAAGTTATAATAATAATTAATTAATAATATTGAATAAGTACGATAAAGTAAGAATTAAAGATTAAAGATAAAAGATACTTAAAAAATCTCAGATCTCACATGACATGGTGAAGTAAAGCATTAAATTGGTCAGACATTTCTTTGCACCATTCAGCGTGCTTCATTGCTTAAGAAACACAAGATGGTTTAGTTTCTTCAGAACATGATGTTTGGTAGCAAGGTTGAGTGTTTTTAGCTTAAAGAGTTGTTCATGAAACGGGTGGTTATCCGATGAGCATGGGTAGTGGCCGGTAGGGGGTCTAGAGCTGTGGCAGCTGTGGCAGGATCTGAGCTAATAGCAGTGGGGTCTGTATGGAGGGCGCAAGTCAGCTAGATGAGGCACCATAGTTGTATTTGATGGCTTCGGGTTTGTATTTTCATGTAATGAATGTGCATGAGCCCATACCTGGTCTGGGCGTGATGAAGCCGAGGGACCAGGTGGCAGTGTAGTGGAAAGAGGTAAGGCTGCCGGTAGAGGAGTAGGTAATTGTCCAACATGAATGAACGGTCGATTGGTGACCGGAGCAGTAAGGTCAGCCAGAGACATGATAGTCTTAAAGGGAAAGACATTTTCAGTCAACCGAACATGGTCGGAGAGATATAAGCTAGAAGTGGTGAGATTCAAGCATTGATACACACTTTGAGACAATGAGTAACTAAGGAAGAGGCACGATCGAGAAACGGGCTGCAGCTTTTGCTCTTGATACAGTTTGAGCTATGGAAAGCAAAGACAACCAAAATTCCAGAGTTTGAGACAGTTTAGTGACTTGCCAAATAGACAATTATACGGATTTTTGGAGTCCAAAAGTGATGTGGTTAGCCGGTTGATTAAGTATAAAGTAGCTTGAAAAGCAAATGACCAAAACTTATTCGAGAGACTGGCTTGATGAATGAGAGCTAGACCA
The DNA here is from genome assembly GCA_027186245.1 of Coriaria nepalensis. Lineage (NCBI taxonomy): Eukaryota > Viridiplantae > Streptophyta > Magnoliopsida > Cucurbitales > Coriariaceae > Coriaria > Coriaria nepalensis. The sequence goes on along the minus strand of CP114500.1, from coordinate 2,780,835 downwards.
GTTGAGACTATATGGCAATGATGTCATTTGACAGTACCATTTTGTTGAGGTGTGTGAGGAGCCGTTGTGTACCAATAATGCCATCAGAGATGAAAAAAGATTTGAGTTTTTGACACCACCGTTGTCACTATAAAAATTGTGAATTTTTTTATTGTATTGTTTTTCCACGAGCTCCTTGAATTGTCGAAATAATTCCGCCACTTGAGACTTTGCATACATAGGATAAAGCCAACAATATTTTGTGTAATGACCAACTAAAAATAAGTAGTAGTGATGACCATCAAGAGATGGAACTCGAGTATGTCCCCACACATCGAAGTAAATAAATTGTACTGAAAATGAGCTACCAAGAGACATATCATGAAATAATAATTGTTGATTTTTATTAATGTTGCATGGAAAACAAATAGGAAAGGCATGAGAATGCCCATTCAACATAGGTCATTTCAACTCACGAACTATATAAGAAACAACTTTAAACAATGGATGGTCATTGATGCCAAGTGGAAATAGAAGAACTTTAAACAATGGATGATTTAGTCGTTGATGCCAAGTGGAAATAGAAGCTGGTTCTCCCAGGTATGTCGCTGGTGGTGGAGGAGAGGCCGACTATACCACGGTGAGGGCATGGGATTGAACCATCAAGGTATCCATGGAGGTCATAACCAAGAAGTAAGGATTCAACTTGTACACGCCACGAGAGGAGGTTGCTTGTCATGAGTTGCATGGGCAACTGATTATTAGCGTCGATCGCTACTAGAGGAATTTTGGTGGGGCCAATTAACAGACTAGAGGGGACGGGTGGCACAGCGACAGAGGCAGCGAGGGCAATAGTGGCGGACAATGCAGCGGCGGTTCCGTCGGAGGTGGCAGTCGAGGAATACTTGCCGGCAAGCGTAGGCGGAGAATTTCTTGTAAGAGCGGGAGGCACTTATACCATATAGGAGAATTATACTGATTCAATAAGTTGCAAACTTTACATTATATGCACAATCGTATATATACATGTATAAGAGATTAATCCAAGAATTAAATAGGAAAATTTATGATAAATATAAGTGAGGATTTTATGGATAAATAATAGGGATTATGATTGCATAAAGACATTGGGTCGTTGGAGTACGATCCGCACGGATAAATCGATTGTGTTACGTAGGCTTCTCGACATGCAGACTGCCTTTTCTTTAAAGAAAATATGGTGGCTTTGTTCGAAGCGTTCTTTTTGGTGTACGTAGAGAGATATATTCGTGGTTTCGAGGTGGTATGCTGCTCCTACCTCCTCTCGGGCTTGGAAGAATTTGGTGCAGTGTATTCCTCTATTCCATCAGTTTACGCAATGGTCTGTTAGGGAGGCAACGCTTGTGTCGTTTTGGTTCGATAATTGGGGTGCGGGAATCCTCGCCGATTGGGTCGGTGCCGAGTGTTCGAATATTACTGTTGCGCAAGCAGTGGGCTCAAATTCTTGGCGCGCAGAATCGAATAATGCCTCCATCACTCAGTATATAGAACACAGTATCCCTCTATTTCTTTCCTTTCAGATCGGCTGATTTGGAAGCCTAGTACAGATGGCGTCTTCTCCATCAAACGGGCTAGCGTGCTTTGGTCGGGGACGAAATGCAGATGGATCATTTCCATCATCTGTGGAATACTAAGTGCCCTCTCAAAATTCAGATTTTCGGATGGCGCCTTCTGCATGGTTCTGTAGCTGTGGACGTAAGCACTCAGAAGATGGGGATTTGTATTACATCCGCTTGCTCTTGCTGTAATTCACGACAAGTTGAAACCACTCAACATCTCTTGGTGGAAAGAGAAGTTGCTCTCAGAGTCTGGGCTTTCTTTCACGGCTCATGTAGAGTGCTTTTCACGGATCAACTCATTAGGATAGGCTTCTTTTGTGGTGGTCTGTTTTTCGCTCTTCCTCTCAACTTCATTCTGTTTGCAGGCTCATCCCTCTACTCATTTGTTGGGAGATTTGGCTTTGTAGAAATCAATCCATTCATAAGGGGATAAAATGCATTCTGAGACTATTATAATAAAGGTGCAAAACTGGCTTCCTGATTTAAATGAGGCCCACGCCTTGGACCATAGTATTTCAACCGTCTACTCGCATGCTGGCTGATCTGGTTGCAGGGTGAATACTCGGCCAAACAGGTGGATCTTAGCGTGTATTTGGAACAGACCTTCATATGGTTTCTTCAAGATGAATATCGATGGTGCATTTAAGCGTATTTATATGTTGGAAAAAATTAGCATATCAACATGTTATGTTTATATTTGATTTTAAGTGGGCTCATTTCGTGTAAACGAAATATCAAAGTTGATTCGGATTCTCCTCCGTGAAAGCTTCAAATCGGTATATGGTATACTTAAAATGATTAATTGGTGAATAAGAAACTGAATCTCAAAGTATAACTATTAGAATGGTTTGAAGGAGAAAAAATGAAACAGGAAAAATTTTGTCCCATATTGAAAAGGGAAACAAGTGGGAGAGTGTTTATATAGAATTGCACATTTGTTAATGAGTAATAAAATATACGCTTGAATATTCTCTCTTGTCACGCCTGTAAAGGGTGCAATTCTAGACTAGATCAGGCTTGGCTCGTGTGCGCCCGTACCTAAGCACGTCAAATGTCAGCTTAAAAACGACCTAGTTTGCTTTTGCCCATTTTTGTTTTCTTCCTAATTTTTTTTTTCTCTTCATCTTCTTCTGCAAAAATGTATGAAGTTGAAATGTTGTAATTTAATCAACCAAATTAAATTTCAGATTAATTTTCATTAATCACATCTCCCCTCATGAATCTATAAATAGGCAACTTCCTTTCATTTGAAAACACACCAACAAAAATCGAAAACTCTCTCTTTTCATTCCTCCCTTTAGAGTTCTAAGTTTCCAGTGTGGTAGAGTTCGAGTCACTATTTGAGTTCGCCGGGAATAGTTCGGTGGTGCGCCGCTTCTATTCATCTTCATTGTATGTTATGAGACAGATGTCATTCAACCTTTTACACCGACATGAGGGGGCGAATTTATTTTAAGAAAACTGTTGCATAACATGCCTTGGTTTAATTTTTTGTTTCTGTTCTGTTATGTCATTTCAGATTCTGTTATGTTATGTTTTTATATTCTATTGTTACACTGCTCTTTTAATATTCTATTTTTCTTATTTTGTTCGAGTTTTATAGATTTTATTTTATTTTACTTTTATATTTTATTTTATAGATTATATTCTATTTTACTATTATGTTTTATTTTCAAATTTTATTTATTTACAACATCACTGATTTTTTATTTATTGTTCATATTTATTATTCACTGTTTTCTTTTATTATATATATATATAAATTCCTACAATAATATATATATATATCATATATCATTACTCATAATTTTTTAGACTTCACGTTGAAATTGAACTAGCGATCACTTAACTAAATTATTATATTGAAGTTGATATGTAAATTTGTTTCAACTCAATTGTAGCAATTTTACGAAAAGTGAAAATTAAAAATTTATAACTTTGTTTTTGAAAAAAATATTAGAAAGTAAAATAAAATTCGATAGTATTAAACAAGATTCACCAAACTTCTTTACTTCCCAAAGTTTTGAAAATTATGAACACATTTATTGATAGAAAATAAGTACAATAATTTATATCAAACTTAGTAGGGCTACTATACTCTAAATAATCCTAAGCGTTCAAACAAAACAATTACATCATTTGGCTTATCAAAACAATATTATATACGTGCTTGTACCATATTATATATTTAAATTACTCGCATTACTCAGCACCCTGTTACAAAATCGTAACAAACAAATAATTAACCCTATGCTCTAAATTCCTATCACTCTATTCTATAAATTAAAAATCCAAACGTATTTTCAAATTTCCCGCGCTCTCTCAAACCAGAGTGTAACAGCTACCCGTTGCCGGATCCATCAAAACAGTCATAAACTACTTCCTCCCATTACACCCATACGCATCTGTCGTCCCATCCATCAGCATCGCCCATGGAAATCCTGGACGTGCCCCTTTCCCGGAACCTCCCGGACAAGCCGAAGCGGCTTCTAACGGGTTCTTTTGTGGGCCCTGGAAATACCCATTTCCAAAGGGGTTAGTCACCGTTCCCGTCAAAAGCCCAGCTAGATTGATCACCATCCGGTCTATGACCACATCGTTGTTGGGAGGGACCAAAGGCCAAGCCTGTGTTCCGTACCGTGGCTTGTGAAAAGGCCACGTGCATTGAACAGGACACTGCAATTCAGAATCGCCGACCCAAATGTAAGGCAGCTTAGGGAAGTTAAAGCTCTTTCCTCAATGTTTAGGGGCAGTTACGTTCATTGTGCATGATCCATGTTTACCACAACGGTTGAAACAGAATCCTTCAACAGCGACGTCAAACGTCGTTAGAACGATATTTATGGCATTCCGGTTCCTGCCTTTTGACGCCAGCTGTTCGATTTGTTCGTCGGTTAGTATTTTTCCAAGGTAATAGCCGTCGTCGAGGATTTGTTGGCCCAATGAAAAGGTGACATGTATCGCATTGGGAATCTTAATTTCTTTTTCTTTTTCTTTTATTTTTTTTATTTTTTTTTAATTTTTAATTTTACAGAGAGTTAAGGTATATGAATTAGTACCCATTTCGGTATTGAGAATTAGGACTAAAAAATTAAAAATAAATAAAATAAAATAAAAAAGAAAGAAAAATAAAAACAGATAAAGAATTAATAGTTTAGGGAATCAGTCAATATACAAGTCTCGTCAATCTCTATCGCAAGCATATAAAATCACGGGTTATCGACAAGGCTAGGCTAGAGAGTAGGATCTACATTCACGAGACTGAGTGCACATAAAGAATTAATAACTTTGCTAATTAGATTGTTAGGTAATAATGAATGAAGTAATTTTAATGTAGAAACATTTAGGATGATGGGTACTACCTTACCTAACCTGACAATGCCCTGCCCTATGTTCACGAGGCTTCCAATATTTGACTCCGAGGAATACGACGACCCAATACTAGACCGGAATCTAATCCCAGTTAGTTCAAATTTTGACATGTTGTTTTGACAAATGTTAGCTTTTTAATATAAGTTGATGTACATTAATGTTGAATCTATTTTTCAACCATAAACAGTTATCAATCAGTTTTTATAGCTAAATTGGTCATGACTTTATTTGTAAAAGTCCTAATCAGATCAACCAATTTAAATTGGTTGATCATACTTGAAACACTTGTATTGATTGGTTTGTATATAAACATATGCTATTTAGGGATAAGTCCGGTTTTTTGTATCCATTATAGATTAATAAAAATATATACATATATATATATATATTTGTGATCAGTGTTAAGAATATATCTTATATAAAAAATACAAGTCTAAGAAATTTAATATATAAATTATTTGAATCACTCCATTAATTATTAATTAGTTTTGAATTTGGAGTGTTAAATATATGATATTAAAGTCGAGTTCTTGCATGATAAATTAATCACTATACGTGTTCTACAATTATTTATACAAAATATTCATGATGTAGGCTTAAAATTATGTCATATGAAAAAGCACGTAGAGATTAATGCATATCGGAGAAAAAAAAAATGTTTAAATTAAAAAAACTTTATAACAAAGATGGACTTCATGACTTCACTATTAATTAGTTTTAAATTGAAAATTCAAATTCATATCGTGCCGGTCCATTTTATCACCTCTAAGATAAGAATCACATATTGCTCATATAAATTTGAAAGGGTAAGTTCATACATCCTTAGCTGTAAGAATCACATATTGCTCATATAAATTTGAAAGGGTGAGTTCATACATCCTTAGCTGTCTCGCATATTACTCTCATCCGATATCCGTAGTAGTTAGTACTCGACACAAAAACCCTTAGAGCCCTCTAGTCATCTTTTTATTTTTTTTGGTGTGGCCAAAAGAGCCTTACTGTGACTGCGTAGTATAATTAAAATGTTTCATTCTAATCCCACTTAACTAAACATCACAACCTAATAAGCTAAATAAACTATGAGGATCACGTGTTTGAGAAACGAGAGATAGATTTGACTTTAAATCATGTCATAATTCATATACATTTTGTGTGTCTCCATGTCGATCACACGTATGATCATTATTCTAACTTAAACATCTAATTAACCATCATTAATTTTATAATGATCGAAATGATAGCTTAGATGAGTTGCACCCTTCACGGGTATTGGCCTTTTATCCTAATTAATCCCGCCATATACACCACTTGTTAGCTTCCTGGAAGGACTGGCCTAGCTAGTGAAACCTTATAATAATGGAACTGTCTTAAACAAAAAAAGAGCTGATATCGATGAATTGCAGACAGAACAACACATATCCAGGTTGTCCGGTAGCCTGACAAGAGTTTCATATTTGTCTATATTCTTGCAAACATGGTGATCGATCATCCTTCGTCGTGCATATTCGATTATTGTTTTATAAATTACACCTGCACGTACGAGTGCATCGTGCATGCATGCTGCTCCTCTCGTAATAATATAGGATGTATTATTCTATGCTATAAGATTGCATACAAGATATATAGTTATGCATTCTATTAAATTTTATTATAATTATAATATATCATGTGATTATACATATATTTTGACCATATAATAAATTTTCATAATATATAATATTATACATATGTAATTAGAGAAAAGCTTCCCTTCTGATTAAGACCCATTGTTGTAAGAATTCCCAAAACATAGTTGTAAGAATTCCCAAAACATAGTTGTAGGAATTTATCTAACTAAAATGACATCACCTTAGGTCCTCTCATTCTCTTCTAAAATTAAAACTAAAAAAAATGGTCGGTAATCTTTATAAGAAATAGGATTTCGTGCATGCTTATTGTACTATAGTTGGGCATTATCCTTTAAAATTGCTTAAAGCTAAAGTTTTGGGAGGTACCCAAAACATGTTCAAGTGCAATGCACTCCTGCGTCTCTCTTATTGGGTAAAGTTAAATGCAGCTCTCTTTGGGGCACACATATATTCTCCTGCCAAGTTTCATACTTCAAAATTCAATTACACATGATAATATAATATCGTTGACGTCAGAAAAATTTATCAAAAAAAATTTAGGCCATCGTGATTTATGATTTATGATACGAATTAAAAGTAAAATGATGTAAATATACTAGAAATTTGATTTCATACTATAAAAGTAATAAATGCGCTGATGAAAATAGTAAAGAAATTAATTTAACTTTTAAGAAAAGATAAGTAAAGAGACGGAGTTAATCTATATTTTTTTTTTATATATCTACTGATAAATGAACTGTACTTATATTAATAAAGTAAATGGTAATTGGAAACCACTACAGTAATAAAGTTTTGAAAAGAAAAAAAGAAAATAAAGTACATGACTTAATAAAATAGAACACTTGATAAAATAAAGCAAATGACTTGGAACATTAAACCAAGAAATTAAATGTAAAAACTATGCTTAAAATTAAACTATAATTAAATTAAAACCAAGATAGAAATTAAATTTATTGAAAAAATAATAGATATAATACTTGAAGACTTGGAAGAAACAAGAAGAAATTATCTCATTCATGGATGATAAGTTAAGAGACATTTCCTCAGGTGAGAATCTAGTGCTCTAATGTTAATCCTAAGACTAAATCAAATGAAAGAAAGACATGTTTTCCAAAAGGAAAGAAAAGAAAAGAAAAGAAAAGTCAGACAGACCGAGAAAAAGAAGTGTTTGACCGTTTGAATGAAAGAGTCAGTTGATCGAGTGTTGATACTGTTTTAGCTAGACAAAGTTATCTATTTATAGGTAAATTTGTAGTGGTACTTTCATAATAAATGGGAAATTGAACCCCTATTCCCCTATTTGTAGAGTCCACCTCCCACATTGTGGGCCATTTCCACATTTAGTTTTGGAGGGAATGAGTTTGACTTAGTTTTCCTATCGAACTTGGTCATTAATTGGTCTAAGTTTGACCTAACCATTTCACTCACTTCTCTTGAATTTTGGAAAACTAAACCCCAAAAATTCAGTCAACTAAGCTCCACCATGCCAAAAATTTGGCCAACTCCTTTACATCGCCAAAAATTGGTTTGAAATGATAATTATGGAGTACTTTTTGGGAATATTTGATTTCACCACTACCCCTTTATGTTTGGTTGAAATTCTTCGACCTCTTTGGCTGATTTTGGCCTTCAAAATACCTCACTTTTCGGCCAAAAAGATGTTTTATATCAAAAAATCATCCAACCTCCAAAAATGGAGTTGAGAATGTCATTTTCGTCACTTTTTGAGAAAAATCTAATACTTTTTTGGACCAACCATGTGCTTGGCCGATTTTCACTTCTTCCAACGCTATTTTCGGCCAACTTTGTGAGCTATAAGATAAAATGTAATCCCCCTCTACATGGGTTTAGTTTGTCTTATTCTCTGAGGGTAGAGATATATTTCTAAGTGAGCAATCCGTAGCTATTCTTTAGCCACTTCATCAATCTTTGTATAACCTTCATATTTCCAAGTGATTCCTTAATGTTGGGTGAATTTTGGATGATATAATACCTTGTGTTTGACATAATTTAATTACTACTCGATCGAAACTTATGTTTAATGGGTCATTTAAGGTTTGAATCATTCAGTTTAATTATCACTAATCAACTTATATTTTATTTTGAATTTATAAACCAATTATCATCCGGCATATATTTAAAAAATTCTAGCATCAATAATTATATATTAATGCAAAATTTATATACATGTAAGAGAATAAGAAGTTACATCATTCGTGCCCAAAATGTATGGTCCAATATTCAGGAGCAGAGCCAATAGATTTGTTTAGGACGGGTGAAAAAAAAAGTATATATATATATATAATAAATTTGTAATTTATAATTTTAGAATGAGTAAATAATTATTTTTGAGAATTTATAAATATTTATTTTATTAATTTAAATAAATTTTGAAAAATTAAAAGAATTGAACGAAAAAAGAAAAAGATAAGAGAAAAAGTTAACCTCACAATCTCTTACTAAAATTAAACTTAAATTAACACTTTTCACTATTAAATTATTTATATTTATATTTGTTAAAAATTATTTGGATAAATTATATCTATAATGATTTATCTATTTTATTTATTAAATTATATATCATATAAATATTATTTATAATTTCGATGGATCAATATACCGTTATAACAACGCTATCACGCGTAAGCCAAAGCCGTCCCCACCCAGGTGCCTCTGGTTTGACTTCGATACAAAACTCGTCCCTGTATGCCATGAGCCATCTCACTCCCTCCCCATAATTTCAATGCAATGGCGTCAGCGTAATTCTCTCTCTATCTACCCACAACATTAAAAACCGTTTAATAGGATACAGATAACTAAGCTGATTTAGATTATGGATTGATGGATAGATTCTCTCCCCTGTTTCAATTTCTCTCACATTATATCTCCAAATTCTCGCGTGTGATCTCTCTCTGTCTTCTTCTTTTGCGAACCTTCCATTCATGCACCCAATCCTCACCTATAAAAACCCCTAACTCCTCCCTTCTTTCTTCACTCACTTACAAACAAAACCGCACTCTCTCTCTCTATAAAATTTCTCAATCTCTGTACCTCTCTCTAGATACTAAAAATGGAGTCTTTTGATCGACTTCCTAAAAAAATCCCATTTCTTGTTCTTATTCTCTTAAGCCTTTTAAATCTCACTCACGGGGCAAGAAAGCTAACTTCTCTCTACAAACCACCACCAACCGTCGTTAAATACCACAACGGCGGTTTGCTGCAAGGAACCGTCGCCGTTTCAATCCTCTGGTACGGCGACTTTAAACCAACGCAGAAATCCATCGTCTCCGATTTCCTGCTCTCACTCAACCCCAATACCCACAAGTCCGCCGGAAAACCCCCACCCGTTTCAAGGTGGTGGACCACCGTACAAACCTACCTGAAAAAGGCTGGAAAGAAAGAGACCCAGATCGTCCTAAAAGACCAAGTCTCCGACAAAAACTGCTCTACTGGAAAATCCTTGGAACGGTCCCAAATCGCAGAGTTGTCTCACCGAGTCAACTCGAAACCCGGCGTTTTGACTCTGGTCCTCACGTCTCAAGACGTTACGGTTGAAGGCTTCTGCATGAGTAGCTGCGGGTCGCACGGCTCGGACCCGAAAACGAAATCGGTCTTCATCTGGGCCGGTAACTCGGTGACTCAGTGCCCGGGTCAATGCGCGTGGCCGTTTCATCAACCCATATACGGACCACAGACCGAGCCACTAGGTGCACCCAATGGGGACGTTGGGATCGACGGCATGATCATAAATATCGCCAGCCTTTTGGCTGGGACAGTAACGAACCCGTTTGGAAATGGGTACTTTGTAGGATCGGAAGAAGGCGGTTCCGAAGTAGGTTCGGCTTGTCCAGGTGTGTATGGTAAGGGAGCGTACCCTGGTTACGCTGGGGAGCTTTTACTGGATCCTAGATCTGGTGCGAGCTATAACGCGATTGGTATGAGTGGAAGGAAGTACTTATTGCCCGCTTTGTTTGACCCTATTACTTCTCAATGTTCCACGCTTGTTTAATGAGAATGAGAAGGCAACGTGGCACTCGCTTGAATAATCATGTAAATGAGGGCACATATGTAAATAAATATGTACAACTTTTTTGTTTTTTATATGTAAATAAACCGCACTCTCTCTCGATCATTGTCTCTGTAAATCAATTATTGATATTTTGTTTAGATATTATACTGCCAAAAAAAAAATTATGTTAAATTTTGAGCGAAAAGAAATGAGTTAGTAATATTGTCGACTTTGAAAAAAGTCAGTTCTGTCATGTCATAAAGTAAGAAAGAGAGCGATATAGAATCTCAAAAGAATGATATATATAATTCTCAGGAGACAGGTCAAGTTCATGGTCTGGTTTAGTTTGGGGTAAAAAGGTGAGCACAAAAGAATTGGGCTAATCAGTCTCGAAGAGTCCATTGCGTCAAGAGTTTTATTTATAGCAGATATCAACATTTTATTATGTCCTGTATGTATTAGTTTATTTAAAACATAATACATGTAATTAGACATCGGGGTGGTGGCGCAGTTGGCTAGCGCGTAGGTCTCATAGCTTAATAGAGTTATCCTGAGGTCGAGAGTTCGAGCCTCTCTCACCCCAATTCTTTTTGCCATAATTGCCCTTCCCCATTATTTCAAGTGACCTTAGAAATATGCATCGTCTTATAAGTTTTATGATTCATTTATGACAACTGCTTCACCGTAGTGTTGTTACTTACACTTACTGACATTCTTCACCAGATGCATCGATTCTTTCATGTTTTTATTATTTATCCATACGACCCCTTTAGTTTGACAATTTATAATGAAAGGGCAGCTTTTGAGGTCGAATGGAGAAGAAGACTCCACCCACACACGGATCACTTCACTTTATACCTCATCACATGCAATTGCGTGGTAGTCTTCTCTTCTCATCTCTTCTTTCCGCGGGAGACATCATGGGCCTCCACAGTCCGCCCATGGCCCACCCATTCTCTCTAACCTATCCACACTGATCACTTCACTTTATACCTCTACGTACGTAGTGTGCCCTTGATGATGTTACATTATTATTCATTATAAAATGTTACTTCACAGGTACGCTATACTTTATAAGGTTAGTATTACCTATCAAACTCTGCCTTAAGTTATAATTATAGATATATTTTTAAATAATAAATAATAATATTTATGAGAATGATAAAATTTTAATATATAATATTAAAAAAAAAAAAAAATCATATGCATCTCGATATATTATGATGACGCGAAAAGAGGAAAAGCAAGCTAACGGGGGAATAATTGAAGACTTGTTTTTTCTCATACAATGCAAATTAACTGGAATTTTATTATTCCGGTACACATGAGTACTCATTCACCGCGAAACGTAGCACTCGGAAATACACCTCAGCAACACGTCATCGTCACGGTCCACCGACACCAGCACAATCGGGCCCCCCCACCTTTTGACCTTTGCCATGCATGTGACTGGACCTTCCCGGATTAGTTGTTACTTCTCTGATCTCTTCATTCCGCAGACTCCGCACACTACACTACTACTACTACTACTCACTACAAGACAAAAGTCTCTTCTCGGCTCTCATCGGCTGGTGGGCTCTCTCTCGCATCACAAAAAATCATTTTACAGAAATTAAAAAGAAAAATCATTAGTAATTAAATTTTGTATCGCATGTTAAATTTAATATAAAGTTATTTAAAAAATTATTAGATAAAATTTTATATTTATTCAAATTAAATTAAATTATAAAAAAATTTGATATAAATATTTTTATAATATTAGATATAATTAGTAATATTTAATTAATTTTCAATTCAATTTTTAAATAATTATTAATATCGAAGATTTAATATTCACTCATTAATTTACCATATGATTATAATATAAGATTTTTTCGTGCAAAAAAGCTCGAAGTTATTGAACTTGAAAAGTCAAATCTTTGGATCTTTAAAAAATAAAAAATAAAAAAAATTGAAATCTCTGTTTCCATCTCATTGTCCCCCTCAGATCTACCATTTAAATTCTCATGCGCTTCAGAAATACAATTTTTTGTGTTTGTATTTTATTTTATTTTTTATTTTTTATTTTAAATGAATCAAAGTTTGATTAAGTTATTTTAACGGATGTTATTAATTAAATTGATTAATCAGATATTTATTAAGATAATTATAGTTAATTCTTTTTATATGTGATATTATGAATTTTGTGTTTTCGAGATTTATGAATATTATTATTATTATTATTATTATAGTAATAAATAGATGCCAGTATTCACGAGAACGTAGAGAAGCACTTTCGTGATTGGTACAAAATCTACTCGGTGTCTACAGCAACGAGCTTAGAGAGAGAGAGAGAGAGAGATGGAGAGCAGTTATCACTTTGCAGTAACCAATCTAGGCTGAGAAGGAGGAGGAGGAGGATGATGACTTTGTGTTATAAGGGAAAAATCTTAAGCTGAACTTCTTCGTCTCTACCATTTCTTCTCCAAAGGTATTGCTCCTGCTTCTGCTACTGATTGTTAGGATTTGATTTGATTTGATTTGATTTGATTTCCAGTTCATCTATTACTTCTTTGACGTGTTCGCATTGATCTGAGACGCTGGAGCTTCTATCTTTTCATTTTGATTAATTTTTGTTTAAGCTACTATATAGGCTGATGAATCTTCAATGCAGATTGCAGAACCAGGTTGCCTTTTTAGCTTCACTGTTATAGCTGCTGAGAAATGTATGCGAATTACTAGCTGTTAGGGTAAATCTCCGTTTTGATTTGCCGCTCTCAGTTCCTTTTTCCGGTTTAGTTGTCGAATTGATTGGATGCTCATTTGTTTCTCCTTGTGGCTTTCACTGCTTGATCCACGGATCTAATGTGTTTTGGGGGATGCTCATCTTATCCTGGAATTTCATGTTATTCTTCAATTTTTACTGGAATTCAACTTGTGAAAATTTTTACTAAATTTTTGCTGAAAATTATTCCTGATTTTCTTGTTTTGTGGAAGTTTATCTCGTCTTTGAGTGGAGACAAAATTCTTGGGTTTCTCTGCCTTGGATGCTTTCAGCTGGATCGAAATAACTTAATTCAAATTCTATTTTACTGAAGAACTTTATAGGTTTTTTCTGCTTAAATCTAGCCTTGATATGATTTTCTACACAGTTTCTCGTGGAGGTCCTGCCGGAGAATGTTCAGGCCTTTGCATAGAGGCACTTCTGCTGAAAGGATTTCTGGGAGTAGTGATGCTTCACGGGACTCTCAGATGAAAGATAAAACAGAGAAGGAAGATTTAGATAGAAGAGGTTCACCGGATCAAAATGATTCTGTTCCAAGTTTTCCTTTCCGGCTAATTTTCCCACAAAATTCCCCTTCTAAAATTGGGAGTAATGACTGCGGCTTCTCATCCGATCCTTTCATAACTGTAGCACAGAGAAGTCGGCACAAATTGAAACTGCGAATTTTGAATTTCAGTTTAGCAGTAATCTTAATTATTGCCTTAATTGGATCTTTGTGGTGGAGTATCTCAATTTCGAGGTCATCCAAAGTTCAAGTTTTCCATAGTTATAGAAAACTTCAGGAGCAAGTTGTTTCTGACTTGTCACATATTGGGGAGATCACACTTGGAGCTTCAAGGTTGAAAGAATTGGAATTCTGTTCTGAAGAGTTTGAAAACCATGTTCCTTGCTTTAATGTCTCGGAAAATCAGGACTCTGATGTTTCGGATGGAAGCAAGTATGATCGGAATTGTCAGTACGGGCTAAGACAGAATTGTTTAGTCCTTCCACCCTTGAAATACCGAATTCCTCTTAGATGGCCTGCTGGAAGAGATGTCATCTGGTTTGCGAATGTGAAACTTACAGGTCAGGAAGTACTGTCTTCAGGAAGCTTAACCAAGAGGTGAGGAAAGAAATTTACTGGAAAAGTAAATCCCGGGTATTGAATCCTCAGGATCTTTATTTAGTCTTTTTTTCTTTTGGGTGGTGGTTTTCTCACAGGATGATGATGGTGGAGGAAGAGAAGATTTCCTTCCGATCAGCCTCCCTTATGTTTGATGGTGTTGAAGACTATTCACATCAAATTGCGGAAATGATTGGGCTGAGAAATGAGTCAAACTTCATACAAGCTGGAGTAAGTAATAATTAACCATTTGTACCAACACTTCAAAATTTGGTGCATTGTTGTATTTCTTTATCTGCTGTGAACCCTTATTCCTCTTTCACCACATCTGGTGCTTCTGTATTATCGTTTGGTTTACTAACTGAAGGGTGTTTAATTGCAGTAAAGATTTTATGCTGTCTTGGCCGTAGTTGGGTGTATTTTTTATTTTAGAGAGATACATAGAAAAATCTTTTGATGAGTTGCCCTGTGCGAATAAGGTTGGGTATGTTCTGTCTGAACTGTTTAATATGTGGTTTCAATTCCAAAAGTGGAAAAAAGGTAAACAAAAAGAAAGGAATCTTTTGCATCAGCATTGCATGACCTGCTTTATTTTGATTAATATATTTATTAGAACTTAAATTGCTCCGTACTGCATGATTAAATCTTGCAATGATGAGCCAAGTATGAAGGAGTTGACCAGGGGGTTATTTTATGATTGTATTTTGTTACACTCCTTTTTTCATCTTTTGGTTAATGATTGTTCGGTGCCAAATATTCTTTAGGTTAGGACTGTCCTGGATATAGGATGTGGTTTTGGTAGCTTTGGAGCACATCTCTTTTCGAAGCAGCTCTTAACTATGTGCATAGCAGACTATGAGATGTCAGGGAGTCAGGTTCAACTAACTCTTGAAAGAGGTCTTCCTGCGGTAATTGGTTCCTTAACATCTAAACAGTTGCCATATCCATCCCTCTCCTTTGATATGGTCCATTGCTCAAGATGTGGAATTGATTGGTACCAAAAAGGTATTTGTCAAAATTTCATAGTGAAAAGCTGTCCTTCTAGTTCTTCTATGGCTCAATTATTTCCATCAATCCATGTACACTAATTTCACTTATGCAGTGACACTTCCCTGTAATTCATGTTACCTACAAACAATAAATTCACCCAATTTGGGACCCTCAATTTTTGTGATTCTTGCATATATTTGTTCATTTTAGACCTTGCAATGGCCTAGAATTGTTGGATTTCATTGCTCCTACTAATCAGTTGTATTGATCAATTGTGTGGTATAGATGGTACTTACTTGATTGAAGCTGATAGAGTTTTGAGGCCAGGTGGGTATTTTGTCTGGACAACCCCACTTGCAAATACTGAAGGATCTCTTCGTAACAAAGAGAATCAAAAGAGGCGGAACTTTGTTCACAATTTTGCCAAAAATCTCTGCTGGGAAATGTTGGCCCAACAAGATGAAACTGTCTTGTGGAAGAAAACCAGTAAAAAGAAGTGTTATAGATCAAGGTATGTAATCTGACGTGACTTACGTAATTATCTAAATTGCGGTCCTCACTTAGTAAGAAAAGATAGTAGGTTGATCTAAATATTTGGTGCAACTTGATTTTCTAATATCTAGAAAGCCTGGTTCGGGTCCTTCCATTTGCCATAAAAGCCATGATGTCGAATCTCCATACTATCGACCACTTGAAGCCTGCATAGCTGGAACAGATAGCCGCAGGTGGGTCCCTCTCAAAGAGAGAAGGGCATGGCCTTCTAGATCAAACTTGAACAAGAGTGAACTTGCAGCATATGGTAGACTTTAGTCTTTTTCCCATTGTTATGAATAAAAAACTAAAAGGGCATTCCAGGCTTCTAACATGTTAAGTCCAAAATTTTTCTCAGGATTACATGAAGAAGAATTTAACGAGGACGCCTTAAACTGGAAAATGATCATCAAGAATTATTGGTCACTTTTATCACCATTGATATTCTCTGACCATCCAAAGAGACCTGGGGATGAGGATCCATCGCCTCCATATAATATGCTCCGGAATGTGCTAGACATGAATGCTCACTTTGGAGGTTTCAATTCTGCACTATTGGAAGCCGGAAAGTCCGTATGGGTCATGAATGTGGTCCCAACAACGGGCGCCAACTACCTTCCCTTAATCCTGGACAGGGGCTTTGTTGGTATTTTACATGATTGGTATTGATTCTTAATTCTACTTCACTGTGCCATCATATAAGCTTTTGCCGTATTGAGCACATGTCAGTTCTTTTGCTTGTTAAAATACTTGAGTGTATGTCTTACATCTGAAGTTAGTTTAATTCCGGTCAAAATAAGTCTTTACATTGAACAGAAGCAAGGGATGAAATGGAAGGGCGCCTCCTTCTTGCATATTGTCGCTAACGCTTTATCATTTTTGTCTTGAAGGTGTGAAGCGTTTCCTACATACCCTAGAACCTATGATATGGTACATGCAGAAGGATTTCTATCTCTTCAAAACAGACAGAAGCAACGCTGCACCACCCTTGATCTGTTCACAGAGATAGATCGGTTACTCCGTCCAGAGGTAAAAAGAATAAAAGAAAAAGAAAAAAAAAAGAAAAAAAAAGAAAAAAAAAAGAAAAAGAAAAGAATATTCATTTGTAAACCAAGTAAGCTTGATATCATTCATTGATGTAATCGTTTGGTGCAGGGTTGGGTGATAATCCGGGACACTGTTTCTCTCATTGAATCTGCTAGAGCTCTTACGACTAGGCTCCGGTGGGATGCTCGAGTTATAGAAATTGACGGTAGTAGTGAAGAGAGACTTCTCGTCTGTCAGAAACCTTTCTTCAAGAGAACAGCAGCAAGCTGATAAAATTTTATCAAGTTTCTGAAAAAAAAACCTTTTGAGCTTATTTATTTCTCATTCATTATCTACACGTTCAATATTCAACATCACAGTCACTCCACCATTGAAGGAGCCAAGGAGGAGGTCGAAGATTCTTTAAAACAGACAGGAAGAACGAAATCAAACTTGGATGGTGGGACCAACCACATTAGTAGTAGTACTATATTAAAGGTTTTGTCCACAGGGTCATGTAATTTTTTGTTTTTTTTAACACGATGGAATTGCAAAGCAAGAAATATTTTAGGATTTGGCCAAAAAAAAAATTATTAGGATTTATTGGAGGTCCATTCTTTTCGTTTCTAGATGATGAACTATTTTTTATTACATGTACACAACTTACATGAATTACAGGATAAGCTACGATGTCGTAACTATTTTCAAACGACATGTAGTAAATACTTTTTTTTTTTTTTCTTTTAAGTGGAATATAAATTTGAAAAGCGGGGGATAAATTATATTACAGTGACCTCGACGCTCAACAAGAAAATGAGTTGGCGCTTCCTCTTCTTCAAGCTCAAACCCTGCAAAACCCTAACGCCCAAACCACCCGCCATTTCTGCACCTTCCTCACCCCACCTCTTCCTCAATCCTTTCTCCTTCCAAACCTCATCCTCCTTCTCCACTTCCTTTCTCGTAACCAAAACTCCCAAAAAATTCAAGAAAAAACGCAAAAAACCAGACAGCCCTCGCACGAAGCTAGTCCAATCCGAACCCAATCGGATCCTACATTTCGAGCACATCGTAGAACGCGACGCCTTTCTCCGATTCCTCACCAGATCCAAAGACTTCCTCTTCAAACAGCCAGAACACATCATACGTCTCGACGACGCCGGTAAGCTTCACCGCGAGCTCGGATTCCCTCGTGGCCGGAAAGTAGCTCGCTCGATCGAACGTCATCCTCTCCTTTTCGAAACCTACAGGCACAGCGATGGAAAGATCTGGTTCGGATTTACAGACCTCATGGAAGAATTGCTCGAGGAAGAGAAGTCGATCATGGAGTCCATGGAGTTAGATAGGGTTAACACCGTCCGAAAATTATTGATGATGTCAACGAACAAAAGAATTCCTCTAAGCAAGATCTACCACTGTAGATCGCTGTTTGGAATCCCCGAAGATTTTCGGGATCGCATCGAGAACTATCCGAGTCATTTCCAAACCGTCGTCGAATCTGACGGTAAAAGAATACTCGAATTAGTAACCTGGGATCCGTTAATGGCCGTTAGTGAGCTAGAGAGAGTGTTTATAACAGACGAAGAGAAGGCGAAAAGGGCGTTTAAGTTTCCCATTAAGCACGGGAAAGATCTCGATTTAGATGAAGACGAGACGAGAAGGTTGAATCTGTTGAACACTTTGCCTCTAGTTTCGCCTTATTCAGACGGTTCGAGGTATGATCTATGGACGTTAGAAGCAGAGAAGTATAGAGTTGGGATTTTGCACGAGTTTTTGAGCTTGACGTTAGAGAAGAAGGCGTCTATACATCATATAGTGGAGTTTAAGGAGGAATTTAGTTTGACTAAGCATACTTACCAGATGCTTAAGAAGCAACCTCGGACATTTTATCTGGCCGGAACTGAGATGAACTGGGTTGTGTTCTTGAAAGATGGCTATGATGAAAATGGAGTCCTGATTGAGAAAGATCCTCAGGTTGTATTTAATGAGAAGTTGTATAAGCTTGCTCAGATGGAGAGAAACAGATGATTTTCAATTACTGAATTAGGGATGTGCAAAGAGATTGGTGTCATAGAGAAATTTTGACGTTTTGTACGTTCAAACAGGATTGTTATCGAAACTAGAGCTCAATTTTCAAACGCTCAACCTGTAATTTGTTGCATTATAGGTTTTTCTCTGGCATATAGAAGAGATGCGTAAGTAGCTAATTCATCCGGCAATATTCATTGAAGAACCGTAAGACCAAAGCAACATATCTCAGGGCCAAATCAACAATGACCTGAGATCTGACTGCGAGGAAAAGAATATATTGCCTATTTATTCAAAGATAGGGAGGGAAAATGAAATCTAATGGGATGAGGACGGAATAGCTGAAGAAGATGAAGCTGTCTTTGAAGACAAATGTAGAATATAGTCTTTCCCCTTGTGCTTATCCTTCTGCACCACACTTCTATGACCGGCAGTAGAATAAGCTCGGTTCAATTTCTTCAAACCTTTTTTCCGTGAACTCCAACCACCATTATGCCCAAGAGCAGCTTTGGCTACATTGTCAGTTAATACCTCTCTTGCCATATGTGATTTGATTGGCTGCTTGTTCAAGTAAACCAGCTTCGTAAGAAGACCGCAAACGGCTTTCTTTAGCTGCTCATCGTGGACATTGCTCTGGATCGGATTTCCCAACAGATTCAAAGCCATCAATGAGTTGTAGTTGGCAACAAGTTGGCCTAGAGCTTTGGTGGTTGTTATTCTATTGAAGCTCAAGTCTAGTACTGTTAGCTTTAACAGTCTATGGAGCCCTTCAACGTCACTGATCTTGTTCCCAGCAAGATAGAGTTCCTTAATCATTGTACAATTTGACAATCCTAATATTTGTATCAACGACAGTATGAATCAGATTATGAGTTTGCATTTATATTTTGGTTGGTATGGAGGAAAAAAACATGTATAATATTTTACCTTGTCCAATTCGAGAGATGCGATTGTAGCTTAGATCAAGGACCCGTAAACGGGTTATATCTCTGAGTCCTTCAATGGCAGTGATCTTGTTTTTAGACAAGTTAAGGGTGTGCAGGCCCTTCGGCAGTGATCCTGGAGTTATGTGGACTGCAATAAAAGTCGAGCAGTCAAGTGTTGAATTTTTTTTCCTTCTTATAAACCATTTTCTATACTATTATGGATGGAGCTTTTACCTATGAAATTCCCGGAAAGGTTGACGGATCGAAGACTGTTGAGATGTGAGATGATAGGAAGGGCCCTTAAGCCAATACACGACATGTGGGCCACAGTTGAGGAAGAATTCAGAGACTGAATAACACTATTGGCATGCATAATCTCTTCCGGAAGATTAACATCTTGACGCCTAGACAACTGGGTTGTTGTGCTTATTTCAGGCGATCTGCTAATCACAGGAGATGATTGGGAGTCAATACCATCATCACCCATTTCAACCTGACCTTCATTGTCGATCACTAATTCAGGTTGTTCTTGAAGATCTTTCACCCACTCATTAACTCTCGACAAGGAAGACGATTCTGATGGGAAAGCAACCCATTGATTCTGCGCCAATAAGCCAGAGACTCCACAACGAAACCCATCCCAACTATGATCATCACCTTTCACACTATTGCAGCAAACGGGCGATTCTGTCGTGCTTAATCCCTTTCCTCGGCTTGGTTCAATTATGTCCGAACAATAACCACCTTCCTGGTTAGAAGAAGTTATGGTTTGAAGCCGGGGTTGTGGCTTTGTAGCCCATGGCGCTTTTAGATTCCTATGGCTCCAAAGAAACAGTTTCCACCATAGCCTTTTACTCCTTGAAGGAAGAATTTGGCTCGAAGACCGCTTCTTCAACATCACCTTATCAGCACTTCTTTGACTCAAAACAGAGCAAGGGCTAAGAGCATGATCCGCATTCTTTCTCGCCCTTTCTAATAACTCCTGAAAGTCTTCAAACGAGTGAGAATTCGAAGGAAGAAACTGAACAGCCATGTTTCTGATCATATCATTGCTTTCCAGGTTAGAGCAGGATCTTTTAAGCTTAGGCAATGCCCATAACTCTGCCTTCCCAGTTCCGGGATCGCTAAGATGTCCATTTTGCATTGTATCGGCCCCACTTTCAGTAGCTTTCTCAGCATTTTTGTCAAACGCTTCAGTTACTTGTGCTTCTAATAAAGGAGAAAACCCAATGTTTCTGTTCCTTCTTGGGTCAAATTCTTCTTCGCAAGTATCAGGACTAGGAGTTTGCAGATCAAGATCAGAGAAGTTCCTCTTGACGGAATTCTCGTCGCATTCGTCTTCTCCTTCATAAGCTACCTCTGTAGCTTCTCCAATGGGATTCTCATGGCTCATAACCGTGACATTGAGTTTAGAGTCCTTTTTTACAGAATCGAAAGGTACCGAGACGTCAAACTTAGTGGACTTGAATTTATTGCTTTCAAACGGTATTATTGGGTGTTGAAGACTGATCTGCACTGTTCCAGGGTTACTACTGTCTGATTCAATAGGTTTTATAATTTCCTCATTTCCCTAATAATAACAGACCAACACCAGAAGATTAAAAAATAAAAATAAAAAATAAAGCAAGCATAGTATAAATCTTTAGTAAGAATCAATCAGAAAAGCTAACGTGATTAATGGATTCTCACCTTATCTTTCTTCTTCTTCCCTATCCTCATAGAGAAGCAACTCAGTCCTGTCATTCTCCTTTTTCGGATGAATCAACTAAACCTCCTACCAGAAAAAAAGAACAAAACAAAAGAAAACGAAAACTGTTTTTGTCGTCGTCTTCTTCTTCTTCTTCTCTCCCTCTTTATCTTCCTCCTCACCCCTCCTCTCCTCTCCTCTCCTTTTATGTTCTTTCAAGCTAAGGATCACATCTCAGGTAAAATTTCATTCGAAATTAAATGTTAGCCGTAGTCAATAGGAAGCCTCCAGACCAATGATGGAGTGCAATCCGAAGACGACTCTGGACCTGATCTAGAAGGACCAACGCGGTCTCTAAATTGCTTATATTTCAGGTCAATCACGGCCAGAGTTAAATCTGCAGCAGCTTCGCAATAATTCCTCTCTCCACACCGTTTCCTGCATACAAAGTAAACCAGATCATATTAAAAAAATACAAAAACATACAACTCCATTAAAACAAACAGCGACGATCATGTCCAGTCCAGATTAATGAACAAAACCGACTCCACAACCATCAACATTGACAATAAAATACTCAAGCTGAATCAATCTCGTTGACAGAAAGAAGGAAGAATCCAGGTGGAAGAGAAGAATCGATAGAACGGAAATGATCGAAATGGAAACAGAGTAATGAAAGTACCTTTTAACAGAGAAGGTTCTCCAGATTGGGAAGTCAAGTCCTCGCGAAAAAGAAAAAAAGAGGAGGAGAGAGAAACGATGACGGAGGTGGAGGTGGAGGTGGAGGTGGAGGAGGAGAAGGTGGCTAGAGAGGGAGTGGAGAGGAGGTGGTTAGAATGAAGGAAGTCAGGTGGGAGGTGAATAAATACATAAAACGTGTGGCGAGGGCAGATTGGCCCTAAATCGAGGCTACATGACAAATACACGCATCAAACAACAACAACAACAATAATAATAATAATAATAGATATTATGCATTTAATATTTAATTATATTTAATAATTAATAGCTTAAATAATTTCATAATTTTTAACATTATAAACGAATACATTTTGAACAATTAATAATTGATTACTAACAAATTTATGTCACTTTGGGATAACACCTTCTTCGGATTTTAGTTAATATTATTTGCACTATTTTCTCTGTTAATGATTACGATCATGTGGAAGGTGTGGAGTAAATAATAGATTTTCTTAAATAAAATAAAAGTTTTAAAAAGAAAAAATATATATAAAAATACTGATTATAGATTTTATGGGAATAATTGTTTTTATTATTATAAATTTAAGTCTTAACTACATTTTAATCCATAAGAATATGTTTTTTATTTTTTATTTTTAACAGATTTTACGAAAAAGTATTGAATAAATTTATCCATTAAAATCTATATATATTAAGAAATACTAAGGTGAGTATGATGTATACAAAAATGAGTTTGGAATCGATTCGAATAGGATGAGTCTGAATATATTTATGTTAATTAATTTAAAATTTAATCAAAAAATTTTGATAAATTTAAATATTGAGCTTTGATGAATTTAATCTTCGATAAAATGTAATAAGAAATATAAAAAATACAGGCGTGTTATAAGATTAAAGTGATTTTCATACTATAAAATAAAAATAAATAAATAAAAATACATGTTAATGTAATTGATCTGACTTCTCACTACGCGAAAAGATTAAAATTAATCTAAATCCGACTTTTTTTTTAATGTATCTACTGACGAGTGGATTGAACTAATGTTAACAAAGCTAATGGTAAATGAAAAATGAAATTAGAAGGATAAAAGATAAAAATAAATGAATAAGTAAATAATACTTTAATTAAATGACATAATTAAAAGTAACAGATCTAATTGATGATAAAAAAATTAAATTTAAATTAACTATATTTTTTATGAAAATGGTAAATGAAATAATTTAGAAGATATAATGAAAGTTAGAGACATCTTATCTGAGAACGAAATATTAATCATATCACTCGAATAAGAACCCTATTATCTAATTATTAATTTCAAAAAATAGATATAAAGAAAGACATAATTTCTAAAGAAATTGGAAAAATATAAGTGTAACATCATATTTGAGAATATAATTTTGTCATAACGTTGAGATGATTTACGAGTGTTACTCAATTTTTGTTGATCGAATAGATGTCTTTTACCTTCACCCAAATTTTATATTTATTGGTAAAAATTATGATGAAAAATCCGTAAATAAGTTGATTCTCATACCTCACTTCCTTAGTTCTAGCGCTACTATCCAATTCGTTAGTCCTACCACTTTTTTAGTGAGTTGGTGGCTGATTAAACTTCTAGTCGAATCAACTCAATTTTTTTTATTGAAGTTCATTGCAACCAATTTCCCTCTTAATACCATGAAATTTGGTTGACTCCTATTAACTCTCAATGATTTTTGACCAGCTAAAATATAAGGTGCACTTCCACCTGCTTTTTAGGGAAAATGTGGTTCGACTTTTGACTAAGCTTGGTTTTCTACCGGTGGTAACTCGAATCGACTTGTCTCTCTCCTCTATGACCAGTCAAACCTCTTGTTTTTTTGTCTTCTTTAGTCGGCCAAACTATCACACAAATCTTATCATCTCTACGTGCCAACACACGTGCCAAAATTATCATTTTACCTCTATAATTATCTCTTTATTCTTAAGTATTATTAATTCACTAGTAAACGGTCAATTTATAACTTGATTGTAAATTTGAGCTCAAAACCATTCAGTTCCATAATTAACCCTTTAAGGGTTAAATATACAATCTTTTATGAACATGATTTGGATTCCATATCTGTAAATTATATTTTCAGCCATTTATCCCAATGAATCTCCAAAACAAAAGTATTTATCCTGATTATCCAAACCAATCGTGATGAGTGAATTAAAAAATCCAGTTGACATAAACAGGAGTTCATGACTACTCATGATTCAGATTGATCTGCATATGATCATCGTTTGATATGAATTTAATTCTTTATAGTAAACGATATTTTAATAAAGAATTAATTTATATTGCCGTTATGTTATAGATAATCACATTATATAAAACATCTATACTAAGATGTTTATATATATCAGTAATCCAGATCTAGATCACATGTATTCTCAATGCTAGTGAACCGTACTAGCAACTACTAAATTAAAATTTTCATATTTTAATATGTTGCGGATAATTTAATTCATTATGTATAATCCTAATATCTTGTATTAATATAATATTATAGTCAAATTTTTTGATATTTATTCGATAATAATACGTTTATAATAATTATATAAAAAATATTATTTTTACTAATTTTATTAAAATAATATTTATTATATATTTTAAGAATACCATATATAATAATATATATTTAAAAAATTCTTAAATCAACACACTCATAAAAATGACGTTACTTAATAAAAAAATATTTATATTATTCTTTAATTAAATATATTTTATAAATAATTAAATCGAATTTTGCTCCACACCGTATTTCAAATGAATTCCGGCCTATTCAAACATCCGTGCTAGAGACCCAACCAAAATTCAAATATATATCTTAAAACTTTCACTGTAATCGGATAAGTTGTCAAAATCGCAATCAGCGTGAATCTTACAAATCAAGGAATGAAGTAATTAATAATGAATTAATAATGCTAAAGCCTAAAAGCATATATGCTGGCCTCGAAGGGTGCAGCGCCACATGTCCCAACGTAACTGCCATGTAGGCCCCGTTCTTGCAGCTCAAGCCCTCAGGGGAGTGGGGCCCTGTAATTAATTACTGCATCACATTCAAGCACAGCCGTTGGATCATTTCTAATCAATCTTCCAATCTTCAACGAGGCAACATCGAAAAGTTAGATTCTTAAATCACAGGTCTTCAAGTTGCAGCCTGGTAGTACGTATTATGCAGATGGTATGATGATATGGTACCTTAATTCAGATCTCCATTATTTATAGAAGTTAGAGTAAAGTGACGTCATCTATGACGTATCTTCAAACTGTTGAAGTTGTGGACCAGGGTTAGTTGGTTGGTTAGTTCCTGTCTTGCTGAGTGGATGTCCAGTTGTATGTATATATCGTATTCAGAAAACGTCCAAATCCAGCGAATTGGACTTGCTATTCCAAACTTTTTCCGTACCATTTTCATGAATTTATGTTTGAATGCTATTGGCGGAGGAGTCGCCAGGTTACCACGGTTACTAGCGCCAGTTAAGACTGTAGATAGTTAGTTAAGTTAATAAAACGGTTAGAGTTGAGTGATGATTGATTTCAAAAAAAATACTTCATATAATATTGAAATTGTTGCGGTTCGATTGAAATGTCATGCTTTGTTTCTTTGTTCGTCTAAGAATCTATGTTGCTACATATAATCCAAACATGATGACAGTGAGATTGCAACTTTGTCTTAATTTACAAGTCCTTAGTCTATTTTTTTTAGTACTCTCGTCCTTTTTGAATGCATATAGCAATTCAAACATGATGATTCAAATTCGTGTGGGGATAAAAGCATGCATGATTCATGGATGCCATCCATGCACGAGTGACTATTACTCTATTAGTGTATATAGATGTTGTAGGAATCAGGATGTTGGTGGGGAAACTGCCACTACTGACTCTTGAAGAATTATTATGCTCATAAATCCTTTTAATTTTAATTTTAATTTTAATTTTTTATTCTTATAGAAGACGTGGTTTATGACTCATTCAACTCAACTCACTCAAATTTATTTAGAAGGTAAGTACACTTAAACAAAGCATGCAACTTTTATTTTATTGATGACCTAAAACTTAGTCTAGAACTAGCCAATTCTCTCTCAATTTAACATATCATACGTTCTAGATTTACATAATTGATCTATATCATGAATGTTGGAATAAGATGGAACCATTCCATCTAACGCCCATGCCTGTGACTGGGATTGCAAGGAATGACCTTATCACATTACCCATCTTACGTGTCTGGTTTTGTCTTTATTCATGTTATGTCTTGTATTATTTATAGGCCAAGCATGGTTTATGAATTTCGTAAAATAATAATTATTGGATTAAATATTAAAGTAAAACATGATTTCATCTACCTAGTATTTTGTTTTTACTATCTACTTGAAGCAACAACCTTGTTTTTTTTTTTCCATGGATTGTAAATGTTCTAACGTTCAATCATTAGTTTATTTAAGATCATCAAGTGGAATATTTATTTATTTATTTTATTTTTATAGAATGTGATGAGCAGAATTTTGTATAATGGACGAAATGGGCTTGTTTTGTTGTCATGTTTTTAATCTTTCGGTTCGAAACATTTGGGCCGTTTCTCTTCCTTTTGGTTCTTCTCAGCCACTGCATGTGGGTATGATGATACCTTGGGGATCAAATAAGGTTATATGTAGTAGTAGATATCTGACAATAAAATCAACCTTTTTAAGAGTATTATTTATTTTTAATTTTTTACCAAATAAAAAATGAGACATTAAAACGTAAGGCTTGTATAAAACAAATCGACAGAGACACACGGGACACCTTCCTTGACTCTAACCCTTAGGGGCCTTCATGCGTTTGGGAGTTGGGACCGTCCCTTTTTTTAATTTTCTTTCCCTGCTTTTTTCCAATATAACCAGTTGGCTTCCAGCTCCCCCCCCTCCCCCTCTGTTCCCCTCCTCTGCCCTGCTGCCCGGTCCTCTCCCCGCTCTTACCCTCTTCATCGGCTTCCCAATCCACAAAACCGTTGCCCTAGATCTCCCCTTATTTCTTCCCCAATCTTTAATTTTGACTTCCACAAATCCCTAATTTTCAAAAGCAAACTCTTTTTATTTTTCTTTTTTTTTCCTTTCCCTTTTCCGTTAAAATTTTAGCGTGTCGACGCTATAATGCGCCGTCCTTGCTCTCGATTTCTCCCCCTTTTCGTCGAATTCTAGGGTTTTGAGCTCTCTGTCTGCGATTTCCCCTTATTATTTTTATTTTTGTGGTGCGAATATGGGGCCTAGGGTTTGGGGAGCGGGGATCGTTATGTTGGTCGTGATTTGGGGGAGATTAACACACGCAACGGATCCCCGTGGGGTTTCATTTTCAAGCAATTTGTGCCCTTTGGAGTCCATTTCGGATTCGATCTTTGGGTTTCGGGATTGGTATTGCCCCCTTTATGCTGATGATTCCCAACTTTATAATTTCGTTGGTGTTACCGAGGTATTTCTTCTCAGTTTCTTAATTTTTCTTTCTAAGTATAATTCTTTATTGGAGCGATTGTTTTTTACAAATTTAAATTACATAATGTTTCTCTTATATTTTAATGGGCTGTTATCGATCTCTTATATTTATAAAGATTATCTATATCATCGGTTGAATGCTCCACATATCAAGCTTTTTACAAATTCCCCAAATAGCAGCTAGAAAAATAGTAGATCAAAGGATATTGAGTACTAGAGGCTTGTTAAATGTTATTTTCAATCAAACTCTAACTATTTGGATTGAAGAAAGCTCTGGCATTATGAGCTAGGAATTGGAGCAAAAGAGTCCAAATAGGTTTGACAAGGCTAGAGCAGTCCCTTAAGAGATGGATAACAGTTTCTTCAGCTAAACAACACATTGGGCAAAGATTTGAGTTTGTTAAACCCCTTATAAACCTTAGGTCATTTGTGAAGACTCGATTTTAATATAGACCCCAATATCAATATAGTCGTGTGGCAAGTAATATTCATTGCAAATAAAGTCTGGAAGGCTAATTTGATAAACAATTCTGACCCCCGCCCCATACTTAATTTGTCTGTTGATTGGAATAAACCTCAGCTTCTTGATTTTTCTTTCTAATTCTTGACTCGCAAACTGGAAGCTGGTTTCTTTTTTTCCCCATGAACAATCTTTATTGAGGTTCGAAGTAGGATCATAATGAAATTTCTTACTACTGTCAAGTTTGACAGATTTTTTTTTTTTTTTTGGTGGGAAAGTTATTTTTGTATTATGATGATTCTAACAGTCGTTTTATTGGCTGCTTTAAATTAAGGGTGATGACATCTCACTGCAAATGGCACTGAATCTGGTGCACAGGAATAGTTATGAATATGTTGCAGTACTCTTCTATGCATCTTGGTGCCCGTTCTCTCAGATATTTAGACCGAGCTTCTCTGTTCTCTCTTCACTTTATCCTTCCATCCCACATTTTGCAATCGATAAATCAGCCATCAGGCCAAGGTTTCATTACAGCAGCCCACCTACCCTGTCGATAGTTCTTTATAGTGTACATTTATCTTTACAAGCCTAATTGTTGTATATATTCTATCTTGCAGCACACTCTCAAAGTATGGAGTTCATGGGTTCCCTACGCTTTTCCTTTTGAATTCAACAATGCGGGTACGGTATTATGGTTCAAGGACACTTGGTTCCTTTGTCGCTTTCTACAGTGACATTACCGGCATCACGACTGCTGCATTGGATCAAGTATCTTTGGACAAAATGGGACGCTCATTAAACCAAGAGAAGCACAACAATACTGAGCCGGAAAACTGCCCATTCTCATGGGCAAGATCTCCTGAGAATTTGCTAAGAGAGGAAACGTATTTAGCTTTAGCAACTGCATTTGTACTTCTCAGAATGATATATTTCTTTTACCCCGCCCTATCTGCATTTATCCAATATGCTTGGAGAAGGCACATTAGAAACATGATATTAGGTAGTTTTTGGGAATACCCTTTTGCCTATATGAAGCGAGCCATACTGCTATTTAGCTCGTTGAAGGAACCTTGCAAGAGAAGCAACTTGCAGGGGGCGATGAGTGCAAAGGGATGGGCGTCAAAGTCTCTTGCCACGGTTTCAATTGGAGATGCAAGTTCAAGTCGGGGAAGTGAGAACCGTTGATCTTACGAGGGGTTAAAGCTGCGGTACCTATCATCTAAGATTCTAAGTTCTAGTTTTGCATGGATAGGGATATTTTGTGGGGGAGAGGTGTTATGGGCTGAACAACACGATGTGGGGATTGAATGGAAAAAAAAAATGCTTTTACGCGTGTTGATTATATTTTAGCATGGATGTCTTGTTTATAGAATGTAGTTTCTCAAAATTTTCAAGGCAGCAAAGGAACTGCAAAGATGAACATAGAAAAATCGATAGCCTGATTCTGGAGCTTGCCAACTTTCCAATCATGCTTAGAATTTCAAATCTGTACTTTTATTAAGAGGCTTTTTCTGCCCTAGAATAATGAAGTTAGGATGTTAATAACATCTTCAGTCTCATTCTGCTTCAAATTGAAGAGACATGTTGACTCGTGTTTAGTGTCATTGCATGTTCTAGGGGATGTTTCTTCCTTGCATGATCAGTTGGGATGGCACTTTCAACAGTTTCTATGCCACGTGTGCATCTAATATTTCATCACTACAGAGAATAAGGTTCAAAAAGTGGGAGCAATAATCTGAACATATCACCCTGGATTCCCGCTGTTTTCTTTTCCCCTGCACAATGAAAGGAATTTCTCTTTCCTGATTTATAAATAAATTAGCTACAGCGAAAACCAACACAAGTTCACAGTGTTTTGTTTCGGGAGTGTTTTAAACTTGTCTCCGAAGATTCTAGAGATGGGAATCCTTACCAGAGGATAAACAACGGTTTCAACAGCCGGAGATTACCTTGATGATCAAACGCCTAAGTGCAACGGGACTCTAGTCAACTATCCCCCGAGTCAGCATCTTTACTCACAATCTGCAAGCACAAAATTTTCTTAATGGAGAAATTGACGATCAATAGTTATATATGGATAGAAATATACAACCGCTTGAAATTTCAGGCAATATGGAACTAACAAAGGACCAAGATCATAAACCCCAGGAAATATTATGGAACATCATTTCCTAGTTGTAATCTGCAAGAAAGTCTATCTGTTGTAAAGTGAATCAACTTGCAATATGTATATAGTTTATGTCAGTTTTTTCCAGGTCAGTCTCTTAATCTCTTACCATATCATTAATACAATCATATACTTGAAGGGTAGAATTCCAGCCAGGTCCACAATATATAGAAAAGTTCAACACTAATCTAATATCACAGGTTATCAAAAGGAACTATTTGTTACATATAACCAATAAAATCATTTATTCTCCTTTATACCAACAACCCGAAAGAAGACTCTGGTTTGTCCTGCTTGGGGAATTGCACACTTAAATTCACTGTTTATTACGGAACATCTATAAACTATCAATAATCGTTCTTGATCAGAAAACAAGTACCTGGGATATGTGTTGTTTTATCTTCTCACTAACTGGTCCATCTAGTGTTCTCTCAGCGAGCTCATATAGCAAAGTATTGCCTTCAGGACCATTCACTTTACTCCTCTGTATATATCTACAAGACAGAAGATGAATTGAGATAAATGTATACATCCAGTCTACAAGATGTAATGGTCAAAGTTAAAAGCACTTTGCAGTAGTAGTCCATCCTATTAAAATGATTAACCTTTGCTGGACAAGCGACTCCAAAGCTTGTTTGATGTTCCCAAGGACCGGATGTTCTTCACCGTCGGACAGCCCCATTTGCTTTAAATGGTGCCAAAGGGTTTCTGCACTTATTTCACCATGATACAAGAGAAGAATAAGAACTCAGCAAAAAGAATTTGCTATAAGAATGATATTATCATTTTATCATCCCATAATTACAACCTGGAATTAAGAAATAAATCAGAACGAGTGCACACCTTCTTGGATTTTTCCACCAGCAAGATACACAATACTAGCTACAACAAAAGCAAAACCAGTCACATGTGCAGTATCTGCATCCTCAACGTACTTTTGGTACATACCATCAGGAAGCTGGCTCAGTAGAACATAGGATTTCGAATCTGCAGTACCTGGAACAATGCATTCGTGAAGCTTAAGTTAAAACTGTCATACAAGGGAAGAAGATAACAAATTAAATTTCAGTCTTTAAACCATGAGCAGTATCAAACTGAACACAAGTCCTAATTTTGTTACTATTAATAAACAGAGGTGATAGACATTCAAATAATAGATATAAGATTAATCATGGATATATAATGAAGTTGGGGTATAGGAATCAACAAAGTAATAGTTTTTCTCACTCGATTGGGAAGAACGGCCATGATTGGTGGCCGAAGAACGAGATCTCTGAAGCTCCCTAAACTCATACCCGAAAATACTGGAAAGCTTTTCTCTAGCCTCGTTAATCACAAGAGCCGGAAGGCCACGGTCACGATAATTTTTTGTTACGATTTGAGAAAGCTCTTCCCTCTTAATCGGACACCCTGAATTTTGATGCGTTTTGAAAAGAACATAGCGAATTATTTCCCCTACCAGCTTGTCTTTTTCCTATCGAAAATCAAAATCAGAGTTGTCAACATCGTTCAAGCCCTAAGTGTAGAGAGAGAGAAATGAGAGAATGAATGTATTACCTCTTTTGAAATATCAATTCGGGAATAATTTTCTCCAGCATCGGCCATTTCTGCAGTCTGCAGACAACGAATTCATTAAATTAGTGTGAAAAAAAAAAGTAAAGAAACTAATTAGACAGAAAAGAAGATGATGATGATGATTATAGGATATCAGCTCACCGTATCTTCAGTAATTTTGGGAGTTCTTCTTCAGAAACCCTAGAAAATAATATTTACCGTATGGTAAGAATTCCGTATCTACTTTTAGATTCAAACATCCATTCATTCGAGGAATGGAAAATGAGATAGCCAAATGTTGGCTTCTTCTTCACAAGAAAGAGATAGGGCTGAAATCGAGAAGGAATAGCTATGGCTTCCTTCCTCTACAGTTGAAGAACAGAGAATGTCTAAAGAGCTTCGAAAGAAGAAAAAAAAAAGATTAAGTAACGGGTGGGTTAATAGATCGAACTGAGTTGGGTTTAAAAAATAAATAACCAATGTTCATGTCTCTGCCATGTGGTCGAATTCGTTAAAAATTAACGGTAAGATAATCATAGCAGATTATTGTAATTAATTATATATTAGGGTATTGATTATAATTATCTGAATTTTGAGGTATACATTGTGATTAATGCATAGTTTAGGGGATTACTTATAGCTTTCCCATAATAAAATAATAATAAAAATATGGCCACTGTGGTGGGGTCGGCCGTGCCGTGATAATGGGGCCGCCTTAACACCTATGAAGTAATATCATATCATTTTCAATCGAACAACCGTCGATGGTGGTTGCTGTCACCGGCACCTTCCATCTGACCGTCACTCACATCCTATTCTAGATTCCAACGACGAATTCTTCCAAGAGCCAAAGCGCGTAATCAATCCAACCGCCACATTCCACACCTAAGAATCAAATCGATCCGCACCATTTTCTTCATGCAAAAACTCGATCCAATGTCCCTCTCTGCACATAAAGCAAGTAGTTATGAGAAAAGTAGAGATATGACGGTATAACAAATTCAAATTTTCCTTTTCATTTTCTCTTTAACGATACGATTTTCCCATCTTTCACCTGCAAAAGATATGCTCCATGAACAAAATAAAATTAATCTTTCATCATGGGCAAAATGATTATGAAAATCCTTGTTCGTTTGCAGAGATGGTTAATCGATGGAGAGAGTTGCAAATTAGACGCCGAGGAGAGGGATCTGATTTCTGTTTGATATAAGAACGTGATCAGAGAAAGAAGAGCGTCATGGAGAATTCTATCTTCAATTGAACAAAAAGATGAAGGGAAGAAGAACGAGTGAGATGAGCTCTGCTTGATCTGCAACGAAATACTCTATTTTATTGATCATCATCTTCTTCCATCCTCTGCTTCTACAGAATCCACCGTTTTTTACAATAAAATTTGAGAAAATCATCGCTCAAAGTCCATTCGATGTTATTTTTTAGATTGACTACATAAATATTAGTTCTTAAGATAAGCGATATTTTCACATATTATTACTTAATTAAAAATTTATGATGTCTTCTTTCATCACCTTCATCCAAATTTTTAATGGTCTTATCCTCTGTTTATACCCACCATTTACTTACTAATCTAGACTTTGTCAAATTGGAGTCGTGTTTGGTCTACTCTGCATATGACCAAATCATGTTAGACGTCTCTTTATAATTTTATCCTCTATCAGGGCTATACTTGGTAACTCATAATTGTGTCATTCCTAATTTTATCCTTATATATTTTACTACACATATATCTCTGCTACTGTCATCTTATACATATGTTGTTTTGTAGTAGCCCAACACTCCGAACTATAAAGCATAGTTAGTTGAACGATCGTCTTGAATACTTTCTTTTCAATCTCATGAGCATCCTTCTATCACATAAGACTTCTGACGTCATTCTCTATTTCATCCAACTTACTTTAATCATATGGTCTATATCCCATCGAATATCCCCAATCTTTTGGATAATAGATCTTAAATAACAAAAATTTCATATTATGAGACCTCCTTACCATCGATCTTAATTGAATTATCCCTCCTTTGAGATTTGGGACAAAACCTACAATCTAAATATTTCATTTTCGATAGACTTATTTTGAAATATTTACTCTCTAAAGCCCCACACCACCTATTTAATTTTTGACTTACACTTTCTCTAGTTTCATTAATTAGGACTATATCATATGGAAATAATATACACCAGGACAACTCATCTTGAATATGTTTTGTCAATTCATCCATGACCAAAGTAAAAATGTATAAACTTAAAGTTGACCCTCGATGAAGTCCTACTATAATAAGAAATTCACCAGATATTTCACCTACTAACCGAACATTGGTTATAGTTCATTCATACATATTCTTAATGATATCAATATAATATTGTGATACATTCTTCATTCCAAATTCTCACTAGATTAATTCCCTAAGCACTCTATCATGAGTTTTTTCCAAATTGACAAAAACCATATGCAAGCTCTTTCGTTTTTCTTTATATTTTTCTATCATTTGTATAATAAGATTGTTTCTGTCGTAAACCTACCTGACATAAAACCAAATTGATTTTCTAATACAATTGTGATATTCCTAAGTCTCTGCTCTATAACCATCTCTTAGAGTTTCATTGTATGACTTATAAGTTTTATCCCTCTATAGTGTTTGAGTAATCTTATACCTCATTTATTTTTGTAAATTGGTACCACAATTCTATGTCTCCATGATTCTACCATTTTTTCAGTATCTAAAATCCTATTAAAAAGTCTAGTTAGTATTGGACCCCTACTTCTCCCAAACACTTTCACACTTCGATTGATATATCATCTGATCTAACTACCTTCCCGCCTTCATCATTTTAAGGCTTCTCTTACTTCATTAACACTAACCATATGATGAAATACTAGATGTCTCTCTTACAGCGAACCAGATCCCCCTAAGTTTAACCTCTCTACACGTGTCTCATTTAGTATTATCTCGAAGTAATCCCTCTACCTAATAAACTAGTTTTATCCTATTAGAACTCTACCATCTTCATGCTTGACACATTTAACATGACTCAAATCCTTAATTTTCTGATCTCTAGCTTTCATTATCTTGAAGATATCTTAATCCCCCTCTTTTGTACATAACTTATTATACAAAAATCATACGTTCTCTTCTTAGCATCCCCACTACTCTACTACTAAGTTTCTTTGTTTGTTTATAAAGCTCATATGACCCTTAATCTCTATCTATTTGTCAATTCTTGAACCGTATTTTCTTTTCCCTTAATAGCTTGTTGAACCTCATTATTCCACCACCATGTCTCTCTATCCTTTAGCCTCTCCAAGCACTTCCCTTACCCTACTCTTAATATGGTTAGCTATATATTCAAAAAAACTCAGAGCTACTAATCTTATCTTTAAGCCTTGCATTTTCACAACCTTCTAAGACTAACTGACTGTTTAACACATTATTTCTAAAAGTCTGGCATACATTTCCCTTCAAAGTCCATCATTCAATTATCGGCCTAGTTTGACCTTTCTCTACTCTATTCCTACTCGTAAGACAAATATTCAATATTAATAACATATGTTGGGTCGTTAAATACTCTCTTGGTATCACCTTACAATTCTTACACCAACATAGATCTCGTCTACTAATAAGAAAGTAATTAATTTGACTTTGATTATGCATACTCTTAAAGATTACTAAATGATCTTCCCTTTTCTTATGGAAAATATTTACTGTCCTAAAATCATTAGCTAAGATAGTCTAAAATAGAAACCCTATATTATTTGGAACTCCAAAACCTTGACTTCCATGAACTCTCTAATACCCAACTTTATCCTTACCTACATAACCATTTAAATCGCCACCTAAGAAAACCTTATCCAAAATGAGGATTCCATTAACTAACTCTCACAAAATGTCCTAAAAATCTTTTTTAGTCTTATCGTCTAATCCCACTTGGGGTATATACACACTAATAATATGCATTATCTCCGGTTCTAAGGCTAAAGTTATGCTCATAATCCTATCTCCAAATCTCTTAACATTAACTATTGCATCTCTATAGGTTTTATCCACCACTACTCTCACATCATTCATAATTTTATCTGTTCCTGAATAAAAAAGTTTGAACCTTTCTCTCAAATCCTTAGCATTGTTCCCTTTACACTTTGTCTCTTGAAGATAAGCTATATTTACATTTTTTTTACGTATAACATCTACTAATTTTATTAACCAGTTAACATTCCTATATTCTACGAGGCTAATCTAATATCATAATTCTAGTATGAACTATCTTTTTTACTCGCCCCCGTCTAATATAGTGCGATTGAGTGCCATTACAGTGTGCCTTGCTTATTTGACACTATACCTGAGCTTAGGTGCAATGTCTCACTTATAGCAGAGGCGCCCTAACACTTCACGTTAAACTTTTTGAACCAATTTTCATGCAAGGGATGTGATGAGTTCTTTTATGGTTGACTTGCACATGTCTAACACTAACCCTCCTCTTTTATCCAGGCTTGAGACTTGCGGGCGGAATTATAAAATGTGTGAAAATAATTACATTTTATTAGTTGCTCCTTTATTATAGTTTCTAACATCTTGCATCGAAACTAGCTTGAGTAATATGAAGTTTATGGCACTGAGAAATTCATATGTTTAGGTTAGAGTAATAATTTGAGCCTAATCTATTTCGCTTGATTATGATTTTTTTACTTGCTACCTTTAGTTATTTCTTATCGATATTACTTTATTGATCTTGATAGGAGATTGCTATCGATATTTGGCGGAAAATCCGGCAATGTATCTCGAAGAGGCTGCTAAGCTCTGATTTGCCTCCAAATCATCCTATCAGACTGGGATTGGCTCTAAACTTATCTGTTTTCTATTACGAGATTTTGAACTCTCCTCAGAGGCCTTCAGTCTCGCTTCACCTTTCTCTTATGTATCATGTATACATATGATGTAAAATATCTATTGGTTCAAGCATTTGATGAGGCCATGCGATCTGAATGAGGAATCCTACAACAAAGATAGTAAGAGACAGTCTGACAATATTGACCACAGATTTGCCAAATGAAGGAGGCATAGTATATAGCGCATGAATCCTTTTTCTCTTTTTAGAAGCTAGTTTTTACAGAGAAGTAATCTAAAATCTTATACTTAACTTTACACTTCTCAAATGGTTGATCTGAGATAAGACCAACTTATAGCTCACAGGATACTGTTACTTAAGTGATACGACATTTGTTTTCTTCAATATCGGCTGATTTTGGAGTAAAGGATGTGCTTATTGAACTGGCAGGTGAGACGTCTACAGATGAATCTCTGGCTTAGGTATGATCATACTAGCCCTAAACAATCTATTTCCCACTTCCATCCTGCATAGACATACATACATGCATATATACATATATGTATGTATTGTATGATTGCCCTGTTTTACATGGATTTTCTGGGGGCATGTTCTCTGCCAGATTTCCTTCAATACATATCACTTGTTGGTAGTTCTATCCGCAGATTTACTAACTACTCGGACTATGATTTTCCGATGCATAGGCTGTTGTATTAGTGGCATACTGAAAACTGGGATTTCTAACCGCGGGTTTGTATCTCCGATCTATATATAAACAGTATAACAAAGATAAGTGATCAAAGCTACCTTTACTGGGATCAAATCGAGCCGAGCAGAGCTGAGCCAAGGTACTAAAGCTCTATAAATATTAAATAGTATATTCGAGCTTGATTTAAAAAATATGACTATGAATATGAAAATTCAATGAAAGAAAACAGAATTTACAGTGTCAGAATCCTTCTCGAACCCATGGGCTACGGAAAAAGCATCTTATATAACCATTTCTTGAGGTACTCTTTCGGAAGCAAGGGACATAAACCCTATTATCGGTATATATATAGCATATAGAGAAGAAGAAAAAAGAAGAAGAAAAAAAAAATCATCCAAATCTGACAACAATGCAAGAAATGTCATCTCTACTCTCCCTCTTCAAAGCTTCAGCTGTTAAACACTTAGCAGCCTTCAATGGATCCTTGACCCTTCTTGCAATATCAACTGCCTCTTGATTTTCCATCACCTATTGTGTTCACATAAGGAAAATATGATTAGTTTTTTTATCTTTCATTTCATCATACCCTATATCCCCTGCATTGCTATTAAAAAGATAAAAGACTGTACCTTCCAAAGGCCATCACTTGCAAGAATTAGCACATCAGTATTGATATCAATGGTGGCATCTTGTATGTCCGGGTCTGACCTTAAATGAGTTTTAAGGCCCTCGTCCCCAAAAGCCCGAGAGACCGCAAGCTGTCCATTAACTCTAGGCACATCACCTGATTAGAGAAAAAAAGTTCCCAAAAAGAAAAAGAAAAGACAATTAGCAACTAAGAGGAATTATCCTAAAAATGGGTGTTTTAGAGAGGTTAAATAATAACCTGGCATGTTTGAAACAAAGCCGCCTTTTTTCTCGATGGTTCGTCGTTCAGTATGGGGCTCATGGTCAGTAGTCATCTGCACGGCTTGACCTCCTCTGGAAAGAACTGCCCGGGAATCTCCCAGATTGGCTACCAATAATCTCTGTCCGTTGATCAGAATGGCAGTTACAGCAGTGGACCCGCCTCGCCCGAGGTCATTGCTACCGGAGATAATTGCTTTGTCTGTCTTCTCGTATGCATTAGAGATAGAACTTTTGGGGTCCACCCAGAACTCATTCTAAAATCGATCAAACAAGACAATCAAGGTATGTTTTGTTATGAATGTAAAAAAAAAAAACAAACACCAGTTCTAGCTTTCTAAGTTTCTAACCTCTTTCAGGATGTTGGAAAACAGATGTTTTTGTAAGTAGGCCGGAACTTGATGGCCCAAGTGACCATCAAAGAGCGCAAAGAGTCCTAATTCATGTCCTTGAGTATTAAGAAACTTAGCTACATGATAATCCTCCATGGGATGATTAGCTTTCCCTTTTACGAGGCTGAACCCGTATTTGATCCATCTCTCCGGATTTCTTCCCCGGCCCGTCAAGCTGTTTGATGGCTACATAAATATTGTTATTGACGATGAGTTAAATTGCAATCCACCATATATATATATATATATATATACACACACACAGAAAACAAAAGAGGCAATTCTTTTCTACTACACACCTCATCGAAAGAAGCACTAAAACAGCATAATTTATTCATGACGTTCAATACTGAAACAAAAAACCCAGAATGGAAGAGGATCACAAACCTTGTCTGAAATCGAAAACTGCACCAAAAACAAATCAAATTAGAATCAGAAAACTATGAACAAGCCTAAGAACAGATATCAACATCTGGGAATTCCATATATTCTCCCTTACCGATCAAATTGAGGCTTGACAATTTGTTGCTTATAGCCCTGCTTTTTATTGTCCGTGAAAGATAGGAGGAGAGAGATTGCAAAGGGATTAAGAAAAGAGAGGAGAGGGGCACAATTCAGACCTGCAGTGGGGAGGGAGTTTCTGATGAGGAAAGGAAACTGAGGAAAAAAAAAAAAAAAGTAAAAAGTGAGTAAGCGCGTTGGGTAGTCTTTAAAGTGGACTTCTTATTGGTTGACTTTTGTTTGTCTTCTACTATTAAATTTGCGTTGCGTTCGTTTCTTTTGCTTGTCCGTTTCCACATCTCTCCGTGTCACGTGCCAAGCCAATCATAAAATTTAGATTAAATGACATTTATCATCTTAATTTATCATTTTTTTTATAGATTTAATCTCCTTAAATATTATATTTTATAAATATTCTCCTAATGACTGTTAGAAAACCTCCTAAAGTGGAGATCAAACATAGGAATGGGCAAAGGGTCAAATTTAGATAAAATAAAATAATTTGATAAATATTTATATTAATTATATAATTAATAGTAATATAGATAATTATCCAATTATGTTATTTTTTTTTAATGATTTAATCTTCTTATTAATTTTTTTTTCAAAAAATATCCCTTAAACTACACATTTTTTGCTAAAAAATAAAAGGGAAAATTATGTTCTGAAATTATTTCTCTTTGGTCAAGAGATTTAAGAGCTCTTAAGAGAAATTACAAAAAAAAAAAAATTCTCAATAAGAAAAGAAAAATATTTATATATAAATAAAGGTTAATTTATATATAGTTTAATTTTTATAAATTTATTTATATTTAGTTTTAGATTAATTTTTTATTTCAATATAATTTAAATGAGACATTTAATCATATGATCGGATTTCATTTCAAATAATAATACTAACATGCCATATTAATATTTTATTGAAAAAATAAATTCATTATTCATTATTATTTTTTCATTATTTTTATTTTTCTCTTTTATTAATTTCGTATTTTCTTGTAATCTAATTTTTCTCTTTAAAAAAATGAAAAAAAGTTGGGGGAAAATGAAATTCGATTTGATTCCTTAAGAAAAATATATCAAAATAATTATATTTTTAAAAAAAAAATTAATCAAAATAATATAATTTTTTTAAAAATATCTAAATTAAATTAAATCTTCATAAAAAATCAGATCAAAATAAGTTTTGTTCTTCTTCACAAATAAACGAATTAAATCGATCCAATTCATCCTTTTTATTAAGAAAATGAGTCTGAATACTAAAAGAAAATGAAAAAAGAAAAAAAAATCCGACCAAATATCATCTTCGAACAAAATGAATTTGATCCGTCTTCTCGTAAATATAAATATATAATCGTAATCTTACACAGCTGTCCTCACTCGGGGCAGAATTGCAAATATCCGAATTCCAAAACCAAATTCTTTAAACCCTAATCCAGACTTCTCCTCCTTCACGCAGCAGTCGTCTCCACAGCCTTCGCCGGCGGCGATCAGCGTAAAGAAGGAAGCGATCAATTCCAGAGACATGAGGCTTCTTACTCACAACATGCTTTCCTGCAATATCAAGGGCGTCACGAACGGCTTCCCTCTCAGAATCGAGGTGGTACAGATGGTGGAGAAGCAGGTCGATCTCAATCCGGATTTCCTCAAGAACATGTTCGCCAAGATTGAGTGGAAAGCGCTCGTCGAGGCGTCTCGCACACTGGGCTACGCCGAGCTCCCAGAAGAGGCCGACCCGTCCATGCTCGACTCGGACGAGTTTCTGCAACGATTCCACCACGCTCTCTTAGAACTCCATCTCGAAGAAGGCGGCCTTGTTTGTCCAGAGACCGGTCGTAGATTCCCCGTCAATAAAGGAATCCCTAATTTGCTCCTTCACGAAGACGAAGTCTGAAACTAAACTCTATTCAAACGGCCAGTTTTTTTTTTTTCCTTCTTTTTTCCTGCTTAGTATGATATGTAACCCAGATTTTATCATCATCAATGAGTATCAGTATATTTTTCTTAAGGCTATTACTCAAGAACAATGCTTTCCTGCTCTAATGTTCTAGCAATTGAATGATGAAATTACGGTACATTATAAGTTTAATATATAATTTATAAAACTCAATCCAAAAAGTATCATATAAGGTGAATTGGTACATTGAGAATTGCTAAGGTGTTAAATTACTATCTTTGCGTTTTGGAGTTTCTTGTGGGGGAGGAGGGATGCCGAAAACCCAGTCAAGAACGTTTAAGTATTTGGATCGGAAGACTTCTCTTTCTCGAGCATAGCAGTGCATTATAATGGCTGTTGATAGGCTGAACACCAAGACATCTGCTCGCATGAAATTCTGCGATGGCGGGAAAAAGCCAGCGTCTGCCATGCAGGTGAAGAAGCTTTCGATTGCTCGTGCAAGGCAGTAGAGGGATATCTCGATCCTTCTGCTCTTCTTCTCAATGGCAAGAGCGAAACCGGTGGGGAACTGGACATGAATATTATGCATATGAGTTTCAGGATAAAGCGTATATTATTCTTGCAAATTAAAAAAGAAGCAAGAAAATATACCGTTCCCATTGCTACCATTGGGATGTTGCATCTCTGGAACATTCGGAATAAGATGCAAGTCCACATCCTGATGAGAAACAGAACTTCACTGAGCAAAAAAGGTTACAACATATGTACAGGCTTTCACTCCTGTAACTTTTTCATTCTTCATCGTGTTCCACACAATATTTACTCGTCTTAAATCATTCTTCCTACTTTTATGAGTATTATGGAAAAGTAGAAACTGACCAGGCAGATGAACAATATACTGATAGGAACAAGCTTGACCTTGCGGTCCCAAGAAGTCCCTTGGCTAATATTGTGTAGCGCCTGCACGAGGTTTAACAGATGCATTAATTATTGAAATGTCGTTTTTCTGCAATGCGAATACAAGTGGAAAAAAGAG
The DNA here is from genome assembly GCA_027186245.1 of Coriaria nepalensis. Classification (NCBI taxonomy): domain Eukaryota; kingdom Viridiplantae; phylum Streptophyta; class Magnoliopsida; order Cucurbitales; family Coriariaceae; genus Coriaria; species Coriaria nepalensis. The sequence continues at coordinate 2,738,537 of CP114500.1, read as the reverse complement.
CAACCAAAAATGTGTTCCCTATACTGGAATTAAACGTTGATATCGGGACATTAAATGCTTAAAACCGGAGTTTATGATTTGCTAATATAACCTTGGACAGGACATGTGTAACAAACTGAGTACCCCCCGGAACAATGCTAGCTCCAATGTGAATTTGATCAAAACTAGAAGTCTATACGTCTCATACCTTATTACGGGGCAGAGAGATGGAAATTAATATAAAGAACTAGTTGCAGAGCTGATTTCTTCACCTCTTTAAGAGCCCTTGACGATGAACTATTAGGGCAGGAATTAGATACACGGGGAGATAAACTGGTAATGCTCTTTTATAGGCTTGAATAAGAAATGAAAGAAAATGTCCACCACATGATTGATTTCCATGGACAATCTGCATCAAATGGAAAAGTCCAGTTACATTTTATTTTTTTTAGTGGCATAGCTACTACAAATTTGACCCTATATTGTTCCAGGAATTATAAACAGAGCTTCAAGTAGTAATGAGAAATGGAGAATGATTTCTCTGCCTACAATCACAATAAAAAATAACATTTTGTAAGAAAGTAAAGAGTTCACTGGAAAAACAACCAACCCTATGGATTAGATAAATCTACACAGTAAACACCTTATATGTAATACAACTGGAAAACTAAATGGATTAGATAATAAGAATGACCTCTTCCTGAATTTTCCAATGAGAAATCAATAGAAGTAAAAATGAAGAGAGAAGAGGCATACCGAACAAGGGACCTTCATATTTGGATCTAATTTAACGTCCAACCCTATGGTGTTATAATATTTTTCTATCGTTGTCAGATTAGTTAAAGGCATGCCACTTGCCATGCTTTTCACACCCTCCAAGATAGCAATATCCTTTCCACCATGTTTGTTTAGGAAAGATTTATATGACGGTGGCAAGCTCTCTTGCTTCAGTATGTAAGAAGACCTGAAACATGCATATACATAAGTATATTTTCCACTCAACCATCATGACACAGTTATTAAGGGTTTTTTGGTTTACTGAAGCCTTGTTTAGTTGATATCCAGGATAACATCTATACTAGTAGAGGCATCAACGACCTAGAATTTTCAAGAAGTAATCTACCATTTATTTCCATCTTCCTTGGGGACTTCTATTCAGGGCACTAAGAGTGGATTCTTTCACCTCACCTAAACCTTAATGCTACAATATGCAATGAGGTCTTGATGAAGAATTTGGCCGACAATGTAAATATGTAGGAAAACATTATCCTTGTAGAGCCCTGATCTTATTCACATCAACGATAAGATTGGTTTTATATACTTGCTTAGTGAGCGAAAACTTTTCAGGCTGGACGTGAACCAAGGAAACCACAGTCCATAGTCACCGTGGAGGTACGATATTAAGATATTTAACTCATCAACTTGTTTCTGCAGAAAGGGTAACTTACAAAATTTGTGAAGAGGAGAGGCACATAAGGAATATATCACCATGCGCCCAAGTGAGAGGTTTACAAATATGCCCGAACCGCTTGCTTTTTATCCCACAGCGAGTTGCTAAGACTGCAGCTCGCATAAAAATATATATAGCCAAGCTTGTCTGTTGTGTGTTTAGACCAGTCAGAAGCATTGAAGGCCCTGCTACTGCCCCTGCTAATAGAGCTCTCCATCTTGCAGTCCTGAACTAAAAGAGCAATATTTCACACAATACGTCAGAGAATTAATTTAATTAAACTATCATGAACAATCATTTTTAGCAGAAATTCAGGAATTCATGAAAATTAGGAAGAAAAAGAACTTGCCTACGGTCACCTCCCAAACCACGTATTATCTCATCTACAGACACATATGTGCCCGCAAAAGAACAGAGAAAAAGGCCGTATCTCAAAGTATCCTTCAAGCCTATGACAATCGCTTCAGAATTCGTTATCACACCTTTCCTGAACAAATTAACCAAAATACAACATTATTTTCTTCCCATTATCATACATACTCACAAACACAATTCGAAGATCTGAATCAATTTTTAACTAAGAATTTTGTTTACAGAGAACCTCACCTTTGTGAAGCGGAAACGGTTCGTCGCCTTAATCGAACTAGGATCGAAAAGAGGGAGAGACCACCTTTGAGACCAGCTCCAATCACGAACCCCTTGGTAGAAGCAATGACGACTCTCATAAGCTTCTCTGACTCACTCGAAGGCGTGGAATCGAGCCAGGGCGAAGAAGAAGAACGACGAAGCGCGAACAAAGGCGCCGCATCGGTTTCTCCGCAATGCATACACTCCGGAACATCGGATCTACAGTGATAGGCGTCAGAGTCGCCATTTTCTCCACCGAGGCATGCACCACGGCCATCTGGGGACGGCGGCATGGTGGTGGGTTTGGGGATGATGAAACAGTTTGGGCGGAAGCGGTCCCACCAGTGAGGATGGGTTATGGATCGAAGAGAGGGAGTGTGATTTGAACGCAGAATAAATTGCGGGGGAAGTTAACTGTAATGGAGAGAGTTAACAACATTAGTGAAAACTGAAAAGTCAAAACGCAGATGAAGGGTAGAATTTTTCAAATTCCACGTGGCGTATCTTTATTGAACCATCTTTTCTCGTTTTTTTCCCAATTTGGTAACGATACGTCGATACCGTCTAAAGGATCAATTACAGCTGCTAATTGATTGATTCGTGGACCCGGACTTGCGTATGGGTGGGTAGGTGGAACCGTGGGACCAAAAAAGGGGGGGAGATTCCATTCTTGTTGTAAAATCTCAACCGTTAAAAATATATCCAACCATCACAAATGGTGCCACGTCAAAAGCTATTTATTGGGTATGAAGGTACAAATATACGGGTTGGGATACGGCCCAATACCAACCCGTATATTTTTTGATTTCTCTATCTTCTTCCTTTACCATTTCTTCTCCTCTATCATTTCAGTTTCTCTTTTCCACTTACGCGCAGACCCCCATTCTTCCTCTTCTTTTTTTCGTTTCTTCTCCCAGAAAAGAAAGACCTCCATTTTCCTTCTCCATCCGAGCAGGCGACGGCCATTGAAGAGACTCCTCCATTTTTCATTTCGTCCTTCTCCGTCTTCCTCTTCCCTCTTCGCGAGCAGACGACGGCCGGTGGAAGAGACTCTTCCCTCTTTATCATTTAATTTGTGAATTGATTTAGGGATAAAAGGATTTCGATTTCGGATTTCAATTTAGGGATTTAATCAATTGTATCAAGAAGGAAGGGAGGCCCTGACCATCCCACGCTCTGAGACTCATCAGAAGCCTTTTCTATTATTTACTCACTGTTTGTCGTGGTCCCATATATTTGCATGCCTCTCGCTCTCTCCCCCTACTTTATAAGTTTGTGGGTTGCATCAACATGACTGTATAGTGTAATCCGAAGGATTATGTATGAGCTATTGACATTGTCTATTTATTGATTCGAAATGTTTGGTTGGAACCGGAATTTTCAATTCAATTCAATTCAATGACATGGTTTGAGAAAGGACAAACGATGCAATTCATGAAAGATCAAACGATGTGGTTCTAAATTGAAAAAAAAATTATGCTTTACCGTTTTTAGTCGATATATTTCCCCTTCCTTTGCATCAATTTGGTATTAGTGTTGCTCTGCATGTTAATCACAAAACCTGTATTTTCTGATTGAATGTGACTGGAAATTTACTGAATTGTTTGATGATTTGGTGAAGATGAAGGTGCTCTCTGTTTGCTAATTTTGTAAGCATTTCGTTTTCTGGGTAAATTATATTTGAAGGTCAGAAATTATATTTGAAGATCAAGTTATATATACATATTGGATTTCCACTTGTAATCAAATTGACTCATCATCTTAGTTAATGTAATTTATGGAGAAGTTAAGATTTGCATTTAGTTTTTGATGAACATATTTAGTAGATTTAGCTGAGTAGGATTGCTTGCTTTGTTACTGCATAACAATGAAAATTTATGTTCGATTCTTTTTGCAGATCAAAAAACACATTAATACTCCAGTTCCATATGATTCATAATTCGGTCCTTTCTGTTAGCAGTTCTGGAAAGTGAGTTTCATGTGTCACTTAGTTTTTTTTTTTCAATTTATGTTACAGATTCAAGCCTGTCTTTTGGGACAATTGATTCAGATGTTCCTGTCATCCTTTTTATTCTTTCCGCATAATCTGAGTGCAGGTATGTAGGAATTGTATGCCCGGATATTCCATATTTCTCCGGCTACAAAGTTAGTGATTGGTCCATTGTCGATTCAGGCAGTGCAAGGTTTCTAGCTTGGGATTCATGTCGTGACAAAGTTGCTATACCAGAATCTGCTTTGGCTCCAAGGGGTGCATCATAGAGGGATGCATGTAATCAGTAATATCAATATAGCAACATTAGTATATAATGTTCAATTTAGACTTTTGCATTTAGTGCAATTTATTCTTACTTCTAAATTATCAACAAATGTTCCATTTTCTACAAAAACGTTTCACCTAAAACTCAATATATTAATGTATATCCAATTGCTACTAAACTATCACTAAAATGGATTCTTATATAAGTTTCATAATAACATAAGCTAAGAGTGAAGAGGCTTAACAAAATAACTAATGACAGGTCAATTTTTCATATCACTAATATGTTGAATGTAACAAAGTAGTTCAAAGTGGTATGAGAATGTGATAATATTTTAATTTTCTTTTTTATTTGGTCTGCGGAAGATATAGATTCAATTTGAAGAAACTCAAAAGACATGAGTATTTGAATTAAATAAAATGTTAAATTATTGTAATTGATTTAATTTTTAATGACATTAAATAATTGATTTCAATTATATGTCTAGAATGAATCTAAGCATAATTTTATTTATATATATAATATTATAGTATATGATATAATATGATATTGTTCATGATAAGATCCTTTCATTTTAATTACATATACCAATTTTACACTCATATCATACATTATATCATAATCCCATTGCTTTAAAAATCCCATTAGCCCAAAAAACCAAAAATAAAAATTCTCATTGCTTTTTGAGTCGGTAAGACCGTAAGAATGTGGTCAAAGAGTCCCACAGATAACATCCACAATGACTGTAACTACTACTAACTAGAACTAGAAAACCATGTTATAGATCCACATTTCAATTCCTCGGATGGCATTAGAATGACAATATAGAGTGTCAATGTCACTAAATATAAGAGGTAGGATGTGCCTATTCCCTGTTAGAACAGTTCGTAGACTTATATAGGGATGTGCATATTCCCTGTTAGAACTGTTCGTAGACTTACATAGGGGTGTGCCTATTACAAAATAAAGTCCCTCATGATGAGGACGATCAAATAGAGGATTTGAGGTGATGAGGAAGTAATTTACTTATCTTCAGCAATGTAAGAATGTATAACCATAATCCGTGTTTCTTCATTCCACTTTCAGAACAATCTTCATGAACTCGTAAACAAAGTAACTAATAGAAGCAGAAGGGAGAACCTGAGTACACAAAACAAGCAAATACTAAGCATAAAAACCAACAGGAGATACATTTGTACATGAAATGTTTACATTGATACAGCATTTCAGACCGAAGACAGCAATTAGTCTACCTCTTGGAATATGCATAATGGGATTTTACATACCTGCAACAAGCTGGGAATGAGTCCAGCGTACAAAGCAGGTACCCCTCCATGCTCAATTATCTTCACAGTGGTTGCTAGAGCACTCATTTTTGTGGCCTGGCTTTGCATTTGAAGCTGCCTCCTCAGAACCTCAAATGGGTAAGTAGCAGCTTCTGCACAAGCACCAGAAATAGCACCGTATAATAATGTTCTGATCGGTCCCAATTCCAACTTGTCCAAAGCATTTAGCTCCTTCCCCTGCTGGTTCATGCTCTCAATTCTTTTCCTTCCTTCTGGTGAATGTAGATAAGACGTTTTTAATATGTCATATACACCATAGAAAACTGCACCAGAAGGTGCCATACTTATAATGGAAGGTGCTAAGCCCTTGTAAAGAGAGAAGAACCCTTCTGTTTGGATCATATGGCAAAATGCTCCTATCACACCACCTAAAGCTTCCCCCCCAGGAGCCACTATCTTGGTCCGAATCTGAAAGATACACTGACCATGTTTAATAATAAGAACTAACATGGAAAAAGGCAGTAAAAACAAAATGGCGTACTGTGTCAAGTGGCAAGCAGAGCACAGTGGCAGTAATGCCAGCAGCAGCTCCAGCAATAAACCTCTCAAAATTTGTAGTCTCCTCATTTCCAGAAAATTTAAGCAATTGCTTTCTGTAAGTGTCGTAAGCATAAAAGTTGACAGCTTTAAAGGGAGCAGTGCGAAGAACATTGACAAGGTTCCCCTTCCAGAAGCCTTTCAAACCTTGAGAAGCAGCAATTGTCCTAATCAGATCAAATAGATGCTTCTGTTCGCCTCGGACTATATATTCCAACTTTAACCTCTCAAGTGGTGCAACAAAAGTTCTGATACAACATATAACCCATTCATTCAGAAATGGGATACAAGATGACACGAAGAAAATGGCAATTTAAATCTCTATGCTTATAGCATTTATTCAGAAATTAGGAATCATTCGTCAATAACATTTTATATGTGCAAAGGATTCCAATTTCAATCCAACCCGTTATTCTTGTCCAATTATAGTTTTCTATCAAACCTTGGATTAAGCATACGACAGTGATTTAAACAAGAAATTCTGTGAAATCATAATAATAACAGGGGACAGACCTTGAAACCATGGCAGCAATGGCACCAGCCCAGAGATGCTTCGTGGTGTTCATGGCGCTTCCTTTCCGTGTCATAACTCTCTCCTTTCTATCCTTCTCAAGCACCACATCAGCTCCATCACACGTCGCCGCCGTTTCCTCTGAGCCCTCATACCCATTCTGTACCAAATAAACCTTCTGCTCCCGGACAAAGCCACCGCCTCCTTTCAAACTCACTGACAAAAAACCTCCGCCAAACGCCACCCTCTCCCTCTCCCTCTTCCTCCACCGGAAAAACCCAAAAACCACCACGTCATTACCACTACACAACGAAGACGAAACCGAAACCGAACTCGAAACGTTACCGCTACTCAAAGAACTCTTCAACGAAACTGAATTAACGAATGAAGAAGGAACGGCGGGGTCGATAAATAATCCTCCGCCTAAAAAACAGCTCGAATTAACATCTGAGCAAGAAAAAATTGGAGAAAGTTGCTGTTGTGGTTCCTGTGAATGAGCTCTGCTAGTGCGGAGCTCGAGCCCTGGCATTTTACAAATTGAATCGAGTTAAAGGTAGGGGACTAGAGCAGGAAATCTTGGATTTTGACGGAGGAGGAAGACACTTTTAGTTTAGCGTAAAGAAGTGGAGGATGAATCGGACAGTAGAAATGGTGGATTTCAGGGCGGGTGCTCTGCCTTGCTTCCATCGCTGCGAATGTATTTATTATTTTTACTTCTCCTTTTTTTCTCGAGAGGCTCAACCTGTCCCTTTTCGAGTTTTTTAAGTAGATATTTCATTTCATTTCATATTAGTGTTGTCTAGTATTGAGCAAAGGGGATCCGATCCGATTCAATAAAATATCGGACATATTCTAATTGATTCTATGTTTGTAGGGATCATGTGGCATTTAACCAGCAGCTCTTGTATACTATTTACATATACGTACGGATGCGATCACTTTTCTTTCCTTTGGGCCAAACTATATAGTCTTATTGGGGAAAGATGAGGCCCACTATAAATTCAACGATATTTACATATTATACAGACGGTATATAATCAACGAAAATGATACATTAACTAACGACACCGTCTCATAGCATATATATGTTCACATTAATTATCGAACAAGAAGACGTAAAAGGTAAACGCCTTGCTAGTTACAATTAATAAGGTTATAGTAACTTAATCATGATTAAATATAAACCTAATTTATTTACTTGGACTCATAATTGACAAACTAGCAAGAGAGCGAGGCTAGGGCTAGATGATGAGGAGGGGCTACCTAGAGTTGAATAGGTTAAGAGGGGTCCGATCCGGTGGGTGCATGAATTTGCAACTAGGGCATGCAGGAGAGGACTTACAAAGCATGACTAACATATGACAATTCATACAAACAGTAGCAAGCATCTCATGATCATCGTCTTGATCTGTATCATTGTGATGTTGATGATCAAATGTCAACCATGATGAATCAGAACGTGCTAGGGTTAGATCACCTCTTGGCTTCTTGCGAGTATCTTGTCCGACTTGTTCGGATGAATATTTGAGATTCAGTTCGAGATCTAAGTTTAGACATGAACTCGGCAGCGCTATCAATTCCGGTATGCTTCTCGGATCCATACGTGTCCTCCTTCGCGTCCTCGTGTTGTAGAAATGTTTCTTACCCGACTGTTGAATTAACTAATTATCATGGTTTAACAATCTAAATAGACACAATACACATAATTTACATATATATATATATATATATAGGAGGAGGCCACAATACACATAAATAATTATTATATATGTATATTGTATTATGTTGAAATTTAAAGATTAAAAAAAAAAAATTATTTTTTTAATCTGAAAAATATGAAAAGCAATGAAAAAAATATAAAATTATTAATGAGTCCATTTTTACATAATTTATTATATATATTAAAAATTTATCAAATTTTAATTTAACTCATGATCCTTTGATCACGAGTCACCTTTATTTACACAATAATGTCAATGTATAAAATGGTCTAATAATAATGAATAATAGAGATACTTAGTTTAAAACCCGATTCCGAGTATAGAAAAATCCATCCGACATACCTGAGTATGGAGATATTGTTGCCAATCCAAAGGTAATGGGGTTTCCAAATGAAGCTCAATAGTGTTTTGTACTACTTTTGAAGACGATTTCAAGAAAGTAACAGCGTCTTCTTCTTCTTCTTCTTCTTCATGATCACAGTCAGGATCACGATCGCCTAATTCCTCAAACTTTCTCTTCTTTAGTACGACATTATGATCATCAGACTGGACATGAATTCGTCCTCTTTCATCAATGTTTTGAGGAGAAAGTGCTGCTTCTAAGAAAATCATGATAGAGAATAGAGATGATACCAGCAGAGGTTCAATTCAAAAGTTACTGTGAGTAGTTGTTAAGGCGGATCCTTATAAATAACAGTTAAGGGGGGATCCAACAGGTGGCCAAATTAATTGTTTTCGTTGATTCAATGCATTAATGCATGCTTACCTAAGCATGACGTAGATTTGTAGATGGCTCTTCATAATAAATAAATAAATAAATAAATAAATAAATTTATGAGGTGGACTCCACGTTATCATTACCATATACGGATTTGATTTGATGGCCGGTGATGTAATAAATATACTACGATTGACTTCATTTACTATAAACCGAAATTACTAAATAAATACTCAAAAAAATATAATAACTATTTATACAAATTACATTAATGCAAAATTGTTATTTTTATTAATACTTTTTCGAATGTGACAGTTTTCCTTACTTTTTCTCTCACTCATTATTTATATACCAAACGAAGTCTTAACTTCACACCAAATATCTAATAAGTACTAGAGCATTTGTGTAAAAAAAAAAAAGATTAAAAAAAAAGGGATTTAGTTTAATTTTAATTAATATATTATTATTTAGATTATAAATAATAATTTATTAGATGATTTTAATTTTAATTTTAATTTTATTATTTAATTTAAATTATAAAGAAGATAATTTGTTTATAATTAATAAAGTTATAAATAAATAACGGATAATAAATTTTATTTATATTTTTTAAAATATATTTAATACGTGATTTTTTATATGTTAGATATGAAATTTTAACGAAACCTACGATACTATGGACCTTTCTGGTCAATTGTATTGAATGGCCTAATTTGTTCAATAATATATGTATATATATATATATTGATAGATGGGGCGTTTATACATTTTTCTAATTTTGCTTCTTGTAGGGGTAATGAGGAATGATGTTGGAAGATTCTGTGCAACTTTGTACCGTCCGGGTGATTCTAGTTTTATTTAGAGAATGATGGAAGTGAAGTTCGGAATATTAATTAGGATGGAATTAGTTAATTTTTATTAATAAAATAATGATTACTTTTTAAATTTTAATATAAATTATAATTAATATTTAAATTTTTTTAATAATTATAATAAGTTTTTAATTTAAATTATAATTAATTTTTAATTTCGTTAAAAATAAATTAAATATTTATATACATATTATATATGACTATTAAATAATTATTAAAATTATTAATTTAATTTAATTTTTTATTTATATATTTACCTTTTTAATTAAATTTTAATTTTTTTAATCCACTTTATTTAATTATTCTCTATTTTCACTCTACCAACCTCTACTATCCTTCTCATCCACCGCTACAACCACTCTCCTCTACCATTGATATTGCCGACATCCATCGCTGATATAATAATATTAAAATTTTATTTATTTTCTCTCTTTCACTCTCTAACTCTTAAATATCAAAATATTAAACTTTTAAATTTGTATATTGGCGATCCATCATTACTATTATTAATTTTTACCGCCGAAATAAAATTATTAATTATTTTATCTCTTTCCCTCTCTCTCTTAAATATTAAAATTATAAACTTTTATATTAGCAATAGCAATGGTGGGGAGAGTGGTGATAGAGTGACGAATGAGCGTGATGATGACAGATGTGGTGGAAATAAAGAAAAAATGAAGAGAAAAAAATAAGTTAAAGAAAATCAAATTTAAATTAAAGAGAGTAAAATTATAAATAAAAAATTTAAATTTAATTAAATTTAAATTTTGAATAATTTATTAATAATTATGTGATATGCATATAATTATTTTTTATTTTTATTTTTATAAAATTTAAAGTTTATTATAATTTAAAATTAAAATTAAATATTTATTATAATTATTAAAAATTATGAATATTCATATTATAATTTTTATTATTCATATTTGATAAAATTGGTAGGAATCTAATACTAAATCTTGGTTGTACTTATGACTTGTGAATGGTGGTGTGAATTGAAGTGAAGGGCAGGAAGAGGGCGATCGGAGGCATTGAGTGAGGTATTAAATGAGGGAAGAGACATATGCACGCATCAATCTTTAATATCAGACAATAACTCCAACTTCCTCTTTGATGAATAATTTCTCTTAAATCTTTCAACTTTCCATGGTTTCAACACCAACGCCGGTAATCAAAAACAGTAGGTCAACAACTATATATATAACAATTATTAAGGCTTATTTTATTTTGATTTATAAGTAGAATGAAAAATAAATAAAATTATTAGAATAAAAATTATTAGAATAAGAAATAAACTATTTTTTTTAATTTTGTAATTCAGTATCAAATTTTCGTGTTTTTATAGGAAAAGCAAAAAGACGATTATTTATTATTGTTATTTAATTTCGACGTTCCTATTAATAAACAGATCGTGAAAATAAAATAAATTTTTATCCTCTTAAAGAATTGGTTTTGTGTGTCCCTTCTGTTCCATCTTATATTTTATATCTAACAAAATAACATAATACAAATTATTTATATTTTATGATTCCTAGAGAATGCAATCAAACGAGCCATAAAATTATCGAAAGCTTATACATCGGCTAAGAAAGTAATTCAATTAGTCCAAGCTACATGCAAAAATATACATCTCCACTGTTTAGGGATCACAATTTGAACATGTCCAGGCTATCGGTGAGAATGAGAATGTAAATAAAAATAAATTAGTAATTTTATTATATTTATGTAATTATATAAGAAATAATTAATGAAAAATAATTTTCATTTTATCTATGGAGAATTTTCTGAAATTAAAGAAAATAAAATTTTAAAAATTAATCTAAGTGTCATAACAAAATATAAATAATATTAAAAATCTATAGATAAATAAATAGATAAATTTTTTATTCTCCCTGAAAATAAGTATCCTTGAGCCAAATATCTGGAAACAAACATGAATGGGCGAGGGACCCGAAATGGACTACACAACTAATGTCATAATAAATCCAACCAATTTAATTTTGTATAGTCTTATAGTAATCAAATTGCTTACAATAATACATTGCTTTTTAAATAAATTATATTAAGTCTCTTTTACATCAAGCATGACAAGTTATTTAAGAGATAATCCCATTTGGTAATCTTATCTTCATTTGTATCCATTGGGGATCAAATTCTAGCCTTATTGAAATACGGATTATTATTGAAATACGGATTAAGGTAACTTTTAAGAGATAAATCATTAAATGATCTGAAGAAATAAAATAAAATAAAATAATAATCAACAATGAAATATATAAAAAATAGAAGTTATTTTATTTATTTTTAATTTTAAAATTAACTTTTTATATAATATCATAATAAAGTTTAATTTATAATTGAATTAATTGATATATATAATTAATTAATTTTAAAATTTAAAATTTAAAATTATATAATGACATCATTAAAAGCCATGAGAGGAAGAAAAGGAGGAGAAAAAGAAGGGTTTTTTTTAATATAAGTCTACCTGCCATCATTTACTTCCATATTGAATTCACTTAAATTCATAAATAGATCATTCAAGGCTAATAAGACCTTTGAATTGAACACCATCTCATACTTTCTCTTTATAATACCAAATTCTTCATCAATCTCACCACCACTTTTTCTTCTTTGTGTGTTAAATGCTCTCAACCCACCTAATTTTCTTCCATTCATTTATTTTTCTTGTTCAACCCCCTCTTTCTCTTTCAATTTTACATTTATAGCTTGAAGTTTGATCGGTCACTTCTCGCGTATGAGAGGATAACTGTCTCAAACTACTCTTGTTATGTATTCATGAATCATGATCAATGCTTCACTTGTTTGTTTTTGTACTTTTATATGAGTTTTGATGAAGAACGAATTCACAAGGAGATTTTGATATCAACATAATTATAATAACATACCCTAATTATGGCATGTTTGGTTTCACTTCTAAGAATCAAAAACATTACAACCATACATGAGATAAACAAATTTCTTGTAAGAGAAAGGAAGTGGGGCGAAGTATGTATTGAGGCATGGACCCTTTGGACATTAATGAATTAATTGAAATTTAATTAAGCTTTACCGTATTATCAGATTTGGTAATCATCAATTTATGACTTAATTTAGTTACATGAAAAAAAGGAACCATTCAAAGAGACAATAACTAAGACGTAATATTGTCATTGTCTTTAATAGCCGACCAAGGCAAATAATTAAGGATTATTATTAGAGAGAAAATTAGAAAAATTACGGTAATTGTAGGCCCGCTCGTCCTTAACTTCTAATTTAAATATTTATTAATTTAAATAAATTTAATTTTTACCAAAGAAAATTATATATATATATTAGAAGGCAATGGAGACTAATTCGAGACAGGTATTGGGCTGGAAGACTTGATCAGACCTTTACTTGAACAAATCTGGCACAATACCAATGGCTTTCCCAGACAGCATTATTCATAGAGTTCACTGGGATGCCTTTTGTCTCGGGTAAGAAAAGCCCAACAAACATAGTCATGGCCGTAATCCAGCCCGCATAGAACAAAAACGTCTCATACTTGAAGTGACAGAGCATGGTAAGAAACGTTTGCGACAGTACGAATGTAGTGCCAAAATTGACAGCAACACTTATGCGCTGGCCCGTTTGCCGGATTCTGATCGGGAAAATCTCACTTGGAATGAGCCACGAAAGTGGGCACCATGACCAACCTAAACCAGCTGCATATATGCACATCAACACTAGCACCAATCTGGCATAGCCCCCAATGTCGATGCCAATACAGCAGCCACCACAATTTAATATATAAATATTTGAATGTCTCTGATTAGGAAGAGGAATCCTCGATCGAACCGATCGACTACAGCTGAGGAGACGAAGATGGAGATGAGATTAAGAGGCCGAGAATGATGGATGCTATTAATATTAGCGTTATTACTATATTAAAATATATTAAAGCTATACATGTTATCATATTGAATTGTAATATAAATATCATTTGTTTGTATATTTATAGTATAATAACTCATGTAATTAATTTCTAAAATTTAACTTATAAATTACTATAACAATTATCGATAAAATATATATAAAAATATTTTCATTATTATTTTTATATACTATCAGAATCATTCTAAATATCAACTCACAATACAAAATAGTTATGATCAAACACCACATCAATTTCGTTAGAAACAACTATCAACACACCAATCATAGGAACCTATCACAAATGTCACCACCTTTATTTTAGAAAAATTATATATAAACAACTATTTAACCTGGTCCGATCAAATGAAGTCCATTCTCACCACTGCTAGTCTTTCGGGCCACATCAACGACACCATCTTACTACTTACATTAGCAGATAAGAACACCCTAGACTCAAATTACCTAATTTGGAAAAATAATGATAAATTTGTTTATAGTTGTATCAATGCAACTCTTACCTCTAGTATCGCTCAACACGGTGTAACCACGCAGTATGAGAGATTTATTGCCGCGAAACGAGCCTCGTAAGTCTCTTGCCGGAAAATTCGAACTTCGCAACCAACTTCAACATGTCAACCAAGGTTCTCTATCTATTATGGCTTACCTTACCAAAATCAAATAAATAACATATCAACTTGCATCCATTCAAGTTCCTATAAGAGACACTGACACAGTTCTTCATACCTTAAACAGACTAAATTTGGATTTCGACCACTTTATCAACCATTGAAAATTTACGGATTACCTCCACGTTTTCTCAACTCCGATCGAAGCAGCTTGCTCATGAACAATTTCTCGTACGTGCCCACTCTCGTACTGCTCTGTGACCTTGGACCACCATGGCAACTGCTTTCTCAAGCCCTTAAGCAGCATGAGTTTTCTCCTCCAATCAACGAGGGTCCTTCAACGGTGGCTGATAGGGCTTGTTTCGTGGCGGCAAATCTCGTGGTGCTTGGTGGTTTTCCAATGGCGGCTTTCATGGCTTCTCTTTCTTTAGCGGTGGCAATAGTGGTGGAACAACTCAAAATATTTGTTTTCATCATATTCACCTAGTATCCCGATGCTCATACCGCTACAGTCGAAGCCGAAACAATGCCAATCTTCCGCCCAGTCACTATGTCTCGCCACCTCCGTTCGCCGCTCATCAAGCAGTCATCCATTGACTGCCTCTTCAAACTCACGGGCAACAAGGGTTTGATTACCCTAATTTTAATTAAAGTTATGACTATTTACAATCTATAACTGCACCCCATACTCACCTAAACTATGGTGATCACCCCTCATCTTTAAATAATCATGGATTAGCCCACTAATATTTTGGATATTTTGCTTCTCACCCTAACAATTTCACTTTCATTGATTTGCTCCCCTATTTGGGTACCTTTGTTCATATGACTCTGGATCCATTCGTTCTTCTTCATGCCTAACCTTATAATGGTAATGATCATGTACTTATTGGAAATGGTAATTCTTTTGACATTTATCATATTGGATTATCGATTTTGCATAATAATACAAGTCCCCTTACCTTAAAGAATATTTTTGTTGTGCCTAATCTTCATCGAAATGTATTATCTATTTGTCAGTTAATTAAAAATAAAGCTAATCATTGTTGAATTCTCATCTCGTAGTTTTGTTGTGAATGATCGAACCGGAGCATATAATGCAATGATGTTAATCCCAATGACTTTTTGAAAAAAATGGTGTAGCAATTGACATTACTAGACGAGGCATGTATCGTCTCTCAAGTATGGTTATGAATGATTTTTGATTGATAACCTTAGCCTTCTCATTGGACTGAATAAGGTCTGCCAACTCAACATCCACATCAGCATTCTTGCCTCTAACTTTAAGAAGGGATAGTTTAGCCTCAACAAACTTGTCACGTTGTACTAAGCTGCTAAGGATGTTGAAGATGAGGAGTGCCACTAATGTCATGATTGCTGCCTTACACCACCACAAGGCCGAGAGAGAAGCACCAACCCCAACTGAGATTGGAAGTGCCATAATTGATGCAGTTGGATGCGACAATGCCGATTCTTATGAAGAAATAAAAGCCGGTGTTGAATGCACCGGCCATTTTGACTGTGCCACCTCTAAGAGGTAGACCGATACTGCCTGTGTTTAATATGTAATGAATGTAACCAACAAAGTATATCTAGCAATATACGAGTTACCCAAACTAATATATATATATATATATATATATATATATATATATTTATTTATTTATTTAATTGGTGAAACTGACACCTAAGTTGAGCAAGACGCGACCAATGATGAGCATGGCAATGTTCACAACCATTGATGACACCTCCCGCAAAGAAGGTGTGATCACTAAGAACCATTATTCTCCTGCGACCTAGCTCCATCTTAAGACGACTAGCAATGACATATGTGACCAACTCGGCTAGGTGGAGGGAAGACATAAATGAAGTCAGAACTTGGGCCGTCATAGATGCAGTAGCTATTGGTTTTTGGCTTATGATGCTTTCCTCAATACTTATGGGAAAAAAATTCTTGAGAAATAGTGCCATGTCGCGCCCCTTGAAAAACTATTGGCATAATTTAAATGTATTATCCTCACATTAACTAAATACTCAAAAAAAAAAAAAAAATTTGGGCCCGTTAATATAATTCTTTAACTACATGATAAATTGATAATTCTAGCAATATCTAAAATTAAGATCATGTAAGACAAGATTGATCACGAGAAATAAAATAATGTCTACTAGCACCACATTTATACATTTATTCTCAACGTATCTAATTTTTAGGATAAATAATTATTTTCGTATAAACTAAGTTTCATATTGTTTAATTTCTTCTTTAAAATCTTTAAAAATTTTACAATCTCTCATTTTAATTTTAGATCAAATTCATAAATTAAAATTTTAAAAATTATATTTTAAATCCATCGTGAATACTGAAATTAGAATGTATCATATATCACCGACATCAATATTATTAAAAATTAACTTAGTTCATAAATTTCAACTAAGTTGTGTTTTTTCAATTTTTCATTCCTTATAAGAAATCTCCACTTAACGTTATTTTATTATATATATATATATATATTTTTTACCCTTTTCATTTTGAAAAATAAGAAATGAAGAAATTAATACACCTAAAATTTTAATATCGTATCTGAATATAAGTCCGCTTGATGCTGATGATCACAACCGATGCCGTTATCTTCCCATTCACAAAACCGCTGCACGTGCCGTCGTTAACAACGGCAAAACTCCTCCAACCATACTTAATCAATAGAGAAATATCTTCGACTCATATAGTAACTCTCTTACTCTTTCGTTCTCCAAACAGTAATAGGCAAGAAGAAGGGACTTGATTATAATTTATAGCCAAAGAGAAAGCCAGCTAAGAGAGGTGTATTGAATGCATATTTTTCCTATAAGTATAGAAACTCACCATATATGGAAACTGGGCTAATATTAATAGGGACCATTTTTTCGCCTAATATAATCAATTGGCCCCCGAATTCAACCAAAATCATATTATATATTTGAATTATATGATATCTTGGATCTTAAAGACAATAATTTAGACCTAATGGTTGGCTCAAGCTAGTATTCTATCCTTTCAAAGTAAATATTCTTACTCACTTGATGATGAATACCCATAGCAAAATGACTATGAAAGAATTCCCCAAATATCAAAAGAAAATAATAATAATAATAAAGACAATATTTTAAAAAAAATAAAAATATAAAGAATTTAAAATTAAAAAAAAAAAAAATTAGAAAGAAAGTTCAAATAATAATAAAAAATAAGTTTAGATAAATTACAATAATTATTCAAATTTTAAAAACTACTATAACTTAACAAAACAAAAAGTTAAATTTGAAAAATTAGAATTTTTTTAATTTTTTTTTCAAATTATTTAAAATTATAATTATTTTAAAATATACTTTTTATATTACATGATTTGAGATATTATAATATTATATTTTCACTTTTTTAATTACCAAAAATACTCTTATAATTTTTCAAATAATATTTTCATTCTTCTCAATAAAAAAAAAAATATCGTCATGGCCATGGGAACTCGAAGCTCGGAGATTTTTCTTTTGAAGAATGAAAATAGTATTTTTTTTTTTTTCATTATTTATAAGTATTTTTTATAATAATTAAAAATAAAAAATAAAAGACAAAAAGTATATTTTAAAACATACTTATCGTAACCTCGTAACCACGTCAAGAAAAAATATATTGTTTTTTTTATAAAAAATATGATAAAAAGAAAACAGTTGACGTCACACCCTGCTAACCAACCAACGCTACAGTCGAAAAGCTTAGGTCATCATCTTCACAAATTCGCCAATTTATTTTTCCTTATCGTCTCAAAATCAAACCCTAGTTCCATCTCCTTACCGCCGCTGCTTCTCTCTCTCTGTGAATCAGTGAAAATGTCGCACTTTGGAAGATCCGGTCCACCTGATATCAGAGACACCTACTCGCTCCTTGTTCTCAACATCACTTTCCGTAAGTTATCTTCTGCTTCAGTTTTCCTACGCTCCATTTTTTTTTTCTTTTGAAAAGTTTTGGCTGTTTTACTGATTTTTGTGGCTCTGCGTTTTGTATTTGAGTAGGAACCACTGCAGATGATCTTTACCCTCTCTTCGACAAGTACGGCAAGGTTGTCGATGTTTTCATCCCTAGAGACCGCAGGTACATCGTGTTTCTCTCTCTCTCTCTCCCTCCTTTTTTTCCCCTTAATTTATGATTTATAGGAGTTCGTGTCTGATTGGTTATTAGGAGTGGAGATTCGAGAGGCTTTGCATTTGTGCGGTATAAGTATGCTGACGAAGCGCAGAAGGCTGTTGAAAAGCTTGACGGTGAGTTTCAGTCCCAAAGTAGAAATTTCAAGCTCTATTTTTTCGAATTAGGAACTGCTATTATTTTATTGGGATTTTTGGTTTTTCCTCAGGAAGAATGGTCGATGGCAGAGAGATTATGGTGCAGTTTGCTAAGTATGGTCCTAATGCTGAAAAGATGTGAGTCTCTTCTCTCTCTCTCTCTCGCACACACACACTGTAAACCTGGTTTTCCAGATAACTTTAAATGTTCATATCAGTGGGGAAGAAAGAGTGAACAAATTTTGTGCTCTGGAGAACTGGTATTGGGACATAGGTTCATCATGGAAAGGGGATTGTGTAAGGAAGAAGTTTCCAGAACACTATTCTATCACTGTATAAACCAATGATCCCTTGTTTTGAGTTCTTTTAGTCAAGATTGCATTCCAATTTCCGTTGGGATTGTGTTAAAACTCAAATCTTTTTGCTTTCTCTCTTCAAACTTCTACATTTATCCCCGAATATGAAACATCATGTGGCTTTCTTTCAATTGAGTAAACATGGTTCACAAGTTTATAACATATCTTAATGTTTTAATAAGATTTTGTGGATTTTAATTGTTCATCTAATTATATTGCCTTCTTTTTTTTCCTTTTTTTTTTAGCCAAAAGGGGCGGATAATAGAGTCATCAAAGGAAAAGGATAGGTCGCGAAGCCGTAGTCCTCGGTCAAGGTGAGAGTTTTCCTTTGGGAAATGCATGTGTAAATGGAATTCAAGTTGGGTTTGTAGGATCTCGATATCATTTCTTGGATGTCTTTAGCTTATATATCTGCTTATATCTAGAAACAGTAAGGAGAGGAGGTAATAATCACCTGTTGATGTTACTTTTATTTATCTGCCTATATCCAACCCTATATTTGACATTATTTTCATACATATTTAGTTGCGGGTTTGTATAACTTGGTCTCTTAGATCCATAGCAAAAAGTGGGGTAGAAAAATATGGTCCCGTTGTTGCAAGCTGAATCTTCATGTTCTTTCCATCCCTGTATAACTGAACCAAAAGCATTTCCTTTCAGGCATCGAGGGGACCATAAGGACAGAGATTACCGAAGAAGTCGTACTAGAAGCAGAAGTAGGGAGAGATACGGTCGTGATAAATCACGAAGAAGTGATAGAGAACAGCGCCGCAGAAGTAGAAGTCGCAGTGCTAGTCCTGATCATGGTAGAGACCGTAGAAGGGGGAGGTATGATGATGAGCGTCGTGGTCGTAGCCGTAGCCCATCAAATGGAAGGTAAACAAACCCTTTTTGCTTTCTTGATGCACTTTTTGTCATCCTTCCAGTATTATAGTCTTGATAAACTGTTTTGTGATGGATAATGGGTCATGTTTAAGTGCCTCCCCTGCTCGGAACAGCCCTCCTTCTAAGAGGAGTCCATCTCCTCGTAGAACACCAGCTAGAGATGAAAGTCCCGATGAACAAAATGATAAAAAGCGTTCTCCTACTCCCAAAAATGGTTCACCACCTGGCAGGCGTGGGTATTCTAGGAGCCCATCTCCGCATAAATCTGATTCTGAGGTGAGTTATCTTCCTTAGTATTGACCAAAATGATTTCTTCTTTTGTCTAGGGTTGTCTTCTTTGGAAATGAGTTTTATTACGGTGTTACTCTATAGGAGTGATCAACCCACTTTCTAAGTTGCGGAGATATATTCGGCTTCAAGGTGTTGCAATGTATCTGCTTTCATCCTGGAGACGCCAAAATTTGCATTTCACATGTAATGGTTAACTTCTTCTTAGTTCTGCTTATGTTTTTGTGGGACCTAAATGTTCACTTGTTTGCATTCCATTTCTGATCTGGGTTTTCAATGGTAACTTGTGTATTTTGGGTTATTTTCTTAGCTGCTTTTGCACTTGTTCTTGACAAGATAATTCAATAGTGTGTGTGCCTTGACATTTACATGCAATATTGATCTCATCCAGTTAATTGAGTTGGGCATCTTAAATTGCTACTTACATTGGACCATATCATGGCCTTCTTTAGTTGCTCAAGAAGAGTAGTGGCAAGATTAACCACCTGTCGATGCTGTTCTACTAGCAGTTGATGCTGTTTTACTAGCTGTTGTTGCTGTTTTACGGTTGTAGCTGGTAGCAGTCATTTGCATGCTGGTTGCAGTCTATAGGCTTAAATTTTCTTTGATGATAACCTGATTGCTGGTAAGAATTGAAAACTCATTTTTTTTTCTAAAGGATAATCATAAAACAATGGGATGGTGATATTTTTGTTCCTGGAAAAAGATGGTTGAAAACCAGTAGCATTAGCAGATGCAGTTTTAATGAAATGCAGTCTCATGTGGTTGCCGTTGAGTGGTAGCTGTCTTTTTGGGGATCGGTTCATCTTGATGATTTGCAGATGCAGGTCTATGCAGTAACAAATCAAATTCAAACAACTAATAATCTTTTGGAAGAAATTACTTATCTTGTTTTTCCAAATAATTTATTATTCGTGAATGATTCGTTTACATGTGAACCTAATTTAATTGCTAGCATTGTTTATCAATATCAATCATTGTTCATTTTGGTTTAAAAGCGAGGACAAAGCTCTGGTAAAGTGGTAATGGATTCTGTTTTTTCAATCAAGCTTTTATGAATCCCACAATTCAGGTATTGAGAAGTTATCTATAATCGAAGGCGATATCCATCTGTTTCTCAAACTGTTAAAACATAGTTCCAGTTCCCAAACTTCAGTTTCCGAAAATTGTCAGTCATTGCTCATTTCTATGTAGTTGTTGACTTGGCATTTATGGTGCTATGATATATGTGTGGTCACTTTCTAAAACGCGGTTTGTTTTTTTGTCCATTCATTTCCACGTGCTTGCCTTTTTGTGTTATAAGAAAACCCACTGAAGGATGACAAGTTCGCCATTGCGCACCTCCCTCGCTGAAAGATAACACCCTCCTGTGTAAAATGATTACGCCATTGCGCACTTTCCTCATGTTTTTCCAGACCCACACTAAGAAAAAGGGGGAAAAAAAAGTACTTATCTTTCACAAGAAAGCGAATAAAATGATTCAAATGAAATAAAAAAAAGTATATTTAATGAATAATATACAGGATTCTTTGACTAAATGCAGTTGTTAAAAATAAAATAAAATTGTATCATTTTATTGGAAGTGGATACTACCTTCTTACGGCACTTGGTCATTCTTCATTCAATACGATGAACATACATTTGACGTAATAGGGCATAAATGAATGTCAACCAATCAACAGCACAAATGAGGAAAAAGTTGAAAGAAAAAAAGACAAAGAAAAAGAAAAAGAAAACATAGTCTAAGAAATATGGACGAAGCTCTCAACCGGTAATCAAAGAGGATTGACTATTATCCGCGCCCTATTTGCAGATTAAGATTTAAACTTAGAAGAACTACCAAACCTCAATTCTTCTCCAATCCTTCTCTCTGTTATCAATATTTCTTCCTTTCCCAGAAAGCTAAGTTCAAACTTGAAGAACAGGCAAACAGCTTTTTGGAATAAGCAACCAGGAAAAACAATGAAGAACTCCCTACTTTTCTTCTTCCCCTTTGTATTTCTGGTTTCAATATCGAACACAGTTTTCTCCTCTGTTTCTGCTTCTGAGGAAGAAGCTAATGCTCTCCTTAAATGGAAAGCCACCTTTCAAAATCAAACCCAGTCTAAATTATCTTCCTGGATTTCCTTACCCGAAAACAGCAACCAAAGCTTAAGTCCGTGCAATTGGTATGGAGTTAATTGCAACTCTAATGAAAGCATCATCAGAATCAACCTGACTACCTCTGGTTTACAAGGAACGCTTGACGAGTTCTCCTTCTCATCCTTCCCTAATCTTGCATATTTCGAGCTCAGCGTGAATACCTTCTTCGGAACAATCCCGCCTCAAATCAGCAACCTCTCCAAATTAATATATCTCGATTTCTCCCTCAATCAATTTTCTGGGAATATCCCACCTGAAATCGGGCTGTTAAGAAATCTTCAAGTTCTCCATCTTGTTGTGAATCAGTTGAATGGGTCAATACCTCAAGAAATAGGCCAGCTAAGCTCTCTCACTGAGTTAGCTATTTACACCAATAATCTTCAGGGTCCTCTTCCACCTTCTATAGGAAACTTGAGCAACATGGAACATTTGTTTCTCTATGACAATCAATTTTCCAGTTTCATTCCAGAAGAAATGGGAAATCTTTCAAACTTGTTGGAGCTTTATATGAACGGGGGCAGTTTGAAGGGTCCAATCCCTACATCCTTCGGAAATCTTAAGAAACTAAATGTGTTGTATATGTTTGACAACGACCTTTCTGGGCTTATTCCCGAAGAGCTGGGAAATTTAGAAAATCTCATCTCTTTAAGCTTACAAACAAATCATCTTTCTGGGTCAATCCCAGCTTCATTGGGTAACCTCAGAAACCTTACCCTTCTTCATCTATATAAGAATCAACTCACCGGGCCCATCCCAAAAGAGCTTGGAAACTTGACGTTGATGGAAGACTTAGAGCTCAGTCAGAATCATCTCAATGGCGCTATTCCAGTTTCACTAGCTCAACTAATCAATTTGAAGATCCTGTTTCTTCGTGACAATGAACTATCTGGTTTAATTCCGAAAGAATTCGAAAATTTGACCCAGTTGGAAATATTGCAACTGGACACTAATAGATTTACCGGAAATGTGCCAGATAGCTTCTGTTCAGGAGGAATACTTCAGAATTTCACTCTCAACGACAACAACCTCACTGGCCCGATTCCACAAAGCTTAACAAATTGCTCGAGCCTGGTCCGGTTTCGCCTAAATAATAATCAGTTCAGTGGAAATATTTCTGAAGATTTTGGTGTCTATCCAGATCTTGACTTCATTGATCTAAGCAATAACAGATTTTACGGCGAAATCTCTCCTAAATGGGGAAAATGTCCTAAATTAGCGTCTCTCCTTCTTGGCCAAAACAACGTTTCCGGTCAGTTACCTCCTGAGATTTCAAACTCTACTCAACTCCATGTACTTGATTTATCTTTCAATCAATTAGAAGGAGCAATCCCAAAGGAAATTGGAAGGTTGACTTCCTTAGTGACTCTGTTGATGAATGGAAACCAACTTTCCGGTCAAATTCCTTCAGAGTTCGGAGCATTAACTGATCTTGAACGCCTAGACGTGTCATCGAATAGATTGAGTGCGTCAATTCCAAGCTTTTTAGGCGAATTCTCCAATTTGAATTACTTGAACCTGAGCAATAACAGGTTCAATCGAGCAATTCCGGGCGAGCTAGGGAGCCTGATTCATCTTTCTCAGCTCGATTTGAGTTACAACTCGCTGAATGGAACGATACCATCAGAAATCGGACAAATGCAGAGCTTGGAGATGCTTAATATCTCTCACAACAATCTTTCAGGTTCGATTCCGAAAACTTTTGAAGAAATGTCTGGATTGCTCTTCATCGACATATCTCACAATCAGTTACAAGGTCCTCTTCCAAACACGACTGCGTTTCAGAAAGCTCCAATCCAAGCCCTAGAAGGCAACACTGGCTTATGCGGCAGCGTAGAGCTTCCAGACTGTAATTCTTCTTCAACTGCGCCCGCGCCCCATAAAAAGTCGAAAAACAACCGAAAGCTCGTCTTCCTAATCGTTTTCCCTCTTCTAGGAGCAGTTCTTCTTCTCCTGTTAATTTTCATCGGAATTTTCATGGCGATTAGAAGAACGAGAGATCGGGAAATCGAAAACGGCAGCACAGAAGGAAAATTCTTTTCGATTCCGAATTATTCAGACAGATCACTATACGAAGAAATCATCAAAGCGACTGGAGATTTCGATTCGAAATATTCCATCGGGAAAGGAGGATCCGGAACTGTTTACAAGGCCCAACTAAAATCCGGCGAAATCGTAGCAGTAAAGAAACTACATGTCGTTCAACAAGAGATCATTCCCGAAACGATATCTCCATCTCCTTCACCATCATCGTCACTTCCAAAGGAGTTTCTGACCGAGATAACGGCATTAATCGAGATACGGCACCGGAACATCGTGAAGCTTCGTGGATTCTTCTCGAATGCTAGAAATTCAATTCTGGTTTATGAGTACTTGGAGAGAGGAAGCTTGGGAGAAGTATTGAGCAGAGACGATGACGCTAAGGGACTGGATTGGATGAAGAGGATGAATGTGTTGAAAGGCGTCGCCTTTGCTCTGTCGTACATGCACCATGATTGTGTGCCGCCAATTGTTCATCGAGATATCTCCAGCAATAATATTTTGCTTGATTTGGAGTATGAAGCTTGTGTTTCTGATTTCGGCATTGCTAGACTTCTCAACCCTGACTCCTCCAACTGGACTGCCATGGCGGGAACTTATGGATATCTAGCGCCAGGTAATTCAGTTTTTCTTTCTCGTTTAGTTTCCTCAAAAAAAAAAACCCCCCCATTATTTACTCAATTAGGATTTAACCCCCAAGTTTTGATCATATTATTAATCAGTCTAAAGTCTAAACTATAATCATATTATTATTAGCGGATAATTTCATTAATGATTGACGTGGTAAGTCAAGGTAGTTATATTAAACAGCCACGTGCTCAACACATGATTTATTATTAATAGATATGGGGTTATATTTTTGTTTGGGTAATAAGTTGTGTGTTTTATTTACATTTTCAAAAGTTTGGGCGGTAAATCTTAATTTCTAAAGATTTTTAACATGCTAATTGTGGACTATATCATATTCATAAAACCATACATTCTGTTAATCGGTTTTTGTTTAACCTTTAAATCTTTTTGTACACAGAATTTGCCTATACAATGAAAGTGACGGAAAAGTGCGATGTTTATAGTTTTGGAGTGTTAGCACTGGAAGTGATAAGGGGAAAACATCCGGGTGATCTCATCTCTTCTCTGTTCTCCGTGCCGGTTAAAGGTAAGAAAACAATGGATGACTTGTTAGATCAACGACTTCCGGCTCCGACTCGTGACATCGAGAATGAATTGATAAACATTGTAAGGATTGCAAAGGCATGTTTGAGTGAAAATCCTGATTCAAGACCTACCATGCATATGGTGTCTCAAGCTTTATCAAGTTGTGTAGATGACTTGCCCATTTCCAAAACGTGATGGACAGAGCAACTTGCATCATAGTGTGCTGCTCTAACTCATTTGGTTGTGAGATTTTCAAAACTATGATAATGTTATAGGTTTGAGTGTAATTTTTTGATTTCTACATTTTCTTTTCTTATTTTGGAAATTCAACGATATATAAAATAAGTAAATAGAAGTAAAATAAAAAAATAATTCTTAAATCCGGTCTTTCATGAATTGATTAATTATGATCATAAATATTAATTTCACATATCACACTATATTAAACTAATATATAGTTGTGATTGATTGATATCAATAGTCCAGATTATCCAAAAATTTCTCTAATGTTTTAATAAACAGTCCACGTCTTCTCAAGTAAGGATGTAGAGCATCGAGCACCAAAAAGTGAACTCTCCTTCTTCTAATCGCCATTAAAATTCAACCTCAAACTCAATACACAACCTCTGCTTCTATTTAGACATATTTAGTAGCTCTAACACCAACAATTCTTGATCTTAATCCCTTCTCTAGCAGATTGAGGCACTTCTCTTACCCTTTTTTTCCTTCAAGTCATCGAAAAAGAAATGATCAGAAAAACACAAAGTCAATAACGTTATTTGTGATATGGATACAGACCGGACAACAGTAAAAGTCGCATAACAGCTTGCAGGTTATGTTTTCAACTAAAAGACTGGAGTTGAAGACTTTCCTCAAATCACATTGTCCGAGTTCCAAGTTGTCACCGAGCAAGTCTTTGAATTCCAGTGGACTCAGTTTTTCCAACAGACAAATCCTTCTAAGTCGGGAAGACTAAAAACTAGTCCAAGTCTTCTTAGGCAAATAGCAAAGTAAAACATAGCATATGTGTAATCTCTCAATCCAAGCAACAAATATTTGAAATACTGATGCAATATTGATAAACCTGTTCATAGCCTAAGAAGTATGTACGAAACTCTGTTTTTTGACAGCCATACAAATTAAAGCGCTTAAAAATTCACATGTATAAAGCCTAAAAACGTATTTCCATCAAACTTCACTCCCAATTCTGCAGATTAAGATTTAAACTTAGAAGAACTACCAAACCTCAATTCTTCTCCAATCCTTCTCTCTGTTATCAATATTTCTTCCTTTCCCAGAATTTCTATTCAATTATTGATAAGTAGTCCCACACGATATTAATATCGGGGACCTTGAAGATATTAATAATGCTCGGCCTTATAGACATTGGTAGAATTTCAAGACTACAACAAATACTTTGCTTTCTTCGTATCTGTAGGCCAAATATAAAAACCATGTTCATAGGAATGAATCTCTTTTGCAGGGTTCCAACCTTCGGTCCAGATTTAAACTAATTAAGCTCTTGGCTCAATAAAACATCGTATGGATGTTAGGAGATGGATCTATTGTCAATGCTTGACATGATAATTAGTTGGGTTCTTGCTTGATTATGAAACCTAATCACCTTGGAAAAGACCTTTCTGTGAAAGATCTTATTGAGAATGGAAATTGGAATTGGAACCCGCTTCAAATCTTTTGCTCTCCCACTCTTTGTTTCAACGTGGAAGAAAACAACCGTCATATTTTTCTTGACTGTATTTTTGCTAGAAAGGTGTTGGGGTGGTGCAAAACTGTGATGGGTGCAAATTTCAGAATTTTTCCTACCACTAGACAAACTTTACTATTTAATTTTCACAAATTCACTACTTCTAAATCAACTCCCATTTTGAAGATTCTTCCCCTCCTTTGTTTATGGCAAATCTAGAAAGTTAGGTGTTCCAAAAAGTCTTGACAACAAATTGACAATCTTTCTATTTTAGTGTTGGACGTTATTTTTACTATCAAGACTTAACTTCCACGGTTTTAAATGTCACAATCTTTCAATGCAGGATACATTAAGTTTGTAACTTCTTCACATTCAAACAATGTATCTGCTGCTAATTTGACTATTGTCGACCTGTCGTTGATTTTCATTGTGACTTTTCATTGTCAACTAAAACAATGTATCTACTGCAACCATTACATTACATAATGATGCGGGGACGATTATGGATTACACTTTTTCTTGAATATCCATATTGTTTTGGGCGGGCCTAAATTTAAGAGGTCTCCACTTTCATACATTTTGGTGGATCAACAAGAAGTTAGAAAGATGTAATCGAGCAATCGGCCCATTTACAATGAGTAACAGGTAAGGGAACAGATGACAGTGTACGTACTATTTATTAAAATTTTATTTAGATGGTGACATGTACAGAAGTTGTTGCCCATGTTACAAACTAAACCTTCGTAAGATGATTAACCAGGGCCCAGGCCCATAATCTGAACAAAATTGGGCCTAATTGGGTTTTTCG
This sequence comes from Coriaria nepalensis, assembly GCA_027186245.1. Taxonomy (NCBI): domain Eukaryota; kingdom Viridiplantae; phylum Streptophyta; class Magnoliopsida; order Cucurbitales; family Coriariaceae; genus Coriaria; species Coriaria nepalensis. The sequence goes on along the minus strand of CP114500.1, from coordinate 2,710,287 downwards.
GGCCTTTTTCTAAAGGGTACGGTGTTCGTACTCTTAACAACGGAGACGAAGCATGAGAAGCTTTAAAAATAATATTTTCAATGGCTTAGATAGTGTTGTTATAAATGATGATGATCTTCAAATCATTGGGACTAATCTACTCTCGGATCATCTAATAATCCCTGGACGTAGCATTTAAACCCTTAACAACTGTTTTTTTGACCCAATCAGATGCCGAAATGCTGGCTTGCCCATAACAGCTTTTCACACAAACCTATATCCATACATCATTGGGGAGCAAAGCTACTGTTTGATGATCTATCTCCAGCTTGCAAACAGAGAGTTAATCAAAAGGACAACACTAATAATTGTCGTTTACATAGCAATTAATATCATATTAAGCAGTCAAATATAGCTAGAGAGCCTCCGAGGGGTAGTTCGGGAGAGGTGAGTAGCCGATGACTTTCCAAACTCGACCATAATTTAAGTCCCGAGTACATCATTCTAAAGATAATACACTTAACTTACTCAGATGATATAACGAGGTCTACTGCTCTCTCAAAAATTTATTTTCGGTGATTGAGAAATATTCTCTGATTATCAATAAAAATATATCTACCAAGTTGGCAGTAGATAATTGAACTAATTATAAGGCATTTGCATCATGCATGAGTATAGAGCTAGGTCACTCATGACTCATTTATACATAAAGCTATGTCAAATGGACTACCTTACCTAATTAATAAGTTAATTATTTTGCTTTTCTTTCAAGAAGCAAGGGAAGAACCCTAATATGAAGACATCTTAAGCACTAGTTCCCCTTTAAAAAGTCATTATAATCAGGATCACATGCATGAAAATCGAATTACCATGTGCATGTAATGTTTATTTATTTGTAATGTGTACGATAGAACCAATTACATCCCCACCCACAGGCACAGGCCACCAATTATATAACAACATCAACTGATCTTACTAAATTTTTTTGTGAACTTAAAGATTAATGATCTGATTAATATTATTTAATCACTTTGATTATTAGTATAAGAGGAAGAAAACTAATGGAGCTGCCGGCGCTATCTAGCTTTGCTAGCTCCACCGTATAAAGCGGAGGGGACCAGTGTTCTTCAAGCTTACACGTACGTCCATAGAAATATATTCTTAAGAATCTTGATTTCATGGACAGATGCTTCACGAACATCACTTATTCTAAGCATCTTAATTAAACTGATGTATTTGGTTCTCTTTTTCATTACTGAATAATAATAATTTTTTTTTCCTAACGATATAAGTTAAGTTGTTAGTAATTTACCGGTTTAAGTTATCTTTAGTTTCATAATAACCACATACACAAACTGTTTAGAATGCTTAATATGCTTGATCTGTTGAAAATATACTACACATCCAAAATGAAAGTGATGAGAACCTATTATTATATATATAAGAAATATGAATATTTTCTCTCGTTATGAATTAATTTTGAGATAAAAATTCAAATTTCTATATGATATTAAAATTATATCTAACATATGATTGGATTAAACACGATATGTGTTTCATGTCACTTATATACAACAAAATTACACTAGTGTGTTAAGAATATATCCCAATTTTAAAAGGCAGTTGAACAAATATCGGTATTTTAAAGTGAAAAATAAGTCCTTTATAAGCGATATTTGTTTTCGAATGATCTTTAACTACGGTTAAGGTCGTCAAGATGTCAACAAGAGTCGATGTTTTGGGCCATTGGGCGAAAGGAAGATGGCATGTCGATTGAAAAGCGAAGTAATTAAGGCGTGCAAATCAAAATGATCACGAAAGAATGAAGCCTGAGGCGACGGATTCAATTCCAAATTCGAATACAAAGAAATGATAACTACCAGAATTGAAGACATTCTGCAACAAGAGGATCTTTTGAACTCTCATACAATCACCAACACAAACAAATTTGGCTGCTGCAAAAAACTTTAGTCTATTTTCAATTCTAAAATTTCATCTTATGTTCACTTTGTACTACATCTGAAAAAACATGATAACCAGTTAATTCAGGTGGTGTTAATTATGAACAAGAGCATCTCATGATCAACTAAACTGATGTTATAGGTACGTAGTGTGGTCGTGTATAATTAGGATCCCTAGTTATACATATATATATATATATATATATATATATATCTATCTATCTAAAAGGTCTTATATTCAAACATCCAACCAATAATGGGGGGTAGAGGCTTGAAGGGCATAATAATTTATACATGTTTAAGGCACCAATCATGTGTCTTTTGAATCTAGTGGAAACTTCTTTACACATCTGCCCTCCAAAAGCAGTCTCTTCTATTCTATCCCTAAAAAGACTAATTCTTTTTTTTTTTCCCCCATCAATTTTGATTCTGAAAGAGCCTTGAGAGTTGAAGCATGTTCAATGTCTTCACCAATTCAAGCACAATTTAGATTAAGTGGATTCCAACACCTTCTCCCTCTTCTCATATAGGTTTCCTTTTCACCACCTAACCATACAAAAATAACCCCACTAATTAATTAATAAAATAAATAAATAATAATAATTTAAAAGAAAAAATATATATATGTCTAGATTCCTTCAATCTTTGAAAGTGGGCTCTCTAAAATCTAGGTGTCCAATGGGATGGTAGGTTTAGCATCGAGTGTTGAGCAATGACCATTCCTTTCTTCTGTGTTCGTCCATCCGGATTCTATTTTATTAGCTGGCTAGTCTTGAACTAATTAATGGCTAAATGTTTGATAGATACTATGTTCAGTCATTGCTCAATAAGAGTTCAAGTGCTACTTGTTTTTGGCTTAGAATGGATACACCTTTTGATCAATGTAATCTTCTTCAAATTATATGCATCTTGTAAGCATTCATGTCTTGTTTGTAATAGCATTCACTTGATAACAATTTATGTAGTTCATTTTCATGATTCGACATTATCATTTTTGTTAATGTTTGTTAGTTTTTTTAGTAAGTGTTTTGTTTTTGTTTTTTTGTTTTGTTTTGTTTTTTCACGTGTTTATAAATGTAAATTAGGAAGAGATAGAAAGAATGTGAGTTGAGTTTGCATGAGTTGATTTTTATCTATTTTTGCTATACAAACTTGTATCGTTAATTTCTTAAATTATTATTATTCAGGCTATTAAAACTAACCATCTATGTCTAATTACTTTTTAATGTATAATGCACATTTCAATGATACTCGTAGACTAACAATATGCATGTGGACGATTCAATTCTTAAGGGAGATCTAGAACTTTGCACATGATCGTGTTGATAATTCTTATAAATTGAGAAGGTTAAATTATCATTTAGTCTCTAAATTTTTACTAATTGTTTATATAGTTTTTAACTTTTTTTTTTTTTTTTTTACTTTTAAAAAATTTTATTTATAAATGGTTCAATTTTGTTTTTTAAATCTTTAAAATAGAATATATATATATATATATTTTAAATTCAAACGACTTATTTCTATTATATTTTGATATGTATAATTAAATTTGTAAATGTAAAATTTAAAAATATGATAAATGATACTAAAAATTAAAATCATGTATAAGATTTTCCTTATAAGATTTATTTAGATAGTGATCGAGCCACATAGCTAGATTGCCATAGTTTTTCTTTATATATAATATATAGAAGAATCATGTATGATGTAATCAAGCAAGGCTTGAATTAAACTATATAATAGTATTAATTAATGTAAGGGTGTTATGTGGTGTGTAAGAATTAAGAATATGATAACTTTAAACACATCAACCAATTGTTCGTTTGTTTGATATTTTTTTTTTTTTTTTTTTGTCAAAGATTTCTTATATCCTCTTCGATCTAGAAAAGCGTTAATCAACAACATAATAATGGACCACAAGAAATAAAATATACTGATACTGATTACGGTGTGGCTTGATCTTAGCCTTACCTTACCTTCATTAACCATGGCTACTAAGCAATTTTATATAGATAATAACATGTACTACACACCAGACAGCAGAACTTTAAGAATTAATGATCCCAATTCCTGTATAATGGGGCTGGTAAATCACTCACCTAACCTAACCAGATTTCCTGGTTTTTTTTTTTTTTTTTTTTTTTTTTTCTTGTATGTTTTTGAATAGATAGATAATCACATAATGAATTGGTGTCTGTGCCATATAAAAGAAAGAGAGTGTGCATTGGTATAATCATATGCAAGTGGGTTTGTAGTTTCTAAATTGTGTTTAGGGTTTTTAAATTGCGTTTAGGCAATGGGATTAACAGAAGTTTATAATTTCAAGAAATTATATTTACTTAATTGAATAAGTAATTAATTAACTATTATATTAGGAAAAAAAAAATGCTATTGAATGGCTAATTAAGCTAAACTCTAATTTATGAAATCTCATAATCAAAAACTATCATGGCACCATATGGTCAAAGGCAAAACGGCCTTACTACCGCAACGTCCTCTCTCGAAGAATAGCTACATGGTGAGGAGACGGTGGAAAAACCACTTCAATACCTTACAAAATTTGAAACCTATATTAGATTTTAATTGAGTATAGGCTCACCAAATACTTCAGAAGTTATACTACTAGAAGTCTCCCAAATCCAGAATCTTACCTAAATTTTGTTAATCTATTTACTAATTGTTTAATCTTTTCATGAAAACAGTCTTAATAATAAAGTAAGCATTTTTGTCTATAATAATTCCTGCCATTTCTCAATTGATATTTGACTATCTAATCATGCAAATGCACTAGACTGTATAAACAACAAATAAATAAATAAATAAATACCTAGTTGATCTTGTGAAGTAGCGTCCGAAAGTTGCAAACATTATGGGCAAACCCATGTACTGATTAACCCATAAAATTGATTAGCTTTTAGCATAACATGTATTGCTTAACACAAAGCAAAAGTTGGATTCATTCGATTAGTAATATAAGATTAGTCTGCCATGTCTGCCAATATGTCTCGACTCTCTCTATCTATGCATGTGTCTCTTTATAACTGTTCTAGATGCTCTCTATTATTAAGTATGTGTACATATAGATTTATATAGACACATATATATCAGGAAGATGAAGGTGATGAACACCCAATTCAAGAATTGATCACGTTGGGAATTTATTTGTCATAATTACTTATTACTATCAAGGTTTTATTATAAAGTTTATATGCACTGTTTTTAGGTGAGTATAGATATAAAAGAAAGAGGATCCAATATAAAATTGAAACAGTGATTTTGATACTGTAAATTATTATACAACTCGTTAGTTTTTAATTTATAGGGAAGCCGGAGGAAAAAAAAAAAGAAAAAACTGCATGAAGTTGTAGACCCGAGAAAAAAATGCACGAATTTGACGAGTCTTTCATGGACTGAGAAAGTCGTATCATGTATCATGATAATTCTATATATTAGGGTAGGGAGCTTTAATTTTAAATCGGAAAAATTAGAATTAATTATTTAAATTTTTAGATTATTATAATAATTATTTTAAATTTTTATAATTATAATAAATATTTTGATTAAAAATTTAAATTATAATGATCTTAACTAATTTAGTATAAAATAATTTGAAATTATAAAATTCACTCTAAACTTAATTTTTTTTCAAAATTTTAACGATTGATTTTGAAATTAAAACTTAAATTTTTACATATTATTATAACAAAATTCAACATGTAATTAAATTAATTATTATATATATTTCATATCGCTCATATAAAATACATAAACTCAAATATTGATTCTGATATCATATTATATTTATTTTAATCACCTGACTTCTTTTAATGGGATGTTTCTAATAGAATTGAAGCTCCAAAATTTGATATGAACTATATGAATCATTACACATTTCACCATTAAATTTAGTTTTCTTAGTTAGTCATTATATATATCATATGCATATACGATCGTCGTTGCAGTCTTGAATTATAAAAGTATATAAAAACAGCTCCAAATTGAATTATTTGAACAAACATGACAATCTTTTTTGTTTTGTTTTGTTTTGTTTTTTTTTTTGTTTTTTCCTTAAGCCAATGATAAAAAAACAAACTTGACAATTTGAGAGATACATTTTTCTTCATTTAAATATAAAAACGAAGAAAATTAAATACACATGATTCCACCCCTTTTTTTCTTTTTCTTTTTCTTTTTCTTTTTTTTTTTTTTTTTTTTTTTTTTTTCAATGAGGGTGAGATTAAATTTTCTAAAAGTTATAATTTAATCGATAAACTACATCCATTGATGTTGGCCACGTAACGACAATCGCTTCCACTCGACCAGACGACACAAGAAATCCTTCACCTCGGACGGTTCTTTTAATGAATAGGAAGCGCTTGTTTCCTTTGGAGTTCTAGAAACAAGGATCCCACAACCTACGCCTCTTCTCCGTAAAACCTTAAATGCGTCTTCATCTGTTTGGTCATCTCCAATATAGATCGGAAAAACTTCATCTGAATTTCCATAACCTATATATAAATAATAAGAAAATTAATTTTAATAATACATATTTTTGTTGTTATATATATATATATATATATAGGAAATAGAAAAAAGTGTTGCAATAATTTCTTACCCAATGACTCGAGCAAGAATTCAAGGGCTTTGCCCTTGTCCCATTTGATGGTTGGTCGGATCTCAAGAACCTGTCCATTTTTTAAAACATTCAATAATTGGTCAACCATATTCACAAACCACACGAGTGTGTGTCAATGTTTTTATCTTTTTTTTTTTCTAAAAAATAAATTAAAATAAAATAAAAATAATGAAGTTAATACCTTTCTTCCTTGTGTCAGCCTGAGTTTTGGATACTCGTTGACCACAGACCTAACTTGTTCGGCTAGTGCAGCCCAGCTCTGGAAAAAATGAGAAAAAAAAAAGAAGAAGAAGAAGAAGTAAGATTAACTGTTAATTACATTAATTGTAGATTAATTAATTAAATATAATAAATAAATAATGGAAAAAGCGTTTTTTATTTATTTTCACTAACCTTTTCGTCAACGCAGCGAAAATGTACAGATGAGCAAAATTTATTATTTTCCACCTTGGCTCCTACAATGGATTTTGTTTTCTCTGACAAGATTTTGCATACCTGTAAATAAATAAATAAATAAATAAAAATTTAATTAAAAAAAAAAAAAAAAAACCCATTTCCATAAATTAATAAAATGATTATAAATAATAAACAGTAAAAAAACAAACCTCCTCGATCATGGGTAAAAATTCACTTGCTGCTTGGAAACGAACTGCTTCATTACCCTGATCATAATTAATCACCAAATAAATAAGATAAAATAAATAAAAATTATATCAATTAGAAGATCAAAATATGAACTTACCTTGTTATACTTATGGCCTTTAGCTAATCTGGTTGGTCCTTTAATGTCCATACCATGGCTGCCGGCGTAGTAAAGCTCCGTCAATCGTACGAACTCGTAAACCTACGATAAGATAGATCATAAAGTTTATGATTATTTTACCTGTCATATATATATATATATATATATATATATTATATTTACTTTTATTTCTGTTTTGATATTAAATTATATTTCGGATAATCGTAATAATAAGAATGTACCTTATCTCTGCATCTTCCAGTCACTATGGCTGTAGGGAAGTATTTGGCAACATCTTTTAGAGCAGCTCTAGTCTGATTCATAGAAAGAGACTAAGTTCAATGCCATTGCAATGATATTAATTTTTTTTTTTTTTTAAATAATAACAAGTAAATAAGACAAACCTCATTTGCCATGAATGCTCTATCTGGGTCTTGAACAATAGGGGAGAGGGTCCCATCATAATCCAAGAACATTACTATTTGCTTTCCCTTTGATGCGTTTATAATCTGATCCAGCTTCCATATAGCTGATGGATGCTTCATCTGTGTTTTTTTTTTTTCAAAGAAATCAATCACATCAAGGCCACAGAAAAAAAAAAAGAGGAATTGATTAATTTTTGTAAATGAACATACAATCCAAGAGCTCTGTTCCTCTGTGTCGAGAACAGAAGCAGGGGATTTGGTACGTGGCGGGGAAGAAGCTCTCATGGAATCAATCCATGCATTGATTTTAGCTCCCGATCTAATCCCTCCACCATTTTCAAGTTTCTTCAAGAACAGCTTCTTTTGAGAGACGGCTACTAAATCTCCAATTCGGGCCAGAATCTCCGGTCCCGCCGGTGATAACGGCGTCGCTTGCGACATGGCCACCGAAATCGCCATCCCGATACGGGATTTCGAATCCGAAACCACCACTTTCTGGTTTGTCATTTTTCTCTCTCTATGTAATAATTATGTATATTAACTGCCTTTCAAACAAGTTCACAATAGGTTGATATCTTCAAAATGGAAGAAGAGAAAAACAGGGGAAATTTAAGAGAAGAGAAGGCAGGAAGAAGATGGCTTTCCTTTTTTTTTTTTTTTTTTTTTCCTTGAACTCAGAAGGTTTAGTGGAAACCTTAAAAGGGAGAGTTGAGAAAAGAAGTGAATGGAAGGACACACTTCATACTTGAGGTGGGGTTTGTGTGGTCAATTTATAAGTGAGTTTCACGGCACTAAGCAACGAAAACAGCCTTCTCTCCCTTTTTTTTTTTTTTTTTTTTTTTTTGGGCTCTAAATACTTAATTTGATAATTTGATAGGGTGGGGGCCCACACAATACCAAATATTATTATTCGCACCCCTACTTTCAAAATCATTACTTGTAAGTTATTTGTTTCTAATTTGTTGCTAATTATTCCCCTTTTTTCTATATATATATAAAATTGCTGCTGATTTGCTCATCTTATGTATACTACAATAATAGTTATAAGTATTGTAATAAGTTAGGATTATTGTCTGTTTAAAATATCGTGAGACGTGAGATTTATCTATTTGTTTTCTCTAGAAATGAATTATTTTTCTTTAACACTCAGAAATCTATGAAGCAGTACGTACATGTGTTGAATCCGATAAATTATGAAGCAGTTTCCATCACTTCTCTCGTTCTCTCTTAAAACAAACGGACTCTAAGTAAAGCCCTAAAATCAATCATTCCAAGGGATTAAACAACTATTTCCTTTTCCTTTTGTAGTTCAGTCCTTCTCTCCTTCCATTTGATGTAGGGGCGCCCATATTCATGCTTTCTTCCTGAACATCTTGGGAAAATATAAAAAAAAAAAACATAGATGAAGATTAGGCAAAACATCTACGATATCAAAAATTTAAAAGATATTTACAATATTGGATTATTAATATGATTACTAAAAATCTAAAAACATTAAGTTTGTATTAAGGTATAATCAAATTCATATGTTATTATTTCAAGCATTCTTGAGCTATAATATTTTGAAATAAGTATGGTCATTTTAATTCTAATACATTAAGTTTAATTAAAATATTGTATGTTTTTATATCTAATTATAAACCGTGCGAAGAGAGTTTATATAGTAAGTAAGAGTTGTCTATTTTATTACACCTTATTTGTTCAAACTTTTGAGTGTATTAATAACTTTTTATTTTAATCAACACGATAAGTAGTAGCTCAACAGTAATTTAAATCCAACAAGCATTCGGCGCCGACATAAATATAAAAAGTTTGAATAAAGATTAAAAAAAAAAAAAAAAACTTTTATGTACAGACTATGATACTATTGAAATTACATGGTTTAGGAAATGAATTCCCTTTTTTCTTTTTTTCTGGTTGAAAGGTGAGATGATGCAGTCTGAACCAAATGAAGAAAAGGGTCAGTTTCCCGTTTCCATTCAAAGTTCTAAGAACTAGTCCGAGACAAGCAAATCAGGTTGCAGGGTGGGATTCAGAAGGGTCCTGAAAACGTGGATGGAGCAGCACCCACTAGAGGATGTTCTGCAAGGAAAAGTGTTTGCTTCATTTGATCAGGTCGGTAGAGCTGATTTCCTGTGGTGGTGCTGCTCCATCCACGTTTTCAGGATCCGACCCATCTGAATCCCACTCTCCGACATGGTCTGCTTGTCTCGACTCACGAACTAGTTTTTCATAACTTTGAAGGGAAATGAGAAAGTGGCCCTTTTATAATTTCATTTTGTCAAGTTGTGCCTTCTTTCTTTATCTATGCATGTACTCGTTATTGACAGGCCGTAAAGTGATGATAGGTTGTAATCCTTATATGGGGTCTTAGTAAGAGATTATACCCTTTTTCTTTAGTGTAATTATTTTACACGCTCACTTGAACTTTTACTATTCGTCGACTTCACGGAACTAATCCATAATGCAAATTTTTAGGTGTAGCTAAACCCATGTTTGTCATAATCTAATCCACTATCAATGGTTGCTTTATAATTTAGAGAGGGGATATATCTAGCTGATTGGGTGGAAAATCATCGAGACTTTGTTTCTATTACAGCTAGTCATGAGCGTTGTTCTTCTATTCCTTGTTGTTGACAGTCCGAAAATCCATTGCAAAACAAAATTTAATTCTAAATTATCCCTATTCCTATGATACATTTAACAAAAAAAAAAAAACTAAATGAACAAATAAAGATAGGAAAGCGTCTAACCAGTTAACGACAGGTCGATACTGTCACTCGTAATAGAACCCGATGCTCTAAATATTATTTATAAGTATGAATTTTAAAGAATTAAAGGCATAATTACAGGAGAAAAATGAGAAAATGACATGTGTAGTGTTAGACTTTGAGAGAGTAATTTTTCAGGAATTTTGTGTTTGATCAAGTGTTGATTGACTTTTTAGATGACCAGATGATGATTTTTTGCATTTCAGAAGTCTTTTATTTATAGGCAAATTATGTGATGGTAAATTTATAATAAGTCAACTTCGATATTCACCTCCTCTCAATCTAGTACCATTTTTTCACTTTATGAGTCTCATACACTTTTTTAGTGGGTTTGTTTTCGACTCAGTCTCTAATCAAATATAATCTTCTTTTGATCCAAGTTAGTTGCAACCTTCCCTCCTACTTTTTGCTTCAATTCCGGTCGAATCGCCCCTCTCTCTCCACATTGTTCGGCCGACGTGATGATCAAGGCACAACTTCATCAACTTTTTGGGGAAAGGAAGTTCAACCTTTGACTGAGCTTGATCTTTGACTAGGGCAAGTTGCTCCATTTTGTATTCCCTTATGGCTGGCTGTGGTCATGACACTATAAGCATAAGTCGAAATGTCACTTTTTGATTAAGTCAAAATATATGATACATTATTTATTTTTATCTTTTATCCGAATAGTTTAGATCTATACTATTTTTCATACCATATCATTGATCCTAACTAGTTTTCATCTTACTGAAAGTAATCTAACATTTAACCGAATCTAATCTAATTAAGCCGCTTTCAATTAATCGAGATTAATTACAACCCAATAAAAAAATTAATTTCTAACTGGTCATATTAATTACTCAATTTAATTATAACCGGATTATATTTATTTTAAATTCTTGAACAAATCAACTCTTGAAATATGTCTACGATTTTCCATGTATCAACACTTTTACGAACAATTATGTTAATAATTGTGTTTGCTATGGTGATCCTGAATTTGTTATAAGGCGAAAAGTCACGTAACTTATGTATAAGCTCATTTTCCTCCTCTATTTCTTGGTCCGGAGGGCTTTTTTTTTAATTTTTTAACCAACCCTCATTTGTACTTTCAATCTACATTCAATGCACTTCAATGCAACTCCCGTTTAAGCTTTTTGGTTTATTTAGTTTGATCTACTATTTGAGTTATTAACATGAATTGTCTAGGTCAATAATAGATCATAAGAAAACAAGCTGTCTTCTTCATCACATCTAGAATATTGTAAACATGCATGAATGCCATAATTAGATTTGGTAACTTGGACAAAATGGGAAACAAATAACATGGGGTTTTAGTTGGGGAGTAATACGAAAACCCTTCTTCACACAGTCCCTTGTAAGTGAAGAAAAGCCAACGGCCCTCCTAGTTTGCATCGAAAAAACAAGCAGCGCCTAATTGTACCTTCTGTCGTTTGATTTGCGCGTTGACGACGACGACGACGACTATCTTGCATCTGCACTACGTACCTAACGTGGGGTTTGATTTTTCTGTTTCTCTTTTTAATTATGTATAAATGTTTAATTCGACGTGTATGTATATATATACAAACCCTAACGTGGGGTTTGAATCGCCGCCGTTGCAATTTTCGTAAGTGCATGACTTAAATTAACCCTATAATATATGACGTGCATGGTAGATATTATACAAATTCAAAAAATTATCCTTAAGATCTATGCCTTGGAAGCTTCCTTGGAATATAAACTTTCTTTTTAAAGTAATTTAATAGCATGATCTAAAATAGGAGGGACTTCAAAAACTTAATAAACCATGTTAACTAAGCAAATCGAATGAGTAATAAATAGGTTAATACATTGATATGGTATTATTAAACTTGTTTCTTGACAACTATAATTATACAGATAACCAATAACTTGATCAAAAGTTAAATCACAACTTACGAGTTAGACTATAGAAACGGTCTCCCTGTTTACTATTGGCGCGGGACTGGGAGTGTAAACGATTTAAACTTTCTTGGTAATTTAATATTTATACTTATTTTTTTCTTAATTGTTGTATACATAGACCTGTCGAAATTGTTGACTTATCTTATTACCCTATTCGTCCATGAAAGAAGAGAAAACTTTCACGTTAGTTAGACTAGCTTTACTTTTCTCCGTCGAAGTACAAATAATGTAGAGATTCTTCTTTTACGTTTTTTTTCCTCTTAATTAAATACTTAATTAATATATTGATCCCATTAGATTCGTTTGCATATGATTCAATGACTCAATACCAACAAGATGGACCGACCATTGACAAACTGACAAAAGTAAAGCGCCTAGAAAACGAAACGTAGCAACCGTCTGAAAAATAAACAAATACTATTTAGAAATCCAATTCGCAGTATACTACGTACACATTTTGAACCCTCTAATTATGCTTCATTTATTCTCTAGCATTCTCAGCTAGCTAGCTAGGGAGCTAGCGTGTTAAGCAAGAAAGTCACGCATGCATGCATCTACATGCGTGCATGAGATTCGGTCGTGCAATAATTATTAGCTATCTAACTTCACATTAATTAGTCACATGCGTTAGAACAATAGTATCGATCTTCTCATACGAAGCTTCTTAGAAAAATAAGAGGGTTTCTTTTACAAAGCTATAAGGTTCTTGTTCTAGACAGTCAAAACAGAGGGGCTGTCCCTGTTTTTTATATTTGATCGATCGATGATAGCTTTTTTGAAACCAACCAACATGTGACTGCTCCTATGTTATTAGAGGTGGTGATTTGTGTCGGTCCGATCAGGTTTGGGTACGGTATAGATTAGTCTGTATTGTGTATATGTCTATGTTCATGTCTAAAAATAAGGGCACAGTACGAATATAATAACTGGCTATGAACATGTTGTGTCGGTCCGTGGGATAGTGCTGGCCTGTAAGCCCATTTTGGCCCATGTGCCTATTTTGGCATGTGGGCCCGTTTCGATTCGTGAGCTCGAAAATTTACTGTTTAAATTTTTATAATTAATTTTAAATAAAAGAAAAGTTTTAAAATGATTAGTAAAATATTAATACTGTCATACATGTTTTTATATATTTTTAATCGTTTATAATAGTTATTATTTAGTAAATTAGAAGTTAATATAATTAATAATTAAAATTATAAATAAACTGTAATAAATATTATTTGGCAAAACAAGATCTTGTATTAATCGAAAGATTTTTAACATGCAAAATGATTTTCGGAGAAAAAACCTTTATGATTAGGAGATGCTTTTAGGCTCGTGCTTCGAACGGGTCTAAAAAGGTCGTGTCGTGCTCCGTGCCGGCACGAGAAAGCCATATCATGCCGGCCCACATACTCGCATAGTTAGACAGGACACGGCCCGACACTCGTACCGTACTTTTGTCGTGCCAAACCGACCCAACCCATTTTAGCATCCCTAATTATTATGAACTTCATTGTCAAAGCTGTACAGGCTGGTAGTTCAAGTTTGTCAAAGGAAGTCGAGAGGAGTTAGGCAGGCTTAACGATCGATCGAGAAAATTACAGAAACTACTAAATTTAATATTTAAAAGAATGGAATAACTTGCTGGTCAGGAAACAAAGAAATTGAGCTTTCGTCGATTTCAACATTTTACCATTTAGGTTTGCTGTCTAGTTTCCTATAACATGATTTAAATAATTAATTACAATTATTGTTGTGTTGTGTGTATATAATAATATAATTAACTACGTTTTTGTTTTTGTTTTATTATTATTATTATTATTATTATTATTATTATTATATTTATATAGGGTATTATATTTGTTAAATTAATTACCAATACCACCGATGTAAGTAATATTGTAAAAATAAAGAATATTACATTTGATATATATAAGTAATTAACGGATATAAGCTACAGTCATATGAACCTCAACATTTTCTAACCAAAAAAATAAAAAAATAGTTTGATATCATAATAAGTTTCCGAATATCCTTAATTCTTTGATTAACTTATGTAATATGGGTTTCATGAGCTCTTGATATCATTGCCATGCACCTTTTGAATCTATTAGTATTGTTTGGTTTCATCGCATTGCCTGCACACATTTGCGTAGCCATTTCTGATCATAGTTCATGCCGGATTGGTCTAGACTGTAAAGTTTAATTTGTATTGGAATTGTATCATATCATTTAAGGAGAAAATTTTTACTTAGTTTATAAATCAAGAGTTTCGTCTTACTTTACAAGATATTTTAGGGAACAAAATTACTATACTCTAATTTATCATGATATCATAACTAGATTCTAAACTGATATGTCTACATTCTATTAATAAGTGCTCCTCATCCATTGTATCACTTGTTCGGCATTCAAAATAATTAGCTCACAAAAGAAATGAAGTGTTGGAATTCATCTCATATCGCTTAGGAAAAATATTTATAATTGATTTATAAGTCAAGAGTTCTATCTATTTCTAAAATGCCTTTTAGAGAAAAAAAAACTATTAGATTCATTAATTTATCATGAGCTTTTGGAATAGATGGTAATTCGACATGATATCAGAACTATACCATAAACGGATGTATTCACACTCAATTGACAAGTGTCTATCATTTATTATATTATTTGTTGGACCAACGGAATAATCAGCTCATAAATGAGAGTGAGTATTAAAATTATTTCATATTATTTAATAAGAAGATATCTAATTAATTTATAAATTAATAATTATATTTTTCTCTATAATACTTTTTAAGAAACAAAAATGATTGAATTTATCGATTCGAATTCTTCGTAGAACATGAATTTTGATTTGTATCTAACGAGATTTAAGAAAAAGAATTCATTAATTAGATTTAAGAAACCTAATTAGTTAATTAGAAACCTAATCTCACATAGACACTTCATACTCAGCTCATAAATTATATCACAGTCTCCTCCGCAGTCAATGTTTCCTTATCACCAGATAACTCGGATGATTGCATCTAACTAAAATCTGCCTGGCTAGCTAGCTAATGTTTTTGACATAGCTCTATCTACCTAATTTAAGTAGGAAAAAAATAAAGATTCTCTAACTAATGTACTAACTCAGAGGAAAAATAAAGTTGAAAAAGTTTCACACATAATTGCAGTAGTGAGAAACATAAACAAGTTAGCTAGCAATCGCTAAAACAAATTCAATATTATTTATTATTTTGTATGTTACCATGTCATTATCTAAGATAATTAGATGTAATTTTGACGGCTCGAATACATACTACGTAAGTAATTTTATAAATTCAACTGTAACTACGATAATAATTAGATTAAACCTAAGAAAAATAGCTTAGAGTGCTATTAAGTTACCACCTCATCATCGTTAAGAAATAATTGAAGGGAAAAAAATGTTTACAAAATGGATACAATTATTATTCGATAGATGAATGATCAAAAAGTACATTTGGGACTAAAAATTATAAGAATCAGTCACTATTCGCAACTTTCTTTCATTTCCTATGGTGCTTTTTTTGAGTGTTTAGGTTTTCAATAATTTGTACCATACAACTTGAACTCTTGAAGGAAGGTCGATATGCATTAGCACTGATGCCTTGTTTGGCAAGAGCATGAACTGACAGATCGAGACCTCTAAAGTTGTCCTCCTTTTACACCTTTTTGTGCTTTTTTTGCAGTCACTCCTCAATAATATATTAATATATGCCCCCAGATGCTCAGTCTATGTACACGTAATCCTAATCTCTGTAACACTCAATTATTCTGCCATCTTCCCGTCGAATCTGTGGTATAGTATTATTTACTGTTGAGATCAATTTTAATTTCTATCATTACATTTATATATAAATCTTTGTTCTATCCATAAACCTCGAAGCATCGTATCAATTTTGTTCTTTTTACCCTCGACAACAATTTACGAAAGGTAAATAAAAACTTAACTCCGGAGTATTTTTTTCACTCTATAGGAAAAAAGGTAAAAATTTGATGAATCGCTATCACTTCAAAAAGTTTTTAACAAATTTCTTTATCTTATTATTAACGGTAAAAATATTTCATTAAGTGTTACTGATGGAACTTAATAAATGGGCTTAGTTCAATTGTCTGATTATATATCAAAAGGTTAAGGGAATACACTCCTTATAGTGACTGGTCATGAGTGGGTGAAACAGCCCGACTAATTCATCTAGGGTGAAATATGCTACGGCATGTTTAAATACAATATTATTTTAAAAATAGAGAAATTTCGGAAGAGCTAAAATTCAAGATGAATCTGTCGGGTATTATTTGACGGTTGGTTGTATATGTAATTATGTATATACATATTTATATGAGTAGTAGTTTCAAAAATTACCTATTAAGTATTATTAGATATAAAAGTTAAATTAACGTTAAAATAAACTATATATTTCTTTACACGTCATACGGGTACTTGGAATAGTAATTCTTCACGTACTCAAGTTTCTTTCAAAAAAAATAAGTGAATTTCCAATCTTGATTCTTTTTTTTTTTCTTGAGTTGTGATGTTCATACTACACCTTCATTACCCTTTTATGCTTATTTTTCTTGAGTTAGTTACAACATAAACACTTTTAACAGTTTTATCTCGCTTCAATCTATCATATTCTTACATACAGTAAAAATTGAGCTCATTGAGAATCTTTTTATTCTTTTGAGTATTATAACTTACTATAAATCGACCATAATGTACAGGAAGAGAAATGAGTACTAAATGTATGAGTAAGTCATCAGACAACTCTAACTTAACTATCTTAAGTTTTGAAGCGATGTTAGATATCTCCATAATGTACTCCCTTATGTTTCATTTTCTTTTATATGTCATCTGAACAAAGTCAGCTAAAAACTTGCTTATTTAGCCTTTTCGTTTTATGCAAAATATTTTTCAATTTCTTAAAAGAAATCCTTAATAGTTACCTCATTAGACATACATCCCTTGAATGTTTCTAGAATGTTGCCCTTTAGCATCATTGGACTAAGGCGATTATAACGATCTCGCTTCTCAAAGTTCCATTTATTCTCAATGGAACTTATCTCTATAAGAGGAGCATGTGTTCTTTTCTTAATGTATAGTCTAAATCCATACAGTCGAAAACCAACATAACGTTATCTTTCCAACTCTTAAAGTTTTTGCCTTTAAGCGTTAAGATTGAATTCATATTGCTAATAACATTAGCAACAGTAACAATAACTAACAAATTTGAGAATAAATAAAAAACATAATCTCACTAATAAAATTCATGTCAAGACATATATATATATATAAATTAAAAAAACAAAAGAAACATATGAATGCAAGACATAAATTTTTATACATAACATTGATGTTTAGTCTTTGGATAGAAACATCAACTTGTAAGTCATACTCTTCATGCATAAATCAAATATTGATAATAATCATCACACATTGAAACTTTATAATCATCATACATTCATCTTCGCATGTGTGTTTACTATTTGGCCAATCAATGATCTTTCTTTGAGCCGATCATTGATCGCATTAACAATAAACACACATATCTTAATATCTCAAAATAAAAACTTCTATGCAAAAAAGGTTACTTTGGTAACGTTTTATTTCAATTAATTTATTTCAAGATAAGAGATATAAATACAGAATAAAATTTAAATTTTTAAATTTAAAACCTTTAAATTTGTAATATATTTTTAAATTTTGTCTAAATGGTGCTGCTGCGCCAATGGGTGATATCACGACACCCTTTGTTCTTGCCCTTTGGCACCGCAGCGCTAGGCGTCATGTAGTAAAAATTTAGTTTACCCAAATTTCTTCTTCATAGGAAAAATCCTAAAAGAAAACTTGAAACTAAAAATTTTTACTTTCCTTAACTCAAATCAAATATATCCAAAATTGAATATTAAATTATTATTGATCTTAAACATAAAAGTTTGTTTTTTCTAGAACAAAATTGAACCAAAATCATACAAACATATTATGAATCAAATGTACTTAATTATGATCTAATTCAAATAACATTCAAGAATTAAGTCATGTTCATAAATAAAATCAACACCTCAAAATTAATATATATATTTTAAAAAAACCCCAAAACCATATGTTTAAAAAAAAGATTCTTAAACAAAATTGATTTTATATAATATAATTATATATATACTTAAACAAAAATCAATCCCTAATCAAAATAAAAACTTTAATATATATATATATATATATTCAGTTAACCAAAAAAAAAAACTTAAACAAAACTTAAAACAAAAGTCAATTCGTAGGTAAAAGAAAAACTTTAATATATATATATATATATTTAAACAAAAACAACCCGTAACCAAAAACTTTAATATATATATACATATAACTATCTATATGCAGTAGATATGAATATAATGAAAATCAAAGGTTAATAAAACAAAACAAAAAATCATGGATTTATTAACTGAATCGATTTCCCAAAATTGAAAAATTTTATTAATCATGTGATCATGATTAATGAAAATTAAAATAAATCATACACATAATTATGAATCAAATTTTAAAATCATTTGGATTAAACAAAAACCATATAATCATGACAATATAAACACATGAAATTTATTAATCATAATCAACAGAATTAATCATAATAATTTAATACGAAGCAGGTTCTTATACCAATTATTATAATAGACATATAATCTAAATCAATCTCATAAACTCCGATAGAATATCAAGATTTTATAATTGAGAATGTTGTACCTAAATTCATGATATCAATTAGAGATGAGTATGATGTCTTTTACAAACTAATCTATCTCTCTTAATAAATCTCACTCAAAGAGGAGGAATTAAAAAGAGAATAAAATGATTAACTTTGGGGATCAAAACCCCTACAAGGTTCTTTATATAGACAACCTAATCAGAACCCCACTAACTCTGATTAGGTTTTCTATTAGGTACTATAAATTATAAAATTCATACTAAATAAAATGTATTATTTGTCTATATTACAATAAATCATTTAATTAACCTAATTAAAATAAAAACTTAAATATAATTATTAAAAATTTGAAAGCGCTAAATTATTAAAATGACGCAGCCTATAACTAATTCATTTCTTTAATAAATCAAAATGGGAGAGATTCTACGTAAATTGCTTTGATCGTCGAGTGACCCACGAAACTACTTTAGAGCCTTATTAATTCACATTTTGCTGATCAAACAAACACTTTGAGAATCTTAGATCACTTATTCAAAGGTTGGTTTAGGCAGTTTATGCTGATCTAAATGATGCTAAAATGCTTGGAGCTTAATGGGTCAAAAACAGTATCTAATGCTCTTAGCAAGAAATACATAAATATTTGTTCTCTTTCTAAAGAACCTTAATTTGGTTCGTCTACATAGGAAGGTAATATCTTATGGTATTTGCCTAACTTTTAGAAACCTCCATGAATGAATAGATCAGGGGGAGGTGGATGACTGATGCATGCATGGTTACATAGTGACATGGGAGTATATTCTTCCTTTATGGAGGCAACATAATGAATATGTTGCACTACTACAACATGCAGATCGCGAAATCCTTTGCATAATGACATGGGAATACATGCACTCGAGGGTTTATATTTTTCACCACGGCCTTCATCCGTGGTGTTATATATATATTTTAATCTAACCACGAGAAATACATTATATAAAAATAAGAGTCGACAAAAGTAGATTTTTTTTTTATTGAAAAGTGTTTACATTATTTATAAAATTTTAATATTTAGACGAAAATTCTAATTTTTCCAAAAGTGAGATGGGCTGCGTCATAATTAATTAGTATTAATTAATCTGTTATATTATGGTTAGTTAGTTTAAGTTACAGTTAATAATAGTTAGTTAACTTAAATGGGTTAGTTAAGGTTAGTGATCGTTGTGAAAATGTATGCCCGTCAAGTCAATCGAATTTTGATATGATGAGATAAATAATTTATGTGATACTATCTTTATATAGACATTAGCAAGACATCATTTATTATCATTAATGAAAGTTACTTACTATTTATCATGTTTATTGATTTTGTTGAAATTAATATTAAATATCTTATATATGTATCATGATAAAAATCTAATATCTTGAGTTATGCACTCTGAAGATCACGCTAGAGATCGTGTTAATAAAAACTCGAGTCGCTAAAAGTTCTTAACATATAAACGGTTCATTGTTTTAGGATCTTGAGAATGAACATCTATTGATCTGAATAGACAATCATATAGTTCATTACCTAATTATTAGAGTGGCCGATCTCACAGCTAGTGACGTTAGTGAAACACCATGATAATTGCATGGGCGCTTAGTAGAGACTAATGGTACTGAATATGATACTTAGATAATTCTCAATGGTAATTAATACTGATTGTTATTAAGAATTATCTAATGATTATTTTACATATGATCCTCCGGCTTGAGATACCATGATTTTCTTAAGTACCAAACTTCATACTTTGATATTATTCATATTAGTCTTAGCCATGGGTGAATACCGGGTGAACCGATGAGTATGAAGGGTTGTACGAGAAGGATTATGAGTGGTTAAGAGGGAATTTATCACTTTCGTATTTGGAATAAAGTCATATGAATTATATACTTTATCGAACAAAGAATCTTTGCAAAGTAGTATGATTTGAAAGGAGTTTCTATAAATGTATTGTTGATGTTCAATAAAGGTATAATGGTCCATATGATTTGTTTATTAGGGTTTAAAATTTAAATCATGCCCTAAGACAAATCAAGATATTGGTGAGATTAAAAGATTGTTATTATAAGTATGCGATGGTTACAAACAAGATCTTCTGGAAAATAGTACTTCTCATCTCCCATATATAGTTTTGATACTTTTCTAAAAAAAAAATCTTGATTTGGAGGTTTAAAGTCATTTAATTATGAGATGATTAAGTTAATTATTTAATTTAAAATATAGTTTTAAATTAAATAAAATCATAAATGTGTTTATAAAATCCTCATGTCGGTGTGATATAAAACATAATCGGTCACATACATAAGGTTTGTAGTAACTCATTTAAAGTCTCATTGGAGGAAAAGGAAAAATAGACCAAAACCATTTGAAAAGTAAAATGATAATTTAACTTATAGTTTGACTATATGGGCAAAATATTAATTATTAATTTGTTAATTTAATATCGTGCAGCTCTACTAACATAACTAAATATGAATTTATTTTAATTAGAAATTAATAAGTACGTATGAACTTTTATTTAATTATAAAAGTATCATAAATATTTATATTAATAATTAGATATTAAAGAGTTAATGTGTCGGATTATTAATTGAATTTTTATGAACCAAATTAATTAAAGGGTTGATTAAGTATCCATAGGTTATACCCATTATAATGGTCAGCAATATAAAGATGTGTTTGACCCAATTTTATCTTTTAAGAGTTTTAAGATAAGACATTTTAAGATAATAAGAGTTTTAAGGCAACTAAGAAATCTAATGTGATTAGAAAACTATAATCTAGTTATGCATAAAAATAGACCCTAAGGCCTTAGCTGAAATTATGAAGTATTCTAAGCCTTTTGGCCGAAAATCAAAGAAAGAAAATGAAGTTTTTTTCCTTCATTTTTCCCGAGTTTATTATCTCATAAGCTGAAATTTTAAATACAAACTTAATCTGTGAATAACAGTTAGAGGGCGAACACATAGGCAAATTTCCATCTTTATAAGAAGAGTTCTATAATGAAGAAGATAAGATATTCATATTCCTTAATCTTGATTCAATTTGATGAGATTTACTATATTTTCTGTAAAATGTTATATGCGATATAATTATTGTATAATTGATCTAGAAATTATACATATCAGGATATGATCCGAATAAAAATTTTAAATATTTATTCTATTACATTTATTCTATTATAAGAGTGCATCCATTTCCTAACACGTTGTATATAAGTCAGAGTTTTTAGCTCCTTTAAGGTTAATGCAAAATACAGATTTCTTTCATCTTCTTCTTAAATTTTGACATGGTATCAGAGTGCGATCGCTCAAAATTTTCAGGAAACAATCATATTTCCTCTTCTTTTTCTTCCGCAAATTTTGGAGCCTTATTCTCTTTGTTCTAAAGCAGCTTCAATTCATTTTTTTCTTTCCTTAATTTATCTTCGCATATGAATTCTTTTCTTGATTCATAATGATAAGATCATCTAGAGCTCAAGTTTGTGAAAATGGAGTGCAAATTCCTCCACTTCCAATTCAGCATATTTTAGGTCAGACTCAAATGATTTCCCTCAATTTGGTTTTAGATTACAATCACCTTCTATTCTTGAACTCATATGATATTACTGGAATTAATTTCGTTGTTAGATTATATATGTAGTGTGTCCCACATTGGTTATATATATATGTGATATGTATTGTTAGCCTATATATATAGGCATCCTCTGTACATCATAGGTGTGATTCAAATACAATATTATATTCTCAACATGGTATCAGAGCATATGTTCTGAATCACCTCAAAAAAAAAAAAAAAAATTCCGCATCTTATTTTCTTTTTTGGCGCCGCTAGTGTTCTCCGGCGATTATCTTGCTCTGTCTTTTGCGGTTCTCTTTCTTCTGCTCATAGTTTTCAGCGGTTCCATATACCGCTAGAAACCTCGGAAGACGACCATTCCAGAGCCACCGCACACAGCCTCATAGGGGTTTCCACGCTCCCTCACGCGCCGCTCAAATTCCCAGCCGTCTCGCCACTGCCGCCTTGCCGTCAGCCGCCACAGTGGTCCGTTCACGTCCGTTCGAGCACCATTCGGTAGATCAAGCTCCGCCGATTCCAGAACAGGAGCCAGTTCCTCCGATCTCATCCGCACGCTCTCCCACGCGCCCAAGAAAGCTCCGCACGTCAGCCTCACGCGCCAAGCCGCCGCCAGCACTCCGTGCGTGCTCTACACGCGCCAGACCTCCGAGGCGACGTCATCAGTGCCACGTCATCCCTAGACACGTCATCAGTGCCACGTCAGCCATCGCGCACGTCAGCGTGCCGCGTCATCATTGACTTGACCTAGTCACAGCGTTGACCGTTGACTTTGACACCATTGACCGTTGACTTTGACACCGTTGCCCATTGACTTTGACCAGCGTTGACCAGGTGCTTTCTTGTCTATTTTTTCGTCCCGATTCTATATTTGTGGTCTGTTTTTGTATTTGAGTACTTTATATGGCACAAAACGAGATTCTTAATCATGTTCAGACTGTATTGGATGGCACAAACTATATGGTGTGGTCCCAATCTATGCGAAGCTTTCTCAAAGGCCGTAAGCTTTGGCTTTATGTGACTGGAGAGGTAAAAAGGCCAGTTATAGGAGCTTCTGAAACCGATGAGGCTTTCACCACTCGTCTTATTGATTGGGATAGCAAACATCATCAAATTCTTACATGGTTCCGTAACACTACTATCCCATCTATTTCTGCGCTCTTTGGTAGCTTTGATGAAGCAAAGGGTGCTTGGGATATGCTTGCCTCTCGGTATTCTTCTGTGGATGGTGCTCACGAGTATCAACTTCTGTTTGAGCTTTTTCATCTGAGGCAGGAACCTGGTCAGAGTATAAATGATTTTCTTGCTCGCATGCAATTCTTGTGGAATCAGATTGATGTTTCTGATCCTATTTGGAAGGATCCTACTGATGCTGAGATGTATACTACACGTAGAGATCAACATTGCCTTCACCAATTTTTGATGGCCTTGCGTGATGATTTTGAGCATGTCCGTGTGCAACTTTTACATCGTTCTCCTCTTCCTAATTTGGACACTGCCATCTTTGAACTTGTCCGTGCCGAGACTAGATCACAGACTATGCGCTCTCAGTCGAGTCATACAGTGTTGGCTGCACCACCCTCGAGTTCTTCGTCATTCCAGCGAGAGCATTATGACAGGTCAGATACTCCTCGACTCCCTCCTAAGTCTCGTGATAACAATTACTGTCGTTATTGTCGACGTCGAGGGCACACTATTGACAAGTGTTGGCATAAGGGAAGACCTAATGCACCAACAGTAGCTGTTACTCATACTGAGCATAGTTTATCTCCAGCTGCATCATTTCCAGCTACTCCCTCTTCAATTGCTGCTTCTGGCCAGGCATCATGATCCAGTGTCACTTTATCTGCAGCTGACTTTGAGGCAATAGTCAATCAGGTTGTCCTATCCCGTTCTGGTAATGCATCTTCCTCTGTCCTCTCAGTCTTGCCAGGTACATCTTCCCCTTGGCTTTTTGACTCTGCTTGTTGCAATCACATGACACCTCACCCTACTTCCTTGACCACATCTGCACATTCACCTCATTACTCATTGATTCGCACAGCTGATGGATCCACTATGAATGTTAAAAATATAGGCACCATCAGTACACCTTCCCTTTCTCTTTCCGAAGTTTTTCATGTGCCTGAATTATCCTTCAATCTCCTCTCTGTTGGCCAAATGTGTGAACTTGGATATAGACTTGTTTTTGACTTTTCTGGTGTGCATGTGCAGGATCCTCGCATGAACCAGACCCTTGGGACCGGGCGTAGAGTTGGGCGCATGTTCGAACTCTCATCCTTACACCTCCCCACCACAAACATCTCTGTTGTTGCCTCATCGTCATCCTCATCTCTTGCACTTTGGCATTCGCGTCTTGGTCATGCATCTCCATCTCGAGTTCAACTTTTAGTATCAAAGGGTTTGTTAGGTTCAGTGTCCAACAGTCCATTTGATTGTATGTCATGCCAACTTGGAAAACAACCTGCGTTGCCTTTTAATAATAGTGAGTCTCATGCTACTGCATCTTTTGATTTAATTCATTCTGATGTTCGGGGACCTTCTCCTATTGCCAGTATGAGTGGCTCACGTTATTTTGTTATCTTTGTTGATGATTTCTCTCGTTATACTTGGATATTTTTAATGAAATCTCGTTCTGAGTTATTGGATATTTATCGCACCTTTGCAAAAATGATTGAAACCCAATTTTCAAAACCCATCAAAGCTTTTCGTTCTGATAATGCTTTAGAATATACTCAACATGAATTTCAAGCCATCCTCAAGCATTATGGCACTGTTTCTCACTTGTCGTGTCCAGGGACCTCACAACAAAATGGTCGAGCAGAATGAAAACTTAGGCACATTTTAGACACTGTTCGTGCTTTGCTTCTTTCCACATCTCTTCCTACCCCGTTTTGGGGTGAAGCTACTCTCACGGCTGTCTACACAATCAATAAGTTGCCTACCCCTATCCTTGATAATTGCACTCCTCACGAGAGGTTGTTTGGCTTTGTCCCCTCATATCATCATCTTCGTGTTTTTGGTTCTGCATGTTTTGTTTTACTCCAACCTCATGAGCGCACCAAACTCGAGCCTCGCTCTCGATTGTGTTGTTTTCTTGGATATGGAGTAGAACAAAAAGGCTACTGGTGTTATGATCCTGTCTCTCGTCGTCTTCGCATCTCCCGTCATGTCATTTTTTTGGAGCATCGACTATTCCACGAAGTCGGCAAATTCAACATGCCATCCTTCCCTCCCTTTACTACACTTCTTGAAATTCCTCTTTCTCCAACTTCTACTAGCAATGTCTTGCCAGGGTCTTCATCAGTCGAACATCAATCATCTTCTGCTCCCGACACTGCTCCGTCTGCGTCCCTAGGTTCTGTTCCATCTGAGGATCCGATATGCACTCCACCACCTGACCTTCACCGATCCACTCGAGTAAGATCACTTCCATCCCATTTACAAGATTTTCATTGCTTTCATGCCTTAGCTACCTTGCATGAGCCTCACTCCTTTCGTGAGGCCTCCACTAACCCTCTTTGGCAGGCTGCGATGAAAGAGGAAATTGATGCTTTACATAAGAACGATACATGGGATCTGGTTGACTTGCCTCCTGGAAAGTCTGTGGTTGGGTGTAAGTGGATTTACAAAATCAAGACTTGTTCCGATGGCACTATTGACAGGTACAAGGCTCGACTTGTGGCCAGAGGTTTTACTCAGGAGTACGGTGTGGATTATGAGGAGACTTTTGCTCCAGTTGCTCGCCTCTCCTCTGTGCGTGCTCTGCTGGCTGTTGCAGCCTCTCGACATTGGTCCCTTTGTCAGATGGATGTTAAGAATGCCTTTCTTAATGGTGATTTAAGTGAAGAAGTCTATATGCAGCCACCCCCTGGATTATCTCATCCTACAAATAAGGTTTGTCGTCTCCGTCGAGCTTTATATGGACTTAAGCAGGCTCCTCGAGCATGGTTTGCTAAGTTTAGCGCTACTATCTCTAGCCTTGGCTACTCCCTCAGTTCATATGATTCAGACTTATTTATTCGCCGCACAGACAGGGGTACCATACTTCTTCTACTATATGTTGATGACATGATCATAACTGGAGATGATATCACCGGTATTCAGGAACTTAAACAGTTCCTCAGTCAGCACTTTGAGATGAAAGATCTTGGTCCTCTCAGCTATTTTCTTGGCCTTGAGATCTCTTCTTCTTCTGATGGTTATTACTTGACACAGGCTAAGTATATCTCTGATCTGCTCTCCCGGGCCAATCTCACAGACAGCAAGATTGCCGACACTCCGACTGAGCTTAATACCCGTCTCACTCCTGATGATGGCGAGCCTCTTCGTGATTTTACCTTATATCGGCATTTAGTTGGCAGTCTTGTCTATCTCACTGTCACTCGACCTGATATCTCGTATGCTGTTCATCAGGTGAGTCAGTTTATGGCTGCTCCTCGCTCCACTCATTTCTCAGCTGTCCTCCGCATTCTCCGCTACCTGAAGGGAACATTATTTCATGGGCTTTACTTCTCCTCTCAGTCTTCTCTTCAGCTGCATGCTTATACTGATGCAGATTGGGCGGGTGATCCGACAGATCGTCGCTCTACCACTGGTTATTGTTTTCTACTTGGCACTTCACTCATCTCTTGGCGAAGTAAGAAACAAACTGTGGTTGCCCGCTCTAGCACCGAGGCAGAATATCGTGCCCTAGCTGACACTACCTCAGAGCTTCTTTGGTTGCGATGGCTGTTACAAGATATGGGTGTCTCTGTATCTTCTGCTACTCCTGTATACTGTGACAACATGAGTGCTATTCAGATTGCTCATAATGATGTATTTCATGAACGGACCAAACATATTGAGATTGATTGTCATTTTGTTCATCATCATCTTCTTCAGGGCTCACTACAGCTTCATTCTGTCACGTCTCATGATCAGCTCGCGGACATCTTCACAAAGTCACATCCTCCAGGGCGCTTTCGTGATCTTGTGTCCAAACTCAAGTTGGTCTCTCGTACTCCACCTTGAGTTTGAGGGGGGCTGTTAGATTATATATGTAGTGTGTCCCACATTGGTTATATATATATGTGATCTGTATTGTTAGCCTATATATATAGGCATCCTCTGTACATCATAGGTGTGATTCAAATACAATATTATATTCTCAACAGTTTCATTACAATTTGGTGGAACTGAGAATTATGGTATATGGAGCGGGTGTCAATTGCATTATTAGCTAAGAATAATCCGAGTTTGATAGATGGTTCTTTTAAGAGACCAAAAAATGGTGATCCTTTACAACAACAATGGGATCATTGTAATGCTACAGTTTTTAGTTGGATTATGAACTCAGTATCCAAAGAATTATTTAGGGAAGTGGTTTATTTATCGACTGCTTTCTTAGTTTAGAAGGATTTGCGTGATAGGTTTAATAAGATTAATGGGTCAAAGATCTTTGCTTTGCACAAACAAATTAATACACTTTCTCGAGGGAAAAATTCAATTTCTAGTTATTATACGAAATTGAAGATATTGTGGGATGAATATTCTTCAATGGTTCCACAACCCAATTGTAGTTGTGATTCATCAAAACTCATAGTTGATCAAGATAATCAATAGAAACTTCTTCGGTTTTTTATTAGATTAAATGAAGGTTATTCTTCTAAGAGAAGTCAGATTCTCTTGATGAATCCACTTTCATCTATTAAAATGCATACTCAATGCTAGTTCAGGATGAAACTCAAAAGGGTCTGAGTCTTACAGAGTGTTCAAGAATCACTAGCCTCAACCTTTTATTCTAATAATCCTCCTCCAAAACAAAATGCAAATTCTGGATATAATAAATCCTTTGGATGTGATTAATGTCACAAGAAAGAGCACAAGAAAGATACTTGTTTTACAAGTTAGTAGGATATCAAGCCCACTTCAAATTCAACAAAGGGACAAAACATCAGTATTATAAGAACTCAAATAATGCTCACTGTGCAATGAATTCTGATTCAACTCCAGATCAAGTCACATCTTCGGAATATCAATCTTCAAATGTCGGTTCAATTCAAAATTGCTTCACACAAGATCAATATCAAGAACTGATGAAGTTAATCAAGTCTTAACCTCAAAATGAGCAAATCCAAGATGCAGCCAATTTGGCAGGTACTTCTATTAGTCTTCTACGTTTAAGTTCTTTGAATGCATGCTGGATATTTCTAATATGAATTTATGGCATATGAGATTAGGACATACAACATACCAAAATATGAAAATTATACATTCTATTTCATATTTTACATCTCATCCTCACTTAAGATATGCCATTTAGCAAAACAATCCAGAAAATCATTTCCCCTTAGTCTCACTCACACAGAAAAAGCTTTTGAATTGTTATATATGGATGCATGAGGTCCTGTCAAAACACCTACACGTACTGGATCACAATTGTTTCTTGCAAATGTAGATGATTATATACGTGGGACTTGGACTATTCTTATGCAACATAAGAGTATGATTTTCCAGATTGTTTTTGATTTCTTGATAATGTTAAATACAAAATTTCATGCCTCTATTTTTGGTTTCAACTGTTGGATAGTTCTGAAATGTTTAGAATAAATAGATAAGACAATTGTAAGGAAATCCACCAAACGGATCACTGATCGGATTTATTAAAATTTGATTTTAATTGAATAATTATGATTAGATATATGTTTTATGATATAATGCACGATTATATAAATTATTTATATATGCTTTGTATTAATCAAATTTGAAAAATTAAAATTACCTTAAATAGTTTTGTTAAATTTAATTGGAAAAATATTTTGGCATGTTTCCTTAAGTTTAAAAGAGGAACTAAAATAGAAAACTTTGCAAAGTAATTAATATCGTTTTAGAAATGATGCGATTAAGAAACTTTCAAATAATGAAAAGTTTATGTTTTTTTTGCAAGTATCCTTAAAGAGTTAAATGAATGAAAGTTTGATTATG
This sequence comes from Coriaria nepalensis, assembly GCA_027186245.1. Taxonomy (NCBI): domain Eukaryota; kingdom Viridiplantae; phylum Streptophyta; class Magnoliopsida; order Cucurbitales; family Coriariaceae; genus Coriaria; species Coriaria nepalensis. Next base: position 2,680,576 of record CP114500.1, on the reverse strand, counting down.
TTCTTGTATTATTGAATGATTAAAATGAACTAAACAAGAGTTGACTAGTTTGAATTTTATGAACATGCATCAAGAGATAAAACAAGAAGTAATGTATAAATAATTAAAATTATTTTAATATGTTCATGCATTAGATGTTTATAAATGGTATTAAATTGTACATGCATCATGATATATATATGTGTTTGGTTAAATATATTATCATATTTAAAGATTATGAGATAGAGTATGATATATATATGTTTGTTGTAATGAGATTGTTTAGAGAAATCATTCGCTTGATTATATTGAGCTAAAATTAGTTGTGAAAATTGTTTCATAGCTTACCTTCCAAATATTATAACATATGTGATATTTGCATGAATATATAAAGGCCACAGACACATGAATACTTATATTTGTGTGAGCATGCATGTATATTTTTATTGCATAAGATGCATGTGATATCGGACTGCATTGAATATACGAAGAGGTGCCAAGCGACCGAGTAATACTGTCGTTCTAGGCATGAACATAGACTCATGCACGTACTAGCTTAACACTTTACATTTCACAAGAATTTTTTAGCTAAGCTCAACTAAGCAAATATAATTGGTTGTAGACATGTGAGATTATATTTACTTAGAGGTAAGATAAAGGAATTACACGAGATGTAATTGCAAAAGTGTTTGCAATATTTCATTTAATTATGATTAGCTACGAACTCATAGGCATTATAATAAGGTGATTGGATCATTTTCCCACTAATGAAAATTGATTTATCATCTTATATTAAGGAGGTGAATTAAGTCGTAATAAAATAACGAGATAATGAGATGCAACGTATTATGCTTGCATCGATGAAAGATGAGCTCCAAAAGCACTATGAAAAATTTCATGCTATTGAGATTTCAATTGCCATAAAGCTATGTATGGGGATGATAATCGAAGGGATATGTGTGAGTTATCCAAGAGATTGTTTCATATAAAGATGCATGAGGGTACCACTGTTAGTGAACAACTGCGTTAGATGATTGCTTACATCAACGAGCTAGAAAGTCTAGGCTTAGAGATAAATACTAAGCTAGTGATTGACTTAGTATTGCAAACACTTCTTGATCCATTCACTCATTTGTATGCAACTGTCAGATGGTTAAAATGGGCATGAACTTGTAAAAGTTGCATGAGTGCATACAAATAGTGGAGGAGTTCATCGAAAAAAACAAAAAGGGAAATTATTTCCATAGTGGAGAATCTAAACATTAGAAGAGAGTTTGCAAGATACTTCTTTAAGATTGTTTATGATTAATGTTAACATTTCTTACAATAATCATTCTACTTGGGTATTGGATATTGGTTGTGAATTTCACATTTGTAATAATGTGCTGAACCTAAAAGGTATATGGATCTTGAAAAAAATGTTAAGTCAACCTATTAGCTAGAAATGGAGCAAAAGTTGTTGCTTTAGCTATAGGCACTTATAATTTGGCTTTGCCTTTGAGCTTAGCGTTAAATTTGAGACATTGTTATTTTGCACAAACTCTTATCCGAAATATTGTTTCTATTTCCATACTTTATAAAGAGAGCTTTTCCTTTTCCATCTAGGATAATATCTTGAGTTTCCATTTGAATGGATTATTTTATGAAAGTGGTTTCTTAAATTATGGTGTTTATGTCTTAAATTTAAATGATGAAACTTGCCTCAATATTGAGCATGTTAAGAAAATAAAATTTGATATGAATTAAACTTACCAATGACATTATCGATTAGGTTATGCCAATAGAATAATTATTCAAAAGTTACATAAAGATGGATAATTAGATCCATTCAATTTTAAATCGATGCTAAATTGTGTATTTTGTTTATTAAGCAAGATTATCAAATCTTTTTTTAGTAGAACTGGACAAAGACAAACAAGGTTGATAAGACTAGTATATACTAATGTATGTGGGTCTATGTCAACTCCTTCTAAAGTTTATTTTTTCGTAATTCATCACATTCACCGATGATCTCTCAAGATTCGATCACATTTATCTTATGAAGCATAAATCTGTATCATTTGATAAATTCAAAAAATATATGAGTGAAGTAGAAAAATAACTAGGCAAAAGTATTAAGATATTTTCATCGGATCGAGATGGTGAATACTTGAGTCAGAAGTTTCTTAATTACCTAACTTGGAAATGGTTCAGTCCATGATAAGCTTTACATATCTACCTTTGTCATTCTGAGAATATGTTCTAGAAACTTCCGCTTACATTATAAATAGGATACTTTCAAAGCTTTACTTCTTTGATACCATATGAGATATGAAAGGAAAAAGGGAAAGTTTTAAACATATTCACGCATGGGCTGCCCTGCTTTTGTCAAGAAGTAATGAGCAGAAAAGTTGGAGGCAATATTCGAAAAATATTATTTCGTGAGGTATCAAAAGAAAACTTTGGGTGTTACTTTTATCATTTCACGAAGCAGAAAGTGTTTATTGTTAAACACGTTGTCTTCTTAGAGAATGAGTTCTTTTCTAGAAGTGATAGTGAGAGTAAGATTGAACATAATGAAATTCAAGATACACAAAATGAAATTCGGATCAATGATCCTGTTACCCTACTAATCTCGGCTGAGGTACCTCCAAAAGAGGATGATGTGATACTTTAGAGTATATAAACGGTATGTAGATCTAGTAGAGCATCTAATAGGCCAAAGCATTAAGTAATGAGTGGATCATAAAAGATGATCCTACGACTAATACTAAGGCTATTAGTAGCTCAAATTTCGAGAGATGGTCAGATACCATGAGATCGAAGATGGATTTCATATATGCCAACCAAGTATAGACTTTGTGAATGCACTTAAAGGAATTGTTCCTATAAGATACAAATAAATTTTCAAGAAGAAAGTTGAGGTGGATAGAAAGGTTTTTGCCAGGGGTTATTGATAAATAGAAGGAATCGATTATGAAGAAAGTTGAGTTGTATCGTTTTCATAATTATATATATTTAGTCTAAATTCAAAAGAATTCACCTCTAATTAACCAAAAATTCTTTAGAACTATATAATATATAATAAAATAAAATCTCTTTAGGTAATTATATACTGATAAAATTTTGAAACATAAATATCCCAAAGAGAAAAAAGACAAATAGACTTACACGAGTGAATGAAATTCATGACTATAGCACATCGACAAAATAGTATCTAAAATTTTTAGATAAATTAAATCTATAAATTATAAATTTATATTAATTATATTATATCGTAAATAAGCTGATATATTATAAAAATAATTTATCAAAAAATTATAAAAATAATTTATCAAAAAATTATAAAAATAATTTATCAAAAAATTATAAATCCACTTGTGACCACGTTTAACCCAAAATAGAAATTATACTCTCCTCCAACTCCAACTCCAACTCCAACTCGTACGTGTATACATGGAACCAACTAAAAAAACTGCCCCTAGTAGAGAATTTGACACCTTGTAACCTATTATTACATTATTTTTATTTTTATTATTTTCTTTTAAGAATTGTGGGCCCCCATAAAGTAAGGGAGAAACCAGACACTTCTCCACATCAACATGGGCCACCTCTTTAGCCTTTTTGTGATGTGACGTGTTACATTGACTAGGCAATGATTCAATTTGAGCCCACAAATCATGCATGCCATATCCTAGTGCTAAGCCCACCACCAGCCCATGCCTACCAGGCTACCACCCAAAACCTATTTATTTATTATTTCTCTTCTTTTTTTTTTTCGTCTTTCCAATTTTTAAGCCATCCCACCAATTATCTCACTCCTATGAAATGTGGATATCCACCCTCTCTCTCTCTCTCTCTCTCTCTCGCTCTCGCTCTCCCTCTCTCTCTCCCTCTCTCCTTCCACGATATTTATGTACTTGAATAATGACGCATAAGTGTCTATCATTAAGTAGAATGTTGTTCTTAGTCCATTTGGGTCATCTTTTCTTTGCTTGTCTTTTCTTTTTGGCGCATATTGCAAATGTTTAGTAATGCGACGGAATATAAGAATATGTTTGACAATACTTTTTGAAATATATAGTTTTTATATTTATAAATATAAAAATTAGTTTTTTCTATCAATAAATATATTTAACAGTGTTTTCTTTTATTATTTTTAAAATTCCCTTTTTTTAGAAGGGTAGGAAATTAACATTAGAAAAGTTTAATAAATTATTTTCATTTTTTTTAGTTATAAAACTAATTTTTTGAAATCATTATAAAATTTTTTTTTATAAATGAAAAATGAAAATTGCTATCAAACAGAGCTTAAAGTCTTTTTTTGTCTTTTTTAATCCCCAATTCTTGTTTGATTGTTCTCCCCTTCATATGATGATGCTCTTAACAAAAAAAAAATATTCTATTTAGCATTTAATCAAACTGCTAATCATGATTAATATTCTTAATGATAGAATCTCGAGATTTGTTCATTTTGTGTTGTTTACTTAAAAACCCAAGATTAAGGTTCCTTATAAAAGGCTGAAAACGATATGATCTATAGAGTATTTGGAAAGATTAACTCGTAATTAAAGAATAAAATGGGATAATTAAAAAAAAAATGTATTTTTAAGAATACTTAACTATAAAGAAAATCCAACCATGCACTTTGGACGATCGAATAGAAAGTTTCAATTGGATATTAGAGTTTGTGAAGATCTTGAAAATCCACCTTTTTTTATTATTTTTTATTATTTTTTATTATTTTTTATTTATTTATTTTATCATTAGTGGGTATTGCACTAACTTCGATGGTCCAAAGTATAAATGATTGTCCGGCAATACTAAATACCATGAGGATGTTCCAACTTACAATGTGACATTAATTGATTACATAAATTATATTTCAATTAAACCGGATTTGTATTAAGCAACCTTCTAATTTACCTCTACGATTCCCATGGTTTTCTTACGATGAGTCGGCAGAGAAGTATGATTCCTATGGAAAGTCATAATCTCAAATTTTATAGTCGGCAGAGAAGTGTGATTCATATGGAAAGCCATAATGTCAAATTTTATAGTTCCGTTAATATTCGGAAAATCCGTTATCGTATAATGATTGATTTTCAGTTTCGAGAATTATATAATTTTAAATATTTTATTAATAAATATAAAAAAATTAAATAAATTAATGTAATAAATATATGTGTGACAAAAACTTAAAATAAATTTCATATTATTATTTAAAAATTAAATGTAAGTAATAAATATACTGTTATTTTACTAATAAAATTAAATATAATTGTTATGACGAATATACAAAGAATTTGAAGCTAATCTAGATCATATTTCTACTGACAAGGGGAATAAATTAAAAGTTGAAAATAAATTGATAACAATTACGGAAATAAAATTTTGAAATAATAAACGTTTGAAATAAATAGAAAACAATTAATTATAAGAAATTATTTGAAAGAATGATAAACTCAGGAAAAGTTTGATTAAAATGGAAATTAATGACGATCTCTATATTACGACATGAAAATAAAATATATACTATTCTTACTCCTAAGATGCAATAATTTAAAGGAATAAACAAGAAAAGAGAAAAATATGTCCCATCCGTGAACAACAGTTCGAGACTCTCACTCTTATGAAAATCTGGCGCTCTATTTATTATTCTCAAAAATAGATCTTAAGGAATCAAATACATACTTTCTCGGAGAAAAATGATAAGCGTGGGAAAATAGCCGAAGCGTAGAGAAAATCACATGTGTTGATATGATGTGTGATGATTTGTTCATTTGTGGATGATTTAATGATCGAAATGATAGATTTTGTATTCACCAAAGCCTTCTATTTATATGCAAAGAATTGATGATACAATTTGGTAACTTTTCTATTTTGTAGGCCCTAATCACATTTTTGGCTAACTAAATATTTTCTTTTAAAATTTGATCGAATCCGGTTAAAATGGAGTCTAGGTTCGTCCAAAAAACTTTTTCTCTCCCTCCCTCCATTTTTGGCCGAACTCCCCCCACGCTTTCCTTTATTTTCAGCCACTTTATCTGCTTGGTTGAGATAATCTGATTTTCAATCGCTTTTTTGAAAAAGTAAGATGTTTCTATTAAGGGAAAGATTTTGTTTGAAATTCTCTCTTCCTTTTCCAATTTCTACCGAAATCTTGTAGTGATGAGGATGACATTCTGTCTTTTCTCCGGACAATTAAGATCATGTTTTGGGTAATCCTTATGCATGTGATCAATGCTCATTTCTTGTGCCACATCATTAATCCAAATGCAACCTTCACTTTCTTAATTATCTTTTGATTAATCTGAATTTCACCCTTACAACTTTATTCGCTTAACCAAGATTAATTAATATATAGTTTAATTAACTTAACCATTTTAACCATTGCATTTTATTCTTCAACTTAAGCTAATCGATTTTAAATGAAACCGATTCACATAACATTCATGAAATACGTCCTTCAACGTATGACACGTGTCTAATATTTGTTGGAAATCGAGTTTAAAAATTCGCAGCGGAATCGATTATTGGTCCCAATATATAAAAAAAAAATTCTAAGAACTTTTAGCGATCATTTATATATATATGAATTAACCTTAAAATGCTAGATGAAGAAATCATTTCTTTGTCTACGTAAGTCGGTCATTAAGACTCACATCACAATTTTCTAAGTCGATCTTCAACACACTAGAACGTGTGTGAACACATAGAGATGACATGATTTTGTCTCTTTTGGGTGATCTCTTCTCATCATCTTCTAAAACAATTAGAATATGATGCATTTATTTAGCTATTAAGTTTTCTATTTAATATTATTTTTTAATTTAAATACTTTATATTAATTGAATTAATAATTCAAATATAATATTAAATGATAACATATTTAATTTGAATATTAAATTAGTTTCTCAAACCAATTTAAATTTGACTTTCCTAATCATAATACTAAATTAATATCTCATAACAACTTAATACGATATAACATATTTAATTTAAAATTAAATATATTATTATTTTATATATAGTATATTTTGAAAGTCACTATATATATTAAAATAATATTTTAATATATTTTTTAATTAATTAATACCAATTATCTCATAATTATACATTTGCCCCAAAAAATTATTTTCTTTGCAAATAAACCTTTTCTTTACCTTTATGTCACTCTTACCCTATATAATGTTATATATAGACAACCTGAGAACCATGGACCTATAATTCCAAATTTCAATAAATTATATTAATAATTAAACTTTTTAATCTAATAAATCTTATTTATTAATCTCAAAATTATTCCACTAAAAATATAGGATTGTACTATTGCAGTTATAGAATAAATTACTGAGCAATCTCTAGTAGTCCATTGACATTATCAATACATTCAATTTAACTCTCCAATACTTGATTCATAATTAGAGTTGGACAAAATTACCTTTTTACCCATCTAATTATCTCTTTATCCTTAAGTACCATTAATCTACTAGTGAACAGTTAATTTATAACTTAATTATAAATTTGAGCTCAAAACCATTTAGTTCCAGAATTAACCCTTAAGGGAACCAATATACAATCTTCTATAAAGAAGGTTTAGATTTAATATTTGTAAATTTTTCTCAGCCGCTTATCCCAATGAATATAAGAAACAATAGTTTTTAGGCTATTTTACAACAAAAAATGTGACAAGTGAATCAAAAGATCTAGTTGACATAAATATGAGTTTATGACTACTCAGTATTTAGATTAATCTACATATGATCATCTATTGATATGAATAAAATCATTTTATATCAAACGGTATGTTGATAAAAAATTAATTCATATCGAGTCATATCCTACATAATCCAATTTTAAAGCACATCCACTAAGATAGACTATCTACATCAGCGATTCAGATCTAGATCACTTGCATTCATAATGCTAGTTGACCGTACTAGCAACCAATTAAAGATTTCATACTTTAATATATTTGGCATAATTTAATTCATTATCTATAATTTTAATCATCAATTATATTTATATATATTATTCAATAATAAAACATTCAAAATAATTATATATAAAAATGACACTTTTATTAATTTCATAAAATTGTACTTATTACATGTTTTTAGGGCACCATCCCCAACAATATTTTCGATGTATCAACAAATACTCCCTTAATATCGCTTAATAGAATTCAAATTTTAAATTTGTATGAGAGAGATTAATGACCACGAATTTCCATAAATTAGCCCTTCCGCCTCTTAATTTTTTATCAACTCATCCTTACCTCTTATCATGGAAGAAGATCATGAAGAGCATGACTTAATCAATGATTCTAACGTAGTTGACTCTATACATGTTTCGGCAGGCTCCTCTAATTCCTCCGACCTAATATCTTGTTTCACAAATAAGCACCAAAACACTCGTATTCTTGGATTGGTAGAAGGCATTAAGCTCATCCCAAATGATCTATAATTCAATGTGGTCATCAACCATCTCAGAATTCAAAGATCTCATATTGTCTTTAACCGCTTAAAGGCAAACTACGCCCCTTCGTGGAGCAAGGCTTCGCTGTTGCCCAAAGCAATCCTATTCTAGATGTGTTACTTACTAATCTTCATGAATTTATATACTCGGGTCGTGCTACCGGTCAGTTGCAGATCCATATCAAGAAGCATTTGTGAGAACTTAAGTGACTTACCTTTCTCTTTATAGAGAAAAAAGTGGAAAACAGTTCCAGTCACTTGAACACCTTTTTCGAGCATGATCAAGAACTTAACCATTTGGAGCGGAAGAGAAAAAGAATCCATGATCGACAAGCCCACCTTCAAGAGTTTCACACTGAATGTACTGGGGTTAATTCTCAAATTATCGAACTCGAGGCTTGGCTTGCTGATTTGCTATCAAAATGGTTTGACATTCAAGTATATATTTTTGATTTGAAGGTTACATGCCATCGTGAGATCCGAGATGTCAACTGTGTGGCCTCTATTTGGTCAAAAGGTCGAACCATTGTCGAGCCTTTTCAGAATGATATGATGATGACCACTGAAATTCTTAATGGCATTGACCCTCATTAAGAGTCTTTTTAGGATCATAGATTCATTAATTTAATTTCAGCTATAATCCCCCTATTTTTTGTCATTTTGGCCAATTTAGGGCTGAAATAGTAATAATGATGTAATTCTTGGTATAATACGAGATTTTTCTTCCAATAAAAAAAATCTGAAATCTCCTTTAATCCTCAAAATATCATATTAGGATTTCATTCCTAACTAAAACAAATCTGAGAAAATCCCTTTGGAGGATTTTTCTCTCTTGAAATCATCTCTAAGATTTTATTAAAAACCATAATTCAAATTTTGAATTACCTCAAATGACTCGGTCAAAATAGAAGCAACTTATTTGGTTGAAGCGCCTTTCTTTTGATGAAAATTTATATCGTCTGAAATGATTTTTTCCCTCAAAAATTTCGTCACATATGAAGATGAGTGGTCCCCGGATAACTTGATCAATCATGCCCAAATTTCAAGGATGTGTCATACTCTTCTTACTCCTTGTACCTTCTTCTTCTTTAGTTTATATCAAATTACCAAGTCTACAATTTAAACCCTCAATTTTTCTTCATAGTTGCTTGAAGAATTTATATCAAACTACCAAGTCTACAGTTTAAACCCTAAATGTTTCTTCATTGTTGGCCAAAATTTTAGTCGAATTCTTCCCCAATTTTGGCCATTATGTGAGAATGAGTAGTCCCCACACGACTTAGCAAAAATCAGCAAAAATCTCCCACTTCCTTCTTTTTCGGCCGAAATTTTCTTCCCACCCCGATTTTGGTCGAAATTTGTTCTTTCCAGCCTCATTTTTGGTCATGAAGTGGAACCATGGGGCCCCTACTAAATTTTCAGAAATTAGAGAGAGAGAAAGATGGGATTGTACTATCCTCTTGCACATCTTACACCTTTTTTTTATCAAACCCAATCAAAACCCTTCAAATCCTCCATCATCTTTTCAAACCTTTCTTCTTAAACAAAACACTTCATCCTCCTTCTTCTATTAAAACCAGAACCCCATTCTTCTTACCATATTATTTCCACTTTTAAGTTCTCATGTCTCTTGGCCTATCTCAAGTTTTGCTCGTCAAAAATTTATTCTAACCGGATAATTGTCATGACGTGAGTCTTCTCTTCATATTGATATATATTTTGTATGAGGAACTTAGCTTTTGCAAAAATGAGCTCACCTAATCCTTAACTAAAAGCCTCTTTAAAAAGCTTCCAAAATAAGTGTCCTCCTTTCTTGCTCCATGATGTCATTTTTAATCATCTTTCATTATTTTTGAACTTCAAAATTGGCCCTTTTTGTAGGTTCCTCATTTTGGCTGTTTTCATGGATTCACCAATTTTAAAGGTTTTCCTTAATGCGAGGGTAATCTACGTCATACCTTTTTTTTATGTATCTAATGACGAGCAGACTGAGTTAAAAGTTAAAAATAAATTGATAACAATTACTGAAATGAAACTTTAGAAATAATAAACATTTGAAACAAATAGAAGACAATTAATTAACAGAAATTATTTGAAAGAACAATAAGCCTAGGAAAACTTTAATTAAAATAGAAATTAATGACGATCTCTACAATACGACATGAAAATAAAATCTATGTTATTCATACTCCTAAGATGCAATAATGTAATGGAATAAACAATAAAAGAAAAAAAGAAATCTAATCCATGAACGACGGATCGAGACTCTCGCTTGGATGCGAATCCGGGGCTCACATCATTGTTCCTAAGAACAGATTTTAAGGAATCTGATAAATACTTTCCTGAAGGAAAATGACAAGTGTTGGAAAATAGTTGAAGCGTAGAGAAAATCACAAGTGTTTGATATGATCGGTTGATTTGTTGGATGATTTGATGATCGAAATGATGGATTTTGCCTTCACTAAAGCCCTCTATTTATAAGCAAACGGCTGATGGTACGATCATAATTATCTTACAATTAATTCAAATTTTACCTTTAAAACTTTATTTGGTTAATAAAAATTAATTAATATTTAGTTTAATTAACCTAACTATTTTAACAGTCATACTTAATTCTTCAATCTAATTTAATTGATTTTAAATATAACTGATTATCATTAATTTTATGATACGGCCTATTCAACCTGTGATGCAAGGTTGATATTCTTCATGTATCAACAGTTGTAGTGACTTTGTACATAATTAAAATAAAACGTATTAAGTATTAATCTCCAATAATATTTATGTATAAACTTAATATTTAAAATAATATATTTCAATATTTTATAAATAAATACTCGTGTTTGATCACATGCTTCCTTATTATTACAAATTTTCTTGATTTTATTATTATTTTTTTAAGACTAGCAATAAGTTAAGACTGCAAAAATATAACTCGAATATCTTCGAGATAAATCGAAACTGGTCCAGGGAACAAGATATTAGGGTTTTCTCACTATTAATAAATAAATAAAAGTTTTCAAATAAATCGTAAAATTAATGATTCCTTAATTAGTTCAATGTCGACTTATCATCATGTGCAATTGTGCATATAAATCATCGAGAGCTGCATTTTGACCTCCATTACTACAGTTCTATCCATGATTTGGAAGTTAGTCATAATAGCGACAAAATGAAGCTTATGTAACATGATAATCATTTATCGATCCACAACCTTTTTTTTTCCCCTCTCTTTTGTCTTAATCAATGCTCGAGTAGAGTTCGTGTTTGAAAAAAAAAAAAAAAAAAAACAGGGTTAAAAAGTAATATGTAATGAGGGAAGATGATAATGCCTAGCTATCTACGTGATAAGACTAGTTTCACATCATTACTTCATAGAACAGAAAACTCTTCCTCCATAGTCAACAGTCAATCATCTTCTATACATCGGAATCGGAATCGGAATGATGATATGTGTGCTAGCTTAAGTATGCAACATCATAATTATAATGGTGCATTTTGATTTGATGTCTTCCGGCGCACTCATTTGTATATAGTAATCTTGAAATCACGTCATACATACGGTCAGGGAAACCAACTCCGTCTAAGAATCCAGCGGGGCGGTCGAAAAAAAAAAATTGTAGTAGCGAATTAATATATAATATGTTATTTAAATTATTAAAGAAATTATTAATATATTATATAGTTTAATTGGTTTAAAAGTTTTATTTAAGTTATTTGGTTTATTAGAGGATTTAGGTTCAAACCCTACACATTTTCATTTTATTTTAATATTTTATTGCTCTTATCATTATATAAAGTTTTTCATTATTTAGAGTTTTAATTAGGTTGACTTTAGTTTTTAATTTCACAATTAAACTAAATTAATTTCATAAATATTTTTTCTAAATTATGCAAAAGTTAGACTTGCTTCTCTTTGATAGGTGGGAAAATTTTCAAAAAAAAAAAAAAAAGAAAAAGAAAAGGAAATATTGAGGAATTAAATAAGCAATAAAAAAAAAAGAAGAAAAATAGGAAAAGTGAAGTTATGGGTGATTTTTAAACCTTGATCCATGACAAGGATAACAAGCATTGATCCTTCTTTTTTTTTTCAAAATTCAAATCACTAATATGAATATATGTTTTTACTTATAATTTTTTGTTTTCGTTCTTTTGTACTTTTTTTCAAACACTTCATTTACATCCGTCTGATTTGATTTCTGATTATGATAGAATTTATTTTACCACTCTTATGTCTAACGTGAAATAAGTTTTTTTTTTTTTTTTTTAATTATTATAAAAATAAGTTATTTAGACAGACCTAAGTATGACGCTACACTGATTACATCATCTATGGACTTCTAGATTCTGAGCCGGCCCATTTAAGGTATCCCTTAAGGTTAGACTTTCCATTGGGAGGCCCAATTAATTTAATCCATCTAAAAAATATTATAAAATTCGGGCTTGATTCCATACATCAAGGGCCCAATATGATCCAGCCCAAATATGTCTTAAGAAAGTGGGCCGAAAGGCCTAAGAATGAGGTCTTATTTTAAACCCAACCAATGTTTTAACCAGACTAGAGACGAAAGATCCAATCTAATCCAGATTGGAAAAAATATTATTAATAAAATATTTGCCGGCGAAAAGGCCACCGCGTTTCAGAATTCAGGGTTCCTATTTTTCCCGAGAAAATAGATCGGGAAAGAAAAGAAAAGAAAAGAAAAGAATGGAAAGGAAAATAAGGGCAGAAAGAAAACCGAAAAGTTTCTCTCCTCCCTCACCCTGCGTTTAGCTTTCCTGAATTCTTAAGCACCTTGGCCGATAAATTTTCCGCCGTTCCGATAGGGTGTTTAAGAAACTATTCGATCAATCTGTCAAATATCGTTTTAATTATATATATTTTAATCGTTTAGGGACTAAGATTTAGTTTGTGTGAAATTAGAATTAGATCGAGAACGAAACAATCTTCCTCTCTGTTGTAGTTCTAGATCGGAGAAATTGGTGCGGGAAGGAGCATGGAGGGTATAATGAATAAGGTTCGGAACTTTGACGCATACCCTAAAATCAACGAGGATTTCTACAGCCGTACGCTTTCCGGTGGAGTTATCACCATCGCCTCTTCCATTGTCATGCTTTTGCTCTTCATTTCCGAGCTCCGTACGTCTCCTTCCCTCTATTTGTATTTTTAGTGCAAATCTTTATATACCACGAAGTGTATTTTTGTTTTGTCCGATTTGGTTAGGTCTGTGATTAGTATTGGGTTACATCTAGGAGAATTTTAATGAGGATTTAGACCTGGATTTTCTAGGGTTTCTGGATTTTTGTCTTCACTGAAGTTTGATGCCTTGTTTTTTTTTTTTTGGTTTATGTTGACTTGTTGACCTTCTGGTTGTGTTCATGAGAGCCCCCTAGTCATACTTTTACATGTTCTTTTCAAAGTCTAGGGCTATTTGTATGGCTACCAAATCAAAGGATTTGGATTCATTTACCATGCTATAACATTGTCGTTATGTTTTAGTTGTTCTTAAAGTGGCATAAACCAGCATCTTAGCAGTGTCGAATTTTGTAACTCACTTTCTATAATACTAAGATAAACCTAAATGGGGTAATCATGTGAATTTTGGCTGCAATGTTGAGTAGATAGATATTTCTTCTACATTCACTAGCTTCTTCATCATTGTGGTTGCAAAGATTGAAGCCATATTCTGACTTTTTTTGTAAAAAGAATTTTTTGTCAATGTGTATGTGTGAATATTTATCATCCTTTTTATAATTTAGTTATTTATAGTAGTAACTCCAGTAGTTGTGTACAAAGTAAGAGTAAACCCCAATTTCTTGCTGAATCCATATAGTCATAATCGATTTCTATATAATATGTGCATGTGTTTTTCATCGATTGCAGGGTTGTATCTCCATGCTGCCACAGAAACAAAACTTATAGTAGATACTTTGAGAGGAGAAACTCTACGTATAAATGTAATGTGCTTCATATATTTGTTATTGTGTATTCTTGAGCATGTTAGCATAAATTATGCATATATGTTTGTATATATATATATATGTATATATATTACCTTTTTTGAATTTTAAGTTGTGACCCTATAGTGTTTTACCCAGTGGCCGTATAGTGTTCTCTATCAAATGGCCTATTGCCGTTACTAGGTGAATCTGCTTTTTTAGATGGACAAGAGGGTAACATTCCTATTTTCAATATTTTAATGTGCAGTTTGATGTTACTTTTCCCGCCCTTCCCTGTTCTATACTAAGTCTTGATGCTATGGACATCAGTGGAGAGCAACACTTAGATGTGGTACGTATTGTCGGAATGATAATCTTGAATTTTTATCTTCCTGTATTAGAAGCATATCAAACAATTGAGGTTGATATATCTCATATTGGTGTTTGTGGCGCATTGATTTGGATGTACAGTAAAAGAATAGGTTTATATTGATTGCATTGTGTTTTGTTTTATCCATCTGTGTGTGCGTCTCGTTCACTTTTCAGAGACATGACATAGTCAAGAAAAGGTTAGATTCTCATGGCAATGTCATAGAAACGATGCCCGATGGGATTGGTGCACCGAAGGTTAGTTATACTTTACTACCATGTTCTTCTCTCTTAAATGTTCCATGCACTGCAAATGGCCTTTAAGTGGATGTGTTTTGGCTTCATCTTAATGTATCTGCCTAGTCAAAGGAACTGTATTATCTTAAATTTAGTGATCCTCCAATCTCCTTGAAGAGTGTCAATGATGGATCGCAGTTTTTGATTCATGCTTTAACATGAGTGGTCAGTTATAAATTCAAATAAAAAAGAGTGTCTTTGACTCTTTCTCTTTGCTTACTGTTTTTACTACACAGATTGAAAAACCCCTGCAGAAACATGGTGGCAGACTTGAGCACAATGAGACTTATTGTGGTTCCTGCTACGGAGCTGAAACGGTATTCGTTCTTCTCTTAACCTATTCTGAACATTGAAGCCACATGCCTAATATTGTGCTTCATTTTATTTCTGGCAGTCAGATGAGCATTGTTGTAATACCTGTGAAGAAGTTCGTGAAGCTTACCAAAAGAAAGGTTGGGCTGTGTCAAATCCAGATATGCTTGACCAGGTATTTAAGCACATAACTTGTATTTAATTAGTTTGTTGTTGAAGGCCAGAAGCTATGAATGTCCTCCTATAAACTTGTGAACATAACTTTGGTTTTACCACGCTGCATGATGACTTACTAGAAAAAATTTCTCCAGTTAAATGCCAATGACTTTCACACTGACTTCCTGAGACTTAATCTTGGGCTTCACTTTTTCTCGGCTCTCTAGCCTCTATTAACCTGTGTCAATAAGATTATCTACACATTCTGGTATTGTGGAACATAGTTGTTGGAGTAATTAAGTACAATTTCATGTTTATGATGGCGTTCAGTGCAAAAGAGAAGGGTTTCTCCAAAGGATTAAAGATGAAGAAGGAGAGGGATGCAATGTTTATGGGTTCCTTGAAGTTAATAAGGTTGCTGGAAATTTTCATTTTGCACCAGGAAAAAGCTTTCACCAATCAAATGTTCATGTACATGATCTATTGGCATTTCAAAAGGATACCTTTAATGTAAGAAACAATACTGATGCTTTGGGTTCCCATTTTTTAAAGTACAAATTGAGATTCATACCTTTCGCTCACTTGATCTGATTAGTTTTAATATGTTGCTCAGATAAGTCACAAGATCAATAGACTGAGTTTTGGAGAATATTTTCCTGGGGTGGTGAATCCTCTTGACGGGTATGTGCTTTCATTTCTCTTTTTAGCTTTGCATTTTACACTCAAGTCAAATTGTGATATTGTCTAAACTATGACATAATGATACTCTGTTTTCGATATTCAAGTGTGCAATGGACGCAAGGAACATCAAATGCAATGTATCAGTATTTTATCAAGGTTAGTCACCTGTACTACTGCTTCTGTAATTTATTTTCCCACTTACATGTAGTTTATAGAGTAAAAATATTAATCTTTAAGTTAGTTTATTCAAAAGGCGAATTCTCATCCTCTTATGATTTCATTTTGGTTTCTTCTTTAAATTTATGAGTGAGATGCTTATTTTCTTGTACTAACTAATTAATCTTTAACTTTCAGTTTCTTCTGTCATAATCATCCTTTGGGTTTTTTACCTAAAATTAACAGATGCATTTAACAAACTTAGCATCATGGAATAAATCAATCTAACATGTTAACAATATGTTTTAACGCCAAAATATATGTGGCAGAATTCTTACATTCTATCAAATTCTGGTACATATTTTACAGGTTGTTCCTACGGTATATAAGCATATTAGTGGAAATACTATTCAATCCAATCAGGTGAGACTTACAGATTTTATCATGAAATATATGTAATATTTGTAGATATTGTTATAAATGTTGCTGCGTACTAAGGTCTGTTATTGCAGTTCTCTGTCACGGAACACGTAAGAAGTGCAGACGTTGGCCTATTTCAATCCCTTCCTGGAGTTTTCTTCTTTTATGACCTTTCTCCAATTAAGGTGATCCGTTCGCTTTCATTTAGCGCAAGTCCTTTTTGTAGGGTGCTGTTTTGTTTTCTTCTTTTTTAATCTATGTAACCCTACTAGATTGAAAATTTTCCCACTTGATTTTGAAGTGTGGAAATTATTTTCTGCCACAGCTCTTAAACTTTTTATTTACGTTTTACAGGTGACTTTCACCGAGGAGTCTGTATCCTTCTTACACTTTTTAACTAATGTGTGCGCTATAGTTGGAGGTATTTATCAATCTCAACTCCTCTTTTCGCACTATTTCTTCATCCATATTTGTTTTTTCTCATATGTCCAGTTGTGGAAATTTAGCCATATTCTTCCATTTTTCTTTGGAAATAGGATTGTCACTGATAGTTGTTATTTTCAATTGCTGATACAATGCATAACAATGCTTTTGGGATTTTGCACAGGTGTTTTCACGGTTTCAGGAATATTAGATTCGTTTATCTACCATGGTCAAAAGGCGATTAAGAAGAAGATGGAACTCGGGAAACTCAGTTGATTTTGGTATACTGTTTCCCCTTGATGATGTTCTATGGGTTTGCGCTTGACGGCAGTAATATGATTTCTCAAGGGAATGATGTGATGAAGAAGAGAATCTGTTGTTAATTTAGACAGATAGTTGGAAAGGTTGCTTTTGATTTCACACGTTAAAGCTTCAAGATGGTCTTTCACACAATTGAGTTTGCATTGCAGTCTCACGAAATTAACATCTCAACAACTGCTTCTAGACACGATTTTTTATGCGTTCTGTAGCTTTCCTATACCTACGTGAATATCACCTATAAAGTTCAAGGAAAAGGACCAAAACAAATAGTTTTTTGTTGATAGATAAACAGGTAATTTAACGAGATAAATTATACATCTTGATATTTTTTTTATTTTTTTTTTGTAATTTTGTTCTCTTTTGATTCTTTTTGAAAACGTTATTCCACTACCCTCTGGCTCTCATCTTCTTTAATGCATGTTAATCTCGGTCTAGGTCACTAACAAAAACACATAAATGGACACAATCATTGGATAGGTTTTGATAATTTCAATTGGACCACTCATTTGATTTTCTATTTCCAATTCAGTTGGCGCATGCAAACTCTCCTACACGATATGCATTACGGCTTAAAAAGGTAATCCAAAGAAAAATTAATTCATTTACATGTACACAGTACAGAGGAATGCGAGAAAGGTTACTGTGTATGGAGAGAAGTACTGTTTAGGATCGCAGAAAAATTATTTCCTTTTATCTCTAATTCCATGCCCCCTCCACCTTGGACGTACTGCATGTTAGAAGATCTTCTTCTTACAGTCTTCCTCGGCCATACCTACTTTGGGCTGCTCTCTATCTTTCTATCAATCGAAGATGATAATACCCAAAGGGATATGTGACCGAGGCTGAGGAGTCCACAGCCACGCCGCGTGCTCGGAGTATTTAAAACGTAGATAGAGGTCTCCGGACTCCGATGCCCGATCAGTCCGTGTTGGAGGAAGGAGGCTCGGACTGTCAAAAAGGGATATGGTCTAGCCTCACGGTTATTATTTGATCATTCTCTCTCACGGTTAATCTTATAGAATAGAAAATGTTTAGTGGCCATTAACTAAAGATTACATTTCTTAATGAATAAATTATACAGTTATTTAACTACTAATAATTATTACCAGCTTCACCCACGGCATAGCAAGAGAAAAAAATATCCAGCTAACAACCGTACGTGGTAGAGAGTTTACAAAATATTAACATAAACCCTAAACACTGGCTCGCTCTGCAACTGACAAAAATTTCATTGCAGAACCACCCCCAAGTTACCGATTTTTAAGTAAATATAGAATCCCAATCAATCTCGGACGGATATTTCTCCAACGTGACATTCTCCGAAGATTGATGATGATCCCATGTCGTCTCTGTCAGATCGGAAGGAAAAGTAAGATCCGACAATGGCGAAGAAATTGCCCCACCAGACCCATCACTTGATAAATAATCAACCTTCATCCTCACTACCACCTCCTTCTGCTTCTCATCCCTTGCAACCACCGCCTTCCGCAACTTCTTTCCCTCGGACCTGGTTTCCTCCTTTTTTTTCTTCCCCTGTTTCTGTGATTTCGCCAAGGTTTCACAAATGGCCTCAAGCTTCGCATCAACAGAAGAATGCAGCTGTTTGAAATGGCCGCCGAATTCGGAGGAGGAGACTTGGTCCTTGATATGAGGAAAATTGAGCCTAGCCGAATCGCCTCGCAGCTTATAAGCCGCCCTGTCATAGGCAAAGGCGGCTTCTTCAGCCGTGTCGAAGGTGCCGAGCCAGAGCCTGCTCCGGTTCCTCGGAAGTCGGATCTCGGCGACCCATTTTCCCCAATGCCGTTTCCGGACCCCCCGGTAAAGCTTAACGGGTTTCGGAGGAGAACCCGACTGCTTCATCAAAACAGGTGTTGGGCCTAAGAAGCTGAGGGTGTTGGGCTGGTACTCTGGAAGCGGTTGGTGATGATTGGGCTGGGCCCATTCTATTTGGGATGGTATTTGGGTTTGAATCAAGTGGTTAAGCTCAATACCAGACCCAGATGGTTGCTCGAAACCGAAAAGGTTTTGTTGGACCGAGAATCCGTCTGAAAATAAATGGGCCGACGAAGAGGAGGAGCAACCGTCTGAGTAAGAATAAGCGGGCTGTGTTTGGGCGGAAGGAAAGGAGAGAGAAGCAGTCGAAGGAGGAAGGTAAGAAGGAAATGGGGCTGGGGAAGGAGGAAGAGATGAGGTTGGAAAAGCACTTTTCATAAAAGGCGCAAGTGCTTCCATTAACTCACCACCAAACGCGGCCGACGCTCCGCCTGATTCAAGTATGTTGCTATTCTGTAAATCCATCAATCGTTAAATTAAATATGCAAAATAAATATAGATTTTTTTTTCCTGAAAAGTAAAACCCAATTCTTACAAAAAAAAAATTAAAGAACAGGGTGTTGATTTAAAAAAATTATCAGAGAGGTTTATAATAGACAACCTCTACCGAAAACAAGTTATATAAAAATAAAAAAAAACTAAAATTTTCTCAGAAAATAAATTAAAAGTGAAAACTGGATCTCGTTTCTGAAAGCACCTGGCTTTTGCTCATTGTATGAAAACAAACCCAAAAATAAGATAATATTTTTGAAAGACAGATGATTAACAGAATGGGATTCAGAGAAGCGGGGAATTACAGAGGGGGGAGAAGAAGGAGGAAGAAGATGAGAGCAGGAATACAAAATGTATCCGATCACTGCTACTTTTTTTCTTTTTTGAATGTGAAGTGTGAACGTATCGCTCAGCCTCACTGTGTTTGCTCTCTGCCTTCTCTAAAGCCAGATGCTCTCCCTTTTTATAAAGGGGTCCAGGATTCCCATTAATCACACAGTTTGCTAATCCGTGATTAACTTGCCTTAATTAAGTTATTATCACGTCACTCTCTAATATCCCAGCTAAATGTTTTTTTTTTCTCCACGACGTAATTTAGGCTGGTTTTTAGTGAAAGCTCTACTACCAATGGGAACCTGACACCAAGCACATGAGTTTAGATTTTATTCCAGAGTTTCCTGACACGTGTCCTATGGTTATCAGGAGTAGTAACTATGGTTGTCTCTTAAGAGTTTTACTCTGTCTTCATGTTTGTTGACCTTACATGGTTTGTAACACTTGGCTATTTTTGCTATTAATAGAGTTATGTCACTTGTAAGTGAGATTTCTTAATTGAGAGTAAGGTGTAAGAAATGTCAATTCTAATTTCCACAAATCAAATAATGAAACCGGGATTATTGCGATCAAAATTCTTATTATAAATTATTAAAATAAGATAAATTAATAATTTTATTTATCATAATTATATCTAATTTTATTTCTATATTTAACATGCAAAATAATATTGAAAATTCTTATTAGTGTTGTAGTCATGTGCAAAAGTTTACAAAATTTACCATAAAAATTACATATAGATTTAATAAAAATTAATATATATGTATTTTCCTTATAGAAGATGACTGATTATATTTCGATCATATATATTTTTTTTAATAAAAAAATTATATACTTAATAAAAACTCTTCTTTCTACACAAATCAAACAAATCTTTTGAGTAAAGAATTCATTTTACATAAAAAATATAAATAAACTTCTTATCATAGAATAATGAAACAATTAACAATTAAAATAAAATAAAATATAAATAATAATAATTCTCTAAAATAATATTATTCTTAGCTTAATCTTTAATTTCACTTCAATAATCACCCATTCCTCCCCCCACGATCAAATCAAAATACATTAATCAACGTACATTATCAGAATTTTGATCTATCTAAATTTATATTCAGCTACTTTATTAGCCGTAGGATCACTAACTAACGGCTGATACTTCGTTGACAAATCAGTAGACGATGAACACGCCCGCAGGGCAGAGCTTCTATGCCAATGTGGACTTTATCATTGAGTGAAATT
Organism: Coriaria nepalensis; assembly: GCA_027186245.1. NCBI lineage: Eukaryota > Viridiplantae > Streptophyta > Magnoliopsida > Cucurbitales > Coriariaceae > Coriaria > Coriaria nepalensis. The sequence goes on along the minus strand of CP114500.1, from coordinate 2,659,163 downwards.
TTAGAAAAACGGCACGCGGAAATCACAAGACATCTACTCCAACAAACTTTAAAGTAGAGTTAAGTTAGTTTGACCAGGATATAGGGATTGATCTACTACTAGGAATTATTGAATTAGATTTATTTTAATTTAATAATCAAAAAATATATAATTTATATAAAACCTTTTAAGTTTTTATAACTTAATTTTAAATCCTGCGTTAATAATAAATAATATTAGATATATTTAAATAAAATTCGGTCAGAAAACCTGTTTGACCGTAGTTGGGTTTCGGCGTTGAATTGAATGAATAAAAACACGTGCGTGGGACAACCTCTTATAATGCGGCGCCAGATAACTAAGGGCGTGTCTTAAGAATCTTTTTTTTTTTTTTGTAGGAAATAGAATCTCTCTCCTCTAACCATGGACCCACGCTCGGTTCCGCGAGGATGTTCGCGACGTTTCTTCTATCTTCCACGTGGCTGGATTCTGAAAGGATGCATTTTACACGCGCTGTGAGAGTGGCGTGGGAAGAGAATTTGAGAAGACGGGCGATGAAATTAATTGCAGAAGAAGATGATTGGTAGAGGTAAGTTGACCGAATGGAGAAAGGTAGAAGAATCCGGAATAAATCTCGGGGCATGATTGGGAGAGAACCCGATCCGGTCAATTAATTGAGAGTTAAGTATACGTTTAATCATGTGCTCAAGTTTATAATTAAGCTAAAAGATTAAAGAATATTTGTATTTGTCATTTTAGTAATCTTTAAAAAATATACAAATTATTGAGTAGAAGTGGAAGTAATATGGATATAATTAGTAATTATCGATTGACATGCAAAGACAGGAGGATGATTAATTAAAGTAGATTAATACATGTACCTCGTTCGTGAATAAAAATGTTATCAATATATATATATATATATATATATATATATATATATATATATTCATTATATTTTTATTTCTTATTTAGTTCAATTTTTATAAATTTATTTTGTATATAATTTTTTCCTAATATTTTTAAGAGTCTATTTGGATTTCCAAAGAGAAAGAATTTCGAACATTAGCTCACAAAAAGTTTTTATTGATACAATGGCTGTCTAATATATTTTTTATTTTTAAGAAATTTATACAACTTGAAATGACTATAATACTCTTCATCAAATCGACTTTGTACCCTCTCATCTTCTTCCTTCCCCTCACCTTCCCTCTCTCCTTCATTTTCACACAAATCGCCTTCATCTTTAGATTATTCTTCAACTTATTATGCATCTTCTTCATCTTGTTTTTCATCTACTTCATCTGGCTCCCACAATAGTAACTCATTAACTTCTTTAAAACAAAATCGATCAGAGACTTAACAATGGTTCTAACAAAAAAATCGATATTGAGGAGTTAAAGAAGATGATTAATGATGATCCACTAGGGAAAGCGATGAAGGACGACAAGCAACACAAGTTGGTGTCGAATCAATGGCTGAAATGGAGCAATCTAAGAGACTTCAAGATATTTGTTATATGTTCCCGATGCCCGATGAGCCCTGAACATACCCTCTAGGCATTGACCTCTCATTTAGATGGCTCGATGGGTATTTTTCTTTGCTTCTTATACAACTAAGAATATGATGTAATCAAACTTACTTACATATGATATATAGAGCTACTTAATTTTATGATGAGTTTTCCTACTATTTGGATATTGAAAGTGCCTTCCAAAATCAAAGTATCAACCTTTAGGGTAAAAAATTAAACATTTAAGATCAAATATTAAACATTCGTGATTAAAAGTAAAATATTTATGATCAAAGGTCACACATTTAGGTGAAAAGTCAAATATTTAAGATCAAATGTGTAATCTTTATGATTAAAGATAAAACCCTTAGGGTAAAATATTAAACATTTAAGATCAAAGGTTAAAAAAATAAAATCAAAGGTATACCCTTTAAGGTCAAGTGTGAAATATTTAAGGTAATATGTTTAATCTTTATGATAAAAGGTTTAACATTTAAGATCAAATGTTAAATATTAAAGAAAATATTTAACTTTTAAGGTAAAAAATCTAACATTTAAAGTCAAACCTTAAATATTTATTATCAAAAGTAAGACTTTAAGGGTGAAAGATTTAACCCTTAAAGTCAAATGATTAAACATTTACAATCAAATGTCAAATATTTTAAGTAAAATTTAAACATTTTAGATCAAAGGTCTAACCTTTATGATTAAAAGTCAAACTTTCAGGTGAAAAGTTAAACATTTAAGATCAAAAGTCTAACCTTTCTGATTAAAAATAAAATTTTTAGGATGAAATATTAAATGTTTAAGATAAAAGGTTTATATTTATCTTTATAATCAAGTGTAACTTTTATGATCAAAAGCTTAATTAAGGTCAAATGTCTATCTCTTATGATTAAATGTCAAATAAACATTTATGAAAGGTTTATCAAAAAATAAACATTTATGATCAAAAGTAAAACCTTCAAGGTGAAAGGATTAACTTTTATGGTTTAATGGTAAACATTTTTTTTTATCAAAAGTCAAATATTTAGATTGAAATGTCAAACATTTAAGATCAAAGATCTAATTTTTATGATTAAAGGTCAAATCTTTAGGTGAAAAATTAAACATTTAAGATTAAAAGTTTGACCTTTATGATCAAAGATTTAATTTTTATGATCAAAAGTTTGACCTTTATGATCAAAAGTTTAATCTTTAAGCTCAAATGTTAAATATTTAAGGTGAAAGGTTTAACATTTAAGATCAAAAGTTAAACATTTAAAGTGAAATATCAAAATTTAAGGTCACATGTTAAGTATTTATGATCAAAGGTCAAAAATTTAAGGTGAAATGTTAAACTTACAAGATCAAAAGTTTAACATTTCTGATTAAAGGTCAAACTTCTATGGTGAAAAGTTAAACATTTAAGATAAAAAGTTTAATGCTTATGATCACCAGTTTAACCTTTAAGGTCAAAAATTAAATATTTATAATCAAATGTCAAATTTTTAGGATAAAATATTAAATTTTTAAGATCAAAGGTTGAATCTTTGACCTTAAAGGTTAAATATTTAATCATAAGGGTCAAACTTTTAATCTTAAATATTTAACATTTTACCCTAAAACTCCTATCAAGCATCAAGATATAATCATAGAGACTTATTTGTCTAAGTTAATCTTATCTCGATGCTCGATGGGAGGATAAATAAGATCTCCATCAAGCAATTGAGATTAGATTATAGAAAAATCTAAATCTTTATCTCATCATCTTGATGCTTGATGGGGTACTTTCAGAACCTCATCAAGCATCAAGAAGAGATCAATTGAGACAAATAAGTTTTTGTTACTATATATCGATCTCGATATGGGCTTTAAAACTTTCATCAAGCATAAAAATATGAGGACATAGACTTAGATTCAAATAGTTAAAAGCTGAGTTTATGTTCAACACATATTTGAGGATTTTCAAATATTATGATTTTGTTAAATCTATGTTATTATTGGATATGTATAATTTATAACCAAAAATAACTTATTAATTAAGAATTCCTTTTAGCAAGTTTAGATATTCCTGATAAATGGTATATACAATCTGTAGTATTCTCATTCATTCTGATGACCACCTTGATCTCAAATGGATCAAAGCTATAATTGTCACTTACAGTTCTCAACAGGAATGAGAGTATTGATTCCCTAATCTTGATACTCAATGAGTTTTGAAAGTACCTATTGAGCCATCGAGATGAGAGATCAAAAACTTTCAAATCTCTAACCTCAATGCTTAATGCCCAACGGGTACAATTAGGGCCTATTGGGTATCGGGAATCAACGACTTACAAGTCTATGATCTCGATACTCGATAATTACATTCAAGGTCTATCAGGCATCGGGAACACAAAATAAATATTCCGAAGTTTTGCGGATTGTTTCGTTTCAGGCATTGATTATGATGCTAACTTATGTCATTTGTCATCCCTCATGGCTTTCTCCAGTAAATCATCTTTCATCCACTTTTTTAACTCTTTAATATTCATATTCTTTACTAGACCCTTGATGCGTCTCTGATTGATTTTGCTTTGAAGAAGTTAATGGTTACTTTTTTGGGAGCCAAATGAAGATAATAAGATGAAGTAGATGAAGAAGATTCAGAACTAATTGAAGAAGAAGCCAGAGATAAATGTGATTTGTGTGAAAAATGAGGAAAGAGGAATGGTGAGAGTTTTTATTTTTTAATTAACTTAAGGGTAGCGAAGTATTTAAACTTTTTTTTAAAATTTCAAAAATCAATTAAAGTCAAATTAGGAGGTTTTTTTTTCAACAATTTTTTTTTTTGGAGTATAATGTTTTAAAGGATTCCTTTGCTATAATGGAGCATGTGAAAAAAGTATCAAACAAATGGTCCAAAAAAAAGTTTCTTAGCACTTATAATCCATTTCCTTTTTATTTCATTTTCTTTCAATTTTTTAAACCTAACAAAAGGGTGAAATTACCAATACACTCATGCATACCAACAGTTAAATTTCCTTCTTGGCGCAAAAATAGCATTTTTCTTCTTCATTAGATGATGTTAGAAAACTCTTCATCGCCATTTTATACTCTGATTCATGTCTTGTTCATTCTTGGGCAAACTCTCTCTCTAAGGTCTTTCTTCTATCTTCAACGTAGGCTTCGAGCATCAAGCTCTATATTTACATGTTCATGCCTTTCCTTTTTCAAAGGTTGAATCATCATTTCAAATTGTTATTTGTTGTTATTTTGTGTTTCTATTCTATTTGGACTGGAAAAAATAATCTCATTTTTGGGTTTGATTAACACAAATCTGTTGATACCAAAATATGAATTTTGTCATTAGAAGATTTGTTGATAGGGGAATCTTAACGAGGAATCACAGAATAAATCAAAAAGTCAGATAATCCAAATTTTAGACTCGAATAAGGTAAAACTGAGCGACTAAAAACCGATCGTTAGTAGCCAACCCACGCGGGATGCCATCTCGGCCACTGTCAGCCAACCCACGTGAATGACCACTCAACCGCAAGGTATCCAAAAGTGCAAGCAACCGATCGGACGTCAGCAGCTGATCCCGGCTAATTAAAAAATAGGGCATAGTTTGATTTTGGCCTATCTATGGTATTCGAGACTATTCCTTACTATTTGGTCCTTTTTTAGGCTTTTTCATGGTATTTCTGCAAAAGTGAAAGAGACTGTTGCAAAGTCTAAGGATTAATATGTAATAGTTAAGGATTGACTTGCAAGATAGGAGAAGACTTTGATTATTTTAATATGATTTTTTTCAATTTCAAGGGCCTACATGCAAAATATAGAGCCGAGGTTGACTAATTCATGGAAATGATCCCAAAAGGGGTGATTTTTTAATGATTAAACTGGAAAATCCAAATCAAAGAGGTTTTTTTCTAAAAATTTCGAATCATTTTATCTCTTTACCGTCTAAGTCATCCGTCACTTATAAATAATACTTCATGTCAAGTAAAAAAAATACGAGATAAAAAATAAATAAATAACAACACATTACAATATTTTTCATATATCATGAGGGAAAAAGAATAAATAATTTTTTATTGCTTTCAATTATTGCGATTTTTTCCATTATCATTACGTCCAATGAAAATTCATATTTTAGTGCGATTTTATTATAAAAGTTTATAGATATTATTAATCAGATTATAAAAAAATATATAAATTTTACTTTCTTAAGAATTTCTCTTCGATTATTTCAAAGTCCAAAATCATAGCTATATACTATGATAGTATGATGCACATCTAGAAATTAATTGAATTTTAAACAATGAAAAAATAAAATAAGTTATAGAATTAGTGCACAAGAAAAGTAATAAGTAGTTAAGTACTGTACTGAACTTCTCCGTCTCTCACCAAATCCAGTAACTTTTTGGTCATTATTTCTTCCAACTCAGAAGTAATGGTTTTTTTTTGTCCCGGGTTCATTTACTCGTGAAGACTGGATTGACGTTGTGGGCGTACATTCGGTGCAAACAATTATTTGTCGACAAATTAGCCGTTGCCGGTCTTGCAATGCACTTTCCCCCCCACCTGAGTTTGTCATTTTTGCTTATGTTTGGGTTGAAGATCATAATGTTTAGAGAAATTCTTGATACGAGAAATTTTTATGCTAAAAATTAATAAATAAAATTGTGTTATGTTAAAAGTAAACACAGAAACGTAGTCATTAACATTACAGACATTATGTGGCTGGCTACCGATGAATGAATTAATGTACTAACAAGGAAGTTTAAGATGCATATAGAAGCCAAAAGATTGAAACAAAGGAAAGATTGAAACAAAGGAAAGGCATCGTCATATATAAGATTTAATATCACGACCCCAGTACAAACACAAAAATAACACCTCCCGACCTAAGTGAGAAGATCAGGAAACATCAATGAAGCCAAACAATGCAAACAAAAAACAATAAAAACAAGGGTCATCGTCACAAATATTTAAAAAAACTAGTTAATTATACGAATAAACAGTATCGTTAACCAACTTATTTACAAGGCAAAACTCATCTTACATATCTACTCACGATAATAATCAAAATCACCACATTATGCACTCCCTCTTTCAAATAAAAGAAAAATCACAAAAGAACAATCAAAGATATTATACACATTTATCTGCTCACTCTGGTAAAGAGACTAAAAAATGGAATCTAAGTATCTGTTGTGACGTCTCCTGTTAAACTCTAACAAGCTACCATAAGTACGGTCAGCAATCCCAACAAAGAACGCTTCAGTATCCGGACTAAAGGATATTCCAGCGATTTCGCCAAACAGATCGATCTCTTGTCCGTGAACATAGCCAGACCCAGAATCGAAGATATGCACAAAGTCAGCCGGCTCAGCCATGGCTAAAAACCTTCCATCTGAGCTGAATTTCACTGCTCTTATTGCTCCCAGTCTTCCCTTCAGCACGGCAAGGGATTCAGATGGCTTTCTCACATCCCATAAACGGCATGTCGTGTCTTGATTCCCCGTGGCTAATATATTCCCATCAGGGTGCCAGGCAGAAGTAAATGAATAATCCAAGTGCCCTTTCAGATGTCCAATAATCTGATTCAAACATTCAGAATTTGTTTCAGAAAAGATTAATTGCATTTAAGAAACATGTTGAAGAAAATTATCAGACAGCTTACTTTTCCTGAGTTGGCATCTGCAATCAAGCATTCAGCACTGTCTCCAAGGGCTGCAAGCATTTTGCCGTCTGGACTAACAGAGGTGTTCTAGGTAATGCAAAAGGGTAAAAGGGTATGAATGTTAGAAGTAAATCAAATGAAGGGTTTTTACATGTGAGATCGGTTTGGTTTAGTTGTCTCTTACATTTACAGACCAGTCGAATGAGAAACAGTTGAGGCAGGAGAAAGTCTCCGTATCAAAAATCCGTACTTTAGCATCATTGTTGCCAGTAATAACCCTCAATGCACCTCTGAAGAGATAAAAACTCATTGTTATGGGCCAATGTGGACTAAGTGGAAGATAGATGGCTTACTCTTCGCATTACAGAAAACTTACTGAGGATTACGGAAAATATCCACGGCATTTGTGATGGCATTCTCATCTCTTGTTAATTTTGTGCAGAATGCAACTCCAGGGGAACTCAAGTACTGCATGAGGGTGAGAAAAAAAAGTAAGAGGAATAGATATGGGAAGAAACTGGACTGATGTATTGAGATTTATGGGGGAACAAACGGTTTGTTCCTTTTCCAAACCTTGCAAATAAGTTCTCCTTGAAAACCACCAGCTACAATTAAGTTGTCTTTTACGGCCATGGTGCTTATCTGAACTCTACATAGAGATTGTGACAGTAGTCCTGGGCGTTTCTGTAATTCAGATCGACACATTTAGAGTGCCAAAGTCTAAAGAAGAATTATGATCAGCCTTGATCAAGCAAGTGGTAAACTTACCAGAGTTGAAACCAGCGGTTTAGCCACATTTAGTACTTCCTGACCTCTACGAAGCATCGAGGACCAATGCATTATCGAGTAGTTCTGCATAAGGTACACATCATGCTTTGAGGTCGCCCATAACAGATTTCTGAGCTGCACAGGCCGAAATAAACAACCACATTGCCACATCAAAAACAAATGTTTGATACTCAAGAAGACAAATTAGACTACGAAAGTAACAAAATTTCTCCATAGAAAAAGAAGAAGATGCAAAAAACAACTTATCCAGAATGAATATTAAGTGAGCTCATGGTTTCAAGTTACTATGCAAGATGAAGAGGTGGGTGTGTTTCCAATAATGTTGCATGATTGACCAAACTGACAAAGAAAATGAGAGAAAAAACAATGATGCAGATTCATCTGGTAGTAGGGCATTAACCATACATCCCTGGATTAACCATATATGTGATCTTATATCCACCAGATGGGGGGAGTAGGGCATTAACCATACATCCCTGGATTAATAGAGTTAGTAGTGCAGAAAGGATTGAAACGGGAACCTTGAAATCTGCACTAAATAGAAAATAAACTATGACCAGAATGAGGCACAACCCTGATAGAAAGTGAAATTTGACAGAAACAAGGTGAAAACTGAGAATGCTAAACAACTGCCGACACACACACACACACAAGGAAAATAAGTATAATAACTGGTTATTGTAAATATTATCCACACATCCAATGGAAACCAGGAAGAACATTTAGAAACAGGACAAACCATAACAGTAATTGCAACCATGCCTATAAAAAATAAAAAATAAAACCCCACACACAGCCCAATATAACATAAGACAGAATAGCCTACCTCCCATTATGCGTAATGAATATTAACAAGACTACCCAAAAAAGTTCAGATATAGGAAATTCTCAATCTTTTCCACAGGCAAAATGTGTTTTCTATTTTGCCCTCTGTTTTGTAAAATGTATGCTTACAACAAAGATGAATGTAGAGGACTATCTGCACAAGTTTTGTTATTATGACAAGAATACACTACATGTATTAAGCAATTGCATTTGCTAACTCTGCTTAATGATCCAAAATGGAAGTTGCAAGGATGAACTTAACAAGGCCCCTCATGACTAGGTTATACCAAGTCAAGTTAACTACAGGAATTGCTAGAGAGGCCTCTTAAATACTCAAATATTTTCCTATCATACCATATGACAGCGACGCGCCAGCTGCTCAGACATTACTTCCACCCTGCTTTAATGGCTGAAATTAAGAGAAATGGCATTCCTAAATGCCAGAGAGGGTTAATGTCATATAATTATATCCAACATGCAAAATCTACCAACTAGGTAACTCAACAAAATAAAACTCCAATTGTTATGCACCAGCATTGATGTAAAACAGAGAACAAGAAAATTTGAAGCAAAAAGCAAAGTCAATTACAGAGTTTTCAAACCAAGCACAGTGCTCATAGTGAAGGGTTAGATGTATGCAGCCTTGTTATTCAACAGATCAGAATGCATGAAATTTTAAATGGCTGCAGCAAGAACAACTCCAACAACAAGTACCCAACATTGTAAAACCATAGAACTTCAAATAAAGATTCAGAGAAGCTACCACTGATAAATATACGATCCATCATTTTTCAAGTAAGAAGGATTTTAAAAGATTAACAAGAGTCATAATTTTAGTAATAACAAGGGATTAAAATTCATATCCAAAAACTATAATGGAAAGCACATAAAACTTATTTCTCAAGGTGGGAGTTCGTTTATTTTTCACCAAAATATTGAAACCTCGTAGCCATGCTTTGCTTTGAGGGGGAAAAAAGGAATAAATAATTTTTAAAAACTCGGTATAGCTCATCAAACGCAAATGAAAAGTTATAATCAAGGCAATAGAAGATGCAGACTCGCAAATCACACGAAATCCCATCTATACCACATCCATGATGCAGCCATACGCAAATTATGGCACCAGAGCATACCATCACCATGAAAGAGATGCATCGCTAATCCAAGATTTGTACCTCTGATATATGCTTTTAAACTTAATAAAATTGTTCAAGAGTTATCAAGCGCTAGAACAAAGTATTCATCCTTGAAATATCTGCAAAGAAGTGATTTAGTGAATATACCCCAGCCTGATGACATCAAGGGAGATATTTAAAAACTTCTACCAGAATTGAATCCAAAAAAAATAAAAAATGGCTGAATCCCAGAATCCATCTGTACATGACAAAGTGAAATATGAAGTACCAAAAATTTTTATGCAAAAGAGGTTGCAAAAAAATAACCATAGTTAGTATATAGGACTTTTCAAACTTTGTAAGTGTGTCACTTTAACAACATCTCAAAAAAGAATAAGTTCTAAAAAATTAATGACTTTGCAAATCCATACCTTCCAATAAATGATTGAAGCACAAAGCTATACTCATATATAGATATCCATAAACGATTAATAACTTATTCAAAGACCTGCAAAACTTTGATATTTATAATATGTGCATGACTATCATGATTTAAAGCGTCAAGAAAGAATGCAGGGACAAGTGGAAACAAAAAAATTTAGAATAGTGGTTTTTGTAGCCAAATTGGTCTGCTATTCTTCCAAGAGACAATACGCATGATAGGTCCTAAAATGCATGACGATCAATTAATTGTAACACAGACATGATATGTGGATGTCGATTTATGCCAAACATAAAATTAATAAATGGAAAGACACTAGTAAAAAGACTCCCCAAATGGATATCTACCTCTAATGATGTATTCAGTTTAGGAAGGAAAAAAAAAATGATATTCTTAGACTTGGAATTAGAAAATTACTGAGTGCTTTCTATCGCAAAATCATGTCATGTTTTACATGTGGAGAGCTGGGGACAAAAATTCTACCTGGAAATGCACAATTGTCGATTTCACAATCCTCGTGTTGAATTGAAAGTCATAGAAGGTCTTCCCCTTCTCTACTTGCAGGCACTCCTAAGAGGACGAAATCGTTAGCAAGATCATAAAAATAGGAGCCTTACTTTTTTCTTCTCCCAGATTTAGTCTGTTCACTACCTCAGGACAGGAAAGTGTGAGTTCGTACATGTGTTGAGAAAAAAGATGCCGGTTGAATCTAAAACAATAACAACGATAAAAGAAGAAAAATGTCCCAATTCTTTTAACACGTCTAGATATGACCATCTTTCAGAGTTTAACCAATAAAAAGCAAAAACTTTTAGAAGATTTTATCCAATGCGTAATATTTTTAGTCTGGTAAAATCCAATCAAGTTCATGTAGGGACAAAATACTGCTGAAAATCCTCACCCTCAACAAGAGAAACAAAATAGTAAGCAGTAAAAAAATCATATTAAAACTTGTAGAGTGAATATTATAACTCCCATAGGTCCACCGATTACTTTTATGATATCCTCGCTACTCAAATCACACGCAAACGTGTTAAAATAACCAAAGCCCCTTTTATAAATAGTTTAATAATAAAATATACTTAAATCCTTTATGCAGACCGAAAATATCACAAAAGCAAGAGTCGAGAGCTACTGTTTGCACCTTTTCTAGCTCTCCACGAGATCGCGAGAGATTTTCGTAGTTCTTGTACTGCTTCAGTCGCGTCTCCCTGTATTTATCTCTGTTGAAATTGAGCCTCTCCCATGGTATTCCCTGTATATCCTTTCCGTTCCTAGCTTCCAAAGCAGAGGTATCGGTTTTCGGATTGCTCTGTAAAAACCGTCGCAGCAAATATCATCACCAAAATACCATACTAATAAGAAAAATAAGAAATATCACTTATCTGTCTCTAAGCAACAAATCTAAGATTTACAGAACGCACCGTTTCAAAGTCGTCCTCAAAATCAGAGTCTAGAGGCTCAAATTCAGTGTCCCTTTGAGGTTCATCAGCAGCGATGTCATCTTCGAAATCAGAAACGTCGTAATTGTCGTCCAAATATTCAAGATCGTCGTTCTGAAAGTGCTCCATCGGCCTACAAAATTGAAATTCAGCTTATGAGACCAAAACCGCCGTCAGAAAAAAAAAATCGTGATCAAAACGCATGTATGTGAAATTCACAGTGAGAGAGAGAAATCAGTTGAACAAGTTAAGCAAAAAATGCGTGAACAAATGCAGAGCGCGAACTCGCTCATGGTTTAGCTCTAACAAATTCAAAATTTGACTGAAAATGAAGGTCAATCAATCCAGATAAGTGTACGCATAAAACATTGTAGGCTTCTACCTTCAAATTTTGGAAAATTAGCTGGAAGCGTAGATGAATAGTAGTAGATCGGAATGAGCCACAGAGCTTTTGAGCAAAGAGATTAAACACAAAACAATGAACTGAGTGATGCACGAAATTCTGAGGCTTAACAGAATAATTTCCCGAGAAACAACCGGAAAATAGATGAGTAAGAGGAGGTGTTTTACAGATCCAACGCTAGGAATCGGATGACAGCGAAGTGGCGCTTTTGTGAAATGAAAAGACTGAAAAGGAGAAAACGAAGGCGATAGAAGAGTCTGGAGAAAACGAAGGCGATAGAAGAGTCTGGAGAAAAGATAGGTTTTGAGAAAAAATGAGCGAGGGGTACGGGTCCTATGAGACGCAGCTGAACCGCGATTTATAAAGAGAAACGGGGCTATGGCCAAAAGCGTGTTTAAGTTTTTAACGGTGCTTCCCTGGGGCTAAGAGGGAATGTGGTGGGGCCAGGAGTGAGGCCCACTCAACAGCTCTCTTTTCTTACTGGTTGCTGACGTCTGGCTGCCCCGTTTGAGGACTCAGGATGGTACCCGCTGTGACACACACTCGCTCTAAATGCGAGTTCATCAAAACTTTTTTGTTGACTTAACATGTGGGTTTGTGCCCGGAATTCTTACACGAGTGAAGCAGAAGATTCAAGCAACCTTGACCCAACCAAATTCGTAATTACCGAAATACCACGCACAGACTCACAATTCCATTGTACGTGACGTCGTGACTCATTCATGGCATTGAAATAAAATTTCATGTTTTAATTATTATTTTAAAAAATAATAATAATAAGTGGTAATTATTGCTGTGATTTCTTTTGATTCATAAAATTAATTAACCAAATTGTTTTCCTATTTAATTTTAATTCATTAGTATTTCTCCATAATGTAAGGTCTTTTAATTAGTTTTACTTATTTGGTATATCCAATTGAATTATGGGATATAAAAATAAATAAATATTAAATAATTAGCTATTTATTTTTATGATACAAATCATAATAATCTCAAATAACATGATACGATGTCATTATAATCCCTTAATATATATATATATATATATATCATTTTTTTCATTATTGCTTCTAAATCTAATTTCCATTAGAAAAAAAATTATAAATTAGATATATGATTATAAATAAAAATTCTAAAAATAAGTTCAAATGGGATGTGAAATGTATATATTCATCAATTAAGATCATATTTCTTAAATCATAAAATTTTCTTAAGATAATAATATAAAATATTTTAAATTTTAAGAATAAATCTACGATAATTATATTTAATTCAAATATCATCCATTTAAAAATGAAATCTATATTTAAAATTAATACTAATCTTAAGATGACAAAAAAAAAAATTATCAGTAACATTAGAATGAAAACTTCAGTACAACAATTACCTTTGAGAATTGGAAGGCATTGAAGCGTTAAAAAAAAATGAAAAGTTAAGGTAATTGTCGGGTTCAATTGAACTTTTTTTTTAAAGAAAATTATAATTTAAAAAATAAAAACAATATTTTTATCATGTATGTTAGGTTGTAAATTTTAACTCAAAATTATGGCTAATATGTCTAAATCCTATACAAATACTGTATCTATCTATGCTGAAATAATGATTTCCCCCCCTTTTTACCTTATTTTTTATTTAATAATAAGTTAATTAATTAACTATTTAGCGAGCTTAGCTCTTAAAGTAAAGATTATAAAATTTTAATAAAAAATAAAATAAAATATTTTTACTTTTTAAGAACTTGATATACAAATAGAATTTTGAGTTAATTCACATTTAGATCTCGATATAGTTCGGTTTTTATAAACTCATTTTTGGTAGTCTCCGACAAACTTTTTAATTACCAGTTCTTCATGACGAAGAATATGAACCTATATCTAGGTTTCTTCTAATTTTTCGCTTGAAGAGATAGAAGATTTCTCAATCAGAACAAGTTCATTTCGGATCTTTATAAAAAATGAATCGATTCAATTAAATTTTTTACAGAAGATTCAATTCTATTTAAATATTTGGTAAATAAAATAAATCGTTTCAATTGAATTAATCTTTTTATTTTCGCATCAAGTTAATTGCGTGAGTGACAAGTTTGTCTTTATGTTATTGTGCACTTTGGCTTTATAATTTATATGAAATTTAAGGGTATATTTAATTTGATTATTTTATTAAAATAAATAAAATAAAAATGATCATGATAATTTTTTAATATTTGTTTAATTATTTAATGAATGAATAAGAATAATAATGATAATATTTTTTATATGATTTAAATAAAAAATTAAAAAATATTATATAAAATTAAACCAAACGAGTACTAATTAAATAAATAGATGAAGTAGGTTACCAAACATTTTTTACTATAAATGTCAAATCAAACGTTCCATGAGATAGTTTAAGAGCTCGGCTTAAAGTATGGTTTTTTTATTCTAATAAAGCTCCAAGTGTTAGAGCTCCAAAAAAAGGTCGGTTGATTATAATTGAGATGGTACTAAAAGTAAAACACGTGGCTTAAAATATTGGCTTATAATACATATAATTATAATAAATAAATTATATAACCGTATAACATATTCATATATTTTTATTGTTAAGATTTATAAGAGTGATATATAAATCATACGCTGAATTTCCATTAAAAATCATAAAAGGAATATACTAATATATAATTATGAAAGCAATTATATGTTAATTGAGAATTTTTTTATATAATAGTTAATGATTATATCATATTAAAATTTATTATTATAAATAATATTCTATAAAAAGAATAATTTATTATATTAAAATAATACATATAATTATAATAAATAAATTATATAACCGTACAACATATTCATAAGAAAACACGGAAAGAAATGTTAATATATTAAAATTAATCATTTAATATTGATTTATTTCTAACTTTTTGATGTTAATTATTATAATAAATAATCATAGACAGCATCCCTATTTTCAAGCACTATGAAGAGAGTGAGCCGAACGCGCTACAACACATTCACAATCTTAAACATGAAACCGTATTGACTCCCAATTGTCAGTTAGTAAATAGGCTACTGCTACCGGCTTACTACGAACTTCAGTCCACGTGTTACGCTTAGTCCACGTGTTACGCTCAGAGAAGGAGTTGTAGAATCTGGTCCCTCCACGTGTTTATGTTGTTTCCGGGTCCCACCTGCATAGTTGTTACAGCTGATTTACCCATTGGAAGGGTGTTAGTCTAACCAGGGTTAGTTACTTCCGGTTTGGTAAAGTTAAGGGATTGTGAATTATATGTCTTCTTTTCCCGCGGGTCACAAGTCTTTTAGGTCGGTACTTAAGGGACCCACATAAGTCTTTTAGGTCGGTACTTAAGGGACCCACATAAGCCTAGAGGCTGTCCTTAACATCGTGTGGGGCCATACTCTTGTTGTTTGGGGCTCTGTGCTTCGGGTACCTTACGGTAAGAACCACATGCGGTGCTAGGCTCTTCTGGTGGGCCCGCCGTAATTTTCAAACGGAACCACATGTCGTTTATTCATTTATTTCCTTCTTCTTTTTCCTGGGTTATTTATTCATTTATTTTTTTTATTTTTAATAGAAATTACCCTCGTCCATCTTGTGAAAATAAATGCCCTTAGCGTCACGTAACGTATTCTTTGATTTCATTATAGTCTAAGCCACCACCTGATGCTGGACTAAATGACAGATCGAACCTTAGTCCCTAAGGTTACAATCTTAGATGTATGATGGAACAATGGAATCTCCTAGTAGTATCGAAAATTCCTTAAATGCCCTTCCAAATCTAAGATATTTTCTATTATTTGAAGGTATCTAAATGAAATTTGGCCCCCCAAAAGAAAAGGAATATGATGGTGGGGATGATATGAACTAGTATAATCTATAATTCAAAACATATGATCTTTCGAATATTCAACTGTATAGTAGTATAAATAAATATATATTATGTAAGAAATCATAATAGTAATAAATATATATTTAACTAAACTTTTACCAGTAACTTATATTCAAATTCAGTGTCCAAGTAAAAATTTGAAAGAGGAAAAAAAAAAAAAAGAAGAAGAAGAAGAAAATTATTAAATAAAATTTATATATTATTAGTCGATTAATTATGATTATATATATTAAATAAATAAATATAACATATAAAAAATTATAATAAATAAATAAAAATGCAACTAAAAAGTTCCTTAACTTCTTA
This sequence comes from Coriaria nepalensis, assembly GCA_027186245.1. NCBI lineage: Eukaryota > Viridiplantae > Streptophyta > Magnoliopsida > Cucurbitales > Coriariaceae > Coriaria > Coriaria nepalensis. Next base: position 2,642,810 of record CP114500.1, on the reverse strand, counting down.
TAATAAAGCTTGTATCTTTATAAGTAAATGAAGATGGGGAATTACTTACTAATTTGTCTCTTTCGTGATTCGTGATAAGAAGTTCCTTAACTTTTCCAAGTGGATTGAGTATCTGAGTGATTAAAATCAGAATGGATGGGTGAAAATGAAAAGGAAATGGAAATGGAAATGGAAATGTAACACGTGTTACCAGCAAGACAGGACAAGCTATGCAAAGTGCAAATGAACCTGAAAATCTACTACTCCTTGGAATCTTTCTAAAGAGCATGCATGCATGCATAGTTAATTGCATATCCTTACTTTCGTTTGGAATTTTCCTTCATAGAAAGATACAAGCTTTATTTTATTCTATCTCAACGGATCAGAACAAGGTTGCTAGCTAGGGTTTCTTTTAGCTACCCATCTTCTTAACTTACATAAATTTTAGGTTTCCAGCTAATTAACGGATTGTGACTCATAATAGGATTAAACCGACCTATTCCTTTCTATTTTAAGTGTATTGTTAAAACATAGAGTATACTTAATTGCATGTTATTTTGAGGTTGTATCTATACGTTCAAACATATTATCCCGAACGGATAAAATGGGGCAAAAACATGTACAAAAAGGGTGTCGATGATGGAGACATTAGTGTCTTTTATCTTAAATATTTCATAATAATACGCAACCTTAACCTAACCCTCAATTACTTAACATTACTTTATATATGCTTTTGTCATGAAAATTGGATCATTGTATATATAGTCATTTTTACAAAGGGAAGGGATATGACCCATAATAAGGACTGAAAGTGAGCACATATGAGATTATAAATATTAAATTATTATTTTTTTGTCTTTAAATGTTTTATTATTTAATTTTTTTTGTTGAACTTTTAGATTCATTTTTTTTTTTTAATATTTAAAATGTTTTATTTTTATTATTAGATTCAAATTTATTAATATATTAAGGATAAAAATAGTTTTTAAAGTTTTATTAATACTAGAATTAATATTTATATAAAAAAATATCATTAATATCGTTATTGAAGTGATTATTTTTTAGATTAAAAGTGGTCAAGAATGAAATGAAGAATATGAAATAAAACAATTAAAATTTGTAAATTGAAGTAATAAAATACTATTAACTTTTAAGGATATATGAAAAGGCTAAGAAAATATGGAAGCGGAAGAAAATAGAAAGGTACAATTATATAATATATACTTTGATGCAAGATATTGCAAAACATATGGACGTTAAATACTTAGTCTTCAAGCAAGAAGTTCAATTACGTAAAGTGTCAATCGAACAAATTAGCACCAACATTATGATTGCAGATCCTTTGATGAAAGGACTGCCACCCAAATTATTTCGAATATGTTGAAAGAATGGGTGTTGTTTAATGTCATTATCGATCATATATTATGTATTTCCTTAAAGTTTGATGATACGATACCTATGACCTCACTTAAGAAGTATATGAAGTCTTTGGGTACATAAAAATGGACCATTGTGATTGCTATTACCTAACAATCATACTAAGTAAGAATCTATTGTTGTGGTATATGAAAAGGGGTTATGTCATTTCAAGACATATATGCTTAAAATACTATTGGTTATGAAGAGGTACAAATGAAAGAATAAAGTGATAAAAGAATATTTATTTTTCTTTAATTAAATTTGAAAATGCTTATTCTCTCCGTTAAAATATATGATAAAAGAATAAATAAAAAAAAGATTTAAAGAAAGAAATACAAATTTCTTATTCTTAATTCCCTACGGGAGGTCTTTTTCCAATACAGAATATGGACCAAGATATGTCTATAAGATCTATCGGCATCATAAAATTATAGAATGTAAGGTTGAAACATGCATAAATTCCTGAAGCAAACCATGAGCACCTTAATTTATTTGTATATAATACCGTATTGTACTTAATCATGTAAACTTTGTATTTCCTCGCCCTCTTAGTCAGTTCACAAACCTATGTTTCAGAAGCGTTGAATTAGGAACCATAACAATTCTTCTTTTTTTTCTCTTTTTTTTTTTTTTTTAATTTTTTTTATTCAACATCTTTAAAATGCTAAGCACATAATTCATGTTTTCATAATCATTAAAGGGAACCATCTCTAACCATGAACAAAATCAAAAGAGAGAATCCGATACAAAACTTCTCTTGTTCTTCAGTTAAGGACAACAGCAAAAAAAAAGGCAGAGCAACATGTTAATACCAAAACTAAGTTCTTTAACTCTCGGTCTGCTCCCTGAGCCTTCGAATGGTGCTCCTAACGGTAACGGAACTAGCCGTGTTCAAAGTGTAAGCACCTCCTGCTTTCACCTTGCCACAGTCTTTGCAGCCCCATATACCTACAGCTTTTCTCTTAACAGCATACTGAAAGGAAACAAAAAGCAAAAAGGGTTCATTTTCATTTAGAACAGTTTGCATAGAATTGACTGATTTGAATAGGAAATTGTGATTCAAGAAGATATTACCTTTCCACAGAACTCGCAAAAGTATTTGCTGTGTTGGCTAACTTCCATCTTCTTGATTTGTTTCCTCAAACTGGCTCCATAACGGGTGCCTGTAAATTCCAGAACCAGGTGTTGTGATGAAAACAGGATAAACAAGTACATTAAACTACATATGGAGATAGAAAATGCAATCGGTAACTCACCGTACTTTCCAACAATACCGGCCTTCTTAGTTCTCTTAGTCTGTATGACATCATAATAAAAAAGCAACAATAAGGCGGCAATGCAATGGTTAATCCAGAAATAACAGAGAGATCGTTAAGAAAAAAAGGGTCAAGTGGTTATAGGAAGGAAGAAATATTAAGCAATGGACCGCACTAAACACAAAAAAAGTTGCGCAAACACTTTCAACGAAACGACAAATGTATAAAACAGTTTGATTCATATAATTCTATCAATATCAAACAAATGTGGTTAGAATTTCAAGATCCCATATTTCCATTCCAAATCTATATATGAATTTAAAAGACATATAATAGGAAGATTAAATCTAGACACAGGGTCGGCCGATAATATATAATTAGCCAGGAAAACATACAGAAGCAATTCAAAATAAATAATTCAGAAATTCCTTGAGCTGCCTAACAGGATTTCGATTTCGATTCTAATCAGCAATTCCTACTACCTTCACTCGAAAATCATTTCTAAGCTTCTGAAAATTAGTATTCCATATTCACTTTATGAAATCAAACAATATACGATATGAACTGAGAAATTCCTTAACTGAACTAGAGCGTAAATCAAAGAGAGGGGGACAAGAGAGGAGAGGTTTACCATTTTCGCAGACAAGAGGACAAACGGCAAACCCTAGAAGTACCGAAGTAGCTCGAGTATTTCATTTCGTCACTTTCTTATATAGTTGGAGAGTTGGGCTGGACAATATGGCCCCTTGTTGTATGGAATCAAGCGAAAGCCTAAACCTTCGGTTAACCGAACTTGATGGGTCTGTTTAAATAACAAAAAAAATTATTATTATTATTAAATATCATATATTAAAATATTTATTACAAAAAATGTGGATTTAACTGAAAAATATTGAATTTATTATTATAGAATTAAATTTTCATCTATTTATATTATTAAATTAAAATTTAGTTAGAAATTTAAACACACCCTTTTCTCGCAGCCTCCCTAATTCTCTAATATTTCTATCTTCTTCTTTTAACTCTCTACGACAATAAGGAATGGTATTTTATAAAGGCAAATTGCATAAAAGTTTGCAGCAAGGAGTAAGGCCGGCTCATCAACAAATCCTACGTCGTCCAGTACGACAACTTGATCGAGGACGAGGATGAGTCCAAGCGGTTGATCGAGGTTGTTGCGAGCGATGAGGTTCTTCCAATGCTGTCGACCGCATCGAAAAAGTTCGATTATTTTTCGTTTCCAAAGGTCGACGCATGGGATGATGACGGATGGTGGGTCAGGAAGATTTCTGGACAGAAAGGCCGGATTATTATGCTTACTTTGAGGGTTGTGGGGGAGGAACTTGTTCACCCTTTGGATAGGCTTAGGTTTCACTTAGATTGGATGATCAACATGTGAGTTTCTTGGCATTAGTGATCTTATTAATTAAGACGCAGATTATGATCTTCATTCGTTTTCCTTATTAGTCTCTTGCAACCAGAATATCTTGTAATAAACTTTCTACAGCTTTAGAACTTCCCTTCCAGGGTTTGCACTTTGCCATTTGTGTGCTTCTTTCTGCGAAAGAAAGTAATAAACCTCTCTCTTAACGCCCGCCTCCACAATTCTGTCTTTTTTCGCAATAAGCTTGAATTAAAAACTCTTTTTTGTATTTTAAAACGTATTTTTATATTTTTAAACTTGAAAATAATTGTTAAACGAGTACCAAAATATAATAAAATATGAAAATAATTATTAAATATATACGCTAAAGTGAAAATACATATTATTATTAGGAATAAAAATAGTGCACAAAGTTATTTTCTATTATTGAGAGCAATTGCTGACCTTGCGCAGCCTAAGTCGAAGAAGAAGGTAAAGCTAGGCATTCCGAGCAGGAACTATGAGGTCGGGCGAGGTAAGACTTATTCATGAATAAGGGAGATCAAAGATTTGAAGCGTCAACTAAGTTTGCTAGGCTCGATGATGCCAGGCCTAGTCGGACAATCTAGTTTTAGATGTTTTATTTGAGGATCGTGGAAGGAGGTGTGTCGACCTGCCTGGCTGAACTATTATGCTACGTAATAATGAGATTGGAGCAAAGTGGATACGTACCAATGCCGACCTATTGACAAATGCTTGCTCTTCTTTAAGGCTCTAAAAGGGAATACGAAGTTGAGCTGGATAGAGAAATGTGATACGACTTTTGAAGAATTGAAGAAGTACTTAACATATTCTTAGATTGAGTAAGCTAGTAGAAGGAGATGTCATGAAGTTATACATAGATGGCAGCATAGTAGTAGTGAATTCAGTCATTCTCGGAAAAAGGGATGGCTATCATAGTTAACCTTTTACTAAAAATAAAATTATGATAAGATTTAATTAAAATATTAATTTATTATGAAATAGTAGTATTTTAAAAAATTATTATAAAATATAAAATAATAGTATTTTAAAAAATTTGATGATAAAATTACCATGTTCTACAAAGTAAAAAATATATACGTGATATAAATATATACTTAGATTCAATTTTTATTATATATTATATTATATAATTTGAAAATAAATTATTTAAAGAGGCATATTTAAAAAAATTACCTTGGGCCTTATTTCGGCTAACAATTATTTATCAGAAGTAATTTACAACATAGGCCCGAAGGTTAGAGTTGTCCAGCCCAACAGCCCAAATATATAAGAAGGTGCCGAAACAAAATATAAGGCTTTCAGAACTTCTAGGGTTTGCCTCTTTCTTTGAGAAAATGGTAAACCTCTCTCTATAGCTCCTCTCTTTGATTTACGCTTAGTTTTCTTTGGCCTAATGATTTACGCTTACTTCAGTTAAGGAGTTTCTCAAGTTCATATCGTAAGTTGTTTTATTTCATAGAGTGAATGTAGGAAAACGAATTTCCAGAAGCTTAGATATGATTTTTTTAGTGAAGGTAGAGAGGAATTGCTGATTAGAATCGAAATCGAAATTCTGTTAGGCAGCTCAAGAAATGTCTTTAATTACTTCTATACGTGTTTCTATTATTTGTCTTTCTAAATGATATATAGATTTGGAATGGAAAAGGGATCTTGGAATTCTAGGTTCATATGTTTGATAATGAGAGAATTATATGGATTAAACTGTCCTCTTATACGTTTGCTGGCTCTTTGAAAGTTTGAGTGCAACTTCTTTTGTGTCTAGTGCAATCCATAGCTGATTTGTCTTCTTTCCTATAAACGTTTGACCCTTTTTTTGGTTATCGCTCTGTTATTGCTGGATTAAACATTATTGCATTGTTGCATTATTGTTGCTTTTATGTTATGATGTCATACAGACTAAAAGAACTAAGAAGGCGGGTATTGTCGGAAAGTATGGTAAGTTACCTATTGAATTTTCTATCTCCGCATGTAGTTTTAATATACTTGTTTTCATTACAACACGTGGTTCTGGAATTTACAGGCACCCGATATGGAGCCAGTTTGAGGAAGCAAATCAAGAAGATGGAAGTTAGCCAACACAGCAAATACTTCTGCGAGTTCTGTGGAAAGGTAAAAGTATTCTATCCTATCTTCTTCAATCACGAAATGATTTGATTCTATACAAATCATTCTAAATGAAAATGAACACTTCTCTTTCCGTTTCTTTTCAGTATGCTGTTAAGAGAAAGGCCGTAGGTATATGGGGCTGCAAAGACTGTGGAAAGGTGAAAGCAGGAGGTGCTTACACTTTGAACACGGCTAGTTCCGTTACTGTTAGGAGCACTATTCGAAGACTCAGGGAGCAGACCGAGAGTTGATCAACTTAGATTTGTTATTAACTTGTTGCTCTTTCTTTTTTCTTTTTTTGTTATTGCCCTTAGTCGAAGAAGTTGAGAATAGATTTTGTACCGGATTCTCGCATCGATTTTGTTCGTGGTTAGACATGGTTTCCTTTAATGATTAAGCAAACATGAATTATGTGTTCAGTATTCTAATGATGTTGAACGAAATATTTTGTCATGGTTCCCAAATCAACATTTTTGAAACATGGGTTTGTAAATTGACTAAAATGCGGTAAAATACGAGTGATTCAAATTATTATATGTATCATATATATATAAACTTAAAAAACGAATCACATTCTCATAGTTGTGTTGCTTCTAAATAGATAGCATATGTATTTTGTATAAAATAAGCAGTTTTAGATATTTAATAAGAAAATTGCGCTTATTTTTTAGAAAATAAACATTTTTTCTACTTAAAAGATTACAACTCAAACCTATTCCAACTATTGTCCCTGCTTTTAAATTATTAAATTAAGAGCGCAACAAGGTTTAATTACTAAGCAAAGAAACCCACTTCCCGTTCATCCAATCCAAGTGTACCCTAAGCCTATCTAAAGGGTAAACAAGCTCCTCGCCACAGCCCTCGAAGTAAACACTATAATCTGACCCTTTATTTCCGGAAATCTTCCCGACCCACCAGGCGTCCTTATCCCAGGCATCGACCCTTTGAGACGGATAATAACCAAACTTTTTAGGTGGGGTTGGCGGCATTGGACGGACCTCGTCGCTCCCGACAACCTCGATCAACCGCTTGGATTCATCCTCCTCCTCGACCAAGTCAACATGCTGGACGACGTAGAACATGTTGGCGAGCTGTGTGATTACCGTTGCGGCAAAATGCGAGCCCTCGAAACCTTGTTCCTTGCTACAAACTTCTACGCGATCGCCTTTACAGAAATCCATTAGTGATTGATCGTAGTGAAGAAAAGAAGATGATGATGATGATCACATACAAGAGAATTAGGGAGCCTGTGAAACAGCTTAAGGTTCGCGTTTGATTTATGGTAAGTAGTCTTCTAGTAGGATTAGAGTTCTAATCGTGATCCAATTAAAAATCCAGCGTACGGCTGTGAGGGTTCTAAAAGCTGAATCTAACCTCTTGCACGTGTTTTGTTTTTTCTTGATGACAAAGCAAACTCACTTTTTTTGTTTTTGTTTTTTGTAATAAATTTAAATTCTCATACGATTATTTTTATTCATCTGTGTGATCTTTATCTTAGCTTCTGAAGTAATAGATCGAGTTTCCTTTCTAGTTATTTTATCCAACTTAAATTGAAATTGAAATGTCACATCTATTATCTAATTTAAATGAGTAAACTTGAAAACATAGATTATTTTAGCATCGAAAGTGAAACTGCAACAATATTTCAACTTAATGAAATATTGTTCTATTTTAACTTTATGAGAAAAATATATATCAAGGTCTTAAATTTTACATTTAAAATAGTAACAAAATTTTATGCATTTCAATCGAATATTATGATAGATTATAAATGATTAGTAATCTCCTTCTACTTCTAAGTTCTAAGTGGTTGCTAAAACAAGCTATATTTTCAAAATTCTTTTAAAAGACACCTACCTTTTGTTAATGGTGTTAATAACCCTTGTATTTTAACAAAAATACTATTCAGTCCTTTATCTTTCAATCCATTTTTTTTCTTCTAACTCATGAATGATTATTACGTGGAATTCTCTTCGTTAGCAAAATGTTTTTTTTTTTTACTCTTTGCATAAAATTTCATTTTAATTTTTCTTTTTAGGTAACATTCTATTTGACATATTATGTCAATGCGTTCTTGTTAAAATCTAATACTACCCATATTATTTTCTTTTTATTTCCCTCCCCCCTCCCACTAAATTCTTATCATATTTTACTAACTGTAGGGGTTATTTACACTTTATTAAACAAATTAGGGGACTTTTTGTAAATAAGCATTAATCCTCACTTTTTCCTTCTTTATAATTGGTCTTTAAGAAAAAGAAAAACAATATATCTATATATTAGAGTTTCTTTGCCTTTATAGGCTATAAGTATGAGTATCACTGTCTGTCCCTCACTGCCTCTTTAATGTCCCATAACATGACTTCAATGAAGCTCCAAAATCTTCGTCCCATAACTTTTCTTTACCTTATCCTCTTCCTCCACGCCGAGTCAACTCAGCCTCCATTCGCATGTGACTCGTCCGACCCAAAAACCAGCTCCTACCCATTTTGCCGAACCTCCTTACCCATCAGCAAACGAGTCAGAGACCTCGTCTCCCGCCTCACATTGGACGAGAAAGTCGACCAACTCGTTAACACCGTCCCTCCGATCCCACGACTCGGTATCCCGGCCTACGAGTGGTGGTCTGAAGCCTTACATGGTGTCGCTAACACCGGCTTGGGCATCATCCTCCCGGGAACCATTCCGGCCGCCACCAGCTTCCCCCAAGTCATCCTCACCGCCGCAACCTTCGACCAGAACCTCTGGTACCGAATCGGTCAGGTGAGTCCGATCACTGAGCCAACTCGCCAAAACATCATTTTTTTAAAACTTGTTCCCCCTTCTTTTTCTTTTGAAGGTTATTGGGATTGAAGCGAGGGCGATATACAATGCAGGGCAAGCGAAGGGGATGACATTCTGGGCTCCGAATATAAACATATTTAGAGATCCGAGATGGGGAAGAGGGCAGGAGACACCTGGCGAAGATCCATTGGTGACGAGAAAGTACGCAGTGGCGTTTGTGAGAGGAGTTCAAGGGGATTCCATTGGAGGGGAGAAGCTTCAGAAGCGAGGTGGTCTTCAAGCTTCGGCTTGCTGTAAGCATTTTACAGCTTATGATCTGGAAAACTGGAATGGTGTTGATCGCTTCCATTTTGATGCTAAGGTCAGTAATGTCTTATTGACTATTGTTCCTTTTTCCCTTTTTCTTTGCTTTTTGCTGTTTTCCTTTTGTAGTGTAGTTCAAAATCATAGCTTATATGCCTTATAGATTAGATTCTCTTTGATTTAGGTGAAATAGACTAATTTTATTATATTTAATATTATTTTATCTTTTGGAAAAAAAAGAAAAAAGTTTAAATAATTAATTGTTTATTTAGGTAAGCAAGCAAGACTTGGCAGACACGTATCAGCCATCGTTTGAGAGTTGCGTTAAGGAAGGCAAAGCCAGTGGGATAATGTGTGCTTACAACAGTGTCAATGGGATCCCAAGTTGTACCAATTTTGACTTCTTGTCTAAAACCGCCAGAAAAGACTGGTCTTTTCATGGGTAATTACTATTTACTTAAATCTTTTTATTATTATTTAATTAAAATTAAAATTAATTAATCTATTAGCTTCATTAATTATTTTCTGTTACTGGTTGGGAATTAATCAGGTACATCACCTCTGACTGTGATGCTCTTTACACGACACAGAATTTCCAGAATTACACTAAAACTCCTGAAGATTTAGTTGCTGCTTCGCTTAATGCCGGTACATTATATTATATAAGAGCAATTATTGTATAAATATGATTTATATATTATTTTCGTAATTTAATAAATAAAATAATATATGTCCATTTTATATTTTTATTTTGATTGTTAGTTGCACGCTTTTGGTAAAAAGGGAAAGAAAAAGTCACGCTTCAGGCCCATCTTAAGTGGGCCTGCAGCGTGCACAATGGTCCAGACAGTTCGTCTTTTATTTATTTGTTTTAATTTGTTTTTGTAACAATTTTGTAGGCATGGACGTAAACTGTGGGTTATTCTTGAAAAATCACACTAAATCAGCAGTGCAGCAGGGAAAAGTATCCATTTCTCAAGTAGACAGAGCTCTGCACAACCTATTCTCCATCAGAATGAGATTGGGCTTATTTGATGGCAACCCGTCAAAGCTCCGTTACGGCGAAATCGGCCCGAACCGGGCTTGCTCACAACACCACCAACAACTAGCTCTTGAGGCTGCTCTGAATGGCATAGTCCTTCTAAAAAACTCTAAGAAGCTCCTTCCATTTTCCAAATCCAAAACCTCTTCTCTTGCTGTTGTAGGCCCGAATGCCAAGATCTATCAAACACTCTTAGGAAACTATGCTGGAATTCCTTGCAAGTCCATCTCTCCATTGCAGAGTCTACAAAGCTACGTCAAGAACACAATCTACCATCCGGGTTGTGATTTTGTCAACTGCACTTCTTCTTCGGTCGATGAGGCTGTGCGGATCGTGAAAGAGGCCGGTCGTGTGGTGTTGTTTATGGGATTGGATCAGGGTGAAGAAAGGGAAGGGCAGGATAGGGTGCATTTAGAGCTTCCAGGAAAGCAAGTTGAAGTTATTACCAGTGTTGCTAGAGCTGCTAAGATGCCAGTTGTTTTAGTGATTATTGGTGGGGGCCCAGTTGATATCTCGTTTGCAAAGTTTGATGAGAAGATCGGAAGCATCTTGTGGGCCGGTTATCCTGGCGAGGCAGGTGGTCAAGCCCTGGCCAAAATCATATTTGGCGAGCACAACCCGGGTCAACATTCTTTCTGCTTGATATACATTTTCGAATATTTTTAACTGTTATGATTACATCTTAACACGGTCTCAAATCTGATGATTTCACGTTCTGATATGCAGGAGGGAGATTGCCGCTCACTTGGTACCCAAAGGATTTCATTAAAGTGCCAATGACGGACATGAGAATGAGACCAGCCCCATCAACAGGATATCCCGGGCGGACTTACCGGTTCTACACCGGCCCAAAAGTTTTCGAATTCGGTTATGGGCTAAGCTACTCAAACTATGTATATGAGTTTTCAACTCTCAGTAGTAGTCAAATCGACCTCGGACCAATTCAAACTGCAGAGAAGTCAAAGCAGTTTTTGGTCTCAGAGTTGGGCGAATGGAACTGTAAGAGTAAGATGCTCAATGTCTCAATTGGGGTAAGAAATGATGGAGAGATGGAAGGGAAGCATCCGGTATTGTTGTTTGTGAGGCCGGAAAAGGTAGGGGACAATAGTCGGCTGATTAAGCAGTTGGTCGGTTTTAAGAGTGTGAGTTTGAAAGGAGGGGAAAAAGCTGAGGTGGAATTTGCGGTGGACCCATGTGAGCATTTGAGTAGAGCAAATGAAGATGGGTTGATGGTTGTTGAAGAAGGATCTTATTCCTTGATTGTGGGCGAGGTGGAACACCCTATTCACTTCTCTCTCTGATGCTTTGATTTTAAGACAACCAAGTCAGAAAGAAACTGGGAGTTGAACAAGTACAGTATGAGGGATGTTTATGTTTTTTACATGTCTTTATTCCTGTCATGATGAATGAAAGCAAGGGAGAGAAAAATAAAAATACTCATAATTATTGAGAATTACATTGATTTGAATGTAAACTATGACAAAGTAGGCAAAACAGACAACTTTAGATTAACAGAACTAGAACTGTATTAACACATTTCACACAAAAAACTATTTTCAAAAGGCAAATTGCATTTGCTTCCTATGGTAGGATCAATGGCTTGAAGACCCTGAAGTAAAAAGGTAACAGATAATATGAGATCTAAGCAGAGCTGTAAGCAGATTGTAGGCATAATATGAGATCAGTAATTTAGTAACTAATGTTTACCATAAAACAAAATCTTACTAGTGAACCATCTCATCTAACTTTTGCCTGTATTGAGCTAAACTCTGCCGCAAATTCCAAGTTACAAAGAAAAGAAAAATTACTTTCTCATAAATTTTCAATATATCAAGTAAGAAAAGAAGAAAACCATACCCGCGTATAAGCATAAACACCAGCCTCGGAAGGTCCGATGGGACTTCCCCTTCTAACGAATTTTCCTTCTTTAAATATATAGAGCATAGGAATTCCAGTTGAAAGTTCAAGGCTTATAACCTGCAAAACAATCCTTGTCAAAACTTGTTATTACATGAAGCGAAAAGATGATCCATAAAATAGGTTGAAAAAAATTGTGGGTTTCACCTCTTGGGATGTTAACTTGTCAAGATACATAATAATAGACCTCAGTGAATTTCCATGGGCCGCAATCATCACGTTCTTACCCGTTAGCAGTTGAGGTTCAATCTGCAGAACAACATTTTCATTCATCAAATGTAATCAACAACGTTAATATAAGATACAATGAAGAACTTACATTCACACTTTCTATTTTTTTATTTTTTTTAAAAAGGAAAAGAGATCATGCATACATTGTCCTTAAAATAAGCAACGGCTCGTTCAGCACACATTTCCAAGCTCTCTCCATTAGGCGGAGGTATGTCATAACTTCTACGCCATTCATGAACTTGTTCCTTTCCGTATCTATCTGCCGTTTCCTGCTTATTAAGACCCTGTAGCTCACCATACCTAATAGCCAAAAAAAAAAAGGAAGATTAATTTATAACCTGAGATCAATAGCATAAAGAGACCATACATAAAAATCAACACGAAAAAAAAAAATTATATAAATAAATGAAAGTTTTAAGTAAGACCCTAGATCTTAGATTAAGTGATAATATATGAGAATATCGTGTAACTTGGAAAACTATAGCCGATCCCGAAAATAAAAGGAATAAGCTTAGATGATGATTGATGATATGATGAAATAGATAAAAGTTTTACATTCTTTCATTTAGTTGCCAAGAAGCTATGACTGGAATAGATTGCTTCTTAGTATCTTCACTGAAAACCTGACTCCAAGCCTTTGCTTGCTCACTCTCATTGTGAATAATGATTGGAACCTGCAATAAAAAACCCATAACATGAAAAGCAATTTCATTATCTCAAAATGTTTTTTTTTTGCCCCCCTCTTTTACCTTTTTACGGCGGTGCTGGGTCATGGCAAGCATAGCAGTCATCTGAGCACGAATAAGTGAAGAAGTATAGATCATGTCGACAGGTATATTGCTGATTCTTTTTCCAGCTTCAATGGCTTCTTCCACTCCTTTCTTGGTCAAAGGCACATCTACACATCCTGTGAATAAGTTCTTCTCGTTCCACAGTGATTCTCCGTGCCTAATCAGAATCAACGCTGCTTCATCTGTGAGTTAAAAAAAAAAGACTTAGAAGATGTTTTCACAAAAACAGCATATACTTGATTTGGTCTATAATAATAATAAGACCCAAAAAAAAAAACTGTCTCACTAGTTTTTTTGCGAGATTTGTTGGTGTTGTTATTTGAAGGGGAGGAAACTGGATCGGAAACTGAAGTTTGAGAAGCGGCGGCTTGAATCAAACCAGCATTCCTCCTAAGACTTGATTGAAAAGGTTTTCCTCTTATGAGTGAAATGTCTACCTTGAAAATCTTTGAATTCAATTTCACGGGATTACTCGCCAAGTCTTGATGAAGATCATTGTTTATAAAAGTCCGGATGGATTGGTGAAATACTGCAGAAGCCATTTCCTGAAGAAAACATTTATTCACAGAAATACAGAGATTACACTTACTCACAGAAAATCTGTTGAGAATACCTGGAGTAGCGTTAAACTTAACCTCAAATTTTTAAAAAAAAATATTGAATCGTCAAATAAAATGAAGGTTTCAGATCATAGAGCCAGAAATTTATAAAGGTAGAATGACAGATCTCCACTTAAATGTCTGCTCTGGCACGACAGAAAGAACAAAAGATATATATGGTTAACAAGTGAAAATTCTCGCTCCAAAAAAAAAAAAATCATAATAGACCCCTCATATAGGATTTTCCCAGAAACCAAACAAAAAAAAAAAACTGGACCCAGCATAGAAAAACAAGAAATTTCAATCCTTGACCGCAACATAAGCTAAAATCACAAATAAAAGGAACGATCAACACACCCAGAAAGCTTATGCGAAGAAGCCCAAATGCAGAAGAGAAAATTGAAGAAGGGAAGGAAAATAGGTACCTTTTTATATAAACGAGAAGCGATGAAACCGATGCAGAGAAGAAGGACGGGGAAGATGAAGATGGTAATAGAAGAGGTAGCAGAAGTTAGACGTCAATCTCAACTGCCAAAATATTGAAGAGGAAAGCCTATAACTTGTTTATATAAACAACTTTTTTATTTATTAATTTTTTTTTTTTTCACTTGTTGACGAAAGAGATGAAAATAAAGGGTTTCGGAAAAATCGTTGCAGTAGTTTCTTTTAACGTTATTGATGCGTCCGGGGGGTGCGAACTTACATATGTATGTTTATATGGGAACTAGGAACAGTGTAAGACAAGTTTTCTCATTCTCATTTCTGCCCCACTTTTCACTCTTTTTGCAGGGCATTTTTGGGGGGTAATTTGGGAATTTTAATTATATATTTTTCTTCCTTTTATTATTAAGAAAATATAAAAAATCTTAAATTACATTTAATAATAAATTATTGTGGCCCTTTTTTTAATTTATAAATTCCTGAAGATAGTTGACGTGGTTATTTATAATTTGAGATATATTCATATAAATGTAATATTTATATATTTATAATTCGAGATATTTTATTTAAAAAATAATCAAGAATTGATTAATTTATATATATATTAATTTTTTAATAATTTTATTTTAAATATAAATTATAATATTTTAAACAAATTTCAATAAATTATTTTCCTTCGTATATAAATTATATATATGATCTTTTATAGAGAACTACCGTTGAGAGTTGGGGTTTTATTTCTAACAGCTCTTCATGCTATCAAAAGGTCCGCATCTTCTCTTTATATGATCTTTCAACAAAATGTGACTATTGATTAAACACTTTTATATTAATCCCACTTTCATGAAGTTTGACCTAAATTTGTTTGACTTTCAAACCATATTTCAAACGTTGGAGTTAGAATAATGTTTAATATAGACACCTTCAAACATACTTGTGCTAGACTTTTCTATTATTGTGTTCCATTTTTTGTGTAGGATCAAAATATGTCGCACATTAAGTCAAAGAAAGGTTTAAGATCAAAATTAAAGCATTTATATGGTAAACTACCATTTTTTACCCGACCAACTCTTCAAAATGAAACAGATTTCATCCTCCATCCTTATATATCCTTGTTAGCAAATCTTAGTTGTTTATGTTAATCTAATAGATTAAACAGTATTACATGATGAGAAAATTTAAAAACTTGATTCGATTTAAATATATTTAATTTATGAGTCGTAATTTGACTCATTTTTCTCTCTTATTTTCTTCACAATTGCGATACCATTCTCTCTCTTTTTCTTTGAATATTGACGATGACTATTCATACCCGACCCTTTTGACCGATTTAGGTCAGCGAGTTTAAATTCAGAAACTGAGAACTCGGTCTGAGTTCCATATCCAGATCAAGTTGTCGAACTTGGTCTGAGACCTAGAAGGACATACATGGTAACACTTTTTAGTCCGATAACTCGGTTTGGACCGGAAATTCAGAATGAGTTCTCAATCTTAAAAGACATATACATGATTTTTGTCATTACAGATCGATAACTCGGTCTGAACAGAAAAATCAGATCGAGTTATCGATCTTAAGTTGACCGGTTTCAATTACAGTTTATATAATTTGCATATTAATCATATAAATTTTTGTATTGATACGAATTAAATATAAATAATTTTTAAATATTAAATCCATACAAACGACCAAGATTAAAGCAGATGCACGCACAAGAATGTCCACTTCCCTTCAAAATCTCAATCCACTGCTACCACGGTCCACCACCTACCTCCTGAGTTTCCCTCCCATGTCACGTGACGTGGTTGTTTTACCAACTTCCACAATACACACTCCTGATCGCACGTGACTCCAAACGTGAAACATGGATCGAAAGTTGGTTTCAGAATGAACGCGAATATACTCTGTGCATCGTTCCTCCTCTATATGCTTTGAAACAAGAATATCTTTCAAATTTCAAATTTCTTTTTTCAACCATTTTTCTTTTTCCCTCTAACAAAGCTTCAACATTGAATGAAAAGAAAAGATGGATGGAGTAGGGCCTCTATTTTAAAAGGGGGTGTGTCATTGTCGCGTTGATATTTGTTTAATTAATAGTCTGAAACTCTAATTCAAATGTCTCAAACAAGAAATCTGGTCAATCAATCCATCTTTTTGAATACTATTAATCACATAGACCAGGCCTTCTATATTCATAATACCATTTTGATTGTAATCAACTCTAATGTTGACATAAACAGCACCATGAAATCAAATAAACGGATTTTGAAAATAGGTAATTAGGTACTTGGATAATCATCAAGACTAAACCATCCATATTTAGGGGGGGAAAAATAAAATTTAGAATCACACGTAGGTGGATTACTCAACAAGAGCTTTTAAAAGTTTTCTTCCTGATATTGGCTGAGAATTTGGTGGCATCCATTAAGAGCCTGGTCTTTCATGAAGCCCATGGCATTGGCATAACGGGTCTGCGATACGATTCCATTGTAGCTAGTGAGGATCACACGGGATCTGTCTCGCCCTTCGGATGGTGAGGAGCAGTCCTTGATGGGGCTGCTGACCAGTAGGGCATCACACAGCTGGTCTGAGTGCTCCTCTGAGACCAAGATTTTGTAGGTTCCGGAAGAGTCAGTCTTGGCCTCTTGGCTGTATACAAGTTCCAATGTTTTCCTGCTTTTGCATTCCACTCTGACTTTGGCACCTATCATGGTTAAGAGAGGATTGATTAAGCAAAATAATATAATCCTACTAGAATATGTTTATTAAAATTTAAACAAGTAATGAAGTTAGATTTTTGAGGGTATGCTTGGAGTAGAAACAGTACTATATATTGTAAAACCACGATAATTGATAGTTCCAGGATCAAGAAAATTTTATTATTTGTGCATTAAATAATCAACATTATATTAACAAGTTACCCTCGAATAGGGACAAGCCAAAACTATTATTAAAACGAGGTATTAATTTACAGTGTTAAATTATCGAGGTTTTATGGTATATGGTGAAGAGGGGAAACGTTCTAGCTCACGGTTTGAATCTCAATACAGTTCTTTTCACCACGTGAACTTTAGATATGAAGCTTGGAAGACCATGAGCTTGAGCATGGCCACTCTCTTTATGATATGATGATATTTATGCTTCAAGATTGTCAATTAGATATAGAAGTAAGAAAAGCACATGAATTTTCGGTTTCTTATGGAAGCGGGGCTGCAGATTTGAAAGTGTAAGTTCATCCAAAAGACACCGCAGAACACTGCTACCAGTAAGGTAATAAGTTTTCCAAATGCGAAAACAATAATTTATTCACAGAAGAGAAAATGCATTATCACTATATATTCCCATCATCCCCGAGATTCAGCGTAGTCACATGATCACTTCTAACCAAACCACTAATCTATCAGATAATCTATATATATATATATATCAAGGAAAAAAATATTAGTTATTATTACCCAAAAAATACATAGTAGGCTATATTATATGTTTTTCAATCAGAGACAAAAGTCAATGACAAGTTAATTATCCCTTTAGCTAGTAATAATTAATTAATTAATTCTTTAAAGACTTCAATAGAACAAAAGTAGAGCTCTTAATTTCCCAGCTTAAACAATGCTCAATAAACACATCCTAAAAAGATCATTTCACTTGCTGCAGTGACCTAATAAACTGTAGCAATTGCAAAACTAAACCTCATACTGATCCAAATAATTAAACTCTAGTAACAAAAGAAAAAAAATCCACACCAAATCTAAACCTACAACAGAAGAAAACGCAGAAACCTTAGTAGTTTGTTAGATCGGTAATAAACTACTTAAACTAGCAAGCAATCCAAAGATCGCGTAATTTCAAAGATCTGTACTCGAAATCTTGCTAATCTGAGAAACAGATCTAGACCACGAGAACACTGGAACTAAACTCAGGTCACTTCTACCTAGCGGTTCATAATGAGCACTACTCGTGTACAATATTAGCATCTGGATGTTCATGTGTGCTCAGAGAGAGAAAGAAAGAGAAGATCGTATGTGGAAGAAAAAAAAAATAGTACCAGCTATGTAGGTGGCAGCAGATGTCTCGAAACCAGCACGGCAAGCGTCGCAGTACACTTTCCCTTCCACTACGAGCGGGTTTCTCACCGGCCGGACGGCGCCAACGATCGCCGGCAACACACACAATGCGAGTATCAGAACAAATCTAGCCATTAGTCACTTTGATTCTTTCTGGTTCGCAGATCGGAATACTTTGGAGAGAGAAGCCAAGAGAGATTGTAGAAATGCTTTGATGGAAACCGCAAGCACTCGAGCAGTGATTATAGCAGCGAGGGAAAAGTATCGAATTGCGTGATTTAAGGAGAAAGCGCGTGAGGAGCTGTTGGATGTCGAATGATAGGGCCGATTTCGCGCTTTCTAAACACTGCGGTCCATTTGATACGTGCCACGTCAAGGTAGAACGGCTAGTTATGGTCTGTTAACGAGGTAGGTTGCTGGCAAATTCGGGTTGGGTCGGCTCGGCCTTAATTAGGCTCGAGTCGGTTTAAGTCGGGCCGGACTTTAAAATTCTCGGCCCGGCTCTAGTCTTATTAAAGGAGGGTTTAAAATTGAGTTTTTTTTTTTTTGGTAAAATTTGTTGTGTGATATAATAAATAATTTTTAGAGTTTAATAAAAAAAAAATTTATAATTCAATAAAAAAGTTTTGTAGCACAAAAGACATTTTTTATATACATAAAATATATTTTTCATTTTTTTTAAATAAATATCTCATTTTCTCTCCTATAAATATTATGTCTCTTATATTTATATTTTTAATATCTCATTTTTGTTTACAATCTATTTACATTTTTTCTCGTATAAATATTATATATCTCTTATTTATATTCTTACACTCAACTCTCTCAAAACTTTAGTAATTTTTAATAATAAAATTTGATAGAGCTAGAGATACTAGATAGCCTGAACCAGCTAGTAAAAGACATCCTATTTATGACTATTTTGTAAAATTTATAGGATCGACTGATATAATAAAATTATATTACGATTTACATAATATTTGATATACACAAAACTTTTTGATGCAAGATAAAAAAAAAATATTTGATCACTTACAATATCATTATAATCTATACATATATGATGGTGATGTACCACCTCCCAATCTTCTACCATCTATTTTGATAATTGAATAAATATTATAATATTATTTTATATTTATTTATTTACTCATATTTTATTATTTAAATTTAAGTTTTAAGTTTATTATTTTATTATTTATTATTTCACTTATTTATAATTTATAATTTAAATTATTAAATTTTAAACTACTTAAATATTAATTTTTAATATTATATAAATTAAAATTAAAAAAAATTAATTAAACTTACATAAATTCCAAAACGAACAAGCTTGAACCAAACCCACTCACTCTCAAGCCAGACTTGATCTGAGACTGTTAGCTACGGACTCGGATGGAAGCTTCAAAAGCTTACCGAACTGGGGCCGGCTTAACCCACATTGCCACTTCTAATGAATTGGATGTGGAGTGGCTCATAACGAACGGTTGCAAGCGAGAAAAAAGGAATAGGGCTGTAGAGGAACAAACACTGATCGATTTTACATGGAGGGTGGTGTGTGTGATTGAAATTAATGTCGCGTGTAATATAAGAAAGCTGTTTTTTTTTCTGGTAAGTAGAATAAATATTATTAATTAATTAAAAGGAAATTGAAGATTTATGACCTGGGCTTATCTGTCTTACTGACTACTAATAGACAGACTAGACTTGGTAATTATCGTTTGATTTATTTTAATGTAATAATAATAATGTATGGTTGTGGGCCGAAATGAATGGAGCTTTCGGGTCGAAGGATAGATTTTATAATGGCCCAATCATACGTCTTCTGACCCAGCCATATTTTTTGGTGGGCCTACTAGTCACTGAAGAGAGTCTAAGATTGGACTCTAAAGTGGACATTAGGAAATGGGTAGAAATGATAATGAATTTGATTTCATTTCTCTCCTTTGATTCATTATCACTCAGTTATTAGAATGAGTTTTCATTCTCTAAAATACCAAAAAATCTTTGGAATCTTGATTAACAGGAGAATGAGGTGTTAATTGGGTAAAAGTAGTTAAATTAGAAGAAAATATGATCTCACCATCTCTTACTATTTACAAAACCTTCTTCGAGCCGGGACGCCAACATTTCTTCCTCTATTTTTATCTTTCTAATTTTCTATCGAAAGTATGTTGTCTTATTTTCAAGGTGGAACTTGAGCTAAGAAATCAAGGAATTTCGATCAAAATAATTGGATAATTATGTGTAATGTTTAATTTATTTCATTCTTATATGTGTTGATTGGTTCACAAACTAATTTTGTATAATTATGTATATATTTTAGTTGATGTCTTTGATTAGGTGATTTCTATTTGGTTGATTCCTCTGTTGATTGGATAGAAGATGAATTCTTGTTGCGTTTCTAGTGATTGTGATGAATCGACCATTTTCTTTCTATGCTTGTTTAAGGAAACTATTTGGTTGATGGAAAAATGAAAATTAAGTTAGAGCAGAAAGATAGGGTTTGACTTTGAGTGTTCTTTTTCTTTGATTGAAATTCTTTTGGAGTGGTTTCTATCTTTTCTTCTTAGCTTATTTCTCTTAGAATTGTGTTGTTGCCGAATCATCCGTAGCTGAGGAAACGTAGGCATGCTAATAATATAGTAAATACAGCGAAAGTAATATTGAAAATTTTATTCAGATTTTATTCATCATAAATAAATCAAAACATGTTTTAAGAATACTTCTTTCTTGATGCTTATAACTCTTCTTATTATATTAAGATGGGGAGACGTTCAAGTACTCGCCCTCTACCCTTAGAAAACACAACTTTTTTCGTACGGTTAAATTTCTATTTAAAATCTCTACCTTTAGAAACTTTAAAATTATAAGTCAAATTATTATTTTACTTCTAAAATAATTTTTGTCAGCTTTTCTCTTTTCTCCAATAAAACCTTAATTGAATTACTTTGAATCTTATGTGTGTGATCAATTAGATTCTACATTCCGCGGACATGAAGATTTCATAAACATTTTATGATTTATTTAATTCTAATTAAATTCATTTAATTTAAAATAACATTTTAAATTAAATAATTAACTTAATTATTTCATTATTAAATAACTTTAAGCTTCCAAGTCAATGTTGACTTCTAACAAAGTGTCAAGACTGCCACAAATATCAGAAATACCATATTCCGAAAAAACATGTTGTGACTATAGTAAACTTACAATAACAATCTTTTTATTTTGCTAATATCCTAATTTGTTCTAGGGTATGATATAACTGTTAAACCATAATAGATAAATCATATGAACGATTATATATTTATTGAACATCAACAATTGATTTACAACACACTACTTTGTAAATATTTATTGCTCAATAAAATATATAATCCATAGAATATAATTCTAAATACGGAAACGATGGATTCCCTTTTGACCATTTACAACCTTCTCGCACAACATTTTATATCTGACGGCCCGTGTTAACTATAATTATGACTAATTAGAATGATGTCAAAGTATGAAATCATGTACTCAAGGAATCTTTGCGTCTCAAGTCTAAAGACTACATGTAATATAGTCACTAGATAATTCTCATTAATACTTAGTATTAATTATAATTAAGAATTATCTAAGTTTTGTATTCAGTACTCTTAATCTCTATTAAGTACTCATGCAATCATCATGGTATTTTATTCGAATAAATTAATATTCATTCTCGAGATCTTATGACAATGAACCATTTGTGTCTTATAGATCCTTTAGCGACTTAAGTATTTACTAATATAATATCTATCATGATCAAGATATTATTAGACTTTATTGTGATATATATTTATAAGATATATAATATTAATTTTAATAAAATTAATATCCATGATAAATAATAAATGACTTTTATAAATGATAATTAATAATATTTTATTAATATATATAAAAAAATAATATCACATAAAATATCTACCTCAGTGAATCAAAATCTAATTAATTTAACGAGCATACACTTTCACTATAAGGGGCGACTACTTCTCGATTAAGGTTACTTAATGTTTTTCTTATGATGATTTGCATGTAAGAATGCCTATTGCGGGAGAAGTTATGAATGACAAGTGCACTGCTACGGTTGCAACCGATTTCCCACATTTATATAATTAAACACTAATCAAGTTATGAGCGACAAAGTGCATTGCATTGGTTGCAACCATTTTCCCATATTTGATACTATTTTTTTTTTTTTTTTCATTCTACCACTCGTGTACAATGACAATGAACTTTGTCTGTAGTCGTTAATGGTTTATAACTTTGAAATGTTATGTTTAATTTTTTTGTTTATGAGTTTATTCTTGTGGATGTTCATTTATTTAGTCAACTGCATATTTATTACTAGAGTGTTTAAAAGTTATTACTTGAGTGGTCACAAGTTCATTCAATTTCAACCATTTCTCTTTTGAAAGACATATGTGAAATAAATTACAACCTTTTTTCTTCAATCTAGAGGGAGAACTTGTAATAAATTAAGAGATGGAGAACCAACGATCAAAATTTTCAATTGTTTTTGTTTAAGGGGTATTTCTAAAACATAAATTGGAAGAAAATGAATTGTTATTTTTTTAAGGTTAAAATGTTAGAATTATTTTAATTGGACTTATAATTAATATAATATTTTGGTTTTATAAAAATGAGCTATAAAATATTATCATGTTAGGGGATATACTTGAAGTTCAATAAAATTATGCGATCAATTGATTATGGGCCAATGAGCATTTCATATTTTATTTAACATGGTTGGACGGTAGTGTAGACCCAAGTGAAGTGGTAATCTGTAATAGGAGGGCACACTTGATACTTATCTGTATTGGATATGTCTCCTCTCTACTGGTAACCCTAACATCTCATCTCATCTCATTGGGAGCTATTTAAAGTTTCACCATGATAGAGAAAAAGCCCTAGTCTCGAGTGTCCATGTGAGTAAAGAAATTCCACTACTTAAGGATGATTTCTAGGCAACTCCTCCCACGAGTCGGCTGGTTCCAAGTCTGAATAAAGGAGGAGGGTTGGTGTCAGGCATGTGAAAAGCTAATAGTAAAAGAACACATTACATCCCTTACATTGAAATTAGTTAAGAAAAATTAATGCAAAATGTTAGAGCATCCCCTGTTATAAGCGACACACTCCACCTACGCTCGGGTGTAGTGTAAAATGAGCAAGATGCATTGCAATGACACCTAATTGCAGTGATAAATAGGCAAATGTTCTCACACCAAATTGAATGAGGACGCGTAAAGAAGCTAGTTCATACTAGAATTAGGAAGATTAATTAGTCTCTTATAACATGTGAATATTAACGGATAAGTCACTAGAAATAGTGGAGGCTATGCATAGAAAGAAGGTAAATATAGCTTGTCTTCAAGAGATAAAGTGGAAATGGAGCAAGGCTAAGGATGCAGCAGTTGTTGTTAAGAGGTTTGAGGATAAGAATATTACTTTAGCCTTAAAAAGATAATGCATATTATTACTGCACATGAACCCCAAGTGAAATTAGATGATGAGACTAAGAATGAATTTTAGGACTCCTTGGGAGAGGTAATTAATAAAATCCCATTTTTGAAAAATATATTCATAGGTGGAGATTTAAATTTCTATGTAGGTAAGAATATAGTTATATATGAAATGGTTCATAGAGGTAAAAGCTTTGGGGTTCAAAATAATATATACTCGAGATTTTGCCTTAACTAGTAATTTTAGAATAGTAAATACTTTCTATAAAAAGAGAAAAAATCATTTAGTAACTTTTGCGAGTAGGTATAATAGAAGTCAAATTGATTATTTTATTGTTAGGAGATAAGACCGATGTAGCTGTAAAAGTTGTAAGGTCATACCAAAAGAGTACTTGACGACCCAACATAGATTATTAATCTTGGATTTTTATCTTGTGAGTCGAGATAGAATAAACAGAGGTCACGTTAGGCTGGTGGACTATGAAGGGAGATATCATCAGACTTTTAGAAATAAGATATTAGATGATCAGTTAGTCTTAGAGGAATGTGAGTGAGACGCATAGCTTACCATATAAAGAAGTACTCTGAACTTTTTGAACACATAGCTAACCATATAAAGAGTGAGACGAGGGAAGTATTTGGAGAGGCTAAAGGCAAGAGAGGCCATGACAATAAGATATAGTGGTAGAACAATGAGGTGCAACAAGCCATTAGAAAAAAGAAAATACAATTTAAAAATTGATAAAAAAAATATAGATCAGGTGTCGTATGATGTATATAAACAAGTTAAGAGGTTAAGTAGTAAAACAGTATGAGATGCTAATAAGATAGTGTATAATGATTTGTATAATAGGTTAGGTACAAAAGAAGAGCATAAATATATCTTCAAGATAGCGAAATAAGAATATGTAAATCATAAAACAAAATATTAAACATATCACAAATAGACTGAGACTATAGAACAGTAAATCATAAAATAAAATAGAATATGTAAAATAAGAAAAATCTAATGGAATAATAAAACATAATATTAAACATATCACAAATATTATAAATAATTGAACATAAGATTGAAAACAGTGAGGAAAAAATTAAGAATCAAACCGATGTCTATTATATAACAATTTTCTTAAAATAGATTTGCCTCCTCACGTCGGTGTAAAAGGTTGAACGACATTTGTCTTCCAGGATACAACGGAGATGAACAGTAGCAGCGCACCACCGAAACTATTCCGGCGAACTCAAACTTGGTTCAAACTATACCATACTGTAAACTTAGAACTCTAGAGGGAAAGAAGGAAAACAGAGAGACTTTGTTTTCTTGGTATGTTTCTAAATGGAAGGAAGCTGCCAATTTATAAGCTCATGAGGGAGGATGAGATTAATAAGAATTTAATATGGTTTAATACATATTTAAATATGATGAAACCAAAAATTAACTTACAACCTTTCATCTTCATACGTTTTTGCAGAAGAAGAAAAAAAAATTCTAGAAGAAAACAAAAGGTGGGCCAAGGTATCGGGTTGACATTCGGCGTGTCCAGGTGCAAGCGCATACGAGCCAAGCCCCTGCAGGCGTACGCACGAGAGAACATTTTAGCTTATATTTTATTATCCATTAATAAATGTGTAATTATATATAAACATTCTCTCACTTGTTGCTCTTTTTAATGTTGAACACAATTTTTCTCTTTCAAACCATTTCAATAGTTGCACTTTGAGATTCAATTTCTCATTCACCCATTAATTATTTTGAACGTACCATATACCGATTCGAATCTCTCACGAAAGAGAATCTGAATTAACCTTAACATTTCGTTTACATGAAGTGAGTCTCACTCAAAATCAAACATAAATATAACATATTGAAATATTAATTTTTCATCCGATGATTATTAATTTTCTCTTATTTTATTTTATTTTATTTTATTTTATTTTTTCCTTTAGTAAAAAAAATGAAAATCAATAATAAAATAACGAAAAAAAAACAAAAACAAAAACAAAAACACAGAGTTATCTATTGAAATGGATTGGTAATATAGATTAATACGAACAAAGTCTTTCATTGGGATCATCAAACTATTCATTCTAATGAATAAACTCAAAAGACTATAAATAGGCCGCAAGTCCCCATTTAATGAGTAGACCTTTTCAATGGTCAATGGGAAAATCATAAATTATTATTAACGTATCATTTCTCTTATGATTAGTCGATCAAAGTCAAGGAACAAATCTTTGCGAGATTTTCGGTTCAAGGGTTTTTTTTAAAAAATTTTAGAATGGCTAACCTAACGAATTTATACATGTAAAATTTCGTTTAGATTCTCCTCCATAGAATCAAGTAGAAAAATAGGTTAATAGATCTAGATATTTGGACTATGGATAAAGATGTGTTATATTATTTAAATGTTTTAAGTATTTCTATAATAAGAGTTTAGGAAGTTAATATGTGGGATTAGGCAGATTTACATCTTCCCGATCGTGTGGGACCCTTAAATTTGTTTACCTTATAATCCAATTCAAGGATTAACTAAGAAAAAAAATAAAGAGAAAAAAAAAATAAATTAACTAAATTAGGTATCTTTAAATAAGGTATAAGGTAAACAAATCTAATGCCCCAAAACCGGACATATTAGCTCCCAAACAAGTCTAATACCACCCAAATGCCTCTTTATCATTAAAAGGATTCCTTTTCATCATACTCGTAAAGTAAGGCACAAAGGTTGACTTGCAATTTGTCTTACTGATTTGCAAAAGTTGAAAAAGTCGTGATTGCAACTATAATTAATGATTTGCAAAATGTTTGGTATTAAAAATTAAAGTTTAAAAGCTCACATGTCAAAAATGCTTTGGGTCATCAAATATGACCCGTCATTGGTCATTTGTAATTTAAATAACATTTGTAAAAGGGATTAACAATTTGGTTGATGTAAAGATCGATTGAAAAAATTGAGATGGATTATATTAATCACTTTTATTTTAAAATTGATAAAAATATTATTTATATTATTATTTTTTAATTATTTTTTATCCTCTAGAGATTCAAATTAGATATGTGCAAAAAATATGTATCTGATCTGATCTAATTCGATCAGACGGATTAAATCAAATACAGATAAGATTATGTATTAAAAAATTTGACACCGATTCAATCAATTTTACGGTTATCCGACATGTAGTCTCACAAAATTAAAAAGAAAATAAGAGAAAAAAATGAAAAGGAATCACAAGTTACAATGAAGAAGGGTGCCCCTCCCCCCCCCCCCCCCCCACCACGCACACTCTCCGCCACCCGCCTCTGCTCCCCGGCTTGCCCTCCGCCACTCCTCATTGCCTCTCTCCATGGAGCAATTCCCTTTTGTCACGAAGGCTTCTCTCTCCGATTATGGCTTCGTCAAACTCCATTTCCAGCTTCCTGATGGTGATTCCCTACGTCTTCATCAAGCTCTATGATTCTTGAATCTCATAAAACATGAGATTCACTTGAGGCGAAAAATCAAACTTCTTCTTTAGAAAATAGAGCATAGGCTCAGAAATCGCTTGAAACTCATCCACAATAAACTGATCAACAACTTGAATCGCTTCATTGTCGTAAGGATTGATGGCCATTTGGAGCTCAGTGTAAGAGGCTTTAATTGAAGTAATCTCATTAAAGAGCTTTGCAACCGATGGTTTCATAACTGCTATGTTTCATTGAATACCCTAGGGCACTATGCGAATCAGATTAGATCAGGTCGAAAAAGTGGCAAAATATTTTGATCGGATCAAATATCAAAATATAAGGTTTCGGACAGTTTCGGGTCAAATCCGACCCGATGCTCAACTCTAATCCCAATAAGTTTATAATATTTTAACTATTAACATATAATTAGTCTCTCGTTCAACTCATAAATCACCGCTGATATTAAATATTTAATGTTTATATTTTCTAGGCTAACTGATGGTTGGTCCCAAACCTATTATTACCATATTTCAATTATTACTAATAAAGTTTGATGTGGCATACTAAATAAGTATACCATTGACTAATATTAAAAGTAGTTTAAAAAGTAAATACTTTTATTTTTACTCTTTAATTTTAACTAATTTATGTTTTCTACCCAACAATTTTTTTTTTCTTTTCATTTTTGTCTTTAATTTCATCCCACCACTGCTGATAAATCGATCATTGCAACCAAATATAGCCACCTCTTCATACCACCATCGTGTCTAACACCACACCCCACCACCCCAACATGAGATATGGGTTCCAAACCTAGATTGTGCCCATGATCCGGCTATAACGCGTTAAGGCTCCCCAACAAATTGATCAAAGAAGTTAACCAAATTTTTATCTGGAAAAATCAGTTTGAGCCAAGATTCTGCATTTGCCCCCCTTTACCTCTAGGCTTTTTTCGTTTTGTGTTGTTGATGGTATCGTTCAGTGGCATGAATTTCCTTTCCTTAACTAGGCGGGTTAAATATAAGTCTAAAGTGGATGATCAACAAACATGATTGAAGTTGGATCTACTACAATTTTATTGTTATTTAATTGTTTTGTACCCAGATTTGAGATATTAGAGAGACATATAAAGAGGGAAGCTGGTAGTTGTATGAAGAGGCGGCTGTCTATGGCAGCGGTCATCGGTTTGATGATGGGTCGATGAATTTAAGAATGAAATGAATGGTAAAAAGATTGACAAGAGAAAACATGAATAAATTAAAGTTTAAATATGGAAAATAAAATATCATACTTTATGTATATATGTATCATTTTTTCAAATATTAATTGATGTGACATATTTATTCAATATATCAAGTTATTATTATATTAGCAAAAAATAAAAAATTAAATAAGAACAAATATTTCATCATTCGTAAAATATAAAAGATCTTTTTTATTCGTTTTAAAATATATGAGATTTTTAATCTCTCTTACAAAATATAAAAGGTTTTTAGTATTTTGTTCAAAAATAGTTTGTATGTACATAGTGTATAACTATGTATCATATTAAATCTCATCACAATTATAAATGTCACACTTATATAAATGATGTATAATATAAGGAAATAATATTTATAATTATAATGTGTTTTAATATATCAGATAACTATACACTATATTCATACAAAAATTCTTGTTTGAATTAATTATTTTTTTCTTTTATATTTTATAATATTTTAGATTTCTTGGTTATGATAATTTGAATGAGATTAGCCAGCAATATAGGACACCGATCCTTGAACTTTTCATCTCATTCTGTCGCTAACAGACCCAAATGGATATTATATGATATAAATATTCCTTAAATTGAATAAACTGAGATATAGAACTCGGCCAAGGATTCCACCATCCAACTTGTATTGACATTATTGTCAAATATTAGAACTTCATTCTTTTGGTCAAACTTTCTAGGCTTTTGACCCACCCCACCCCTCCAAATTCAACCCTCAACACAGACACAAACACACCTATATATACATTGGAAGTAGATCCAACCGAACAAGAAATTTGTAAGAAAGAAGTAGAGAGATGGCAATGGAGAACTCAAGCAAATGGGTGTTTACAATATTGGTCTTTTCTTGTGTTGTGTTTGTTTCTAGTGCCAGAGTGAATCCCAGCTTTAAAATCAGAGCCGTGAACTTGGGTGGTTGGCTTGTGACAGAGGGTTGGATCAAGCCTTCTCTCTTTGATGGAATTCCCAATAAGGACTTCTTAGATGGAACCCAGCTTCAATTTAAGTCCGTAACAATTGGAAAGTATCTTTGTGCCGAGTTAGGCGGAGGATCCATCATCGTGGCCAACCGGACATCCCCTTCGGGTTGGGAGACATTTAAAGTAAGCTAAATTATGGTCCAATTGTGTTATTAAGTTTAGAGTTTTTATTTTGACTTTGTTCAACTTCACTAAGGTTTGTTGGTTTTTGTTCAACTAATAGTTGTGGAGGATCGATGAGAATACCTTCAACTTTAAGGTCTTTTTCAATCAGTTCATAGGACTTGACACCAAAGGCAATGGAGTTGATGTAGTAGCCGTTTCGACCACACCTGGAGTTTCCGAAACGTTCCAAATCGTGAGGAACTCTAATGATCCAAGCCGTGTCCGAATCAAGGCATCAAATGGGCTTTTCTTACAGGTGAGGAACTTATTTTAATTTTTTTTTAAATCATAAGAACACTGGAATTAATATATTACAATATTAAGGCATTTGGAGATATTGAAATGTAGGCAAAGACAGAGGATTTGGTGACTGCTGATTTCGTGGGGGATAGTGAATGGGGAGACAACGATCCGTCCGTGTTTGTGATAACTAATGTCGGGGGGTTACAAGGCGAGTTTCAAGTGACTAATGGTTATGGAAGTAAAGCTTCACAAGTTATGAAGGTAAGTTAGATATTGCTGATTATGTCTAGAATAAAACTGATGAAAGACAATTCACTTTAGGCCTTCTGCTTTACATGAAAGAAACTAAGAAAGAAAAGAAAATGCAAACAAATTAGCATTGCCAGTAGGCTTATGGTTTATATGATTATATCATACATATTATATACAAACTGATTGATGTAATTAATGAATTCAATCATATATAGGATCACTGGACTACATACATAGTTGAAGAGGACTTCAAGTTCATTTCCAAAAATGGTTTGAATGCCGTGAGAATTCCCGTTGGCTGGTGGATAGCGAGCGACCCAACCCCACCGTGGCCTTATGTTGGTGGATCCTTGCAAGCGCTTGACAATGCCTTTTCATGGGCTCAGTATGTACTTACTTACTAATATTTTCTGTCCAAATGGTCTATTTTGGTTGAGCAGTTGAAACTCCAATTTTGGGTCTAGAGATCCCATTCGACCCACAAACCTCTAGTTTGTCATAAACTACAGTTTCAAACGCCGGACCAAATGGAAAGATCTCCTTAACTTATTTGCAAAAAAAAAAAAAAAAATCTGATATTGTTCTATTTATAGGAAATATGGGTTAAAAATCATAGTCGATCTACACGCGGCTCCTGGATCTCAAAACGGGTTTGAACACAGTGCTTCGAGAGATGGCTCTCAAGAGTGGGGAACAACAGACGCAAACATACAACAAACGGTTGCCGTCATAGACTTCTTAACTGCTAGGTACGCGAAGCGCTCAAGCCTATACGCAGTGGAGTTGATCAACGAGCCCTTATCCCCAGGAGTCACCTTAGACAGCTTGACCAAGTACTACAAGGCAGCCTACAACGCAGTCCGAAAGTACACATCCACGGCTTATGTCATCCTGTCTAACCGGCTTGGTCCCATGGAACCCAGAGAACTCTTCACCCTAGCCAGTGGGTTCACGAGGTCTGTTGTCGATGTTCATTACTACAACCTCTTCACTAGTGATTTCAATGGCTTGAGTGTGCAACAAAACATCGACTTCATCAACACAAACCGAACCGCACAATTGAATTACGTTACTACAGCAGACGGGCCTTTGACATTTGTTGGTAAGAAAGTGGTTAAGAAGGCAGCCAAAAGTATATGAACCAAGATCTTCACTAGGGAATGTAGCTTCTTTACTGACATATTGTGTGTTGTTTTGCAGGTGAATGGGTAGCAGAGTGGCAAGTGAGTGGGGCGAGTAAAGAGGATTATCAGAGATTCGCTAAAGCTCAACTGGATGTTTGGGGAACAGCAACATTTGGGTGGGCTTATTGGACACTTAAGAATGTGAACAACCATTGGAGCCTAGAGTGGATGATCCAAAATGGTTACATTACACTTTAGATTTATGATTTTAATGTAATGAATAAAGAATAATCTTCTATTTCTATATGGATTTTCAAGTGTAATCTAAATTTTAATGTTGTATCATTTTATTTGTACACTATTTTCACTAGCTTCTTTTCTGTATTAAGTAAGCTGTAGTCGAAATTCAGATGGTGTTTAGTTAAAATAAACAATACTTAAGGAACCTGTTGATAATAAGCTAATACTAACAAACTAACTTTTTCCTTTTCTCCACACTAGTTTTTCCTTATTAGTTTTTTTTTTTCTTTTTTATGCACTTTTCATGTTTATTAGGTGATGGTAATCGGCGGTTAACTTTTAAAACCGTTAGTAACCGTTGGGTAATTTCTTAAACTTCATGTTAAAACTATTTTTTTATCATGCGTCGATTAGACATCTTGAAGAAGGAAACTTCAACTTCAACCTCTTTCCAATTTCTATTGCCATATCATTAAAAATGTTCATTCTTTTAGTTGTGAAATTTTCACTTTATTTTATACGAATATTAACCAAATTTTATTATATCTAGAAAATTATTTTCATTGCCAATATAAAAAACATAGTCATGTTTCCATAAATTCTACCACCACCTTTGTTTTAAATACACAGATCACTGTTAATTACTTGCACTTGTAAAACCTAACACATCAAACTCAAAATATAGGAATCCCCACAATGTAGACTTTGACTTTGAGGATACTCTTGATCAAATAAAACATAAAGGGGCAAAAATATAAACATACTAAAGTATATGGTCGAAATAATAATTTCAAAAAAGTTAACTACACGAGACCATTTGATCTCGAGTGCCCAAACAGAGCGGCCCTATTTTCAGATAACAACCGCCGCTACTCCGTCTTCTTCATCCTCATTTTCACGTACAAATTGCAGAAATCGATTCTCGTCGACAGTATAATCCAGGTAATCTAGCACTATTCTCGCACCAATACATTAGAATCGCATTTCTATTCTTCCTACCTGATTACAATCTCGTCAATTTACGTTGACCTTCTCTTCCCTTCTTCTTTTGCGATCGATCTGCTTTCATCCTAGGTTTTGGGTTTCGATTTTTTTAAATTTATAGTTTGAAAAGGATCATACGAAGGGCTAGTTTGAAATTTCTAACACCAATTTCTGAAGAAAATCAGTAATTGCTGGTAGGTCAGGTATGTGTTTGTGATCGTGGTTGTAGATTGAATTTTAGGGTTTTGTTGTATTCATCGTTATCTCTGCTTTTGGATTGGTGGAAATTATGATTGGTTCAAGATCCCTAACCTAGATCAATCTACAATCAAGATTAGTCCTTACTAGCGATTGCATCTAGATTCGATTAGGGTTTACTATTCTGAACCACCCTAAACTTGAACTTATAACCAATGTATACCAGGAGAGGATTATTTTTCCTCCATTTCTTAACATCAAGCTTAAAAAACTTTGTCTTCGTGTCTATACTCTAGACTCTAGGTTTTTGTTTTCCGTAGCTTTAGATTTTTATTTTTTAAAA
Source organism: Coriaria nepalensis (assembly GCA_027186245.1). Taxonomy (NCBI): domain Eukaryota; kingdom Viridiplantae; phylum Streptophyta; class Magnoliopsida; order Cucurbitales; family Coriariaceae; genus Coriaria; species Coriaria nepalensis. Next base: position 2,609,736 of record CP114500.1, on the reverse strand, counting down.
TTTTTTTTAGAACTTTTTTGCTAATTGCAATCTCTGAAATATAATATCTGATGGAGCTGTGCGATTTTTAGAGATATGTTGAGGTAATTCTATTGCAGTTGGTGTTCATTTATCTGTTCACATGCCATTTGAGATGCTTATATAACTTCAAACTAATCATTGGAATGTAGGCATGCATATTTGATATTTCTACTCTACTTCTATTTCTACTAAGAATGCTGTCTCGTATAATACCTCTGCCTTAACTTCAGTTTTGACTTCTGTAAGTAATATCTTCTCCTTGCTTATTTCTGCCAAATTCTGGAGAAAAATAAGGGTCCCATGTCATGTGCCCTTATTAATTACTCCTAAAATTTCGAACTTCTGGTCTAAATTTGTTTTCTTGTGTCAATTACTATCTCCTTCTTATGACCTTTTTTTAATCAGTGGACTGCTTTGTTTCAGATTTAAAATGTCGTACAACAGTGGAATGAGGTCCTGCGCAAAGCTTTTGATGTCTTCAGAAGCAATTCTGTCTAAATCAGGTCTGATTTCAAGTTTTGAATTTGATTAACCTATATGATTGTTTTCGCCCTTTTTCATAGAGTATTTAAACAGTGATATTAGAACTTAATGGTTTTTGTGATCTGGCAGCAAAAAGGGGTTTCCACTCAACTGGAGTGAAGAGAATGGGAGGACATGGACATGATGAACCGTACTATCTACATGCAAAGCACATGTATAATTTGGACAGGATGAAGAATCAGAAGTTGACCATGAGCCTTGCAGTTCTTACTGCCTTCAGTATTGGTGTTGCTGTTCCGGTTTATGCTGTCATCTTCCAGCAGAAGAAAACAGCCTCCGGTTGAGATTTTTCTGGGTTTTGGCCATGTAAGGAGATTTCCTATTATTAATGGGATGATTTTATTGTAGTCTCCTCTCCTCTTTCTTCTTGCTTTGTTTGTGTTTACTTCTTCTGTTGTTTGCTTCAGAGTATGCCCTGACTAAAGAGAATAAGCCTTTTGTCAACCGAAAACTGTACACCGCTTTAATTTTAATCGGATTTGATTATATGAGCTTTCAGTCAACCAAAAGCGGTACCCCTCTAGTCGTTACTTGTTTTTGATTGACTTGTTAGCAAAAAAAATCTGTTTTTTTTTTTTCTTTGGGACTTTTCCCGAACTACTATTAACTTTGACATGTTCAGTTGGATAAATTTTGATTTAATTTAATTATATATATATATATATATATAATAGAAATTGAGTTTAAGCATAGAATTATGCTATGTATAATTATGCTATATGAACTCTTAATTTCCTACAACACTTAGGTAAAATTTTAACCAAACTTGTTCGAATATATTATTTTATAATTTATAATTTAACTTTTTAAAATATGTTCGTTGCATAATTAATTTAACATTAAAAATATTAGTAAATATCATATTAAAAAGAAAAGAAAAGAAAATTATATTATAATATGTCATGTAATACATTTTATAATTAAAATTTTAAAAATATTTTTATTTATAATTAATTTTTTAAAAATAATTTTATTTTATAATTAATTTTTTATTATGTTTACAAATTAATCATATTTCTTTTATTAAAAAATATATTTAACTTGTTAATTTTATATTTCCCACAGTACATCATTTATCATATTTTATAATTAAACTTCTTAAAATATATTAATTTCATAATAAATTTAACATTAAATATAGATCAATAATTATTTCTTTATATTATTAATTTTTATCCTTTATTGTAACTTTTATTATTGACAAAAAATATCTTAATTAACTAATTTATAAGTGATAAATCTCCTTGTAATATTATCAAACCACTTAACAAATTAAAAACACAAATCAAGATAATTACTATTTAGTTAACTTTCAATAAATAAATATTATTTAATTTACTATAAATAAATATGCTTATAATATAATTAGATTTAAATAATCCAATTTAAAACATGAGTAAAAAATCTAGAGTATATATATAACGGGCGCGTCTCTTATTTTTAATTAATTTTGAAATTAAAACTAAAATTTTTACTTAACAAATCATAATTAGGTATAATATATAATTGAACTAATCATAACATATACTTCATATCATTCATTATATGAAAAAAGTCCACATATAGAAACGTGTCGAGAAAATATCTCATTTATAAAAAGAGTCATAAGAATTTAATATATATAAAAAATAAATCACTTATTTAATAGTTAATTAATTTTAAAATAAAAACTCAAACTCGATATTTCCATCCAATTAATTTCGAGACTAAAAAGCAATCCAATACACGACACAATCCTCAAACCTCTTAACCTCTTAAAAAAATAAATATTCAATATTTTAAAATACATGGATCTTTTAGCCTCAATATAAAAAAACAGGGGCTTTTCTGCCCAAAAATGAAAACATAGGGACTTTTTGAACTTTAACCCTTTATTTTCACCCAACCCCACCCCATCAATTGCGTAAACACCATTGTATCAACTTCTCACCATTATCGTCCCAGCTACAAAGGTCGTACAGCATTGTCAGGTGGAGTTAGAAAACAAATTTCACGATAGGAAAAAAATGATATATAAAAGTTAAGATGGATGAAAGTAAAATATTAAGATAAAGTAGATTTTTAGTAATAAAATTTGAGAATTTATATATAAAATTTTAAGATAAAAATTTTAAATTTTAACAAATCGGAGAGCTATTTTCGCTGCATCACCGACGCCACCCTACCACCACAATCCTCCAATCTAAAGTTGGTGTCGCGATGGTCCTTGTGAGTTTAAAGTAATTGTAAGTTAGATGTTTTAGGATCAATAGTACACAGTCATAGACACATAACTGAGATATATGAATATGCATCTCAACATCCTCTTAAATTTCACTCACTCTTTATGTGCTTTGTTCTCTCATGAAACATAGGATTGGTTGATATATAGATTGCAGCTTGACTATCACAATGCATTGTGACTGGTTGAGGTATGTCAATACCTAGATCTTTGAAGAGGTTGATTATCCAAACAACTTCACATGTTGTTGATGCCATTACTCGGATTCTGCAGCTGATGTTGATATAGTGGACTGTTTCTTTAACTTCCATGATATCAAATAGCATTAAACTGAGTTTTAATCATTTAAAGAAATTCTGATACTATGGAGAACACAAGACTTTTAGATTGCATAAGGATTGTCCAAGTATCTTTAGAATAATCATCTATAATAGTAAGAAAATATCTAGAACCATTATGTATAGGAATCTTAGAAGGATCCCATATATTCATATGTAACAACTGGAAAGATTTCTCAGTAATTGTAGTACTAATAGGAAAAGATTTTGTTGTCTGTTTTGCTAATGGAAAAATCTTACTGGATGATTATGTGTATATGCTATACTTGTAATATTATTAGAAACATAATTCAAAACAGTGTTATTATTTTGCAAATAGGCAATACCAATGTCATCACTAGAATCCAAGTAATATAAATCTTGTTTTTATTTTACTAAACTCCAGAATCATTCCAGTTTTGAGATCCTAAAAAACATACTGATTAGCTTGAGAAGATTAGCAATGTTGTATGTCTATTCAGCTTGTGAAGGCTTACTGATTAGCTTGATCAATTGCTAATATTGCTCTTAAGTTAAACTGTTCTGAAAATTGTTTGAGCTAGAAACATTCTGGCGTTGATTCTATCCTTCTGGATGTGTACCCATCTCTTGATCTAATTTGAATTGACTGTGCCGTGAGCACTGTTATTTGGCCTATAAGACTTCTTATCTCTGTTGAATTTGAAAGGACCAGGGTATCCAACAAGTTTATAGTAGGACTCTTTCTTGTGTTCCTTTTTGTGACAGTAATCACATTTTATAGATTTATTATTATTTGAGTTAGAACTCTGTTTACCAAAGTTTGAATATAATGTTGTGGCAGTAGGTTCTTGCATCTGAATTTGATGATTTCCCAATCCTGTTTGTGTTTCATCCTGCATTAGCATCGAGAAAGCTCCATTCACAGTAGGCAAGGGATTCATCATTTAAATCTGACCCCTTAAACCTTCATAGTACTCATTCAAACCAATCAAGAATTGCAGCAACTTTTGTTGATTTTCTCATTCCATTGTCATTCTTGATGACTCAACGCTACAGCTCGGAAGAGGAACCATTGAAGCATACTCATCCTATAAAATCTTGAGCTTTGTGTGATATACTGGGATTGAATTCCTTGAGAAAGAGAATTAAGCTGTCTATGTAAAGCAAAAATTCGTGACCCATTAATTTTGTTGAATCTGTCCTTTAAATCCTTCCAAACCAGATTTGCACTTGTAGAATAGACAACGCCACCAAATAGCTCCTTGGATACGGAATTCATTATTCAACTTAATACTATTGTGTTTACATCTATCGCACTATTATTGAATGGGATTTCATGTTTCTGGCCTTTTGCAAGATCCATCTACTAAACCAATCTTGTTTTCACAAGCAACGCTATAGACATAGCCCAGATCTTATGGTTGTTTGTGAAAGTGTATGTCCATCAAGTAAATAAAAAATGATCCGATTAAGTTATACACTTATGATAATTAATTTTAAATTATATAAATCATTAACATAATTAATTGCATAATATTCATTTAGAGCATATAGATATTATGTCATGATATTATTAAGTTTAAAATAATTAATTGCTTGCATATATGTTTACTTGCATACTTTACAAATTCTTGATTCTCAAACATATACTTGGATTTATGATAGAGATTATGGAATGATGAGATCCAAGTTAGTTAAGTTCGAGATCTAAAATTGTTCATAGTTATAGGAGTATCATAATAAGAATAATGACAATTCGAAAAATCTATCACATGTGCTATCTTCTTTAAAGAGAATAATGATGATCTCATGTTTATCGGTGTTTGGAAACACCGGGAAAGATATGCATGTGATTAGTGGAGATTTAATCACAGAATATGATTACTTAACAAAACTCAATAGTAATGATATTAACTAATGAGTTTTGTCGGTCACTATTATATTTGTGATGCTCAAACCTGAAATTACTACAATACTGACATATGAAATATCATGCTTTGCTATCACTCCATGCGGTTTGAGCCAAAGGTCACTAAAAGGGTGAACAATTAGACATATATTCGATTATATACAGTGTGTATAGTGATAAGATGAGATCTATCACATCTATATTAGAAGTGTGTTTCTATGAGTCATATAATTTATGCATAAAGAAAATATTTGGGAAAAGTAGTATGGTTTGAAAATAAGTTTTATGTAAATCAATTGTCTAACTGCATAAGAGTTCATAACATTCATAAAGAAAGTCTAAAAAAGTTTAACAATCAAATTATATCCTAAGATTTTATGGAAACATAGTTAATGGAAGGTCAATCTAATATGGTAATAGTAATCTATGATTTTTATGGAAGTTTCTCGTACTTCTCCTTACACAGTTGACTCAAATGTCTTGTTTGAGGCTAATGTGGGTTTGGTGGTTTAAGTTAATTTGATTATAGAAGATGATCATGTTAACTGTTTGTTTTCAAAAGTGTTTTCAGTCAAATGGTCAATTCGTAAAGAATTGATAAAATTCACAAGTTATTGTGGAGCCTACCTATTGTGGGAAGTAGAATCTATTCGGTCACAAATGCTAAGGTTGAACGGATTGAGGTTGGATTCTAAACTGGAGAATTTTGACTTTTTAATGGTAAACTTGATTTAAAGAGTTAGATAATTAATTAGTTTAATTTGTTAAATTTAAGTTATACACACACTGCTAGCACAACTAAGGTGTGGATTAAATTTAATTAGAAATTAAATAATTAATTAGAAAAATATTATTTTGATTAAGATAATTATTAAGTTATAGAATATTTTTCGGATTAAAATAAGGTGCGTTGGGTTATTAAAGTATTAATGAGTCTAAGTGGGCCCATGCGTCACTAGTTTGCTAGGTAAAATTAAATTTTAATTTAGAAATTAATGATTATTTTAGTTTTTTGGAAACAAAAATTAAAATAAGTCTCGAAAAATCCGAATACGGATAATTAGATTAATCGGGCCTTAGAGATCCGATATAGTTAGGCCTGTGAGGCTTTTGTCCTTATATAAGTACACAAAACTCTAAGTTTTTCTCTAGGGTGATGTGCCGCCCATTCGAAGAAGAGAGGAGAGAGAATTTTTTTTTCTCTCTCTAAGCTACTTGATTCAAGTGTTGAATCAACTTGTCTTGAATCCTCCGCTCGAGTTGCCGATCGTGTGAATCAAGAATAGAGATCGGGTGACAATAAAGAGCCGAGACAAGCAACAACCACATGCTCTGAGGGCAACGGTCTGGCAGTGATTTGATGGCGGCAAGTAGAGAAGGGTGAAATTATGTCCGGAATTTGGAGTAGTTTGTGGGAGAGGTATTCATCTCTTCTTCCCTTTTGATTTTTGGATTTAGAATTGGAAAATAGCCTAGGATTCCGGATGTATATACTACATAGCATCAAACTCCGATTCTTAATAGTTCGTCCTTGGGTCCGGATGTCATGAATCCGTTTTTTGAAAACAAATTTCACCCCATGACATGAGAAGGAACCATCCACTTACACTATGTTCCAATCAATAATTGGGAAGTCAGACTAACTCTAGGGGCATTAGACGGATGTAGAAAAAGAGGATGATTATAATCCAAGATAGAACTTGAACTCATCACCTAGATTGAAGTCGTGACCTGAGCTGGTGTTTCTGAAGACTCTGCATCATCAACTCAATTATGAATCAAAACAAGAAATCAAAAACATAGAATCGATCTAAAAGAAGAATCAAATCATTCTGCCTTAGAATCAAATTCAAAAGAAAAGAAATTGAATCATTAATTTGCAGAAGAAAAAGAAAGAAATTGTTTGTTTTTTTTGAGAAAAAAGAGAGGAAAATATTAAGTAATAGTTCTAATACTATAATAAAATCGGAGTAGATGAATGAAAAATAAGACTTTGCATTGATTGATAATCGGAATTTACATGAGCTTATATACAGTGGTTAGCTCAAGTTAGATAAGATAACTAGCTACAGTTGTTTAACCTGAGACAGTTGAATGACTAATAGAATTACGAACTTACTAAAGTGAGTATAGCTTAATTCTAACACGCATCATCGTGTTATATTTACTAGAGAATCTCTCTCTTTCTCTTAGGTTCTCACTTCTCAAGGAGTATTGTAAAATTGCATTCATTACATTTACTGCCAATAATTCAACAGATAAAGTGCAATAAGGCAAAGTTTTGAATGCATTGACTCTAAAATGTATGAATTATGAATCCATTCAAAAAGGAAAATGGTAAAAAAAAAAAAAAAAAAAAAACTTCAATAAAATCTAGATAAAATGGGAACAAGGAGTGCTTATTCGTATTATTATTTATTAATTAATAATACATAATTTTTTAAATTATTATCGGTATTAATTTATCGAGATTTTATACTATTTATTTAGCATATGAAATAATAACAAAAAGTGTCATGAAAACAACGGCAAGAGATCTTCAGGATGCCTTCCTAGTAATGTTTCCTTCCAGTACTATTACTCCAAATCTATATAAACATGGCACCTCTTGATTACAGCCATGATGATATCTGTTTCAACGGCTCAACGCACATCTTTCTTCCAGTAGTGTGTGGAGTTAGGATTGTACACCCCAAATCTAAAACGTCTGATTCATTGACTTTCGCATACTGACACCTCTATTCCCTTTCTCATCATCACTATCAATTACCATTTCACGCTCTTTTACTGTTTGATTACCCTTTCTCATCAGGTACATTATCCGGAGAGGAAGTACGAGGCGGTTGATCGTAGGTACAGATCATTTCATTAGCGTCGATGGTTCAAATTTGGGGGGGGGGGGGGGGGACCCTTTCTAATTTTTTCCATTGATATGGGTATTTTCGTAATTCCGTAATTTTAGATTATGCTTCCTTAATCCATGGAAGTGGAGGTTTTGTTTTTTTGGTTGCCCTATGAAACCAACCACTAAACGAAAAGGTTATGTTTAACCGATGGGGGGTTAAGTTGTCGTGGGCAAAACTGTAAATTCCGACCTTCCTCTCATTTAACAAATAATAAAGAGAGAAAGATTATAATTAATAATAAATAATTATTTTTAATAACATATCATATTTGTGTATATCACTAGCTGATGATTTAAATTTTATTTCTAAAAATTAAAAAGTTACATTTAAATTATACAATAATTAAAAATTTGATTAGAAAATATAATTATATAAATTATATAAAGATTAAAAAATAAATAAACTCTTAAAAATAATAAAGTGGATTAAAAAATGAGAATAAATTTTAAGGTTAAAATTAAAAAAATAAGTAATATGAGATTAAAAAAAAATTACAAAAACTTCTTAGGGGCCAAAATCTATTTCTTCATAATTCAATGGTCTTTACAAAATATAATAATTTGAGAGATTAAATAAAATTTGTCCATTCTTAAAATATGGTGAGATGTTTTTTCATTTTCCCTCTCGACAATAGTACTTTCATAATTATACAATTTCAGATTATGCTTCCTTAAACCAAATATTATCGAAACCACTTTCGAATATGATGTATCCCAACTAAATAAAATTCTCTCAAATCTTCGTGAAAGAAGGTGGAGGTTTGCTCTGAGCAAATCTCCTTCCATGGAGGTGTAGGTCAGCTTCGAGCATACCTCACATTTCATGAATTTTTTTTAAGTTTGATTTATTTTAATGGAAAAGATTAACCGGATTTTGTTCTTTATGAGGAATAATATAATCAATTTAATTAAGTTTATAACAAAAATTCTATTTTATTCAAATATTTCGTGAAAAAATTGAATTGTTTCAATAAATATTTCTTGCAAAAAAAAAATCATATTATTTTGATTTTTTTTTTTGAAATCTAGCTGAGTTTCAATTTTTGTTTCCCCTAAAAATATATATATTTTGAAAAAATCACATTAAAAAAGACATATATTTTAGAAAAATTACATTTAAAAAGATATACATAATTAGCATGTCAGTTAATCAGTATGCCGCATAATTATTAGTGGTTTAATTATGTTCATAAGGATTAAAATTTTTTATTTAAATTATATAATTATTAAAAAATTATTTATGAATAAATTTATAAAAATTAAATTATATAGAAATTATAAAATAAATTAACTCTTAAAAATAATAAAATTGATATTACATAGTATAAAAATAAATTTTGAAAAATAAATTTTGAAACTAACAATATAAAAAATAAAATAAATCTAATATTATTATAAAAGAATTTAAAAGATCACGATAAAATCTACCTTTTTGTAGTTTAAAAAGATTTTATAAAATATAATAATATAAGTGAGTTTTTCAAATATAATATGAACATAGATGGCACATTTTCAGATTCTGCTTTCCTTAAACCAAATCTTAACGAATATGACGTCTCCAACAGATAAAAAATTATTTCAAAATGACTGTATTGCCCCTCACCAATCTCCCGCGCACTTTCGATTTTCCCGCTCATAAAATTTGATTTTCCTTTACCCCAGGCCACAACTTTTTGTTGTTGTTGATTTTTACAGTTTTTTACTTCCTCACGACAACGTTAAAAATTAGTTAATTAATCAATCGAAAAATTTATTTACAGTTTATGACCGATTCCAAATTCCATGGGATCTGATTACACGGGATCTGATAAGTACAATTAGTATAATTAATTAATTAATTAATTTAAATTAATTCTAATTTGAAACAACTACCAAACGGAAGAAAAGTGCTGTCAAATCCTAAGTGTTAACCTATCGGGGTTAAGTTGTCGTGGGCAAATCTGTAAATTCCTACCCCTTCCTCTCGCAGTCCGCCTGGCAGACGGCTCTCTCTCTCTCTCATGAGACATTTTATATAGAGAGAAAGACAGTAACAAACATGCCACCGTTCAGTTATTCACACACTCTCACGGCTAGAGAGAGAGAGAGAGGGAGGAGAGAGAAACTGAGGGCTGCTGTTATGTCCTATAAACCCTGACCCCAAAAATCGTCACCGACCGCTTCTCTTCTTCCTTGTCCCCTAAACTCCGATTCCTTTCTATCTGAAACCCTAAGGCTAACAATGCGTCGTCCGGCTGCTCCACCGCCGTCGCCGCGGCAACACCGCCGCGTGGACCCTAAAGTATGGCATGCTTGTGCTGGATTGTTCAACCAACTCCCCACCGTCAATTCTAGGGTTTACTACTTCCCGCAAGGTCACTTGGAGCACGCAACTTCTCTTCCGCCGTACCTATCGCCGCTTGTTTACGCCAGACCTTATATTCCTTGCACGATTGCCTCCGCTGAACTTTTTGCTGATCCGACTACCGACGAGGTGTTTGCTAAGTTGATTCTTCAACCTGTCGACTCTCAACTCTCTACCTTACTGAATAATCCTCCGGTTGTTGATGACGACAATGGCATTGGCGAGGACGAGGAGGATAAGATCACTTCATATGCGAAGGTTCTGACTCCCTCCGATGCCAACAATGGCGGCGGCTTCTCTGTTCCTAGATACTGTGCTGACACTATCTTCCCAAAGCTGGATTACGAGGCAGATCCGCCTGTCCAGACTCTCTCTGTCACTGATGTTCACGGTACTGTATGGGATTTCCGCCATATCTACCGTGGAACACCTAGGAGGCATTTGCTGACTACTGGATGGAGCAAGTTCGTGAATAGCAAGAAGCTGGTGGCAGGTGATTCTGTGTTTTTCATGAAGAATTCAAGAGATCAGATGTTTGCTGGAGTCCGTCGAGCAGTGAGGTCTAGTGTGAACAGAGATTATTCCAGGTGGGCCCCACAGATTGGTGGACTCGGAGTGAATATGGAGGATAATTGCGGGGAAGGTGGAGTGAGAGGGAGAGAGCCTGAGGCGGTGGCTGAAGCTGTTGAGTTGGCGGCACAGAATATGACGTTTCAGGTGGTGTATTATCCCAAATCTGGGTGGTCTGACTTTGTGGTTAAGGCAGAGATGGTGGAGCCAGCCTTGAATACTCCATGGACTGCTGGAATGAAAGTCAAAATCGGCGTGGAGGCAGAGGATTCTGCAAGGGTGACATGGTTCCAAGGAACTGTAGCATCTGCTGCTATTCCTGATACCGGACACTGGCGGGGTTCTCCATGGCGTAAGCTTCAGGTAGATCCTTTTTGTTTTCCTCCTATTTTTTTTTTAAAGCGGTTGCTCTTGTATCAATATTTTGAGTGTTATTTAGCTTTTGCTGATCTATTGTCTAGTGACTTCGTTAAATACATTGCATTGCAAGTTTTTATTTGAAACCTCTAGGTTGACAACTTAGTTATACTAAACGGTTCTTATTAAAAAATTCACAAAAGTTCAGAATGAGGAAGCAGATGTGACTCACTAGACAGGGACTCTGTTAGTGGATGGTTTATAGTAGCAAATGATTATAAAGTATGTGGTACTGTTCTTGAGATCAGAGTGATAAGCAACCCTTTCCCATATCGGGTTACTGCAAGAAACTTCTTTCAAATCTACCTAGCAAATAAATTATTTCAAATTCTTTGGTTGTCCTTTGAGGCTGACTGCCTGAGGACTGGTAGCTTGCTTGCTTGGTTTTTGTTTTTTTTCCCCTTTTCTATTGATATGTTTCTAAATTTGATGTGAATTGTAAGAAAGCAGAAGCACCTAACCCCCGAAATGTTTATGATCCATTTATTTTTTCCTAATATCACTATGAAATGGATCAAGGCTTGCCTGAGCTCTCTGTAGTGGTTTTTAGAACAAGTCCATGTAGTATTTGGCGGCTACTATATGTTACCGGACTGGTGAGTTACTGGGACTGGTGAGGTACTGCAAATATGTTATGGGTAAGAGCACTATGTGTTACCAGACTGGTGAGTTACAACAAATATGCTATGGGGTTCTGAACTTTAGGGTTGTAATAAAGGTTTCTTCTAGAGAAGGAAACTTATGTGTGTAACTGACAGGGTACGGGTTAACTTTACTTTTATGTCTTCACTCCCTGTTACTCACAGCATGCTGATATCCTCATGGATGATGAAAATTCTTATATTAAACAGTGATTTAGACTTATGCCTGCTTGATATAGTTATGCCGTGATTTCACATATGCTTTTCATAACAGCTCGATAAACTTACAGTACCTAAGTTCATTCTCATCCATTCCCTCCCCCCCCACCAATAGAAAGATTGAAAATTATTTTCTCTACAAAAGTACGTATGAAAAAAAAAAATCTTTCTAAGACATTAGATATAAACCTTGCTGATTGACATCCAATCTTCATCTCTTTGTTTCAGGTTAACTGGGATGAACCTGAAGTTTTGCAGAAAGTTAAGAGAGTGAACCCTTGGGAAGTTATACATATTGAGTCCACAACTCCACTACCTTCTCCAATCCACCCTGCAAAGAAATCTAGAGTTCTCCCTGATTCTGAGTTTATGAGTTATGCCGAGGGAGATCTTTTCTTTCCTTTGAAAGGATACAGTAATTCAACCATGGGTCAATTGAACCCACCCTTGTTGAATTACAAAACAATTCCTGCAGGCATGCAGGGAGCCAGGCAAAATCAACTCTTCACATCCCCTCTATCCAACCCTTATACTGAAACCAATAATCCATGCATGTGCAGTGATAATAACTTCTTCGGCAATATGAACATGGTTCCAAATGTGAAACAAGTGTCCACTGAGCTAAATATCGCCAGCCAACACTCTGATCAATTATCGCCCGAAAGCAATGTTAGCTTTCCTTCTTCTGGCGAGTCCATTGGGAACAATCAGCCTTGCAACCCAACTAAAGTTGGCTGCTCGATTGTATTATTCGGTAAACTCATCAACATGGAACCATCGACTGACAATGGTTGCAGTGAAGGTGATGTGAATAGGATGTGCAAGGAAACTCAAGATCGTTCCACTATATCTTTCCTCCAGATGTTTTAGAGCCTCTTGCAAAAGGCAGGGCTCTATGCGCATAAAAAGAGGATTCAGATACATGCAAAATTAGTGGCTACATCTTTAGCAGCTGACAGGTATTTCTTAGCGGGACATGTCAGAACAAAATACAGATACTCTGTGTTGTCTAGACAGCCATACCTGTTCTATGATTATTAACACATCATGTTAGAATCTTTTGTTTCGGTTTCCATGAAAGAGGGTTTGACTTCTATATTTTTGTTTTCATCTTCTCTTTTCAGGTACTTTGGGAGCAAACACTAAATAGACTCTTTGGACAGTACGTATTAATCTGACACTCTCCGCTTTGTGTTTTTAGGTTTTTGGCCTTTCTGTTAAGGAAACTAGACAATTTTTTTTCTTTTTTCTTTTTTTCCTCAATGGTCGGATGTTAAGACTGTTGTTGGATTTTTGGTGACGTTGATTGGGATTTTTTTTTGGAAATTTGACTTTAGTCCGATGAAAAGCCACCTGTGAGTAACTTGCTTTTAGGGAATCTTGACAAATTGATTGCTTTGGTTTTGGTTTTGGTTTTGGTTTTGGTTTTGGTTTTGGTTTTTGGTTTTAGTTTTTGGTTTTTGGTTTTGGTTTTTAATTGAAAATGAAATAATTTGAAATTATAACTAATAGTTTTCTTCTTCGTGAATCAACACCGTCAGAAAACCTCCCTCCTGACCTAACTTCACAAATAATCAGAAATCAGAATTTTGTTATCCAACATTCTTCATTCGTTTAAAATTGAAACATAAAAACATTAATGTAATCATTTAAGAGTACGCAAACGAACAGCTTAAATAATCAATTTTCTAGTGTAATTTTTTTCTTCAAACACTCCACAACATATCCTTGCCCCCTCTCTCTCTCTCTCTCTCTCGCCATCGCCGTCGCCATAATCACTCCATTTTCCGGAGCCAATCCAAAACTCTTATCAGCGTAAGCCTTGGGCATGTGATTATAACTGCTCCCACCTCCTTCTGACAGACATTGCCTTTTATTCATGGTTTCTCTAAAAATTCTCAGATCACAACGACATCACCAAATTTTATCTTCTTCTTTAATCCCCTTTTCTCTCTGTTACACCTTACCATCCTCAAGCTTCCCTCACAGACCATATTGCTCCCTCATCACTCAACATGACAGTCCCTGCCCCTCTTCTTCTTCTTCTTCGTTTTCGCAATCTTCTGTGCGAGCAGTCTGTTCATCTGTCCTAGAATCTTATTACCAGAATGTCCATTTGAAAGGCCATTACTCACCTCATAAGTTCAGTCTCGATTTAGACCCTGCTTCTTTGACCCATGAGCAAGCTATCTCCATTGTCGCTTCACTCGCTACTGAAGCTGGTTCTATGGTGGCATTGACTTTCTTCTACTGGGCAGTCAGGTTCCATAAATTCCGTTACTTTATGCGGCTGTATATAGTTTCTGCCTTATCCTTAATCGCTAATAATAATGTAGAAAGAGCCAATGAAGTAGTACAGACTATGGTTACAAGTTTTTCCCAAATTGGTAGGTTAAAAGAGAGCATTGATATGATTATAGACATGAAAAATCAAGGCCTTACCCTTAGCACTGAAACCATGAATTGTGTTATCCGCACAGCTTTCCAAACGGGTTTGTTTGAATATGCAGAGAACATGCTCGATGAAATGTCTCTGAGAGGAGTTTCTCCTGATTCCCACAGTTTTAAGCTGATGGTGATTGGATATTGTAAAATAGGAATGCTTGTAGAAGCAGATAGATGGTTAAGTGAGATGTTAGAGAAGGAAATTCTAGTTGATAACGTGACATGCACTATTGTAATCAGCGCATTTTGCGATAAGGGTTTTGTCAATAGAGCATTATGGTTTTTCAATAAGTTGAAAGGGATGAATTTTGCTCCGAATTTGATCAATTTTACGACTTTGATTAATGGGTTGTGTAAGAGGGGAAGTATTAAGCAGGCGTTTGAGTTGTTGGAGGAGATGGTTAGGAAAGGTTGGAAACCTAATGTGTACACCCATACCACTTTGATCCATGGTTTATGCAAGAAGGGATGGACCGAAAAGGCATTTAGATTGTTTCTTAAGCTTGTTAGAAGTGATAATTACAAGCCGAATGTGTACACATATACTTCAATGATTAGTGGGTATTGTAAAGAGATGAAGTTAAATCGAGCAGAGATGTTACTAACCAGAATGAAAGAGCAAGGATTACTTCCCAACACAAATACTTACTCTACTCTCATAGACGGGTATTCTAAATCCGGAAATTTCCAACGAGCATACGAATTGATGGATTTAATGGAAAATGAAGGTTTTCCTCCTAATATTTTTACATACAATGCAATAATAGATGGTCTTTGTAAACAAGGAAGAGTTGATGATGCTTTTAAGGTTCTTAAAAATGGGTTGAAGTCTGGATTAATAGCTGATAAAGTCACTTACACCATTCTCATATCAGAATGTTGTAAGCGATCTGATATTAATCATTCTTTAGCTTTTCTAAGTAAGATTCTTAAACTTGGTCTTAAACCCGATATTTATTTGTTTACTTCATTAATCTCTGCATTTAGTAAGCAGAAGAGGATTAGAGATAGTGAGAGTATTTTTGAGGAAGCAATTAGGCTCGGGTTGGTTCCAACCAAGGAGACTTACACTTCCATGATAAGTGGTTACTGTAAAGAAGGAAAGCTTGACTTTGCCCTTAACTTCTTCCGGAAAATGATCGACCATGGTTGTGGGCCCGATAGCTTTACTTATGGGGCCTTAATTAGCGGGCTCTGTAAAGAGTTGAGATTGGAAGAGGCGCTTGATTTATATGATACAATGATAGATAAGGGGATTGCTCCTTGTGAAGTTACTAGAGTTACTTTGGCTTATGAGTATTGTAAGAAGAATGATTCGGCTACGGCTTTGATTCTGTTGGAGAGGTTGGATCAGAAGATGTGGGCCCGGACGGTTTATACATTGATTAGGAAGTTATGTTACGAGAAGAAGGTGGGTATCGCTGCATTGTTCTTTCATAAACTGTTGGATAAGGATTGTAAGGTTGATCGTGTTGCTTTGGCGGCTTTTATGACTGCCTGTTATGAGAGTGATAAGTACGCTCTTGTAGCTGATTTGTCGGAGAAGATTCGGAATTCGGGTTATGTCTTATCTTGAATCCAAACCAGGCATTGGAAATCTGGGATTTGAAATCTAACCAGGTGTAGTTATCTTACCAAAAAGTTTGAAATTTGAGGATCAGAAGATAAAAGTGAAAATTGTTTTCATCTTTTTTACTTGGAAGCAGCTGTGAAAAACATAGGAAGAAATCTTGGATTCTGTTTTTCACTTTCATCTTTTCACTCATTACGAGAATGGGTATAAAAAGTACTGGTGGAGAAGGATTGTGATTTTCCTGCTCTTCAATTTTGTCGTTAAATTACATATTGTAATACTCATTGTTGTTCAGATTGAATCCAAAAAATTTTGGTGGGCCAATAAACAGCCCAGTACGATTCGGATCGGGTCGTCTAATGAACCCGAATTCTGTAGATCCTTGCCGAACCTTCTGTCTTTCTTTTTTAGCTTTCAGCTTTCGAGTCTGAGGAGTTCAATCATTGTTGACGGAGAAAACCGGTTTGAATGGCTGCCTTTTCTCTCTCTAACCCACCTTTTTTCTCTCTCCTCTCTTTTTCTGATCTCTCTTCCTCCAAAACCCGAGATTCTGTATCCCTTATCCTTCAACCTCTTCTCCATCGCCGCCACACTGATCTCCCTCCTCCGCCTCTTTCTCGCTGCAGCTCCAATCCGGTCCTAAGCTTCTCCGCCTCACAATTTTCGTCGCCATTGGTCTCTAATTCCAGGCGGAATTTCTTCAGACCATATCTCGCCGCTCAGGACGCTGCTGCTTTTGTACGTTCTAATCTCACTTTTATTTCTTGTGTGTCGTCTCGATTTTGTTCCCTTCGCTCGTCATTTTCCTTCTTCCTTGCGGTTTTCATTTTCCATTTATAATTGCAATTGTTCTTTATTCATACTTCCATTCAAGCTTCGCTGTGATTTTCCAGATTTCTGTAAATTTTGAAGTTGTTTGAGTACGTTATACAACAACATTTTGCCCTAAAAACTAAATATTGAGGAATTTTTTTTTTTTTATTGTAACTTTTAGTAATGAATTTGTATGCCTTCAGAAATGTTCATGTGTTGAGACTGGGGAGAAAAAGAACTGAGTTTAATATAAAGAAAGCATATAGCAGATATGCATTGGATTTATTATCAATTTCGTTCTTTATTTGTTTTTGATCTAACAATTTTTCGACCAGACAAGGAGAAAAGAAGAGGATGAGGACGACGGAAATGCACTGGAAAATGGAGAAGATCATAACATGTCCGATTTCAAGACCCTCATTAGAGTCTACAAGGAAGCCATTCTTGATGGAGATCAAATCACCATATCCAAACTCGAAGCTAGAATTCAATCAATAGAAACTGAAAAGAACGAATTGATACAGAAAGTATCAGATTTATCAACGGAAATAACCTCTGGAAAACAGAAGCACATCCGATTACAGGCCGATTTTGATAACTTCAGGAAAAGATCAGATAAGGAGAGACTTCGGTTAAGGAATAACGCAGAAGGGGAAGTGATCGAGAGTCTTTTACCCATGATCGACAATTTTGAGAGAGCCAAACAGCAAATTAAGCTAGAAACAGAGAAGGAGAAAAAGATCAACTCGAGCTATCAGGGTATTTATAAACAGTTTGTGGAGATTATGAGGAGCTTGAATGTAGCTGCTGTGCCTACTGTGGGAAAGCCTTTTGATCCCTCTGTAAGTGATAACCTTTAATTAATGTTTACTTTCAAGTTGAAGATTAATAGCAATGTTGATTAACACTTTTTTTTTTTTTTCCTTTTGTTTTTCCGGGGTGGTTAGCGGCACGAAGCTATTGCTAGGGAGGAGTCTGAGGATGTCAAGGAAGGGATTATTATTCAAGAATTCAGACGAGGGTTTCTGCTTAGAGATCGTCTTTTGAGACCGGCCATGGTTAAAGTTTCATCCGGTCCCGGTAAAAGGAAAACTGCTGTTCTCCCTACTGAACAGCCAGCAACATCAGCCAGTGGAGTAGATGAACGATGACTGACGTTTTGCTCTGGTTGTAACCTTGTATGATTTTCCACTGAATTCCAGCTTGATTTATAAGAACAACATAAACAAAAACTCTCTTTTACTTTTAAAAAGAAAAAAAAAAGGTGAGTTTTCATTTTCTAGAAGCAATAACTTACATCAACATACCACTTAAAAAATGAGTACACATTTATATTTTTTCATGTACTATCTTCATCAACCCATAAACTTGGAAATGTCGATTTCTTTTCGTATCAAATTCCAAAGAGACACAAGATCTACAAATTTACTGCTACAATAGTTTCACTTCGATCTGTTCTGCATTCATAATAATCCCCACTGATCAATATCCATCAATTTAAGAGTATACCGCAGTTATTAAAAGGAAGAAAATATCAATAATAGTACTAAATTACGATTTAGAATCTGGATTCTGGTCATTCATGCTGTTATTCGAACTTAGAAAGGCGACGAGTAGCAGGTTTTGGCCTGACGGATTTCCTACGCAAACCGAAATTCTCTTGAACCAGAGGAACGTGAACCAGAACTAGCTTCCACGCCAAGCACCAGCCTAGACCAGGGATATTATTTTCAAGATTTTCATATTTGACTTCAGAATCATAAGAAAGCGTGGATATTTCAGACCTAGATAGAGAAGAGATTTCGCGATTGATTCGAACAGTATCTGGAAAACTAGAGAAGTAACCTTAGCCCTCAATATTTTCCTTTCAGTTTAACCTTAGCATCACAACATACATACAGGTGATGTAGTACTTAATGAAATTGTCAGCTTATATTTAAATTGCAGTTGGACTGCTTAGGACTATAGTTTGGGCTATGTGCATTGAAGAATAAGCTTGATAGATCTTTATAGCCGCCATTGAAGGAGATAGATATCTCCCATCTGCAGAGGGAATTTGTACCAATTCAATTTGCCTATAAGCTTGAAGAACCAATTTCTGGGTTTTTTTTTTTTTTAAATCACCAAAAAAATAAATGTTGAAACTTGTTCGAGAATTCTGATCCGTGTCGAAGAACACTTGCTTTGTTTTGTGGGTTTCTCTTAAAATCATTAAAAACTGCTAAAATCTCGAGACTTGTCTAGAAATCAATCCAATTCTGATCGAATTTTCTCGGGGAGCAAGAGGGGAAGGCAAGAGGGAAAATCATTAAGAACAAAATCTAAGACTGTCAAAGAGTTCAATTTGCAAGGAATCATGGAAGGGAAGGAGGCAGAATTAAGTAGTACAGAGAAGAGAGGGAGTGAAGAAGAGAAAGAGAGAGGAGGAGAGGAGAAAAGAAGAATGAGAGGGAGAGAGGGAGAGAGGGAGAGAGGGATTCCGGCGACCGAAGGCTAAGAGGGTAGGCGGGGGCTGAGACAGGGCGGAAAGGGGGGAGGCACGGGCTGATAGACAACGGAAAAAAGGATGGCTGAAGAGTGAGTTAGGGTTTCTTTGTTTTCTTTTTCTTTTTCTTTTTCTGGAAGAATAAAATGACATTTAAAAAATTATTTTTTTAAATAATTATAAATACAAATAAGCCCCTAGTTTATTAATTAATTCAAACTTGGATATAAATGAATAAATAAGTAAAGATAAAATTTGGAAAATAATATATAGAGAGAGAGAGGACACGTCAGGAACAAAGGGATTATGCGGTGAATAGCTTTCATAATCAACTTCGTTGACTTTCAAACTAACAGAATCACCCAAGACCGTTTCCCAACAGGTAACAGCGCACCCAAAAAAAAAAATGGGACAGAAAGGATTCCTTTAGAAGTAAGTTGATAGACGAGTTTGACTCAAAAAGGCAGCCCCTATAATCATATGTTATGTTATAATTTTATCATAATTAAAAAAATACGTGGAAAATTTATTATTTAATTTAAATAATTTAATTGAAAAATAAATTTAGGGAAAATTGGCCCCTTCCAGCTACAGGCTTCTATTATTTATTATATCCTAACCTTATTCACCAATCTTGATTCTTTTGTACTCTCTTTCTTTATTCCTTTCAATATCAAATCAAAACCCCTGACCTTGCTTGATAGCGCTAGCTACTCTTAAGATTCTACCTACATTTCCCAAAATTAAGAACCTCTCTTTTCATTGTTCCTGATTTTTTGAATTAGAGATCATGAATTTGAGTATTTTCCATTTTCGTTTCTTCTCTCTGATCTCATTTTCACCTATGACTGCAAAAGTCCAAAAGTTTCTTCCTCCCTTCAACAATTTCATCAAATAAATCATCCAACTGCCCAACAATATTCTCTGCTCCAGATCTCAACCCTCCAAAACACACTCTCAAATTCTCAACACTCTCTCTCGTCCCTTCCTCTCTTTCCCACTCAACCCCTCCTCCTCCGTTATGAACATTTCTCACCTCGATCTCCTCCCTCAGCTCTTCCATCGCGATCTTCGATCTTCTGAACTCATCCGTCAAAACTCCCTGCGCCGACCTCCCGTTAATCTGCCGGCCGATTTCCTCCGCCACTCTCCTCTGCAACCTCACTGTCGAGATCATGAACGCCGATCCGAAAAACAGACAGCCGTCGCTGTAATCGCCACCGCCTCTTAGGAAATTCGGCTCCGACCAGTAGTATACCAGTCCGTAGAGCAAGATCGTTAGCAGCAGCGAGGTCACGTTTCTCATTGCGTACAGAACTCCTCTGAATCCGCTGAAACCGTTTAGCTTCGACTCCATCGAGACTTTCTCGTCGAATTTCAAACAGAGGTGCTGGATTCTCGCTTCCATTAACGCCCGGTTCTCTTCCTCTAATCCTACAGCTTCTCTTCGACAGCCTGAAATCGCTCGAATAACCTGCAAAAATTCTTTCATACAATCTGGATTACGAACTCGTTGATGAAATAAAAAATAAATAAAAAAATAGATGAAGAACAAAACAGTTAGCGATCGATTGCGATGAACCTGGCGAGAGAGCTGAGGAGTGAGACGGCGGTGATTATCAAGAGAGGAGGTAATATTAAGTCCGGAAGAGCAGTAGTTTTCCATGGCGGATAAACCAGACTTTAAGACGTGGCAGGCTTCCCAGAGCCTGGAGCTTTCATCCATGTATTCATCAAGCCATTTCTCACCTACAGGTAAATGGAGCTTCTGAACGAGGAGGATTAATTGAGAATGGAATGATCTGATGAGAGAGAGAACTGTTTGGAGGAACTGGATTGACATGAAATTGTTAGAGAGATAGACTCGCTCGAGATCATCGATGCCTTGAGTGAGAAAGGAGAAGAAGCCATTGACGGAGTTGGTGGAGGAAGGATCCATCAACAAGGAATCCAGAAAGAAAATAAGGGGGTTAGGAATAGGAGAAGAAGACGGGGGGAGGAGGAAGAAAATGTTATAAAGAGGGAAAGGGAGGAGTTTAAATTTGTTTGAAACAAAAATAATAATTAATTATTTAACTAATAATAAAAAAAATAAAAATAGAAATAAAAAAAAATGAAAGAGAAAAATAGGGAGAGGCTATTTTATTTTTTTTCGTTTTTTTATATTGTCTTAATTAGGCTAAATATTATAAATTTAAAAAAAAAATTATTTAAAAATAATTTCGGGTAAAAAAGAGTCTGGACTGAGAAGCTAAAAAACCTGACCGTATTAGTAAGTATAAAGTAAAAATTGCCCAAAATTTCTAAATCAATCCAACTTCGTACCTTTTCAATATAAAACTCATCTAATGGATTCTAGAAAGTGTTAGAATGATCCTAAATCTCTTACTTGATTGCCTAAAGAGGGATGTCGCGTACTACTGTAAGTCAATCCCAATCGGGGATACTTGACTTGACTTCAAGAGAAAAAAATAACAAAAAAACTTACTGGGTAGATAGAGCCAAACATTGATGTAAAAGTAGTGAAACGACTCTAGCTCATGTATGAATTATTAGAGATATAGGGTAGCTCGCTCGAGTGGTTGGCTAGCAATGAGTGACTTTTTAGAATTATTTCGGATTTTTATCTTTTATTAAATATTTTGAATTATTTAATAAAATATAATTAATATTATTTAGTAACATTTATTCAATCATCCAATATCACTGAATTTATAAATAATAAATATTTTTAAGAGTTAATTATATTTTTATTATACTTGTAATTTAATTTTTATAAATTTATCTATTTATAATTTATAATTAATTTTTTAACTTATATATTATTAAAATAAATTATTTTAAACATTTTGATTATCTTTTATATTATGATAATATTTTAATAAGTTAATATATATGATAGGATGATATTTATAAATTTAAATTTTGAATAATATTATATTATTAGTAAAAATTTAAAATTATAAACTCGACTTAATTTATTTATTTATTTTTTTAATTATCTCAAATGTTTCTATTTTTTCTTTTTCTTTTTCAACTTTTAATTAATTCATCTTATTTTAACTTTAACTATAAATCTTTTTTAATTCTATCATTTTATTTTATTTTATTTATTGATCTACGACTCTGATTTATTTTTTAGATTATTAGGAGAATAATCTTCTGGTTAATGCTCTTTTAAATAATATCTTTATTTTGATTTTTTAATGATATAATTACTCTTAAATTAAATTAAGAAAAGATAAAGATAGATAAATAGGAAATTTTAAAAACTAACTCCATGAATTTAGTTTTCAAAATTTTAACATTGGAGGTTGGAGGTTGAGCTCTATGCAGACTCACTGCCCCACTATGAAAATTTATACAATTCGGCCTAAGAATCAGTTTAAGATGAAACCTCTACTTTGCCGTTGGAATTTTATTGAAATCTTGATCTTTGAACTCACAAAAAACTTCCTACAATCCTTGCAATCGGCTATGATCAACCATGATCGAGGAATATGAATTGACAATGATCGGATATGAACCGATGATCATCGTATATGAATAAAAAAATAATTATCGATTAAGAATCAACAATGATTATTGAATATGAACCGTCAATCATCAAATATGATCAAATATGAATCGACAATTATTATTGATTATGAATCGATAATAATTAATAATGACCGATAAGGACAGACAATGAATGATAAAAGATCATCAGGTATGATAAGTCATGATCAACATCAATCATGATTGTCCATAATCATCGATTATGATCGATCATAATCTACCATAACTAATCGACCACGAATAACTATGTTAAGAAACTGATATATATTTATAATATTCAAATTGATCGATTATAATCTCGTTGAAAAATTTTAATAATGATAATTGATATAATATATATATAAATATTTATTATTATTATTAATCTATCTTCAATTTTAAAAAAATAAATATTATTAATTGGATGGGGCAGTTTTTTTTTTTTTTTTTTAAAGGAATCTTCCATCAAATCCTAAACTCTTGCACTTGACGGTGGAATCCTACATGAGTTAAACAATCATTACCAATTATATCTCTTAGTTTTGAGTATAAATAAACTAATGATAGATTCTTCTAGAGGCTTAACTAATTTATTGGTTTAGTTTAATGTTTTAAAGGGACATGGATTCTTTTGTGGGCTGCAATTTGAATGATAAGGAGCGTTGATGCAAAAATTTTACCAACATGTATTGAAATGTGATAGAAAGAAATTAAAATGTATAGTCGGCTGATTAAAGATGACCGAATATATTGGTCAACCGGTTGATTAAATAAAAGTTTTATGTATGTTAACTAAGTATAATTCTTGGTGGATCTGATTAAAAAGATAATCCCTATAAGCTATAAATGGGTCTTTAATAAGAAGACTGAGACACGGATAAAAAAGTCAAAACTTATAAAATTAGACTTATGACTAACTTAAAGAGAAGATATCAATTATTTAAAACATTTCCTATCTATAGCACTTACCAAATTTATTAGGGTATTATTTGCAATAGTTGCCTGTTACAATTACAAAAAAAATGACAGACGGAAGTAAAAATCATATTATTATTCTTATCTAAGTAAAAGTTTTGATCGGTTGTTTACAAAAAATATGTCATTTTCTTTCATTTTTTCTTCCAAGTTGTTTAATTTATCGCAGGAGTAGAGTTTATATAAATTTAATTTCTTGTCTTATATTTAGATTTACAATTCAATTCCTTTACCTTAACCAGTGTTCTTTATTCATCCGTCTTTTAAACTTTAATTCCATAATTGTTCATTTTTATTAATTTGATAATATTTAGTTAAATTCCATTGTCAATAGGATATGTACGTTGACGTCGGGAATATTCACCGCCAAAAATATGAAAAATTAACGACATTTAAATGTCGGGATCATAATCGAGCTTCAGCAAATCTAATCTTTGACAAAAGGTGATTAAAAATATGAGTGATATAGACATGTTAGAAAGTTAAAGTAATTTCATATTATAAAATAAAATAATAAAAAAAATACATGCTAAGTAATTAAATCTAACTTCTACGTAGGCGAAGTGATTAGAGCTAATTTAGATCGGACTTTCTTTTTGACGTATCTACGGACGAGCGGACTGAACTAATACTAACAAAGTAAATGCTAATAAAATAACTAGGGAAATAAAGTTTGAAAAGATGATTAAAATGAAGAACACTTAATAAAATAAAGTGAAGGACTTAGAACATTAAACCAAAAAATTAAATACAAAAACTATGCTTAAAATTAATCTAGAATTAAATTAAAGTTGAGATAAGAAATTAAGATTTAATATTCATAGAAGGAATAGTAAATACAATACTTAAAGACTTTGAAGAAAACAAGAAGAAACTAATGTATTGTTCATGGATGTTGAAGAGGTGAGAACCTGGTACTCTTATATTAATCATAAGACCGGATCTAAGGAAAGACAAGTTTTCCAGGAGAAATAAAAATAAAATAAAATAAAAATCAGACGGACTTGAAAAAGGAGAAGTGTTTGACTACTTGAATGAATGTATCGGTTGATCGAGTGTTGATGTCGTTTTACCTAGACCAAGTCTTATATTTATAGGCACTTAGAATGACATTTTCGTAATAATAATAAAAAAGACCAATTACGTGCTTTCCATGCCAAAAAGGTCACCTTTTTGGCGAGCCACGTTCCTCCTTATTTGGAGAGAAAAATAATCTTAAATTATCATATTTTTTTACTGAATTCGGTCTATTTTAAGTCTAGATACATCGCTAACTTTTTCCTCTTGTTTCGGCCTAAATTTTAGCCACATTTTCTCCCTATCAAGCTGAAATTTCAGTCACTTCCTTACTTAGCCGAATTTTTGGTTGAAATGGTCAATTTAAATCTCTTTTTAGGGAAAGTGTATCCCACTATTCATCCCTCACCAAGTTGGTTAAATTCCATGGTCTTCCAAAATTTTTGTATATAAATACCTACATTTTCGGCCAATTAATGCTAGTGACAGAAAATGAGGTTTAACTTGGTTCTTTCAGCATGTTTTAAGGAAAATTTGTTTCCTTTTTGCTTCATTTTTCCACTCGACCAATTTCCCTATAGCCTTGGTCGAATTTGTATATTTTTTCATGACCAATTTCGCTCAAGCTCATGGGATAAAAGACAAAATCCAATCCCTTTTTGTGTGGGAGTTAGATTATCTTATTCTCAAATAATTCTAATCGATCCTTAAAAGACTAATCTATGATTATCTTCTAGCCACATCATCAATTCTTATGAATCCTTTATAATTCCTAGTGGTGATCAAATTTTACATGGCAAAAATGCCTTGTATTTGACCAAATTTCCATTAAACCGATCAATCTTTTCATTTAATCAGTCAACTTAATCGGTCTAAATGATTGATTATTTAACCATTTTTTTTCGATCGATTTAAATTTTTTTTAATTTGTAAACCAATCATGTTCCATCACATGTCTAGAAAATCCTAACATGAACAACGTTGAAAAGAAAATAGAATCTAAGTTAATTTTAATCATTTCACTTACTTTTGAAGAAATTAGATTGATTTAATCAATATATATTTCTCTTATTTTATTTTATAATATAAAATCTACTTTAAATTCTTGACACCCACAATTTTTATTACATTTTTCCAATAATTAATTCCTAAAAATCTAAAAAAAATTTAAGTTGTGCGCAGATGGATTTCCTAAAATCAATAAAGGGCAACTTTCTAATACCTTGGAAAAGCCCTTCGATCTCACCTCCTGCTCATCCTTCCTAATGAACCGACCTCCTACTCATACACGTTCCGATAAGCTGATCATAGTATCAGGCAGGGTACGCATCAATAAGGAGATAACATGTGTCTCGTAAGAGCCAGAGTTGGACACAAGTATAAAAGCCCCAACCATCATCACTTCACAAACGTTAAATATTTGTATCCCATATACTTCTCTATTATCTTGCTAATTTCTTCCTCTCTCAGAAGAAAAACTGACTTTATCATTAGAGGGAAACTACCGGAAGTAACCCGACATCTCTTCCTTAAATTTTTGTTTTTGTTATAAGGAGGTTATGACAATCTAAAACATACTTTCGGGAAACCGGATTATTGTACAAACAATATTATTTGGTATTATTTGAAAGAATCCGTTATACAAGCACAAGGTTTAACGGTTTTTGGGAAGGATCGTGACTTATATATATTATTTATTTTTTTTAGAAAAAAACGAAAGACTAATAATATCATAAGGGAATCTCTCTTTATTAATACAATCCATCATTCATATTTATATACATGACATAAAGAGGAATATTGGCTCCTCTCCCTCACCACTATCACTTATGAAATATAGAAATTTCAATCATGCCATTCAATGATTTCGGAATGAGAATCAATCTCTCTCTTAGATTTAAGACAGAAAGTTCTAGTTGATTAACTTTTTTTTTTTATTTTTAAATTCATTTTGGTTTCTTTAGGTTCTAAGGATTAGAGTGTAAACTATTCTTGTGGGTACGTATTAGCAACATTAGAAAAATATAATGATAGTCGGAGCATGATTTGTAATCAACTTACTTATCAACAAATCAATGATGAGATGCTCAAATTTAATCAAAGTTGAAAGATTTAGGAAGGGTTCAAAATCTCTCACATTTGATAAATAAGTGGAAGAATGGTACAACAAAAGAACGAGAATATATCCAGAATGACTAGCTCTTTCGTAGAACTTCTTTGATGGGTTTAACGACTAGGCTCATCAATGAGTACATATCTCCATCAATCGTAACTTTATATATCTACCATCATTATATTTAGACCCATAAGCTGAATTGACTTTTTATGTGCGTTTTTATCTTCTAAAAAGGGTTACTGGTTGGCAATATCTCCTACCCTAAAAGAAACTAAGCCACTTTGTAATCATTCATGTATGAAATATAGGATCAACTATCATACTTACAAACAAGTCCAAATCATCATTATTATTATTATTATTTTTTCAATACAGCCTTGAATTAAGGAAAAAGAAAAAAAAAAAAAAAACTTAAATGTGTATATAGGACTTAGAGAAACTTCCATCAAATTATAGTAAATATGTCTTATCGACTCTTACGTTATGTGCATGCAGTCATGTGAGGAAGTTGAGGTGAGACTTGAGACATGAAATTTCCCATAATCTCATCTCATATAAGTTTGGTGCATAACTATGATTCTTGGGTATGATATGATACCTAATTTTCTCATGTAAATAGTTGTTTCGCTCCCAAAATGCTCTATTTCCCTCTTGGACTAGGCATCAACGAGGAAAGTAAGTTGGCAACTCTTTGGTTTACTTTTCTCGATTCATCTAGGCAAACAAGAACCACCCACTTAAGGATTCCTTCCCACTATATACCTACTTTTTTTATCACTTTCTTTTTACTTCTTCTTAAAATTAATAAAAATACATATTTATATTTCAAAACATAATTTTACATTTTTAAATTTGAAAATAAATTCCAAACGGGTAAAAAAGAGGGCAGAACATAAAAAATAATTGCCAAATTAATACGCTAAATGAAGATACATAACATATTATTGGAAGATTAAAATTGAGTTAGAAATTGTTCCCTAATAATTATCTATTTATTATTTTTAAATTCCAAAAATTGAAATACATTAAGTAAAATTTTATTGATTCTACTTTTTAACGAGAGTTAATATTGTGAAATTATAATAAAAGAATAATAAAATATAGGAGGGAAAAAATAGTATTTTTAAAGTTATTGTATAAAAATAATAATTCATTTTTGTAAAAAATAATTTTAAAAAAAGATATAAATATTACTTTTAACCAAACTTATTTAACTTATCTATTTTCAAATCACGTCGTTTCAAATAATTTGAAATGATAATTCAATCAGATGAAAGTTCTTACAACATGAACCCAAGATGAAAGTTGAAATTGATCATGGAGAAGAAGACATTTGCAAGTAATGTAGGGAGGAACAGTATATTGCTTGGTAGGCATTTTATGAATGAAGTATCTAAGAAGAGAAGAGGCCAAAATCTGTTTTTCATGATGATAAATTTGATTTTACCAAAAGAATTTTTCTCCTTTGCAATTCCAAGATGAAGCATGAAGGCCTTTGTACACTAGCTTTTACATCACCATGTGCGCAAAGTGCCGCATCCCACATGTTGCACAACCTCATGCAAGGTATAACCTTAATGCTCACAGTACTTTGTGAGATGCATTTAGCAATTATTTTTCCTTTTATTTTATTTATTTTTTTATTTTGTGAGTTATAAGTAAAGAATTTATATTTCATTTATATTTTAGAGGAAGAAATATTAAACACTAAAATAAAAGACTTTATTTAAGTATACTTATTAAATAATATTTCTCAAAATTGATATTCGTATATCTGACTAGACTTTGGGTTCCAATTGGGAAAATTCGAATGCTTCGGAGCTTCAAAGGAAGAAAGTAAAGATGTTGATGATGTGTTTCTTTGCCCCTTAATTTTAGAGGCACAAAACACAACTAATTAGGTAAGTAAAGTATGTAATTATTATTAACCAAGTAAGAAAAGAAAAAAAAAGGTATTATTATTAAATCTAATATCACTTAAAGCTCATTAGGCTTAACTTAAGCTATAATAGCACTCTAAAATATATATTTTTAGGGCTACTATAGTACTATGTGACGGCTATCCTATGGTGCTTTAACTTTTGAGGCTTAATTCGCCAAAAAAGCCTCTAGACTAAAGTAATTAATTTAATTAATTAATTAATTAATTAATATAGAGTACTAATCGAGCTATTTAAAAGTCCCTGCGACACCTACACACTACAATCTCATTCATTTGGTTCAAGAAAGTGTGGGCTACTTAGTCGTGCTCCACATAACATGGTCCAAGCTTTCTGATCTACTTACGCTCCTACCAATGATCTTTGCGGGCACTCATGGTCCACGGGAGACTTCAATTTTCTTCCAAAATAGAGGACAAGGCCATCCCCATTAACCTTTACTATTAGGGTTTAAATGGTATTTATTTATTTATTTATTTTTTTAGTGATTAGGAAACAAAAATTGACGAACAATCCAAGATTAAATATGTGGAGGACATTTTTTTTTTACACGATCTATCTACTTATTATGTCCTTTTACATAAGTTATATCTCAATTAAAATTACAATTTTACTAATTGCATTAGTTTGATTAAACTTAAATCAAGTATAACTCATGATATATTATTATGTAAATCTTATATATAATAAATAGATTAATTTTAATTATATATATTAATTTTATAATATATTATTATATATCATATTAAAATTAATTAATCTTTTATAAATACAATTTATCTCCACCATTAAGATACACAGTGGGTCAGGGTTGATTTCTTTATGCCCACAATAACTTATGTCAGCCTAAAGTACATCATCTCGAGCATACAGAAGAACCTCAATAGACCCAATTTTCGGCTAGTGGGTCCAATAAGAACTGCCTCTGACTAAGGGTAGTAGACCCCCGAGCTGCATTGGAATCATGAAAATGTGTGCAGGTTGGGGGGGCTGGGCCCAGAAGAAGGAAGCACTCTACCTCTACAGCAGCGGAGAGAAGGAAAAGAAAATCGTACGTCAACCACTTCATAAAATTTAGGGCTTCCTCATTGTGTACTATTTGTTCCCGCTTTATTGATCCAATGCATCATAATATTTTCTTCTACGGCACTAAAAACACTACTACAACCTTCGGCCTTTTTTTTTTTTTTTTTTGGTAGCCTTTTTAGACTGACTTGTATTCGCAAAAGCAACCAGAAAAAACATACAACATCTTTCTTTCTTTCTTTTTTTTCCCCCCCTTTTTGTAATACTGTTTTCGTCTGGGCCTTTATGTACAGGGTCCAGCCCATCAAAGGAGCTTTTTGTGGGGGAATCAGTGAAAAATTCTTTTATGAACAAATCAGACTACAGAGGTCATTTATCCTTGCTTGAGTAATGTTCGTGAAAGGGAAGATCTTGAATTTGCCATTATCCGAGCAAGTCAGTGTCAATCTTTGGTCGCTTACCATTGTCTGCAATTACAATAAACTAGATCAAGTTTCATAGTTAATCCAAGATTTTAGTGTTGTTGGTTAATAGTGATCATTATAATCGGTTACCTCACAAGAAGATGTTACATCCTTGCAGCTCCATCTTTGAAATGGAACACAATTGATAAATCGGCACCAAGAGCAGTGCCGGTTTATGTTAGTGCCCTCTAGGACTGAAACAAGGCATCCAGCAAGTCTGTATAGTGAAACAAAGAAGGGATGTTTTCATAAGAACAATTGGACTGGAAGCCGAAAGAGAATTGATGTAGCAAAGTAGGTGAGAGACTCACATTAGACCGAAGAGGAGAAGGGAGATGCTTCTCAGAATTGGCTTATCCAGTTTTTGCTTTAGCTTCAGTTTGATGGAGTCTTTGAAGCTGACTTTGAAGGGGTCAACACCTTTGACTTGAGCCACTTCTCTGTGCTCAACGCTGAACAGAAGCATGAATCCGAGTAGGGATCCGGCTATAAAGCCTCCGATATTTGCGAAATTGTCCACATAAGGTAGGAGGCCTAATCCGAAATTGATTGCAGAGATGATTACAAGTACTCCTAGAGCTACAAACTACAGCCAAAATGAAGTAGTATAATAGTCAATTCAGGCTAATAGAATATGAAAAGTTAAGAGTGAGAAACAGAAGGTGAAGGACCTTATCAGTGTAAATTCTCCAGTTCCGAATCAGACCAGAAAGAGTAGCTCCAAGTAGTCCAGTTAGAGCACCAGATGAACCGACTGAGGGTTCGTTTCGAACAAAAAGGGCAGCTAGTACAGTACCAAACAAGGCAGAGAGTATATAGATAATCCCGACCCTTGCTGCAAAACAGAAGCAAATGTAGAGTAACAAGCAATTCAAAACACAGTTGGACACAAAGATGAAGAGTATAATAGGGAAAAAGTATTAGAAAACTGTATACATGATCCGAACTCTTGCTCTAGGTGAATCCCTATGAAGATTACACAGGAAAGGTTGATGACAAGGTGGATGAATCCAGCATGCAAACAAGGAAATGTGAAAAGGCGCCAGGTCTGCAGATGTT
Source organism: Coriaria nepalensis (assembly GCA_027186245.1). NCBI lineage: Eukaryota > Viridiplantae > Streptophyta > Magnoliopsida > Cucurbitales > Coriariaceae > Coriaria > Coriaria nepalensis. The sequence goes on along the minus strand of CP114500.1, from coordinate 2,578,197 downwards.
TAGTCAAGTGAGACTGCAAAAGAGCTCCCATTTTCTCCAGCCTGCAAGCAGCAGCACAACCGAAAAATTTGGTCATGCGAAAGATATTTTCACTAGATGAATGCCTCTACAGTTTGAGAAACATGGTAAGTGGTAACACCTAAGCCATCATCCTGAAGGAGAAGGTTATCTATCTATTAAAGAAAAGTTGAATAAAATCAGCATTTACACTTCCATCAAACATGTTTTGATACAGTACACACTGTGAATTACATGTTTTGCATCATTCCAGCGAGACTTGTTATCGAGTTCACCCAAATATTAAATTAGAATTTGTCCTGGATCAAATTGAGTTCTTCTGGTAGATCTTCAGGACTCAGATTTCATAATCATAAGGACGTGAAACAAATGTCATAGCTTCTGTTATTCATTCTCTTAGCGATAAGTTTGACTAGATAGCTGAGCCAGAGTTTGGAAGATCCAGACGAAGCTGACAGCTTAATCTTGTTGTAAGTAGGAATTAAAAACCTAACTAGAAACCAGTAGCAATCAACCATTAGAAAGAAGTTTAATTCTCCTATAGTCCGCCTGCATTTTTTCTAAGCAAACAAACAGAAAGATTATACCAAGATATTAAGTTATCAAGTCCACATATGATCGGCAACATATATTTTCCTTTGCTCGACCTTTCTCAGAAACATTGCAGAATCTTGGAATTAGAAAGATGATCACTCAGTTTTCTCGGAAGCCTAACAGTAGAAAGAAACTCAGTTCATAATAACAAATAAAGAAATCGGGGAAATAACAAGAAAAAAGCTCACGTGGAAGCGGAGGGTCCAAGCAGGGGATTTTCCTTGAACGGTTGAAAGGACAACCTTCCGAGCTCTTTGACCGCACAGTCTCCATGAGAATTACTCCCGCAGTCGTTGACGAGCATGGTGACAACGAAAGCCAGAATATGAAGTATCACGAAGACGGAGATGATCCAGGTGTCACCTCTCCTCCGTCGCTGTCCCGATCGCGACTTGAAGAAGGAGATTGTCTGATCCTGGAAATTTTCAGAGAACTCTGTACTGATCGCAAACGGCGGTGGCGGAGGCTTGATGACGATATCCGCATCGAATTTGGAAGCAACTACCTCAAAATCTGCCATTGATATTTCAAAGCAAGATCGCTAGTGAAAATCACTTGTTAACAACAATTAGCTGCTTGAAATTTGCCGAGAGAGAGAGAGAGAAACCGTTGAGCTTGGCGGGATATTTATTTTTCAACGAACTTTCGTTATTTTAAATTATTTATTATTATTTATTTTTGGGGCAAGAATATAATTATTTTTATAAATATTTAATTTTCGCAATTCTCATTTCCCCCACTTCTATCTGAACTATAAATTCACAAATTATCTCTGCCCAAACCGCGGCATATCTCATCGGGAGACAACGCCACCTGCAGAGGCGGCGACGTCCGGTGTTTACCAGCGCTGGTAAGTTCATCACTTCTCACTAAACCCTAATCGGAGATCTGTACGTGTCACTTTGAGGTTCACTTAGATATTCTATTTTCTTTCATAAGCAGGAATGACTTTACCTGTTTCTGAGTTGAGAATTGAGATGCATGTGAGCTTAGCTCTTATAGAAAAGCACTACATTTTCATCCTATTTCTGCAATTTGTTGCTGTTCGGAAAAAATAAAAAACAAAATCAATAATAATTATTATTAAAATTGTAGAGCAATCTCCGTGCATATGAATTCAGGTAGTGAGGTGTTTGATCAAGAATCTAGCTGTAAGCATTTTCAGATGGCTTTAGATGGAGAGGAAATACCAATGGAAACACGGAATGCAGTCGAGTCCTTTTTCGATTCAGCTCCACCTTTAAAAGACAGAGAGAAGATCAATGACAAATTGAATCAATTTCTTGAATCCAATTCATCTTCTTCAGGCAAGTCCCACTCTCTAATTTAATAAGCATTTGAAATTCCAGTTTGGATCTTAAAAATTTAGTTTTGACCCACGAAAGTATCAGTTTGTCATGATAATTTGGATTCTTTTGACGTGTAAAGAAATTCCAGGACAAGGAAGAGGTAGGAGAGTAGTCTGTGTGACATCAGGTGGGACCACTGTTCCTTTAGAGCAGCGATGTGTTCGATACATTGATAACTTCAGTTCGGGTCATAGAGGAGCAGCTTCTACAGAGTACATCACATAACATATAGGCTTTATATACATATATCTATCTACTGGCAAGTTCTGCAAATCAGTGTATTTCAAAGTGGGCAGGATATGGTTTTTCTTGTAGGTTTTTTCTGAAGGCTGGATATGCCGTTATCTTCTTATGTCGGAGGTAAACAATTTTTTCCCCTTCCACTTGGTCCAATCTCTTAATACAGGAAATGGCTTACAGCTTGTTTCTCTATGTAGAGGAACCTGCCAACCATATTGCAGATCACTTCCTGATGATCCGTTTCTCGAGTGTTTCGATTCTACCCGTGAGTCAAGTATTCAAGGTGGTAATTTCTTTTACCTGATATTATAAGTGTGAAAGATAGCACACCCTAAGAAAGCATACGACTAAATTTATTTGTATCATTTTTTAGTGCACCAGTCGTGTTTGGAAGTAGTGAAGAAGGCGATCACTAATCATCATGCTGTATGGACCATAAATATCTTCTGTTATTTAATAAACTATTTTTGTTTACATCGTTAATTATTGGTTATAAATTGTCCTAGTGGATATGAACTTATGACCCTCTTGGTTATGCAGGCAGTGGCAGAAGGCCTACTTTTGAAGCTACCCTTTACAACCATCTTTGAGTATCTTCAGGTTAGCTTGAGCGCTCTTCTATCAGCTTCTATACCTTTTTCCTGCATCTTTTAATGCACATACAGTTTTGTCCAAGTTTAGATGGCTAAATTTCTCGTGTTACGAGCAGATGTTACAGATAATCGCCTTGTCAATGAGAAGCCTTGGAGTAAATGCAATCTTTTATCTTGCTGCTGCGGTCTCCGACTTTTACGTTCCTTGGAAGAGCATGGTAATGTTTTATTTCTTTGGTTTGGACTTTTAATGCAAAACATTCTTAATATTTGTCATAACGTTATTTTTCCAGGCAGAGCATAAAATTCAGTCTGGATCTGGCCCTTTGGACATGCGACTTGTTCAGGTTCCAAAGATGCTCTTGGTTCTTAGAAGAGAATGGGCTCCATTGTCTTTCTGTATATCCTTTAAGGTAAGATATGAGTCCTATCCTTCTAAACTGAATTATGGGTATTGCTTGCAAATTCTGTCTATTTTGTACCTAATCAAACTGAAAAAAAAAAAAACAACAAACAAACAGTTAGAGACAGATTCAAAGATTCTGTTAGAGAAGGCAGGCATGGCTCTTAATAAGTACAAGATGCACATGGTTGTTGCAAATGAGCTTTCAACCCGGAAAGAAGAGGTTATAGTTGTTACGAGCAATGGGAAGATTGTGGTTCGCCGAGACAAGGCTCGAGTTGATGATGATGTGGAGAATCATCTCATCAAGCTTATTGTGGAGAGACACTCTAGTTATGTCAAGGATTTTGAGTCTCAACCTAGAAAAAAGGGAGTTTATAATTAATAGATTACAAAATATATTTTCCTAAAATGATGTTCTGTAATATTTATTTGTTTGTTTCGGTTACTAATTTACACGAGCTTTTCAATCGAATAGCAGAAGAGATTTTTCCGTTCACAAGAAATAAACTACTGCAATTCATATGGAAAAGTTATTTTTCCATTTTCTTTAAAACTGCAAAAGAGATTATATACACAGTAACTTTTTACAACAAATAATAGTACAGGTGTTTCTCAAAATAGACTGCAGAAGAAAGTATAGTATGCTGCAATAAGGTGTGAGAAACTAGTGAATGCAGTATGCATATTATCTACACGGTTTCATCATCGTCTGTGTCAAGCTCAAGCCCCTCTGCAGCTAAAAGTTGGCCTATAACCTTCTTCTTTTCTTCATCGGCCTTCTTTCGAATCAAATCCCTCTTCTTTAACACAAGCGTATGCCGCTTAAGCGTGTTGTTGAAATACTCTGCTGAAGCTTTCTTTTCTTTTGCTAGGATTCTTCTAGCTGCATCAGGATCAACCTGAAACGATCAACCGATTCATGTAACAAGAGGTATATAGTTTTTTAAAAAGAAAAAAGGTAACCAAAATAAAGGGGCTTGGTTGTTTGTCAGCTCTTTATGAATAGATGGGCTCAAAGCCCACAAAGGTAAAAATGGTTGGATGTGATGGTTTTTCATCACTAACAGCACATTTGGATAAGTGGTTCAAATTCAAAATTTAAGTAACCTAGAATCTATAATTTGCGACCCCAAAGACTTGAGAAAAAGTATTTGAGCAGAGTGCAATCTGTTCATTAAATACTTGAGAAAAAGACATGCAGGATATTTGATTACCTTAGATCGAGAAAGACGCCTAACACGAACATTCATCTCACGCTGCTGCTGCTCAGCCCAAGCTGCTATGGCCATATCACCCCGTTGATCAAAAGCTTTTCTCTTCTTTATAAGCCACTCCATCCATGCTTGAGATGCCTGCTTACCAGCAAAAAACCAGCCATTAGACATGCAGCAGAAATGAACACTATCATTAGTGAACCCGAAAACCTACTTCATTTACATCTACGAAAAAACTCTCCATTTTGCTATTGGATGGATTAAATATGGTAGCAGATCAAAAAATACTATATACTTGGATAAAGCAAAAATATAACCTTCTTTGGGTTGACTCTGTTATCAATATCATATTTCCTTCGCTTCTCATCGTCCATGAGCAATTCGTAAGCAGCTTGAATCTTGATGAATCTCGACTCAGCTGTTTCCCCTTCCTCAAGCATCCCTTTACCATCATAGACTGAAAAATTGATAGAAGATGAAATATTTAATTCTCAAACGATTACACCAAATCAAGTTGACGATCTTCTAGCATAAAAAATAACGAAGGTTGATCATTATGCTTCAAGCAGTTGTTCTCTATTCACCTCTCAAAAACAAAAGATATTAAACCAGTTGTTAAGCAACATGGATTTGAGCAATTTAGAGTTCCAAGGTATTTCCGTTACCATAATTCCATAAAAATAGGAACCTGTCCATTTGCAAGGAATTTATTTTTAACATGATGTGTTTGTTCTTGAATATTTAAGTTCTTTCAATCTACATGCACCATAGAAAATGTTTAAATCGTACAAATCAAACTTCAGAACAATGTTCAGTCAAGATGAAGGAGCAAACCATCTGGATGATAAAATTTAGCCAAGCGCCGGTAAGCAATCTTTATCTGCTCTTCATCAGCATCCCTCTCTAACTCTGTTTTGCCCATAGAAGAAAGACTAATTAGCATTAATTTACTTAAAATGACAAAATCAAAGACATTAAATCTCAATGCCATCCATTTTTAGAAGATTAATAAGAGTTATCAATCCTCCTTTTTCCTTTCCCTAAACAAAATTCCATCGAACATACTTCGCAGTATTAAACAAATTTTTCAGTGAATCCGTCCAAAACCAGAAAAAATAAAATAAAATAAAAAACTTGTCAGGCATCAAATCAAATTCAAATCAAGGAAATCGTTAAATCAATTAGGAAAATATAAATTTATCCGGAAATTTTCAGAAAAATTCAATGAGAGAGAGAAAAGAGGCGAAATTACCAAGAGTTTCATAGGGAGATCTCTGACTGGTCCAGTTAGAAGCTCTAGCGAGAGTCCTCCTCTGGCTAAAGCGGAACCAACGATCGGACCTATCCGAGTTCGAGGTGGATTCGAACCAGGGCGAGAAAGACGAAAATCGAGGCTTGTAGTTTGGATTTCGAAACGAAACCCTAGACCTAGTCTGATATCTGCTGCTGCTGCTGCTGCTGTTACAGATGAAGGAAGACAACACCGTGTGGGGTCTACAAATCGTCCTCAGATTGTTCATTTCTTCTCCTCCGCCACCACCACCTCCTCCACCTCCTCCTCCTCCTCGTACAATCTCTACCCGGAACAAGATTGAACGTTCGCGCTAAATTAGTATTTTTTATTTAATTATTTATTATTTTGATGCCGCTTTGTTTTTCGGAAAGAGAATCTTATGAATCTTATCAATGTTTTTTTTTTTTTTGGTCTGAACGAATCTTGTACTTCCTTTTTCCTACCTTTCCTTCTAATTTATTTATTTATTTAATTTATAAAAAAAAAAAAAATATATATATATATATATAATAAAAATAAAAATATAATATTTATAATATTTTATAGTAGGAACAAAGTTTTTTGTAATAATAATATAATCAATAATATTTTTCCTTAGTAAGTTTACGTGCACGATTCAGTCACGGTGCTTACAAATGATTCCAAAATAGCAGCAGGAGAAGTAAGAGACTTGGGTGTACCAAGAAACAACCTACTCATAAGTCACATAATATATACAACTTTTCACATCTTCCCATATCACATTCATACACATAGAAGAGAACATCAAAATAGAAATACATACATTTACAGATTCACCTACTTCTCTTGACTACAAACAAACTTGATCTAGTTCCTGCATATACTAATCCTAATCTTTGATTCTAAAACAGATGTATAATTATGTGTAGTCTTTTTTTTCGTTCGAGACAGCTTTTGTCAACTGATATTTGATCGAAACTTGCTCGGGTTCGAATTTAAGTGGTGTTTAGTTCTTCTAAGATCAACATATTTTACTTGTATAACATTGATTTGAAGTGGCATGAACAATTAAGGCTATAATGATCGATTCTAGAGTAAGTACTCGGAAGAATGCCTGTAAGGATGTACTCGATCAGCTAGTTCCTTTCTGGAAAATTTTACTATACAAATTTCCTAATAAACTTAATAACTTACCTAAAGTCTGTTCTCAATACAGGAATAAAAATGGAAGATGCATATTTACACTGATCCCTTTTTCATATTCATATATTTGATAACAGGCACATATCGTTCACTCCTTGGTCATGATTACAACTCTAGATATTGGTGGTGGTGGTGGGTTTGTACAAGTCGCTCCGGGTTTGCCTCCTCTTAGACAGGTTGTTCATGGGGTCGAGTTGCCCAGAGCGAGCTCAGAGCTCGAAGACGGTGAAAGTACTCCCCAAGGGCTACAATGGCTCTAGCCGCCTGGTTTGTTGTTAAAATATGAGACATCCTTTGCAAGGTTTGTTGCCTGAGATGGTCCGCCTGTTCCAGAAAACAGCAACACACACTCGGCTGAACGAGTGGAAGGAATTTTAGACCAAAAAGAAAAAAGCACACTCGTGATGAACACTTATATATATATATATATAATGATGAACATTTTAATAAGACCACTACCAAGAAAGGGCTTAATGGTCGAAATTAAGAGAGTGATTTGTAATCATTTTACCTGGCTCTCCAAAGCGTCTATTTTCTCTACTGCCTCTGTATAGGCCGATATGCTATGAGCCAGAGTCTGGTTCAGTTTATCCATTCCTCCTGAGAGAGCATCTTCTGCTTGTTGAGATGACTGTTTGAGGTTAAATATTTTGGGTACTTGTTGATCCGTTAAGGGCTCTAAATGTGGCATCAGTATCTGTCAACAAATTCAGAACAATATATCACATGAAAATATGTAAGTTTTTAAGGATTGGAATTTTTAAATTGAGTTATGGGGTTTCACATTTAGAATCTCCGAAGGGCGGAAACCTCCAATCCAGAGGAAAAAGCGCTCGGCCGATGTGACCCACATTCCTGACAATAAGTAGAAAACATCATCCTTCGCGGCATCTGCTTTCATGCGGAAAAGATTGTAGTAGTGGTTGAAACCATTGTCAACCAGAATGTGAAGATCTATATCACTTATGGGAATTTGCAATGCGCTCCGGAGTTCACATATCTGTTTGGTTTGCTCGTCAACCCAATGATAGTACTCCATCTCAAATGCAGCAATTCCTAGAAAAGTTTATAAGGGAAATATATCAAATGCAAAAAAAAAAAAAAAGAGGGAAGAAAGCACATGGCAGTGATAAAAAGCCTCACAATGGGACCAAACAAGTTATTAACTAAAGGAGGGATATTATCTCTTTTCTTAATTCATCCATACTTGAGGCTGCTTGAAAAAGTTCCAGAGCATCAAAGAAAAACAGACATTCAGGCAACTTTTGAGAAGTGAACATTAAATTTGAGTTTTAGACTATAGTGTGAGAAGATTATCTGGTTCATGGGATGGAAAAATTAAAGGGCAGTGACCGCCAACAAAGGGAATCACAAACCTGGGATTAATGTTCCACACAATCCCAAGTGACTAGTATCTATCGCATATACACCCTGCAACAAGACATTTATGATCCATTAGAAAGAGTCAACATTCAGTTCTTTGCTTGTATCCCATGTGTTTTTTATTTATTGTTAACATATTTTTCAGAGATCAGTTAGAGAGTTTATAGCAAAGATGATCTGCACCTCACCTGCTGTCTGGCTCTCTCTAGTTCCTGCTCTAACTGTGCCAGTTTTAATCGGCTCGTTTCTAATTGTTGGACATAAGCCTGAAACAAAGAACTTAATTTTATTATAGAAAATAAACCCAGAGAATGAATATCCTCTTATCAATCCTGAATTGTATGAAAATGCAAGTTCCTTCAACCTTTTTTCGTATACGACTTTTACGAGCAGCTTCTCTATTTTGAGCCAAGCGTCTCTGTATCTGCATATAACATGTTCAATTAGACTACTAACAGTATATACTTAGAAATTTCAATTTCTAAGGTGAATGCTTTGATTTCATCACCTTATCAATTGGTTTGCGGGACGTCCCTTGATTGCTCATCAATTGTTCCATTGATTCAGGGGAAAGGCATTCATGCTAGATAATCAGAGCTTATCAATATGAGAAAATAGCCATTGTTATTCATGAGAACCAATTCTGGGGAGTGTTCTTACCTGACTGTTTAGGATAGGAACAGGATCCACCTTTACCATAGCTGATGTGCTCGGGTCTAAGTTACTGTGACCCTTCATGGCATTTCCCCAATGACTAATCTGATGAAGTGGCTCATAGATACCCATCCTTGTTGAAGGTGAAAGTTGAGTTGATGGAGAGCTCATATTCTATTAAACTGATTTGGAAAAGCAGATTTACAAATTAAAAACAGGGCGAGAAGTTAAAACAGAATTCACTCTTCTTACTCCGATAAAATTACTGGTCCTGAGACAATAGATATTAAGAATAAAGAACAATAATATACCAAGAAAACAGAGACAATATGACAGAAGACATAGCAACATAACACCAAGAGGCTGAAGAACAACGACCCCCCCCCCCCCCCCCTTTTTTTTTTCTTCACAAAATTAAGTTCTTTCCAGAAGGGCAGAGAGAGAGAGAGAGAAAGAGAAATTTGAAACCAAGACCATTTATAAAGGATGCATTATAGATGAACAAAAATGGAGTTTGTATAATTCCAGAGAAAAGTTCCCATGCTTTCACTCACTAATCTATATTATTACATTCTACCAGAATTAAAAGAGGGAGAGAATCATTTGATAAAATTCTTCATAAGTAAAATAATAAGCAATTCACAACAAGACTCTGCAAATCTTCTGCTTGCTTTAGTCTCTCCCTTGACCGAAACTAAAGAAGTTCTCCTTCAGCTTGGAATTTAATCGAACATCTCTCAGGTATAATCGATCAACTTACACAAAAAGAAAATGAAGAAGAAGAAGAGACACTATCTAAGGAAACAGACCTGTTACCTGAGTGTGGATGAACTGCGAAAACTCCTCCTCAGCCTCCTCCGCCGTAAGTTTCATCAATCAACCGAGAGAGATTGACTGATTTCTCACCTGCAACGGCACTTCCTCCCAAGAAAGCAAGGATAAAAAAGAAATAGAAAGCGAAACCAAAGCATGAGAAATCAAAATGACAACGAAAAAGATACAGAACCTAATTTATGGAGAATTTTTAAAATTTTTTTTTTCCAAAGTTTTCTCTTTTTCTTTTAAACTCTACAGTAAGCCGTTAACGTCGTTGTACTACTCCCACCATACTCTCAAGAAAATGACAACATTATTAAATCCTTTAAATTTTTATTTTAAAATTTTAATTATAATAAATCTAATTAAATCTCATTAAATATATCCTAAATTAATATTTTCTTTATTTCTAATCCCAAATTTTATTTTTATAATAATAATAATGATAATAATAAAAATAATACTAATATATTTACTTAAAAATAAAAGGGAAAAAAAGGAAGCCAGAAAATAATTTAACTGGATCTTAATTAGTTCCCTCTTTTTTAAAATATAGTTGACCTGTTATTTTGGCTCTATTATAAATAAAGTTTTCAATTCAGTCCTTTTTTATTTTATTTTTTCCATTTTAATCCTTATTACATATGAGAAATTAATCATTAATATATACTTTTAAATTATCTTATTATATATAATTTACTTAAAGATTCTCATTCACATGCCTATATATAATTTACAGGGAGGAGAGAAAAAATAAAAATGTAGGAGTAAAGTAAGAAGTAACAAAAGTTTGGTGGGGAAAAATAAAAAATAAGGCCAAAAAAAAGGTAAAAATAATCTGGAAAAGTAAAGCAGTGAGAATCTGATTGTGTTGCTTGTCATGTAACGGAAGCAGGTTGGAAGGTCGCAATCCATCAAAAAGTCCAACGACCGTGTAATCTGTCGCATGCCTCTTGCTCTTGAAGGCCAATTAGGGATGCAAAGAAATTTTAACTTTGGAAAATCTTATGTAATATTCCTATATTTATTCATATCCATATGCTCATATGCTCATATGCTCATATGCTCATATGCTCCTGTCATGTGATCTGTCCTCTACAATAGATATAGTATTGTTTTTATCTCATCTCGGTTTCTTTAATTCTACTAGTTTAGCATAGTTGCATGTATAATATTTACTTTTCTTTTACTAATATGTGATATAGGAAAATTAAATTTACATGAACTCCAATTACATTAAGTTTATAGTTTGAAATAGAGTTTAATATAAAGTTTAGTTTAAATTATTATGGACCTTAAAATGAAACTATTTGAGCCTATTTAAGACACACTCTTAATTAATATCATCTAGTAGGATAAATAAAGTCTTAGAAGTGATATTCTTGTGTTATATGCTAAACATAGGAGGTATTGCGTCAACTTTGCACTCAACATACAAAAAAAAAAAAAAGACAAGAAAATGTAATATATTATGAGCCAAGTGGGCATGTATGTCTATGATCAATGCTAGGTCAATTGGAAAATGCAAGCTTTTTGGAGCATGCATGGTCCCCTTTTTCAATACATAATTATTATTTAATTAATTTGTGCATATTGCATATTCACTTTACGGGTCGAACTAAACTTTTTCTCACGAACTACATGATACATAAAATAATGACTCATGACTTAAAGTACTCATTTCCTCTATGCATGGCAAAAAAACTTAAATCAACTAAAACTAAGTAAACTGCTCGAACCTTATTTGGTCACTCAATTCATGTTATAAAGGCCATTTTGTTTGTCGTTTGGAGTCATCTCACCACCTTGCCTTTCTTCTCTTTTTATCATTCCTTTATTTATTTTCTTTCTTTTCTTTTATGATAAGATAAAATAAGGGCCAAAAAAACAAACAAACAAACAAACAAACAAACTCTTGATCGGGTGGCTAAAGATTCTCATAAACTATACTCAAAATGAATTAAGTAAGAAGAAAAGTGACATGTATATATATATATACATATGTAGTGATATAAAGATGTTAGTTCCATATTGTGATAAATTTATAGGTTGAAGAGGATCAAGAATATTCTAGGGACATAAGTTGTATATGGAGCAAGTATTTTTAGTGTATGAAAGTGTACCATCAGTTCAATCCTTCTATCTTCAATAACAGCATGAAATTGGTAAAGAAAAAGAAAGAAGAGAAAGAGATCCTGATTTGGAATTGGCCATCGACCATATATCTTTAATATGTTCATTATCTTGATATCTTATATATCTTGAATGGTTAAACAACTTTGCTTTTCTAAAATATTGTATTATTAATCATAACAAATAATATTGCTTTTGGTTCAAAATTGGCCAAAAATTCCTTCTTGTATTGGTTCTGGCATATGCAAAAAACATAACAGAGGTAAATATCGGGTTTGACCAGCAAACCTTCTCTAATTGTAAAGGTATTTGTTAGGAAATACGATCAAGTCGTTATTATAAGGTCAAAAGGTATAAGCTGATACCATATAATAAACTTTTTACTTTTCTCTTCCCATCTTTTTCATATTTCTAATGTTTTTTTTTATTGTTTTATATTTCCAATAATCTAACACATGTATATGAATAAATATATATATTTATAGAATTTTTCAGTATTTTATGATATAATTGACTAATAGTTAATTTATCATATGTTTTTACCTCCGCATAGTAATTACTATGTCTTGTAATGTAAGTTTCATCAACCAAAATGTATAAACATGTCTCTCGCCCTCCTGTCATGCAACGCTGTCCGTTTATTTGGGTATTATTTGATCGACAGTTATTGATATCACTATAAAACGAGCTCAAAACAGGTGGGATCTATATATCATTCCATAGAGTTAACAACAAAACAGGTCGTATATATAGGTTTTGCATATACAGTGAATTGTTTAGGCAAAAAATCAATCATGCATATATTACATATACCATTTACTTATATACCTGCAGGCGATTGTCATGTCGTGTAATGCATGTAGGGTTGGGATTCGATTGTCCGAGAGAAGGAAATCCTATAAACCACTGGAGTTGCTTTTGCTCCTGTTTATGGTGTGGCCAAGCTCTCATGTTCTAAAGTGCATTCTTTAAAGTAGAAAACGAAGCAAAGAATCTTATTAGAGAGAAAAGAGATAACAAAAAGGTTAGAAAGAAATAAATATGGGCAGAAAGGCTAGAACTTATAATGTATGAATTATGAGAATTCAAATTGGGGAGTTTAGTTATAAGTTATAATTTGATAATTTTAGGAGGCATTTTATTAGTTTGGTCTTAGAGAAAACTAATTTTACAATCAAATACTGACTTGGTTAGATTACCACTGTATGAAGTATATACTCAGGAAATACTGATTTGATCAGATTACCATTGGTTGGGAAGTACTTAATTATCCGGGTGTTTGATCAGGTGATATCCCATGTTAATTTGATTAACCACTAATTCAAGTGTCTTTATGTCAAAGATTTAATGGTATGAGAGCAAACAAATACCATTACTTTTAGTATTCTCATTCTTCAGACTATTCCATGAAAACGCACCATCACTACTGTTGCCCCCCCACCCAAGCTAGGATATCCCCAAACACATTCTCTAATCCAAGTCGAGTCTGAAACCCATTCTAATAAATTTTAGAAGAGATTGTATCTGGATTTTGATACGTAGATCAAATCAGGGTCCAAAGACTGATTTGAGGATTGTTAACAAATTTGAGGGTCGAATTCAACCTAATGTATAGATCGTTGCTAATACTTTCTAATGTTAGTCTAAATCAACCCTCTTTTGCAATCTATTTTTATAAGAATTGTGTTGGTATATATTGAAAGTGAATACTTTAAAATTTAGTATATAAGAAATATAAACTATTTAATATCAATTGGTATATTAATCGGGTTCTTATATAGAACGTTTTTTACAATTCTTACCAAGTACATAAATTTTAATATAATATATATATATATATATAAACATAAAACTATAGTCAAAGGAATTGAAACGTTTTATAACATTACTCTAATACTTAATTTTTGCTCCTTAATTACTTAAAACGTAATGATTATATAATAAAATATGTGAAAATGATACACTTATATATATATATATATCATAATTATTTAAAATCTTATATATTTATAAAAATTTAAATCACTCTTTTTCTAACTATATAATAAAATTGGAACTATCTAAAATAGAAATTCAAATTTTTATATAATATCATAATTAGATTTAATATATTGAATTAACCGTTATATATACGTACTCCACGTTATATATATAAAAAAAATCTGAGCGTAAAATCAAAATCCTTTCCTGTCACCCACATCATAAACTCTACGTTGGTACTTTCCCAAAATCCTTCATGGGCTCTACCACCATCATCAGCATTGGAGCTTTCCCTCATAAAAAGGAAGAAGAAAAAGAAAAGAAGATAGCTTCCTCATAAAGAAAACTCGATGCCCCACATTTACCTATTGCATGTTTTGTTTTTCCCCAGAAATGAGGACTGCCACAAGGCAATTAGGGATCCCCAGTCGGTTTCTATCCCAAGTCCTTGCCTTTTTTTTTTTTTTTTTTCTTTTCAAATGGATTGATTAGGATATAGGTGAAGGTTGAGGTGTGCAGGGGGCGGGGCAGCTTCTTTTGTACCTTATGAAAGCTTGTTATATGCAAAATTGACTTTGTATTCATATCAATCATGTTTTGCTTGGTGCAGGTTTCACAACAACAATGCAACTTGGCCAACTTTTGACTAAGGTCAGCAAATCAAACATGTAATCCAATAATGTATCTTAAATTTAATTTCAACCGGGCCTACCAATTCCGGACAACGTGGTCCAATATTGTCCATTTAAATTCAATAATTTGGGCCTTGTACAATTTACCTTAGGCCCTTCTGGTTCAGCTAAAAAGCCCAAAACGCTAAGAATAAGATATTTTAAACTAACTTAAACTAGAAATCTTGACCAACAAAACAGTTAACGTGTCCTATAACGTTTCTCCTTCCTTGTCTAAATCTCTACTGCTCAGGGTTTTTTTTTCCCTTTTTCTACCTTCTTCTCTGTTTTTCAGTTTTCGGTTTCATTCTTCCAGATGGATAGATTAGTATCGTCGTTCACTTCTTGTTCTTAACAACTCAACGGTTATTTTTCACACTTCACTCTAAAACCACAAGCCAGAATCAAGCAAATGCTCTCGCTAGGGTTTCTCCCACCTTCCATCACTCTCTCTCCATCACCATCACTTCTTTCCATTCCGCCATTGAAACCACTCAAACCCATAAATAGCTCAATATCAAACTCTGCTGCTAATCCTAATCATCCAACAGGGTTACCGAATTCCAAAATTTTTACCGTAGAAGAGGAAGACGGTGTTCAACGACCCGTTCCGAGAATATGAGTGAAGAATCTGTCTCCCAAGCAAACCTGTATGCTGAATTTTCGGATAATCAGTCGGTGAGTGAGTTCCCATGTTCTGATTGACTTGCGCTATGGCTTCAAGCCTCTTTAGACTGATGAAGTGGAGGAATTTTTTTTCGAATAACTTGACTACAGTAAGCATTCTTAGGGCTCGTGGGTCAATTGGGGATTCATTGATAGGAAGGGTAGTTCATGCTCAAATCTTAAAAAACTCAATCCAAGATGATATGTATATAGGAAGTACCCTTGTGTGGTTGTGTTGTAAATGTGGAGAGTACCCTAGAGCCTCTATGGTCCTTAAGCAAATGCCCTTCAGAGACGTAGTCTCTTGGACCGTTGGACGGCTATCATTTCAGACTGTGCTAGTCTAGGGCTCGAGCCAGAAGCTCTCGAGTTTCTAAAAGAAATGGTCGAGGAAGGAGTAGAACCCAAATTCGTATACTTATTCTTCGGCTTTGAAAGCTTGCGCTAAATCGGAATCTATTCTTCAAGGAAGATTGATTCACTCTTCGGCTAAGAAAACCCTTGCTTTCTCGAATGTGTTTGTTGGCAATGCTTCGATTTTCATGTATGCAAAATGCGGATATGTAGATGACGCGTCTCAAGTTTTCGATAATATGCCAGAGAGGAATTTGGTTTCTTGGAAAGCTATGATTTTGGGTTATGCAAGGAACGGTCTTTGCCGGGAAGCTATGAAGCTTATGTTTCGGAGATATTAAGTATGATCCAGAGGAGGAGGTTTCATGTGAATTTAATAAACTTGTTGTCTAGTTGAGATTTTGTTACATTAGAGAGGGTGAAAGAATAGGTGTAGTAGCATTAAGATTTGGTCAAGGTTATTGATACAATGTAGCAAATGTTTTCAACTGTATACTAGCTGTGTAAATCTAAATTAATGGGAATTGTTTTTAGAAAAACAGGAATCAAACCAAATTTGATCAATTGTTTATAGGTACAAAGTAGGTTGTTATGAATCAATCTTGGTCCCTAGAGGAAAACTTTTAACGAAAGGCTTAAGAGACGAAGTACATTCTTTTTTGAATATCAAACCTTAAGAGTAACCAGAGTACTCATTTTTCTCCCTTTTCCTATAAATAAGATCATAATCCTGGCTAAATTTTGTCTAGATTGGCCCAATAATAGAAGAGACGAAGAGCTCAACCTGATCTTCTCTAAGATTCCCCTTATATGTCAGAAAGATTCCTCTCATACTGTTTTCTCAAGAATGATACACCAATTCGACTTGTCATAAAATCGATCCATGACTTTTGCATTTTCCATATCAGACACTAACCTGCAAGAAAAAAAGTTCGGCATTTATTCAACTCTACTGAAGTTTCATCTCCATTCAAGGAACTCGGAATAGTGATAGTAAAGGGCAAAAGAAGCTTACGTGAGAGAGAGGGCGGGAATTACCTTTCAAGCTCGCCTTCACCAAAAACATGGTAATACCTATTGTACACAACAGCACCTTTCTTTTCATCTTTCTTTGCCAGACCATTTTCAATGGCAGAAGCAGAAGCACCACTAACTTCTGCACGATGATAAGGCAAATGCCATGGCACGAAATATTCTTGCTGATTCTTAATATTCTTTTTATCGCTTGAATCCACAGAATCTTTCAAATCCGAACCTGAACCTTTCTCTTTTGTTTCTGGGATGCTCTGCAATGCCAAAGGTGAAGAAGCGCTAGTACGAACCCTAGGACTCCCTGGTCCAATCCACTCTTCAGCGTATTTCTCTGTCAGTGGGGTCCATTTAGTTAACAACAATCTGTCCTCTTGTTCCACAGCCCAAACTGTAATTAAAACCATCCCGCCTTTCTTCACAACACGAACCAGTTCTTCAATGGCTTTTTTCCTTCTACTCTCTGTACTCAAATGGTGTAATACTGCTATAGAAATTGCTGCATCGCCAAAACCGGTTCTATATGGAAGATTTACTGCATCAACTACTAGAACCTCGTGCCCTCTATCCTCGCAGATTTTAATAAGTGAAGGGCTTATATCACATCCTATGAAGAAGGAATTCGGGTTTAGACTCAAGTACTTCCCGTTCCCACATCCAGCATCAAGGACTAGAGACCCCAAAGATAAGGACGATAAAAAAGCTGCCACTTTTGGCCACTTGGCAAAACGGGTTGAGCTGAAATGGGGTGCAATAGCATCATAGACGTGATGAACATATTTCTTTTCTATTTCAGGAGTGGTTTTAACACTTGTGGATTGCTCGCAGGGTTTAAGCATGCTTGAAGTGGACATAGCCTTTACTTTGACTTCCCTCATGGTATTGAAGATTTTGATAGATTGCTTTAAGGATCTGCTTGCTCCTGAAGCATAATAGAGCATCAACCTGGACGACAAGACTTAATCAGATATACCCTCCCCAAAAAGGGCAAGCCACTAATTACACTAAAAAGCCTATAAACTAACAAAATTAAAAATACAACAATGTTTCACTCATATAATTAGTCGATACTGATCCACTTCTTATGTAAATTTTGAAAAGCACTGAATGGAATTTTGAGTCAGACGTAATGCATATGTGGTCTATACTGAAGTACTAATGTATATGATTTCTTATGATACCCTAATTCTACCTCCATTTTTGCTCATCTCACTTCTAACATTACTACATCAAAAGCCCAATAGAGAGAAAACTAGAACGTATACGCGATATCGAGCACTAAACATTCTTCCAGCCTTCTCTACTGACTTTACTGAGCTACTCCAATTACGATAAAGAATTCGGATCCGTTAAAAGGGAAAAACCCTAGAAACCAAATTTTGCTGGCAATCAATGAGGCATCTGAATTCGGGGAAATAATAAACCAAAACGGAAACAAACCACTCACTGCGCTTATTCGAGGAGGAAGATGAAATCGACAGATCCGCCGTTGAATGGAAGTAAAGTTTGAGTACTTTCACTGCTTCCTTCTGTGAGATAGGCGAATTCGCATCCGAGCATGAGAGAGAGAGAGAGAGAGAGAGATTTGACTCTTTCTCCGACAATTTGGGCTGATAGTTGACCAAGAAGTTTATCAAGCGGAGCCGAAATTGATGATGATGTAGACTGCGGGCTTGGACTAGATTGGCCCAAGTTTTCTCGGGCCGAAATCGTCTCAGTCCAAATTTATTCCAACATTTTCTTTTTCCAAACACGTGGGTATTTTCTCGGAGAAATTATTACAATCCAAAGTTTGAGGAAGTTTCCTAAAAAAGGCAACGTGGAAAGTTGTAACACAGAATGGATATTGCTATACGGCTCCTCCCAATAAGACCACAGGAGAGAGCTCAGGGTCACCTAATTTTCTAGCAGCCAATTATAATCACCACGTGCCGTGATGCGTGATCTTATAAAGCATGTTTCAAAATTGGTTACCCTTCGAGGATATTGAAGAAGACAGTGATGCAATTTTCCCTCAATTGTACATCGGTATATAATTTCGTTTTATTTTTTTTATTTTTATCATTTCTGAAGACATTCAAATTAATTTAGAATATTTTTTTAAATTAACATCTGATTAATCCTCCATTCAATTCCTAAACTATCGCTAATGTTAGATGATTAACATTCACTCTTCAAAAACTGACTAATAATGGGTCCCAAAAATAGTTTTCGTGAATTTCAAAAATTACCCTATAAATTTCATTAACTCAAAAAAAAAAAAAAAAAAAAAAAAAAGCAGCGATGGAAATTCTAGCATACCTAAAATAAAAAGTCCAACCACTAAATTAATGTAATATGGCTTATTTCTACACTTATATAATCAATTATATATCTATTCCCTTACTTCAAGTCTTTCAAATTTAGATTTTCCAAACATTATTGTAAGAAAATATTAGAATACCTCATATGGTGACTACAAGTCTACGAAGAAAAGAAACGAAAATGAAAAGATGTAGTGCTGTCGGCTAAAACTGAGTGACTTATGAGAAGTAGTTGAGAACCATCAACGAAACTTATCTTGTTTTAACTGAAGTTCAACAATTTAAACACTTCCATCTTTTTTACATACCATCAATCTATGTGGGGGGCCCGACTCTATTAATCTAGTTTATCCAACATGTATATAAGTTCATTACTCTTCAGTGATCAAGAAAGTAAAGATCATAATATTGCAAAAAGGAAAGAATGTTGAAACAAGTATTCATGCATTGTTCGTAAATCTCATCATCTATTTGCATGCCTTATAATAATAAGAGCAACCAGCTAATTAGGTTATCCTATATCAATATCAATATCTATTAGTAATTACTTTATTATATATGTGTAATATTATAATGATCAGTTATTTTTTTGAATATAATATTTACAGTTCCAAGCCCATCAAGGAGGGGAGAGTTAAGAAAGAGGCAAGAGTTGGTAAGTTGCAGCATAAGTTGATGAAAGGTCATTGCACCAAAGTGATGCGCAGTGTCAACATGGAGAACCTGCGAACTGGATACTTATTTCCTGAGGTAATTAATTTATAATAATAATAATAATAATAATAGATAATTTATTCTATTAATTACATTATATGGTCCGTTTTATACATTTAATTTATAACTAATTAAGCAGATATTGAAACGGGAAGAAGAGCATGTAAGGAAGAATCCTGATGCAAAAATTACCAGACTTGGAATCGGAGATACCACGGAGCCGATACCAGACATCGTAGCACTTTCCATGGCCGAGGTTGCGATCGATTAATTGATTAGATTATATAATAATACATAATAGAATCATCAGCAAACATTATATCAATTACTAATCTACGTTTTCTTTTTCTTTCCTTTTTCATTTTGGATAATGTAGCATGCACGTAATTTAGCAACAGTTGAAGGCTACAAAGGCTATGGAGCTGAGCAAGGCAATAAAGTGCGTATCCTCAATATTTAATATTAATTAATTAATTAATTATCATGATTCATAAACAATATCAATATAAACCTTGGAACATTTTCTACTTGGTGTGTGTGAAAAAATAATTCTACATAGAATTGAGAAACGGAATTGCCGAGAAATTTTACCGAAACACGGGCATAAAAGGCGATGAAGTTTTTGTTTCTGATGGAGCACAATGCGACATTTCTCGGCGTCAGGCAAGTAAACTCGAAAAAATTATTGATTATGGAAACAATTAAGAGGCCCTTTAGTAAAATAAGTTAATCGGACATGTTATGATCATATTGATTAATTTATAATTAAGCTTTCTCACTTGCAGATGCTACTAGGATCCAATGCAACAGTAGCTGTCCAGGACCCTACTTTCCCAGTAATTTATAAGAACCGTTTGCTTCAATCGCTCGTTCAAATATAAATTTAGTTTATATGGTCCTTAATTATGTTTAATCTAGCTACTACATGCTATGTAAATTACTACAAGTTCTTACAAGACATATATTAATATGTAACAAGATCGGATTATTGTTTTTACGTATTAAAATTTTGATTATGTTCTGTGGTTGGGACGGCAGGCATATGTTGACTCTAGTGTGATATTCGGAAGAGGCGGGAATTTGCAAGAAAAGAATGGAAAGTACGAGAAAATTGTGTACATGAATTGCAACCCAGAAAATGGTTTCTTTCCAGATTTGTCAAGAACTTCAAGAACAGATGTCATTTTCTTTTGCTCCCCAAATAACCCAACCGGGGCGGCAGCGTCGATACAACAATTAGAGCAACTTGTGGAGTTTGCAAAGTCAAATGGATCGATTGTAATCTATGATTCCTCTTATGCTGCTTTTATATCTGATCAAAGCCTAACGTCGATCTATCAAATCCCTGGTGCAAAAGAGGTTCGTACGCTTCTATTCTCTGGTAATGAATGAAGAGTCTCAAATATCTTAGTAATTGATTTTTCTAGCTAGAGGTTTCTGATAGGTATGTACGATAATTGAGTAATTTGAGTTGTTCGTGAGAAGTTTGATGTCTAACTTTTGAGAGTGCAACGAGCTCGTGGATAGAAATTTTTATATTTATAATAAGTGATTAATTATAGTATTTTATATTATTATATTATATATATAATTAAGATCAATTAATTCATTTATTTAAGAAATAGAGGTAACTCTATTCTCTAATTTAATAATTAAATAAGCTGATATGATTAATATTCTCTTTAACTTTGTTTCTTCTTTTTCATGTTGTTTATAGGGATATTATATTCTTACTTTTGTGCATCACATGGATTAAACAGCCAGTTTCATAGTCAAATTAAGCTCTAGCTCAACAAACTACATTACTTAATTTTCTTTAATCCTATGATTTTGTATCAGTCAATAATTCTCTATCAATGACCTCAAGCTTGAAGTTGATAAAGACACTCGAGCTTAAGCTCAGAAAAAGCAATTAAGATACTCCAGCCGAGCTCGAGTCATACTTAGCTTTGCTCGGCTCGAGTAAATCGCTAGTTTCTAATTTGCTATAATATAATCAACACATTCCATCAATTTAAGAGTTTCTAATGTGTTGTAGTATTTTATACGAATTACTTTATATTACCACTAACAATTTTATAGGTATTTTAGGATGCAATAGAAGTGTCATCATTCTCCAAATTTGCCGGGTTCACCGGGGTGCGCCTCGGCTCGACCGTGGTCCCTGAAGCGTTAAAATACTCAAACGGGTACCCTCTAATTTTTTATTTTCATCGCATAGTTTGTACGTGCTTCAATGGTGCTTCAAACATTGCTCAGGCTGGAGGGCTAGCATGCCTTACTACACAAGGTTATCAGGCAGTAAGCAATGTGGTTGAGTACTACATGGAGAATGCAAGAATACTTGTCGAAGCATCTGAGTCACTAAATCAGGGGTTGAAGGTTTATGGCGGCAAAAACGCACCGTATTTGTGGGTGCATTTTGAAGGGTCTAGTAGTAGGAGATGATGTGTTTAATGAGATACTTGAGAAGATTGATGTGGTGACTATTCCTGGTAGAGGGCTTGGACCAGGTGGTGAAGAGCATGTAAGAATAAGTGCCTTTGGCAATAGAGAATCTATTTTGGAAGCTTCCACGTGCTGTTTTGCAGACAAGGATGCTAGTTTCCCAACAATAATCTGATGTATTCCCTCTACTGCACCCGCTGCAGCGAAGGCCCAACAACATCCTGCAAAAATATGTCTACATATTTTACACAACAATGCATAATTTAATAATATTTTACAGACTATTTTAAAACTTGATAATATCTGGTTATAATTTTCTTCTTTACCACAAGAACCTTGATTCTTTACGGACGTGACAACTCCTCTTTCCCTCCAATCGATGGAGTGGGGCAAAATGATTTTATCATCTGCGTCTGAAGAAGAGAAGCTACGAATACGAACAGTAGCACACCTGCTCTCACAGAGAAAACAGTGTTAGCATCTATGACATTTAATAAACAGGGAGGGTAGTGAAAATCTATAAGGCAAGCTCCATTTCATCCAATCAACCCACAATCACCTAATCAAAGACTAATCACGTCTATGGAAATATATAATTTTAACGACTCCATATCCCTTAATATATTACTCCCATTTACTCATTTCCTTGTAATGTATTTTCATATACAGACAGGAACATCAATGTTGCCCCAATATATATATATATGCTACGCTTCATTTTTTTAAGTTTCATATATTTTAAAATAATTATTACAAACATTAATAGTTTTTCCGACATGTTCGACAAAACTCTTATCGTATTTTTTCAAAGTATGTCCATAAAGTTGAAAAGAATCCTTAAGCAAATACTCTTTACGAACTTGATCACATAAACTAATATCATATGAATCAATTTGCCTTCACTTCCCTTGGATCACCAACGATATCATTCACATTGAACTCGATATGAGCTTTTTTCAAACTATTACTCGAACCGCATGATACATTAAGAGTACTAGATGACTCTCCAATAAATGTACTCTACTCTTAGAAAAATATTTCTCTATAGTCTAATAATAATATAAAGTGGTCGACTGTTTAATTATTCAAATTATAAGAACATATAAAAATTTGATACCATAAAATATAATAAAAAAGAATGTGATACAATTAATAGCTTATCATTTTAATTGTCTTTACTTAATTAGTATATAATTTTTAAACTTATTTATTCATTAATATTTATTTTTTTAAATAACTTAAATATTATAAATTAAATAATAAATTAAATTCCGAACATAAGTATTAAAAAATATAAATCATAAATTACTTTTATTAGAAAATCGAGTATACGAGAATAACTAGATTATGTAAATAAATGAGAGAAAAATATCTATATTAAACTTAAAGATTGCGGGATTAGAGATGGAGGGTATTATGGTCGTTTGGCAATTAAGGATGAATACATTAATTTTTAAAATTAGACTAATATATATAAATTAAGTTAACTGTTGAATGTTAATCCGTCTATCTAACACATTAATCAACAAAAAATTAATAAACTACTTAAATCATAATGAATTTAAACAATATGATCATGCCACCTTATTTATTTATTTATATATTTTTCTTCCTTGCCGCCAAAAAATAGGAACGTGCATGCATATATGCATGACGTCCCTGATGATGTATTTGGATTCAGATTGTACGGATCGATTCCGATTCACTTGAATTTGAAAAATTGAAATTCAAAATAAAAATAAAAAGTTAATCCTAATGGTTATAAAATTTGGAATCAATCTAAATCTTTGGAGGCTCTTATGATCGTATTAAGTACACAAACCAAAAATTGGACCAGATTCGACTGGTCCTTTTTTTCACTTGCTGACCAACCTATTATCTATACAAGCAAATTCAAACACGTCATTGCGTACGAAAAAAGAAAAAATAAATAAAAAATGAAGGCTTCTGATCCAAATCCCACAGCCTATAAATTATCCTTTCCCTACGCTTAAATTCACATCAATCCCGTCTCCATTCCATTCCTAAGTTCAGAACGAAATCTGATCAGAAAAAGAAGAACTCGTCATGGAATACAGTCTAGCCCAAGCATACGTGATGAAGAAGCTCCATAGCCAGAAACTAAAGAAAAAGAAAATGAAATTAGGAGAACAGGTTAACGAAGAAGAAACTGGATCAACGTCTAACAATAATGCCGGCTCTGTTCGATCCGATCAAGAGGATGAATCTAGAGCTGGTTTTTTCTGGGTCTCCAAGAAAATCCATCCAAACAATATTAACATGTAAGGAATTCATGGCGGGTAATTTTTTATTAATTTAATTAATCCCAGATTATTTTATTAAACCATTTGATCATAAATCCGATGAAGTGTATAGTTTCAGACTTGACAGTTTCTTTCTTTCTTTTTTTTCCCTTTGTTGTTATCAATATGAAATTTCAAGCTTCTACCAAATTGAGTTCTTCTGGCCCTGCATGCATGCATGGTATGTTCATGTACTTACGCAGTCAAAATTCCAGTTAGAGAATGCGGTTGAAATCAAAATTCGAGAAATATATAATCAGTAAAATTACATATTTTTTCTACAAGTATTATTATGCCAAATAGATTAAGAAAACTCCCGTTTACTTATCCGAACTTCAGTTTTACATCTACGCTGTTTCAAATAATTAATGTGTCTAAGCATTAAAAGAAAAATCCAATTCACTGTTAATTCAAAACTTAAAATTAAGAGTTCGTTACGAAGTAGAGAAAGATCGAGAGTCTTTCTTCTTCCTCGAGATAGAAGCGCGCAGTATGAGTACGAAATGCATCAATTTTTTTGATTAACTAAAACCCTTATACCACTCATAATTAGCTTAACAGTCTAATGATGATTATGGATAGGGTTTAGTAAACTATTAAAAATTAAAATTAAAATTAAAAAAAACTCCTAAAATTGTGCCTTAAGAACAACCACAAATTACAGTCAAATACGAACCGGCCTCATAGCAGGGACAGGCCCACCCAATAGACAAGGCGAACCTCTCCCTCTCACGTTGTAATCACGATTCAAACACTTTCCTATTCTCGGACTGTTACTCTGCTGTTCCCCATTCCCATTACTATTGTTATGCGACGCCGTTTCACTCTCATCATCTCCACTACACGAATACTGGCCATCCGCAACGTCTTCCACGTCATCATCCTCGTCATCAATATCGACGGCCACAAGCTCCAACATAAGCCGACCGTTAGATCTATGAGCGCGGAAATACTCGTGATGCCTCACTTTATTCAGGGTTAATATCAGCCGTCCGTCGCTCGTGTAGTGCCGATTCAGACTCTTCGTTCGCACCAGGAACGGTAACGGAGGCGGAAACTCCGTCTTGATCTTCTCCGTCAATCTAGTAGCTAATGACGACGACGACGATGGTGATACTCTTTTACACAGTTGATCGTCGCCGTTAACGTTAATATTCCTCTTCCGATCGCGTCCAGGATCAGTAACAGTACTGATGTTGTTGAATTGATGATGATTGATGAGATCGAAACAGCTCTCTGCCCCAATGTAATCGCCATTAATGGAGGTCATGATATTAGATCGAAGAGAGCTGTTGCATCAAATGCATACGGATTAGGGAAGCGAGAACAGAAAAGAGAAAAAGCCAAGCCAAGGTCGATTATGGCTGAAGGATTATGAAGGAATAGAGGTGTTATTTATAATTAGAGCTTAATTAATTATTTTTTGTTGTTAAGAGATGAGAGAAAGCTGTTTTGAAAAATAAAAAACATAAAAGCTAAAATGGAAGTGCAGAAGAAAGCAGGCAAGCTGTTTAAATTTGAGCCTGGTCTTACAAACTGAAATGTGGAGTAATTCCAGTTTTACAGCTGTAAAAAAAAAAATTAGTAATAATACTAGTAGGAAGTAACTGATTTACTAATAAATTGATAATTATCACGTTTTAATCTTATCCACCAATTAATTACCAGCAAAGTAATTTATGTGGGCCGTGGGCTAGCTACGTGACCGCCCCAGCTAGATTATTATTATACTATTTGGACCGCTGCAGGCCCGATAATTGTGGATTCTATTCTTCTGTGTGATTTGATTTCATCTGATCTGATCTGACCGAACCGAAGTAGCAAAAACTTTCAAGAAAATGGGAGAAGGCTACACATGGATCGGAAGGGAAGCCTTGCGACTATTATACTAGCCCTTCAATGCTCATAGCGGGGACCTAAAGGAACTAGGAGATATTAGCTATACTATTGTTTAGCCATGGACATTAGGCAGTTTACATCCGACCTTTTAGAGGTGTACAAAAAATGGGTAATCCGATTTATTCAATTAAAATTTAAACTGATTATTTAAAATTCGAAAATTTAATATATATTGAGTTAATTAAATGTTTCATTTACATCAAACAAAAAGATAAATAAAAATTGGGCGGATTTGTATTTTAATATCCCACCTTTTAAAGGAGCAATAACTCCCAAGTACAGCATACGAGGCCCGAAGTACCCAACATGAGAGAGAGGAAATCTCGTTGGGCTAGGCCGGACCCAGGAAGACATCATGCAAACTGGATACTAGGGACATCTTCCACTTAGACGATGGAAAGGGGACCATAACAGGAAGGAATACAAAAGCCATGCCATGCCATGGATACTAGGATGAGGTTGTCCTACAACATTTCAAAGAGAAAATAAGAAGAGAATGTATGTCATCCTCCCCCTTAGAGACCTCAACCTGTGGGTATGGCGGGTGTGAATAAAGAGTCCAACCACAAAATATTCTCTCTCTAGAAGTGCGAGGAACATATAATGTAGTAGGGGTTAGGGGTCCCAGATTATGATATGGCGAAGAAAACATTTACTGCTCGCTTAACTCAAAACAAGAGCCAAAATACTCGGATGGCAGTCGTAGATCCAGAGGCAAGGAAAAAGTTGAAACAAATAGAGTCGATGCTCAAAAAAAGAGGGTTAGAGTTGGAACTGAGGAGGTGGTGTGCTCATTCTCACAATGCATAATGGATGCTCTAGGATCAAAGAAGTCAAAATTCCTCTTGAACACGATTTATCAAGGAAACACTGATCCTAGAGACCATGTTCAGGTATACATGACTATGATGAAGCTAAATGACTACTCAGATATGGTAATGTGTCAGGCATTTCATGTAACCTTGGGAGGTTTAGCTATGGAATGGTATAGAACCCTTGCCTCGGGATCAATAGACACGTTTGTTGGCCTAAAAACATAATTCATTACCAGTTTCTATGGGGCAAGAACTACGAAATATCCTGCGACTAATTTGAATTCAATTAAACAATAACATGAGGAGACACTAAGAGAATTTGCTAACCGCTTCATGAAAGAAGCTTAAAGAGTCAACCGAACAAATGACCCAGGGGTTCTCCATGCATTTTTATTAGAGGAACAACCGATAAAAAACAATTGAGTAAATCTAGGAAAATTTACTTTGAATCATTTCATGAGGCCCTAGAGGAAGGTAGGAAAATTAACATCGTTGTTAATGTACAAGTTGCCCAGATAAGGAGTTTCCATGGATGGTCAGACACCAGGAAAAGGAGAGAAGATCACTGTGGGAAAAGAAATTGGAAGGAGGACAAAAGGACGAGGGAAGATAAAAGGATAAGCTATATAGGAGGAGACTGATTCCGACAATCAGAGGAACATTTACCCGTTAACGGCTCCCCGTAAAGTTATCGATGCTAAACATAAGAATATAAATATGTTTAGACAACCGGAGCCGCTACGACCTGGAATCAAGCGTGACATACGACTATACTATAGATATCACATGGATCATAACCATAACACAAAGGATTATATCCACATAAAAAGGGAAATAGAATAACCGGTCCATCAATGACACCTTAATGAGTACGTGCATAGGAAAGGGCAAGGTAATGCTAGGGAGAGTTGGGTCAACAAGAGAAATGACAACCAAGAGGCTCCAAGGGTTAAAAGGGGAGAGGTTGATTTGGAACATCAGGGGATTTAAGGGGAAATACACATAAACATTTAAGGCCCAAAGGGCGGAGATTCAAGTCATCAAAGAGCACAATGGATAAGAGATTTGACTCAAGCCGAAGTATACTCCATCATACCTTCAGGATTGCCCGAGGATAAATTAGATATTACCTTCGACAGGGAGGATGAGGCCAATGTCATCTACCTACATAATATGCCTTGGTCATCTCTGCCAACATTTCAACCACCTTAATTCATCGTGTACTGGTAGATACTGGAAGCTCAGTAGATGTGATATCACATCAACCGTTTGAGAAGATGGGAATCAACATCACTAAATTATTACCTATTAGCACTCCTCTCATTGGGCTCTCTAGAAAATATTTGAAAGTAGAACGAATCATCACCCTTCCCATGACTTTAGGAACCAACCTGTGCAGATTTACCATCCTTGTAAAGTTCTTAATTGCTAAGTTCTCAACTTGATACACTGTCATATTGGGTCGCTTGTCCCTGAATGCATTAGATGCGATTGTTTCCACTAAACATATAGTCATAGAATTCCCTACTAAGGGAGGAGTTTTTTGTATCGTCAAAGGGAACCAGAAAAAGTCTAGAGAATGTTACATCAAGAATTTAAAGAAAGGACAACTGAATGATATCGAGGCAATATGTCTAATTAGAGAATGTATGATGGGGGATGAAGATGGATGAAGGGAAGTTGAGAAAAGAGGGGAGAATGCTATGATTTGATGTAAACTCTAATCCAACATCTCAAGAAGGAGAGGGACTCACAAACAAAAACGTAGTGAACTTCCTAGTTAGGAGCACTGCCCTCTCACATTTAAAAGAAAGTATGTTGTTGAATGCCTTGATTTGAGCTGGAACAGCAAGGGTTAGTATGGCCAATGCACTACTCAATGCAAGAGGGTACGATAACCTCGCCAAAGGGGTGCTTGACAGAGGTGGCAAAATAAGTCGGCATGGATTGACTTGTGCCGTGCTCGTACCCGTACTTAAAAATAAGAGCACAAACATAATAACGGGTCATAAATGTCTCGTGTCGCCCCCGTGTGATCGTGCTGGCCCGTGACCTATTTCAACTCATGTGCCTGTTTTGGCCTATAAGCTTATTTCGACCCATGAGCTCGAAAGTTTGCTTTTAAAAAAAAAATTTAAAGTGATTAGTAAAATACTTATAATGTAATACATATTTTGTATATTATTAATCATTCATAATATTTATTATTTAGTAAATTATAAGTTAATATCATTAATAATTAAAATTATAAATACAGTAATAGATATTATTTGACTAAAGAAGATCTAACATTAATCGAAAGGTTTTTAACATACAAAACAATTTTCAAAAAAAAAAAACTCCTAAGATTAAGAGACGCTTTTGAGCTCGTACCTCAGACGGGCCCAAAAAAATCGTGTCGTGCTCCAAGCCGGCATAGGAAATCCGTGTTGTGCTCCAAGCCAACATAGGAAATCTGTGTCGTGCCGTGCTGTCCCACATGCTCGCATATTTAGGCACGGCATGGCCCGACACTCATGCTGTACTTTTGTCGTGCTGGCCCAACTCATTTTGCCACCTCTAGTGCTTGATGAAACAGTCGTTCACTCTCTGTGGCAAGAACAAATATGAAGCAGTCGTTCACTCCTAATTCTTAATTTATAGGGCATAAATCACATTTTAAGAAATTTACAGCGTTTAAATCACAATTTCAAAAACGTTCTATTGTAAAATCCTAGTTTATGGAAGCAAAGTATTTCTAGCCCAATGATATCAAATAGTATAAATTTCATCCACAGAAAGCCCCAATAAATCTATAAATGAAAAGTTGCCCAAGAACAAGATCGATCAATAGGCATTACATGAAATATCATCTGCTAAAAGCTAATACACAGCACTAGTACTGGCTGTTATCAAATACCCATGGCTCGTGAAAGAACAGCTCCCGCCCGTTCATCTGCACCACTCCAGATGATATATCCTCCGCTCGTTTCCTCGCCGTTTCGGCTTGCCAAGCTGATGCATCCGCATCCTAGACACAAAATTACATACATTTTTGTAAATAAAATTACAAAATCCAGATCTCGACCACGAAATTAAAGCGACAAATTTTAGAATCGATTAGGTTAGAAATCCCCAAATTGAAAAAAAAAAATAAAAAAATATATATATATATAATATATATATATCCAAAGCACAAAACAAAAAGCAAGGATTAATTCATTGCCTGATGTGCAACTGATTGCTTGATCGGAATTTCGGTGGAAAAGAATTGAACTTGTCTAAGAAAAAATGTGCGAGAGAAAAAAGAAAAAATTTAAGGAGGGACAAAAAGGACCTTCTGGCGCTTCCAGGAGATGAATTGATCCGCCGTGATCGGAGTATCAGGTCGTGATTCTTCCACTGTCTTCTTCTCTTGCTCCCCTTCTGCCCCCATGAGCTTCTCTTTGTTTTTCTTTCCTCTCTGTTTTCCTCTTCTTTTCTCTCCTATATTATTTTTTACTCATTTTTTCAGCACATACCTCCATCAACGACGGAGGTCAAGCTCTATAAATGTCAACATTTGGGGTGGCATTGTACTTTATACGTTTTAATTTAAAAGCTGACATTGAAAGTATTAAAATCCTATAAAAATTATTTTATTTTTCTCAGCAGATTTGCTCTTCAAAACAAATATCTCTCCCCCTCCAAACAATTTTCACGGTTCACTCTCCTCATTCTCTTCTCTTATACACTTTCTTATTTTTTCACTCTTTTTTTTTTCCCCCCTCCAAATTGGGTCACTTCTGTCTCAAAATTAATCACATTTCTCCTATATCTTCTTATATGTTTTCTTGAAAATGCCACTTGATAAAAAAAAAAAAAGAAAAAAAAAAAGAAAGAGAACCCTTAAGACTAATGTCTTATGTTAGTTCATATATATTAAGAGATTGTTATGCATTTTCTAATTCCAAAATAGCCACATATTCATGTTTGGTTCAATTCATTTGGAGAGAATGAGAATTAAAATGTAAATGAGAATGTAAAAGAATGAGAATGAAAATTTCTCTAGTATAGTGTATGTTTCCTTTAGCATTTAAGACTGATTTGGCCTTTTTACTTTTAATTTTTCCTTTTAAGCTGGGTTGGCTTTTTTTCTTTCGACATTGCATATTTTGAATAGCATATTATCACCTTGTCCTTTCTTGGTTAAGATAATGCTCTTTCTTTTTATTGGCTCAATATGTTATTTAGAAACATTTGAACAGTAAGGCCTCATGGGCGTTTAATGACGTATAACATGGATATTGAGCTTGACTCGGTGCGTAACTGACATCTTCATGAGGATGCTTGAACTTGGCTTTGAAATATTTGAACAAGGAGAGGCCTCATGGGCTTTTATTGATGTATCTCGTGGATATTGAATCTGGTTTGGTACGTAACCGGCCTCTCCATGATTAAATGTCAAGTGGATATGATGGCCCTCAACGTGTTGATGGATGGTCTCCCTAATGTGGACGTCCGTGTGCGCCTCGATTCAGCCATCATGCGTGGAGCCTTCTACTTCATTATTTCTTCTAGTCGGTATCGGGAAGCGGAGTGCTCTTCCTATTCTAGGGCGCTTGTGGCTACCGTGTTTGCCCGATTCTTCAACATTCCTTACTGCATTCCCTTATTGACTTTATTATTAAGAACTTTTTATGAAAGCGGGATTGTAAGAACTTTGTTCCCGAGAGTCAGCGCCAAACTGTTGATAACAAAACTCGGCTTGAACAGTATGCCCTCGAATCAAGCCTAAGTGATCTGCACATGAAGTTTATCATCCGGGGTTGTGGCTGGCGCAGCCTCCTCTAATGATAAAGTTCGTGCTTTTTAGTAAAGTTTAGTAGTATATTTGTGAGGATTATTTCGTGTTTTGTACCTGTTTCTCCCTTCCATTTCTCTTTAAATAAGGTTGCCTCTCTCTCTCTCCCTCAAGCACGTTCATCTGATTTCTGGGCATAGTGGAATCGTACGTGCCGAATATGCGGTTCCCTCATGCTTTTTGGACCCTTACGCAGATGGCCTTAGGCTCAAGGCGGTTCATATGGGCTTCAAACGAAATATTCATTCCCGTCATAAGCCCACTAGGCTTAATGGGCCTATGAAGTAAAAAGGCCCACGATCAGGAAGATCACATTCGGCCCAGGCCTCATACGCGAGTCTCCAGCGTGGTTTATCAACAACAATCCATAAACCTAATTCCCGGAATTACTGGAGACAATGAAGGGGATATAATATTTGAGGAGGTTTCTCATAGGCAAATGAACAAAAACGTGGTGGGCAACATTGAGTCTTCTTCGTTTTATCATATCGCCCAACCTTCTGAACAGCCCCAGTTAGATCAGGGTCAAGTGATGGATTCAAATGCTACCGATTTTCAAGTACTTACTCGACTCGTTTGAGAAATGTGATTGGCCTGACAGCCATCGCGCGCGCGCGGGCGGATTGATCCAATTGATCTTGCAGTTGGAAATAATACTTTTCCAGCAAGCCAGAAGGATTTTTTTAAATGATTTTCCAGTCTGATATGTTTGATTACTTTGATATTATGAAAATTATTCATTGGCCCAAATAGAATTTAGAAAATATAAATTAATTTAAAAAATACCCGGCACAAAAGAATGAACAATTCTCATTTCCCATAAATGAGAGAATGGATTTTTGATCCTTGATCGAATGATTGGATATAAGTAGAAATCGAACCAAACGGAGAAATAAAATTCATTTTCATTCTATTCTCACCGTATGAATCGAACCAAACATACCTTAAACGAATCAACTTGGTCAAATATGTAGGATGATCAAGTCTCTTAAACAAACTGCTCTAAACAGCTCTGACATGTCGTCTTTCACTGGGTTCACTCCATAGCTCGAAGATTTTGCTGAATTATGCTTGCTGGGCTGTAACTTTAAGGAGAAACTAAATGGCTGTAATGAGAAAATAAAAAAAATTGAGGAAGGCTTGTAAGAGAGAAGTGATGGAGAGAGTAAACTGTGAAAACTGTTTGGACGAAGAAAATACTTGTTTTGAAGGGCAAATCTGTCCAGAAAAATAAGATAATTTATATAAAATAAAACGGTAAAGCCAAAAGGCACCACAAACTCTCAGTTACATACTATAAAGTATAAACCAAACTTAAACATGTGATTTTTAAATCTCACTTGAAAAGTTCTTACA
This sequence comes from Coriaria nepalensis, assembly GCA_027186245.1. NCBI lineage: Eukaryota > Viridiplantae > Streptophyta > Magnoliopsida > Cucurbitales > Coriariaceae > Coriaria > Coriaria nepalensis. The sequence continues at coordinate 2,544,979 of CP114500.1, read as the reverse complement.
TAGTTTGTACCATACAAAACTAGCACTATACCTTTCGTTGACTTCGAAATCAAGCATGGGATATCGTCTTAAGTTTGACTTTCTTTAATTTGTACAAATTTTAAGGAAAAATGGTTGAAAATAGCACTTATATGATTTTGCATTGAAGCATTTTAACGGCTAAGACCAGGCAACTTAGATCCAAGACTTGCATCAACGGCCTCACCAACGGTCAAAAACACCTTCCCTCCGATTCTCTCAACGAATTGCCCCATCTTCAACTTGTGAATCACCTGCCACTTTGGGTTCGCCATAGCCAACTGCATCCATCATATATATATCCAGCATTAATTAAACCATTTTGTTTTTTTTTTTAATGTCGGATAACTCCCCCATACATATTAGATGATCGGTTATAAACTCCGGGCAAGCGGTAGGAAACCAAATATATTATACATATTATGTATATATATACCTGTATTCCATGAGACATCAATTTCTTTTGGAGCTCCTCTAACGCAATTATGCCTGATGTGTCAATATTCATGACATCTTGTATGAAGAATAAAAGCACATAAATTCAATTGAGGTCATAACGTTAACGAAATGGAGTCCCTCAAGTACTGGACACGGCCCATTTGTATGTAAGAGAATAACAAAATAAACTTACTTGACATGTCAAGTATTACTTCTTCAACTTTCCCTTCTCTACCATTCTCTTCAATCTTGTCTTCTTCTTCTTCTACCCACTTCATAATCCTATAAAGAAATCGACCCATCTAATTTTAGTAATTATTATTATTTTAAATATAAATTGGAGTGACTAAATATTTACCTTGCTCTAATAAAATTAGCATTGGCGAAACAAAGCAATCCAGAGTTGATCCGGATAATCATGATGCCTTGAGGTTTAATGGCCATAGGATATTGGCTAATGTTGCAGAATATATCTGTTGTAGGAAGTCTTCCTAGTATCTCTATCCCGGGTCGGATCGAATTTAGTAGTATCTTGCCAAATGAGATGGTAATCTGCAGTTCATGAGCAGATACACTTATCACCGGTGACTGACTCAAGAATCTCGATTTGAAGCGAAAACGGGAAATTTTGGAGGCAATTAAAATAAACTTCAATTACTTAAAATCTAGTGCCATTAAATTACCAATTCTCTTAAAAATAAAATAAAATAAAATAAAATAAAACCCCTCAGTCAGAAAACTTAAAAAGGCTTCATTCTCTGTAATCAATCACAAGAACTGCATCAAAAAAAGACTTATGGGTCCCCTTTTTTTTGTTTGTGTACTTATCTTTCAAGCAAAATTACCCACCATGAGAAAACACTCTTCACAAGTCACAACCTAATGTCTTATCTTTTCCTCTGAGGCCTAGAATCTTTCTTTTCTTATTCAAATGTTGAAAAAAAGAGCCACAAACACTCTTTTTCCGTCACATCTACCTACAACTTGTTAACAAAAAGTCACTTTAATCAGTATGCTTATTGATTAATCCATGTTCAGGTTCAACTATCCTGTAATTAGTATCAAATGAAAAGAAAAAGGGAAAAAAAATGGAAAAAGGAAAAGATGGAAGAGAAATGGAAGAGAGATGAGAATATCTTACAGCAGCAAGAAGACCAATTTCCACAGAAGCAAACAAGACTCCAAGAAAAGCTCCAATACAAGCAAGAAAGTCTAGCTTGTCAACTTTCCATATATAGTACGCTTCGTTAACGTCTATAAGTCCGGGAAGAGCCGATAAAATGATTGAAGCAAGGATAGCCATGGGAGTGAAATACAAGAATCTAGTCAATAGTTCTAGTGACAATATCACCGTAACCGCCATCACTATATTCGAAACTACTGTTTGACATCCAGTACTAACATTCACAGCAGTCCTCGAAAATGACCCTGAAAATTATCGGAAAATGGTTAATTGTCTACCATTATAACTCAATATTTTCGGGGGAACAAAAAAAAAAAGTTTTATTGGTGCAAACCGGTTGCGACATAGGAGGAAGTTAAAGACCCGACGATGTTCATAAACCCCATGGCTACCATTTCCTTGTTCCCATCAAGATGGTAGCCTTTGATCGAAGCGAAAGACCGGCCAACTGCAATAGCTTCCTATTAAAGAGTAGTAGAAATTAAGATGTGATTAGTTTAAAATTAATTCGCGATATTCATAGAGATAAAATTAATCAAGTGTTTTTTGACGTACGGTGAGAGCGACAATACCGGCTATCAAGCCGACTTTTGCAGCTTGTCCGAGATGAGGGCCGTTTAGTTGTATCTGATTAACCGAGCTTGGATTTATCCCTCCTTCGATATGTTTTACAATCTTAACTCCATGCTTATCAGCTCCTGTTAGGTAAACTATGAGTGTGGATAAGATGACAGATATAAGTGGAGCAATGGCTGGTAGCCAAAATAGCTTCTTGTTTCTTCTGCCCTGAAAAATTTACCTCTAAAGAATTAGTACTCATTGGGGAAAAACAAAAAAGAGGTGATATTTTCTAGAGAGAGAATATTTCAGATTTTTTACTTACAACAAATCTAGAACATAGGAGGAAGATGAAGAAGGAACAGCCGAGGACAAAATTAAGAGGGTACAACTGTAAAAAAAGAAAAAAAAGATCACAACATAAAGCTTTAGTGCTAGACTCAAAAGTTTAAGTTGTTCGAAAATGAAGCAAAAAAAAATGTGTATACATATATATAAACAGGACTAGTTACTTGATCGTGAAACGATTTAAAAACCGACTCTAAAACCGAAACAGCGTCTGTTTTGCTAGTGAAATTATTAATCCCCAATAAACCCTTCAGCTGTTGAAGACCGATAACAATAGCCGCCCCGGCTATGAATCCAACAATGGCGGCATGAGAAAGAAAATCGATCAGAAATCCCAATCTGCAAAAAGATTTATAAGACAAATGCAATGTTTAACTACTTAAAAATTCAAGAACAAGAAATTCTTTTGGACTGGAAAGGAAAAAGCACAAAAGTTGAGTACCTAAGAAGGCCAAATGCTGTTTGGAAAGCTCCAGCAAAGAAAGTGACAGTGAAAACAAGCTTCCTATAAGCAATTGGGTTAGCAATTGGATCTTCAGTCTTCTCAAGCATTGAGGAAAGAAGCAAAGAGACTACAGCAACTGGTCCTATTGCTAACTCTCTTGAACTCCCCAACACAGCATATATCATAGGAGGAACAGCACTTGTATCTGTATAATAATTCATTAACCCACAAATAGATAAATTAATTATTGATATTAAATACTCAACCATAAATCAAATGAGTATAAGAAAAACTTACACAATCCATACTGTGGATCAAGTTTGGCCAAGCTAGCATACCCAATACTCTACACCAAATGAATAAAAATAAATAAATAAATAACAGGTAAAAAATATGGAATACTGCGGGGGGGTAATAATTAGGATCATGCAGAAACTTGCCTGAGGAATGCTAAGACTAGCAAGAGTTAAGCCGGCCATTAAATCCTTCTGAAAGTCTGAAGCTGTGTAGTTTCTTCCCCAACTGAGGATCGGAAAAACCGTCTGCAATAGCGAAATGCCACTACTTCTCATGGATGAGGATTTTTTTCTTCTTAGAGGATTATTATTGACGAGGCTCTCTTTTACTGTAACAGACAGTTCTTGCCAAAAGCTAGGCGGGTCTGGAGAATCAAGCACAAACTGCAGTTTGGCAGTTGGATTAACAGTTGCATCTTCATGAACATGATGAAGATGATGGAGTTCCTGATCTACTACACTTGAAATCTCAATTGGCAATGAACCCATGATTTTTCTTCTTCTTTTATTTCAGTCGGAATTAGAGAAAATGTAGATTTTTGGAAGTGTAAAGCCTGAACAATTGATAGAGGATTCAGTGTGGAATGTGGCTCATGAAGTACTGAACTGAACACACAATTAGTGTTGTATATATATAAAAGTTAATGACACGGTTTTAAGTGATTTGTCATTTCACTTGAACTTTCCTGCCCATATTCTCTACTGCAATATCATAATCCATTAGATGACGCGCATATAAATTAGTAGACATGACATAGTAAATAGTAAAAAAATTTATTTAAAAAAAAAACATTTTATTACATAACACGTACTTCACATATCTTTGGGAACTTAGCATACTGTAGCCTGGACCGGTCTTAAAAGAAATGATATGGCCTATTGTTAATTAGTGTTATTATGAAGGAGAAGATAGTAAATTCAGTCTCCTATTTTTTTTTTTTAAGACTATTTTATGTCTTAGAAACGGTTTTTTTTATTTGGTCATGTGATCTGTAAAGAAAATTTTCGGTTTCTTTTTGTTTGTTTATAATCTTGAATTAATTATCTAATTAGGACTTCATTAATTTTTGAACATATAAATTCAAAATTTTAAGGAAGAAGTAACGGCTTGTTTAGTTGTCATTTAAAAGTAGAATTGGAATGGATAGAGTAGGTGGAAAGGGATTCAGTCGATTCAACCGTTTGGTTAGCTTTAAAAATCATTTAATTATACCTCAAATCTAACTATTTTATCTCCAATTTTTCGTAACATTTTACAATTTTATTCTTACACATAATCATTACTACAAATTTTACCATCATCAATTTTGTAACCCTATTGCCAAAACTTCTCCAAATTTGATGATGTATTTTCCCTTCTCTACTTCTATTGCATATCTCTATCGCGACTCCCAATCGGCAATTCTGGGAAATGGACTCTAAGAGATGATTCCCACAACTAGACTTGCAGCCAATATACTCCATCTCAGCTAGGCAACACATTCTCTCATCCTCATTTTCATTATCTCTTTGTTGCTGGATGTTTCTAATGTCATGCTTCTTTTTCTTCTCATTTCTCTCTCGCTTCGCTTCTGCTAAAAATATTAAGAATCTAAGTTACATTAGGAGAAAGAGCTGAATTCATGGATTCTTAAGTTTTAGTGGCTCTTGTAATCCCGCTTATGGGTCGATGGATCGATGAGCTTTTAACCCGTTGAGTATCATAACTTTTAGTTTACTTGACAGGTTGATGGGGCTTTCGACTTATTGAGTAAACTACCATCTGATATTGATATTGATTTTTAAAGTGAATGCATTGGATGCTCTAGAAGACTTTAAGGAAGTTAAGGAAGATGATGATACATTCTTTTTTATATTTATTATTTATTTCTTTTATTTTATCATATGTTCTTTTCATTCATATTTATTTGGTCGAAAAATTGAAATTTTGTAAATCTATTGTCGAAACCGCACCATGCACATACATAATAAAAACCACAAAATATCTCATCGGACCATTATAATTTCCAACTAAAGTTAACAATTTTCAGTTTGAAGATCATAAGCAAATATTCACTATCCTTACCATCAAACATTCTAAAGAAGAAACCCAAATTTCATGTACACATCACATGGATCCCAAAAACTGAAATTTGTTAATATCCCAAAAATAGTATCCATATTTACGCATAATAGTCAAATAAAATAAATAAATACAAAAGAATCTCAAGAAAGGAACATAATACATTATAACGTCAAACTAAGAACAATCCAAATCACATCATCCTTAAAGAAGGAACATTTAACGTTGAACCAAGAACAATCCAAATCACATCATCCTTAAAGAAGGAACATTTGATGTCTAGCTCTCCATTCATTGAACATATCCTCAGCCATTGCATCCCTCCGTGAGCTCCATATGTATGATGGGTCAGTGGATTAAATGAGATCTTCAATATTATCCCCTAAATTATTTTTATCAACTTCTTCAGATTCTAGTAATAATGGTTCAAAAGGATTAGTCTCATGATTTTACCGGATAAATATATGTATTAGACAATATGCCATGATAATTTTGGTTTTGAACTTTTATGGGTAAAATGAGTGCTTTCTCAAGATTGCCCAATGCTTTTTAAGTAAACCAAAACATCGCTCAATAACAATCCTAGAACATGAATGTTGTAAGTTGTAAAGTTCTTGGGCATTAGAAAGTAGGTGTCCGTCTTCCCACTCACTTAAATGGTATCGGTGTCCTCTAGATGGTGCTAGGAATCCTTCTCCATTGATGTAATCTGCATCTACTAAGTAGTAGTACCCTCTGGGGACTTTGAAACTCGGGTTATCGTAGTTGAGAAACCATGACACAACATACTTAGCAGTCTCTAACCATATGGAAATAGTAGCCATGGCAGCCAAGTTATTCCTCCTCCTCGTTTGAACTATTAGACGAGCCACGTAATTATCCGTGAAGTAATATGTAGAATGAATTGAAAAAAATAGAACCCATAATTCACAAAATAAAGATTTACAGCTTACAAATTCTTCTACTCGACTTTCCTCTTCAGAAGCAGAACAATAAAAATAAAGACAAAGAAAACCAAAATTAAACACATATTGAAAGCAACACAACAACAGTCTTTCGAGAAAGCACATAAAAACCTAGACACAACAAAATCATCCGTAAAGCAAGAACAAGCCCATAATAGATAATCAAAGATAAATAAAATTATTTCTTGAGTTCTTCAAATCACCTCTATAGTTCTTTGTGATTGCACAATCCCACGAACGGTGGCAAAGTCTCAGAAACTATGACTTGGGGTGATGAGAAATGTCTAGGGCACCAATAGAAAAGGGGGAATATGAGAAGGGCAACAAGATTAAACTTTTATGGGGGATGTGAAGCGTCGTATTTTTAGCATCATGGAAACGAAACCAATATAAAGAATTAACTCATTTATCCGCGATCGATTTCTCTGATTTCAACCCCCCAAATCCCAGGTAATGAAAATAAGGAAATGCAATTACTTTTTAACTAGGCAAAGAATGGATTTAGTGAGCCCCCTTAATTTTGTTAGTTATTCTATAGTTAACTAAACAAGTTAATGAAAATGGATTCCCTTTCCTGTTTTCTGGTAATGGCAACCAAACGAGTTGTAAAGGTGTTTGGAGTGATGAGAGTGAATAATAAGAAAACCCTAGCAAACCTAAAAACCCTAGCCATGCCACACCTGACTTACCACTGTGTTCTATGGCTACCGGTTGGCTTCTCCCTCCATCGGCTCTCATCTTCCTTGCTCTTTTCGCCTCTTTTCTTGATACCTCTTCTCACATAGGTTTCCTAATGTTGGTTTTCTCTCTTCATTACTTTTGTTCTCAATCAAAATGGGATTTTACCTGAGAAGGAAGTTATGCCTTCTACGAAGGAATTGTCCCCCTTTGTTTATCCAGAAAAGGTTTTGCCACCTTCTGGTTCATCATAAAATAATACATCGGGCAAAATAGAGATCATGCTAGTTGAAACTCAAGTTACTTAAATCTTAAGACACAAATTATTTGTTGTCGTAAGATCTCAAGAATGAAGATTGATGATCCAGATAGACAATCACATAGTTTATCTCGAAATTATTTAAGGTGGTCGATTTCATGATCATTGGTGTTAGTGGAACATCATGATGATTATGTAGGTGATTAGTAGAGACTAAGGATACCGAATGTAACACTTAGATAATTCTTAATGGTAATTAATATTGATTATTAATGATAAGTTATCTAGTGACTATATTACCTATGGTCTTTAAATCTGAGACTTCCATGGAATTTTATGTGCAAGATTTCATACTTTGATATCATTTCAAGTAGCTCTAGCCATGGGTGAACAAGGAGTAAACTGTTAGGTATGAAATTTTGTACATGAAGGTTATGAGTGATCAACAAAGAATTCATTGCTTTCGTATTTGGAAATAGATCATATAGATTATATATTTTATTGGACAATGAATCTTTACAAAGTAGTGTCATATGGAAAGAGTTTCTATTAATCTATTAACGATATTCAATAAGGATATAATAGTTCATATGATTTGTCTCTTAGGGTTTAATATTTATATCATACCGTAAGACGAATCGAGATATTTGATGGAAATATCGACTATTGTAAGCTTACTATAGTTACAGCAGATTCTTTCAGAAGATGATACTTTTTATCTCCCATATAGTCTTGACACTTTGCTAGAAGTCAATTTTGACTTGCAGGTTTAAAATTATTTCATCTTAAGATGATTAAGTTAGTTGTTTAATTTAAAAAATGTTTTAAATTAAATAAATTTAATTATAAATTAAATAAAATCATAAAGTGTTAGAAGATCTTCCCGCCATCGTGATATAGAATCTAACTAGTTACATACATAAGATTCGAAATAACTCAGTTAAGATTCATCGAAGAAAATGGAAAACAGATCATTTCCATTTTAAGGGTAAAATGATAATTTGACTTATAATTTGAGTATAAAAGTAAAATAATAATTATTAATTTGTTAAATATAATTTCATGCAGATCTGCTAATACAACTAAGTGTGATACTAATTTAATTATAAATTAATAAATTACATAAATTTTTTTTATTTAATTATGAAACTGGCCTAAAGTTTTATATTAATAATCATACATTAAATAGTTAATGGGCTGAATTAATAATTAGATTTTTATTGAACAAATTAGTGAAATAGTTGATTAATATTCATGGGTTAAGACCCATGGATGTGGCCGGCCATATAATGGGTTTGGACCCATTTATTTCCTTAAGTGAGTTAACGAAACCTTTACTATAAAAAAACTTAATGTGATTAGGAAACTTTATACCTAGTAGTGTCTTATAAATAGGATACTTAGTGGCTAAAAATCTCTAATTTTTATTTGCCTCCACTTGGCCGAATTAGTGAGAGAAAAAGTTAGGGTTTTTCTCATTCTTTTTCCTCGAGCCTTTTGATTCATATGTTGAATCATAAGGTATAAAATTAACTGAGCGAATGAATCGTGTGGATAACGATTAGACGACGAACATGTGGACATCTTACATCATCCCTTCAATTCGGATTGCAAGAGGGTTTTATAACGATTTACTCATCAAGTTAATGCATCACTTTTATTCTTAAACTTGTAATTTAGATTTATGAGATTTATTATGTTTTTATGTAAAATATTCTTATATGAGATATATAAATATTGTGTGATGATCTTACTATGAAAATAGATGCATATTTAGGATAAGATCCAAAAATTTAAAATTATTACTTACAATGTTATATATGCATTAGTTCTTGACAGTCAATTGAATTAGTAAGGTAGTATTTTATTTAGTTACTCTTTCAATATAGTATTCTAAACCTAATCCTAATCATTCTTCACTTTCTTCTTCAAACATGCCAATCGAAATCTTCATCTTCTACTCATATTCAATCTTATTATAGATTTAATTTTAAGATAGATTAAAAATATTATTTAAATAAAAATATTAATTTAAGAAATTCTATAATAATTAGAAACCTAACAACATATCTAATAGATAAATTACCCACAACCAGGTTCATACTCCAAGTTGGCAAAGTGGCAAAGTCTATGAAGGGAAAGGGTCGTAAGTATCTTGACGGCTAATCAGGACACTGTGCATTTACAGTAGAGCTCCACATCAAATCAGGTCCCACCCCCTAATCTTCTCATCATTTCTCAAACCCCTATTTGCGTTCGAACCCGTTCTACCTCGAACTGGGTGCATGGGACGCGAATCTCCTTCATGCATCGTATTCATCCATTTTCAAGAGGATCTATATGTCTCGATGGAGCCTAAAAGGCAATAGCCATCTACTTTTTTTTTTATTTTTTTTCACTACAACACCATGTCCTGTTCTTCTCACAGTCTATTTATGCACGATTATTCCATTTACTTAAAAGTTTTGAATAAATTTATAATTAATGATGACAATGCTTTTGATCAGTTACCCCTTTTTATGATATTTCATTGGCATGCAAATGCAATTGATAATTTGCACAACAATAGAATCATTAATTAAGATCAGTGATGATAGAAAATTCAGTGGTAGACTTACATTATAGTTTATATGCAAATCTCCCCATGAAGTTCCAAAAAAAAAAAAAAATTTTGTAATAAAATTACTGAGATTTATTAATATTATTACTGAGTTTCTTGACATTTAAGAAATTATAAGTATATCTTTTTAAATTTATAGTACATTATATATGAATCTTTTAATGTGAATAATTAGACTTATAAGTAATTAAAAGCAAATTTAAATGGATCCTTGTACTTAATACCTTATAATCAATGAAAATGAATCGGATCTGAACATCATGAAAGCCAATAAAGGAATCACAAAAGACCCACTACTAGTTACCAGCAATTGCTTGAGAGATTTAGCTTGTTAAGTTAAAAAGGAAGAGATCATGAGATCAAAAGATGCCTATGTATATGTCGGTCCCATATCTACATTTAAATGTTAAAAAACAGTATCTTCTAAGAATTTCACTATGTTGAAGAACAGAGGGGAAGCATATAATATTTTGGGGAGTTTATTTTTACTATGACAAATGATGAGGGGTTAAATCTTAATTTTTCAAAATAAAAGATGGAGAATTTAAAGGCTTGGTCACCCTTTATGTTAAATCAGGTGATAGAGAAATCTTTAGCTTCTTCCATTTAAAGTAGTTGTGATCAGGCGTGCTGTCCTGCACTAGTGCTCCACCAATTTGCCTCCCATCCTTTAACTTTCTCTTTTTTTTATGTTTCACTGCAACATATGCCGTCCCAACCAATCGAAACACACGAATGAGGACTGTCTCTTTCAATCGGGTTCAGTCGGGGCTTTTTCATAAAATTAATTTTCGGCTGGAGTCCCGATCAAAAAATAAATAGAATGCTTCGAATGAGAAAACTCCGGACCTCCGGTCGGAAATGGACCCCGACCGACTTTTATTAACATTTTTATTTTGTTTTTCTTTTTTCCTTCTCATCCTTAGCATACATCAGCCCCCTTCTTTTTTTCTCCCCTCTCTCTCTTTCTCTCTCACTCATTCACTCTCTCTCTCCTCCTTTGAGCGACCCCCCCATCACCATCATCGTCATTATCTTCGTCACCATCATCATGAAGATTGGGAGCTAGAATCATGTTGTGAGTGTTTATATCGATTTCTCTCTCTCCCTCTTTCTCCTCCTAATCGATTAAGCTTCTCCTTCTCTCAGGAAGTGAACCGTGGTTATTGACGAAGATGAAGGCGGATCTGATTGGTCAAGAGCTTGATTTTCCCTGTGAAGAGGAATTACGGGCATGCGATAAGAGAAGAGGTTTTCGTCAAGAGGTTCAAATTGATGTGAGGATGGCTACGAGGTCGTTGTTTGGATTATGGTCATCAGTAGATTATCCATGACCGCCATGATTTTAATATTGAGGCTCTGTAGTAGTAGGAGGTGGGGGGATGAAGGAGTTGGAGTTGGAGTTAGCTTGCTCAACCGATTGAAATTGGGAAGAAGGATTGAAAAATGCCATGCCTTCGAGAAAAGAAAAATCATCCACCGCCCCACCTCTGCTCCACTTTTTGCCAGTGTAGGGCCAATCGAGGCCTTATGTCCTGAAATATTGATTGGGAATATTGACTTCCGATTGATTATATTGTATCTAACTATTTGTTAGAAATATGGGCTTTGCAATCGGTTATAAGAGAAGTTTATAAAAAATCGGAATTATACTAGTTTTCCTAAAATCTCATCAAATGTTGAATGAATATATTCTCATCGTGCATTCTCATATGTGACATTATTTTAAGTTTACACGTGAATTTTCTTATATGAGTGACGTAAAGTGTATGTGACGGTTAGTACAATCACGTGTTGAGACTAGTTTTGATACCATGTAGAAATCTAAACTTCCATCTTTAATCCAATTAGTAACGAGAGAAGTTGGCTCATCTTTCTTATATACTAAATTTCTAAAAGTCTCATTTCAAATGTGGGATGAATATATTATAAACATGCCCTCTCATGTATATCACTATTTTGAACCTACATGTGAACTTTTTTTTATATTAGTGACGTAGAGCACGTGTGACGGTTAGTCCAATACATGCTGGGCTTAGCTTTGATACCATGTAGAGATCTGAACTTCTATCTCAAAACCAATTGACAATGAGAGGAATTGAATTATCTTTCTTGTGTACTAGTTTCTCAAAAGTTTCCTTTCATATGTCAGATGAATATATTCTCAACACAGCCTCTCACGTGTGGCGTTATTTTTTAGCCTACACATGTACTTTTTTTTTTATGGGTGACGTAGAGTGTGTATGACAGTTAGTCCAGTCACGTATTGAACTTAATTCTAATATCATGTTAGAAATCTAGACTTCTATCTCAAAATCAATTAGTTATGAGAGGAGTTTATTCATCTTTATTATATACTAGTTTTCCAATAGTCACATTTTTAGATATGAGATGAATATATTCTTAACATGTGTTGGAATTGTCTCATATCACTTAGAGAAAAAAATATGGTTAATATATAAGTAAAGAGTTCTCTCTTCCTTCATAAGGCCTTTTAGATGAAATAATTAAACTCTTAAAAAATTTAATATGGTACGAGAACCACATCCAAAATAAGCAGATGTGTCTATATTATGTTTCACAAAGTATCTCTTATGAATTGTGCTACTTATTAAGCTCTCGAAATGACAAGTCTACAAGTAATGTGGAATATTAAAATTGTCTCGTATCGCTTAGAAAAGAAAAATTTAGTTAATTTATAATTAAAAATTTGTATCTTCCTCTATAAAGTAATTTAAAAATAATAATTAAACTCTAAAAAATGTAATATCCCATGCATAATTTGTCAATCTAAAACGATACTTAATATAAAACAACTTCAATAATATTGTTGTATCATTCAAATTGATTTCATAATATATAGATCTAGTAAGTAAATTAGTCCACTCAAGGAATCTGAATCAAATGCTTCATTAAGACTTTAATTCTGGCTCCGTGAACTTCACATGAGCTTATAACTAACTATAATGCAACTTTCACTACATAAAATTTGCCGTTTGTCAATGTCTCTCGAAAGCTGCAATAATATTTGGCTGTGTAGTTTTTTTTTTTTTTTTTTTTTCTCATTTTATTATTTTTCTAATTATATTTGTTATTTTATTATTAAGCTATCATTTTTGTATTTATTTAGTTTGTTATTTTTATATTTTTCTCTTATGATTTTTTTTTTCTTGGCTACTGAAAGTCATGTAGAATAAAATATAAGTATAATGTATTTTGAGGTTTAATTCTTTTATTGGAAAGATTCTAATACAAATTGGAAGAGATTTTCAAATTATATTTTAGTGAAATATCGAGCCAATTTTAAGTGAAAGATGTGAGACTCGCTTTTACATCAATCTTATCCTTTTATCATGTTTACGCTTCCATTTGGATCAGGATCCCAAACAAAACATGACTTTTGGGGAAAAATAATACTGACTAAAAATCAACCGATTTAAAGTTAAGGGAATGTATTTATATATATATATAGGGTTATCCGTTACGGATGAGATTAGTTTTGATTTATAAGTGTGAAGAAAAGTCTCACTTCTTACTTAGAGTTAGCTTTTGAAATTGAGAATATCTCTTTTTATCAACATAACAATGATATCTGAGCCAAATTATAGACTAAAGCTTGATGTTTGAATAGGAGATAATTATAGACTAAAGCTTTATAGACTAAAGCTTTATAGAAACTTTGCTGCATCAATCTCTAAGGACTTGGGGCAGAATATTCAAGTAAAAACACCCTTAAGAAGTGCTTTTACAATTGTATATATATATATCACTGTGGGTTTAGAGATCTTCATCATGTTACGTAAATATGTATATATATAAACGCATGTGTGTATATTGGGTTGTGAAAAGACAGTATATATAGCTAGGTTTATAATAATCATTGAGGACCTTTATTTTGTGGTGGGCGGGAGGTACCTAATTAGCTTTTAATTTCCCACATATTGATCATATGTACAAAGTTGGTCCACGCATTTCCAGAAAGACTAAGGACTTCCTCTTCGGTCTCTTTTTTTGTTGTCGTCATGTGCTTTGATTGAAATCAACCTTATTTTTATTAGTGGTTGACCAGGAACAAATGAACTTTGATAGTTTGCAATGATGTAAAGTGTACGTGGTGTTGTACGTGTTAATGACTCATGTAAAGAATGAGTTTTATAAAGGAAGGTAATTCTTTTTGTAAGGAAAAAGTAAAACTAACGATAATTATTGGTCTTGAGGGTAGGAAGCTAGTTAGGGTTAGGGTTAGGGTTAGGGTTAGGGTTAGGGTTAGGGTTAGGGTTAGGGTTAGGGTTAGGGTTAGGGATAAGATTTGCTTCAATGAGAGAAAGTAACTTGAATAGTTGAACTGCACTACTACCTAATAGCCCATCAAAACAAACCAAAGCTTTATGTACGTGGACCACTTACTTATCCATTACTTCTCATTATCTCATCTTCGACGATCAGTAATAATTCTGAAGTTGAATTTTTGAAATGAATAATTTATTATTTTTAACAAACCTAATACCTATCATCTCCCTAACCCGAGGTGTTAATTGAGGTCCTAGTGTATATATACTTATAAAGAATAAAACATTATTTAAGGACCCCACCAATTCAAGTATTAATATATAGAAGAAGATAAATTTATATTTTAATTTATGTATAGTATGATTTATATAAGTTTATTTATTTATAATATTTTTATGAATTTTTAATTTAACGTGTAATTTAAATAAAATTTTATAATTTCTTTAATTTCTTTAATTATTCTTATATTATTCGGCTCCACTTATTTAGATTATATATTTTTTTTTTATATTTTCCTCTATTATAATTATATCTTAAAAAATAATGTTGTCATTCTTTGTAAGGTGGACTGTTATTTAGAACATAAGCACATAATATATATTTAGGAAATAGACGCCTAATTTCTTTTGGAAACTGAGCTAAATAAACACCAAAACCTAAATCAATCGGGCCACTTTACAACAACACTACATGGGCCTCTGCATGGTTCTTAAGCTGCTTCCTAATTTTGTTTCATATTTCCTTTTCGGTTTTAGTCTTATTTTATTACATCCAAAAAATAATAAAAATAATAAAAATAATAAAAATAATAAAAATAATTGAAGATTGAATCAATAAATTAATATTATTAATTGAAGTTAAAAAAATATTATTTAATTAATAATATTAATTTATTAAAATATTATTATATATTAATTACATCATCCTAAATAAATTTTATAACTCCATCCCAAATTAGAATAATGATAGTAGTCACACAATCGTAATAAATCATTAAAAATATATTAATTTAAATAAATAAATAATATATATATATATATATACTATATAGTTTGAATTTGTCGCCAAGCCACGTCCTGAACCTGACCCTAAATCCATCTAAGTTGGCTAAATTACCAATAATTTCACACGTTGTGGGCTCTTGTCTGGACAAATTAAGAAAACACGGTTTATACTTTATTGAAAAAATTCAGGAGACTTTGACTCCAAAAAGTAGGGGCTGAAAATAATTTTTAAATAGTTATTTAATTATTTAAATTATTCTGGTAAAAAACAAAATCTCACATCTTTTCAGATTCTCGTTAATTTGCTTGAGTTGACCTTCAGAAGACTTAAAATGTAAGAAGATTTCAATGCATCAACATTTATTCTCGTTCACGATTAAGAAAAATCTCGAATTGCGGTACTGATTGGCTACCTAGATTTCTCAGTCCTTTTTCTTTTCTATTTTCATTTTATTGCTTGACAGTGGCATTGACGTCTGCATTTTCTTGGCAACCAAACAGCCGAAATTTACATAAATTTATTTCCCCCTTTTTCCTTTTCTCACCGAATAAATTTTTACCCAAAAAAGTCAGTCAGAAACATTCTCTGAGCCCAACAAGTTTGAGAGAAAAGCACTATAAAGGTACCTTCCCGGCTTCCCCCTCCCCAAAATAGATACAATAATATGATTAACTTTCTTTGACGTACTTTTTTTTCTCTTCTTTCCCTCGTCTTATTTTCTTGTTTGGCAAACAGAAGTGGTAGATGAGCACTAATCTTTACCACTACGAATAGCTTGAATGAGAAGCATAATCAGGTGAAGTCTCCATTTTAGCATCTGTGTTTTACTCTCTCATTAAAATAATAATAATAATAATGTAATAATAATAATTATTATTATATATGTATTTTTTTTATTATTATTATTATTATTTTTTTAGGAATTTAGGGAAAAAACCCAGATGGAGAAATTAAAATGGCTAAATTGGTTCTGTTTCAATTAACTTTTAAAGAATAATGGAGTTTATATATATATAGAATAGAATATGATTTCTTACTTTTATTTGTCGATCTTCTTACTTCATTGGCAAAAGTAGTTTCAAACAACAATTATTACTATATACCCAAAAAAAAAAAAGAGGATAAATATATAGTCTTGCTTTCACAATGATATGTAATCCAAGGACTTATTCCTTAATCACTCTCCTGTTCGGTCGTCCTCACGGAAAGAGATTTTCAAATCTTTCTCAAGTTGAACATAGAGAATTCATGTACAAGTTTCTACGAAATCGACTAGAATCATACCTTATGAACTGCATATGTATAGTGCTTAGAATCTATTATGCCTTTTCCATTGCTGGTTTTGATGGACCAGAAGTTGCAGTCAGTCTACATATATTTCGAGGAATCTGAAACCAAAAGTAGAATATTGATTTAAAGAATAATGCAATTGAAAATTATGCCTGTACAATGTTTTGGTCTTGTTTAGCTGCTGATATCTCTGCTCATATAAGTCGACACATAATGAAATATATAATAAATATAATTAATTACATCCCATATTATATTAGAAAAAAAAAATTTCAAAAAATTTATAAATAATTATAAATAGTAAATATTTATAATAATAAATAAATAAGTATTTCTACAAAACAACAGACGAGTATATAATTAATTCTCTATAGATATGAAGAGTCGCAGTACTCAATCATCCGATGAAGAACCCGAAAGAGAAGTGATGGATTCTCAAAACATATCATCCTCTAACAACAATCATGAAGCACATTATCCAACTTACTTTCACAAAGTAGGGATTCCACAAAAGCAAAACCTCTTCAAGGAGCTCAAGTCCACCGTTAAAGAAATGTTGTTCTCGGACGATCCTCTCCGTCCATTTAAGGATCAACCAAGATCCCGAAAGTTCATTCTCGGAATCCAGACCATCTTTCCTATCTTCGAATGGGGCAGAAATTACAATTTTACAAAATTTAGAGGCGATCTCATTGCCGGGCTCACTATTGCAAGTCTCTGCATTCCTCAGGTAAAACCGAGCAATTAAAGTTCTTGTCATTTTTCCTTTTTGTTTTGGAACAATTTCTAATAGTTTCTGTTCTGGTATAACAACAATAACAGGACATTGCATATGCAGAGCTTGCAAATTTGGATCCTAAATATGGACTATGTAAGAAGATATTACTACACTAGGCAGTTTATCAGCATGTTTTATATATATGTTTGCAAAAATTAATGTCTACTTATGCTGGAATATTTATTTACAGATTCGAGTTTTGTTCCACCTTTGATCTATGCTTTCATGGGTAGCTCAAGAGATATAGTTATTGGACCAGTTTCAGTGGTTTCTCTCTTTCTCGGAACCTTACTTTCAAAAGAGATTGACTACAATAAAGATGCTGAAGCATATCGACGGCTCGCTTTTACGGCCACCTTCTTTGCCGGGATCACTCAAGCTACACTTGGGTTTCTAAGGTAGTTAATCCAATTGAGTTTCTTAATATTGCAAATGAAAAGAAACTAATTTTTGGACCCTCTTTTTTTACCAGGTTGGGTTTCTTGATCGATTTCTTATCCCATGCTGCCATTATCGGTTTTATGTCTGGAGCTGCCATAACTATTGCCCTTCAACAGCTTAAAGGCTTTCTGGGAATAACAACGTTTACAAAGAAAACCGACATTGTTTCTGTAATGCGTTCGGTTTTCTCGTCGGCTCATCATGGAGTAAGATCTCTCTTCCATATTGCATAATGATCTAAAACGACACATTTTGATTGATGTATTCTAATCTTGTATTATAACTTCTGTTTTTTGCAGTGGAATTGGCAGACAATAGTCATTGCGGCAAGCTTTTTAGGCTTCCTTCTATTTGCTAAGTACATTGTAAGAATCCGAACCGGCTTTCTATAAACTACTACTACAAAAAAAAAAGTGTTATTCATTTCTTTCTATCTCTGATATATATATATAGATATATTAACCTGTTATGAATTATCAGGGAAAGAAGAACAATAAGCTCTTCTGGGTCCCTGCAATTGCTCCTTTGATATCGGTTATTCTATCTACCCTTTTCGTTTACCTTACTCATGCTGAAAAGAAAGGGGTCGCAATCGTAAGTATTATAATTGTTTCTTTTTTTTTTCTTATTCATATATCTATACTATAGTATATGATCCTAACATATCCTAACATATCCATATGGAATTCAATTCGTCTATACATGAATTAGGTCAAACCTATAGACAAAGGAATCAATCCCTCATCCGTCAAGGAAATATACTTCACCGGTGAATTTTTCCTCAAAGGTTTCCGGATCGGAGTTGTTGCCGGTATAATAGCACTAAATGTAAGTAGCCAAAGATTAAATATTTGTTTTAACAAAACCAAATTTAATTGTACTTAATCTATCCCTATATATATATATATATATATATATATATATATTTCAGCTCAAACAATTTTGATTGTATTTAATCAATTCATATATATATATATATATATATTCAACTCATTTTCAGGAAGCTATAGCAATTGGAAGAACATTTGCATCCATGAAGGACTACCAACTGGACGGGAATAAAGAAATGGTTGCCCTAGGAACGATGAATATTATCGGTTCAATGACTTCTTGCTATGTAGCGACCGGTATATTATATATACACATTTAGAAACATAAAAGAACAAAATTCAATCCTATGGTTCTTTTTTTGATGGGTTTCTTTTTCTTAATGTAGTACTAAATTATTATCGGTACATTGTCAGGTTCGTTTTCCCGATCGGCCGTGAATTACATGGTCGGTTGCCAAACAGCTGTTTCGAACATTGTCATGTCTTGTGTTGTGTTTTTGACTCTAGTGTTTTTGACTCATCTTTTCAAGCACACTCCAAAAGCTATTCTCTCCGCCATCATTATCTCCGCTGTGCTCAACTTGATTGACTTTCAAGCAGCTCTTTCGCTATGGAAGATCGATAAGATTGACTTTCTGACTTGCATGGGAGCCTTCTTTGGTGTCGTCTTTGTTTCCGTTAAGATCGGTCTCTTATCGCGGTAAGTATATATAGAAATATGCATAAGACCTCAAATATGTAATAAACATGGTCTTAACTAAATTAGTATCTTTTTTATGCAGGTTGCGATATCCTTTCTTAAGATACTCTTAAAAGTTACTAGACCAAGAACGGCAATTCTAGGAAATATTCCTAGGACAAGTGTGTATAGAAATGTCGAACAATATCCCGAAGCAACAACGGTTCCAGGGATTTTGATTGTTAGAGTTGACTCTGCAATCTACTTTTCGAACTCAAACTACATCAAGGAGAGGTATTTCATGATCAATTAGTCTTACTTCTATGGTAATTTTAAAAACTTCATATATGATCCTAATTAGTCTCAACAGAACTAATATATCAATGACTTTCAGCATATTGAGATTGTTGACTGATAAGGAAGAAGAAACAAAGAAGCCGTCCTCCATACCAAAAACTCGGTTTTTGGTAGTTGAGATGGGTCGTAAGTAGTATTTTAATTAAGACCAATTCTTAATTAGAACTTATATATCATGATCCTAATTAATAGCTAATGATTTTGTTTTATGTTAATTTCTAGCTGTGGCTGATATCGACACCAGTGGCATACATGCCTTAGAAGAGTTACATAGAAGTCTCAAAAAGAGAGAAGTTCAGGTAAAATAGATTCGATATAATATAATCCCAAGGAATTAAGTACTAAGTCAATTCTATAATTAATTAAGTACCCGAGTTGATGATGTCATATATGCTGTTTGGACAGCTTGTTCTAGCGAATCCCGGACCGGTGGTGATGGACAAGCTTCATGTGTCGAACTTTGAGAATTTGATAGGCGAGGATAACATCTTCCTCACTGTTTCGGATGCTGTCTGTTCTTGTTCACCTCAAATATTGGTCCAAGAAGCTTAATTACTTCCAAAGGAAGAAAAATAAATGACTGCTTATATATGTCGAACTTAAGCCTTGATTCTATTTCTTTTAGGACGATAAGATTTTGGTCAATGACTTCTTTACCAACAATTATTTTGTTCTCGTTTTTTTTTTTTCTTTCATTATTGACTTATGATACCTAATTATTAACGTTAAAATTAGTATTTTGATATGTGACATAGATTCATAAAACATGTAGAAAAAAATGACATAACTTGTAATTAATTATAAGTCATTCAAAAATCAGTTAGATCGACCGTATAGATTGGTCGCTCGTAGATTTCAAAATAATGGATTTCTTAATATTCTAGATTACTTATATAGTAAGTTCAATGATTAAGATTAAGAGATTTTAAAAATTACTTGAATATGGAGATGCAAGTTGATAACCATTGAGGTAAGTTTGACTCGATCGAAGGTAACTAGGGCAAAAAAATGAATCTAACCTAATAAATAAGCTTGACAGGTAAGAAAAGGAAGAAGCGAAATATGGCACATTCGACCATAACATAAAGTAAAACAAGCATGCATACCTACAATTGAAAAAACGGTTACGGTTACTTGCCGTGTAAGTAACTAAGAAAAACCAGCCATTCGTTTTTGTCTATACATAGGACTTAGATTTTCATTGCAAAGGGTCGAACACAACCAACACCAACTCTCGTAATATGAATTTATTTTTTTATCTTTATGTTAAATTTATCTAAAATTTTGCATCTGTGATTCTTTTTTTTTTCTTTATGTCTATTTTTTCTTTTTTTCATATATCAAATTCATTCAAAACTTCATGTTTGCGAATCTTTACTTGATTATGGTGCATTATTAATTTTCAATCATTTCTTCCACAATAATTCTTATTAATCTTTTCATATTATTATTTCAGTCATTTCATTTCAAACTTAATTCTCGCTAATCATTTAGACTTATTTAGATCTAATCATTTTCTTTCACAATTAATTATAGTTAAATAAATTCAAAATCAAAGAAGGCTTAAACCCGCGGACTTTTGACCGGTCCAATTATCTTTTGATTTATAAAAGTCAAATTTCTTATCCTTGATATTCTTTCACAAGCCCTTAACTGAATTTCTTTTAAGATAAATATTTACAGCGTACTACAAACCTTTACCAATTTCCTCCAAAGATCTCTATTCAAAATACCTTAATTATTTCTAACATGCCAACAATATTAAACACACTTCAAAGTAGAGGTGTCAAAATGGGCCGGGTTTTTTGGCCCGACCCTAAGCCTGGTCCAGATACGGGCCCAAGCTTGGACAAATTTTCAAGCCCGGAGGGCCGACCCAGCCCAGCCCGGCATACAAGCCCGGCTGGGTCTGGCCCGGTTGGGCCCTGCCCAATAGGGCCCTCTCTGAAGAAATTAAAAAAAAAAATTCTTATATTTTTTTTATTTTTCTCCCCTCGTAAAAATAATTTTTAAATTTTTCCCTCACCCGAATTTTTCATATAAATATTCACTCTTTCATTCTAATTTTTCCTCACATTTTCTCACACACACACTATCTCTCAATCTTTAGTCTAATCTTCTAATAGCCTAATTTATAATTAATTTTCATTCTTTTATAATCCACAGTTTTATTATCATTAATCTCAATCTCTTATTCTTATTCCTTAATCTCAAATAATCTCTCTTACTTTAATAATAATTTATTATGAATATTTTATTTAAAAAAAGTCGGGTCTATTTTAGGCTCAGTCGAACCCGACCAATTTTAAGCTCGGATGAGCTCGGGATAAACTGAAGGAGCTTTCCGAACCGAGCCAATTTTAGGTCTAATCGAACCCAGTCCATTTTAAATCTGGATGGGCTAGGAATAAACCCAAAGAGCTTTTTGGGTAAAGCCCGGACATACATTTTCAAAACGGGTAAAGCCCAATCCGACCCATTTTTTCTCAGACCGGACTGGGTCGGGCGGCCTATTTTGTCACCTCTACCTCAAAGTAAATGCACTCACCTAATGCCAAATTGATCGGCAGTTTTGCGACATCAACAGTAATATAAAATTTTCATACTCTAGTACATATCATGAAAAGTAAAATTCGTCACCAAAGAAATAAACGTAATAATAATTATATATGTATATATATAATTAGATAATTAGATAAGTAATTAAACCCACTAAAACAAAGCAAGTCCTTGATTATGGAGGATGAACAAAGCAACTCGCCATATGATTTTATAATTCAAATAACTTGTACCATCACGGTATATTGATATAGTATGTAATGTCATTAAAAATATATTTATTATTCTTAATCCTTAATATCTTATTATTTATATTTTTCTCATTTATTAATTTATTATTTTGTTTTACAATCCAATTAAATATATATATATAGAAAAATTAATGAAATCTAGTCTAATTTTTTGAGAAATCATTCATTTTTTAGGGAAAAAATTAATCGGATCAATTCAATAATTCGATTCAAATGATTCAATGCTTCACAAAAAATGAAACCCGATCGATTTTATTTCTCCTTAATTCATTCTTTCTCGTCATGAACCCAAAAAAAAAGACAAACTACCAAACCTTCGCTAACAGGGTCTGGTATTGAACCAAATCTCCGGAGAACTAAATCTCCATTAATAGAGGTTGGATTGTTCAATTTTTTATTTTGCTTTCTGGTTCAAGGAAGAATAAATTAATGAGATTTCTTTTTAATTTCTTTGCAAGAAAAAATCAAGTTGGTCCGATTTTATTTGTTATGAAATATGAGAGTGATCCGATCGAATTTTTTATGAAAAATATAATCAATCTTAGTAAAATTTTATTGTAAAAAATTGAATAGTATTTTTTTAAAAATTTTAAAAGGGGGTTTGATTTAATTTTTTTCCCTAATTTTTATATTTTATTTACTAAAAAAAAAATTTAGACTATAAAAATAAAATAATATATTAATAAAAATAAAAATAAAAAATATATTTTTTAATAACGTAATACAGCACGTATTGATTGTTTGAAATTTGATTAAATAAATTAAAAAGTTATATTTAAATTATAAAAAAATAAAAAAATAAATCAAAAATTATAAAATACAAACTATAATTAACATAAATAATAATTTAATTAAAAATTAAATAAGAATCGGCTAATCAGATAAACGGAAAATCAGTAGAAAACTACCGGAACTAATGGATCTATTGCGCGTTTGGGAGTAATTTATAATCGAAGTATAATACAAAGGAATAAGAATTAATTATTATTTTTTCGGATAATTGATATCCGTCTTAAATTATACCGAATTGCACGAAATCAAAATTTCACCGAATATTTCCTCTGAAAAACTGGCACCTTTATCACTTATCGCTTCTTCCACCTTCCGACGGTCGTCGGCCAATGGCTCTGGCTCCAGCATCCCGCCGTCTCCTCCTCCACTTTCATAAACCCACAGTGGCGAAGATGTCCCTCCTCTTACCCCACCTCTACATACAAACCCTACCTGCACCGCCCTCCCCCTTCTTCAAGCTCAAACGTGTTCACCTCAAAACCCTCACAAAACCCCACGCCACCGGAAAAGGTCACCCCTTTACAGCCTCTTCTCAATTTCCCGATCATTTCTTTCATCTTCTTCTCATACTCTGTTTTGCTCTTTTATGCAGAGAACACTCTGGTTCTCACCTGCGACGAGCGAATTGTGAGCTCGGATGATGCCACCCTCAGTGGGAGCTCGGATTTTAAGAGTTCGAGTAGCACGATTGCGGCTATTGTTACATCGATTGGAGGACCTCCCTCTGCGGTTGGGATTGTGCGATTATCTGGTCCTTCTGCAGTGGATATAGTCGGGCGTGTATTT
Source organism: Coriaria nepalensis (assembly GCA_027186245.1). Taxonomy (NCBI): domain Eukaryota; kingdom Viridiplantae; phylum Streptophyta; class Magnoliopsida; order Cucurbitales; family Coriariaceae; genus Coriaria; species Coriaria nepalensis. The sequence goes on along the minus strand of CP114500.1, from coordinate 2,521,051 downwards.
CGTCCCGCCAAGAAAAAGAAGAAGAGTTCAAGTTCGTTCTTGTGGCGGCCCACTAGCCATTTAGTGGAATACGGTGTCGTTATGGACCAACATGGCAATGTCGTTGATGAGGTATGATTGATTTTTATTGTTAGATATATACATATATATACATTTTTTTTTTATTGCGTTTGTAGAATCACATAGTTTGACGGTGCATTTTGGTTAAGCATTTGAAAGTTGAGTGTAAGGATTTTACACTTGGATGAGTGGAGTTTTGTGGATCCAAATTAGATTTTTGACTGAATTTAGAGTTTCAAACGATGAATAAATTGGGCCAAAGATAACTATTTTTTGAACTACAGCTGTTTTGGAACTTTCTTTTTATTGTTGTTTAGAATATAAATGAAATGGGTGTTTTGTGATTCTGTGTTTTTTTCTTAAGGTTTTGGCGGTGCCCATGTTGGCTCCAAAATCTTACACCCGTGAAGATGTGGTCGAGCTCCAGTGTCATGGAAGTGAAGTATGTCTACGTCGAGTTTTAAAGGCTTGTTTAGAAGCCGGAGCACGCCTTGCTGAACCAGGTCTGGTTTTCTGTAATTACTTTCTCATTCAAAATCATTTTATGATCTTAGCGAAGAGATAAAAATTTTAAAGCATATACAACTTTGAATAGTTTTTGTTTAGGGGTGATCTACAGGAACAGGTTTTTGAGGAACATTTTAGGAAGTATATAAAGTACATCTATCATATGACCTTGTTATTTTAAAAGTGAGTCTAATAAGAACAGTCTTTTTGCTTTCGCTCAGGTGAGTTCACTCTCCGTGCCTTTCTAAATGGCCGCTTGGACCTCTCTCAAGCTGAAAATGTTGGAAAACTAATTTCAGCCAAGTCTTCAGCTGCTGCAGATTCTGCACTTGAAGGAATTCAGGCTTGTATTTTTTTATGTTTCCAGCTACAAAATTACTTCCATACTTATGGAATTCATAGATGATATGAAAATTAGAGTTTTGTTGCTTAACAGGGTGGTTTCTCTTCCTTAGTCAAGTCATTAAGAACACAGTGCATTGAGTTGCTTACTGAAATTGAAGCCCGTTTGGACTTTGATGATGAAATGCCACCACTGGATCCAGATCTAGTTATGAATAAGATACATTCTATGTCACAAGATGTTGAGAATGCACTTGAGACAGCCAATTACGATAAGCTTCTGCAATCTGGACTACAGGTATATAAGGGAGCAAGATATGAGATTTATCTTTCAGGCAATGTATGACTGTCATTTGCAACCTAATCTTTCAGGCTATGGACACAGGGAAATTTCTTGTTCTTTGTGCAGTCCTTAATTTGTTTTCTTGAAGTAAACTTCTGTAAAACTCTTGCAGATAGCAATTATTGGCCGCCCTAATGTTGGAAAGTCGAGCCTTCTCAATGCATGGAGTAAAGTATGTTGAATCAATATTTTAGGGTGCAGCCTTGTCTGTTTTTTCTCATCAGTGTTTGCATACTAATCTAAAACAAATGATAAATAAATATTATATGTTTTGTGCTCCCTTTTTTTTTTTTAATAACTTCTTTAGTTCCCGAAATTAATGCCATTAGCGACACCAGTAAATCTTACCTTTTAAAATTCGCTTTCTGAAGTAAAAGCTTTCTTGACAATTCTTCAAAAAAGTTTGTTTTTACCAAGTTTCGTGTGTCCGTCGAAAGAGGCCATAGAAAATGACTTTTCTAATCAGATGTAGATGAGATTAGATTGTCAAAAACTAAAAGATAGGTATAGGATCTGATAATATAACCGTGGGTATCTCTATAATGGAGATTCTTCAAAATATGAATGGTCCATGCATAGACATTGACTGCTGTAGATTCTCTTTTTTTTTTTTTTTTTTCTTAATTCTTTTTTTTGGGATTCATCCTACACTATAATGAGATTAATTTGGAAAAGGATTATGGTGATTTGAAATTACGCCCTTTGGATAAAAACAAAAAAATTCTATTAAATTTTTTTATGTGTGGAACTTCTTTTTATGAATGATATCATATTGAGTTTCATGTTTAATTCTAGCGTGCAGAGTGAGAGAGCAATAGTTACAGAAATTGCTGGAACCACTAGGGATGTTATAGAAGCCAATGTCACGGTTCGTGGTATACCTGTGACCCTTCTTGATACAGCTGGCATTAGAGAAACAAATGACATTGTTGAAAAGATTGGTAAGAGGTTCCTCCTACTATACATGATCTTCTATGTCTTTGCAAGATTAATCAAAATTATAATGAAAACCGACCTCTAATACTCAAGTACTTTCGAATTCTTGAGGCGGGGCCTAATTGAATTGATCTTTCCTTGCCCTTAATTTGAAATTTCTGGTCTCAGTATCATAGACCGATTTCCTAAAGTCCGCTCATGTGTATTATTGACTCATCCCTATCCACAACTATCATTGAAGTATTTTTTCATCTCATTCACATAATAAAAATTGATTATTTTGTTACCTGCTCTTTTCCTCTTCGTGATTATAGAACTAATTGTGCTATATGATCAGGTGTGGAGAGATCTGAAGCTGTTGCCAGGGGTGCTGATGTAATTATAATGACGATAAGTGCCCTCGATGGATGGACTAAGGAAGACAGTATACTTCTCGATAGGATTCAATCGAATAAGGTACTGCAAGCCAACTCGTTTGTGTGTAAAATTGTTCTTGTTTTGAATAACGTATTTTGAATGCATCTATTAACTCATTTAAATAAACTTGCATATTAGAGTTTTATTTGTTTTTATCTTCTGGATAATACAGAAATCAGTGGCATCTGCCACTCCTATAATCCTTGTAATAAACAAGATAGACTGTGTTCCATCTCCAAAACTGGACGGACCCATTCAAAATGGTCATTCCTTCAGCAAGCAAGTCTTAACATGTGCAGTCACCGGAAAAGGAATATCAGATTTGGAGAGTGTAATATCGGAAATTGTGGGTCTTGACAGAGCTCCTCAAGGCGGACGCAAATGGACCGTGAACCAGGTTGGCTTCATAAACCTGTTTTATAACAACAAAACCCAGCTATTCTAGGCCAATCAGAGCATGCCACATTTTGTCAGTTGGAATTTTCACGACTAACTGTGCTCGACATGCCGTGGCATGATCTGGTTATCCCATTTGGATTCAGTATTGATTCCGATTGAATTTTTCATTTTAGAGACAATGCGAGCAGCTTCTTCGAACCAAGGAGGCCCTTGTAAGGTTGAAGTCTTCTATAGAAGAAGGTATTCCTCTCGACTTTTGGACAATAGATTTGAAGGAAGCGGCCATAGCTCTCGGGCAAATAAGTGGTGAGGACATTTCTGAAGAGGTGTTGTCCAACATTTTCACAAAGTTCTGCATTGGTAAATGATTTTAAATATTCGCAAGAGGTATTATCACAGTCTAGTACGGATTATGTGCAATCTAAGCTGTGAGGTTATTATATAAATTTGCACCATTTTGCAGTTTCTTTTCCCCTCTCTTTGTAAGATTATTATATGTGAAAAATTTAGCCTTTATATGACCCTTCATTTGTAACAATCAACTGTATATATTATTTGTTTGCCTAAGATTATAAAGGTACAAATGCCGCCATTTCCCTTGCGACTTGCCCATAAGACAAGGCAGAAAAGTCAGGCACATTTTGTGTACTAGAAAGAAGTGTTTTGAAATCAGAAAAGAATTGACAAGACTAGAGTTGAAGGAGATGGAGAAGGAGAGGAACGGTAAGCAGAAGGGGGCGAAAGACAATTTAAATCCAAATTCAAAATAAAATTCTTTGGACGGAAAAATAAAATAAAAAAGAAAAAATGATGATACTGTTATTCTGCTTTTAACCACTAACTAAATTTTACTTTTTGTTTAATTTTTATCAGTAATATTTTAATTCCAACTAAATTTTCCGGATCGAGTCAAGGTTGCCGTCGCATTGGCTGGCATTGCACCCATCTCTCTCTCCCGATGCGATGGTAATGGTGACTGGATTCGGAAGATTAAGTTGAGATTAAAGTATTGAGAATGAAAGTTGAATAAATAAAAAATAAAATTTAATTTGAATGGATAAAATATAGATTAAAATAAATTCTTAGAACATAAATAAAATAAACAAAAAAATATAATGATATAATCTAATTATTGAGTTAAAGGGATCTGACGGCAATAGCTTCGATGAAAGTAAAGATAAAGTAGTTGAATAGGTATTATTTATGCTTTTCAAAAGTTTTTGAGCATTAAGTTATACTTCATAAAATTTTTGCGCAGCAAAAGGAGAAAGAGGAATGAAGAGATGAGAAAGAGAAGAAGAAGATGAAGAAGAAGAACAAGAACGAAGCACAAGAAGAGTGGAAAATACATTATTGATATAAGAGCTTGTAAACTTGCATTATTAAATACAACAAACAATACACCAAAAAAGATAATAAAAATGATTGATATAGTTATTTACGCAAGAAGCCACTGATTTTAAGATAGTTATCAACTTAAGAAAATAAATTACAAGGTGTAAACTATGGAAAAATGCAAACTCTGCAATCAACTAAGCACCTTGCGAAGCTCATTGATCAATTGCTCTTTGCTCGACGGGTCCACCTGAATTCCAGTCAAACAAATATTTTCATTTAGCATGAATTCTTAAGAAAGATAAATGAAAGATAAAAGTATGACTGATCAATTGATTACTAACCTTGCTCAGAAATGCAGCAAGACCTTGAGGCAAAGCCTGCAAATTTGAACAGGAAATACCAATATTTGTTAGTTGATCGGCTATCTTCTGAACCCGCAATTCCTTCAATTTCTCCTCGAAATTTCTCGGATTTTCCTTCCAACTGAAGAAACTCTCATCATCCAACCATGCATCATTATCATCTTGTACACTACTAGCTCTTCTAACATCAGAGCTCAAGAACCAGTTCTTGATCAAACCCATTGCCGATTCATTAGAAAGACCATCACCGGCCGTGTCCCTCAAAATCTTTACCAAAGACGACTCGGAAATTCTACGTCTCAATCTCTCATAAAAGAAAATTCTAGAATCTGACCAGTTTATAACCTTTCTAATCACCCCTTTTGCTTCCATCCTTAGGGAAGTATCATGCAACTCGGCAAACTTTGTCGCTATCTGAGTGTAAAGCGGCAAAAGCTCCTTCTCCCGGGTTTTCATCTGCTGTTGCAGAGTCTCAACAATCCTGCATTGGGGCTCACTACTCTTTGCTTCCTGAAGTTTTGCCTTGAGACTGATTAGCTGTGGATCGAGCCTTCCCATGCATTCCAAGAGTTCCTTCATTCTAAACTTGATCTCAATCATTCCTTCTGGTTCAAGCACATTACCTTTAGCTGTCCGTTCAGCATACATCTCAATGTGTTGTGAATTGATCCGACTGTCCACGACAACCCAGGCTCCACCTCTAAGCTCGCCCATCTTGGGAATGTAAACAAACACAGGCTGTTTATACGTCCTAAGATTCTCTACAATGGTCGAACCGGCTTGTAAGATTCCTTCAAAAAGGTCCCTCTGTCCACCCGAAAACCCTCTCCAATTTGCCATAATGAAAAGCGGGAGTTCTTCTCGGTTAAAATCCATCAAAGCTTGAGCCGTCTTAGTAGCACTATCCGGAAACCATACCTGCCCGGCTTGAGGAACAACTCTCTCATGAGAATCAAGCTGACCCGGATCAGCTGGAATAACTTGCATAACTGTCTGAGTCTCCACGGCAACTATCCCGACCGGAATCCCACCCAATTTTCCCCTTCCAGTCACAACCGTCCTTGCCCATCCTTCCAACGTCTCCACAAAACTATCCCTATCAAAAATCCCACCCATCCATTTCCCACTATTGTCCAAAGAACCAGAAATGGCGGCACGAGGATCACATGAGTTTTCCGGAAAGTACTCAACAGGTCTATCTGGAGGATCCAACGGTCTCAAAATGGGGAGCTCCCCGCCTATGTAGGCTGGTATGTAGCTAAGCCACTTTAGAATAGCTGATATCCCTTCAAGATCATCAGAAACTGTAAGATGAACGACCCCATTAGTTGCCATGATTTTCGGTCCTCCTAGTTGCATATGGGAGCTATAAACTTCTCGGCCAAGCAATTTGTTTAGCGCGGAGAAACCAGTTAGAATTATCGGTTGGTCAAGCCTTTGTATACACCTCATCCCGAGCCGAGCAAGGTAAGCTCCAATTCCGACGGTTCTTCCCCCCACATATGTTAAGGTGAAAGTTTCTTTATAAGCTCGAGAATATGCACTAGCAATCGCTCCACTCCCCGATAAGTTCTCCACACCAAGTCCATCTTCTTTGCCAACAATGGTGTCTACAACCCATCTGATTTCTCCACTTTCTGTTTTTAATTCATGGGCTATAACGGACGATCCAATACGAGCATAATCTTCTGCGGTCAAGTATATGTACTGAAATCCACGCTCTGGGCTCAAATCATCAGACCAACCTACTTTAAAGCAAGATTTGATTTCCTCAGCCACGCCAAGGCGGGCCCCAGAGTTTGCCGCCAAGTAGATTAGAGGAAGTTTCTTAGCACAAGCGATTTCGGTAACTGCTAAGAAGAAAGCATCCTCTCTAGGGCCAAAGGAACCAGCTTTGAAGGTCACATCATTCGATACAATTAGTATTGTCCTTCCAGAGGGAAACTCTGGAGTGGACATTTCCATAAACCATGCTACCATTCCAACATCGTTTAGTCCAGGATTACGCTCGACTGGAACAAGAGGAGTGTCCCAAGTTCCTTTTTTATCCGAGAATTTGAGTTCGGTTACTTTCAGGAGATCTTTGTCTCTGGGTTTGTTGATACCAAGGTTATGAGATTCCCATGACTTTTCCAAGGCTGTCTCAAATGCCTGCAAAGGGGGAAAAAAAAGCTTAGGAAGACAAACTTTTGTCGAAGGAATATGTTTGTTACAAATTGGTGCTCACCAAAGGAAAATCATAGCAATAGGTGGTGTTGCTTCTCCTGGCCGAAAGACGTTTCCGATCAAGAACTCCTAGCGGTTGGTATTGAGCATTTACTGGTACACTATGAAGAGGACCTTGTCCAGAGAATGAATGGTAAACCACTCTATGCTCACTTGTATTATCCTCTACTTCACGGTATACCTGGTTATCATAGGCAGCTATAATTATGAACTGAATAACCTCATAAAATTTGCAAAAAGATAATTACATGAAAGAACCCGTAATTGGCATTCAAATTGAAATCACAGACCAATTGAAAAACTAAATTATTGAAATATTAGGGCCTCCTTTTAATCATACAGACTTACATGCACGGTACAGGTATGACCTGTCACGTTTGTCACAACAACCCTCCAAGCACCATTGGCCTTTCCAGAAGAAGCCATCCAGAGCTTCACTTCCCATTCACAAACACCTAATCTATGCATTCTCACACCTACAGAAGAATGAATTTCTCGAGCCAGTTCAGTCAATAAGGCCTCAACTTTTGATTCTTCTTCTCCAGCATCTACTTCAACCCTCCTGAAAAACCACATCCCACATATAAGACTTCTACTAATTTCTCATAATATGTTCAAAGAAAGTATGGATTCAGATATATTATTACTTATGGTAAGGTAGGAGATCATTTATCTGTTGTTTGTGTAATATATAGAGGTACATATGAGCATGGTCTAATTTTAGAGTAGTGTTGTGTGCATTAAGATCTAACTCCTCCATTGCAGCCATCAAAGATCTCAAGATGCTCCTTGAAGTAAAAGACAAAGGCCCTCCTTGATTATTAATGGTAGCTTTTTCTATCTCCAAGCTAGGATATGATATTAAGCCTTCATTAGTTGTTGGCTGCCTCACAAGGGTTCTCATAAACATCCTTCGGATTTCTATGGGCTTGTCTATAACAGTGTACAAGTGCCATTGACGGTCCCGTGATGGAGTGTACTGTATATTTCCATAGCCTTTGAGCTTGTCCTGGTTCAGACAGAGAGTAATGAAAGGATAATTAGAATATGATGAAAGACCAGTGTTTGGAATAAGCATTTTTTTCTCCTTCATGGCACTATTAGATAACCTATAGCCATGGGCCTGTAGAGACATTCTAGGGTACTTTTAGAAAACCCACTCTTGATTCGGGGTCCATCATTTGGTAGAAATGGTGCTTACATAAATTTTAATTTGTCAGAAAATTTAACCTAGATTTTGCATTTGGATCAGAATTTGAGACAAACTAAGGTTTCCAGACTTAAAACTATATTTTGACCCAAACTAAAATTTCAAACGCTCAACCAAATGAACTCTCGATCACCGTTAACCGAATTATCAGATTATGTCACGTCAACAGTTAGTAAGGGGGAAAAAAGCATTTCTTGTCTGAGATAGCTAAGAAAAACAAACCAATTCGAGATAAATGGATAGAGGGGGTTCCAGATGGCGCAATAAGGGCTCTTCCTCATAGTAGAGTTTTTCTGATGACCAGTGGAACGAGTGACTCATTGGGGCCCGGCCTTCGTCCCTCTGTATGATGCAACTAATTACACCGACACCTGCAGACCGTAAACTTGCTCCCACTTCTTTCTCTTTGAGTATTTTGGCTAATTTGTGGATCCTCTCCTGAGCTTGATCTTCATCACCACTGCAAAAGCATCATAAGATAAGGCATGACCAAATTTAAGGCCTATGTTTGTAGATAATTATTGTATGTCATCCAAATTTAAGGTCATATTTGGTAAAGAATGTGTTTTACAAAGTCAAAAGAGTCTTATTAACCATAAAAGTTAGCGTCAAATAGCAAGAAAATACGCTACCTATCTTGAAGCAAACTCATCTGATTGTTGATACCCACAATTGCAATATGCATCATATTACCAAAACTAGCCAGTTCTTGAGTGTTCTCCGTTGCTTCATGAAAGTTATGAACTGTTTCTTTCATAGCAGTACTTAGGGTTGCAGGCAAAAATTGTAGAGATTTAATAATGACCATGGCTCCCCATTTCTTCTCAGTATAGTTCTCAACCAACGGATTTGAAGACAATTGATCTTCACCCCCGTTTTTCCTCTCTATATGCTCTTCAACAAGTTCCCATGAAGCGATAAGACCAGACCTATGCCATTGCATCCTAACACTTCCCTTTACAAGATATGGCTGAGGACATATACACAATGTTAATGTGACTAAAACTGTCGTCTCCCAACAAAAAAAAAATATATATATATATATATTGAAAATTTTACCTGGTATAATCTACGGACATAAGTCTCTACAACCCGTCTTTGAAGGGTATGATCACTATGATCAAAAAGACCTACAAGAGCATCTTCAACTGCCAATGGAGCACTCACAAGATCCTCCATTCTTTCATTGATGGCACTTTTCCTCTTTGGGGTATCCATATTTTCTCCGTCTTCAGTAAACATCTCCAGTTCAGAAAGACTTCTAGCAATGGTAGAACGGAGTTCACTCAGTTTTGTCTGTTCTAGTAGTTGACTTGCCTTTAGTGCCAACTGCATTAAATAAGAGTACAAAGTTGTATTCAAATGACTAAAAATAATTGTAGTGAAGCAAAAAAGAAATACAGTAAAAAACCAACTCCTCATGCTTGAAATACCTCAGAATAATTTGTATGGTTTAATGCAGAGAAGCGGATTAGTTTATCTCGGTATTTAGCAGGATTAGGATAAACTAGCTGTTCCATTAGACGCAGTATCAGCTTGTTTTTGCTCCTGATACCCTGAAAGGAAACAAATTGACACAGAAATTAGTGAACTTGAAAAGAGGGGGGGAAATAGAGAGAGAAAAATAAAGTGAACAGGAAAATAGTGAGAACCTTTACCTGATGGGAAAGCACAATGTCTACAATTTTCAGTAGGTCTTTATTATATTGAAGTCTAAGACGTTCAATCACATCAGCCTGTTGTCAATAAAATTTCACAAATGAAAATCCCTCATGAGAAGGAATGAAAATTTATCTTTTCTATATATGCAGACCAATTTAGCCAGTTAAATACTTTCAGATCCTTATGAATTGATCACTGGATAATGAAACACTCCAGAGGAGTATTGGTTACAATTTAACCTGAATATTGTCACTGAATAATTCTTCAACTGATAAATATTCTTCAAAAAGGGATTGAACAATCACACGAGCGTGACTCTCTCTTCCACCTTCATAAGACTTGACAAGACTCAACAAAGGTTCAATAAGCCTTTCTTGGGCTCCTTTTTCTTTCTCAGGACAGGAGGATAGATGGGTCTGTGTTAAATTTTTTTTTTTGTTAAAAAAAAAAAACTATCATTCTCTTTGCATAGTCTAATCAACGGACAAAGCAGTACTTTAGATAGAAGGAGCTTACTTCAAGAACACCACATAATAATTTGGCAGGAAAGTCGACATTTTGGGAACTTGAAAGTCCGTTAAACTCCTTACATCTTGAATCCAACTGGCATCAGAAAAATTGAAGGCTTATTATATCATTATATAACAACAAGATACAAGTTCAGTAAATTACGAGAGAGTTATGTCCATGATAACTACTCACCTCATTTCTTAGGTCCTTGGGAAGGCGAGTAGCAAGGACTGATAAACACTCTTGCCATTGCAGAAAAGGTAATTGAGGATTATCAAGGCAATTGAGCAAGTTTTGCACCACCTAAAACAAATGTAGAAAACTAAATAATCCAACTAAGGAAGTGTAGTAAAGGGTAAAAAAAATCTTCTGCAACATTTATACCATAAGTTGTAACAGTCCACTCAAAGCTTAGCGACTAAAATCTTTACTTTAGAGCCTCATCTATGTTTGGTTCTTATTGGCATATCATGTAATCATTTTGCAAGATACCTTCTCTTAGAGACGATAATATAACAGATTCTCAGATCGTACGGCCAAAACTAAAAAACATAAAAAAAAATGCTCTTTAAGAACGACAATGCATCATCACCACTCAATACTCTTACTTTATCACCAAAGAGGGGCAGAAAAATACAATTCACCTCATCGATATTATGCTCATATCCAGCCAGGATCATCCGAGCAGCAATCAAGCTTGCAGCACACCTCTGATGAACTTTACCAGAAACTGCAGTTGGTGGGCCCAGGAGAGGGAAGCTCCCATGGAAAGGTTCTGCTTTTCTTACAGCTGATGGATCATCAAGATCGAGCCTTGCGATAAGTTCACCGGCCTAAAAGGAAAAACAGTTCTCAAAAGTTTCACCATCAACAAGAGAGATTATGTTTCAATCTTCTGAGCATTATATATTACCTGCATTGCTTGACCTTCAGACATTTCAAAATGAATAACTCCAGAGGCGGGTGAAAGAAGAGGCATGCACATCTTCATAACCTCCACCTCAGCATATGGCGTGTCAGGATCGATGTGACTAGAATCCGAAATCAGATATCTTAGAAGTTTGCATGGTGTTTCAGCGATTAATTTAGATGGGTCGTGATCATTCTAGAAACATAAAAGACAAAATAGCTTATCTCAACCCTGTTAAGAGAGTACAGAAAGAAGAATAATTAAGTCAAGATACCTGAAGCAAACAGGTTCTTCCATCAATGAGAAGGCGGGTTCCAGCTGCTTCTTCCTCGGCATATATTACATGACTGTTTCCATCTAACTGCAAAAAATATTTGAGTCAAAAGTCAAATCATTACTCAGAAATTGAATTTATGTCAGCTTTACATGAAGCATACAAAGTAAAAATATCCAAGTAACAAACAGCTTATGACGCACTAAATTTAAAATAATTTGACGGAAATCAAATACTTGCCTGCATCAATAAGCCCCCATCACGTAATGTGTGTATTTCCGCTTCAACCTCTGACTCATTCATCCTCAATTTATAACTTCCAGGCCCCCCTCTTACCATATGAATCTAGAAAAGAGTCCCTACAGATTAAATTCCATATGCCTAAAATGGAATGGCCAACACTGTCAAGCGAAACCGCACGTACCGTGTGTTTGCTTCCTTCAATATTCAAGGACACTTGAGAGTGGACAAGAGATATATGCTGCCATCAAGATTCAAGAAAAGAATTCAAATAAATTAAGTTAATAAAAACTTCTGTGAAGTTACTCTATGGATATAACAATACCTTGGGAGGGATTTGCCCCTTTTCGAGATAGCCTACATAATCTGAAACCATAGCTGCACTGCTAGCGGATGCTTTCTGAGTTAAAACAAAGTCAGGAGGGGAAAGAAAAGGAACATATGCAGTAAATTCTAGACCATACGACTTAGAGAAACCTGAGTAAAATTGAAATTAGTGATACTTACAAATAGGGCCCCACCAACAACAGAAAGATACCAAGGGGGCCTTTCGGCTCTAACTCGCATAGCAATTCTACTGTCTAACCAGCCAGTGTGGATTTTATTTTCTCTATAATCTGATGCCTGCATAACATTATAGGCACTTATGTCACCTGTATGGAAAAAACATCTTAAAAAGTTGAAAATGGAAAGAATGTCAGTGTAAGGATATTTTAACAAGGTGAAAGTTCACATGTAAGAGATCAATCGTGTAATCAACATTGGTCCGAATTTCTCCACGAATTTGAATTTCCTTCAGGCCAAGAACCATATTAGCAATGGCTAGAGCTCGGGATTCTCCAAATGCAAAAACATGCCCTAAGAAATTTTTTGAGGATTTTAGCAACAGAAAGATAGAATGAGAAACAACTTTTTTTTACTTATTGCTAGATTTGAAATATATCTTATTCTTACTTTACTTGATATGTTAAAATATATCTCTTAAGTTACGTATACTTAACAACATCGGTATATAGAATGAGAAATTCGCAAAAATTGCTTTGATTATCAACAAAATTATACTGCTAAAACTATTACCATATTTATACATTGACGGATCACAAATAAACTCAAAGGAATAATGCATTCAGAACATGTGAAAAACCAGTGCTTACCAAACTGAGAATCTGAAAATTCATGTATACCTCCTCCAGACTGCAAAACCATATCGTCAGAATTCCATCTAAGACACTTCAACTTAAGTTTACACAAAATCCATAGAATATAAACTTTTACCTTAACAGAGAAGTATGCCCACACATTTGGCTTACTTTTGAAACTCAGCTCCTGGACTTTACCACTTGTAGGCTTAAAACCATCATCTGGGTCCTCGCTAGTTACCCTAACAGCTACACAATGCCCTCTCGGCCTCGTTGATTCTGCTTTGTCGAAATCAAATGGTGTAGCAACAGGTGATGTTTTCCTCCAAGTATCATATCCTCCACAATACTCCACCCCATAAAATCTCCTTATCTCTAATTAAATAATGCAAAGAAAACAACAAGAATGAAACTTTCTGTAGAAAATTTTTCAAGTGGTTTTTTGAAGCTTCATAATATCTTGTCATACCCGGAATTTGCCAGAGAGGAATACCCATCCCAACAGAAACTTGAGCTGCTGGAAGATTTATTTCGGCTATCCATTCAGTGACAGGGTGCTCCACCTATTCAGAATATAATCTTTGTCAGCAGTAGAAAAATGAATTTAAAATTCACCAAAAAAAAAAAAAGATTTCTTTCCATTTCCTGCAAGTTGACCCCCCCCCCCCCTTCTCTCTCTCCCCCTTTTGCAGGTTGACTAAGAAATGTATAAATCAGTACCTGTAATCGTGGATTGAGCTCTAAGAAGAAGTATTCTCCGCTGTCCATACCGTAAAGATACTCAACGGTAGCTACTCCCACGTAATTCACGGATTTAGCCAATCTTCTAGCTGCTTGTTCCAGTTTTTTTACTGTCTCCAGAGGAGCTACTGTGATAGGACCCTCCTCAATGATCTATTAAACATGATTGAGAAATTTGATGCAAAATTAAGGGAAAATAATGTTGGTTATAGAGTAACCATTCTAACTTGACCCATGAGAGAAGTGAGTTAACCTTTTGGTGCCGCCTTTGAACACTGCAATCACGGCTATGTAAAGCAGCAACATTTCCATACTGATCACAAAGCAACTGAACTTCTAGATGCCGACACTAATTGGGTGGGTCGGGGGAAGAGTATAGAAAGTTAGAATACCGTATTCTGTAGTGACAATCATCTCATGGAATTCACATTAAAGTAGAAAGTCTAACCTGTGATGCAACCTTCATTATAAATATGGGTGAACCAGGAACTTCACCCTGAACTTGCTTAAACAATGCACGAACTTCATCGTCATTATGAACCTACAAATTTATAGAGGCCAAAAAAGCCCAAAACCACTTAGTCGAGTTTTATTTCCCAAAAAATAAGGATTTCTACCAAGTCCTGCTTCAAACAATTGAAATTTTATCATCAGTATATCAAAGGGCAAATAGTTTATTTATGTTCCAAAGTTTTATACGAAATTAAATTGTCAAGAAATCCAACCTTTCTTATGCCTTTACCACCTCCACCCCAAGATGCTTTGATCATTGCCGGGTAACCTACAACTTGACAACTAGCAACTGCCTCTTCTGTTGTATAAACACATGCTTCTCTATATACCTCATCCGGAATTACAACCAAGGAACTATCTGGAGGAATCTTCACCTGAATACACACACACACACACACAAAAAAAGGCGAAAGATCCCCCGCATATTGAGCTTGGCCACATATTGTATCATATATACGTAATATATATATATAAGCACAATAGTGTCAAACTTACATGGGACCCACTCCATGGAAGGGTAGGCACATCTGCTGCTTGTGCAATCAAAGATGAACCAATTTTATCCCCAAGTGCTGCCATAGATGAAGCTGGAGGGCCCAGAAATACAATTCCCTTTGCATTCAGAGCATCTGGCAACTCGGGATTCTCCGATGCATGACCCCAACCAGGCCATACTGCATTCACGTGAGTAATCTCTGCCATCTGGGTAAGGAAGAATTCTAATTGACATTCAAATCTACAAAGTAATCATAGTGACAAAAAGAATCCCATATAGCCAAAAAACAAAAAAACTATTGGCACGGAAAAAAGCTACCGAGTTCATTACAGTTGACTTCTCCAGTTTTAGAAGGCTCAAAACTCTTCTACAAGCTCATTACAGTTGACCCAATTTAACAGTTCATTTGATAGACTAAAAACTCCAGCTCGAGTGCGAAACAATTTGGACCAAAGAAACTCGAATTCATCTAAAATCTCTATCCAAATGAAGCACCCAATTTTGTTCGCAATCTACCCAATGTATGGTTTCGAAAGCTCAACCAATTGCACATATAAAATCAAAACCACACACAAGTTTTTCACATTGATGATCATCATTAAAGACATCAAGTAGGAGATATATAAATGGAAAACAGAGTATACTGAGAAACATACTTCAACAATGAGCTGAACATTGGCATAGTTATTATTGTTGGTCCCACCAGGAACCTCAACAAACTGATCCGCTATCCTAATATGCTCAGCATTGATTCTCATGTCCTCAGGTGTAGCCATAGCAACCAACAAGATCGCCTTTTCAGTTCCAAATATTTCATAAGCCCATGTTCTAACACTACGAATAAATTTCACAGCTGCCATTCCATTGTTTGCTATTAAAATACTATGGATTGGCTTCTTCCCTCCAAGCGAATAGCAAAACTCATCTACTTCAGAAACTATAGCCGGATTTCTGATCGGAGCTACACCGTTTACATAACTGTTTCCGCGGCTAAAACTAGGCACTGTTGATAATCTTTGAGCTTCTGACATTCTGCAGTCAATTAAATCAATTGAGTAAATGTTTGTAATTAAACTCTATTAGAAGAAAAAAGGTTCTCAATTTTGGACACACATCAGATTAATGCAAGCAAGTTTTTCTGAAAGAAATTCTGAAAACACACACACACATATATATATAATATATTAAATTCAGAGAAAACATCATGTATACTAAAAATTCAAAATCAATCTTGAAAAGCTCAGATAAGTGGAGCATCCAATTAAAAAACTCTCAACGAACAAAAAAGGCGGCCTATTAAACCAAGCACAAAGCGAGATTGCAAATAAACAACTACAAGGAAACAATTAAAATGCAATTTTTAACGATCCAAAATATCAAAAAAGTGAAAAGAGATTCTCAAATCCATAGCAAACACAAGTCAAATAGAGAAGAACGCAAAAATTAAACAAACCCACAACACAATTCTAAAAAAAAGAAAGACTAAAATTTGATCACGGACCTTTGATGGAACCAAAAGAGAAGCCAGAAAATCTTCGAAGAAGGATCAATTTGTTGGGTCAAATTGGCTAAATGGGTATAAGCTATATAGCACTGAGACTCAATATAAACACAGTTTATAGCTTAAACATTGTTAACAACCAAATGGGCATCTCGTAAATGAGAGAAAAATAATGTTCACTCCACAACTACAATTAGTAGTCCCCCTCCCCTCTCTCTCCCCCTCTGTCTTGCAAGGTTTAAAGAATTTACGAAGAAGGGGAGGGGGAGGTAGGTTTGGGTTCGAAAATTGGTGGGGCCGAGAAGTATTAACGGCTTTAATGAGACTTGCACGTGGTTTCTGCTCCCTCCACACTCCTCTTAACTCTCATCTACAAACTTTTTTTTTTTTTTTCCTTTTTGGGTTAAAAGCCTCTGTTGCTGTCTGTTCTTTCTCTCTCTATCCGTGAATCGAATTGGATCCACAAAAACGAACCCACTAGAGATTACATCATGTTTGTTCTTTCTATAGTGGGGGGGCAGCATGTCTTGACTGAGAGATCGAGAGTTGGGTGGTGAAGTAGTCGACCAACCCTTCTTATCTTTCCTTTTTTTTTTTTTTTCTTGGCTTTATATGATTTTCACTAAATCATCAAAGAATTGCATTCTTGTTATAGGGAGAGAGGAGGGAGGAACAGTGGATTGATTTATGAGTGTTTGTTTAGGTGGGATTTTGATTTATTAGAGGGAAATATGGGGAATTAAAATTTTGGGAGGGGGTTGGGGTGTAGTTGGGAGTTAGGTTTATCCATGCCTTACTTGCTTCTTTGGTCCAAATTCTTAGTATTACTAATTTAGGTGAATAATTATTAGTATTATATTATAATTTATGTCTCGATTTATAATTTGTTTCTTTCTCAAATCTTAGGATAAAGTTTGATGAATGACAAATTTAGTATTCCTCTTAGGATAAAGTTTAAGGGGCTGATTGGTAATAGTTTTTAAATATAAAAATTAGTTTTTTCAGTTAATTAGTAATTATTTTTTATAATTCATTTTTTTTTTAGAAAATGCAAAACATCAAAACTACAAAAAATAATTTTTAGAAAATTACAAAAAGTGATTTTCATTTTTCTCAACTACAAAAATAATTTTTTGTAATCATTATATAAAATATTTTTGAAAAATTAGATTTGAAAATATATTATCAATCGGGCCTTAAATATCTATAAATTAGATCTTTTAAAAAAAAATAATAATAATAATAATAAGAGTGTGTTTAGTAATTGTTTTGAGAATATATTTTATATTCTTAGAAGAGAGAAAATAACTAACTAGTAAATTTGATTGTATTTTTCCATTATAATTTTATCAAAACTATTATGTGAAAATAGGCTTAAAAAATTATTTTTGGAAAATATCATATAGATAATAATTTTCCTATAAGAGAATAATTTTTATATAATAAAAAAATAATAATAATAATTTTTGATAATTTAATAAACCAAATAAAGTTATAAATTAAAAACTATTTTGTCACACCTATTATATAGTTTATTATTTAAAAAAAACTATTCTAAAAATAAAAATAAAGAAAATAATTACTAAAAACACCCTAAAATTTAGAATTAAAGTTAATCTCTTACTTAAATTTTAATCATTTTTAATATCTTAAATTTATATTTAATTAAAATTAAGCTTATATCCTTCTAATTATTACGCACGAGGATTGAGAAGGTTGATTTTGGAAACTTTAAAACCCTAACTAAAACTGTTTCGTACAAATATTACCAAATAAAGCCTTTATCATTTACCCTAATTATAAAGTATAATAAATTCACCATTTCTTGTAATTAGGTGAGAGATGACATTTTTAGATCTACCTAACATTTATGTCATTTAAGCCTAATTAAAAATATATTAAATACACCATTTTCTTGTAATTAGGTGAAATATGACATTTATTAACATTGAATACTTTATTATAGTTTTAAATTTTATTTTGGTTACGTTAAGCCTTAGGATTCTAATCTATTATCAAACCACATTCAAATTTTTTTGTTTATTTTATTATATTCAGATAGATATGGATTGACGACACATAGTTGAAGCCATCATCTGCCATCTAAACCGACATGTCGGCCGGATTGGGGTGTTAAGCTAGCATCCATCTGACATGTTGTTTTAAACCGACGTGTGGTTTGATTTTAGATCGAGTGGGATTGAATAGTGGATAATTGCATCATAAAATGGATTTGAATCCTCTCGTTTTCATATTTCATGAAAAACTACTAGGTTCTCTTTTTTCAAACTCTGATACAATTTTAATTGATTCACCTATTGATTTTGACTAACATGATTAAATAACATTTTTTTAGCTGAGTAAAACTGGGATTAGCTACTACTAGGTTTCGTAGTGTTGTTGTTGGCGTAGTGCCATAGTCGTTGCCACGACCTTTTTCTTCAATAAAAGAACTTAAAGGACGAATACCAAATTGAAATTGGTTCACTTCAAACTTCAGAATTAGGGGCAGTAGAAAATTGGTTATCCGAAAAATCAAGGCAGAGATTTTCTGACTCCCTCTTTATATAATACAAGAGTAATCAAGTAGACAATAATACTATCACTCATTGTCCCACTACTTCTTAGCCATTGCAATCTATCACTTGGTATACACATATACATTATTATATAACACCCTCACGTTTTGTACCTAACCCCTTCTTCATCAATCAATCAATCAATCCCGCCTACCTCTTGTATAGTTGTATTATATCACTGTAGCTATCTTATTATTATTTTATTTATATTTTTGGCAACTAATTTGATTCTTACATGTTTAGATAATCACTTATTTCTTATATTTATTTATCATAGTAAGTATTAATTAGTAACAATCTCAGTTTTTGTGACCCAAATCGTAACATATCAATAATGGCCAATGGGACGGGTAAAAACTAAAATAGGGGTTCAATCTTAGTTTGGTTTTATAATTATTGAAGTTTTTTTCAGTGTAAATTAAATGGGTGCAAATTGACATGTCAATTGGTCCGGCCCAGCCCAGCCCAATCCAGTTCGAGAAGAAAAAAAAAATGTAATCATGTGGATTTTGGAACCAAGTCCTCCAGTTGGGCTGGACATAGCCTTTTATGGGTGGCAGATTGTATCGAACCCAATTGTCCCCGACATACCTAGTACTGCCTTTTCCCCACCATTTTTTTATTTTAATTGACTCTTATTGTGATTGGAGAAATTCGTGATGATGCATGCATCACGTATATTATTAAATATAATATTATATAAAAATTTATAAAATCTAAAATTAATATTCTTATCAAATATAATATTTTATTCATCTCAATTAATTATATCAATTTCTAATTATTTTATTTTATATATTTTTATTTTTTTATCATTAATCTGAATCATATAATTATATAATTTCAACTACGATAACTTAACAAAGCTAGATCCAATTGATAACTTCAACTTGCAAACGATCGATACCTTAACAAGTTAGATCCAAATCCACTCTACTCCTCTTCAAATTAACATTGTATTTTGAAAAAATTAATAAATAAATTGTGAAAAAATATCGAGGCAACTATACACTAATGTCTCATTTGTTGATTTCATCATGAATCGGCCCCACATAACAAATTAATTAGAATCTCTAAACTAGTAGTCAGCGACATGATTGCACCTGACAATTATTTGTTTAAGTCGAAAGTTACGATTCGTCCAAGGCCAATAATGAAAATTTGTTTATTGTCCAAAGTTTTGATAAGGACACACGACAACTTGCACAACTAGATATTACTCTTAGCTATTGCGCAAAGTATTGATTGGTTTGGACATAAGATATTATTCCTTGCAAACTGCGTTATTATTACAGCTGAGAAAACAACAAAGTAGCTTTCATTGCGATGTTTTTTAATGTTCACCTTTTCTTTTTTCTTTTTTTTTTTGGACATTTTATATATTTTTTAGATCCATGATGTTTTATATAATTTAATAGAAGTGAAAAAAAAAATTATTGATTCTGATTGGAGTCTTAATCTAACACTAATTACAGTATTAATAATAATTAAATCGAGATTTATTTTAAAATTAATTTCTTATTCTTCTTATTTTTTTCTTACGATTTAGTCTTGATAGTAACAGTTTCAAGTATCAAATTAATAATAATAGTTTCAATTTTGATATCAATATCATAAAAAAATTGAGATTCGAAATTAATACCACAAATTTTGACTTTTGTCCACTGCTATAATCATAATAATTATTGAGATGAGAATATGTTTATAGTCAATTAGTTGGAATAGAAATGACACAAATCTTATTTTAGACCGGTCTAAGAAACTCTTTAATGCTAAATGTTTATTTTGTCACATCCTTGTTGAAAAGAAAAATAGCTAAATGCTGAATTCAAACTTTGAATTGACAAATAAACGTTTGATATTCAACATAGTATAAAGGTTAAACAAACATCGACGATTTCTTTAGAAGCACTTTAAAGGTACCTACATCTTCTACAATTTCAAATTGTTCAACATATTAACTAATATAGTCTAAATACTAATAGAAGTACTTTTAACTCCATAACTATGGTAAAACATACGAGGCCGGCCTTATTAGATGAAGGTTGGATTCGGAGGGCATATTTATATGATGTGCTTTTCTCTGTATTTATTATTTATTTATTTTTCGAATGATATAAGTTTGAGGAAGTTTGACTTATTTAATTAAGATTAGATGGATTTGTTGAATCTCGGTTAGACATTTAATGTGGAAAAAAGTATTTGTCAATCTGGACCAACCTGATTCGGTCGGATCTTAGCCTCCTAATTTTTTCCTTTTTTGTTTTTTTTTGTTTTTGTGATTATGAATGGAATTTTTCCTTCATTAGTAATGAATAAGGTTTTTATCTTTTAAATGTATTTATTTATAGGCATTTCTATTACTTCTTTCCTAAATTTTCCATTAATTCATTCTTAAATGAGTTTTCTTTTAATTATTTCTTAAAAGACATTTTATTTATTATTAATCTAAAAAGAAATTCAATCTTCTATTAATTATATTTATTAATTATTACATACTCGTACATTTATTATTATTATTATTATTATTTTTTAAATATTCGAATCTCAATCGGATTGGTCACCCGATTGAGACCCAACCAAATTGGGCCGGAACACTCGAAATCTGATGACTACGGAGGACTGATCCAATCAAAACCATATTGAGTCATTCAAATCAAGTTGGATCGGTCTGTTTGCTCAACCCTATTGAGATTCAACTTGCATATGTGCCTCCCGAACCCCTCTAACTTGTAAAGGTAATAGAAGTCATGATCTTAAAATTTTGAAATAACACGAGAACCCCTCTACCAGTTTGTTAATCAGTATAAAACATCATCTTCTTTTACTAACGCTTCTTTGTAAAGCCCTTCGATTTCACTTTTAAATAGGATTTCGTCAAACTTATTAACAAAGAATGCACGTACCTTCTTTTTTTCCTTTTTTTTTTTTTTCAAGTAATGCACGCACATTCATTCTTACTTAAACTCAAATATTTATTTGGCATATACGAGAAAAGGGAAAGAGAGAGAGAGAGAGAATGAGAGAGAAGGGTTTGAATATGTAAGATCCGTCCAGACAGTGTTGTCTCCCAATTGGCCAAATTGCGAATATTCATTACTTTAACTTTACACATAATCCACCTAATTCTACCTGACAATTGTTTTAGATCTAAACTTTAAAAACCTATTTTTAATACAAGGATTAACAAACTGGTACACCTGTTTATGTCCCATTTAGATCATATACTATTGGTCAATTGCACCTTGATTAGTACCAATGGTGATTAAACAACAAGTTTTGAGCACATGATTACTACCATTTACGTATAAGAATACCTATTAAGGAAGAAAAGGAAAAGTAAGTGGTTAGCATTTCTATGAAATGGATAACATAGTACATATTGGTGTCACAGCCTTTTTAATCTGATTCACGCCGTACATATTAGTAAGTACCATGTTTAGATTTGTTACTTTAAGTTTGAGTTTAAAATATCTTCAAATAAATTATTAAATATTAAATTAAATTATTTAAAAAGATGTATATAATAATTTAATTTATTTCATAAATATATTAGAATTCGATCATTTATAAATTAATAATTTTTTTTTATTTTAATATTAAATTATTGAGATTTATTATATAGGTCGTCATATTAAAATATCTAAGAGATGGAGGTTAGGTGAGAAAGAAATATAATAATTTTAATAAATGAAACTAATCAAAGTTTATATAAATGGTATTTAATTCGAAAAGAAAAAAATATGATAGTTGAAATTTATGAGGGAAAAAATACATTAAAGAGTTAGAGTATAAGGAGATGTGACAATTCGTGCCGACACGACATAGATTATGTTGTATCATGCTCATGCGTGTGCCTAAAAATAAGAGCACGACATGGTACAGATACAATAATGGAGCATAAACATGTCGTGTCGTGCCGGTCAGTGGACTCGTACCGTGTTGTGTCTGGCCCGTAAGCTCGTTTCTTTATCAGTCTCATTTTTTGAATCAGACATTAAAAAACTAGACTTAATTATTACTCACATCATAACCACATAAGCTGACAGAGTAGAAGTTATGATACTCAATAGTTCGATGGTGCATTCTGTCCGTCGAGTATCATAACTGCTAATTTATGAAGTAAGTAATGATTGAGTTTGATTAAAAAAATGTGATTATTAATGTATTAGAAGTTAGTATCATTAAAATAAATAAATTATTTTACTACATATTATAAAATAAATAAATATTATTAATAGTTATTATTTAATAAATTAAAAATTAATAATATTATTAATTATAATTATAAAAAAAATATTATTTAATCAAATAAAATCTTATATTAATAAAAAAATCAACATATAAAATAATTTAAAAAAAAAAATCGTAAGATTAAAAAGTAATTTTGGATCCGTTTCATGCTCTAGGCCAACACGCATACTTGCATAATTGAGTACGGCACGGCATGCCTAGCCATGCATGCTCCTAGTAATCCGGCTCATTTTATCACTACTAAATACAAGGTTACCGGAGGGGGGGGGGGGGGGTGGGTGAAATGTCGGCATCCTCAGCATACAAGCGCCATCGTAGGGCCTACTGGACAATCAAATGGCTCACACATCATTGTCTTCCCACTTCTCCCTGATTACTTTCTTGGCACTGAGACACACACTAGTCTGTACTGCACCCCAATCATTAATAAGTGATCTCGCCGTTCGAATTAGGTGGAATTTGCTAATCATGTGGATCCCATTATCACAAATAATACGTTGAGGGGCCAGAAAAATAATTGATATCCCTATCAGAAGCCATGCAGCGATCAGTTAATTGGGACCCACCCATGAGAATCCTACTAAGCCTCAGATTCTCTTCCCCCCTCTCTAATTTTTCTACTAAACAACAATTTAGAAGTTTAATTAACTCAACTACACCAATCAATAATTAAACTTTTGGCAAAAAAAAAAAAAAATTCAATAATTAATCAAACATAAACCAGATTCTCCCGTGGAAAACGCAACGGAAACGGAAATCCGTTTACGGTTCGGACGAGAACGGAAGAAAATGAAATTGAAGAGAAAATTACAGTTCTTCATACCATAACAGAATAAACAGGAGAAAAAAAAAAGATGAGAGAGAGAGAGAGGATGAACTCTGATTTTGTGAGAGTTTCTTGAGTGAGAGGATGAAGGAGTGATATATAAAGACAGTTGAGATTACAGATGGAGAAAGGCTGATTAAGAGAAGAAGATTTTTGCCTTATAATGGCTACAAGGCTGCAACAGTAGCTTCGGCTGTACTAGAGGTCGACGATGAAATAGTTCTAGAACCTTCTCTGTTCGATGCTGCTAGAGAGCACTTCTTCTCCTTCCTCTCATCTTGATTCATTTGCTGTTGCCTGCACTCTTGGCTGCAGAAACCGCTGTCTCCCCTATAAAATCAGCCGGAAAAGTTCAGCATCGGAATCGAAAAAGCAGAAAGAGAGAGAGTGTGTGTGTACCTGTACATGTAGATATCGCGGCCAGGAACTAGAGGCCGCTTGCAAAGAGAGCAGACTCTGAGGAAATTCGCCGTCTCGAGGAAATCGACAGAATTTCTTCTATGATTTCTAGGCGAAACCATGGACAACAGCCGTTGATCTAAACCGTCGAGGGCTGCTTTCTGCTGCGATTTATAAGAATGAGAAGGATTTAGGGCTTCGCCGGTATCGTTGACGCCTAGATCGAAACTGATCTCGCTCATGCTAGTCGTTCTCTTCATCGGAGGACGAGGTCTCTTTCCCAACATCATCTTCTTCTTCTGCTAGCTACTTCTTCTTCTCTAACCTTACTGATAATTGCAGAGGAGAGGAGACAAAGCAAGCTACCTAGCTGGAGAGAGAGAGAGAGAGAGAGAGTGAAGGGGAAGTAGAAGTGGGGAAGATAAAAAGGAGGGCTAGCAAATGAGGAGTAGATCTGGACCATTCCTTTCTGTGTTAGTATTTGATTGTGGCCGCTTTTGCTTTAGATATATTAGAAAAATACACGTCAGCCACCCAAATCTCCATTTACTTTTTTTTTAATCTTTATAAATATTTATTTATTTTATTATTACACTTACTGATTATTTTATCCTCTTTATTTTTTGCCTTTCCTGACGTCAAATGGAGATGAAGCTTTGGATACTTTTTCCAGACGCCAGCCAATGGCAATGGAGTATTCTGAACTCTGAACTCTAATTGGTTGGTTCTAAAAGAAATTCAATTAAAGAATTCCATTTATTTATTTAATAAATTTTATTTCACGGCGATCGGTATATCGATTTCATGATCCTGTGCGGCGGGTGTATCTTGACTGATTGATGATGTACTCAAAAAGTAAATTTGTACTTACATTCGAAAAATAATGAATCAAAACCATATATTTATTTATTATTCAATATAAAGTTATATATAATTAAATCATTTATTGCGATGTAGTGTAAGTTAATTTTCCAAACAGTACACTTAAAAGATTTCCGTAAGAAAATTTATGGATGATTTGCTCAAGAAATAGAAGGAATAAATGGAAAATTATTAATTAATTAAGCTTATTATACCGAATGTGAGTTGACTTTTTATAAGAACGTTGATTCTGTTTTTTTTTTTCCTTTAAAATAAAAATAAAAAATAAAAAAATTATTTTTTTGGTTCGTTATTCTACAAAGATGAAATGATTCGATGGATAATTAAATCAAGAAAAATGAGATGTAGTCCTAAACATCAATAGTATTCACAATTTAATTTAATAATATTCACAATTTCATTCATTCTAATCAAGTTTCACATTCAAATTATTTCATATTTTTATTTCTAAACTATCCAAGTATTCATAATTCCATCAAAAATAATTTCTTAGACTCCAAGGAGATGCAATCTTACATCAAAGAGTGTCATGACTCTAATTGGGTGCATTATCCGAGCATGCATCATGACGTTCATTGATCTCAGATACTACTAATCATATGTGAGGAATGACACATCAAGGCTTACTTGCCAACAAGGTCAATCTACATCGATTGACATGTTTGCTTGAGCCACTTTCATTCCCGAATAAGCTTAGGAAAGAGATCATCAAAGAATGTCATGATTCGATACAAGCAGGTCATCCGTGCATACAATTCACCTTGCCTCTCATTGATGTCAGATACTATTGACCACATATTAGGGACGACATCGAGGCATACTTGCTAACAAGACAAGGACAATCTACACTAACTAACGAGTTTGCTTGAGCTACCTCTCATTCCCGAACGAGCTTGGGAAAGTATACAATTTTGGTGTAGATCGATTCTCAAAGTATATATTGCTCATCCCTGCCTTTTCCAATGTCACGGCAGATAAAATGACTTGTCTATTCTTAAAGCATGTTGGGGTGTGCACCAAACAATCGTGAGCAACCAAGATCCCGATTCATTGAGATATTTTGAATCAAGTTGTTCAAGTTATATGGTTCAAACTTGAACTTCTCAACATTTTCATCATCAAACCAATGGCTAAACGAAAGGGTGAACATGTTGTGAGTACTACTAACTAAGAGATTGAACTAGTTGTTAGATACGACACAATTCTCCTACAATTTACATCGGAACGAGTTGGAAGAGCTCATTTAGGCTTGCCATTTGACTCCAAACATTGGCTTGCCATTATCGAAGGACTCAAAGAAGAGACGAATATGGCTTGTGCCCACTTGAGAAAAGTATCGAAAAATATGAAGTGGGCCAAACTTAAATGAAGGGCATTAGAATTTCAAGCGTGTCATGGTGAAGCTTTTTTACCTCAATAACTCAAATCGTTGAGGACAATGCATAATGTGTTGATTTGGCAATATGAGGAGCCATTCAAGATCATCCAACATGTCAACAAGTGAAAGTGTATGTCTATCAAACCAATCAGATTTTGACTTGATGAGGCAAATACTTTATATGATAATATATTTATGCATATATTAGTAAGATAATAAATATTATTATTAGTTATCATTTATGAAAGTTAATTATTATTTATTAATTTTATTAGAATTAATATTATATTTTCTATAAATACATATCATGATAAAGTTTAATATATTATGTTATGTGCTTTAGGGACCATGATGAGATTATGTTAATTAAGACTCAAGCTGCTTAAGGGTTTAAAGATATAAACTGTTTGTTGTCATAAGATCTCAAGAATAGACATCGATGATCCAGATAGACAATCATGTAATTCATCACCTAAATTATTTAGGATAGACGATCTCATAACCATTGATGTTACTAAAATATTATGATGATTGTGTGGGTGCTTAATAGAGACAAAGAATACTGAACATGACACTTAGATAATTCTCAATGGTAATTAATACTGACTGTTAATAAGAAGTTATATGGTAGATATATTACATGTGGTCCTTAGATCTAAGATCGCCATGGTTCCTTGTATACAAGATTTCATACTTTGACACCATTCTCATTAACTCTAGCCATGTGTCAATACGGGGTGAACCGGTGGGTATAAAATATTGTATATGAAGGTTGCGAGTGATCAAAAGGAAATTTATCACTTCCGTATTCAGAAAATAGGTCCAATGTATTATATAATTTATTGAACAAATAATCTTTGTAAAATAGTGTGGTATGAAAAGAAATTTCTGTAAATCCATTATTAATATTCATTACAGATATAATAGTACATATAATTTATCTATTAAAGTGTAACAGTTATATAATACCTTAGGAAGAATCGAGATATTTATAAGGTGGAAGGATCGAGTATTATAAACTTACTATAATCATAACAGGTTCTTTCGGAATATGGTACTTCTCATCTCCCGGGTAGTTTTGACACTTTGGTAGAAGTCAATCTCTATTTAGAAGTTTTAAATTCTTTAATCAAGAGATGATTACGTTAACTATTTAATTAAAAGGTTGTTTTAAATTAAATGCATTTAATTATGAATTAAATAAAATCATAAAATGTTTATAAAATCCTTTTACCGGTGTGATGTAGAACCTCATCACTCACATACATAATATTCGAAGTAACTCAGTTAAGATTCAATGGAAAAAAAGTAAAAGTAAACCAATTCTATTTTAGGAGTAAAAAGGTAATTGACTTATAATTTGGCTATAAGAGAAAAATTGTAATTATTTATTTATTAAATCTAATGTCATGCAGTATTGCTAGCATAACTAAATATGATATTAATTTAATTAGAAATTAATAAGTTACATATAAACTTTTATTTAATTATAAAAATGTTCTAAAGTTTCAAACTAATAATCAAACATTCAAGAGTTAATCGGCTGGATTATTAATTAGATTTTTATGGGCCAAATTAATCAAAGCCAAATTAATCAAAGGGTTGATTAATATCCATGTATATGACCCATGGTAATGGCCGACCACATAGTGTGGGTTTGACCCATTTGTTTTTTTAATTAAAATAATGAAACGTAAGCTATAAGAAAACCTAATGTGATTAGGAAACCTTATACCTAGTAGTGCCTATAAATAAACCATAAGGTAGCCAAAAATAAAAAATGTCTCGTAAGCCTCTCTTGGCTGAAATTAGTGAGAGAAATAGAGAGTTTTCTCCTATCCATTTTTTCCAAACTTATTGTTTCATGTATTAAAACTTTAAGTAGAAAATTAATAGAGTGGATAGATAATATAGATTACGGTTAAATGGTGAACACGTAGGCATCTTCACCATCTCATTAATCGAATTAAAGAAGTGTTCTGTAATAGTTTGAGGTATGCCTTCAACTTAGACTTGAATTTAAATTGATGAGATTTACTGTATTTTCTATAAAATATTATACATGTGATATGTAATTGATATGTAATTGTTGTATGATCGATCTTGCTTGAAACTATGCATACTTAGGATTATATCCTATAAAATTTTAAATATTAGTTTCATTGCTATATATGCATGTACGTTTCTTAACAACAAGGCGAAACAATCACATTAGGAAGCCATCTAAGTTGCATCTTCATTTGATCTACAAGGAGTATCTTGAAGCCTTACCAAGAACCTAGTCGAGGAGTGTTACTTCCTACAACAAGAAAGTTGAAGAAATTCTCGAGGATCGAGTCATTAGAAGTGAGGAGTGTCAAGCTGTCAAGCTACAAAAAGTATCTCATTTGATGATGGAAGGGCATTCTAGAAAGTGAGGCTAGTTCGGAGCATGAAGGCACTTGTTAGGGCGGTTCAAGGACAATGATTCGAGCATGAGTGAGCGACGATGGCGTCACCCGAATAGGTATGAGAGCATGTGGGCAAGTTATGGAGAATTTAGGAGGTTAAAGAGAATCTTCTAGAAAATCCTAGACCTCTTAAAATCTCTAGATCGTAGATCTTACATATAATGAACATTACATGTATGAGCGTTGAGGAAACTCGAGCTAAGTTTTGTTCTTACTAATAGTATAGAAAAAAAAATATTCGTTAATTTTCATTTTATCCCTCTTGTTAAGAACTAAGAGGGCGTTCGTTCTTCACTTCATTTTTCAATATATTTCAATTGGTACATGCAAGAAATAGGCAAATTCGGTAGCGTTTTGCTCAATTTATTGTGAGGTCAACTTCTTATCTATACGAGTCAAAGGAATGGCCCCCTGGCCTTGGATTTCCATATACACGTCATGACATGCATAAAAACCCCATTTTACTTCTATTCTAATGGACTAAATGTCTTTCATAAGGAATAGAGGAAGATGAGATGTAACAAAAAAATTTCCAACAAAACATACACACTATACAATCGTTTATATCAAATATATCATAACCCCTACCTACATTCTATGAAATTGTGCATCACAAATTAGAGCTAATAAAGAGACATGCGATCCCATAAAAAGACATACGATCCGCTATGGAAAAAAATTTGCTGAGACATAAATAAAGAGATCAAATCCCTACCATGATTACTTGAAGTTCTAATAATTAAAAACCTTAATAAACCAAAAAAAAATAGCTAAAGGCCCATCATAAATTGCTTATTTTTTGAGATCCCTTATAAATTCTATCCATATATGTCATATATTTTCTGATCGACAACTTATACTAGATCTAATTACATTTTATTGGAATTGAGAGAATAATAAAAATGAATTTTACTTTTTTTTTTGTTTCCAAAGTAACTCTCATCAAGTAGCACTATTTTGATGTGAACCTTCAAGAGTAATTCATCGATTTGCTTAGATCTAAAAAAATGTATGATCAACTTCATATACTCCATATATAACATACATATAGATATATAGATATATTGACTTTACATCTCAGATGCGACCCGATCCCGATCCATCTATTCTATTATCTATTTTCAAATAATTCATTTACTCAGATATCGTGTTTACGTATGTAAAATCACTTATGTTCAGAGAATACATGTTATACTATATTATAATATTAAATAAATATATGTGTTATGGTCTAAGTCTCAGCCTTATTGAAAAAAAAAATAGACGAGATTTGAAACTGTTATATTTTTAAAAAAATCTTATTTTTTTTAAATATGAAGAAATAAAGAAGGCATTGTAAGCGCAGAAAATATTTGTCTCACTGAAGACACAAAAATAAAGAGTAAGTTGTTGAGAGTTGTCTAGAATAGATACCTCAACTTAATATTTGTACATATTATTTATTGTTAAATTACTATTTTTACTTGTTATTTATTTTATAAAAGTATCTTCTAATTATTATAATTAATGTATAATTATACAAAGCATATCTATGAAAAAGATATTGATAATAATTAATTAATATATAATTATATTGAGTATATCTACGGAAAAAAGGTAATTATACAAGTGATTATTCTAATTAGTAAATATTACGGGATGAGATATAATAGTATATTAAACGAATACATAAATTCGAAGAATCCATAAGCAATTATAGATCTAACACAACAATAAAAATGATTAAATTGTTGTATTTTATATTTTATATTTCCATTTGGAATCTTCTTATTGTATATCTAGATAAATATTATAAAAAATATCTATATATAATATCTTTGTCCTCTATTCAGCTTAATTTTTTAAGTAAAAGATTGAGCCGTGTTTAAAAGAATGAACAATAATTACAAAGTATCTATTATTTTAAATTGAAATTTGATTTCTTTATGTACTTCACATGTATCAGCTAGTTTATGACTCTATTTACTAGTCTCACGGATAATTTCATTATCCCTACGAGCAACATCACATCTCTCATTATAAGCTTATGCACATGCTTCCAGAGCTACTCGATTAACTATGACACCTGATGTATTCTCTTAAAATGCCAGAATTATAATATATAATCATTTCTAAAGATGTTGGTCAAAGCTGATATATGCCAAACGTGAATACCCCAAAAGTTACTGGAAGAATACTTGATAAATAGAACTAATTTTGAGTGAAATAATACCGCGAGTTTTTTCAATAAAATCATCGTATAGTAAATCACCCGAGCCTAAAGTGATTTCTCTTTCTCAACGAGAAGTTACAAGATGTTGCGGCAATTTCAAATTTTGCTTTGAAGTTTCAATTGTCGTTAACCATCGCACATGGGCCAACTAATAACTTGGGCCAGGCCTGCGAACATAGAGCCCAGTAAAACTAAAGTCCAGAAAGAGGCTTCCTCCTCTCTTGCCCAGATTGGGAAACCAAGTAAGGCAGTTAAGGGAGCTGGACTGTGTTTAACAAACTATGGTCTCTATAGTTACTTTCAAGGAGTCCAACATTGTAGAGCTCCTTTGAATCCTTTATTTCTTCTTTGTCTTCTTCCCTGACCAGCACGCTAATCGGCCGGAATCGGAATCAAAGCATAGTAAGAAATCAGGTGGCGAATGGAGAACGCCGACGTGTTCTTAGGCCTTCACGAGTTTCTTGAGCGCATGCGTCAACCATCCGCCTTTGATTTCGTCAAGTCCATCAAAAGGTTAGATTATTCACTCGATTGCTTTCGAATTCGTCGCTCTCGATTCTAGATTAGTTTTTTTTCATAGAGCTGAAATCGGTTATGGATTTCGATTTTCTTGAAGCGGAAAAACAGTTGCGAAGGGAATTAGTTCCTGTAGGGTTGAAAGTGTAGCTGATCAAGTGAATGATTGTAATGTTATACGCAAGAATTAAGTTTTTTTATGTCTAATGAAAGCTTAGGAGTCTTTTGATTGGTGAGGAAGTAAGTTACGAATTTAGAAGGCAGTTATGCGTTAGGTTTTGATATGATCCGTGTTCTAATATGGCAGCTTTATTGTGTCATTTTCAAATAATGCTCCTGATCCAGAGAGAGACAGTGCAGCTGTGCAGGAGTTTTTTTCCAAAATGGAGGCAGCTTTCAGAGCTCATCCACTTTGGTCCGGTTGCTCAGAGGAGGTGTTAGATAGTGGTGGTGAAGTGAGTTCACTTTACATTTCTCCGAAAGATCATAGTGCCATAGTTTTCAAACCTAGGCAAACTTAACAATTTGAGAGTGTTTTTGTGGAATTATTTGTTTGATATACACTGCCACTGTATACAAATCTCTTTCTGATGCAATGGTGAATCTGCTTCTAGTTGACATTTACATTTCTGACTATAATTACAGGGACTGGAGAAGTATGTCATGACAAAGTTATTCCCTCGTGTATTTACATCATTTCAGATGATGTAAAACTCGACGAACAACTTTCGGAGAAGACGGCTTTGATCCAGCAATTCCTTCGACCAGAAAATTTGGACATTAAGCCTAAGTTTCAAAATGAATCATCATGGCTGGTGAGCATGGAATCAAAATTCTAAAAACTCTCTCAGTGTGTACTGTATTTATGGCAGTAATGTTATCTCTAGGTTGATTGCTCCTTGAATTTTGTTCATACTGACTTAGGCATTTGGTTGAGTATTTATGTCTTCAGTTATTCATTGTAACACAAACAGTGATGCAAAGAGACAAAGAAACATTCATAATATTGCATCTGATTTTTATACATGTGCCAATAAGTAGAATACAAAGTGTTTTTGGTAGTACAAGTAAAGTCTTGACCTGATCAAATGTCTCTTCTTTTGTAGTAAAATTCTCTGTAAAGGTTTGACCTAAAGTGCTATACATGTGTGCTGGCAGCTTGCGCAGAAGGAACTGCAGAAGATTAACATGTGTAAAGCACCAAGGGACAAGCTAGTGTGTATACTCAACTGTTGTAAGGTTATCTCGAATTTACTACTTAATGCTTCTATTGCCTCAGATGAGAATCCTCCAGGGGCCGAGGAATTCCTTCCCGTCCTTATCTATGTAACTTTGAAGGTAAGACAATCACATAGGATGATTGCTTGATTCTTTTTGCAAATTACTGTCATTGCATTATTTGGTATTCGTCTCTGATATTTGACTACTATCTCTGAATTCGTTAATTCCTTTGCCCTGTTCTTTAAATTATATACGTCCCTACTCTGCTATCTCCTTGATTACTTCCATAATCATGGTTATTCACATTTTATCATAGACCTCCTCCTAATTTTCAATATACTTGAATTATCTAGTCTGATTTTTCTCTTTTCCTTGTATATATCCGAACTTTCTTAAAGCATTTCTGCACAAATATTTTTTCACGCTTTTGTCTTTGTGGTTCCTTAAATGAGGGACTTGTATCGTGACATCCTCAGGAAACTTAAATGATCTTTTGTAGGCAAACCCACCACAACTGCACTCAAATTTTCTGTACATTCAAAGGTACAGGTGTCAATCCCGATTAACAGGAGAAGCATCATATTTTTTCACAAACATGCTCTCTGCTGAGTCTTTCATCTCAAACATTGATGCAAAATCCCTCTCAATGGATGAAACCGAATTTGAAAGCAACATGGAATCTGCTCGAGCAGTTCTCTCTGGGCTTTCAACAGAAATGGATGGCCAATCTCCTATGAATCAAGTCTGTACGGAAGCAATGGACCTCGGCTATCACTCCTCAAATGTTAGTATGGACCCAACATTACGATTCAAGTCCTCAAGGACGAGTTATCAATATAAAAAATTCATTCCCTCTCGGATTTGGAGAATAAAGGGGCAACCATGATTTTGAAGGAAGAATCAGCAAACCAAGTTTTTCAAAACCATCCATATATGTTTGCCAATGTCGGTGATCTGACGATCAATGATGTAGAAGACCTGCTAAATCATTACAAACAGCTCGTTTTCAAGTATGCTTGTCTTTCCAAAGCATTGGGTTCTGATACTACAAATGCTCTGTTGAAACCACAAACTCAAGAAAACCAGAGTGAAACAGGGAAAGAAGCGGAAAAGGGTACTGGAGATGTAGGATGACCAAATGAGGATTCGTAAAAGAAGGGTAATGGTAGTAGAAATGATGGATCTGATGGAGCCTCACATTTTAGAGAGGAAAGCATTGAATCATAGTTGTCACAGGACAAAGGTTCTACCTCGAGGTGGAAGAGATGAGACTTCCCCATGATATAGCTGTCGCAATACTGCGTTTTAATGGAGGTGTATTGCATTTTTAATTTAATGATGGCTTCTGAGGTTGGTTTGTTTTGTTTTAAATTAAGTTAGGCATGTACCAAATTGTGAAATTTTTATTATTGTATACCGGGTAGGGTAGTAGAATTTTCATGAAACAACTTGCGCTATGATTGGCAACATTTCTTACATTTTGTATTTATAAAACTAATTTTTGTAATGATGACAAAAAATTATGTAAGAAACAAAAAAAAAAAAAAAAATTTTTATATACGAAATCCATTTGACATTTTTTGGTTTCTTAATTCAATTTTTTTTCAACTAAAATGTTAACACCCAATATTATTATTATAAGTTCATATTTAAAACTTAATTTTGAATATTCATTTTAGAAATCCAATGTAGAAACATAGGTCACCAAAATATATCTCATCAATTAGATTCAATTAAAACAAGAATCACAACCTTAAATCATACACAAAAATGTAAACATTCGTATCAAACCAAAAACTCTAAACCAAGTTCAAAGCGTGAATTGAAAGCGTAATAGGAAGTCGAGTTGCTGATGAAAGTGTGAGAGGGAGGAGATGATGAGAATAAACCCACCATCGATTATCATAACTCTTAGTTTACTTGACGAATTGATGAGACATTTGACCCATCGAGTATCATAACTTCTATTTTACTCGACGGATTTATGAGAACTTCGATAAGTCGAGTATCATACTTCTAATTTACTTGACGGGTCGATGGGGACTTCGACCGTCGAGTATCATAATTTCTGGCTTACTTGACGGGTCGATGGGGCATTCGACTCGTCGAGTATCATAACTCCTAGTTTACTCGACGAGTCGATGAGACATTTGACCCGTAAAGTAAATTAACATCTAATATTGATATTTATTATTTTTACGACTGAATGTTGATATTAATATTTATTTTTGAAGTGGATGTAGTGGATGCTCTTGAAGACTACAAAGAAGAGAATTGTACATTTTTTTATTATTATTTACTTTTTTTATTTTGTGATATATTCTTTTCATTCATATTTATTGGTTAAATAATTGAAATTTTGTAGATCCATTAGCACAATTATCGAGTGCAGAGAGCTCTAGCATCTAAATATAGAAATGTTGTGTTATTCGATTCAAAACGTTGTGTTATTGAAAATTTGGAAATTAGAAAGTATAAACGTGTACTATTATTGGATATCTCATTTGAATAATATTGAGTTGATGCCTTAAAAAATTATGAATCTATAATATATTTGAAAATTGTTTTGACTATTTTTACAAATATAAAAAATAACGATTTATAATTTTTGTATTTTATTTTTTTCATAATTTTTTTCTAATTTTTAAAAAATATTTTTTAGACAAAAATTAAGACAAAAATAATTACCAAACAAATTGATTTCCTCTCCAAAACTCATTTTCATATTTTAAAACGTCAAAAACGTTAACAGGCATAGCCTTATTCTCTTCCTCCTTGCATTTGTACAGATTGGTAGATTTTTTATTTTATTTTTTGATATTTAATTTCATCATTTCATGTAACTCTGACTCACTGATTGCCCCAATCCTTTCATTGATTGGGCCCATCTGGATTTACTTGGGCACGTGAGATTAATTTACAGGTTTTGTTTTATAACAGAGCATGACAATTCTGACATTTTCAATTGTCGTGCTTCATTGTTCATTCAAGTTCCTCATTAACAATGCAGCTCATGACACGTCTCTCCCAAGTCACAAGTGAGAAAAAAACTGGAAGCCCAAAAACAAAACAAAAAAGAATTATATATATATATATATATATATATATGATGATACGAATTGTCAATGCCGTTCATATTTGGTTTGTTTGTTTGGAAAAAGAGGTGATGAATTTTTCAAAATTGAAAGAGACTTTGCAAAATAGTCGGCGAAACTGATTATCATAATCGTTACATCAATACAAAGAGCCAAAGAAATTGTCTAACCATCACCCAAAATAAAAAAATGAATCAACATTGATTATTTTATAACGCACATCCAAAAATTTCTAATTATATAGGATCAGTAAAATAAATTTTATTTGATTAATTATAAAATTTATAATTTTTTAATATGTCTTATGAAAAGATAAATAGTTCGGATATAAGATTTCGATATTATAATTTTATTTAACATATTATTTGAGAAGGAAAAGAATAAAATTTTAAAATCTAGGGATAAATCAAAAAAGTAAAAGAAAAAAATAGAACAAGAACTATTTATAAATTTTTAATTTTAGAGAACTTATAAATATATAAAAATTTAAAAAAAATTAAAAGAGAAATAAGAGGTGGAAATAGGTCTTAAACCTAGACATTTGACAATAAAAAATCAAATAAAAGGAAATTAAAACTATGCAACAATGAATGAATTAAAAGATATAATAAATAATTGAATTTTGAGCTAAAAGTTTTATGAAACTCACATAAGAGGTACAACTAAATGTAAGAAACATTTCTGATCAATGATAATTATGGTCTAAAAGATACAAAAAGTCGTACCTTTACTAAGCACTTAGAGAGGGTTAGCCTAAATATTATGTTTTCAATGGTTACTTAGAATGGCTTGGATCATAAAATAAAAAATGATAATCTAGAAGGAAAAACTTGAAGAAAAATTACTCATTTAATCAAGAAAGTTATAATAAGAAAAGATTTAAAACTAAGTTCATAAAAATAAACGAGAAATTTATAGTGAGATAAGTAACTAAATAGAAAAGTTTATGGAAAGTTAAGTTTTTATTAAGTTAAAATTTTGATTTGATAGACGAACAATTGACTATGCGTTCGAGAAGTATTCGAAACCTTTCAAGAAAAACATGGAATCTAAGTAAGTACAAACCTCACTTACAACATGAAAACTGTTTTTAAAATTTGATGAGTTGTTTTTAATGCTTGCATGATTGTTCACATTATTAATTAATTTACCATTGTGAATTGATTGACTATAATGAGTACTATAATTATCTTAGCTGTTGTTCTTAGAAATTCTTAAATAACATATGTATTAATGAGAATCATGCAAAGTTTATCTCATATTTCATGTTAGGAAATTAAAAGGTATATGAAGATAAAAAGAAATGAAATAAAATAGTTAAATATCATATCAAACTTTCGAAGTAGGAGCCGATGCCTAATGAAGAGATGATTATCTTAAGTTATGCTTAACACATGCCAAGGGATGCAAGGACTATGGACAAATTCAAATTGGGTCGCTCCTCCATCTTTCCATTAGTCGAGCGCTCATTTGATACGTACTTAGGATCTAATATAAAAAAAAGAAAATATAAGAAAAAAGTAATATGGAAACATGTAATAATCTTTATGAAAAATATGGATTTTAAGATGATTAAATATTACATGTTTCATACATCACATGCATTTATATCTATAATTATTTTTTGAATTATGTTTGTATTTGCTGAATAAAAACTCACGTTTCGCTGAGTAAAAGTTCACGTCTTACTTTTCATATTCTAAACAATAAGGGTAAATAACCGATCTATTTACTCCAACAAACTTGCTTAGATAGTGTGATGTACACCGAGGAGGTAGTAGTACCAGAATTGAACTACATTATAAGCTTTTGTTTTAGTATTATAAATAATGATAGTCATAAATATTTTTGGCATATTGTAAAAATTCGGCCAATACTTCAAGAACCTATTTATAAATATTTTAAAATCTCAAAATGGACACGTTCACATTTTATAGTATATCATATAACCAATTTATTTTTTCTATATAATAGATTTTGCAAGGAGTAAAGAAAATGATGAAAGGTTTTAAAAACTATTGAAACAAAATTCTTAATTAAGTGATATAAGTTAAAAAGAAAAAAAAAATTCTAATTTTATGAGAAAAGATCAAATAAAGTAATAATCCGAACAATGCGAATTATTACTTATTTTCCTATCATATGTTTATCTAATTTTATGAGAAAAGATCAAATAAAGTAAGAATTTTGTTCAAATCTTATTTTTAGATAATCATCAGTGGTCAATGTTAAGAATTTGATCATTTCAACATAGATTTGAGATAATCTCAAATATACTAATTGTAAACAAACCCTAATTCTTTTATTATGTTCAAATAATTTGATCCATAATCATATAGAAAAAATTATATCATAATCCTATAATATATACCTATGGAAGTTATAATCAAATTACATCAGTATTTAATAATAAAAAATATTAACATAATTTAATCCGTAAAATTCTACTCTAGAAATACGTTAAAATGCCTCTCTAATTGTAACTGTACATGCTTCTGTGATCTGGCAGACCAACATTAGTAGTTGGCCTGCTTACACAATCTCTCAACTTAATAAGTTTAAAAGCATTTAATTTAAGGAAGGTAAAAAATCTTCATGGTAAGTAGGAACAAGGTTCCAAATTGAGTGTAGGGAAGTGTGAAAGTCAATGTTAGAGACAGCATTTAATAATTAGTACTAGTCCTGAAATCTAATTAATTATTAATGGTAGTAATCTGTCACTAGTCAGGTCAGCCCAGTGCAATGCATCGTCATGTGCCTTCCACACATGCTCACATGCAACGATGTGTCGGCCAATGTGTTTGTCTATTGTCCATTCTATTTTTTTGGGTAAATGTCATTACAATCTACCACCCTCTCTTCGCACGTGAGCTGCATGTGCTTGAAATGGTCCCCAATCCCCATTTCTGGGATCCCCCCCCCCCCCCCCCTATTTTCCTTACTCAACTATACAGCACCTTTAGTTTGACAAAATCACTGCAAAAGCTAATAACCCTATTTAATGAAACTTGGTAGGAAAATGATGTGACAACCTTAGTTAGTGTAATAGATAGGTAAATTTAGCCGAAGTAATTATTATTTGATCTTTGGCCTTGTCTCTTTGTGTGTACTCTCCATTTGACCAGCTTGAATTTGTCTTCTCTCTCACCTCAGTCCTCTCTCTCTCTTCAACGCCCTCATATATTTATATATAATAAGATCACAAATTACACATCACTACTCTCCTTCATTATTCATATTTTTCTTCTTCTTCTTCTTCTTTTCTCTCTCCTCTCTCTCTCTCATCTATCATAATGGGTCATGGACACAAGAGGTTCCAGACCCAAACTAGTTCTCATAATTATCAGAAAGCCACAGTATTCTTGCCAATGATATGCTCAAAACAATCGGTCAGAGATGTCAGGAACCTTCATCATCCCAAATGCAAATCAGACCGTCCATCCCCCTCATCAACATCTTCATCATCGTCGTTCTCCACCATCGATCCTCTATCCCCAGCAATCGGGTGCATGGGCCAAGTTAAGCGCAACAACAGAGTATCACTAACCCTCCCAACTACAACAACAACAACAATAACAACTCACAATCGGAGAAATAATGATGCTCATGCTCATCTTAAATACCACAAGCTCAGGAAGCTCTTCTCCGGCAAGAACCTTACCGCCATCCCTGCAGACACCACCTCCGCCGCCACTGCTGCAACCGGATGTGGAAACAGAAGATCACAAGTGAGCAGTATGTGTAGTAGGAATACGAAGGTGGGTAATGAGAAATACTGTAGTAGGTCAAATAATAATAATAACAATAACAATAATTTAATTAGTGTTGTAGATTTGGATCCTCCATTGCCAGTGATTAAGAAGGTGATTAGTGGTAATGGAGGTGATAACGATAAAACAGCAGAGTGTCTTTGGAAAAGGAGGTTTAATAATAATAATGGGGTTAGATTACAAAGCTTGCAGATTGAGCAGATTAAGTCTTCGTCCAAGGCATCAGCTTCAGCTTATTACTGTTTGATCAGACAAATTTATTGAAATGGTGAAGTAGTATTTAATTAATTATTTTTTAAAGAGCAAATGTAATTTATCTTTTTGTTATCCGCATTTATGCCATCTATTTAGTCCCAATAAAATATTTAGTACGAGAGCACACATATTTAATTATAACTTTAAAAAGAGAAATTTCAATTTAATTAAGAGCATTTGCGTCCAATTATTTAAAATTACATATTAATTATAATTTTTAAAAGAGAAATTCTTTTAGATTTATTTAATTTATCCGATCAATTATAATTATATCAAATTTATCTACTCTTCCATACCAAGTATATCCAATTTAATTTTTTTTAATGATAAATTAAGCTTAATTTTTGGTTTTATCTTTTATGGAGTGAGCAGTTATTAAAAAATAAAAATAAAATAAAAAAACTATGAATACTCTAAATTAAGCTTTAAATTAATTAATAAAAAAATAAAAAATAAAAAATAAAAAATAAAAAAATAAAAAAGTAGCATGGGGCCATATCTCGGAATTTCAACCAATCAAATAGATATCAAAATCTCAAACATAATATAAATCAGAAAAAGTAAATCAGATTGAAAATAATTTGAACTGTTACCTCCTCCACCTATCATCTTTACATTTTCCAAAACTTGGCAACGCATGCATTACAATAATAAATGACAAAAAAGGTTTGATAAGAACGGAAGTGAATGACAGAGATCCTAATTTTATGTTCAACCCTATATATATATCACTAATAAATTTCTTACAAGCAGGGTTACTATAATACTACAATGGTCAGTTGTTTTTGCTTAGTTTACCATTTTACCCTTGTTCCTTATAAGGAGTCCAGATCAATTTAGAAGCGTCAACCTCGAGACCACCACGACCAGCAGCTTTCAGATGACGGTCCAAAACTTTAGGGTCTGCACAGATTACGTGCTGCCCTTTTCTGTATTGAATCAACTCTAGGCTTTGAAGTGTGTTTAGTATATCTTCTGCCTTAATTGCTGTCATGTCACTAAGTTCCTACTCCGAAATAGATGATTAAGGAGTTAACCCAAATTGAGCAGAGCATAACTAGTTGATTGAAGTGGAGATGTACGGAAATGTAAAGATAATACAAACCTTGATTGAGATATTGCCTTTGTGTCTTTTCAAGATGTCTAGAAGAACCCGAGTCCAATATCCTCTGTAGCTCACTAATCCGAGGTCGGAAAGGGGTCTTTCTGGTGTGCCCACCTTGCTTTCTTTCTTTGACAGTTCATATGCTGTTACCAGTTGAATAGAGCGTAAGCAACTATTATTCAGTTTCAGTATTTGGAAAGACAGAAAACAAAGAAATGAAAAGTTGCATTAAAAAAAAAAAAGGTTGCATGCAAACAATGCGAACTCAAATTTATCATCCAAAAAACAAGTGTGAAAATAACAAAAACTTCTTGTTCATGCTTTTGAGTCCAGCAAGGCAAAGAGCAATGGGCTATTATTGGAAGAGAGCTTACAGAAGGCGATTAAGAACTTTCCGTAGCCTTTTCGTTGATAAGGAGGAAGGGTGAGAATGCAGGCCAAGTTATAGGATTCTTCTGAATGCTTTTCCTGCAACTCAAAATAAGAAACAGTCAGCTAAGATGTAATACAATGTTTAGTTTATATTGAAGAGATTAGTATGTAATCTAATGTTATTATACAAATATTCATAGACGCACGAGTATTGATGAATGCAAGTCATACTAAACTTCATTTATCTGAATGATATACTAACTTGAAGCATGTAACACTGATGACGACTTTTATCCTTGTCAATACGTTGAACGCCAAATTTACATCTGAACAGCTTAAAACTTAAAAGAGTACAGTCATACTGCATTAGATGTTACCTTGGAAAAATATCCAACCATGTGGCATCCTCGATCATCACACTCGCAGAGAATATAAAATAGAAAAAGGTCGACATCGTAGTATAGAGTTTTATGATCAAGAAACAACTTTGCCAAATAACAGAGATTCTGCCCATAAACCTTGTTCTTTTTCCCATCAACCTGTTTCAATAACACATTTAAGATAATTAACAACTGGATAATTTACAGATTGATATACGTGCAAAATATGACAACCTGTTCCTATACGCTCAAAGAAGGACCCTGCAAACATGGACAGCAAATATATGCCGGAACCAAGAATAATAACATAATAACGTACCTCAAACATGGACAGTGTACCACTTCTGTAAATCTCATCACCAGGTGGATGCTTCAGATCACACTTCTTCTGCACATACGACGTGTAGCATGTCATAAGCCGAATCTCTCATGGTGCTTAATCATAGAGCAGTAATACTTAATATGAAAGATGCAGACACCGGGTACTAAATAAGCAATTAGAAGATATGTCATCCATTCAAGAAATGGATAATCGTGGACAACATAACAACCAAAAGAAAAAAAAAATGGTAATGGAGACTATTAACATCAAACATCTTATATATAAGCCCAAAACTTGAAGCACAACAATCATTTTCCGTACATGTGGTACCACAAATACAAGATCATAAAGCTAGGCAACATAGGTTTAGAAGCAACAGCTCACCATGTGCCTTTGAAGCTGTTCTTTGCGCTTCATGAAATTGAGACAAAACTCACAAAAGTAGAGTTTCACACAGTCATTGTATTCTGGCGGAAAAGGGGAGAAATACCATGTCTCAATCTCATATCTTCCAAGTTCTATAGTTGCTATATTTTTCACTTTCGTGAACTCTTCATGCTCCCGTAAGCTGGCAGCATCAAGTTCCTCATGGCCCTATGTCATGATAAAAGAACTTGTCAGATTCTTGAATTCAATGAGTCATAAGATTGCTTTGAACACAAAGACCCAATTTACATTACAATGTCTCAATTCTCAGCACCCACCCTTATTTTCAGTCCTATCAATCAAATTATAGCGTACCTCAACATGAGTTTCGTCAATCTTCCGCTTCTGGTGGCGTGTCATTTTTAAGCTAGTTACCTTGAATCATCAAATACACAGAGAGTTCCGGTCAATAATTACCCGCGAGAAAAAGAAAAAATTCATACATTCAACATATTGGACAGGAGGGCTTCGTTGGAAAAATGAATATGCACCCAGAGTTTAAAACGAAACATAACTCAAATGGGATTGCTCTGGAACTACATCTCTTACAGAAGAAATTATAAGAGAAAATAAGAGAGGTGAGTGAAATGAAGAAGACTAGAACTTTACCTTGTCCTCCACTTTCTCATCGATAACAGACTCAACTGAATCAAGATCAAGCTGGTCAAGCTTCACCCATTCATCGAGCCTCCTATTGACTGTCAAACAGAACAGATAACCCTAATATTAAGTGATTCCTGAACCTAATTCGACAGAGCATGCAGCTGTAACTTCAGTTCTATAATCCCAACTATGAGCTCTGTAAATTGAGCTAATTAGATTCCTCAAATTGCTTTGGCAAAAAAAAAAAAAAAAGATTCCTCAATTGCAAATAAACCTAAATGATTTAAGAGGAAAAATGGGGGATGAAACGCTGTTTCTCCCATCTCCTTGCACATTAGCATCCCACAGTAGCTCAATTGCCTCAAGGAAAAAAGAAAATCAAAATATAAAAGAAAACCCTAACCCTA
Organism: Coriaria nepalensis; assembly: GCA_027186245.1. Lineage (NCBI taxonomy): Eukaryota > Viridiplantae > Streptophyta > Magnoliopsida > Cucurbitales > Coriariaceae > Coriaria > Coriaria nepalensis. Next base: position 2,477,473 of record CP114500.1, on the reverse strand, counting down.
ACCCTGAGTTTCAAAAATGGTGAAAGCAAATTGAGCAGGAAAACTCACACTCAGTGTAATGCACGTAATACTCGTAATCAACGGGATAACCAGAGGTCAATTTGCGGCGCTCAATAACCTTAACAGGATGGTACTTTCCGTCCCTCCAACGGCAGAGGACACGGGTACCTACCTCAAGAAGAATACCGGAACGCCGCTTCATCGTCGTCGAGTCGGACTCCGGTAGGTTCTCCCGCTCGATGTCTCTTTGATCAGTGTCCATATCGGTTACTCTGTCGCTAGGAGCAGGAGCAGAGCCTCCGTTTTCCGCACTGGAAGTGGTTTCTGTTTCCATTGCTCGCCAGCAAAAGAAGCTTTTTTTTCTTTTCTTTTTTTCTTTCGGGAGGTAGAGGAATGAAGTAGAGTGGAAATAGTATGACAAATTGATAAGTATGCTTATTGAGGAGTAATTCTTGTTAATTCTGTTATTTGCATCAAACATATTTGTTGGATTAATGTTAAAAAGAATTTCTGCATTTTACATTTTCAAATATTTTAAAGTATTTTTGTATATTTTATTTTGATTGTTAAAAAATGTCATATGATATATCTCGTCATTTTTTTCCTATTAATTTTATTTTTCCTTTTTTACTTTATATTTAGGTAAACTCAGATTTTTCAAAAAAATCTAACAACTAAGGAGAAAAGGAGAAACGAAAAAGAAGATGATATATTTTTTGACTTGAACCATCCATTATTGCCTAGTCATATATTATAGAGGTGTCGATCCGTGCAGGTAAGACACGGGAATAATAATGAGACATAAAATATGTTTTCGTTGCTGATCTGTGAGTCTTCTTTTAAATTTAATTTTAAATTAAAATTTTTTTTAAAGTAATTAATAAAATTTTAAAGTGATAAGTAAAATTTTAATATTATAATATATGATTAATTTAATATGTTAATAATACATAAGGGACGTAGTTAAATAAGTATCAGTAAATAAAAAATATATTAATAACACATAATCGTTGTTAACCTAATAAATATAAAGTAACAATAATAATGAATAAAACTATTAGAAGTGAAATTTATTAATTTGGAATTTAAAATTTTGTTCCTAAATTTAAAATTATTGTTTCGGAATTTAATTTATTTATATATTATTAATCATTTTTAATAATAATTATTTAATAAATTAGAAGTTAATATTATTAATAATTAAAATTATAAATAAATTGTAAAAAATGGTTGTGCTATGCCGGTATGAGAAATTCATACCGTGTAGTGCCGGCAAGAGTGATCACAGCCCAGCCCAGCCCAATACCCGTGTCGTGTCTGTGCTCATGCCATACTTTTATCGTGCCACGCCGTACGTGCCCATGCCGGCCCGACCCATTTTGTCATCTCTAATCATATATAAGCCAGCTCTCCACTCAAACGAGATTAGGATTTTGTGCCATCTTGCTTTCTTACTTTCTCTCGTCTGTTTGTTCAATTCTTGATTTGATTATCTCTTATACTCATTCTGGTAATTTCATCGTTGATTTGATTAGGTCTTAGAAGCTGCATTTCTTCTTTTGTGAAGAGGTTTGTATTCATGGTTCAAATGCTTGATTCAAGTGGTAGATCTGGGAATTGTATCCATAAAATGTGAGAGTGTGTTGTATATTTGAAGTTGTAATCTGAATACTATCGAGTGCAACGAGATCCAATGATTCATTGGAGCTCAATAGGGACGTAATCTTTCGGATTTTTTCAAAATGAAAAACGACGGTAAATCTTTGGTTTTCTTTATTTTTCTTGTCTGATTACTCATTATAATTGTGTTTATCTTTAATAACTGGATCACGAATGAAACCATAAATGTGTATAAAGTGAAAGAAAATCGTAACACTGTGCTTCATTAACACATTGATGACATGATGAAGCCAAAATATACAATTTGACGTACCTATACTGGATGTAAGATCAGGCATGCATTTATTTTTATGACGTTTTAAGTGGGTAGTTCCACCAGTTCCAGTAGAAGTTAGAGTCTTTTTGCATATCTTACATACAACATATTTTTAAATTTTACCGTATTCATCTGACATGTACAACTCATCAAAACAAAGCTAAACTTTTGACATTGTCTTCTTGCGTTTTGTAGAAGCATCTGTACTCAGTGTAGTTATTACTTCATCGTCAATATCGACCTCATCATCGTGAATCTCGTCTATATTCAGAAAATTACTTTCGTCCAATTCCATAAATCTTGAACTATAAAATGAAAATTCTAGCTGGCCTCTGAAATCATGTGTGTTATCCAAGTTATCTATTTCCTATGTTATTAAAATATATATATATATATATATATATACAGATATTACAATTTGTTAGAACTTGGAAAATAAAATTTACAAAAAATAATTATAATAATAAAGATTAAAACACATTATAATAAAATAGAAAAATTGAACCAACCTGAAATTCGATTTTAGAACTCGAGAGTTGAGAGTCAAGACTATAATCAGGATTCATGAATTATAAAATTGATAATTGAGACTTTAAATTAGTAAGAAAAATAAATAGAGAAAAATTGAAAGTTGAGAGATGATTTTTTGAGTTGTGAATTGTGATTTATGAAGATAATTTGATAATGTAGTTATAGGAAAAATAATAAAGAGGGAAAATAATAGAAAGTTGAAAGATTATTTTTTGAATTGTGAATTGTGAGTTATGAAGATAATTTGAGGAGATAGTTATTAGAAAAATAAGAAAGAGTAAAAATAATAGAGTTGAGAAACAATTTTTTAAATTATGATTTATGATAATAATTTAAGAAAATATTTATAGAAAAAATAATAAAGAAGAAATATTTTAAAATTAAAAAAAAAATTGAGAGCAGGAGCCGTTTGAAAACGGCTCCCTATTGCTAGCTAACCTTAGGCTAAGCTACAGCTTAAGGTGTATCATCCTGTTGCTTGCAACAGGATAATATTATTCACCCGCGGGTAGCCCGCATACCCTTGGAACTGCATGAGCTCTCCAAGCTTCTTTGACTTTAAAACAACCATCTCTACTAGGATTCCGAATCAAGAAATCATCTTGAGATCGAGCTTAACACAGGAAGTTTATAAGAGATCCATTCCTCAAGCTCATAATCCAGAGGTTGCAATCTCCAATTATCCAAATCAAGGGCCTCAACAACAGACTGGGAAGGACAATTAAAATCCACAAACTCAGATAAAATCCCAGCCCCCCAGTAATCATTCTAAAATGATGTGGCTTTCCCATTCCCACATTCTATGTACTAAACTAGAGAAAGAAAGGAACAACATTAACCATTTCTTTCCATGCTTTAGAAGTCGCGAAAGAAGTCGACCACTGAGAAACAGGTACACCTTTAGTGTATCTACTTGTCATGTAACGACTCCATAAAGAGTTTCCATGTAAAAGAGCCTAGACTTTCTTTAAAGTAAATGTCATTTTCATGTCAGACAGTCTCCTAGTCCCCAGACCGCCATAATTTTTATCACAGCAAATCTTCTCCCGAGACATCCAGTGCCTCTTCCTAACTCCATCCCTAAAATCCCAAAAGAAAGACGCCATCAAGTTCTCCACCCATAGTGCAAGACTGAGACAGGGATAGAGGACACGACCAAGAGATAAAGAGGCATTGAAGCAAGAACATGATTGATTAAAACCAATTTACCACCACTTGATAAAAGATGAGCTTCCCAACTCTCCACCTTACCGGAAACTTTAGAAATCAGAGATTACACGACCAACTCTTCTATGATTACATGGCCAACTGTTCTACTCTCAATCAAAGCTTAAGTCCATGTAATTGGTTTGGCATTTCTTGCAACTCGGCTGGAAGAATCATCGGCATCAAACTGACTACTTCTTGTCTTTAAGGTACCCTTTATAATTTTCTTTCTGAGCTTTCCCTAATCTTGCATATCTTAATGGTTAAATTATTATTTCAATCTTTTTATTTACGCATTTTTTTTCTATTTAGTTTAACTCAATTAAGTTCTTAACTTTCACAGTATTTTAGTTTTGTAGGCAGAAAATAAAAAATTTTACTATTTTTTATTCTATTTGTTTTCATTTTTATCCTATCATCATCGCTGAAATTTTATTTCTGCCACCACTGCCTCCCACCTCCATTACCCATTGACCTAACTTCATTGCAGCTGCCCCACCTTTCCTGCCATTGTCCCCGCCGCCCCAACTTCATCATCGTCGTCCCCCCTTGGCCCCCACAACCATAAATAGTGGCGGCAAGGTGGAGCAGTAGCGGCAATGACAATGAAAGTTGGGCTGTAAGATGATGGAAGTGAAGTGGCGGCGGTGGCTAACAACATCAAAGGTGGAGCAGCAGGTGGTGGCGAAGACAATGAAGGAGGTGGGGCATCAGCAACAATGACGGTAAAGGATAGAAATAAAAGCTAATTAAAAATGAAGGGATACAAATTTGCTTAGTATAATTTAACCCATTTAATCTGAGTGCGAATAGCCTCTTTGGAACAATCCCTCCTCAAATCAGCCACTTCTCCAAACTTGTCTATCTTGATTTGTCCACTAATCAGTTTTCCGGTAAAGTTCCCCTAGAAATTGGATTTCTAACTAACCATCAAATCTCGTAAAATACCTCATGAAATAGGTTGGTATGATGGCTAATTACCTAAAATCCAATTTAGTACGTAGACTATAAAAGTTTGCGAAAGCATGCATGCAATATTTAATAATTATTATAAAGAAATTTATAATTTATAGATATAAATACTTGTAAAATACACCAATTTTCTAAATCTACGAATCACAACATACCACATTCACGAATTCAATTTCACAATAAAAGATTCACAATTTATGTTTCACATATTAAGTGAGGGTTGGCATTTTACCAAATTATATATAATATATAATTTATATAGCATTCTCCATATAGTCATCTTCCACTCTTTACTCTTTTCAATTTTTTTTTATGCGATTTGAGTCCTTAATCTGGAAATAGCATCCTTAGTCTGACGTCTCAGACTCTTCTTTTTTCTTATAAGCATCAAAATTTAACCCTAATACGTTTCTTTTCTGACAAAATTCAGGCACTATTATTACAGATAAGGTTGCTTCAGCTCTAAGCCTCTTATACCTTTATTTCTCCCTTGTGCGCCTCACGTGCTTCATTAAAAAGCCATCTACGGTCCTCCTTATATCTTCAGAATCAATCTCAGCCATCCAAAAACTTCCCGTTAATAAACTTCGTCTGCAATTGATTAAAAAACTTTCCAAGATGCAGCTTCCTCCTCTGTTTCCTCCCCGGGAAAAAAAAAAAAAAAAGGGCAAAAGCTCTCAACGACGACCTAAGCAAAGGATCGCAGAGCCCCACACGTTTTCCAAATCCACTTGACTCAGATTTTGGGACTTAGCCAGTCCAAGTCTTGTAAAGAAAATTGATTGTGGAGATACTACAATGGAGATTGTAAGGAAAATAAGAACACAGTGACAACCTTTTCGGTCGAGCGATGGGAATGATAACAAAAGCATCATGAAGACAAAGAGTTGACGAAGACTTTGAAATCAAAATTTTTGTGTCGGAAGACTAAGAAACCCAGTCCAAGTCTCTTGATTTAATGGCTAAAATTGAGTTTCTTATTTCTCTTGAAATTATTGTTACAGACACATCTCTAGTAGGAAGACCATAACTCTTTCTAGGTAGCTCTTTAAATAGCGCCTAAACCATGTTAGTTTGTGGCATCATCATCCAGACTAAGTTTTAACAACATGGTGAACTCTCTAGTTTTCTTCTTTCCCATTATTTTCCTGGTTTCAATCTCAGCTATAACTGTCTCTAATATTTCCGCTTCTCGAAAAAGACAAGTTGATGCTCTTTTGAAATGGAAAGCCAGCTTTGAAAATCAAACCCAGTTTAGTTTACCTTCCTGGACTACGCTACCCGATGACACAGCCAATTCTTCTCATCTCAATCAAAGCTCAAGTCCATGTAATTGGTTTGGTATTTCTTGCAACTCTGCTGGAAAAATCGTCGGCATCAACCTGACGAATTCTGGTATTCAAGGTACCCTCCACGAATTTTCTTTCTCAGCTTTCCCTGATCTTGCATCTCTTAATCTTAGTTTGAATAGTTTCTTTGGAACAATCCCTCCTCAAATTAGCCACCTCTCCAAACTTGTCCATCTTAAATTGTCCACTAATCAATTTTCCGGGAAAGTTCCACTAGAAATTGGATTTCTAACAAACCTTCAAGTCCTGTATCTTCATGAGAATGCATTAAATAACTCAATACCTCATGAAATAGGTTGGTTAAGCTCTCTCAAAGAGTTTACTATATACACCAATAATCTTCAGGGTTCTATTCCATCTTCTTTAGGTAATTTGAGCAATTTAAAATTTTTGTATCTCTATTCCAATCAATTTTCTGGGTCCATACCAGTAGAATTGGGAAATCTTACGAACTTAGTTGAACTAGAAATGGGTGACAACAGATTCAGAGGTTCCATCCCAAAATCTCTAGGTAGTTTGAGCAATTTAAACAGTTTCTCTCTTTTTTCCAATAAATTTTCTGGATCCATACCAATAGAGTTGTGGAATCTTTCAAACTTAGTTGAATTTGAATTAAGTGACAACAGTTTCATAGGTCTCATCCCAAAATTTTTAGGAAATTTAAGGAAGTTAACTCTTCTGCAATTATCCGATAATAAACTTTCTGGTGTAATTCCTAAGGATATAGGAAACATGACATTTATGACTCGTTTAGCATTAGATGGGAATCATCTTAATGGCTCCATTCCATATTCATTAGCTCAATTAAGCAAATTAGAACGGTTGTTTCTCCGTGATAATCAACTCTCTGGTTCTATCCCAAAAGCAATTGGAAATTTTACAAAGTTGGTTCAACTTGAGTTGGACACAAATAGATTCACTGGGAATTTCATGATAAATATATGCTCTGGAGGATTACTTCAGAAATTGTCTCTAAGCCGCAACTATCTCACGGGTTCAGTTCCTAAAACCTTAAGAAACTGTACAAGCCTAATTCGGGCCCGGCTAGAATTTAACCAACTCAGTGGAAATATTTCTGAAGACTTCGGTGTATATCCCAACCTTGATCTCATAGATCTAAGCAATAACAACTTTTATGGCGAGATATCTCCTAAATGGGGACGATGTTCTCAATTAAGAACCCTCCTTCTCGGCCAGAACAACATTTCCGGCCACTTACCTCCAGAGATTGGAAACTCCACTCAACTCCACGCCCTCAATTTTTCTTTCAATCATCTAAAAGGAGCAATCCCAAGGGAGTTTGGAAGGTTGACTTCTTTGGTGACTTTGATGCTGAATGACAATCTTTTTGACGGCGGTATCCCTTCAGAGCTTGCATCATTGACGAATCTTGAAAGGCTTGACATTTCATCAAACCGATTGAGTGCGTCAATTCCAAGCATTTTTGGCGAATTCTCGAAGATATATTACTTGAACTTAAGTAACAACAACTTTAGTCAAGCAATTCCAGCCCAACTAGGGAATCTACTTCATCTTTCTAAGCTCGATTTGAGTTACAACTCACTCACTGGAACAATGCCATCAGAAATGGGAAAATTGCAGAGTTTGGAGATGTTTAATGTCTCTCACAACAATTTATCAGGTTCCATTCCCAAAACTTTTGAAGAAATGTCTGGATTGCTCTTCATCGACATATCGTACAATAAGTTACAAGGTCCTCTTCCCAATACAACAGCATTTCGAGAAGCTCCAATTGAAGCCCTACAGGGCAACAATGGCTTATGCGGGGGAGTTGAGCTCCCAGCTTGTAATTCTTCAGCTTCTTTCAAAGATAAATCAAGTAAGAAGCACAAACTAGTGTTTGTAATTGTTTTCCCTCTCTTAGGAGCAGTTCTTCTACTCGTCGCTGCTTTCTCTGCAATTATAATGGCGATGAATAAAAGAAACAAAGAACCAGAAACTGAAGAAGGAGGCAACATAAATGTAGAGCTATTTTCGGTGTTGAAATTCGATGGAAGAACAGTGTACGAAGAAATCATGAGAGCAACTGCAGATTTCGATTCAGAGTTTCGAATCGGAGAAGGAGGATCTGGTACCGTCTACAAAGCGAAGCTAACTTCCGGTCACGTAGTGGCGGTGAAGAAACTACACATCGGACAACAAGAGATAGCTCAAAAGGAGTTCGAAAATGAGATAGGGGCATTAACAGAGATCCGACACCGAAACATTGTAAAGTTTTACGCGTTTTGCTCACATTCTCGACACTTGTTCTTAGTGTACGAGTACGTAGAAAGAGGGAGCTTGAGCAATGTGCTGAACAGGGATGAAGATGCCGTAGAATTGAATTGGATGAAGAGGATGAAGATTGTGAAAGGGGTGGCTTCAGCTTTGTCGTATATGCATCATGATTGCGTCCCTCCAATTGTTCATCGAGACATTAAAGGCAACAACATTTTGCTCGATGTTGATTGGGAAGCGTGTTTCTGATTTCGGTTCTGCAAAACATCTCAATCCGGATTCCTCTAATTGGACTATAATGGCGGGAACATATGGATATCTAGCACCGGGTAAAAAAACAAATTATTATTTTTTTTTTTCCTTAATTTATTTTTTTTATTTACTTTTTTTTTTTTTTTTTTGGACAGAGCTGGCATATACAGTGAAAGTGACTGAAAAAAGCGATGTTTATAGCTTCGGCGTATTGACGCTGGAAATAATAAAGGAAAAAGCATCCAGGCGAATTGATCTCGTTCGTTGTTGGATCAAGTGAAGAAGAAATGGTGCTGAACGATCTGCTGGATGAGCGCCTCCTTGCCCCAACTCACAACATGGCGGAGAAGCTGATGAGCATGATAAGAATTGCAAAGGCATGCTTGAGTGAGAATCCAGAGTCTAGACCAACCATGCAAATGATTTTCAATGATGTATCAAAACTTGTATGAATAACTTGTATTGTATATTCTAGAGTGGTCAAAATGTGCCCAGCTTATTCGCATTATGGTTGTCTGATATGAATCTTATGGCAATAAATAAACCACCAATTGGAATTCCACTCAGCCTTATTCATTTTCCCATTGCACAAACTCGTAGTACAAACTACAAGTTGTATGCATGTTTACATATTTTGCACTGGTGCTTAAAAGGAAATCATCAGATGGCCAATGGGTCAATCACCACCTTATACACTTTTGCAGTTTTATTTCTTACTGCAATTTTCTTTTTCAAGGATTAATCGATACACTGAAAAACATATACAGCAATTTTCTTTTCTTAAGGGAAGAATAGCAGGGTTATAATCTCCTCCTTCCTGTGTACATTACAAAGCACTAACATCTCTTGTTCCATCCCATCCCCCCCTCCATCAAAGAGAGGCCTCAAAGACACTTGCAATTCATTCTCTTTTTCTGATCATAATAATAGTACATGTATTCGGAATCAAACCCTCACCTGACTGCAATTACCCTCTCCTCAAATGAATATACATGTTCTTCCTCGCTGTGATACCAAAAAACCTCTGTCCGTAAATCGAACTAGGAAACCACCAGCCAAAATCTATGCTGGCGTTTCATTCTTACACGTCTCTTGACGATTATCTGAGCAGAACACCATTTTTTAGCCTTTTCCGTTATAAGAACATCAAAAACCAATAAGACAAGCTTCACTCTACCAAGCATTATCCATTGGTTCACCAGGACCTGCATCCGGGTTCTTGATTTGCTGCTGCTGCTGCTGCTTCTCCTTGACAAGGACATCAGCAGGAACATACATATACTGTTTCGGTAAAAGTGAGTTCTTCATTGAAGCTTGATCCGATGTCATTACAAGCTCTTTTTGAAATGTCTCAGCATGCTACAAAGTCGAAAAGAAAAATGTTCACCAAGAATAAGATAGTCACTGACGTATAAACAAAGTAAATAGAGGAAGTATAGATAGTACTTTTCTAGATTTAATCTTCCATCCTCCATCAACAAGATTCCGTGATGGCACTACAGGTCTATGAGGGATGTGCTTCCCAGAAAATTGAACCCTCTCTGCAAGTTTTTTAGGATGGGGGTTTCGGGAAGTGGAGTTGTCATCGCCAATTTTCTCGTTGGTTTCCATAGACGTTCGGGATTTAGTCTGATGCTTGGCAGAAATGGAGCTGTCAACAGTTGTGTCGTCCGATCTTTGGAAAGCTTCACTGCAGGATTTGATATCGTCTGTGGCACCCTTAAGCGATGTGGTGGCCGACTCTGAACTAATCTCGGGAAGTAAGAATGGACTGCGTGAGAGAGCTAATCGAGCAACATGGTCCCTTTTGAAAGCAAGTATGTCCTGGGAAGAGAGAACCAATTCGCGCTGTAAACAGAAAAAAAGAAAAGAAATTTACTTTTTGAGAAATCGACAATATATGTTTTTGAGCAATTATCTTGGTATATATCTGCCACTATGTCACATTTTCTAGGTCTGAGAAACAACGTTTTAACAATGTCACATATGTGCTAAAAAAAAGGGAAGTCAAACAAGCTGAAGTACTGGGCCAGAGAGAAAAATCAAGCTACAGAGTAGATTCTAAATGAGAAGTAAAGTACGTCCCACATTAATCAGAAGGCACTTTGATTTTGTAATGCATTTAGGGCGCAACACTGGCAAGGAGAAATTACTAGAAATTGATAGTTCTAATCATGTCATTACAGAAAAAGGGAATTCATGTGCGCTTCAGCAGACATGAACTTCGTAGAAATGTACACATGACCCACCTTTAATTTCTCACGTCTGATAATTCGTTCACAAAGAAGGCGTAACCTCTCCAATTCAACCTGAAAAATAATAGAGAATACAGCAACCGTAAATTTTTAGATCAAACCAATGCCCTTGGCCGTGTCATGTACTGACATAGTAATGCCACCAATGAACTAAAATTTAAGAAGAAACAATAGCAGGAGATCTTGCAGAAATAAATTTTCCAAATTTCCATTTGAAGAATTATTAGAACCAAGAAATACCCGTATTTTCTTGATTCTTTTCAGCTCCTCAATTCCATGTGTTTGATTTTCAGCCTGTACATTAGAAACAACGATTTCAGAAATCACAGATCAAATGCAAAAACACATTTCAGGCAGAAAATAATAACTTGAAGACCTTTGCCCTCTGCTCTGAGCTATGCTTTTCACAGTATGCCTTGTGTTGCAATCTGCCACCAGAAGTCCTCGTATTCATATAGAAACCAGCACTTCTTGCACAGGAAACATGGAAAGTGGATTGGCAATGGCCATAGTTACACTGTACATAGAATTAAAAGTTAGGTCGCCTTAATATTAATCAAAATGACACACCTGTCAAGATATCATACCGGGAAGAAACGAACAAAAGCTAATTAGACATGTCATCACCTTTATACAGACACCATGGTTGCGACGACAAATATGACAAACATCAACCCCCTTTGAAACAGTCTCCTGGAATTCCATGGGGAAAAAAATGTTAAGATGTGCTACCTTCAACTTGCAAAGCATCAATCAAAAGTTCGATGTTATGAAACGACTTCCACAACAAAGTATATAAAGTATCCAAAATTCCAAATATATCACCACCTCACAGTTCCACATACCATTCCTTCCACAGGGTTCGATTGTCCCCTTCTGAATGTTGATTCAAATACCCACTACAAAGAAATATATGAAATATTAAAGCTAAATTATAATTTATGGCCAGTGAATTGGGCTGAACTACTAACTACACAAATGAAGAGCCTCGAATGTAATTCACCTCCGCACAGAACGCATGGACCCATTGGCCATCTGATGATTTCCTGAAAGCACCAGTGCTCCCACCACATAAGCCACACTCCGCCACGAAATACGGCTTCTCCCAAAAATTGACAGTTGGATCTCTGGCACTTTTTGATGTTGATAATTCTTCACATAGCTCACAATGCCATGGACCTGAAGACTCTTTAACAGTACGATAGCATTCCAAGTGAACTGTAACCTGTTACAGAAATGCTGTCATATCCCAGTAGACAGTAGACACTCTTTCAGAAGCTAGACATGGAAAAGAGACTACCTTGCAACTGGAACAGACTAGGATTGGGTTTAATGATGTCTCAGAACGTCTGCAGATATCACATGATCTGGGATGTTCTTTAGAAAAATCTGAAACTGATGGAACTGATTCAGAATGCTTCTCCACTGAAATCTTCGGGGGAGAAACCTTTGGAAGAGTTTCTTTTAGCCGAGGCATCAGCTGGGAGCAAATGCCAGCCCTTCCATTAAAAGTATTCAACTTCGACAAACTCTGATAAAAGAATATAAACTATCAATATTATTAACAATGAATACAACAACTTACAGTAACAATGACCAAAGAAATTTAGAGTAGCACCTCTGGATTAACAGACTCATCAAATATGTCTTTTCTTAACGATGATATCCTAGAAGAGGCTGCTGCTGCAGCAGTTGCAGCAGCAAGTACTGCCTGTGCTTCCTTATGTCTCCTCTCTTTCTTACCCTGCTTTTTTGCCTCTCTAAGCTCAGAAAGATATTGGTTTACGAGCACGGCATCCCATCTTTGACTCCTAGTATCATCAACCTCTTTTGGCAGGCTCTTAGAGACATTATGAATTAGATTATCTACAATAATAAATCAATAGAATAAAGTAAAATAATCATTAGAGCTACTTGTAAAATTGTACTTTTAACTGCTATTTCAAGGTAAAGGAAAGGTGGTGGCAGAGGAATATGAAAGACCACCACTTGAACAGACAATTAAGCGTATGACGACATACCAGTAAACTGCTGTCTTGCAACTGCATTGGCCAGTAACCTCTGCTGATAGTATATAAGTTCTCCTTCTACTTCATCTTCAGGATGAAGTTCCAGAACTCCCATTCCCCTAGCCTTGGCCAATTGATCTAGATTTGTACCATCAGATTTCCACTCTGTTTCACTACATTCTGAGTGTTGATTCTCATGAATACAGCAAACACTTGCTTTGGAAGATTCAACCACACGAGACATTACTCCCTCAGTCGAGCCTGCAACATTCAATTGGTTTTAGACCTATAGGAAGCATGAAGATACAGAAAAGACTTTACTATTCGCCTCAGATAAAGGGTTCTCCATACCACTATGCATTTGCAAAAATTGGTTCTGGATATACGGATGAATGTAAGAACTTGGAGATGCTCCTGCTTTTCTGCATAGACCATTTATAAGAGGCTTAGAAGATCTCTTATAACCTCAAAATATTCCCAAAAAATGTTAGGTAACAAATTCATAAAAAGTCAAACTGGCATCAGTAGTAACAATTTATTTAGTTATAACTCAAAAAAAATAAATTAATTGACATGTAAAACTTACGTCAGATCAGGTACAGCCGGATTGGCAACTGAATAAGCACAATCCTCATGATCTGCATTCAGATTAATCAAGTCAGAAATACCAACCTCCTCTAATTGATCACCCTTGGAAGAACTTCGATTTGAAAGTTTAACTGGGCTTCCTGTCGGCCATAACCAAAGTTGTGTAGGAAGAATGAATGCAAATAAAGATCGAGTAAGAAAAGCCCTTTCAGAGTCTCAGAAGTGTTACCTTCACAATTGGACAAAAGCCCTTGTAAAGAATCTTGAAGCCCATTATGCTCAGATGAGTGCTGCATAAACCAAATGACACTTTCTTAAACAAATTAAAACTCAAGCCCCAGTAAAATTAAGTTTTGATACATCTTTTAAAAACACTTCAAAAAATAAGGCAAAATTTTGCAAGTTCATGCCAAAAGTCTAGGCAAAGAGCGACTACAACAGAGCAAATTATAAGATCGACTTCGCCAAAGTTTTTGAGAGCAACATTCTAATGAAGCACCCAAATTACCTTTTCATTGTTCCCTGGGACAGATTCTTTACTTGAACTTTCTGGTTCTTCATCATCAAGTTTATCTTCTCTTTGATTTTCCAATACCATATCTTTGTTGCCTAAAGCTTCCTCAGATGAGCATGTTACTTCGTTATACTTCAAATCCCTAATATCATTTTTGGTTCTTCTTCGTGGAGGTACTGACCTTACATCGCCGGGATCTACTTTGTCAAACCCATCTGCAGCTCCACCATCATCTTTGGATAAAGCAGCCGATTTTATTTTAACTCTCAAGTTTTTCTGTTGATTGCCTATATGAGCATGAGCTTTAAGCCATTTAACAATTTTGTGTCCCAAGTCAGGCATCAGGTTGTCACCCTACAAGAAGGAGGCTACAATATCACTACAAGAAAGATCAAATGCTGTAGAGAAAGAACAATTATATGCTTTATAGTACTGCAGGTCATATTACATAGCTGCGGTAAACAAATAAATTACCACAAGTTTTGAAATTAAAGTATCAGGTGATAATCCAATCTGTGATGCTACATCTTTGACATCTACTTTTCCACGATCAATCAACTGCAGGATAAGTGGACATGCAAGTTGTTTGTGCATTAAATGGGCTGAGAAGAACTTGAACACAATCAGAGATCGGGTAGATACCTTTTTCAATATTGCTGCAAATTTTAGGGAGTCAGATGGGTTTACATCCTCATCTCCCTTCTGGAATGTTCCCATGACAGTTGAATTCGTTGAATCATCAAATTTTGCTACCTGGCCTGCATCTAACCTAGAATGGGCCAATCCCACCTCTTTTAAAACATCATCAGCCAATTCATTAGAATCGAGATCAGGAGTTTCCACACGAAGTGCAATATTATCCACATTTCTCGGGCCAATCACCAACTTATGTGGCCTGTTAATCGATAATGTGATTGGAAGCGGATTGACAACGCAGGATTCTCCCACAATAGGTTCAGAAGGATCTCGTAATTTTGGATCACTACTACTATCCACTACTTCTGAGTGCTTCGAACAGAAAGCACGAAGCTCAACCTAGTAAGATGTGCTGTTATGTAAGTCAAATTCACAACCTTATCATAATGTGAAAACAGTTTTTCTAATAATGAAAAAATTCATCCAGTATTTTTTTTTTTTTTTGGCGAGAAACTTCTCAAAGATAAAACAATTGAAAAAATATTAAATGAAAGATTATTTTTCATTCTGAAATTGATATAGATCAATCTTACATTATCACTCCCATATCTTCCCCAAACTTCCATTCTGTGTCTAGCCTCCCTTGCACATATAGGATGGAAGGCAGTCCTGCACGTTCCTGAAAGTAATAAACCAAAAACTCCAATTAAAGTGGGAGTTCAAACCAGATATCTATATTTCTTGAAAAGTATTTCACTGTTTTTGTAGCTTTTTTCATTTTCCTAGCATCTTAACTATAAATGAAAGATCAACCAATATTAGTGCAGGCAGACAAAAAGCATGTTGAGCTCTTGACCAAATTGCCTCATTGCTTCAAGGTTCTTGACAAATTATAAGACTTTTTAAGGGGTGACAAGTTTTCTCTTGTAGTTCTTCAACAATTTATCCCATACCTTAAACACATCCAAATATCTGCAACTACGGTCTTGATAATCTAATTACGTAAAGAACCATTAGTGGAAAATGGACGATGTGAAAATTACAGATTACAGAAATCCAACACCAATTTCTCATCATTTTATTTGGCCAAGAGGAATTTCGCATTGTTTTCTCACGCAACTACCAAAAGCAAGACTGTGAAGGAGATATGCAAGGACTTGGCACCAAATAAAAATAATAAAAAATAAAACTACTTTAGAATGTAGACACATGAACTTTTATCTAACCCCCAAGAAATGCATGAAAAAGGATTCAACTCCTTCAATTAACTTTTTTCTTCTTTTGTATTTTACTCTAATTTTCTCCAGTACTTTATCCATATAAATCTTCTTTGCAGAGTCAACTAAAAATCAACGTGGACCAATAGAACCACAATACAACAAGAGGTAATACAGTTAACCAAATATTAGGAAGTTTAACATCAAAATCCAATTCAAGACCTCTCCTTGTGGACAAGGCAAAATATAAAATAAAGAACAGAAGAAGAAGAAACATACCATGACTGCAACGAACACAAGCACCACACTTCACCTTGCATACGTTACAAACCAATTTTCTCCGTGTTTCCTTTATTCCTTCCACATTCATAATGGGCTCCATCTGCTTCAAGTCCTCTATGTATACTTCTGGCATCCACTGACTACAAAATAAATGAGCAAATTCCATGGACCCTTCATTTTTTACATTCTTATGAACAGGCTTTAATGCACCACCCTGCTTCGGACAGAGCACACAAGGCTTCAAAGAATCCTTGCTGTCATCACCTATTTGCCTACACCAATTACACAGCCAAGACCCAGCAATCTCCTGTACAACACCATAGCACTTCTGGTGCACTACAACCTTACAATTACTGCAAACAACTAATGAGTTCGACTCTCCAACCATATCCCAGCCCTTAGAGCAAAAGTGACATAACGATGAATTCCCTTCGCAAGGAAGGGTAACAAGAACTTTGTCCAATCCTGCATCGCTACCCAAGAGCTTCCGCTTCTTTGAAGGACGCTCCGAAGTTAAGGATACCTTATTCTGACAACCTAAAAGCCACTCTAAACCATGAGATATATCTGAAACAGAACAAGTCATATCATCCTCCTGAGGCGAAGTCTCTGCTTCCCCCATATCAATTTCAAGGGGCAGCTCATCCTCCTTCTCAACCTCCTCTTCAACAATAACGTCATTCTCATTCCCGCCACTAATAATAACATTCACACGGGAACCCACATTTGAGCTACGACCGCTACCCAAAATGGGAATTAAGAAGAACTTCCCACATAAAGCACTTAAAGAAGATACCTCAGACAGAGCTTCTATGTCGAGTTGTGTCAAGTCTCTGAAATACTGCTCAGTCTCAGCCCAAATATTGTAACCACGCGACTTCTCGCTCTGCCTAGATGGCTTCTTGTCAGCACCTGAATGAGACTTCTTATTCTTTTTTCGACTGTGAGAACTCCTTGCAATGAATTTTGCCAGCCCAGAAGGCAAAGTAAGCACTGTTGAAGTACTAGCCGAAGCAGAAGCTGTCGCCTCATCTGAGACATCAAATGCCGAGTGCTCGCTCAGAGCCTTATGAGCCTGCGTGAAGAAGTCTACGGACACAGAAGTCGTCTTCTCCTGAATTTCCGGTTTTTCCGCCGGAAACCTCACCGGAACCCTAGAAATGGGGCAAGCCCGCTCCTCGGTGCCACAACCTCCGTCGGCACCCCTACCCATCATCTTCTCTTGCCGGTGACATCGGTCTCCACTCATGACCCGCAGAAACCAAGCACTCCGCCATCACCAACGCTTTCCATGACCGTAAATCCTAGCCCAAATGTCCAGACCCTTCGTCTCTGTTACCAAATCCTCGCATGCAAACAGAAGAAAACCCTAACCTAACCCTAACCCCAACCCTGATCTATGCTGTTCCAGTAATCACGTACAAAGAGATACTGAGATTATATAAATCGCGATAAAAAAATTTAGGGTTTCAGTTGTTCCGATTCTCCCTATTCCTTTTTTATCCCTTTTTTCGAGCGATTTGCTTTTGTTTTTTTTTCTTTTCCCCTCCCAGTTCGATATCGCTTTCGAGGGGATGAGAGAGAGAGATTCGCGTTTTTTCCAGGCACTGAGAGCGGTTCGTTTTTTGAAGATAAAATTTTTATCGGAGGGTTGGTTAATTTAGAATGAATTAACGCAGTACCTTTGAAGTAGTACGCCACATACGTGTCCAATTATTATTTGCTGTGTGATGCAACTAACAAATCGAGGTCACTGTTATAGTCCAAGTGCTTAAGGCTTAGGCAATCGTGTCGTGTTTACCGACGTGTCGTCTCCTTTCTTTTCTTTTTCTTTTTCTTTTTTTTCCTTCTTCAAAATGATTTCTTTTTCAGCCACATTTTTTATTTTTAGTTACCTTAACCGGTGTCATATATAAAATATTTCATGTTTTTAATTTAATGAAAAAATATTATTTTTTTTTTAATTTAATGAATTTTTATTATTTTTTCCCCGTTTAATGGATTTTTAATTTGATAGTTCTTAATGCCAATTTAGTTATTATTATTACTTTTATATTTTATTTATAAATATCACAAACATAAATTCGTGTATCAAACATATTTAATTTACAAAAACATTTTAAATCCCATATTTTTTTTTGGAAAATTAGTAAATTGTTTTTTTTTTTTTGGTTGGAATTCTTACCCTATTGGCAGCAGAATAAGCCATGATCATCATCTTTACTTCAGAATCAAAGGAAGAATCAAACTCTTTGGAAGTGAATTTTGAATGATATTCCATATGAACAAACGGGTTTGCTCTAGTTAGACCAACATAAGGTAATAAGTCGGATTCATATATGAATGTTTACACATATCTTAGAAGAAGATCTGGTAACCTTTATCCCAGAAAGAAATAAAAAGAAACCAAGATCTTTAATGTGGAATTTTGAGTGCAAAAGGATTTCATATCATCAATTGGAGCTTGATCGCTTCTTACCATTACGATGACTATATCGTCGTATATATATTGGAAGGATAATGATATAGTGAACTCTCATAAATTCTTAATTATACGTAATTAGTAGATGATTAAATTTTATCCCTTTAAATTAAAAAATATCATAATTATGTAAATTATATCGTTTAAAGATATAATAAATTTTTAAATAATGAATTTTTGAAAATTTTAATTTATTAATTAAAATTAAAAATATAAAAAAACTAAAAAATAATTAATTAATCGATAAAAAAATATAAAATAATAATATCATAAATTAAATAAATAAAATATTAAACAAACTAGCGGTGTGAAGCAATTAACCTTGCTGTCAAGTCAAATGTAGATTAAACTTGGGAAACAAGAATAACACTTGTAAAACTATCACCTTACTCCTTCACTCACCCTTTAGCCAAACTAATTTCCATTTACCACCCTCTTCGACCTTTTTTTCCTTCATCTCTCTGTACTCAACTCCAACTCCAACCCCTTGCACATATTGACCAAGTTCTGGAAGAGTCTTGCTTGAAGAAGATTCATATCTTGTTAGGTAAGATACTTATGGATTTAATCTTGAAGTCAATACATAAATGTAATTTAAGGGAGAAATTGATTCGAGCTACGTTATCTTAGTTTAATTATGGGATTACCCCATAAATGATAAAATTATAAGAAAATTTGATCTAAAAATTAGATTCATAGAATTTTTCATTAAAAAATCAAGAACATTCGAAGTGTTTGTAATATAAAAAATTATAAGAGTTCAAAATTGCAACATAGGTGTTTTATGGCCACATAAGTGTTTGATATGGAGGTCTAAAATTGAGTTTTAAATCTAAGATTATAATATTAATACCTTGGTTGAAAAAAAAAATTGAATTAAAAAATAAAAAATACGATTTTATATCTTAAAAAATGTTTTTAACATAATTTTCTATAATTATTACTAAATCATACCAAGAGTAAGAACAATTAGAACAAAATTTATGCATAAATCATACCAATGAAACTTATTAAAGAACATTTTTAAGAGCTCGAGAATCTTATAAATTATAAAATTTCGTCTATTAATAGACTTCTACTTGAAATAAGAGCAATCCATTTTACCACAATCAACATAATCAAACTTACTAAGTTCATGATCATTACTCAATTTTATATCTTTAATCTTGTTCCAAGTAAAATGTAAGTCCTCACAACTAAGTCAGAAAGAAGAGTTAGGAATGAAAAATCATAACTTGAGGAGGTACATATATAGTTTACCCATTATTTTATTAATTTTTATTTTTCAAAATTACAAATAATTAAAACATAATTAATTAAAAAAAATGATAAAATTGTTAAAAAGCAAAATTTAAAATGAGACATCTGAGTCTTTAGAGTGTCTTCTAGATTTTCAAGTTCATTAAGGTTCTAATCTATTGCTATTTAATATATTATATATGGGGTAAATTTTGAATTTTATAATTATTGGTGTAAAAATTATAATTTAAAAATTCTTATCGTTATAACTTTTATTTTTTTTTAATTCTTAATTTTTCTTTTATTCCACATTAAAATAATTTTTTTTGTTAATTTTATCCCCACAATTATTCAATTTTAGTGCAAATCAGACCAAATATTATAATTTAATATAGCAGTAGTTGATCGTAGATACGTCATGCCAGACGGAGGCATGATTCAAGCATTCAAGTTATTTTAGTTTGATGATATGATAGTTTTTATTATTTCTTATTTTTTTTCCGATTGGCCAATTTTGCAAAAATTTAAAAAGAAAAAAAAAATATTCTTCCTCTTTTTATGTTCAAGAATCCAAGTCATCCCCTTTTCCACGTAGCACCGCGTTTTCACTGTTTCGAAGGCGTTTACCAGTCTTCTCTCTGTCTCTCTGACTCTCTCTCTCTCTCTCTCTCTCGGTTTCCTGCTTCCACCATTTCTGGCATCCTCTGTCTCTAGTAAGCTCTTCCTCCTTCCCGAATTCCAAAAACCCTAAGCCGTAAAAAGCATCCGAGAGTCGAGAGTTTTCTCATTGAAGTTGCAGAGCAAAAGGTGTTGTTCATTGTCCAAGTTAAATCCACTATAAACAAGCCTAGCTACTACTTTTCGATCAAAGCCCTCGCCGGAGTTTAATTGTATGGATTCAGCTCCATACTCGCAACCTGATACAAATTTTGGTAGATAACGAGGGATCAAGAGTATGGATTCGAGGACGAAAGGAAGGAAACCGAGGCTCGACCGCCGCAACGCTGCAAAAAACATTGATTATGACGCTGTGTCTTCGCCTTCGGCAACCGATGATTCGTCGGAGTTTCTTTACACTCGGTCGCTTGAGCTGCCTGATAGAAAGAGCTTCCGGATTGAGGGAAATTACGGCGATTTTGATAGGCTGTGTTTGAGATTGGGGCTGTCAGGGCCCGAAGACTTCGCCATTTCGGCGACGGCGTGGGAGGCCATGAAAGAACGTTCGTCTTCGGATCTTCTACCGAGGACCAGGCTTCTCCAGTTGGGTAGTCTGGAGGCTGAGAAAGTTGATGAGGAGAAGAACGTGGTTGCAGCTGGATCGTTGTGTGAGAGAGTTGTGGATACTGTAAGAATCAGGGATGACACCGAGTTGACTCACATTGAACCTCCCGAGTCAATCGGTTGCTGTGCTACTCCTGCTAATGCTGCAGCTGTGCATTCCGTTAGAGTTAGGGATGCGGCGAAGTTGAGTCAGATTGAACCTTCCGAGTCAAGTGCCAGCTGTATCGTTAGTACCGGAGGTGGAGGCGGCGGGGGAATTAATGGAGTTAGGCCGCCATTACTCAAGCCCCCACCATCCATGCGGCTTCTAGCTGTTGATAATACAAGCTCGACTTGGGACTTACTTAGGGCTTTTGCTCCAGGTGATGATGAACCAGAGTCTTCATCAATGTTACAAGGTCGGAATAGTTTTTCTTCAGAAGAACATGATGATGATCCAGAAGAGGAGGTTGGTGATAGACCGGTGGTAGAGGAAGAAGAAGAGGGCAATATTTTAAAAGTTGTGGAGAGTGCTGCGGTTTTGGAGTCGGGTCCATCATCTTCGTTTACAACTTCAAATGATGATGATTCTTCTAGCACGACCACGGACCCATCATCCAACAATTCACCAATTGCAGGGTTCAGTCTCGCTTTTACAGACTGGGATAAGGGTGAACTTCTTGGCCGTGGGTCGTTTGGATCGGTATATGAAGGAATTACGAAGTAAGTGGCAAAATGTGTGTTCTCATTTTTTTCTTGAATTTAGTTTTTTTTTTTTTTTTATAATTAGTTAACATTAATTTTTTTTTCTTTCTCTTAAACACTTCCTGCACAATCTTCTCTAACCAGAACTATTATATAAGCTTTTCTTTCCAGTTCATGTCATCATGTCTTCACATCCTCTTCTAAAATTGTATATATAATAGCAGTTAGCTGGTATATAGTCTTATATCAATAAGAGTAGATTCTTTAGCCTGATAGCGCCTGATTATGGCTGTTCAGTTTTCTTACTCGGCAAGCATTTAATGGAAATTATTTTTCTAGATATATTGTGAAATTTCTTTTCAGCACTTTGAGATTTATCTTTGCAGTTAGGATTAGGTTGGTTTTGTATACGTTCAAGCATTGCTTAGTTCATGAAGAAGTCTTAAATACAAGAAAAAAGGTTGTAGACTGCATCAAATAATTGTCAGCCTTTGTTACTGCTGTCCTGGCGTCAAAGAACTTACAGAGGACTTTAGGTTGTCTTTGTTGTTAGGATCTCCTGAGATGGTAGCTGATTTTAAGAAGCAAGTTTAGTTTCTCATAGCATATGCACAAGCATCCATTAACGTTATATAGGTTTCTGTGTTGGAGTCTTTCAGTGCTTCTATGAATGGCAAACAAATCAGTTTGTCCAGTCTGGCTATTGAGAGATTTGTGGCAGAGTAATTGTTGGGAATGTTAATGCTTTCGGCAACTCTTTAATTTTGCGTATTTAATTGATAACTCCTGGAAAGAAAGGGTTTCAAATGAGATAGCGATGGTGACATTGACATAACTTCTTGTTCTCAGAGAATCTATTCGTACCGACACAAAATTTGCTTTGATGTGTGATTCACTGTGTTAATAACACTTTTCTTCTTTTGCAGAGATGGATCATTTTTCGCTGTCAAAGAAGTTTCACTTCTTGATCAAGGCAGTCAGGGAAGGCAGAGCATTTCTCAACTTGAGCAGGTGTCACTGGTTTCTTCATGGTCTAATATTCTGATTTATTATTTTATTTTATTATATTGATAATATCCTTTCCTGTTATATATACCCACGATTTGATGGTCCTATAGTTCTAGAAAGTAATCTGTGGTTCATCAAGTCTATGAAATTATCTTCTTCTTGTCTCATATGTCATCTTCTTGTTTGGGATTCAGGAGATTTATTTTCTAAGCAAGTTCGAGCATGAGAACATAGTTCGGTACCATGGGACAGCTAAGGTACAAATATAATAATCTTTTGCTTTCATTTAATTTGTTGTGATTGAGCATAGTCTTATACGCCTCATAGGAAGGCTTCTTTGCAAGATTCGTCAATTCATACCATGGTAGATAGATTTACAGGCAGAGGAACAAAAAAAAGAAAAGAAAAGAAATTCAAGTACTCAGATTTGTCTTATTGCATGTAGTAAATCTCACTTGTTCAGATTCTTCATCAAATCAGCCCATCGGTGCTATTTTGTGACTTTATATAGTTTATTTACCTTTGAGAAGTCTAAATGGTGCGGTAAATCTTTTATCTAATTTACTATTTTTTCTCTCGCAGTATTGTTCTAAACTTCAAGGGTGTGAGTGTGTTGGATAAACTGACTCTGGAACTTTGCAGGATGTGAATCGACTTTTATTCTATGATTCTGTTAGCTCTGTGCCTTTTATGATGCTTGTTAATCTGTCCGCATATATTAGGTAGGATTGTTAATTGGTCGGCGGGGAGTCGGGACAGTTTTGGTTATCCAACTTATTGGGCTGAAGATTTAGGGGATCCATAATGACTGTCAAATTAGGAAGTTCTAACTTGACAGACTAGTTCGATATGGGTTGGATTTGTTGCTTTTTAGAAGATAGATTAATTAAACTAAAAAGAAATTTGAATTTAATAAAATAAGGCTCCTCTGTTCACCCAAGGAGAAGCTAATAAATCTTTCCTCAAAAGTTTCTTTTTACGAGTTATTTAATTATATTATGTAATCGTTTGAAGAAAATCAAGAGGTCGTTTGCTTGCTACACTTTCATGGTGCATCTTAATATGTGCATACTAGCTAAGTTGGATCAGTATCAACTTGTTGGGTAAGACCACATTTGGAACAACCAATGTCTACAGGTCACTGTTTTGGAAGTTTACAATTCGGCTATCAACCGACGGCATGTCAACCATTTTATTTGGGATTTATCAGGTAGGTTCATATGGGTCAGTTCACTTTGAGACCTTTGAACAGCCCGAGAACTATTTGGTGTTTGTAATATAATATTGAGATTGCATACCAGTGGTTCTGTTGGTATTCTTCCTTGCATTCTTTGGAATTTGTTCTATAGGGTTGTGATGGCATATAGGTTCCTAGTCTGCTCGTTTATCATCCAAAATTTGCCAGCCTAGCAGCACTGCAGTTATCTTGCAACTTCTGGGCTGTGAAAAATTTCCAATTCTTCATGTTCTGTTCAACTCTTTTTTCAGGATGAATCTAAGCTCTATATTTTTCTCGAGCTTGTAACAAAAGGCTCCCTAATGAGTCTCTATCAGAAGTACACTCTTCGAGAATCACTAGTTTCTGCATACACAGTACAGATTCTGCGTGGTTTGAAGTATCTACATGACCAAGGAGTGGTTCACAGGTGAAACTGACTATTGTCATCTGTAATGTATTTATGAATTGCCCTGCATATGTTTTTAATCACTTGTGAGGTTCTGGATATGTTTAAAGACTTTTATGTTCCTTGAACAGTTGCTGCATATTGTCTCTGCTTTATAGTCACTGCTAACAAGCTATACGCAGTAGAACCATAAAAGAGAGAAGAATAGGAACAGTCTAGAGAAGTTTGTCATTTGACTCATTTCATTGAAGTCCATACCCTGTGTTTCCCATGATTCACCAACCTTTGTTTCCTTATCTTGTCAAAGTTATTGACTTTTATACAACATTTATGTTCCATCTCATTTATTAGTATAAATTAAATTCCATACTATACTGTTATCTCATACTATGATTATTTATACCAGGGGGTTTCTGGATGGCAGAAAGAAAATCCCTGTAATTTGCCTTGCTTAACATTTTTGTATTGTTTCTTGTTCTAGAAAATGTACATTGATTTTAACTTATTTATGAATCAAGTATGCATGACTTGATGTGAAACATTTTTTCCCAAAATTGACAGGTGAAAAAAACATGACGTAGACCTAAAAAGACTGTTAGCGCTAAGCAACTTGTATCATTCCTGAAACTGAAAGCATTTCTATTTATGCTTCCTGGGCCTTCTGTACGTTTTATAGTCACCTAACATGTATGAAAAATTGTGAAAAATTCCATCGTATCATCTTATTTTAATCATGTTAATTGTGAATGTATGCTGTCCCGGATTTTGCTATATTTTTCGCCTGTGGCCTGCTGTATTGTCAAATAATAGCCATAACTCAACCTTGCTGCCCCTGAAGGAAACTTGAGCTTTTCTGTCAACACCACTTCACATAACATAATCAAGTTATTTTCATTAGTTTCTCATCACTTTCTTTCTGTTACTTAAGGGACATAAAATGTGCAAATATATTGGTGGATGTCAAGGGATCAGTAAAGCTTGCAGATTTCGGACTGGCAAAGGTTACTCTTCCCCTCCTCAAATTTTCCTTTTTTGCCTCACTCCCATTAGGGCCATTTTGGTACTGGGAGTTACCTAGAGTTGGAATCCAATTGAAATCATTTCTACCGTTTGGTTCCTCAACTCCATAGAAATAAAGGAACCTTCATTTCCACTTTAGGGAATATGCTCTCTAAATCATGGAGTTGAACTCCACTTCTCCTACAGTGGAAATGGTGAGAGTTGTACTTTACAACTCTCCACGTTTGCCCAAACCAACCCTCTTTTTTTATTTTTTATTTCTTTCATAATTAAATCTTCAATTTTTTTACCTCTCTTTATTTTCTCTTTCTTCATTTTTCTCTCTTTCATATGTTGTCCTACTCGATCTCCTATTTTATGTGTCAATGCCCTTTTCCCTTTCATCATCAACAATTTTTATTGTCATTTCCCATCTTCATCATGCTTTTCTCCAACTCTCTGCCTACATTTTTGCCCTTTTTTTTTCCTTCTTCTTTGCATTTTCGGGTTTTGATGGAATGAGAATCTTTTTTTTTTAGTTTTCTTCTCAAAATGGATGCAAGCAAATTCTTAGTTTTGTTCTTGATGGAATAATTTTTTTTTCCTTCAACTTTTACTACCTTTCGTATTCTAAATTCATGCAATTAATCAAATTGTCATCTTCAGTTTTTTATTTCTTTCTTCCTTTGGATGTAAAGCCCCTCCTCCTCATCTTCCAAGGGGCAAACTTGATCAATTTCTCTCTAAATCTAGAAAAGTTGTAATGGGTCAAATTATGCTCTAAATCTATTATAGTAAAATTTGTGTTGTAGATATTGATAAACTTGCGCAAATTTAGTTCTAAATGGAGGCAGAGTTTGTTCTGAAAAATATAACTGCCTCGTTGATCAAAATCCTAGTCAATATCTTTTGCAGAGTCCCTGTACCAAATGGGCAATTACTGATTGTGAATTTCTTTACCCAAAATTTATGGTTGTACCCTTTTCAGGTGACAAAACTAAATGATGTTAGATCCTGCAAGGGGACTGCATTTTGGATGGCACCGGAGGTTTGCCTTTATTCTTTTGTCTTAGTGTCAATGGTCTAGGAACTGCATCAGCCTTACATTGTATTGTGTAGTGACAGACTCAAAACTTTGGGCAGTATTTACTTTATTGGCTTGCTTGTTACATATAATGTCAATTTTGCAAGTATGGTTTTGATTGTTTTCTTTGGACTAGTTCCATGAATTGAGTCATGTTGTGCTTTTGCAGGTGGTTAATCGAAAGAGTCAAGGGTATGGACTCCCAGCTGATATCTGGAGCCTTGGGTGCACTGTCTTAGAGATGTTAACTCGTCAAATACCGTACTCCGATTTAGAAAATGTATGCGTCCCAATCCGCTCGTAGTGCATTATTTGCAGCTTTTATGGTGATTATTATTATATCTTTTTTTTTTTTAATGATTTGGTTCTTCGTAAGTTGGTATTCTTTATTGCTTTCACCGATACCTTAATTTTTTAAAATCATTTTCGATACTGATGCGGTCAACATAAATCTTCTACTTATACGTGAATGCTCTTTTATTTCTGATTGCTGGTACAAGTGACGATTAAATGGATAATACAGCTAGCATATAGTAGTGTATGATGCAGTTATGCTGGACAAATCATCTTATGATGTTTATTGACAATGATGCCAAGTGAAAGCGGACTCACATTCTATAAGGCTGTTGTGAATACTGGTTTTGTAGTAGCGCTTGGTTTTGGGAGTTCTAAATTCAGTTATCTCTTTTGTCGTTTCAGCCGATGCAGGCATTATTCCGGATCGGAAGAGGTATCCCACCTCTTGTCCCTGATTCTCTATCAGAAGATGCAAGAGACTTCATTTTGAAGTGCTTACAAGTTAATCCTAGCAACCGCCCCTCTGCTTCTTCTCTCTTGGACCATCGATTCATCAAAAGTTCACTTCCCACTTAATGAATCATAGATCGATGAGATAAAAGGTGTTTTCCGCTATACATTCTCCATCTTCAACATAGATAACATTTCTCTAGTATTAAAATTGATTGTACCTTTTAATGATCGCAGAGCATTATTCTTAATGAACTGGTCTGTTGGGTATTGTATCATTATTACCTTCTGTCGAGGGAAAAAAAAGGAAGTCCTTGACGTCTTATTCGTTTGAACAAAGAATAAGTAGGGGCTTAATTCCAAGGCCCTCATTTCCCAGTATCAAGTTTGGCGATTGATAATTATTCTATTCTTTTTTTATTTATTATTATTTAATGGGTGATAAGAGTCTTAAAAGGCCCAAGTGTGTTAGCAGTTAGTACTTGTACAAACCGGACACTCATTTGTAAATATTGATCACTTTTATAGATGAAAAGCTTACAGCCATGATGAATTCCTGCTCGAAACCAGACAGTATTTCATGTCGCTGGGAACTAAACTCACATTCAATGAAATTGGAATTTAGAAAATTGAATTAAGTATTTTCCTAACGATGAAATTTCTCTATTGAAAAGTGTGATACTTGTTATTTGCACATAATAACTCAGTAAACGATTTTAACAGGGCGTTGTTGTAATCTTTTACAGTTCTGATCAGTTCTTACCAACAACCGAACAACCTGAACAGAAAAAAGGGGATCAAAAACGCAAATCTAGGAGCACGGTACGCATCTCTATCTCATCCACCACATATATATTCTATGGTTCAATTTTTTCTCGACATTCAGTTCCAAGAAAATCACTACATTAACTTTTAAATTGCAACAGGGGGAAAAAAAAACCACCCATTTAAAAGTTAAAACCACCGTATAACTCTTCCAGCATACCCCTTGACTTTCCTCTGCATAATTATAGAAAATCACAACCAGATTCAGAAAAAAAAAAATAGTTTTCCAAGTACACAGTGAAAAAGAAGAAAAAAAATGCAAAATTTACCAGAAATGCAGAACTAGTTTTCCAAGAAGAGGCTTTATTATTTTTTCTTCTATCAAAACATTTTGGACGACATGATATTTGATCTACTACTTCAACTTTCATTCCCCTCGTCAACCGTTGATATCTACATTCCCCTGATCTTGATCTCCGTGATGAAATCCGACGAGTTGCCGGTGTAGCCGATTTAACCGACCATTTCCACTTCAAATTCAGAAAATTAAATAAACAAATTTCTGTAAGCTGTTCACGCTCCAACGTACATATTATGGCATGCATGAAATGAACTCCTATATATATATATATACAAGTAAAGGAAAAGAGATTGAGACGTACTTTGGGCTTGGGCCTGGAATTGTTTCTGGGCAATTGAACTTCTGGAGAATCTGCATTTCTTAGTTCTTGAGAGTAAGCAAGGAGCTGGGCTCGCCGATCATAACCCGGTGATTTTGCAACTGAACGTGGCCCATTGGGATTAACCATATTCCTCTTGACCTGAACAGCTGAGTTTTGCTCATGATAATTTCTTGTGGGTGATTCAACATAAACACTTATAATTACTCCTTCTTTGTTGTTGTTGTTGTGGGTGCCATCTTTTTTGATTTGGTTCTTTCTGATCTCCTCCATTTTGACCTCTGATCCTCCTATGGAATTCTTTTGATGTTCTAAAGGAATTGGTTGAGCTGTGTTTGAGAGCCTTCTTTTCATTGTTCCTGTAGAAAAAGGGTTCTACGACAAGAAAACTCCTGTTTGGGGAAATGGGAAAATGATAAAGAAGTATTATTTACATAACTGTGAACTAAACAAAATTAGTATTTGGAGAAAGAAAAAAAAACTAAACTAAACTAAACTAAACTAGTTTAATTATGAACAGTTCAAAATGTACTGGACTTTAGTTTTAATGAGCCAAGAAGCCCAATTCTAGAGGTCCAGAGCAAGAGAAAAGGATATGGTCCATTTGGTGGATCCACAACAGATTAATACAGCCCAAAGAGTGGCAGAGGCTGTAAGTTGACTTCTACTTATTAATATTTTCTTAAACATCCTCTGACCTTCTGAGTAAAACAGGCAATTGAAGAAAAATAAATACTCAAATATATTCAATTAAATAAATTAATTAAAATAAAATGAAATAAAATATGTGAACCCAAATTCAAGTTTGACGTAGTTTTTGTCTGTATGCTACAAAGTGAGATATTAAACTCAACTTTTTGTTAGCTGAAAAAGAGAAATATAAGAGAGAGAGAAAACAACAAAACTATTAAAATAAAAATTTAATTTAATTTTTAGGATTAAAAAAAAAAAAAAAAAAAAAAGGGTGACTTTAGGATTCACCGAAAGGCCAAGGCATTGTTGTGGTGTTCTTGCCCTAACCCCCTCAGCTCACAATTAGCCGCGCGACCCTCTGGTTCCATCATGCTTTAGAGAGCTCTCCTTGTCATCCGTCAGTTTTTGTATTGACCCCCTTTCCTTTTTTTTTTGCTACCACAACTTCACCTTCCCTCCCCTTTTTTTTTTCCTTCTCTAAGTTTCTTCATTTAGTAACTAGCTAGTGTATCTCTCTGTCTCTCTCTCTCCCCACCACGTTCTTTGCTGCAACTTCATTGGCTGGTTCCTTGGCTCTTTCCTATCCGCCGCTTCTCATATATCATTCATATATACCACCCTTTTGAACTTTGATCTTGTCCCTATTAACCCTAACGTATCCCTTTTGAGTTTTGCTTCACTAGTCATCGGCTTAACTCATATGATAGTCAGCTACTTTGTAATTATTTTAATCCATTTTTTTCTAACTATACTTTATATATCTTGATAATAACAATAATAATAATAAGTAAAGTTTTTATAATCATGTAATCACTTAACGTGACAGATTTAGGATTATGAAACTATGGAGGTAAAATTACTTTAAAATAATTATCAGGGGAGAAAATTTAGATTTGAAATCTTGAAATTGAAGTTGAAACAGAAGGATTGAGAAACTGATAATTGAAAATGTGTATGCAAAAATATCAAAATTATAAATTTTACCCTATACTATTTTAAAATTTTAAATTTACCCTAAAAAAATTTTAAAAAATTTATTTAGGCTCGTATCCCCCCATTATCCCCATAAGCTATATTCGCCAATAATCTTGAAGTATATATAAATTATTAATAAAAAGAGGAAAATATATAAGTTGTGAGTATTGTTGTGTAGAGGTATTCTAACCTAATACTCCTATCCATGTTGTCACTTTTTGTTATTAAAGTATTGATGTGGCTTAATACCAATTATCTATAATATAATTTGAAGATTATGTTTAAATTTCTATTATTTATGTAATTAACTTATTAATAAATATGTTTATTTAAACGATGATATATGCATTAAAATATAGAGTGGAACCAAGGCAGGGCCGTTGTTGGCACAATTTGGCAAAAATGAAAGTTTGATCATTTGCTTACAGTTAATATATTCTAATAAAGATTCCTATATGGGGATTAGGAGATCTCATTATTCATTCACACGCATATGTTTCGTGAATTTCTTACGTGTATGTATATCAATAGTTAGATCAGAATGATTAGATCATCATGGATCTTGTTGATTTCTTTTCCATTATTCATGGAAATGCAAGAGGTGATCAACCATGCAATATTATTTCCAAAAAAAAAAAAGGACTCAAGAAAAAAAAAATCATTATATAGATAAAAAGAAGATGGTGATGATCAATCGAAGAGGACAATGAAGGTGTTGCTATGAGAATCATGTAAGAAAAATCGCTTACCTCGAATTGAATTACGATCGCCATACCCACCTCAAATTCATGGAAGCTTAAAAAAAAGAAGGATGAAATGATAAAAGTTGTCTTAAGAAAAAAAAAAAAACATTGGCATATAAATAAGAAGGATTAATGTCGTAGATAAGCACTAATCAGATACATAAACTTTATGGAAATATCCCAGCTTTCAAAGCACTTAAAGGAAACGAAATTAACATTATATATTTGCATGTCCTATAAGAGTTCATGCATTATAGGATTGGGTGTTATTGTTTTGTCTCTTTGAAATCTAAGAAGTTAATGTATTTCCCAAATTAGTTTTCTGTATGGTCTACACTCTCTAATCTCTATATGTAAGTCTCTCCAAGGGTCACTTATATTTCATAATGATATGAATTTCGTGCATTTTGAAATTTTCAAACTAAGATTTAGTCCCTTCCTAGGTAGCTTATTTCATATGTGAATAGAACTTTTTTTTTCTTTTTTTTTTTTCTTTCAAACTAAGAACTTATTTCACGACAATTGTCCTTCTTACTTGTTAGAGATAGTTGTAATTCAAACGATTAATTCTATACCAATTAGAGATTATTATCATCATTACTTCATTTTATTGTAAAGTACCGAATGTTGGTTGGGATAATAAACCTTAAAATTGTTTTGTTGCATAAGTGTATCACTTAATTCTATAATTTGTGATGTTCTTTAGTTGCCCTATAAATCTAAAAATGTTCTTCTTAATGTATGTTTGGTTTCATTCTTTTGACGGGGAATGAAATTAAAATAGATATCATTCATCTGTTTGATTTGATTCTATTAATGCACGAGAATTATTTTCAATTTTTTATTGGATAAAATAAGGATTTCTTCATTCCTTCTTAAATAGATGTCTTTTAGATACAATAATTTATTCATTCATTTAGGTAGGTCATATATTTAATTAAATTAGGACTTTCGATAATTTTTTAAACTATTATCTTCAACATCTATGTGAAAATCGTAAAAACATTGTGTTCTTCCGAGAATGGATCCACTAACACCCATATGAGATCGAAATATAACACTCATGTTAGTGAGACCCACACATAAATCACACATCAAACCCATTATCTTCTTTCACATGTGTATTATAGGATTTGATCTAACGATCAAAATCTAACAAAACCACAACTGTTATATCATGTTTTAAAAAATCCCAATTCCGAGTGTTATAAGATCCATTTTCGTGCTCTTCCCTTTCATATTCGTCGACTTGCTCTTGAACTCCTGAGGAGATTTTTTCTGATAAAAAATCGTGTAAGGGTTGTGAATTCTTAATCTTTTTTTTTTTTTTTTGGTTAAATTTTATTTTAACTTTCTATGCGGCTTTTTCTTTGGTTTTGTATAGAGTATCGATTATGTCCTTTCTGTTAGATCTAGGATTTTGTGAAGGTAAGATGTATCACTGGGTTTGTGAAGGAACACAGCAAAATCTGGATGAAGAAATTTTAAATAAATTTAAAATAACTTAATAAACAAATAAATAATTTATTAATTTATTGATAATTTAATATTTTATTAAATTAATATTTTTTTTTTAATTTTAATATTATTAATTTATAAATACTTTATTATAAATTATAAAACTGATATATATGTATTCAAGGTTTATTTGTAAATAAAAATATTAAGAATTGGATGGACCCTGTATTTATGGAAAGTCCAGCTACCATTTTGACTTTCAAAAATTCTGAATAGAAATTTTGACAAAATAAAAATAAAAATAAAAATAAAAATAATTAACCAGTCCAAGTCATTAACAAAACCTCGAGCCGCAGCTCCTCTTCAAGCCGCCATTTTCTTCAAAACAACTGGCTCTCTCTCTCGAAAATATTCAGTTTCTAATAATATCCATGTAATTTTAAACGTAATTTATGATAAAGATTATATCTGAAAGGTAAGAATAGATTATGATAGTATGATTTCATTAAATATATGTTATAAAATATTAATTTATTTAAAATATTACCTTAATATATTTAATAAAATCAAACCGTTAAATTTTACTTTTTTTTTTTTTTTTAATCTGATCGACCGTAAACCAAACTCACTTAAACAACATCGAAAATTTAATCCTCACTCCACCCTCTCCTCCTAAGGAAAAAAAAAATGATGTCGATTCTGCTTCAAGCAACGTAAGCATGGTGGTCCCATTGGACGTCCTCTTTTCTACAAGTATCAAAGTACTTCCCTATATATAGCCCCCCCCCCCCCCTCTCTCTCCTTCTCTTTTCAATCACTCCCATCCATTCCCTCTCTTTCTCTCTTTCTCTCCCTGTCTCCCTCCCTCTATCTTTCATTTCTTTTCATTATCACTACTACTAATCATGGCAACTTCAGTGGAGAACGGCCGCTACGGCCACATCGAACCGGGTCTAAACAGCACCGTCCACACATTCAACCGCCGGTCCGACTCGCCGCCGGTTCGTGGCTGTAACTTCCCTTACGGCAGTTCCTCTTTGAAATTACCAGTCCAAAAGGAAAAGGCAGAAGAGGAGGAGGAATACTCTGGTAGTGAGGACGAGAATGAAATTATCAGTTTTCACGACTCGATCAAAAAAGGCAACAACGAATTAGAGCCGTCGATCTTGGACCCTAGAGACGAAGGAACGGCAGATTACTGGATCGAGCGTAATCCTTCCTTGGTCCGTCTCACAGGGAAGCACCCCTTCAATTCGGAGCCTCCCTTAACTCGTCTCATGCACCACGGCTTCATCACTCCGGTCCCACTCCACTACGTTCGAAACCACGGCCCAGTCCCACAAGCCACGTGGGCCGACTGGACTGTCGAGATCTGCGGGCTCGTAAAAAACCCTGCCCGATTCACGATGGACCAACTCGTCAACGAGTTTCTGTCACGTGAGTTTCCCGTGACCTTAGTTTGCGCCGGAAACAGGCGCAAAGAACAAAACATGGTCAAACAGACAATCGGGTTCAACTGGGGAGCCGCAGCGATCTCCACTTCCGTGTGGCGCGGCGTACCGTTACGTCACGTGCTCAAGCGGTGTGGGATCTTACCACGTAGGAAGGGAGCTCTCAATGTGTGCTTTGAAGGAGCTGAGGATTTGCCAGGTGGCGGCGGGTCCAAGTACGGAACCAGCATAAGGAAGGAGTTCGCCATGGATCCCGCGAGAGACATCATTTTAGCTTACATGCAAAACGGCGAGCTTTTAGCTCCGGATCACGGTTTTCCTGTTCGGGTCATAATACCCGGATTCATCGGCGGGAGGATGGTCAAATGGGTCAAACGAATCATGGTCACCACGCAAGAATCTGATAGTTATTATCATTACAAAGATAATAGAGTTCTCCCTTCTCATGTTGATGCCGAGTTATCAAATTCCGAAGGTAGTATTTTTATTTAAATGAAAAAGAAAAATTCTTCCTTTTTTTTTTTTTCTTTCACTTTAAATACAACATACATAAAACTAAGTGTTTTTTTGTTTGGATGTAGCATGGTGGTACAAGCCGGACTACATAATAAATGAATTGAACATAAACTCGGTAATAACAACGCCGTGTCATGACGAGATATTGCCGATCAACTCATGGACAACTCAAAGACCGTATACCATAAAGGGATACGCATATTCCGGTAAGTGATATGTCTTTCTTTATTTTCTGAGACGTATCTTCTTTATACTTGTAATGAATAATATAAAATAGTTCAATATCAAATAAATACTCAGAGAAATATATTAAGAAGATGACGTATTCATGAATGATGGATGCATGAGTAATTTGCAAGTTGCAAGTTGCATGCATGAATAATTAATGCATAAAGTCTTTACGAGGGTTGCGAGAGTGTTGTAACTTGGAATTGTGAATGTTTATGCTTTCAAAGCTAGTTGATCATGCGATTGAGTGGTACATGCAGGAGGGGGAAAAAAGGTGACACGCGTGGAAGTGACGATGGACGGAGGAGAAAAATGGCATGTCTGCAGGGTGGAGCATCCAGAGAAGGCGACTAAGTATGGGAAGTATTGGTGCTGGTGTTTCTGGTCGGTCGAGGTGGAGGTTCTGGACCTGCTCGGAGCCAAGGACATCGCGGTTCGAGCTTGGGACGAGACCCTAAATACCCAGCCCGAGAAGCTCATCTGGAATCTCATGGTACGGACTTAATTAATTGTGTTCTTTTTTTTTCTGTAATTTCTTTTTGCAATAATTTTTCTCTGACACGTGTATGGTCTGCACGTAGACACCCATGCAAGAACTGAAATTCTTGCTCCAATCCCAATTATTTCACAAAAAAATATCTTAGTGTAGGTCAATGATGTGCAGTTTGGATGATATTTACTACATGTGGTTTAGCATTTTTCTCATATTAGCAGCATAGATCTAATAATTACATAAAAGAAATATAACATAGAAAAATTCTAGGAGTAAAATTCTAATACCGACAAGATTAGTCAATAGTTTGCCATCTTTTTCCAGGCCCAGCTTCTTGCTGTTGACTGATGGAAAATTCTATGCATGCGACATAACTTGCAGTAGTAGTGTCTTATCACCTCTTAGTGCCTCATTGGGAGGCTACGCTCTGACATTTAACTTCTGTTAATCTAACCACTTTCTGTGGGTGAAAATGACACAGGTTGAAAACGGTGTCATTTTTATGCTTCAGTATTTCTCTGCATGCTTCTCCGTTTCTTCAGATTCAGTAAACTCTATGATATGTAGGTTTACGTAAGAACACGCAACTAAGTATCGAAAACTTATTTTTGTTATAGCATAGTTTGAATTTTTCTTAATTATCAAATTATGATATGCAGGGAATGATGAACAACAGCTGGTTCCGAATCAAAGCAAATGTCTGCAAACCCCACAAGGGTGAGATCGGCATTGTTTTCGAACACCCAATTTTACCAGGCAACCAATCCGGCGGCTGGATGGCCAAAGAGCGACACCTTGAGATCACCACTAGCGAGTCCAACCACCATACACTAAAGAAATCCCTCTCTTCCCCTTTCATGAACACCACCTCAAACACATACTCCATGTCGGAAGTAAAAAAACACAACTCCGCCCAGTCTGCGTGGATCGTCGTTCATGGCCACATCTACGACTGCACCCACTTCCTAAAAGACCATCCTGGTGGGGCCGACAGCATCCTGATCAACGCCGGAACTGACTGCACCGAAGAGTTCGACGCTATCCACTCCGACAAAGCCAAGAAGCTTCTAGAAGATTGCCGTGTCGGGGAAGTAGTAACGACCGGTTACATGTCAGACTGCTCTTCTCCAAACGAAACCGTTCATGGAGCCTTAGCCCCTATAATCGAGCTGACCACGCCGTTTAACTTAAAACGTGTAGCGCTTGTTAGCCCTAGAGAAAAAATCCCGTGTAAGCTCGTATCCAAAACGTCCTTGTCTCACGACGTTCGGCTTTTCCGATTCAAGTTGCCGTTTGAGGATCAGGTGTTAGGATTGCCTGTGGGCAAGCACATCTTTCTATGTGCAACCATTGACGGTAAGCTTTGCATGAGGGCTTATACGCCTACAAGCAGCGTTGATGAAGTGGGGTACTTTGATCTAGTGGTCAAGATTTATTTCAAAAACGTTCATCCAAAGTTCCCTAACGGGGGACTAATGTCCCAACATTTAGAGGAACTAGAATTAGGCTCAGTCATTGAAGTCAAGGGCCCATTGGGGCATATAGAGTATACCGGCGGCGGTCAATTTTTTGTCAACGGCAAACCCAAGTTTGCTAAAAGACTAGCGATGATTGCGGGTGGGACCGGTATAACGCCAATTTACCAGGTGGTGAAGGCAATATTGAAAGATCCGGAGGACAGAACTGAAATGTTTGTGATATATGCGAATAGGAGTGAGGATGATATTTTGTTGAGAGAGGAGTTCGATAGTTGGGCAAAGAAGGATGAGAGGTTGAAAGTGTGGTACGTTGTGCAAGAGAGTGTTAGGGAAGGGTGGGAATACAGTGTGGGATTCATCACTGAGAGTATACTGAAGGAGCACGTCCCAGATGGATCTGACGGTCAGAGTTTGGGTTTGGCTTGTGGGCCACCACCCATGATTCAGTTTGCAGTCATGCCCAATTTGGAGAAGATGAACTACGATGTTAAGGATTCCGTCTTGGTTTTTTAGGTTTCATGATTTGTAGTGTGTGTATATTTATATCTCTATGGAATTCTCTGTCTTTAGGGCATGGTAAAAGAAAGACAAGAAGCAAAGTTTAGTCCAGACTGTTCTTCTTTTCTTTTTTTTCCCCCTTTCTCTTTTGTTCTTTCTGTGTATAACAGTGTGTACTCTTAAATCAATAGCATATTGGTACATATATCTAAGTGGAGTTGTAACAAAATAAATTATTTTGTAATATAATAATGTTTCTTTAGTTAGTCTTAAGACTTTTCATGATTGTCCTCTTAGTATCACATTCAAAATCAACAACTCAAGAGCTTTTTAAGCGAAAACATTTGTTCTTTTCTTAACACTTAACATAAAAGTATTAAACATTTAACATAAAATTATTAAAATTTTGCATGATATATCTTTAAATGTCTTATATTCAATTTTGCTGAAATTAATTACCTTAAAATATTAAAATTTTTATAAATTAATTCTTAAAATTTCATTTTCATTCTTTTTAAATGTTATATAAAATGTTATCTGTTCTAAAATTTCTTCTTGGTAAGAGAATTAATTTACCATCTTAAAATCAAATACCAATAAAATGCTAAGAGTTATTTATTTATTTTTATTTATTATTTTTGTGTGGATGGAAGAGATGATAATAGAGAATATAGAGTTGAAAAGGAAAAGGAAAAAGGGTGGAAATCTCTAAGTGTACTTGAAATGTGAGTATATTTAATAGAAATCTTCATCAAAGAGAATATAGAGTCGAAAAAGGATGAAATTCTTTAAGGGTTGTTTGGTTTCCCATAAATAGATAGGATTAGGAATGATAAATGATGATGAATGAAAATAAAAAATTATGAATGCTAATGAATGATTTAAATCTGATTTCATGTTTGGTTGTGTATAAGAATTAGAGATTAAATTCTTCATTTTATTTAATTCCTCTATTTGGTATGAAATTATATCCCTAACTTTTTTAGTGAAATTATCATATTTACCCTTACAAATAATTAAAATACCATTTTTGGAGAATAATAATATGTTATGCCTTTGGGAGAATTTATATTTGTTATGCCTTTTGGAGAAATTATATAGGATTGGATCTTACCAGATATATGTTATGCTTGGTGTTAGAAAACAAAACAAAAAATATGTTTCAAAGTAGAATGTAAGTATTGTAGGGAGGTACTTGGTGTTAGAAAACAAAACAAAATATGTGTTTCAAAGTAGAATGTATTCAGTTTTCCTTTTCTTCAGAATGAATGAGATTTACTAACAACCTATAGCTTCACATAAAGATAAGGTTTCATAATAGATAATGATGATCCCAACAATAGATATCTACTTTGTTACGAAGTTAAATCTGCCAACTAAGAAAGTGATTTGCTATATTACCAAATCAACCAAAAAATGGATCTTAAAAAAACATATTAGAACCTACCAAACTATTCAAGTAGTCTAAGGGCCAAGAATGTCATAACAAATCACAAAGGATTTCTTGTTGGAAAATTAGTATCTCAACATCTTATGTTTATATGCTTGATTTTGAGTGGAGCCTACTTCGTGTAAATGAAATGTCAAAACTGATTTGGATTCTCTTTTATGAGAGCTTCGAATCGATATTTGATACGCTTAAAATAATTAATGGGTGAATGAGAAATTGAATCTCAAAATGTAATTATTTAAATGGTTTGAAATAGAAAAATGAAGAAGAAAATTTTTGTCTCATATTGGAAATAGAAATAAGTGAGAAAATATTTATATAGAATTGCACATCTGTTAATAGTAATAAAATATAAGCTAGAATGCTCTCTATTGCGTGCGCCTGCAGGGGGTGCAAATCTATACCGGATCTGGCTTAGCTCGTGTGCGCTCGTACCTGAGCACGCCGAATGTCGGCCAAAAAATGATCTGGTTTGTCTTAACCCTCCTTTTGTTTTTCTTCTACTTCATTTTTCTTCTGGAAAAACGTATGAAGATGAAAATGTATAATTTAATTTTCAGTTTTGTCATATTTAAATTTGTATTAAACTCATATTAAATTCTTCTTCATCTTTTCTCCTCTCATGAGCTTAAAAATTGGCAGCTTCTTTTTATTTGGAAACACACTGAGAAAATGAAGTCTCTCTCATTTTTCCTTTCATCCCTGTAGAGTTCTAAGTTTCTAGTGTGATAGAGTTTGAACACTTTAGAGTTCGCTGGAATAGTATCGGTGATGCGCTGCTACTGTTCGTCTTCATTGTATCTTGGGAAACAGATGTCGTTCTACCTTTTGCACTGACGTATGAGAGCGAATCTATTTTAAGGAAACTGTTGCATAACAGACTTCAGTTTGATTTTCAATTTTTTACCTGACTGTTTTCAATTTTATGTTCAATTATTTATACTGTTTATGATCCGTTCAATATTTTATTTTATTATTTCAATACGTTTTTTTTATTTTATATATTTTGATTCTATTTTTTTATTTTACTATTTACTATTTATAATTTCTAATTCTATTTACTATTTTTACTATTCATAGATTATATTTACTTAGATTATATTTACTGTATTACTATTTATTATATTCTATCTGTTCATTATTTTTTCTATTTATTACATATAACTCCTACGCTTTCTCCCAACATCTTCTTTACAAATTTGACCTTAATATTATTTGTTTCTAATGACTTATAAACATCCATTGATTATATTCTTGAGATACAATCAATTTTACAGACTCAAACCACTTTTTGCGGTTTCCATAGACTGGTCCATTGCCTACACATAAAAAGAAGTAATCATCTTAAACAACATATTGTAGACAGTTTATAAATAATAGAATCACTAGTCAATTGGAACCCAGAATTATAGACGGTTTGAGGAGAGATGAGAGATATAAGTAGAGATGAAGTAACTACCAATTGAAAGCATCTGTAAAGTATAGTGGTAATAATTCTCATGATAACAAGGTACTATTTTGTTTACCTTTCGTTTACCTTTCCTTTCTATATTTTGTTTATCTTTCTAATTATTCTTTAAGCAGGAAATTTTTGTTGAATCTGTTCGAATCATTCTCAATGCAAGCTACAGAAAAATGTTTCCCATGATACAAACTATAAACCGTTGTTTGACTAAACCTCCACCACACAAGCAAAGAAAACAGAAGACCTCAATACATGTAAACATAATCATTAGTTAATAGCTAGTATACTGATCAAGCAACTTATAACATAATCATTATAAAAAGAACCATTTTAATATAACTTATCAACATAATCATTTGACCCTTTTAACATCTGAATTATCACTGTACCTACTTAGAGAAGCTAAAATGATAATATATGTTTAAGAAGATTTTGACAGCTAAAATCAAAATTTCATCAGGTAAGCTTATATAATTTTCATAATCTGGGAAATGAACATATAGTTAACTCTTTACAACTGATCATCTTCTTCGGGTTGGAAAAACATGATGGGTTCCTATTGGTACAACAATTTCACAGTCAAAGACCTTAGTAATAATATCACATATTCTCATGGGAAACATGGGAAACTTCTTGAATGAAACCCAAAAGAAGAAACGGAGTCAATTTCGCAAATCATAAAAGATGTATATACTAATGAATATGTGTGTTAACAATTAGCAAGAGAAGAAGCAAAATTAAGAAAACAATAAATGAGTTTATAAAATAAGATTGCGGAATATTAACAGAGCATAGTGGAAGATAATAATTTTCATCCCTAATTATCACATTGTCAGCTAACTCTAAGAATTCAAAACCTGTTCTCATGATTTGCCAATGTCCTACCCCATTTTCAGCAAACCCTAAGAAAAGTACAAAATCAGAGCTAACCCTAAACTAACATTAACAAGTTTTTAGATAAGAAGATTAATAAGTTTTATAGAAAAAGATGAAATTCTTAACTTATAAATTAAATAGAGATCTTCTTCCTAAGCGATATGAAAAGAATTTCAACAGTCTCCCTTACTTATGAATTGGTCATTCTAAAAGCTCAATAAGTGATATAATAAGTGCGATGCACTTGCCAATGGAATATGAACACATCCACTTAGGGTTTAGATCTGATACCAATTAATCTGAAAATGATATCATAATTAAAAGAACGACTCAAATACTCTTAAATTCTTCCCCTTCCTCTCCTCGCACCCCTTTAAACAAGTTTTGCACCTGTGGGGAATCGAACTCGA
This sequence comes from Coriaria nepalensis, assembly GCA_027186245.1. NCBI lineage: Eukaryota > Viridiplantae > Streptophyta > Magnoliopsida > Cucurbitales > Coriariaceae > Coriaria > Coriaria nepalensis. The sequence continues at coordinate 2,436,160 of CP114500.1, read as the reverse complement.
TGTCCAAGGTCGAACTTAATACAGAACTCTTGACTTATAAATTAAATATAAATATTCTCTCAAAGCGATACGAAACGAATTTCAACAGAGATAAATGAAGGAAAATACATATGCATAGGTGGAAGCTCAAGATTGCATGGAAGATGGAGATGAAAGGCGCTGTCAAGGAAAAGGGAGAGTGCTTGATCAAACGGAACTGTGAAGGTTGAGGTTTTCGTGAAGTAAAAAAGGAAGGAAATGTTGTTGACCGGGTTGAAAGGTTGTTCCACGTGTTTTAATTCGATTCCTCTTTGTGTTTTTTCAAAAAATTTGGAGACAATCGTTTTAATCTATTTGTTCTTACTTTTTTTTTTCTTTTCTCACCCAAATATCACCCACCCGCAAGTAATCACTAATCCTCTTATTTGATAATTTTAACGAAAGAAACAAATTGGTAGAAATCAACCAAACAATTGAATCAGAATCAGAATCAGAATCAAAGTCAATAAACTCATTCTTATTCAAACTATTATGAGATGTTAGTATATTTGATATAAATCTTCATCCTTCAATCTTTGTTTGGAATCCGGTCACATATAACAATATATATATTGAATCAATGATATAAAACTTTATTACTTAGTCGTATTATCTAAGAGTAAAAATTTTTAACACTCTTCTTAAATATATTACCAAATTGTCTTATACTCCTAATAATTATCAATTATTTTAAAATATTTAAACTAATAAAAAAATAAATTCAATTATATTTTTTATTATTAAAAATCGATAATATTTTTTTAAATATATTTACATCTTAAATACACTTAAAAATAGTTAGATGCATGAAAGGTTGTTTAGAACAGCCGCGTACGGGTGAGGGCTTGCCTCCTAACCCGGGTCGGAGTGATGCTTGGGGTGCGGAAAGGACAAGTAAGCAACTTGCAATCGAAGGAGTGGGGCCCTCACGCAGATTCCTTGTGGTTTATGGTTCTCAATTTGTTGTCTCCTTCTTATACGTACCTTCATTTTCTTAATTATTTTTATTTTTATTTTTATTTTTATTTTTAAAAATTACTTTACTTGTTCAAACGGATTTTCGAAACAGCGTACCACAACACAAAACTACTTTTGCCGAGTGGCTGGAATTCTCAGACGTGAGGAATCTAAATTCAAAGGGCGTTCGAAATTCATGGGGCGTGATTAGTAATAATTTTTAAATATAAAAATCAGTTTTTTTTATTGTTAATTATATTTTATATATTTTTCAAATTTATTTTTAAATAGTAAAAAAATAATAAAAATACTTTTTATTTCTTTTAATCATAAAAATAATATTTTATAATTATTACCACACATTAATTATTTTTACGAAACTAAATTTTAAAATATATTATTAATCGAACTTTTAATTTCACAAAATTTAGTTGAAGAATCCAAAAAAATAGTTCATAAATTAAGCTTAGGCTTGGTGCCGGGAAGAGCTCGGCTTGAGCTCTTTTATGATCTGCCCAATTGACCCAAATATGAATTTAAATAAATAAATTGGTACGTTGAGTGTTAAGGTTTTTTTTTGCCTAAGTCAATTTCACCGAATCAATATATACAATATATATTAAAAGAGAATATAATTTTAAATTCAAAATAAATATAATAAAAGAAAAGTCAATATGTATGTGTATATATATATGTGTATATATCAAATTATGAGTACCACTAAGTCCCACAAAACTTGGAAATGGCGTACAAGGTACGAAGATGGTACAAAAATAACTATCTAATTAGGGTGATTAATATTTAAATGTCTCAAAAATATTTTGATTACGTTTTAAGAAAATTGAAATCAACGACTGTCAATTTTTCCCGCCAAATTCATTATGGCACTTTTAGAAAATATCAAATTCAATTCAATTTTGTGTTTAAAATAATTCAAATAGAGAGAGAAGGAGATTTGATTGATAAAGAGTTGAGCTGGGCTTATAGGATAGTTTAATTTTGAGATTCTAATTAGAAGCCCAATCCATGTAAAAGCCCATTATTGTTACAGCAGATCAAACATCGATCAGTCAACAAATTTTCTTCGGCCCAAATTGATTATATGCTTGTAACCATAATTAATTAACTATGCAAATAAGCCGACACGTAAACAGTTTAGGCCCATTTGAATCAAGCTCAATGGGTTGAGAAATTTTTTGGTGGATCCGGTCCAAGTGAGAAATGTGGATCAATCCAATAGATATCAACCTCATGTGTGGACTTTTTTTTTTTCTGTCTTTGGCAAAAACCAATAGATAGTTTCTATTGGACTGGTCCGCTGTTTCAATCGGATTAGTTTAATCAAAGATAATTTCAATAGATAATTTCCTGTAATTTTTCTTCAAATTTCTACCACTTTTAATTTTTAATTCTCTAATGTCGTCATCCCTCCCTTTTTGAAGAGTTTGAACATAGCATTTAAAGTCTAGCCGTAGGCCCATTCAAAACTACAAATTTATAGTTGGTAGGAAACATTATTGTCGTCTTATGTTGAAATGTGAGTTGTCGTGAACGTGTAAGAAGACGAAAGAGAAAAGACATGTACAAGTCTTGCATAGTATTACCATACCATATACTTGATGGGGGGTCATGCAGACAACATTAAATGAACCACGTCTCTTTGTCTAAAAACTTCTAAGTGTATATTTTGTCTAAATATGGGAATGAGAATGAGAAGACTAGCTGGGTACGTGTACGTGTTCCCTGCAAATGAAACCTCATGTTGGCACTTCCCTTTCCAAATTGGACAGCTTGATTACCCAAGTTTTTCAAATGTTAGGTCATAATTATATACTTTCCATAATTTTGGGATCATACTACTATATGTGTGTCGAGGAAATTAGCCGCACCCTTCAAAAGTTGTCAAAGTTCATCATTTGAGATCGACCACACACGTTTCTTGACTTGTTTCATGTAAATATTGTTGAAAATTAGTCCCCATTCTTTTCTAATTATGTTTTGTTGTTTACGCAAGACACATGTTTAGTACTAATAGGGACTTTCTTTTTTTTTTTCTTTGAGTTCTTGTTTGAGAATATTTACTCGATCACAAATTAAGATGCATCTCCTACTCTTACTATAACTAGGATAAGCTTTCGTTTTGAATTGTCAAATTTCCCAACACGCCCACTTAATTGCATGCAACATCACCATAAACAATATATTTTGTTTGATTTCAATTTGTACCCAACATATCTATTTCATTTTAGTTTATCTCCATCACTTTTTTTTTTTTTTTTATCTTTTAATATTTATTAAATTTGTGTATCTCTCCGTCTCCAAATATTAGATTGAGACCCAGATGTTGTACTAATCACAAATAAGCTACTCAAACGACTAAACCAGACTAGATTAAGAAATTAAAAATTTTCTCACACAAAATTAATAAGCAACAGCTAAAAATCTCTCACGCAAAATTATGAATACTACTAGTATTAGTAATAGACAAGGAGATTCCATTCTTCATATCTTGATTCGCACGAATATAAAATTTCTCATGGGGGAAATAGTTAAAGCACTAGCTCATTATTCAAAATTAAAGAAGAACGACGAACGATCATCAACAAAAGTAAAGAACACCATAATTAGATACGATCTAATTTCAAGTTTCAAGCCACGACCCTTTTTTCGTTGCACAATTCATTAGGTAGATGAACAGACAATATTAATAATAATTAGACTAGTGTAAAAAGCTATTGGTTAAGAAGAGGAACTTGTTCCCCCTTCTAGACTAGCACTTTAATGGTTCTTTTTGCCGACATATCGATCACCATGCATGAGCTATAAATATTGAAAGCCGACTAATTATAAAGTGGATGCTCATCGATGTCATGAAATTAATGTATATTCGATTATATAATAAGGTTTTTTTTTTATTTTGCTTAGGAAATAGATTATATGAGAATTAAATTAATTAATAAGGTTTTGATGTTTGGTTATTTGATCAAACCAAGCTGAGTTTGGTCTCCTAATTAAATATGCCGACGTATATAATTTGGATCATAATTAATATTTAATGACTCTTGATAAGAAATTATATATATATAAAAATAAAAAAAATTATGATGTGTTGTCTTCTTCATTCTTTAAGTATCGTTATCATCAATGAACCTGCACAGTGACACAGAGTGATGTGCATGCATGCATGTTCTCATTTTTTCAGACAGTTTTTCTTTAAAAAAAAATGAAGTAAAGAAAAAAAGAACTGCCAAATCAATATTATTGTAGATTTTGTGAGATCGAGTAAAGTTGGGAGAGTATTATTATTACTCAAGCATGCAAAGGGTAGAAAAAAAAAAAATTAACTTGTTGTAATGGTTGCTTTTGTACAAAACGTGCTGTAATAGTAACTAATTACTCCAACCATACATACTTCTAGTTGATCAAAGTATGAGAGAACTAGGGTTTAACTTGGAACTAGAAAGAAAGGGAGCCATTCATATTAACACTAAAGAGAAACAAGAATATATTTTTAAACCCTAGAATTATTGATTGTATTTGGCTATGAAAATAGTCCATTTTCAATACTAATCACTTTTGTTTTGGCTCTAACCTCATCAAAGTAAGAGTACAGCATCTCCTACTATCCGCTTGGACAAGTAAGCGATGAACCGTCCTAGATTGATGGTTCATTTATGAAAGTGTGATACATCATTTAAAATATATTAGTGGATAAGTATTTTAGAGATATAATATTTTTATTTATGGATTAAACTTAGTTTAGAATCATTCAGAAGAATTTCGCCTTATTTAAATGTGTTGGCTTGGCGAGTTTTTTTTATTTATTTGTAAGAAAGTATTAACTACTTACAAAAGATTGTCTTTAACCCCTAGATTCGAGTCACAAATTGATCGAAATCGATAATAAAATGAACACATATACAAAAGACTTTCTGTTGAATTATTACTAATCCTAAAAGTTCGAGTTGATAGGATATGATATAATAATTTATATTCTACTTATCAAACGTCAACACTCCCTCTCACATGTTAAGTTTGAGTTTCTATCTGAAAATCAATTAGTAATGAAATAAATGTCCCATGTTTTTTATATACTTGGTTCCTAAGTATTCTTTTTCAAATGTGAGATATTTCTCAATATGATATTATTTATGAGCCTACATGTGAATTATTTATTTTTTATTTGGATGATGTGAAATATATAACGTATTTTTGATACCATATTTTATTCGGACTTTCATATCAAAATTAATCGATAATGAAAATGAGTGACCAATATTTTTTTATATATAAAGTATTTCATTTCAAATTTGAAATATTTCTAAGTATTTTTAATATGATAAAAGTACGAAAATTATATTGAGCTCAAAATTTCGAGTCATTTGAAAAATTAAAACAATTAATAGATTTATTGATCAAAATTTAATACAAAGTGCACACAAGAATATTACTAAAATATAAAATAATAAATTAGTGTTAACATTGATCAAATTGTTTTGTTGATCGTGTGAGAGCTAGAGGGCATCTTGTTATATATAGAATGCCCCTCTCTCTCTTCATAAGATTCTTGAAACTTAGAAATGAAATGTATATAGAAATTCTCTTTTACCTCCACACTTTGCAAACTCCTTTATAGTAATACTAATAGCAACAAGATGAAATAGGACTAAAAGTTTTGTTTTTGAGGGTGAGCAATACTCCGCCTACTCTTTCTTGTCTTCGCCCCTGCGTGCAGAGGTGCAGAGGTGCAGAGATACAGAGGTACAGAGGTGCAGGGAAGGGGCCATAAGTGCTAGCGCCACTTATCCTTAATTTCCATTCATTTTTTTTTTAATTTTTCTTTCTTTTTGTAAATCTTATTTTCCTTATTTTCTTTTACTAAATTATAATATTTAAATAAAATATAATTTAAAATATCTATACTTATATATAGAGATCACGGATATAGAATTCATAAGTTGAGTAATGAAGAATTAATTTTGAATCATGAAGAGGAAGGAATTAAGGAGGAGCTGGACAGAAAGAACGTACAGACAGGACATCAAAGATTTCAATCACTGATGCGAGAATCTTCATATTTCAACATTTTGATTTATTGAATTAAAATTCATTTTCTTAAATTAAGAACAATTTCTCTGTTTTGAGCTTTTAAAGACACATCAGAAATGGAAGAAACGCCGCCTGGATGTTTTTACAAATATCCACCAACTCGTCCACAATCCTGTGTCTTGGTAATCTGTGCAGATGTTTTTTTTTTTTTTGTTTTTTTTACATTTAACAGTTGAGAAAACAATTTGTAAAAAAAGAGAAATTAACAAGAAAACTATAAATAAATAAAAAAAAGGCTTATATTATCAGTTAGATAGAAAGGCTTATATTGAGAAATGAGTAAAGAGAATTCAAGAAGAAAGAAGTAGAGAGTGGGGACAGATAATAAGAAAAGGACCCATCATCATCACCGTCAATATCATCAGATGCAGGTGTTTGATGTAGACGCCGTTGCCCTTTGTCTCTGCTTCTACTGCCCGGGTCCCATCATCTACTAGTAATCAGACAAAACAAAATCCAAAAAATAAATAAATAACACAAACATAAAAAAAATGTTCTCTTGCTGTTCATGTTTTGGGTCAAAAAGACAAAACACATTCGCAGTGAAAAAAAAACAACTAGCACGAGTCCCCATTCTTCACAGCAGGCCAAATTACATGATTACCCCTCCCTAGGTCTCTGGAATAACCAAAAAACACAATACAGTTGGTACTTTATCATATGTAAATTATAAAATTTCCAACGACCCTTTTTCTCTTCATCTTTATTCAACAAATAAATCCGGTCAAAAGGAAAAGAAAGCAGGTAGGTAAGCAACGTGGGGAAGACGAAGGAACAGATAGTACACCTCTCTTCCCCTTTCTCTGCTTTCTATGGCTTTTTAAAGTTTCACCCTTTCTTTCTTTCACTGCAACAAAAGCAGATCAAGAGAGACCCCATTTCCATGGCCCCCAGGCCCCAGCCCAGAGAGAGAGAGAGAAGGAAGAGAGAGACTTGTCGTTCAAAATATTTCAGAGAGAATAAAAAACAAGAAATCCCATAGACCATACCATACTCTGTAAGGCTGTACACTTTCTTATTCCAAGGTCCCCCCCCCCCCCTCTCTTCTCTCTCTCCCTCCCCTCTTTTGAATCTTCCTCTTCCTCTCCATGTGGAGTAGCATTTCTGCCTCTTTTCCAAATCACCCCTACATTGTAAAAATCTTCATATTCACTTAAAACCCAATTAAAAAAAAACGCATTTCAGAATCTTAAATCCATCCCCACCCCAATTTACAAAAGGTAAAAAGCAATAATAATCCCTGTTTGCAGTATTAACACAAGGCCGTGTCTTCAAAAATCAGCAGCCACCAGAACCACTGTAGCTCCCGCCATCTCATCATTCCTGGAAGGTGTTATTCCCGGGTTCAAACCTCTTCTCATCAAGCCAAATTTTGCAGTGCCATAGAAATTCAAACCCATCAAGCAATGAAGTCCAATACTTCATTTGGCAATTTTGCATTTTTGGCATTTCCAGTTTTCTCTCTTTCCATTTTATTTACCGGTCTTCCATAAAGATCCTTCCGATGAAATCCCGGAACCGTTTTGAATAGAGCTTTGGGTCGACGGCCGATATAGAGGCAGGGTCAACTTGCAAGGATTTATATGCATGCTCCAATTTCTTGCTTATATCATAGTCTTGTAATATATCAATGATTCCGAAATAGAGGACTACTTCATACGTCTCACTGGTCCGAGAAGGAGTCCTATAGCTGGCCCGGCCAGGGGTGTATTGGTCAAAGTCACTCCTCCTCGCCATCCTCTCTGCTCTTGCCGGCATATTAGCCCCTAACCTGATCAACGACTTCCTATAAAAAGTAAACAATTCACATTGACTTAATTGTATTTAAGTATCAAATATAATCATATTTCCTATAATATCCAAAGCTAAGAAAAAAAATATGAATTATAAGATGATAAAAAACGTACCGGCCGGATAAAACTCGATCCATGTCTTGAAGCTCTGCCTCAAGAAAGCGATAACCACGCATAAATTTTTCATTATGGTATGAACCGTTATCCCCTGAAGAGAAACAACGAGAAAATAAAATTTATGTTTCCTCCCTATGAATTTCTGTGATAGGATATATTTAAGAAGTGCATGAAGAATGGTGTATAATTTTAATACCAGAACGCAATAGAAATGGAGACAGCCCAATTTTGTCATATGAGTTGTCGTCACGAAAGTGAAGACCGACTAGAAGGCTATAATCCATGATCCTTTCTGCTTCCAAGAACTCACAATCTCGGTCGATTTGTCTAATTATGATATTTTTCAAGAAAATTCAGAATAAATCCTAAAATTGACCAAATAGAGAAAAAGGTATTTCTTCTTCAATAGATTCAGGTACTTACTTGATAAGCTCTTGGAACCAATTTCTTTTGAGGCGGAAAATGAAGTTGAGATCGAGGTCTTTAAGTGTAGTGGTTTCATCAATCTCAGTCTCTGGCTTATCTGTTGTTCTGCCATGGGACGATCCTTTCAGATCAAAACGTCTGTGGATTCTGTACTCCGAGCAGAACAAATTCCCCATCACAATGAACCGCATCTATTTTCCATTCATTGATCACACTATCAGAAATAATAATAATAATAATAATAATGATAAATTTGGTAATTAATTAGTCAATTTTATAAATTACCTTTTGGCCACCAACCGGTTTGACACAATGTACACCAAAGAATTTGGTCACTAGGGAATTCTCGTATCGGCAAACATGTTGGTAATAACTTGACAACATTCTTATAAGAACCTGAAGAATAGCAATAACTTAATGACTTGATCGCATTCATAAGTAGAGTGGAAATTATGAAGAAAACAGACGATTTATTTTCACTAACCCGATTGATTTAAACTCTAAAACTAACCTTCACTTCCGATTTCTTCACTGTTTTGATCATAAACCGATCATCTTGAGTCAAGTAAAACACACTTCCACTCTTTCCTGGAGAGGATAGTTCCCTAAGTGCATCATTTCCACATACAGCTAGCATATAATCAGCTGGATCAACTTGGAATAGATCCCGCAGACGCCTAACAATGCATTTGAACAAAAGGGTTTCACTAAACTGGAACAAAAAATCAATAATAACAATGATAATAATAATAAAAAGTAAGAAAGAGATTAAGAACTACCTAAACACTATTGGACAGTAATCCTTCCACCAAAACTCAACAGACTGATGGGGCGGAGTAGTCTTCGATCCTTCTGTCGGGAATCTCGTCCAGAATTTCTCCTTCGGATCAAAATCGCTTGGCTTCAAATCCCTCAAAATCGATGCATGCTTCCCAATAGAATACCTTCCACAAAAAAACACCATAATTAGATACATTGTTATGCAACTAAGCTTTAATTGAGTTTTGCAGATATTTTTATACCTAATACCCAGTTGGAGATTAAGCATCAGTTCGTAATTCTTATGCCCTTTAGAAATGGTCTGCCCTTGTCTCTTCACCTCATCTGTAAAACAAGGACTCCTTCTAAACTGCTTAAACCCATCCCTATAGAGCATAGAAGCCTCCACATTATCAATTATATCGCAAGTAATGTCTCCAGCTTCACCGTCAGATTCCCATATACAAATCCTCGGAAAATTCAGATTCCTATCAACAGACGATCTCTTCCTCAATGTTATAGTCAAATTCTCACTCTCATTGGTCTTCTTCACGAAATTAGAACAGACATTATTATTATTACTACTACTCCATCGCTGGATTTTCACGTCTTTGTTCCAAGTTAAAGCCTCTTTCCCTTTTGGAACGCCGTTTTCCCATAACCCCTCGTGTCGGTTTCCGTTCGCCCAGACTAAAACGCCTCGACCGGAAATAACTCCGTTCTTCCATTCGCCGACGTATTCGTTTCCATTTGCCCAAATATAACGGCCATGCCCGTCTTGAACGTTACGTTTCCACGTTCCGTTGTAGGAATCTCCGTTTGCGTAGCGTTTCTGCCCGAACCCATGTTTCCGATCAGAGCTCCATGACCCGCGGTAGCTGTCCCCTTCGGATCCGATGAAGGTTCCCAGACCGTCCATTCGGCCGGCTTTAAACTCGCCTTCGTAAGTAGCGCCAGATGGCCAAGAGAATTTGCCTTTTCCTGATGCTTTGCCTCTCTTCCACTCGCCTTCGTACATGCACCCGTCGGCCCAGAGATACTTGCCGGATCCGTTCGGGACGGTGCCGGAGAAGGTTCCAATGTATAGATCTCCGTTTGGGAGGTGTTTTTCGGAGTCTGACGAGGGCGTCGAGGCGGAGACGGAGGTGGTTATGGTGGTGGTGGTGATGAAGGGTTTGGTTGTCGTCGTCGTCGTTGTTATGGTTGTGGGTGTGACCCGTCGCGTACTACCGGGTTGAGATCGGCTCCGACACTCTAGAAATGGCTGATGCTGCTCCTGCGACGTCGTTTTGTGGGTCTCGTTGTCTAGTACTAGCACTAACTTCGCGTCTTGTGCTGATGGCTTCTTCTTCTTGTTCGTGCAAGCGACGACGACGTCCTTTGAGTCGTCACACAACAGTGCCTCTCGCATTTCTTCCTTTCTTCACATAAAGGATAAACTCTCTCTCTCACACACACATAAACGATAAACGTCCTTATCCTTTACAGCTGCATTTGCCAGCTCAAGTTCCGGCGAAGAAACCCAGAGCGGTGAGGTGGAAATGGGTATCTTTAGTTCTGGGTATTATTTGATTCTCTCTCTCTCTCTAAAAGAGCTTTTTTCCTGCGTAATCACTATTTGCTCTGTCTCTCTCTCTGGAACTGGAAATGGAAATGGGAAAGAGGGAGGTGAAGGGGGAATCGTTCTACAAAAATGAAGACAAGGCAGAGACCACTGCCCACACAGAGAGGGAAAGGATCAGAGAGACAGCGGAACAAAAGTAAAAGAAGAGAGAGAGAGAGTGAGTGAGAGAAAGTTATTACAAATTTATTTTAATTAATTAAATAAATAAATAAAAGTAAAAAAGAAAAGGAAGAGTAAACGAGAGTAATTTTAATGTAGAATGACTGATGTCAGTGAATGAGCCGCTTTTTCTAGGGATAATTGACAAATTCTTATACTAACACGTATTTGGACGAATATACCCTCCCCCAGCTGGATTATTATACAAATATTTCTATCATATTATATAATTTGTATCGTATAGTATTATTGTATTTTTATGTCCCCTCTATATATACACTATACTTCGCATGATTTACTGATATATTTATATTTAAATATAACAACATTATGATTATTTCCAAAATCTCTCTTCGTACCAATATTACTTAGAGCTTTACTATTTAAAGTGCTTTACATATATGAAATATAAATTTTGAGAAAAATAATTGAATCAATAATATTATTAAATAAATTTAAAATATAATTTAAAATATAATTTAAAATATTAAAAAATAAATAAATAATCTCACAAAATCACTATTACTCAACCAAGGCATGATGATGGGCTTCAATTCGGATCTGTTTTGACCCACAAACAGTGATGGATTCAGAGTGAGTATATGTAAGGTTCTTTTTAAAAGCATGATTTGCATACCCATTTTATCTCAATATTGAATTGGAACCAGATATGTCAGTATATAACATCAATATTGGTACCAATAAAATCAAATCCGAAATCGATACCTCTTATTTTCAAAAATAAAATCAAACTATGTACATTTTTACTTATTTATTCTAATTTCAACTCAAGATAGTAGTAGTATCTTATCTAATCGATAATGATGGAATCGGAAATCCGAGATTTACATCCGAGATATCTATTTTATTTTCATCTATTTATTTATAATCGGATTGATAAGATTACAACACGCGGAAAACGGTTAAGGTTAAAACTAAATCATCGTTCTTTCGGGCCAAAATGTTAGGTATCAAAATTTCATTAGTTAAATTAAAAAGAGATCGATGAAAATGAAACCAAAAACACAGAGAGACATCAGAATTCTCTCTCTCCATTTGCATCCTTTCAAAATATTTTAAAAATGTAATGACGAATGATATAGTGCGGATCTGAGATGTCATGTCGTCTCCAAACCCGATGAAGATGACTTTGACTTGATGTGTAGAATTCATAAAATTAATTGAAATTAGAATTTTATCCCCAAAAGTATGAAAAATTACCGTGGGTAAATAATAATAGGTGGGCATGGTGGTAAGGTGAAATCATAAAAGGCTTGGACTTGAGTTAAGGCTTTTGCATGGCCCGCTAGGTGGCCTAATCATAACGAGGGGCTCGAAATATCTCTACGTAATACATGAAATACGTATATTATTTTGACAAGATTAAGTCATATTAATATAAAATAAATTTTTATTTTTTAAATAAAATGAAAATAGTCATTTTAAATTTTAAGTATTTAAGAATATTTATATTCCGTTAATTATTAAATTATTTATATTTAATTAAAAAAATTATTCATAGATTAATTCTATCAAATATACTATAGCCTTTTAAAGCATGTTTGGCTAATTATTTTAACCTCCCGATCGAAAAACTCCTTCTCTTCCCCACCACAACCTCAAAATTTGTACAAACCCATCGGACTCAGAACTCACATTATCTCCTGACTCAGTCATCAACACATGATAACTAATGGACAGCCTATATGATTTCCAATTCGACACTCCTAAACCCATTCCAGAATCAATTCATGACCCTCCATCCCCAGTTTCCAAACAAACCCACTCCTTTTTGCAAAATGGTTTTTTAATAAAATAATTTCATTTTTAGCTATTAAAAAAAAAAAGAAACAAATTTTGTTTGGCTTCAGAAATAGACACCATGAATACAGAGAAGAGAGGGAGAGAAGAGAAAGAAAGAGAGGAGGAGAGGAGAGGAGAGGAGCGAGAGGGAGAGAGAAGAGAAGAAGGAGAGGGTGAGAAGAGAGAGAGAGAGGGATTCCGGTGAATGGAGACTGGGAGGGGAGGCTGTGGGTGAGACACGACAAAAGAGGAGAAATTTGGTTCGGTGTTTTAAAACGGATTTTGAATCGCATCTTGAAACTCACTTTTTTGTTTGACATGCTATGATGTCTACAATATTATGTCTTTACTTTTTTCAATTACAAAAAATACCTCTAAATTTTTTCTAATCTCCTCCACTTCTCCATTGGTTGAATTTCAAATATACCTGCTCCTACTACCATGCCTGATTATGACATGGAAATGGAAAATTGTTGGCATCTAGAAGGCAATAATCGGACCAATATCTTGTCTGACTTGATTACATCTCCTTCTAAGCTCATTCCTTCTGTCGGAGGGGGTGGCCTCACTCTTTTACCTTCTCAAACCATAACGTCGCCCTAGGTGGGAAACACCATTGGAATTGGATCATTGCCAATGCCTGATCAATCAGCATCTGTTGGACATTACGGTTCCAAGTTTGAAACACCAAGGACATTCTGGAGAGCCAGAACTATGGAACCTAGATTTAGGTTCCATAGTTCTTCAGTCGAAGCTCAATGATAGGAGTTTCAACCTCTGCCTTGGAGCCTTTTTTTTTTTTTTTAAAGAATAAAAATATTATTAAAAATTATTTAGAGGTATTTTTTATAATTATTTAGAGTTTTTATAAATTAAATTTATCAAGTTATTACTTAAAATTACTTTTTCTACTCTTTCGATCGATAATATGCTGCCTCTTTTTGTTTGGGCTCTGAACCGAGGACTTAGGCCCTCGTCGTTCACTTATTTTGAAATTTTTTTTTCTTTTTTTTTTTTTTAATTTGTTTTCTTTCTTTTGAGAAAATTTTAAGTATTTTTACTGAATAGGTCAAAATTTTGAGATTTGCACTGAGCCTCTTTAATGCACAAGAACCACTTGAAGCTCAAAGGAGATGAGGATAAAAATACCCAACCAATTGACACATCTCCCGATTTATATTAACAGCCACCCATCCGGTAGCAAAAGTTATTGATCCATCATTGAAGACGTTTTCAAATGTAGATCTACTAAAAATTGACTTAATCTCATCGACAACCACCAAGCTTTGTTGCACACAAACAAACCACTGTAAAAATCTTAGAAGAAGGTTACAAACGAGAAAGCAAAAACAATAAACAAACCAAAACCTAACACTAGATCTAAGACCTAGCACAAAATACAAAACTAAAACTAAATATGTAAACCAGATTTAAGATTTGGAGTATCACTAAACCACTAGCAGCAGATTACTTAATTTACTAGTATTTTGTTTTTGTAGTAGTATTTTTCTTATATTTTTACCACATAAACAAATTTCGGCCCTTTTCACGTATACACCTTATATATATATATATATATATATATATGAAATACAAGTGGTTGCTTTTTATTTTGAGATATAGGTGGTGTTAAAATAAGATGAAATGGCGGGAACAGAGCCAAACAACAGCCCCTTTTACGGTTGTTCCTCGGACCCTGAGCTGGCACCTACGTGGATCCTACCTTTCTAAGTTCTAGCGGGTGAGACCCAATTATCATGTCTCTTTCTCACAAATGGGATGCTGCCAGCTCTATCCTTCTCTGCAGTTCGACAAGCAATCGGCCGCCACTCGATCCACGTTCACCCGCATAACCAGGTACTAATTGCTTCTTAGCATCCAATTAGACCAAATTAGTTCCTAATCACGTTCTTAACAATAACTTTTTCTTTTTCTTTTTAGGCCATCAGTTCTGTACACGTCATTGAAGGGAAAATTGTGTTGACCCTTGATGTCTCTCTTGTTCATTGACATGGGCTAGATGTTACAATTAGGCCCCACTATTAATTGGGTCCTGATCAATATATAAAATGTTATGCATGAAATGTTTTGAGTTTCCTTATTTTACGAATATAAGGCAGTACACCTCTGTGAGCCATATTCATGAAATGCAAGAGAAAACGAATTGCATACATTTTGCTACCTTAATCATAGTATTTGATTTTTAGATTTTTCTTTCTATATTATATGAAAAGAGAAAAATAATTTATAAAAAAAATAGCGAGATACTAAATTAATAAGATCTTTAATTTTAATATTAAATATTTTTTAAGTTATTAATATTATATTATTTTCATATATTACGTAATATTTTAATATTTTCATATGCAAACTTAACAAGATGTCTTGTAGATGGTGCGGATGAAGAAAAAAATCAAGGCCCAGGCCAAAATAGTTTGAACAAGATGTTTTGCATTTGTCTTTTCTTATTCTTTTTATCAAACTTTATTTTCTTTGTTTTGCTTTGCTTCTTAAGCATTGCCATCTTGCTTTCTTCAAAATAAACTCCATAAAAGAGCTTCATAGATGACTCATCCAATCGTAGATAATTGAGTATTCGTAACGTACAAGCCATATCAAGCATACATATAGAAAGTGATATAAGATGAAATATATTTCTAATCTTAGATATATATCATAGCTATTAATGTAGATTTCCATCCGGCACCATCAGTGTACTCTAAGGTTGGATGGACCTGCAAAACAAAGCAAGGAACAAATGTCGGGATGACGATTAGCATATCCCTCTCCAAAAAGCAATCAATAAGGTTTCTATTTGTTTGTTTTGGGAGGAAATTATTGGAGGTAAGAGTGTTATACCTTATAGTTGATTCTTGCCCCATTTTATACCTTTGCCAATGGGACAAAATCCTAGTAAGCCCAAGTATGGACAGGAATTCCATTGACTAGCCCACATGTCTAATGAGTTTTACCAACTTCTTTGGAGGTTGCATTAGGGTGCTCTACGTCACGCTCATCCTAGCCAGATGCTACATGCGTATCCAACTATCAGGTCCATGGCCAATCAGTCAACCTCATCTACCTAAGGTTAAGTACTAGCCAATATTCATGCTCTGTATGACTGTCCTCAACTAATGTTGAAGGCACCATTTAATTGTTCCCAATAGTTAGCCTTAACATATGTCTGAGAATGCGAGGGGCACATGGCACTTAATAGAGACCTTTTTCAGTTCGAGGAGGGCTCAACACAGTCATTCTCTTCCTCGAAGGGAGCACTACCCCTCCAAATCCTCGCGGAGCTGAGCTGCCTTTTTGACACGTGGACGTTCAAATTCTCTGACATGCATGGTGGCCACCCTTCTTTATATGACACGATGACCTCGATAATTGAATTGAGGTATTCACTCCCTTGGTGCACATTTAGTGTTTTTTTAACTTGCTTCACGTTACATCTCCCAACATGTGGCTCTCCATGAGTGGTTGACTCTTCATATTTGAGATATTTTGAATAAAATCAAACTTCCCTTTCACTTCTCTTTGCGCTTCTGAAACGTTCGATCCTCCACAGTTTCTCTCTTCTTTCTATTCTTTCTTTCCATCAAAGTACCTTCTCCAGTTCCCATTTCAACTAAGCTCTACCGTGTGTCTCACCGTCTCCATACTATGCATAATGTCTGAGAAAATAAGTAAGTCCCATATCTTTTCTTTATTGCTTCTATTTTGTTGGTTATTTTAGGTATCTGGGTTTTTGGGTTTAATATGGTTCTTCCCCCATGAATATCATGAAGATTTATGGAAAGATTTTTGCCTTTTGATCCGCTATAGGTATGTGAGTTGAATCATTAGAAGTTATTCATAGGGTACGTTTCTCCCTTATGAGTTAAAGTTGTGACTGCCCTTAGCGTTTAGGTCTTCATAAGTTGATGTTCATTTCCGTAATGAGGGCTAGAGTAGGTTAGACTTAGGTCTTCTCAGTGATTAGGATGATCTGACCCTCAGCTTATCTGCTTAGCTTGGTCATTAGACTCTCCCAGACTTGTCAACTTTCAGTCAATCTACTTTGCCCAAGTATGGATCAAGTCTATATTAACAAGTCCATGTGTCTTATGGGTTCCACCGACTTCTTTAGAGGTTACGTCAGGGTACTCTACATCATGCTCGTCCTAGCCGTCCTTCTGTCAACGCCTTCAACCTTGGATGTTTCTAGGTGCTACATGCGAATCAAATTATCGGTAGTTGAGGCAGCAAGCCCTCCTTCATCGGGTCAGCTGCATCAACATGGTCCATATCCGGTTGGTCAGCCTCATCTATATTAGGTTGAGTAGTGGCCAATATTCGTGCTCTATATGATCGTCTTCATCCGATGTTGAAGGCACCATTTAACTGTCCCTAACAGTAGCCTTCTTTTTATAACATTTCAATATAATTAACCACTTTCCCTAAATGTTCACAAAAGTGTTTTCATCCATCTTGATGCGATTTAGTGTCTTCAAGATAGTATATGTATCAATTTGATTCTTATCATCAAAAAGTCTTCTGAGCTCTTTTATAATTATAATCGAAGGCTGGTATCCTACATGTGTTCTTATTGGTGGCTCTATCATGGATCCGTATATGATGTTCCTTACTAAGAAATCATCATTAAACCATTTTTTCCGAGCGATGATGCTTTCTTCACTCGAACCATCGAATGGCACATACAAGATATCTTGTTCAAGAACACGAACTACGTGTTCATATATGAGAACTCTTCTCGAGTAAAAATATTAGTCCTTGAAGTTTAATCCAAATAATTTGTTCATTTCAAGGGCTAGTCTCAACAAATTGTATACTACATGAGAATAAAATAAAATAAATAACTTTTAAAAAATATATTAGCGACCAAAATTAAGAGTTTTAGTAATTTTGGTATATATCACTATTTTCTTACAACATATATTTACCATTTTATATAGTAATATTGACACCGGAATTTTTTTGACATGTGGTGGAAGGTTATTGGATCAAAAAATCAAATTAAAGGAAAATGGTTAATAATAATTGAGATGACTAATTAATATCAAATAATCAATGTGACAGAGTAAACGTAATTCTTGACCGGACAACAATTAATTTTGACTGATCGAGGAACATTTAACTCGGTTAAATTCAAGTTAAGGGTTGCTTTTCTTCAAAGAAGTTAAAATATACAAGGATTGGTGAGGTGATATGAAAACTAGCCATATATCAAGTGCATATGGATCACTCAAGGTTCACTTTCGACTATTTAAAGGAAAAATAAACCAATTCTCATCCACCATCAAGTTCGGCCGAAATACCTCCAAAGAATGAGAAAATTGGCCAAATAGAATGGAAAATTCGGCCAAGCCTATAAAAGATCAAATATAGAATCAATATTCCCTAAAAAGTGGCAAAAAATCATCTTTTTAACCATATTTTCAGCCAAGGTAAGAGGGTGGCCGAATTTGAGCATAAAAATACAAGTTTCAGCCGACCATAGAGAAGAGGAAAAGTCAAAACGACTTACCTAAGTTGAAAATCAAGCTCGTTCGAAAGTCGAACTACTTTTCTTCAAAAAGCGGATGGAAATGCTCCTCGACTACGACTTCGGTTGAAATACATGGGAAGTGGGGGAGTGCTGGTCGAAATTTCAGGAAAGTGGGCAGAATTAGTTAAGACAAACCTAGACCAAATAATGACCGCATTCAATGGAGACATAGTCAAAAAACTAATTCCACTAAAAAAGTGGTGGGACCCACAAAGTAGGTAAGTGATGCTAGAAAAGTGGGATGTGGGATGTCGAATTTGACTTATTCATAAATTCACTATCACAAATTTTACCTATAAATAAAAGCTTTGGTGAAGGCAACAATCATCCGTTCGATCACCCAAAAATCATCACCGACGATGAATAAAAAATCGAGCAACATTCGTAAATCCTCTCTACACTCCGACAAAATTTCTCATAATATTTTTTTACTCCTCCAGGAATTATATCTTTTTATAGATCTATTCTTCGTAATTAGAACATTGAATTCTTATTTGAGTGATAGTCTCAATATATCGACCATGGATTGAACACATTCGCCTCTTTATTCAGTCATTTAACTTTTCATTTATCGCTTTCATTGGAATAGAGTTAATTTAAAATTAATTTATTATAGAGATTAGATATATTGCTCTTAATTTCATAATTCCATAATTTTATTAAAATATTATTTACTTATTCATTTATTTCGTTCTTTTAACTTTCATTTATTATCATTTTAATTTGTTAGCATTAATTCAATATGCTTGTGTGTAGATATGTCAAAAAAAAAATCAGATTTAAATTAGCTTTAATTCTTTCATATACTTAGAAATTAAATTAAAATTTCTTAATATATACTTATTTAATTTAATTTTATAATATAAAAACCACCTTAATTTTTTAACATGTCCGCATCACTTGCATTTTATCGAAGGTTCAGTCCGTCAAAGCCCAATATTTAAATCTCATTAATTTTTTGAATTTTCGGTGGTAAATTATTTTAACATCAACAAATATGAGAAAATAACTTAAGAAATGATCGAAAATCAAATATTACAACCTAACGGAGACATAACAATTGCAATACCTAATTAGGGTAGCAAACTCTTTGTAATTGCATTTATATGCAATTCCTTTTATCTTGCCTTCTATAAATATTATCCAAGGACACGCAACTCTATATTCATAGAATAAGATAACTCACTAGTCTCCGCGTAGGTGCAGTCTACCTATAGTTCATCAACTATATAATATTTGGAGGGCACATCAAAAAATAATTTTATGAATTAAAGCTTATTATAAGTAAAGAAGGAATTTTCACTACTATGGTCTCATAAAAAATGCAATATTAACACTTTATTAAGCACATATATTTAATGCATATAACATGTGAACAATTTCAATATATTTACTACATACTATTGTCTTACTTTAATGCATTATAATGCTATAATTTCAATTCAGAAATCCAAACAACTTTCAATTTAACTAACTTAAGATCATAACTACTTAAATTAGTTATGTTTATTAGGTATATTCAATTCATACAAGGCACAATAATGAATTAATTACACTATATTTAACTCTATAAAAAATTAATTTAAATTCTGTCAATTTTTCAAAAAATATAACAATTTAATAAAAATAAATATGCTTAAGCATCTTTATTTTAATAATCATCTTTTTCCCCCACTTTTTTTTTTCTTTTTATGGGATAAGATCTTATCTGGATTGTTTCTTCAAATATGATAATAATTTTTAGAAGAAAATGTAAATGGCAAAAAATAAAAAATAAAAAAGCTGCCAAATTATATTTAAAAAAAGGGAAATTGAGGGGTGATGCCGTAATTATTGTAATTGTATAGCTACATCAAAAGTTCCATGACATGAACGTTCTATGTAGAGATGAAATCATGAAGGTATCAAATTGCTAATGGGAAGAATAATAAAAATATGATGCATATCATTACTTTCACATACTTTGATATTATCGTAGTAGGAGGTTTTCTTGCTCACCTCTTTTAAACAAGTCTCAAGAGCAGGAGCAGAGATAAGAATGAATTACAAAGGCATTATTAAAATTTTGTAAATAAATTCTTAAAAATTTTACTAAAATAAAAATATTAAATCCCTATCTTTACTTAATATTTCCCCCCAGCAATTTATAGCTTGGTAATAACTACTAAAAAAAAAAAATCTAAAAATTGTTTTAAAGGGAAAAGAAATGCAAAATCTGTCGCCAATGCCAGAAGCAATCTCACGATTTCTAAGAAAAAAAACCACCTTAGTAGATATTACATGAAACCACAGAGATGGGGGGGAAATTTTACCCATTATTGCCAGCCACCACTTATCAGAGGGGGTCATAGGCACTTGGGAAAAGAATTGAGAAATGTATGAGAAGCAATCTACATTTTACTCGAGTACCTTACTGTCCGGATCATTTGGGATTTGGCCGAAAATATCAGGACATGAATTCCATTTTTTCTTTTCTCTGGCTTCCCAATATCCACCGATATAGCGGTACGTATCGATTTCTTTATCCTTTGCAAACCACCTTGGCTTCCAACCTCTTTCTTGCATTACCCGTGCCTGAAAATTCCCGATTCAAACATATGCTAAAACATCAGAAAATTACTTGGTGGTTTAATGAGTCAATGTTTGTAACTTATGCTATAATTTTATTCATTGCTCGCTTGCTGAACCTAGAATAAAAATCTGGAATTATATTTTTACATTTTAATCGGCTGATAAATAACTCACGCCCATGGCAAACTAGGCAGCGAAAAAATAGCAATTAAGAGGAATCACAAGATAAATCAAGAGAATCTATCAAATTTTCCACCACAAAAGAATAGAAGGTAAAAAGCTACCTGACGTTGTCGTTGCTCTAGACGCAACTTCTCTGAGTTTGCCATTTCATATTCTCCATTTTCCAAATACCTTTGATCAGGCCTCAACCTTGAATCTGTAGGAGGTAACTTATTCTGCATGTAGGAAAATAAAATTGCAAAGAAGACACGGTATCAGTGCAATCAGATTTTCATGCAGCATATTCCGAGTGAGTGATATCAAGTAAGTGAAGAAGAGGTCATTAATATTGTAACCTTCAGTCCTGGGGTCAGCTCGTTCAGAGTGATGGCAAAGCGTGTCAGGTTATATCTAGTAGGAAATTTGGGTGTCTTGCTCCGTTTCCAGAGAACACGAGATTCGGATAAAGAATCTAATCCTTTTCCTTTTTTGGAACAGTCCCCATTCAAGTAATACATACTCTCATCCCATTTTCCAAAGAGAGTTGCCGCCGTTTTCCCACTTTTATCTTGTGCTATACCATGTACCTGAAAAAGAGTCATGTTCAAAAGAAATGATCACCACTTGACCCATGAAGTCGAGTTCTTTTCATGCATGATAAGCAAACATCATAAAGAAAGAACCAAAGATTCCCCTAACATTTCTTTCCCATATTTCTAATGAATGCTGTGATTACGGAGTGAAAAAAGTCACTCACACACACACACACACAATAAAAAGTTTAAAAGCAAGTACCTGGTGAGGGTTTCGGTCGATTATGGACTGCTCCTTGAATTTCAGCTTACATGAATACTCTCGATTTCCATCTATACGCATAGTACCATAGTGGTCACAGTACAACTTACCCAATATAAGGTTGTATATTGATGTGGTTACCTAAAAGAAATTGCCAATTTCAAATTTTCGAACATGCTAAAGAAGGCAAAAAAGATAAAGAAATAAGAATGAAATTTAATATAATTTTTAACTAAACACAACTGCTAATCGCTGATTGCAGTACCTTGCTCCACTGGAAAATTTCTCCATCATCAAACTCTAGGGTCAAAACACCAACAGGATCTAGTTGAATTGAGCGACCCCAAAATTTGCTCTTTAGATTGCTATCTCCCCAGAATTTCCACCCTGTACCCTCACAATGGCATGCAACTACCATTGGATGATGACTAACCTGACACCGAAAACACAATGCTTTTCCACTTAAATTGTAATACAGAACTCTTCTAATTTTGAACTATCTCCCCAGGTTTAAACCATACATTCATGTTCTAGTTGATATAAAAGCAGAGATGCTGTATGTAGGTAACTCATTTTTACCTTCTCTGAGAAAAACTTGATACCCTTATCTGGAAAGTCAGCCTCATATGTTTCCCCTAATAGAGGATTGAATGGTTTGCAAATTCTACCTTCTGTGGATGCATATCCAGATACAGCAAAAGCAGCCACGTTAAGAATCCTCATGAGACTATTGCCCTACAAGATTTGTGGAAGTGAACTCCCCAAAAGGAGACAGTGAATTCTTTGCAGTCTAGACGCTGAAATGGTAATGCATTGATAGCCAGCCAACCAGCATGCAAGTGACGTCTTAATTGTTCAGCGAAAAAATCCTAAAAATCTTATGTAGTGACAAACAGTAAAGATGTTTAACTCCATATGTTCCTTAGCGCAACTAAGACTCCATATCCACACAAGTAAGCTTACAGTGCATTTAAGAAGTATTTATGGGCCAACTTACCCTTTTCCCCCATTCGTATGCTCGGTCAAGAAGATAAGAATATTCCAAATCTTCGAAACATTTTTGTAAGGATGAAAGTGGCTCATTAAAGTAAACAGGGAGACAGATTTTTGTGAGATCTTTCCCAATATTGTCCTTGATCATTGACCAAAGACTCACTCCCTTCTCTTTCTCAACAGGATTTGGTAACTTCTTACGCCGCTTAATGTATGGATAGCTAGTCCCAACAGATCTAATAGATGGATCCACTTCATCTTCAGATTCACCTGCATCAAATCCTTCGTCGCTTGAAGAGACAGATGATATCCTGTAATCAGACCCATTACTTCTGAGAGAACTTGATGATAGGAAATCACGAGTATCGAAAAAAGTGTTTTCTTCTTCATCTGTTTCTTCGTCTACAGCATCGACTCTCTCATTATCGTCTTCAGTTTCACTTGCACTTCCATCTAAAATAAAATTGACGATGGTTAAGAGAAGCTACAAAGATAAATAATGTCAAAGGAAAACTAATGCATGTATAAGCATTTCAACATGCATCATTGTTGGGCCTTCTCGTATTTAGATTTTTAACAGAACATATTACTGTACTTGATACATACTGCCATTTCGATCCCGGGAAAATACGTTGGTCTAGCAGAAACAATTAGAGGGTTTAAATTAATACTTTCCGGAGAATTAGATGGTCTTCCTGAACAAGCCTTTTATTTGGTAGGTAACATCGATGAAGCTACTGCGAAGGCTACGAACTTAGAAAAGGAGAGCAAATTGACCGGAGGTTTACTAATCAATGAACCCCTGAAACCCACTTTAGTTCTGACAAAATCAATCAAGACTAAACAGTCACAACATGTTGACCCGTTACTAGAGAAAGAATTGTAATAGCTAAATGATGAGGAGCAATAAACTTTGCGTTTGTTGATGAAATCCCCCGAGAAGGGTTAGAGTGGTGGTTCTTTCTCCTTGGAAGTACCAAATAAATGATTGTTTGAATCCAGCTTTTTAGCATAGAGATTCCACTGACCTGTAAAAAGTGGTCCTAATCCTTGTGGATGTGGCAATACATCTAAAAAGTTATTCCATCTAACATATTCTCCCTTGGCTCCAGGAATAGAAACATGTACTAAAATGTCATGTACGGGTCAAGGAACTTACTCTGAGTAATCCTAACAAATGATTTAGATGAGATTCAGCATTTTGAAACCACAAAAAGCTCGGTTCCCATTTCGGTTGTAGGTGTAACCAACCCTCTATCATGTATACATTGTCGAGACATTTCCTAAAAGCTTATTGATTACTTACATGAGTTGATGGGGGAGGATGGTTGTCTATCCACTGTTTTGAGGAAACTCCCAAATTTTGGCAATTTTGACTTTCTGAGGAGACTAACATTGAGATTCTGCTTTAGCATAGAATTTGCATGCACAGGTAGTTATGTCACTTAATATCCCAAGGTAAAGCCAGTTTTGAAGCATGCTTTCATAGTAATACAAAAAAAAAAATATGGTAGCAACGTGTTCCGCTTACCTCTTTTATGAGAATTTCATAGGTCAACTTCTGCTAGGTTTTCCTATACCTCTATGCCATGATATACCGTAGAGGTCCTATTCCTAGTTCAGTATGCACCCAAATAAAATTAAGGCACAACCACATATACTCTATTAATTGTACACCATTCTTGAAATCTCCATGATGACATATTCTCAACAATAGAACCAGTTCCTAAACAACACTCTTTAATTCCTCTGGCAACAATATTCCGTCAATATTCCAACTTCGGCAATGCTAAGACTGACATTCCCAACACTAACAAATCATGATTTTTTTCTTTTTATTCTTATCCATCATATATAAAACTCGATAATGGTCATAGAACATTCAATTGGATAATGAACCCAGAACTAGCTAATATAACTCACCACTATATTTTTCATGCCCTGGTGTAGTAGAATTCCCGCTGTCATGCAACTGTCTTTGGCTCTCATCAACCACAGTATTCTCCAAATCAACCTTCTCTGTCTACACAATAGAAAAATAAAATATACCAGCCCTTAAGCATGATGTTAAGAACTAGTGGAAAAAAAGGACCCTATAAATCATTCAGCAAGAATTAAAAGGATAGGTAAAAAAAAGCATTTTAAAATGGCATTAAGATAAAAAATAATAATACACTTCTTGAAGTAAAAAACTTGAGGTCTCATCTTTGAAACGAATAAGAAAATTCCATCAAAGTCTTCATTGGGAAAGTTAATGCTCAGCTTGTTCCTTAAAAGCTTAGCAATAATTAAGCCAAATAACTCTCTGCGGTGTTAGGATCAGATTTTAATGATGGTATTGAAAAAAAAAAAAAAAAAAAAATATATATATATATATATTTACACACATATATACAATATGTATATATAGTATATATTTAGTAAACTATATATATATAATATGTATATATAGTATATATTTAGTAAACTATATGGGATAATGAAAACTAAAGAAATTAACAGTGGCTAAAGAAAGGTGAAGTACTTGGTATGGGGTTAACACAAATAACCTCCCATGTAAATTATCTTATTTGAGAGTATAGCCTTCAAGAGATTTGGAGCAAATAACTTAATCCATAAATGACAAAGCGGCAAAACAATCACACCTTTGCCTCCTTTGCAAAGGAAGTAAGAAAAAGGTTTCTTAGCATCAGCTTAACTTAGATATAAATTAACCTCCGACTTTTGATCCGGAAGTTACCAACCCATTAAATACCAAGTACTTCACGAAATAACCCAAAAAGATACAATAAAATAAACTAAAATAAAAAATCTCGTTCAGCCTATTATCCCAATCTTCGGAACTCCATAAATCATAGTTCAGAAAACTCTGCACATGAGGCAGCCTTCTGAGCCAGTTGCAGATCTGGGAAACCTACCAAACGTAGAAATAACATTTTTTTTTCATTTCTGAAGAGGGACAAGGCTAAGAAATTTACAGTGGAACACCTAAGAAGCTAAAACTTAAATCTCAAATAAACTGAACAGTGGGATTTTCTGGGAACCTCACCAGCGACTGAGCAGAAGATTATTTACTAACCAACTACCTCTTACGAAATTTAGAAAGTGAACCTAGTGATGTTCTGTCTTGATGGTACATGAGGTGCACAGTCACATCCTGGGATACCTAGTGTCGTGGGCAGGTAGTGTCTAGAGTTAATTAGCTAAGTGACTAACTAAAATATGTTGTTTACAGTAAATCCTTCAAAGAAAAAGTCACGGTGTAACAAAAAATCTGGCTTTAAAGTGCCTTCTGGACGCGAAGGATTGAATTATAAATAATTATTTGCCCTTAATCTAGTTCCCTGAACACCACTGAACCCGGCAGGAACAGGGGAGGGAAATTGTAAGTATAACTATATTTATCAACAATTGAGCATTTAATTCAAGAGGGGGAGAAATAATTAATTACTAATATAGATATATATATGAAAGAGTAGACAGTATTAGAAGTTTTAAAACAAATCCATAAAGAGAGTAATTAACAGATTACTGTCTAAATGAAATTGGTCGATCACTCTTCAGTTTCCTACCATATACTTCAGTTACTTAATAAACATCATCATGGTGGGAGAAACTGAAGAAGTAGTTAAATGCGTTTCACATAAACTTTTGTAAGTTTCGATTGCATGTACCTCTAAGTGTCGCAGTGTATCTATCAGGAGGCTTTGCTTTTGCTTAAGAAGCACAAGCTGGGTCTGCAGTGCTGCAAACTCGGTCCTCATAATCTGCTCACTGTCTAAAATTGCTGCTTCCCTCACGCCCTCTTCCAGAAGTCTTTGCCTGAGCTTGTCTGTTGATATAGTTATGTTATCGATAGGTGCCATAAGCTCACTGTTAGACATCCGGGGGAACATATCCTTAACCGCCTGCAATGCTTCCATCCATATCACCCGATCATCACGTGTTTCAGCTCTCAAGTGGAGCCTCTTTGTGCCGGTATAGATTGAAAATCTCTTATCATCGGATCGGCTTTCACGGATTGAAGACACCTGAAATATGCAGCCAACCCAGATGAATTCATTATCATTTCAAATAAAAATGGAATTCAAAAGCTGTTAAGAATTTCAAAATAGATAATAAAAGCTAACTACATCTGAAACCAAGTACTCCTGCTTTCATGATAAATCAGCTTAATTCACTTCTTGCTGAACATTGAAAAAAGCAATACATGCATGTCTTTGAGTGAGGATAATGTTTTTGTTGTGCGGATGAAGATGGGGGGGGGGGGGGGGCGCAGGGAAGAGAAGAAGGATAAACAGTCATGATCTATACGGAGGGAAACCGTATTGACCATAAATTGATCCCAGAAACAAATGCCAATTAAGATAATTCTTCCGTATATACACCTCAAGTATAATCCAGCATGAAAATTGCAAACCAAAAAAGAAATTGAAAAGTGAGCGTTTTCTAATAAATTAAAACCTTGAGATGAATCTCCCCAAAAGGCTTGCGCCTCTGTTGCTGAAGGGAATTCGGATTGAAAGTGGCGTTCTTATGCCGTGAAATCGTTCTCATCGATTCCTCGCCGATGACCTTCGATCCTTTCTCTGTTTCCTGATTAACTATAATCCTATCAGGTCCGTGGATCTTATAGTAGGACAGAACACCATCCTGCAGCACAAACCAACGAGGTCGCCAACCTTTCCCGTAATTAACCCACTTATAGAGAATCCCAATGATACCGTTCCCGACGATATCGTTAATCTTCACGTCAACCGGCGGTTCCCTCGCCGACGACGGCCGATTAACAATTTCAGCAGCGGCAACGCTTCTCTGGCTCAAATTACTATAGCTGTGATTGCTATTTCCAGTCGTCGGATCGGATCTAGCGGCACCAGAACCCACTGGAGACGGAAACTGCATGAGGTCAATCAACGATGACGGCGAGTGCTTCGTCGGAGATTGATCGGTAACGGTCGTAACACAGCAAAAAGGATGCATAGGAAGACAAAAAACGAAAAAACTTAATTGAAATACTCAAACCGCTGGAACCGATGCCGCCGGCGGTGGCGTTTACCGTTATATGAAAGCCGGTATTGCGGTATCGTCGGCGAAGCTTTTCATTAGTCCTCTTTCTCGCCGTTGAGAAAATGGTCGCGAGGATGAAGGAAGGAAGAGAAAAAAAAAAGGAAACCGAAAAGAGGCGAGGTTCGAGTGATGTTGATTGATTTTAAGGCAGAAACGGTTACGACTTGTATACTTTTAGCTTCGTTAAAGAGAGAAAAGAAAACCAGAACCACCGTGAAGGTCGCGTAGCGTGGGCCAATTTTCCGGCAGAGACAGAGAGGAGGACACGGTGGCGATTTTTGGCGACGACGACGAAACGATCAGTTTTTTATATTAAAAAAAAATTGCAAAAAAAGGGGGGGGGGGTTAAGAGAGAGAGTTGATGAATTAATGATTGTAATTATATATATTGTTTTCTCTGCGGATTTGGTTTGGTTTGTATACGGGAGAGATGAGGGGGATAAAATGGGGGGGTGGGGGGGTGGTGGGGCTAGGTAGCGACCACTTGACAGGTGGGTGAGTTTGGTGGTGCAACGTGGAGAGTTTTTTTTTTTTTTTTTGTCTTCTTGACCAGAACAGCATGTCAATGGAGTCAAAAAAGGAGGCTCTCACGTCACGTCGTAGGTTACAGCTCGGTGGGAGGAGATCCGGATTCCGGTGTGATGGTTAGGGACGTAAATATTAATCTTCGTATTTAGTAGTTACATTTAAAATTATTTTTAATAAAGGTTTTTTTTTTCTTTAATAAAAAATAAATTTTATTTAATGGTCCCTAATATTTGAAAATTTGAAAGATTATAACACGATGAAAATCAAATTCCAGATTCACTATATATTTTGAGAATCGAATTAAACGGTCCCTAATATTTTTCTAAAAAATAGGAGTTATATATGTACAAAATTACTTTGCAATCGCTTTTTTGAATTTTGATTGCCTTCCATTTTTAACTCCGATAAATTAACTAATATCTATATGATAAGACTTGTAATTGACTATTTTCTTTGAAAATATTTAATGAATTATATGTTTATTTATATGAAATAATTGAAATGAGGTGCTCTGAAGTTCAATATTACTTTTTAAATAATATAATATATTATATTATTTTTTATATAATAAAATTTAAGAGCGAAAATAAATTTTAGTTTCGATAGAAATCTTAATTCAGAACTTGATTAGGATATCGATCTCAATAATGATAACTAAGATTGGGACTGATGATATCATTTGATATAATCATTCAACCTTAAGAGTAAAAAGATAATTGAACTCTTGAAGACCCCTAAAAATATTGGACATGAATAGATGAGGGCTAAGAAGTAATCCTCGGGTGAGGTCCTTAATAGGGCTCAATCTTACCTAACTAGGCTTCACGGGCGAAGATTTGAGGAGGGCTGGACACACCCTGCATTAATACCACTTGTAAAAGGGAAAACCTCTTATAAGGAAATGTATATGAAGAAGGAAGGATTTCATGAAGTTAATTACATAAAAAATCAAAAGAATTAAGAAAAAAATGATATGACTGATTCTATGATAAATAAAATTCCTTACCTCTAACTAAGGAAGGTTTTTCAATTAATAGGATCATTCCCCTATGAGGACGGGACTTGAAAAACAAGTAAAGGATATTGGTATCAAGCTGATATTAGTGATCTTAGTCTCAATAATGAAAAAATAGGGATCAGAATCAATATCATCTTATCCAATCTAGATGGAACTTTTATCAACCCCTAATAAAAGTTATATTGCTAAGTTATGTTGGAATTCATCTCACATCATTTAAAGAGAATATATTTAGTTAGTTTATAAGTTAAGAGTTATATCTTTCTCTAAAAGATATTTTAGGAAAAAAAAACTGTTGGACTCATCAATTTATTATGGTATCAAAGTTAGACTATAAGTAGATGTGTCCACACTCCATTAGCAAGTGACCCTCACCTATTGTATCACTTTTTAGGCTTTCATAATGACCAGCCCATAAGTGAGAGAGAGTGTTAAAATTCATCCTACATCGCTTAAGAAAAAGATCTCTAATTGGTTTATAAGTCAAGAGTTCTCGTTTTATTTACAATGTCTTTTAGATTAATAAACTATTAAACTCGTCAATTTATCATGGTAAGTATTGTATTAATCTCATAGTGCTTTAAGTTTGGTGTGATAATCAGTTATATCATTACTGCCTTGATTCAAGGTAGATAATTATTTCTTTAAGGCAAAGATACGAGGAAGGTTTACTCTATTGAATATGGATTCCAGATCTTTCCATACGTGGTGCATAGCAGATGTGGAATAGACTATTCTAGCGTATAATTATTTTGACACCGTGTTTAAGATCCAGCCTAGAACACATGAATTACATTTGTCCGAGCATTGTGCTATGAGTGGATCATTCTTCGATCTCAAGCAAGTTTCTATGACGAAGCCTAGTTTGTTCTTTGTAGTCAATTGATTTATCATTGCTCTGCTCCAGATTGCATAATTCTCTTTTCCAATTAGAGTTTGAGAAATTATCATCATTCCATAAGTATATGATGGATGCAGATAGAAAGGATGAGAGAAATCAATTGTTGAAATAGACGGAATGGATGACAGTGGCGGAGGAATGAGAGGAGGTGGTGGTGGAAAAGAAGGGGATTCTTAGTAGTTGGATCTATTTCTGAGCTTCTATCATAGGTTGTCATGGCGAGTTTGATTCTGGAAATGGCAGCGCATTTTCACTAGAGTAGATCACGTCATGTGGTGGCGGAGATGAGGTTCACCGGCGCAAGATTGCCTGCTCTGATACAATGTTAACTGACGCAAAGAAGAGAGAGTGATAAACTGTTTGTTATCATCACTAACTCGTCATGATTACAACGGAAATATATTAAGGTTATATGCATGTATTATGCCTGCAGTTAAAGCAAACTCACTCTGAATCTTAATGTTAATCATAGTCAACGGTAACTAACCGCCTTCTATAATCGGAATAGTCCACTAATTTTTATTTTTCTCATTTAGCTAATTACGATAAATTTATTTTTAACTTAAATTTTTTGTATCTGATTTGATGAATTTGTTATTTTTTTTTTAGCTCTAAAGAGTTACAAGCATCAATATATGATTAATTTCTCATATAGTAATAGTAATCACTAATACTATAGGTGAAGCATCCACCTTTAAAATTGACTACATAATTTTAAGAAATATTTTATATAATATCGTATTCAAGATCTCAATAAATCTCATTTAAAATTTTAAATCATTCGGGAATTTTTATCGACTTAGTAACTCAATTTTCTAATTTTGATTTAGTTCAAAATTATGGAATTTATTCTCATTTTACGATAATATAATTAAATATTAATTCATAAGACCTTTTAATTACAAAACACTAGCACACTGCCATCGTCCGTCGCAAATATCCTAAATTTACATATAAATATTATAAAAAAGAAAAGAAGAAGTACGAAAGCAATTTGGCATGCCAGCACGGCAGAAATAGGGATCTTCCTTGGTAAAGATCCGAACATTCCTCCACGTCAACAAATATGATTTGATTTGCACCTTTTGTCTTGTAGAACAATTTCATGATCATGATATATAAATTTATCTTCATTTTATTTATTTTAGGAGATACATAAAATATAAATAAAATAAATGGGATGACAATTATTTATTCTATTATTTTTAATAAGCAGTTGATATAAATATTTATGATTTTCTTATATTTGTTTCTTAATTTTTATTTAATTAAATTGAGTCTTTTAATTTTTATTTGAATCTTATTTTAGTCTTTTAGGTTTAAAAATAATTTTTTTTTAAAAATATTCTAAAAATTTCAACTTAACATTTGTAAAATAAAATTATATATATATTTTTTATTTTCATCCGACCAAAATTTTGTTGCCGCAATCACTATTGACACATGTTCATTGCCGCAACCTCCTCAACTTCATAATTACTGCCACCGCCACCGCCTGTACTTCTTCCCCACCGTTGGCCCACCTTCATTGTAGCCCCAACTACTTCTTCACCACCGTTGTCCCACCTTTACTATGGCGACAACGATGGAGGGAAAGTGAAGGTGTGGGCAACGCGAAGATGAAGGTGGAGTTAGGAGCAGCAGTGGCAATGACGGAGGTGTAGCAAAGATGCGGCGGCAAGGTAATAGTGGTGGAGTGGCAATGACGGAAAGGACGGAAGTGGAGTGGCGGCAGTGGAAAATTCGGAGGTGGTAGAACGGCGACAATGTAGAGGTGGCGGTGGCAATAATAGAGGTGGGGCGACGATGTGAGGTGGAGCGAAGATGATGATAGGATGAAAATGAAAGATAAGATAAGAAGATAGTGATATATTTTTGTTTAATTAAAAGTAAAAGAAGATTTTAAAATATTTTAGTATTTCTTTCATATTTTTGTTATTAAAAGATTAAAATATAATTAAAAAAATTAAAAGATATATTAAAATTAAACGAATGATAATGAACTAAGAAAAAAAAACGCGAGCAAAATAATAATTTACCTTATTTTAAATTGTAAGATGGAAAACGAACGAGGATGGCTAAATTGTTTAGCATATGCTGCTAACATAACGTCTGGTTTTTTTCTTTGTCAGTTTGCTATCCTGACGCGTGTCGAGACGTCGTTGTCTTAGAGAGACATGAATCAGAAGGGAACAACACTGCACTGCATGTTAATGTATACTAGTTCGCAGACTCAGAAGGATCACATAAAGGAGTTGCATGCGTCTCGGTTTGACCCATTAGATCCCAGTCAACGACTAAACTGTAAATGTTGCTGACGAGGCTACACGCGGCACTCACGTGCTCCTTTTTTTCATTCTTCTGGTGAGGCGCGTACGTACTTGATCTTCCTTAAATTGAAGCAAAACATTAAACATTTCGGGCTTTATTTTTATTTTTATTTTTATTTTTTCCATTCCCCTATAATAATTAATAAAAAAGTTCATGACAAAAAGGTCATAATTAGCGAGATTTTGATTTTAATTTTTATATATTTGAATATGTTAGTATATATTATTTATTTTATTGTTAGATTAAAATATATTTAGATTCAAAATTTTTTAATATTATAAATATACTTTAGATCTATCATTCACAAAGATTTTTAATAAAAGAATCAGATTGATTTAATTAGGTTCCTCATAAATAATTAAATCGATCTCATCGAATTTCTTATAAATAATTGAATTAAGTTGATTTATATATCTTATAAAGAAATTAAATTATTTAAATTAATTTATTATTAAAAAAAAATTAAATCATTCCGATAAAATTTTTATGAGAAATTTAATTGTTTCATTTTATTTATTTATATTTTTTTTAAAAGGAAAAAAAAAGTTTCGAAGTAAAACATAAAATAAGAAATTAATGGAAGAGAAAATATGAGAAAGAAAAAATATAATGAAAAAATTATAAATTACTTTTATATTAATATTATATAAAAAAATATTATATCAATCTCTTAATTAAAAAATTCATTAGATTAATTACAAAAATTCAATTTAAATAATAATAAAAATTAAAAAAAATCGCCAAAAGTAATCTAAAATTGAATTTTATATATACTAATCATTAAAGTAACCCTAATAAGAAAGCTCATAAAAAAAAAAAAAAAAACATCCTGAATAAGCAAATTATGTCACGCAGCAGCCATCATGAGTCATGAGTCATGTGAGAGATTGAATCCTTGCATGATCACATTTCAATTGATTACTGAGCTGTCTTATTCGGGACGAGTCGGCAGCCATCATGAATTGGGAATCTAGAAAAAGACAGTCAAACTACAAATCTTTTCACTATGGGATATATATATATATATATATATATATATATATATTTATATATGATCTAATTTGTTCATTAACTTCAAGAGAGAAAGAGACTTGTTAAGACGGTGTTTAATCAAGAAACAGTCCTCTCTTATATTTTCAGTCTTTTCGTTGCTTATATGTTTGGTTGAATTTTGTTTTTGGCCAAATGAATATATGCTCTGTTGAACCAAATGTACTTTCCATCACACGTTTTTTGTTTGCTTATATGATCTCTATGTGTTGGCGTCAAAAAATTATGTTTCTCTCCTGATCTATTTTGTGATATATCTATTTTGTGATATAAATATAAATATAAATATAAATTTTGTGATATATCTATTTATATAATAATTCGATAAATTATAAGAAATCAGATAAATATTAGATCAATTCAGATATCATAATTATCGTATCAACAATTTATATATAATATGATATATTTTTTTATTATATATTAAATTTTATCATTTCTAATTTTAGGAATCAAATTTTCTATCATAAATTTTTTTAAAATTTAAATTTCAACCTTCATTAAATTAAAATGTAAAAAAACTTTATATAATTTTACTCCATAAATTTTTATTATAAATATATAGTTTATATTTACCACACTTTTATAATTTATCTTAAATTATTATATAATTTATGCTATCCAATCCTAAATCCGCTGCACTTCATTTGCAGAATCTTCTTTAGCTCCCTCATTAATTACTTCCCAATTTACTTAGATCTCCTCATCTAATTACTTCTCTATCTCTATATATATTTATATCTGGCCATGCATGCTTGCTACCTA
Organism: Coriaria nepalensis; assembly: GCA_027186245.1. Taxonomy (NCBI): domain Eukaryota; kingdom Viridiplantae; phylum Streptophyta; class Magnoliopsida; order Cucurbitales; family Coriariaceae; genus Coriaria; species Coriaria nepalensis. The sequence continues at coordinate 2,401,663 of CP114500.1, read as the reverse complement.
GCTTGCCTTGTGATTAGGCCATGATCTTTGGCTAATATTTTCACATCTTCTACATTCCCTTACTTACCTTTTGAATTTGATCATTGATTAGGGGTTCTTACAAGCTAATTCAAGTATTAAAAAGTTATCTATCTACCTCTATCTCTATATGATCTAAAGCAGTTTAACTATTCTCCAGTGATTTGAGCATATATTAATCAATCTAAGCATGTACCAGATCGAAAATCACATAATAATAAAAAAAAAAATAAAAAAAAAGAGAAGTCATTTTCATAACTTGCTGAGACTTGCTGCCTACGTATAGGCCTATCCCTTAGCAAGCGACCAAAATGATTAATCCAATGGAATGTTGCAAGTTGATTCACCAGTTATAAACTTTTATTTCCTAGTTATTTATTTAGATATTTTTAAAGGAGGAGATATATTTTTTTTTGTTAAAGATATAAATCTAAATTTTTATGTGGTATTTATTAAATTTTTTGATTTTAATTATTTCTTATTTTAAAAGATTTTATAGAGAAATATTAAATTTTTTAGTTATAAATTAATCAGATATATTTTCTTTAAATAATGCGAGACAATTTCAATACCATCACTTACTTATGAGCTGATCACTTTAAAAGCTTAACAAATGACATAATACATAAGAAACACTTTGCGAAACAAAGTATAGACACATCTACTAGATTTGACTCTGATATCATGATAAATTGATGAGTTTAATAGTTTCTTTCCTTAAAAAATATTTTAGAGAAAGATGAAACTCTTGAGTTATAAATCAATAAAATATCTTCTTCTTAAACAATAAAGACAATTCTAACAATATCAAAGTTAAGCCTAATACATGACTGAACTAATCGTCATGCATGTTTCTCATAACTCATATAAAAAATTTTACGTGTAGGCTAAAAAAATATAATGCATGATGAAATGTGTTAATAATATATCTTATATCTAAAAATAAAATATTAAGAACATAATATATAAGAAAGATAAATCATTTCTCTTATTACCAATTAATTTTAAGATATAAGACTAAATTTTATTTTTTGTAATGAAAATTATCATGACCTATAAAATAGCTACAATTGAGAAATTTTATTAGTTCCAAAGACTTGGTCTCTCGGTCATTTGGAACTCTTAAAACTACTACGTGTTATTTTAGGGTATAATTTTTTTCTTTAAATTTTTTATAGCGCAACTAGATTAGTGACCGTCTTGAAGTGAACATATTCGCAATCGTGCATTTTTTACATGTAGTGCGTTTAAGTTAGGTAAAGAAAAGCATTGAAGAGCTAAGTATATAAAATAATTAAAGGTAGTCTCAAGAATTTTTATATATCTAAAATTTAATCAACACTTTTTTGATATCAAGTATTTATATGGGTAGATCCCAATTATTGAAAGTAAGATACTCTTTTGGCAAAAAAAAAAAAAAAAAAGAGAAAAGTAAAGGTAGAAAGATCATTTTACGGACGTAATATCCGTAGCTCATTAAATCTCATTATAAACATAAATTTTAAGGTGAAACACTGACCAAACAACCTATGAACAAAAACCACTTTCATAGTTTTGAGAACAAAAACTTCTTTTAAGATGCATAATCAAACTCCCCCTAGACTCAAGTTTCAATCCACAGCTTCAAATGAAAAATACATGGGAACAGACTGTTCTTTTCCTTTTGCAGCTTTTGTTGTTCTCAAGTTCTCAACAGACTTCTGACTTCACATTGCGACAGAGACAATATTATTCATGTCTTTTCCTACTACTACGTGGTTAGCACTATTTCTTGTCGCCTTAAAAACACAACTATAGTTGGCAATACACATTAGACCATGTAGAGATGAGGAAGCTATAAGATGAGGAGGAAAAGAACATTTGCATTTGGATTTATGTCTTAAGATAGAGATTAGGAGAGTGAGATTATGGATATTCGGTTTGATCTTTAACCGAGTCGAACCCGATTGGTGTGAGCTCAAGTATGTAAATGATCCCGAGCTTGGTCAGATAAAACAGCGAAGTAGAGAAATATATCAGTAATCAAACGCAAACTAGAGAGATATATATATATATATACATAGGGATTTGTAACTTTATTATTCTTTATATATTGTTTCCACTCGTGCTTGGGTTAGCTTATTACTTCTACGTTATCTTTCACAATTCACAATTCACAATTCACAATCCCCCTTTGTAGTAATTGTGACAGAAAATTATAGATCAGAATGGGCCAAGATATATAAAAATGAGTCTATTATAGATCAGAATGGGCCTGAACCCGTATTTTACTAGCTGTGAAATTATTTATTTTTGGGTTGGAACGAAGCCCATACCTAGATATGCGACGCTTTCTTCTCGACTCTCTACTCTCTACTCTGCTCTAGGGAACGAACACAAATCGAACAAGAGCTTCTCGTCTTTCAGCAATGGCTCCCAGGCAGAAAACCGCTAGGGTTAACAGCAGGAATCCCGAGCTTATCAGAGGTGTCGGAAAATATTCCAGGTCAAAGATGTACCACAAGCGAGGTCTTTGGGCAATCAAGTCTAAGAACGGCGGCGCTTTTCCCCGCCATGACCCGAAGCCTAAGGCCGAAACTCCGGCGGAGAAGCCTCCCAAGTTTTACCCGGCCGATGACGTCAAGAAGCCTCTTGTTAACAAGCGCAAGCCTAAGCCTACTAAGCTCAGGGCTAGTATTACTCCTGGTACCGTTCTAATCATTCTTACCGGCAGGTTCAAGGGCAAAAGAGTTGTTTTCTTGAAACAGCTTCCATCTGGTTTGCTTCTGATCACTGGTGAGATTCGTTCATTTTCTTCTCCATTGGGTCCTTTTTGCAATGAATTATTTGTTTAGGGGTGGAAATTACAATTATGTTATTTAGATTGCACCAATTGAGAGTTAAATATTTTATAGTTTCTAATCCGTGTTTGATCATAGCATGATTATTAAGTTATCTGTTGCAAATCTATGTTGGGTTGATACAGAGGAACTAATATTGAACTCATGATTAAAAAGTAACTTTACACCTTGCGTTTCTAAGTTTATCTGAAAACATGATTCAAAGTGTTAAAGAATTCAATCTGCTTAAATTTGATAATTGCCATGAAAAGAAGTATCAATTATCCTATTCAATTTACATTTGCTTCTTAACACAGGACCATTCATACTAAACGGTGTTCCTCTAAGACGTGTGAATCAATCTTATGTGATTGCAACGTCCACCAAGGTAGATGTTGCCGGAGTTAACGTGGAGAAGCTTGATGACAAGTATTTCTCAAAGGAAGTCCAGAAAAAGAAGAAGAAGGGAGAGGGAGAATTTTTCGAGGGAGAGAAAGAGGAGAAAAAGGCGCTCCCACAAGAGAAAAAAGATGACCAGAAAGCTGTGGACACTGCTCTGCTAAAATCCATCGACGGAGTTCCGGAATTGAAGGCCTACTTGTCTGCAAGGTTTTCTCTGAAATCCGGCATGAAGCCACATGAACTCGTCTTCTAAGGTGTGTTAGGATTTGTTTTCTTTTACATTTTGTCTAATTTTGTCACTAATGGTGAGCCCCTAGATCTTGATGTTATTTACGTTCTCTTCATCCAATTTTGCTATGTGGATGGATTCATGTATTAATTAATTAGAATACTACTTTATACTTTCTCATCTAATACTATGCTGTTTTCTCAATTAGCCTGTTCAAATTTGGCCTCATGAAGTTGCCTCAACTTCAGATTATCCATGTTATCTTGTCTCCCATTGTTTTTGCGGTGACTTGTACTTTCATATATTACAAATTTACAATGCACTTCTTGGATGGCTTGTAAAATGTATAGCATTTTTTTTCTCTAGTTTCTTGTTTCCTAACAATGAACAAGATCTGGGGTTTAGCTTGGAAACAGAGATTAGGAGACTGAGCTTAGAGCTGTTGAGCTCTATTTGGAAATACATAAGAGATGAATATCTTAAACACAACCTTAATATGAACTATTAGTTTAATCATTACATCTAAATCAACATCAACAACATTCAGAATCCCCCTGAAATTTATTTTTTTCTAGACTGAGCAGTATTTTTTTCTCTCATAAAAGGAAAAGAAGCTAGATTACATGACATAGAGGGGAAGAGGAGAAAAACAATTGTGGAAATTGTTTGCCGCCCGGCTCTGAGAGCAAGAGGAATGTTCTTCACTCAAGTTTCCTTTTGATCAATCCTTTGAAGAAATCGAAACTGTAGCCACAGCCAAAAAGATCACATAACAATGATCAACGCATATCACGCTTCCCAAATATCAGCATTATATCTTCTTCTTTCCACAATTATAACAAATAGTTTATGTTCAAATCGAAGAGAGTGATTCCATGTACTTTACCTATTTCCATCAGGATGAAGCTCATACATCTGATTGTCATCTCCAATAGCAAGCAAATATCCCGAAGCTGTCAAACCCTGCAATATAAAACAAGTTTTAAAAACAAAAAAGAAGCCAACATAAATAAATTCCATAGGTGATTTGTACAAAAGTTATATCCGATTACAATATTATGAGCCCCGAACACTTTTAATCTATTAGAGTATGCTCAAATATATATATATATATATATATATATATCAAGCAATCATATCGACAACATATATTCTTCAGACATCAAATGCATATATACTTTCTTCAGTATGGAACTCGCATGGTAATCCTTTGAACATGACATACCTGAATAGTGACTACGTTTTCTACTACTTGATCTTCCTTCTTTTCTTCTATGATAACTCTCTGCCCGCTACAAGCAAATAAATAAACAAATGGTGAATATAACTTGCCAAAATAATTAGGCATATTGATATGATCTGAATGGGAAAGAAAGATGGGGCTCCTAGAGAAGAAGAGACTCATCTTTCAATCAAAATTTCCATATTACCTGTGCATCCATGTCTTACAGTAGAGCTCTTCAAGAGTTTGAAACCCTGCTTAGGCATCAAAAGAGGTTTATATAAGTCATAGAAGAAAGCTATATGTAGTTTCCCATTAATGAATAAATGATCATGGCATAAATATTATTCATAGAAACTTGAAGATAATGTTACTTTTCAATGCCTTTACTCTGTACTCGCCATGAAGGATATATCATTGGAAAATATGAATACCATCTAATAACAATGTTAGAAGACAGAGGAAGAAGTACCAATATCATATCTTAAAAACATAGTGGCATGGCCCCTTAACATCAAGGTCTTAATATTAAAAAAATTCATAGAGTGACTGAGGAGTACTAAAGTATGAGAAATGAAAACTTCATATGAAAAACCGCAAATGTCTTTCTGTACGTCAGCCAAAAAAAAGAAATAAAAAAGATAGTCAAGAAAAATGCTATACAATTAGCTTGAAACTTTGATGAATTACCTTGATTTATGAAGAGAGAATAAAAAGTTTCAAACTTGTTGAAAAAGGATGCAAGAATATCTTCTCTTCTCAATTTATAAGATGCAGCAGTCAAATCTCTAAGAACTTGGTTCAAACAAGTAGTTGGTTTCTCATTATCAACATTTAAACCTATACCTGCAAAAATTAAAACCCGGACTTTTCTTCAATAGAAGATCATCTATGGTAATCACCACATCAGAGAAAAAATACATTAGAAAGAAGAAACACGAGTTCAATTACCACAGCTGACATTAAACTTCTTCGACCTATACGTTGAGGTGCATAGAATGCCTCCAATTTTTAAGCCATTCAAGTAGAGATCATTTGGCCACTTTATCTTAACATCAAGACAGGGTAAAACCTGAAATAGACATTGAAGGACCAGAATGATTCAAGCTGAGCTTGAGATAAAAGTAGGCACTTTTCAATATATTGCAAGATAAGCTTATAAGTTATCATCACTTACTTTAGAATCACAGATATCCTTTATGGCCTCAGTAATAGAGAGAGAAACTACATACTGTACAAGAGGCACAATGCGACCATCTTCCATTTCCATAGTGAAGGAAAACATAAGGCAACCCATTGGAGACTCCCACAAGTTCTTCGACCGACCTTCAAAAATTCAGACAGAAATTTTCATAGTGATTTTGAAAGCTGAAGAAGAAGCATTGTTTACATACCTCGCCCTTTGAACTGAACATCAGTAACACAAACGGAACCAAGAGGAAGCGCACAAAAATTTCTGTCAGAAAACTAAAACTACAATTCATTTTCCATGGAAGAAGAAGAGGAAGAAAAGAAAAAAGAAATCATTTCAGGACCAATTTTTTTGCACTTACTGGGAAACGACGTCGTGAGTAGAAGGCAATCGTGGAGACCAAATGAGGAATCTACCAAACCGATTAGTAGAAAGAGAAGTCATAAACAACTCAAGCTGAAACGATTCTTCATTGCAGGGTTTATCCATTTCCGAAAGCAATCGAATCGAAAGATCGCTACTGTCATTGAGTTTCAAGGTGTTGTCTCTCTTCAGTGATTCAGCGATTTCATTATCCGCCGCTGATTTTCCATATAAAACCAGCATACAGGATGAACAAGAGGAGGCCATCGCTGCAGCCACAAATTTAACTAGACTTCAGTACTTCATTTCTCTCTGTTTCTGTTTGGTTCCCGATAAAATTTCACACTAAAAATTTTTCCATACCTGAGGCGGCGACTGAGAAAGGAGGTGTACAAGCCTCGACGTAAGGTAATAGAACTCGGCGGAGAGAAAGTGGAGGCGTAGAGAGAGAACTTCGTAGAGAGGGAAAGCAGAGAGAACTCCTTATACTGAAAAAAATTCGCAGAGAGGTCGTTAACAACATCAATTAGGTAATCTGCCACCTCTAATTGCACTCTCACAATTTAAAAAGTAGCAGAGGCGGAGGAATCAAACTCATCCACTCAGGCTTCTTTAGAGCCGTTTGATTGCAAAAAGATTCTGACGATCAACACGTCATCAATGGTGTGGGTCCCCTGGCTTGCAGTAGTTAGTCAGGGTTCTAGGAGCTGCCCTTTTCAACCATATCAGCTCGGAGTTTAGCCAAAAATCACAAATTTCATGGAGGATTCGTTGCAGAGCTCGCTAAACGACGGCGGTTTAACGGTTTCTACTCTGCCAGAGAAGGGCCGCTGCCTCTTCACCACGAGAAATTTCTTTCCAGGTCTCTCTCTCTCTCTCTCTAATTGCTTCTCCCTTGTTCCTTTCTGTTTTTGCTTGACATCAACGGGAAGTCTGGTCAACCGCCGGCGGCCGGAAAGAATAAGCTTCAGATTTTAGCCAAGAAAAAAAGATGCACAACTTACAGTAGACTAAGATTTATAGTTCCGACAATTCATTTCTTAGAAGACAGTTCGTTGTATTCAATGTGGGAAGAGTTCATGCTAGAAACATCTCACTAATGGTCATAATTGTTCTACAAAGATGAGCTATGTAATTTTTTCGACTTGTGAAGTTCAATTTTATTATACAGGTGAAGTAATAATACGGCAAGAACCTTATGTTAGCATACCGAACAACTCCACCCTTGAGTCAAGATGCGATCGATGTTTTAGTTCGACAAACCTTAAGAAGTGCTCGGCTTGCCATATTGTCTGGTACTGCAGTAGTACATGCCAGGTGTGTGTAGTAAATACGTTTGTTTTGAATGAATTAATTATAAATTGAACTAATATAAATTGCAAGGATCTTAGAAGGTCTTGTCATTAAACTCAATGGACCTGAATGCTGAATGATAATTCTGATAATTCAGAAGTCAGAGTGGAAGTTGCATCGTCTTGAATGTGAAGCTCTCTCGAGGCTTGATAAGGACAGGCGGAAATCTGTTACTCCTTCCATACGGCTCATGCTCAAACTTTACATTCAGAGAAAATTGCAAAGTGACAAGGTAAAATATTTCACTGTTATCCATGATATCTATTTTGGTTAAATGTCTTTCTAGTCCTTTTATTTATCAGTTTCTTTCAAAATCCAGATTATCGCAACAACGGCTACAGATAACTATGGATTGATTGAGGCTTTGGTGGCACGTATCCTTTGTTTGTTTGATTTGTTCCAAGTTCCGGTACATTTGATTAGTACTTTTGGTTTAACTGTAATGTCCTCTCCCTCTTGTTGATTTGTTATTACTTAACTTTCTGTTTCACAACAGATATAAATGAAATTGATAAAGAGCAACTTGTGTTGTATGCTCAAATGGGTAATCTTGTCAACTTGATTCTTAATTGGCCTGACCTCGACATCAAAGAGATTGCAGAAAACTTTTCCAAGGTCTTTGCCACATGTTTTTTTTTTTTTCCAATGAAGCAGCTCAGAAATCTGACCCTTTCAATGAATGCAGCTAGCTTGCAATGCCCATACAATTTGTGACGGTGAACTTATACCCTTAGGGACTGGACTCTATCCTGTAATTTCAATTATTAACCACAGGTAACTTTCTTGAATCACATTTTTCTATTTCGTATTTATCCTCATCATCTGCTTTCTGCTAAAGAGTTGTGTTTACTGTTAGCTGCTTGCCCAATTCCGTGTTAGTATTTGAGGAAAGATCGTCTGTTGTTCGTGCTGTGCAACATATACCAAAAGGTTCTGAGGTATCTTATTTTTTTAGTTATTATTATTTTTTTCTTGTTATACTATTGTGATTTTTCTAAATCTAAATCTTAGTCTGTGGCTAATACGATTTACTTGCTGCTTTTGTGGTTGTGTCCTACTCTTTGATCTTCCTTTTCTATTGTTTCTTCTGGCTTGTGCCTGTAGTCCTGTTCGGTTCTTTTCTAACAACTTAAGCTTTTGAGACGACCTTTTAACTTGACAAATTTAAATTTACTTGGTGATACTTGGTAAGGTGTTGATTAGTTACATTGAGACTGCTGGAAGCACCATGACTCGGCAAAAGGTTCTTAAACAACAATATTTTTTTACTTGCACCTGTCCTCGATGCATTAAAGCGGTAATTTTTTTTTTCCCTTTCTTATTTGTTTTCATGATTAGAAACATGGAAATTGTTTTTGATTTTTAAAACTACGCTACTTTTAAACTATAGGATCAACCGGAAGATATACGTGAAAGTGCAATCCTTGAAGGATACAGGTGCAAGAACGACGAATGTGATGGTTTCTTGCTCCGTAATGCTGGCAAGTGATTTTCCCTGTTGTTTTAAATCTGATTGGTGAGAAAAGAAAATATTTATAATCATTTTCTTTGTGCAGTTGCAGATGACAAAGGGTTTGTATGCCAGCAATGTGGACTTTTTAGGAACAAGGAAGAGATAAAAGTTATTGCAAGAGAAATAAAAACTATGACAGAGAAAGCTCTTTTGTTTACATCCTCCAGGCGTATCCTCTTCTGTCAAATGTTTTGATTATTCTATAGAAACATAATTCCTTTTGGTTCTTTTGAAAGAATCTAATTATTTATTTATATTTGTTCGAGAAGATTGATCTTTGACTGGGTTCAGAAAATCAGGAGGCTATTTCTATGTACGAGCGGATTGAAAAACTCCAAAGGAGATTGTGTCATCCTTTCTCAATCAGCTTGATGCAAACTCGAGAAAAGCTTCTGAAGGTGGGATTCACTTGGAGTATTTTCTGTTGTTCCCCATTATAATTTGAAATAATTCTAGAGAAAATTATGTTAAGATATTGTTTGCATACAAAAGATAATCTTGCTGGAAGTTTCCTAGTTTGACTAAATTGTTCTTACAGATGCTGATGGAGCTGGAAAATTGGAGAGAAGCTCTAGTATACTGCAGATTGACTATTCCGGTATATGAGAGTATGTGATCATTCATTTTTCGTCATCCAGGAGTATTATTTTACCGGTTTTTTGATAAAGTCCTAAACTTTTTTTCTCTGTACGTTACTCGCATATTGACATTTTTGTATATATGATGACATTTTTAAATTCAACTCGCTTTTGCTGCAGAGTTATATCCAGATTTTCATCCTTTGCTCGGACTTCAGTACTATACTTGCGGGAAGCTAGAATGGTTAGAAACTCATAATTAACGCTCTAAGAAGACTACAAAATAAAAATGATCATGAATTGCAAACTATATCGATTAAAAGGACCGACTAATATGCTCGGAAATTTATCCATCATATCTGCCATAAAAACCTACTTCAAGTGATATCTCTATATTTTTTTTATATTTTTTACATGATTGACATCTCCTCTCATTGAATCATGCAGGTATCATGGGGAGACACAGAATGCTGTTAAATCCTTGACCAAGGCCATTGATATACTCCGAGTCACTCACGGAACCCGTACGAGTTTTATGAAGAAGCTTTTAATGAAATTGGACGAAGCTCGGGCAGAAGCTTCTTATAAAGGCTCTTCTCATAATCAGACGCATCTTCTTCTCTAATACATTCTAATTAGATTGAAAATCAAGGAGGTGAAGGCACATTATATACACAACTGTTTATTTCGTAAAAGAATTACACATCTAATTATTTTTCCTTGTACTCTAAATGTTTCTGGAGCTGAAGATGAACTCTCGAAATTTCTGGAATTAACTCACATTGGTCGTCTTGAGATGTTATTAACAAAGAAGTTATTAGCGGCTGACCAACTGCATTTTCCCGGAGCAAATTTTTGAGCTGAGAGCAGAAGAGCAATTTAGCATCCTTGTCATTAGTACAAGCTTGAGCAATAAGTTGAAGCAATTTAGAGCTCTGGTTTGGGGACAAAGAAAGATGGGGTGAAACAGGCGGCACGAGAAAAGGGTGGTGAAGAAGCTGAGGGATTCTCCACCTTTTATGGCGGTCCCATGAAAGACACTTCTTCATAAGGTCCAGAAGCCAAGGGTTGGAAACCGGCTCGTATTTGATCTGATGATTTGGGTCTGTAATGACTTTGAATTTGGCCCAGAATGTCTTGTAATCTGAGAAGGGTGTCCTGCCATATACCATTTGGTAAAGAATGCAGCCCAGTGACCATATATCAGAGGGCCTACCACACTTTATTGTGTTTCCATTTTCGTCACTTTCGTTGCACATAAATGCCTCAGGCGACATATAACTCAATGTACCAACCTGCAAAAAAAAAAAAAAAAAAGATAACCCAAAGATATACTTCAGCAAGTATTCTGGGCTTAGGTGAAAATTTTTACCTGCGAATCCCTTTGAATGTTGGTTGTATCACTCATTATGGCTTTTGCAATACCGAAATCAATAAGCTTTAAGGAACCTTTGACGAGAAGAAAATTAGCAGGCTTCAGGTCGGAATGGACGATACGTTCTTCATGTATAGTGTTCACAGCTTGAAGAATTTGCTGCCAGTTTTCAGAAAAATCAAAGTATATTTTAAGTTAGATTAAATTCAATATTTTCAACAGAACTAACTTAAGGTCCAAATCGGTGCCTAAGCAATATATGTTAAATAGCAGAATACAGTCAACTCCCAAAGTAGCAAGAGTGGGATTAAAATTCAAGTGCGTCATTACTAAAAATTCAAAGAAGTGAGAGAGAGAGAGAGAGAACCTGCCAGTAGAAGCGAAGCCAGTTCTCATTTATCATCTGATTGGAGCCTTCCATTTCCTTCCACTTCTGAGACAACATATGAGCCAAATCGATTTCCCCATATTCAAGGACCATGTATATATATCCATCCTCCTTGACCCGGGCGTCTTTATTAATCATGGAGCCATTCATGACTTGCTGGAGTAAGGATTTATCCGTCACCTAAGAACAAAAATGGAGATTACGATTTCCTATTAGTCTAATTTGCAATATAACAAATGGAAATACACATTTCTGCTTCTAAGCCCAAAAGCAGATGCCCAAAAAACGAAGGTGACAATGAACCCATTCTATTTAGTCATTTAAGAGAAACTTTATATGACTTGTATGAAAATTCAACATACTATTAACTAAATAATCTAAGCAAGAAAGTGTGTACCTCATAGTCTACAAGCTGTATGATATTGTTCTTCCCTTTCAACTTATTTAAATACACAATTTCCTGACAAAATCCATAAGCAGTGGCATAGTCACGTCCTCTAAGTTTTATTTTCTTGAGTGCATAAATTGTACAGTTCGATGAAATGACTTTGTGAACCTCACTGCTTCCTCCACTACCTATCTTCCCAAGCCTTTGATAAAGTTTTCCATTAACTTTAAAGAACAAATCAGGATCATAATTCCTCTTACGTGGTGCTGATGAACCTTTACCACTTGCAGTCTTTTCTTGTTTGTCCTTTTTATAAGGTTCCAACTTCACATCTGATGCTGTATTTTTGAGCAACTGAGACTCAGAAGGTAATTTGATCACATCAACCACTGACGCTTTTCCTTCACTTTGTATATCATGAAGAATAGAAGAGTTTTCTGGACCACTAGTTTGCTTTGGAACACCTCCTTTCTGCTGGTTTGAAATATCATTCTCCTTCATTTCCATGTGAGTACCAATCACCAAGTTAGCAGATTTAGTAGTAACCACTCCACTAATGTCCTTTTGAGATGCGCCAGAAGGCTGCACAATATTTCCCCGAGTTACATGCTGATGAGGGTTGACATTAGAGTTATCTAAAGATTCTCCTACAGCTTGAAAACTGCTATCTTCAAGCAAATGAGAGTAATGTGTTGTTGAATTAATATGCATAGGTGCTGAAGTTGAGTGAACTGATGTTGTTGTAGCATATGCCGGTCCCACAACTGACGAGTGGGTTATAGGCTGAATTAAAAAGTTTCTGAATTGATGCAGTTGATCCTCCATAGCAGATGTTCGATGTGCCAACAAGGAAATCCCAGCTTCATTGTGATTGGTTATAGCAGAGGCTTCTCCTTGACTGCTAGCTACCCAACCATTTCCTGCAAATTCTGGAACAACCCATATTAGCCGATAAATTCTCCAAAAAACCTATATTTATGTCAGTAGAAGATACAAGAGAGTAGAGACCAATAATTACCATGAGAAGTCTTCTTATTTTCTATTGAGAAATGAACCATTTTCTGACCATGAACCTGCTGAGATTCGACATGCAAGGCAGAAATTGACTCTCTAGCTTGAAAGCCAGCCTCTACTTTTGGTTCATCAACTTGTGAATGAAATAGGCTGCAACTTTCATCGAAGCTTTTGGTTATGGTTCCTGACACGGATGGTGGTGTTATAGATGCATCTTCTTGAGGTTCATCAACAATGGCCACCTTACTCTTGGTTTGTGCTATCAAAATTTTCTCTACACAAACTTGACTAAATGAAACCTCATCTCGAGACTTCTTAATATCTTCTGAAATCCCAGTATCACGTTGGGGAACCAACATACGCTGAGGTCTTATACAATCTGACAGCATTGCACCTGAAAATTTATCAAAGCATTGATTGTCAGAAATGTTCTGCATTTTGAGCTCAACCATAATATTCTCGGGTTAACTTCAGACTTAGCAAAAAAAGAAAAACAGGGCCAAGTGTTTAGCAGAAGTGATACACCATTTCATATGGATCAAGGTTTTGTCTCACTAAAACGTAGTTTCTTGCCCAGTTTATTCTGAGCTACATACAATACTGAAAAGAAATAAAAAGCCCTAATTCACTTCAAACATTGACTGTGGAGACAGACACATAGAGACAGAGAGAGAGAGACCTTGAGGACGATGGCGCTTCAAGGCGGCCTGAACATTTCGGAGAAAGTCCCGTGAAGGGGAAGTAGAAGAGGAGGAAGAATTCTTCGACGAGGTGTCGGCGTTGATCGGACGGTTCAGATTCTTCGCGAGTGAAGATGATACTGGAACCTTAGCATCCTGGTCCATGGTCGGATCTCATCTGCATTTCATTGGGAAAGAAAATGGACAAAGGGGAAGAGCAGAGAAGTAAGAAATGGCGGGAAGGAAGCAAATTACAGAAATAATTTTAGGGTTCGGAAATCTGTCTGGTGAAGAATTCGTGCTAGTCAGAGCACTACTAGTTCGTCGCCGGAGCAGAGAAAGAGATCGAGAGAGAGGGAATGACCGGTTTTTGAAAGTTAATTTACTTTTTTATAAATTTGTTTAATTTACTTTTTATATATATATATATATATATATTTTTTTTAATTAATTTCATAAAATTTTAATATTTCGACATCAATCTTATTTAAAATACATATAAATTCAGATTTTTACTCTTATTATATCAACAATAAAAAATAAAAAATCTAAATCTAACCCAATTATATAAATATTTTTATAATTTTATTTCAAATAATTTTATAATTTATTTATTTATTATTTTTCACCTAAAGTCAAAATTTGAGCTTCAAGATCTAATTTGGAACTCCATCAAATTAATGGAGGTCTTATTTTAAAATAAATAAATAAAATGAAGTTAGAAATATTATTTTAAGTTCATGTTCATTTTTATCCTATACTTTTAATAGCTTATTTTAAAATGTTCCATTTAGTCCTTTTAATCAACTTTATAAATAGAAAATTGATCATATCTAAAAATTATAAATATTAAAATTAAAACTTCTTCAATAACATTAATTCTTAAAATTTAATAGCTTTTTAACTCAGAAGTTTAAAATTTAGGCTTAAGTAAATTAACCGTCTCTGACCGAATCCGACAGTTCAGATTACTTACAGTCAGAGAAATTAGTCAGAAAAAACCAATAGGTCCGTTCACCGACCGGTTTGGCTCTTATTTCCGACATGTCGGATGAAGGTGATTATTATTATTTGAGTGATGTCCCATTTGATATTTTGATCTGGATGGTAATGGGCTACAATAAATGGGCCTAGTTTCTTATCTACAGTGTTCAATGACCCTATAATTTTGAGCCCGCGAATTATCAAAATACTTCAACCCGTGACTTTCCGACATGTCGAAGTTGTGTTTCGACATAAGGTTTTATCGAACACCTTTTGCGCATCGTTCAAACTTCCGCATTTAACAAACATATCCATAAGGGAGTTCATTAAAATCGTATCGGCTTCTAAATTGTCTCTAAATATGTTTTTGCAAATTGACTTACCTAATTCAAGATCACCCAAGACCACATGATTTTAGAACGGCAGAGTACATGAATCCATTTGGGGTCTTGGATTTCGAGTCTAGCATCTCGTTGTATAGTTAAAGCACTTCAGAGGTCTTCCAACATCCGTATAAGCAGAGACCATGGTGGTCCATGTATTGATGTTTCTGTGAGGCATTTCATCGAACAGTTTATCTGCATCATGCAAGTTGAAAGATTTGATATACACTGAGATTAGGTTGTTAGCGAAAAATGTGTTGCTTAATCCTCATAGTTTGATCAAGTGAGAGTGGATTCCCTTTCCATGATTGAGAGCTCGGATTTGAATGCAATGGCGCAGAGCCATGGTTATTCGGGTGATGTCCATGGTGAACAGAAGTGGTGGGGATCATAGGGTATCATTTGCTTTCATGTTTATACAAAGCTTCAGATAGTAGAAAGCCGGTAAAAATGCTAAATAGGCCAATAGAGTTGACTCATTTGAAGGAGAGAATTTGGTTATGGAATATGAACTTATAAAATCTGAAGCTTTAGAACCTTCTTTGGTTCTATTAATGCCTTTATGGAGGACTAAGAGGCCTATGAACTTCTTGAGAATAGCATGTACTTGTTAGAGGAAGGAACTATTGTTCAACATAGAAGAGATTTGCAAATTTGACACCTATAATTAGACAGTATCTTTGGGTTATGTCTATGTCAAACATGATGGAAGGGCTAAAGGTTGCTAGCGGCTACATTCTTACAGACGGAACATACTAATTTATAGAACAAAAATAATTTTACAGGACTTGAAAATTAAAGATGGAAAGCGAGTCTAAAAGAAGAAATCAGACAAGGATAAGAATGAAATATCAATACATATAGAGACTGTAGTATATTCGTCCCACGGATGTCTTTGCAATTTTTTTTAAAATTTTGGGGTCAATTCTATACTTGTTTGCAAAGTTTTAGATCAAATTAAAAATTTCAAAATTTTTAAAAGATCTTATTTGTAAAATTTAGGTGCTGAAATTTTGCATGCAAAAGCATTGAAATGTTTTTATAATCTATCATTGAGTATATAGCGAGAAAAACTTTAGGGTAGATTTAGTCCACCATTTTTATCGTTGATCAATTAATAGAAATTAGTTATTTATGCAATTTTTTTCTTTATATATAAAAATTTATATTGAGCTGATCTTAAGAATTGAAGGTAATTTTGACCCAAAATACTAAATAAACACATTATCATCCTTTAATTAATTGAAGAAGAATATCAACAAATAATATTTAAAATCACAATCAGTACTTTGAAATTTTAGAACATTCAAAAAAAAAATCGAAATTTTAATTACAAAAGAAGAAAAAAAGTGTGAAAAAAAAGTTTATCCATGTATGAAGCTTAGAAGAAGAAGAAGTGCCGGCAGTAAAGCCCACCATCTTCCTATTTGTAAACTTAATCCTTTCGAGTTGCTGCAAACAAGCTTGTTGTTGTGATATGTGCAAACTGGTTGCTTCCTGCATTAATTCGCGGTATCAAACAATCAGTACATGATCATATATTCTATAACTATATCTTTCTATATATATATACAAACATGCATTATTTGATACTCGTGATTGAAAAGAGACGTGAAATAAACCTGGTTGAGCAGAAGGTGACAACATAATCAGTCCCAGAACAAGTGAAGATGCTAGTAGGATCATCATAAGCATAGCTATAAGAGGCAGGGCAAACCTCCTTGAACTTCTTTGAGAAATAAGTAGGTTGACAGGTCGAAGGGTTTCCATGAACTCCTCTACAACAATATTCATCTGTATCAAACACATCACATGCACTCCTACAAGCCACTACCTTCCCATTTTTCTTTGCGGAAAGTTCTTTAGGACAGTTTTCTCTCAAATCGCCATCACAACCCGCAACGCTACAATTCCCTCTACCGTTAATGGGCGTCACGTCCATCGGTAAATTGAACCCGTCTACGAGGCTAACGTCGTAAAAATCTAGGTTTGCGAGCGTAAACTCGGCAAGAGTTGCGGGGGGTTTGCCCGATGCCCCACACTTTAGAGTATCTCCACAGGCACCAGTCTGGCATGGTCCGGTGCCGCTTTTGTCGAAGTTGCAACCGGTTCGGCCCCATATTCTGCCAGACCAAGCAACTGGTGCTTTGAAGACAATGGATTGACCGGGTTTCAGTTGGAAGCCACCTCCATTGAAGTTTTCTCCCGGAGTTACTCCTGGCCAGACCGTCTCTTTGCAGTTGTTTATTATGGTGAAAATTCTTGCCGAGTCAGAGGTTTCTACTCCTGTTTCATTACAACATTACCATGCACTAACAAATTGATGGTTTATCCGGCAAAAATAAAAGAACAACAGGGAAAGAAAAAATACCTGATGAAATGAATGTTATAACCAAGAGAATTGGAAGAAGCTGCATATCATGGCGGGAAGCCATTGTTGAAGGGAAATTATTTGCATTAGAGTGAATGAGAGTGGGAAGAAGACATGGTAAATATAAAGCAAAGGAGATGGAGAAGAATACGTGCAGGAAGAGGGTTATTAGTGAATTAAAAAAGGTTAGCCACTCCGGGAAAGTTATTTTTGAGCTAATCTGATTCCTTTCCTCGACCTTTACTATAAGTCTACTTTTGGTTCCATTCTTCCGATTCATTCATGCTTTGACATAGTAAGAATTTCACTGTGAGACCAACCACGTTTGCTGCCTAGCTAGCTCACACCAATCGGACACTTCCATTATATATAAAGAACGGTTGCTTCGCGAACAAGTAACTAAAGACATACACTTCTATTCACGTTGCCATCTCATACGTTCCACAAACCCAGGCCCAATTTTGAATAAGGGATGAGCATTTGTCTGTTTATATATATTCAAGTTGGCCCAAATACATTTGAATAAGGAAGGGATGAGGGGAGCTTGGGCCATGAACTAATGGTCTGAGGAGCATGAGTCGGTTGATGTCAAAGCCGAGTTCTAAATTAGTTAACTGTGGACGAGGTGAAACGTCCACCTGTTTCAAGTTGACTTTAAGAAATACTCTCATCTTTATGTAGTGTCAAATTTGAAACCTCAAAGTGGAGCTCAACCACCGGGTAAGAGTAAAGATTTAGTACTAATCAAATATTATATTTATCATGTTTTTAGAAAGATTTTAGTCGTTCGTTCTTAATGCCAAAACCTATTACATAACCTTTTTTTTAGTCATAAGCTCGCTTCTAGTTAAGAGTAAAAAAGGGTTAAAAATAAGACCATGGTTGATGTGATATATTTTTAATTATCGATTAAGAAATAAATTGTTGAGATTTCTTTAAAAATATAATAAATATAATATTTAGTAAATATTAAATCTCTATTTTTTTAGATTTATCTTTTTAATTCTTTTGTTCAATATCAAGAATTCCCCAATAATTTTCGGAATAATACTTACATGCTCATAATATATATTTTTGACCTTACATTTATTTAATTATTATAACTTTATTATTATTATTATTATTATTATTATTATTAGATTGTGAGAAATAACCTGTTTTTTTTTTGGCCAGAAGAAATAACCTATGTAACTTGGCCTAATTGATTGAGTGTAAGCACTATAATGTTTGAATGGATAGTCAGGACTTTTTTGGATTGGTATTACAGAGGCACAATTGCGACATGTGATCAATGATTTTTGTTTTTTTTTTGTTTTAGCACTTAATTGATCAGGTGAAGAGCATATGGAAGAAATGTTCACATGGGAACTTTAACAAATGATAGTAAGGCTAGAAGCAATTGCATAAACCAAGTCAAAATTAGGCAATTTTTCTTTCACTTTTGATCCTATCAATTTCTACTTTGGTCCCCCATCATCCTCCATTGCTACTTTGCTACTTTGCTAGTACGAGTCATCCTTGTAGAAAACCTCATGTCCTAAATTAATAGCAGCACATGCTATGTGGGGTTTGAAAGCAACCCATCTAAACACAGCTAACGCATAACTTCTCAATTCTTGCCAAGAAGAAGAAGGAGGAGGATACAATAATAATAATAATAATAATAATAATAATAATAATAATAATAATAATAATAATAATAATAATAAGGATATAATAAGGAAACTTTTAAAATCATGTATTTAATTTATTTATCAATTAAGTTTATATTTTCGATATCCGATGATATTCTTAATAATATAAATTCATTATTAATGAAACGTACTCTTTCTTTAAAAAAATTGATATGATTTGAATCTGTATATATTAATGTAATTCAATGAATACATCTATTTAAAATTAAAAAAAAAAAAAGCATAATGATACATCTAAAACGGATCCTAATCTGAAGAAATAGATGAAGATTCGAATTTGGAGCCACCTAATTTGTTACTTTAACAATCACTAAAGATCATCATTAATTAGGCAAGCCCAAGTAATGGGCCCACCAAAACAAGAAAGGCCCAACGGCGAAAGAAGAAGAAGATTAGAACTTTATATGATTATATTTAATTAATTTGTTAAAAGGGCAGCCAGTTGGCACACGTGTGGTGCTAATCATGTTTAGCACCTAAGCCCAATCCCATGCAATGATTCAATCCTCAATCCTCCATCTAATCCGTTATATATATATATATATATATTTCTTTTTATAATTCGTTACCTTGTTAACGATTATATTGCGCTATTAGATGGGTTCTTAGAAAAGGGCAGTGTGGGCCATCCCGCTCGTGCACTTCCTGCTGGCCCTGGCCCATTAGCCCTACTTTCAAGCCCACTGCCCACATGTAAATGTATTACTTGTTATACGAAATAACTGTGCATTAGTTTATTAAAGATATTTTTACTCATGAAAATTAATTAATCTCGCTGAAAAATCTCTGGTAAAAAAAAAAAGTTAATCAACCCGAATTAAAAAAAGTATGTTAATGATAAATAATTTAATTAATAATTTAAAATAAAATAATTAATAATTTAATATGATATTATAATATATATTTTTAATTCAAATTCCACCCAACTCTCTTAACACTTTTAGCATAATTTGAACGTTCAAAGACTCATGCTGTCATGAACTTTCAGGAGATTATATATGAGATTTTCAATAATAATTAATAATATAATTAATTTTATTTATTAACTGTTTGAATTTTTAAAATAATTGATATAATATGAAAATTCATCAACACTCAGGAGAGTTATAGAGAATTTTTAATACCATATAATCAATATTAATATTACATATTAAAAATGATGTTATCAAATGACATCGTATAATATTAATATTAATATTAATTCAAGACTTATGACTAAGGTAAATAAAAAATAATAATAAAAGATAAAAATAAAAATTAAATAATATGAGAGGGTCACTTGATGGGGACATAACAACAATCACCCACCAATGAAGCTAAAGGCATAATAGCCTAATGAGAAAAGAAATCAATGAAATTGAAATCATGGGTCTTTTCCTTTTTCCTTCTTTTTTTTTTATTAATCTAATTATTTTATAAGCACTAACATGGAATCACGTCAATTCGTGTGACTTCATCATTGCTCACAATATGTTTATAAAAGGAAGCAGAAGGCAGCTTCAAGAGTGAAAAATATAAAACATCCTCCCCCCCTCTCCCTTTCTCTATCCACATATATATATATATAGAGAGAGAGAGAGAGAGAGAGAGAGAGAGAGACCCTCTTGAGTCTTGAGCAAGAATTAATGGCTTCCGAGAAGATTGAGACAGTGATAGCAGGAAACTACGTAGAAATGGAAAGAGAAGAGGGTGAATCCAAGTCTTCTTCAACAAGCAGATTTTCGAAGCTTCTATGGCATGGCGGCTCTGTCTATGATGCGTGGTTTAGCTGTGCTTCAAACCAGGCAATTATACACTAACACGTTTTTCATTCATCATTCATAAAGATTGATTTTTGTATACATTTACAAAAATAAAAAAAAATTATTATAATTAATTTGCAGGTTGCACAAGTGCTTTTGACACTGCCTTATTCATTTTCGCAACTGGGAATGGTGTCGGGGATACTGTTTCAGCTTTTCTATGGCTTGATGGGGAGCTGGACTGCTTATCTTATCAGTTTGCTTTATGTAGAGTACAGAACTAGAAAGGAAAGAGAAAAGGTTGATTTCAGAAACCATGTCATTCAGGTAATTCATTTTCTTATCTTACCTTATCTTATTTATTTACTTATTTTCATTTGCCTTCTTCATTGCTTTAATCACTTCATGTTTTATAACTTCCAAATTGTTTTTTGTCTTTTTTATGTTTTTTTTCTCTTTTTTGGTGGTAGTGGTTTGAAGTTCTTGATGGGTTATTAGGGAAGCATTGGAGAAATTTAGGTCTCTTTTTCAACTGCACCTTTCTCCTTTTTGGATCCGTGATTCAGTTAATTGCTTGTGCAAGGTACTCCCAACATAGCATCTTTTTTTATAAACTGATTTATCGTAATCGTAAATATTATATCGCATATTATATTAAATTTTATATATAATTAATTAATAAGTGCAAAATAAATCCAATAGATCCAAAAAAATTTTCACGAATAGTGGATATTGAAACCCATCACTGCTATTTACTTGTAATTAATTATAATTTTTTATTTTATTTTTTATTTTATTTTATTTTTTTTAACTTTGTAGTAACATATACTATATAAACGACAACCTTGACAAGAGAACTTGGACATATATATTTGGAGCTTGCTGCGCAACCACTGTGTTCATTCCCTCATTCCATAACTATAGAATTTGGTCGTTTCTCGGCCTCATCATGACAACTTATACTGCATGGTATCTCACCATTGCTTCCCTTCTCCATGGCCCGGTAAATAATTACTATTTAACTTTTTAACCCTCTATTACTCAAATGTTTTCACTTTTAGTCAGCAAAAAGTTATACTTATTTTACCCTTTCTTTTTTCTTTTCCTTTTTACTGTTCAGGTCGAGGGAGTGAAGCACTCAGGCCCAGCAAACCTGGTTCTCTATTTCACAGGGGCAACCAACATTCTGTACACCTTTGGTGGGCATGCTGTTACTGTGTGAGAACTTTTACCAATTATCACTCACTTACGAAATTCCAGTTTAAGTTCAAACTTCAATTTGAGTTTAAGATGATATTGTAGTTGATGATGATGATGATATTGCAGGGAGATCATGCATGCTATGTGGAAGCCACAGAAGTTTAAGATGATATACTTAATGGCCACAATCTATGTGCTCACACTAACTTTACCATCAGCTTCTGCTGTCTACTGGGCTTTTGGGGACATGCTTTTGACCCATGCCAATGCTCTCTCTTTGCTCCCAAGGACTAGATTCAGAGACGCTGCTGTCATACTCATGCTCATTCATCAGGTTTGGTGATCTCCGAATACCGATTCTAATATATTGTCGACATTTATTTTCTTAACAGTTTGAACTTAACAGATCACGTTTGGTTCTGTGGGTGTGTTCATGTTTTGCAGTTTATAACATTTGGATTTGCTTGCACCCCTCTCTATTTTGTGTGGGAGAAATTTGTTGGGGTCCACAACACAAACAGTATGTTGAAAAGGGCTTTGACTAGACTCCCAGTTGTGATCCCAATATGGTTTCTGGCAATTATTTTTCCCTTCTTTGGGCCAATCAATTCAACTGTGGGATCTCTTTTGGTCAGTTTCACTGTATACATCATCCCTGCCTTAGCTCACATGGTCACCTTTGCTTCTGCATCTGCTAGAGAGGTTAAACATCTACCTAGCTAGCTACACCTTCCATATAACTTACAAAATTGCTAAACTTATTATACGTCTTTTTTTTTTTTGGGTGAGCATAGAATGCGGTGGAGAGACCACCGTCATGCATAGGAGGCTGGGCTGGGTTCTACTCCATCAACATGTTTGTGGTGGTTTGGGTTTTAGTGGTGGGATTTGGATTTGGAGGGTGGGCAAGTATGATCAACTTCGTTAGACAAATCAACACCTTTGGCCTGTTCACTAGGTGCTATCAGTGCCCCCCTCACAAGGTCTAGTCCAATAATATGTATACGGAAAGGACTCTCTACAGTTCTCCACTGCACTGGAGGAAAGATCTCAATCCTTTAAGGATTTTTTTGCGATCCTTAAATGAATACTCCATACAACCACAAGATTATTAAGCCGATATTTCGGCTGCACTTGCAACTCAAGTACACTGAAGAAGAGTCGGATCCTACATTTATATGTGTAATAAGATTACTTTGTGTTCCAAAAAAAAAAAAAAAAGAAAGAGTAGAAATTAGTTACATGCGTGTCTAAAGAGATTGGCATCTACTAGTAAACTTGATTTTTTTTTTTTGGTTGTAATCATGTATTGGCGAAGGTTTTCAGAGAAGTGTGATGCCAATCATGGCTGCCCTTATAGATGCAGTTGTTGTGTTGATAACTTGATTAGCTCTCCAGTAGATTTTATTTCATCATTTTCATGGTCGATTTATGTTAAAGGGGTTGACAGAGATTAAAGTATGAACATTTAACAGTATGTGATCCGGCAACGAATCTAATAAAATTTCTTGCATAACATGATTAATATATTATTTAATAAATGAAATCTATGATTTTATTTAATAATACATTAGTTATCCTTACTTATCTTGATCCACTATTGACGCGAGCGAGAAATTAGAGAGGGAAGAGTTCCTCAAGCTTAAGATGATGATTCACCTGCAACTGTCAAAAGTCCCCATTGAAATCAAACAAAATGACAACGTAATATAAGCAGAGAAGGAAGATAATGAAAACGACACAAAATAAAGGATCACGTTAATTAAACGTTTCATTTCATTTTGAGGATCACCACATCAGTATAAGTAGTTAGAAGATTCTTTTATTTTTTGGACAACTGTATATAAATTAGTGGTTCTAGTTTCTTTTATAGACTCTCATATTGTACCTTTCCCTTTCATCAAGAATTTCATTACAGAAAGAGTTCTTACAGATAAGAATAAACTGGTCTTTGTAAATGGTAAGCTTTTAAAACCACAACATTCATCCACTGATGATCCTGTTAACTTTGGAGAAGATGATATTCTCATCCAGACTTAGGAAGATTGTAATGACATGGTAGTTTCTTGGATTTAAAATTCTATTTGCCTAGATATTAGGTCTAATGTTTCATATATATGAAATGCTAAAAAATTCTGTGATGAACTAAAATAGACTTTTAAGGAGAGAATGAGTTTCGAGTATATGCCATCAAAAAGAAATTTCTGAACTCAAATACGGAAATGACTCTATAATGCTATACTATGGCAAAACTCAAGGACCTTTGGGACCAATTGGAAGACTTTGAACTCATTCTTGAATGTACATGTGGACAATTACAGATCCTAGTGGAAAGACATCATAGAATCGATAAGGTCATAAAATTTAGATAATTTGAAGATATAGCCTTTTTTTAATACTTGATTTGCTTAGTAGATCCATTTTCATTCTTTCTTCAAGATGACTTTCTTTTATTTTAATTAAATCATTTTAAGAATAGAAAATTAGCGAAGACTAAAAAACCTTTAAGCCCTAATATACCCTAACGGTCATCTTCTTCACCTAAAAGATTTCAAACCTCTCATTCTTTCTCTACTTCGGTTTCTGAAATCTTCATCTGTGTTCGGATAGCGAGCCCCTCTTCCGCAAGTCTCCTCTTTCCTGGTGCCCCTCTTCTATGAGCTCATCTTCTTTTGCCTCTTCCACGAGCTCCTCTTTTTTTGCCTCTTTCCATTTTATTTCAATGAACTCTGCCTGACATTACGTCTTCTGTAATCTTTTCGTCCACCGCTCATAATGTTTAGTTCCACTCTAGTTCCACTCAAATTGAAAGAATGGACAACAAAGGAGAAGATCAACCTCGAGTCAAGCCACGATCCCGAAAGGAGACCGGTATGTGATCATGCAGGCTAGTTTTCCCGTCGTAATCCCGGACTAGTTATGTTTTGTGATTGTGTCTGATTTCTAAATATTTTATACAAAGAAATAATATTGTTAAGGAAATGGTCCCACGGGCTAGACATAACACGCGCTCACTTATCGATATGATACGTTTATGACTTGTCACTATATCCGTGTCATACTTTTATTTTTAAATACAGATACAGACATAATACGGACTAATCCGTACCATACATAATACGATATAATTCATATCGTGCTCAAACCGGATCATACTGGGCCCACCTCTCCTCTGATGTGCTCTTTCTCATTGTTATTTCTACAAAAACGACCAACGAAACAATATGCCAAAAGTTTCAAGAATTTCACACATAGGGATTGGTTTGAGCACTTGATGTATGAAACTTACAACTAGCTGTAAGAAAAGTGGCACACGTGTAAGAGGACAGAAGACAATACAGTAAATAAAAATATTTAAAGGATTCTTCAAAAATTATATCTTAGAGAAAATTGTTCAAATAAAAATAAGAAAAATAAATAAATAAATAAACAAAAGAGAAACCCATAAATGTTTTTATTTTCTTTGTTCAATAAATTAACATTTTTATTTATTTTATTCGCAATCACATTTCCAATAATAATATAAATAAAAACAAAGGAAGGGTTTGGTCATGGAGGGTTGGTTGTTGTTACTAGCTTGATAGTGGGCTCCAGATAAAGCAAGCAAACAATTGGGGCCCATTAACTTGTCATCTCATTATGAGATTGGTAAGGGTGTAGGGCCCAATCTAAAGCAAGTACATGGTATAAAGAAGAAAGGGGCAGGGCCCACCGCAAGGAGAGAAGAAGCTTTTAAAAAGGCATTTGGAAAAACCTAAAACGCAACTTTCCCCTTTTTGTTGTTGGCCTCCACTCCAGCTTGAAAGAAAACCGAGGGATATAACACAGAAAGGAAGGAAGGTTGGTGTCGAATATATGTACCGATAATAATTGAAATATTAGATTTATCTTTTCATAAAATCTAATAATATTTATCATAAATTTCATCTATCATAAATTAATTAATTAGAATTATAATTATAAATATTAATTTTATTATTATATATATTAACGATCATAAAGAGCTTTATAACATGATTTATCGGTCTCAAAAAATGTTTTAAATCTATATTATCTTGTAAGTTTGAACAATAATAATTTATACTTTTTGGACTTAGAAGTATACAAATTATTTGAGCTAAACATAATATTAACGACCGACTGAATACTGATCATCGGAACAGACAAGGTGAGACGTCCACCACTTTAATGGATAAGAAATTAGTTAGGTTATAGAGGTGGGTACATGACTTGTATATAGATATGTTATAATATTTTTATGGCATTTTCAACAAACCTTTAACTATTTCTTCATGTTTTCTCAAGTTCAATGAATCTCTATATAGGCCTGCCTTGTCAGCTTAGAAGAACTGCCTTTTGACTAGCTTTCAATTCAGCACGTAGGACCCTCTTTCCCCATCCCTAGCTATCATTTTGGACGAAAGTATTCGCGAAATAATCCAATTCTAACTTTTGAAAGGAATCAGTCTGATATTATCTAAAAGGAAAGAGGTGAGGAAGAAGATAATGGCAAGAACTCATTTTTAATAAAGTTGAGAAACAAGTTACGAGTACTGTAAATTGTGGGAAGTGGGTATTATTAGATTAATACTTTATCCAGATTCCAAAGAATTGAGCCTTTCGTATTCATCAAGTTCATGATCAGGATTGATCAAATCAACAGTGACGATGAGTGACACGTGTGTGGGTCCAGTTTCAAGTAGACATGAGTTAGAGTCTGGCATCACATGGTTGGGACTTTATAAACCCTAGTGCCCAGGTGGTGCACGAAGCCATCAAAACATGCATGCATGAGCACTGCTGTCCTGGCTTCTTGGCCCTTGGAATGGTATGGTAGTAAGAAAGAAGATGGGCTATGAAAAAGGTTTCAAGAAACTCTCTGATATCCTTTTTGTCATATTTTCTTATCTTGAATTAGACTTTTAATATTTTTGCTTTAGGACATTTTATACTTTCCTTTTCTCTCTCTCTTTATTATTTATTTATTTATTTTATTAAATTATAAATAGATCTATAGATATTTTTTTAAATAAAAATATAGATGAATCATTTATGATTTATGAAATTACAAGTGATCTTATTCAGTTATTTAAAATTATATATATATATATATATGTATATATTAAGGGAATATAAACAAATATTGTTTTATAAAATATTGTAATAAATAAAATATTATAAAATAAAGAATAAAATAAAGAATCGGATATTTAATTTATTTTAAAAATTATAAATACGGTGTGAACGCTCTTACCTTACCCCACAGAGATCCATAATAATTTTACTCTTTCTTATTCCTTTCTTCTCCACCCGGTCTAGAAACCTAAATTAATCTGATACTCAAAGTCACAAATCCGAATTAGCTCAAAGAGAGAGAAGGGCCGACGGTGATGTGGGCTGGGCCGGTGGCAACCATAGTTGAGAAGATTGAAGAATTTAAGGGTTCAAAAATTTTAGGGGCAGAAGAGCCCAAGTACTATATCTAGAGCACTTGATATATATAACAAGAATTCTTTCATATACGAGACAGCCCATTACCCACGGAAAACCCCTTGCTTTTACAAAGAGCAATAAAAGGCACAGTTAAATTACCGATTTATCTTAAATATATTTAATATTAATATTAAATTAAATTTATTTTTTAAAATTATTATTATATTTAAAAATTTTATTTTAAATTATTATATTTTATAATGATTCGTCTTAAATTATGAAAAAAAATCAAATTTTATGCCCTCTTTTTTTTTTTTTTTTTTTTATACTCCTTTTCAATTTCAGATTATTTATTTTACATTCAAAATTTTATTCTCGCTCTTTAACTCATTTTATTATTTAAATTTTTTTTTCATCAATTCACCTCTCATTATCACCTCCGCCTCCACCAAATCCCTCTACCACATCTGTCTTTGGTCGCCATCTCTGAAAATAATTTAAAATTATAAATTTGACTTATTTTTATATCATTTTTTATTTTTATTTTTTCAATCCCATTTTTTATTATTTTTTATTTATTCACTCTTAACTACCTCATTCACCTTCTTCTACCGCCGCCGCCATCCACCTTGGCCACCGCCATCTTTCGCTGTTGGAAAATAACTTTTTCTCTCGCCGATCCTAGTTAAGGTAGTAGCAATGGAGGTGAAGTGGTGGTGAATGGGTGGATTGATAAAAAAATCATTAAAAATAATGAAATTGGTAAAAGAGTATAATAATAAATTTTATAGCTAAAAATATAAATAATCTAAAGTTAAAAAAGAAATTAAAAAGCATACGAAAAGGTAAAATCTAATTTTTTCATAATTTAAGAAGAGTTTTATAAAATATGTTAATTTAAAGGATCTTTCAAATATAATGATAGTTTGAGAAAATTAAGTATAATTTAACCTAATATTAATATAACAATGATGAGATAATATAAAATTAACATATATAATAAAGATGAATTGATCTGTTACAAATATGATTCATCCAAAAATTTACAGTAACATCATTTCATGCTTGCATGAAATAGAGACATCATTCTGTCATACAAAATCCTAGGGACATCAACACATCCTTCAATAAAAAAAACGTCAACTTATATAATGAACCAAACAAGAAATTGTGTCAATCATCATCCTTAAGATTCGAGTCCGAAAAGGATAAGGTACATGAAACTCAAACCCCACACCAACAAGATATAAGGTATATGTTTTGCCAAAAGCTCTCTTGAAGTTATAGTTGCAAGAACGGAGGAGGACC
Organism: Coriaria nepalensis; assembly: GCA_027186245.1. Lineage (NCBI taxonomy): Eukaryota > Viridiplantae > Streptophyta > Magnoliopsida > Cucurbitales > Coriariaceae > Coriaria > Coriaria nepalensis. The sequence goes on along the minus strand of CP114500.1, from coordinate 2,373,014 downwards.
TTCGCCTCTCTCTCGTGAAGTTATAGTTGTAGGAGGGGGGAGGAGGCCCTCCGCCTCCCTCCTCCTTCTCATTTTTTTTTTCTTTGAGAGTTGTTACCTCCGGGAGGTATTTTGTCCATGTTTAGTTTGGTGGTATGCTAGATCTGCTAGCGGTTTTATAGTGCTCCAGATCTTAGATCTGGTTACCTGTTTGGATTTGTGTTTTGTGCTAGGTCTTAGATTTGGTGTTGGGTTTTTGTTTATTTTGCAATTTTTATTTTTCCGTTGGTGGTTTTTGTAGGATTTTCGGAGAGGTTGTGTGCAACAAAGTTTGGTTGGTGATGGTTGTTTTGGTGTTTGTCGATGAGATTGAGTCAGTCTTTGGTAGATCTGCATTTGAAAATGCCCCGATCGATGAATCAGTAGATTTTGCTGCCCAATGGGTGGCTATCAGCACAACTTGAGAGATGTGCCCAATTGGTCAGGTATTTTTACCCCCATTTCATTTAAGTTTGATGCTAGATCGGTTCCTTTTGAGCTTCAAATGGTTCTTGTGCCTTTTAAGAGCCTTGGTGCAAATATCAAGATTATGACCCCTTCTCTTTCGACCGGTTGTCCGGTTGGTATTCGTGGAATATTTCGAAGGGTGCCCTCTCCGGATCAAATGACGCTTTGTGATGGGATTTGCTTCTCCTTGGTTTGTTCTAGCTTTCTTAGGTCTGTCTCAGTTTGTTTGGCCTTGTTTGTTTGCCCTCTTAGACCGGTAGTTTCTTAATTTGTAATAATCTTTGTTTTTTAATGAGATTTCTTTTTGGGCCAAAAAAAAGGTATATGTTTAGCCATTTTGGACCTCATTTACTCCTTTTTTGCCCAAGTAATAGATAAGGTCGCTCACGGGTGAGGCATATATGCACCACTGCAATTTGCTCACGTCGGACCCCCAGCACTATCTTAAAAGTTAGCCCCACATATAACTTCTTGCCCCACATATTTTCTTCCAACATATCAACATCTAAGGATGTATAGCATCCACAACAATTGACAAATTAACCTCCGTCACAGAATATGAAAGAAAATCTTGACAGGTCAAAACCCGGCTTCTCTTTGTAGGCTACGGGCTACTAACTGGACCACCATTGCCAGTGGTCCAGAGAAACATGAAACGGAAATGAGCCCGTTTCTACTCACAAGATTAACAGCAAAATGGAAATGCATAAACTGGAAAAACTGAATGAATTATGTAGTGGGTATTCGGAAAATCATGGATCAGAGCATCAACAATGGAGAAGTTATTATATGTGAGTAAAGGAATTAGGATACAAGAAGAATAAACAAGATACAACCCGGTAAAATTAACTCAGAGTAGAACAGGGATCATGGTTAAGGAGATTAGATGATGAAAGAGGAGTGATGGAGAGAGAGAGAGGAGGATAACAGATACCAAATTGTGCAGAAGAAGGATGAATAAGAAGAATAAACAATTCAAGTTTGAGTTGCTTCTGATTCATCCTCCTCAGCTCTTTTTTTTTTTTTTTTTCCATTCCAAAAAAGAAATCACCAAAAAACACTTGAAATTTGAAAATCAATGGATCCATTTGAAGAATGAATTTCGCCAGACTGTTTCAATTCTGAACGTTATGGCAATCCCTGGCAAAATGCCCTTCTTCTCCACAGTTATAGCATCCGCCGCCACCGTGGCGTCCACCGTAACCACGACCTCCACCTCCACTTCCACCGTATCTTCGAGCTCCACCACCTCCGTCGCCACCGCTTCCCTGATAGCAATCCCTCGCCAAATGACCGATCCGGCCACAATTATAACACTCAGCACCACCGCCACCACGACCTCCGCCGCCTCCGCCCCGTCCACCAAACCTCCCACCACTTCTCCCAAATCCTCCTCCACCGCCATAACCTCCTTCACTGAACCTTCCGTAACCACCGTCTCTGCCTCTCCCGACACCCCGACCACCACCGGAGCGACTAGATCTAGCATTTCCGGTCACTTCCACGGCCTTAGGACGTTGGTTCTCGTCATAGTCGACTTCGAATTCAACGGCTTGACCGTCTAGCAAAGTCCGAAATCCTTCCGATCGAATTGAGGTCTGGTGAACGAAGAGATCGTCGCCGCCATCGTCCGGAGTTATGAATCCGAATCCCTTCTGAGCACTGAACCACTTGACAGTGCCCGTAGATCTCTTGGCCTCAGCCATTCCAACGGAAAAATAAGAAGAAGGTTCTAGAAAACTCTAGAGGAAGAGTAATGCGGCTCCGTTTCTGATTTAGCAACTAGCAAGGCATGAAATCGGGGTCTGTCTCTCTGTCTCCTCTTTTCCAGTTAGAGCCTTAGAGGTGGAGTGAGAATGTCTCTCAGGTGTGTCAGAGATGAGATGTGTAGAAGGGGGAAAAAAAAAAAGTCGTTTTTTAATCGTACGGCTGATAGGGATGTTGGATAGTATCGAAGGGTTCAGGATTGCTTTTGATTGTTTATCTTGTTGCTTGTGGGGCCAGCGTTATCCTTAGATCCCTCCAATCAATTTCAGACAAGGATAACTGGAGGGAAACTAAAGAGTAAGGATATAGACGTGGGGCCCCTTTGAGGGTATCAGATTCAGTTGTACGTGGTTTACATTTTTAGATTCTTATCATTTACGTATCTTATGATTCTTATGCCAAAACAATGTTAATAGTACTTAAAACATTTATTTATTTATTTATTTAAATGACAAGTATAAAAGCTATTCTCTTTATTTTTTGTATTGTCATTAGTAGAAAATAGTACAAAAAAATAAGTTAAAAAAGAACAAACTAAATATAAAAAAGAGATAAATAAGATATAATAAAAAAAATAATAGATCGATTTAATTCAATTTAATTAAGATTCATATAGGATTTATATATGATGATTATATGTTAGTTGCATAGATTTGATTTATTGGGGAATCTTGTTAAGCTTGCAGTAAACATAGTCACTAAATTTCTTAGTCTTGTATTTTGGTGGATTTTCTTCGTTGACGAGTTTCGGATGAGGACCGACTTCATGATCCGACGGAGGTTCCAAGAACACAGGCCACGACATTCTGGTCTTGTCCTTGCTTACGGTTGTCCTATGAAGCACACTCTTGTATCACCCATTGCTCATTATCTCCATTTGGTCCCCAATGTGAATGACTAGAGCATTAGGGATGTAACTGACATCGTACCAGTACCCATCTTTGAATGCCTGGAGGCCCTGCACTTCGTTCGGCACGAGAATCGTGATGGCCGACATGTCGGTATGGGCTACCACGCCGAGAGCCAGGTCAGGACGCGGACATGGTGGGTAATAGTTGATCTTCAATAGGTATACTAAGTTGTCACCCCCGGCCGCTTCCTTGACTTCATGTCCTTCAAGCCCTAACCCTCGTGACATGCTTTTAAGTAGCTTCTCCACCACCCCGTGCAAGCACTTAGCATACTCCTCGTTAGATTCTCTGCCAAGAAATTACAATCTCAGAAAAAATTCTTAAGTAGTAGAAACAAACGTATATATATATACGTGTGTGTGTGTGTGTGTGTGTGTGTTCTAATTATTATTAGTCTCGTACAAGATTGGACATGTTTTGTAATAACTTAATGTCGAACTAGGAACGTAAAGGATTTGAAACAAGGTAAAAGCTAAACACATGATTTGAGCCAATTTATATTGATATATTATAATGTCTAGTTTTTTCAATATATTGGTTAGAACTTTCTCTATGGATCATAATTTTCTTTTTCTCTTCCGTTTACTACTTTCATTTTTCTAAGAGATTGAATGAATTTAAATTCATCAAATTTAGACCTTCCAGTTCTTTGAGGAATTGAAGCATCTCAATCCTATCATATCATCATGTATTGACTTGTTTAGATGAATGTTTTAACACAGAAGATATAAAACCGAATCATATTTAAATTTGTAAGAATAATCTTAATAACTTTTTGTTGTATCCAGATATTCAAACATGATCAGACACGCAAAAATGTACGTGGTTCTGAAAATGCCTATCTTCACGTGAGAAGAGGAGTCAATTTCATTATCTTGAAAATTATACAAGAGAATGAGGGATACAAACTCACTCTCACTGCCTCTACAAACACTCACTTCCTTCTGTGTATTAATGATGTGCAAAGACAAAGATCACTGCCTTTAAGAGGCAAGAAGATCACTCAAAAAGTTATCAAGATATCAAATATCTACCATGCTTCTTTTGAAGACAAGATCCATACCATACTTATGAGACACAAGTAACTTAATTATCTTATCATCTGGGTACGAGCACTTTCCAACATTTTAAATTGTCAACAATATATGAAATTTAGGTTTTAATTTGAAAAAATGTCCAATGATCCTCTTAGTGTATATATATATATATAAAGTTCATACCCTTATATAGAAGCTAATATAAAAGGATTCAACAGCAAATTAATTCTTTGAACCAAGAAAAAAAAAATGAATGCATTGTAAGTAAAAATATTTCTCATTAAAAAAAAAGGAAAAGAAAAAGAAAAAAAAAATATATATATATATATAACCAACAAATAGTGGTGTATATATATAGGCCATTCAAATGACAACAAAACCTGTAAGAAGGAGGATTTTGAGGCCAAAACTTGTAATCAATGGCAGACGGTGGCCAAATCCTGTGGAACAAATGATCAACCCAACCTTTCTTTCCATCCATCTCTTTTTGAAGCATTGTTCCATATCCTTCTACAGACTTAGAATCTGGAGTCTTAGCATAAACCTCTTTCTCTTCTTGGGGTAGCTTGAAAAACTCCTTTCCAACCTTTTGCAATTTGCTTATTGCCTCATTGGGTATTTCATGGTTCACAATTTGGAACATTCCCCAGTTCCGGCTAGCGTCCTCGACACCCTTCAGTATCTGTTCTTCATCCGAGTTGCTGAAATCGATCACGGGTACCTCGAGGATCTTCCCTTGGACGGTTGTGATTCCGGGTCTTTCCGTTTCTGATCGGATGAAAGCTATGGGGATTGTGTCCGAGGATAGGGCCTCTGATGCTATGTTTTGCACCCTATCCCCGCCCATTATGTTGATCCTTTTTTTTTTCTCCCTCTGTCTCTCCTTTGATTTAACTAATATCGAATTAGGCCTCTCCAACCTAATGGGCGGTTATTAATTATTGGTTAATGGGAAAAAAAAATTCTTGCTCTTTTCCTAAAGAATGCTAGATCTACGGAGGACAAATAAAGAAGGGGATGTAGAGAGAGGCAGAGAGATTGAGTGAGGGAGGGAGGAGGGGTTGGATTGTGAGAAACGGTCCGAAAGGAAAGGAAGAGAGAAGGGGAAAAAAAAAAAAAAAACAGAGGACAGAGAGGAAGAGAAGGGAAAAACAGAAGGAGACACAATTCGTGGGTCAAACTCACTCCATCTTTTTATAACGAGATCTTGGTCCAAACTAGTGGACTGAGATATCGGTCTAGGCTTAGATTGAGATTCGGTCCAAACTAATAAACCAGAATCTTGATTCAAGCTAATGAATTGAGATTTCGGTTAAGATATAAATTGAGATTTAGATTCGAGCCAATGGACTAAGATTTTGGTTCAAACTTGGTCTGAAATCCTTAGTCTAATCTAAACTAAACTGAGATCTTAATTCAAACAAGATTGAGATCCCAAGATCATCTAGCATGAAAAAAAAGAGAAAGAAAGGGAGGATGAGGTGTAAAAGAGGCAGTGCGATAGCAAATCGCAATTTAAGAATAAACAACTGATGGCGGATGGCGGATAAAATATCACAGAATAGAAAGAGATAGAATCATGAAGGAATATATAGATATTTTGAGATTTAAAATTTTTCATTAAAAAAAGATGACTTATTAGTAAAAATTATCAAACTTAATTTATATAGTAAACATATTATATGTACAAATGAATCCTAACCCTCAAATTCTCTCTTTGTAATACACTTACATGTTTCGTGAACACATAAAAGATGTTAGGGGCATTAAAAAAGACAAAATGACAAACAAATTTAGTTGTATAAACCATTTCATGCTTTAAAATATCATCTTTCATTCAACTTCTGACATAACCTAAATTTGATGGTATGCATTGATCTATCTTCGAAAAGGTAACTAGTCAAAAAATTAGTTTGGGAAATGGATCATTTATTTAGTTAACAACTCGATTATCAATGCACATGCACTATGAAACATCCTTCTTCGAAAAGAGAAGTGCCTGAACACTGATACTCATCATCTCATGGATTGACCATTTATTCAATAACAACTACCTATATTAATTGTCATTGCAATTTCTCATACTTATTCGTACTCATTCGATAGATAACAGTACTGCCCCCCTGTACAAAATCTATTCAATGTTGAAAATCTCTTATCCGTGGAAAGCCCATTGGAATTTCTTCCGGAAGTACATCAACGGAATGCTCCAGCATTAATAGTTGAACCTGAGGAGGAACAATGGTGGAGTTGATCTCATTCTCATCCAAAATTACCAATGCATAGACCTCTCTTCCTTCTGCAATAGCCTTAGAAAAGGTATCAATTATATATGCAAATTGGTTTTACTAAAATCTATAAGTCAAATGAAGGAATTCTGTTAATATCAGTAATACAAGGAGCTCATTTGTTCAACTTGTTACTTATGAAACGTGGAGACGTGAGGATATAATATATTTGGGTTTTGAGTATTCGGCCCAAACAAGCCTATAATGATTATAAATATTACTTTTATATAAAATATAATGAGTTGATGTAATGAGATTTGATAGAGGCTCATTTTCAGTTTGCGAAGATTTTGCGATTATCATAATTTTAGCCGTTGGAATTTTAATAAGTAAATCTAACAGTTTTATGTTAAGGGGGGGGTAAAATATTAATTTTCATAAATTTAAATGGTCGAAAATAATAAATCAAAATTTTTTCAGATTTACGCCATCTGCATCGACATTCGTTTCCTTATCTCTTCATTATCATTTATTTTCTTTCTTCCTGCAAACGAAGCTTAATATATTATTTTCTTTCTTCGAAACCTCTAAGCATTTGAATAGCTGACAACTGCAAATGACTAATCAGTTTACCACAACACTCATTGTATCATGAAGAGTCTTCAATTTCACAGCCAGCTTCCATTCCTCATTTAAATCATCTATGGTAACACAAATGGGAAATATTAAAATGGATCAATAATCACTTTAATTAAAACTAATCTCACTTTTTGGTTAAACAAGACAAAATCATTCTTAGGTTTTCTGACTTTTTGAGAAAAACACACTAGCAAAATGAAGTATACTTAAATATGTTTTCTTCGGAAAATATTTTTAAGGAATCAAATTTGGAACTGAATCTGCTTGATTTCGCCGGCATGAGGTGGTTGGCGATGCCAGAGAAAGTGGTGACGTTGGAGATGGCGGAAATGATTGGAGTCACGTTTTGGATCTTTCCTTCCACGAAATTCATGGCGAGTACAAGACGGATAGAGTTTTATATCTTCACGATTTGGGTTCGTTGTGGCCGCGACATTTGGTTTTGGGTCCGCTTTTAGGGTTAAAAAAAAATGCATCTAATCCCATAATGTTTTAGGGAAGGAGTAAGATCTAAATTTTGATTTTTTATTTTCGACTCTTTAACTTTATATAAAAAAAAAATGTTTTACTTTGTTTAAGTTAAACCATTGGATTTATTTATTAAAAATCCAACTGCTAAAATTGTGGAGATCTCAAAATCTCTACAAAAATTGAAAATCAACCCCCAAACTCTTATGAGATTATATAGAGTTGTCAAAATGAGCTATTCTTTTTAATCTGGATTAAAGCTGGGCCTGACCTATTATAGACAGGCCGAGCTTAGGCATGATGATTTCAAGCTCGACAAACTAGCCTAGCGCGGTGTTTGAGCTCGGAAGGGCCTAGCTTGACCCTTTAAATTTCAATTCTTAAATTTTTTTCCTCTTTTCATTTGGACATTATGGGTTACGTGAGTATTTCAAAAAAAAATATATTAATCCTTATAGTTTTTCTTTTTTTATTTTATTTCATCTCAAATAATAATTTTTAAGTCTTCTCTTATTAAATTTAACTATTATTTATTAATATATAATAAAATTTCTATTTTGATCAAAATTTTATTTATTTATTTTATCTATTAATTTTTTTAAAATAATTGAACAGACTTGACCTATTTTAGGCACATCCTCATAAGCTCGGCCTGATGTAATATAAGCCCAACAGGATTTCCGATCCAGACCCAAACAAATATTTATCAAACGTCCAGCCTAATCCCAAATAGGAAATAATCCAACATAAATCGAGCAAGATAATCCATTTTACTAGCTCTAAGATCATATTCTTATATAAGAATCAAGAATGCCTACTTCCTTAATGCTTAGCCTTACACCCCAGAACAGTTCATCTTAATAATAATTGTTATAATAATAGGGCACTTGAATGCTCAAACAACGAGTCTGGATTCAGTGCCTTCCCACTTCAAACGAACACTATAATCATTATTATAATTATAAAATAATAAGGAATATTATTTATTTATTTCAAGGATTCGATCTTTAAAGGTATCTCTTCATTTAGGATTTTTATAAATAATCAATAAAGGGTTTGAAAAGCATACTACTTCTAATGGCAAAACAACAACAACAAAAAAAAATTAAAATTAAAAAATAAATAAAAGGTAATAATAACAACAATAAATTGAACTTGGGGGCAAATCTCCTTTAATAACCAATTATTGGCTTAAATCGAAGAAGTGTATGGTCATAACTAATTGTCCGGACACAGTATGAATTTTCAAAGACATAAATAAGTCAATAGGAAAAAATATATATAAATATAATTCATATTTTATTTTTATAAATTTAATAAATAAAATTATATCATATATTAAATTACATATTAATTTTATTTCCCTTTAATATGATGATTAAATCAAGTTTAAAACTCAATTAAAAAAGCTTCTTTTTTTATTTATTTATTTTTTAATTAAACAAATCCTTTAGTTTAGAAGGGTCAGTAAATGTTAGCAGCCATAACATGGTGAGAAGGGTCAGTTAAAAAAGGTATTCCAGGTTTCAAGGGGAATTAGAAATAATTAAATTGTTGGTACAAGTATATCAAGTTGACAATTTAATTAATTAATTAATTAATTAATTAATCATGACCTAATTAATTTGATTAATTAATTATTAAACCAAAATATTAACACTGTAATTAGTCCACACCAAAGAGTTGAATACTGTTTACGAAAGTAGGCGCGTGGAGCACCCTTGAATAAAATAATCTATTCCAATTTGCTATCTAAATTTATAAAATAAATAAATAAATACTGTCTCAGTCTATAGTTTATACGTATTTTTTATTTATAATATATTCATTATTTCTGTAAAAAAAAACATTTATTTTTGTGACAACGCATAAATCATAACTACTGTCTTTTCAAGTATACATAGATGTACTCGAAGTGGATAAAGAGAAAAAGATTAATACATTTATATAATAATTATTAAAAAAAATAAAAAACTTAAAACTATAAGCAACAGTTCATGATTTGCTAGCAAGGTAGGTTTATGGTAAATTAGTGCGTAGGTGGGGGCAAATCTGTAGAATCTTCGACTCTCAACTGTGTCTACACGGGGAACAGAAGGAGACATGTTTGTGCCAACCACCAACACTTCTCCCTCTCTCTACTGATTAGTGTAAATTATTACAATTTTGTATTATTTATTTATAATATTGTTTAAATAATATATATATATATATATATATAGGGGAGGGGGCAATGAACAGTGAATGATCGCTTGTTGAAGAGTTAGGAAGTGTTATTTATGATGGATAAGTTATGGGGAAATTTTCAAATTAAGTTTGATTATTTTTAACGTTGTCATTAAGAAAGTAATTATAACGGAGTGTCAGTCAGAGTTATATACTTAATTAATTCTGATGAACAGTAGATAGGTAGGTAGGTAGGTAGGTAGGATGACATCATCCATGTCACTCCAATTTTCCAATAGCTAAATCATCATGTATGCATACTTTTTTAGTCAAGTTTGTGGGCATCCGCGCTGGCAAACAATAAGACCATTGCATACCCCCACCATATGATAAGTTAAATCATGTATGCATCTTTTTAATTTTTTAAAAATAGTTCGCCCTTATTTTATTTCATTTTTCACTTTACTCCCTTATTAACTTATTTTTATCTTTTATACCCAATATTTTTTTAGGAAAGTCTGAAAAAATTTAGTTTCTATGAAATTAAGGAAAATAATGGTGAAGTAATAACTGTGTTTTGCACATTTTTTTGAAATATAGTGGATTTTTTAGCACCTTAAATATAATGTAAGGGGTGTTTTGAAATATTTTTAAATGCATGGGGTTCTTAGACCCAATATGAAAATGCATGAGGTTTTAAGCTATTAATTAGCCCTTAAATTTTTTCTCTTTTTTCTCTTTTAATATTTAATATTATTTTGGTTTTTCTCTTTCTTCTTTATAAATAAATATTATATATATAGAATATAAGAGAAAACTGGACATAAAATTAGCTAAAATTCTCTTAAATTATAATATATTTTAGATTAATTTTTTCAGATAAAAAATTAAGCTATTCCAAAGAGTTTTTATTGGCGACTCCCTAACTCAAGCTTGATTAGGAAGTAATTATATTAGCAATCAGCTTGTAGGGTTAATTAGTAAGTAATCAGAAGCCATAAACTATAGCATAATATTATAACACGCACCATGACAGTCCACGTGAACGAAAAAACAGAAGTTAGTGCAATAGGGGTCGATATCGATGCAACTATGCAAGTAGGCCAAAGTTGATGAGACCATCTTCATATTATAGAAAGAAATATAAAGGCTATCCACATTCTACTGTTTAATGTAAAACTAGTTCAATAATGGGGTTTTTTTTTTTTTTTTTTTTTTTTTTGTAAATTGTGGTAGTCTAAGACTTTGATTGTTTGAGTCTTAGCAAGTAGTGATGTAGCAACCCTAGAAAGTTGGAGGAAGCTACACTTTGCTTAGCCAATTATGTTTAACTCAGTTGATGTAAGACAAACAAACACGTTTATTAAGCGCTTAAGTCCCTAAATTATTTCGTGGTAAAATGTTGAAACCGGAATTGTGACTAATTAAATATCAATTTATTGATTCATCAAAGCATAATTAAGAAATTAAGAAATTATTATTTTGTTTTAAAATTGCTTTTTCTGCTTGAATTTTTCTATTTGCACCCACCACTTGTTGCTCCATCAAAAGCATATGAGGGATCTTCCTCCAATCAAGAAGCTTTAATAATGTAGATTTTCATATTTCAAGCTCCACTAAACTATACCTCTTCACATGAGATATCTTACTTGTGGTATTATCCTTTAAGAGCATTTTACCTTGAATTGAAAGAGAGAAATTTTTAATATTAATATCTTTGATACGTGCGTCAGCTTCGTTTTCACTATAAAGAGTCATGGTCAACTTTTAAGGTGTCTTCTTCGCCTTTTTTTACATTTTTCAAATTTTTGGCAATTCAAATAAAGAAATATTTTTTTTCCTTTTCATCATTAAAAACATCCTCACTGTTGTTACTACTTGTTGGCGAGTCATAAGGTGATTTCAATTATCTGGTAGATAAGTGGCTAGAACAGTTTGATAGACTCTGATGACCTTTGCGATGGGTGATAGTGCCGCTGCTCGACATCACGAATCTGTGATTGCTTCGCTAATTCATTTAAAGAATTTTCTATTCTGCAAAGTTTCTCATCAATCAGTTGAATTTTCTCCTCATTAGAGTCCTGGAGCGCATATAACATGTCCGATAGAAAACCTTCTAGGGCTTTAATACGATTGCGATTGGAACCTACCATGATACTCGATTGATGTTATCGAGTTTCAACCTCTTGAATCCTTAAACTACTCTTCACAGTAGAAAGTTGAAATCGAATTTACGAATAACTAAAATATCAATTTATTGATTTATCAAAGAATAAACAACCCAAATAAAATAGTAAAGACTATTGATAAATATACTAAATTTAAACATAAAGATAATAAAAATATTTAAGATTATATATTTTTAACCCTCTTTGATCACATCCTTCAAAAGCAAACACGTTTTTTTCTTTTCTTCTTTTCTTTAATCTGCTTCAGAATACAACGCTCTTTAATGAACATGAAACAACAGACTAACCAAACACGACCCTTCATATCTCCTTAAGAAGAGCAAGAAAGGAGGTTGAGTAATTTATTATTATTGTAAGAAGCTCAACAGTGCTTCTTACTGTGCAAACGGAGATGCATCATAAAAGACTAGATTAGGAACATAAAACAGGATTTTTAGGTGGGGCCGGGGTGGTGGGCCGGGGATTTAAGGTTTTTCAGGATCCGAGTCCGAGGAAGAAGAAGTAGAACAAGATGCCCAGATAGAAGCAGAGAGCAAACGCTTTGACTTCCACCCTAAAACAAGCTTGTTGTGGGCCATGTTTTCCACCCTGTACCCATCATTGAACAGACCCAGCAACAACCTCGCCTGACAATGATTAGCAAAGCTCATCTCCAGTGGCCTACACCCGCCCGCACCCAACCACTCGCCCCAAGAGCAGAAGCCAGTCTCCTCATTCCCACGACCGGTTGCACGGTAGATCCGAGACACCGAATCAGCTATCCTGGGCCCCAGGAACACCCGCTCGACCAAAGTCCGGGCCTGGTTCTGCATCGGAAACCCGGCCTCCAGCGAGTCGTAGATTGACGAGTAGTGATGCAATGTGTCCATGAACCGGGTCTTGAACCGTCCATTCTCTGTGGGACCCACCTCCTCCTCCACCAAGTTGATCAGTCTCGGGTTCAAGCTCTTGGATCCGGATAAGAAGGAGGCGATGGATTCAGGGGACCGGTAGCTGAAATGAGGGAGGTTGAGCATGCAGTTGATGATCAGGGCCTCGCCTCTTACCACCTTCAGTGCTGACGGCCGGAACGACTCGTCAGAGTCCAACCGACATTGATGGAAGGAAAAGGGTAAACCGATTGTGGCCGCAAAGGCCGTCAAACGACGGCCGGTCTCTTGAATGGTCCCCATGAATCTCTTCCCGTTCCCACCTCTCGAAATGGCTGTGATCCTGAGGTGGGGAGCAGGCAGGCCTTCTTTCCTGGACACCAGAGCTTGCATCAGCGACGACCATTGGATCCCCTCCATGATATCGTAGTCCACGATGTGGACCCGCCGATCATTGGCCACGGCTTCTAGAATCGCTTGATTCGCCGTGAAGTGCCCGAACTTGACGTACGGGGTCGTGTCGAGCAAGAGTTGAAACGCCGCAACTACGTCCGTCGGATTGTGGTGATCATGATGGTGATCGGGGGACCTACTGTGTAGGCCGGAAGTGGGGCCACCCCCGTTCCCATCAAGTAAAATCTGTAAAGCTTGGGTGAAGTAAGCCGCAAGCCGTTCCATGTTGGTGGACCCGGAAGGGGTGACCAAATCTTTGAGCCGAACCAATATCACTCGAGCCAGATCACGGCTCGGATTCTCGCCAGTTAAGGCGTCAGCAGCAGCCATCAAGAGGTGGACTAGCCTAACCCCCTTGAAATCATCCTCGCCACCGCCTGGAGCATCAAGATCATGTTCATGATCAACCATGATAGTATCGCCCGTACTGGATCCAGACTTACAGTTACCACTGCTATCATGGTGATCCTCGGCCGCATGATCGCGACCATGATGATCATTATACGTCTGGTTGTTGTCTATGATGGATGAGTAGTCCATGAGGTTATGGAAATCATCTTGACAGCCATGGAAAGCGTCCCAGTCGACGATTGGGGACCACGCGCTCCAGTTGTTGCAGTAACTACGGTTACTGCCACCGCCGGGGGCGGTGTCTTCGGAACTGCTGGTTGTGCTGTTGTTGTTATAAACATGACCGGAAGCAAGCTGCAGCTTGTCGTGAAGGAGTCCACTATGATCGTCTATGGCCAGAACCATAGGTCTGTTAACAGCTTGGATCATGCAAAAGAGGAAGGTTCCTTGATTTCTTGAAGATTCCTTCTTCTCTAAAAATTTGTCAGTGGGAATTGTGAAGGTGTGAGTTAGCGAGTGTTGTAATTTATACAAGGGAAGAGAGAGACATATACATGTAGAGAGAGGGAGAGAGGGATGACAGGGAGAGAGAGAGAGAGAGAGAGAGAGAGAGATTTGTTTAAATTTAAAGGGGTTTTGATTTAAAGTTTGGTGCTGCTCTCGATACATGGTATCCATTTTTATAACACCTGCGGGGGTTATTAGTTTATCTTTTTAATTCCGCCCGCCAAACGCCAAATAAAGTACAAAGCACGAGTAAAAATATATTAAATTAATGAAATATTATATTAATTAAAATTAAATGAATAATTAAGAATTCATTAAGATATTTTAAATTTAGTTATAAAATGGAATTTTATTATATTTTAATTTTAGTAATTTAACTTCTAAATTTAAGTAATAGTTAAAAAAAAAATTAAAGAATAAATTTAGATTGATATAAATTTGTAAGGAAATATAATTAATGATTGAATTATATTTTATTAATAATTTATAGTTGAATATAAGCTCTATATATTAAGAAATTATATAGTAACTAAACAAACTATTGAACAAAATCAGAGAGAGCTTGATTTTTAGCCTCCTTACTAGATCTGGCAACAATAATTTGTTTGTTATTCCTTTCAGAGATGAAGGAGTCTCCTACGAAAAAGCAGTATTCAATAGTAGTTCTTCTATTGGTAAGATCAAATGCCCATCTAGCATCGGAATATTCTCAAACGACAATAGAGGAGTTTCCTGAGAAGTGAAAACCATGAAATATACCCTTAATGAACTGAAAGATACCAAGTATAATAGCGAAGTGTGTGGTACGAGATTCTTCATGAACTAAGTGACGATATGGACAACACAGACTATATAAGAACGAGTGACAATGAGATATACTTTGCCAACAAGTTGTTTATATAAGAACGAGTGACTATATAAGAAGCAATTGCACTTTGAGTGTGACCTGCCGGAAATAGAAGATTAGTCACATTTTTAGCATGTGACAGGTAATACTTAGTTTCATCATATCGAAGATACTTCTAGACCAAAGAAGTAAGGAAAAGTTCCAAGATCTTTGGTTCAGTACAATTAAGGAAAAGTTCCAAGATCTTTGGTTCAGTATTTCCTCGGATGTCATCGGTAATCATGGTTATATCATCAACATCGAGAAGCAAGAAAGTATACTCATTGTCAGATTTTTTTTGTGAAAAAAAGCATTATCATAGGGATTAAATGAGAAATCCAATTTACCTACAATTTGGCAGGACTTTGTAAAGCAGGCACATAGTGCTTGCTTCGGACCATAAAGTGCCGAAAAATTTTGTTGGGTGGATGCTCATATCCAAGAGGAGGTTGCATGTATACTTCTTTAATTATATCATCATCGAGAAACATATCTTTAGCACCCATTCGAGATAGAAACTAACGACGAGTAGGGGCAATAATAATTAAACTACAAACTGAAGTAAGACGTGCGGATGAGCATAAGTTTCCTCATAAGAAGTGTCATACAATTCGAGCTTTTATATCGTCACCATGAATTTTAATCTTAAACATCTATAGACATCCAACAACTGAGTTTTGAGAAGGTAAGTCAACCAAGTCCTAAGTATAAGTTTAAGCCACTGCTTGAAGCTCCTTTTCCATTGCTTATTGCCAAAGAGGATCTATCTAGGTTTCACGATAGGTTTGAGGCTCATGGAAAAGAGGAAATGGTTGAGTAAC
The DNA here is from genome assembly GCA_027186245.1 of Coriaria nepalensis. Lineage (NCBI taxonomy): Eukaryota > Viridiplantae > Streptophyta > Magnoliopsida > Cucurbitales > Coriariaceae > Coriaria > Coriaria nepalensis. Next base: position 2,357,236 of record CP114500.1, on the reverse strand, counting down.
AGTGAAAACCATAAAGACGGGAGAAAGGACTATTGACTTGCCCAAATCGGATAAAACGAAATTTAACACCATCTAGATTAGTAGTTAGATTCCTCACCTCATGATCATTTTATCATTGAAATATTTCGCGTATTTTTGGCATGCCTGAAATCATCCAATTTTAGTTAAACATCATACCAATTTGTCTCTATCAAAATTTTAGTTAAATGACTATAGTCACTGTTCGATCGAGATAAAAAATAAATAAATGTTATTATTAAATTTGAAGTTGATTGAGAGGTTGGACACCCCCTATTGGATAAAATGTTAGTGACAAGAATAAACTATACGTTCTTGAATTGATGGAAATGATGATTCTCAGTACACTGAATCTTAAGTCTAAAATTTGAAATGAATTAAAAATAATAAAAAAAGTAATTTGTATATATATATAGAAAGTATCTGGCTTCACTAACTCTCCCTTCTTAAAATTGTTGGAAAATGAAAGACAAGATTCAAGACTTGCTCTCTACTTCCTCAAGAACAGATTTTAGACCAAAACCCATAAAAAAAAACAGCAATAAACTTCAGCTTATGAAAAACACATTCAATCTGTTTTTTTCATTAAAATTTAGAGTCTAAATACTTACATAAAGATAAAACAAGGTACATGAATAGTTAACCATTAAATGGCCACATTCTCAGCAGAAGCAACACTTACAATCACCTTACCTACATTACTTTCAATCAAAAACAGAAAAGGTACAAGAAAACCAGAAAAACTGGAAAATGCACTCAACTACACTAGTCATGACCAAAAAAGGTGAAATTCGATTCAAAAGCTTTCCAAACTTCACCAGAAGCTTCAATACACTTCAATCAACATATCAAACTTGCTTGAATACAAAAAATAGCCGTTGGAGCTGCCCAACTTCAATTCACCTCCCACTGCAGTAACCAAAAGCAGAGAAGCCAGATTTGGATCTAACTTGAGTTCCTTTGATCCGATCTGAGTGAAACTGGTTCCTACATGTTTCAATTGATGTAGGGAAGCTACCGGAACAAGAGTCAATGCCAAAAAAAATGATCACAAAAAAGTCAACTTTTTCATATCCTTTAATGAGTGAAGTATCACACCTTCAAACAAAAATCATATGAAGGGAAGGAAATTCTTTTTTTTTTTTTTAATTCCCTCCTTTCCACTTAATCAAATATAGATTTATACAAAATTCTCAAAACTTACTTTTCAAATATAATATATATTTTCAAACTAAAATAATACATGGATTATTCGAGTGTGTCTCCTCCGAGTGAAACAGGTAAAATATATAGCCGTTGTCTTATGTAGTCTTGTCATTCTAGAATTCAAACTTTGTATTAGGTTGGAAATTGAGCAAGTTCAACTCCTCTGCATGCATGTAGAATTTCAAATGTCAAATTGACGTGGTTGGGTTTGATTATTGCCGCATGCAGGTTTTAAGGAAAGCTCTACTTGGAAGGAAAATCACCACAATCTATTTTTCAAATATTTTCCAAGTAAAAGAAGATCTCTTTTAAGCATATTTGTTATCTGTCATTCACAGAATATAAGTAGTGAAGGGTTACTTTGAGAAAATATAAAATAATAAAAAAATGTTTTTTGACGAAGAGGTACGGTCATTTCCCTTCTTTGAGATGGCTTTTGATTGAAGTCATCTTCTTACTTTAATCCAAGCTTTCACAAGAGTCGTCGTAGTCAGTTTTTAATCTGTTCCTCAATCGTAAGCATTCCGTCCCCTCGAAGTGTTCAATACCTTTTTTTTTCTTCTTTAATATGATGTTCATTCTACTAATGAAAGTATGGAAAATAGAGTGACAATAACATTTATTAAAAAAAAAACAATTTTAAAAAATACTTGAGAAACATGTGATTTCTATTTTTCTCCATGTTTATAAATTTATACGAGCAAACTACATTCACTCCATCAGAGGCAGTTCATGATCAATCGGAGTTCTAAATTAAATTAAAATTTGAAGTATTTTTAATATAAAAAATATATATTTTTAAATTATATATATAAATTATATCATTTTTTTTAATAAAAAAATTACTATAATAAAATATATGAAAGATACCATACTAATTATTTTATCTTTAGTTATATAGTTTGAATTTTTAGTCACACATTCACTTTCGATTATTCATAAAATTCTACAAAATTAGTTTAATTTTAAATAATATATTTCATTTTTAGATTTGATCTAATCAATTAAAATTACATAAATTCTTCGAATATGAAGAATCTCTTTAACTTTTTTATATTTAAAATGCGAAATAACTAGCCAAGTGGGTTATATTTAATTTATATTCTTTAAATTATAATTAATACACGATTTTTTTTTTTTAAAACGGATGTGAATGCTCAAATGTTTTTTGATATAATCGTTCTGATTAATTGAGAAAAGGCAACTCTGTTCCTTCACTCAAATGTTCTCATTGGGAAAATTGATGGTCTTCCGCTATACTATTTTGTTCCTTCACAGTGTTGACAAACAAGATTTATCCCAAGGATCTAACGAGGTTGTAAATGATATTTACAAGAATTAGTTTGAGCCCAAAGGCCTTCTATTCGTTTTAATGATGCGGGAGATGGCGGCCACTGAGGAGTCATTTTCGATGGACACTTAACTTGTATCAAGGGTCGAGAGTTGTTTTGAGAATTTGTAGAGCTTGAAGGATTACTACAAATTCAGCCACATGTCTAGGAAGCCAACGAATTTAGAGAAGGAGGTAAGTAAGGACCCTTCATGATTTCGAAGGGTCCTCTACCGTTTGTAACTCCGGATTCTTTTTAGAAAAGTCATTGTAGATTCGGATTCTCTTTAAAAGTCATCTTATAATGACTTGCGCGGTTTGAATCGTACTTCTTAATTTGAGACTTTTTTTTTTTGGTTATAACTTTTATTTACTATTACATTGTTACTAACAAAAAAAATGCCCTAAATTACTTTTGTAAGTGAAATTGTTTATTTGGAAAACAACGGCTACTGAACCATATTAACTACTTTGTTATGGGACCTCCACGACCATCCAACCTTGCATCCTCTCTCTAAGTACGATCTATATCCTGGAAAGGGGTTTCACCTTTCGTCCCTACAACATAGGGAACACACACACGAGCCAAAGCTCAACAAATACAATTATTTCACAAAATCTTATAAATAGAGGAATATTAATGCATGGTTCTTTTTCTGTTAACTCTCTGTTTGGGCCTAGTATGAGCACATTTACATACTCCAAGCATATTTTATAATGAATACATATTTCATGCTGTGTCTTATATTTCATGTATACTTTAGATAGTCTTATATTTAATGTGTAAGCCATACACTTCTTATAATAACTCTCTCTTTATTAGGACTCGATCTTTCTTTTAAGAGATCCGTATCACACATCTACTCTTTCATATAACTTTATACGTATGAGTGACATGCACACGGACTTTCACATATAACTCATAATGACAACAATCAATTTCTCATAATAATAATAATATTGTAATCCAATTTGCATTTGAAGCATATAGTAAGCATTAAAAATTCCTTTTTTATCCGGGTTGTAGATAAAATTGTACTTTCTTGGATTTCTCATGCAAATCTTTTTGAACAAATTACCGTAACTTATCAAATAGTTATTTAAATAGGGTTCCGTTTCGTAAGAATTTTATTTAGACTTACTCCTACCTTAAAAACCTTTGTTATTGAAATCCTTTCTTATCAAGATGGTTATTGAAAGTTTAATCTATGTGTTATTTATACTCTTACAACCTTATTATAATTAATTAGAAGTCTAGACTTACAACCTTATGCCGTGGGAATTAGGTGCATCAAAACTTAAATTTTCCTTTTTTATAACTTAAGAACTAGTAAACAATATCTATGGGAGTTATCATGCAATCTATGATACTTGAAAATTGCTACCCAAGACCCGGTTCCAAATTATCTAGGATTAATGAGAAGATTTGCAAATCAACTTAATAATTATGGAAACAACTCCTTTAGCATATACTTGTTTTATCTTAACAAGTCTTTATGAGCATCCAAACTCAAAACCATTAACTAGGCCAGACTCTATATGAACTTGTGATGAGAATGTCATTTGATTTCTAAGAACTAATCATATAAATTAAACAAGCTTAGTTAAGGGATTACCTTAGTTGGCGAAGAGGATGAGTGCCTTTGCTCGGTTTTTGGAAGATGATATAACTTGGTTTAGGAGAAGAGAGAGTAAGGTATGAAGTGGTGTTTTGTTGTTAGGTTTCAAATGAGAGCCTAAGGTATTCAGAGGCTTCATTCAGGCTTTAGAAAACGACATCTAGTATATAAGTGTCATTCATTAGCTATATGATCACTTATTTAGTTGACGTCTTTCCATCTTAGGTGTCTAATTTCTAACTTAGCTTACTTAGTTCACACTTAGTAACTTAGGTGCCTTAGTTAGCTTACTTAGTTGACAAATCAATGAGCTTAACTTAACTGCCACCTGATATTACTATATCTATTTTAAAGGGTAATATAAGTCCCCACGTGTGAACTAAATATGTCCCCACGTGTCCGTAACCTTCCTACATTTAATGTCAATATCACATATTTTATAATATTTGAAAATTAAACCATGAAATAATTTTCACAATTAATTTCAGCTCAATATAATCCAATGAATGATTTAAAAGAGTCTCATCACAAACAAATAACATATGTATTATGCTCTATTTCATAGTCTTTAAATATGATGTGATAACATATTTAACTTAATATATATATACGTATCATGAAGCATGTACATATAACACCTTAAATTACATACATCTAATGCATGAATATGTTAAAAAATAATTTTAGTTATTCATACATTATTGTTCTTTATCTCTTGATGCATAACAATACTATGTTCATGAAATTCAAACAAGTCCTTAGATCTAATCCACCCGTGTTTTGTTCTTTTAGTTTATTTTAATTATTTAATAGCATAAGTAAACAATCAAAATCTTCATCCTTAACTCTTTTAGGATATTGGAAAAAAAACAACAACTTTTCAAATTTGAAATGTTTCCTAAACGGGTCGTTTCCAAAACGGTAATTATTATTTTTGGAAAGTTTCATATTTTAAATCCACTTTTAAATATAGGAAACATATCAAAATAAATTTTCCAATTAAATTCACCATAAACTATTTAAGGTAATTTATTTATATATATATATATAAATAATTTACATTATATTACTTACAATAATATCATCAAATACAATATCTAATCAAAATTATATAATCAAAATCAATTTTTAATCAATTAATTAACGGATTAGATTTTTGCTAAATTTTAGGAAAGTTTCCAAAATGAAAACACCTAATCGGATTAGGTTTTACAACAAAACGTCACCGTCGTCGCTACCAACAACGGCTGCAGGATGTGGGAACTCCCACCGTGCAACATGCACTACTGCCCGTTAGCGCCCTACCGTTGTTCGAGGGTGACAACTATCCCGAACAACAAACTCGTTCTGACTTTTCCAAAAAATTTAATCTGATTTGTTTTCGGAAACAAATAACATCCAACAACAAAGTTAAAACATCATGCTTTCTGATATGACTTGTGCTGATATGACTGTTAGGAAATGTATACATGCGAATAACATGAAATAGCAGCGAAAATAATATTTAAAATTTTTCTAGGATTTAATCCTAAGCATGCATAGTTTTTAGCAACATCAATCATACAACAATTATATCACATATAATTATTTTTATAGAAAACACAGTAAACATCATTAACATTGAAATCAAGAGTAGGTTAATGAATATCTTTCTTCTTGACATTTTGATACATAACTCTTCTTCTTGAGATGGGAGTCGCCCACATATTTTCCCTTTAATATTAATCCACACAACTCGTTTCACATAATAAAGTTTCTACTTAAAATCACAATACATGAAATAATAAGTTCGGGGAAAGTTTAAATTTTTCTCTCTAAATTTTGGCCAAGTAAGCTTGTTAATTCATATGATTTTCAGCCATATAGGTGTCATATATATAGGCACTAGTAGATTAATAGTTTCCTAATCATATTAAGTTTCATTGTATCTAAAGACTCTAATCATATTAGAATATATATGGGCCAAATCCAATGCATATGGTCGGCCACTATATGGGTCATAACTTAGATATTTTAATCAACTATTAATTAATTTTCCTAATGAAAATCTAATTAATAATTTAGCCTATTAATCATTTAATGTTTGATTATTAATACGAACATGTATAACACTTTCATAATTAAATATAAATTCATATGTAACTTATTAATTTCTAATTAAATTAATGTTATACTTAATTATGCTAAATGAGATGCATGATATTAGATTTAATAAATTAACAATTATCATTTTACCCTATATTCAAAATATACTTTAAATTACCATTTTACCCTTAAAATGGTTTTAGTCCGTTTTTCTCTTTTCTCCGACAAAACCTTAATTGAGTTACTTCGAATCATATATGTATAACTGATTAGGTTCTACATCACGTCGGTATAAGAATTTCATAAATACTTTTATGATTTTATTTAATTCTAAATTTAATTCGTTTAATTTAAAATACCTTCTAAATTAAATAATTAACTTAGCCATCTCATGTCTAAATAAATTTAAACTTTCAAGTTAAGATTGACTTCTAGAAAAATGTCAATACTATCCGGGAGACGAGAAATACCATTTTCTTAATACCGAAGTGATAGATTCCATATTGACTACTCATAATCTTCATGCACAACATTTCATACTCAACGGTTCACCCCATATTCACCCATGGCTAGGGCCAATTAGAATGATGTCAAAGTAGGAAATCATGTACACAAGGCACCATCGTGATCTCAGGTTTGAGGATTATATGCAATATAGTAACTAGATAATTTTTATTAACAATCAATATTAATTACCATTGACAATTATCTAAGTGTCGCGTTCAATACTCTTAGTCTCTACCAAGCACTCAAACAATCATCATGATGTTCCACTAACACTAATGGTTGTGAGATCGGCCACCTAAATAATTTAGGTGATGAACTACATGATTGTCTATCCAGTTTATCAATGTCCATTCTTAAAATCCTATGACAATGAACCGTTTGTGTCTTAGAGTTTTTAGCAACTTGAGTATCTACTAACATGATCACTATCATGATCTCTAAAGTACATAGTTTAAGATACTGCATTTTATTATGATATGTATTTATAGAATATATAATATTAATTATAATAAAAGAAGTAAATAATAACTGAATTTCATAAATAATAATTAATAATAACATTCATTGTCTTACTAATATTTACATAAAAATAGTATCATATAAAGTATTTGTCCTAGGTCAAAATTCAATTTGCTTGACCGACATATACTTTTAGATTTGACTCCAAGCTCCCTTAAAATCCAATATTCACTCGTGAAACATGTCTTCTAAGGTTTGTATCGTTCTTTTTATTTGCTCGTTTGTTTAGGGATGGAAAGTTGTGCTAACTTTTAACTTCATCCCCATCACTTGTTGTATATCCTTCCAAAAGGCTGATGTAAATCTACTATTTCGGTCTGAAATTACTGACCAAGATACCTTTTATGTGATCGGACAATTTCTCTTATGTACATCTTTGCTAACTGTTTTTGTATAAATATAGTTTGAATGGGCACAAAATGTGCAGGTTTAGTTATAGCTCTTTAGAATATATGCTAGCCTGGGGGAGGGGGTGTGTTGGAAGGTTAAAAAAAATTGACATAGGTGGGCTAGCACGAAGAGCCTAATTGTGCCTAGACGACGAGCATGTCATGTTGGCCGAACATGGCCCACACATGTGTCGTGCCTAACACGGTCCGTTTATGATGGATCTGGCCAAAGTCACGGTAACCCATTTTAACAGTTCTATTTAAAATCTATCTTTGTTTAGAGAAAAGCAACTAAACAAAGTGATGACAAAAGCAAAAACACTTACACCTAAATAAATGTGTTTAAAGAAGCACCCTATCATGTTCATCACTAACCCATATTCTAATTAGTATTTTTAAAAGAAGAGTGTTTAAACATGACATCTATGGAATATCCCTTATCTTCAAATTACATATATATATTTGTAGAAAACTCAACCACGTAGTTATATTCACTCGTATATACTCGATAGTTAAATTTATGTTTGGTAAGATTACTCTTCTATATGCAAGTTTATTATATATACCATAAGATTCCCTTAACCTATTAATACCATATTTAAATCCTAGATACTGTTGTCTCAACAAGATGATAGCATGTTTTGATATTATATGTTTACCATGGCTATTAATAATAAATTAATACGCAAATCTATTTATCAAGTCCTATAGTTTATAGTATTTCTGAAAATAAGTCGATCCAATGATTTGATCATTACTGTACACCCAGAAAAGAAAATGAGGGAGAAAGACTACAAAATGGTTTGTTGATCACAGCGCACAGCCGGCCGCAAACAAGGATCGGAGTGTACCAGAAATGTTTTGTTTTTCTTAGTGTTCGTGTCCTGGACATTGATTTGTTTCTATTGTTAGGAATTTTACGTCGAATTGTACTGTTAGTATTATTTATTATATGAGTTTCATTTTGTCGGAAGTTTTGATTCTTTCCCAGCTTCGGTTAAATTATAACCTACTTCTTATATCCCAGCATGACGGGGGGGGGGGGGGGGGGGGGCTGTTTTGTACTTGCATTATAAAAGGCACATTACTCGCCTTTTATAATGATCTTAGGGAAAGATCATTAAGGGGAAATCTCATTAAGGCTCTACCAGGGCAATCTCTTTCTCGCCTTCGTATACTAAACTAAGAAGAAGAAAGCACATTACTGGGGGCGAACCCTACTATTTACAAGCGCGGATGCCACTACATAGACTGCTAGCAAGGATGATAATGGTCCATCTTCTCTTACCCTCCTATGCACCTAAACTATGGCCCAAACGAAACTCAAAAGACCTCTAGCTCATAGTTCAATTGGACATGTAGGTTATATTCGTACACGTTTTTCATATGGAACTATAGAACGAATTCAATCACTATTTATTGGTCTCTTTATTTATGCATTAATGACGATGGATGCATTCGCCATAGTTTTAGCATTATGGCAAACCCGTGTCAAATATATAGCGGATTTGGGCACTCTAGCCAAAACGAATCCTATTTCGGCTATTAGAGAAGGGCGAGGTTTGGAACCCTCAAGCAAGACATGATCTACATAATAAGACATCATAAATTTAAAAAAGGATGGGATAAGAGGGAGACAAATCAAACATTCTATAAAATCATTTGAATATATTTTTTGTTGAAATGATATATTGAGAATCAAAATGGCGTTTTAGGTGTGTTTTAGGTATAAGATTAGTCGTTGGACTATTATGAAAGTCCTCTTAATCGAATGATAATTATACCTTCAAAAATTGAGGAGGTTTACTATTGAATATCCATTATAATATATATGAGTATCCTTAACAATTAAATATTCAAAATTATGGGGCCCATCTCTTAACCAAATTGTACAAATTATTCAACTTCAATAATCATATATTAAATTCTTAAGTTAAATTCTTTAGATGTAGCACAATTTTTTACTTGTGGTGATACGGCACATGTGCTGGTTAATCCATCTTTTATAGTCATGTATTATTATGCCATATAGTAGTACTTTGAGGATCCTCTCGGCTGGCATAAGTGGAAATATCCAAATAATTTACATATTTCAAATAAGAAAGTACTCCTATAGTATAGGACAATATTATCAACATCTTCTTATTGTAAGAATGTTGTACTCTTTTTTTCTTGTTTCTCTCCCAAAAATAAAAATAAAATCGTAAAGTACTGACTTGATAATTAAAGCATTAATTAGTATGATCGGATTGAGATTTTCTTAGTGATTATAAGTGTATATAATTTATGAAGCTTAGATTATTAAAATCCATAATTGAGTCTCGTAAAAATTTGGAGTTTCATCTAAGAAATAATTAATAATGAGAATAATTTATTTATTTTTTTTATATATTAAATTTTTCAAAATTTTATTTTATATATAAGAAATATTATTCTCGACAAATTTCGTATCTTGTTAATCACAATTTCACCTAGTTACTTGAGGAAACCTCTTTTGAGGTACTTAACTGGAAGTAGTGCAGGGCAATGTCAATGGTCGGTATACGTTCTGATACACATTGATTCGATTTCATTCTCTAGCTAACAGCACAAAGTTTTGAGATAATCAATAGTTTAACGTGCGTTGTATCCAATCACTAACTTACGTTCAAATTACGTAACCTCCTAAGTTTTGTTATCTTAAGGTTTCACTTCTCTAGTTTCTTCAGAGTTTGCATGTGAGCGGGAACAACGTTAGCATTCGATATGGTTGGTTCGCGTTGCTAAGTTTCAGCTCGATCGGACAATCACCAACTCTACCGAATCTTTAATATTCAGCTGAAGAATTATAATTCCTTAAAACACTCGCGACTGTGTCTTGGAAGAGCATTAGAATATGAAATCTCGACTCTAAAGATCATTCAACTTGTACTTTTAAAACATTCAGCCATCAGTCAATTTAAATGTATATTAGTAAAAATAGACCAAAAAACAAAAAACTAGGGTTCTGAATTTTGACATTGCCGTACGTTCCCCGGGATCTAGGAGTAGACGATTTTGACACTGCTCTACAAACTGCGAACCCGTCTTTTTTTTGGAGAATAAATCATATCAATAAACAAAGCCAAAAGCATATATTATATCTCCAGTGGGTTTGCACCCATAAAAAGAAAATAATAATAATAAAAAATAAAAAAATAAAAATTTATTTATTTTTCTCCACTCGTATCCATAAAAAGAAAAAATAATAATAAATAATAAATATTTATTTATTTTTGTCAACTCGCATCCATAAAAAAAAAATAATAATAAATAATAAATATTTATTTATTTTTGTCAACTCTAAAAGAAAATGATTGGACAGATATATCCAGTAGTATATACTGGACAGTAGAGAATCTTTAATTTTATCGAGATGATCAACAGAATCTCAAGGACTAGCCAACTTGGCTTCATGCCAAATATATATATATATATATATATATTTATTTTTTATTTATTAGGTTTTTTTTTATTAGGGATCACTTTCCCTTATAAATAGTAAATTATAATTAGTGTGGATCCAACTAAGTATCCCTTTTTATTTTAAACATATACTAATTCTCAACTTCATCTAATTAAAGAAAAATGAAAATTTAGGTTACAACTATTAGTGATTAGTCAATAGTCAATACAATATGTCGTAAGCTGATCATCTCAGTTGCTAATTATTATGGATCAAAACCATGTTAATCACGGATTGTCAGGTTTTCTAATTTTTTATTACAGAAAAATTAATGACCAATAATATTATATATGTGTATATATAATAAAATTTAGATAAATTAATAATTTAAGAATAAGAAAATTTTATTAATTTAGTGAATTATTAAATTATTAGTATATTAATATATTTTTAATTTATTTAAAAATAAATTTAATTTAGTAAATATAAAGAAAAAGTTTTTTATACCTTAACTTAATTATGGCGATCCAAATTTTAAATGTAAGTAAATTATTACATTCATTTTAAGAGTTGATATTTTATATTCATTACCAAAAAACTATTTTAATAAATTGAATATAAATTTAACTCCGAACTTCCAAATATATTAATTTCGGTACTTATAGAAAGCTATAAGAGAAAATTACATCGAAATTTTTTATCATGTTATAAAAAGTTGAAGAGGAAATCCAAATTAATATTAATTTTAGGAAAAAATAATCAATAATTGAATTATATTTTATGAAAGTTTCATAGTTAAATCATAAATATTATATATTGAAAAATTACTAATTTATATATTTCTTTGGACTTTGAATTTTCAAAAATATATTATCTTATAAATTTAATAAATTAATAATTTAACACGCTGTCTCTAAATTGAGATTGGCAAAAATTATTATTTAAGTGATATTATTAATTTATCGAAGTTCTATATGTATTCTAATAAATTACAGTGACAACCTTGATTATGCAAATGATCTAACATGACAAATCCATATTTAGGGCTACTAATCTGATATGAAGTAGGTAATTAATTCTTTTAACTCCATGTTTCCGTGCATAAATCTGTACCATGATCTTTCATGTGTAGAATGACTATCCTTATAATTAACAAATAATTAAGATTAGGCTCTTGGATTAACCAAAGTGATGATTAAGAGTGCATAGATTGGTTAGAATATTGTTGATCGAAAGGTGACGAGTTGATATCAAAATACGGATTGGAGAATTATAGGAGGAGACTAACCGAATCATCTTAAAGTTGACCAATTAACACTTGTTGATCAAAACCATGAATCTATGTCCTGAATTAGACAACAAACTAACTTACATAGTCGGTGTGTTATAGTTATATATACATATATGTGTACGTATGTATGTAGGTAAAGGCAGCCTAAAACATGTAGTAATTGGTAAAGAACATAGCCTTTCCCACTTGGGATGGAAAGGGAAGGAAATAACCATAGCCATTAGGTGGAATTGAAAGGCCAAATATATGTGATAAAACTATTAGATGTTGACGGTGGGATGTGTATGTGCGCACTTGCTACAGATCTCGATAAATTAATAAATAAAAAAATTATTAATTTAATAAAATATTAAATTATTGAAAAAAATTATTATATTATATTTAAGTTGAATTATTGAGATAAAAAGAAAAATTATTTAATTAAAATTATAAATTTAATTAATATAAATTTTATCAATATTCTACTTATTATTAGATATATCTAATATATATTCTATATATGAATATATCTATAATGTTTTTCGAAGACCAATAACACCCGTTTTTATCTTCCATGTGGAGCAGTAATGTCGATCATGCTGTCTCTTTATTCGAAAGCTCTACAAATAATTTTGTGATAATGGATTTTGTAGTAAACATCATGTTTGGTTATTGAATTTCTATTATAAATAATATAAATTAAATAAAAAATATATAACTTGCATAATCTTCACTCAAAATAAGAGTGACAAAGGGATTAAAATAATAATAATTATAATAATAATGATGGCTCAATGTTGTCATGTTTAGAAAATCATCTTTCGTTTTGTTTAATCTATGACTTTCCTTTTAAAATCAAAAGCTTTATGGGATTGAAAGAATCATTTTTGGAGTTTCTCAATGCTTGAAGGCAGCAACTTTGTAATAAAATATGCACTTATTTTAATCTACTTTTATTTAATTAAGATTAGAGAGACTAATTAGTGGAGCGTTTGTTGAGAAGGTTGTCTTCTTTCTACATGTTGTGATGGTTATTGGTTTTTGGAAGTTTACTAAGTAGTGACTGTACTTTATTTGGACATATATATACTTGTTTTATTTATTGTATTTTATTCAAATTAGGATGTGATGCGGAAAAGTTAAGTCTTTTCTGATTTTATTAGTTTTAAGGATATTTTTTGTAATTTTATTTTAAGAGAAATTAGTTTTAAAGTCTCAAATTTTAATGAACACCTTATATTTTTATGAGTATAATGAACATATTAATTATATTGGACCCATATTCCATGCAAAAAGAATCTAAATTTCAAAAGTTTGCCCCAAATGAATACTTCCCTTTTATTTTTAGCCCCAATTATTATTTTTTTCCTATTTCATTATTTTAAATGAATTTTGCATCATCTTTACCGCCACCTCCACCAATCTCTACATTGCCACCACTATCGGAATTTTCTAATATTCTAAATATGGCAAACTTAAAATTTTATATTCATTTCAAAAATTATTTTTTATTTTTTTTATTTTCAATATCATTTTAATTATTTTATATTTCTATGCCCAATACAACCTCCTTCGCCCTCTACTACCAAACAAAAATTTCAATTTCCCACCCTTCATCACTGCAATCATTCTCTATCGGAAAATCTCTCTTTCTTAATATCTGGTAAAATTTGAAAATAAATTTTCACCATTCTAAAAATATTTTAAAATAAATTAAAAAATTTTAGTTTCTCTCTTTTTGAATTTTAAAATATTTTCGATGACGATATCGACATCAGTGATGGTGAAGATGGTAATGAATGGGTGTACAGTTGCAAATTTGATTTAAAATAATAAAGTTAATTAAAATATATATATATATAAATAAGTGAAGAAAATATTTAATTTGGAGTAAATTTTAGAATTTTAGATCTTTTATATAGAAGCCAAGAGATTCCTTATAATTAAAGTTTTAAAATAAATTATTTATTATAATTATGAAATTTTAAATATTCATTATAATGATATCAAAATTTAGAAGGTTTTTCCTAATTTTTTCATTATTTTATTCTAATTCTATCTTAATCAGGATTCCTATTTTATGTAGTTTTCTAATATTATTAGAGTTTTTGAAACATTTACGTTATATAAAATATTGAGGTTCAAGTATCTCGAGAGCAGCATTTTAGAGAGAAAATTTTTTTTTTTTGAATTTCTAAATTAAATTTTTTTAGTGGATTTTAGAGTTGTTTTAATATTCGTTTTAATGATAAAAAATCAATACTCATTCGTATATATTTAATAACAAGATATATTCTTATTTTGCATTTTCATGCTGCATTAGAATACATAATAAGAAATATAAATGCTTAATTATGCATTATGACCTCATCAAAAGCTCTAATTATTGGTGCTATAGTCGTAAAGAATATATTACCAAAGTGCTTGCAGTTCAAATAGTTCTAGTTAGGTTGAGATGATTTACGAAACATAACATTAAATAATCATCTTATAAAAGCAATCAAAAAGTTGAACAATGAAACTTTTCTGTTCATCGACGACAGTCGAAGTAGCTGGCGCGCGTTCATCATGTCCATTGTTAAGACATGTCTATAAATTTTCTAACAGTTTAAGACTATCCCATGTTACATGTTAAAGGTTAGAGTCTACAATACAGTATATGAAATGGTAACAATATAAGTACAAGAAATCAAATCACGCATATATTAAATCAAAGACTTATAACTATTAAAATAAGGAAATATGAGTTTTATTTACCTGAATAATCATGTCTTTTAGTTCTAGGGATTGTTTGAGTAGTCAAGACTCTAGTCTTAGTTGAAATTTATCTTGGGATCTCGAGTTTGATAGTATATGAAATATGTATGTATAGCATTATTTTGAATCTACACAAACTTTTATTTAAGAGCATTTGTTGACTTCTCGGTAATATTTCAGACCGTAATCGAATCCAGTAAATGGCCTCCTCATGTGGCAGCAGCAATGCCGTGTCAGCTGAACATTTTCATTTCATGGTGCTAAAAACACAATTAAACTCGAAGAATGATCGGGCACAGGAATACAATAGACAAACTGAGATACACTTTTATTATTATTATTATTCTAATTCAAAAGAAGGAAGACATGTTATACTTGTTCATTACTTCTCTGTTGCATCAACTGTCTTCGTACAAAGTACAAACCACTACATCTCGCCTCCCAATATAAAAAAAATTTAATTGGGCTGCAATAATCCCAA
The DNA here is from genome assembly GCA_027186245.1 of Coriaria nepalensis. Lineage (NCBI taxonomy): Eukaryota > Viridiplantae > Streptophyta > Magnoliopsida > Cucurbitales > Coriariaceae > Coriaria > Coriaria nepalensis. The sequence continues at coordinate 2,341,631 of CP114500.1, read as the reverse complement.
ATGTAAGAGAGAAAAAAATATATTAAAAAAATATTTGTTTTAGAAAAAAGGTTCCGAAAGATATGAAAGATGGCATCTAAGTGCCGGTGGGCCGGTGGGTACGGCCAACACAAAAACAATGGCCTTTTTTCCAGCAAGCAAGCTTTCGCCAAAGAAAAAAATAAACACAAGGAACAAAAAGTATGAACCACAGGCTCACAACTAAAAACCCTCCAAACACCCCCCCCCCCCCCCCTTTTCTTATCTACACTTCCCAACGGTAATGTCATCACCATGAAACTTCTTGATAATCAAACTCGAGCAGACCAATATTAGATCATTGATTTTATGTTTTTCCTCCTAGTAATACACTTATGAAGCAGAAAGCCAGGCCCCATTTCAAGACGTAGCTCTGTAAATATTCCAAATTTGACCTTTTACTTGAAATAAGAACTCATGTACAGCCTTACCCCAATATTGAGCGGTCCATCATCCCCACCGACAGCATGAAGGGCAACAGGGATTGTGGAGAGGAGAGGTAAAGTGTGTGGGAAAACTGCAGGTTCAATTTCAGTATTAGGACTCCCTTCAAGAGGAGTAACAAGCAGAGCAAAATCTTCAATGGGCCTCCATCTACTTGGCCCTCCCCCTCGCTTATTTGTATGCCTATTAGGATAGAAACTAAGCACCAATGTGGAAGTAGTTTCAAGCCATTCCACTGTCAAGCCTTCTACATCATTATAATGTATTCGCCGCTCAATCTGCAAAAAAGTTCCAGATAAAAGCTCGATCAAGCATATAGTTATAGGTCTGAGTTGGACAGAATAGGGGAGGAGAAAGGAAGGCTACTTACACCAAACTTATGGATATATACAGACATGAACCTTGGACCAAGACCCATAACTCTTGCATTTGAGAGTAAGATCTGTCAAACCAAGAAAAAAGTTAAGCTAATAGAAACCAAATATACACTATAAATGGCACACTACATCTTAAATAAGGGAGAAAAAAGGGGTAAGAAAACTAACCTCCTTCTTCCTTAGCAGGGCCCACATGCAGAGTTTATCACAAGCATCCTTAACACACCTACTAGCCAATTTTCTGTCATTACAATGGGAAGCAACTTTGGAAAGTGATTCAGTGCAAGGAACTCTATGCCTTTGTGCTGCTGCAGATAAAGCTTCCCTGGCTTCAATGGATTCTGCAGCATGTCTATCAAATTGGACACCAGTAAAACATCCTCTTCTTTCACTCTCCCCTCTTTTAGCTTTCTGTAACGACTTTTGATGCTTAAGAAAAAACTCCTCAGCCTCAATCGCTGCCGTTAGCATTCGATGTACTAGAATATCAGGATACCTACGTATGGGTGATGTGAAATGGGTGTACAGTGGAACAGCTAGTGCAAAATGACTCCACTCTTTTTCGTTATCTTTCAACTCCCCTGTACAAAAGTAGTTTGCCATTTGCATTGGCTTTGAAGCATAAGACATGAGAATATCCAAAAGAAAAGAATCACCCTTGAGTTTTTGCCTGATTAGCTCCAGAGACTGGTGGAATTGCCCAGAAGAAGACAATTCTAAGCCATGTTTGGAACAAAACGCTTCAAATTCTCTTAGCTTCCTCGAATTAGGTTCAGGGTGTCTTCTAAGTAATGCATTATCCGGAAAAGCACGGGATATGACCTCAGCAGCAGTTGAATTTGCTAAAAGCATAAATTCCTCAACAAGAAAGTTTGACTCTTTCTGTTCCGAAAGCTTAGAATCATATGGAATTCTGTAATCATCAAAAAGGAAATATACTTTGGGGGTTTCAAGTTGTAGAGCCCCGGAGCTAAATCTCTTATCTTTCAACACTTTGGAAACTTCATTAAGAGTTTTGACAGATGCAATCACATCTGACCATTTATATTGGCCGTGCAATTGAGGACAATATCCATTTCTTAACTTTGAATTGTCTGAATCCACTAACCCATCAATAACGTCTTGAGCATGGTCATATGAAAGTTTGCAGCAAGAACAAATAACGGTGCGGCCAATCCAACGGTCTAAAACATATCCAGCACGGTTAATGTCAAAAAACATAGAAAATGTAAGTTTATCCACTCCTGGGTTGAGGGAACCAATATCCTCAGAGAGGAAGGGAGGTAACATTGGTAACTTGTACTGCGGTAAATAGACACTTGTTGACCGGAACATGGCCTCTACATCCAAGGATGTGTCTGGCAAAACAAAATATGATATGTCAGCAATGTGAATACCTATTCTGTACATACCATTGTCTAATTTCTCTACACTGAGAGCATCATCTAGATCTGTTGCAGTGGAAGGATCGATAGTAAACACACATAAATTTCTAAGGTCTCTTCTCCTCTGAAATTCCTCCTGTGGGATCTGCCAAGTGGCTTTTGGAAGGCAAGAAAGTGCATCCTCAGAGAATTCACCAGACGGAATTGCATTCTCAAATAAAACTGCATCAATCTGTGACTCCATTCCACTAGCCTGACCAAAAAAATGGGAGATAAGAGCTAGTGGAGCAGAACTATATTCACTCCAATCATACACACGTGCTGCTACCAATTCACTTTCAATTTCTGCATCACCATGATCCAATCTCTTTTTGATGCTATCAGGGAGATCATGCACAAAGACGACCATTTTGGGGAATCTTTGGTCACTTGGTATCAAGTGAATGTACTGATTATTGGAGAATGACGACATACCCTTATTCTTGATTTTGTTTCCATAACACTCCCTGTAAGAGAGTAATTGTTTGACATTAAGAGAGCCAACAACATTATCTCTCCGTGGAGACCTTTCAATGATTCCTACTACCCTACCAGTTGGTCTTTTTGAAGGGAACGAGTTAATCATAGCACACAACCTCACAACAGTTTCTGAAACTTCATTTTCACTAATAGAACTTAGAACTTCCCCATGAAGGATCTCATCTAATACTTTTTTATTCTCATTACACCACCTGTTGTGTGAAGACTCAGAATTTCTAACAAGATCATCATAGTCACCATTTGTATCTACCATACTCTTGCCTTTGCAATTCTTCCTCCCCATTTTATCATCTTCAAGAACCAAGTTATTGTCTTCCACTGACGATGAATTATTACAATTATCAATGGGCCCTTTCAGCTTGGCCCATAATGACAAAGGATCAATCGTAACCACTACCAGATCTCCTTCCATCTACATGAGAACAGTGATGCAACTAAAATATCAATAGGAAACAAGTAATCAATTGAAATCAAACAGGAAAAAATTTAGAACAAGAAGCTAACTAAATGACAAATTGCCTAACATGAGAAATAATAACTCAAATATGCACTGGTTGGTAATATCATTATCTAGTTCAACAGGTATTAAATAGAGATAATCCACACTTACTGCTCTATTCTGAGAAGCAATTCCACTAATGAGAACATCAATTGGCACCCCATCAATTGTGCAATAGGCCTGCCAGTAAAATTTGAATCATTTGCATTGTTACTTAAAGTTAGCGCAAGAGAGATTTTGAGAAATAAATCAAATAAACATTAGAAAATTCCAACAAACCTCAAGTCTATTGTGAGCATTGACCCGGAGTAAAGCTTTAAATGCATCACCTTTCTGCATGATAGAAGAGAGCAAACTGGTGAACTGTTTCCCATTCTCCATAAATGTGCTCGCTGAAAAATGGGTATGACCTTCATACTACGCATCACAAAGACAATTCAAACTGACCTGTACTGCCTCATTAAGAGCCTCCATTGACCAGTGCGGAGGAAAGTATTTCCTTTGATGATAATCTTCAATTTGGTAAGGAGGTGGTCTAGATTTCCCTCCACAAGAAATTGGCTCAAGGCATGATGTGGAAACTAATCGACCACCAACATTGCTCAAGGAAAGATGCTTATTTTGTCTATTCTGTATCTTCAGAGACTCCAACTGTTCATCAATACGCATAATTGGCAAAGAACTGAAAGAAACTTCAGTTTCTTTAGTCAACACACGGTCATCTTGAGGTGGTATGTTGAACTCCTGTTGCTCGGAAGAAGAATAATTTAAGCCGGTCATTTCAAGGCCATCTGTCCTACCATTTGACAAGCACTCCGATGCTCCCTTGGGAATCTTGTTTACTGAACTACAAGATTCTGCAAAGTAGTATACAACTTGTTTGATTAATGAAAGCAACATTGGGAGGGAGAAAGAAAGCCAGTCTAAAAATGAACAAAGAAATAGCATAAATCAAACTGTGAAAGAAATCCTTCTTTCTATAGTAAACTTAAAAGTACTATTTTCTTATCAATGGTGATAAACTCCCACGATAATTAAGACGCTTACTAAAAAAAAAAAAAAAAAAAACCAACAGACACCAATGAGTTCTTATCTAAGATATACTTCAAACTTGACTATGTGGTGCCCTGCTTAATTTCAAAGACCAACATATCAGAGATTAAAATGTTTACACACTATGAAGCTCTATACGATTAGTATGGAAAGATTCAATTCAGAAAAGGAAGAACTATTAACAATCAAGAATAAAAACAATTTTTTTTCTCAGATAGACTTGTTAATCATCCAAAAAAATCAGAATGCATATATACCTGAGATAGAAGAAGAAGAAGAAGCGTTCTGCTTCGATCGCCGATTAGGTTTGCGGTTCTTCTTCTTATCCTTGTCTCCATCGTCTACCCTCTCAGTCAGTTCAACGGCAGCATTCATAATTCTTAATTCAAAGAACCAAAATTCAGATATAAAAGAAAACCAAGAATTGATCGAGAAAACAAATAATGTTATGTAATTGGGGGCCACTTCCGATTGGTGAAAAAATAATCGGAAGAACCGCGAGATAGAGAGAGAGAGAGAGAGAGAGAGAGAGGTCAAAAGGATAATTGAAATCAAAGAGGAGTAGTAGGAGGAAGAAGGAGAAAAGAGAGGGGGGGGGGGGGAGGGAGAGAGAATTAGGGTTTTATTAGAAATGAAAAAAATACAAGAAAACGGAAGAGGAAGAAAAGGACGTAACGATTGGTCGGCGAAGACATGGGCGCCGACTCACAATTCCTTTGTCTTCCCCCCTTTTCAAGCCCCCCCCCCCCCCCCCCCCCAACTCTTGCTTAACTTTTAGTTTTCTTTCATTTTCCGTTTTCTCTTTTTTATTCTTTTTATTTTTAATTTTTTTCGCTTTAATTTTGGCGTTTGGTATTCTGCCCCGTTTGGAATCAAAGTTTGCTTCTGATTTTACGGTCTCCAATTATTATGCATTGCTTAGGATGGCCAAAAGTTCCGTGTAAAACCGGTTTTGAATAGTGCCGATTCCAGTGCTATTGTATTCGATAACAGGACAGTACCGATACAGTATCAAGTACTGATATTCTATTTTATTATTATTTGTTAATATTAAATTAAAATCTTACACAATCAGATTAAAAAAACATCATTATTTCAAAAAATATTCAAATAATAATAAGTTAAAAATAATAATATCTAAATTCAGAATAAATCAAAGATTTTAGTTTTTTATTAGTATTAGTTATTTTATTGTTATATTATTATTAAAGTTATTTTATTGTTATGGTTATTTTATTATAATTCCGGTGGTTCGTATATATATATAAAAGTACATGTTGTAATGTATTAATATATGAATACAATTACATATTTGAATATTTTTTGCAGTCTCTATTTTTTCATGATATCAAAGTACCACAAACTAATGTCGTTTTTTTTTTTCTTCACTCTATTTTTCTCTTAAATCTGACTTCTCAAAAACTATAAATTCCAATAATACTATCACTTACCACCATGGCCTCCACTACAACTGCTTCAACTCCTGCCAATACAATCGTAGTTTCACCGTTAACATAACTCTCAATGGAAAGAATTATCTTATCTGAAAATTTCATATGAAGTTTATCTTCATTACTACTGATATAGTAAAAACATGTGGACGGTTCCCTACAAGCGCCACAGATTATGTATCTCTCACAAACTACTCTTGATCAATTCGTTGTTCACCATATATCCACTAGTTTGACTATGTAACTTACTTGGAACATCTTCGTTGTCTTTTACAGTAGTATTATGAATTTACTCCTAATATTTTCCTTCACATTCTTTTGGAGATTTTCACCACTAAACTTTTCTTATTTCGGTTCTTCGCATAATATTTCAACACTACAAACAACATGACAACAACAAACACAATAACAAAAATAACTACTCTAACAATCATACCAAGTGACATTGATAAAGTTGCGAGTAAATCTATATATAAAATCATAGTTAACTTATTGCGAATTTGTAGATGCTCTTACTAAGAGTTTTTCTCGTACTCGATTTCAATATCTACTGTCCAAGTTCACTGTGGGTACCCGTATTTTGCTTGAGGAGGGATGAAAGGATATTATAGTCTTTTACTAGTATTAGTTACCTTATTGTTATGGTTACCTTATTGTAATCCTTGTAATTCTTATATAGATGTATCTACTGTACTTTATTAATACAAAAATATAATTATATATTTGAATATTTTTTGCAACTTCTACTATTTCAGACTTTGCTTTTGATATTTAACATAAACTATACATCTAATCAAGCATAGCATATCCGAACGTTGAAGATAAAAAAATAAAAAGCAAGATCTAAAATGGTGGTAGAGCAAGGTATTCGGATGGAGGACAAATCGACCGAGATCTGCTCGTAGATGGCGGAGAGTGGTGGCGGATGACAAATTCAGAACATAGGTGAGTAGTCAAGAAAGGCAATAGAGAACCGAGCGATGGATGAGAACATCAATAGTAAAATTTAATTTTGAAAGTACTAGAGAGAGAGCGAGAGAGGGCCGTGAGAGAACTGTGAAGGAAGGTAAGGCATAGGGAAAATTGGTAGGGAAAATTGGTAAGCATGTAAGGGTGGTTTGATAGAAAAAAATTATATTAAAAAAATTAATATCATTAATTGTTAAATGGCTCAAGAAATAAATTATGAAGATATCATCATATTAATGTTTTCTGTATTTATTTATTTTTTAATATTTTCTTTTTTATTTTATTAATAATATATTTAGGGGACCAAGATCGAGACCAGAACAAAACTTAACACATGAACTAGTACTGGGACCCATTCTAACACCTAAATTTCTGATCGGAATGATACCGGGACTGGGAAAACTGCCCACCCTTAACCTTCCTTTTGGTGGTGAGATCCAAAGTCAACAACTAAAGTTGAACGGTACAAATCCTATCTATTTTTGAAAGGAGGTAGTAATTTTAGGTCTCATTTGAGTATATTTAGGGTTGTATGCTAATTGTGTTGTAATATTGAGCAATTCATATTCGATTCGGTTTATGATATCTGAATTTGGCTAGATAATAGATTGAGTATTTTAAATTTTAAATCAATCCTGCAAATCAAAATTTTTAAATATTTGATATATATTAATTCGAATATTTCATATATTTTTGATGAGGCTCAAAATAAAGTCATTTAATTATTATATTATTCACATTATTTGAAGCTAGAATAATTTTTGGGTGAATATGTCACGTCTGATATAATCAAAAGTGATATATCTTATTTTCATAAATTATACTCCCTCTTCTCTTCGCCTTTTTCCTCCTTTTTTTTCTCTCTCACGTAGATCTGAAATCTCTCTTCTTCATCCAAATTTTAATTTCACGCAGAGAGCAGTATAATTTCTTCATCCACTTTTTTGAGCCGCGACATTTCTTGTTTAAAAAATTTCAAGTTTTCCTCCTTTAACGGAAAATTTCATATCTTCTATTTAGGAATTTTCAATTTAGGTTTGCTCCTCTTATTTTGTCTTTGGTTACTCGGAAAATTCGTTTACCAGATAGTGTTGTGGATTTGAATAAATTGAAGGATGTAGAAATTTTTTATTCATGTAAAATTCGAAGAGATTTTGGAAAGAAAATTTCTAATTTTTATTTATATGTATTGTCACTTAAATAATATAATATATACGAAAATAAAAAGAAACATAATTAATCATGTACAAAAATATGGAAAGGAGAGAATTATAGAATTTACAATTACGTAAAAAAAGAAAGAAGAATGAGGAATGATTTTAGTAAAGTTATGTTTGTTAACACACCCCGTCAAGTTGGAGCATGGAGGTTGAGAATGCCTAACTTGCTGGAGAGTTGACTTAAGAGATCATGACTGAGAGGTTTGGTGAAGATGTTCGTGAGCTGGTGTGTAGATGAGAAGTGACAATGAGACCATAATGAAGTTTTTCACGAACTACGTGACAATCAATTTCGTTATGCTTGGTACTTTCATGAAAAATTGGATTCTAGGCAATGTGGAAAGCTAACTAGTTGTCACATAGAAGAGTCATCGGAGCGGGGTGCAGAAGATCGAGATCAAGAAGGAGTTGTCGAAACCAAGTGAGTTCACAAGTAGTAATGGCCATAGCCCAATATTTAGCTTCAGCAGAGGAACGAGCAACGGTAGTTTGTTTCTTTATACACCAAGAGATAGGGGAGGAGCCAAAGGTAATAAAGAAGCCATAGGTAGAGCGATGAGTAGTAGGACAACTCGCCCAATCAGAGTCGGTATAAGCAGTGACGTAGAGAGGAGCAGAAGAGGAGAAGAAAATGTCTTGACCAAGGGAAGCTTTGATGTAGCGGAGAACACGAATGGCAGTGGAAAGATGCAATGTGCGATGCTTATGCATGAATTGACTGAGAATGTTGACAGAGAAGATAATGTCGGGCCAGATGATCGTTAGGTGGATGAGATGACCAACAAGACGGCGGTAATGACGAGGATCCGAGAGAATATCACCATCAAAGTGATTGAGGTTTAGGTGTTGTTCCATAGGAAAAGAGACTGGACGACTGCCGAGGTGACCACTATCGGAAAGAATATTGAGAGCATACTTTCCCTGGGAGAGAAAGATGTCAGAGGGTGAGCGAGCAATTTCAAGACCAAGGAAATACTTGAGAGGGTCGAGATCATTTATCTTAAAATGGTGAGCGAGATGTAGTTTGACGTGATCGACCTGAGAGAGATCAATGTCTGTAAGGCCGCTAGTAATAGTTCGAGAACTAGAAGCGGGAGAACCAGAGTAGGGGAAGAGAGGGTAATGGCGAAGGGAAATTGGGTTTCAAAGAAAGTGAAGAAGGGGCATGTGTCTTTGTCTTTCATGCAGAGACAGGGTATATGGGAAAATGGAGGAGAGAGTCGATGATGAAATGCTATACAGATTGATACCCAATCATATAAGAATCCATATAAAATACCTTCAATACCATCAGAATACAAATTACTTTTTATGCGCCACTTTTGTGATGGTTGAATTTAAATGAAATGTCGAAATTTCTTCACACGCACAAATCGGTAGGCATTGAACATGCACTAAATCTCCTAGGGAGGATTGTATAGCGCCATATTACATAGCGTCCATGCAGCTCGTGTAATTTGGGTTGTCCACTGCAATCTAGCGTCCCTGGGCAAGCTACGTCGCCTAGAGATGAATTGTGTGGTAAGAAACACGTGGGTCATCGCATTTAACCCGGTGATCCACGTATTTTTTTAATTCCCCCCCATCCCCCTTCTTATGTTTTTTTTCTTTCGTACCCTCTTTCCATTAACGCACTATCAAAGCCTCATTTTGCCCTCCATTAACAAACCCATTAGAGCTCACGAACTCGTTGAAAGTCAGAAACTCATTCTCTATAGAAAACAAGCCTAATGCTTTTCAAAAACTCCTGATGGCTCGAACTGATAGAAAATATGAAATTACCAAAATATGATATGTTGATCTGAGAGTTGAAGGGACCTGACTTATGAAGGGCCCTTTGATCCTTTTAACCCATCATCTCGTATGTAACTATAAGTTACTTTACGGGTCGAAGGGCCTCGACCTGTAGAGTAACTTTAAGAGTCGAAAGGCCTCGACCTGTAGAGTAACTCTAAGAGTCGAAGCCCTTCGACTTTCATACCGACATCTTACATGTTGATAATTTCATATTTTCTATTGGTTCGAGTCATCGAGAATTTTCAAAATACACTGGGTTTATTTTCGAGAAAGAATGAGTTTGTGACCTCGAATGAGTTCGTTGATGGAGGGTAGAATGAAGCTTCGAAATTGCGTTAATAGAGAATGAGGTATGAACGAAAGAAAACATTGGGGGGGAGGGGAAGAAAAAAAATTAAAAAAATATATGGGTCATCGGGTTAAATGCGATGACCCACATGCTTCTTACCACGCAATTCATCTATATATTATGTGGCTTACCCAAGAATGTTGGATTACAATAAACGGCTCGAATTATACAAATTATATGGGTACCATACAATCTAATCTCAAATTTCCTTGAATTTAAGGTGATTAGAGTTCGAGAGCTTTTAATAGTATTTAAGTTATTTTTTCTTCGTACCTTTTAATGTCTATTTGGATTGGTTTTTTCCTCTGTTTGGGCTCTTTAGGGATCTGTACTCTTGATTTTTTTTTTAATATTTATTTTTTATTTGTGATTGTTTTTCTTGGCTATGAAATGTCTTCTTTAACTGTTTTTTTTTTTCATCTTTCTTTTGTTTTTGACTTCATTATTAACCCCTTTTTTTTTTTTACCTCTTTTTAAGTTGGAAGGTTTTTTTAAATGTGTCCATCTCTTAGTTTGCACAAAAAAATAAAAATAAAAATCTCTTTTTTTAATGTGGCCATCTCTAACTCTAATCCAAAATCTCTAACTCTCATTAATCTGTCCATATTTGTGTTTTTTAGTTTTCTTTTGCCTACAGATCAAGAACAAATGAAGAAAAGAAAATTTGGAAAAAAAATCTCAAGATGACGGAGTAGATTGACTATTATTATGTTGATCATGGCCGATCATGATCAATCAGTCATGATTGTGCCGATCATAATCAATAATTATGGACAATCATAGTTGATCATACTCGATGATCCCTTGTCGGTCCTTATCGATCATTATAGATCATTATTAATTCATAACCGATAATCACTATCTATTAATATTCTATAATTATCGATTTATATCCGATCATACCCGATGATTGTCGACATATCTGATCATTATCGATCATAACCGATGATCATTACAAATTGCAAGGATTATAGGGAGTTGTTTAATGAATTTAAGGATCAATATTTCAAAAGGATTTCGGTGAAAAAGTAGAGATTTCAGACAAAACTGATTTTTAGATAGAATTGTCAAAATTTTCAAAGCAGAGGGCAGTGGTAATATAATAGATGTTCAAAATAATTTTTCTTCTGGGCACTTCCCCTGAATATAGTGACATTTCTAAGTAAGTTGATCCTCGTGTGAGTCTACATAGCGCTTAGCCTCTGACTTCCGATATCAAAGTTTTGAAAATTAAATTCATGGAATTCATTTTAGAATTCCCTATTTATCTCTCTTTATTTTTCTTTAACTCAATTTAAGAGTATTTTTGTTATTAAACAAATAAAAAAATAATTTACAGAAAAAATCAAAATAAAAATATTATTAAAAAAAGTAGTTACCGGAAGATAATCCCCTTAATAATCTCCTAGTTTTTACATTTTAATATATAAGTTCTTTAACCCTCCAAATTTGGGCCTTTAGTCATTTTCTCATAAAAATTTTGATTGATAATAAATTTTAAAATTTAGTTTAAAAAAAAATAATTATTATAATAATTAAAAAAAATGATACTTTGTGTCTCTAATATTAATTTTTTACTGTTATAAAAAATAGAAAAAAAAATAATTACGGATTTTTATATTTTAAGAAGTGCTAAACGTTTATATTCTCCGTCATCCACTGAGAGAATGACACGTACAAATATTAAGTGTGACGTAGGTGCAACCAATCAAAAGACGATATATATTTGCCGCAAGAAAAGCGGTCACGTCCCGACGATATATAAATTGCAGTTTACTGCCCTCCTTTACTTCTATTCCTCTGTATCCATTTCCCTGAAGAAGACTCGGGAAAGTCCCTATGACGTACGTAGAAGGAGGTTCTTTCTTTCTCTCTCAATCTCTTGCAATAATTTTGATCAATTTTACAAATTTAACAATTGATTATATTAGGGTTTATGGCGCTGATTCCTTTTCTTCGATTAGACTTTTTCTTCACTTTCATTTTTCTCTTGTCTGTGATTTCGTTGACTGGTTGAGGAATTGCTTGATTATAAATGGGGGTTTAATCTCCTTTTTGGTGATTGGAAAACGCGTGAGTGTTTGCTGTTGGATCCTGCATCGTATGCATGTTACTCGTAGAAATTTGTTAATTTAGATTGGCGAGTTCGATCTGAAATTCGATGGAGTGAAGAAGAATGATATGCGTTAGTTTAAGTTTTGACCAAATTGTTACCAAGGATTAGCTGATTGATGTGTTGATCTACAAGACGATTTATATATTTGCATTTCCCGTTAAGTGGCGAATTTTTTAAAGAAAAATATGATGTATTCATTCTATGCTAATATGCTTTCTTTCTTTCGTGCTGAAATATTTTCAATCTCCTCATGTGCTGTCTTCACTTGACACTTGTAGTATGTGGTCGTGTATTTTTCTTTTTTTCATTTCCGGAGGTATCCACGCTAGTCTAGAATACCCTGACTATCAATGTCCAACTAGTCCTCGTTCAGCTCCGAATCCACCACTAACGTTGGAGTTTTAACCTCCACTTATTTGAGGTTGACTGATGGCTGACCCTAAGAATGGTCTCTGTGATTTTTGAACTCAAGACGAGTGGATCTCACCTGGGGGAATGTAGTCGTGTATGGGATTTTGCTATTATCTCGTCTTTTTTTTTTTTTTTTTGGTTTTTCTTTCAGAAAGTATAGGACCCTCGAGTTAATGAGTTTAAAAGCTATAGTTCTTTTAATGCTTGAAGATTATTTATTGTGTTGGTGTATAAACGTTTGTAAGTCAACGTAGTTGACTCTTTCATTAAATGATTTTTTCTTGTTAATGTCCTGATTGAACTGTATTAGTGCCATGTGCCCACTACATTTATAAACATTATCAAACCATTTCTTTTATTTGCCTCTTTCTTGGTAGGTTTTCCTTATGTTAAGTGCAATGCTCATTCAAGGTGTTAAAATTCTTAGTCATATTGAGCCCATTTCGAACTTTTAGGACAATCGGTAACTTAACATGGTATAGAATATAGGTCTAGGGTTCAAATAATGCTAGCGCCCTTCTTGTTATTTCTGCATAATTATATGTTTCTCTTTGGGCTTGTTTGTCATCTGTTTGCGCGTGCAAGGCCTACTTCCTCATGGGCTTTTACCGTGAGGGGAGTTTTAAAGATTCTTAGTGATAGATAACATAGTTGAGTCTATTTTTTCAAAAATTCAAACTTTTAGGATAATCGGTAACTTAACACAAGGGTGGTAAATTATTTTTAGATTACTCGTCTCAGATTTAAGTCAACAGGGTGTTAGAGAATTATTTGAAGTACAAAGTAGACTCGAGGTGTGATATGTCCTGTAACAAAGCATCAAGTTGCTATTCTCCTGATAGGATGCAACAGTAAAGAAGTTGCAATCTTACAGACATGGTTCATAATGCAAGTGGTGTGTCGGCGAATTTTCCACGTACAGTTTCTCAAGAAATGTTTATCTTGGGTCAACTTTATTTTCCCTTGATTTAGGCATATCCTGAAATAACTTTGTATCCACATTAATCGGTAGGTGTGGTGAAATCCAAGCGATCAATATGGCGGCTCAGAACCATTGCAGATATTTTATGGGCTGTTGTTAACATCATTAACATGTTTTTTGCCACCATGTTTTCGGTAAGATGAGCTGCACAATGGTCCTTGATTTCTGTCGTAATCACAAAAATTGGTACCTTCAAATTGTTTATTACATCACTATATAATATCCTTTCATTCTCTTAGATGGAAAAGTCGGATGCGTACAGAAAAGGCTCTGGTTATGGCAAGAAATGGGATGGTGGTGGTCCAGGAGGTCCTGGTAGTGGACCATATGGTCGCGGTGGTGGTGGTGGCCCACGTCGTCCACCTAGTGGACTGGATAATGTTAGAGGCATCGATCATAGTAAGTAATATGTTCCTCCATCCTATATATTATTATCTTCAAATTAATCTTCTTCTCATCTTTTTCCATTTAATTATTTTCCGAATTGCTCTACAGGTTCTTTACCTGCCTGTGGCTCCTGCTGTGGCTGAGTGATATTTTGGTTCTCTATACTTCCTACCGCTGCTTCGTTTGATAATATAACCTTGTATTATTACGGGATTAGGTGTGAATAAGTAATGTTGATTGTCACTATATTTGAAGAGATTCGGTAAAATCCTATATGAATAATCATCAATTAATGTCTTTTTGCACTTGGATATATATTTAATTTCTATGGCGAAAATACATCATCTTTTCCGATTCGATACTTCTTCCCCGCCCTGGTGAAGGAAGGATCACATCGATCAAAGGGCACAAGGGATGCTTGTTAGGTCGAAGAAAATTTAACTCGGAAGTATGTTATAATTGAATTTGGTTGAGATTTGCGAAGGTGAAGTTTACTACTGGGGGGAAACCACTTTTGTAAGTTGCTAAAGCTCTAATTTACACAATCAATATGTTATAATTACTTTCTTTGAAGGGTCAGTGTTTTGAATACGCAACTTCCTTCGCCTTCAATTATATATACATCTTGATTGGGAGTGTACCTCATTCGATTCACCAAACCAAAAAAAAATAAAAAAAATTTAACTTTCAATCTAATTTACACCACCCGAGGGAAAATGAACAAATTCAAAATAAAAGAACTTGCCTCAGATTTGAAAGTAAGTTTAAAATGGAATATTATGCACATATTTATGTAGTTTCCATATCAGTTTTGATTTTTTTTTTTTTTTGTTAACTTTCTTTTATCAATGTAAGAATAAAATCGCACCTCACACTCTAAAGACAAACTCCAAAAAAAAAAAAAAAAATTGAAAAAAATAATAGTTTTATTTAGCCAAATTAGATTTAATCTCTCAAACTACCATTGAAAGATCCCTTTTAAACTACCATTCTTCGATGAGATTCTCTTAAAGTATACAAAAGCTAGATTTTAGCATACTTTTTAAACACTTTTCTAACATTAGCCTACTATCTTTTTTTTTTTCATATTTATAGGCCTAAGATTTTATTCTACATTCTTTAACCCATTACCTGGACCTGGCAAGAAATAGTTACTTTCTGGCGGGAAAGAGCGGCGGTGGCAGTGGTAGTGGGGATGGAGGAAGATGGAGGAGGTTTTTGACAGATAAATAATTGATAAATATTAAAAATGAAATTGAAAATATAAAAAATAAAAATTAATAATATAAATATATGTTTAAATTTATATTTTTAAATTATTTCAGGCAACTGTAACAAAGGCCGTGGTCGTAGTGTTGGTGAATCTATTAGTAAAAAAGTGGATTGATGAAAAAATAATTTAAAATAATAAAATGAGTTAAAAAATATAAGAATGAAATATTATGGTTAAAAATATAAAAAATAATTAGTTTAAGGTTAAAAAAGATTTTAAAGACATGTGAATGAGGTAAATTATAATTTTTGCATACTTTAAGGAGAATCTTAATGAAATGCGGTAGTTTAAAATTTAAACTATGTAATAATTTGAGAGAGTTAAGTCTATTTGGTCATTAATGTAACAACTAAAAAAGTTCATATTCTATTAAATTATTAAGATCATTTGTTTTTAATCTTCGGTAAAAGAAAAAAGAAAAAAAAAAAAAATATATATATATATATATATATAATTTTTGTTCAAATTATACAGATTTAAATCGATTTAAAACCCTATTAGAATTAAACAAAATCCTTTTATAATAATTATTTTTTTAACATATCACTTTTTAAATTTAAATTACTTGTTTATCCATTTTTTATTTTTTATTTTCAAAATGACTTAATAATATATCAAAAATATATTCAATTTCAACTATTGATCTATGGGCTTTGAATTTGGACTTTTGAAAGTCTGTTTCATGAGTGGATCAATGTAGGAATTACTTGGGCCCTAAGTTTTTGAGAGGGTTATTTATTTACATATAGTTTTTTTTCTTTGTTTTTTTTTTATATTAATAAAATAATAAAAAATTAACTAAAAGGTCATTTATTTTTCTTTTCTTTGACATATTTTATGTCTATCATAAATTTTTTAATTCAAATTCATTTACATTATATTATAATCTTTTCAAATAAAAATTATGATCAGATTATAATGATTATCAAAATAACTATTATGATATAAGATTAAGAAAAAAAAATTAAAATAAATAATTATTTTATAATCATTTTTTTTCATTAACTTAATATTTTGCGTCAATCATGAATTCTCAAATTCAAATTCATTTATATGAGATTATAATCTTATCAAATAAAAATTATAATAAAATTATAAAAATTTTAGTGATTGTGAAAATAAATATAATGATAAGATTTAATTAAGGTGTTAAAATATTATTATAAAGATTATAATCAGATTCGATAAAACAAACATAATACGTTTTATTCCATGTTCAAATTCATTAAAAAAGAAAAAAGGGAATCATCGTGGCATTATTCCCTTACTAAATCCTAGTAAATCTCAATCACCAAGACTTTCGAATTCAAAATTATAAAAGATATCTTATGCATATCTTATAACTGAAAAAATCACGTTAAAAATCAATATCTTATAATTACTATTTTTTTTTTAAGGGTCGGTGTTTTGAATTCGTAAAAACCTAGTGTACTAGTAGAACTACGACTTCCTTCGCCTTCTATTATATATACACACCTTAATCGAGAGTGCACCTCATTCGATTCACCAAACGAAAGAAATAAAAAAAAAAAAAAAAGGCTCTTAATCTAAAGTCCAACAATGGCAAACGCCGATCTTGAAGTTCTCAGTGTCTTGGACAAAGCCAAGACGCAGATGTACCACTTTCTTACTGTGGTTATAGCCGGATCAGGATTCTTCACGGATTCCTACGATCTATTCTGCATCTCTCTAGTCACGAAGCTTCTCGGCAGAATCTACTACCATGTTCCGGGTTCTTCCAAGCCGGGAAGCTTACCGCCTAACGTTGCTGCTGCTGTTAATGGGGTTGCTCTCTGTGGAACCTTTGCTGGACAGCTTTTCTTTGGAAGGCTTGGTGATAAGCTTGGAAGAAAACGTGTCTATGGAATCACTCTCTTGCTCATGGTTATTTGCTCGATCGGCTCCGGTCTATCTTTCAGTTACTCGCCTCAATCTGTTATGGCCACCCTCTGCTTTTTTAGGTGAGTATTTTTTACTTTGTATTTCATGAATGTTAAATATGTTATAATATATTTTTTTTCCCTTGAAACTAGATATGTATGTTTATTGTTTCAAAGGTGGTTTATTGAAATTAATATTTTCTCTTTTTTGTAGGTTTTGGTTAGGGTTTGGGATTGGTGGTGACTACCCACTATCTGCAACGATCATGGCTGAATATTCCAACAAGAAAACTCGTGGGAGTTTCATTGCTGCCGTCTTCGCCATGCAAGGATTTGGTATCTTAGCTGGCGGCACCGTCGCAATTGTAATCGCATCGATCTTCATGTATTTTTTCCCCGCACCCTCTTATGCCGTTAATGCAATGGCCTCTACCGTACCACAAGCCGACTATGTATGGCGGATTATTCTCATGTTTGGTGCTCTACCTGCTGCTTTGACCTACTATTGGCGTATGAAGATGCCGGAAACCGCCCGTTATACCGCCTTAGTTGCCAAGGATGGCAAGAAAGCTTCTCAAGATATGGCAAAGGTGTTAAATGTCGATATTGATCAAGGAACTAATGGGCAACAAGTCGCAGCAGAGATTCAAGAGAATAGAGGAAGAAACTCTTTTAAGTTGTTCTCTAAGAAGTTTATGCAAAACCATGGGCGTCACCTTATCGGAACAACAGTGACCTGGTTTCTGCTTGATATTGCTTACTACAGCCAGAATCTCTTCCAGAAGGACATTTTCAGTGCCGTCGGATGGCTGCCCGCTCCTAAGACAATGAGTGCTTTACAGGAGCTTTACATGATTGCTAGGGCACAAACCCTAATTGCACTTTGTGGAACTGTTCCTGGTTATTGGGTTACGGTTTTCACCATTGATCATTTGGGGAGATTTACGATTCAACTTGTCGGGTTCTTATTCATGACAATATCCATGTTGGGACTAGCAATTCCCTACCATCACTGGACCTTGAAGGAAAACAAGATTGGTTTTGTGGCATTGTATGCATTGACTTTCTTCTTTGCCAACTTTGGACCTAATAGCACTACATTTGTTATTCCGGCCGAAATTTTCCCAGCAAGGTTTCGGTCAACTTGCCACGGAATTTCAGCAGCTTCGGGAAAGATCGGGGCAATAATTGGAGCATTTGGTTTCTTGTATGCTGCTCAAAGTCAAGATAAGAATAAGACTGATGCCGGTTACCATCCCGGAATTGGAGTTAGGAATTCTCTTCTAGTACTAGCTGGAATTAGTCTCCTTGGATTATTATTTACTTTTCTGGTGCCGGAAACGAAGGGGAAATCTTTGGAAGAGATGTCAAAGGAGAATCTTGGAGAAGAAGAAGAGAAGAATGGAAGTCTCAAATCAGTCGAGATCGTTTAGTTAATATTTACTTGTAGATTTTCTTTAGTTAGTCTACAAGCAATGTCTTTCGTTCTTTTTTTTTGTTTTTGTTTTTTTTTCTTTTTTATTATTATTATTTTCATAAACAGGAAGATTTCGAGGTTTATTATTCATAAACTTTTCTGGAAATAAGTAGGCCTAGAAAATAATTGTGTTTATGAATTCAATTGCTGATCAGTTCTATAAGTTTATGAATTCAAATTTTTGATCATAAATTATTAGTTCGCTTAATTAGTCATTAGTCAAACAGAAATTGATTCGCCAAAAAAAAAAAACAGAAATTAAAGTTTCCTCATAATCTAATTCATCGGATAGTAATATTTGTTTTAATTACTTAATCTGTTCTTTGCAAGTTTGTAATTTACTTGTATCATAAATTACGCTTCATTAAACTTGTAATCACACGTCCAAATTGCAAGAGTTCATGTAAAAAATACAACCCATGCTAGTTTTTCGAACTAGACCTCCCATGCGAACCATATCTCCCGGGAGGTCTGGAAGATGAACACTTTTTTTTCTTTATCATATCGGTTATATACGTTTTTCAAATGAAAAAATCAGATTGAATCTCATAATAAATAATAAATTTAATTGATCTAAATTTAATTTATCACGAAGAATATAATAATTTAACTTGAAATTTTCATAAAGAGATTAGATTTCTCATTAAAAAAATTAGATCATTTTTTTTTTACAAAAAATTAGATTGAGATTTTTATCTTTTTACATTAATTTTATGAAAAATTAAAAATATATTGGATTGAAAATAATAATAAAAAATTAATAAAAAATTAAAAATTAAAAATTAAAAATTAAAAAAATTAAAATTAAAAATATAAAATTAATATATTATATCATTATATCACATTAATACTAATATTTAAAATATATTATATAGATAAAAAAATTATTTAAAAATTATAGAACGATAAATTCATAAAAGATAAATTATCGTAACAAAAAAAATAAGGAAAGTAAAATATCCCTAAACTGTAATTAACCCTAAACAAAATATTAACAACATACGAAGGATGATGACAAGTTGAAGGAGAGAGAGCAATCAATCCATCAAACTGAATGAATCTGAAGGAGAGAGAGTAATCAACCCATCACAACTGAATGAATCTGAACCGTTCAATCACAATCATCTTCCAGAAATCAACGGCTGTCGTCACCACAGTAATTGAGTAATCAATCCACCCTCGTACCGTGAAAACTCGCTCTTTCTCGTAACTAGATATTTTCTTAATCTTCTTTTTATTTAAAATCGTGGTCCGTGGAAGCACGTGCCGGCCAGCCACACTTAAAAAAACAAGGCAGCGATAAAAGAGACACCACGAATCTAGATCCGACGACCAATATCCCTCTGACCCCACCACGCCCGTAAATAACTAATCCAACGGCCATCGTGTCTTTTCCCCACATCCAACAGTCGATCTTAAATCTCATTCCCTCGTCTCTCACTCATTACAAAACACCACAATATATAATCGTCGAAATCCCCGTCCGACCCTTTCTCCGAATCCCTCTCTCTCCTCAACACGACCCCTCAACACGACCCCTTAACTCTCCTTCCTTTCTCTAAAAAACCAATTATATTTTTCTCTGTTCTTGCTTTCGCTAACGTGCGCACTCCATCACTGTTGACCGTGCGCCGCCACGACTACGATGGCGCCGGCGACACCGCGAACGACCGTCGTGATAAGAATCTCACGTTACAGGACGGCGTAAGTAAAGTACAAGGAAAAAAGGTAAATCAAGAGAACATCAGACGGTCAGGATTGAATCTAAGATGAAAGAAATGGACGGCCAAAAAAATACTCAGGTGAAGCAGCTCATGAGGACTCAATCGTCACTGCTCCGTTCATCGCCGACCTTACGATCGTCCATTCCGAGCCTCTCTTCCTTCACGGAGGATGACGTAATCGCAGCACAAGCTGATGTTCCCGACGTAGAAGAAGAAGATAATAACCAGAAAACCAAGAAACCCAACCGCTCCGGTTCGACGCCGAGAACCGGTTCGACCCATTTCGCCAGCGACGTAATTGTTCTAATCTCGCTTGCTTGCTTCACTCTCTTCTCCATCTTCTTCTTCTCCTTCTTCTTCTTCTTCACGAGAAAAGAAGAAACCCCTACCTCAGAGAATCTTCTGCTCGCCCTAATTTTCATCGCCATAACCCTCTTCTTCGCAAACAAGAATAAGAATCTGATCAACAAAACCCTCTCCTTAATCAAAAACCGGTTCGGCTTTTCCAAGTCGAATACCAAACCGGTCCAGTGGTTCATAGGAAACTCCTCAAGCGAGAAAATCCCCAAAGGATCTCAACGAGCGGCGGAGGCGAAGAGGGTGGTGAGAGAAGGGGTGGAGTTTTACAGCAATGGCGATTACTACGAGGGGGAGTTTTACAACGGTAAGTGCAGTGGAAGTGGGGTCTACAATTACTTTGTAAAGGGGAGGTATGAAGGGGATTGGATCGATGGGGCGTATGATGGGCATGGGATAGAGAGCTGGGCGAGAGGGAGTAAGTATAGGGGACAGTATAGGCAAGGGTTGAGACATGGATATGGAGTTTACAGGTTTTATACAGGGGATTGTTATGCAGGGGAGTGGTTTAATGGGCAGAGCCATGGCGTTGGCGTTCAGACTTGCTCTGATAATAGTTGTTATGTTGGCGAGTTCAAGTTTGGTGTTAAACACGGCCTTGGTTGCTACCATTTTAGGTCAGTTATTTTGCCTTCCTTTTTTTCTTTCGACTCTGTCTTTTATTCTGAAAATTCTGTTTCTTTGAAATTACTATATCTGGATTTTTTTTTTTTACCTGATTGATGAACTAGAGAAATGTTTGAATCAGTTGCATGGGTTTGTTTGGCTTGTGATCTCGAGTGGTTTGCTCTTGCTGAATTGATCCTGGTTTTAATGAAACAGGGGGAACTTGACTGTTTTTTTTCCTTCCTCTTTTAGGGAAGTGAAATTGGAATCTTGTGTTGTCGTGATTTTCACGACCCCTGTGCAGAGTAATAATTGTTTTCGTGAAAATCTTGTGTTGTCGTCATTTTCACGTTTCTGGGTTTATGTTGTTTGCTGTGGGCAATTTCATTTTTTGAACTTACTATTTTTCAGATTCACACCGAATTATCTGTGGTTTCTTTTAAAATTTTCTGGGTTGAATATTCTTTCAATATTGTTTCTTCTACTTCATGGAATATCTTTCAATATGGGGTCGCTACTTTTCCCTTTTTATCATTAACTCAACTCTTGTTAAAATTTTGTAGAAACGGAGATAGATATGCTGGAGAGTATTTCAACGACAAGATCCACGGATTCGGAGTATATCACTTTGCAAACGGTCATTGCTACGAAGGGTCATGGCATGAAGGTCGTAAACAAGGTTATGGAATGTACACTTTCCGGAACGGAGAAGGTCGTTGTGGTGAATGGGACGCTGGAAAACTCATCCACCCTCAACACCCATTAACTGACTCTGTTCTTCGAGCGGTCCAGGTATAACGAATTCTCGGGATTCTTCTATCTTAATTTTGCTCGGAAATAATATTCCTTCTAATTGTGTGTGAAATTTGGTTTTATTTATAGGCAGCTAGGAAGACGGCAGAGAATGCTGTTAATCTTAGACGGGTAGATGAGCAACTGAAAAAAGCGGTTGCAGTTGCAAATAGGGCGGCAGCTGCCGCTAGAGTGGCAGCTGTTAAAGCCGTTCAGAATCGGATGAGTGGGAAGTTTTATGAGGATGTTGTTTAATAACTGAAAATATAAAGCTCTTTGTAAGTGTTTTTTTTTTTTTTTTTTAATACTAATTTTCGAAGTGTTTTATTTTTGGGAAGTTAAAGACGCCCTGACGAGGAATAAGCTTTGTCGGAGGTTGATGAGAGAGACTCAGTGTTGTTTGTTGTTTGTTTGTTTTATTTATTTATGGTTTTTTAGGTTTTAACCACCAGCTTCTGCTTGTATATACAGTTTGTATATTAATGAAATATTTTTGGAGAAGAATATGTCACTTTATTTTTTCTTGGACGATGAAATTGATAAATCCTGTTCGTGTTTGGACTCGAGTTTATTTGAAAAAATCTTTGGCTACTAATACAAGCGAGAGAATTCCAAAATTTAAACAGAATTTAAATAAAGTAAATAATTTGTTAATTATTTTATTAATTAAATAATTGATATAAATAATTATTAAATTATTTAAATTTCTTTTTAAATTATACTTAAATTTAGTCTTCCTCTTTTCTATAAAATAGGTTTGATTAGATTTTTGGATTAAATTGAATTTAGAATGAAATATAGAAAATGCTATGCTTTTAAAAAAGATTTCAAAACTAAATAAGCTCCGAAATTAGGGCTTGATGGAAATTGGCGGCGGATATTTTTTCGTTTTCAATGGGAATCCTGGTCCAATCTCTTTTCCGTTTTCAGTATTGGTTGAGAATTAAAGTGTTGGTCTCATTCCGTTGCTAATAATAAAGATAGGGAATGAGAATGAAAATAAGACCATTTTTTATTCTATTTCAGTTTTCAAATAATATTTTTTTTAAAAATTAAAAAATTAATTTTTTTAGTTATAGTAATATAATTATAAGTAGATTTTTATATTGTTAATGGTCTGAAGAGTGAAGACTTCATCCTGTCAGCATTGAAGGGCCACGAGCTTAAAAAAGGTCCAGTCTAATTGGAGCAGGACATCATAAAGAACTGACCCGACCACATTGTCTAAAGTTTGACCCGCAGTAGTTGAGCAGTGGGTCATCTCACCTCGAAAGCCTCGATTGCAGAGAAATTGTTCAAGATATTCAATAAGTGAGATATTGAGGATAGGAATCAACTCCTATCTCAATTGGGAAAACTTTTAAAATAGTCTTAAAACTATAAGATCTTAAAAATTCTTGCGTTATTAAAATAAACCTAAATTATGTATTTTTGAGAGCTCAGATTATGCCTAGTCATCATTCTGGATTATATACTCAATTTTAATGATATGCCACAATCTAAGAAACATATAATCCAAGACCAAGTAATAATGCCTATACCAATTGGGACTACTTAGTCTCATCTCACTTATTAGCTCAACATTAGCTTAGCAAGCTATGGCAATGACCTAAATGGGAACAGGCGTATGCCTATGGCGAATTGCTCGGAATCTATTACAAGTCAGAAGTCAAAAGCAGACTATGACAGTAGATCTGAGAGGTAGTTAAGACAATTAGACATACTTTCTAGCTTATAAATACAGTTTTTTTTTTTTTTTTTTCTAATGAAAAGATGTGCACATATTTTTTTCCACTACTACTCAGCACAGCAAGGAGTTTACCGGACATAACGATAATTAGGTGTCTTTAATTATAGGTGAAATGAATTGAGTACATAACTCAAACCAAATTAATTATAAACTAAAACTGAAAATGATGATCTAAAAATGCACCTTATATGAATTTAGCAAGAGAAAGTAAATGGGTAAAGAAGCTATCGGGCTTTTTTAGATGTATACTATCCGAACAACCTCACCAATCCACGTATAGCAATCCTTCATCCATGGCCACGTCACATCCGACAACGTGGATAACATGATAAGATCCGAAAGATCCTCTAATATCCAAAAACAACATACTCACCACCCCTCTATCTATAAAGTCTATACTATACATTTTGCCTTTAATTTAATTATTTATTTATCAGATTTGATGTAGGTCGGTTTGGTATTTTTCTCTAAGACATTATCCGACAAATGTTAGCTTCCAAAAATAATGTCCATAAGGATCCTCAATTTGCATTTTTTTTTAATTATTATTCATACAATAAAAGCTAATGCACATGGTGTCTTTGCAATGTATAATTATTTATTAAATTTTCCTTATTCTAAACCAGTAGATCGATCTAATAGATCTAGTACTGTTAATTTGAAGATAATATACTCTTCTGATTTATTTTGTACTTACTAAGTTCCTAGTGTCTCAAAGATTCTTATTGCCCCTTAACTTGATTAGTTCTTGGTTCGACAACAAGTTATCTTTTATTGCATGTCACCATAAGGTGAATCATAAGATATAATCTTTTTAAAATTTGAGATTTCATCTCAATGTTAATTATTAATTAGTGGAATAATTCATTCTTCTTTATACATTCGATTTTTAATTTTTTTTTTTTTTAGAATGAGATATATTCTTAATACGCTCACTTATGTATAAGATTATTTTGAGTCTATATATAATATTTTTTTATGTGGGTGAGATGTATAGAACATGTGTGTTGGTTTGTCCAAAATTAATTGAGTCTAACTGTGATACAATATAAAAATTTGAGATTTTATCTCAAAATCAATTAGCAATAAATTGAGTGACTTATCTTTCTTATATTATATTCTAAAATTTTTCCTTTTAATATGAAATATATTATCTATAAATTTAAATATTAAAATTCTAAAAATTCTTCTAAAATGTATATCATTAAGACAAAATTTTAAAATTTATGTAAC
The DNA here is from genome assembly GCA_027186245.1 of Coriaria nepalensis. Taxonomy (NCBI): domain Eukaryota; kingdom Viridiplantae; phylum Streptophyta; class Magnoliopsida; order Cucurbitales; family Coriariaceae; genus Coriaria; species Coriaria nepalensis. Next base: position 2,316,541 of record CP114500.1, on the reverse strand, counting down.
ATCTAAATCACATTACATATTATATATTAAGTCACACATTTATGCAATGCAAGAATTCGAGTTTGTCCATCTATGGGATATTGTACATACGTGTCAAAGTCAAACCCCACACGGCAAATCCAACAGGAGGTGGCCAAGAAATTGTTGGAAAATTAAGATTTCAACGTGTTATATTTATGCTCTATTTTGAGTGGGATCTACTTTGTGTAAATGAAATATCAAAGTTGATTCATGTTATCTTTTGTAAGAGTTTCGAATCGGTATATGGTACGCTCAAAATAATTAATGGGTGAATGAGAAATTGAATCTCAAAGTGTAACCATTGGAATAGTTTGAAGGAGAAAAAAAAATGGAGGAAAATTTTATCCCACATTAGAAATGGGAACAAATAGGAGAGTGTTTATATAGAATTGAACATTTGTTAATGGATAATAAAATATAAGCTAGAATGTTCTCTCTTGCGCGTGCCTATAGGGGGTGCAAATCCAGACCAGATCGGGTTTGGCTCATGTGTGCCAATACTTAAGCGTGCCGAATATTGGCCAGAAAATGACTCGGTTTGCCTTGGCCCTCCTTTTATTTTTCTCCCGGATTTTTTTTTCTTCTTCTGCAGAGACATTTGAAGATGAAATGATGAAATTTAATTTTTGGTTTCATCAAATTTAAATTTGTATTAAACTCAGATTAAATTCCAGATTAATTCTTATTAATCTCTTCTCCCCTCATGAACTTATAAATTGGCAGCTTCCTTCCATTTGGAAACACAACAATAGAAAATGAAGTTTTTCTCTCTAAATTTTTCCTTCTTCCCCTCTATAGTTTTAAGTTTCCAGTGTGATAGAGTTTGAGGCACTTTTTTAGTTTACCAGAATAGTTTCAATGGTGCGTCACTACTGTTCATCTCCATTGTATCTTGGGAGACATGCGCCGTCCAACATTTTGTACCGATACGAGGGGACAAATCTATTTTAAGGAAATTATTACATAATATATCTCAGTTTGATTCTCATTTTCTTATATCTCTAATCCTTTTAATTATCATTCTGTTTAGTATTTATAGATTACAAATCTATCAATTACATTACTATTTATTGTTTAAATCTGCTGTTCTATTTAGTGCTTTGTTGTTTATAGTTTGTATTTCTGTTATTTTTATTACCGTGCACTGTTACGATTCTATTAATTATTTTTTACTATTTATATATATAGTATTTTTTTGTTACAACATCACTGTTTACTGTATTTTATTTACGTTTATTGTTCACTACTTTTTCTATTTATTATAGACATAAGTCATACATAAATGAACGAGCTAGCTATGCATCTTGACTCAAAGGATCATAATTTACTCAACCAGAGGCCCGAAACTAAGTATCAGAATTCAAGTCCATCCCTATCTTTATAGCTAGAACGTAACTACAAACTTGAAGATGCATTAAGTAATATTTGCATTAAACGACCAATGAGCTAGTCCAACATATTAAGGCTAACTAGATATTTAAGAGCTCTCAACCTATGATTAGAATAATGGAAGTAGATGCGGAGCTGTGTGGCTGGGACCAAAACTTGTGCCCACTGCCCTACCTACATAAATCTTCTAACAGTGAGAGTGTGGTGCTGTATTATGTCTTTAAGTGATAATTTTTTAATTATAAACTGATTAGATTTCTTTTTTTAAGGATGTGAGATAATTTTAATAATCCTATTTATTTATGGACATGTTATTTTGAAATCTCAATCCAGGATATATATGACTCTGATATTATATTAGATTTTTTATAGTCTAGCTATTTTTTTTCCTAAATTTTTTTTTTAGAGGAAGACATAAATATTTAATTATAAACTCACTAAATTTAATTCTCTCTAAATGATGTGAGACAATTCCAAAATCTATATCATGCATTAAAGCAAATAATTTAGGGTTACCAATTTATATATGAAACTAGTCCACCATATATTAATAAGTAACAAAAATTTCATTTTTTTAGGGTTCATTTGCTATTTAGCTTAAAGTGGAAAATAATTTTCAAGTCCAACTTAAACATTTTTTTTTTCATTTGTGATAGTAGACTATGCTTAATAAAAAAAATAAAAAGAAATAAGTTATAAAGGGAAAGATTAAAATGCTTATTCCAAAAACTGATAAAGAAAGGAGAGTAAAATGACTAAAAATACATCTTGTTTCTCTCATACTTAAAAAAGTGTGAAATGATGAAATGCCATCTTTCCTACCATAGGAGACGTCTATAGGAGCTCATTTTCCTTCATCTTTCATTTTTCTTCATTCCGACCGGGCCTAAATTTTGATTTGATTCATTTGCAAGGTTCTTAATCGAAGGTGAAGAGTTTGGAGAAAGATAAATATTTAGGTTTAGGATAAGCTTTGTTAGAACATTTTTTAATTTTCTTTGAAATTTTGAATGGTACTCTTCACATTTTAGGCTCGTTTTGTTTAGATTTTGTTTCTAATAGACATTTCAAATCGTTTGCAAATGAAAGAAAGTCAAAATATGGAAATGCAAAAATCTAAAAAATCTGAAGAATAGACACAATACGTATTTTCTAATTTCTCGACGTGTCCGTATTGAGACGATATTGAGAAATTAAGTAAAAGGAATATATTAAAAAAAATCATAATTTTCCAATATCTTAAGTTAAGTTAGACATTAGAAAATTGAGAAAGGGAAACATAATCAAAACTTTTCATGATTTCCTAATGTCTGAAGTGAATGTATATATCAGGAAATTGGGACAAATAAACATAACCAATTATTTCCCAAAATCATATAAAACTTAAGATATTGAAAAATCAGACAAATTGAAAAATACCTTTCAAGTATGATCTCCTTCTATAGAAATAATTTTTTTTTTTCATAATCATATGCTTCGACGATGAATGAAATGAGAAAGAGAAGTCGTTATATTGGCATGAAAATAGCACATATGAAACAATTGGAGTTTCAATGCAAAACAGAGTGCATGCACTCATGGTTCTAAGTGTAATGCACTTATAAATAACCTAACAATGAGTAAAGTTTGGTCCTATCTTTAGCAAAGTCCTTGCCATGTGTAAGGGATATTTAGACATTTAATGTAGTTAGTTTAAAAATTTGGAAGACTTTTTGAATTTTGGTAATCTTTGCAAATGTTGTTGCAGTGAACATTATTTATTTTCAATTAATGACATTTTTTCATAAGAGTTTTGGTTGTACTTGTGGTTGTACTAAATGATTTTTTTCTATTACTACACTTTTGTTGAATGAACAAATGTTCATTAGGGTTTTGTTAGTTTTGGTTTAAGGTGCCATCGAGCAATCGAGATTAGATGTTTAAAGTTAGACCGTTCATTTATTGAACCCTTAGGTTAGACCATTGAAAGATCTAAAGTTTAGGCTTTAGGTTTAAGATGAAAGGTCTAAATTTTATAGTTTAAGATAAAAAAATCTAAAGTTTAGGGTTTAAGATAAAATGTTTAAGTTTTAGAGTTTAATATAAAAGGTTTAAGCTTTACCTTTATGATTTAAGATGAAAGGCTTAGACTTTAGGTTTAATATGAAAGGTTTAAGTTTTAGCGTTTAAAATGAAAAGTCTAAAATTGGGGGGTTTTAAGATGAAAGATTCATCTTTTATGGCTCAAGATTAATCGTTTGAACATTAAGGTTTGATAGAAATGTCTAACATTTAGATTCAATAATGAAAAGTTCAACCTTTATGATTCAAGATGAAAGAAGGCTTTAGATTTAATGTTTAGAGTTTAATAGAAATATTAATCTTTTATGTTCTTTTGCAAGAGATCCAACATTTTGGTTTCAAATATAATGTTTAGACATCATAAAATAATAATAAGATCTAAACTTATAATGAAGTAATGAAATGTTCAACCTTTGTGGTTTTATATATAACCCTTAGGTATTAAGGGTTTCATAAAAATGTTGTACCTTTATGAAAGTTTGTGAGAGATTCAACCTTTATGATTCATTACATAATTTTTAGAAATTAAATAATGATAGAAAGATCTAAATTTAAGATGAAACAATAAAATATTCAACTTTTATGGTTCTAGATGTAACCCTTAGATATTAAGATTTCATAAAAATATTAGAATTTTATGTTCTTTTCAGTGAGATTAAATATTTTTATTCCAATATAATATTTATATATTGAGTAATGATATAAAGGTTTAAATTTAATGTGAAGTAATGAATGATTCAACCTTTATCGTTCAAATCGTGTAAAAGAAACAAAATATTTTTTTTATCTGATTTTTCGATATCTTTAAAAACTTAAGACATCGGGAAATAAGGTAAAAAAAACAAAAACTTTTTTTTTATACGATTTCTAGATGTCTTAAGTTTTGAAAGACACCACCGATAAATCGAGTAAACATAAACAAAATCTACAAGTGTTCACTTGTAAATAGAATAATACCCCAATAAAAGCAAACTAAAATATATCAATAATCCAATTCATTAGACAATTAATAGAGACATTCTAAAGAATGTAAACCCTTAATTACAAATAAAAAAATAATTCATTATAAATACAAAAATGTATTAACACATAATATGACATTTGCTGTCATTCCTAATATTCTTATTACTAGGACTTTTTTCGATAAAGCCTGAGGGCATAAATTCTTTAAAGCTGCTATTGCTGCAACTATGGTTGGAGGGCACTTGTATTTCACATCAGGAGGGGAGGACTTGAAGACCTTTGCAATTATTGGTAGGACATTCTGATTTGAAACAATTCATTGCCCATAACTTCATATTTGGACGTTCCTCCTAAAAAAGAAAAAAATAATGGTCAATTTTAAGTAAGATATTAAAGTAATTTTTGAAACAATATAAAATAATATTAATCCAATTTCTGCTATTCGTAATATGAGTAGTTTCATATTGTATCCACATGAAATAATCAAATTCCAAAAAAACACATCTCTTTCACATATTTCATTAAACATTTTTCATGCATTATGTAAATAACTTCATTGACCATACATACTAAACAATGAGGTTAACTAATAAGATATTAAGAAATCAGGAACTAAGACTCACACATCACAAATCAAAATTCAACTAATTTCATCATCCAAATCTAATCAATTTCAGTAAAATCATCCTCAAACAAAATTCTAATTACATAAACATCCACAATTTCATACCATCAACAAAAAAACCTTAATTTTTGAAATTCAAAGAGTGGTTGGGTGAAAAGAACATACCTTGATCGACGAATTAGATGGACATTTGTCCATTTCTTCAATAACAGATTTCGAACATTTTGGGTCGTTTGCAGAGCTGCCTTCGATGACTCTATATTTCGCCGCCTATTCTTTCTATTTTTCATCTCAGAACATTTTGGTTGTCAAGCCCAATAACGTCCAATCTACCGAATGATTAAAGAAGAAATCAAATATCATGAACGAAATCAAACCTACCTACAATGGCTGCAAACGTAGAGGAAGGAGGCGAGCTTGATCGTCTTGAAGAGAAGATCCTATCAGTTTTTTTTTTAAATATATTTTTTTGTTATATTTTTCAAAATTCATTAAGAATATTCTAGTAATTCATTAACTCCAAATTTTTAAAAATTCAGAAATATATAGAAGAGATTACTTGAACTAATTTTTTTTTTTTTTTGTTGAACCTAAACTATAAATCATAGATCGTAAATGGATTAAGGGCCAAATTCTCTTTTCTTTTTTTTTTTTTTTTTTATATCCAACATTGTTTGTTTTCTTTCTGCAAATGTTCCATCTTTTTTTTTTCCCCCCTTAACGTTACATATATAAAATATTATATTTTATTGCCAACTATTTAAATCGAGTCTAATACTCTCTATTATCATGTACAATTGATGTGACTTGATCTCAAGGGATAAAATTTTAAGCAAAAATTTCTCATCCGATTTATTGTAATAAGAAAATCTGGAAGACATCAATGCGAGATTGTACCATTTTGCTTCCTGTGCAAATCAAAGCAAAACCATACTTGTCTATGATAATAATGATAGTAAAAGACACATGCAATAAACTGGCCTGGCTATTTGATATATTGGAGTCACAGTATTCGTCATTTTTTTCCTCTAAAAAGACTGTAAGAATGTCAACTGCTTGATATATTCAAGTACCCAAAGTTTGTCTTAGATCTTTTCAAAGAGATGAAAAACGACCAACCATCCTCCCTCCCTCTACTTTGTTGTCCAACTTTGAAAAGCATTCACGAATAAACTTGACCGAAACTTGAATCATAATTACTAAATAAAAAGTCATTGTTTGTGGCCTCGTGGGGCTGGTTTGTAATTATATAAAATGTTTAAAAGAAGAATTAGAAGTTCAAATGCTTAGTTGAGTGAGGTAATGAGTTTGGGTTCATGATCATCGGTGATGAATATTTCATTCAATGATAAAAGAGTAGGAGATTAATTACAATTCAAAATAATTTTAAATAAAATTTAAAAAAGATAAATAGTATATACATTTAATTATTAGAAATATATTTTTAAAATATTAAAATTTACTCAATAAAATAACATTAAATATTTTAATATTGAGTAATAAAGTCTTTACAGCTCTACCTAATCTAAATATTGAGCTTATTAGAACTAGTGGAGGGCTTTTGTTTTTGTTTATGTTTTTTTTTTAAGAATGAAAATAGTATTAAGAATTATTTGGAGGTATTTTTGTAATAATTAACAGACAATCAAAAGATAGATTTGATCTTAAAACATACTTGTCGTGTCTAATTAAATGCAACAACATATTTTAAAATATAAAAATATATTTTAAACTGTAAAAACATATTTTAAAATATAAAAAATATATTATAAAATACGTACTCATATGAACCTAATAAATTTTTTAACAACAATTTAAAACTAAAAATTTAAATCTAATTTATAAAATTTAAAAGAATATAAATTAATTTACTTAATATGAAAAGTATCTTACCGTTGGACTTGTATTTGAAAACTGATTTTGACCCCCTTACTTTCATTAAATTCAAAGATGACTTAAAAGTACATGCCTCCTTTGACTCTTGGGCATTATAACGTTCGACACTGAACAACATCAACCTGTATAAAGTATAAACTAATTATCTTAATGTAAATTATTACAACCGGGACCTGTTTTTGTCTCTATTCTTCGAAAAAAGAGGAAGCCCAATTTAAATTGTATTGCCTTTCCAAATTTTCCTACCCAAACTAGCTGGGACAAGATATATAAGAGGCCCAGCCGGGCCCAATGTGTGGAATTATTTTGGGCTAATTTATGGGCTGTTACGTTGGATTAAATTAAGCACAAAAAAGCATCAACGCTCCGCTAATTCCGTTGGGCGTAATTTAGTTTGATGTTTTGTTTTAGTCCTTATACTTTCACTATTTTTCGGTTATATTATCACTTTCGTCACTAACGTTTTATTATATGTTCATTTTGGTCCTAAATATTTTAAATAATTCAATTTCATTTTTCAAAATCTTCCATTTTCATCCTTCGAGTAAAATTGATAAATGTGAAGTATAAAATAACATTAAGTTTTATTAATACTAAAAGTAACACATAATATATCAAAATTATCAATAAAATCATTAAAATATGATTGTTTAAGTTATTTTTATTGAGATTTAATGTCATAAAAATAATAAAAAATGATGGGTATAATAAGTATAAAGTTAATTAAAATATGAGCATTAAATTACCAAAAAAAAATATTAGTTTTAAGGATATTAACTTTATTGATGATATGAAATATTTTAATTTTAGTATTCATAGATTTTAGATATTATTTTTTATTTTTTACACATAAATATAATCCAAAAAATCAAAATAGAACACTCTGAAAATAATAATAGAACTACTTAAAAATATAAGGACGAAAATAAACAAATAGTAAATATTTATGAATGAAAATAATAATTTAACCCTATTTTTCTATCTTCACTTTTCTACTTTCAATTCGATCACTTTGGACCTTAAAGTTCTGGATTTTTTTTATTAAATTTAAAATTTTTTAGATTTCAATTTCCTTCTTCTTCAAACATTCCTCCACTTTTTTTTGTCCTAGGCCACCGTTCTTCCGCCGCTGGTCAGATGCATCCCCTCACTCTGATCTCTCGCCTCCTTCTAGGTTCGTGCTTGTTTGGAGATGAGCAACGGCTTTGTGGCTGAGTTTTAGGTAGAATATTCAGGGAATAAAGAAGCAGAAGATAGATCTATTAAGAGTTAGGGGGCTTTTATTAGAATTTGTTTTATTTTTTTCCTTTGACTATCAAAATCAAAATAAAATAAAAATTAAAACTTTTATTAGGATTAAACTGAAGATAAAAGGAAGAAAATAGAAAATAAAAAATAAATAAGGACTAAAAAAGTGTAAAATTATAATTAATAAACAAAAAATAAATAAATAAATAAATTCATTAATCGGATCTTAAACTCAAAAGAGACCCTTTTTTCTGTAGAGCACATCAGCGGCGTGGCAACTTCGGACCTTAATCATATGCATAATTGATTTATTTATTTTTTTGTTGGGACTAATTGATGTTTTTTTTTTTAAGTCACATGTTCATGTGTCTTCCATTGGAACATCGAAATTGTCATTTTTCAGGAGTGTATCATGTGCTAGAAAATCTGAGACAAAGTTCTTCCTCATTGAATTGGTATCCTATGTAAAATTACATTTCATATATAAAACCATTTTTATTTCCAAACAATCAGATGGAGATCCTCATTTTTTATTTGAAAAAATATAAAAAAATAAAAAAATAAAAAAATAAAAAACAATAAAAAACTATTTTAAATAAAGGGAAAATAAGTTTTTTTTTTTTTTTTCATCACTCTAAAATAATTGACTACACACAATAGTGAATCTTTCATACATAAGAAAATAGTATATGGATAGGGATCGAGCTGATAGTGTGCAATATTTTCGAGGGTATTATTCTTTTAAAAAAATTATTGACCTATAAGTGGTGTATATATATGATTTTTTTCGAGATTGAGATGTTAAAAAGTATTTTCTCCTGATATAGAATAGTTTCTCCTGATGCAGGTCCCACCTGTGTGTGCAAGATTTATGAAGCTCTGCCATGGTCTGATATATATAGTACATGAAGACTGAGAACACCCTAAAGAGACTAAATACAAATGTAAAGACTAAAGAGGAAGCAGCTGAGGATGGGACCGGCCGGCCTCATGGGCATAGCTTTTATATCTCACCAACAAATTAAAGAGAACAAGATCACATGCTCTCATGGCTCAAGCCAATGGTTTCTAGATTTGGACAGAAACAAGTGTCAACTTCTCAACCGATTCGACCATATCAATGCCAAAAATACACACACTGGTCCTGGTCCTGGTCCAGAGCTTCATGATTTACCATGGCCCTAGTAAATATTTATATTAGTATCAATAATAAGGCATGTGCCTTCTGATCGATCTTTATTGTAAAATGTTAAGGCGAAAATATATCGCTATTTCTTATTCTGACAAATGAAAATGTGTTATCTATCGGAGTAAAAGATACTTGTCGCAGTTTCATTTGTAGAACTATAAAATAATTAACTAAGGTAATGATTCGTATAAAGATTTCTCATCCCAAACAAGGTTAGCTTAAAACATATAGTCAGAGCTTTTGAAGCATCGTTAGATTCAGGTAGTACTGCCTGAAAATATTATAATCACTAGCCTGTAAGAAAATAATTAAATTAACAATTTATATATATATATATATAAACCCTTTCAGAGCTCAGATGGTTTCGAGTTTCCACACCCTGTGAAGTTTTGTTCCCTGCATTGAAATAAACACTTCTGACATCCTTCATTAACTAGAGGTAGGATTCGGTGCCTACCGTAAATTATATCTACCATTCCCGAGTAAGGAAGGATTCATTACTATCATAAAATATGCTTACCGAATTCTAGGGTTGTCCGAATGGTTCCCTGAAATATTGTGGGTTGAATTATTCCCTCTAGAATTTATATCGCCGAAGATGCGTGAAGTAGTTTTCCCTCTAGAAGAGCCAACTAACACCCATGAAGAAGAGAGAGAGCCTTCAATAAAAATTAAGAAAATATTCGTTCATAATTGAATACACAATGAAACAAAATACCTTTTATTTTTATTTTTATTTTTCCTATTAATACAAGAGTCTATAAAGAACAATAATAACACTCATTAATCATACATCAAAATAGATAAAAATCCAACATCCCTATTTAAAAATCGACAAGAGAGATTCAGAAACAAATCATCTGAATTTCCCACCTAATATTTATGTATATATATATATATATATGAAAATAATTTAATATAAACTTTTGGTCACTGTCAGTAATATCTTCAAACAATAACCGAAGATCTTACAAATGAATGATATTTCTTAAACAGAAGAGAAAAAAAAAAAAGTGAAAAGAATTGAATCGAATCAAATTTCACTGATCAGCAGAAACTCCATAAGCTAAAGCCACTTTCTTCATAAGCATCATCATTAACCAGTGGAACTGGATCGAACAAGGCCCCACCATTAAGCATTTGGTCGATGTACCTAGGAGACTGCAGCCCATCAAGGTAATTACCATTATACCATGAGCCATAATCCATCATAGCCATTGGCACCAGTCCATGATCACTTTGATGATGATTATGAATATCAATCAACGACCCGTCATATAATTCTAGATGATCGGACAGGGATGAGACCGAGGACGAGGATGAAGGTGATGGCGATGTGGCATTATTATGAATGTCATGATGATCAGGGGTAATATTAGTCAAGAAAGTATTAGCAGCAGCTTGTGCAGCTACTCTTTGGATTGATTTAGGGGACAAAAGGGTGGAAGTGGAACTATCATTATTACTATGAGGAGGAATGATGATGTAATGAGAAGAAGGAAAGTTGAGACTGTTATTGGCTGCAGTGCCCTTTAGGCATAAGAGGGCTGCATCATAGGCTCTTGCTGCTGCTTCTGGGGTTGAGTAGGAACCCAACCAGATCCTTGTTTTTTGATTTGGGGCTCTAATTTCAGACACCCATGATCCCCAACTTCTCATTCTTACTCCCTTGTACTTCTTCTTATTACATGCTGAAGAATGAGAAGAAGATGATGATGTTGTTGCTGTTGCTGTTGTTGTAGATGATGCCATTGTCTTTTTTGATGACCCACTTGGTTGGATGATGATCTTCTGCTCTGATTTCACCATTGCGATGATGTATGATGGCTTATATTTGTTCAGGTGGATGTGCTTTTGGTAAGCAGTGGATTGATAAAATATGAGGTGTGATGATGAAGTGAAGGTGAGAGAGAGAGGGTGGTTTGCTGTTTTTATAGATGTTGGAGGAGGGGAGTAGCTTAGTAGATACTTCTATTCTAGTCAAATGTAACTATGGCTTTGCACATGGTCCTTGAAATGGATGACAGATATTTGACAGATGCACAGGTGGAAAAATACATTTCCCATCCCTCTAAAAATCATCAACACTCAAATTACTATTATTTTATAGTCTGATAAATATCTTATTTAATAAAATAAAAAAATTATTTATTAAATTATAAATTAATAAATAAGTATAATTTATATAATAATTTTTTCAATATTTTCTGACCCCTTAAAAATACAAATTAACTCACGAACCTCCATTTTGATTTAATTTAATTTAATAATTTGATAAATAAACAAAATCATATCTATTTAACAGTGTAAACCTAATATGTAATATTGTGATATTATATGAAAATGCATATTGATCATTAACAAAATCTAACGAGCTTGCTTCTTAACACAAAAAATGACCTTGCAATTTTATCATCATCAGTTGCTGACTTACTTTAAGCTAATAAAAAGTGGATAGAAACGAAACACACACACTTACTTCTAATTATAGTTAACATAATAATAATAATAATAATAATTATTATTATTATTATTATTATTATTATTTTAATATCAGAATGAGTCAAACTTGTGAAGCAGCTGGCAGTGTGGCAGTCATTTCTTCATGGCTTAACCCTAGAAAATTTAAACTAAACAAAGGACAACTGATTAATTAATGACATTATTACAAGACTTACGAATGTGTTTTACTTTTCAAAGCTCAACTGTAAGTTTGACAAGGAAATTAAATATAACATAGAAAGTGAAAACCAACATTTTGTCTTTAACATTTTTTTTATTGACCCAGATTCATTGACAAGTCACCAGCTTAACCCTTAGTTGACAAATTAACAACAAAATTACCTGTTCTGTTCAAATTGTTAAATACTAAGTATTCTTTTAATATTTATTTAATCTATATACTGTTCGAACCCTTTTAAGTTGATAATAATGTTCAAGTGCTATATTTATTTTAGTTATTATAAAAAAAAAAAAAAGAAAAAAAAAAAAAAAGAACATAGGATTCTATGTAGAGGCAACTTCCAGGACGTGAAGCTACTGATACTAGTATGTTTAAAGTAATTAAACAAATCAAGTACAAAAATTATTGAATTAATTAATTAATGAGTAATAATGATTAAGAAACTGATATGTTCATACCTTGAATTTCCTTAGTCTAAAGAGGAAGCCAAAAATACTGATGTAATATTATTACACCCAGCTGTTGCTTCTCTGGCTTACATGCATCCTCCTCTCTAAAACCGCGTTAAAGATTATTTTCAACCTGCTTTCAATTCTCTAAGATAGTTATATATATATATATATATATATATATATATGTTTTTTTTTTTAATATAAATATTATGACTTATATATGCCCTTCCCTGCATGTATGGGCTTACGTCTGTTTTTATATCTTTTTATGTGAAGTTCACGGATCCTTTTGTGATATCCTTAATTAGCATATCAAATATGAACATTAAGCTTCTTACTTCTTCACACTTCTCGAGTTGAGTTAATACCGAGATGGAATGAAAGATTTGAGACCCTAATCGACCTAGGTAGGCCGGAAGTTTGCTTCTCAATTGCTTTTTTTTTTAACGATTTGGACATACTATTAGTACAATCAACTATTACTATTTCACAAGTTGGATTTCATTAAGTTAAGCATTACTTCTGGGGCGTGTGGCAAGCACATTCATTGAATTTTAGGGACAAATGACCCTTTCTAAGGGTAGTGAGTCATAGTTTGTTCTGTTTTGGTCTCACACTGTAAAATTAGTATAAAATTGACATTCTACTATTTGTTACTTCTTAGCTATGGCGGCAGGACCCACCACGTGGAGTTTATATATCACTATTTCCTCACAGTTTAAGGAATTCATTATTGTTAATACTAAAAATAAAATAAATAAAGAGTAACGTATGACTTGGTTACGTAGTTAAAAAGTTAAAAACACAAATCATAAAGTAATAAACATAAACTTATACGTACAATATTTTAACCCTACTTATGTTTGAACTCTTCACATGAACTTTTTGTCCCTAACACTAGAAAAGAATCCATACGTGAAACTAAAGTTAGTAATAATACATGACAGGAGTACATGTGAAAAAGAAGAAAAAAAAAAAGTGTAAATTTAATTAGTATTTATTTAGTGTTTATATATGTCCTGTCCTCTTCCCTCTTTCGTGCTTCCTTCCCTTTTCAGGAAAACACAGAAACCAAATCAAATATTGTCAAAGCATCCGATTCCCACCCAAAAAAAAAAAAAAAAAAAAAAAAAAGTAATTGTCCAATACAAATCTGTGATCAGGTGGCTGACACTATGATTTATTTAAGTATTTAATAAGTAAATATAAAATTTAAAATATCGTACCATTTTTTCTTTTATTTCAATAAAATCATACATGTTTAAACCACACTCTTTCCCTTTTATTTATTTATTTATTTATTTTGGAAGAAAAATAAATAAATTTTTGTCAGAACATGTTTTACTTGAATGAAACTTGAAGGAAGGTTCATCGGAAAATAGTAGATGACATCATTTTTTTTTTCTTTTTTACTTCATTAATGTAGTCGTAATGATAGTCGATGTTGTAATTTGATGAAAGTTGAACATTGTTACATAACGTAACAAGTTAATAAGAGTTTAAGAGGCAATATTTTAACCTATTCCTTAACTAAATTATCCAAACATTACTAGTAAGGTAAGAAAGTTTAATAATGACATTTCGTTATAATTATATGTTCTCGAGATTTTGATTTTTTGAATTCGAAATTTATAAAGACTGTTTTTTGAAATGAGTTATTAGTCAGTTTTGAAAGAAATTACAATTCTATATGATATATACCTAAGCATGAATATTTGTCCTAATAGGTTACTAAGTATGAATTAATAGGTTACTAAGTATGAATGTAGGGGTAGTTTCAAACAGGGACAGTCAAACAACTAAAAATTACTATGGACCAAAGAACACAAACAGCTTAATTACAACCCAAAAACTTGTGATTGCAACCTTTTTCAGTGGAAAAAACACAATGAAATAAACATATTCAACTCTTTCGCAAACACATGCTTAGTTATTTGAAAATTTGCCTTCATATTAATGGTAATCATGCATGGGGTGGTTAACCCATGATCGATTCACAAGCACCATCTAGGAAGGTTCTTAATTCTGGGGTAGCTATAATAGCTTAAACATTACATTAATGTCACATTATATATATATACAAAAGAATGGTATGGTGCAAATTATGAATGATCAAAAGTGATCTGATCCAATTCGATATATTATATGTTTATTCTGTCAGATTGGATTCATCCAATTAGGATTGTGTTGGATATCCGATCCGACCGAATTTGGCTATTTTTTTTTGTTATTTTTTAATGTAAATTATTTTAAATTTTAATTTAATTAATTCTTTTTTAAGATATTTTTTTTCTTTTCAAATATTTTATTAATGAATTTTCATTAAATTTGATTAAATTACTCTTGACTCTTAATTTTTTTTACTTTTATATTAAATTTTCCTTAAAATATAATTTTTCATTTTTTTATTTTCTTGTATAATTTTTCATTATTATTTTTTCTTAATGAAGTAATTGCTCAATTAAAATTAAAAAAAAAAACTATTTTCAATTTTTCATTCATTTTGTCAATTATATTTATTACATTTTTTTAATAGATTTATATTTCTTATTTTCTTAAATAAAATTTTCAATTAATTATTTCTTAAATAATAGTTGACTTCTCCATTAAATATATATATTTTTAAAAAAATACAATCTTTAATTAAACACATTAATATTTCCCATTATAACATTTGATATTACATAATACAAATTCAGTTATCTTTAAAAAATTTCTCCAAAAAAAAAAAAAAAAAATTCGGTCAAATCCAATCCGACATTCATCCGAAAATCACTCGATCCGATCCAACCGCCATCCGATATTCTCAGATCAAATCCGACTGTTGCTCACCCCTAGTACAAATAGTTACTCTTGTTTAATGTAGCAAAAATAATTGTAAGAGTTTGAGTTGTTAGTATAATTTTCCGAAAATCGACTATTAATAAGTATATACATATCGGAGTTCTTGTATCAAAATGCAACGAAATTTGACGAGCACAAGCAAAACATTAATCTTTTGAGTAGGACATCTTGGTATGCTGTGTTGTCATAGTTTTTGGCCATCCGGAGTCGTTTACAGTATCAAAATCAAAGTTATATCGGGTATACCGGTGCCGGTTTCCAATTCCGTTTCTCTAATGTAGAATCAGGTTAAATTTGATTAAGAAGATTTAAAGACGGTGAACATTGACACGGTCAACCACTTATACATCATTATTATCTAGTCAAAAATCTTCCTACCTAGGTGGACCCTTTGATCTGATGAAGTATGATAAGAGAGATGAAGATTCAGAGCTTCTTCCCTCACACCACCGTCTTTCATTCATATCCTGCATGGAAAACGCTTTATCTGGTTTTAAGTCTTAACAGCTGGATCCGTACATTTCGTATACAATAATTAAAAAATGGGAAACAGGACCATGAATGAGACCAATGTGTTGTGCGTGCAATGAATGATAACGTTAAAAGAAGTAGAAAGAGATTATTATGTTTTTTTTTGGGTGGGGGTGGAGAGGGGGGTGAGGAAAGTTCCATGAAAGAGACGAGAGTTAAGAAGGATGTTAGAGGATGAAGAGGCAAAGAAATCAAAGGCAGAACATGTAATGAAATCTCTTGCAGATAGGGATTAGGGAGGGAGAGGAAAGTTCGTAGAAGATCATGTAGATAAGTTGTTGGAATTGTTTATGGAGGAGATTCAGAATGCTTACAGAGGTGAGATAAGGGAGGTTGGTGGGTGTATCATCGGCATTGAACCACCATTCATAAAAAGGGAATGGGTAAATAGTACGGAGATCAAATTTAATCATTCAAGTGGCTAGTATCGATAGTTGCTAACTCATTCTATTTTATTTAAATTTAATTTCCTTATATTTTTTAAAATAAAAACAAAAGAATAGATGCAAGTAAATAAATACATAGTTTCGTATGAAATTTTATTTTTATGAGACTAATCTTATAATGATTAGGGTAACTTACATCTCATTCTCAAATGAGTTCATACCATCTTCTAGCTTTTAGCAGGTAACTGCCGAACCAGCAGATATCAAGAATTTTTTTGAAGTATCCTCCAGAGCGATTAGGGCGGATGCTGGCAGATACAGATAGTTTGCTCTTTCCTATTACACATCATGATGGTACATCATAGAATGTTACGAGCGAATCACTTTATGAGAAAGAAAGGAAAGTTTATTTTGCAGGGTACCATTACTTATTCCTCACCATGCAAAGTATTTATACAGACGTTTGTTTCTATATGATACGAATCACAATGAACTGAACCTTTTGGTAAATTAGCTACCATACATCGCTGCAAGTAGAAATTTACTCGGAGGCTGCCTCCTGGAAAGAACTCAGAGCACTGATTATGGATTCATAAACCTTTATGCCATTCAAAAATGTGGTATCTTTCAAGAACTGCAGAAAAGAACGAGAAACATAATGATAAATTGCAAAAAAAAAAGGGAAGGGGATAGAAAGGTGGATTTAACTTTAAAAAATAAAAATAAAAAACCATATCCAACCTCATTATGATCATGGAGTAAGATAGGAGTATTAATCATGGGAGAGAAACCGAGTGCAGGGATTCCCAACTGTCTTATATACCGGGCATCAGTAGTCGAAGCCAGTATTTCGGGCTTTGAAAGCTTTCCTCCGGAGTCCGAGACGGCTTTGTGAAAAACGGACCACCATGGGTTGGAATCATTGGTGGGTGTGATTAATGGGTGACCCATGTTGTCCCTTGTCGGCCCCTTCTCAATTATCTGGATGACCATATAAATCAGGTACAAATATTACACAAAGAAATGAAGTATAATCTTCGAATCAATTTGAGCCTAGAAGTTTCCAAATCTATAAGTTGGACCCAAGGTATATACTACTATCATCAGTTAGATCTGTATAGGCTTCTTTAGGAAGCGCGACTTTTTATCCAATTTGGATTCAAACCCAGTTTGGACCCAAAATTTCCAGTTGAAGCCCGCATACTACAAACTAAAATCTACAATTCCAAACATCAGTTTTGCTAAATGTAAGGTTACAAGGTCTAACAAATGGAGTTTAATATCAGGAGTAAAAAAAAAGAGCTTTGCCAGGTTCAAATTACAAAACTGAATCACTAGATAATGAAGAGAATCATCAATTCATCATCACTCACTTGAAATGTTATGTTTCGCCGAGCAGGTGCCCATTCTTCAGCAATTCTTCTCCTAATAAGATCAGGATCGGCCATAGGTGGCAACCGAATATTAAATCCTGCCTCCGCCTCTGAAGGTTGCATGTTCATCACAAATCCCTTCAATAGCAACCAGCCGATGTAAACAATGTGCTATATATGTGTATGAATATATACATATATGTACTGTAATGAATCAGAAGCAAACAACTTACGGTAGGAGAAGGAATTCCAGCATTCATATAAACGGGATTAACCGATATGACCTCGGAATTGGCTGCTTCACCAGCCTTGACAATGTCAAACTGGCTCTCTCTGAATGTCATCACGGCCTCGATGCTCTTCATCAAATTCTCCATTGCGCTATTATCATACATTCTAGAACCATGTCCAGGAGTTCCTTTGGCCCTAATAATCAAATCCCATGGCGTCCTATCAGCGTAGAAAACTCTAAATTCATCTCCAGGCGATGCCTGGCCTTCGTCCATCACAAATCCGACGTTCAAGTTCTTGAACTCGATCGATTCAACGAATTTCTTAGCCCCATCGGATCCTCCGATCTCCTCGTCCGGGACGTACGACAAGTGAATCGTACGGACGGGTTTGAAGTTTCTACGTTTGAGGTTTCGTATGGCCTCGATGTACTGGACGCCGATGCATTTATCATCTTGGGAGCCGCGGGCGAAGATTTTACCGTCGGAGGATCGGACGGCGGCAAAGGGAGGGTAGATCCACTTAGAAGATTCGGCCGGGACGGAATCGATGTGCGAGTTGAACAGAACGGAGGGAAGGTCGGGGTTTGACCCGCGCCAAGTTACGACGAGGAGTGGTTTTACTGTATTGTATTGAAGGGTTAGGGTTGGGAGGCCAAGAGAGTGAGCTTGAGATTCGAGGAAGGAGACGGCGGCACTGTAGTCAGGGTTGGGGTGGGCGGTGTTGATTCTGAGGTACTGTTGGAAGCGAGTGATGGGGGAGTCTTCTTCTTGTTCTTCTACGACGTCGTTTTCCGGATGGCAGAGGAGGAGAGAAAATGAGAGAAAGAGACTGCTGAGAAGAAGTGCAGAGCCAAGATGACGACCAGCCATGGTAGGTGCTGCTATTGCTGCTCCTGTCAAATGTCAACTATACGATCAGTCAATCATTTCCCATTTTCCAGGGAATTGCTGCTCGGAAACCTACATGTCGTGCGAACGTTTCACGACGTGTCGTCTAGTGGGCTATTTAACTATTTCCTCCACAAACATGCACCATTTTAGAACTCAAAGGTGTGAATGAATTAATTATTACTATAAAAACAACTGATCTATGTTTACAACTTAACCTGAAAACCAACACATTGAAGTTATAAAAGGGCAAACATAAGCAAAGGTCCACGCTCCAGTCTCAATAGATCTAGCTGAAACAAGCTGATATATCATAGGTGGGTCTTAATAAATCATGTCCAACAGATTGAAGAACATTTTTTTTTACAGTGGAACCCAAAGAAAAAAATAAAATAAAAAAAATAAGTTGAGCTCTACCAAGGTGATGCTTTATCTACTACAGTGCTACCATGTGCTCAGGCCAGAAGATAATCAATTCTCCACATGGCACAACTAGATAAGCTGCTAATGCCATCTATAATCAAGATTAACATTAGGATATAACACAAATCTTCTCAGTCACTGGCTTCGCCATCAACTGCAGATGCATAATAGTATAGTGTCAGGCAAGGGATATAGACGTTATAATAACAAGCAATATAAAGGGGTCTGATATAGTAACACTTACCCTCGTTAACTCCATCTTCGCTTTGGCTACCATCACCGTTATCTTCTACATCTTCATCCTCTTCATTGTTGTCATTGTCTTCATCGACCTCCTCGTCATCGTCGTCATCATCATCATCATCATCATCTTCTTCTTCTTCAGAATCATCATTATCACTTTCAACTTCCATCTTCGGCTTTGGAGGTGGTACAAAGCTAGTTGTGGACCTTCTTCTTGAGCTTGATACAATATTACTAGTGTCAATGCCCTCAAGTTCCTTTGCCCTTTCCTTTTTCTTCTTCACTTCCTTAATTTCTAAACATGAGAAAACCGATGATGTCAAATCCTTACAGACAAGCACTTGTCCATTAATATCATGCTAGTGAACAATATCAACTAAGCCCAAAATGCTCACCTTTTTCAGAAGGGTTTGAAGATAATCCCTCTTTAGAGAGTATCTCCTCTAACTCCTCAATTAATTGGGATTCACGTTTATTTTCAGGTACCTGCTTTACTTTCTTGTACACTGAGGGGGGTACGCTGCAAGAGAGATGATTGATTTTAATTTGTCAGACTTACATAAGATTTAAGCAACTTGAAGAGCACGAGAGAGAAGGTAAACCTCATCCCACATGACTTGATAACCGATTTTAGGTGCTCCACACGTTTGCCATAGGCTGGAGTTGAAACTTCTTTCTTCTATATATACAACAAGTAGAAGTAAAGAATAAATTCCCACTTGATCTGGCCAAAACAGAAGTTTCTACTTGATAAAACTTCGATGGTACAGAAAATAAGATAATTAAAGAAGTGCTAACCTTGACAGGTTTTTCACCAGATGACTGAGAGTGACCATCTTCATCACTATCATCCTCTACTACCGGTCGCGCGGACTTGCTCTGCTTCTTTACAGGGACAGTTTCTTCCGTGGGTCTTTTCCGTTTTTTAAGGCCATCAGATTTCTGCATTTTCCCTATTGGAGTAGTTCTCTTTTTAGGTTTCTCTTCATCGCCTTCTTCCTCATCACTTTCACTGTCAGCAGAATCAGAACTCTCTTTGCTGCTAACCTTTTTAGATGCTCTGGAATCAGATTTTTTCTTGGCAACAGGAGCAGATTTAGAGACTTCAGAAGAACTTAATATCTGATTTAAAAAAAAAAAAAAAAAGTAGAGAGCTCACATTTAACCCAGGAGATAGATGCTCCTAGAAAAGAAAAATTAAAAATAATAAAAATAAAAATAACACTCACCTCCTCTACATGCTGAGATATTAGCTTCTTACAGGTATCAAGTGAATGTTCATCAAGTTTAAGGTCGTTCTCCAAAAGGCGGCGAACTTCAGTCATAGTTACTTTACTGAGCAGTAAAAAGAATACCATAAGGAGGGGTGGTGGAAACACGCATGCATTTTATTTTGTAAAACTGAAGTAGAAAGACCCCTAATATTGTTAACTAATCAAAGAACTAAGAAACATACTCTGAATTGGCTTTGAAGTAAGAAGCTCTTTTTTTAATTGCTTTCATTATTGTGATTTCACTTGGCACTCCTTTTCTGTCACTGTTTTTTATTTCCTCAGTACTCAGTTTTGCCTGTTTATGTCCTGTCAGAAGACCCATCACTGGAGAGTCTTTTGTTTTCTCTTCATCTTCCAAGCAAGGTTCTTTTACGTCTTTCTTCAACTGATGCTCTTCTAGTGATTCAGCTGCATCTCCTTTTCTTATCCTTTCTCCACCAGTCTCCACAGAATTCTTTGAAGCATCAGTGTCATGGGAACCATCTAAGCACTAATATTTAGGGTCAAGTAAGAACATCAAAAGGGTGTACAATTAATAATAGGATGTGCAGCAGTACACGTGCAGAAAACCACAGGCCATGATAAGATAACTGTAAACAAACAAAAAACAATAAAATTCAAAACTTCAAGGTTAAAAGAGATACCTTCTCCAAGCCCTGCTTGATATATCTCTTATGCTTATCTAAAGCATAAATTTCCAAACCCAAGTCTTTCTCTAACAGCCTCCTCACCTTCTCAAGAGTTAAAGAACTGCAATAAAAGACATGATGTCCAAATATTACAGATATGCTGGAGGCAATAACAAATGCCATAATAACAGTTTAAAGAGAAGCACCACGAGAAGCCCGTTGGTGAAATCTTAACAATGAAATTGGCGAAGCAGCATAGCCAAACAAGAGTACACAATTAAACTCTTGTTAAAATTTGATATAAAAAATTACATGCTGACTTATGTCCAACAAAAAAAAGACATGCAGAACAGAACATCTTACAAACCAATTATAGAGTTCCATATACCTACTTTCATCTCTACTTACATTCAACGTCAATTCGTCATGTACATTTGTTAAGCAAACGTACAAATTCTAGGGCTTTAAGGAACTCCTAGAACAAAAAGACTTTTAAAACCCTAAAACTTCATAATACCATATATTTCCAAGACCTCCACTACTTTTCTAAACACAAAGCACACCTTACCTGGGAATGTTACTCTCTGTACTACAATCAAAAACAAAATTCTAGCAATATCAAAACTCAAAATATCATCTGAAAACACGCAATAGATGAAAAAACCGAAAATCCTCCTGCCTCCACATTGTAGAAACTCTTCAAAGAAAAATCCAATTCAAATAGCACAAAAAGATAAAATTCCCTGCACATTACAAGGAAGAAGAGTTTCGAGGGAGCTCTTACTCGGCTTGCTCCTTGAAGTAAGAAACCCTGGACCGCATGGCAATCTGAATCTGCGATTCGATATCGTGCGTTGCTGCTTCCTCCTTCACATCACTCTTAGGCGTATAGTTTTCTTGCGCTTCCTCCGCCATGATCTCTCTCTCTCTCTACAGAGAGATTTTGCGAAGTCTGAGACGCTTTGTGAGCTTAAACCCTTGAAATGAAAAGAGGGGGAAATTCGCGCTCGTGGTCAAAACTAATGAAACTATTGATACAGTCATAGTTTTGATAATAAACCCCTCGATTACCTCCTATTTTCTTTCAAGCCCTCTCAACTCTTGTCTTTCGGTATGTATAAAAAATGGAGGGAAAAAAAAGTTATGGATAAGAAAATGAGAAAAAATGTTTTATTTCATTTGAAAAAACGAAGGATGACAAACAAAAACTTGTATACATAATTGTTTGATTAATTTATACATAATCATGCCTATTACGTAAGTTATGAGAGAGGACATCGGTTTGATTATGTCAATTGATGTCATCATATTCAGTAAGATCATTCTAATTATTTAAAAATTTTTAAGATCATATTAAATATAGTTATTTAGAATTGAGTTTCTACCGACTAAGATTTTGTAAAGTTAAAGTCTCTTCCTGATGTCTTAGAAAGTTGAGGTCTCCCTACATAAGATCTTCCTCGTAGAGCCTTCTCTAGCTAAAATCTCTTTAATTAAAGGTGTTTAATTTTTTTGAAGAACTGTGATCTTTCTAATTGAGATTTTAAACCCCTACCAACAAGTCTGTTAACATTGAACCTGAATAACATAGCTCTTAATGTTACAACCTATTATCTCAAATAAAACTTATGACATAAAATTGCCCCAACAAAAATTAAATTAAAATATGATGGTTCTAAACTAAAGTTTGAGAAATAGAGATATAGTTGAAATTTTAAAAATAAAACGGAATAAGTAAATAAATAAAACCATGCCGTCGAATTTCATAATTAACTGTAAATATAAGGACTAGTATGCAAAAATAGCCATTTAGTCCCTAAAAGGGCTCAGTTGACAAAAGTGTAAAAGCTAAAAGGGCTCAAAGAGTCAAAATTCCATGTTCCAATAATTCATCCTTCCGTTTCTCTTTACGTCAAGATAAACTCTTCCATTATCCCACGGCAAAACGACAGCAGTCTGTCTCAAAGTAAAACGATCTCCGGCTAGAGTTTGTCCAGAATCTCGGATTTCGATGGGCGGCCACGGTGCCCTAGAGGTGGCCAAGACGGTCCTGGAGGTCGCCGACGTCGCTTGGACCGCCATGGAATGCCGCCATCATCATCAACACCATAACCAGGAAGACGATTCGGCGAAGTGCATACCTTCGGAAGAAGAGGAATTGGAGTCGCTGAGGTCCGAGAATCTTCGCCTAAGAAACCTTCTCGAGCAGAACCTCAAGCTCCTCGAAAATCTATCCGAATCGCCTTGTTTGTTGAAGGATTGTCCTCCTGATGTACGTAATCTTTCTTCCTCATATCAATTAATTTGGCTTGAATTTTTCTAGGTTTTTCTTTTACAAAATTGACCTTTGAACTTGCAGCTATATGCACGTCTGGTGGCGGCTGTGGATTCCGAAAACTTCTTGAACCGCATAAAATCAGTTCGTGAGGCATCAGCGAATGGGATTAGCTATGAATTTCCTTCAAAGAAGGCGGCAGAAGCCGACGTTCATTCAGCTGAGATTCTGATCAATGTTGGCTATGAAGAACCAAGTTGGTGGGTGTGGGTCTCAGATGAAATGGTTCCAAACAAGGTTGAGGAATGGAGTGGGATTGATGAAGAAAACTATGTGGTTGTAAGTGAGGAACATGTTATTGATGGGGTTGCTAATTTCATTGCAAGATGCATCATGTCTAACCCTAAAGCTCAGGTATAGGGGATTGTGAAATAATTCTTCTTTTCATATTTTGTATCTTACATGATATAAGAACAACTAATCTGTTTTTCTGGTTTTTACAGAAT
The DNA here is from genome assembly GCA_027186245.1 of Coriaria nepalensis. Taxonomy (NCBI): domain Eukaryota; kingdom Viridiplantae; phylum Streptophyta; class Magnoliopsida; order Cucurbitales; family Coriariaceae; genus Coriaria; species Coriaria nepalensis. The sequence goes on along the minus strand of CP114500.1, from coordinate 2,292,409 downwards.
TTAACCCCTGAGGAGCTGCAGAAAAGTGAGTTTGCTTTTGAAATTTCTAAAACTCGAATATATTTGCCCTCTTTATATTGTTTAAAAGATAATGGAGATTGTTTGCTTCATGCATGTGTAACCTCTTCTCTATTTCCAATGTGTGTGGGATAGATTATGATAGGATAAAGAGGGAGTAGAGGTTTATGTTTTCCTTTTTCTCCCTTAATTAGATATTTTGTTAATTCAATTATTTTCTATTCATTGGGGTGTTGGCTTAAGTGCTAAAGAGGTGGCAGAATTTGTACAGGTTTATAGGTTTGTATAATGTTTTTGGCATAAAAAGGTTAATTTGATTTTGATCTGGTAACTCAACAATCATTTTGATTGTGTACAATGTTTGCTAGCGGTAGTAATTCTTTAATGTTCAAGACTTCATTACTGACACATTGCTTTGTTATTCAATAAAGAAAATGAATTGCGTGACTCTTTATGTGGCCTTATAGAAACAGCAAATAAATCAAATTATCCTTCTTGTGAATTTTAGAGGTAAAAGAAATCTTATTCATATATTAATTTTTACATCTTAAGTTCCTTTATATAGAGGAGAAAACCTAGTTTAACTACACAATCATACCTAAACAGATTCTATTAGAATCCCTAGAAAATAGCAACTACCTAGCTACTAATCTGCACTTAATCAGCAAACAAATCAAACTGATTTGTTTGCTGAAGCGTGAATCTTTCTTACACTATTCTACACTTCTTATCTTTGAGTACAACATTTTGCAGCTGTAGCAAACGCAATGGGGGGTGTGAGCAAATTGGATAAAATGTTGGATATTTGGCATGCAGGAATGCTGTTCTATACCTTGTCCACTTGGGGACTTGCTCTTGCCGGGTGAGTTTCATTTCTTGATACTTATATATACATCCTAGGCAATGTTACATTGAACCTCATCATTCTCTAGACACTACGAAAATGGCATAATTGAAAAACTACTTACTTTGCCATCCAGAAAATCTAGACACTATTCTCACTGAGAGTAAGGAAACAATTTGCAGACTGTAAAATTTGTGCAATATCCAGTCTCTTTCACTAGGGAAAGAATTGTGGACCTTTCAAGATATAGAACATGTAGAAGATGCTGAATATCCTAGACGTCATTACTTTATCAGCTGTTCGGAAAAGGATCATATATTGTGACTATTTGTGACGATTCTTCTTATCTTGCTTCTTGTCTTGGTTTATAAAAATGCAGGTTGTACAAGAGTCGTGCTGTGCTGAAATTTGCTGCGCTGGGCATCCACAAAACGAGCAAATTGGCTTTGAGGGCACTTTGAAATACAGAAATGATTCGCCCTCAACTCGTTAACACATCGTAATAGTGGTTATAAATCTCTTGCTTTTCAGTTATTCTTTGGTTTTATTCAACCTTTGATGATGTAAATAACTGTAAATAGAACTGGGAGTTCGTATTGTGCTTTATTGATTTGGGCTGTGTGTGATACATGACCTTCACGACCCGAATTCGAACCATGACCCGCGCAAGCCGGTAGAGAATAAATAGGGCATGCAAGCCTTAAATTATATACTTATCACTTGTCACGTAAAGTTTTCCTAACAGAGAAATCTGCCGTAAGTAAGTCGAATTGATATTTATGAACGGAGAAACTCTAATTTACATTGGAGCTAATAAACACAACGAAAAATATTGACATTTTACAATGTGTACGATAACATTATAGAGGCCTAACTTTTAATCACTAGCATACTAAAGGAAAGAATTCACACTAAAAATGAATATGGGTGAGTAGCGAGAGATAATTAGGGGGAAAATTATATGTAAAGTTAATTGCATTATAGTTATATAATTTTAGAAAACCAAACAAATCATATTTTATAATATGTATAGATCTTGTAGAAAAATTATCTATGATTTAAGATGTGATTTTCGTGATATTTTGCTCGTACTTAGGATTTAAGAGGTGACTCTCGTAATATTTTGTTCGTGGCATGGAAACAAATAGTTCTAAAACATATCAAATTATAAGATCAATTCATAAAATTATCATTTTTGAAACCAAGCATATATAATAAGGACTATAAAATAGTATAATTTTCATTCATTCATTTTTAAAATATTAAAAATTAATATACTATAATTATCAATTTCACTATTAATAATTTAAAAGTCTCAACAAGCTATTAGTTATGATACATTTAATTGAAAAATAAATAAATAAATCTATGAAGAGCTGAGATAATAACTATATTATATTATCACATTTTAATCAATGAAGCCATGAAAAATAATCAATAAATACTTCAAAAATATTGCAGAAATTTCCTAATAGCAATGGCACAAGCATAAGCATAAGCAGAAACTAAATCTATACTGGACGAAATCAATCACTTTGGAGATGGTACATGTGCAAACAATGCTTCCTGAAAAACTGTTCTAAAGACGGATTTCTGAACTGTCCAAAGATAGTTTTGGCGCAATCTTCATCGGCTCGGAGAATAGCTCTACAACATCCAGCACCGATAGAAACTCTATGTCTGAAAAACGACCTTGGGATGTCAGCCAGACAGACCTTTTCATCGTGAACGTTTTGAAAACAAGTTTTCACATTAGGACCCCTCCACCACCAATTATCCGGCTTTGTCAGTGCAGCCGCTGCGGTTGAATCGTTCTTATCATCGTTAGAAAAAACACAACAAACAAGGAAGAGCAAAGCAAAAACAAGAGCTTTTCTTCATGATGATTTGAGTATTTGAAAACGAATCGTAGCTTTATGGTGTATAGTTGGATGGAGCGAAAATTATAGGAGGAAGAGGTACTTGTTTGATAAGTATGGATAAATTAGGATTAGTACTCCTAGTTTCTTTGTAATTATCACAATTTGGTTTTTGATAATTATCCCTAAAGCGAAGTAGTCGAAACCTTTAATAAAATCTTAAGGGATAAGCTATGCAATTTACATTTTCACTCCATTAAAATACGGAGGATTCATGCGAACGATCGAACCACATAAATATCCTTTGAAAGGAGTAAAATGGACTATGCGTCGGGAGTTTTCCTCTTCTGACCAGATGCAGAAGCGACATCGGATTGAGCTTGACCAAATACTGACCTGAAAGAACCAAATAGCCGGTAGTAATGTCAGGATGGGGAAGCATAATTGTTCATATCAAGCGACATCAATACCTTTTACTATCAAGTGCTGTTATGACTTGATCATGACTTGATCAAGTGCTGATATTTTCTTAAGGAGAAAATATGTTACAGCCAGATTGCAGATTCTAAGATGCTACTTACCCACAAGTGGAACAATTCTTGTGATGGTGGCAGAACATGGACAAGCATACGGAACAGCTGTAGCCCATGTCAATTGTTTTTTTTTGTGGCAAAAACACCTGAAATATTTCCAAATATACTTATAGATAAAGAGGTGGAATAATCTTCAACTTTCAATAGCAAAAAGTCGTACACATTAATCTAAACATAGGTCAATTGATAACATGTTTTTTTGAACTCACGAGGCACGAAATCCTCACCAATAGATTTAGGAAGCTGTAAGAAGGTACGAGAATGCAAATCTGTTGCAAAAACAGTCTGCAAAAAACAACAAAACCAGAACAAAATCAATTCAGAACAGAACACAGCCTAAGAAAGAAAGTGATTAGTCCCACCACATGAAGTAATTATAATGTCATATGACCAAAAACTAATAGAAAGGGTAAAAAGACGTATTGCATTGGAGGACCTATATCAAAAAACTTATCAAGAGATATTGAAACAGCCCATCAGGTTGCTGAGGCTTCTGATAAACTCCACAGTTATGTAAGAAGCCTGTTAAAACATGCATCAGAAGTAGTCAGCAAAGTGAGCAGGAGAATGAGGATAACGATGGACACTATTTGCAACAAGAAGTCATAGACAATGCTTAAAAGAGATACCTGCTGCAGGAATGCAGAATTATGAGCACCTATATAGCAAGAATCTATAGGAACCTGCACAAAAGAGACCCAATTATAGACAAGTGAATGCTTTAGAAACAGGGAAACACAAAAGTTCAGTTATCTGTTCCAATATAAGGATTGGAATGCCCAAAAAATATCCAACTTCAGATTTCAGTGAGATGAAATTATTCAGTGTCACAAGCATATTCTAAATTAAAATTCTCTAAGAACCTTTCGAGAAATGACTCAGATCAGACCGCGGCAAATGAATTATCCCCTGATTTAGCCTTCACTAAATAATTCATAGGAGTAAGTGAAAAATATCGTGATAACTATTAGAATTAATGGAAGTAAATATAAGTGAAAGTATTCAATACTTCAATAAACTAGATTGTTCAGTAGAGGAAAGGTAAACAGTAAATGCACTAAATTTATTTATTACAAGGAAAATAGAAATTACAGAAATGAAGAACAAAAACAAATACATACCATTGAACGCTGTGCAGAGAATATTGCATTCAAGATTGCGACATATTTGAAAGGGGGAAAGTCTGTAGGGTGAACTCTGTCAGCAAAGAAAATCACAACTCACAGAAGAGACCATAGAAACCATACTGTTCAGGTCCATCTGGGGATCCCTGCAAGCAAAGAATCTGCATGTCACAGGTTAGAAAGATTGAATCAACGTCTATGTTCAAAATAAATAATAAATTCTAAAGAAGAGGGTTTTGAATCAACGTCTATGTTCAAAATAAATAATAAATTATAAAGAAGAGGGTTTTTTACTTTTGAAGATCACATACATAGTTTATTCCATGCTTCAACAATACCAAGATAAACTTGAGAAAACATCCTAGAGAAAAAAGTGATATTTTGCAAGTAAGACATTCGGTGATTAAGTACTAGAAATAACAAGTATTTCAAAGAATAGGTGTAAGCTCAAAGAGGTATATTGTTATTGACCAAGTATTACAAGCCATAACTAGGAAACAGACAACAAATAAATCCTGGAGCCTAAATAGTTCTACAAGCTATACTTGGTTTCAAAAATTTGAACCACATAAGAAATGCGCAGCTTAAACATAAGAATAGGTACTTACTCTAGGTTGAGGATGGCGTGGTCCAGATCGGTATAACTTTTGTATATCTATTCACGAAATCAAGTCAAAGAAACATTGAAGGTATAGAACTGTTCCCTGAAGAAACTGATGCATTATTTCCAAGTTCATCCAACTCTACTTCTAAATTCCAGCCTTTTTAAACACTAGACTGCTTAGTAACCAAGAGCCATATACAAGCAAGTAAACCAAAATAAAACCACAAACCACTATTTAGGATACAACAAAGAGCCATGGAGAGTGATCCAGATAGCAGGGAAGAAGCAATTCCGCCTCTTGGGTCTTCCTTGACCAATTTCTCATCTCTGATAACAAATTCCTCTAATTTCTTCAACAAATTGGTGCAAAGAGCAGGCATTCTTCCATTTTCTGAACCACTGCTTGTGTGCACGGTGGAATTAAATATACAGTCACATGAAGCATATCCGGTACCAATGACCACAACCTCATTGAGTTGATTCAGAACCAAAACGGAATTCAGGAAAGCAAGTACCTGTATAATCCAATCACTAATATGAGAAACAAATATAAAATTACCATCTGACTGTCAAGAAAACCCCAAGCGTAGGAAAATAATAAGAACAGCATGAGATCATATTACTAAATATTGAGCCAAAACCTTCGGAATTTGTTGGATTAGGCTAAGGTTCATTAGCATTAGTAACTTGTGTTTCCTTTTTCTTCTTAATATTTCCGTAAAACTTGGCAGCCACAGAGTGAACTAGGGTTTAAGAGGGGGGGGGGGGGGGGGAAGAGAGAGACAGAGAGACAGAGCAAAAGTTTTTTCACATACGTAAGAGAGAAACTTGGAGAATGGGAAAGAAGAATTACTCCAGAAAAAAGGGTTTGTATCTAGCAACACCATCAAAAGGCTAACATCATCTGCAATAACACAAATATAACTCTAAGAATTAAGCAATTGAAAAAATTTGCTCCTACTGTTGTATGTTAGAGAGAAGAGGAGAGAGAAACCTGCAAAGAGTTTTGAAGGAGCAGAGGCCATGCTTAAGCTGTTGTTCTGGTAAATTTGGCACTGAACATTTGTGAGTTTGCAAGAAATGTATAGATTCAGGAGATTTTCGACAATACTCCTAATGCAATCTAGGTGGATACTCTACACTCAAAAAGAAAAATTTACACCTAATTTTATGGCATATTGATTTTCCACCTAAGAGAAGCTATTAAGCACTTCTGAAAGACGATAGTAAGAATGTTTTCTCTAAGAGATTAGAGATTGGTTTCCACCACTCTGTCTAATCTCTTACCGATATCTTCCACCACAAATGAAGATATTTGTGAGTTTGCAATAAATGTAGAGATTAGAGATTGTTTGGCACTGAACATTTGTGAGTTTGCAAGAAATGTACAGAGTGGTGGGAAGAATGTTTTCCACCTAAGAGATTAGAGATTGTTAACAATTTGAGAGATTGTTAACAATCTCTAATCTCTCTTCCCGCCACTCTGTAAGACGATAGTAAGAATGTTTTCTCTCAAATTTGAATTATTTAATCTCTCTGCTGATCTCTTTATCTTCCCTTTTACTCTCACTCTTTGGCTTAGTGAAATTCCTCACAAGTTCATCACATTTGATTCATGAAAGTTCACCATTCAAAGAATATCAATTTGAAATCTTTGTTTCTGTATAAAGTCCCTAGATCGAGATTAGGTTTCAAGAGTTAATTAAATTAATCAAAATGTTCATCTTTTGTACTTTCATGATCACTTTCTATAATCCTATACGAATGTCTACAGTTTGTTAGGTTAATAATAAGCTAAAATCCATAACTGGTTTCCTTACTATCCTTATCTGCAGTCCGTTTCAAGAACTAAATAGTTTGCTACAAGGAACTTAAGCAGATGACAAAGTTTTTCATGGAACTGAAATCTGATAGAGTGAGGGAAAGGGATAAAAGCAGAGATAAAATAGTCGTGTAGAGAGAGAAGAAGACGCACATATATCTTCGGTAATGTGGATTCCGGCGGCCAGGAGACCGACGGTAGGTATCCGGCGGAGAGGGAGAGAGGAACTGAGGAAGCCAGAGTTTCTTCCACTGTGCACAGAGTAGCGAGAGAGGAAATATAGAAATTTAAAATCTATCAAAAAGGTTTCAAAAAAGGAGCCCAGTAAAAAGAAGCCCAATAACGAAAATGGGCTTAGAAGTACCACTAGTGGGCCATTGAATGGATCCAGGGGCCTTATTATTATTAATTTTTTATAATTTTTTTTTAAAGTCCAGTAATTATTATTAGACGGGTACAATGATGTCAAAAGCAAAAGGTTCCAATTACATTGAATCATTGTAAGATAAGACCGATTCAATGTTTCTGTGTTTTTGTTGAGTATAAGAAGTAGGAACACTCATTACTTTCTTATCCTAGCAAGTTCTTAAGACGGTCTATTTAAGACCAACACTGTAAGAAGCTATCAATGCATAATTTATGAATTTGAAGTACGTCTCAGCGTAGCCGTTGGTCAAAAAAAATGCCAAAATGGGCCTGGGCTAGGGTGAGGCATGCTCTAATCCTTTGTCAACTCTATTATTGTACATGTAGCCCAGCCCATCTAGAGTCTTGACTTTGGAGCCTGTAATGATTTATTGCCTAAAGCCTAATCAAGGTTCTAGGCTATCTAAGATCCGTTGACAGCCTAACTGGCATTTACTAATTTGTATTAAAGTTTTTGAGTATGTATTTAAAATTCCGTCACTTTTCTTTATTCATAATATAAATATATTAATTAATCGTATAATATATAATATAATTTAATTATTATATAAATAAGTACTCTTTCAAAATATTTTAAGGAATAATTTTTCTCGATTTATTTATTTGGCTGTAATTTATAGAATTAAGAAATATAATTGATTTTATTTCTATCGTTATATTTTATTTATTTTACGAAAAAATAAAATTTATTTTTTTAATTAATTACTTAAATAATAATATAGAGAATTAAAAATATATATATATATATATATATATTTAATTTTCATTTTTATTATTTTATTTTTTTATATACATTATTTCCTTCATAATTTTAACAATTTTCATTTTATTAATTTTACCTATTTTTATATCAGAAAAAAAGGGGCTAAATATATTATGTTAATTAGTTTAGTGGAACTTTTAGTAATTCAATCTATCGTATATCATTTATAACTACATATATAGAGCTAAATATCATTGTTTGATTGTTGATTTAATATGTGAAATAAATATATAATTATAATTAATTAATTTATAATAAATCAAATTTTTATGAAAAAAATTTAAAAATATATATTATGCATGAAGAAAACGTGGGGTCACGGACTCATCAAGTAAACAGGTAACACATCCATTTGAATAATCAGATGTATTATAATAAGATATGTATATATATATATATATAGTATGTAATTTAATTTTTTTAATTTTTTTATTTTTCGGGTTTGTGTTAAATAAGTTCGATAAAGGAGAGGGCAAAACAGTAAATGGTGGAGAGGGAAGGTGCGTAGAGAGAGTAGGGAGGAAAGCAATTATTACAAGTACACAGTACGAACTGTGTAAATGAGCCACAGAAGAAATCACTAATTACGAGAGAACCCCATCTCTGACATTTTTTGTCATTTTTAATAAATTGTCTTAAATTAATACAATTAAAGGTCAGATTCTTTATTTTAAATCTCCTGAAAAAGAGCTACAGACAAATTCGAATAAAATATGAATGAAAGAACGAAGTAAGCAATTACATTGCTCTGTAATTTTTGAAGAAAACAAAAATATGAGTTTCCTCTTCTACTGTAAAAAAATTATTACTTTTACCAATACAATATATTTAACTTTTTATGGAGCGTTTGATTTGATATATATATATATATATATATTTAGAGGAATAAAATTATAACATATAGTTTTTTTTATTTAGTTAGATTTTTTAATAAAGTTAGAAAATATTTTTATTTTTTTATGTTATATATAAAAAATTTTAAAATGAAAAATGAAAAATATTTTTTATGCTATTTATTATATAGTTGAACCGACGTAATATTATTTATTTCATTTTCATTTCATTTTTATTTCATTTTCATTTTTATTTCTTATTTTATTTCATTGTAGGTAAGACAATCATCGATCTTAACGGACTTAAATTTTGGAATTTAGAAAATAATTGGGATTTTAAATAGAGATATTTTTAATTTTATTTCTAAAATAACTGATAATAATAATATCTGATAAATAAATCAAGAAATCAAGAAGGAGAACGAAGAACGAAGATCGATCGGAAGAGGCAAGTGGGGGGGGGGGGGGAATAGTACAAAAAGATGCTCTCTCTGACACACATTCATCATTGGTTGCTTTACTTGCATTACATTACTTACTCCCTTACACAACTACACGTCGAGTTGTATCACAGAACTGTTACTCTGCCACTCTTTCCCGTGAACGTTCTCCCCTCCTCTAATAAAGCTTATCATTATTGTTTAGCGTTTACGGATCATCATCACCCTCCATCCTCTCTACTCTTTCGTTTCTCTCTCTCTAGACTTGCACTGTTTCCAAGTAACCTCATTAATCATCCCTCCTCATATAAACGCAGAAACAGATCCAAAGTAGAAAAATAATAATGCTTATAATAACTTCAGTTGGCTTTCATTTTTGAGTGACAGGAAAGCGGTGGTGGAGATATGGACTGTGGCGGCGATTTGGGGCTGAGACTGTACGAAAACGGCGGCGATGTCGGTGGCGGGATGTTCGTAAAGAAGAGAGTTATGGTTTTTGTGGATCAGAGTTCTTGTTCAAGACATGCAATGATGTGGGCCCTCACTCATGTCGTTAACAAGGGCGACTTCCTCACTCTTCTCCACGTCATCTCTTCCTCCGATTCTTCTTCTTCTTCTTCTTATCTTGCTAACTCTCTGGCCAACCTTTGCAAAGCATGTAAACCTGAGGCAAGTATATTTTTTAAATTTTAATTTTAATTTTTGCATGTATAGATCTAAGAGAGACAAACTATTACCGATTTGGAGTCCTTAAACTCCAGATTGGGACAAACGTTGATTTCAAACCGGACTATGAGTGAAGTTTAAGCAAACAGTATCTCAACCCATTTTTTATTTGTCAGGAAAGTGAAGTTTCAAACAGACTTATGCAGTATTTTAGACCTAAACCTGCGTTTCAAACGGACTTATGATGATCTGTGTAAGAAATATTTGCAGGTAGAAGTAGAGGCTCTAGTAATTCAGGGCCCAAAATTGGGCACTGTGATGAGCCAAGTGAAGAAATTAGAGGTTTCTGTGCTAGTTTTGGGCCAGAAAGAGCCCACTCCACTTTTCAGCTGGTAAAGCCCAACAGGAATTCTGATTATAGACTTTTATTTCTAAAAGAAGTATACATTCTTCTTATCCGTCTGATCCTTGATTATCGCTGTGATGTGCACAGCTTATGCGGTGGGTCCAATAGTAGCAGAGAGGAGTTTGTAGAGGATTGCATAAACAATATTGGAGAGTGTGGGACTATAGGGGTGAGGAAGCAAAGCAGAGGAATGGGCGGTTACCTCATCAACACCAGATGGCAGAAGAATTTCTGGCTCTTGGCTTAAGCTACATTAGTAATTAATTAAATAAGTAATTATGAAAAATTATAGATAAATAAGCCGATAACATATTATTATCTATGTAGGCAAACATATGATTAGTCATTAATGTTTTATTTTATCATTTAGTACCTAATCTTAGCTTAGCATAGTTTAGTCTCACCCCCCCTACTATAAAAGTACTAATTATGTTATGTTTGTATTTATGAAAATGATGTTAATTCTTAATTTCTATTATTATATAGTATTATTATTAATCTTTTTTTATAAGAAATTTTAAATATTATTTTAATTATATATAATTAAATCATATAATAAAATGAAATGTTATTTTAATATTTCCTAAAGGATGTATTTAACTCAAAAAAGTCTCCAGTATTATTTAATTCGAACAGTTTTCATGTGCACGGCCATTTTCATGTGAATTGGACATGGATAGACTTACGTAACACTTAGATGATAAGAGGCCCAAAAAGGAAAAAGTCCAGCCCAACAGAATAATTCATTCCAGCCCGAAACAATGGTTCTAGGGCCAGACCCGTTTAGCACCCAACAGTCAAAAGTCTAAAAATGGCCGTTTACAACGTACTCTTCTAGAGATGGCATCCTAATTTGAATGTGCACATGCAATTACCACACTTGTAAATAGATGATATTGATTGTTACGTAAAAATCTTCTCTTAAGTTCAACTCGAAGCAATTGAAGTATATCTCTTGCACATCGAGATCAAGTTATATCTCATGTATTCTACTCTTAAGCGTCGCGTTAGAAAAATACTGATATTAATAACTAACAACGGTCCATGGACCATAGGTATGATATAAATGATTGACGATTATGTGAATGACATAAAATCAATCATATTTGAAAACTGAAAACAGCCTCTTCTCCCCACATCTTTATTTTCCCTCTTTTCCATGTGATCTCTTTTTCAGTTGGTTTCCATTGTTTCAATCAACCGCTTAGCTTTAAACTTGATACCCCAATTGGGATGATTTATGCATGGAGGAGACCCCATTGCTCCATAGCAAGCAATAGTTAACATAAAAGGAATTGCCTCTTTTTTAGGTACCTTCTACCTAGCTAACACCTAGGTTAGCCACCTTTACCTATTGTGGGGGGAGCTTTGCTTTAGAGGAGGAGGACCTTTAATTCACAAATCCAATTCAGAAATCCCTAATCTTGGCCTTGATGTCGCACATCACAATCTCTTCGACCTAAATAATACCCCCACTTTAATGGGACAAAATTCTTTCAATATTAATTTCTCTCCTCCTCTAATTCATTATTGGAAATAGGTGAGAAATAAAAAAAATAACACTTTTTTTACTTTTTGACAAAAAAATAATTATACTCATATGTTATTTATATAATTTAATAAATAAAATTATATTATATATTTGATTTTATATAATAATACAATTTTATTTATTAGATTATAAAAATAATATATAAATCATATTCCAGCAAGAGTTTATCGTCCTTCCCCATTTAATTTACCACATTATATATAAACACACAAATGTCTCAAACCACGAACCTATTAGTCTAAAAGCTCCATTTGTATTTTCCTCACTCTCCGCCTCACACAAACATTATCATAGAATGAATGGCTGCTCAGAATTACAAGAAGGATTGGAGTTGTGTTGTTTTCATCCAAATGAAGTTGTTGTAGGTGTTTGTGCATTTTGCTTAAATGAGAGGCTTATGATCTTGGCATCTAAGAAAAAGAGATCAAGTTCTAGTCGCCATAGAAGTACCACTAAGCAAACTAATATATATAGAAACCCTCCGGCCATTATTCTCTCAAAGATCTTTACCTTCACCTCCTTAATAGCGTCTTCTCGTCATTGCTGGAGTTCGGAACTCCCCGATCGTGATGATGCCTCCACCTCTAGTAAAGAAGGTATCATGTACTTAATTTCCCATAAAATAAAAAAAACATTGTGTATAGTTCGAATAAATTTATAAAGTCGTAGAAATTACTCTAAATTGGGAGCAATAGTTAACTGATATACATCTTTAGACCGTTTTCTTATTGTTCCGGTGATTTAAAATGGTTACGAATCAATATCGAAATTTTACGATATGTAGACTCATTCATCTCGATGAAGTTTGAAGAAGATGGAGTTGGGTTATGGGAGAAGAACAAAGTAAGCACATCAAAAGTGACTCGAGAGAATTACAACAGCTTGGCTCATAAGAATCACAACTTGATGATGAACAAAGAAGGAGCTATGAATCAAAGCAAGAGTGTGATACAGCATGGGAAATCCTGCGTGGTGTTTAGGTGGCGGAAGCGGATTGGGCATCTTTCCCAGCTCATTAGATTGAAGAGGTCTAACAAGGTGAGGAATAGTAATAAGGGTAATTGGATAAAGGACTCTTTCAAAAACAAAAGGTACTATTGATCAATAAAAGAAAGGGCTAGTAACCAATATAGCTTTTGACTAAAAAATACCTTTCACCATTATAGTACTATTTGTGGGTCAAATAGGGCTTAATGTTATTGTAAAGTTCTGTATTATTGAGGTGATCATATAATTCATATCATATAAAAATGAAATGGGTGTATCGAAAATAAAATAATTTTGGTCGGATGTGATTTATCACATTGTTTTCACCCCAAAAAAAAAAAAAAAAAAAAAAAATTTGTTTGCTTTTTGGTTATGTTAGTAGTAGGAGTGGGCAAGGAGGTGAGGTGTTAAAACATGTGATATGGAATAATTAATAGATTTTTCTTTTTAAATATTAATCGAGATTAATTTAAGAATCAGTTTTAAATTAACTTCAATCTTGGTTTTCGGTCTTTAATAATAAAATCGAGATTGATAATAATATTAATATCTTATTAATACTTAAAATCGATATTATACTAAATTTAATATCATCATTTTTATCATAATCGAAAATTATATCTAACCTAATTAATAGAAAATAAATCTGTGTAAAATCTTGTACGTACCAAAAATATGAAAAAAAAGTGAAGCCAAACCCATGCTTCTTGCGGTGGATAGTGGAAAACCCGAAGCACAGCTGGGCCCACTCTACTGGTGCTAGAACTTGTCTCATAGCTGCCTTGCTAGAGAAAAAAATTTAAGCAAGAATCTGAAAAAGATGAATTACGTTGTGAAAAGATCAAAGTAGTTCATATATATTACCATATGAATGATTCCAGAAATTAAGATCTCAGTTGTATAGTTAGGTGTCAAATTATCATTAGCGTTGTCTTTCACAACCCTAATTTGTCTCTTAATGGCGGCCTTCTTATCAAGTCACGGGACCATTAGCGTTAGTTTTTTAGGGCTGTTTCTGTCTTTTTTCTCTTTCTTATCTTTTGTATTTAAGATAAGCTTGCATGTATTATTCAGATGATTGGTACCATAAGCAGAGATCCCCTTTTTTACTTTCTCTCTTATCTTCGTGCCTCTTTCTCCTTTGTTTTTCCCGCGATCTTAAACTACCACGATCATGACAGAAATGTATTGAGAATACCGACCTAATTAAGAATATAAAATATGATTAATTCGGTAATAAGAAATATTAATTAATTAATCTAATTTATTTTTTTTTTATTTAAAAAAAAAAAAAACTATAGTAATAACATCTCAAACCCTTTTTACACTTTGTTCTAGACAGTTGGCTAAGTTGGCAACTTGGCATGCATGTGCCTGTTACTTTCTTTCATCCTGTACCCTTTTTTTTTCCCCCCTTTTTATCTCTCTTCATTCACTTTAAGTTGGAAGTTGGATCAGCCCATATGAAATGTTTTGTTCCTCAAGTTATATATAATATTTAATCTTAATAATGTCTCAATTTCAGGGCAGAATTATCTTACACTTTGATAAAAGTACATGTTTTCTATTACTTGTAATCTCTTTTCTCTTTTTTTGGAGTGATGTGTCCTACTTTCTTGACAAACAAACAGCAAAAGAAAACTTTTATCGGGATAAGATTCTGAAAAAAGAAAAAAAAAATTAGTGTTTTGGTATCTATATGCTCTTCGATAACATTCAATTGAACTTTTTTTTTTTTACCTTAATCGTAGCATTTGATTAATGAAATAGAGGCTTAAAAGTATTAAGTAACCTATGATCGGGTTGGAGGCTGATCTGAGATCTGAAATTTACACCCACATTAATAATTGCATCTTTAAAGAGTGACTAAAATATTTTTAAATTGTGCAAATCCAATTGCTAGTGACAGTGCATATTCCGGATCTGATATCAGCCCCAATTCCCTCTAACACGCCACCGTGATCAATCTTCACATCCCTTGTTATATTGCCACCTTGAAATTGTCAATCTCTATCACTCAGATCGTTTTATCATCATCACTGATTTTCACCATGGACTTGCCTAATTATACCATCAATACATTATCATCATAATCCTTTCCATTTGCTCCACCATCGCAATCGTCATCATCATCGACACCACCCGCGGTGCCATCCGACCGCTGATTCTGCTATTGTTATCTTGATCGCTCCACCGGCTAACCAATATCGTAACTACCTAGTATCATGATGACTACCATTATTTCCGGCAACTCCTGCTAATCTCCGTCATTAATTTTTGCTGCTATTGCCTTTGTTTCGGCCACCGCTATCTCCACCGTCATTATTGCTACCGACTGTATTTTGATCACGGCCATTTCCATCAATATTATTATTATCGGTAGCAATTCCGATCATTGTGATCATCTCCACCATCTTATCTACAACTACCCACTATTGCATTTTCTAGATTATAGTATATTTTTATGTGTAAAAAATAGCAAAATTTCGATTGTACACTATAATTCATTGCAAATGAACACTAATATTACAATTACGACTCAATATTCCAAGTTTAATTCAATATTCTTACTAGTTTTTTTTTTTTTTGGGGTTCCAAGTTCTTAGTAGGTAGCATCTATGTAGACAATGATTTATGGGACAGAAGTCTCGGTCTTATGATGTAGTTTTGGTCTTTTGGAGACCCTAGGAATTATGTAACGAGGGTGATCTAAGCATGCTAGCTAGTCAGAAGTGATAACTAGCTGCACGTGAATCCACAGAGTCTATACCATTACCGGGAAAACCCTTTTGATATAAGAACTTTATATTTTTACATAATATTTAACATATAATTAAATTAATTATCATATATACTTCACGTATAAATAAATTTACATATAGATTTAAAATTACTTCCGATAACATCAATACAGTACTTCTCCTTCAAAACATAAAAGGTAGTTATTTACAGTTGTAAATTTTAATAACGTTTGGTCATCGATTAATAAAATACATTGGTTATAGTTCTCCATGTGCTTCATGGAATCAAGATCGGGAAACCCACAACTTGATTTACATATTTCACGTGCCCGACACTCTTAAAATATAGTCTCAGCCAATTTGGCATTTTTCTATCGGTCTAATGTCAATATTTAAATGTAACTTTTTTGGGTTAATCGTATTTAGGATGGACATAGTCGTTTCGATCAGAAAATAATTTATATATGTTCTAATGATGTAAATATGAAATATTCGGTTGAGATATATTGAAATAGAGGTTAAATTAAAAAATAAATAAAGAAAATAAAAAGTGAAAAGAATGAAAAAAAAAAAAAAAAGAATTAAATATTTAAAAGTACTTAATTTTTTTTTAATGACATCACATATTACATCATCCGCCCGTTAACAGAGAATGGTTAAAAAAAAGGGACGTGGCACACTTAAATAAATGCAGTGAGTTTTTCCACTTAATAAAATATAAAGGCTCGTTTGGAAGTACATTTATTAAATTTTGATTGCTTTAACTTTCTAATAACTAAATTTATACTATCAAAATTATAAGATTTACAAGAACCAAAAAAAGAAAAAAAAAAGAAGGAAGTGGATCCGAGCTCAAATGGAGCTTGCAACCTTCGTTAATGAAGGTCGTATTTTTCCGATTTTAAAAAGTTTAATTAATTTTTTTATTGGGATAAATGATTAATTATTATTAAGTTTAAAAATTTAAAAAAAAAATTATATATCATAACTTTATAAACACAAAAATCATTTTATGAATTTGTTGCCAAATATACCCTCGACTTTTATTTCTTAATATTTTTTATTATTTTAAAATATAAGGGACTTCTAGTCTTTTTATTCTCTTTTGCTTTTATTTGTTTATATATTGATAGGGAAAGGATAAGGAACTCTCTAAAAATTTACTTTTATTATAAGGAACCTCATATGATTTATATAATTATAATCAATATCATAGTGTGAATCTAGGGCTCTGGAGCTCTTGCTTGTGATTAAGTCTTGCGATGAGTCAGATCTCGTGTATTGAGCTCATCTCATGACCTGCAATTCAATCAGGTTTTCTCAGATGGTTTTGATTTGACTCTGCGAGTTTGGAGTTCGAAGCCTTTAAGGTGATATAGTGAGAATTTAGGGCTTCCGGTCTGTTTTCCTACTTAGTAGGAGTGGCAAGGTGGTAGTGGTTGCCTTGTTCCTCTTGTTTTCTCAGCTGGTCTTTCATCTATTATCATGGATGATATTGTAGCAAGATGTGGTGGATGATGATATAAAGGTGAAATTCACACTCATAGGATGATTATAACGGAGAAAAAATTGAATCGGTCTAGTGTCCTTTCAATTTTGAATGGAACCTGGAATGAAGAGCAAGTACATTCTATAAAAGCTGTTGATAATAACTTGTTTGCTATTGATTTTAAGTCTGAGATGGAGGTGATGTTGGCTTTGAAAGAAGGTCCTTGGGCAGTTATGGGGCAGTGTATTAACCTCAAGTTTGGAAAGCAGGCTATTTCAGAGCTAGATTTTTCAAAAATCCCAATCTGGATACATATATATGATCTTCTGTTACAAATGCTTAATAGTAAATGTGCGGAGAAAATAGATCATAAAATTGGGACTTTCTTGTATGGGGATGATATGAATGATGATGGATGGGGGTTAGGACTTTTCTTAGGGTACGTGTCCTAATAGAAGTTGAGAAACCTCTGATAACAGGGTTCTGGATTCCTAGAAGGGAGGGGGATAGGAGTTGGGCTCAATTGAAGTATGAGAAGCTTCCAGATGTATATTTTGGTTGTGGCATAATGGGGCATAACGTCTGAGATTGTAAAGAGGAGAAGAAGATGGATCCACAGTTCCCTCAAGACCTAAGTATGGTTCACACTTAAAAGCTAGTGTTGCTAGGGATATGGTGATAAAGACAAAGATTAAAAGGGAAGTTGGTGTTTCTCAAAGTCCTAACGATCAAAGCTGTCTAACTGATGAAATAATGATGAAAAATGAGAAGTCTAAAGAAGTGAGACCATGAGGGAGGAGAACCTAAATCCAAAATATCCAGCTAATCAGATATGCAATAAAGGTATTAAAGAGGGTAAAGAGATTAGTGTGGATACTTGGTGAAAAAAGAGCGGGGATGGTAAAATGGCAGGGGTTCCCAATTTTGCTATCTTTTCATAAAATGGCAGGGGTTCCCAAGAACTGAACATTGCCTCTAGTTCTTGTGGGGTCTTGCATAAAGTATGGATTGATGTTGAGGATGTGGGGGAGGACTCTGGTAAGAAAAGTAAAGCATGCAGTGATTTAATCATTAAAAAGTCCATTGATATAACTCATACGTATACTTGTGGACTATCCCTCTGAGAGTGAAGAGAACGAATCTGTCGGGTGAGTAGCCCTAAGCTTTCTATGATTACTGGCGATCCTAGGAACCTATGTTTGAAAAGGAAGTTAAATGAAGACTGGTTAGATCATAATGGCAGAAATAAGGCTCTAAAGATTACAGTGTTGCAAGATTCTATTTTAATTGATGGTGTAAAAAAGGAAAATGAAGAGACTAAGGTTGCTTCTAGCTGGAAAAAATAAACAGGAAGGGAAGAGTGCATGGGAAAGAGGATATGAGGTTAGAAGAGGGGTAGGAAGCCTAAGGAAGAGATCTGCATGGTGCTTTTCTTATGGCAGAGAATGCCACTCTGATTGAGGTGTCTAATAATCAGTTAGTGGAGGAGGAGTGGATGGTGTCTAGGGGTGTTGATGGGAAATAAAGATGCTCTATCTAATGGTGGTGGTGGCTGGCCAATAGCAGCCACGGAGGGGCCATAAGGACCATCTCTTGGAACTATCAAGGGGTGGGGTCCCCTTCGACAGGAAAAGCTCTTAGGGAGCTAAAGAAAGACCAAAACCCTAATCTTCTGTTTCTAATGGAGACAAAAAATAAAAGATATAAGATGAATAAAATTAGAAAAGGACTGAAATTCAATGGCTATCTGTATGAGGGTCTAGTGGGTATTTCGGGTGGTCGTGCTCTATGCTGAACAGATGATGTGTTTGTGGAAGTGTTAAGCTCTTCTAAGAACTTGATTGACACAGTTATAAAGTTCAGTGTTGATTCCTGTCCAGTTCATTGGTTTTAGGTATATGGAGATCCGGACTACAAGGTGAGGAGGAAATTCTGGGAGGATATGAAAAGGAAGCAAGCAGAATTAGGGGTCCTTGGGCTTGTTTTGGTGACTTTAATGAGATCCTAAGAAATGAGGATAAGGAGGGAGGGAATGCAAGGCTAGTGTGGAAAATGGTTGCTTTTCAATCAATAGTCCATGATTGTGGATTAATGGATCTTCCTTATAATTGGGTGAAATTCACTTGGGAGAATAATAGGGATGGTGACCTAATCAAAAAGAGGATTGACTTAGTTTTAGCCAATGTGGAATGGAGGGAGATGTTTCCCAAGTGTCAGGTGTTCAATCTTCGAATCTCAGCCTCAGATTGTGGTTGAAACTTTAAAGGTCCAGAAATTGTTACTCAATTTAGACCTATAAGTTTGTATACTTATGGCTATAAGATCTGCTCGAAAATTCTAACTAATAGAATGAAACCCTATTTGGAGGAGCTGATTTCTCTTAACCAAAGAGCTTCTGTGCCCAAAAGACAGATTCAGGGTAACATTATAATTGCTCATGAAGTGTTTCATTTTTTGAAACTTAGGAAGAAAGGGAAGAAAGAAGGGGTAGCTTTGAAGATGGATATGAATAAAGCTTATGATAGGGTGGAGTGACTTTTCTTAGAGGCAGTAATGAGAAGTGTCTCGACAATCTCCTATTCTCTGGTGCTGAATGGCAAGAGATTTTGTAGGGTCACTCCTACTTGGGGAATTAGGCAGGGGGATCCTATCTCTCCTTATCTATTTCTTCTTTGTGGCTGATGTGTTATCAAGGAGGATGGATATGGCTGTTAGGGATAGAGAGATACGGGGTTTAAAAATTGGAAAATTATGTCCTCCCATTTCACAACTTTTCTTTGCTGATGATTCGCTGCTCTTTGTGGAAGCTAGGGAAGAAAATTGTAGAAGACTACTGGAAGTGATTCAGAGCTACTGTTTGGCATCGGATCATAGGATCAATTTGGAGAAATCAAGTGATGTGTTCAGTTCTAATATACACGTTAATTGTAGAAAGCTCTTGGAAGATGTTTTGCAAGTTAAAGACACTAATAGTTTCGGGAACTACTTGGGCATTCCTGCTCTTTGGGGAAAGTCTAAGTATGAGGCTTTTGTGTACATCAAATAAAGGACTTTATCTAAACTTAAATCTTGGAAAAATAAGTTCCACTCTAGTGTGGGAAGGAAATCCTAATCAAAGCTGT
The DNA here is from genome assembly GCA_027186245.1 of Coriaria nepalensis. Classification (NCBI taxonomy): domain Eukaryota; kingdom Viridiplantae; phylum Streptophyta; class Magnoliopsida; order Cucurbitales; family Coriariaceae; genus Coriaria; species Coriaria nepalensis. The sequence continues at coordinate 2,272,120 of CP114500.1, read as the reverse complement.
AGCAATGGCTATCCCTTCATATGTCATGTCTAGCTTTAAGTTCAATAAGAAGTTATGCAATGACATAAGTGGGCTCGTTGCTAAATCCTGGTGGGATCAGGCTGAGGAGGAGAATAAATTCCATTGGGTTAGTTGGGATAAGTTAACTTTGTCAAAATGGGAATGGGGCTTGGGATTCAGAGACTTTGGAGACTTTAATAGGGCACTGTTGGCTAAACAATTCTGGAGGATGATTTCTAAACCCAAAGGTCTTTGGGCTAGAATTCTAAAGGGGTCGTACTTTCATAGCTCAGATCCATGGGCTGTAGGTAAGGGTGTTAGAGCCTCCTGGGCTTGGACCAGTTTGCTAGATGGAAGGGATGCTATTAAGGAAGACCTTATCTGGAGAGTTGGAAATGGGAGATCAATTGACATATGGAAAGATAGGTGGATTCCCTTTAATAATTATGAGCCTCTAGAGAAGAAGTCTGTGGAAAAGTGTGAGGAGGATCATACTGTGGCTCTTGATATTATTGATTCCCGAACTAATAGGTGGAAGTTGGAGGGATTTAGGAGCGAGATCAAGGACGAAGCCAAAGAAGTTATCTGTTCAATTCCTATTTCTATCCCTAAGGTCTCAGATGGACTTATGTGGCCTTTTAGAGAGGAAGGTAGCTATCTAGTAAAATCAGGCTATGGAATAATAAAGTACAAAAACAAAGAAAAGACTCAGGAAAAACCATCGTGTTCTAAATCTATCAATCAAGTGGTGTGGAAATGGGTATGGAATATACCTGTTTTTCCGAAAGTTAGACATTTTCTCTGGACAGCGTGTCGGGGAGCTCTTGCTACAAATCTGCAACTTTGAAAAATAAGTTGTTCTCCCTCTCCCATCTGTCCTATTTGCTGCCTATATGAGGAGTCAGTGGAGCACATGCTCCTTCTGTATAGCTGGACTAAGTGTGTATGGTTTGGTGGTTCTTTGGGCCTGAAATTCAGAAAAGAAGACATTTCCTATTTAGATTCTTGGGGGCGGGTTTTTGTGACAGTCATTTAAGTACGTATCTTGTTTTTACTTGCTAGAATATTTAAGTCTCGGTGTCAATTTGGTTTTAATAGTACTGCTGTGAATGGGTGGAATACAATTCAAAAAATTAATATTGAGGTAGATGAATTTCTTAATTGTAAAGATCCCTCTGTTGGGCCTAAAACTATATCTCAAAGAAAGTATTAATACCTGAGAGTTGGATTCCTCCAGCTGATGGCTAGATCAAAATTGGTGGGGGTGGAAGGTGGTCTTGATGGACTGTGTGTGATTGCTCGTAATTGGCGTGGACACGTTGTAGCTGGTTCTAGTGCTCGCTCCTTTGCTTATTCTGTGGCGGTCGCGGAAGCTCAGGTTTTGTGGGAAGGTTGCAAGTTGCTGTCAACCATGCTTTCAAAAAGGGTTATTTTTTAGGGTGACGCAGTTGAGGTTTATCGGTTGGAGGTGGGGTCTGAGTTCGTGTGGGAAGACTGGAAAGTGGATTATGCCCTCTAGAGTTCAAATATAAAGTTGGGAGCTTTGAAGCTTGTTCTGGTCAAGCAATCAGCTAATATGGTAACTGATTCGGTTGCCTCCAAAATTAGACGAGAGAAGTGCTCTGATATTGGTTGGGTCACCATGCCCCCTTCTTATTTATCTCTGATTTTGGGTGTGGATGCGTTTGGAGGTTTGTTGGTTGTGGAGAGGCCGGATCTTTCTTGCCGTGCGCATGAGGACTTGGAGGAGGTTGGAATTGGATGAGTTTTGGGGCTGGTTTGCTAGGATTCTTCTTCAAATCTCGTTGCTGCGAGCTACGGTTGGTGTCTGGTACTTACGACGTCGCTATGGAGTTTGTTGCCTCTGCTTGATTTTGATTGTTTGCTGGAAGGGTTATTATTTTGTTTGGGCTTTGGACAGATTGGGGTGTGTCTAGGTAGTCTCTTAGGCCGTGTGGGCTTTAATTTTGCTCTTGGGCTGACTACCGTTTGTACTAGCTTTGACTTAGGCTAGCTGTATCTTGTTCGGTCGGATTATTGTTGGAGCCGATGCATCGTAGGTAAGAACCGATTTTTTTCTACCTCTCGACCGAAAATGATTTTTTTATGGTAGAAGTTTTTCGATTAATATAAAAATTTTAATTTAATAAAAAAATTTAAAATTAAAAAGCTCATAAAAAGTAGTTTAATTTACTCAATAAACTAATTATATATATATATATATATATATATACATATATAGTCATCGAGAAAATTAGAATGTGTACTCGACACATCTTTTAGTCATTTTGACACAACACATGCAATTGATCAATTTGATGATGAAAATCTAATCTCTTGATAAAACTCAATACAAAATTTCCCAACTCTCAAATCATAACTCAAATGTATCAATAAATGTTATGAGCAATACTTGGTCTAAAGAGTTTTTAGAATGGATAATAGTACAGAAACTTAACTTAGATAAAATAAAGACTTGGTTTACTTCATAATTATCTACGTTAATTATTAATTGATAAGTCTATAATTAATTAATTAAATAATTACTAAATCATTCCCTTAATATAAATTTATCTAAATTTAATTTGCATCTTTTTCCTTCTAAGAATTTAGTCAAGCTCCTCAGTAGGGTTTTTTTTTCCCCTTTTTTTTTTATTTTTTTTTATTTTTTTTTTAATAATGAGAATTAGTCAAAAGAAAAAATATGACCATCTCTCTCCTTTACATTCTTTTCCCACGGAACTATATAAATACATAAATGACTACAGGTAAGTACCAAAGTAGTCAGTCTGAAAACTCCATTTTTTTTATTTTTTTTTATTTTTTGTTTTCTCACTATCAAGCTCACATTTTCTACAATCTACACTCTTTTTCTCTGTCCTCACATCCATAATTGTTAGAAGAAAATGAATGGGTATAGGAAACAAGAAGGATTGCAGGTGTGCTATTTACATCCAAACGAAGTTGTTGTGGGTGTTTGTGCATTTTGCTTGAATGAGAGGCTTCTCATATTGGCATCTAAAAAAAGAAGATCAAGTACTACTAGCCGTCATAGATGTAGTAGTAGTAGTACTGCTACTACTACTCAAACTACTATCTACAGAAATTCTCAGGCCATTATTCTCTCTAAGATCTTTACCTTCACCTCCTTACTCACCCGCCGGAGCCGGAATTCAGAAATCTCCGACCATGGTGCCTCCACCTCAAGTCAAGAAGGTATATTATATGTTTAATTTTATTTTAAATGAAAAATTTCCTAGTTTCTCTAAGTAGGTCATAATTTATTTTTTATTATTTTTTCATCTACTTGGGGAGAAAATAAGCCAAATTCACATGAAATTTTTTATTATCTATAGAGTCATTCATCTCAATGAAGTTTGAAGAAAATGGTGTTGGGTCATGGGAGAAGAACAAAGTGACATCAAAGGTGACCCTAGAGAATTGCAGCATGGCTTGGAAGAATCACAACTTGATGATCAACAAGGAGGGATCAGCTGCTAAGGATCAAACCAAGAGTGTGATAGAGCACGGGAAATCTGGCGTGGCACTTAGGACGTGGCGGAAGCGGTTCGGGCATCTATCCCAGCTTATCAGATGGAAGAGGTCCAAGAAGGTGGTTGAGGGAGTCAAGGTGAGGAATCATAAGGGCAATTGGATAAGGAATATTTCAAAGACAAAGACTATTTGATCAATACAAAGGTTATTGTACAGAAATGAGACACCAAGGCTATATTAGATTTTATTGATTATATGTATAATTAATTCCATGATTATGATTTGTGTGTTATATTAACGCTCTATATGTGATCATAAATACTCCCGAAGTATATTAAAATGTCTCGCTGTCGATAACGACATGTCTCGGCCTTTCACCTATCTTGCTTTGAGATCTATGAGTTCTTGAACTCACCACCTTTACTTCCATTTCTGAAAAAGTACAGTCTGTAAAAGACTGCTTGAATGTGTTAAGAAGAAAAGAAGAATTACACATTCTCTTTTCTTTTGGGGGCCAAAAAAGTTATTCTTTTTACAAACATACCTACATAAACATAAAAAAAAGTGTTTGTGCATGTAGTGGAAAACAGACTAAAACACTGATCAACACTGTTTGTTTTCAGCACAAGGGGTCTACTTCTACAGTGCTAAAACTTGTCTCATAGCTGTCTTAATTGGTGTGAAAATGAAGAATCAATTTAAGATCTAGGATATTGTAAGCATATGATTTTCAAATTATATGCGTGATCTTCAAATGATTTTCAAATCAAGGAAGCATGTGCATGCATGTCATAGCAGGGCGATTATGCAATAAGACCCTTAAAAAAAGTTGTCTTTAGGAATTAGGGTTGTCCTCTCTGTAGGGCAGTTTCTGATCAAGCCATGCATATATGGGACCATCCGTTTGTTAGATATATGTAAATGGGACCACAAATTAGTGGAGGTGGAGAAAAAATAAAGACTTGTTATGGAGCGGAAGAAAGTGACAAGACATGAATCTTTGCCTAACTTTATGATCAGGAAAAAAGAAAAGGAAAGAGAGGTTAAATCATCGTTTTCTGCTTTATGTTTTCACTGTTTTAACTTTATATTTTCAAAGCCTGTCCGAATAAGATTGACCTTTGACTAAATGTTTAGAAAGTTCTTAGAATGGACCCTCAAGTTGTGTAAAATTACGCGTTTAGTACCCATTACGTGATTTTACCCCAATTGGTGACATTTCTTAATCTACTAATGTACTTGTGATTGATGTTAAGCCATGTTAATTTTATCAGTGGAAATGTAGTTACAAATATCAAATACCTCTAACTAAAGAAACATAACCAACGGATGCTTGCTTTTAAGAGATGGAGCTCCATGCTTTTAAGTCAAACATCTTTTAGAAAGCACCTTATCATCTCGTCTTCTTTATTTTTTTTTCTCACATAGCTCCATAGCTAGCAAAAATATACATTATTTATTTGAAAAAATAAAAAATAAAATAAATTTGAAAACTTTGAAGTTTGGAGCAATTTGGAAAGCTTTTTGGTTCGTGATTATAACTTTGTTATCTTTTTCTTGATGATCAAATCCATTAAATGTTGATATTTATTAATCAATATTAACATTCACATCTATATCGAATATATGTTTAGCAAACTGAACCAAACAAAATGATTTTATGCTCTTTTTTTAGATAGTTAAATTCATTTTTCACTTTCGTGGATATATTTTTATTCTGAAAATATATCTAAGAGACATTTTTTTATAATGATTATAAGGGTTGATACTAGAATTTTATGGACAATGTGGTAAAAAATGATTGGTTAAAATTTTGAAAAGAATTAAAATCAACTAATAATAGATGACCGAACATATCGATCGACCGATCGATCAAATCCGCTTATTAAGCATAAATTTTGGTTATTATGGTAGGTTCGACTATAGTCAATTAAGTCAAAATGAATTTTCCATCAAAGATCATGAGCACATGGATTGATGAGGTGGCAAAGAATTGGCCGTTAATTATTTATACAATAATCACTCAAGGTTCGATTTCAACCGTCCAAAAAATAATAATTAAAATCTCGTTTAATGAAGGATATGATTTTATCTCTTAATTCATTAAAGATGGCCAAAAATGGTTATAAACAAGTGAACTTTCAACCAACAAGAAGATAAAAATCGGCCAAGTATATGAGGGTTAAAAGTGGGATCAAATTTTTCCTAAAAAGTAGCCAAAAATCCTCTTTTAACTCATTTTCGGCCAAGAAAAGTGATTGTCTGAAAATTAAGGTTAGTGGAGGAAAAAAAAAATCAAGACGGATTCGACGAAATTAGGACTACATATGGCGGAAAATTTGACCTCTAAGTTAACCATTATAAGTCAAATTTCCCTTCAAATAAAGGAAGAAAGTGACCCACTATCAAGTTGGCCAATTTCATGCATGGGGACTAAGATTTGGCTGAATTTTGATGAATTTTTTACCCTCAAATTGCCTATAAATAGAAAACTTGGAATCACAACATGTCTCAACAACACAGTCATCTAACTAATTCTCTCGGTCTGCCTAACACTTATCTTTTTATTTTCAATTCCCTTGGTAATCAATAACTATATTTTTTTGTTAGATTCATTCTTAGGAGTAGTTTAGTCCACTAGGTTGTTACATAAGTAAAAGTATTGATTTATCATTACAAACAAGATGTTATTTTTCACTTTATTATTTAAAGTTTCTTAATTTAATTTTGTTTATTTATATCGTAGTATTCGATCTAATTTAGAGTTAATTTATTGCCTTAGCTTAGATTTGATTTTAATATCTTTAAAATTATTGTCTTAGTGAGGCCTATGCAAGAAAGTACATCAACCTACAACCCAACCCAATTCGCCCATACCCAACCCGATTTGTATGAAAAAACTATATGTCAGATGGAAGTAGGATGCTGGGCACACCCAACCGACCATATCGGTCCAGTTGGCAGATCAAAATTTTTTAACCTGCAAAATTAGAAGCTGCTTGGTATTATATATTTAATTTTAAATAAATATTTGTAGATTTAATCTGAACCCTCTCAATCTGATTCATATTGAATCACTAATAATGTAAAATAACACTTATTTTCTTAACACTAAATCATAATATGAAACTGCCTCCTCGCCCACCAAAATCAAAATATGAAATCTAGGCATCTCGCAACATCTCTCCCTTCCTCTCCCATTGGCGATCACCACAAACATGAACATATCTATGAGCCACTATGTTTCTCTACCCTAAATTCCCTAACCCAGTAACATCATGCATGCATGCTCTCTAAAAGCTATCCCTTCCTCTCTTATCACCCTTCCTCTCCGATCACCACGTAAGCAGCTACCACTCTGAAAGCTTTCCCAATAAACTCTTCAACAACTGAGGTTTAGACCTAAATCCTTTTTTATTCAATATCTTTCTTTTCGATGAATTTTTTTTTTTTTTATTTCTTTAATCCTTTCTATGCTATCTACAACTGATGAAAAATTTATTATGTTTATATATATACCTTTATATGTATAGTAAAATATCGGTAAATTAATTATATTGTGACTAAAAAATTTTATTAATTTAATGAAATATTTAATTAGCAAGAAAATTTAGTACATTATTATGAAGTTTGAATCAAAACAATTATTATTTAATCAAAATTATTAATTTATCAAAGTTCTATTGTATTCATGCTCGTGGCTTGGAGAAAGTATACAATATGCCATAAGTCTTCATTTTTGTAAACCCTAAGCTACATAATCGGTTCTTTATGATCTTTACTCGTAAACCTTTATTTCTCTTTATGATCTCTAAACGAAAGTCTATTTATTTCTGTTATTTATTTATTTTTTTGTAAACATTTGTAATGCAGAATCTTTATATATATTTATGTTTTCTGTAAAACCTTTATATGTATTTATGTTTTTCTGTAAACCTTTATATCTATTTCTTTTTTTTTATTTTTACCCATTCATTAATATAATTTTTTTATTATGTAGAATCTATAGAGTATAGAGTGCAAAAATAAGCATATGAAATAATCAAGAAAAACTGTCGAGTTTGAGTTGCCAAATAACTTGGAGTTATGGGTATTACAATATGCTTTTAGATTATGAATGCTTTAGGAATAAGTAGTATCTTGCCTGATTTTGGATTTGAAAGATAATGCTTCTGGATTATGAATGCTTTAGGAATAAGTATGAATGCTTCTGGATTATGAATGCTTTAGGAATAAGTATGAATGCTTCTGGATTATGAATATAGTATGGATGCTTTGGGAATAAATAGTATCTTGTTTGATTTTGGATCTGAAAGATAATGCTTCTAGATTATAAATGTTTTAGGAATAAGCATGAATACTTTAGGAGTATAAATCCTCCTAGATTATGAATGCTAGAGTATGAATGCTTTTGAAAATATTTCCACTGAATTTTTAATTGGGTGTAACCTTTCAGCTTTGAGGTTTTTGTGATGAATGGATTCATGGGCGATGAGAGGGGCGGGCAAGGTCTGGTGTCGCCCATCCTCACCTGGGCAGCCTCAGCTTATGCTTCTAATTTTTGCTTAAATCTTAACCTATGTTAAGAGGTTAATTATATATACTTCGAGATATATTTAATAAAAGTTGTAATAGCTTAGTAACAAAAGGTGCCACACTTGGGCTTTAGTTTAATGAGAAGTCATAGGTTAAAATCCTCATCTTGCCATTTCTTCTCTTTTCTTTTTCCCTTCTTTTCTTGCCGAAGAAAATCATTTTAATTTACTCTCTTCCATAATAAGTTTCAAATAAACAAAAATTTCAGTGTCGTATAATGAATATTTAATACTATTTATAATTTTTATAGTTTAAAGTCTTTTTTTTTTTCACTCATGATTCTGTCAATGTTCTCAAACTCCTTAAATTAATAAGTTAAATGCTTATAAAGTTCTCAAAATTTAATTTTTACCCACCTAAAAATAATAAATTACAAATATATATATATATATATAATATTTTTCTAGCTCCACCCATAAATGGATTGCTTGTGAAAATTTGTTTAAAACCTATGGAATTACTTATGGAATTATGAACTTATGCTGCACACATTGCTTGGGAGGTTTTTAGGTAATGTGTTGAATTATTTGATGTTTATTTAGTTTTATGATCAAAGTAATTGTTACAAGTTTATTGTTTATGTTTTATGTTTCATGATTATCATTCATCATGAGTTGGAACTTAAATTGAAAAGCTTAAGACGTTCCATAAATGAAATCAGAGTGTTATATCATTTAAATAAGCAATTCATTAAATATATTGTATAAAGTAAGAGTTTCCTTTAAGTAAATGTGTTGAATTAAAGTGTTCGTAATTTTTTTGGTAGATCTGCACTTGGAAATTATGGTTCATTAAAAATGGTATTGATTTATGATTTTCTCATTTTGGATTGCTTCTCAATTTAAATTTATCCAGACTATCCAGTCGTTTATTATATTTATCATTGAATATGGCAATCAAATATAAGAACCCAGAAAAAAAAAAATTGGCTTGGTTGAAAAGTCAAATGATTAAAGAGTAATACTTCGAAGGCTAGAGGGTCAATTTATAGATTTCGCAACTTAAATTCTCTTTTCCCTTCCTTAATCGTGTGGCACGGTGTGCAGGGGCAAACCAAAGAGAAGAAAAAAAGAAATGGATCTCTTTCTCTTGCTCTCTCTCCCTACCTGCTCCGATTTCGATTTTTATGGCAGTTTCTTCAAATTCTACTCATACTTAGTATGGTTCTCTTCTCAATTCCGAGAAATTGGGGCATTCATCTTTTATTGTAGAATCTTAACTAAAATCCCTAAATCTTCAAAAGTTTTGATTTCTCTTCTTGGCTTGGATGTTAGAAATTTTGGTATGGTGACAGTTTGATATTGATATAATAAAGGTGAATTTGAGTGGCTAAATCAAATTAAACCAGGAACCCTAAATCCCTAAATTATTGTTTTGTTCTTCTTAACCTATATAAAAGTATTTTAATAGTTTAATAGCTTTATATAGTTGGATTAATATTGAATTCGAGTTTGTGGAATCAAATTGAGATAATTTGGAATTAGTGAAGAATTTGGTATGTTATTATAATGTTAGATTAGTAGAGTATTAGTTCATAAAAATTGAATTGGGATAATTAGAGCTTATGAAGAATGATGTTGGTATTGGTCAAACTATAATCGGAATTGACTATAAAATTAGCAAGCGGATTTTATTGGAATTAGAAGAACTAAACATAATGTGTAAGAGGTTGTGTTTTAGTATTGAAGTTATGAATATAATGGAGTGATCAAGTTAATTTACCGGCTAACTAGTATTATAACATCGAATGGGGTGGATCTAGATTTCCTATTTAGTCATATAGTTATTTACCATCGGAACTAGATTTCTTTGTTTTTCGGAAATAGGTTCATCGAGAGCTCTTTCGTCTGTATCCAATTGAATAGCTTTCTTTTACAATTTTGATGTATCCTACAATGAGTAAATATTACATGATTACGTAAAAGTATTTTAAATCTTTATGCATGATGATTGGTTTTATTGAATTTATGTGATGGGATTTGGTTGGCTAAGATTTGCTTAAATAATATATATTTCACTTGATTTTCGTGATTGTTATTTATTGCATGAAAAACTTGGTTTAAAAGAGTTATTGAAAAGTATGCATTAAGCGGGACACGCATATTAGAAACTAAGTGCATATTGATTGTAAATCATATTCGTATTTCATGGCGTATAGATGAACTCTTAATAAAAGTATAAATGAATCATATGGTTGTGCCTATGAAAACGAATGTGATAGAATGTGTGTATTGTTTGATTACTTGAAAGTCGTTAGAATAATTGTAGCTATCAGCTGTGTTGATAATTTTGGTGTACCTTAATTTGTTATATGAATATGACGTGTGCAGAGCTCCACACGAAGACATTGTTATTGTCACATTTTAGGATCATGCGCCGGTTATGGTCAAGGTTGAGTAGGGACATCAAATGTAATTATACATGTTTATTGCTATGAACTTATGAATTGAATGGTATGTATTCGGGTTTTATTGTAATGAACTTTAATGTCATTATTGTTATAAATTTAATTTGAGATTTGATGTTATTGTAGATGTTTAAGGTTTTATTTGATATTTCAGATATGAACTGAATTCTGTCATTATCGAACTAGTAAATATATATAGGTTTAAGGCTTAAACATTAGAAATATAAATGGAAAAATTTAAGTCCAAAATACCCAAACCTGCCTGTACCAACCCGAACCCATTCAAACCTGAATTTTGCGGTTTTTCCATTACCATGGTCGGATTTTGGGTCTGGCCCAACCCACTTGCAAAGTTTAGTTCGGATTAAAAATAGGCACAAGATCCGACTAATGAACAAGCCTAGTTTTAGTGTAGTTTTAAATTTAATTATAGATTTATCATTTCAATTCTTTTACTTTAGTCTGTGATCATCGTTTATCTTTTAAATCCTTAATTTTGTATTTGTAAATTTACATTGGATTAGTACAATAATTAATTAAATAAGTCAACTCAAATATGCATATCCTAACTCTCTCACTTTTTCTCTCTACCTCCTCCTTCTTCTTCTTCTTCTTTTCCTCCTTATTTTACTTCAATAAGTTGGAAGCTGGAACTGTGGAACAGCCCACATGACCTAATTTAGTTATGTCTTCCACTTTTGTACGAGAAGCAAAAATTGCCAAAGTTTCATTATTCTTTTTTTTATTATTATTATTATTCACTTTCCAAACAAACGAACAAACAATAATTTCAAGAAAAATTTTCTCGAGATTTGTACTTTTTTTGTCTAAATTGTCGACAATTTGCTTGCTATTAATATATTACAAACCAACACAATTAATTAGCTTTTTGCTTTATTTTTGGCCTTTTTTTTTTTCCTTCTAGTAGTCTTAAATTAGTGATTGTTAATGAAATCAAAAAAAAGTATGAGTAATTAGTAGAGTTATTAAAATTTGATAGGAAACATTAATAGTCTGAACCTCAAACAAAAGAGAAAATTTTGAAATTTTAAGGTAATTGGGGAGATGAAAAAAAAGGGCCAAATTGAGAAATAGTATAAAGTAAAAGGACCAATTTAATAGTTTCGTATTTATTAATAATTTTTTTTGGAGACAAGTGAAAATATTTGAATATATGAAAGTTTACAGGTGAACATTCTAGAGAGAAAATATATAAGATTAATCCTTTAAAATTTGAGAATTGTTTAATAAAATAATAATTATAAATTAATGAATAAATTATAAATTTTTTTTATTTAATTTATATATATATATATATATATATTATTTTATTAAAAAATTAAAAAATTAAAAAAATTAAAAAAGAATAAAAAGAAGCTACCCTGATAATGTGTATTGTATATGAATATAGGATGTGACGAGACAACAGTCTCAAAGACATGTACCGCATGGTCTGACATGTTCTCCATTTTTGTGGCTCTTAAAGACTTATAAACTTTTAAAATCGATCGGACAATAATCGTACCGACACTTATTTCTCTTAGTGTATTAGATTTTTTAATATATTTATGTAATTTTAATAAATTAAATTAAATTTTATATATTTGATTCTATTAAATATATATGATTTTATTTATCATATCATATAAATAACGTAGAGTTATACTTATACAAATTTATATATAAAATGATGCCACATTTCGGTCCCTAAAAAGTTAACTAAAATCTTACAGCTCTCTTCCTCTCAAATCTCCCTAATTTTTAATCTCTCTCAAAATTCACCTTCTAATTCTCTAAACTTACCTAAGAAATAAAAATAAATAAATAAATAAATGAAATTCTTAAGAATCCAAATTAAACTGAAGTAGAAATTAGGTTAAGTTTATTTTGATTATTATTTATAAATATTGTTTATGATATTATTACTCATTTTGGTATGTAATTATTATTTTTTGTTGCTACCTTTAATTAATTCTTATGAATTTTTGAAGCTTTGAGTATTATTTATGATAGAATTTTATTATTTTTATTAAAATTTAGGGATTTTAATATTTAAAAAATTATAATTGAATCTAGTATTTTAAGAATTTATTTTAATAGAAATTTTGATTGTTCATAACAATTTATATATAAAATTATTATATATTCTAATAAGGCCTCAAATATCATTTTCATCTTAAGTTCCGAACATGTCGAGCTGGTCCATGTCTTGTAAAGAAGACATGAGTTGAATCACATAGGCTAAGCTGTCAAAGATTTAAATCGAATCAAAATAGGCTCAAGCAGTCAAATACGTAGGACGAATCTTATGCGCCAAAATATTGCTAGATTAATAAACCAAATCTCAGATAGGTTACTGAAGCTGGATTTATTACTTAGTGAGCAACTCAAATTTGCTCTTCAATGAGCACTTGAAATTCACCATCCTAACTGATTTGTTAGCAATCTGCAACATGGTGAGCGAGATTTATAGGGACTCTCCCAATTCTGTTTAATATCATTTGTAACATTTGGTTATTGAATGTAATTATTATCGAGAAATTAATGGATTATCTCCTTCTTTAGCGAATTATGCTTATGACATTGAAATGGATTCTACTTTTTTTTCTTCTCAATGTGCTCTCTCTATCTCTTCTAAGAACTTTGCTTTTCGAGATAACCTTGGAATACACTGGTTTAGAACTTCTATTGGGCAATTATCATCTTCGTGGTTTTTGATACTTAGTTAGTTACATGAGAAGTTTGGTACTTAGTTACATGCTAGGGTTTCCAATTGGATTTCTTGTTTTGGACAAGCCTAAGATTTAATAATGAGGATCTACTATGATTAGCTACATGCATGTGATTCAACAGACTTTATCAACTTCAATTTAAGAACAATTCCACACCACTTTAACTCATCATGCGAAGAGAACAAAGCAATAGTCTTGTAAATGACAAGGGAGATTCTTCAGATGGTTATAACTTGTAAAGCACGAATTGTGACTCTGTATTTTATCTGACCAGATGGCTGATGAAAAAAATGTCAGATATCGGTACGGCATTTCCGACAAAGCAGTTTAGCTCGCGGCCGAGAGAAACCCCAATTAGAGCTGTCAAAGAAGTAAGGCATACACTGTACTTCCTCAGCAAGCTCAAATCTGTCCTCATCAATGCTCAAGAATGAAATCATGTTCCCTCCATTTGTAGATCTTCTATTTTCAGAGGATGTTAGGTTTAGCTCATACTTACAAGAACCACAACTGCATGGATCCATTTTAAGTTTATATATTTAAAAAAACCGATAGCATCTATGTTAACTACTAAACAGGACCCAAAATATTTCCAATTGGGAAGGTGAAACCTATCTTATGGAGTTTGTTAAATATATTTGGATCACAATAAATTTGGCCGGAATCATCGGATGAATGTTTGGATTGCGAAATCCTCGTTAAATAAGATTCCAAAAAATCTCGGCACTACAAGAAAAAGTCCCGACAACTGTTAACTGTAACGCCGCGAGAATCTCACTCTTTCGGAAATCTTAAGAATCTAAATATATACAGGAAATAATTCTTCCTTAGGAGCAATCATATCGCAAGAGTAAGGAACTCCATATTCAGCTCTTCTCTCCAATCCTCTAATGAAATAGAGTAGGATCTATTTGTTCAAAATATCTATTTTAACGCCAAAGTTGTGTTTTCTTAATACTGTTTACAGATTAATATTGTTATGTGTTAAGTTTATGATCTTATAAAATCATCAAATCCAGTATTTAACCACCAGACTACAATCTTGATGTTGAATCATCTCAATTTAGAGTTGCATTAAAAAACACCACCTAATCCTATTAGGAAGATTGATAGATGATATATTTAGATATATATAAAATAAAACACATAAGAGAGCAGATTATCAGTAAGAACTTGGAACTCAAAAAAACAAAATAAATAGCAAGTGATTGTAAGAAACATCTCCTTTATCAGAAGAAGAAGAAGGCAATAGTTTTGATGAACATTTGTATAAATTTATTCAATTACTGATGTGTTTCAACGCAACTTCGAAGAAGAGGTTCGAGAAGACGACATGTCGTTATTAAGGCATGCCTTGGAAAATGGAAAGACGAGTTGATGTAGACAAGGACAAGTGGAAGAGGCTTTTGAATCCCATATGTACACGTGTCGAGCGTTTGGTCAAAGTAAATAATAATAAATGAAATTCATTCCTCCTAGATTTACGACACTCAACAAGTGTTGGACGACAGCCCCCCCCGCCTTGACATAACTCCCTAAGATTCCCTCAGCCATGCGGCAATCAATGCCAAACCCTAATTTAATGAACAAGTTCTTAACACCATTTACATTAACCATGATCCAGGACCTTTTTTTCTTTTCTTTTTTTCCTTTTAAATACCAAAAAATAACAGTTTCATCCTCATTTTTTTTTTTTTGGTTTCGAGGTAAATTAGAAAAAAAATTAATAAAAAATATATTTTCAATATATTTTATATTTTTAAAAATTATATAACAATTAAAGAGTAATTCTAAAGGTTAAATATCATTTCACAAGTAAAGGCATTTCGAGTCGTATAATAACTTTAATGATTGAATAACTCTTCACATATTAAGGACTTTCGATAGAGTACTCTATGAGTCGAATGTCTCGAAAGGTTTTTTGACCCGACCTCTCATATATCGGTATGTGGTCGAATGATTGAAATGTTGAAGGCCTCGAGGTCCTGAGATATGTAGACCGACATCTCACAAATTCTACGGTCAAAGAGTCGAATGATATTTCACATAATTCCACTCTTCGACTCTTAATTACATACGTATATATTTTAATTTATATAAAATATTATATAAATATATATAATTAATAGATATAATTACATACACCTTCATTTAAATATATATAATTAAAATATAATAATATACAACATCTGTCCTAATTTTATACGGATCAAATATTCAATCCAACCAAAAACAATAAATATCCATGTGTAATTGATCAAATGGGGTCGGATTTGACCTGTTTCACATTCCTAAAAATAGAGTTAGACAAAAATTATGGAAATAGCCAAATATATTATATAAACTTAGAATTGGCGAAAATATATTTTTAATATAAAATTTTAAGACTCATTTATAAAAATTTAAAATTTTCATGTTCAAAACATAATTTCAGTAAAATTAAGTTTATCCATCTTTATTTCCAAGAAACTCGTATTACTTATCAACTATACTACTCATAAGATCGTTTTGAGGTAAATTACAAATTTCAGATCCAAATAAGTATGATCAGTGTTGATAATTTAAGAATGAAATTAAGATTTTGTCTTCATTTTCAATTTGATGTTTTGTAATATGAATTAAACAATGTTAAAGAATATTTCCCTATGTATTTATATAAGTTGGGGTTGGCTTAGTAGATACATAAATTTCTATAATTTATAATCAAGATTTAATTAAGAGAAAATAATTAATCTTTACTATTCAATTTAATTAAACATGCTCAAAATATCATTTAAAAAAACTGCAATTTAGTGCAATTATTTAGTCCTTTTTCACCACGGGAGGAGGGAGTAGGCCAGCTCAATTTCAAATCCACACAATTTTGTTTCTTGAAAAATATAAAGAAAAAGCTGCAAAGTTCTTTAAACTTTCTGGGCTCAAATCTTCAAATTCACAACTTTTCATAGTGGATAGGGGATCCACATGCCACTCTTCTGTTTTTTTTTTTGTTTTTTTTTTTAATGTAATTGAAGAAAGCTTGAAAAAGGCGAATGCCCGAGGAGTGAGAAACAAGAAATAGAACCCAGCCATTTCTTTCCTTTTTTTTTTTTTTAATAAATAAATTTTCTGCTACTGCTCTCTGCTCAAACACATAAAAAACACAGAGATAGTTCCAGACTCCTTCTGTGCTTTTTACACTTCTGTTTTATCTCTTTTTTCTTTCTCCAATCTTAACCCTCGAAAAAAAAACCCAGTACTTCTGGGTCTCTGGTCAAAGGTATTCTTCCATCTGGGTCGTGTGCTCTTTGTTTCTTTCAATAGTTTCTTGTTAGTTCAAAATTTAATGAATAGTTCAGAAGATTTGGAGGGGTATTGTGCTTTTCAGTTGTTCTGATGGGTCACTTTTCGGTTTAATGCAAATTAGTATTCCATTTCTCTTTTTCTCTGATGGGTTGTTTCCAATTTTTGATTTGAAGCTACTCATCAATGGCCGACTGAGTTGCAGAAGCCATAATAAGGTATTATTTCTGGAAATCCCTTTCTCTGGAAAACCAAAAAATGGATGTAATTTCAGGTTCTTTAGCTGGAAATCCCCTTTATTTTTAATTCAGGGTTGTGTTGTTTTGAAGCAAAGTTGAGAGAATAATGATAAATAAGTTTTTTTTTTTTAAACAAAAATTGTTTTATATACAAATTGTATCAAATTCTGTTTTGTAGATTAATACTCAGCCATTGCTAGTTACTTTGCGGCGATAGGAACTAGAAATGGTTAAAAGGACATGGTTGTGGAAGAAGTCTTCTACTCAAAGTTAAGTTGAAATTGAAAAAGTTGAAAAGTGAAAGTTCAGGCTCAATATGTCTTCTCATTCTGAGAGATTTTCCGATGATCAGGTACACAATTTCGATCCTTCAGATATTGCGATCAATGGAAAATATTGCTTGACAGGTCTATGGAGAAGCTTTCGATTTGATGATTTCGTATTCTTTTCGATCGTCCTAGTTGAGAATAGGAGCAAGAGAGTTGGATGGTCTTTTAACACGTTGATATGAATCTGTGTTCTATCCCTCCTTTTTCCTGCTGTTTTGCTTATCTATAACTTGCTTGCTTTGTTATGGTCTATATGTTCTAGTTCCATGGAGGAGTTCTCCTTTTATGATTTTGTGAGAAGTTGAAAGTGTCCTTAGCTTGTGCGTGTTGTTGAAAGCAGGAGCCCTCCATGGCATCTCCAAATCATGAAAATGGATTTGATCTTGAAGTAACCTCAAAACCTGCGGCCGGTAAAGACGATATTGATGATAATTTGTCGGAAAAGGAAGATACTCGTACCAATAGTCTTAGAATTCTAAGTCAGAAATTATCAGCTGCTCTTGTGAATGTTAGTGCCAAAGAAGACCTTGTCAAACAACATTCTAAAGTTGCAGAAGAAGCCATTGCAGGTACCAAATCATATAGCAACAAACAAAAAATAAAAATAAAAAATTGTCCATGTCTCATGTTCTTATTATTGATTTAAATTTCAAATTTTTAGGGTGGGAAAAGGCTGAGAATGAAGTCAAGATATTGAAACAACACCTCGGAGCTTCAATCCAGCAAAAATCAGCCCTGGAAGACAAGGTGGGCCATCTAGACACAGCCCTGAAAGAATGTGTTAGGCAGTTAAGACAAGTAAGAAACGAGCAAGACCAAAAAATCCAAGAAGCAGTGCTCGAAAACACCCTAAACTTCAAAGAGACTAAATTAGAACTTGAACGGAAGCTTCTAGATCTTCAAATGAAACTAGATGCCTCTCAATCTGAGTCTCCTCGGAAATTCGAATCCTTGAGAAGGGAAAACTCTGCTCTAAGACTTGAGCTATGTGCTCAAGCTGAAGAACTAGAGATCAGAACGATAGAATGTGATTTGAGCACCCGAGCAGCCGAAATGGCTAGCAAGCAACAGCTAGAGAGCATAAAGAAGGTGGCTAAGCTTGAGGCAGAGTGTAGAAAGCTAAAATCAATGGCATTCAAATCACCATCGATTAATATCGAGTCTGTTAGTGATAGTCAATCAGATGGTGGAGAGCAGCATCGGTTAAAGGCGTTGATCGCTGAGCTTGATCAATGCAAGGTCGATAGGAACCTTCTGTCTTCTTCTTCTGTTGAAATCAATTTAATGGACGATTTTCTCGAAATGGAGCGGCTTGCTGCATTGCATGATTCTAATGGTGGGCCCTGTCAGTTAGAAGAATCTGAGCTCGGTACAGGTCCAACTGCTAGTGAAGAAAGTTGTTTGAGAGCTGAGCTGGAAGAGAAGTTGGAGAAGATGGAATATGAGAAAACTGAATTGGAAGAGAAGTTGGAGAAGATGGAATATGAGAAAACTGAATTGGAAGAGAAATTGGAAAAGATGGAATATGAGAAAACTGAATTGGAAGAGAAATTGGAGAAGATGGAATATGAAAAAAATGAATTGGATGAGAAGTTGGAGGAGATGGAATATGAGAAAAGTGAATTGGAAGAGAAGTTGGAGAAGATGGAATATGAGAAAAGTGAATCGGAAGAGAAGATGGTGAGGATGGAAGAAGAGAAAAGTGAATTGGGAGTGGCGATAGAGAAAATGGAGGAGGAGAAGAAAGAACTCGAGAGTGCTCTGATCAAAAGCCGACACTGTTTTGATTTATCAGAAGCTCAAGGGAAGGAGGCGGAAGTGAAAGCGGAGGAGATGAAGATCGAGTTGGTTAAGGCGAATGAATTGAAGGGAAGTATGGAAGGTAAGCTTGCTGCCATGGAAGTAGAAGCTCGGGCCATGTCGAAAAAAGTTAGTACGTTAGAGTTGGAGATTGCAAAGGAGAGGGCTTCTTCCATGGAAATTGCAGTCAAGTGTGGAGAATTAGAGGAAGAGGTATTGAAATTGAAGGAAGAAGAGAAGATTCGCCAAACTGCAGTTTCAAATAATGAGCATAAGGTGAAGCAGGTAAAAATAGTAATAATACATTATAATTTACTAATTAAAAGAATAGTTTTTTAATTCAAGATTAATGGCGTTTTCTTCTTTTTGTTGGCAGGAGGAACTGGCGGTAGCAGCAGGGAAACTAGCAGAGTGCCAGAAAACGATAGCATCTCTCGGAAATCAACTGAGATGTCTAGCAAGTTTAGAGGATTTCTTGATCGATACTCCGATTTTACCGGACTCATCGACTAGAGCTGGTGGCGAGGATCATCAATTGAAGAACGACTGTAAATTAACTTTTTCACCTGAAAGAGATTCTGATTCTTCTTCAAGATTCATTGATGAAGTCTCCCCGCCATCTTCGTCTTCATCATCAGCTTGCTCTGCACTGGTTTCGAGTGTCAGTTCTGAGAAGAATCGTAATGGATTTGCTAAATTCTTCTCTAGAACCAAGAGTGGAATTCGACTAGAAATTTAGGATTTCTTCCGATCAGATGCTGTTTAGTTTTTAATTCACATGAACGATATCATAATTCGAAATTAATATATATAATTTTTTTTTCTTTACTCGATCAGAAAAACACAGCGTACTTGTAAATCTACGTTTACAAAAACCCTAAATCAACCCAAAATTTCACAGAGAAGAACCGCAGAAAGAACAGAATTTAAACTCGGGCTCCACCCTCCGGCCACAAAACCGGCACCGCAGAAGCTCGGAGACAGCAGAAGAGTGCGGCGGGGGGTCGGCTGCGTTTGGCGGAGGAAGAGCGTAAGGAGGGAAGAAGAATTTACAGTTGTTGCAGTACATGAGAGGATCTTTTCCAGGCCAGCGCCATACCGGAACGAAGAAGAGCTTGAGAACCTTCTCGTATTGGACCAGATCGGCGGGTGACCTGCAGCTGATGCACCTTCCGGCACCTGATTTCAGTACCTGACTAACCTGCCGCTCTACTCCTCCGGCGAAGAAGAAGAACATTGTGCGATGTTGTGCTCCTTTTTACGATTACTCTTTTGTTGGTTTCAACCTACTTCAGGGTTTATGATTTGCTTTTCTTTTTTATTTATTTAGAAGGAAAGCGGTTTGTTCGGTTTGGACAGTTAGCGGCTTTTGCTGAATTCATTCGATCTTTTTAGTTGTAATCTTAACAAACTCTTCAAACGCAATCTCCTTCTAACTTCCTTAACAACTAACCGTTAAATGTCAGTATCAATATTTATGAAGTTCTTCCTAATGAAACCAGTGAAAAATAACTTCTAATTACTTCAATTTTACTTACTACGTACTCAAAATTCACAACCAGAATGACAGAGCATCAGCATCTCTTCCGAACTCTCTGGACCACCTCTGTCTTGCCCTGAACTATTAGTCCACGATACATACAC
This sequence comes from Coriaria nepalensis, assembly GCA_027186245.1. Taxonomy (NCBI): domain Eukaryota; kingdom Viridiplantae; phylum Streptophyta; class Magnoliopsida; order Cucurbitales; family Coriariaceae; genus Coriaria; species Coriaria nepalensis. The sequence goes on along the minus strand of CP114500.1, from coordinate 2,251,596 downwards.
TCATTAGTATGTACTATTTCATGTCCCAATACCAAATAGTAGCCCACCAGATAGATTCTTTTCTTAAAAACATTAAAAAAATAAAAAAATCCAAAGGGCTATGAATAGCCTCTGTTCATGCAATTCCAAATGAGGATTTTCATATGGATATCATATTTATGTTTGTAATAAAATTTAATTTTCTGGACTAATTTGAAAAATATACATCCATACAAGAATTTTTCATTCCGAATTTTATTTGAATTGAAATTTCTTGTTATTTTAATTAATTTTTAAATAAACTAAATTATATTTTAAATCTATCAATTATAAATATAAATATTAATTTTATAAATTATAAATTATAATATATATTATATTAAATTTATATATTTTTATAATCGGTAATAATTTTAATACATTTTGTAGGGCCACTTTTTTGTTTGTTATTATATAGTCTTATAGAACTGCACGGCTTCACAAATCACAGTGGGGGTAGCAGAGAAACGACAAAACTCATGTTGATGGTATCAAGGACTTAAAATTTTTACACGTTTTCTAAATGAATATGACTGACTAATTACCGGGAAAGGAGGGAAGGTTGACAAGTCTGTATTCAAATTTTTATTTATTTATTTATTTATTTTTATAATAGGTAAAATAATCGTTTTGCTCATTCTATTTTTACAATATTTATATTTTAGTCCCTGTACTTTGGATTTACTCAATTTCATTCTTATATTACTGCATATTTCCTATTTTAATCCCTCTGTTAGTTTCCGTTAATTTTTGTAATATTAAATACATAACTTCCATAAACCCATAACTTCCATCTTTGAATGTCGAATTTGAATCTCCATTACTTTCAAGCTGTGAATCCTGAGCTTAGTTAGGGATTGATTCAATGATGATCTGAGTTCATTTGAAGCTTTAACCTTTTGTGAAAATTAAGATTCAGTATTTTAAGCAAGTATTTAAGCAATATTAATCGAAAAATACTAAGTTGATCACTATGTCAAATTATAAAGCCCATATTACATAAGATATTTTATTGTGCTCTACTATGATAAGCCTAATTAGAATAAAATCTCAAATATAATTATTAATAATTTAAATTCAAACATTAAGTTATTAAAATAACCTAACAATCTCTCACTTGGATTACAAATTAATTTTAAAAATAATTATATTTAATAATCATATACGCACAAATTTTCTATCTTTCTTAAAATATTTTCCGAATCAATATGATCCATCTCCTACACTAGCATGAGACCAAAACGATATTTATTATAATTCATCGTAACTTAATCCATTAATGATTACCATACTAAATATATTCAACGACATAGAGAGAATAATCCGCCTGAAACTGAATAAAACATGCATTAAGAAGAATAGATGTTAGTTTACAAAATAAGTTTCTTAAAGTTTGTTTGAAGCCATATAGGGATTGGAGTCCACAAACATAGGTATCTCCTTTTGTTTGGTAACCAGTGGAGGTTGCATGTAAACTTTCTCATCGAGATCGCCATAGAGAAATGCATTGTGAACATTCAATTGATGGATAATCTAATTGCGAGCAGCGGTTAGGACAAGAATACATTGTGAACGTATTGCCACCTTTTTGGCAACTGGAGCAAATGCCTCCTGGTAATCAAAGCCTTCAACTTGATTGTATCCTTTAGCAACGAGGAGGATTTTGTATCGCTTAACAGAATCATTGGCACGAAGTTTGGTTTTGAACACTCATTTGCAGGCTTTTGTGTAACAGGAAGGCTTTAGAGTAGTATTTAAGGCATGTAAACAAGGAAGTATGAGGAGAAGAAAAATGAGTGTAAGAGAGAAAAAAGGATAACATATATGGCTTACCTAAAGTTGATGGAGCGGTGGAGGTAGCGATGGACATGTTTTTCAATGTAGGACAACCATAGTCGGTAAGACATAAAGGAGGGTGGGTAGTTCGACGAGGACGAGATGAAGGAGGTGAAGGTAGAGGAGATGGTGATGGTGGATCTATAGTGTAAGAGGTTCAGAGCTCGAGTGAAGGGGGAGAAGGGAAAGTTTTGGGAACTGGGAGAGGAATAATAGGTGTAGGCGAAGGAGAAATATCAGAAAAAAGAAATTGAGTTTTTAAAAAAGTAACATCACGAGAAAACATTATTGAGTTGGTTTCAAGGTTGTAGAGTTTGTAAGTCTTGCGGTTGATAGGGTAGTCAATGAAAACGCATTTAGAAGATATTGTAAAAAATTTATCATTGCAAACATGAAGAGTTTGAGTATAACATAGACATCCAAAAATACAGAAAAGAGAGTATGAGGGAAGTTTTATAAACATGAATTAGTTGTTAAAATGCATTCGCTCCAAAAATTAACAGGGAGGTTAGCTTGGAAGCGAAGACATTAAGTGACCTTTAGTATATGTCAATGCTTACATTTGACTACCCCATTTTAGTTCATTCATGAAGAATTCTATTTTCAGAGAAATGATGTAGAATTTGACGAGAAATATACTCTTGACCATTATCAATTTGAATATATTTGACAGAAGTGTTGAATTTAAATTTTATCATGACAAATAAGTTTTTTAAGCAAGTTATACTTTTAGATTTAAAATGCATTAAATAATCCAAATGCAATGAGAGAATTTATCAATAATCGTAAAAAAATAATGGTCATTCATTAAAAAAGTTCTTACAAACCACTCCAAATGTCACAAAATATTCTATGAAAAAGCATTAGACTTTTATTCAATGAATTAAAAAAGGAAAGTTTAATATGTTTCGAACGAGTACAAATATCACAATTAGAAATTTTTTCAAAAACATTAATATTATTTGGAATGAAAAATTAGAAAGGGTGACCTAAGCATTGATACCATAAAGCAAGAGTGGGCGAAGCTGTTACAAAAAAGCAGCAATTTGGTAGATTAAAAAATATAGAGTCCATCACACACCTCATCTACTCCAATCAGCTTCTGCGGGTCCCAAAATGAGCAAAGAGTGGGGAGAAAGAAACAATGCAATTTAATTACTTAGTAATTAAGGGGACAAAAGTAAATTAAAAGAAAAATGAGTGGCTAAATAAATATTTTCTAAAGTTAAAAGAGGGGAAAGAGGCACACATTGCCGATCTTGGACACCAAACCTGTGTACCAGTGGGGAGGCGCATTGGGATCCGAAATTAGCATGGGCGGAGATCAGAGAATTCAGCTCACCAGCAATACATGTGGTGAGAACTGCCAGAATCGATGACCCAGGCGCTAGAAAGAGAGGAGAGGGAGTTAGGGCAAGACGTGTTACTGGCAAAGCTTGTCCAACAGGAAGCTTAGGCAAAGATGCTTGGTTGCCAGAGGAGTTCCAGTAGCTGCTGCAGAGATTCCGATGATATTTCCGACGGGTCATATTGTTGAATATAAAGTGGATAAAGATTTGAAACACGTAACAGATATGTTTTCCAAAAAATGATATTTTCACCCTCCTAGATTGCTTTAGGTTACTGTGAAAATAATTTTCGGGATATGACAAGCCTTTACAAAAGATCACAAGCAACAGTGAAATTTTGTTATAGAATATACTCGGTTTCTGACAGTACGAAGACTGAGAAGAAGATTGATTATAAGTTCTCTCCAGGTTTCTCTTATTTATAGGCAAATTTTTGGCACCTGTTCGTGAAACAATATACTGTTTCACAAAAAGTCACACTTCCTTATTTAAAACAGTTTAACTGCTTTAACGGTCAGATATTTGAATTCCCGAAATTCAAACTTTAACAGTAACTAACTGTTTAAGTAGTGCCAAGTGCGCCTAATAAGCGCCAAAAGCGACTCACGCCCACGCCGCGCGCGCGTGTGCGAGTGCGAATCCCAGCCAAACCCCAATACTTATTTATTATTACAAATATTTACTATTTACAATTACTTATAAATGCTTGAAAATGTTTCTCCATTTTCAATGTGTGATGTATTTAATTACATTTATTAAAGATTTTTTGAGCTTTGGACCTTTAATCCATTTCATTTTAGACAAAGTAAAAAGTCCAACAATTCGAAGGAGGAGGGACGGTGACTATGGCGGCAGTGATGGGATAGAATAAGGGAAGGCTAATCATGTGGGATAGAATTAAGGTGATTGATTTATTTCCTTTTAAGAACCAAAACATGAATCTATCCGGGACGCTGCACTATGTTTACGAATACTGACAAATAGCAAAGAAGGACCAAACTTTGGACGCAATTTTCCCCTCAATGAAAAGATGAACAACCGTTTCTTCACGTCTGTTTTGACAACAAAGACAAAGCAGAGGCACAAGAAACTCCCATCTTCTTAATGTTTACCAGTCAACCGCCAGAATCTCCATGGTTCATAAATATTTCTTTTTAAGAAGTGACACTGGAGAAGAGATGTATATGAATAACCACATGGTTTAGCTATTCATGGGAAAGGAAAGGTTTACAATAAAGTGTTTGTATGAGTTATAAAACAGGCATATGGCTGTGTGAATATAGAGTTTACAAATGCAATTACTGAAAGCGTGTTTCCATAACTTATGATTGCTATCTATTTTTACTTTGACGTATTCATCCCAAAATGAACAATCATATTTTATTTATTTTATTTTATTTTATTTATTTTTGTTAAGAAAATAAATAAAACGACAAACCTGTGTTACATGAGATGATACCTTACTTCAATCAAAACCTACGGAAAGGAGGAAAATAGACATGACCTTATCCTTCACATGGAAGAAAAGCCGTCCTCGTCACTCATCTATCGTAGCGTTTCTTTTGCAACCACGACATTCACATTTACCTCTACCTGATATATATATTTAAATTTAATTTCTAGTTTATAATAATTAATATATTATATATATATATATATTAATTTTTTAAAATAAAATAAAATATTTTTAATATACCTCTTTATTTTTAATTTGACAAAGATCTCATATATATATATATACATATTTTTTAATTCAAAGCTTTTTCCTAATACATTTTTGATGACATATTTTCTTTTAACTTTTGATGACATGTTTTTTCCTAAAAATATTAATGTAAATGTTTGCTAAATATTTTTTAAAATATGTTATTAATCAAATTTTATATTTTAAATGATATGATTCTTCCGTAACTATATACATTCCTCCTTATACTTTTTTTCTCGATCTTTTCTTTAAAAAAGAAAAATATATTTTTTTATTCATATGAGATACAATAATTTTTATAAAGCATTAAAGCTAGGTCATTTTCTCTTTTATTTTTATCCATAAGGCATGAGATTATCATGTGTTCCTCGACTATATGATTCCAAAGGGCCACGTAATGCCACATCATCCAGTACAAAATGATTCCAAAACCATTTTAAAATTTATCTGCCCTATTACGTAACTACAAAAATTGTTTCATGGGACCTTGACATCTTTAATTTTTTTTATTTTTTTTTATGTCATCATGGGATGCCGTCGTTTCCAAGTTGTTAGGGTCAGTTTAGTCATCTAAAGATCAAATAGGCAAACACTTTATTTGATTCAAGTATAATACTTGTTGAGAATAAAGAAAGAGCATTGACTCAACTTAAATATATAAATATTATAGAAAGTCTCATATATATTGCATAGTGCACAAGAGCTGATATAATATAAAAAGTTAGTAAACTAACTATGTTTATTAGCAATCTGAACATTGAGCATTATAAGACAATTGGTAGAGTTCTTGATTATTTTAAGAAAATCAAGGAACTAAGTCTCCACTATTCAAAGTTCCCAACTATACTAGAATGATATATAGATGCGAGATGAATATCAAGTATAGGAGATAACAAATTTACTACACGTTGGACATTCACACTTAAAGGTGGTGTTGTTTCTTGAGATTCCAAAAAACAAATATACATCACCAACTCAATCATGGAAGTCAAGATATTCTAAATGTTAAACATTTAAAAGTCTAGGGTTAAACATTTAAAGGTTTAAGGTTAAGAGTTAAGATCTATGGTTTATAAGTTTAAGGTCTAGGATTAAAGTTTAGGATTAAAGTTTAAGGTTTAAAATTTAAGATCTATGGTTAAAAGGTTTAAAATCTTAGGTTAAAGTTTAAGGTCAGGGTTAATCTTTAACCTCTATCGCTCGATGGGGTCTTGAGAAGGCCCATTAAGCTGTAGGGTTTGGAGGCAGTTTATGGTTTTTGACATTGTTTTATACTAATTGCCAAATTTCATTAAGAATTATATATTCATTTAATCAAATTGATAGAAATTTAATATATTCAAATTAGATAAACATTCATTCTCACTTTAAAATTATAAAATGAATAAATTGGATTGTTCATGAAATTTACAAACACTAAAAAGTATCACTTTGTAAAATTATATAATGGATAATAATTTCATTTACATATTAAAAATGTTACATAATTACAAATCTTTATAGTATTGATAAATGTCACATGTTATCTGTCAACAGAAAAGATGCATCTGCTCGTTAGAAATGACAATTACATCAAGAACCGCATTGTGATATTCAAGATACTTCAACATGTACATAGCATAATCCCCTTTGACTTTGCCTTGACGACCGCACTATGTCCCACTGCTCCTTAATAGGTATGAGAGCATGACACTCATACTTTTAAGCAATTCATTTAGTTTTTTCTTGTAGTAATTGCTATTGGATAAGCTATAAAGGACATTGATTTTGTGTTCGGGAATGTCCACGACCAAGGCTACTCAATTCTCATTCTTGATGTTATAAGGTATATAAAGCTGGTTCACGTACTTCCATATAACTCTAGCAACTAGTTTATGTCCATCAATGTACTACTTCATCAACAAGCCATCTTCAAATACGTGAGTTTCACGATCCCCCTCCTCCAAGTTTCAAAATTATGTATCCCAATAATAATTCAGGAACTAAGGGAACACATTATCCATGAAAGTAGCGCACTAGTCAAGTAGCTCACTGAACTTCTATTGTCTTATCTGGAGCAAGAACATATACTTATCCACGTACTGCAACTATAAAAAAAAAATCATAAGTTAATCCATGAATTCAATCAGTTTTGAATGCATACAAAATTATGTAGCTTGCCTTAGGTCTTAGTATATCCTTAAAAATTATTTATCATACTTATTGCCATCGAATCCTAGGATAGTTGATCTATTATAGGAAAATTAAGATGAGTATAGTTAGTGACATAACTAAATAAAATAAAAAATAACTTAAAATAAAGTAAATTATTCAATTATACTTTCGGCTCCGTGTTGCCCTCTAGCCATTGCTGCTCTCTCTTGATTTCCTAATTTAAAGTAAGCAGTGTCGTCACCTTCAATTCCTTCTTCTTTTTATATTTTCATTTTTTTCCTATGTCTATAAATAGAGATGTGATGGTTGACCAAGCCTCCCCATCTTTTGACCTTATCTCATCTCAATGATGGGCGGGGTCACATATAACTCGACTGAATCCTTTAGATCTTGCTCACACACATGCTTGACACTACTCGATGCATCGTAAGCAACAATGGTGCATGAAGGCGGAAGTGGTGGTGGGAAGTCATAGTGATAAACAAATATAGATGTGGTGGATGAAGGTGAAAATTTGGGAAATTTTGTCAGATCCATCTCATCTCTTATATTTTTAAGCTACTTATCCCTCTCATCCATCTGATTATTCATGTCATCTCATCTCTCCGAACATATTCTTCACCTTCTCTGAAAAACCCATAAAAAGAATCTTCATTTTCTTCTCCAGATTGAAACTGTTCTACTTAACTTCATCATTGTTATCAATTTTCCTTCCACATTCTTCTTATTCTTCATTTTCTTCTATTTGTACTTCTTCTTCTTTTATTCATTCTTCTTCCTCTAATACCCTAGTCAACATTTCCACAACTTCATCATCCTCATCCGAAAAAGGTTCAAAGTACTTAAATACTCTTGAGCTGATTCTTACATGGTTGGTTTCAAGATTCTGTGAGAATCGACAAGTTGTATTAAATGAAAATAAAAGTAAATTAAATTTCAATATTTAATCAAGATAAAATAAAATAGTTTAACTAATTAAATAAAAGAAACTCTTACATATTTTTTCCTTATCCATTTCTTGACATTTTCATAATTTACAAGCGAGTCAATGGATGACCATCTTAAAATTTGAGGCATGAGATTTTCTTCATCCCGCACTACAACTTGCTTTCCAAGATCAGAAATGACTTCGTATCTAAATACTTGCATAGTAATAAATGGATTAGCAAACATAAAATTAAACTCAACAACAAGAAAACTTAATAGGAAAATTAAAATAGAAAATCTAACAACTAAAGCCAATAGAAATCCACATAATGAATATGTTTCATCTTTCTCCTTCTGTTTGGCCCTTTCGATTGGTCCATATGTATAATGACCTTCTTTTTAATATTATTCTTAAGGGACTAAATAGTAGCCACAAAACTCAGTCTACCCCAAGAATATTGGAATAACCAATGCAAATTATTGGCTATGGTCAATGTAAATGATCAGATCTTATTCTTTTTCTCTTGAGACTAGATGATCTTCTCAATGAAATAAACAACAACCATCTTCACATTTTCATCATCCTTGGTCTTCCATGGGGTAACATCACTTCTGAATCTCCCCGCAAGTTCTGAAACTTTTACGACATTCCCACCAAGATACTTCCTCAATAGTTGGTTATCTTTTTCTATCCATGTAATAATGTAATCAGGAGGATAATCATGATATTTCAACCCCATCATCATTGCAAACTCTCTTAGACCGAACTGCATATGCTTCATGTGTTGCTTAAATCACAACTCATGTTTCTTACCCTCGGCTTGTCGGAGAATGAAAAAGTGTACAATTTAGCCAAGTTTTTGAGACCAGCTTTCACATTAAGAAATTGGCCCAAATAAGTATCTCTAAACATTTCCAACTTTCGTGGGGTGAGTTTTTCCTTTATGTCAATAATCACAACTTCTTGTTTTGATATCATAGAAGTATGGATCTTGAAACGGAGTCCACTATCAAGTACGAGTTCAAGCTCAGGATGGATTGAAGGTCGATCACCCTAAAAAAAAATGAATTAAATGTTGGTATACATAAATTTAAGCTAAGTAATCATAAAATATTTGGAAATTAAGAAAAAAGACCTGATGCTCTACGGCTCGTGAAGGGGCCATCGAGTAGATAGGATCCTAATCCATAATTATGCTAGGTATTTTCTCATCATTGATGACTATTCTCATGGCACATGGACCTTTTTGTTCACTTTCAAACATGAAGTTTTCAAATGCATTGAATGATTTATTACCATGGCCAAGACGTAGTTTTTTATCGTGATAAAAAAGACATGGTGAGATAATGGCCTTGAGTTCATGAATAAAAATTATTCTACATTGTTTTCTTCTTTAGGTATAATTCATGAAATCTCATGCCCATGCACCCAAAAAAAAAATAAACATATTGAACATAAACATATACACATGTTAAATGTAGCAAAAGCTCTCAAACTTCAATCCAGCTTACTTGATCATCACTGGGGGACTGCATTTTAACCTCTACGTACCTTCTCAACCGTACTCCATCTCTATTACTAAACAATAAAATCCCTTATGAATCGTTATATGGTAACCCTCCTTCTATTGCTCATTTGAAATATATGGGTGTCTTTGCTATGCTATAAACGTCTCACTTCATGATACATTTTTACCGCGATCTAACCATGCATTTTTTTGGGCTATGCTCAAAATCAATAAGAGCACATACTCTTAAATCTTTAAAATAAGTAATTTTTGGTTGTTGAGATGTTTCATTTATTGAACACGCCTTTCCTCACTAACTATGTTTCTTATTCTTCCAATTTCTTCTCCATATTTCGTCTTCTTATTTAACATTTCTAATGAGGTAGAACTAGTAGTTATCATAAAGGAATCAAGGATTCAAGATGGGTTCAAGCTATGGAACATGAGATTCTTACCCTCGTAGACAATAACACTTGGAGTATTATTGACATTCCTCCTTATAAAGATCCAATTAGATGTAAGTGGGTCTTCAAGATCAAGCATAAGATTGATGGTAGTGTGGAGTATTTCAAAACAAGGTTAGTGACCAAAGGTTACACTCAATAAGAAGGATTGGACTACTATGAAACTTTTTTTTTTTACAAGGAGATTTAATTGAAGAAGTTTATATGCAGGTTCCTCAAGGCAATTCTAGAATTCCTAGAGGCATGGTCTACAAATTAACAAAATCTTTGTACAGTTTGAAATAGGTTTCTCATCAATAGAATACTAAATTCATTGCTGCCATGATTGAAGCTAAATTCACTCGGTCTATAGCGGATTATAGTCTATTTACATGTCATTCTAATGGCCATTCTACCATACATTGGTATAAATGGATGACATTGTCATCTTAGCTCAAATGTAATCAATAACCTTAATCAATTCTTGCATTCAAAATTCAAAATGAATGATTTAGGTCTTCTTTATTTTTTTTTTATGGGCATTGAGGAGGTGCCTAAGAGTTTGGGATTTTCCTAAATCAGCGTAAATATGTGTAAGATTTGTTGCAAGATATTGGATTTACAGGAGCTAAGCCTGCCTCTACCCCAGTGGAACAACATTGCAACTTCCTCCTCTCTAGACATGCAATCTTTTTCAGATCCTCCCCTAGTCGATGTTCAACAGTTTCAACATCTTATTGATCGCCTAATATACCTTGCCATGATAAGTTCTAACATAGCACACTATGCAATTGTCAAGGCAATTCATGCATTCTCTTAAGACCTCTCATCTCTATGCAACTCACATAGTCTTAAAATATTTGAAATTACATCCTGGTCTAGGGGGGTCTTTCCCCACAGACAATTCCCTTATTCTCTATGGCTACTGTGATAGTTCCCCGACTGGTTTTTTACATCAAATTGGGCTCATCTCTCGTTTCATGGAAGTCCAAGAAGCAAAATATTATCTCACATTTTTTAGCTGAGGCAGAATATCGACGCATAGTTTCTATTTCTTGTGAAATAGTCTTGTTGTTCAACTCTTCATAGATCTTGGTGCTCCTGTACATCAGTCTGTTTCCCTTCATTGTGCATAGTAAATCAACCATACACATTGCCTCCAATCTTATTTTTTATAAGCGAACCAAGCACATTGACATTGATGGTCATGATGTGCATCATCATATGCAATATGGTACTTTCCAGCTCTCTCATACTGCCTCCGGTGCTCAGCCAGCTAATTTACTTATAAGGAGGATATCAAAGATAATACAAGGGCAATGTCCAGTCAGTTGCCTAGTTAGGTGATAGATTTGGGAATTAGTTTTATTGACGTAGATTTCCATCCGCAACGAAGAGCTCTACTATCCACAATATTTTCTAAGATCTCTACTTGCACTCAACAACAAACTACGGTCGAGATGGTGGTCGGCCAACCCCGCTCTGATGCTCTATTCAATTTTCTGGAGGGATACGTGGAGAGTATAATTTGTATTGGTTATTCTCTTAAGAAATTTTTATTACCTCTTACTGTTGAGTCATGTGGTTTTTATATCTGGTTTAAGTTGGGAGGCAACCGATAACTTTACATGTGTCACCTTTTTATTATTCATCGCTCTGATCATTCACTGCTCCATGACAGGTGTCAGCGCTCCGCAATCTGACACAGCAGAGATCTACTCCTCACCCGCTTATTCCCCTGGGTAGTAAGACACCGCCTCAGTCTGACATTTTTCAAGGCATCTCAACGCGTAGCAGCACCACCTCCGTCTGACACATCAAGTATATGGTCTCCACTTATTTAGGGTGCCCCTACCAATAATTGAATTGAATTGAAATTGAAATAAAAATTAAAATAGAAAGCAAGAAGAAAAGTAAAAATAGCGAGTACTAAGGGGCCAAAGCACCTGATTTGACCCAAGACCTTTTCAAATTATTTTTCTCTATTTATGCCCGAACATCCATCTATTATCCCTCTCTATCTTTGCATAAATATGATTCCAATTTCTCTTCAATTTAAATTTTATTAGAAAAAAGAAAAAAAAAGAAAAAAAAAGAAAAAAAAAGGAATAATATTAAAATTAATAAAAATAAATAAATAATCACCATCAAAGCAGAGTGTCAACCCATCTCACCACGAACTGCTCATGAAAGTGGCGTGTGGTCCCACACCAGCTTCGACTGGACGCCTTAATTTATGTTGGATATTTAAATCATATTCCAGCACGTGCGTAAATTCGTCTCCGTCTCTCTCTCTCTCTCTCTCATCTTTTATTATAATTTATCACATGCTCAAATTCAATCCCCCCTCTCTCTCTCTCTCTTCACACGCACTTCGTCTTCTTTACCTTCTCTGTCTGCCCCCCCTGCAACTGATACTCCCTCATCCCCATACCCCCTTCTCTCTATTTTTTTTTTCTTTTCTGTAAAAATGAATTTTTTCAAAATATTAACCGTCGTATGCACGATTATAACTCCAGATTTGTTAATCTCAACCGTAGAGCCAATAACTATTCCGGATGATCAAGACCGTTCGTCTTTCTTCGATCCGAACAGCATATTAAAACCCAGCTCCGGCTCAAACGAGAAAAAAAATCTGAGTCTCGGACTCATAGCGTCATCGGCGGCTCAGTCGTCTGAGACTAGTCCGAGCTGCGAGGTCTGGACAGATGCTTGCTCTGAAGCCGTCCTGAGCTTAGCGAAACGGCGGGACACGATTGACTGGATTAAGCGAGTGAGGAGAAAGATCCATGAGAATCCAGAGCTTGCTTTCGAAGAATTTGAAACGAGTCAGCTCGTTCGTGACGAGTTGGACCTCATGGATGTTAGTTATACGTTTCCGATGGCCGTCACCGGCGTCAGAGCCTGGATCGGGACCGGCCGTCCTCCTTTTGTCGCCCTAAGAGCTGATATGGATGCTCTTCCGATTCAGGTCTCCCCTTTTTGCCCCCCCCCCTCCCCTATTTTATCATTTTCTCTAATGAGGTAAGAAATTTGTTTTATTTTATTTTTTCTCTCCCTCATTTTTACTTAGAATTATATGCCAAATACGGTTTGATAAATCCTCAATTAGCTACCTATTACGTGCATTATTTATTTGTATTTTGGAGACATGAAATTAAAAATTAAATAAAATTTTATGTTGAGAGGGGTTTTTTTTTAATTTTTTTAATACTTTATTTTAACATTAAAATTTAAATTTCTATATATATATATTTATGAGTATAAAATAAGGTTTCTGTGTATTTTTGGTTTTGGAACCAAATCTAGCAAAGTCTGACACAAATAGTACTTTTTTACTCGATTCATAAGTCTATCCATATGCATTGAATACTCAATTCAACGTGTGATAAATTAGATACCTTACTTTTTTTTCGAATTCATTCATTTAAAAAAATGAATATATATATATATATATATATATATATATATTTTTTTTTTTTTTTTAATAATACTTTTATAACCAAACATTACACATGTAAATTAAGAAGGTGGATCTTGATTTATTCTTTAACTATCCTCATAATATCTCCTTGCTAGAAACCCTAATGTTTTCTCTCTCATATGATGAGGTTTTCCTCTAACTATGATTTTTAGTTCTTTTTATTTATCTAAATAATATGTAAACTTGGAAGTTTGAACTGAAATATATATATATATATATAATAATAATTTAATAATATAATAATAGGAAGCTGTGGAATGGGAGCACAAGAGCAAAGTTGCAGGCAAAATGCATGCGTGTGGGCACGATGCACATGTCGCCATGCTTATCGGAGCGGCTAAGATCTTGAAAACTCGTGAATATCTTCTCAAGGTTATATATATATAGCTCATTTCTTCAATTTATCTTTTCCCTAATACCCTCCAAGAAATGCAATATTACTAATTTGATACCTGTTTTCGGCCTTCAGTTAATTTGCCCCCTTTTCTCTTTATTCTTATATATATGCTTAATAAATGAAAATGTTGCATAGTCAGCTTCATTCAAAGTATGCTTGTCCATTAAAATAGGTGACATATTTCATGGACTAAGTTCATGGGGATTAATTTGCAGGGACAATTCCAGATATAATATGAAGTAGGCTTCACTTTTTTTCTTTTTATCTACAGTCAATTCAACTTACTGTTGGGACCATTGAGTCATGTTCTTCTGTCGTGTCTTTTGTTCTTTCTTCCTATAATACTTCCGACAGATTAGATATTGTAATTTCCCCACAAATTCTCATCAACAAGGAGGCAAACTTCGAATGCTTTTGTTGTTTAGCAATTCTTAGTGGACCGATCAATCTCAATCATACATATCAACTTAATATCTCATATATGTTAATTTTAAATCATCATATCAGCCTTTATATTTAAGATAGATCGGTCATCAATTATCCATAGACATCCGGTACACCCAATAAATTCTCTTTACTTTTAGAAGGTAGAGTAGCTGTAAACTTATTCTACAGCCTTATGTGCTCAAATTGAATTATTTTTAGTCACGTCGTGGTTAAAAATACTCTTTCGAGACTAGTGTTTAGTACTCTTAAACTTCACCTAACTTCTCTCCCCTGTCCTTTAGCCTCTTCTCTTGGTCTTACATTAGTTGGTGCGACGACTTGATTATTAATTATATATAGATGCGAAAGGACTGTGCAGACATGGTTTAAGGAAGCAAACTATAGGACCACAAAAGGACCTTACATAATAATTGTGCCAACTTGGGGCATCAACAATGTTTGAAAGCGTACGATTATAATTATTACAAATTTACTTTTCACCCCTTTTTTCAAGACGTTACAGAATAGTTTTTCAACTCAGTAATTTCTTACCTTGCCTGCTGGAATTTTTTTTTTTACTGCAGGGTACTGTCATTCTCATCTTTCAACCAGCAGAGGAAGCAGGAAATGGGGCAAAGCGAATGATCAAAGACGGAGCCTTAGAAGATGTGGAAGCTATATTTGCAGCACATGTATCCCATGAACATCCCACAGGAATCATCGGGTCAAGGCCTGGTCCCTTACTCGCAGGCTGCGGTTTCTTCAGGGCTGTAATAACCGGAAAGATGGGTCGGGCCGGGAATCCTCACCGCTCTGTTGACCCAGTTTTGGCGGCTTCGGCAGCAGTCATCAGCTTACAGGGCATTGTCTCTCGAGAGGCTAATCCACTAGACTCTCAGGTGGGGCTCTCTATATTGCTTAACTGTCTCAGATTGCACTTTTTCCCGCCATTCCGATGTAAATATCAAAAGTTTACCATGATTTTTTACCATGCAGGTTGTATCTGTGACATCATTTAATGGAGGCAATAATCTCGATATGATACCAGACTCAGTAACTATTGGCGGTACCTTCCGAGCATTCTCCAACCCCTACCACTTGCTCCAAAGAATAAAAGAGGTTTGTCCATGAAAACCGTACTCATGCTATATAATTATTAGATAAATGACTTAATTTCATTCCATTTTCATGCACAGGTAATCATAGAGCAGGCCAGTGTATACAGATGCTCAGCATCTATTGACTTCTTTGAAAACGAGTACACATTATATCCTCCAACTGTAAACGATGAGAAAATGTACGAGCATGTCACGAAGGTGGCGGTCGAATTGCTGGGCCCGAAGAATTTCCGGGTGGTCCCACCAATGATGGGTGCCGAGGACTTCTCGTTCTACTCACAGGTTGTCCCTGCTGCTTTCTTCTACATAGGAGTTAGGAATGAAACTCTAGGATCTATACATACGGGTCATTCGCCATATTTCATGATCGATGAAGATGCTCTTCCTATTGGAGCGGCAACTCATGCTACTATTGCTGAGAGATATTTAAATGAACATTGCTGATTTGGAAAATAAAACTGTGAATGGAAAGTCCTTGCTACAAATATAGGAATCGAGGGATGAAGAAAGCTTTTTAACTTTTTGACTTCTCATTATTTGTCATCTTAACTTTTTGTTTCTCTTTTGATGTATTTTGGGGATGAGGAATGAGTAATGGGAAATTAGGGTTTTTCCCTGTAAGAATGGAAGATCAGATCGGATCAAAATCATCCTTTGCTTGTAAAATGTAGTTTAATGATAATAAAAAAAAAGAAGGCTCAATTTATAATTTTGCAAGGAAAGAACCTAGAAAAAGGAGAAGCTATTTTGTTCATGGGAAACTATCTACTTGTTTTCAAGTCATACATATATGAAATCGTTAGTCATTTATGCAAAGATTAACAAGCTAATCCCTGGAATGCATTTCCATCCATTTATCTTCTTCACCATAATTTATCAACCCAAACTAGAAAACAGGGAAAAAAAAGAGAGGAGAAAATGGATAATTAATTACCATTATTATTAATATTTCTCTTTCGTTTGCTGCTGTCATCAAAATGAGGATTCGAGTTGCAGAGCTTCTTCAAAAGAGTGATGATGGAGCTAAAGTCTGAAAGCAATGGAAGCATCGAACAATCTCTCATGTTTTCCATCTCTCTCCACAATCACTTCTTTGCTAATAGAGAGAAAATTTTTTGGTGAGACGTGAATATGAGAAATAAAAAGAAAAGCCATATTTGCAACAATAACATAATCCTTACCATGATACGGTGTAGTGTGATTAAGGGTGGATTAGAAGTCATGTGAGTGAAAGTGCTCATCTCGATGTACCAATCAAGTTGAGTGTCATTGGAAAGGTTGCACAAATTGGCAAAGACAACTGCAAGTTTACATGTTCATTATCTTGTTCATATCGCTTGCGATAATGATCCGCTGTATGACCATCAGCTTTACAAATTTGAGAGGTGAGATAGAAACAATGAAGGCCACCATTTGAACTAAAAGAGTTTGACTCACGGCCACGATGATTTTTGTTATAGCCCTTATCATGAAAACTAGAAGAAGAATGATTAGCAAAAAATATATGAGATGATTCAACGATACTTTTAATTGATTTTTGAAACAACTCAAAACTTTCAATTTTAAAAACTAAATCCTTAAATCTGGACAGTGGTGTGAGATCCATTTGGAAAGTGGAAAAACTAGATAATGAAGGCTCGAGTCCATGCAAAAACCGATGAGACTTGTTAGCTTCATCAATAGGGTGAGCAATAGTAGCAAGTTTAAAAGAACTAGTATAACCAGTCACTGTATGAGACCCCTTTTTCATCAACCAGAAATTATTCTTAATATGAAGCTAGTTATTACATGAGAAGGAGTATTGTACTTTAGCAGCCGCTATATGAGAAGTCACTTAGTTGTTGAATCTATTGAAGGATATGCGGGTCTCTGATCTCACCACAGTGCCTTTATTTTGTGATAATTCTCTAGCATATCAAATTGTTGTCAATCCAATCTTTCATGAGTGTACGAAACCCATTTGCACATAAAACCAACCTGATATTCTGACTAAACCCCCTTCTCAGTTTCAACATGAATTTCTTCTTAGCAAGTTGGGGATTCTAGACATTTATCACCCGCCACCTTGAGGGAGGGTATTAGCATAATATCATAGTTCATGGACTAATTTGTAATATTCTCGTTTGGGTTAATTCGTTTGTTATTTACAGTTTAGTCTAGTTAGTTATTTAGTGACTATATAAACTTGTAATCATAGCTCATGATTAATGAATCGAATCACTTTCTCTCTTCATTGACTTTTCCACAAATCCAATTGTTCATGACCGAATAAAACATAGGAGATAGATTTTTATGTCGTTGGGATAATGTTCAAGAGAGGATATTGATCGAAACAGCACGTATCGACGACACACACAGCATACAATCAACCTACGCGTGTGTTTACCGAAGGTTTATGCAGTAATTTAAATCAATTTATGATTGACAAACTTAGTGTCTTGTACATGGTTGGAAACAAAGCTTGAGGGGAGGTTGGAAAGTCAACAACAGTTTGTTGTTATGTTGATTCATTAATACAGTTTGGCTTCATATTGTATTTTAAGCTAGAGCTACTAAAAAGTTGTTCGATTAATGAAGTAAACACTTGGTACTTGCATAATTTCGACTCGTTTTGTCACTCTTTCTCTTATATAAGGGAATGAAGAACCTAGATTGGAGTAGAAGAGAAGGAACAGTAGAGAAAAAGAAAGAGAAAGATGGAGAAATTCTTAGATGCAATATACTTATCATGTCATTCTTAAACAATAACTAATAAGTAGCTACATCAGTCAAACTTAAAAAATTAAAAATTATAATAATAATTGAGAATTTGGTTGTGATCCAACGAAACTCGGGCATAGATATAATCGCTTCTGACAAACATTTTTACCATGCTTTGCCAAGAGAATTGAGAATTTGGTTGGACCAAGAAGTAGATCTAAGCAAAATATCATGTGATTGGCCTATTAAGGAAAGAATGGTCAACAAGATCTTGATTTCCGGTAGGACTTAGGGTAGAGGTCCCCACGTGGTTTACCAAAAGTCAAAATTAACTAGGAACATGATTACCTTACTACAAAAACAATTCCAACAATCAGACTAAAAGAGAGAAAAAAATAATAATATTCAAATGGCCAAGAAACGTGCTCTCATTTGCTTTTTCATGTTTGAATAACTGTACCTGACAAAGCAAATTCTGAGATGACGACTTTTTATATATATATCTAATTTTATTTTTTTTTTCTTGCGTCAATTTGCGTGAGATTGAGTTTAGTTCTTAATCACTTAGGTTTGATAAATAAATAAAAAAACAATTTTAATTGTTTATAAACTTCTTAGTCATTGTAATAAAAGTCTAGATTCAATCATTATTTATTTATAATATATATTTTTTTAATTATTAATTTGATCCAATTGATCACTAAAAAAATATATTAGGGTACGTCTTGGTTTTTTTTTTTTTTTTTTAAATAATTATTTTAAATCTATCATTTTATATTTTCATTTTAAACATTTAGAATTTGGTTTACAAATTAGAAACGATTTGATGTAAAATGTAGAGCAACTGTTTACGTGCGAAAGATCAGGTAATTAGAAAAAGTGTTGATAGGCAGACTGGCACATATCAACATTGAATTCCGAACAAAAATTACTCTCTTGGAATGCTCAAATTTGACTTGGAAACCATATAATTTTTTTTAAATTTTTTTTTTAAAATAGAACATTCGTTAAGATCTCAAGTAATTTCTAAACAAAATTCAGGAAATCTTATTGATGGAGACGGAAACATGTTCATGAATCATAATCCAAAACATCAATGTGCCTTCACATGATGTTTTTGAACCCCAAAATGCTACTTGCTAGTTCAATTGCTCTAGTTATAGTAAAATTTCAATTAATTAATAATAACTTTGCTATTAATTTTTTTTTAAATTAATTTAATTCATTATTTTTAAATTTAAAATCAATTAAAATTATTATTTAAATAATATTATAAATTTATCAGATATTAAATAATCCCTAAAGTAACATTCATTTCATAATCTATCTTCATGGAATCCTAAAATATCAAGCTTATACCCGAACTCAATCTGAAACCTGTAGATTTCTAGACTTTCACTGCTTTGTTAATGATTGAGAAGATCTAAAATTATTTTCATAATAAGCAGTCAATATAAGATTAATATTTTAAACATGACGAGAGAAAGCTGTTCTTAATAGTAACAACAGATTAGCAAGTAAAACGTATGTATTTTAATCGTCATCATGTAATTTATTTCAACTGATCAACAGAAAGAAAATAGAATTCTTACTCAAATGCCATCCATGTATGTTGTTTGGTCCCCACACTACATCTGATCAAGAGGACTAAAGATGTAGATAAATAACACGTGTCAAAAAAAAAAAGAAAAAAGAGAGAGTCGGGACCCACATTCAAGTGTGAAGAAAAATATGATCGATCTGATGATCATTCTTGAAGAAATTGAATATCTTTCCTCTTTGGACACTCTAATAAGAACAGATTCGAAAATTTGAAAGATCGATAGATTTTTGGGACCCACCCAAGATTTCAAAGTTGGGAAAATAAGAAAAGAAAAAAAAAAAAAAGTGAGATCCTTTATTTTTATTTCATGTATTCTTCACTGTAATAACACTCCATAGTCCATATCATATATACATATAACGAACATTATTTATATATTTTGTTGCCTTTTTAACACTCAAAGTTCTAATTATTATGCTGGAGTTATGTGAGTTTGTCTGCCCTAGAACACGTTCTCTGTCTTCAAATTTTAATTTGCAAATTGACTATGAGTTTTTTTTTTTTTTTTTTTTTTGCTTTAAGAACTATACCTTTTGAAATTATCATTTGGTCTAATGTATAGTTAATTTTGTATGAAATTTCAAAATATAAATTATTTAGAATAATTTATAAAGATTTGTTTATTAAAAAGAAATAAATTTAACTATATTTCATCTTTTCTTATTACATTTCTTATTGGATTTTACTTTTCATCTTTCGAATCTATAATTAGGTGTCCGATGTCATATAAATTACGTCTCAATACAAAAGACCTCGTACATCAAATATGAATGCTGAAGATTTGAGAAAGATTTGGTGTGCTATATTTAGTTAAGCTTTAAGCTATCCGAGACAAAAGGTGATAGTAATGTTACTAGTTTAAGTTGGTTTTCAAATTTCTTGAAAGATTCTCATTATACATTCATTAGGAAACAAAAGCATCCATAGCATGTGGTGTGACCAGGTCCAAGCAACTGGCCTGCCTAATGAATGCCCTACTCCATTCACATGTTGTACACATTAATTGACACTCCTTTCCTCCATTAATTGAAGGTACAAGTGTTGAACAACTGTTTGGCTCAAGAGATCCATCACTCTCTCTTTCCCCCTCATTCCTATCATGAAAATGGATATAGCATGATCATAGTCAAGGCATCGGCCAGTGTTTAGCCATTTTGGGAAAGAGAGGAGAATTGTTAGATCATATCTATGGTCTAGATTTTAGTATAAGACACCCTATTCTTCTTTATCATGGTTACAGCATCTTAATTGATATTTGAAAGGCTCAATTATTGTGTATGGTATGTGATAGATGGCTCGTGCTAAAGTATTCGAATTCTAAGGTGAAATTTGAACCAAAAAAATCTTAATATATGTGACACATCATGTCATTTACAATATTCTACCAAGTACCCATTATTAAGCCAACTCCCTAGTCAGTTGAAAAGATAGATTAAGGCAATCACAATATTATAGTATTGTTCAAAGCAATGAGATCACTAATTGAATGGCAAATTATAACGTAATTTGAAAATAAGCTAATTAATTAGTTAATACGTTATGGGTTGCTAAGTACTTCCTGCACATGCCTCCCCTTAATTAGGAAACCCTTTAGTGGGTAGAGGTTCCGATCAGTCACAAGGCTTTCTTTCACTTCGAGCCAGTGTTATAGCAGTGTGATAACCCTAATCATAAGTGACAAGATCATTTTCCTTATAGGTTAGATTAACTAATGTCCTAAGAAAATTTTAATTGGGGTGTCTCAATCCAAACAAGTAACGACTTCGTTTTGAGAAAAAAATATTTTTTCTTTGTCCAAAAAATTATTATTATTATTATTATTTAATACGTTGGCTTAATTGCAAGTTACAAGTCCAAAGAATTGTAGTAGGAATTAATCTCATGAAAAGGGGAAAAGAAATTTCAAAAGAGAAAAAAAGTATGATAAGTTAACCAATATACATTTTTTTTTTGTTTTGTTCCTTTTTCCATTCATCAAAGTCTTTTAATAAATCAACCATATCCGAAATCAACTCTTTTGCCATCATTATGATGACCGAATGGGAACAAAGATATCTCCGGATTTTCCATAGCAATCAAACAAAATCCAAACCAGAAAAGAAAAAGAAAGAAAGTAGCTATAGAGAGAGAGTGAGAGAGAGAGAGAGGGAAGAAGATCAAGAAGAAGCCTGTTTGTACTTAACAGGGTATAGAGAATCTAATGAGAGTTCACAAGCATGAGGCGGGGAAAAATAACGTAACAAGTATATAGACTATATAGTATATTCTTTTGGATCTAAAACTCTCATCCACTTTTTTTTTTTCTTTTTTTCCTTTAATCAGCTCCAAGTTATTTAAAACGCGGATTGCAGAACGAAAATCGGAATGAGAAACGCTTGTTGCCCAGATACGGGATGAGTTGAGGTATACTAATTTGGATCGCAAGCAATATATTCATCCATAACAAAGAAAGATTCCTAATTCGAATACCATATTTTATCAAATTGCAGTCAAATAAGTTATATATATACTTATTCAGAAATTTATATATGAATCACCAAATGAAAATTAGATAATGATCAAGGTAATCATTATAATGAATACCCTAATTATCTCAGTAAAAATTTTGATCAGAATTAAACTTATATTGAAAAATCAAAACTAGATTCTAAAAAAAAAAATTACATATTTATTAATCTTTTCATAATTTATCGAATTTTCAAAATGATGCCGTTCCGAAATGTCACCATTTAGCAAGCGTTTTGGCCAAGTTAGGCTGAGCTGGTCCTGATTCATGCGTTCAATTAATGAAGTTTTGCTCTTTTACGTACAAAAAAAAAAAAAAAAAACCCAATAATCAGGTTTTTAGAGAGCATTGAGTTAACTCAAACATCACTTATCTCTTTTTGGCCATGACATCTCAGGTTAAACAACACAACCAATTATATTAACACACTATAAACTTCGGTAAAACTTATATTTTTCTTTTGCTCTTTTTTTCTTTCTCCTCTTTTTGTAAGAAAAGATGATAAAATTATTAACCCAAAAAAAAAAGCTCACGAGATTGATAAACCTACGGAACAAAACACAGTAGTGCCATGCCTCTTACTCACACCTAGCACGCCTCTCTCTCTCTCTCTCCTGAGCTAATATAAAAAAGAGGGCACTTGCTTCATGCAGATAAAAAGGAGAGAAGAAAACATGATCATCAGTCTAGCAACTGTCTGAAATTCTCTCTGGAATCTGCAGGAGGGTTGTTAGATCGAACTTGATCCCTCACCTTTCTTCTTCTTCTTCTTCTTCCTTAAACTCTTTCCGAGAGAAACCTACAAAAGAATGGATTTGAAAGCTCAAGTAATTGCAGAACAAGAAGAAGCCGAGGAAATGAAGCAACAGCAGCCGCAGCATTTCCATGTGTTAGCAGTCGATGATAACATGATAGAAAGAAAGGTCTTAGAGAGACTCCTCAGAATTTCCTCTTACAAGGGTATTTCCATATATATATATATATATATATTAATAATTAGATGTTAATTATTTTAAAAGAAAATATTAACAATTCTACCTTTTTCATTATTATCATAAAATAAATAAAGAAAAATAAATTGATTTCTTCTGCTGGTAATTGCCATATAGTACTTAATTTTGTTGAATAATTAATAATTATAGTTAAATTGCTTAATTTGCACGTTGAATTAGCAGTGACCTGTGTAGAATCTGGGGATAAAGCTCTGAAATATTTGGGTCTACTTGATGATCATCACCAAAACGACGTCACTTCCTCTTCTTCCTCATATTCTTCTCCTAAGCTACCACAACATGATCAGGTAATACTTTCCCGCATGTTATTAGGTATATAACTCACACTCTTACATCTTCATTAATTAAGTACTCATCGTGACTTAATTTGAATGAACATTGAATCATCAACCACATAAATTTTGTTTTTTTTTAAAAACTGTACAAATTAAGTTTTTTGTTTTTCAAACGCTAGTCAATATAATTACTTATTTGGCCAAAATAAATAAATAAATAAATATATATATATATATATATATATATATGTTGGGTGTTGATGCTATTCATATGAAGCATGCATGCACAAAGATTATTATTATTATTATCTTGGACTTAATAATATCATAGAGATTTTCCGTGTGGGGGCCATTTAGATTTGTTTTCACTATTTTTTTTTTTTTTTTTTGGTTGATTAGGTCAGTGAATCTGAAGTAATAATCAACGTATGTATGTAAATTCTTATGGGAATTAGTAAATTGAAGAACTTTAGTATTAACTTTTGTAATAAAGTATTAATTATTAACTATTTCATGTTCTTTAGTTACTTTTTTTTTTCTTTTTTTTTTTTTAGGCCCCTTACTTTTTTTGACCTTGTTCAAGTCCAATTAATCAATCTAAGTTAGAATCTGATTTTATTTACTTTTGGACTCGCATAATCACTTTACTACAAAGAAAGTGATGATTTTAAAATCTTTTTTTGAAATCTTTTTTTTTTTTTTTCTTTTTCAAAATCTATTTTATTTGCAGGAATTAAAGGTCAATTTAATCATGACGGACTACTGTATGCCCGGGATGAGCGGCTATGATTTACTCAAGCGAATTAAGGTCAAAATCAAATCAAAACAATCGTGATAATAACTGTTGACTTTAATTTAAGAAATTAAATTTCAACTTTATTTTAATTATTATATATTATTTATTTTCATGTGTTTCTATCTGTGCAGGGATCTTCATGGAAAGATGTACCAGTTGTTGTCATGTCTTCAGAGAACATACCATCAAGAATAAACATGTAATGAATTTTAAAATCAAAGCATATATCTATATATATATATATATATGCATATGAATTAGTCTAAATTCAAAGATTATGATGACAGGTGTTTGGAAGGAGGTGCAGAGGAGTTCCTTCTGAAGCCGGTTCAGTTGTCGGATTTGAAAAAGCTTAAGCCATACCTTGACCACCAGTCTTGTTCTTGTACAGGAATCAAAGAGGAAGAAGATCGACAGGAATTAACGGTTGAGATTAATAACGATACTAGTAATACTGTTAGTGAGAATAATAATATCGTTAAAAATAATAACAATAATAATGTTAGCAAGAGGAAGGCGGTTTCTGCTGAGGCTTCAGACAGAATATCAAAAATGAAAGAGATGGCTGTAGTCTAAAGCAACATAGAGTGCACTACCTCTTTTACTTTTGTTATTTTCTCTTGTAATAATAATAATTATTTTTATTTTTTATTATATTAAATATTAAATACGGGTAAGCTTTGAACGCATCTAAGTCCAATGACTCTGATTAACCTTAATTGTATCCAGGGGCGGAGGCCGATGAGGACTTTTCTTTTTTCTGAACCAGAATATTATCACATATTGATGATATATATTTAATATTTGAAATTTATATATTTATATATTTAAATATAAAAAATTTCAATAATAAATATTTACCGTAGGAGCTTTAATTTAGCCCCCTTAGCATTTCGTACTGGCTCCGCTCCTAATAGTATCTCACCCATTGCAAAGTAGATTCCCTTAGTTGAACCAAATAAAAAGGCAATGGCGAAAATACAATTGGATTGGGGACACCTTTGGGGAGACAAGATAATAAAGGGAGAGACTGACGCAACGAATTGTGTTCCCTAAGGAGAAGTAGATATTTCTTGCATGATTCATCGGACCACCTACTTTTTGCCCTGGATTGAAAGTTGCTAAGACCAATCGGCCAAAAGAGATTTACTAAAGCCTAGAGAGCAGAGGTCTGCAGGAAAGCTACTCACAAGTGAGTGAGTAGAGCTTGAAATAGACACGGACTGAGGATGAATATTGATGGATCATAAAGCTCTGATCAAACCAAATTCAGCTTATCATAAGCCTTCTTCATCAACGTTGTACAGATTTCACAAACATTTATTGAGAGAGAAGAGTGAACGCGAGACTGAAAGCAGAAACTTTGGCAGTAAGGAAAATGGAACTTGCTCGAGTGTTTCTACAGTAACAAAACCGTTTACCCTATAAACTAGGACATGAGTGAAACTAAGATTTAACTAGAAAATGCCCAAAACCCTCCCCTTTTTTTATTCAAGGACTACATTTTCGACTAAAGTAGAGAGATAACTAAGAACGGAGGGGGGCAAAAGGCGAGCGAGACTGCATGCCACCTAATCCATTTTTTTTTTCTGGGGTCAAACATTCTGATTATACCAAAACATGCCCAACCCTGTAAGATCTGCCGAGGCATACAATTGGACGTCATACTGGGCTTATCGTCCACAAGGAAGGATCCTACACGAAAGCAGCCAACAAGTAAAAATATTAACCCCTCAAGGAGACAATAATAGATGTGATAAAAATAACTAATATTTGTTTCTGTTTATCATCTCACTAAATTTGCTTCATAATTTAAGGATTGGTTTCTTATCTTAAATGGTGACAAATTTAAAGGGGAAAAGAGTGTGTACCATTTCTAGAGCTCATCCTTCCCCTCAGAGTCTGTATGCTCATACTTTGAGCTTGAATCATACTGGGCGGGCGTATCCCTATTCGCATGAATGAAATCAATGATGTCTTCCTTGGTTCTACCCCCGTCGTACTGGGATATCTTTCCATTGGATGATCTAAAGTAGATAGTGGGGTAACCCTTAACATCAAAGATTTCAGTTGGGTAGTCATTGGCAGTACCGTCCTGTAATGAAACAGAGATGAATTCCATAACCAGGCTATAATAGTAAATTGATGCTGCCAAGTAATATGATTGTCAAATTGTTATACCAGTTCAAAAATCCGGAGCATAAACATGACACATAAAGGAGAATCAATGACCACACTTGACAGGTAATTCAAAACCAATAGATTCATCTTTGACCAGTTGGGCAAGATTTAAGATTTGGGGAGACCATAATAGATTAATAGAAAGCTCAGACATAGAAAAGAGGTCTTACAATCTTAGCAATGACGACATCGTGATCCTTTTCTAATGAGATAGCAACCTCATCCAAGATTGGAGCCAGTTGTTTGCAATGTCCACACCAAGGAGCATAAAACTCCAGAAGAACTGCAAGTTGAAACGAGCTAATGATTAGGAGTTTAGGAGTCGGTGATTAAATTGATTTCAGATTTTCAATACAGCAAACATAGTCCTGAGCTTCCTATTTGGCTAGAGAACTATTATGTTTGCTACTTTCCTCCTTTGTTGCTAACAAGGTGAAAAAAATTAAAATAAATAGATAAATCAATAGTTCCTTTAAAATCATTTGTGACACTTGTTTTATTTTATATCGCTGTTTTAATTTATACCGGAAATAGACAGCAGATAAGTGCATATCTTGCCAGCCCCAAATGTGGGAGAAGAGACCACAAATTAAGTAAGAGGATATTCCTTAAGTGTCAAACTTATCATTAAAGGTATATAACTTGTTGATATTTCCAAGTTACCGTCAGTAATTTACACATAATGTGAAGACTAAAGGGACAATATATATCTATTTGTCATCAATTTGACAACTCCAGCAGGACAATTTTCAAAGCAAGGTGAAAGAAAGTAAGAAATTCACAGTAAAAGATGCAGATATTCAACCTTAAAAGAAACTGAAGCAAATTATAAAAATGAACTGAAATATATACCACAGAACTAACTACCACCTGAAAAGCAGCATAAAGAAAATATATAACACAAGAATTGTCACACTCATGCAGACCAAAAATAAAAAAATAATAATACTAACCATTTTTTCCGGAGTTGAAAACTATGTCATGGAGGCTGTCAGCAACAACCACTTTCACAGGGTCATCGTTTTTCTCAGGGATAGGTTCCGACTTTTTGTATGGTAGCACATTGCCTTCCTGCAAGGTTGTAATTCAGTTAGGTACATCACATATCTAAGAAAATATCATAAGTAGAAAATGTGCTCGTGCATATTTATTCAACCCTATCTCAGTGCCAAAGGAAAAAAAATTATGAAGCCAATGGATATAAGAAAATTAGTCCATTATTTACAGATTGAGATTAAAAGAAGGGGAAAATCACCTTGTATTCCTTCACCCAAGGAGTAATCTGATCAAGCCCCACATTAGGTTTTAAAAATTTTTGCCCATCACTGTTTTGTATAATAATTAGAGGCACTTGCTCGTCTTTAAGTCCAAAATACTGCCCAAAAAAACCAATAGAGCACTAAACTCGTTAAAGATACAACTGAAATGAAAAAACAAGAAAATAGACTAATGGATGAAAAGATACAAACCTGGAAGGCGCCTTGACTGGCCTCAAGATCTCCAACTAGAAAGCTGATGCCCTCTCCTTTGAATTTCTCAGCAACTTCACGATATTTGGATTTCAAACCATCGGCAACCTCAGTACTAAAGTTCAAAAAGAGCATGGCCTACAAACCCAACAATCAAACTTTTGTTAGAAAAAGAGCCTCATGAGATCCACGGGAAAGAAAAATAAATTTTTCAGCAGAGATAAAGAATCATATTAACACTGACTAATCTAACCAATGCATGCTCAGTCTTTCCAGTATGAGAGTTTCTGGAAGGATGCTGGTGAGGAATCAACCCCTTAATTAAGGTGATAATGACTATAGTTTTCAGCCTCCCCTACTGGAGGGAGGTGCAATTTCAACCGAACATGGAACCGTTACATAAAAAATATGAAAATACGAAAACATGCCTAAAAAATAACCAGAAATGCGATGAGAGGAAAAGCTATGGACATAATCAATTAGACAAGGAAAGTAGTTCATGACCGCCTTCTTACTTTTGCATTGGCTTTATTGAAGAACTTGATCACGTATGGGTGATTGTTTGGGTCATTGTTGAAGACAGTTACTATTGGCAGACTAGATTGTTCAACGAACTTCTCCAAAGATTCCAAATTAAAATCCTGCAAGTTTGTAATGTCAGTAAGATACTGCACTTGGATAACCATAAATGTATTTGGAAAAAAAAAAAAACTTTCTACGAACTAATATAGCTTCAGGTGGACAACCTTACCTTAAAATCAACAAAAAGTTCGTCAAATGGCTTGAATAGCCTGATTAAGGGACCAGTCACTGATGATTCCCCGCGAGGAAGTAGTTTGGCATTCAAAGTATGAGCAAACTCATACTCAGAACGCAACTTCTCAGTTAGTGAGATATAGTTCTCATACTCCTCCCCAGAAAACTTAGGGAACACACCAACCTGCAATAACAAGCCAAGTGTTTAACAGATAAACACCGCATGAAAGTACTAGATGATAAAAAAGAGCAAATAATTGAGTACTTACAATAACTATGTTCTTGTCATCAATAAGATTTGTAGCATCTTCCACAGATTTTATTTCAGCAGATGAAGGCCCACTTTGTTTTTTCAAATACTCGACAATACCCTCTGCATCACGAGGACCCTTGTATTCCTGAATGGTCTTGCCCCCATTTCTTAAAATCTTGATGGTGGGGAAGCCCTTGATGTCAAAATCATTTGCAATCCCTTTGTTATCTTCCTCATTGGCATCAACTTTTGCTAGTGCTACAGGTGGGTCATGATTACTCAAGATAGAGGCAGCTTTTTCGTACTACAAAGAAGATAGAAGAGTCTTATATTAAAATAATATATATATTCATTGCATATCTAAAAGAGCTGAGAACAGAAAATATCATTACCTCTGGAGCTAGTTTTTTGCAGTGTCCACACCTAAAATGCAAAAGGCATCAGAAACAATGTTCGAAGTTTTTTTTTTTCCTTAGAAGTAGAAAATATATATCTATATATAAAAGAAATCGGGATCGTCGAGATGGAAATCTAAGAAAAATCCCCAGATGACCTCCTTTATTCCTAATTCTTACTTTTATATCGTTATACAATTGATCCATAATGTTTTTGGTCTTGCATGTGTATAGATCGCGAAGATTTGAAGGACACAATTAAGGATCTAACATCGCTAGTATTCCAGAGCTAAAAAGTATTGGCATGCAGAACACTATATAAGAATTTTAAAAACATGTCAGTGCGAGGTCATAAACTTTTAACTCCTCGGTTTGATTTCCCCAATCCCGGAAAATTAAGAGTTAGGACATCAAATTCACCACAAAATATCGTAAATCCTACCTCATGAAGCAAATTCAACAGTTCAATAATTCATTTAAAGAAACGAAAACGAATCCAGCTACCGAAGAAAACAAAAAACATTAAAAAAAAATCCAAATATATGATAAAAATTGAATCAGGAAACAAACCGCAATTAAAAAATCTAAGATTCACAATAACCAAGCGAAACTAAAAAAATTACAGAGATCCGTCAAAGCAGACTGAAACAAAAAGTAAAAGAACATAGAGAATCGAGATCATACCACGGCGCATAGAACTCAACGACGATGAAATCGTGCTTGCTTACAGTGTCGGAGAAGTTGGAATGGTCCAAGGTGAGGACGTACTCCTTCGATTCAGACTCCTCCGCACAGATCTCAGAGACAGACGAAGCAAAAAGAGCTAAAACAAACACAAAGATCGAAAACCTAGACGCCATTGCAGCAGCTCACTCTCCGAGTCTCTCTGTGTATCTCTGAAGACTGAAGACTGAAGACTGAAATTAATGTCTCGGTGCTTGGGGGTTAAAAGTGAGGATACAACGTGTAATAGAGACAGAGATTCTAATCGTAATCGCCGCACGTGATCGTCTTTGAAGTAAATCCTAATCGTACTCGCCACATTTTTTATACGGTCTGTATGTGGAGGATGATACTACGTGGATGTTTTTAATTGGATGGAACTCGTCACTTGCATGCTTTTCAGGAATGTGTTTATAGTATAGAAGGCAAGGATATCTCATTTAGTACATAACGGGCGGGCAGGTAATAAGAAAGCACGAAGGCATTTTTTATTCGAAAAAGTAATAAGATGGATAATAATAGGAGATCAATTTAGATTTAATAAAATAATGTTCGTTCAAGTAGAAGAATGTTAAACGTTCTTAATTAGCTTTAATATTAATTTAGTATTTTGATATTTATAAAAATGGACTATAAAATATAGTTGGATTAGAAAATATATTTAAGAGTCCAATACAGTTATATAATAAAATATTTTATATTTTTATTAAACGTAGTTAGACAGTAATTTATACTTATATTAAGTGGTTGTTCATATTGGGAGGCACATCTTAACTCTTAATGAATTTGTTGAATCTCATCTTTACTATTAATCCTAACAATTCGTCTAATTGAAAATCATCCTATAGATTTATCAGGATAGAGAGAAAGACCTAAATCATGAGTACAATCCGAGGTTGTTTTGTAATTATGACGAATTCAAGTACAATTCTTTAATTGTTGTTTATGTTTCTTAATCTGTATTTTGATTCTAATATGATTGTATTATATTTGTATTGGTTGTATGTATAATAAATATAATATTTTTTTCCTATATTAATTTATTATTCTATTTTATAATCTAAATTTTTATTTTTTATTTTTGAAAAAATTTAAAATTTAAAATAAAATAAAAAACGATCAAAACAATCCATATTTTTTGCAAAATGATCTAATTTTTATATCTAAATGGAATCAACCGGATTCTTCATAAGAAATCAGATATCAAACGATCTAAACCTTCATAAAAAATAAAATCTGATAAATCTGATTTTTCCTTTACGAGGATTCAAACATGTGATATAGTTGAGAATAATTATATTTAAAAGAGAACTCAACCCCTACCTAAGGAGATTTCAAATTGGACTAAATAAATAAAAAAAACGTCAGGATACATACATGAGAACAAATTTATAAATTTTAAAAGAAAAGAAAAAAAAAAGTTGTGATCCTTCGTTTCATATAAATCATCTTTACACATTGTAGTTTCCTAAAACCCCTAGCCTCACCTACAATATACCAACCAATGAATTTGTGTACGACTTTCCTATGTATCTCCCTAACCGACAGTAATTTTGAAACTCTTTTTTACTCAAAACTTTCTAGTAAGAACCTTCTATGTTCTATGTTTTTCTTCTAGTTCCTACTTCTACAAACTCTCAGTTCAAATCCTATACCATTTCTACTTGTATGAAATCTCATATTAACTTTGATTGTTAGACCCAAAAGATGAAAAATCGACAGAATAAGTCTAGGAATATAGAAGTCTGACTTGCTTATGAGCTTTCAAGACCTCAGAAGCGAATTTTTCTAAAGACTCGAAAGCTGGAATCATACCCGATTGTATACAATCAGAAGCAGCGTCTTGAACGAGTTTGATTGCATCTCTATGACTAGCCTTCTCTTCAACTAATCTCTTCTTCAATGAATCGAAATCTGCCTTAATCAAATCATCCATTGGTGAAACTCCAGTTTCAGAGGCAACCTTTGACATGATAGGGCGATCGTGTTCTATCCCACCCGTATCCATTTGTAAGGTTTTAAGCCGATTACTAAGATGTTGCTCCTCCTCTTGTCTTTCCCATAACTGACGCAAGCTCAGAGCAAACTCATGTATGGAGGTTGATACCTCTTCTTCTGAAATTGTCGCTATAGCTTGGTGCCAATCATTGCAGATTACAAAAATGGGAGGAGCTCCTGCCTGGCCCGGTGAAAAAGGGGCAGTTCCATCTGGAGTTTCTTAAGCATCACAATTGAGACATAGGAAGAGCCAGTGATTCAAGGACTCAATATAAGATTTGTGGGCGTCAATCCAGTTATTAAATAGGGCGCACCAATTCAAAAGCCCATGTTCAAGAGCTAGAGTGGCTTTCAAACTGGGATCTTGTTGGAAACCGGTTTTTACTTTCAGGGACTGAATTTTGATGTGCATGATAGCTTGATACTGTTTCTGATGGCATCTTTGCAAGGAATTCCACATTCTAATCATTCTGCAAATAAAAAGGCTTTTAGATCAATGTTAATTCAATGAGTAGTAGTAAGTACACGCTGAGAAGAAATTTTAGTTTTATAAATAATCTAGTAAATAATAACAAAAGTGCAAGTAATCAAGAAACTTAATACTTAGTTCTTAATACCCATTAATCAATTCTGAGAGTTGAGGCTGCAATTCTTTATCTCTTAGCTTATGGATCCTGCTTGATATGGCATCAATAGATCTGATGCAAACATTGATTTTTGCCAGCAACTTTCTTATCGAGGCTTGAGTAACCTCAATTTTTCTGGTATCAGCTCCTCGGTCATCTAAACTTTTCAGTCTCTTGCACTTCTTTTCATAAATAATGCGTAGCCTTTCTTCATCCTGAAATCAACCCAAACAACTAACCAGAATAAATGAGAGCCTGCACGAACAGGAACACTACATATATAT
Organism: Coriaria nepalensis; assembly: GCA_027186245.1. Lineage (NCBI taxonomy): Eukaryota > Viridiplantae > Streptophyta > Magnoliopsida > Cucurbitales > Coriariaceae > Coriaria > Coriaria nepalensis. Next base: position 2,218,653 of record CP114500.1, on the reverse strand, counting down.
ATTCACGACATTTTCTTCAACCTATAGTAAGTGCGAAAACCCAAAAAGTAATGTGTACCTTCTAAGAACATGAATAATATTAAATAAATTAGTGAAGAAGGCATCTAGCCAAACAAATAAAGAGCAGGACACTTCCAAGTCAAAGCGATGAGTCTAAATAGGCACCCTAAATTCTCACTCATAGATGCCTATGCTTTATACCAGTATCGAAATTATTTCCAGCTACATCTGAACATCACCGTATACAAGTATACCTATATCCATTAACCAAAGCTTATTCAAACCCTACATATATAAAATTCAAAATCATATTATATTGAAAGTTTAGCTATTTCAAGGGTTGGTGTTTGCAATCCTGGAAAGTTTGAGAAAAGGTGTTGACTGAGGATATTGGAACAAACACCTTCATGCCGTCCATGCAACCTGAATTTGACGAATCTTCAAGTTCGCTTCAACAAGAACCCACTCAATAATTTATATGCATCTCACCTTAACTTCCTTATATAGCTTCTTCTCCCATGCATAAAGTTTATCCAACGTCATTGAAAGGACTATAGGTTTTGTGTTGAAGCGATTCTTGGAGTCCTTAGACCTGGAGTATGCTTTTGCTATCTTCACTGTCATAGTATTTAACCAAAATCCTCTTCTGTAATGATCATGGGAAGATAACATGGAAGGTAGCACCAAATACATGATTTTTCTGAGGACCACTGCACGACAACAATAATTTTTAGGAAGAGACCACTGTGTAGAAAGATAACGTCAAAATTCAGTGGCTGAAATCCCAAGATAAATAGGCATTCTCAACTCAGTGGGAATCCACTAGAACTTTAAAATCTAGTATAAAGCTTGTTTTCCAAAGGTTTTTGGTTGGAAAAAACCTGGAATCCTACTCAACTCGCAACTTTTAGAACCACAAAGAAGCTGAGGGCATTCTCAAAGATTTTTACTCCCAATTTATATTTTTTTTGGTTCCAAAGGCAATTTTGAAAAAGAAAAACTTGGCTAAGGTATGCTCTTCCAAAAATAGAAATTAAAAGATAACAAAACAATACTGGGCTCAAGACTAGAAGATCCAGTCAGTCGCCAATCATCAAATATGGAACATCTGCTTGTACGAGCAAGAGAATTGTTTTACCTCTTCCAAAATCTAATGTGACAAATTTCTCAAAGGTATATATCAAATTAGCGAAACCAAATGGACATATATTCACTCTAACTTCTAATAAGAAATGCTATTATCATAATTGCCTCCAAGTGAGAACCAGCAAGAATACTGAAACAATCTATGTTTCAAGGGCAAGTAGGAACAATTTTTCCATCCTCATCAAAATGATGAGTCAGTAAATTGTTCATGCCAAACAACTTTCATTTGATTACTCCTCACTGATCTGTAATTGCTTGTAAAATTTTATGAAGATCCTTTTATTCTTTGTCGGACTATTTACTTCAACATTGCCAACCAATATCCACCACATGATTTTCTATTAGTTACTACTGCAATATAATTGACACACTCCTAAAATGCCAAACTCCCCAGTCCTGAATTCTATTACACTCTTTTGTTCCTTTACTCTCTCAATAAGCCACACGAGTATATTTCTTAAGTTTTTAGAACAACCATCTCAAACAACAGAAAGAACAGATTTTGAAAGAAAGAATGCAATCAGCCAATCACACACTACTATTAAGTGATTCAGTAAGTCATTTGGAAAATCTGATGGGACAATGAAAACATCTAACCTTTGAGTCTTGTACCTTTTGGCTGATATGGAAGCTTCCCCACCTCAAGCAAAACTGCAACCTCTTTCCATGGCTGCAGGCAATCTCAAATTCATCCCTCACATCCTTGACAGCCTCCTGAAGATCCCTTGTATCATGGGAGGACAGCATGGTAACGCTACTGAGTTTAGAAGATTCAGTATCCAACTTTGCTGCCTCTTCAACCTCAACATGCATCCTTTGAGTCCACACAAATTCCTTTTCTGAATTTATCGACACAATTGAGTCAGGACTGCTGCTTATCCTATTTCCTTGGGATGATGGTGAGCCATAACTGTTTCGCCATGGCACTTCCTTTGAGCTTCCTTCATTTGTTTTTTTGGGCACCGCCTTTGACGTCCCCTCACCTGAATTGTTATTCTTCATATTCCCATTCAGTGTCACCTTCTCCTTGTGAAATCCTCCCCACTCCTCTGGCTCTGTTACCTCCTCCAGATCAGGAATTCCTTCTCTCTTCCTCACTTCCGCCAGATCTGGACTATTCAAACTTGAACCATACCCATATCTTTGTGGATAATTAGGACTAGTATTCCCGTAATCGAAGGTATCAAAGATATTAACATAATCCCAAGCACTAACGCTTGGTGGAGAAGGTGGAACTGGTGGAGGAGGAGCAGCTGGACTTAGTTTCTGGTTATACTGATCACCATTATTCAAGGGAAAGCCCATAGGAAACCCAAAAATTCCTCCACTTCCATAAGCTGAATAAGAAGTATACCCATTCAACGAGTCGGGCCATTGCCCATTTGTTTCAGAGTATCCTTCTCTTCTGTCAAAAACCACCTTTGTAGCTGGAGTAGCTGTTCTTTTCATGTAGTAAAAAGTAGTATTAGGCCCAGGAGAGCTCCAAATTCTTCGAGGGTAAGCATCCCAACTTCCTGGAGAATAAGCATAAGGACGAGGACTAGGAATCCTCTGCTCTTTTGGGCTATACACTATGTGAATGTGTCCCACAGAAGACCCCGATTCATCATCTGACTCAGCCCCAGATGATAAATTCAAATGAGAACCCCTACCCCTAGCATCATCATCCCGGGCAGATTCGAGCTCGTCAACAGAAACCGAATGTGAAATTGAAGCTGATGAAAAATTGTTCTTCTCACCAGTTTTTGATTTCCTCTTTTTCCCTCTATTTTGAGGCAATGTAATCACAGGAGAGCCAGGGGAGGAAGAACCAGAACCTAAGACTATGAACTCTTCATCAACGAACTTGCAAAGAGCATTTCCGATGTCCTTAAGAGATCGGAAATAGGAAACATGAGCTGCTGCAAGAACGTAACGATACTTACAAGCAGATCTGATAAACTTCTTTCGTTCTCTGCAAAGAGTCACTAGTGGATTTTCGCCGACCTTGGATCCTATGCATCCCATAGATACATCAACAGCTCCCACACAAAAACCCTAACGGTAACGAACTCTAGGCTAACGAAATCCAAGAAAATGATCTCACCATCGCGAATCATGGTCCACGTGCTCACATGTACAGACGCAGAGTAAAAAGAACGAGCATCGTGAAGAATCAAATACACTAATCGAGTCCTAAATCACAAAGACGATCAACTGGAGAAGAAAAATATGACAGTTTAGATAGCAGAGGTACTGAGGCAAGTCAAAGAGAGCAGTAGAGAGAAAAAGCAGATAGAACATAGAACATCGCTATCGCTATCGCAGATAGAACATAGAACATCGCTATCTACGAAACTAATTGCAGAAAAATAGACATGCAAGAAAAGGGAAGAAGATGAAATTGACCGTTGGAAAATGAGATTACATAATCTGACCGTGAAGATCGACGAGCTTGAGCGATATTGCACTAGCCATCCATGGTAGAGGTAGATGAGCTCGGAATCACAGAAAGAGTGGAAGGTGGAGGGTTTTTGAAACTTTGAATCCAACCAATGAATACGAGGGAGAGAAGAGAGAGAGAGAGAGGGAATGATATATATGTAACAGATTAATTTGAATTTTTTAATATGATTCAGGTAAGAGACGGTTGAGGGGGAGAGGGACCCAGTGGGATTGGGGGGGGCGGGGAAATAATTATAAAAGAAGCGGGAAGCAGGAACCAAAAACAGAATAAATATTGCATGCATCAGTAACCCGCCATTAGTTCTGTCGGATATTTTTGGCCGATTGGGAATAGTTTTTAAAATTCTGTTTCTTATAAATATGTTATAATTATAAAAAATTATTTTTGTAGGTGTAGGAGATGAAAATTATTTTTTGTGTTATTTTACTATTAATTTTTTATTGTTTCATTAATTTTAAATAATGATGAATCTGTACAATTTATTTACTTCGAAGTAAAACGCGCACCACCGGGAGCTTCTATTACCCCAACTACGGATATCCCGGGATCGGAGGGAACCACAACATGGGGAATACCCGCGTCTCGTCGACCGGGGATCTTATAATGCTCCGGATCACTCTATCAATCCATTTCAATCTGTCTTCCCCCTTCCCTTTAGTTAGGCAGTTCATCTAAAAATAAGCAAAAACAGTTGCTAAATATAATTTTGCAATTGATAATTTAAATTTTTTTCATTTAAAAATTATTGCCAATAGAGCCATGATTTCTATTATTTATATTTAAACAAGTTCTGTGTATCTATCAAGAACCAAACACTCAATTGAAAATGCGATTTAGTGGACTCAATCCATTTTTAGCGTGAAACGGGAAGACCCCTATGTATAGATATGATATGCAGTCACATAACAAACCAGTTTCACCTTAATGGCAAATGTCAATTAGACATCTCATATCATTCGTTATATGATAATAATATTTATGATTGTAATAAAATTTAATTTAATACATGAATTTCAATCATTCTCGTACTAACCATTCTCATACGGAAAAAATTCATTTCTACATCGAACTCATACAAGAAAAAATCATTCAGATTGACCCCTTTGGTCAGATTTCTGTGTTATTTCTCTGGTTTATAAGAATTTTCATGTCCCATATATTTTTTGACAAAATTTAATCAACTAATTTTCACTCAATTGCCAATGTAATTTGATTGATACTCATTAAGCAGTCACCATGTTGTTAGATATTAACTTGAAATATCTAAGAATTTCTTCGAGCAATATTTTTTTATTCTACCCATTCCACAACCTTCCAGTTATTGAGCCTGTCTATAATTTACTATTACGAGTTGTTGATTCAAACAGCAATTCAGAAACATATGATAAATAGTAAATAGTAAGACCTCAATCCACTGCTTCATAGTTTCTTAATAAGACAATGTATCCGCTGGATATCCATAAGCTTATTTCCCGCCACTTCTCAAACTCCGTTATAGAGAGAGAGATTTGGGTGGTCATGGACTAATTTTAGTTCAGAACCATCCGAGTATGTCTCCTTAATTGTCTATTACAATACCCTGATCAAACAAACCAGCAAACAAGTCATTAGTTTACCCAACATATCAAATTCTTCTGATTTTAAGTCTAGGGTCCAAGTTAATCCCCCTAAAATCCAGTTTAAGCCCACATAATCTAACTGAATTACACTTACTTAAAAGACCACCGAATCTTATGTAGATTCCATATCCTTCAACGGCAGTTCAAGTTGTTATACAACTGTTTAATATAACTATACGTTTACGTACAGGTGGTTGTTATCTGAAATTGAAAATACTTGGGACTTTATTTTCTCTACTTCGTTAATAAAGAACTTGGATCAAAATTTCTCAAACTTACAAACTGAAAAGGGGAGATATCATATGCAGTCTAGGTCATATGCATCATTAGTGAATCAATGAAGTGGAAAGAAATCCCGTAAACATAAGCACTTAAATGATACAAACCTCTGGAGGATCAAATTTGGCTCCAAGGTTGCTTAGTTTGGCATGTGCTTCAGCATAATCCTTGAAGAATGCTTCCTGGTCTTCTGCGTATTTCTCCGCATAGACCTGAAAATATTCCACCATTAAAAGGTATACCAGTTTCAAAGGTTTAAATACGTTTTCCCATCAATTTTCATTTGTTTACCTTGAATGATGGATCTTCGAAAAGAACAGCATCAGTTGGCAAGACCAGCAGTTCGGCATCCTTTCTTTCTTTGATATCCTATATAACCAATCATAATAAGCAAGAATAACTCTTGATTTTTCTCACTGAATATAAAGAGAGAAAATGCTTAGGAAATGAAACCTTGAAGTAGGAGTTATCAAACTTCAACCACTGCACTGTCCAGGATTGTCCTCCAGGAGCTCCAGGTCCATCTTTCTGTCATGCAATAGGTGCATATAATCATTCATCCTCATAACAAATTTTAAGAAGAGGAAAAAGAGGCCTTTCAATCTTGTTTAGGGATGGGAATAATATGGTATTCCCAATGTTACAGAGCAGTATTGTGATTAACAAAAAGGCCTAAATATATCACTGGATTTTTGACAATAACGGTAAGAGATTACTGATCCTCTTACGAAAAACAGAAACTTAGATCCAGGTGACAGTCTGGTGTCACGGATATCTAGGCAGCGCAGCTCTATCATGTCTTTTGTGCAGGTTCATGAACACAAAATAGTAATTGCATATCGACATACCGTATACTTGGTTTCTGGCTTTCCCCAGCCACTGCGCTCTGGTCTGGATCTTCCCAATGTGTGTGCACCAGATAATGCAACTATTTCCTAAAGAATAGGAAACTTTTAACAAGACATCCACAGTGGTAGAATCTAAACATATCACATAAACTGAACTTCATGTTACCTTGTCATTCAATCCCATTCTATAGAAAACTTCTCGTAGATGGTCAGCAGGTGATGGGGGACCAGCAGCTACACAGAGAGATTTTTCATATTTAACATATTACTAGGGGGTAATCATGGAAAACAAAAGGCAAAAGAAAAGTGATTCCTGTTAAAAGAATAACACTCTATGATCCACTTTCACAGAAGTCACGAACCCCAAACTGAGGTATCCAAGAACACAGACAATCAATCTACTTCTATAGTTGGAAAGTTGGAAAGAAAACTAAAATAACGAATTTTGTGAAAGTAACAGTAAAGCCAGATAAACATCGTCTACAGTTTTCTATAGACAACACTATTTCTTGTAACTATTTCATTCATAGTTTCGATTTACAAGGCTAAAATACATAATACCAGGCCACTCTAATATGTTCCAATTTCATTTCTTGGAAATAAATAAGGGAGGAAGAAGTTTTAATCTGATGTCACTTATTTCACAAGTGTGCTTATAGTAGAATAATAGGTCTGAGCTCAAAATTTTTAACAATGTCACCAAAAGAAAGCCGAAAATAGACAAACATTAATATATTTTTCTAACCAGGAAGCCTCCCCTCTTCTGGGCATTGTTCCGGCCCAGAGACATCTACTCTTCCATACTTCATAGGAATTTTGGGCCCCCCTGCCTCCTGAAGTATCGAAGGAACAAATCATTATAACATCTCAATCATATATTATTTCAATTCAGTAGAGTTTCGGAGAAAGGCTATTAAAATGACCTCAATAGCAGTAGCACTAGCTAACTGGAACAAGTCTGCATAAGTCACGTTAGAATACTTCTCTTTGATAGGCTGAAGAAGTTTCAATGCATTCACAAGACCTGAAATCCCAGTTGGTCAGAAAATCTTATTACTGAAACTTGCTTAGTATTTAAAAGCAATTACAATCGAAACGTTACCCGCATTTGCTGCATGTTTTAGCTCAATATCAAATCTCAGACTCCCATTAGTTCCACCTCTCCTTGGCCACTCCTCAATGTTTTTGTTATAGGTACCGGCATCATGCCAACCCAAGCGCACCTTCAGAAATTATATAAGTATATGATGGTTTCTCAATATTATTCTAAGTATGATATCACAGAAAGTTACAGAGTAATTCGCTACCAATTGAATTCAGTTTTCAAAGACGAGATGACAAAATTCTCAACTATCGAAAAAGCAAACAGTATGAAATTCCAATAGGAATACCAGAATAGGATGGCAGAAGTTCGTCTTCAAGATATCCTTGATGTCTTCTCTGGCGCTCTTCAACTGCTCAAGATCCGCCGAGCATTTGGGAGTAGAGACTGAGCTGAAACCTCTATCTAACACACAGCCAGTAGGTCTTATCTGAAATCCAACAGAGCGAATACAATCGTGAAGACTAGTAAAAAAGAAAAAAAACTGAAGATCGTGAAGGATAAATTTCATAGGGCGAGAGAGAGAGAACCTGATTGGAGATGAAAAGGTGGGAAATGAGAGGAGACGATCTGAGACATTTGAGAGAAGAGGAAGTGGCAGAGAAGAAGGAGCGTGAAGAAGATGAAGAGAGTGAGGGAGTAGCTTTGTTAGCTGAGGAGAGAAGGCGATACGAGTAGGAAGAAGCAGCCATGGCTAGAGTTGGCAATGGAGGTGGTTTTTTGACGTTTTGGTTGTTGATGGTTTCTTTATGGTGGCTGCTGTGAAAAAGAACGGGTCAGTGACTCGGTTGTGAAGGGCAGAGAATGCAAGGTGGGGTGTTTAGTTCTGTCAAATTTTGTTGTTAAATAACCTTATTTTTATTTTATTCGTTAGATATTTTATTTTATTTAATAAATAAAAAAAATAAAATTATATTTATACCTTCTTTTCTTTCTCTTCTACTCTCTTACATTCTTTCTTTCTCTACAAAAACGATATAACCTACTATAATAAAAAATAATGGCCGACTTACAATTATCTCAATCAAAGCTAATGGCTACCTTTACTCTTGTTGATAGAAATGTCCGGAGAATGAGAACATCATATTTATATTTTGGTGCGTGTTTTTTTCTTTTTTTTTCCATTTTCACTTTCTTTATATCTCGAATATATTTATTCTTTAAATTTTATTTATTTCAGCTCATCTTCTATGGAATTGATAGCGGTAATCTGAATATAATTTCAAACTAGTGATAATTTGATCATTATCATGATTTCGGTCCAATTAAACTTGTCTGAAATTTTGATCCTTAGATTTTGATCTAATTAAACCTAGTCCAAAATTGTGGTCCTTAGATTTTAGACCAGTGACAATTAATCATTTTAGATTTTTTTAATCAAAATTATAATTGATAAATTTTTTTTAATATCATAATCTATATTTATAGTTGTATGTTTCGATAGTGAATTAAATAATGATAATAATAGCTCAAAATTATCGAAATTTTGGGTTCCAAAAAGATTACAAGGATAGAAAGGTGTTGCAGTTGTTACAAGCATTAGTCTTTGTGTATTGTTAAAGGTCGTGTACAATACTATTTGTGTTGATCCAAATGAATTTGGTATGACAATAACGTCCACATTATTATTCTCATCGATCACTCATCTAATATTTATAAAAAAAATGATGTAGATGTGAAGCTATTTTATTTTATACTTGTTCGGCAGCAAATCCATCTCCACTATATGTAACGTTGATATTCATGTTCCAAAGTGACATCAAGTACACGATGATAATAATGATCAAAATGAAAATTATATGAGTTATGATGATGGTAGTGATAGATATCTAAATGACGGTCTGATGTGGAAAGAAATATTGTTGAGCCTAAAGTTGAGGTTGAGGATGAGGATGATGAAGAGAATGAGGATGTTTACGGAGGATGAGACGAAAGATGTGAAGGAGGATGAGGTAGAATGTGGTAATTGTTTATTCCAAGATAACTATTTTGATGAAGTAGTATTTACCTCTAATATACCTGGTTCTTTATCTGTTTGAGAAGATCCAGATTCGATACTTGATTTACCACAACTGAAAAATAAAATTAAAGACTAGGGCAATGATGAATATACGAATATTCTTCCTATTTCTACTTAACCGGAGAGTCGAGTAGTGATTTTTATGGCATTAGAAGCAATTTACTTCCAATTTGTTCTTCCTAATCAAGCGAAGATAAGTTTTATCGCACTCAGTTATTTGAGTCGAAGAATGAGTTAAAGATGAGTCTACAGATGCATGCTATCCGATAAAATTTTGAGTTTAAAATGAATAAGTCGAGTAAGACTATATATAGTATCGCTTGTGTAGACCTAAATTACAAGTGGATGATCTATGTCGGGAAAAAGAAAGAAAATTTATTTTTTCAAATTCGAACTTATAAATATCAATATACATGTAACTTTGACTATTTGCATGACAAACATTCGTATTTTTAATTGTAACACATTTGATGAATAGTTTTAGTGGGAGTAGCGAGGGTCCTAACCCAAAAATCATAAAAAACTTTAGTCGATAATGATCTTAAAGTAAATATTACTTAATGAAATATATGGAAAGTAAAGTCTATTACTCATAATCTAATTTGTGATACGGTCAAGGAGAGCTATGCAAAGTTGTCATATTACTCTGTCATAATTAAAGTGGTAAATTATGATACTCTAACTGTTTATAATATAAACACCACAATCCCCTATTATTATATAAATTTTGTGGCCCTTCGATCTTAAATCGAAATTCATCTTTATTTTCATGATATTTCTTGTATAATCTAATATTACAACATATAATTTGTGGTAAGATTTTGCATAATATCTTATATACTGTAGTGACTTTATTTATCTCCTGCTGATTTATTATTTTAAAAAATTATTATACTAAAAGAACCCAAAAGCCTCGATTGATATGAGTTGCCCGATACCATATAATAGGGTAAAAAACCCAATTACTGTTTCAGAAATGGAGAAGAACAAAGAAAAGAAAACCAAGAAGGAAAAAAAAATGTTTATATATATATATAATTTATACAAAAATTCCTCCGTCTCAAACACCTATACGTTGGGGTGTGGTCACATTAAAAATATGTTTTTTTTTTAATTTCTGTTGTTTTTTTAAAAGTTTATTATAATTAATTAATTAAAATATTAGTTTTTTTTTAGACTTTCTTTTTTTCTAGTTAATGAATTATTTTTAATTTGGTCAAAATTATTTTTAAAATTTGGATCTTTAGAATTATAAGGGTCGGAATTTTTGTTAATTTGGCCAAATAAAAAAAGAGGATCTTTAGATGGGTCGGGTACCCACTCAAGTTTCTCGGATCCGTTTACAACAGAACCGACTACCGGTAGGAATGGGGGTTTTAGTTTCAGACGAGGGTTTTAAATTTCCATGGCTGCTGCTTCTTCATACTCCTTTCGATTTCTCTCCTTAGCTAAAAAAGCGATTCTCTCACTCTCTGATTCATCTTCTTCTTCACGCTCCTTCCTCTTCTCCTCTTCTTCTCTCAAATGTCTCAGACCGTCTCCTCTCATTTCTCACCTCTTCGTCTTCAATCAGGTTCGTGAGCAGTTGAAGAGCGACAGAGAATATATCAAGAATATCTCGAGGACTAAGCTTTTCCATCCTATTCTGGTGCGCCTATGGAGCTTTCATGCCGACTTCTTTTTGTAATTCGATAATTTTATCATTTCTGTAACTTTTCTTTGACTATCATTTCTTTCTCATTTCATACTTTAGAAATATATATATATATATATATTACATCTTGATTTTGATGCTACAATCAAATTGAATTGTTTGTCGTAGAAATAAAAAAAGTCTTTGATATGGTAAGAATGAACCTTGTCTCCCGGTTTCTGATACAGTACAATGCTTTCTCCACATTTATTAACTTATTGCAACAAAGTGTTATTGGAATATCTCTTACAATTCTTCTTTTTTTAGTTTGGTGTCCTTGTTTCCTTCTTTTTTTTTTTTTTAGTCCTTTTTTTGGGGTTTTGGTGGTTATTGTTCGTACAGATAAGAAATGAACTGTAAGACTTATATATAGCTACCGATTTTACTGCTGTCAAATATACAAATCAGATAGAGAGGCCATACGATGCTAATATAGTTTATGTTGGTACAAGGTTCACTTGGGTAGGCATGACGTTGGTCCCTATAACAATTTCGTTGAGGAGTGGCCAAAGAGAAGTGGATCTCAAGGGAGTCTTAGATATGACATCGAGCTAAATTATGCTGCGAATGCAGGTAATTTTTTTAATTGTAATTGCTTCCAAGCAAGGTTGATAATTAAATTCTCAGATCAACTGCAATTGCAGGAAATATTCTTCAAGATTTTTCTCCGAAAACAAGTTCTTCCAAGAGTGTACTATACTGCTGCCTCTGTAATGCTTGTTGATGAAGATGATGCAGTTGATGACTTTCCAACAGATGTAGTTAATGAGGTTCAAGAAATTAAGATAATGAGAAGTAGGTCAAGTATCAAAAAGAAGCGAAAATTATTCTCTGTAGTTGTTAGAGTTATTAAATCATTGAATTGGAAGGTTTCTAACGAGATATGGTTCTCTACAGCGGTAAAAAGGTATGGATTTTCCCACTCACTGTATGCATTCAAAATCATGATCCACAGTTTTGCAGCAGCTGGGATGAGGACTGAAACTTATGCTCTTCTCAAATATATTGTAGAGGAATATAACAAAAATAATAAAGATACATTTGAATTGTTCCCAAGTATACTTGATTCACCTTCCCACGTGGAAAGATCAGGTGTTGTTGCTGATGTTCTTATAAAAGTTTTTGCCAGCAATTCAATGCTCGAGAATGCTGTGGATGTATTTTTACAGGCCAAGAAAGAAAAGCTTAAACCAGATATCTTTTCTTGCAATTTTTTGCTTAAGTGTTTGGCAGAAGGAAACAGAGCAGAACTTGTGAGAAGTATGTTTGAGGTTTTGAAGAATTTTGGGCCCTCACCTAACATATATACTTATACTATAATGATGGATTTCTACTGTAAAGGTAGTTTTGGAAGGAAGGTAGAAATTGAAAAAGCAACCAACATTTTAGAAGAAATAATGAGAAGTGGGGAAAGCCCTACTGTTGTTACTTATGGTACTTATATTCATGGACTTTGTAGAGTGGGTGCTGTTGAGTCTGCTATTGCCTTTATTCAAAATTTGAGAGGTAGAGATCAGCCGCTCAACGAATATTGCTATAATGCTATTCTTCAGGGATTTAGTGAAAAGGGTGAGATGGGAGAAGCATTGAAGTTTTTGGAAGAAATGAAGAACTATGGGATAGTACCGGATGGTTATAGCTACAGCATTTTAATTGATGGGGTCTGCAAGAAAGGGGACATTGAGCAGGGTCTCAATTTGATCGAGGAAATGCAGAATTTTCAAGTAAAACCATCTCTGGTTAGCTATACCTCTCTGATTCATGGTCTTTGTAGGAAAGGATTGATGGATTTTTCTCTAGATCTATTTCGTAGTATTCAGGTCTCTGGTTATGAGTGCGACCTTATAATCTACGATGTTTTGATTAATGGATTTTATCTCCATGGTGATATGGATACTGCTAATAACCTTCTGCAGGAAATGATCTGCCTTAGTGTAGTTCCAAAGGATTTTAATTTTACTGGTTTAATTCGTGCATTCTTGAAGATGGGGCACTTTGACAAGGCCTTAAAGCTTTTTAGTGTTACAACAAATGGTGGTGTCTGGCCAGACCATATGACTTGCAATAATATAGTTGAGGGGTATATCGGAGAAGGTCGTTTTGATGAGGCCTTGAAACTTATGGATGAAATGAAGTACCGAGGAATCATGCCCGACTCATATACCTACAATGCAATTATCCAGAGACTGTGTAAGGAGGGAAGAACAGAAAAATCGTGGGAAATTTTTCCTTTAATGCTTAAGAGGAACATACTTCCAAATGATGTTCATTATACTACTCTCATGGATAGTTTTGCAAAACATTCAAACATTAAGAAGGCCTTGAAGCTGTACACAAGAATGGGAAAACTTGGTGGCAAAGCCAATGTAGTCACCTACACTATTCTTATTAACATGTTTTGCATCAGGGGAAGAATAAATCAAGCATATAACTTATTTCTAGAAATGATTGAAAAGGGTTTGGTTCCAGATATGATTTCTTACACATCTGTATTAGCTGGATTTTGTCGAATTGGAGACATGAAGAAGGCGCAGGCTTTTTATAATGAGATGTTGAGGAATGGCTATTCACCTAATGCTGTTTCATATACATGCTTAATTGATGGGTTTTTCAAGTCTGCACGCATGGATATTGTTGACCTGTTAGTTGACGAAATGAAAAGAAATCAAGTTCCTCTTGATGTGGTAACTTACACAGTTCTCCTTGTAGGGTATCGTAGAGTTGGTAAAATTGATAAAGCATATGAAGTGTTTGATGATATGATGGCAGAGGGCGTTATTCCAGATGATATTTGCCTATCTAGCATTGGAACTGACTCTCAGGGTGGCTACTGCAAAAGTTTAGAGATCTCAGGGAGAGGATGTTGCCATGACAAAGTGGTAAAATATTTGTTTTTCTTCTCTTGTTGTGACCTGAAATTTTTCTTGTTCATTTAGTAATTTTTGTATCTTTATCAAAACTAACATGCTCTTACCTATCAGTATTTGACCCAACACAAAATCTTTAGACATGTCAATTTCAGTCTACGTAATTTCTCCATCAAAAACTTTAGTAAAATGTTATTATCTCTTATCAAATTTTTATAGGGCAATTTGTGTTAGCTGCCATGTTGTACAGTCTTACTTTTCAAGAAGAATAGCTCAATTCTTACGTAGTTTCTGCATTTGATTATACAAACTAATTACTTTAGTTACATTTGACTTCACTTTATAGATGTTTCATTATTGTCTAGCAGATTCTGCCACGTTTCATTGTTTTATTATAATAAAAAACTTCAGTCTACAGTTTAGAGTGAGAAAGCTTTCTTCTGTTCATTGAAAAATGTCGATGCACACAGGAATCTGTCTTGTGCCTTTTTAGTTTATACTAATTTGATGAAATAGGATGATTCCAGATTTTATTAAAGACAAAGTCAACCGGTTCTCCAGTTCAATAACACAAGAAGTTTCCCTTTTGAAGGAGTTGGGCCATGAAAATGTCCTTAGGGAAGTGCTCGTGTTATAAATTGTAGATCGTCTTGAAGTTAAATATTGACATTATGCACTTCTCTAATTGAAATAAAAATTTCTCTCTCTGGCACATTAAGGAAAATTCATCTTGAGCTCCTAATTAGGATTCTTTTTTTTTTTTGTTTTTTAATGAGAAAAAGAAAAGCAAAGAAGAAGAAACTTGAATGCTAAACAATAAAAAGGTTGATTGCAGATGTAACTTTGTGCTGCTGATGGGATTGAAACACTGAATGTTGAGTGTTGCTCTGTCAGCTCAATGAAGAAGGGCCAATGCATGAGTTAATTCAGGGATCTGGTCTCAGGAATATATTATTGTGTTATGCAGCTAAGTGCTTGGTTATGTACTGAAATAGGATGTTGATCCTTTCATTCTGAAATGATAGCAATTTGAATTGCTTTACAGGAAACTTTGGTTCGGTGAGCATTTACTTGAACTGAAAATGAAATCTTGAAGGTTCATCACCAACTTATTTTTTCCATTCCATGATTTTGGGATTCACTATTTCTTAACTTCGTAGATGGAGAATTTAAATCATAAAAAAGGACTGAAGCTTGAGCAGGAGTAAAGAAGCTTGACTCAGCAAAACGTCCAGAAGTTAGGATTCACCATCATTCCACAATTGAGGTGTAACAATGTAACTACTCAAGCAGTGGATTCTGAATTTTTCAGACTGCCATACCAGAATTTGGGAAGAAAGAATCTTGTGCTTCTGCGAATTCCACGTGGTTAACCCATTTGGAGAGACCCCCAAGGAAATGTAGGACACTCGTAAAATAAATCTGGCAAAAAAAGAGAGCAGGCTAGTACTTCTAAAAAAACTGTGAGTTTACTAATTTATCCTTTTCAAAATTTATCGTTCTTCTTCCTTTTGCTGAAGCTTCAAGCTGCCAATGTTCAGGTACAAAACCTAGCATAATATCTCTTTAAAATCCTAAGATCTTGATATCTATTTTTTTTTCTTTTTAATTTCCTGAAGGTGGTAGTGAAAGCTCAGGAGTTCCATCTCATATTTAGGGCACTCTTTAAAACTTATTTTAGAGAGAGGAGGCCGGGGTGAGAAGGTAAAACCCAGCAACTCTCCTTTTGTTCTGTTTTATTTTCCCCCTTATTCGATTGATTTGGATACCACTCTGAAACCAAAATACTATCTATTGGCTAGCTTTGTTTCATATTCGTCGTATTTTTTTGAATTCCTCAAAAAGATTTGATCTTTAATTTCCTGAATGAGCTCAAATTATCATTGTCAGGAAATGATTTACAGTCAATTCCTCTCCCCCTCTCTATTATTTCTTCCTTCCTTTTTGTAATCTGGATTTTATGTTTTTGTTGGGTGATTATATTGCTGTGTTTGATTGGCTGTTTAATTTGTTTCTTATGCAGATAATAAGAGATGGTGGAACTGTTGGAGTTCTATATTATATATCGTTCTTGATGATTTGGTACCTCTCTAAAAAAGTATGTGATTATGTAGACTTTTATGTGTTTTGCGGTTTTGGAATTTAATTCAATTTATTTAATTAAGTACTTTTGTTCGATTCACTTAGGTGACTGCTGATGAAATTTTTAGTTAACTGGGCTTTCACTTGCCATTGATTAGTCTAGCATGAGATATTGTGGAACTTAACTCCATACATCATCCCGAATTCAATTTTTATTATGGTTTATTCTTACCTGTATTACTCTATATCATTCGAAGGATCACGAGGGCTGTAATGCATCAATTTTTAGCCTGGTTGCAAATGGCATGTGGATTTGGTACCATGCTCTCTGCTGGTAATTATACCTCTCCCCCTCCATTTCTGGCAGCATATTTTATTTATGGACCCTGGTACTTTTCTTTGTTTGGATCTATTTATTATTTATATTTTTACATTAGACATGCAAGATGTTTGTTCTTACAGTGTATTCAAATATGTGAAAATATGGTTCCTTATTAATTCGTAGTTGGTTTCTATCTGGTTCTACTTGCAGATTCTTTCAACGTGCTGTACATTTGAAGTGTGAGGACATGTTATTGGTCAATCACCCGTCAATTAAGTTTACTAAGGAACATTATCAAGCAGGGATGAAAATCCAGTCGAAAATTCTTGGGATGAAAACTTAGCAGTTGGATCGGGAATAAACCTACATTATCAACGAGCATTTTGTTAGAAGATGAGAGAGCTAGCTTGTTCGGTTCTTTGCTTAGATATATTTATTTATTATTATTATTTGTTTTAAAATCTAAATATTGATTGTTTGATTGATACTTATGATTCTGACAATTATCAGAAAGTTCTATGACATTCTTACTATAACAGTTTTGAACTAGAAGAAAATATCATGGGATAACAATACTCGTAGTAAATAACTTGATACTGTTTTTTTGGAAGCACTTCCCAGTTTGGACCTATAACTTAATCAGGTAAGGCAGTTCCTCAATCAAGATTGGTCTTAATCTCCAGAGTGTATTTCCTGAAAGCTCGCGCTGTCCCGTTGCTCAAATGCTCAGCTCGTTTCGGTCATTGATCGGGTTGATATATTTCTCTTTGTGGAATCTCCTCCTACTGTTTGATTGGCTTTTCTTGCCTCATTCATTTTCAGCCTCACCTCGAACAGTTGAAAGATCGAGTTGTATATTTAATTAAATACTTCAGTACTCTACTTTAAAATGTACATATACATACATCATGAATATAAGTAAACACAAACCTATCAATGTATTTTGAAGATATAAAATCTAGTAGTAACGAACCTGATCACATAAATCAAACTATTCCAATAACTCATTATTATACTTAGCAGAACCCTCCTCTAATATACTTCGAACGTCCGCTCGTTGTTCGTCGGTTAGATCGATCGGAAAATCAACCAAGAAAGTGATCTTCAAATTCCCTCTCGTTCCTTGTTCTTTCGATTTAGGCATGCCTTGACCTGGAATGATCTTCTCATATCCAGGATAAATGATGTCATTGATTGTTAGACTCATACTATCTGCACCCAAAAGAGGGACTGTTATTGTATGACCAGTTAGGGCTTGTAGTAGAGGGATCTCTATTTCAAGCTCTAAGTCATCTCCTTCTCTTCTGAACAAATGGTGTCTCTTTTCGGCTATTATGAAGGTTATGTCAGCTGGGTACGAACCCGGTCTCTCATTTCCCATCCCTTCAAATGTTATCTTTGTTCCCTTTTTCCATCCCGGTTTTACTTTTATGGTTAATACTTCCTCTTCTTGCACTATTTGCCTACATGCATGCATGTATCATACGTTAATCATGTTACGATGCGCCCAACCCGAAGAAATTAACTGAATTTGACGGTAACTTACCCGGAATCTGTAATCACATCTCTAGTGATTTTGATCTTCTTCTTGCAGCCATAACACAACTCCTTAAGAGAGCACTCAAGATTCCTCTCAATAGGGGAAACTTTGAGCATACCAGAGGAATTAGAAAACATAATGGGAGTTGAACTTCTTTGGGTCGACGAACATGTCGATAGAAAAGGCGAATTCAGTGTCGAATTGTTGTTGTTAGAATCTGTGCTTTTCCCTGCCGGTGAAGATGTAGATTCCGTAGCACTACTGCTTCTCCTGCTCATGTTCCTGAAGATAGGTGATGGGGCTGCTGGGGCTTTACTCCTCCTACTTGCATTTCTAGGGAGAGGAGATGGTATTGAGTCGAGATGATGTTCGCTGTTGTACTTATAGCTATGTACTCCATTCATTGTTTCTCCTTCTTCCTCAACCTGATCCTATATGGTAGGTATATCAAAAATTAAAAATAAATAAATAAATCAGAAAAGTATGATCATATAATAAAAGGATTTGTTTTTCTTTCTGATGTATATTGAATGATTTGTTCTTGGACAATCAAAAGGGTGGAATCAAACCCAGCTAGTTTCTACAAAATTCATTACGATTTATATATATATATATATATATATATGAAAATGTAGAGAGATGGATAGAGGTTATATATATATATATATGCCTGATGGGAAAAGTTGAATTCTCGAAAGCAAGAAGTAGCTTCTATAGAATTAGAAGATTCCTTTTGAAGACGCCATTTTCTAATGATTGATCTGACAGCCTTGCGCAGGGTTTGAAGGGATGCAATGTGAACAATTTGGCGAATAGCCACCATGAGAGAAAGATCATGTAAAGGAGGAGAGAAGAAGGTTAGGAGAGGGAAAGAGACAAGGTCCGCACGAATGTGCATGGGATCGGACAACCAAATATGAGGCGGATTATGTGCCTTATTACTAGCACAATTCAGTTTCCAACAATAAATAAATAAGGAAGTTTGTTTTTAAACAATTTTTTTTGGTTTGCATTTCAATACCACCATGTGATGCGGTGATTGAATTAAATACAGCTTAATGCCCAACTATTCCACCCACCTCCCTTCAAAGCTGACTGATTGTTTTGGCTACATTAATCTAAAACGTCAATTCTAATACCTATATATGGTAAGTTATACTATTCTTATGTTAAGACATGTCATAAATATAAGGTTTGACCTATTGAAACGATGGCCAATGTTTTCGGTACTGTCTGGTACTACACTTTTAAGTTTTATTTGATCCTCTATGGGATAATCCCAAGCACAACTGAGATAACAAATAGTAGGGGAAAAAAATTAATAAAAATGATAATCCGTGTGAAAGTGTTGTTTTCATATAATTACTCCCTAGCACAAGAAATTAGCCAAGTGCAAGTTACAACACTAGGTACCGTAGGGCAGCTACTAAACAAGATCACTGAGATTTGTGACTGTACAAACATCCAATTAGTTAAACATTGATCCTGCATCAAGTGAAACAGTAACACGTTAATGCTGAAAATTTTGGCCCAAACGGAATTTTGAACTACCATCTTTACTTTTTATCACATTGATGACATCAATAAAATAAAATGTTAAATTATCATTTTCGTCTAATTTTTACCATTCGTTTATTTCATTTCTGAACTTTTAAATGGTTCAAATTTGGTCATGAAAGTTTTCAAAATTTTCACTTTGGTCCTTAAGGTCGGATACATAAATGTTAAGTAAAAAATAACTTCTACAGATTTATTGATACTAGAATTAACACATGCAAATAAAAAAAAATATTAGTTATACCCATAAAATGATTGTTGAAGTGGCAGTCATTGATATTTGCGATGGTAAATAATGAAAAATGAAAGTTATAAAAATAAAACTTAAATTTATGAGTTAGTTACAAAGAATTAATAGAGAAAGGATATTAATGTTTCATCATATGAGATGCTTTGCTTTAATTTTAATTTCATAGGTTTTAGATGTCATTTTTCTATTTTATATTCATAAAATTGATTCTAAGGATCAAAATGGAACAATTTGAAAGTTCAGGACGAAAACAAACAAACCGTAAAGTTTAGGGGCAAAAACAAATATAGCCAAAAAATATATCAAGCCTATATCATATATATATATTCACTTCACAATTCCATGATTTTCGATATAAAAATCTGTTTGCATAAATAAGATATTTTGAGAAGTCATGACAAACCCTCGTATAAATCATAATTCATGGATTTTTTTTATTTTTAAAAATGTATACATATACCTGAAAATCATGAAGCTTTTGCCTTAGAAATATGTTGGTTTGAATCCACAACTCGGCATGCTGCTATAAGATATGATTTGCACACTGCATGATTGAAAGAGAACCAACAAATCATTTACCATAAAAGAACTATAAGAAATGCTCAAAACTATAGTAAGAGACAGTCAAGCTATTCAACATGGATTTTACTAATGGGATTTAACTTGCCAAAAAAAAAAAAAGGATTTAATACAAGTGTTTGAATTCAATTGATCGAATGTGATTTCGTCGACTAAAAAGGACACAAGGAATCAATTATAAAAATCTTCAAATTTTTACCTTTGCACGGCATATCTTTGTTATAGCATCAACATGAAGACTCTGTAGTTTTTCAAGAGCCACCATGTCCAGTCCAGTTATATCATCACCCTGACATGATATTTAAACGAACCATCAATTATAAATTTTTCCATGCATGCTTAATATGCAACCATCAATTCAATGCATTCAGTTCATTGAAAGCATAAGATTTAAAAAAACAAAAAATCACAATTTTTTTTTAGCACTTTGGTCAAGAAAATGCATACCTTCAACTTAGAAACAAGGCCTTCTAGTTCTCTGCATTTTATCCTTTCTCTCTCATAGTCAGCTCTTAATTCTTCTAGCTTACCTGTCTTATCCATGCCTGTTTGTGATTCATCTTGTTTAAACATTGTGCAAGAGGAACCATTGGAAGAAGGCATATTCATATTTCCAACTCTTCTTTGTGAAAGGTTAGATCCATGAACCCTTTCCAATGACACGTCTTCAACATTAATGCCAGACTTTCTCATTTTTGCAACCAGAGCCCACATATTTGCAAGTTCATTTTCCATGTCTTCTTCGTGTCTTTTTGCTTCCTCAAGCCTTCTTTGTAGCTCAGCTTCTATCTGATCTCTTTCAGATAGTACCTTCTCAATTGCAGCTTCCACTGGATATCTCGTATTAACTTCCATCTGACCAGTAGACCTACAAGAAACCTCTTTAGCAGCTGCTAGGTCATCATTAAGTTTGGAATTTTCATAAGAAAGTTTGGTCACTTCTTCAGCCAAGTTATGTAGTTCCACTGCTGCAGCTGCAGCCAACTCTTTTGCATATGCTGCTTCCTCAGCCAGCTTTCTACTATGAATCTGAAGCCCATCCTTGTCTTCAACCAATCTCACCTTCTCTTGCTTCAAGTTCTCTATCTCAGCAGCCTAAGCCCAAATATCAATATTATAATTTATAATAAGATTTCCTGTAACCATGATAACATGCACTAATTGTCTTACCAAAGAAGAAAAAAAAATTGCACTAGTTTATCAGTGTATCCTATGAGATATATGAAAGGAAAGCGATTGTACAAACCTGAATAAGAAATTGGGAATGCATGAGGTTATCATCGTTGCACTCTTTGGAGTCTTCTCGAGAGAATACTCTATTCAAGCCCATGACACTTTTTGGTGTGTTTCCATCGGAATAACTATTTAGACATGAACCAACTATATTCCTCCCTCCACCATCATTTTCCAATGATTCTTCACGGCATGTATCAAGTTGGGCAGCTTTGTTCTCACCAATTTGCCGTGCATCATCTGAAAATGAATTGACTTGTTGCCTTAGCTGAAGAATTGTCTCTTGCATCTCAGCATTCTCTGCTATCTATTAACAAGGGCAAAGTTGTTACCAATGAAATAGAAATACATGGTGACAAAAATCTAACCCATACTGAAAATCTTACCTTTGACTGTAGTTGTTCCTGAAGTATCCTATTGTCGGCTGATTTAATCTTGAATATTTGACCCAGAAAAAAGGAGGCAAAAAAAAAAGATCAAATAGTTAAGAGAGAGTTTCTACATGAATATCATCTTACAGTAACCAAGAGATGATGATAGCAAACCTCAAGTTCAAAAGTCTTCTGATTGAGTTGAGTGGTAAGCTTCGACAGGGCCTGAATTTAAATGAGATCATATTATGAGAAGGCAGTTAAGATCAATAAACAATTTAATAAAAAGGGTAATGAAGGTTCTTCTTGTTCCCTCCCCGCACACCCCCCTCCCCCCTTATGTCTTTCATGTTCCGGTTATTTTAGGCCATGTTATACGAGTGACCAGCTCTCAAGTGATGAACTATCAAAGTAACATATACAGGAACTAGGAATATTTTATTCTGCACACTGAATGATGAAGGAAAGTAGCATATAAGTCTTTCGAGTTGGAGCGAGCATTTGAGCCTGTGGAGAGAATGTAAATACTCTTTGTTTTTCTGGGCTCATTCAATTGTCCCTAGGAAATTTATTATGCATGCATGCGTGATGACTTTTTAGTTTTTTCTTTTATAATTTCAATGTGACATCATCTCCCATTCACTTCCAAGCCAGCGAAAGCACTTCTGAATTAAACCCATAGCTTTCCTATAATAAACTTCTCCAATTCCTTTTAACTTGTTGATATTATTTAGAATATAGTTACCTGACACAGTTCAATACTATTTGAAGTGTGCGGTGATGTCTCAACCGATCCGATCATCCTTTGCTCCAGAGCACGCATTTGAAGCTTCTTTTCACTAATTTCATCCTTCAACCTATGCATGCGCTCCTATACAAACCAAATATGACACTAAAGGCATTATTAAACCTATCTAGAAATTTTTATTAAACGAAGATCCAAGGAGGTAGCACACCTTTATTTGTGAGTCTTCAGGATTCCTGACTGCTTGTTCTGAAAGCCTTTTCAGAGAACTGGTACACAAGGCAACCTCCCCTGCTAACATTTTGACTTGCTCACGAAGAAGATCTATCTGGTCCGTAATAGTGGTCCCAGTCTGCAAGAAAGACCATCCACTGGTTACAGCTAAATGCAATTTTACCATGTATATTATAAGCAGTTAAATACTTATAACTTATAATTAATACCCTTCATTAAGCAACAATAGGGAAGAAAAAAAAAAGTCCTCGCTCAAACTTGACAATGTGCGAGACAAAAAGAGATTTTCCATGTTAAATTGATTTCATTAGGACAAAAGAAACCTGTGCCAGGCCCATTAATTTATTTTACAGTACCCTGATATTTTTATATATCTTCATCATTTGTGACAGGAGAAGGAATGAAATTTTCTCACCGGAGGCAGACAGTGAATCCCGACAGTTGCACTGAACAAGTCACCAGCTTGGGTCATTTCCTGAAAAGAGTTGATAAGAGAATAATCATCCCCCTTTCTGCTGATTGATGCTCGCTTCCGATCCTTCAATTCATTTGACAATAGTCTGTTTTGGGATGATTTCGAATATGATGCAGGAGAATTGCTGGCCAAGCTTCCACTATCAGCCGTTGACGGCAATCCAACAGGACTCCCATGCTTCTGCAGGAACAATAAATAAATGCTTTGTTGAGCTAATCTCTCTGATGAAGAGCAATATGCTGCTGATGGGTATTAGATACTGACTGCTCCATCATAAAAATAAAAATAAAAAAAGTTTCTTAAGCTAAGAGAATCTTCAAGTATCAAAACTTCAAAAATACAATTTCACCCATTGACAACTCCATGAAGTTCCCTTCGTAAACCAAGAAAGTTCAAAACTATAAGAAATTTTTGTTTCAGCCAATAAAGCCAGAGGAAAAAGGACACACCTTTGGTTTGAACCAGCCAAGCATGCCACGTCTTCTGTTCCTTTTATAATCCTTTTCCAACTCATTGAGATTTGTGATATCATCCCTTCCCTCAAGTGAAAGCTCAGAAGCATAGCCTCCAGCAACATCATCATTTGTGTAGTCACGTTTTTTATCGGGTAAATATACCAGCTGCATAAAATTATAAAATGTAGGTTTACGGTTTATGAAATTTATTATGGATTCTGTAATCATATACTATACTATCACTCCAAATGAATAAAATACAAGTACTGAGACCTACAGCTACAAACATGCATATCCATGTTCTTATACATGTTTTGGCTGCTAAATATGCCTAAGGGAACCTTTATATATCTCTGTGTTTGTGTATACAGATACTAGTTTACAAACCTCATCTTCCCCAAAAGAATGTCTCCGTCTGTGTCCTGGTCTTTCAGCAACATTTGATGGCAAAGTATTTTTTGTGGAGACTAATATTAGTTTGGTCAACCTTTGAATTCTCCCCATTAAAGCTGCCTTGGCTTGTTCTTCCTCTTCAAGCCTTGATTGTAACTTAACCTGACCGGCTTCAAGCTACAGATCATGGTACAACACTTGTAGCAGTGTAAGAGCCAAAACGATATGACGTAATATTAGAGAAACCCTTAGGTATTCTAGGAGTACATAATTAAGAAAATAAGCATTAATGACCCCAGCTTCTCACAGACGTTATTAATATTTTGTTTTTAATATGTTATATTGATGAATATTTCTTATTTCTACCATGAGATCTTTCAATCAGCATTTGCTAGTAACAGAACAAACCTGCAGTTTCAAATTAACCAGATCTTGAGTGGGATTCTCCCCCATGCCACGCTTTAATTGCTGAAGTTCCTCCTTTAAACTGGAAATTTCTTTCTGATACTTTTTAATGAGTGATTTCTCATCTACGATCTGAAAAGATGACAATTAGTAAGAGAATGTTCATACACAACATACACAGGCCAGAATGCACACACGTATGTTGTGTTGCCCATAGACAGATCGCATATTAAAAACCCTTAGCAAGAATACTCAAATTCACCTTATTTTGAGAAGCATTGACTTCCACATGTTTGCTCCGGTTTGCAAACTTTAGAGTGTTGTGTGTCTCCTCACTATTGCTAGAGGCAGGTG
The DNA here is from genome assembly GCA_027186245.1 of Coriaria nepalensis. Taxonomy (NCBI): domain Eukaryota; kingdom Viridiplantae; phylum Streptophyta; class Magnoliopsida; order Cucurbitales; family Coriariaceae; genus Coriaria; species Coriaria nepalensis. Next base: position 2,193,638 of record CP114500.1, on the reverse strand, counting down.
TCACTGTACAAATGAGCTACAAAAAACAGTATCTTTGAAAGTCAATATTACAACTACCAAACAGCTGCTACCAGTGAATAGCTCTAGAAGAGTCTCTATCAAATGGATACACGATAACTTCAAGTATTAGATTCACATACCGAAACACGTCCATGCCCACTAAGGGATGACTGCAGTAAACGGGTGAGTTTTGAATCTCGATATGGAATATGAGTTGCCTTTCCATCTGTTAATTTAGAAATGACCTGCAAATGAGAGACATTCAAACTCAGGTGATTGTATTGCTACAAAGAAACTGCTCAAGAAGAGGAATGCAGGATATGGATTTACTATCATTGTTATTTTAGGAATATAGAATTATGCAATTTAGTTCCAAATGAAGTGTACAATAAGGGTTAAGTAGAATTACTTTTGGCTTATTTTATAATTTACAGGTTTCAATTAATTGTTTTCACATTGGTTAAGGTTTACTTCCAACACTTTCTGCATCCATAAGTAACTTTACACTAAAGTAGACCACGTAGAATCTACGTGCGGAATGATGCAATCCTAATTTGCCACAATCAGTGATAAGGTCCACCCAGAAAGATCCATACACCCTTAGCGTCAGCACAACTGTTGTATCATGCATAGCTTTATGACAAGAATAAATTGCAAATCTAAGTATATATGTGTGTCTGTGTGTGTATGTTAATGAACATTGCAGCTATTGTAGTCATTAGCATGCCTGCAAATGGTAAGGTGTTGACCCAAATTAGGGAGAGGAGAATCATGTAACAGATGGAAAACAAGGGATGATCTCTTTTTTACATTTTCTTTGACATCCTTCTATTTCCTTATCTTTTTCCTAGCTCTTTTCCCCCACTTGGGTAGAGAAGGGAGTGCAATGTGGTCCAAATATCAACAGAACCAAAAAGAACAAGAGAGATAAAATGGAAACATCTTACAGTGCCTAAAGTGAGTAAGCTTTTATTGATGAATGATCCCTCTTTTCTTCGCAATCCAGTTGTTTCAGTTTTTGAACTTTCAGATCCCGCAAGATCTATTAAGTGCTGCAAAGAACATACATTCAATCAGGTTCACCACCCGACCAGATACAGATACAGCAGCAGTTATAAGGCCAGATCTAGTAACAGCTTGCTAACAATCCAGATTTACAACAGAAAAGAATAAAGTGGTACCAACTGGGATAAGGTCACATCTTCTTCAACATGGTCTTCTCCACGTGGACTGCTTTCAATGGTCTAATAAAAAAAAGAAGATTCAGTAGCATTAAAATGCATTACGAGCCATGATAAGTATAATGCACCAACAGAGTTCATGATTGGTAGAGGCATTTCTGAACTCTAGGAAAACAATCACAGAAAAAGAAGAAGAAAAAAAAGGATGCTTACTGAATATAGAAAATGATGATTTGAGGATGAAATAACCAGAAGGGGCTTTCTATCTTTTACTATATGGACCAGTTCATACATATGAAGCATATTCTTCAAGGTACAAAACGTAATATACAGCCTTTATTTTATTTTGACACAAGATTATAGTCTTATCACACATTTTAAAAAACACAAGTAAAATGTGCCAATGGCTTCGTCATAGGGCCTCAGGACATAGTAACACTTACCAGAGTGAATATAGTGTGGCTCCGACTGCTAAGTAGATTGACGTTATTAGAGCCCACATGCCTATGCTCTGCACATCACAAAGGAAGAAAAGGGGAAAAAAATGTTGTCAAGACATCCTAAAGCATAAGAGCATTAAAAAATCTAAAAGAATGCAGTCAAATAGACACTTGTGATATGGAACTTTGATGCAAGCTAAAAAATTTTCTGTAGTAATAGGCCATGTGCAAAACAAAAGGCAAAAAATATATATGATCTCAAGACAATATCAAAGAGAATATATATCCCTTGTTAAAACTCAAAGTAAGGCAACAAGAAGACGGCAATGAGAATCATCAAACCTTCTCCTGATGCTATCAAGGAAAGTGCATGAGCTGGAGAGAGTACAACTTCCTCTTTGATACCCTCTACATAGGTTCCCTGCCAATGGAGGACCACATAAGGTTTTTTTTTTTTCACAGAAAGAAACGGTATATTAAGAAAATCAGTAAAAAGATACTGAAACACTGAAAAATAAATAAATGGTAGCTCTTCCAACAGAAAGAGACCATGATAAGTAACATAGAATGAAGCTAGATAATTGCAAAGCAGCAATTAGACTAGAATAAAAGTGTGTCTGGTGAGATGAAAGAGATGAACAGTGTAGACTAAATGAGACAAGAATCTAAGAAAGTATATGCCTTGTATAGTGAAACATGGCATTGTAACCCAAGAAGATAAATAAATAAATATATAAAGAGTAAAACAAGGCATATTAGCTGCACTTGAAGCAATTTTGTTGGAAAAATATTAGTAGAAGTAGAAAACAAGGGTAATTGGCCAAATCAATAAGAAATTACCCTAATTTCAGACAATTGAGTTTTTCATAGAGAAGAACACAATTCATCCATTCACCACAGAAATTGAGAACCTAATATAAGAAATTTTCTGCGAAGTGAGAAAAATACAGTAATCAAATTAGAAAGATGATTTTCCCATATTAACAATAAGCACCTGAGCATCCTCTCGTACTCTTAGGTTCTGGCCGGTTGGATCTAGCAAATCATTGATGACCTGAAGGAAAAGAACAGTCTATGACTTAAAGAGTCAAAGGAACAGCAAATTTGTAGAATGTTTTACGATTCTATTGTTTACTGCTTCGGTTATTTCCTCATGTTGGAAAGTACAGACAGTGAAAAAAATATATACTTAATCACTGTACAAGTGTAACCATAATCACTTTTATCAATCAGTAACACCCAAGACTTGAACCAAAAAGGAAATTATGGGTACAGTTTATATTGTAATTTGAATTATATTAGTGAAAGGAGAAGTATATAAATTCATTTTGGTAGGACACTAAGATGTTGTTTCAGATAGAAAAAAGCAATCGTGATTCAAAGTAAACTCCAGTTGTATACCAGCACATAGAAAATACCTTTTTATGGTCAGGCATTTTCATTGCACAACAAAATTTTAGGAGCAATAACTGCTACATATTGCATGATGATTGTACTAGTAACATGGCATCCGTAATTATGTTATATGAAACAAAATTCAGGACCATATTAATCATAAAACATTTATCTATCCTCTATTACCCGGCTTAATTAGTATATGTTTAGCAAGATTGTACACAACAGATTGATGGAGAAAGTAAATACTTATAATATTGATTTAACAATAAACTCTTAGCTTCAATTAAGATGGTAAGACCATACGAACTCAAATGATCCTACATATCAAGTTTGAAACACCAACCCCCACCTCAAAAAATAAAAAAGGCCAATATTGACCCTCCATTTAGGTAAGTCTATCAGATAATTATATTTTTGTTATATCTTGTGGGCCTATATTGGATACTACGGGCCCAAACTATCTCTTGAAATTTTTTTCCCCAAAGAAGGAAAAAGTAAGTTTTAAAAAAATATGGGTTCACACAACCAATTTGCAAAAGTGCTGACCTCATTATAAATCTCCAGGTATGACACACGTAGAAGAAACTCTCTCCCAGGTGTCTGAAACATGGTGAAATCAGTTTAGAGATTAAAGTAAAATAAAATAAACATATGAATTGGAATTGGAATTTCTTAATAAACAGCCAATCCAATTACCTCCTGTATAATGCCAAATACATCCTTTACTGCCAACGGAATAATTCCAGGTGACTTTTGCTCACCCTGAAATAGTGAAATAGAAGAATAAATACAAGATGGCACATTGCAGTTTTCGGGGAACTAGAATATCTTCTCACAGAAGGACTCACAAACAAACACACACACACACACAAATAATAATAATAGAAGAAAATAAACAAAACAACCCTCCACTTTGTAGTTGTGTTGACGTATGGTTGTGTAAGATGCAAGATAACGAAGGTGCATCTTGGAAAATACAAGGAATAGTACTCCCAGAGCAGACTTACATGCATCGTATGAGTCTTTCCACTACTGGTAACACCGTAAGCAAATACGGTTCCTGCATAAAGGAGAAAAAAAAAATTTTGAATCAATTATCCAACAGCTAGGTTCTGCATCAAGGAAACAAATATTTCATAGAGTAAAAACAAAGTTACTCCTCAAAGAGGAAACTAAAATATCAGTTGCTCGACTACTTATGGCATGCCAATAATGATTCTTCCAGTTCAAGGGTGATATGAGTTGTACGTGCTCTAGTAGGATCTCCCAGACAAAAATTAACTTGCAGTTGATTTCATACAACACTGGGTAAAATAAACCTTCCACTGAAGAGAAACAGCAAGAAGGATACTAAAACAGGAACAATGGTGATTCATAGAGTCTTAGCATTACAGAACCCATCCCAAACAGAGATTTTCACCAAACAAAAGAAAAGGGAAAAAACTGATGTCCTGAATGGGGAATCAATAGATCACTGTAATGCGAAAAGCATGACAAGGATTGAGAATATAACATCTACAATGGATGATCCTTGTATTAAGCATGCCAAGGAAACAAGGATCATCCAAATTCAGTAGCATAAGTGATTAAGGGACCACGTATGTAGTTGCAATTTTGTTCGGAAGCAACAATCAGTTGATGATATAATCACCAACCAGTGCAGTTAAAGCATTAATATCCCAGAAAAGTTCCCCGGATTACAATAAAGCTCTTATTTGAAGGTAATTCCCGCTGAGGATCATTAGTCAAGACAATATTCAGACCCACTGGAATGGTCACAGACAACTAACAACGATTCAAATGAAGATTGACTAATCACCATTAATTCCTTGCATGGAACCACTAACAACGTGCTGAGCAGAAACATCATAAACATGGCGCGTTGTAGTGGCTGGACCAAAAACTCTATCTGCAACAGCCAAGAAATAGAAATCATTTTTGAAACCCCAGTGTATATGTATAAATACAGAGTTCCAATTAGTAAGCAACTTTCGGCCAAAAGAAGAAATTGACTAACTAGCCAATCAATATCCACTTTTCTACGGCAACATTAAAATATTTTCTTCAAAATACAAAATCAATTGATCGGAATTCTAAACTCAATTTGTTTATTTATTTTTTATTATCATTATTATTATTATTTTGGCCAAACATCCAATGTAATCAAAACGAGTATACGTTAAGAGAAAATGAAAAGAACAGAGTAATACTAACCGAAAGCATAAGCAATAGAAGGAGTAGCCTCGTTCCTCACCGTATAGTCCCCATCAGCATACCAAGCAATTTCATCTCCTTTGCTAAGCTCCCTAGCGCTGCTCAAAACCAATTACCACGAGAAAAATAAGCTCACCGGCTGTCACCTTAACTAAGAAACAACCGGCTCGAAAATCATCTCCTTCAGCCAAAGAGTCTGTAAGAATCATAGACTACCTGAGCGGGCGAAACCTAACAGTGACCGTCACATTTTCCTTGGCCTTGTTGATATCAGCTCGGTCAAGACTAACTGTGGGAGGAATTGGACTCGGAACTGGACTAGCAGAGGTGGCCGGAGAAACCGAAATCTTAGAAGGTGGCCTAGAAGACGCCGTTGAAGAAGCAGTAGTCGGCCGTCCTGAAAGCCTCGTGGCTGGAGGCGGCGGAGGTGGAGTCACCGTCTTCCGCGAACGGAAAGGCGAGATACCAGAAGATCTCTGTAACCTCGAACTTGTTGTGGATGACATTGGCCAGGAGAGAGAGAGAGAGAGAGAGAGAGAGGGAGGGAGGGAATTTTAAATAGAGAGAGAGAGAGAGAGAGGCGAAGGAGAAATGGCGGAGAAGGCAGGGACTGAATTCCTTTTTATTTTCTGCCTCGTCGCCTACTTCCCTCCCTCCAAAAAAACAGAGGGAGTCTTTTTAATGATTCACTATTGGTCATTTGAATTCTGTCCTGCACGCTCTTTTATTGTGCGTCTCTTTGCCGATGAGAAATGTCGTAACTACCCTTTCTTTGTTGCATATTTGCTGGCTGTTGGTCTGAAATTTCCAAAGCTGGGTTTATATATATTTTTTCTTTTTTCTTTCTTTTTTTTTTCCTTTTCGAACTGGATTTAAATTGGTTAATTATAGGCGTTGGCCTGCTGTGTATATTAATTATTAATTAATAATTTTTAATTTATTAAATAATAATTATTATAAATAATTATTTATTTATTTATTTAATAATATATAATAAAATATATTCATACTGGCACGAATTACCACCTCTACATAGGATGTATTTCAACCCCAAACTCGATTTTGGCCAAATTTACATGCTATCTGAGTTAGGTAAAAGAAAAAAGTCAAAATCCGACCATATTTAAATTAGCTATTGATGAAAAATTCAAAACCCGGCTGCCACAGTTGGGTCTAACTATGAAAATATTCAAAATATGAACCACCAGCCAATGTAAACCTTTCTATTATATAACATTACATTTCAGTTATTTTTTAATTATCATTATAAATTTCCAAATATATATATATATATATATATATATATATCACACATAATAGCTCCTTAAATTTTCCCGGCAACATCTTGTGAACTACCTCTCGTAGCACCCATGAGAGTTGCTATTTACTTTATTATTATTACCACATCCAAATAAACAAACATTATGTTATATTCGTCATTGAGATTAAGAACTTTTCAATCTGTTTAAGGATCAATCTTAGATTTTAACAAATAAGCCATTAAGCAACATTTTCGACTCTCTCTCGTAAATTAGGTATAAAAAAAAACTCATTTGCATTTATTGACATATGTCGACATTATACAGAGAAGAAGGTAATATTTAATTTTTTATTTTTATTTTTTTTCTAATAAATGTAAATTATAAATTACAAAGATAAAGATAATAGAAACTCAATTTGTTTGGTGTTTTCCCAGAAAACTGCAATATTCATTGGCCATTAACATATAGAAAGGGATCATATGATGGATTGACCTTTGCTTCACTATAACAGAAAAAATATATTATATTATTATTTTAAAAAATAAAAAAAAATAAAAAGGAAAGAAATTGCCTCACCATTATATTATTATAAAAAAATTAATATAACTCTCGGAAGGATTATTAGAATGGAAAAATCCATTATTCTAATAAAGGTGAGTTACTTAGCTGAAGATAGTTTTGTAATTATCCGGTTAGTTAACGGAGTTAGTTTATAATTGGTGCAGAGTAATGATTAATGAATCGTCATCATTTCTCTCTCCTCTCTCTCCCTCTCTGCTTTCCATTTCACGCAATCGTCTCTCACGCATCTCTAAAGTAATTTGATCTCAGTTCGTTGACATGGCACGAGAGCGTCGATCAATTGCCCGATTCTCATTTCTTCTTCTATTCATGGCGATCGGATTGATCTAATTCAACCACGAATTTCATTTTTTTCCTCTTCTCGTTGTCTTTCCCTGGTTCTTGCAAACCTTGAAATTCATGGGTTAGAAAATTAATATTTCAATCTACTATATTTATACTCGATTTTTTTTCATTCCGTAAAAATGTATAAAGATAAAATGATATAATTTAATTTTTTATTTCATCATATTTAAATTTTTATTAAACTAATATTAAATTTCAGATTAAATTCTCATTAATCTCATATCTCCTCATGAGCCATAATTGACAATTTCTTCAATTTGGAAAAAAAAAAAATATATCTCTCAGTTTTTATTCCCTTTAAAATTATAAGTTTCTAGTGTAGTGTAGTAGAGTTCGAATAATCTTTGAGTTCTTCGGAATAGTATTAATAGTGCCCCACTACTATTCGTATCCATTATATCTTGAGAGACATATTATTTCACTTTCTGCACTAAAGAGACAAATATATTTTAAAAAAATTATTGCATAATATATCTTGATTTAATTCTTAACTTCTTACCTCACTATTTTTTCAATATTCTATTTAATTATTTATTTTATTTATGATCAGTTTAATATTCTATATTATTATTCTATTTACATGTTCTAATTCAACTTTTACTATTTACCATTTACATATTTTAATTATATTTTATCACTTACTGTTTCCAAATTTTAATTATACTTTACTGTTTACTATTTATAATTTTATATATTACTTTACTATTTATTGTATTTTATCTACGTATATTGTTCATTATTTTCTGTTTAGTACATATAACTCCTACGCATCAGTGGCGGCCACAAAACACAAATGACAACAATTTTGGAACTACTACATTTTTAAACCCAATTCCACCTAATTCTTACATTTCCATGCTACCACCAATTGATTGCAGTAGCCTACTGTACATTCATCCACCAGATAAGCCTGGGATGAATCTTGTGTTCGCAAAAATTGATAGGGAGCGACAATTATGACGTATGAAGTCGCTCAATGAAACTAGCTCTCATGTCCAAGAACAAGCTTAGTTTCATAACAGGTCATTTCTCAAAACCCGACCTTCATTCACCTTACTTGATTTCTCGAAAGGGTTGTAATGTGATAATGTGTTTCTGGATATTGAACTTTATGGCGAAGGAACTATCCAATGAGGTTGTGTTCGCATCTGATGCAAAACATCTATGGCAAGACCTAGAGGACAGGTTCAAGGTGAATGGATCAAGGATTTATGCCATTCAAAAATAAATAGCAATAATCTCTCAAGGAAGCTCCTCCGTCTCCATGTACTAATATACACGCCTGAAGGTATTTTGGGACGAGTACTCAACACTGGTTACGCTACCAAGTTGTCAATGTGCATCATTAGCAGCCTAAACTCAGATCGATGAGCAACAACGCCTGATACAATTCCTTATGGGTCTAAATGAAAGCTACAGCCATGGAAGAAGTCAGATACTTATGATGGTGCCACTTCCAACGGTGAATAGAGCCTTTGCAATAATAAACGAGGATGAAGGAAACCGTGGACTTGCATCAACTCAACCTAGTTCTGTTGAAACCACAGCTTTGTATAGCAATATTCAGAACAAAGTTCTTACTCAGAAACAAAATCCTGGCTTGACAAAGAAACCTGAATGTGAATTCTGCCACGTTCTAGGCCATAAGAAAGAGAATTGTTACAGATTGATAGGCTTCCCTCCTAATTTTAAGTTCAAGAATCATAAGACAAAACTTTAAATCACAATCGAGTTCAAGAATCATAGGCCGCCCTAGATGAATCCCTTCTATATTTCTTGGATATTCCCTAACAAAAAAAGATTACAAACTGTATCACATCGATTCTCAGTCTTTCTCTTTCAGCCATGAAGTCATATTCTATGAAAACATGTTCCCATTCAAAGATTCTTCCGCTAACAATCCTATATTTCCTGTTCCTAGCTCCATTTATACGGATCATGATATTTCAGAGCTTCAAACCCCATCTACCCATGTCATCCCTTCAAGTCCCTCCACCCCCACCCCCACCCAATCCACTCGAGGATGTAATCCACCCTCAAGATGATACTCCACAGTCACTTTCTCCTTCTACATCCATCATTCCAGAGCCCACTAGGAAATCCACTAGAGACTCCAAACTCTCCAACTGGTCAAGAGATTACATATGTCCAGTAATTCCATCTGCCAATCAATGCACCACTCTAACTATCAAATACCCTATCTCTGAACATTTTTCATATACAAATGTTTCCTCTCAACATCAATGCTTTCTAACTTCCCTAGACTCTTTAACTAAACCTACTTTATATTCTCAAGCCTCTACTGATGCACGATGGCTAGAGGCCATGAAATGTGAACTTGATGCATTGAAATCAAATGGAACATGGCAGATGGTTCCCTTACTACCTGGGAAGAAGATTATTGGTTGCAAGTGGGTCTATAAGATCAAGCTTAAGGTTGATGGCAGTTTGGACAGATGCAAAGCAAGACTTGTATCGAAGAGAGAAACGTATATAATACATGCAGAGTAATGATTAATAAATCATCATCAGTTTCTCTCTTCGCTTTCCATTTCACACGGTCGTCTCTCTTGCGTCTCTTGAACTCAGTAAAACAACATCATTTCTCATCATTTTTAAGTTGTTAATTTATATATTTTCGTACTTATTAATGAAATCACTTTTCTTTTTAGGGGAAAAGAGAAACATATTTTTGCTGGGAGAGGCCATCAAACTTCATTTCAATACGGTTATAGTTCGATCTTTTTTTTTTTCTTCGGAAGAAAATGCAAGAATAAATGCACATTAATTTTATGGGTTAATTGTATTTTTAATATCTAGTTCGATTTTTATAAATTTTTTTATGTATAATTTTTGATTAATTTTTTAATTCATATATTATCTAAATTAGATTTTTAGTCTATATGGTAATTTTTTTAGCATATGAACTGAAATAGTAAGTAGATAAAATATGTCGTATCATTAAAATATTACTTGTTATTATCTTATTATTATTATTTTTTAATTATTAATTTTCTTTCATATTAATTTTTTATTTTATTTTAAGCTTATTCCTTTTTAGGGGAGAAAGAAAACAATAGATTTAAAAAGGAATCGTGTTAGTTCCTTGTGAGAAATTTGATTAGATCGATTTAATCATTTGCGAAGAATAAAATCCGATCAATTCGATATTTGATTGGTTCATCTTATTCATCGTGAGAAAAAAGATGAACCAGATAATAATAAATTAAAAAAGGAAGATTTGCACGACTCATACCTCTAATAAGTAGAGTTAATTATTCATTTATTTAAATAGATTAGTTCGTCTTTCTCATAAAGAAGACGAATTGTTCTAACTCTTTACAAAGAAGAGTCTAATTGATTATATCTCGTTCTTTATGAAGAATTAAATGAATTTAATCGAATTCTTTAAAAAGAAACCAAATTCATTCGATTTAAATATTTTATAAAAAAATTAAATTATTTCGATCAATTTTTCATGAAAAAAAATTAAATAATTTTGATTCGATTTTTCATTTAAATTTTGTTAACAAAAGTCAGTTCAGGTTTCATTTTCTTATACTAATTTTTTATTATTCTAAAAATAAAAATAAAAATAAAAATTATAAAATAAAATAATAAATTACTAATAGAGAAAAAAATTGAAAAAAATAAAATTTTAAATGACATATATATTTTATCGACGTGTTAGTTTATTTATTATAAAAAACGATCTGATTAACCGATAAATTTTATTTAAATAACATATAAATTAAAATTTTAGTTAAAAACTATACGAATTTATAAAAATCTATCGTCACAAGATTAAAAATATAATTAATTCCTAATTTTATTTATTTTTTAGTACAATTACGGAAAAGACCTTCTTCTAGCTTTTAACCCGCCTGGTTGGAATGGCGCCATTGTTTCAATCACTCAAAAAGAAGAGAAAGGGCGGTAAAAACTCTGATACTTCTCCGACTGAAAGAAAACATAAGGCGAGAAAAAAATATGGTAAGATCGAGAGATCCAGAAAATTTTCCTAAATCATGACGGAACCGATCACTATCATGGACATCGACGACGACCCGAGCAGCAACGACCAGTCTCTGAAGCCTAGTAAGGGCAAACACGTCGTAGTCTCTGCCACTTCGCCTGACGGCAAGGCCACCCTTTGGGTCAAGAAGTACCGCCCTCAGTCCCTCGATGACGTCGCCGCCCACCGTGACATTGTTGATACGAGTAAGCTTTCTACTATCTCTATTTGCTCACTGTCACCATTTTATCCCCTAGGGTTTGAGTTCCTCCTCTCTCTCTCTCTCCCTCTCTCGAACTTCCTCTTCGTCCCTTTGTTAAGCAGAAAAGAAAAATATAGCTACTTATAAGAAGCGATTGAGTTGTAAAATTGAGTATTTACTTTTAGTCATAGCAGAAGAAACTTATAATTAGAATTTAAAGCTTCAACGTATTATCTTGTCGTGCTTCTCGAAAATATTTCCTTTCTGTAGATTCAAAATTTTTGGTTTTGTTTCTTCTATGCCTATCAATAATGCAGCTTCTCTCAGTTATTTGCTTGTTGTTTGCATGCTTTTTGACTCTTGCTCTTTTTTCTATTGGGTGCCTGTGTTAAACAGTTGACAGGTTGACCGGTGAGAACATGTTGCCACGTCTCTTGTTGTATGGCCCACCTGGTACTGGTAAAACCTCGACTATTCTCGCTGTTACACGGAAGCTCCATGGATCATGCTACCACAATATGATATTGGAGCTGAATGCATCAGATGATAGGGGGATCGATGTCGTTAGGCAACAGATTCAAGATTTTGCTAGTACTCAAATCTTCTCATTTGGGTACGTTTTCTTATCTGTTTGGTACGTTCCATTTCACGTAGTTCTGAATCTTGTAACCATGTTTGAGAGGTTAGATGTGTAATGTTGTTCGTTACACATTGATAATTGGTTTAGGAACTACCTGCTTTCCAACCAAATCACAGCTGATAAGTTTCGCATTCGCAATGGTGACTAACCATAGGATTAAAGCATAAGTTTTATCTTATTTATTGTCATCCCGCATTGTTGTTGTAATACTTCAATAGCCTTGAATGTCATAATGACCATTGTTGGGCAGCAAATTTTGAAGTGCTTCATTATCACTTTACCAATTTTCTCAATTATTGATTCCTGTATCTTATGTCAAAGGGAAATAACTATCTACATCCGTTCTCTGTTTTTATTTGCCTGTAAGTTCTGCCCAAGAAATTGATAACACCAATTAAAATTCTTGGTTGAAAATTGCTTGTATAAAGTTCACTTCTCTAAGGAAATTGATACAAATAATCTAAATTTACAGGGCAAAGGCTGCTGTGAAATTGGTATTATTAGATGTGGCAGATGCCATGACAAAAGATGCTCAATTTGCCTTGCGTAGAGGTATTCATTGCCTGAGGCATCTACTCCAGATCTCCCTCTCCTCTCCTTCCTTTCATCCTTTGATAAGCTCCATTTAATTTTCCCTCCAAGTCACTCTATTTTATTTGTTGTGTGACAGTGATCGAGAAGTATATAAAGAGCACAAGATTTGCTCTTATCTGCAATCATGTCAATAAGATCATTCCAGCCCTAGTCAAGGTGCACTCGTTTTCGATTTGCTCCTCTCAATAGTTTTCATGTCTCTGAGCGACTCAAATATGTCATAGATTCTGAGGGGTAAGTAGTGTTATTTGTTTTGGATTCCTTGCATATACATATGTCCCATTTGCCTATATTTCTGATTCGTGTATCCAGTCCTTGATATGCACTTTTATTTGTTGAGAATGCATGAGGACAGTGATACTAAAGAAAATATAGTAGACGCCTTGTAAAAAATTGAAAATTTATGTCTTGATTTGCGGAACTTAGAGATGGTTTTGGACTGACATGTCCTAAGTATGTTAAGTTTTGTTTTAAGCTAATTTATGTTGGGTATTCTTTATTTTGTTTTTTGCTTCCTCTATATTCTATAGTCAAGATGTTTTGGCATCTTGATTTGGACGTTTCGGTAATGCTTAAAAACTTACTTTGAATAGGCTTGATGTTCCTGAAAGTGGCTTAGCGGCACTTGTTCGGCTCAGCAGTGGTGACATGAGAAAGGCTTTGAATATCTTGCAGGTGTGGTTTTATCTAAGTTTTTTAGAGCATGGGTAGGGAACTAACGAACAAATTGGTTTACAAAGTATCAGTTGTTGTGGACATTTCCCAAATTTCCATGCCTTGATACTATCAATTAGCTCATAATAAGCATGTGTAGGATGAATACTTTATTTGGACTTGCTTTCCCATTTTGTTATATCATCCTTGATCTAATCATTGTCACCTCACCTGGGGAAAGTTCACATAGTCAGAGTGGTTACCTGGAAGCTTTCTTCCAAATTTATATCCTTCTATAAAACTACTTCCACAAGATGTTTTATCTTTAACGCTTTGATACTGATGAATTTGCTACATGTAGTCAACGCATATGGCTTCACAGTAGATATCAGAAGAAGCTATATACCTGTGCACTGGAAACCCAATGCCCAAAGACAGAGAAAATATCTTACTGGTTTCTGAATGAAACATTTGCAGAGAGCTTCAAAAGTACAGCCTCCTCCAGTTGTGTGACTAGTTTGTATAATTTGAATGATCACCATGTGCGTATTTATGTAATGTTTACTTCTATCTTGTAGGAATATCTGAAAGGAAGGCACGCAAAGGGTTGGCTCTGGTTGATATCGTAAGAGAAGTGAATATGTGAGTTATTTTTCATTATTATGATAGATTCTCTTTTTCTGACTTAAGCACTTTCCTTGCAGCAATTAACAACAAAAGTGCAATGGCATGATCCATTCCCTTTGCAACTTTTGGTATAGATCTAAGGGTATATTTGATTGATGGAATATGAATAAAAATAAAAATAAAATTTTTTATTTATTTATCTATATTTAGCTAAATAAAATAAAAATGAATAAAAATATAATATTTTACTACTGAAAAAATTATAAAAATTATTTTACATTATATTAAAATTTAAAAAATATAAAAAAATATTTTATATAAATAAATAATTAGAGTAATTTTTATTTAAAAAAGTTGGATGATAAAAGAATAATATTTTTAATCCAATTGTGAATATTATTTTTATTTTTTATTTCAATACGAATATTATTTTTATTTCCACCAACTAAATAAAAAAAAAAATTCAATTTCCACCAAAAATCAAACATCAAACGTACCATAAAATATTACTTGTAATAAAGAAAATGATATTAAAAACTTTTAGTTCTTGTAAATTTTCTTTAGGCTACAAATGAATGAAATCGGACCTTTTCAAGAAAGTCAAACACATCTAAATGTACTGTACAACGTTGTACGGGCAAAGGTCACAATGCAGAATCCCCCGTCGATTTCCTTGATCAAGCACAGTAGATGTTGGACCCCACAACTAAGGTACAGGCAATTACTCACCTGCGTTCGCACAGGGAGTCTCATAAACTTGTACTAGTCTCCTGAACCGTGCGATGTAAACGGTCAAGATCTAAACCACGGTGCGGCCCCACTTTTTCACAAAGGCTTCTGCAAGTACATAAAAATGTCCTGCAACGGCGACATCTGATTCCCGCTCTGAAACTGCGCGCCGAACCCACCACAAAGAGGGGCATCTATGTAATTATATGGAATATCAAGGGCATTCTCCCAGTCTTTCCATTTCCACTTAGCCTCGCTCTGAACCTCGGACGTTAACTCAGGCGACATCCCCATGTGCCCTGAGCTACTCGACTCCGTATGCAATTTCGGTACTGAATCCATCGTGTCGTAAAACACGTGATCGTTCACCGCCGAAGAGACACCATACGCAGCGGCGCTCGACTTAATCTCCGGCTTTATATCCTCGAAATCAGGCGAGGTCGTTAATTCCGGCTTAGTGATTGCTTGTGTTCGCCTTTCGATTTCTCCCTTTTTGTTGTAAATGCGACACAAAACCCAGTCATCCAGCTGCAAAAGCATCACGACGGTTAGATCATCCATCATGATAATCTCTGATATATGCTTAATTTTAATACGTACCCTTAAGTTGTTCTTCTTACGAGCGGAACGGTCCACGTCGGCTAGCCGATACTCGTGCATAATCCAATTCGTTTTCTCTCCTTTGGGCGCTTTTCCGGCATAAAACACTAGGGCTTTCTTAATCCCGACCGGCTCTGGTTTTCCAATCGGCTTATCGGCTCCAGTCGCTTTCCAATACCCAGACCCAGCCGCCCGGTTCGGCCTTGAACCCTTTGGATATTTCCGGTCCCTTGGTGAGAAAAAATACCACTCCTTCTCTCCGCACAAGGCCATTTCTGTAAAATCAATACCAATTTTTTTCCATTAAAAAAAATTGGTGTTTTTAATTTTCATTAAAGAAAAAATAAAATATACCCTACCGGGAAGGATCCATGGGTCGTATCTGTAGAGATCGATTTCAGCGATAACTGGGGCTGCGATCGGCTGTGACGCGCATCGACGGCAGAGATAGTGCATCACGAGCTCCTCGTCCGTCGGATGGAACCTGAAGCCGGGGGGTAACTGTAACTCGGTCATGTTATCTTTATCAACAACTCGACTCAGTCTTAACTCGCTCGCTCGCTCGTCTTCTCGATTTATGCCAAAGCAAATGGCGGCTCCTGAAACTTGAAACGTAAGGAGGAAAGGTGCGATTTATAGGGGAGGGGAGGGAAGGGGAGGACACGTGGGTGGAATCCACGTGGAATTAGTGCTTTTTTTTTTGTTTAGTTTGGCCGAATGTGATTGAAGGAGGGAGGAGGACCAAGCGTTGTGGTGGCAGCCGCCGGGTACACGTGGCTGAAAAAGAAATCTGCTGATTACGTGTCATGGAGACTCTCGTGCGTGGGGAATGAGGTTATTTTGTCACTGCTTGCGTCACCTATATTGGACTGTAGTTCCCCCAAAGTAGGTTCGATTAATTGTGCTTTATATGAACCGGTGGGTTTGTAATTTTCTCGGTTGCCACGAAAGTTTCGACGGTGGATGATGACATATTTATGATATTCATTACAGCATCATCAAATTGATTATAATTTTTTACCCAAAATTTGATAAATATATCAGAATTTAAAGATAAAATCAGATCATTTTAGAATTTTAAGTATATTTTAAAATTATATATATATATATATATATATATGATTAAAAAGTTGGAGAAGTTTATTTTTTAATAAAAATAAAATAAAAATAGATAAGTTTATATATATATAGATAGATAAGTACAGTGTGTGGAGACGAAGAATGATGAGGATTAAGGAAGCTTCCCTGTAAGCGCCATATAGCAGCCAAGAAGAAAGAATTGTCGCTTTTTCTGTTTTTCACCTACCGGCTGGCTACATTACAATTTCTTAATCGAAAATTAATACATTAATTTACCCACACAATTAATAATATAATTATAATTATAATTATTATAATTATTGGCTTTGGTGTTTTTCTATTTTGTTGTTGTTGAGGTAAGAATTCGATGTAAGCAACTTATTGGCTTGAAAAGCCTATAATGCTGAACTAGATATGGAGCTGACCCGAAATGTAGAATTGGCTCCAAACGCCAAATTGGATGCAGTTCTGTTTTCTTGGCCGAATGCCGATCCTATGGTCTGAAGATTCGGTGCTCGAGCCCGGCCAAAAGGTCAACTTGGGTTCAGGGGTGAACTGGATTCAATGACCGGTTTATGTTCGAAGGCCGAATTATCCGATGAGGCCAAGCCGATATGGGTCTCAGGTTAAGAAGTTGATCCCAAGAAGTGATAAATACACTTGATTACAGTGTAAAGGTGGCCAAAGTCTGATGATGTTCATGATCATCAGACTATTACCCAAGAAGACTTGATTACAATGTAACTGAAGAGCATGTCAGAATATCTTTCTTATAACATTAAGAGAACCATTAATATTTTAAGTTGAAGGTATAAATAGAATACCGCCAATAGAAAGAGATACATTCACAAATTATTAATCTATTACAAATACTCTTTTATTACTCTCTAATTTTCTAATTTAATTGTCAGAGAGAGATTACTGAAAATAATATTTTCATATATTTATGCATTTTTGTAGATATTTCGATCTAAAGACATACTATTAAGATAGATTCAAAACTTGATAGCAATATTTTGGAATTTTTTTGGTTTTTTTTTTGTTGAAAGATCTTGGATTTTGACCCCACCATTTATAATTTGTGTTGCTTCTTTTTAATATATTTTGTAAGATATTTTCTTTGTAATTTTTTTCTTTGTTGATGTTACGTTGAGAGTAGGAAAAATCAATAATATTTTATTAAAAAAAATAAAAATTACATTCTGGATATAAAATAATTACTACAACAAATTATATATAAAACGATCTGAAATATATATTCAAATATAGGACTAGAATTTTACAAAAAATGCATGCTACTTTTTGTCCAAGTGAAGTGAACACGTTCTTGTTTACCAATCGCATTTGTCTAGATTATCAACTTTATACTAAATTTATGACCATGTTAAAACAAGCATATTATTTGTTGGCGGCTCATCTCATCTCATCGAATTGATTGATTCACATCTTAAATCACTAATAAAAAGAAGATATTCATTTCACCATGTTTCGGACATTGTGGCTAACTAATATTAATAATGGCGTTGACAAACAAGCTTTTGACATTTTAGAGGACAATCTATTTTGTCTTATTCTCTTATCTGACGTGGACAATTGGAAAGAAGGTGTTCTACATTTCATTTCATGTCTACCCATTATATATCTATAATCCAAAATGTTTAATGTTGTTCGATCAATTACTAATTTATTGCTAAGAAAAATGAAAAAATTTCATGTCTGAAAGGGATGATCTCCTCAATGATTGGGAGCCACTGTCGAATGGCGATCGAGAGATCTCTTCTAGAATCTAGTAGTTATATCTTCCTCAAGAAATAGAGACACTTGTCAGTCTGAGGCGTTCACGATTGAGATTAGGGCACCAACAAGAAGTTTCCGACAAGATCAATTTTTTTGTCTATTTCTAATAGATGAGCCGTGATTCATGAATTAATGGTTGTCTTCCGATTTTTCAAAAAAAAAAAAAAAAAGCACAGTTGAGACTACTTTTTTATAGTGTGCATTTTGCTTATTATTACTGATATCCCCTTTTGATTCATGCGTATAAGAGAAACTAGGTCTAGGTTTCCTTTTTTTTTTTATATATATATATTATTTTCTCTTTCTTTTTCTTAGAAACTGAAATCCTTTCGACAGAATCATGATGACATTTGGGGCTTTCTTTAGGTATTTTGAATTCCGGATGAAAGTTCTCTTCTAGTTCATTTGGTGGTTTTGATTTGTCTGTAAATGTGGCTTCATTCTTCCAAGACTTCATTGCCAATTCTTATGAGATTGAAGAAGGTTTGGAGCTTGAAGAAGGTTGATCACACTTCAATATCCCCCCGCAAGATGAGAGTGAAGATCATGAACACCCATCTTGGAGAGATGTGACAAAAAAAAAAAAAAAAAAAGGATAATGCCTTTGTAAAAAGATTTGCAATATGATTTTGAGTAAAAACATGCGAAGTGATAAAACCACTTTGAACTTTTTCTATGATTAAGTAACAGTCGAGCTCGATGTGTTTGGTATGCTCGTGAAATATGAGATTTGCCGCAATATAGAGAGATGTTAAGACGTCACAGAAAATGTGAGAAGGTTATTGATGTGATATTTTGAAATATGCAATAAGGTATTTTAACCATGTAAATTCATAACAGGTAGTCGCCATAGCCATATACTCGGCTTTTGTAGAGGATCAAGAAATAACTGACTATTTCTTGGATTTTCAAGAGATGAGAGAATCACCTATGAAGATGCAGCAGCCAGTCACTGATCTTCTTGTGTCTAGACATGCCCCCTTAGTTAGAATCATAGTAAGCACGTAGCTGAATTATTGACGAGCAAGGAAAGAGGTGGCCTTGACCAGGTGAGCCTTACAAATATCTTAATAATTTGTAAACACCTTGTAGATGCTTGTTAGTAGGTTTGGACATGAATTGGCTGAGAATCTGGATTGTGTAGCTGATGTCAGGTCTAGAGATAATTAAATAAATTAACTTTCCAATAAGTCTTCTGTAAACAGAGGGATCTGAGAGTAATTGACTATTTGTACCAGTAAACTTCAAATTTTGATCCATTGGTATTCTAACTGGCTTGAATTCTAGACTGTTTGTATCATTTAAATCAAGAACATATTTTCGTTGACAAGTCAGTATTCCCTTAGTAGATCTAGCAATTTCAATGCCCAAAAAGTAACGAAGATTTCCAAGATCCTTGATTTTGAATTATGTGGTGAGAAATGTCGGTAAAAATGTGATGCTTGATAAATTTATACTTGCCACTATTAAATCATCAACATACACTAGGATGGAAGTAAAGCAGGTAGGAGATGTCTTGGTGAATAAGCTTGAATCAGATTTTGATCGGATGAAACCAAAAGATATTAGGGATTTTGAAAAATTTACATACCACTGTCTTAATGCTTCTTTGAACCCATATAGATTGCTAAGTAATCTGCAAACCTTAGGTTTAGAAGCTTTATCCTAACTTGGTGGAAGTTTCATGTATACTTCTTCACGAAGATCTCCATGTAAGAAGACATTTTGTATGTCAAATTATTATAGATGGCATCCATTAATAGCTGCAAGAGCTAAGAAATAGCGAACGTGGTTAATTTTACAACTGGAGAAAATGTATCCTAGTAGTCAATACCCTCTTGCTGAGTGTAACCCTTTGCAACCAACCTAGCTTTGTGTCTTTCTAAAGTCCTATCAGCATGATATTTAAGTTTGTATACCCATTTACAACTCACTGCCTATTTGCTACTAGAGAGATCAGAAATTTCCTAAGTTTTGTTGTCTTCAAGAGCTTTTAGTTCCATTTGCATAACATGAACCTAAGCAGGATCATTTTGAGCTTCTTTATAGGAAGATGGTTCTTTTTTACTCGAGATAAAAGCATTAAATATCTTATAAGAATTTGAGAATTTATCAAAACTTAGGTGTTTAGAAATAAGATAGATTGTGAGTATACCTGAGGCGTTGGACAACGAATGAGAGGGTGAGATAGAGGAAGATGACCCTGCATAATTAGAAAATGCACAAACATAAAAAGACAAATGAGAAGAAGGTTTAATTTTATGTGATTGGCTTGTAGTGGTTTGGGATAATGTATCTGTTTATGAAATTTGTTGTTGTGTATGAACTTCTTCTTGGTTTGATTTTGTTAATGTGTGCAGAATTAGAGATTTCTATTTTTTCATCTGAATATGTCCAAATTGGTTATGTGTTTATATTTGTGGTGGTTTAGAGTGTCTGATTTGTAAAGTGGGTCGGATTATTAATTGAATTTTTATGGGTCAAAATTAATTAAAATATTGATTAAATAAAACATGTGTATGATCCATGAGTGGCCCAACCATTAAATAGATTATTTAATGAGATTTGGAAAGTAGGAGCTAACTTTTGCCCATAAATACAAGGCATAAGGTGGTTAAAATCAGCAAATGCTCACACAAGTCTCTTGACCAAAAATAATTTTCTCCAAGTTTATTATTTAATGAATTCATCATATCTTAAGTAAAAATTTAATCGTGAGAAATGAATTGTGTGGATAACGGTTAGAGGGCGAATACGTGGACGTCTTCTCATCTTATTCAATAAGAGTTATGTAAATCAAAAAAAATATTCACTTTTTCTAAATCTTGATTTAATATTGATGAGATTTACTATATTTTCTGTAAAATAGATTATATATGATATAATTGTTGTATTATTAGTCTAAATAAAAATTATGTATGCTAAGATATAATCCGAATAAAACTTCAAATATTTGTTCTATTGCATTTATTTTATTATATGCATGCATCTATTTCCTTACAACAAAGACTTAGATTCAATGATTTTGAAGTTGAGTTTTTGTGCTTAACATATAGCGCAATATTTTCATCCTTCACAAGGATGATATCAAGTTGTGTATGATGAAACTCCAGAAACTTGAGCATTTATATCCTGTAATCACCTAAATAATTTGTAGCATTCTCATTCATTTTGACGACCACCTCAACTTCAAATAGATCAAAGTTGCAATCATCCCTTACAATTCTCAATAGGAATGAGAGCATTGATCCCCTAATCTCTATGCTTGATGAGATTTGAACGTACTCAATGCTTTAACATCAATGCTCAATACTGGACTCATAAGGTATTGAGAATACAAAAAAATATCTATGACCTCACGCTCAATAGAGGCGTTCATGGCCCATCGGACATAAGGAATACATAACACATATCTTTGACCTCAATATTCTATACTCGTCCAAATATTACTTATAATATTTTTATCTTATAAGAAATGATGCAAGGAATTCAATGTTGCTCTCAAATCCTGAATCGGATCATGCATGTGCCCTCACACGTCACTTTTTGCATGTGGGCGTCATTTATTTATCACTGTTCATTATCTTGAACCTCCGGCGGGTTAACCCA
The DNA here is from genome assembly GCA_027186245.1 of Coriaria nepalensis. NCBI lineage: Eukaryota > Viridiplantae > Streptophyta > Magnoliopsida > Cucurbitales > Coriariaceae > Coriaria > Coriaria nepalensis. Next base: position 2,171,669 of record CP114500.1, on the reverse strand, counting down.
AACACATTCTTATCCTTTTTTGACATATTTCGAACCTGAAATTCATTTCTCATTATTTACTTATGGATTCATTAAAATAATATAAGATTATATCTCGAAATTTCACACGAATCATTATAAAACATCAATTAACATCAAACTGTATTTATATTGAAGAATTTATTCGAATCATTGTTGGGTTACTAGCTTTTTCATGATTTTGTTCTGAAAAAAAAAGTAAATGAATTTTTGGAATGAGGAGAAGTTGAAGATAGTGGTTCTTCTTGTTTGGCAAATAAAAAATGAAAAAAAGGGTTTTGTTTCAATTAATGACACGCAAAGTTCCATATTGAGAAAAAACAAAAAAATCGAGTAGGCTCTTCGTCTTCGATTTCAACCCAATCGCAATTCTTCTTCTTCCTTTGATTCCCCTGCACCCAAGATCGCATTTCGCAGGAAAATTGTCCTTGGCATCCTTCAATTTGATCTACTTACGTGATTCACAAATTCTTGACTTAAATGCAAGATAGTCATGAAATCGAAATAAATTTAGTTTCAGATCGCAACTACAAAAGTATACAAAGTACTAATTGAGCTTCAGGGAGATTATTCACCTAAAACCTTCAGAGATCCTTCATCTTCACAGCTCAGACCTTTCGCTGCGCTTCAGAGCTTTCCCAGAGATCAGTCGCATAAAATGATATTTGGCCAAAGTGATATTTGAGTTTCAATTATCAAATACCGAATATCTGAACTTTTTTATGGTTCTCACATAAAATGCTTCTTCAATACTTTTAGGCTCTTTTTTTCTTTCTTTTGCAATTTGCCCAAGAGTTAGAAAGCCGGAAGTTGTCAACTTGTCATCACTTGAAACTGTGTACAAATGAAACATAATAGTTATTTAATATTTCTTAATTTGGCAAAGTCAAAGTAGAATTCATAATTTGGATTGTCAATTACTTGAATACAAAAGATTATCTAATTCCCAAATGTACATATCATTATGGCAATAGAGAGAATGGAAATGAATCAAATCACATTTGGGGTAATGTCGCATGGAGGTTCTGTAACACAACTTAACAAGGCCGATACTAAAAAGCCGTAAGAAGAACGGCTGAGCAACGGATGAAAGAAGTTCAGTCCATTCTTCCCTTCAATACTCTTTCCTTAACTTCAGTTGGTGTACTGCAAAGCAAATAAACACATGAAATTAGTATCAAGAATCCATCACTAAGAGAAACTGAAGGCTTCCAGAAATGAATGTAGAAAGGAAGTTGTTGAAAAAGAAATCCGGGAATAGACAAACTAAAGGGGCCTGTAAGAGGCTAGCTACGTTTACTAGAAAAAGAACAAACACATTAGGAAGGACTTACACAACATAAACATGTCCTCCCCATCCACTCAAACAGTCGCGATCCACCGAAGATAACAACGCTTGCGAGATGGTCTCAAATAATTCCTCTGGTTCCTGGGGAAGGATATTTAAGTAAACAGATTATATTTCTTCTTTTAACATCCAAAAACAGAGGCTAAATTCAAATGCTTATGCATGTATATGCCTCGTGCACCGAATTGCAATTTGAAATTTAAAAAACTCCTACCACTAAACTATCTTTTAACATTTTTACATACCAGGTCAGGCCTGAACATCGCCTCGCAAGCACCATAAAGTGACTCCGATGCAGTTCCAGCAACAACAAAATCCTTTGCAAGCTCTCTGAAAACAATCAACACAAAATTTTGAACGTGTCATGCTAGAGACATTGAGCTAACCTGGAACTCAACTAATCCCCAAAATCAAAACGTGAATAGAAATGTTTTAAAGCTTCCAGTTTCATAGCCAAGCTAAACAAACTAAAGATAAACAGGGACTTTGTTTGATGAAAGAAAATATACCAAGTTAGATAACGGTCAACTAGTCAAATTGAATCAGAATAGTTTAAATGTATACATTGCTCTACACATAGGTAACCTCAGATGGAGCATTTTGACGTTCAAAGCTTTTCACGAACTCCATTATATACATACAAAAAAGGTAGTATAATCGAATATCACTATAATCATTGCAATGTTCAAGATCCCCTTTCCTGATTGGGAGAGGCAAGTAATCATAACTAACCAAAATCCAATCAATCATGTTTGTGCCACTCGTTTATTCATGAGATACTACCTCATGTCTTTATTAATGGGATAATATTGTGGTGCATTACTGAAGCTTCCAAGAATTCTTATCATAACTACATTAAAATTATCAAATGATAAACAAAAACAACTTACTTAGCTCCAATTGAATCCATTGTGCAGATGAAAGGCTTGTCTTCATCACTCAATCCAGCAATTACAGGCTGACAGAAGTATGGACCAAACCTAGAGAGAAAAACAAAAGAACTTGATAGGTAAATAATTCATACAAGTGTCGGACCCAACGGCCTCAAGCCAGGCAAACGTAGAAAACTGACATGAGGGGAACAAAACTATTCAAGTTGACAATTAAAAATAAAATTACCAGTATATTATACAAATAAATCGATTATAACAACTTACTAACATATTATTCAAGCATAATCATATATGGGTGCAGGAGTAACAACTTCTGTGCAGTTCTCTGTTGGAAATTTCTATTACGCAAAGCAAGACAGACAACACAGCACAACAGAAATGTACATTACAGGGAAATAGTTGTCCAGAATGCCCCAGCAAATCACAAGACTGATTAGCTCCTAACTAACAGTATCAAATAATTTAATAAATTAGTCAAATACTCAAGTTTATCACAAGTCCAACAAGTAGAAACCATAGAAAGATTTCATGCAGAATTATATTACTTTCTATCGAGAGTTGTAACAGGCTATTACAGAACTTATTACTGATAAGTGCGCTGGAATCAGTGGAAAAGTTTTGATGCCCAAAATGCTCGGCATTTATGTTTCATTCAACTTCATAATACGCTTGAGGATTGCATACCAATCAAGTTAATAACAGTAATACATTTTCATAATTTTACTAACAGATATTGCTCAAAGTCAATTCAATAAAACTGCTTCTATCCCAAATTGTTATAGGGAATGAAACAAACTGCAATACCATGCCTTGCAACCGTGCACACATAACAAAGATTGCACAAAATATTTAAGAAGCTCATGCAACCATCAATTCCTGACAATAATTTCTACAATATAAGCGAATGGATAAAGGAAGGCAATAATATAAACCTTCTCATATGATCCATATAAGAAAATCAGAGGAACACTATAATCTAATAAGGGAAGAAATCAGATGCTCCAGATGTCCAACACACAATATAATCAGTCAAATAATCTGCCTTCAATACAAACCCTAGAGTCTTAATTAGCAAACAGTTCGAATAAAGTCATCCAACCTTTTCTCGTATAAAATAGCTGAGACCAGGCTAGCAAATGTCTCGGGCTTCATGTCCCTCTCTTCTCGAAGCTGATACAGTTTGTGCCGAAATACAAGCCGTTGATATCTGCTCATCGCCATGGAAAGTAGTTTGAGGAACACAAACAGATCGAAAAAAATATATAATAATCATTCAATCAAAGGGAGGAAAAATTTTTTGACGCAACCGAAAAGATGCGTAACATACAGTGTCTGAGCATCAGTACCAAGGCCGGAAAGACCGAGGAAAAGCCGATCGTGAATCTTGTAAATCTTCTGGAAATCAGTCGCGATAGTCTGAAGCTGAACTCCAAGCCTGCGATCACTGGCTATAGCGAAGCAATTCTTCCCCACCATCGCTACTAGGGCACTGCCATTATACTCGAAGATCTGCAACCGCCATTCCAGAGCCAAAAATAAATAATGGAAAAAAAAAAATCTGAACTTTATTATACCAATTGGCTAGGGTTTTCACAAAGAAATTAGGGATTCCATCAGTAAAAAATTTAGTCACAGAGAGAGAGAACTCACCGACATAGAAGCTTATTAGGGTTCTGCGCTGTAGTTCAAAGATGGAGGAGCTGGAGGGGAAGTGAGAAATAAGAAGGGGGCTAATAGTATGAAAGTGGATTTTATTTTTTTTGGTTAACTTGCTCAATAATTAATCTCATATATTTATTATTTTCTTTTTTCTTTACGGCCAGCGACCAAAGAGCTGTCAAAACGAGCTCATCCTGACCTTTTTCCAAATAAATAAATAAATAAAAATTTTATTATATAAAAAAATAATATATAAATTATTAAAATTGGATAGAATATTTAAAAATTATTATATTAGATGAGATAAAATAATATAAAAATTATAAAAATTAATATTTTAAGAAAATAATCTTGTCTAAGTGAAATGAAAAAAAAAATTTAGAAAAAATTCTAGAGGGTTAATTTAAAATATCTAGGCCTAGACGGGTCCAAGCGCATTGAGAGGGCATAGACTGGCCCAAGCGGGCCGGATTGGGCTAGGCCTATATAGGGCCAAACACCAGGCCGAGTCGGCCCACAGGACTTGAAACTATGCTCAAGCCTGCTTGCATGTAAGGAACGGGCTTATCCGGGCTTTTTTGGCGGGCCATGGGTTGAGCCAAAAAGTTCGGCAAATTTTAACAACTCTACCAATAATCCTTAATCATAAAACTTTAATTATTTTATTTTATGGTAGAATTAGAGGTGGTGATTTGTGTCGACACATATTATATCATGTTGTGCTCAGCACTCGTGTCTTACCTGTGCCCATAAATAAGGGCATGTCACAAAATGAGCATAGTAACAAGCCATAAAACGTGTCATGTTAGCCTATGGTCTCGTTTCGTCTTGTATACTTGCTTTTTTTTTTATAATTTAATTTTAAATGAGAAAAATATTTTAAAGTGATTAGTAAAATAATAATACTATAATACATGATTAATTTAATACGTTATATAAAAACATATAAGGGACGTACCTAAATAAGTGATAGAAAATAAAAAATATGTTAATAATAGTACATAAGAGTTCAAGAGACATTGCTAACATAACAAATATCAAGTAACAATAATAGTAAATAAAAGATATTATAAGTGAAATTTGATATTTTGGAATTTTATTCTTAAATTTAAATTTGTTATTTTAAAATTTAAATTATTTGTATATTTTGAATCGTTCTCAATAATTATTATTTAATAAATTAAAAATTAGTACCAAAGGTCATACCATGGCATGCTTCATGCTGCATGGCATGACTAACCCCGTACCGTGCCGTGCGTACCAGTGCCGATCTTGCCTATTTTGCCACTTCTATGTAGAACTTTGTAATTTGGTTAAATAATTTATACATATTACATAATATATGAATTAATAATTTTTTCGGTTTATGATTCGATTATAAAAATATTCTTAAACAAAAGTTGATATAATCATGCATTATTTTTTCTTAAAATTGATATCACTTTAAATTTAATCTCTAATTTTATGTTACTTTTCTGAATATTGTAAAAAGTTTTGATATGATTTTTTCATGTAAAAAATATTATTCAATATTAATATTACTTTTTGGCTTAAAAAAGAAAAATAGTTGGTGGATTAAATTTAAATAAATTTTAATCAAATATAATGAATTGATAATCATTCATATTACCAATTTTTAATAAATAAATTTTTAATTGTTTTACTTTTTATTTAGTTTTATTTTACTACACCTTAAAAATAAACAATAAAAAGAGGATGAGCTAATTTTGAGAGAGAATGTTAAAAAGAGTAAAATTGAAATAAATAAGAGAGTATTAGTAAAATTAACCCCAAAAAAAGTTTATTTAAAACATAAGACTTAATAAAAATTTGGTAGCAAAAATAGCCTCCTAATTTGACTTGGTTTGACTTTATAAATAAAAAATAACAGAAAATATGAAATTTTATTACCCTTCAATTAATTTAGAAAAAGGAAAAGAAAAAACCAACAACTTTTCATATTCTACCTTCCCTCTATTTCTTCCTCACGCACCACCATCGTGAAGCTTCTTCAGCTTCTTCTTAAACTTATTCTTCATCTTCTTCAAGATTAAACTTCATATATAATCTTCTTCATCTCCAAAAATATCATCTACTTATTCAATTTCGAATATAATCTAACCCAACAATGGTTCGAGAAAAAATTCAAATATTGAGGAGTTACAGAATTGGCGGAAGGAAGATTCGCAAGAGAAAACTATGAACGATTGCATGCGACCTAATTTGGCACCATAATCAATTGCCGAAGGTAAATTTCATCAACTTGAAAACTAGGTTTCTTGGGAAAAAAAATTAGTATTTTGTGTGTGTTTTGGATTGAGATATATGTTATTGATTGATTAATATAGGTTTTGGAGTGAAAATCTTGTCTATGAAGTTCCCAATGGCTCAAGTTTTGAATTTTAAAAGCTTCGAACTTTTTGTTCTATGATCTCGATGCTTGATGGACCATGAATATATCAATTAAGATTAGATATTAGAGAATTTGGTCTATAACCTTAATGTTCGATGCCCGATAAGTTAGTTAGACTAGACCCCTCATGCATTGGGCACTAAGAACAACGATCCAATTCTCTTATCTCTCATCTCCTTACTCGATAGAGACGTTCATAGCATATCGAGTATTGAGGTCCCTCTATATGGGCATCGAGCTATGGAGTAATATATTTTATTTTATTTTTGTAATGTTAAATTTAGTTTTAAATTTTTGATATTTATATTTAATTTCATGGAAAAAAAAGTTGTAACTAGTCGTGTGTTTACGAATATCTCGTATCTCCAACCTTATTAATATATGCAATGTGTTGGCTTGTAATCCTCATTGCAGCCACAATCTAAGTATGGATTTTCCCTTCAAAGGTTACCCATTACACCTAATGTCATTTCTAACTTCTTGAATGGATGTGTCCATGCTACAGTTGAGAATGCTCTCTGAAGACCATCACTAATTATTGAAACATCTAAATAATGTTCAATAGGATGCACATGTCCTCCATAAAGGTCTATTTATCATGTCCAAATTGAGAACATATGTGTCCTATTGAATATTATTTAAATGGTTCAATAATTACTAATGATTTTCTGTGAACATTGTTAACTGTAACATAGACATTAAAGAGGTTAGAGAAGACCTCAAGTTGAGTGATTAACCCTAGAAGGAGAAATTCACTTTAGAGCATGCCTGGAGTGAGGGTCGGTAGAGCCAACTAGTTAAGTATATCAATAACTGGATAGAGAGAAGACTCGTGATGGATGCCGATGAATGGTTGTAGAGCGGCTATAATTGTTGCATATATGTGTGTTATTAGTATAAGTAGTTTAAATTATTTTTTATTTGGTTTTGCTTTTTGTGTTATGTTTGGTTGCAAGAATTAAGATTCCTTGTAGGTAATTTTACCTAATAGAATGAGATATTTCAATCATTATGTTATTCATTTTTTGTTACAGTAACTTGATAACATGTAATGATAAGTCTCAAACAAGCGTTTGATTATGAAACTCAAGCTATAAGTCTCTATTAGCAAAAAAAAAGAAGCCCAAGGAAAAAAATAACTTATAAGTCCCTTTACTTTGTGCCATAATTTTGATGCTCAATGGGTATACAAAAGTTGCTATCAAGTATCGAGATGAGGTTCTAGAAACAAAAAAACATGTGTTCGTGCTAATCTCAATGCTTGATAGGTTCTTTAACAGCCCCCATCAAGCGTTGAGTTTTCATGATCAAACACTTATTTGCACATTTAACCTAAGTATTTGATTATAAACCATAAAACTTAAGCTTTTTTATATTAAACTTTAAGTCTTAAATTTTTCATATCAAATCATAAATCTTATATTTTTTATCTTAAACCATAAAACTTAAAATATTTCATCATAAATCATAAAACTTAAATTTTTCATATTAAATCATAAGTCTTAAATTTTTCATATCAAATCCTAAACCTTAGATATTTTATCACAAACCATAAATGTAAACCTCCAAAATTTCAACTTGATTATAATAGAAATAGAATGAAATATTTTTAGCAATTTTTAAAATTTAAAGGGGCCTTAATTTTATTATTATATTTTTTTTTTTTAAATTGAAATTTTGCCTAGTAAAGTCACAGCTGCCGTCGCCCCTCGCTTTTTCGTCATCACCCATTTAACACTTTCTCACATTAAATTTCTACTTAATATCAAGTTGTTATGATACTCGTCATTAATATAATCAAAGTTTCAAAAATAAAATTATGAAATTATGAAGCTCATTCTTATTGTTTACTTATTATTTTTTCTTAATTTAATAATACTTTTATTATTAAAAAATATAAAAATATAAATTATAAAAAATGCCAAGAAAATATTATTATTTAGAAGTATCAGGACAGTAGTCCCACCAAATCTCTTGTAATAAAATAAAATCAAGTACTGACTGGCGGCTTTTACAAATTGGACTAAACTTTATAGTTTCTCTTAAAAGTAGGGGTTTATTATAATTTCATAAATAACAAGTCATACCTGTATTTATTAAATACTTCAGGGGTTCACCTACATTTTTAGACGAGGAAAGCAAAAAAATTGAAATCCAAACAAAACACAAAGCTGAAGGCCAAAGAAGGAGAGAAAGACGACGACACATAGCGCAGAAGATTTTCTCTCTCTCTCTCTCCTCCCTCATCGCTTCCGTACCATTTCCGCCTATCACAGACCCCACATCCACAAACTCTCTCTCCCCCCCCACTTTTTCCACTCGGAAGTTCTTCTTCAACAATGCCAGCTTCCCCCTCAGGTAACCACAATTCTGAGCTCTAACCCTCTCTCTCTCTAGAATCATAAACCTCCTTTGTACTGTTCTTGTGATTTCTTGCAATGCGAATTTTCAATTTGTCATGATCTTGTCTTTTATTATATATATATATATATATACACTTTTTCTGTTTCTCTGACAAAAAGTAAGATCTTTGTCAGATTCCCGGGGCAGGTGGAAGAAGAGGAAGAGAGAGCCTCCAATCAGTCGAAGGCACAACAACAAGCACGAAGAGGAAGAGGAAGACGAAGAATTGGCGGCAGCTGAAAACGACGATGTCGACCACGACAACAATGACGAATACGACGATGCTTCTCACCCTAACCCTAACAATCCTCAATCCACATCAACGCCCGATCCAGATCCTCAGGAGACTGAGATTCTATCGGACGGTGGAGTTCGAATCTCAGACTTCCCTTCGGTGGTCAGGCACGCAGTGAATCGCCCTCACTCATCTGTGCTAGCCATTTCTGCGTTAGAGAGGGCGAATCAGTTTGGAGAGAGTAAGGCTCAGGTAGGAAATACTTTGGTTTTAGAGAATATATCATACGGGCAGCTCCAGGCATTGTCCGCTGTGCCTGCGGATAGTCCAGCCTTGTTGGATCAGGATCGGGCAGATTCCGGAAATGCTGCTTGTGTGGTGGCTCCACCTCCGATTATGGAGGGGCGTGGTGTTGTTAAGCGTTTTGGAAATAGGGTCCATGTGGTTCCTATGCATTCTGGTTTGTTCCTATCTCTCTCGCTCTCTCATAACATTGCATTTATCCTTGACCTAGTATCCAATTTTAACTATATTACATTATCTGTGAAACTTTTAGAGGTTCGGGAGTCCATTCTTATGTTCTTCCATTAGTTTCTCAGTTTCTACACTCTGCCATGTTCTTTCACTAGCTCCATGAGAGTGGAGCTAATGCTATAATAATATTAAAATTTATGTCCTATATAGAGCCTTGAGTTCCTTGAAAAACATGTTTTGTTTTCCCTTGTAAGTTGGAGCTATGTCATTATTTCTCTCCTCTGCTTGTTGGGGTGGGAATGGGACCATGTATGGTACTATGTAAAGATATCTGCTTGAAAAGCAGTATTGGTTTTAATCTTTGGGATTCCCTTTGTGGACAGATTGGTTCGCACCAGCCACAGTGCATCGGCTCGAGAGACAAGTAGTGCCGCATTTTTTCTCTGGGAAATCACCAGACCACTCGCCGGAAAAATACATGGAATGTAGAAATTACATTGTTGTCAAGTACATGGAGAATCCTGAGAAGAGGCTGACTGTTTCTGATTGTGCTGGTTTGGTTGCTGGTATTGATGATGAAGATTTGATTCGAATTGTTAGGTTTCTTGATCATTGGGGAATTATCAATTACTGTGCTGCAGCACCTAGTCGGGAACCTTGGAATAGTGGTTTCTACTTAAAGGAGGATCTTAATGGTGAGATTCTTGTCCCATCAGCTGCTTTGAAGTCTATCGATAGTTTAGTCAAACTTGACAAGCCCAAATGTAGGCTTAAGCCAGATGATGTTTATTCATCATTATCATGTCGTAAAGGTGATGTCTCTGATTTGGACAACAGTATTCGAGAACATCTATCTGAGAACCATTGCAGTTGTTGTTCTCAGGCCATTCCTATGACCTATTATCAGTCACAGAAGGAGGTAAAATTTCTTTCAACTATCATGTAGAACTTCATAAAATAAACAATGAGTTCCAGTTCATGAGGTTACTATGGTGTCTGTGAACTAAACCCTTTTATATATATGAGTGGAGTTTTATGATTGAGGATTTTGCACTACAAGCATACTATCAATGAGCTGTAGTAATTAGTGAAACTCAACTGATATTAGTGGTGAGGGATAATTTTGTTTGATTAGGACTGGGAATTTCACTGCTTATCCAGGCCAAAAACCTTATAAAATATACACATGAGAGTACTCTTGAGTTTGTCATGTTTTAATCTTGATTACTATCTTCATCTTTCTTATGTTATATTATATTAGCTAAATCATTATTTCCATTAATGTTCATCAAAATAAGAGAGATTTGATGTATAATGTCTTAAATCTCTTTTTTTTTTCTTATTACGCAAGGATCTCATGTGGGATCATTGTGTGTGGGCGGTGGGGGGATATGGGGTCATAGTTTTCAACTTTTCATATAGTTTTCCCCCATGTAGTCTCATTACGGTCTTCTGTTACAGAGTGATGTACTACTATGCTCAACTTGCTTCCATGAGGGCAGATACGTTATTGGTCATTCAAGCATAGACTTTGTAAAGGTGGATCCAGCAAATGATTATGGTGATCTAGATGGTGAAAGTTGGACTGATCAAGAAACCTTACTGCTTCTGGAGGCAGTGGAAATATACCATGAGAACTGGAGTGAAATTGCTGAACATGTTGGGTCCAAGTCCAAAGCACAATGCATTCTTCATTTTCTCCGGTTACCTATGGAGGAAGGTCTCCTGGAGAATGTTGAAGTTCCACACGTGCCCGTGTCATCTAATTCGTTGAGTGGAGATGCAAATGGAAGATTGCATTCAGCTGTGAATGGAGATGTAGCAGGTAGTTCTTATTGATATAATTCCCCCTCTTAGTAAAATGATGTGTTCCTAATGTCCTGTTTCGACACCTGTTTATACTTCCTCAGGAAATGGTCTTCGTGATGCTGTTGCTGAGAATACGCTCCCTTTTTCCAATTCTGAGAACCCAGTCATGGCCTTGGTAAATTTCTGGAAATCCTTTTTTATGCAATTTTCTATATATAATGAAATCTTCTTAAAATATACGATGGATTCTCCTGAATAAGATTGCTAGCTCATATCATTTTCATATTTGATAAATCTGCTTATCCATAATTGGCTACTTGAAGTTTCCTTGTGTACATGAAGTATTTATACTTGGAAGAAATGATTATGGATTGTTGACATTTTTGAATGCCAGATGGAGCTTTTCAAATTGTATCATAATGAAAATACCTTGTACTGAGTCCCATTATTGTGTTTTCTCAACATAGTCAAGAGATTGTAAAACGATTCGTAATCTTATAACGCACATAGTAAGAGGTTATGTAAATGTTCTTTATACTTTCCCTTGGTTCCATATACTGACCATGTTTGAGTCCTTAAGTATTTTGTTCTGCATCTTGAACCCTTCTCAGTGAAATCTAGTGTTATGCATCTTCACATCATGCTCATCAAAATAAATACCTACAAAAAGATATCTTGTGGTATACAGATTGATAGGTATATAAATTTGATGTATGCAAACTGTTACCAGCATCTATGCTGGGAGGCCAAATTATCTAGTGCTCTCTTTCTCTGGGCATTGATGCTTGAATTTAACCATGAACATTCAAACTTATCCTTTTCTGGATTCATAAGGATGTGACTGTGGGAAAACTTAATAGGTTGCCTTTCTAGCTTCTGCTGTTGGACCAAGAGTCGCTGCTGCCTGTGCCCATGCATCTTTAGCAGCATTGTCCGAGGATGATGGCTTATCTGCTTCTGGTAGAATCTTTCAGATTGAAGGTTCAGGACACGGTAATCGGTAAGTGCTAATCTGTGCCTTTAAGGTTGATCATATATCTGTTGTCCTGTTCATTTGTAGTACTGTAACCATACAAAACTAGCTTCTATGTATCTGTTCATAAATTCAGGATAATAATATATCTACCTATTTACCTACCTTGATCTTGATTACTAGATCTGATGTTATCTATTACTTTTCTCTTTTATGAATGAAGTTTCTAGCTAGTGTTATAGCATCTGTCCTAGTTCTATGTGAAGATAGCACCATTCTATTTTAAATTTGTTTGTGTTTAGGTGAACCTAATAAAGATTTTTCATTGGAAATTACTGCATATGTCTAATTGTTAGTAGTCAAGTTTGTACATGCGATTAAAGTTTATTCTTTACCTATGAAGGATGAATTTGGAGAGCCTTCATGGAAGAGAAGGTGCCTCCTACAGAGACATTCCTAAGCAACATGGTAACTTTAAGCTCTGGTTCTCAGAGTATTCCATTCTGAAAATTTATTTAAAATTTCAGAGATGTTGATTTTATGCTTGGATAAGCTTCAGATGAGAACATGGAAGAGGCGGATACTTTGTTATCTGCAGAAAGGATCAAAGCTGCGGCGAAGGCTGGCCTTGCTGCTGCAGCAACAAAGGCAAAGTTGTTTGCTGATCATGAAGAACGGGAAATTCAAAGGCTGTCAGCTAACATCATAAATCATCAGGTATAACAGTTTCTAAATGCAAATCTTTCGATTGTAGGATAAAAACTGCTGTGGACCTGGTCTAGGACGCAATCCTAGACTAGGCTCAATAGAATGCCCCCCCATGTATTCATGGAGGGCATTTTGGCCAAAAAATGCCTCCCTCAAGTTTATGCGTCCACACAAAATTTGTGGATCGGGTCCTTGTAAGAATTTCTCCAATTGTAGGCGTTCATTTGGTTTACTTTTTGAAACTGGAATCTGAAGTAATCTGGAAGTCAGATTTTATGGGTACAAAGTATATTTTAGTTATACTATGTTTCCCTAGTTAATTTTGTGGGTAACTCTTACCTGCAGTTCAACTGCTACTTGACTTTCCCTTCCTTGGAAAAAAAAAAACAAAAGACACCTGAGCACTCGCTAAGCTACCTCCACCGGGCTTGAATGATGTAAGGAGGGGGCTGGGGGCTATGCTGGGGCAAGATTGAACTTCTCAATATAAATTTCCCTTCTTTCAACTAAAGTCTTAACTGGATTTTATGGGACTGAATTTCGGTCTCAAATTGGCCTAAAAAAGTTTTACCCTGGTGGAGGTTACTTTCCGTTTCAGAAATTCAAAATTTCCTTTTCTAACATTGCGATTTTTCCTGGCATTGGTGGTCATTAAGAAGTATTGATACATTCTGTAAAACCTAATAATGGTCAAAACTCTAGTGGAAAACTGCTAAAGAATACTGGATATTATGGATCAAAACTGGACTTTGCACCTGGACTGGAAAAAAAATAAGTGTTCCCAAATGAAGCCTTAGTATGTGATACCATTCCCTATTAGTAAAACTACAACAATCATCTAATCATTCTAAATTCTCTCTGTTGTGAAAATTATTTGGCAGCTAAAAAGATTGGAGTTGAAGCTGAAACAATTTGCAGAAGTGGAAACTTTTTTGATGAAAGAATGTGAACAAGTAGAGAGAACGAGACAAAGGATTTTCACCGAGCGAGCCCGAATACTAGCAGCCCAGTTTGGGCCCAGTGGAATCCCTTCATCCATGAATCTACCAGGGCCTGGTCCATCCACGATCAACAATAATACCACAAACAACAGACAACATATGATGTCCAATCCACCTTCTCAGCCAAGCATTTCTGGGTATGGTAACAACAATCAATCAGTTCATCCCAACATTCCCTTTAGACAGCCTATGTTCAGTCTAGGGCCGAGGTTGCCCTTGTCTGCTATACAACCTTCCTCGACTTCTCCAAATGCTATGTTCAATGCCCCAGGAAATTCCGAGCTGGCCCTAAATCATTCGATGATGAGACCCGTTTCGGGTACAAGCTCAGGCTTAGGTTGAGAAGGGGATTGACCAAGGTGGCATTATTTCATGGAATTCTTTGTATTGCTCTGCTTCCTGCAATGAAGAAGGAAAGGAAAGCGGGTAAGGGAGAAGAGAAAGGTAGGAAAAGAAGATTTTATGTAGCCTTGAAAGTTCAGTCCAAGGTTCTTCTTCTGACCCTTCTTTCTTAAAATCATTTTTATGGGAGTGGGGAAGGCTAAGATTTGGTCTCGAATATAAGTCGGGTGGATGGCAGTTTGTTAGGGCATTGTAATTGAATACAAATTGGTTGTAAAAATTAGTCTTGCAATTTGTTTTCAATATTTATGTTATGTGCCCCGTCCTGTTATATTACTTTCTTGCCGTATGTTTTACATATTTCTTAATCCTTAATTTTAATAATCCACTTCTACTTAGTAGAATTGGTGAGTCAGCAGTTGAGAGTATATATCGGCGACGTCTCGTACTTGGTAACATTGACGAGTTAGCATTTAATCGGCGACGCCTTGTGTTAATAATAGCTTTGATGAGTCAAGTTTAGGTTATTACGTATTTTGTAAAGAGTTTTAAAATTAGATAATAAGTAACATATATATTAACTATTCTGTAAAAGTAATGGATTTCTTAAAGAATATCTCGATAAACTGGATAACTAGGTAAAAGGGCGTTACATAGACATAGACATGCATGAATATGCATAATAATTGGTTTTCATTTTTTTGTTTTAAATTTTTTTTTCTTTTTTTTTGGGAGAGATCTCTCGATGTTGGTTTGGTTCTGCCGATCGATCAAAACGAGGTCTACGATGGGATCAGACTTGAGGTCTACGATCAGTGCTACATAGCCATACACAAATTGTAACTTTCTTTCTTATTATATATGTATATCTGCAGGAAAAAAAAAAAACTGATTGGATTTTTCTGTGATTTTGCAGCTGTCCGGGAAGTTGATAGGATGTATTACCAGAGCTGTTGACTTCTCGGTTGGAGCTTCTCTCTATCTTCTTCTTCGGTGATACTAAAACTAGTATATACTTATTAACTCTCCTGCTTTTCTTTTCTTGCGGAAATACTGATTGAGGAGCTAATAGTACCCTGTCTAATTTTTAGGTCACCGCATCATCATAATTATTCTTAGACTATTGATTCTGATCGAGAACTTCACAGTCCAAAACTCGGTCTGGTTTTGCGGGCTCATCAACCGTTCTAACTGATTGCTTATCGCCCGTATCCGAGAACTAATACTGTAAATAGTCTAAGATCATGTTATTAGTCATTTAACTCAAAATCATTCTAATTACGAGACTAATTCAGTTTATAAAAATATGAGTTAAGAAATCAAAAACTAAAAACTTTATAGTAATTATTCTGAATGGTACAGACAGAGAACTTATATATTATTCACACTGCAACCACAAAACACCCTCATCCAATCAGAAGAACAAGAGCTTTCTGTTAGGTGGGGTTAACCCAAACACCATTACACCAAAAACCGAATACATTTCTTTGACTGATCTGTTCTTGTTTAGGATGATCATGATCATCTACTACTTGCTAATACTAAAATCACTACTCTGGAAGAGGTATATCTGCCAAATCCTGTCTGAAAGGGGCTGGGCAAATCTCACAGGGCCCGACGAAAGAACTGGCCCTCCCACTTTCCAAATGGGCCTGTGCCACAGCAGCATCCTGCTTGAAGGGTTCTATGAATGTGACCACAGTATCTTTTCTAAATGTCAGATATATGACTGCAATAATGTAGATTGCCATTAATGGGAAGACGATGATTCCGATGAACACATTTGCCACTTTTGGCAAACTGCTATGAATTAGCCAACCCACAAATGAAGTGCTGAGATAGTAGATGTTGATCCCTATTATCCCTAGCCCTAAAATCCATGATACAATAATAATCTGCATTCATCGCAACAACAATATACGTTATGGTTTCACATATGCGATTGATTTTTTTTTTTTTTATAAAATATAAATATGTGTGGCCAAAAAAGGCGACCAAATACGCTAAGTTAAATTATTATCAAACATATCATTTATTTTTTGTTTTTGTTTTTGGTTTTTTCTTGAGAAACTATTGAAAAAACAACTTACATGAATGGAGTTTTTGTGGGGTCCCATCTTGGTGGTGCTGCTACTAAACTTGAGAAGAGGAATTAATGCAAATGGGAGTTCAAATGAAAGTATCATCTGCAAATTATTAATATAATATATAATATTATGATATAAAATTAATATATTAATATAAATATAAATATACAAACCGAGGCAATGATGATAAGACGGCCGGCTCCTTGAGATCCTCCGATAATAGAAACAATCAAACTGGGTGTGATAGCTATACACCTTGTCATTAAATTCCTTAGCCATTTTCTCATCTTAAGGTCCAAAAAACCCTAAAAAATTAAATTAAATTATATAAATTCTCATAAATTAATTAATTATATGATATGATATGATATTATTTACCTGCATTATATATTGTCCTGCATAAGTCCCTGTAATTGTAGAGCTTTGTCCTGAGGCTAGCAATGCTACTGCATAGATTTTCGAACTCGATCGCCCCAAAACATTCTTTAAAAAAAAAAAAATGTAATTAGCAAATCAATAATTGAGGTTTAAGAGAAAATGGAAAAAAGAAATTAATTAATCATATGGATATTAAGTAGACCTGAAGAAGGAAAGATGCAGAATTGAGGTTAATATCACTACAACGATCGGCAGTAAATGGAGAGATGTTAGTGGCAGTGCAAACAGTGCCTGAGACCGACACAACGGCCACATTGATCAAAAATGCTACCAGCAAAGCGAACCCGCTCTCTACCAAAAAGTATCTGCATGCTTGCTATACATCATCATATAACCCCAAAAAAAAAAAAAAAAAAAAAAAAAAAAAAAGAAAGAAAGAAAGAAACATGTTTAGTAATTCTTAGATAATTAAATTCGTATTCCCTTTTCCTATTTGTTATTATGATCGATGTATTGTTTATTGAAATTTTCGTTTCTATTTTAAAATCAATTGATAATAAAAGAAGTGTAAATTAATGAGACTTTCATTTTAAATATGAAATATATTTCCGGTATTATTGACTTACATTGATGCCGTGAACGGAATTTGGAACTTTTCTTGATAGGACAAGAGCAGAATGTAAGAAGAGGTTATGCCTGTTCATCAATAGAAGAAGGAATGTGATATAAATTATTTTCTTTATTTTTCAGATTAATGGAAATATATCTTAATTATTAATTATTTTCTTTATTTTTTTTTTTAACTTGAGAAAACTGAATCAAGTTGTTCAAAAGTATAAGAGAAACAAGTCTGATATATGTATTAATAAAGTTCAAGAGAGAAACTTACGGCATAACAAGAGCACCCAAGAGAGCAATGGCATCCCCGGTGGCTCCTTGGCCGCTGAGCTTTGGTACAAACATGCCCTTAAGCACTTCTTTCGCCGGAGGCTTCACATAACTCATCTCCCCAAAGAAACATCCCGCCATTACGAAGACAAGTACTGTTATCAACATTTCCAGCTTCCTCACCTACATAATAATTGTTATTATTTTATTTTACAAGAAGAAGAAGAAGAAAAAGGATAATTATTTGTATATTTGCATTCATTAATTAAAAGGATAATTGTAATTTTGAATTAATGTAAGAACATGTCACTAAAATTATCACGATGGATTAGTTGTATAGTAATTAAAAAAATAGATGAAATCAAGAAGCTTACAAGTCTTATTATATTATTCAAACAATAGAATATACGAGACAGAAAGAAAAATAGAAGAAAACAGAATAGAGATTTGCGAACAATAGAATACATACATGCAAATAAAAACAAGCAGTGGTGGTGGTTATACCGAATGAGAGACATTTGTCTTACAGTTTCTTGTCTTTCTTACAAACACATTTTATTAACGAAAATATTGTAATTAATATATATAATAATATATAATATAAGTGTTGAAAATAAAATAAAATAAAATAAAATAAAATAAAATAAAATAAAATAAAATAAAATTATATGTATTATATGAAATATAAAATCTCTTCTTATTATTAATTACTTTTAAGATAAGAGTTTAAATTTATATAATATGATATCAAAATATCCAATACGAGATTATTAAACGAAACATCATACTTGTATATATTTTATAATTATAATAATATTTCATCCATCATAATATTATTAGAAATAATACAAAATTTCGTCCTTCATAATTAATAAATTCATGACATTAATAATATTTTTGTATAAAATATGATGCGGGGATGTTTTTTATTATTATTATTATTATTATTATTATTATTTCATATTTTAAGTGATAAATCTTATTTTTAAATTAGAGAGAGTTAATTTTTTTTTTAAAAAATTGAAAAAAATTAATATAATTAATTACCCCATATCTTTGAAGGCTAAGAAGTAAGAGTGTGCTGAGACCAGTTATGAGAACTCCAACCCAAACAGGAATATTGAACAATATATTTAATGCGAAGGCTGTTCCAATCACTGCAATTAATTAATGAACAAACTATTTTGTGAGAGGCATAAGATTTAATTAATTTATTTTATTTTTATTTTATTTTTTTAAATAAGAAAATAAATAATTAAATTTTACATATATACACACATGCCTTCAGGTATATCAGCTGCTATGACAGCAAGTTCAGCTAAAAGCCAAAGACAATATTTTATGAATTTTGGATATTCAGCTTTGCATAATTCCGAGAGGTGTTTTCCTGTGAAAGAAAGAACTAAATAATTAATTAATTAATTAATAATTAATATAAAATAGCATAATTAGAATAGATCTTCTTAAGATGGATCAAATGATTAGTTAAAATGGAATTTGTTATTTGTTTGCTTACCAGTGCTCACACCAAGATTAGCAGCAAGTGATTGAATGATGAGAGCAAAGACCATTCCGATAAGAATCACCCAAAGAAGCTTAAATAAAGTCAGTAACAATAATATTAATTTATTTATTAATTAATCACCTAATTACTTCATAATTAGTTTTCTTATTATCACTTGAAAACATTCCCTCTCTCCAAACATCTTCTTTTGTTTACCTCGTATCCATGGTTAGCCCCGGCTTGCAGGTCAGTTTCTACTGTGAAATGAGACGATAAAGATTATTTTATTAATCATGAATGATTAAAATAAATAATATTGTTCAAATTAAAATAATTACTATATAAAATAATATTATAGATTAATTCAGGACTGAAATATTACAGTTTCCAGGGTCAAGATAAGCTAATGAAACAAGGAATCCCGGTCCGACAAAGGACAGAAACTTTCTCCATCCAGGTTTCTACAACATCCAAAAAAAGATTAGCAAGCTAATTACCTAAACCATGATGTTTATAAAATTAACAAGCGATTAGAGAAAGACCTCCGTTTGATCGGCAGAACTCACAATATCGTTACCGACAGATTTCTCTTGTGGAGTCATTTCGAAGGCCTCAATGTTGATAGCCGCAATCCTGGTGGTGCTGCCGCCACCAAATGCAGCCGTGTCTCTACCACCCCCCCGTGATTCTTGCTGCTGCTGACTTGCCATCTCTCTCCAGCTACCTCTCTTTGTAGTTTAGTTTCCTCAAGAACTTAGTTCACTCTATTTGTGAGAATAATGAGTTATTTATAGGGAATGGAGGGATCCCACCACTTGTCTACGCAAGGACAAGTTATCAGTCTGTTTCTACATCTCAAGACCTTTATTTATTTATTTTTATTCTGTTTTTATTAATTTTATTGTCCTTTTCATAATCATAAGATAATTAAATTAGAAACAAATTAAATACATGTACGCGAAAGATGTTGTACTAATTGATTGGCCATTCTTTATAATCCAACTACTAGTCACTTCAGGAGCGTAGACTGCTCATCTGCAATTTTCAAGATGCAAATTCATGTATAATCTTTATTTTTATTTAATGATTGAGATTAAAAAAATTAAAAAAAAAAATAGAAAATTAGGATGAATACTATATAATTATAATGAATTTCTTAATCTTTGATAATTAATTATACAGCAATATTTTATTTTAAAATTTTAATTATAATAAATTTCTTATTTTAAATAAATAAATAAATATAAAATTTATAATTTAACTTATTTAAAATATTCCCTTTTAAAATATTTTAAAATCTAAATTTAATAAATTAAAATTTTATATTTATTTTTAAAAATTTTCTCCTAGCACAACCTCCACCACTTTCCTTTGCAGCCAATGTCGCCATCTTCCTTGGTGGCCGATGTCTCCACTCTCCATTGCAGAATACTATATATTATGATTCTAATATTTATTTTTACATTAATATTGAATGATCAATTAAGTTAAATATACTTATTATATATATTACGATGATACAAATAAATTATTTATTAGATTGTAAATGATAAGTTATAAACTTATACAAATTTTATGTGCTCTGTCGGCTGTTGAATCTAGTATATATGCTTATTTTGCACACCACCTCTTAAGTCATGGGTCTGGTTCTGTTCGATCAAGCATGTGCTTGTTAGAGAAAGCATTCACTTCTACTGATCTTTCACAATTAGGTTACCACAGTTAGAGGTGAAATGCCGAGGTCCAATATTAGTGTCTATTGATATGACTTATCGATGATTTGATTAAATATCTATCAAAAGTTCTGTAAGCAATTCATGAGTCACTGTGTTATTTAAGAGAAACATTTCTCATGCATTTCTACAGTGTACCTATTGATAGAACATCAACAAGAAAAGCAAGAGAATTAATTATTAATATATCATCATCATCATCATCAAATTATTTATAATTGTACTTACGTATATATAATGAAATTTAAACCCAAAAAAAAAAAAATGGTTACTGGTTCATTGCTCATGTTTGACTTGTAAAGTGAAAGGCAATGCATGAATCCACGTAAGCTAATTAGAAGCCATTGCTTTGGAATTTCTAAGGTTTTTGGCGCGCAGACATGCAACGACAATTCGAAGAACCTTATAATAAAAAACTTCGACAGATCGGTCACGGTTTCTCACCTCTTAATATCAAATTGTCTCTATTGATGATTTATAGCCAAAAACGGTGTAGCATGTAAGGAATAAGGCAATAAGAGGATCTTTCGAGGTTTTCATTAAGTACACGTAGATTACTTATGGGTTTTGAAATTATAAGAAGAAGTTAGATTTAGATTCGTCCAAACTTTCAAAGAATTAGTCATCTTTCTTTTCAATTTTTAAAAAATTTGAGATAAATCCCTATTTTTTAATTTTCTTAATTGTTAATAATAAAATACTAACATATCAAGCTTAATCTACTTGCCACATTAATTGTATTAAGTTAAAAGTTATGTTTGTTTTTTACCCCCCAATCATTTAATTTAATTTTTTTTTCACTTATCAATGCATATCAATGGATATAGAAAAATTATGATCGATTTATCAAGATAAGTTACTGATCATAGATATAGAAAAAAATTATCCCATTAAAATGATTTATTTGAATTTGATATTTGCATTATTATGATTTAAATTATCCCGTAAAATTAAATTTTTATATTTAATTTTATTTATATAGAGAGTTAATAAATCAAAAATACATTGATAAATTAATATATTATTAATAAATCGATAAACTAATAAATTTTTCTAATTTAAAAATTATTAATTTATTGAGATTTTGATTATATGTATATTGTGTTTTGGTTTTCCCCCCTAAGTTATTATTATTATAATTAATTGAGTACCCCAACTTCATCTTCCTCAATCACTCACAACGGCCACCCCCATTGCCACACGGCAGCAAAAATGATATTGAAATTGGGTTCGGGTCATATGATATTATTACCTAAGTTTTATCCTCCTCCTTGTCAAACGATATTTCCTAGTCCTGGCCTGGAATTTACTCTTCTACATAAATTGAAATAGGAACATCTATTGAACGATGAGAAGGGGCATGTTTCAATAAACTAGTACTAGTACTAGTTAAGAACCCTACGCAATGGAAATCGACACGATAACTTGATAAATTCAATTGAACAATACTTTAAAATTTTTAATGGGACTTGATAATTAGTTGTTCGGAAATTTAAGCATTTGGATTCGAATCTTTTTTGACACATTTTTAGCCTACGCAAGTGCTTTGACTTTGAGACAGTAAGAACATGATTTATTTATTTTGTTTATTTTTTATATCTTTATTAATTTATTAATTTATTTTTTCCCATATCTTTTTAGTGCTTGTGAAAAAAAAACATCAGTACCGCTTGATCCTCTTAATTTCTCTATTTACATTTAATTCAGATCTAATTTATAACTACGTTTGCAACTTGATAAGCTTGAATTCAAATTGTAAAAAAGAAAATAAGAACGAAGAAATATTTGGTGTCAACCTACCAGGTTCCCTGTAGTCGATCATATAGTTTATATTAGTGCAAAGACAGAAAAATCAAGCTCCCAGCTTTAGATCATTATTTTAGGGACGTAAATCGATGATTCAGAATAATTATAAGAAATTTTGATAGAACAGTTGAAAAATAAGCATAATAAAAGGGATCTATGGTTATTACGAGAATATATATATATATATATATATATATATATATATAACATTGAAATATTTTAAATTATGGCCGGGTATTTTTATAGGGAGGAGGGTAGTATCTCAACTTCTCTCAATATTTTATAGTGCCATGGCGGACTAGATAACTTTCTTCGACTCTTCGTCATTTGATATTCATCTAGGTTATCATGAGCATAAACAATGGCAACTATATACAATCACATCTTTTCGTGGCAAAACTCATGCCTATGAACAAAAAAGAAAAAAAAAAAAAAACTAGTCAGCTTACTGCATGAATAGAATTAATTAGTATAAAATAAATTCTATTCATGTTCTAGTTCTTATCTTCTATTTCTATTTCTATTTCTATTTGTAATAATTCCAACTTACTTGGAGGCTGGAGCAAGCATGTATTTTATAACCTAGCAAGCCCAAAAAACAAGAAAACGTATCAGAAGTCGGGATATGAGTCACTTGACAGTTCCTGTAATTGTTGGTGTTAAAAATTACAGAACACGTGCTTTCCAGACGCAGCCACACTGCCGCAACGTGTTTGCATGTGTGTTTATTTATTATTTGAAGAATCTGATAAATTTAATATGCTATTATATCTGATAAATAAAGTGAGTAAAAAAAAAATATCAAATAAAAATTAAAAGGATTAAGATATAAATAATAATATTAATTGCGGTCAAATTTAGAATTTAAATTTTCTTATATAATATATATATAATTCTAATTTAATTTTAAATTTTCATTCTAATTTTTTTTTTAATTTTTAAATATTATGAGGATGGGATGCATGAATCATGCATGTTTACTAAATTTCTGTAGATTTTAGAGCAGGTATAGCTTATAGAGACATATATCTAAGGATGTACTTACTATATATTAATTAAACAAAAATGAATTTATTTATTAGTAATTAATTAATGAACAGACTATCAAGTAATCAGCTTGTACAGTTTTGCTCAATTATCATGGTTTGTTCCATGCGTTGGGTAGTGAGTACAAACATTAGGTATTCTAAAAGGATATATATATATATATATATATAAAATTTTAAAAGAATATTTAAATTAATCTGAAATACTTATAATTATTATTAATATATGAATTAGTTTGAAATATTTATGATTATTAGTAATATTGTTATAATTCATCATCTAGATTTTACTCCTCTCACAATCCGTTGAGACAGGGTAAACTGGACGTCTCATCCCAGCCGTTGGACACCCTAGCCATATGTGAAGCTTCCAAACATATATGCTTTAGACTTTATAACAGATACTTGTATATACAAGTAATAATTGTTTGTCTTGTCAACAACCCATTCTTCCTCAATCGGTCAAGACTCAAGATGATCTATTCTGTCATGTTCTAAATTACTATGGTTACGACGCCATTTCTTGCACAATCTTTGGATCTAAATCCTACCGTTTCTCTCTTCAAATCAATATTCATATAAATATTCCTTTGGCTATGAGCCCCCCAGATAATAGCTGCCCCTTGAGAATCACTAAGAACATTGGGTAAAAATGACAAACAATATACGGGTAAATCCTTTAGTTGTACAAGATAGTTCCACCATGATAACTCTAAATCTACACCCTTTTCAAATCGAAATATTATACGAGGTAAGTCATCCGGTTTAGTTTCATCGGAAATCTGGAAGCATGACCTAAATATTTCGATTCGACCAATCTGAATGTGGTTGTCCACTTGTTTTGCAAACTCTTGTACCACAATTTCAAATAATGACTTCTCCAAGGATGTATAAGTTGAGCCTGTGTCGACTATTGTCCAACCGGCTGTAGAAACTCGTGGATCTTTATTTCGAACCTTTACGGAAACATTGCCAACAATTATGTTTTCAATAACTACATAATAGTACCCATTATGTTTGTGTAAGGGTGTTATTTTATTTGTATGTGTAGATTCAATGTTTTGATCATGAAGAATTTGTGTATAAGGTAAGCAATAGGAGAACTTAGTAACTCCTACTTGGGAAGGTAGTGATGGCAAAACGTAACTAAATCCAGCAACACCAAATGGATGAAGGGTCGAGAATGATGCACAACCATAAAGGAATTCATGAATAGATTGGCTAGGAAGGTGTAGGATTTCAAACAGCAACTTTCCAATCATGGAACCTTCAAGATATCCATATTCGAATCTCGGGCAATCTTGCGAACAAGTTCTAGTGGCTAACAGGCTACACTTTTGACATCGGGATTGACCCTCATGAGAAACCCACCAACATTTCGGATTCTTGCATTTTAAAGTCATCGAAGAAGACGATAAGTTCGGATAGAATGTGAAGTTTCTAGTCGGGTCCAATTTGTGGCCATGTTCGTTGCAGCAATGGAAGCTCAAACCACATGGAGACCAAACTAAGCTACTACCAGTGTCAAACAACATATAAATGGCTTGTGGAGGTGTTCCAATGCTGAGTGAAATAAAATAACCAACATATTCTTCGAATGAAACCGGAATACTGCTAACGGAATGACTCGGACTTAGTTGTTTGAGGTTGCGATGTTTTGTAAGAGAAGAATGAGAAATTAGATTGGAGGTTTTGAGTGGATGCGAGGGCGGTAATTCATTGAATATTAAGAGAGGGAATGTGATGATAGTATCTTGCTTGGCTATATTTACAGAAGAAGAAGCCAAGAAGGACAATATGGAAAGGGAGCTGACAAAAAAGTAGTAATTACTCTCAATCATATTGAAAACAAAACTTAGTTCTTAATGAAAACAAAACTTAAATATTTTCTTCCTTAAAATAAACAAATTGAGTACATGTGAAAGTCTAAATGTTAGTGTAAAGAGTTGGTTTCTGATTACACGAAACATAAAATGAAATCTAGTATTCATCTATTTTCAATGGATACGTATAATCATCACTAATATCATTTTAATCTCATGTTTGTGTTACTAATATATAGATTAATTAATTAGAACCAAGATGTTTAACTTGTTACGGTAGCATTATATTAATTAATCCAATGATTTATTTCCTTTTTCATTTTTATTTTTCTTGCTTAATGACCTTTCAAATTCTTCATACGAGAAAAGCTAAAACATCCTTCTTAACCCCCTTAGGACACGTTTCTCATTCTTGGACAACCTAAACAGCCCTAAGAAAATACATTTCTTAACGGTAAGCTATATTATATTACGGGATAAATTAAAAATAATGTATTCGAGATTTAAATCCTGACTTTCACTTAAGAGAATCACTCACTAATACCACTTAAACTAACCCTTAGGACACGTTTCTCATTCTTGGCTCTTGCTTATCTCATTCCTTATAATTTTCTTCTTGGACAATTTGGAAGGACATGTTGTGATGTTGTATTCTTGCACAAGGAGTCTTGCTAGCATTAGTGTTTAACAGGTGAGTTATTTTTGTAGATTGCGGGAGAACAATGTAGTTACATGAGCCATGCGATTTAAAGATTTTTTTCCTTTTTGTTTCATGCCATTATGGAAAGGGTGAAAAACATAGAATGTTATTTAAAAAATTCAAAATATTGCAAGATTTAGACAATAAGTACTTACTCAAAAGGGATCTGGGGGCTGATCAACAAATTGGTGAGGTATATATCTAAATTTGTTTCAGCCCTTAGATTTTAAGTAAATGGATAAAACGGTTTTGGCAGTGTAAAATATTAATATTCATAATCTTAAAGGGTTCTAAAGTAATAAAACATAAATTCTAGTGGGCCTTGGATCTGGGTTATTTTAATCAGACGGTTAAAATAAAATAAGATCTCGAGCAGGTTTGCTTCCTTCTTCTTCTTGCATGATCGCTGGAGATCAATTTTCGCTTTTGCCTTTTGCTATCAGTTTCGTCCCCACTTTTATATGTAACTAATCAGCTTATTAGTGTTACATAATCGTGATGTATAATCCAATGTGGACAAAAAGAAGAAAAGAAAAAAAACTTTCTATTGTGCTTCAAATGGTATATCTCGGTTTCCACGAAATCATCAATGCTATGGAGGTGCTGATTATGTTAAGATACCGTAACATTTTTCTTCATGGAAAACTTACTTCAAGGTTCTTTCCTTACATGTACATAGCTAGTTTCTCTGGCACAGTCTGGACATGCTATATAACGCACGATATCTTAAACTTGAATATTGATGGTACGAAAAGTAGATGGATTTGATTACTACGTATCTTAGCAGTAGTTTCGCACTTTGTCTTTTGTAAAAGAACTTGCACATTTTGATGCTATGTCTGCGTCTGCACATTCCTTAGTGATTGTTATAGCGATTTTCGAGGGAAGCTGCAGATCGAGGAAGCTATCGAGTTGATCAGGCTTGAAGAAGATCTGCATGTGGATAAATGGGGTCTGGTTGAAGGGGGTCATGATATTGATATTGCAGACCTTAAGGTGCAGATATCATCTGTTGCAGTTTTCCTCGCCCTTTCCAGAAGAGTTTAATATTCATTAATGTATTCCTTCTTGTCTTTTTCAAAAAATACCATTTTGTGATCTAGCCTTATGCTGGTTTAGTACCTTTAATGTACATTTTTGTGGAGTTGTTCTGCTATGTGTAGAGAAGAACTCTTCTGGAAACTCAAACAACAACTCTATCTCATTTACTTGAATAAACTTGGAAGTCAAAAGAACTTGCACATTTTCAATTTAAAAAGCTTGTGTTCTTTGTTATTGAAGCCGATCACTCCCTTAGTTACAATCAATTTTTCAACAAAAAACCCCCTTGACTTTATATTTTTCTGTTATCCATTGATTGAAGTCAAAATGCAATTTCAAATTCTAGAATAGGATAGTGAACTGTTGTACTTCATGGAGAAGAAACTGAAGCATATGTAATTTGTTCTCGGAATATACTAAATGAACAGAATATAGGCGCATAGCATGTTGATCATTCTATGTTTGATAAGGGCCACATTAGTCAAAGTCTACAACAACTCTCGAGAGTAGAGGCGGTTCTCTCAAAACCTGATGCTTAAGAAATAAGATTATGCAACGACCTAGATAAATTAATAATATCATTTTTAATTATAATTTTAGATGAATCTTTCGAACCTTAATATTTAAAAAGTAAGATTATATTAGAATTTTGATAAATTAATAATATCATTTAAATAATTATTTTTTATGATACTTTTAATTATTTACTTGTCAGTCAGTATTTCTAAAGTTATGTTATTTTCTCCATGATGATTCAAGAGGTTCTCATTATTTATTCAATTACGATAATTTGACTATTTGATTATATTTTGCAGCTCTTGAATGTCTTCTACATCTAACATTTTGTCCAAATTATTTGAACTTATGTTATCTGTAGATCGAATTTTTATAATATTGAAAGTAATTTGCAATTGCATTTTCACGAACATCTATTATTCAAGTAGAAATTATAAGATTCAGTGATTCTAAAACATTTATCTTTTTTGGATTAGGCTCTTATATTTCATAACCATTCAAAAAAATGACAATAAAATCGACAATAAGTGATAATTTACTTGAATTTAAGATTTATATTACCATGATTGAGGTACAATATATTTTTCTTTTATATTTATCAAACTAAATTTTCGTATTTAATTTATTTCTAAATAAAATTAATAAATTCAAAATACTTTAATTAATTAATAATTTAATATTTTATTAAGTTAATAAATTTCTCAGCTCCTAACGTTATTTATTTATTGAGTTTTACTGTATCTTCAAAAGACAAAAAATAGTTGAAATTAGATCTATACATTCACAAGTGTTTCCTAAACAGACAACGATGAGGAAAAAAACGACAAAAGAAGTAGATGATCGATCCAACTTCAATCATACGCAACAACTGTCTTGCTAAACCATGACTTCATCTGGTGCACCTAATGAGCCCTGGGGTCGACCTTACCCTACCTTTATGTCCGACGTCTGCAATTATAACCAAAACCATGTCGCCAAAAACATTTTCAGTCAATTTTCCAAATTAGCACTAAAATTAAGCGGCCGAATCCAATGCTATGTGACCAAAAGTCGGAATATCGTCAAAACTAACGGAATATTATTGAAAAAAAGTACGATTAAGGTGATAACTTACGGGGTAGATTCAGAAATATTACCAAATGATACTCGTATTTCGAGTTCTTGATTACTAACAACTTTTGGATTCTGGGGGGAATTTCAAATTTTAATGACATATTCATTATTATTGTCAAGATGCATGGAATGATAAAAATCTATAGTTGCCTTTACATTACTCAATCTTTACTCAATTTTGCAGCCACTCTTTTGAGCTAACATATATTTTTCTATTTACTTTAAACGAGAGTTTCAGGAGATTTAAGATTATAATTGTGGCTGCTCTAAAAAAAAATTTAATCTTGTAAGCCCGTCTTCTCGATTCAAGAACCCATTAATAATTGCCTTGCACTTTGTCCTTGCTCCTGATGGTGGATTTTTTATTTATCTTTTTCTTGAGCCCCAGACTTCGAACATGAGTTCATAATATATATGATTGCTTTATCTACGGGACTTGCATTGTACCTCTACTGTCTGCTAAATCCTATCCGCTCACTTCTCCGGTGAAAATAGAGAGTCGAGTCATCAACCCACCCAAGTTGGCCATCCACCGTGTTCAATCACCTTGACTCGCTGAGTTCCATCCCAAGTCGAGAACACGTAAATATCAGTACTTAGTTCCTCCACATCACCACTCCAACCTTCTTCTCCGTACGACTCCACAGCGGTCCAAAGCCCAGACGGCGAAACGGACGGGCTGAAATCCGCAACCTCGTATGGAGTCAACCTACGATTCCGGCCGGATCTCAAAATGGGTCGAATAAACCGCGGCCCGACTCGTTCTCGGCACGCCCGTGTCTTCATGAGTCGACCCGTAGACGAGATGATCGCCGGTCATAGAATTACACTTTTATCCTCCGCGAAATCCAAGTCCAAAAGAGGAATCTGAACCCGGGTAGGGAGTTCATTGTCAGATCTTACTCTAACTCTCCTCCTCCGATGAGTACTATAAGAAACGGCATCGTAGTAGTTGTTGGAGGATCCATTTCACTCGCTGACGTAGACGAGGTGAAGAATATCCGGGTCGGGTGAGGCCCGAGTACGATTAGGTGAAATTGAGGAGGGAGAAGAAGGGAAGTGACCGTTAAAATTCGGATTGACCATCTGTGATCTGGAATTCATCGTGGATGGAAGGTGGTGGGCCCAGGATGGGAAGAGTGAAGATGTCGAAGGCATAATCTGATCTGCCGAGAGAAGTGAAGACAATGTTTGAGCTGCTGGAAGGATCATGATCCACCGCCGCATCAGATAACAACGGAACCAGCCATAGATACAAGGTCAAGAGTGTAGGATTCATGCTGCGATTTTACGCCCAAGAAAAGCAAGCCGAAGATTTTAGGGGCTCTATCCGAAGAAGATGAGTCGGAGAAGGTGGGGCCAAGTGTTTGTCTGGATCTGTGCGGGTCAATTTTTATCCGAGAGAGTCGTTTGTCTGGTTAGTATTTTTATTTCTTTATGTACTATGATCCAATAAAACGGGCCCAATCATAATTCGTGTACACTTAACGGGCCTTATGGGCCGTAGCCCGTAAAGGAGATCTGTCAGGTCTGGTCTTGCTGGCACCAACTAAAGAGAACATGCCTTAGTCACCAAGAAAACAATTTGATTGGACAAATCTCGTCAAAAAACATTCAGAAATCAAGAATTCCCCTCTCTCTCTCTCTCTCTCTTTCTAGAACTCTACTGTTCCATAGCGATCCCTTCCGACGTTTTTCACATCCTCTATTTTCCATAAACCCTAACCCCATTTCCCTAATTTCCTCTAAAAGCTCCTCTCTTTCTTTCTCCATCTCTTTGGTTTGTTCAGAAATGAGCTTTCTGAGGCCATCTGCACTGTCCCAGTTTGTCATCGCCTACCCATGGCAGAGATGGATGCCGTGCCAGAGCTGGGAGTTTCTAAGATGGCCA
Organism: Coriaria nepalensis; assembly: GCA_027186245.1. Classification (NCBI taxonomy): domain Eukaryota; kingdom Viridiplantae; phylum Streptophyta; class Magnoliopsida; order Cucurbitales; family Coriariaceae; genus Coriaria; species Coriaria nepalensis. The sequence goes on along the minus strand of CP114500.1, from coordinate 2,140,867 downwards.
GGTTTTGATGGGTTGCTTAGGATGATGGTTCTTGTGCTCTTATGGTCTATGCTTTCTGAGATTAAGTTCATTCCCTCTTCTTCTATGTACCCTACTCTTCGTGTAGGAGACCGTATTATTGTCGAAAAGGTAATGTTCTTAATCTTACCCATTTCATTATTCTCTGTATTCTTAGACCTTACTAATCAGCTCTTATTTGAATTATTGTAGTTCGTGTATTGTATATTATCTGCACCCTGATTGAAAAACCTTGTGCCCTGTTTTGATAATGAAAATTGTTGTACCTAGGTGTTCTTCTCTAGATTGATTTTTGTGAGCAAGCTAAAGGGGCAGTATTAAATTGGTAAAACCTTTTTAGTATTAGGGAAATACCCTCAAAATTGCGTGGAAATGTAGAATAGATTTCTATCTTGGCAATCGTTAAGCAGCTTAAACCCCATTTTCTTTTTTATTTGTGCTTGCCTGAAATCAACCAACAATTGATCAATATCCTAACTTTGTTAATTAGGCATCATATTATATCAGAAGCCCAGCTATACACGATATTGTAACATTTCGAGATCCGACTCAGGTTAGTTTGTTATGGTTGAGAAACCTGGAAGTGGAAAATTTTTTCTTAATGGTTCTTCTCTATAAGGAATTTCAATGCACATGATTGTTTCTCTTTAGCAACCTGGAGAGAGGGAAGAAAACGTATTCATAAAGAGAATTGTTGCAAAATCCGGCGACCTTGTTGAGGTATGAAAAATCCAGACACTCCCTCTTAAATGTTAAATTTGTCATTAAAAGGTTTTGTGAATTAAGATTAATCTGTGACGGCCTTGCAGGTTAGTGATGGATGCCTCTATGTTAATGGAATAGCTCAGAAGGAAGACTTCATAGCTGACCAGCCCACATATACAACAAATCCAACTGTGTGCTTTCGTAACTACCCTCATTCTTTACATTTTACTGCATTTTTTCGCGCATTTTCTTTGAAAACAGAGTTGTAATCTAGAAGAACAGATTCAAATCGAAATTTTATCTTTATTCTTATTATTATTATCATTTTCTTTTTCTTTTTTCTTGTGGAGCTGATTTACATTTTCTTGCCTCAAAAACTTGCAGGTGGTTCCGAATGATCATATTTATGTGTTGGGTGACAACCGTAACAGAAGCTATGATTCCCACGTTTGGTTAGTATTTTTATAAAACCGAAAACAATATCATCTTAATTAACTTTTTACTTCTGGGATTTTGAGTAATTCTTAGGTTTTCTCTTCAACTTTCTTGATGATATTAATGAAGATGGAAGTTTCTTGTTTTACAAACTCTTTCCATCATCTTTGATGATAGGGGTGCCCTTCCGGTGAAGAATATTCTCGGAAGGTATGTGATGCGTTTTAACAGACCCTCGGACAGATGAGGTTTTATTGCAGTTAAAATGATGGGGCCAAGGTTACTGACACGCTATCAAACTTAGGCTGAGTATGACAGGAAATCGATGAGGAAAGCTATGCAGTTTGTTCGCATGAAGGTTGGAAATATTTGTAATTTTTGTTTCATTGTTATATTACATGCCTGTAATGTAACACTCTTGTATGAGATACTTGGGAGTAGAAACATGCTTATGAAAAATTGAAAATTGATTGCTAGTGAAAATGCTTTGGGATTTAAGAATTGATCCGCTTTGACTACTCCTTTTTTCTCCCCTGTTCTTGCGAGTGTTGCCCATATCCATTATGTTGTAGTGCAAAGGCTTGTTAGTTGAACTTATCAGTAATGGTAGGTAAGCTTAGAGCTAGCAATTTGGTTGGATCCTGCCTGGAAAAAACCAGCCAGATTCCCAACCGGCAAACGCACCATCCCAAGGCCCAAAATAGTATAATTACCTCTCCTAATTTTCTTCATTTCCGTTTATAGTTTTTATTTATTTTTTTAAAAAGAAAAGAAGGAATATGTGAGACTTTCTACTTTCTAAGTTGAAAATTAAATAATATTTTATATATTTTTTGATATTTTTTTTTCAAATTTAATTATAATATAATGGATTTGCTCGTTCTCATTTCCCTCCTACTTTTAAAATTCGGTTATAAATATTTTGAAATTTATTAAATATAGATATACATATTTGCCTATCTAAATTTTATGAATTTATTTATATAATTTTTAATTTTCATTACAAGATTTTTATATATATTAATATTGGATTATTTTCAGTACGGAACAAAATTTATATATTATATTATATTGTGTTTGTAAGATAAAGACATAACACAACTATGAATTTAGTACTACATCCTTGTCGAAAGGGGAATTAAGAATAGCAAGTTGTTCTGTTTAATTCAAACACGAAATTGGTTATTTGATGTACACGAATGTTAAATGAATATGAAGAAGCTCTTAAAGCTAAGAGACATCATAAAATAATGTCGTCTTTCTCATTCCCGCCGACCACTCCAAGGACAATGTCATAAACCCACCCGCCGTCTTTCTCAATATCATTGCGCGAACCACCACCATCACGCTAATGCCGTGAAATATTGATGAATTAATCAATAAATTAGAATGAAACCATAACATTTCTAATTTAGTAGCCATGTAAATACTTAGAAATATGTCAAGTAAATACTTAAAAAGATTATATTTGGTGTTTTGTTCAAATATGTTGTGTTCTTAAAGCCTTAAATCATTGGATTTGGAAGATATCTTCTTAAACTTTACAAGTAATTTAAAAAGGACCAGCAGTGCATCATTGCCATTAGTGTATTATAAATTTTAAAATTAAAAGACAAGTATTGGATTTGGTAATAAGATTAAGATCCATATAATTGTAGTCAATACTCAACAGTCACGTTGTGCAAGATCTCATATTATATATTTAAACTTCAAACCACTATACTATACTCAATTAGATACCTTTGTTTGCTATTAAGGGGTCATTTTGATTTCTTTGAAATATGGAGGTTGATATGAATGAATAAAATGTGAATAAAAAGAAAAAAAAAAAAAAAGTAAAAAATGACCCCTTAATAGCAATTGAGGCAAAGTGCAAGTTGATATATATATACATTATCTATGATCTAGACATAATTGAGCTAGATTAACCATAATGAATTATTAATTATAAAAGCAAAGCATGTACAATTCATGAAACTCGTGGGAGAAACTTACTTCTTGATTAAATAATAACCAAAGGGAAATTAGATAAATTACATTTTTCAAGAATATGATGATTATTTAAGGATCTAGTTTTAACCGAATATTAAGATTAGATATGTAATTATATTTAATATATATATATATATATATATGTATTATCTTAGAATTTTTTATCCATGCTAAAGAAAACTTTTGAATCGAACACCCTAAAGAAAATTATGGTTTAGTTATCTAAACATGTAAATTATTGGACATGTACGAGTCACTAACTATCTTCATATGATTCATTACATAATTCTTCTAAAAAAAATTTAAAAAATATAAAGATTCCTCTTTTATGGACCATAAGTCAAGAAAAGAACTACTATAAAATGTGATTTGATTAAATAAAATAAATAAAAAAAAAGGATATATGATATAATTTGACTTCAATATGATAAGATATATTGTTTTTAAGAGATAAACATCAATGATTTTGATAAATATTCTTTTGAGAAGATGGGCTATCTCGACTCATGTGTCTCTCTATAAATTGAAAAGTTTGTAGGGTCGTGGGTTAGTATAGAGGACACTTGTTAAGTTGACTACTTTCTTTTTATCTATTAAAGTTGTGTTTGAACTTTGAAGTGCTATCAAAGGGCACTTGTTAAGACCGATACAGGAACATAATTAGTGAACATCAGGTACAATTTGGGATGGCCCGAGAGAAGCTTAGTCGGGTAATAGTAGTACGTGTCTCTTTATTTGAGAGTATAACCTATTATTTATATTTCGAGTTTAATATTATTATTGAAATAATACTATTAATTTATTCGGCCACAAATATTAGAATCTAACACCTTTCCCATATTTATACCCCATTGCTAGAGGTCTATAGCATTTGCTTGTTAGAGGTCTAATTTTTCTTCTCGTTTCAAAACTTACAAAATCGAAATTCTTTGTTTTTTTTTTGTTTTTTTAAGTCTTAAAAAAAAAAAAAAAGAGGTGTGATATAATACATTATATTACAATTCTAATATTTTTAGGTTAAAATCGTAAATAAAAAAAAGTTGAGGATAGACAAGCGAATATCAGATAATGCCCTTGCCGGACTGAAGGACTCCGAGAAACAGGAAAAGAAGGTGAAAGCCAATAAATAATTGTTCAAATGGGGAAACCCATACATGGGGTTGAACAAACTGTATTTGCTTGTTTCAAGTAGATATGGTGTAGCATCCACTGTGGTCGCTGTGTGTTTATGTTGTAGTACTAATAGTAATGTATGTAATTAATATGATATATGTACTTAATGTATCTAACTAATATGATAATATTGGGGAAGTTTATGTAACATGGGGTCAAGAGCGGGAGAGATGAGATGAGATGACAATTTTTGTGTCACCAACATGTATATACAACATCATGTATTGTATATATGTATGTGTGTTGCTGGTTTGAATTACACAACCCCCACCCATACTTGTGTCTTCTACGCCTCGTATATATTCTCCATTCATTTATTTATTCATTTTTGAATATTTAGTTTATAATCTCTCTATTAATCTTATAATTTTCGTTTGTTAAATAAAATCTTTAACTTTAGAAAGAAAAAAAAAGTTTGTAATGTTATACCCGATTTCGAAACAACCTCAGTTGGGCTACCTCAAAAACTAAAATCGGACATCCTCAAAAGTGATAATGAAAATAGAGTGTCAAGGGAGATAATGAATGAAATTGAGGTTGAGAAGGCTGAGGTGACCTTGGTATGCCCTATCAAGTGCTAGGCGAGATGATAAGTTTCAAGAAGACGCTGAGACTGAGCCTGATATTTCCTCGCTTAGCTCAGTTGTTAGCAAGATAACCATGAATGAGTGGATAGATGAAGAGTAACCGATACTCGAGTAGAGACTCTATCCTTTGTGTGTCAGACGAAGGTGGCGCAACTGCACGTCGAGGTGCCTTGGAAGATGTCAGACTAGGGTGGCGCTGTGCCACCCACGGGGTATGTGAGTGAGGAGCAGTTCCATGCCATGTTAGACTGTGAGATGTTAATACTATCATGGAGCAGTGGATGGTCAGAGCGCTGAACAATAAAAGTACGATATATGTAAAGCTGTCGGGAGCTTCCCAACTTAAACCAGGTGTAAAAATCATACGGCAAAATAATAAGAGGTAATACACTATCATATTAGAATGGGGTTGACCGACCATCATCACCGATCACAGTTTGTTATTGAATGCATGTGGAAATCTTTGAAACATATTATAAATTATAAAGTTTTTCATAACAGATGAAAATCTACGTTAACAAGTAATGCTCTTGAATTTAAAAGCACATAGTATAAACTAGAATTGTAATTATTTTATCTAATTCTAAGCATTAATATATATATATATATATATATATATATATATTAATAAAAATAAAGAGAGAAGCTATTTTCCGTCTCTTTTGTGCGAGGGATGAGAGGATAATCTTTTATTCTGTCCTCTTCAAAAAAAGAACAAATTTGTAAACATTCCCTCCCCATGCAGAGAGGGAAATACATTAAATAAGAAACGACAGAGAAGCTTGGTCCCCTTCTTCATGGTGACTGGTCGGGATTTTTTTTGCTTTAATTTTTTTTTTTTTTTGGGACCTCAAAGATACTCTGCACAAAAAATTGAAGAACCTTCATCTAATAACCCTTCTTTCCTCAGTCGTAGGGAATTAAAGACGAGAATACGATACCCTCTGCCCGACCAATTATAGGAAAAAACCAAGAATTATATATATATATATATATATATATATTAATCTAATAATCATGAAACAATAACAAACAATGCTAGTCTTGCTAAACCAACGATATAATTATAAGAAATATTTACATGAATATAATACAAACAAAAAGTAGTGTATTAAACTAAAAAGAAAATGTGAATTATATATTAGAAAGTAATAGTATTATAAATACAAAGATTATATGAAGATATGTAAAGTTGAAATGTGAAGAAATACAAAATCAAAATATATATATAAGAGAGGTGAAAATTAAGAGTGAGATGAGAAATAGAATTACTTGATGGTTTTTTTTTTGTTTTTTTTTTAATTTTTTCTTACTAATAAAAGTAAAAGAATAAAAAATTAACATAAAAAATTATTATTTTTTATTTTATAAAAGTAATATTTTGTGTTTATTTAAAATAGTATTTTAGGAAATTATTATAAATTATAGAATGAGTGGTATTTTATGAAAGTAAAAAAAATACTCTCATGTGGCACAATTATATGCCTAATCTCATATTATATATATATATATATATATATATATATATATAAATTTTCATACTACTTTGTTAGAATTCCAATAAAATAGGTATAATGTATTGTTTTAAAATTGATGGCTGCGATTCATTAAAAAAGAACAAATCGTAAATCATATTCATCCAAAATATTACTTAATAATAATGATCTATAATTATTTATTTAAGCAGCATCACATTCATGGAAAAGACCAAGTTCATCTCTCTCTCTTATACGTACTCTAGTCTCTTAGTTGATGGGTTTGAATAATGAGGGAACCATATTCTTCTTTCATTAAGGGTGGATGAGAAGGCTCACAGGTCACAATTATTATCATATCTCTTTTTTATGGGAATGTCTAGAGCACAAAAGAGACTTATTAAAATACTAATTTTCTCATACTATATAAGGATAGAGAGAGTGATCGCAAAGAGCCACAACAAGCAAAGCAAAACACTTCCTTTCTCCAACTAAAAGAGTTGGTGTGGGCTCTTTTTGTTTCATTAGACATAGAAAAGAAGTAGGAGGCTGTGAATTTGCATGTGATTGCGATTGAGTAGAGAAAGCAAACGTCGAAATGAAGGTAGTAATTCGAACTTAAGTCTCTTTTATCATTTTTCCTAATTTGATTTTTTAATTTTTTTTTTCTGTATATAGCTTTTGTATGAAAATTTTGTTTTCCTCGTTTACTTCTTTATTAATCGGGGTTGAAAATATATAATAAAGATAAATTATTTTATTTATTATTAATTAATATTAAGTTTCGAGTCCAAATTTTTACTATCGAAATGGAAGGTGTTCACAAATCCCGCTTTTTCAATTTTGTGCAATCCATGCAAAACCTTACGTGCCTAAAACCTAGAGATATTAATTAAGGAATCTTGCCTTCATTTTAGTGTTTTTTTTTTTTTTTTTTTTTTTATAAATAAATGGAGCCAGTATATTCAGAAATTATGTTTTTATAACTTAAGATAACTATCACTAATATTAGGAAAAGGTTTACTTTTTTTTTTTTTTTTGGCAGTGGGTTTAGCTTAATTAGTCTCGCCTTTTTGTCTTTTTCTCTTTTCGAACAAAACGACACTAAAAGAAAGAGAAAAAGACAAAATAATAATAATAATAATAAATAAAACAAATTTGGTATAATTTATAAGTGAAGATGTATGGTCTTAATACAATGAATTTACGTCCAAATGATCGGCTTGGAACTGATCTGAGGTCTACTTTTAATAGTCGTTAAGTGAAGACTAAAAACATACCGATCCATATTTGTCTCTATCTCTCACCCCACTTCTATATATAAAGATCTCACCCCCATCCCTCATTTCAAGCCTTACCCACCAAATTCTTATTATTCTTTCTTTGAATTCCTCTTCTTTTAAGGGTGGTTTTCATTGATACTTATATCTGTACTTTTTACTTGCTCTTCACCAGTTCTCAAGAAATCCTTCTCCTAGGAAATTAAGTACTCATCTAAAGAACCAACTATCAAGCTGATAAGCTCTTCTTTATAAAGTTTTGAAAGATACTAATATATAAATCTCATTGCTCTCTTTTGAAATCAAAGATGGCTGATCATCACCAACACCAAGTCTTCAACGTCTCTTCCGATGTTGCACCTCCTCCTCGCGGCAGCGGCTCTAAGTGCTTCGACGATGACGGCCGCCTCAAGCGAACTGGTATATATTGTTGAGCTCATTTTTTCGAAAGTTTTTAAGAAAATTAATAACTTTAACATAGATTTATTGTATGAATCTTGTAGGGAGTGTTTGGACAGCTAGTGCACACATAATAACGGCAGTTATTGGGTCAGGGGTGCTGTCTTTAGCTTGGGCCACGGCCCAGCTCGGTTGGGTGGCTGGCCCAGCTGTCATGCTCTTGTTCTCGTTTGTTACTTACTACACTTCCACCCTCCTCTCTGCTTGTTACCGTTCTGGCGATACTGTTAATGGCAAGAGAAACTACACTTACATGGATGCTGTGCAATCCAGCCTCGGTACTAAATCCAACATGTCTATATATATATATATATATATGCTTGCTTACTTTTCTTTTTATTACGATTAATAAGCTGTTTTTTTTTTATTTGATTTTATCAGGTGGGTCCATGGTCAAAGTATGTGGGCTGGTTCAATATCTGAATCTTGTTGGAGTAGCCATTGGTTACACTATAGCATCTTCCATAAGCATGATGTCAGTATTAATAATATCAAGACTGATTTTCTTATTTTATTTACTTTCTTTGGAGGAAAATATTAACATTTTTCTTTCTTTTTTTTTTAAAAAAAAACAGGGCAATAAAGAGGTCAAATTGTTTCCATGCAAGTGGCGGGAAAAATGCATGCCGAATCAATAGCAATCCTTACATGATTGCGTTTGGAGTGGTAGAGATCATCTTCTCTCAAATCCCAGATTTTGACCAACTATGGTGGCTCTCTTTAGTGGCCGCCGTCATGTCGTTTACTTACTCCACAATCGGACTTGGCCTTGGAATTGCTCAAGTTGCCGGTATAGAAAAAGCTAAAAGCAGCTGATATATATCTTTACTATGTATAATTATTTTTAATAAATAATTAAAAATTACTTAATCAATTCCAGAAAATGGAAGAGTGAAGGGAAGTTTGACTGGAATAAGCATCGGCACTGTCACTGAGACTCAGAAGATATGGAGAAGCTTCCAAGCACTTGGAGATATAGCCTTTGCCTACTCCTACTCTATAATCCTTATTGAAATTCAGGACACTATTAGATCGCCGCCATCAGAAGCAAAGACGATGAAGAAAGCAACGCTAATAAGTGTGACCGTGACAACCTTGTTCTACATGCTCTGTGGTTGCATGGGCTACGCCTCCTTTGGCGACATGTCGCCCGGAAACCTTCTGACCGGTTTCGGCTTCTACAACCCATATTGGCTTCTAGACATAGCCAATGCTGCGATAGTTATCCACCTTGTCGGAGCCTACCAAGTGTATTGCCAACCCTTATTCGCCTTTGTCGAAAAATACGCATCCGAGAAATTTCCGGATTCTCAATTTATCACGGGAAATATCGAAATCCCTATTCCGGGTTTGATCTGTCCCTACAAATTAAACCTCTTTAGATTGATCTGGAGGACAATTTTTGTGATCTTGACCACATTGATCTCTATGCTTCTTCCCTTCTTTAATGATGTAGTGGGCCTTCTCGGTGCGCTGGGCTTTTGGCCATTAACGGTTTATTTTCCAGTCGAGATGTATATTTCACAGAAGAAGATACCTAAGTGGAGCACTAGATGGCTTTGTCTTCAAATTCTAAGCGCTGCTTGTCTGATTGTTACTATAGCAGCTGCTGCGGGCTCTATCGCTGGTGTTGTTTCGGATCTTCAGAGCTACAAGCCTTTCAGCACAAGCTACTGATTTGAAAATTGTGAGAGGATTTTATGAAGATACTGATTGAGATCATTTTGGTGGGAAGGGATACAATTTGATGATCAATTAGCTTTGATATTATGTAATTGAAAAACAAAATGGGGTGATGTTAATTACTTCTTTTTTTTTTTTGGAAGTTTAATTTTAACGTTGTATCAAGAATACATGGGACGTTGTATATGTAGATGGTGAAATATAACATCATGTCTCCGATTAATCATCCCTATTCTCTCTCTTTTGATCTCAATGTAACATGTTATGTAAATATAAGTTCAATATCTTAATTTTAGCACCTTCATCACCTACCAATAACCAAGAAAATAATCAAATATATATATATATATATATATAGGAAATCACTCATTACTCAACATTCAATATAGTTAAATATGTTATATATCATGTATGTATATATAAGTCCTATCACAGACTATATGTTACATCAGATGTTAATATTGGGTATATGATTTATAATTGTGATTTATATAATACTCCATCGTGATATTCTTATATATATATGAATATGATTTTTACGATTATGATAAGTTATTTTTTTATTATAATTATAAAATATTTTTATATATTATATTAACTATTGAGAATGATATTTGAATTATCACATGACCTTGATTGATATTATTACTGTTGATCTCCATTTCTTTAACCTATATCTCCAATATTATGAATTAGGTTTTCGAACTCCATGTTCGTACTTTTTTTTTTTCTTTTTTCTTTTACAGTCTTCATTTTCTCAACCTACTCTTACTAGTAGTCATCTCCATCGTACAACTACCAGTACCGGCGGCCAAAGAAATATTGTACGCAACTTAATGCGGCGGACCGACTCTATATGTAGAGGCACCTGGCTTTCCTACAATCTCAAAACTGCAAGTAGAACTACCACCTCGAGACGTCATCACAGAATCAATTATCAATTATTCTGGAGAAATAGAGTTGCTCATGTTCTTACATATGGTTGAAATGGCCTTAAATATCATTCATCATATAAATTTCCAACTCACAAACAAGAGAATAACAGTGACTAAGATCAAATATTCTGTGGATTCTGTCCAGCTGTGATAGAATTTTAAATAAATCAACTAATTATAAAAAAAAAGAAGGAAATAAAAAAATTTGGAGATCCTCTTTGATTTGTGATGCTTCGAGGAGCACCATCGAAAGTGCACAAAAAGTTTGGTCACTGCTAATTAATTTAGCGAGACACATGCAGGCATGGTGCAATCTGGACCATTCGCTAAAGCCTATAAGAAGAAGAATGTTTGATTTGACAGAAAGATTGAGCTGCATGGCTCTCAATCTATATATAATATTTGTAGGGATAGGTTTTAGGTATATATTTTTAATTTATTAAATTGAAATTAATATAATGATAATATTTATTTGTAAATATTAGAGGTTGAAATCATTTTATAATTTCTAAATATTGTAATTATTAAATATTAAAATATTAATCATTAGATGAATTTTAATTCAATTGATTAAAAAATATTTATATATATTTATATGATCATTCAAGAAATGCTAATGTAAAAATTGTAAAAATAGAGAATCCTTTCACACTTTTATAGTTTAACCGAAATCACATTTGGGATTCGGCCGCCATAACAGTATTTTTTTTTTTTTTTTTTCTTCAGAGGTGTTATGACATTATATTTCTTAAACCAATTGCAAGTGATAATAATATATTTGTTTTGTCTATTAATCATATAAATTAATGTAAAGGTGGCGGTAGACTTAGTGGTAGTGGACAGTAAGGCGGCCGCCACACTCAGCCACCGTATTGGTAAGTGGTAGGGAAAGTGATAGGTGGGCCTTGAATCAGTTGCAACCATCGGATGCTACCAAAGACATTGAAAATTTATACTCTACCACCCATTTTTTCCTCTTGAATGTCCGAAGCTCGTGAGCACTAACTAGTAGTGGGTTGGTGGTAGTGTTTTGAACTATGACTTTTTCTTTTTAAGAAAAGAATGGCTCTCTTGAATCTTCTATTAGTAATGGGTATAGATAGAGGTGAAAGAATCTCCAAGAATCATGGGAAAAGCTACTTACTTTAGTGGAAGTTGGCTTTCCTTTAAGCCCACGTTATAAAGATGGAGAGAATGATGATTCAACTTGAAATTCGTGTAGTGGAAAAAAAAAAAAAAAGGTTAAATTAACTTATCAATTTTGTAATAATTTTAATCTCTCCTGTCCGAAGATAAAGAAGGGAAAAACAATATTATTACCGTCAAAGATTCCAAGTCGAAATTGCATTAGTTTTGTCTACGGCTTGTATATTTCCTTTATTAGCCTTTTGAAGTTTGAACAATCAATTTAGGAAAATGATATATGAACTAAATTTTGATAAATTTTGAATAAAATTAGATAAGTTGATAATTATTTAAATTATATATTTAATTAACGAGTCCATAAATAATGATATATATAATTATTGACTCATCTAATTTATTTAAAAATTTATCTAAATTTAATTTATATACCATTATTCCATCAATTTATATTATAAACACTAAATCCGAGAAGCAAAAGCTAAGTTAAAGGACCGGAGGGGAGGAGGGAGTCCAAACTATATATATATATACACTATAACATGTCAACTAATTTCCGACGTGGGATAAATGAAAATTTTATAGCGCAATCCAAATGCATTCAGACCAAAAATTGCTAGCATCCACCTGGAACATGAGATAACCGAGAGGAAGTTGGATATGTTTTACTCTTGGGAAAGCGTAATTTATGTTGTTGAGCTCATTTCTTAACAATACAAATTTTGGAGATAATTAGTAACTTAACATGGTAACATAATTATGCTGCCAATTTATGCTTTTGAGCAAAATCCTAACACTTAGCATGTGAGGATCCTGCAAGGTTTCCTAGTACTTCAAAATCATGTCCTACTAGCTTTCAGTGTTGCCTTTGTCTTTCCTTCACTGGCATTGGGACTTAGTTACCAAAAATCTCGACAAGAGCACAAGCCATCCTCAAATCGATGAAACCGAATCTGATCCCTGACTATTACCACCCTCCTTAACACCATTGAAACTATTTTCATCCAGGAATGACAATCGTGACAAATCCTCAAGTTTTTCGATATCCTAACTTCAGTTCCCGGACTGGTTTTAAGAATACCATATGCTAATGCCAACTTTTCGCTATGAAGATTCAAATTCACTTCCTTCTCCTCATCCGACACATCCATTAAAACTAATTCTGTCATAGGCATATAACCCTCCTCTCGGGCTCGCTTAACCAACCCCTTCAATACTCTGTATATTGCCTCTTTTTCCGGGTGGGATTGGTCACCTGCTTTGAAATTATGAACTGCACCTCCATACTCAATCCAACTCTTCCCTTGCCTTTTATGAATTCCCTTCTTTTTCATAGCCTCTCTCACTCTTTCTGCATTATCCCATCTCTCAAGAGAGCAATAGATGTTAGATAATAAGACATAATCTCCACTCTTGAGACGGGTCATATTGGCCATTGCTACTTCACCCATATCTTGTCTTCTATAGATTTTACTCGCACTAAGAAGCGCTCTCCATATAACCACATCTGGCTCCATTGGCATTTCCTTAATCATCGCATAGGCTTCTTCTAAGAGTCCGGCTCGGCCTAAGAGATCCACCATAGCTCCATAATGCTCAAGCTGTGGCTTGATTAAATAACGATTTCTCATCAGATCAAAGTACTTACGGCCCTCTTCAACCAAACCACAATGACTACATGCATTTAAAATTCCCAAGAAGGTTATAAAATCGGGTAAAATTTTCTCAACCTCCATTCTTGAGAATACTTTAATTGATTCCAAACCTAGCCCGTGAATTGCTAGCCCGTTGATCATTCCATTCCAAACAGATACATCATTCCGAGGAACACTATCAAAGACTTCTTTTGCAGTTTTGATTCTACTACACTTTGAGTACATGTCGATTAACGCACAGCTTAAAATAGAATTCAATTCGATCTTTTTCTCAATCATTAGACCATGAACCCATTGGGCTTGAGTAAGAGCTCCAAGCCTTGCACATGCAGAAAGTACAGAAGCAAATGTGAACCCATCTGGGTCAATATTCGATGAAAGCATCTTGTTGAAGAAACTTAACGCATCTTCGTATAGTGAATTTTTAACATAACCTCCAAGTATTGAGTTCCATGTTACTACATCTCTATCGAGCATTTTATCGAAAAGCTTCTGGGCATATTTGCATTCTCCAATTCTCATAAGACTTTCTACACACAAGTTCATAGTGATCAAGTCGAGATTCAAAGATAGAAGTCGATCAAGAAGCAGCGAAGCATGGTTAAGGCAAGCACAATGTTTATAAGTTGATAATAATTGGGCAACAATAGAGGGATAGGTTTCATATCCCAGTTTGATAATTCTTGCATGGGTTTCAAAAGTAGCTCTAGAATTCAAGGAGAGTCTGCAGAATTCGAGAATACGTTGAAGATTTTGATGATCTGAAATAATTTCAAGAGATATTACCTCTTATTAGTTACTACTATGAGGAAATCAGTATGCGACAAAAGAAAATTTGCATAAATCACAGCAAAATTCAGCTGAAGAAGAGATTAATGTACAAAATGAGAAGAGAGAAGGTGGGATACCTGTAAAATCTGAATGGAAATGGAAATTGAGAAGGGAAGAAGAGACAGAGTTAGAAGTTGGGACGATGAAGCTGCTTATCAGCCTTCTTGAGCATGTTGAAGTCGAAGATTTCATGAGGATCCGTTTTATCTGAAACTTGAACTCAGTTTTGGCGCCAACGGGATTGTAATCCCTTTACAAACCGAATTTACGTAACAGCCAGCCAAGTGAAATGGAGCAAAATATAACAAATAAATTTGTAGGGGGTTAAAATAAATTTAAAGTCAAATGTTGGGCGGACATGTTAATGCGGCGGGTCGGTTAAAGTCGGGTTAGCAAAATAATCCATCTTAAATTGACCAAAGGTAACTACCCTAGAGGGGCCATGGAAGAATAGTCTGCGCTTCCTCGAGACACTATTGAAGAAATCTTCTTGCCGTTGCCCGTCAAATCTTTGATACGATTCAAATGTCTAGACGGGTATTGGAATTCTTTCCTCCCGAATATGTACTACTCCCGAGAATATGGGGTAAGAAAAATTGTTAACTGTTAAGTGTAAATCTAAGATTACGATATAATAGAGGTAAGTTTAAATTACAAGAAACAAAAAAAAAGGAGGAGGGGAAGGAGGAAGATGAAAAATAGTGGTCACTCGGTCGGCAATCCCTTCGTAACCCATCGTCCAAGTGAAGGGTTAAAGCTGGTTTGGGGTCAAATGTTACGTCCAAAGCTTTTAGATCTTATGTCACATTTGGACGGCGATAGATAATAGGTGTAAATTCTCCTTTATTTTGGCCCAAAATAGATAATAGGTGTAAATTAAATGGGCTTGTTTACGAGGGCCTCTTTCTGTTTCAATTATTTATCCAGGCCTAGGCCCAAATCAAAGCTGGGGCGGGTCAGCTAATAATTCTATTTATTTATTCATTTCCCCCACCCACCCTTTGGGAGAGCGCGTTACTGAACTGATCTTCAACAATCAACTCGAATTCTGAATTTCCATACTCACTGATTCAGGAAGCAAATTAAACTAGCGTGAGGAAGAATAAGTTAAGCAAGCTTGAGTTACTTCTGATTGAGATTCCTCCTGATTCTTCTTAAATGCTGTAAGAATTCTTCATTTCTCTTCAATTTTCTCAATCGCATCGATTTTTTAATCAATTTCATCACGATTACGAATGCTCGGTGCGGTGTTTGCCTTTCCGATTGATCCCAAATTAGGTCAGGAATGAACTAACTGGTAATCTGCTATGGTTTCATTCTTCTTTCGATGCACGAGTTTTAAAAAATCAAGTGACTCTTACAGCAAGTTTTAGTTCCGATAAATTATTTGGATATTATGATAAAATTTTCCCGAAATCTATCCTTAGGATGGAGATTAGAGGCTAGAAGATACAGTTTGAGCGTACAAACAAATGAGATTTCAGATTGTACGAGAAAAATATGTAAGATCATGATGTCGTGTCCTGCGTTAGGACTTGATACTGCTCTTAGCCAGAGTGGAGTTAGAATTTCACCTGATCTAGTCGAAGCTGTTCTCAGCAGATTCGAGAATGGAGGTATGTTAGCATATAGATTCTTTGAATGGGCTTCAAGGCAACAAAATTATGAACATACCGTTAGGGCATACCACACTATGATTGAGTCTTTGGCTAAGATAAGGCAATATCAGGTTGTATGGGACCTTGTCAATGCTATGAGGAAAAAAGGGACTCTGAATGTGGAGACCTTTTGTACTATTATGAGAAAGTATGCTCGGGCTCGGAAGGTGGAGGAGGCGATTTACACATTTAATGTCATGGAAAAATACGACATTAAACCAAATCTTGCAGCTTTTAACGGCTTGCTAAGTGCTTTATGCAAGTCCAAGAACGTGAGGAAAGCTCAAGAGATATTCGATTCCATGAAGGACCAGTTTGATCCAGACTTGAAAACTTATTCGATTCTGCTTGAAGGGTGGGGCAAAGCGCCGAATTTACCAAAAGCCAGGGAGATTTTTAGAGAAATGGTTGACATGGGTTGCACTCCTGATATAGTGACACATGGCATTATGGTAGATGTTCTTTGCAAGGCAGGGAGGGTTGATGAAGCTGTTGAGGTTGTTAAGGAAATGGATTCTAGGGCTTGTAAGCCAACGTCTTTTATTTATAGTGTTTTGGTTCATACTTATGGGATAGAAAACCGAATTGAGGATGCAGTAGATACCTTCTTGGAGATGGAAAGAAATGGAGTTAGGGCTGATGTGGCGGTGTATAATTCCTTGATTAGTGCTTTCTGTAAAGTAAACAGGTTCAAAAATGTTTATAGGGCATTAAAGGAGATGGGTGAAAAGGGTGTTAACCCCAATTCGAGGACTTGCAATATAATCATAAACGGTTTGATTGGAAATGGAGAGACCGATGAGGCGTTTAGGGTGTTTCGTAGAATGAGGAAGGTTTGCGAACCGGATGCAGATACATATACTATGATGATAAAGATGTTTTGTGAGCGGAACGAGATAGAGACAGCTCTTAAGATTTGGAAGTATATGAGGGCAAAGAGATTTGTTCCAAGCATGCATACTTCTTCAGTTATGATAAACGGGTTGTGCAAAATGGGTGACTCTAAAGATGCCTGTGTGTTTTTGGAAGAGATGATGGAGAGGGGAATACGGCCTTCAAGTGTGACTTTTGGGAGGTTGAGACAGTTGCTTTTGAAGGAAGGAAGAGAAGATGTCCTTAAATTTCTTCAAGAGAAAATGAATTTATTGGTCAAGGAACCGTTATGTGATTGAGGAGTAATGGGGATTGAGATACTTATACTGATTAAACTTCTGATTGTCTTGATCTCTTGATAAGAGGCCATAATCGTCCTCTTAGGTAAGCATTTTCTCCTTTTTTCCCGTGTAGTATAGATTGCCCTCACATTTTCTTATCCTTATTGAATTTTTCAAACTAGTACGAGATTTGGATTTAGTCTATTCAATACAGAACATATTACAGGTATGATTAAAATTATGTGAATAAACTGATTTCACCATCTATGTTTCCAAAAGAATTGATGTTTCCCCAGTTGAATATCTCTTGCACCAAACAATTTCTACCCAATTTGAATCGTTTAGATTAATATATTGAGGACTTGATTGTGTGCCTTGGTTGCTTGTGAGAGAGAGAACGTTTACTATTGTATCAATGGGATCTATGCTCTCTTTGTGATTGCAGGTTTTCGAATTTCAATGGAAGTTCAACCTCGGCTTTTCTTCTAATTGTTACGGGATACATCGATACAGCGATAAAATTGTAGATCCATTATATTTTGAATCAGTGAAGATTGTTTGATATGAGGATTGAAGGTCTTTGACTTCGAAGGATTGCAAATTTGTCAAGAAAGGGAGATTTTGCAAAGTTTGTATTGCGAGAAAGCTTCTTCGGTTGTGGATAGTTTGGATTCTTCATCGTCTTATAATTTCATTAGCTGCTGTTGAAAGCATGTACATGCTGAACTGTAGTCTTATTATGCTTTTGTATTATTACTAGCTAAACATTTTTAGCAATACTCGGTTCGATTTTCTGAATATAATAAGAATAATAATTTTATTGTGTCCGTGACATCTATTTGAAAATGAATGGATGAATGAGAGTTGAAAAGCATTTCCAATGAACCAAAATATACCACGTGAAATTTAGTAGACTTTGATTTTATAAATAATGAAGAGAACTTATCTCCATTTGAAAGACAGATCTAAACATGCCAAAATTTGATCTCTCATTTACTTTCGTGTTTGGCTTGCCAAACTCTAAAAATCCCACATCGGAGAAAATGAAGAGAGGTACTGTGATGATGAGAAATAAGTAAGGAGCATGAGCCCACGTTGAAACATACTTACCTGGACGGGCTCAATGGGCGATCATGATGGCCCATGGGCTAGGTTGGTGACCTCCATTGCACTACGGAGGGGTGCCCGCCTAAGGTCTGTCCCACGTGGCAGAGCCTACGTCATTATTTGTGATAGCGGGGGCCTGCGTTCGCGCGGCCCCTTCCCAAACCTAAGTTCAAATTTCGCTATTTGTTCCATGGGCCGTCCCAATTCGTATTGTCAGCCCAATATCGATTAATAATAATAAATAAATTGGAAAGAGTAAAAAGAAAGTAGTCGGGTTAAACGGCAGTTGAACTGTAAGCAGAGCGGATGTTATGGAGTTGCCGGAATGTCCAGTTTGCTTACAAAACTACGACGGCGCGTGTACAATTCCACGCGTACTCAATTGCGGGCACACAGTCTGCGAGCTTTGCCTAACCAGTCTCCCTCAACGTTTCCCTCTCACTATTCGTTGCCCCGCTTGTACCGTGCTCGTCAAATATCCATCGCAAGGCCCTTCTTCTCTCCCTAAAAACATCGATCTTCTCCGAATCTCACCCTCCGAACAAACCCCTAGTTCCCCAAAATCCCACAATGAAAAACAACCACCAAATGGCCGATTTGACGACAATTTTTTCCCTCGGTTTTGGTCCGACGAGTTTTACACTACTTGGAAGGGTTGGATCCTCCCTTCCGACGTCGTTTCAGTGGAGAATGGTGGAGATGATGAAGGTCTGGTGCGAGGGAGGATCGTTTCTTCTTCTTCTTCGTCTTCTTCATTGCCGGTTTTGGTGAGAGATGAACAAATGGTGAGTCTTACTCGAGTTGTTGCTTTACCTAGTGGAAATGTTAATTCTTCGTTTAATTTTGGCTATTTTGCGAGTGTTTTGAAATGCTTGAATGAGATGACTGAGGAGAGGAGGGATGAATTGAGGTTGATTCTGAGAGCTGGTGCGAAGCTTTGTGGAAAAGTGTGTAGAGCTTATGGATTGTGGGCTAATATGGGAGACGGGTTTCTGTATTTAGTGTGTGAAAGGAAAAATGTAATATTGATGGAGAAGAAATTTAGTGATTTAGATTATGGTTTGAGCAAGGATGTCATTCGTGGGTTTGCAATGATTGGTGTCGAGATTTGTGAAGCAATGATTGCTTTGCATTCCCAAGGACTTTATGCAGGTTCTTTTGGTCTTTCATGTTTCAGTCTTGATGATTTTCATCATGTTTCTGTTGATCTAAATGAGGTTTTGGTGATTGGAAAGAAGACTCATTGGACGGTAGTGGAGGCTTGTTCTAGTAGGTTAAGGATTGATGGTAAAGAATTAGGATTGCTATTTCGGAATTTATTGAAGCAAGAAGTGTTTATCAGCCCAGAGGTTTTCCTCGAGTTGTTGCAGAAAGATGGGGTTCTAGTGGAATGTAATAGTGGAAGAAGATCTTCAATTGGATATTGTGTGGATGTTTGGCCATTAGCTTGTGTATTGCTGAGGCTTCTCATAGGAAATGAATTCTTTGAAGAAGTTGTTGAAGATAGTGAGGAAGATTATTCTGATTATTCAACTTGGTATACAAGTTGGATGGAAAAGGTTAGTTCTTTAATGGACATCAAGTTGGATTCACATTCTTTAGAATACTCATCATTGAGGCAAATTCTCTGCAGATGTCTGAATTTTGATCCAGAAAGCCGTCCATCTATGACTGAACTGAGGAGTAACATTAGGGAATTGATTATCAAACCTCAGTTTGATATGTTTTCTGGTTTTGAGGGACCATCAATTGGTGAAAACGGCAATAATTGTTGTTTGATTCTAGGAAATCTCTTTGAGTTCAACAAGATGTTGCCGGAAATGCCGAAAGATGATGAGAGAGAAGTTAATGGTGGTGGTGGAGATACTGATAAATTTGGAGAGGATAAGGTGGAAAAAAATTTCATTGAAGGCTTATCAGAAGGAATGGTGAAATTTAAAGAACTCATTGGTCATCGTGATTGTGTTACGGGGTTAGCAGTGGGAGGTATGAAGTCTATCTAGTGCTTTAGATTGTGCAAATCATTTATTTTAGTATCTACAATCTATTAGAATTTATAAAATTTTCTTGCCAATCATTAAATTTTTGAACATATCCAATACCTTTGGTTGTTCTAACGAGCAAAGAAGTTCTATTAATCCTTCAGCCACTTAGATCATTACATTCTAACTATTACCTCTCCTCTTTTTTGTAGGGAATTTTCTGTTTAGTTCTTCAATGGATAAAACTATCAATGTATGGTCTTTGCAGGTAAAGCTATATGGTAACACAGACTTATGAATCAAAAATTTCAAAACAACAGTTGCACGAATTTTCCTGGAAATAATGGCTTGAAATATTTTACTCCATTCTTTTCTTGCAAAAGTTGCCCCTTTTTATGGGTATTCTTGTTTAACTAGTCTTCCCCTGCCCCTCCTTTTTTTGTGGCTCTTATTTCTCCAGGATTTCATTCATGTGCATACATTTAGAGGTCATGAGCATAAAGTCATGGCTCTGGTCTATGCAGATGAAGAAAAGCCATTATGCGTAAGTGCTGATAGTGGAGGTGGCATATTCACCTGGGACGTCAGCTTTCCTCTTAAGGAAGAGCCATTAAAGAAATGGTATGAGGAGAAAGATTGGCGCTATAGTGGTATTCATGCATTGGCCATTTCTGAAAAGGGATACCTTTACACTGGAAGTGGTGATAAATCTATTAAAGCATGGAAATTAAAGGCGATTCCTCCCACTAAATCAATTCACCTTTTATCTCTTTTCATTTATTTAATGTGCAATTGAAATTAGATTGATCTTACTTTTATTATTATTTTTTTCTTTCTTTTTCAGGATGGCACCTTGTTATACACTATGAATGGTCATAAGTCAGTAGTTTCAACTCTTGCTGTGTATGATAGGCTTCTCTATAGTGGCAGTTGGGATGGAACTATCCGTCTATGGAGCCTTGTAAATCACAGTCCTTTGGCGGTACTTGAAGAAGACGCATCTGGAGCTTTGAATTCTGTTTTGTCTCTAACAGCTGATGAGCACTTTCTTGTTGCCGCTTTTGAAAATGGATGCATTAAGGTTTAGGATATTTTAGACCTTACTTTCAGTATTCTATTGATGTTTCTTTATATCAGTGAGACTATTCATTGGTGTGTTGCCCTTCTTTTTTTTTCAGACTCATCACCTTTACAACCGAGCGGTTATGTTCTTTTTGTTTTGTAATTTGTTTTTTCTTCAACATTTTGCTTCTTTGTTGACAGATTCATTCTTTTCATTTCTCTTATTTTAGGTATGGAAGAATGATGTGTCTATGAAATCCGTGCAGTTGCATAATTCTGCAATTTTCTCTATAGACATGGATGGGCAGTGCCTATATACAGGAGGTTGGGATAAAAGTGTCAATGTACAGGTACATATAAAAATCCATTGTATGATAATGTTTATTTGAAAGCTCTCTACCCTTTTGTCGAAAATTGGTAACGAGTACAGTTCCCTGTAATGAGGAGGGTAACTAGTTACGAGACATTACTTTCTAACATGGAAAATGATTCATTTAGGTATTATCAGGAGATGAACTTGAACTGAATGTGAATCAAATCGGAACTATCCCCTGCACTTCTGTAATAACAACCATACTCTTCTGCCAGGGAAAGCTTTTTGTTGGATTTGCTGATAAGTCCGTTAAGGTAAGCACAAAGTAAGCTTCTTAAATTTTTGGTGTTAAGTTTACTTAAGAATGTAAAATCGTTATCTTCGGTTTGATGATGCACTAGGTGTATTCTTATGAAAAGTGATCAAGCTTCTTACAAGGTATGATGCTCTGCTTCTTTTCCTCTTTTTTTCACTGAATTGTAAGACGATGATTGAACAAAGTGTTTATATGGCTCAGTGTAGGTTTATGAACTTCATCATCAGGTGCCGATGTTGGATTGACGGTTTGGGTTTCATCCGATGTTTGTATGAGTATGATTTGTATATTCTTTTTATAGTATGATTAATGAAATTGTATATTATAAAGCAAGAATAATGATATATTTCTAATTATTTTTTTAATGTTGGAGATTAAATTTTAGGATACATAGCTATATAATATAATGTTCCATAAATATATTTGTTTCTTTTTAAATTCCTTTACCTTTAATTGGTTATGATTATTATGAATCTCATCATCTCAATTGTGAAAAATGATTAATATGGGGTTTTCCAATTAGATCTCTCTATCAAATAATTTATCTCGTATAACTTACTTTTCGATAATTTTGAGAAATTTTTATCGTATTATTTATAAAGTAGATATATATATATATATATAATATCATTTTATTTGTCAACTAATAAAAATAATATATGAATCCTATGCATACAAAAAAATTTTCATTCGATCTACACCAAAATAAACTATCATAACTACATATACAATCTTATGGCTATAAGGATATCATGGTATTGTACTTAGCTTGAGTCCATACAACGGGTACACTAGTTTCCGGACTCCTCATTTGATTTACCAACTACATTTGAAGGCTTACACCTTTTGTTCCAACTTTCATTCATTCATTCCATTAGGGTTACGACCCCTAAGCTTATCATCTATAGCTAACCCCGGTTTAACATATACAAGTGCCTTTAATTATGTGGGTCTTACTAGGCATCATTTGTCATTCATTCAACTCAATATAACAAAACATGACTTTAGGCATCATTTGGTTTAATTTAGATTCATAACTTTTTAGTTAATATAATTAAAAATCTAAAATATGTTATTATGAACATCAATTTTGCTAAGCATTAATTAAACTATTTATCTGGAAAAAAGAAAATTATTGTTTCAATGAGCAAAGATTAATTGACTAATCACTAATTAATTGAGACATATATAAATAAATTATAATTGAGTTATCAATCAATGAGTCACGATCGATCCCGTTCTTGTTATAGTATAAATCACTCACTCTCAAATGATATATATATATATATATATATATGTTTCTCTTACAAACCATTTGGCACAAAATGAGTTTTGCCGACCACGACAGACCAAGACTTGTTCACATTATAATCTCAAATATTGTTAGCTTATAAGTTAATCATACTTAATTAAATATGATGCATATCATTATCATCGTTGACCAATAAAAACATATATTAATTAATAATACATATGATTAATAAATCCATCACGCTATCGTTGAATTGCATAAATAATAATAATAATAATAATAATAATAATAAATTAGAGATTAAAGACACAAACTAGAAACCAAATCTATGTACAGGAGCCCTGGACAAGTAATCAACCCCCTCTTTTCCTCTGTGTCATTGTTCCATGTCAGAGAAACCTTAAAATGGAAGACAGACCGCCCTTGAAATGGCATGGAAGGAAGGCCAGGATGCATGAATACAACCCCACCCCCTCCTTCATTTCATTCATCCCAAGACAGCCCCCATCTCCCAACTTAATTATGAAGCCGAACAAATATTATATTATGTTGGCTTAATAGCAATTTCTGAAAAATGATAATTTAAGGAGAAAGATACGTGGAACGTGTTTAGTGACGGATTATGTTTAGTTTAAGATTATTTAAATATGTCTATGCTTTAAGTAATTCAAATGAATGTTAATATTAATATTGGTGTTTATTGATTGAGAAATATTTTGATGAACTATATATATATATATATATATATATTTAAATTTTAACTACATAAAATAATTTTACATCATCATATTATATATTATATTAATTAATATATCATAAATATAATTTATTTAAAATATTATCCGATATAATCTTTAAATAGATTTTGAAAATAATAACATCTAAATTTGTGCCCTCTTCTCTTTAGAACTGATTTTTAGGAATGAATTCTACCCAAATTTATTTAATACAAAAGATGTTAAACCATAATCGAAGGAATACTTATTTAGGTGCTATGATTTTGTTATAAGACTACACGATGAAGAAGTTGAAAACCATGAGAAAAATAGATAGTAGCTTAAATAGTAGTATTCTCACTTGAGACTTAATATGAGCATTAATATGTTGTTATGGCCGTATAAACCAGGTTTGTTTACAGGTAAAACATACTCAAGGATCCAAAAAACCAGGCAGGACTAAATTCTTCTAATACATCATCGTGCAAAGTCGTGCCCCAAATCTTAGATTAATTGGTACCAAAGATGACCTAGTTTTAGGGTTTTCTCAAAGTACGACAAGTACAGCAGCAGTGTACTTCTTACATATGTCTTACAGCTATCTGTGTAAAAAGTGCCATCTGCATTCTGACAACCAGAATCAAATCCCATGGCTAATGATCTGCCCTGGTATCATTCCAACATAACAGATATGATATATAAATATATATATATATAATGATGAATATTATTATGAGAGAATTAAATTTATATATGATATATTTTTTAATAAATGTGATAATATTATATTATTATTTATGATTATAATTTATAAACCATATTTATATAAAAATTTCTTAAATAAAATACTCACCCACACAATATATCTTCATGTTGCACAATTTTTGGTCACCGTGTTCAAAGCAAAAGGTAAAACCATGTAATTATTAAGCTTGACAAAATAAAATAGAATGTATTTAAGTTTGACCAAGTACTATTAGTTTATAGCTAGGTCTAACGCTTAATGATAACCTTTTTAAGTAATATATAAAAGTCATAGCCTACCCTGCAGCCTTCCTTAGCCCACAAACCACGTCCTCAGAACATTGCATGTCCATCCATCCATGTTCATTCAATTAGTCAAATGTCTCCTTTTTATTTCAATTTTAAGTAAAAAAAAAAGTACTTCAACTACTGCGATGACTTTCAGCATTCTTAGAATTCTTAATCAATTTAAACGCCTGAGTTATGAGTACTTTCACACCAAATAAGCAACAGCGCTTCATCTTTCCTGAAGACATGATACACATAGTATAACCGGAGATGGCTGCAAAAATTATTCGGTTTAGTATCGAGATCTGAAGATAAATATGTTAGGACTTTTGAGTTCTGACACTCGGCCACCTCTTGGTATTGAAATAGGAACTTTTAGAAGAACATTTCTAAGATGTTAGGGACCTGTTTGAGTATGTATTTTAAAAATACATAATGTCAACATAATGAGAAGTTAGGAACTTTTTCTAACCTGTTGAGAAGTTAATTTGTGTTTTTTCTTCTTTTAATCTACATAATGAGAAACAGAAAATAGAAAAGATTATGTCAACATAAAAACAAGTAATTTACTTTATTAAGTACTTAACACAGCTCACATGCATTACGGGAAAATTGAAAACGGAAGAAAAATAAAAGGGTGCTCTTGAGTTTCTAGAGTCATAAGAGAACTTCCTTCTTGACAAAATCTTAGAAGTTGCTCTTGGTAAAAGGATCACGACTGGTAGGTCCTTGCGATATGCCACTGTTGATGCCTTCACGTCTTCCATTCCCTTCACCGTTGGTGGGTCCCAAATCATTTGGTATGCCCTCGTAAAATTTTAAGTATATATAATTAATAGATAAATTAATTTTATATAGTTGATTAAAAAATTCATAATTCTTTAATACATAGTTTAGATATAAAATTTTAATATTAAAAATTTATTCGGAAAATTATTTTCGGGCGAAAAGAATAAAAATTAAAGTCTTGAGGGTAAATTGGAAAAGTAAAAAAAATAGAAGTGGAGTTATTTTGAAATTCTTAATTTTAAAGTACTTAAATAATTAAAAGAAAAAGAAGAGGTAGAAAGCACCCCTTGATATGTCAAACATTTTTACACCTCCTTATTATATGTTTCACCTCATCTTCTTGTACACTTCAAATCTCTTACCATTGTCACACCTCTTTCTCTCCATTTCACTCCTAATATTTTTCAAATTTTGATCAATAACAAGAAGATCACTTTATTAAAAGAAGATTAACTCTATATAAGATCATCTAATGGTTTAATAAGCCTTGTACATGTTATTGCGGAACTGAAAATAAAAAAGTTATATGCTACATTTTAGTAGTTAAATTTTAGAATTATCTATATACTCTAAAATCTTTAAAAAAAATTATATTATGAAAATAGACTCCCTTAACTTTATAGAGAGATCAAGAACACCCCGAACCGATCAAGAACTAAAATTTGGATCGTTAGCAGTAGGTAATCTCATGAACTTTTGGTCATGGTAATATTCATATAAAATTATGAGATTTTACAGAAACAAACTAGAGGTCATGATCTTGAAAATGACATAAGACTCTAAATTTTCAGCATTGGAGAAAGAAAGTAAATAATTTCAAAGTTGATGGTAATTAGCTAGATAAATTGAAAACCCAGAATTATAACAAAAAGTTTGACAAGTTATAACTTTCATTCTACTAAGTCAAATTGAGCAAATAATATTTCAAATTAAGGATTGATAGCTATCTTTGAACTCAAACCGGTCTTTGAATTTTTTAAAGACCTTATGCAAAGATATAGATAAACGAATGAAAACGGTTATATTCTGCGTCATTTTCAGATAATTTTAAGTCAAATAATTTTTAAAGGGGCAAATATACAAATCTTAAGCTAAAATTTTTATAGTAGATTAATAAGATATTAGTAAAGATATATTAAACTTTTCAGAATTATATAAGACTCTAGGTGCTAGAACTGAGGCTTAAATCTTGACAATTAAAAATAGAAAATAAAAAAGAAGGGAAACTAAAATTATGCAATTGGGATGAATGAATTAAAATATGTGAAGTAAGGACAGGGTGTATTGCAACTTGAACCACCTGAAATTAAATACAAACATACAACAACTAAGATTATCAGGAAATAATTATAAGCTAAACAAAAAAATAAAGTGAAATTTAAACTATGAAATTGATTCTCTATTGCTCGATGAGGGTAGTCTTAAGCATTGTTGACAATTGGGATGAGAAATTAGAGCCTCTGAGGTTTCTGACTTACCATCCTGATTGCACGATATCCCTTATTGTTGAGCAATCAAGAAGTTAAGATATAGGATTGTGAATCTCTGACTATGCTTCGTAGTCGCTCGATGACTCAACAATAAAGAGTATCGAGCGATCAAGATGGTAAGTTTGAGACCTCAAACCATTTGTCTTAATCTCCAAATTTGTTGATATCCATTATTGTCGGATATCGAGCAATTTGAAAGTTAAAACATAAATCTCAAAGCCTTTATCTTAATTGGAAATTAAGAATGCCCGATGGCCTATAATAATGGAAATCGAGCAATCTGAAAATTAAGAAATAAACCTCAAAGCCTTTGTCTTAACTTCTAGATTGCTCGATACCCATTATTATAGGCCATCAAGCATTCTGGAAGTTAAGATAAAAATCTTAAAGCCTTAGTCTTAAATTTTAGATTGCTTGATACCTATTATTACAGTTCATCGAGCAATTTGGAAGTTAAGATAGTTGTCTTAACTTCCAGTTGCTTGATACTCATTATTGCATGCCATCAAATAATATAGAACCTACTTTCGATACCCGTTATTCTATATTGGGGCAAACAAAATTCAATTAAACAATAAAAATTAGCAAACCCACCCAAAAAATGCAGCAACCATCAACAATTTCAGAAATGGTCAAGAAAAAAAAACCCTAAATTTCATATGTAAGTATGTACATACCAACAACGGTAAAGTGGATAGGTCTTCGGCCATTGATTTTGGCAAGGACTTCGCTCTCTTTCCATTGTTCGTAGCTTCTTCCTACGACTCTTTATTTCACCATTTCTTCTCACTATTTACTTCTAAAAACTTCTACGAGGCATGATTTCTTATCGTGTGGGACGTTGAATGTAATGAAGTATAGGATGAATGCAATGATCGTGAAGTAAAAGATAAAGGAAATTTCAGTTTGAAGTGGAAAATGAACGTGTTGGATGTTGGTTACCATTTTCCTTTTGCAATTTTTGATCATGTTGGAGGGAAAAATGAAAGAGACTATAACGGTTTTTTTATTTTATTTTTATTTTTATTTTTTTAATATGATACTCAATATATAAAAATTATAAATTAAATTAAAAAAATAGAAAAGAAAAGAGAACAAATAACTTTTAAAGTGAGTGTAAAGTTAAATCATACTTTCAATTTCGATCAATGACCCAAATTCTCGCTTTAATAAATAAATCTATCACAGGAAAGTATAGTTTTTGTGAATTAGTAAAGTTGGGGGGTAGTGTTGTGGTGGGACCCAATCTAACCTGAACACATAATCGACGTTCTTTGTTTGTGTTTGTTTACTTCTTTAAGGAAAAAAAAAGGAGAAAAGCCCCTTTAAAGTAATAGGAGTTAACATCCAAATTAACGGGAAACTTTTACTATAAATAACATGTGAACTCAACCCTCCCTCTTCAAACCAACATCAACATTCTACCTCTCTCTCTCCTCTATTCTCCATCCTATCTATCTCCCTCTACTTTGTTCAATCCTACTAGCTAGCTCTACCTCCATTAATGGCAATTCCAGTGATTGATTTCTCAAAGCTAAATGGTGAGGAGAGATTGGCTCAAATCGCCAATGGCTGTGAGGAATGGGGCTTTTTCCAGGTAATATATACCTCTTCGACTCTTCTCGATTTTCGAACATTCATATTATAACTTCAAATGAATATATGTACATGTTCTTACATTGATTTTTGTTTTTTCTTTTCCTTTTTCTTAATAGTTGGTGAACCATGGAATCTCTGAGGAGCTTCTGGAGAGGGTGAAGAAGGTATGTGAGGATTACTACAAGGTGGAAGGAGAATCAAATTTTAAGAAGTCAAAGGCAGTCACATTGTTTAATGATTTAGTTGAGAAGAAGAGTAGTGACAAGCTGGAGGGTGTGGATTGGGAGGATGTCATAACTTTGCTTGATGATAATGAGTGGCCAACAAATACCTCAGGATTCAAGTAAGCAAACATCTTGCACACGAAGCAAACATCTTGATTTGATACCTATTGTTGGATCTATTTCTAATTAACTGCTATTGATCTGATCATGATGTAGGGAAACAATGACTGAATACCGAGCGGAAATAAAGAAACTGGCGGAGAAGATAATGGAAGTGATGGATGAGAACTTAGGGCTACCAAAGGGATACATGAAGAAAGCGTTCCATGGTGGAGAAAATGATCAAGAAGATGGAGGAAAAAACAAACCATTCTTTGGCACCAAAGTGAGCCACTACCCGCCATGTCCAAAACCCGAGTCTGTGACAGGTCTAAGAGCACATACCGATGCAGGCGGTGTCATCTTACTCTTCCAAGATGACAAGGTGGGGGGACTTCAAATCCTCAAAGATGGCCAGTGGATAGATGTTCAACCTTTGCCTAATGCCATTGTCATCAACACTGGCGATCAGATTGAGGTCCTAAGCAATGGGAGATACAAGAGCGTCTGGCATCGGGTTTTGGCATCCACTGATGGTAATAGGAGATCCATTGCTTCGTTTTACAATCCATCTTTGAATGCCCTTATAGCTCCTGCTAAAGAACTGGTGGCGAAAGCAAGTGATGATCAAGAGGTTGATCAAATTAACCTCTACTACCCTAAGTTTGTGTTTGGTGACTACATGTCGGTTTATGCTGAGCAGAAGTTCCTTCCCAAGGAACCAAGATTCCTGTCAGTGAGAGCCGTTTAAGTGAAAAAGAAAACTAGACAAAGGAAAAGAGAGAAAAAAAGAAAAAATAGAGTTGAGTTAATTATTGTTGCTGATCCTTCCTTACACATATTGTAAGGCATATAGAAAGATATGAAGTGTGCGGTAGCCTGCTACTTCGATTTGTGTACTATCCATTTATCTTTTTTTAGCCCTTTTGTAAGATTATGATGGAGATGCTTTTGTGGCACTTGTTAATAATATGGTTTGTGCAAATAATTTTACTTATAAAAAAATAAAAATAAAAATAAAAAAAATCTTCCTTATAATCATTTTCAACCCTTCTCTCCATTATTTCTGATACAAATCTAGAAAATTAAGAAAGTTAATATATATATATATATAGAACTTTTTTTTTTTAAATATATCATTTGGGTTTTAATATTTAAAAAAAACTTGATTGAAATATATTAAAATTTTTATCTAAAAGTAATTTAAAATACGATAATTTTGAATTACATATCTTCACATAATAGCTTGTGGGGCAGCTATCTCCATGCTTTATTCGTCCCTGCTCATCTTATATGGGTCATGCAAGGAAATATCTAAATGCATTAGGATTCTTCCTCCTTTTAGATTAGCCTTTTGAGATTAGCTCTTCTTTGAACTTTCTGATCATAATACTATATTTTTTATTTTGTGATTGATTCTTTGGTGTTATTTTGCATCATTACTTAGTAAGTATGCTCGCATTGTGAAAGAAAAATTACGTTAAAGAATTCTCGGTATGATTACATTTGTTATACTACGAAAGAAGAAAGAAAGAAAGATGTTAGCAAGAAGTTCCAAATTTAGGAGATGCTTGCATAAGAAAAATTACAGCCTTTTCTCTTTCTCTACTTGAGTTACATTACATTTCTAATCTCTACTTGGCCACGAACAAGAACGATTATAATTACAAAGGCAGGTAATTCATCATTGGTCAAGATAAATGACAAACAAAGGGCCACGAGGTGGAGGTAAGACTGTAAAAGAAACAAGACAAATAAGAGGGGAGGTGGCGAAGAATCTTGTGCTAAAACACTTTCAACAAGCCAATAGACTACACATTTTTGAGTCATTCATTGGTCAGCTCGACTGTTCAAGACTAGGAGGAACAGTTGTAGCTGGCTGAAAGCTTGGTTTAAGGATAAGACCAGAAGAAGATGAAGAAGAAGAAGAAGGCTTAATGGGTTTACTATGTCTTTCCTCTCCCTCCAACTCTGGCTCGGGTTTTCTCTTCACCTTCTTCTTTATCAATACACTATCTCCCCCTACCCTTGCATCGTCAATGGAACTGTTTGAACTTCCCTTCAATTTCTCGGGTTTTATTCTGTCCGAATTTGAAGTATTCATTGATGAACTGGGGATCCGAGCAGTGGCAATTGTCGAAGCAGAAAGAGATTTGTTTACTGATGAGAGTAAAGGGTGTGTGGCTGCTGATTCTGAAGGTAATCTATCTCTTATATTCAGTGGCTGAGCAGTTGAAGTACTACCCTCTGCTCTAATGTTTTCCTCTGTTTTAGTAGCCAACATCTTTTTCCTCTTCAATTTCTCCTGCTCCTATGAATATAAAGGAAACGAGACTAACAAGAAAGTAAGAATATTAATAAAGATCATACATTTTTCACATAGTCCACAATACAGTTTTACTACAGATGGGATCGAATAATGGATCAAAGCCAGAAACATCAATTGGTTTCCCCAAAAGGAGATATGAGAAGGGAAGGGAGAGGAGGCATACCTTATGTTTGCTGTGTAATGCTCTCCGCCTCTCTTTTGCTCTACAAATTGCACGTTTTATCCCATTTTTATCCATGAATCCATTCGGCCACAGTTCTGCAAGCTGAAAAACATGGTTCCACAATGACATCACAAGAACCTTAATGTACCAATATACAGTTATCCAGTGTGCAAATGTTGGACTCTAAATATGTGAAAGCCACACAGCTTAGGAGATCCAAAAGGGGGTTGTACTTTTTTGAAAAGAGGGAAATACTTGGAAAAAGTTCCAAGAGTCGCAAAAAAACTAACAGTGAGCATAATTGACTCTATTAGTTATTTGGAATCTGACTCCAAAAACATCAATGTATGATATCAATGCAGCAACGACATATGTTCTCAATCTCCTTATTATATTGAGAAAACAAAGAAAGAATGAAAAATATTTACCTCGGCATACAACTTTCTGATTTGTGGACCAGATTCCTCATCTAACCCCTAGTAACAATTAAGAAAAAGACATGAGAAAATGGAAAGCTTCCAATAGCCACCAGGAACATAAATTTCATGAAAATTGTTGAAAAGCACAAGTCAGTACATCAACAAAAAGATCATATAGATCACAAATCTTCTCCTCTAATGCAGCATCCATAGTAAATTTTTTTTTAGGGGCTGCTCTGTCTTCAGACCCAAATTCCTGAAAATCATCCAAAACTCTAGCTTGTTTCTCTAATGCCTGAAAAAGTATAATATGCACTGATTAATACAGTCAAAATTTACAACTACACTATCAAGGACTAAAAAAATATTCATCAATCCCCCAACCTATAAGAATCTAACCTAAATAGGAAGCATTGACGATGGATGAGACCAAAATAAACACAAGTCTAGGATTTTGAATTATGTGAAGAGACTGATTCATGATGAAGTTTTAGGCCAAATGCCCCTTGGCTAATTCATAAAGAAGAAGAACTAAGAGAGATACAAAGAAGAGCACTCTGTGAGTCTTTTGGTCCAGAGAAACAAATACTGTTGAGCGCAGCAACATGAATAAAATATAAAAAGCCAGAAACCAATGGTAGCTTGACATCAAATAAGCTGAAGAAAAGCACCTATCTAGAACTAAGAACAAAAAATTATGCAGTTGAATTCAGCTAATAGGACTATGTCCACTTTCGGGTAAGATGAATGATAAGGAGACGAAGAATGGAAGCAGGCCAGACTATCCAGGATTGATTGTACCATTCAGCCAGTTTGAGGTAGAACAGCAGAAGAACAACATGAGATCACAGAAAGAGAGAGAGAGAGGGTGGGCATTCAAAAGAGAGTACCTTGGCCTCCAGATCCAGGGGCTGCATCTTAATCATCTCAACAACTTCCTTCTTTATCAGTTGAAACTCCTTATCTTTCTCCTGCTTTGCAGAGACCCCCATACTAATCATAATTTTTAAGTTTCTCTATAGCAAAAAAAAAAAAGAAAATGAAAGTATCAGGTACAAGTATATGAAGGAGTACCAGCTTAATTGACCGCCATATGATCTAAAATCATGTGCAGAACAGGATAAGTAGCTTTGTAGAATTGGATAAAATATTAAGGCGCCAGAGTCCATCGGCAAAAATATATGATTTAGAAATTGAAGTCAAAAACCAGAATGCCAGACATAAATCTTTTACATCACGTCAACAACTGCTTCAGTGGAACATGGACGGTTATATTCAGGAACCTTGAGTAGCCACAGTAATGTCATCTACTGACCAAGCTACAGCAGAATGCATACCTTGAGAGTCCTCAGTTGTATTAAGTGACCAAGAATACTCATCAGACGATTAATCAACTCCTTAGATAATTTCCCCTGGCTTGCCTGCAGGTAAAAACAAAGAACGATTTATTTTCTTTGAGTAATTCAAGAAACTTCATACAATAAAATCTCGATAAATTAATATTGCTGGGACATTATTGAAAAAATTTAGCACATTATTCTCAAGTTGGCACCCAAAAAATTATTATTTAATCGAAGTTATTAATTTATTGAGGTTCTCTGTACGAAGTTCATATAATATGGAAAATGGTTTTATAGCTAAGACCCAAGAAGCAGATATTAAATAGTACGCCCTTAGCAGTTACTCTATACCGCTAGTCTAGCAACTTTGGCAAGCTTCTGCTTAATCTCTCTAGGCAATCTCCTTTTAGTGGCCTGCGATGAAGTATCAGCCTCTTGATTTTCCATAGCTGGTGGCCTAGCTGTAATTTTTTAACAAAAAAAATGCACACTGTTAAAAAAATAATTTAGATGCAAGGGAAGTCCCAGAATTTTATTTTAAGTGATGAAATCTCAAGAATTTAGGTACTTACATTCAGCTACCATCCTTTCCAGATCCCTAATAGCCTTTTCTAGCATGGAACTCTTCGGCCTGACAACAGAGCCATCCTTTCTATGTGCATGTGAAGTTTTCTGCATGATGATCAATCAAAGCTCTGATGGACATGAAATGTAAGTAGCATGGTTCACTATTCTATGATAAGGAGAATGCAGAAGACAGTAACGTATCAAGTATAGTATTTGAATAACAACTTTATCTGTCCAAGATAGATAACTGCATGCATTCTAAGCCACCCTTACAAGAAAAGAGCAAGAGAGAGTTTTTCAAAAGAATACGAAATCATTCATACAATGGTCTTCCGTAGATTCAACATTTTTGTCTAACTACCATGTAGATAGTCAAGCTCAGCCATCTACAATAAACATGGCATCAATTTCTGAGGAGAAAACTCTGTGCCTCTGATTTTTGTGCCATTTTTAAAATAACAAAGCGTCCCCCCCAATATACATGCTCAAAGAAAAAGGAATAATCAAAGCATGTCCTTATGACTTCTATCCTTTGCTTCACACAAAAAAAGCTGTGGAAGCAAGACTAAAAGGGAAGTCCTCACCATAAGCATTCACAAAACTTATTCAAGTCTCACAACACCAACTAACCTTCCTGTAAGTAGTCATCACATAGATATAGATATAATTATAACAGCTATAAGTCACAACTCAATGGCACTGCTATCCTACCAAAGCACTAATGTACTCAACATATGACTGCATTAGATAGCAATCAAATGCGGTCCATTCTGATCAGTCCAACTTGTCCCGTCCTATCTAGACTTCCAAATGCACATACGTAATGCACAGTGTTTCTCTTTTCAGTTCCAAATGCTCAATTAAGGATTCAGGCCTTTTTTCTATAATGAGGGGTACACGTTCTGATAATAACAGACCATACACACACACACACACAGTTTACACACTGTAAAATTTGAATAAAAGTAAGATTCTTCTTGTTTCGAGCGCAGCTAGTAAGTTATTTTCCAAATTTATAAAAAATTTCAGAAATACAGGTCATAGCTCCAATAACTAAATATTCAAGATCAATTAAGAATGCTTCTTAAAAGTTAAAACTAGCCATCAACCATAACTACAACAGAAGAATTCTTGATTTCCTGTAAAGGAAATGTGAGACTTTGCATGAGAATGGGAAAAGAATAACACTTACTGCTGTTTGTGTGGAATACTTGACAGCTGGTAGATTCATGTCAGGTAATTCACGGATTCCATTTCTCTCTTTCAACTGAGATGATGGTTCCGTCTGATTTAAATTTTTCAAGGATCTCCCAAATTGAAGTTTGGATGAAACATAACCACTTCTATCATGATATTTATGGTGTAAATTATCAGGGGGTATAATTGACTCCTTTGGTTTGCTGCCAACATTCTTAGGGAAGACGATAGATGCCTTCTGCTGATCGATATAATCAGCTGGTGATAGAGACAATGAAGTATCACCATTATTAACTTTCAAAGATGGAGAAGAATCCAAGGTCATTTTTGTCTCCACAGATTTCTTTCTTGAACCAAGTCCAGAAGCATTAGGTTGACTCTGCAGTTTTACATCTCCAAAATTATCAGTTGTGGTCCCCGTATTTTGAGGAGGATTAAAGACGTTATTCTCAATCAATGTAGTCTTTCCGCCCACTGTCTTCCCTAACTTTACATGCTTACTTGACGAACCGCCATCAACATTATGAGCATGACCCTTTTCGAGGTCTTTTCTGCGTCTTTTCTTAAGTTGTCGGTCGGGTAATACAGAAGTTTCGCTCCTTTGCAAAATGGAAAACATAAAATCAGAGCAGAATTTACCATAATTAAAAATAAAAGATATAGAAGACAGCGGTACCAAGTCTTTAGGTCATGGTTTCAAATTTTATATCAAAAGATTCA
The DNA here is from genome assembly GCA_027186245.1 of Coriaria nepalensis. Classification (NCBI taxonomy): domain Eukaryota; kingdom Viridiplantae; phylum Streptophyta; class Magnoliopsida; order Cucurbitales; family Coriariaceae; genus Coriaria; species Coriaria nepalensis. Next base: position 2,104,968 of record CP114500.1, on the reverse strand, counting down.
ACAGGGCCCAAGGACAAAGGGTCGTACAAACTCTAAATAATAAAAATACATAAGCTAATGGATAACGACAAATGTAAAATTGAAAAGAACATTGAGGACCCTTCTGCCAACTTCAAACATGAAAAAAAGCAGACAATTGAAGTAATACGATCTTTAACGTGACGTAAGATGTCAAACAAAATAGTGTAAATACACTTACATTCGCTCCAACTTTCCACGATTAACAAAGAATCCATCATGTTTTATGGCTGAGTCATCAACTTCAAAGTATTCATCCTGCAATGCAATCAACCAATGAAATTTACAAAAAATCCACACAGATACAGGTGAATAGCTCCATATAAAAGCAAGAATTTGAGCACCTACGCGCACAAAGGGGAAAACATAGAAAAGAAAGACATAAAGCAACAAGTTGAAGATACCAACCAGCTCGGCATCATCGATGAAGGAGTCCTCCGTGTCATATTGATCATCGTCAGGAGATGGATCTCCCTCGTCACTACTATCCTTACCCTAAAACAAAACATTTAGGACCTTATAAACATGCATTTCAGAAACCAGAGAAAGTAGTAAGCAAGAAGAAAAGTGCGACTAAGCACACATGAAAATCTGCACCATGTATAGTCTTTCAATTTTCTCAATAACAGCACTAAATCGATTTGGTCCAGCTTCATCTTTGCCTTCATTTTCAGTTGGTTGTCCCTACAACCGAAATATAGGTAAGTAATATGGGGTACAGAAATCGAAGAAGTTTTAAGACTCGCACTGGTGATGGTGAGACACTATGACGCCTAACCGGCCTAAAAAAAGATAAACTGAAGCAAGTACGGCACAAAATAAAATCAAGGTACAGAAATCGCAGCTTCCATGGTTCATCCCGATTATAACCTTATGCGCAAATACACAAAACATAGATATCAAAGGGTCTCACCGGAGCGATTCGAGACTCAAGAGCAGGGTGAGCATTGGCAGGAAGTTCAGACACAGAAGCTGATGATGATAGGCCATTGACCTTGTTGGCGTCTTTAACCAGCTTCTTCCATGAGACAATGGTCGTCTCACCTGGTCGGAGTTCCACCGTGAACATTTGTCGGTCACCGGATTTTACGAACTTCGATGAAACCCTGGAAGAATCTCCAACTCCACCATCGCATTTTTCTTCATCCATAGAATTAGCAACCACGGGAGAAGAGATTTAGGGTTGCCGAATCGAGAACTGGACAACCGAGGAGTACTTAGACAGTCATATTCACAATAGGAAGGAACTAAAACTCTAGAAGAAGAAGACGAACTAAATTCCTAGAGAGAGAAACAGTCAATTTGAGGCAAATTCTTTTTTCCTGGATGGAAACCGAACCGTGTCTCTCTCTTTTTCCAAGAAACTGAGAAGAGGGGGGAGGAGGGAGGGAGGGAGGGCGGAGGGAGAATATGCGACGGACGGGTATATCGTTAATTTGGATCCCGACCCGAATTTGCCTTTCTCGGTACGCAACCACCACGTTGTTTGTTGCTGTTTTAAAAGGGGCCGAACCAAAATTATTTGCCGCCCATGCCCTAGTTTTGAGGCTACACCACATGGGCCCGCACAAATTCACATGGGCCCAAGTAGCTCATAACGGATCAGTAAAAGCCTATCTTCGGCGGAAACTTGGAACGGGCTTCTCCAGTATTCTATAGATAATCTAAAGGAACGTGTAGTTCGATTTCATGAAAGGATAAAAATAAGAATATAAATAAATGATAATGATAATTTTATTATATTTACTTTATTATATATAGAATAAATATAAATGATCAATTTTAATTTCGTTTTCCACTCAATTATGTTTGTTTATTTAAGAAAAAGTTTGAAATAATCGATTTTGGGTTCAATTGCTAAAGTGTCACGATAAAATTTATAAAAAAGTCTCGTCTAAATAATTGTTAGGGTAATTTTTTTTTTAATAAAAAATACATATTTAAAAATTAAGTAAGGAATCAAATTTTTATGAATAGAAATTCATTCATAATTTATCATTTCTTTAAACTAATAAATGAAAATAAATAATTTATATTATTTGAACTAAAAAAATAAAACCAAACGAGTCATAAACTTTCAATATTATATCAATATTCAATGAAGTATATAAACTGAGTTTATTTTTAAGTTCACAAAATTCTATTTGATTTAATTTAATAGTATTTTAGGGTTGTGTTTAGGGTTAATATCTAAGATTTATGATTAAGGTTGAAGTAGAGGTTTAAGATTAATATTTAAAAATATAGGGTTTAAGAATTAGGGTTTGGGGTTAATGTTTAAGATTCAGATTTAAAATTAATATTTAAAGATTATTGTTTAGGATTAAGATTTATGGATTATAGTTTAGGGTTACTGTTTAAGGGTTAATGTCTAAATCCTAAACTTTATACTATAGACTCTAAACTATAAACTTCATACGCTACACCTTAAACCTTACATTCTAAACTTTATAATCTAAACCATAAACTCTATATATTAATCCTAAACCTAAATCTTAAACCATTAATAGTAACCCTAAACCTTCATCTTCAATCCCAAGTCTTAAGTATTAATCTTAAATCCAAACCTTAATCTTAGACCCTAATTCTTAAACATTAATCTTAAACTTTAAACATTAACTATAAAACTTAGATATTAACCACAAATATAAATCTTGAATACTAAACCCCAAAACCTAAATGTTAATTATAAACCTAAATCTTAAACCCTAAACTTAATTTTAAACTATAAACTTTGAACATTAATCCTAAACCGTTAACCTTAATATTAAGGGCAATTGGGTAGTTGACCAAAGATAAATTTTTTTAAAAAACTAATACATCAAAACTTTTTCTTAGTACGCTAACCCATTTTTTTAATATATAAAAAATATTACAATTACTATGATGCCCACATTTTAATAAAGACTAAAAATTATGAAATTACCTCCATTGCAACGGTAAAGCAAGTCAACCCCTTCTCCGCACGCACATCCAAAGACCCCTTTCAATTTGTTATCTTCAACTATGATTCGTAACTTCAAATTCATTTTTCATTACTTGTAAAACAATTTGATCTCTAAGTCTCCCCCTACATTTCGTTTGCAAGCTTCATAATTAAGAATTGAGAGCTTGAGAGTCCAAAATATTTGGGTAAGTTTCAAGCTTCTAAACTTGATTTTGATTTCAATAGTAAATAGATAATACTAAACGAAACTTATAAGATTTTTATTAGTTGTATTTTGTTAGTATTTATGGTTTCAATAGTAAATAGATAATACTAAACGAAACTTATAAGATTTTTATTAGTTGTATTTTGTTAGTATTTATGGTTGGATCCTTTTTGCATTGTGAAACTTTGAAATTTGAAAATCTAAATTCTTATTGCTTGATGCCTTGAGATAGATATAAGGGTATTGAGCAATCGAGTATTAATAAAACTTTTGTATTCTAATTAAGAAAACTGATTTCCTATAGATTTTTTTTTCCTTCTACAAAAATGAAAATATTATTCGTAATAATATGTTTTGATAATGAATGGAAAGAGAATGTGAACCTAAACAATAAAGAGAATTTGTGGTATTAACATATAAATATAATGAAGGGATTAACTGGGGCTTCGATAAAATATAATGTCATGTATACTAAATTATTGGAAGTTGTATATGATTCTATCAAAGTAGATCGTAATTAATTCGGGTTGCAACTGTCGTACAAGTCATCGACTAAATTATTGTCTTTTCCGCTATACATAAGAAAGAAAGAAAATGTGAATGATTTTTTTTTTGTCACTTGCAATCTAAAAAGGAAAATTCTCCCTATACGTGAAGTTGATTCCGAAGAGTCAGAAGGATTCTTATGGTGATGATCGTCATGAAGTTGATTCTGATGCCACCCATAACCCTTCAAGCATTTTTTCATGGTGATCCAATTTGATATAATCTTATTGTATTTAATGATTTTGATATAATCAAACTTTCACCTTATTGTTTATCTATATAACTATTTATTTTTATGAAGATTTTTCTTATATATTATGTTTGTAATATGATCATTTATCGATAAGTTTATATCAAAATCTCAAATCTAAAGATTGACCGAAATCTATGTAAAAAGGCAATCGTAAAACTCAAATTAGAAAAGGACTAAAAATGTTATTAATACATACTTTAAAATATATCTCTAATAACACATTTCTTTCATAAAATTTTCAAATTCAAATTAAATCTAATTGATATAGTTGCTTTTTATCTAAAGTTTTTAAAGTAACTTAAAATTACTATTTTTTTTTTCTATTTCAATCCACGTCAATTAATTAGTTAAAATAATATTTAATTATTATTTTTAAATATAAATTTTGTTTATATATTTCTAAAATATAAGTTATACAATGTTCTACACAATCGAATATGGATGCTCAAAATCTATTTTGTTCATGTGGGATCCGGAGTATTTGCTTTATTAGCTATCATATTTTTCGCCGGGGGTTATCAAGCCACTTTTAGTATTAGAATGAATTCTTTACAATAAAAATTTACTTCTTCTAAGGTTCTATAGGTTACTATTCAAATAGTTTGTCTCCATAAACAATTTGACCAATCTAGTTTTTGTCACGACATTTACATATTTAGATATTACGATCATATATTATAGAAATACATTTGTCATTAATTGATTATTAGGGTATTCCAAAAATATCCGAATTAAAATATAATTTTTAAATTAAATTCAAAATTAATAGATATTATTAAAGAAATTGACGATATTATATGTACAAAGAAAGATACTCACGGAACGACTAAGTCAAATAGAGTTTTTGTATTTTTCGTTAATCCAGGAGCACAAAATATATAGACACACATGCCCATAGATTCTTATATCTCTAATGAAAAAGAATTATTGAAAAAAATAAAAAATCAGAATTGATAGATATATATTTTAAAATAAATAAAAAAGATGAAATATAAATCATAAATCATAAATAACTAAACTCTCTCAATAACTTTATTAAAGAATAAGATAAAATATCATATAAATACCATAATATAAGATCTAAACTGAATTCATATTAATTGTTATTATTATTAAAAAGAACCAAAAAAAAAAAAAAAAGCCGTGGCATTCCCGTCAAAACGAGGCGGTCTAGGGCTAAATGGGTACTTTCGTACCAAAATCAGCGTTAAAGCGAGAGGTGTGATATTGCACAATTCTTTACCTGGTCGGAGTCTTCTTCCTCCTTTCCGCCCGTTCCTGCCCGTTCCTGCCCTCAACGAACCGTTTATACAACCCGCCATCAAGTTACCATTTACCACAAACCCGACGCTCTCTCTCTCTCTCTGTGCAAACAGGAAAATAATTGAACCATTATCTAATTCAATTGACCTTACTTCTCGTTTTCTTTTGTTCTCTGCACAGGTATCATTCTTCTTCCCTCCCTGATTCCATTTTCTCTTTCAAGCTTTTCCTCTTTTTCTTCTTCGTGCGGCGAGTAAATTTGTGTATTTTTATGCAACCGTGTTTCCGCATTGTATTGTAAGTTTTCAATTAGGGTTGTGATTTTGCAGAGGTTGTCAGAGAACGCCGGTCTAGGGTTTCCTTTGGTGCAAAGGCGAAGGTATCTTGTCTGGATTACCGTTTTGCTTTCTGTCGTTATATATTTTTTTTTTGTTCAAGAAGGAGAGGAATCTAAACGAGGCGGTAGGGTTTGATTGGAGGGTAATGCCTTGAGTTTTGGAGGAATGTGTATTTTTTGTTGGGTGTTCTTAAACTGATTTGAATTGAGATGAGTTCGTGCGAGAACTCAACTGTAATTCACGAACCTGTTGTTGAGCCTCCTACGTGCTTAGAGATTTTAGGGGAACCGGTCTCTGAGCAGCAGTCATGCATGGAGGAAGCTCACACGTCATTTGATTCTATGGTGGGTCCTAAAGATGAACCGGATCTATACGGACCAACTATAAATGACACCTCTGTCAAGGGAATAGGTGATACTGTTGCCATGGGAGATGGCTTGGTTGTAGACTCGGAAAGTATAAATGTTCGAATATTGGGAGAGACTTTTGAAAATAATTGTGGCATCAGTGAGGCCTGCTTAAATGAGAATCAGGGTGATATTTGCAATTCAGAGGATGGAAATGTGAGTGTGGAGGAGGGAGGGTCTCAAGGTGAGAACAATTTAGTCAGTCTGTTAGATGGTTGTGAAATGAACTTGGAAGTCACTGCTACAAGTGATTCTCTGAGTAATTGTGTGCAACCCGATGAACAGAATAAAGACGAGGATATCAGCCTGGTTGCTGAACAGGTGAAAGACCTTTTGGAAGTGGAATGCAATATTTCAGCCGGGGTGGAGACTAGTAATGGTGATCTAATATCTTCTTCGCGTGGTTGTGAAATGAGTTACAATCACTCATATGTCGATTGTTTGCCAAGTCAATACTCACAGAAGAATGGGATGGATGAGAAGAATGTCTGTGGTATTTCATCAGGGGTTGTAGATGAGAAAGCTGGTTCTGCAGCTGAAATATCAGCTTCAGTAGGTGATCATAAGCCTTCGACAGTAGCTAGTACTGGTATTGAGTGCAACCATGATAGCGTTCAAAAGTATGAAGAACGTATGAGTAGTTTCACTTCCGAACGGGTTATTGAGGTTTCTGATGTCCAAACGAATCCTGGTACAAGCATGCAAGTAGTATCTCCAGAGTGTTGTCAGAGTTCAATGAAAGAAATACGGTTGGATGATTCACTGGCTATCTGTGCCAAACCGAATGTAATGCTTGATGATGCTACTGTTAGTGGTCCTTCAGTAGAAATTACAGCTCAACCAATGGAAGACAATAGCGATAGTAACGGGGATCAAGTTACTGAATGCAACCAAGATAGTGATCAGCAGTATGAAGATATTGTAACTAATTTCTCTGCAGAAAGGCTTATTGAGGTTTCTGATGTTAAAAGCAATCTTGATACAACCATGCAAGTAGCATCTCCACAGTGCTATCAGATTTCAATGGAAGAAATACAGTTTGATGATTCACTGGCTATTTGTGCCCAACAGAATGGAATGCTTGATGACAAGACTGTTAGTGGTTCCTCAGTAGGAATTACAGCTCAACCTATGGAAGGCAGTAGCAATAGTACAAGTGATACAAAAGTTGATAATGGGAAATCTACATTGCTTGTGGAGGAAAATCCCAGCAATTTGAAAGATAGTTCCTCAACAGGGGCTCCCAGCTGTATTGTTGAGAAATTTGCTTCTCTATTATCATGTCAGCCTTTCGATGTTGCAAGTGGTAGTTCTTCTAAGATAGTGGATGCAACAAATATTTATAGAAATGATGATGGTTTTATTAATTCTAGCAGCAATGCTTGCTTTACAGGACAGACAGATGACAGCGTGAAAGATCCTGGAGTTTATGTTGTCTCTGAAACAGTAGCCTCATCCACTGGGAGGAGTGGCCAAAAAAGTAAACCAAGGAAGAAGGCCCTGAATAAAAGGGATGCTAGGAGGAGTAAAGCATCTAAAGTGCTCCCGCCACATGTAAATTTTGAAATTATCCTTGAGGGAGCAAGGAGGAAGAGAAGCTGTGTCTCCAAACCAGCTCGGTCTTCTCTCTGGGGCTCATCTGCCTGTAAAATTCAGTTTTTTGAGCAAAGCAATCTGCATGGTCTTAGTCAAATTCAGACACCAGGATCGAGAAAACCAAGGGATGGGCGAGGGAGTGCAAAGAGGAATGGGAATAAGGCAAGTGGAAGAGCACGGGGATCCATGAAAGAGTCCAGAGGAAAGTCTTCTGCTTCTACAAGTCGAATTCATTTGAAGGTCAAATTTGGAAAAGGGGTGGACGAAAACTGTCTAAACTTTTTAGTTCCGGGGGACGTTTATCCAAAACTTTCTGCTAAGGCTGTCAGTAGCAGTAACGGGAGCGAGTCATACTCGGAAACTAATTTGGAGCTGCTAAAATTAACCAATAGCCTTGAAGTTAAAAGAAGTGAAGATGGAACTTTAAGAGAACTTGATTGTTTCAGCAAAAATCCACTGATGGCAAAAGCACATATTGATGCTTCTGAATCGAATGATCATCCTGCAAAAAAGGAATCTTATAGCACTGTGATGATAGAAAAGTCAACGGAAGAGCATCTGGACAATTACTCTGGGACTTGTACTGAGGCGAGTGAACCATTGGAAAGGGCAAGTGTGACTGGGTGTTTGGACCCTGGTACTTCACCTGATTCAGAAGTGATAAATCCAGTCTCAGATGCTCAAGTTGGGGGGAGTTATCAAGAACTGCAAAATTCTGCTTTGACTTCTGCCCAGGATTTTGTTGCCCCTGAGAATAAGATAGATAAGAAAAAAGAGAAGTTCAGCTTCCCAGCTAGTAGAAATAGAGCAAAATCATCAAAGAAGCATGGAAGTGGTGATGAGTTTTTCCCAACAGATATAGGCATTGGATTTTCTGAATCAAAAACTTTGAAGGGTTCTGTTCCTGTTAAAGCTGCAAGACAGAAGCCTTCCAAAAGTTCAAAATCCAGTAAGTCGAGTAAAGGCAGGTCCAAGGCCTCTGAGCCGGGTAAGAGGGGAGGGAACACTCATAAACAGATGGAAAATCAGCATAAATCTGTTACTGAGAGAAAAGCTAAGGAATATGGTGTTTCTGATTCAGTTGTGTCTAATGCGGATAATGCAGAAATAGGTGCTACTAAATCTAATTAACAATATGCATGAATTTGAATTTATGCCATCTCTCGTTGCTTTCTTTGTTATGCTTTGGACATGATTGTGTGAATATTTCAGTTACTATCCCATAAGTTTCTGTTTCTCTCCACTAGATACATGTATGCCTTGGAAAGATGAGTTTTCTTTCTGATCTCATAATTCGCCTGGATGCTGTCACAGGAAATAGCATTGTGGACACTATGGGGAAAACAATAATTGGTGATAATATTGCATCTATAGAATCACCCAACTTGAATGTGGTACAAGGGTTTTCAAGCGAGCAGTATGTACAGCCTCGCAATGCTTGGGTGCTCTGTGATGATTGTCAAAAGTGGCGGCGCATCGCAGCTTCTCTTGTGGATAGTATAGGACAAGAAAATTGCACATGGTAAGCTATTGTTCATATATTGCTTAATCTTCTAGGCTGGTAGTTAGGTGTACAAATGACTTCTACTTCATTCTTTTGATTTTCTATAAAGTAATTGTCGGCCATATGAATGATGAAGAGGCTCTTTTCGTTCCTTAATAGTTCCAGGACCAAAACCTGAAGATTTATATTTTACTGTCTTCGAATAATACTAGCCTTTATAGCTTTCAAAAGCATCCAATAACAATTTAACTAGACCCTAAACTAGAACTTAGAGGTGGTCCAATCCAAAAATTAAAAAAAAAATTACTAACAATGCATTAGACTTACAATAACAAACTTAACCAACAGCTTATGACCTTGAAAATATTAGCCAGGATTATTTTCATTGGCCCTTTGAGTTTTTGCCTCTTGGTTCTCTCTCTCTCTCTCTCTCTTTTGTGTTAACTGAGATCTGGATAGCTCTCTGGCCGAATTTTTCAGATGTTTGGAATGTAAATTAGGTATTGGATTTCTTTGTAGGGTTATCCTCCTTATACAGCAAGAACCTTTTCTTTGAGTTTTGACGTATGTACAGGGACATCTTTGGGAAAGAGAAAATTGGGTTTCTCTAGGTTTTTTGATGGGTCAAGTAATAGATGGCTTTCCTTGGCCTAATTTAATTTCTCTTGAATATACTCTTTTTACTGTGTGGATGTTTTGTTTTTGTGACTTCTGTTGTTTTTACCCCCTATCATGCTGTCCTTGGTGCTCTATGATGTTATTGACTATTGCCGTTGGCTGAATAAGTCTCTTCCATTCAAGTGGAAGATCAAGCCACCCATGCTTCCTGCACATTACAAAACCATTTATTGTTAATGGTTTTTGTCATATATTTTTTTTGTATCCTTTCTTGGAAATATAATCTCACATTGAAATTGGATTTTCGATTTGATTAATTTTTGAAGGACTTGTAAGGACAGCTTGGATAAAGCTTTTGCTGATTGCTCGATACCCCAAGAGAAGTCAAACGCAGAGATTAATATGGAGCTGGAAATATCAGATGGCTCTGGTGATGAAGATGCCTCCAATAGTCGTCGAAGTTATAGGAAATTGGAATATCAGCGTCCAACAGGTACTTCATAACTTCTATCAAAGCTTTTAAATATATTTGAGCTTGGACTTGATTGGATTTGGGCTATCTTTTGTTTACCATGACAAATATTATGTAGGAATATGAGGTTAGTACTTCAGGAACTAGGGTCTTTTCAGTGGAATAGGGGTTCCTGTACATCTGTTTGCATGTCATGATGAGTCAAGATTCAATATCCTAAGTTTACATTGTAATATTTAGTGTTAGTCTGATCATGAATGATGATATCATCTTTCTTGGTCCCATTGAATTTCAAATTGGAAGTGGAAATATCATATTGATTATTATTAAAGAAAGACATAATTTACTGAGCGGCTAAGCCACATGTCAGTTAGGCTGTATTTCCAAGGACTGCGTGACTATTGTAATGTTAACCATGCTAGTGGTGGATCTGTGGGGATGTTTTGTGGTGGTGGCGGTGGCAGTGGTAGGGATAGATATTCTATGATTAGTGTAATTGGTATCCACACCCTTTATGGAATGTGAAAGCTATTTCCTAAAAACAAACAATGGCTTTACACAGGATCCTTTATTTGCTATAATCATTGTATTACCAAACAATTGAATTTCAAATACTGGAAGGGGAATTAGTATTATGTCATGACCTGTCACTGTGAACCAGATATACCAATGGGTCTATGTTGCTTTCACCTTGCACCCCCTTGATTTGCTTATTTTGGTTGTTGAAATCATAGGAGTTCTAATGTGTTTTCCTTTCTGATTTGAAAACAATGCAGTTTCACAAGAGCACGCATTTAAGAGGATTGATACTAATCAGTTTCTGCATCGAAGCCGTAAAACTCAAACTATTGATGAGGTGACTGTTTTACTAGCTTTTTGTGTTTTTTTGTATGTTGTATTGACAGTAAATTATAATCTTAAAAAAGACTATCTATGTCTTCTATGTTCTAGTAGTGTGGAATACCTATGAATTGATGATCGAGTTTGGAGACTCCGGACACCTGCTTGGTGCAGGTGGCTTCCTGTGTTCAAAGTTTAAGAAATTCAACTCCACACAGAATTAAAAGAGGCTGGAAAAGGAGTATATGTTGAACATTTGAGTTTAATCTATTTTTACCTATTTATTTATAGGAATATGGGGTTCTGAGGACTGATCTGTGTTCCATAAATGGATACTGTTTCATGTTCCAATAAATGATAGGGGTGCAATTCTCACATTATTTTGTGAAGTAAACCAGAACGAGTAGGTTTTGGTCGATGTAAGCATCATGTCTAGAATCTGTATCTTTATGTGGGCTAGACCATGTCATCCTTTTTTTTAAATCTGCTTTACGCTACTCACTCTGTAAAATCTAATAAATTAGCTTCTTCCTTTCGTTATGTCTGATCCACCCGTTCATATCATCCTTCAACTTTGCATTACATGCATGTTAGCTAACTCTTCCAGAGTTCAGATTATTATCTATTGAAGTATCAACTATCAAGAGATCATCTTTCTAATACGGTATTGTAGCATGCTTTCATACAATACTATAATTTCATGTTTGGCTACATCAATTTATTTATTTGTGTGGCTTGGATTGTGAACAATTCATTTGCAAGTTTATAATTTTATTTTTGCTTTTTATTTCACCTTCCCTATTTTTCTTCATTATACTATCATCCCTCTAGTTTTGCTTTGTAATGATATTGGAGATAGGTAGCAACTAGTTGTCATATTAGTACTCACTTTCATCTCCTACTTTTAGACCTTCAGATTACTTTGTTTTCAGGTGTTCTAGCCTGGGCTGCTTTGTCCTAATATGATTTACTTTACATATACTAATCAGATAATGGTCTGCCATTGCAAACCACCTCAAGATGGCCGGTTGGGTTGTGGAGATGAATGCCTGAACCGAATGCTTAATATTGAATGTGTTCGAGGCACCTGCCCTTGTGGAGACCGTTGTTCTAATCAGCAGGTATTATAACTATTTCTTTCTATTGCAAATACAGCAATTTGTCCTACAAAATTGTTATGAATGGCGGTTTAATCTATTATTTGGTTTCAGTTCCAAAAACGAAAATATGCCAAACTGGAGTGGTTTCGTAGTGGAAAAAAGGGATATGGGCTACAGTCGACTGAAGATATATCACAAGGACAATTTCTCATCGAATATGTTGGAGAGGTAACTTGAAATAGTTTTTATGTATCTGCTGCGCCTCATGCAGCCAACACATAAGCTCTGTTGTCTTGCATTAAAAGTAACAGACTACACCAACAGACTTTACCTCTTAGCAGATTACTTGATTTTCAGTGTTCTTTTAACTGATGGAATTTTTTTTCCCTCGATGAGGAAGAACAATATCATCAAATGACTCGCACATGTTTTAATGTAGTTGAAGTTTGCTTCTATTGCTGTCACATTGGTTCTATTTTCTATATTTTACGGGGTGTTTGCAGTGAGTACAGCACCGTGCATGGCAGAAATAGTATTCTCTGAATGATTTTCTTTAGCAAAACACATTTCTAATATTTGGTTTAATCAGGTGCTTGATATGAATTCTTATGAGGCACGGCAGAAAGAGTATGCTCTGAATGGACATCGACATTTCTACTTCATGACATTGAATGGCAGCGAGGTTTAATTCTTATCTATTCATCATTATTTGGTTCACTTTAATCAATTATTGAGCGACATGTTCCCAGAAATATTGTTGTGAGTCATTTAAATTTTTCAGGTAATTGATGCCTGTGCAAAAGGAAATTTGGGGCGTTTCATTAACCACAGCTGTGAACCCAACTGTCGAACCGAGAAGGTACTTCTTATACATGAAATAGATTATGGTAATAGTTTTAGACTATATATTTTTTGGGGTATTTTGGGTGCCTGTAGATTTTGCACTATGCAGCTGGAGGTACCCTTGTTGGGCATCTATAACCCTAAACATGGCTCTCATTATCTCCCTTCTTCCTCTGATGCTGTGCATAATACATGTTTCTTGGACGGGTTTAAAGGATGCAATCACTGCTTCAATTTTTTTGTAACGTAGATGTAATGGTTATGATGAAATAAAATTCAATCATAGGTTTATGCTGCTTTTTCATTTTGCAGAATAAGATTCTTTTAGTTCTTTATCCTTTTAATATGTGCTAGTAGGTTCTTTTTTGTGATATTTGCTGCTTGGGCTATATTTCTGTTTTTTATATTTATATTTCTGTTTTTTATTAAATGTTTTGATTTTTAAGTTTTTTCACAGTGGATGGTGAACGGAGAGATATGCATTGGTCTATTTGCAGTAAGGAATATTAAGAAGGTATACTCTTACCTTGCCTTTCTCATATTCATTCTTTTTCTCTTTGGTTGAGGTCTTTCATAGCTATATTGTTGTGACATGTTGGCTGCAATGGGTTTTCCTGCCCCTTCTTTATATTTTCATGATCTCTGCTATATGAGTGCCTGGATTTATTTTGAACTGAGCTTTGAGGTGATATGTTTATTTTTCTCATTAAGGGTGAAGAGGTGACGTTCGACTACAACTACGTGAGGGTATTTGGGGCTGCTGCTAAAAAGTGTTACTGTGGTTCTTCTCAATGTCAAGGTTATATAGGTGGGGACCCACAGAATTCCGAAGTCATTGTGGAAAGTGATTCAGATGAAGAATTTCCTGAACCTGTGATGCTTGGAGAAAATGGTAAAATGGGACATAGCAAGTCTAGAAGAGCTACTCTCTCCGATCATGTTGAAATGCATACAGTTGGAAGCATAACTGAGGGTAAAGATAAAATTGATCAATCTATCACTGCCATCCGACAGTTGGAGATAAAGGCAGAGAGAGATGATCCTTTGAACCTCTCTTCTTCTACTCTTACCCAGTTACACAGCTCATTGGAATTTGAGGACTCAAAGGCAAAAGAATCAACATTTATTCGACCACATGAAAGTTCCCAACAAATAGATGATGTAACAAGCAAACCTATGACTTGTGTTGAGCAGGACATTTCTGCTGTAGAGGAGACTTCGGAGAAAATGTTATACTCCGGGGAAAGAGTAGAGAGTTCTTGTCCTCTGCTACTTGAAGAAACATTAACTAATGGCACTGACTCTGATCAAAAGACTAAGTCAGATACTATTGAAGACAAGCAAGTGTGTTCCAAAAAATTTCCCCGTGTGAAAACTTCCCGTAAAGAAGGTTCTTATGGGAAAGTAAAAGTTGATAATAATTCTTTATATGTTAACACATTTAAGGTGACATCCATTAAGTCACATACATTGTCTATCAAACCCAAAAAATTAATGGAAGGAACTCCTAGCCGCTTTGAAGCAGGTAGCTAGTCTTTATGCAGTAATTTAATCATGAAAAGTATGATGATTCGTTGTAATAACACAGCATGTTCTTCCAACATTTTCAGTTGAGGGGAAACTTAATGAGCTACTGGATGCTGATGGGGGGATAAGCAAAAGAAAAGTGAGTTGCTTAATTGTGGAAAAGTTCTTATTGGATTTGGTGCTATTGATTATGATGTTTGCTGGGTTCACTGTACTAATCTTCAATTTATCATATGGTCCTTGTGAATTTTAGAGGTAAAAGAAATTTTATTCATAACCTAAATTTACATCTTAAGTTCCTTTATACAAGAGAGAAAACCTAGTCTAAGTACATAATACATACCTAAACAGATTCTATTAGAATCCCTAGAAAATCGCAACTACCTAGACACTAATCAGCAATTAACCAACAAACAAATCAAACTGATTTGTTTGCTGAAGCATAAGTCTATCTTACAATATTCTACACTCCGCCTCAAGCTTGGTTATAGATGTTAATCATACCAAGCTTGGACTTTAGATCTTCAAACTTGATTCTTGGTAGGGTCTTTGATTTGTTTGCTGAAATGTAAGTCTATCTTACAATATTCTACACTCCCCCTCAAGCTTGGTTATAGACGTTAATCATACCAAGCTTGGACTTTGGATCTTCAAACTTGATTCTTGGTAGGGTCTTAGTTAGGACATCAGTTATCTACAAACTTGTAGGCATATGCAGTAGCTTAACTATCTCTTCATCTACATTTTCTTTTATGAAGTGTCGATTGATCTCTACATGCTTCGTTCGATCGTGATGAATTGGATTCTTTGCAATGCTAATAGCAGATTGATTATCACAAAACATTTTCATTGGTTCATCCACTGAAAATTTTAATTCCTGTAAAATTCTTCTTAACCACACTCCCTCACATATCCCATGAGCTGTAGCTCGAAATTCAGCCTCTACACTACTTTGTGACATTACCGATTGCTTTTTGCTTCTCCATGTGACTAAGTTCCCACAAACATAGGTGCAATAACCTGAGGTAGATCTCCGGTCTTTGATTAATCTTGCCCAATCTGCATCACTGTAGACTTCAATATCTCTACTTGCTGTTTTTTGAAAGAGCAAACCATTTCTAGGTGTCATCTTTAGGTACCTCAATATTCGATAAACAACCTCCATATGTTCTTCATTTGGACAATTCATAAATTCACTTACTTTACTTACAGCAAAACCAATATCAGGTCAAGTGTGGGATTAGCTTCCCAACCAACCGTTGGTATCTGCCCTTATCAACGGGTATGTCGTCCTCTTTGAGTCGTAATTTTAAGGTTGAGTCTATTGGAGTATCGGCTGGCTTGCATCCCAACATTCTTGTCTTCTTTAGTAGGTCCAACACATACTTTCTTTGAGATACTGAAATTCCCTTTTTTGGCCGAGCGATTTCCATTCCTAGGAAATATTTGAGATTTCCTAAGTCTTTGATCTCAAATTCTCTTGCTAGGAATTCTTCGACATTGCTTAGCTCCTCCTCATAATCCCCGGTTAAAATAATGTCATCAACATACACAATAAGAATGTATCCATATCTCTTGACCACCTTTGTAAAACTGTCAAACCAAGCCCTTGGTGATTGCTTGAGTCCATAAAGTGATCTTTTTAGCTTGCACACTTTGTTGATTGTATCTGAATTCTCAAATCTGGGAGGAATATCCATATACACTTCCTCTATTAGATCTTCATTCAAAAATGCATTTTTGACATCTACTTGGTATAGTGGCCAATCTAGATTTGTAGCTAGTGAAAGGAGGACTCGGACAATATTTAGTTTTGCTACTGGAGCAAATGTATGTTTCTTCATAGTCAATTCCATAGGATTGAGTAAATCCTTTCGCAACCAATCCAACTTTGAATCTGTCCATACTCCCATCATCTCTGTACTTTATCGTGAATATCCACTTACAACCCACTGGACGCTTTCCCAAAGGTAATGTTGTAACTTCCCATGTTTCATTCTTCTCTAGTGCCTGAATTTCATCACAAATAGCTGCATTCCATTTAGGAGTTTTTAGAGCTTCCTGTATGTTGTTTGGAATCTAAATTCTTTTGATGTTGGCCATTAATGTCCTGAAATTGGGTGATAGCCCTTGATAGGACACAAAGTTGCATATAGAATGCTTTTTACATGATCTAACACCTTTCCTCAATGCAATAGGCTAATTAATATCATCATTTTCCAACTCAATAGAAGAAGATTCAGAATGAGGGTTACCTTGAAGGTCTTCATTTGGCTTTGGATCAGAGTCTGATTTGCTCATGATGTACTAGCGTTATGTTTCCACTTGACTTCTTTTCCTTCTAGAGTAAGTGATGAGGTGAGTGTTCTGTTGACTGGTGTCTAGAGATGGAAGAGGGTTCTGTAGGTCAGTGTTCTGTTGACTGGTGTCTATAGATGGAAGGGGGTTCTGTGTAGTAAGATGGGTATTTTGAGTAGGATGGAGATTGAGAATAGGATCTTGTAGGAAACTGCCACTACTCGGTGGACTAGGAAAGGAGGTTTGCTCTATGGTCGTGATATCCCAAAGTTGATATTCATGTATAATCAAATTCTCCCCCTGAATGTCAGGTTTTGAATAGAAGGGTCGTTCAAAAAATGTGACATCCATGGAGTTGTAGTATCTTTGTGTGTTGGGGGAGTAGCACTTGTACTCTTTCTGATTTGATGAGTATCCTGAGAAAATGCATTTGATTGCCCTAGGATCGAGTTTGCTTCTAGTGAGATTGTCGTCATGGAAAAAAAACAGAGCAGTCAAATACCTTGAAAGGAATAGAGGTTATGAGATGTGTGTGTGGATAGGTCTTTAGGATGGTCTGACATGGGGTATGGAATTGGAGGATCCGAGAAGGCATTCTATTGATGAGATAGGGCGTGGTGAGGATGGCATCACCCCAATGATGCTTTGGGACGTGGGATGCGAATATAAGTGATTTTGCAACATCTAATAGATTTTTGTTTTCCTTTCCGCAATTCCATTTTGTTGAGGTGTATCCACACACGAGCTTTGATGGACAATTCCTTGTTCTAGAAAATATGTGCTAAGAGAGGATGTGAAGTACTCTTTAGCATTATCTGTCCTGAACACTTGTATCTTAGCTTGAAATTGAGTCTTAACCATTAAATTAAAATTTTTGAAGATTTGGCCCACATCAGATTTTTCTTTCATGAGAAACATCCATGTTAGTCGAGTGTGATCATCTATTAGGGTGATGAACCAGCAGGCCCCTGTGTTGGATTTTACTCTTGATGGTCCCCATACATCACTGTGAATCATAGAGAAAGGTTGAGATTTTTTGCAGGGTTGATTAGGGAAGGAGTTTAAGGTGTGTTTTAAGAGTGGATAGATTTCACACTGAAAATCAGAGGGTCGTTTATTATAGAATAAAGATGGAAATAATTTCTGAAGATACACAAAGTTTGGATGGCTTAACCGGTAGTGCCATAACATTACTAGACTATCTTTAGGGTGTTGACTAATAGAACTATTCCGACTTTTGGACACTAAACACTCTGACTTGCAGCCGTCCACTTTAGGATCAGAAACCTTAAGGAGATAGAGTCTCGAGTACATCTTAGCATTGCCAATCGTCTTCCTTGAATCCAAGTCCTGAAATTCACACGAGTATGGAAATAATTTAGTAACACAATTATGATCTCGGATGAGTTTACTGATGGATAATAAGTTGCAGTCTAGATTTGGAACTAATAGGACCGAGTGTAGGGTAAGGTCTTTTGATATTGTGATGGACCCTAAACCGGCCACCTTTGAGAGTGAGCCATCTGCAATTGTAATAGTCAGATTTTCATAGGAAGGGGTAAAGTACTAAAGAGAGCTTCGTCACCAGTCATGTGGTTTGATGCTCTGGAGTCCACAATCCATGAATTGTCCTTCTTTTTCATAGTATTTAGGGCAGTAGCGAAGTTACCTTTTTGAGCTATGGACCCGGTTCCAATAGTTGAGGAGGGTTGTGAGGATGACGGTGACTGATTGAGTAGTTTCTTTAATAGATCAAGTTGTTCCCTTTTAAACACGTTAGATTCACCGGTTGTAGTAGGTTTCTCCAAGAGAATATGGTTTCATGGTTTCCACAGCCTTCTTTGTAAGGTTGTCGTTATGGTTTCCAATCTGCTGGTTTTCCATGGATTTTCCAGCATGTGCCTTTAACGTGTCCAGGTTTCTGGCAGTGCTCACACCATGGCCGTTCTTTCCTTTGCCTATTCTCACTTGATTGATACTGAGAGTCTCTACCTACTAAGGCCGAGACTTCCATATTTTGAGGTGCTAAGTGAGATTTCAACAATACCCTTTTTCTGTTTTCCTCTTTCCTTACTTCAGAAAAAGCCTCTTTTACACTCGGTGGAGGTTTATAACCTTGGATTCTTCCTCTTACTTCATCTAGATTCTGATTTAGTCCAATTAGGAATTTGTACAATCTGTTCCTTTGGACAATTTGCTTGTATAGCTGGATGTCTTCAGTGCACTTCCATGGATGAATTTCGCACAAATCTAGTTGTTGCTAGTAGCGGGTAAGGGCATTGTAGTGGGTCAAGTCTCCTTGCCGTAAGTCATGTAGGTTACTCTCTATCTCGAATAGTTCTGAGGTGTTCTCATTGTTTGAGTAGGCCTCCTTAACTGCCTCCCATATGTCTGTGGCTGTTTCATATAGTAGAAAGTTTTCTTCAACATCAGTAGTCATGGAATTTATGAGCCATGACATGACCATACTATTTTCAGCCTTCCATACCCTAAATTTTGGATCATCTTTTTCTGGTTTGGTTACTTCATCAGATAGATATTCTTCCTTTCCTTTTCCGCAGATATACATCATTACTGAATGAGACCATTGAACATAGTTGTTCTCATTCAGTTTGTGCCCGGTGATGATGACTTGATTGTTCTCCGAGTTTCCATGATTGCCACCGACCATGATTTCGTGATTGGAGGTATTTTCTAGGTTTGAGACAGAAGGAGAACCTAGTTTTCCCGTAGCCATCCCGTACTTTGTCATGAGGGATTGATTTGCTAGGGTTTAGTGGATATGTGGCTCTGATACCATGTGAATTTTAGAGGTAAAAGAAATTTTATTCATAACCTAAATTTACATCTTAAGTTCCTTTATATATGAGAGAAAACCTAGTCTAAATACATAATACATACCTAAACTGATTCTATTAGAATCCCTAGAAAATCGCAACTACCTAGCCACTAATCAACAATTAACCAGCAAACAAATCAACTGATTTGTTTGCTGAAGCAAACTGATTTGTTTGCTGAAGCGTAAGTCTATCTTACAATATTCTACAATCCTAAACTGATGCTCATGTTCTTTACCTAAGTACTTTTGGCTTCTTGCATGTTCTTTTTCCCACATCGTGATTGATTACATTTAAGAGCATTCTTCTCTTCTTTCTATTTCATACTTCATGACTGAACAACGCGAAGGCACAAGTATTTCTTAAATGTACTTTGTATTTATTATCTTTTCGTTCTAAAAGATGAGAAAATACCACCTCTTATTTCACTCCTAATGAAGAAACCTTGTTATAGTGCCCATAATATAAATGTACAATAAATATTTGGTGGGTTTGTATATGTCCTTGTGTACTATACTATCTAAAGTAACATGCACATATATCTTTGCATAAAAGCAACATGCATATATGTCTTTGCATGCTACTATATATCCCTTTCTTTTGCAATGGAGTGTGGATTGGTTTCTTTTGAAAATATTAATAACTAATGACTTTTCCTAACAGGATGCCCCTAAAGGATACTTAAAGCTTCTACTTCTCACTGCGGCATCAGGCGATAGTGGCAATAGTGAAGCAATACAGAGGTTGTCTGACTTCATTCATTTTGATAGCTGCCTTGTGTTATAGTTTATAAATTCAGTAAACCTTAGTTTCGCTCATGAATGATGCGTTGAATTAAAAGTTATAAGTGCCTGTCTCTTCTGTTTTGATAGCAATCGTGATCTTTCAATGATCCTCGATGCAATTTTGAAGACAAAATCACGAGCGGTTCTAATCGACATTATAAGCAAAAATGGTAATGTTTCCTCTGCTATTTCTGCTTAGTATGTCATTGAGTCCTCATATTTCGGTAGCAACAATCTTTTGTTGATGAAATTCCCACCCTGCCCCCCACCCCCAATCCTCCACTGTTGCTCCAGGTCTGCAGATGCTACACAAGATGATGAAACAGTACAGAAGGGACTTCAAAAAGATTCCCATACTCCGGAAGCTTCTCAAGGTGCGTGCTTAGTACAGAATGTTTAGAATAGACCTTAGAAGCAGTCATGTTCATGTAGTTATTGTCTATGAGACGACGTGGAAGTATGTGAAATGAGAAAGAAGTTGATTGCTATGTGCAAATATATTATCTGGAAATTAGACATCGAGGGACAATTAAGTTTTAATCAGTGATCATATTGGTAAAGTGTTGATTGCTTTTCATCGCCCTTTGAACTGCACTTCAAGTTTTAAAGCTGAGGGCTTTGGTCTCTTTATTGGTATCCAGTTAGCTCTTCGGCATGGCTATTTTCCTTTGATGGTGGAGTGTGACTCTTTGAGTGTTGTTTACTCTATTGGAAAAGATTGCCCGGATTGGAGTGTAAAGGAAATGTGACATACCATTCAATTTTGGTTAAAATCCTTTACAATTAAGGTCTCTCATGTTTTTAGGGAGTTTAATTTTGTTACTGACTCTAAAATGTCGCATACCATTCAATTTTGGTTAACATCCCTTACAATTAAGATCTCTCATGTTTTTAGGGAGTTTAATTTTGTTGCTGACTCTTTAGCTAGTATTCAAAGTTCAGTCCCCATAGTTTTTACTACTGAAGTTTCTCTTCCTGTTTCTGTGAGAAGTTATCTTCTTATAGACGGGAATGGTCTTCCTTATATAAGGTTGTAATACTTGTTTGTTTTCTTAATAATATGCCCTAGTGTCCTCCAGTTTTAACCCAAAAAAAAAAAACCATCAAGGGACAAACTAGATGATATATAGTAAGTTCCTTACGAATGAATATGGGATCGGATCAGATCAGATCAGATCAGATTGAATGGGAGAAGCAATCAGGGCTTTGAGTAATGATTATAGACCCTCACATACTTGATTTGCTTTTCGTTGTGTTTAAAATGTCAAACTGTAATTTACCAACTTAGTCATGATTGTCTCTTGGGTAAGTAAGAAGTGGAGATGATGCAATCATAGTAAACATTTTCTGTACTATTTATTTTTATCACTTAGGTATGACGTCAATTTAAAGATCATGAGAAAAGAGAATGAGGGCAATCTTCTTACTACCTTTCTGCAGGTCTTCGAGCATATGGCAGCGAAGGAGATCCTAACATCAGAACAGATTACTGCGGGCCCACCTTGCCTGGGAATGGAGAGGTTAGTAAATATTGGACTCCTCTCAAGTAAATCTGTGTGTGTGTGCGTGCTTGTATCTTATATTTGACATTTGGTTGGGGGAGGGCTGCTCTATGTTGAGCACTGCTATATAGATTGACTGTAGGGTCCATGGCTTCATTGCTATTTCATTACTATGGGAGAGTTAATAGATTCAGCCCATTTGAGGCCAAGTTTCCTCAAATCTATTTCAGAATGGCTTTTTATTGCATTTTTCTCCTTTCTCTAGGAGGCTCTGGCTTTTCTAGATTTACCAGAAAAAAAAATGTTTTATTCATTTTAGTAGAGGACCATAGAATCTTGAGATTTTGGGATTGCTATGTCTCTTTTCTCGGGCATGCCTATGTTCGAAAGTCAAAACATGCGCATTCCTGAAACAAACAGGCATGTATCATTGTCTTAAAAATTGAACTGTCTAGACCTGTGGTTAATGTCTTGATGTAACTTCTCCACGATGCGTTGTGAATTATTAATTTTATAACATGCAGATTGAGTAATTATGACTGTGTTCTTCCATTTAATGAAATTGTTGTCTTAGTGGAAGTTTCTGTTCATCTGTTTCAATTATCCTGAGACGTGTACCTTCTTGCAGTTTTAGGGAGTCGATACTGTCCCTGACAGAGCACAATGACAAACAGGTACAGTGCTAATCAA
Organism: Coriaria nepalensis; assembly: GCA_027186245.1. Lineage (NCBI taxonomy): Eukaryota > Viridiplantae > Streptophyta > Magnoliopsida > Cucurbitales > Coriariaceae > Coriaria > Coriaria nepalensis. Next base: position 2,082,379 of record CP114500.1, on the reverse strand, counting down.
CTTCATAGTACTGCTTTTTGGTTCGCTCAATTCATTCTAGACACCGTCATATATATACCATTTTTTTCTTTAAAAAAGAAATAAAAAAAAAACTAGAATTCTTTATTAACTGGATACATGGTTCTTTCAACGAGTATTGCCATACACATACATTTTTCTTCTAATCTGTTTATTTTTTTAACATGTAGGTCCATCAAATAGCCCGAAAATTTCGAGATAGATGGATCCCTAGGCCTCTCAGGAAAATTGGCGAAAGTAGGATGGATATTCACAGGGGTCCAAACTGTAATAGGCTCTCAGCACAAAGGAGTTATCAGCATGAACAGGATATAAAACCAACAGAAGCAATAGTCTCGCTTAACCCAACAATGCCTCCTACCTTTGCAGTAGATCCTCCTATCCCAGGCAGCAGTTCTGAGGCTCAGGCTAGTGGTGACAAAAATAATGGAACTACAACTCGTAAAAGAAAGAGCCGATGGGATCAGCCAGCAGATCCAAATAAAGCACTGAAGGTTGAGTCTAGTGGTCAAGCGACGCTTGATAATGTAAACAAGGTAAAGAGGGAGGAGACAAGCTCCTCTTTCTCAAGTCTCTGTCAGCAGCAAGGTGAAGCTATGATGATTGACACTAGAATACAGGATATCTATGAGGATGGCCCACCTGGATTTCTATCTATCCCTGAGGATGCTCCACCTGGATTTTCATGCCCCCTTGTTTCCCATCCAGTTTCAGCAAATGCTTCAGCGACTACTACCTCAATTGGGTATCCACAGGAGAGATTTATTTATCGCTTGCCAGTGTCTTATGGGATTCCATTTTCTATTGTGCAGCAATTCGGAATACCAGAACATGAAAATTCGGAAAGCTGGACTATTGCTCCAGGAATACCTTTTCATCCCTTTCCACCATTACCCCCATATCCATTGGATAAGAAAACCCATCCATATTGTGATGCTATAATCAAACGACCCTTGGAAGAAGGGAAAAGAGACAGCATTGAAACTCACTCATGTAATTATTCTGATGATACCTCTGCTAGTACTAGTGCTGACCAATCCGATATGAATACATCATCTGCTTGCAACCATGAGATCTTGAAACCAGTCAAGGAGTTGTCGACTGATTTGGGAAAAAGGTATTTCAGGCAGCAAAGGTGGAATGGTCCAAAGGTGGGACCCCCATGGAAGAGGAATTCGTGGGGTCATCCTTACTCGAGAATACGAAATGGTAATATAGCTAATGAGAACATAAGCTCACATTGTGAAGACAAAGTAAGCTATAAAGGGGACAATCTGGGGAGTGATATTTATCATCATCATACACAGAACCAAAATCAGCATTGATTTATAGAAACTTTCTTAACAGAGAGGTATTGAAATTTATCGTCTGTGTTTAATTGTCAATGGAAATTTCATTCATATTCTCAGGAATCAAGCATGTTAGCCGTCTAATTAAGCGTTATGATTCACACGAGGTAGAAGCTCCTCATCCATTTTGGAAATTTATGTGGCTCTGTGGAATGTTAAGAATCCATCTCCCAACACCTCAAAGAGGTAAGCTTCTCCCAAAATTCAATTTGGCGTGTTAACGTTTTCTCAGGTTATGAAAGGAAATAATTATAGGGGTTGGTTGACTATAGGCGGTCTCCACCGTTTTGTGCATTTTTGTTTTTTTTTTTATTATTATTTTTTTCTTTTTATAACGATGTGCAGGATTTATTGTACTCTTAAGAATTCAATGATATGATTTGATTCATATACTTAGTTTTCATTTCCCTTGCAAATTCCTGTGACTTAAAATACTGCCCAATTCGATTATTGTACTCTTTAAATTTATGTTTGCCCACCTCAATTATTATTTAATACATTTTGCGCCTATCCTTAAATTCTTTTCTAGCTTTGCCCTGGGAATAATGATAGTGGACCCAATATCGATACCAATTTTGATACCGGTACTAGTTCCGGTACTAAAGAGCGAAACCGGAACTAATTTCAATTTCACTACCTATTGGCCCCGTTTGTAGTATGCATCATAATAACCAGCTCAAAGGGCATACGTTCCCATCAAAATCTTCATTTTCACCTGCAAAATATGCAATGAAATGAATCAAATGAGAATGGAGTAATAAAAGTATCCGTAATGTATTAAATAAAAAAAATAAAAAAGATATTTAGTATCGTCCCAGTACTGAAGGTTCCGTTACTCAACAGGAACTGGAGGTTTCAGTGCCCTGCTTGAGGACTATCTTTATACAATTTTGTGGATGAAACTCAAATTTAAATATAACGTATGCTTCTCCCTATTTCCTAACTGAAGTTTCTATATTCTCCATTTTTATGACCAGTCCATTTCTTCATTTATTACATAACAGAATTCATGAAAAAAGAGATGTGGATTAATTACTCTTACCTTTGTGGACAAGAGAAAATTGATGTCCAGGAAATCTGTGTGTTCCTTTCTTTTGTTTGTTTGAAAAATGCAGTGTGCTTTCAATTTCAATATGATTCCTGATATCATAAGAATTCAATTTTGATTTAACAAAGTTTGGTGAATATGGTGTAAGGAGCATTAATGGACATATTGTTGGGGAGAAAAAAGAGTTGAGAAATAGTAAAGGACGGATAACGTGGTCTTATATAACTAGTAAGAGTCAGAGAGAGTTAGAGAGGGATAGTGAGTCAACAATTATGAAGTAATGATATTTTAAAATAACTTAATTTATTCGTATCATTTTCATATATGATATTTACATTTATCTGTATTCGTCCGATATATATTTAATATGTTTTGTAACGTATGAAAAAATAATAAATAATTAATGATTTTCAATATTTTTTAATATTTTGGGATATTTCTTAAATATATAATGTTCGATATGTCTCGATAATTTACAATACTTTTAAAGGTCGAAAAATATTTTTATAAAAATTAAGTCCACTTAATAAATAATCCAAAAAAAAGTTAACCTAACATCTCTTTCTCAATACATTTTCTTATCTTTTAAATTCTAATAAATAATCTTCTTCTTCAACTGTATTTATTTTTTTATTCATTTTACTTTTATGTGTTTTTCTTCTACCGTCCATTCGATTTCACATTATTTTTCATATGAGATTTTAGTTTGATTTGCTAATCTTTTAGGAAAAAAAATTAGAGTAATTACATTTGATGTTTAAGATGAATTGTTGGTACGTGTCCTATATTTTGTCTCCGTGGACCGAGAAGAAAGGGGGCTCGGCGGGAAGAGGATTGTAACATGAGAAAAGATTTGCTAATCTTTTAGAAAAAAAATAGAGTAATTATATTTGATGTTTAATATTGGTAATATTTTGGAATTTTTTCTTAACGTGCGATACATAATAGCTTATAATTTTGGGAAACCTTTACTCGTGCCGTATGATAATTTATTCATATAAATATTTATTTTTATTTTTATTTGAGGTTAAATATATTTAAAAATCATATATTATTTAAATTTAAAATTAAAAGTTTAAAGAGTTATAAATTAAAAGATAATAATAATAATAAATTAAAAAATACATATCTAGCTTACGTATCCTTAAATTTTTTAATTAATGCCGTATCCAATACTCCTATATGTATTCATGCTTCATAGGTCATCAGCAGCAAGAATCACAGTGAGCGAAACACGGTCACATTTGGCGGCAGGGGAAGGATTGCAGCCATCAACATGGAGACCACCGAAATTACCCCGCCAACGAAATCTATATCATTTTGGTTCTGCCGATAAAATGATTAACATTAAACAGCTCTTTCATCCTCTCGGCCTAGGCCTTGGAGATTGATTTGCCTATGATGCAGTTGAAAGAGCTGTTTAATGATAAATCATTTTATCGTTAGTCAGACTTAACCCTCATATTGCACCCTTTCTCAGGATGAAGGAATTCTTCATAGTTTGTGGAGCTCTTTTCTGCAGATGTATGATTTATTTATTTATTTATTTATTTTCACTTTTGTTGTATTTTTAACTAAACTTATTATTTGAATATGCATTGCAACTATGCTGAGGGGGGTTATCTATGTGTAGTCCATGGCTATAACAAGTAAATGCTACCTTTTGAAACTTCAATTCTGTAATTGTTTGTACTTGATGCTTATTGATTATGAATATTGTTCTTGCAGGCTTGCAGCTTAGCTTGCTCATCTTGCTGAGATGGAGGTAAAGCACAGATGTAACCAGATACTACAACTTGGTTTTCCATTAGGCGGACTAGCCAAATTGTTTGCTCAAGATTGGGATCGAGGGCAATGTTACTGTATGTCGTTATGCCTGCTACTCTTGCTCCGGTAATCAATATGAGAATCCCGGCATAATGCTAAAAACGATGTTCAAGACATCAAAAAATTCAATAGGAAATTGGAGCGATTGAGTACATTTCGTTCAAGTTTTTCAACTAATATTGTTCTAATAAATTGACCGTTAAGCGAGCAAAAATTTGAGTTTTGTGGTGGGATTAGCGTTTGAAACAAACTAAAGTTTAGTGGGTTGAAACTAAATGTTGACTCTAACTGGAGTTTCAAATGGTGAACCAAATGGACCTGAGTGGAACAAACAAGTTAACTATGTTGTATATATTTGTGGATGATTTGCAACCTCTCCTTCAATAATAACTAATACCCGCCTTTTGTTTTCTCCACGTACGTCTATGTCAGTACTCAAAAATCAGACAGAATCCATCTCATATGGAGCTTCAAAAGGCGGAAAATCAAGTCAGAAGATGCACTTGGAAGAAACTATCCACCATAAAAGTAAACTGTGGCGTAGAACTTGCCGTAGACGAATGCGTTGCAATTCTTAACCACATGCGTAGGCTCCAAAGAAGCGCAGAAAGAACAGCAGTTTCTTCTCATGGCCTTTCCAGTACGGTCAAGTTCAGTGCCTCTAGAAGACTCTCTTCTTGAAATTGCATTCCAAGCGAGAATCCAACTGGCTCAGTTGAAGACTTCCTTGCAGAAGTTGTTGCACACCGAGGAGGAGGAGGAGGAGGAGGAGGGAGTTCTTCGGGTAAAATCCTGCGGACTCACATCCATGCATGATGGAAGTGATAGTGAATCCGAAAGCCTTGGCTTAGATTCTTGGACGAGACTTGGACGGACGAGAGCTGCTCCGTACAGTTTGAAAATCTGCAAAAATTTGGGAACATGTGAACTTGACTATATCATGCACTCTGTATGGAGAAAATATACAAAACACTGGTTGCGTAATGCATATCATGGGGGGTCCAACCTGTAGCAGCTGATGTAAGAGATATTTTCTCGTATCATAATATATTCCTCTCTTTTGTCAATCAATGAAAACACGTTCGACTTTCCCTCTCGCAAAAAGAAAAAAACAAAAACAAAAACACACACAAAAAAAAAAAACCTAAAAAAACAAAAACAGATTGAGAAGATGAAATAGTGAAGAACATGTCGAAGGGCAGAAAGAGGAAGACAGAGTCAGATAGAATGCCTAGTTAGTGCCAGAATATGCGCGTTATGACTCCAATGCGTCTGTCGTGGACTACAGTATGGAATCAATATGCATGGGAATTGGCTGGTAGAAGCTCTTAGCACTGTTCTACCCCCTAGGATGTGGTTACTAAGATCAAAGGATTTCCTCTCTCTAAGTTGTACCCGGATCTTGATAAGATTATCAACCTCCTCAATTCTTCTGCAAGAGGAGGTTGACATGGACCCAAATACCGATTTTAAACTTATTGGTTATGGAGGGTTTGCTGCCCTACCAAATGGCTCACCGTGGCATAGCTGACGCTCCCAAATGGCTGCACGATGTTATGACTAGTCAACATACGATTTGCATACTATGAGCCTCGGTTTAGGGTAGAAGACGAGAACCACAATTGACATAAAGCACTTGTTCATTGAATGAATAAAAACGTATTACAGTACTAGACTTGTATAGAATAAAGAGTCCTACTATGGGTAAACTACTGGAACTAAGACTAAGACTTAACTATTGAAAATAGACTCCTAATCATGTGATCGCTGAATTGAAAACAAACGTACATGTGTTCATAGTTAGTCTACCGAAGCAGAATATGTAATCTTCACTGATGCATTCAAGGAAGCAATCTAGTTACAATGTGCGCTAAAAGAGGCTGGTTTACTGCCTGAGTGTTGCACTATTTATTCAGACAGTTAAGGTGCAATATACTTAAGTAGAAATTCAATATGCCATAAGAGGACCAAGCATGTGATGTGAAATATCATTTTGTTCGTGATAAGATTTAATATGGAATTTTGAAGATTTCGAAAATTCCAACTCAGCAGATATCCTAGCAAAGTTCAAGCATTGCTTGTACTTGCTAGGTTGAGAGTAACTCCAAATTTTTTAGCTATGAAGACAATTTAGGATGGTTCTTTTTGTGTTTTGATTATGTGGTTTATTATGACCGTTGTTGAAAAATAATGTTTCAAGGAGATTGTTGTTTTAATTTTTGGTGTGAAGTCCAAATTCCTTGTAAGGCCCATTTGCTTTGTTTACTTAGTAAATGCGTGTGGCAAATCGACAGATGTGGGCTTTGCCCGGTTGAAACATTTTACCCGGTCATATATAATCTTCTCTTATTCGTTTTACCTTAAGATGGATGAAGGGTTTCTTGCGCGTCTGGGTTTCTCTCTAGTTTCTAGGGTTTGCATTTTTCTGATCAGGTAATATGGTTGATGAATGTTTTGATTAGGTATAGACCTGGAACTTCGTAAACTTGGTTTGAGAGATTATATGCTGTAGGGGTAATGAGAGAGAGAGACTACATTTACATAATTTTAGATAAAGTAAAATAAATTATTAATAATCTATATTATTACTTATAGATTTATTAATTAAATAAATAATATAATTTTATTTAAAATTTATTTACATTTAATATATTTACTATTTTTTTTATATTAAATCGAATAATATTAATATAGTAAAATCCGATATTATTTTATTAAAATTCAACGTAAATATAAATTTATTGAATAATATTTTGTATATTTTTTTTACTATTTTTGTATTATTTATTTTATCGTTGAATATTAATTGAAAAAATTAAACTAATCAGATCAATTCACAACACAAGTTAATACAAATCATTTTCGTTCAAATTATTCTCATCTGTATAGTAATGTCATATAGATATGCAAATGTCATATGACATTGTATGCTACATCGGTTGCTAACACATCAAATGTGAGGCCTATTACTTGAAATTTACAATCTTATCCGTTTAATTCATTTACAAAATTGATTGATATGATAATCATAAGTTTGGGCGAGCCATCCTTGAATGGACGGTGTGGATGATGTATTATTTATGTCATTTAAATTAATAATAATAATAAATCAATTTTTTAGGGAGTGGTGAGTGGTGAGTGAAAAAAAAAAAGCTGTATCAACTTCCGACAGTCGCTATATCTAGTTAGGACCGACCATATAGGATAGATATAGGCAACGGAATCTGAAACAGGCAACATGCAACAACATGTCTTCTTTACTGATTGTCGTTTTCATTTCCCATCGTATCGTCTCTCTTTCTCTCCCTTATTTAAATCACAGCCAAGCAATTAAAGTTTCCATTATGATGGTGATGGCCTCCATGACTATCTTTATACTACTTATTAGTGGATGAAACTCAAATTTAATACAGTACTACATGCTTCTCCGTATTATAATATAACAGAATTCATGAACTCTTCATGCATGAATTGATTATCTATTCAATGATTAACGGATATAATTGTTAAACTGGCCGATCTCCTAATCTAGATATATGATATGCTGTGACGGGATATTATTTTGGGATAAAATAAGAATTACACCGAAAATAGTGATAGAAAAACTCTTTTCCAATCGAAAATGGAGGGATTGAAATTTGATGGATCTGGTTAATGTTGTATAAATATAATATGAATTATTATATCATATTTTATCAGTTCAGATTTTTAAAATAAATAGTAATTCAACATGATATCAAAAATTACAAGTTCAAATTATTAATTTCACGTGCGAAATATTTGATTTTCACTTCTTATATTAAGAATTTATATGTAAATAAAAGTGTTAACGTTTAATAAATATAATATAAATTATCGAATTTTTGAGATATATAGTCATTCAACCGTTCTCAACGAAAAAAGTTATGATAAATTAATAATTAACAACAAATTGGATAATAGTAAATTAATTATTGGATAAAGTTTTGAGAGCTAATCTGAGATATACACTTGAACTATCTTGTCATAATGAGTTAGCTAAAGAAAGTAATTAAGCTTCATACCATTCACCAACTGTCCAGTCAAAACTCATTTTCAGTTCACTTAGGCCATATTGTCTTGTTGTTAGTTGATGATATGTGCGTTTGCTTCCAACGTAATTATTTTGAAACTCCCTTTTTTTTGTTTTTGTTAATCTGTCGTTTTGGTCTTTTAGGTTTTCCATTGTAAAGATATTCATGTTAATTTATTTGGACGGTTTGGAGCCATGCAAAAAGGGTTGCGGGTAGGTCTTTACGATTTGGTCTTACTTTGTTGTTTTTAATCTCTAAATTCCAAGATGGGTCCATTTTAGTGGGGAAGTAGCATCCACTCCCTAAATTTCTCTAAATTGTTAGAGAAGACCCCAAAATTTGTAATAATGTACTTTGAGCTACTTCAATTCTAACGAGCATAGAAATAAACATCAAACCAATCCGTGTGTAGTTTGTATTGGTAAGGACAAGACGTCGAGAGCCTATATCAAAAATTAGTAAAACTCTACTCTTTCCAAATAAGAACAGTAAAAGAAGGTTCTACTTACTAGTCCATAAGTTTATTTCAAATTTATGAAAGAATAGATGTCCCCATTATTACTCACGATCATCAACATCACAAACTGACCATTTTGTATACTTAAAAAAATCACTAATTATTAGCTACGGAAATATAATAACAACATGTAGTTTCTAGACACCTAGAGAGCAACTTACAATCATATAAAAGGTGGTGTCGTACGCGTGTGCGTCTAGAGACCCACTAACATGAGAGCAGCAACAAATAGTGTTCTTTATAATATTGCTTGATAGTGTAACAAGGATCATCATGCAGTATACAATTTTTTATAATTAAGATATTAAAATAAATTCTTGATAAAAAATAAAAAATTTATCTATAATTATTAAAATAAAAAATTATAAACTAATCCTCAAATTAAGAATTGAATTTTAATTAAAACCGGTTTGGTGAATATTATTTGGTTTATTTAATAAAAATGAAATATTAATATAAAAAAAATATCAAAAATAAACTTAAATAATAATAATAATAATACAAAATAATGATAAAATCCTTGTCCATTCCATTTTTATGGTTCAATACTCATCAATCCATGGAAGTACGTAGTACAATGTGATATTTTTGGGGCCTTTTGGGCACGTGAAATGAAACAGTTGTTTAATAGCACCGACAGACGACTGTGATTTGGAGATCTGTAAGTTGGGCCCCATATTGATTGATATTAAGTGAGGCCCATCACATGCAATCCAACTGTTGGGTAAATTTTTGAAGGTCCCACCCCGCTACTCCCTCCACCTTCCTTTGATTTTATTTACATATATATATATATATATGAAGTGTTTAATCCGTACGATGCATATAATATCTCTATAATAAATATAAAAGAAAATTAGAAAGAAAATTAATTAAGTAAATTTATTTAATAATTAAATTATATTAAGATTAATAAATTGATTAATTATTTCGAATTTAAAAATATTTCAAATTTTTATATATTAATATTTATTTTGATTATAAAGATTAATGATTATATCTTTGACTTTTTATTATATTAAAAAATAATAATATTATAAATATAAAGATTATAGAAAGAGAGGTAAGGTCGAAAAAAATATGTGAAATTAAAATAAATATAAAAGATGTGAAAATTACGAGTGAGATGAGAAAAATAAATAATTTTCTTATAAAAAGAAAAAGAATTAATGTAATTAATTATTTCATAATAATTTATTTTTTATTAATTAATATTTTATATTTATCATAATTTTTAAAATTTAAATTTATTTATATAATATTATAATTTAAAATTATAATAAATATTAAAATAAAAATAATGATAAAATTATAATGATTATTAAAATATAATACATTAAAATAGCATGAAGGTTGCCACGTGTTGCTTATTTGATCGGGAATCTCGTGAGGAATAAGTCTGGATCCCATAAGCAAGTAAACGTGGAGGAGGCGCGTGGTAGTGCCACCGTTAAAGTAGTTGGTTTGACAATTTAAGCTACGTGTCACGGATTTAATAATTGGCTCCCACACCGTCCGATTAAATTTTATAAATTATAATTTATTATAGATTATATTATTTATTATATAAAAATAATATTTAATTTAATTTAATTTAATTTTATAAAGTTTCAAAAAAATAAATAAAATTTTTTTTCAAGAATTCAATGGAATAAATTTATCATATATTGGTTTAAACCCACTAAAGTTTAAGAAAACTAAAATTGTTGCATGTTTCTATTAAAAAAATTTATGAAATCTCAAATTTTATATCATTTATTACGTAAAAAATATTGATCGCATTAGTGATAGAGAAAGATATCGAATACGTATGGTAAGTAATATATGGATCGTGTATTATCAAGTAAGTTTCTTACTTTATTGTACTACTTCATCATTACGTATGGTCGCCTCCAGTTTCTATCCAACATAAACTGGGTCGTATTTGTTGTCATTATGCTATTTAATAATTAAAAATATTTAAAAATAATTAAAAATAATTGAATTAATAATTAATTATATAATTAATAATCATGTTCATTGTGTACACAAATTAGTGGATGAGTTAATTAATATATGTATTATTGAGCTATAAAATGGAGCCCCCAAGTTTTAAATTAATAGTAGATTGTGGAGGTAGTAAATTAACTATACAATTATGAGAATTGAAAAGTGTAGGATAAAAATATTAAAATTATAAAATTGCCCCAAAAATTTTAAGATTTCAATTTAATTCTAAAATATTTCAATGGTTATTTAGACTTATACTGTTCCCAAACTAAATATGCTATCTGTCACACCAATCATATATAGGTTTAACTTAGAGATTAGATCTCTAAATAAACAATCCTTTTGTGTTCATGATGCATACCTATTTACTTTACCAAATTATATCACAATTTTAAATGTCATTTTCCGAGTGATAAGAAATATCAATGTGGTATTTATAATTACGATGAAATTTAGTGTATTATATCATTTTATATTATTTGTAAATAAGAATATATTGAATAATCGAATGATTGGAAAAAAATAAAGAAATATGAATTATATAATATATTTCAACCCATAGACTGAAAATAAGATTTTTAACAAACTAAAAGAGAAAAAATTTATCCAATTAAAACAAAGGGGGACTAAAATAAAGAAAAAAAAAGGGCAAACTAGTTTTACCCCCAACATATAAGTCTAAAAAGTATTTACCACCATAATTTTCAAAACCAAATTTGAACCCTTAGAAATTGAAAAAAGCTAGAATTAATCCCCATTTCCACTAATTCTAGCCGAATGACCCGCTGGCCCGATCAAAATTAGTATTAACTTTTGAGGTTAATACTTTTTTGACTAAAATTTTGGAAGTAAGAGAAAGAAAAAAAGAAAATGTATAATTATATGGACCAAAAAGCTAATTTAACAAAAGTTATCTGCGTATGTCACTGGCCGAAAAAAGTAGTTACTCTATACATGTGTCTTTGGCCAAAAAATAAAAAAATATATACATGGCTGTGTCGGGTCCCCACTCCAAATCTCCAAACCTTCCCCGGCATCACCAATCTCTTGGTGATTAGTCATAACAGTCCATCTGATCTGATCTGATGATAATCATAAATATTTAACCAACCGAATCTAAACGTAGAACCGGATGTACCAAAAAACTTCTCCTCGCTGCTGGTCAAGTGGTCACTTTCTGGTTCTTCTTTAGCGAGCTTCAAGAGCAAACAAACCCGACGGTTACAGCCTAAACTCTCTCTCCCTCTCTGTTTCTCTCTCTTTCTCTCCTTCCCTCCCACCTTCAGGGTAGATATAAAATCCCCGAAATGACCCTCGATTACCGGCAACAAGACGACAAACTCTCCGGAATCTGAGACCGATAAATAGAAGGCTTCCTCTTTAAGAATTACATCAGAATCCGACCCAGATATGAAGTTACTACATAACGGAGTCGCCGGGGAACCAGAACCATCCGGGTCCGGAGGCCGGACAGTCGTGGTGGGAATGAAACTCGACTCGCAGAGTAGAGAGCTGCTCACTTGGGCTCTGGTCAAAGTAGCTCAGCCAGGTGACCTTGTTATTGCTCTTCATGTTCTCGCCAACGACGGTAAGTCAAAACTCTGGACTTAAAAAAAATTGAAAATTGAAATCTTCACCTGAAACGTGATTTGAAATAAAATTAACCCTTTTGACCAAACTGGTTTTTTGGTTTTGTATAGAAATTGTGAATAAAGATGGAAAATCTTCCCTTCTGTCTCTTGTCAAAGCGTTCGATCCTGTTCTAGCTGTCTATGAAGGTTTCTGCAACTTAAAACAGGTAATTAAACTTCTCATTCTCACTTCATTTTCTTTATTTTCTTTATCTTTTATTTTTTTGTGATCTGGGTGTTTATGTCTTTTGTCTGTTTAGGTGGATTTGAAGCTAAAGATCTGCAGAGGTACATCAGCTCGGAAAATAATAGTCCGAGAAGCAGAGTCTTATTCAGCGACAAATGTTATTGTAGGAACTGCTCATAACCACCATAAATTGAGGCCATTGACCTCTGTTGCTAAGTACTGTGCCAAAAAACTACCCAAGGATTGTTGGGTTCTTGCTATAAACAATGGAAAAATTGTTTTCAAGAGGGAGGGCTCTCCTTCATCCATTGCTTGCTCTCAAGGTATGATATTATTTATTTATTTTAATATTTTCTATGATGTAAAAGAATCCTCATGTTCATGGATTGATGTTGATGTAGGAAGCGAAGCAGAGCGTGCAAATGGTCTACTTGGTGCATTTAACAGATCTGTTAGTAAAACTTCAAAAGGATCAAACTTGAGTACTAATCAAATTCATATGGGTTTTTCAAAATCCAAGTTGGATGATAGTGATAGCATGGTGAAACCAAGCTGCTTGATCTGTGCAAAGCCGAGAAATGCTAATGAGGAATCTAGAGAAGAAGAATCTTCGAATGATGATGATAAGAATCGCAATTCTCTAGCTATGGTACCAGTAGAGAAAGTAGAAACAGGATCAAGCTCTATCACTATGTTAATAAAAAAATTACCCGAAACAAGACCTGGCTGGCCGCTGCTTAGACGAACCGTTAGATCAGACCAACAAGGTTCAGATCGATCAATCTCTGTAGTTGAGTGGGCCATGAGGTTACCTTGTAGGTCTAATAGTACTCAAAGCACCACTTTGAATAATCATGATCAATTTTCTTCTAATCTAGATGGAGAAAATGGCGCAATTGTTCCAGTTGATTCTGATTATGCAGTCTCTACCCCTTCTCCTGTTCACAAATCAAGCTTACCAAAAGAATTAGAGGGTCTTCATGAGAAGTACTTATCCACTTGTAGATTGTTCAACTACCAAGAACTCCTCTCAGCTACCTCAAATTTCTTAGCCGGTATCTCTTTCCGTCACATAAGTTTATTTGGATTTCATTTTGATTTTGGTACACTGTTGTTTAGATTTAGGCTTTTTTTTTTTTTTTTTTTGTAAACAATTTTGATTTTTTGTGATTGCAGAGAATTTGGTTGGGAGAGGAGGAAGCAGTCAAGTATACAGAGGCTGTCTTCCAGATGGTAGGAAACTTGCAGTGAAGATATTGAAACCATCTGAAGATGTTTTGAAGGAGTTTGTTTTGGAGATTGAGATTATTACAGCCTTAAATCACAAGAACATTGTCTCCCTTCTCGGTTTCTGTTTTGAGGACAACAAATTCTTATTGGTTTATGATTTCTTATCCAGAGGAAGTCTTGAAGAGAACCTTCATGGTACTACTACTACTACATAATACCATAAATAACTCTGAATCCATATATTCCAATCAAGATTAATAATTGCATAATTCTTTTCTCATTTGGTAATACTTTCTTTTCCTTTGATTCAAGGTAATAAGAAGGACCCACTTGCATTTGGTTGGAATGAAAGATATAAAGTGGCTCTTGGTGTAGCTGAGGCCTTAGATTATCTTCATAGTGACAGTTATCGACGCGTTATTCATAGAGATGTTAAATCTTCAAATATTTTGTTGTCCAATGATTTTGAGCCTCAGGTGAAGTATATATATATTCTATATGTTCTAATTAAATTTTCTTTTAACTTTTTCAATCATAAGAATTTCCCCTTTTTTGTTCTTCTAGCTTTCGGACTTTGGACTTGCAAAATGGGCATCAACCTCATCGTCTCATATAACCTGCACTGACGTTGCAGGGACATTCGGGTTTGTAACCTCGACCTGGGCCCACAAAACATGATCATTTTCCAATATTTTTACTAACTTACGATGATACTATTTATTACAGCTACTTGGCTCCGGAATATTTCATGTATGGAAAAGTAAATGACAAGATTGATGTCTATGCATTTGGGGTAGTACTCCTTGAACTTCTTTCAGGACGAAAACCGATAAGCTCGGATTCTCCGAAAGGCCGAGAGAGCTTAGTTATGTGGGTATGTTCCACCAAATTAATTCCGTGGTTTTATATAGTATTGAATATACATTATGATGATCCTTTCCTGCTAAATTATAAATTTGTTGTGCTCAGGCAAAACCGATTCTAGATGGTGGGAAGGTTTCTGAATTGTTGGACCCGAGCTTAGGTGATAATTACAATCAGGCCCAAATAGAGAGGATGGTTTTAGCGGCCAGTCTATGCATCCAACGTTCCCCCAGAGCTAGACCTCAAATGAGCCTTGTAAGTTATTGTTGGGTACATTTCCTAACAGCAGCTTAGAACAGTTTAAACCTCTCTGATCAATTAAATTAAAACACGTCAGCCTCCTATGCTAAGAATTTGATTGGCCAGAGTAGAAATGACGAATATAGTAACGTAGAATGTCTCGTATATATGTAATGTTGTTTTTCCGTCCTTACTCTTGTTTGTTAATCTTAGGCTCTGAAGCTCCTAAAAGGGGATCCAAACGTTACCATGTTGGCCCGGCTACAACTTAACACCATGGACGATTCAGAGATGGTAGATGGTGAAACATGTCCACGTTCTCATCTCCAGTCACATCTCAACCTTGCATTACTTGATGTGGAGGATGACTCGATCTCCGTGAGCAGCGTTGAGCAAACTGTCTCAATCAAGGAATACTTACAAGGCCGGTGCAGCCGATCTTCGAGTTTCGACTAATCGCCGGTCTAATAGTTAATAAAAAAGTTTCTCGGATTTTGTGGAATTCTTTTGTATAGTCCCTAGTTTTTCACTATCCATCTTTTTTATTTTATTTTTCTAATGGGTTTTGGATGAGAGGTTGTTTGTATTGCCCTCCTCCATCCCTTTGTCTTCTTTTTTTTGTTTGTTTGATGAAAGCAGTTATGTAGAATGGTTTGTAATAATTGTATGAAATAATCTCTAAGGTCAACAATCCACATAGCCGAAGAGGTTTAATAATAAGAGGCAAATATTTCTGGTTTTTTGGCTTTTCTACTATGCTTTGCTATTTTGATATGCAACATCATGACTACCATTCATTTAATATAACTCTAGTTTAACCAAAACGAATCATCATTCATCATCATTAATTAATACTATACGAACATTTTTTAAGATCAGTTATCAATCAGTTTAGAAAAGATAAACGTTTTTTCTCCGGCACTCGTAGTGGTCTAACACTAAACGGAACACTCGTCAAGTATCAACGCCGATGCATTGCTCAACTAAGCCGGACACAACCAGGTCAGTAATCTCCGGGTGAATAATTATTGTATATTAAGAATCATGCCACCGACACTTAAAACTTGTTTTATGTGGACATCATTTAGTTCCACAAAGGCGAGTCCAAAAGCTTTTGTTTTTCTATTGCATCATATCTTATCTGTCTAAAACGTGATGCATTACATATCCTCTTTCCCCCATTGACTATAGAAATAATATGTGGCCATATCACTCTCTTACGCAATATGTTGTTACGTGGAAATTATTACTTTTTTAATCAGATTGATTGGAGCTATTGGGAATATCAACGTACGTAGAGCACTAAAGTTTCGAGACCTCTTCTTCATCACAAAACTCCTTATGAACTGATCCGTAACAAGCTGCCAAAGTGTAAGCCATCTTAGAGTCCTAGGTTGCCTCTGTTATTCCACCAATCTCAAACCTTACAAGGATTCTGATCCCAGAGTTTTCCGTTGTGTTTTTCTCGGATATTCTCGAACACGGAAAGGATACAAATTGCTTAATCATACCACCCATCAATTTATGGTGAGTAGAGATGTAGTCTTCATTGAGTATGAATTCCCATACTCTTTGATCTCAAAGCAAATAATTATTTGTGTGTTTTCACAAATACAACCAAGAATAAACAAAAACTCGCGCACCTAATACTCATCTAAATATTTCCTTCCCCTGCTTTAAGTACAAACACAACTCTACTAGGCTTTTTCCTTAGTGATTTCAATCTCAAGTCTCCTTTCGCTTCTAGTTATATTCCTCAATGGCGTACCCTCATGCTTATTTGTCGATCGCTACCCTCACATCACTTTTACTTCTCTCCTCTTCTGCCCCAGTCATTCCCTTCACCTTCCCGGCCATCTTCTTCACTTGTCGAAAACGAGTGCCGAAAACCGAAACCGAAACCATACCATTTGCATTCAAATTCTCAACTCGGATCCATGAACCTCATCGGCCAAAGATCTCCCTAGTCTTGCAAATATTGAACTTAATTGAGCCATACCAATCCAACAAACATCCAAGCTATGCAAACGATAGTCCAATTTAATAGTTATTTTGCATCCAAGCTTGGATTTTTGTTGAATGGGTTATGGCTAAATCAAGTGCAAATTTTGGATTAGTAATTTACATACTCAATTTATAGTTTAGGATGAAGCTAATTTAAGATTAAAGTCTTGTTTGGATAGTTGTTTTAGTATATGTCTCAAGTGCATAAATTTTGGTAAAATATATTTTTTTCACCTTTTAGAAAATTAAAATACTCTTAATTATGGCCCATCACCGCCCATGTCGAATTCAAAACTCTCTCAATATGCTTTATAGCATAGATCAGTTAGCCCATTGGGCTGTAACATATCAGGCCCAGCCCATTGACATTATGTATGTATCCAAGTGTATTATTACCCAGTCCAAGCTCCATTTCAATAGGGCTCCATATTGGTTAACTTGTTAGTTATTAATTTGATGTAGAGATAGATAGATTATGGTGCCGATTGGATAAACCCGATCCATTTAGAGGAGGTCAAATGGGTTATGTGCGGATTAATTAGATCAAATCCGGATGAGATAGGAATAATATGTAAAAATTGGATTGAACCTAGAATCGTTGCAGAACTCATCCAAATCAGTTCCAAAGTAGTCGGAGCTTTTTGGTTCCATATTAGTAGTCATCTTTAAGCTTATCATTCAAAGTGAAGTAGAAAAATTCCCATAAAACATAATAATGTGTTGTAGTAATCTAAAAATGTGTTTCATATTACTTACTATACGTATTCGATCGCATTATTTATTTAATATAGTAATCTAAAAAGTTCAGGGGTTAAAATCTAAATTACTAAAAGTATAAAGCAGAAGAATCTTGTATTAAAAAAATTGTTGTAGAATAGAATATTAGAATGATTCTTAAAAGGGCATATGCTTGTTTTTTTTAAATAGGTGGCAGAGCATATGCTTGTTTTAATCTTTATGCTCGAATGTTACATCACAATACTTAACTAATTTTTCTAAAAGCATATATATATATATATATATATATTTATTTATTTATTATTATTATTATTTATTTATTATTATTTTTTTTGGGGTTAAAGGTCAAAAGGCTTTTGCATTTTTATGTTGAGGTTAAATGGTTCTTATATCTTTATTTTAGAGGTTAAAAGATTTTTGTATTTTTCAAAAAGTGTTAAACATCCATTTCTATTAGTTTTTCAATTTTTTCTAAATAGAATAATAATGTGATATTACGATTAAAAATTAAATTTTCTTTTTAATTTTTATTATTATTTCACCTTTATTTATTTTATTTTTTATACTTTCCTCCTTAATTA
The DNA here is from genome assembly GCA_027186245.1 of Coriaria nepalensis. Classification (NCBI taxonomy): domain Eukaryota; kingdom Viridiplantae; phylum Streptophyta; class Magnoliopsida; order Cucurbitales; family Coriariaceae; genus Coriaria; species Coriaria nepalensis. Next base: position 2,064,104 of record CP114500.1, on the reverse strand, counting down.
TTTTCTTTTTTCTTTTTTTACCCTTATCATTTGAAGGATTTTTTTTTTTACCAAAAGGAAAAGGAGAGAGAAAAGAGAGAGAGAGAGAGAGAAATCGAATCTATCTCATATCAACCCTATATGCAATTTTATTTCAAACTCTAGATGAGATTTTTGCATATGGAGTTTGAAACCTAGATGAGATTTGTATTTGGATTTCAAACTCCAAATGTGAAATCGTATCTGGAGTTCGAAACCCAATCATACCTAAGTTTGAAATCCCAACAAAAAGCACATCTTTATTTTTTTTTCTTTCTGGGTTACCTAAATTTTAAGGGTAAACCTTAATTTTTTTGAGAAAATATGAGTTTGCCCTCAGAAAATTTAGATAATCCAAGAAAAAAAAAGAAGATTTCAAACCCATATCCAAAATTGAATCTAGTAGTTGACCCTAGATGCATTTGTATCTGGGTTTCAAACTCTAGATGTGAAATCGCGTCTAGAGATCAAACTCCAGTTTGATCTTAGAAGCTTCCTTTTTTTTTTTTTTTTTGGATAAAAATTTTCGGGGTTTTTTTGGGCGTTTAACCCATTTTGTTTTTAAAAGACAAAAATTGAAGAAATTAGACAGACGGTCCAAATCCAATTAGGACTCCTAGATTCGATTTCGGGGTCAACTAAGTGGTGGGTCCAATATTAGAAAGCAGCATCAGTTCCTTACTAGAGAGTACAGACTACAGAGGAGGATGAGAGTTCGAGATCTGCCACGTCAGCCATGACCCCGCCAGTTCCGCTCCTATTTACGTTACGTTAGCCGTCCCGCTCGTTCTGTACTTCTCTCTTCTATTGTCACCGTTTTCCTTCACTTCATTCTTCTTCTTCTTCTTCTCCGCATTTGAGAGAGATCTCTACGATCTCTTCTTCACGTCGAGCAACAAACAATGGCTTCAACTGATCTCGAATCCACTGCGGCGGAGCTCTCTAAGCTCGGCCTAAGTCCCGATTTTGCCTCATCTGCTCCCAATCTTCAGAAGAATCTCCACCTTCTCACCGCCGAACAGGTGCGTACACGATTTAAACCCTTTCCTTTCAATCGTCGATGTTGTTTCCATTACGAATTTAAGGGGGTGGGGGATATGCATTTGAGTGAGATTTATGGTGGTGGAGTAGATTGAGTTGGCGAAGATATTGCTGGAGAATGATCAGAGTCATCTGTTTGAGCACTGGGCTGAACCTGGTGTTGACGATGAGGAAAAGAAGGGTTTCTTCGCTCAGGTACTTTAACTCTTCTTTTTTATTAGAATTTTTTTTTTTTTTTTTTGCATTTTAATTATGTACAAAGCGGATGATTTCGTCTGGATTGGAGTTGAGGCTGAATTTTGGTGTGTTAAGTTATTAGCGATATTGGTTGGTATCGGAAATGGAAATTTCCAATTTTTGGGATTTGTAGTGTGGTTTGTTTGTTGGATTTGGAAATCAATCTTATTCTCTATGATCTGTTCTGTTTTGAGATTCAAGAAAAAGCTTCAGTAAGAATAACTAGAAATTTCCTAGGAATTGAATTTTGGAATAAGTCTGACATTTTGCGCACTTTATCCATCCAAAAGAAAGTACTGTAAAACACTGTATATTTTGCTAATAAAATGTGAATTATAAATAAATGGACTTAGAAGTAACAACTTTTGTCTGCGTATTTCTAATTCTGATATTGTTTCAGGTCTCTCTTCTCAATTCCAGCTATCCCGGGGGTATAGCCTCATATATCAAAAATGCTAGAGAGCTTTTGGCAGATTCAAAAGAAGGAAAGAACCCTTTTGAAGCCTACATACCTTCTGTAAGTGGGATCTAATCCAAAACTATCTGAACTTTTAGTGAGGCATTACTCTAGATTGACTCCAACTTTTTGTTTTTTCTTTTTTCCCTGGGAAAATCCTCAATATGTAGAATTCTTCCAAGTCCCTTTACTGTTAAGTTTTAATTGCAATTCTGGCTTATTAGCAATGAATAATGATATCATACCCAACTAGAATATGTTGGAAATTCCTCACCTGTTGACTATATTGTCTGGGTAAACAGCTTCTGAATCATTATTAAGTCATTCTCAAAAGTTTAGATCTGCTAAAATTATAACTCGATATTGTATTCTTCCTATCATGCATGTAAATTCAGAAAATTTTTTATAGCCATAAAATAAAATTTGTTTTTGGCCTAAGTCCTGTTCAGCTCCATGTATTTGCCATAGTCAATGAGAAGGTAATTTTACTTGAAAACTAAGAGATGATGGATCAGTGTTTATTTTATAAATTTGATTTAGTCTGTTATCTATTTGAAGAAAATTATATGAATACTGAATTATAACATTGTTGATTAATATGATTCTTTATGCATACACAGAGACATGACCACAATAGGAAATCCTGTTGTTTTTTAATTTAAGTAATTCTGTTTCTAAATTATATAACTTTTGAATTGAGTATCATGTGCCTCTATAATATGCAAATGGAGCTCGAGACCAAATATTTGGAAGGTACAAACACTGTCATTATTATTGTCCATTCCACCCAGGCTAATAGAGTAGTTCTTATCTATATTCAACTTCTACCTTCTTGTAGGAAGATGTGCTGGGTTATCACCTTGTGCAACAAAATGAATTCTTCCTGATCCCTGGGAAATAAAATGATACTACAGGTTCCAACTGGCACAGTTTTAACTTATGGGTCTGATGACTTTATTGATTATGAAGAGAAAGGAGTAATAGAGGCTCAAAAAGCTGCATTTGTTCTTGTTGCGGGTGGGCTTGGAGAACGTCTGGGATACAATGGTATCAAGGTGGATACTCCATCCTCATTTTGGGTTCTTACTTTTAATGGCTTTCTAATGTTCCTCAGCGTGTCATCTGTTAAAGACCACTTACTATAATGTTTTCATTTTCTTTTAGCAATCACTCCTTTATTACTATTACTATTATTTATTACTTATTTATTTATTTATTTATTTTAAATTTTTTTTTTTGGGGTTTCAAAACGCTTATACTATTATAGTTTTTCTAAGTCTCATATCACTGTCTTTTCGGTATACTCTTGTACACCTACAGTGTTCGGTGACCCTTAGAACAGTCCATCTGGTTTAGAATATATCACCTAGGCATTTGTATCGTATTCCACCTTGTGTCTTCTTAGCACTCATCTATTCTAAAAATGCATGACTTTAGCTCCTTCACCAGCATGAACTTGTTTTTCTCCTTGACATGAAGCACTACCAGTCTAGTGGCTATCACAAATGACTAGATTGGTCTTCCCCTTGCATCTTCCTTGCATTAACTCGAGTTCAAAATCTGATTGATCCATGATGTGTCAGGATTTAGTAGATTCATGTGACCTTATCTTTTGATGAAATATGACAGATGTTTGTTTCAAACTAAAGGATGGTCACATGTTTATCATCTTGGATATATAATGGTTGCTAAATCTTTAACCTGTTTTTAATATAAGTTTGCTCTAATATGTCAAATCTATTATTTTTCCTATTTCAGGTGGCTCTACCATCAGAGACCACTACAGGAACATGTTTCTTACAGCACTATATTGAATGTATCCTTGCTCTTCAAGAGGCTAGCTGTAGACTTGCAGAAGGTATGTCGCAACCAAGGAAAACAGATTTATATGTTATTTGTTTTAGCAATCAATTGGTAAGCAGCAAGATCTGCTTCTTTCCTTTATAAATAATGGAAATCTAGTGTTCATCATACTAATGTCAGAGGGTATTAAACACTGGTATATATGAACATAAACTAACAGTGTAGGTTTAAGTTCCCCATGAAGTGATTCAGAAGTGTAATTCCTATTAATAGAACTCATTGATATACCCGCTTGGAAACATTAAGGAGTGTAAATCTCTTTGTTCACAGAAATAACTTTTTGAGAATTATTAAAGAGCAGCAAAAATTTTATGGTAAGTGACTTTGTTAGCCTGTGCTCCATGTTATCAGGCCCTGCATAATAATTGTTCAATTATGTGATCTGGCAGAATTTTTTATTTGAGGCCCTACCTTGCGGAATTCTAGTGAACTTACAATCCATTGGAACTATCAATATGGTTATTATCTTTTTGAATTAATTTGCAAATGTTTGTTTCTTCTCAGGTGAATGTCAAGTGGAGATACCTTTTGCTATAATGACATCGGATGACACACATGCACGCACAATAGAGCTTTTAGAATCAAATTCCTATTTTGGAATGAAGCCTACACAAGTAAAACTCCTAAAGCAGGTATGCAAAAGATCACACCCAGAGTAATTGGAAAATATCCATTTTAAAGTGTTAAACCGGAATTCTGAGATGTTGAACTTTACATTTTGTAACAGGAAAAAGTGGCATGCCTAGTTGACAATGATGCCAGGCTTGCTATTGATCCACAAAACAAATACAGGATTCAGGTATCATATTTTTCGCAGTTAGTAGCATCAATATCCTATCTTCCATGATAATTGAAATATTTAAATATGTCAAATTTAGAAACAGGTTCTCAGTTTTAATGCCCTCTTAATCTTTTATGATATATATAGACCAAGCCTCATGGCCATGGTGATGTGCACTCGCTTCTCTACTCTAGTGGTCTTCTGCAAAGTTGGTATATTACTTGGTTTAGCTAATTACCAGAACATGATTCTATGTACGGCTTCTATTATTCATCATGTGCTAACAATGATTACTGGTCATAATAATATTTTACTAATATATATATATATATATATTTTTTTTTTAATAAAGAAAACCATGATTATTTTGCATGCTTTGCTTCTGTAAAATGGACTTCCTTACTGCAAAAGTCTCATGATATCATCCTGAACTCCTATATCTGATTATCATCTATAGGATCTTCTAATAGACTAGAACTCTTCAGATATTGCAATTGAAATCTTCAATTTGAAACCTATTGTAAAAAGAAATGCATTTGCCACTGGAGAGACTAAGGAGGAAAGGAGGGTGTTGATTATATTTTCCTAATTTCAAACATGCAGTGATTTCATGGTCTTTGTAAAGATTATAAAGAGAGCTAATCTCTTGATTGGAACCTCCAATCCCTTGATATGGTGGCTAATTACACAAGCATTGACCCTTGATAATTTCTACTACTAAAGGAAACAGTCTCCTAATTGCGAGCTGCCCTTGCTCATTTTTTTAGTTGACATTTACACAGTTACAAAAACAAAATTCGTGCATTTCATCTGGGGTTTCCAATGACTAGAAAAGAGAAGCCTCATGATTCAAAAGTTGGAAGTATGTCTGGTAAAAGAAGGGATATTCTTTACTCTATTTTGCATGTAATTTCCTACAAGCTTGAGCTGAGCCCAGGCTTTCAAATCGAAGTTGCTACATTTTTCATGTATTTTTGAAAAATAAATTATTTCTTGTAATGTGACGTGGCTCCCTTCCCTGTCATGTTTGTAATTAATTTTCAATTATATTTTCATAGGCGGGATGCTGGTTTGAGATGGGTTCTTTTTTTTCAAGACACAAATGGACTTCTATTCAAGGTCTTGCTTATAATCATCTAAATACATCTATTTCTTAATCTGTTGGTAATTTCAAATACATCATTCCTTTTACTTGCGTATGTGAAGGCAATCCCAGCATCCCTGGGTGTCAGTGCCTCAAAAAAGTATGAGGTTAATTCACTTGCTGTTCCAAGAAAAGCAAAAGAAGCTATCGGAGGAATCACCCGTCTAACTAGTTCTACTGATGGTATTACCTTCAACCATTTTTTTTTTCCTTATTATTTTCGTTCCATAATTATCTTAGATGTTATTAAAATCTACGAATATAAATTTTAGTGTCTAAGAAATTGGTATTGAAACATTAGAATGGTGGTCATACTTTCGGAGAAGTTAATTAAGTAATTTTCTCCTCGACAATGGCATTTGCTATTCTTTCCATGCTTTTTGTTAGATTTTTTAAAAAATCTGATTATACATACATTACATAGTAGCTTTCATGTGTTCTTCAGGGCATTCAATGGTGATCAACGTAGAATACAATCAGCTTGATCCGCTGCTTAAAGGAACTCTGTTTCCTGATGGAGATGTCAATAGTGAGGCTACTGGCTACTCTCCTTTCCCTGGAAATATAAACCAAGTAATTTTTCTGGTGCTACTTACATATTATTTGCTCTTCCACATATGATTTTTAGCTTCTCGGCATTTCTCAATCATGTTGATACAAGCTTACAACCCATAATTTTCCACATAATATGTTTAGAGATGCCATCATGGACGATATAGAGCATTTTCTGCATGACAAATATTCCCTGCTACCTCAATTTGTAATGAAAGCCTAATATTTGTTGAATTGATTAACGTTGCCACTTTAATCATTGAAATTAGAGATATGTATGGTTCTCTCTCTCTACGTACATTGAATATCACCATCACACTTGAAATGACCAATAAGAACACATGTAAATAGTGGAAGAGAAGTAAGCATATAATGTGATCCTATTTATGGGCCTAGGCTTGACTTGTAATGTTTGTCCTTTTTGGCAGTTGATTTTGGAACTTGGATCTTACCTTCAGGAGCTGAAGACGACAAAAGGTGCTATTAAGGAGTTTGTTAACCCAAAGTATGGCTTGCTTGTACTTTTCTGTTCTGATGTTGACATAGAGTTTAATTTTCTTGTGATCATTTTTTTTAGCTTAAAAGTAGAATGTTACCTCCTGGCCTTTGGAATTTTGTTTCTTAATCTTCTCTTTTTCTTCCAAATACTGTGGAACTTGTAAGTTTAGATAGAATAAGTAATTCAATGCAAGATTTGACCAAATGAGCTACATTATAAGTCTTTGCATTCAGTTTCTGTGGTTCATATGATCCATTACCCTAACAAAATTTGTTAGTATTAAACATTCTACTGGTTGAGTGGAGCATTTATAGCTTATTTGATGGTCTTACAGAATATTTTTATGCGCATAGCAATCTTGAAATCCTTTTTATGTCCTCTCTTTTATCAATGTTTTTGCAGATATAAAGATGCTAGCAAAACTTCATTCAAGTCTTCTACCCGACTGGAGTGTATGATGCAAGACTATCCAAGAACTTTGAATAAGGATGCTAGGGTTGGATTTACGGTAATGATCTTTTCCCTAGAAGAGAACACTCATTTTTCTAATGTTGTAAATCTGAGTTTTTTCTGTGAAATTGGGCCTTAATATGTACATTTATGGTTTCAGGATAACCATAAAACTTGTCATTGTTGTTGTTATTATATATATTGTGTTCAAAAACTCGTCAATTCTCTTGTGCTTGCATAGGTAATGGATACATGGCTTGCTTATGCTCCAGTGAAGAACAACCCGGAGGATGCTGCTAAGGTAATAAGATGAAGATAACCTGCAATCCAATTTATGCCATTTAATTGGCTCTTCTGAAGTGTTAGATTTTTTTCGAAGGTGGAGGAGGCATAAATCTAGGAAGCACATGCGTCTAGTGTTTTCATCACGTTAAGGTTAAATTCATTTTGGTGGGTATTTTACTTTTGAAATACAAGGATCCCTCTCATACCCGACTCTATCCTCACCTACATGGCTAGTTAAATCTCCATCTAAGAAGCTTTTTTCGAAAGAGGGGATTCTATTAACTACCACTCCCAAGAAATCCCAAAATTCCTTCTTAGTATCGTCATCTAATCCCACTTGGGTGCATACGCACTAATAATGTGGATCATCTCCGGTTTATGGCTAAAGTAATACTCATAATCCTATTCCTAAACCTCTTAACAACAACTAATGCATCTCTATAGGTTTTATCCACCACTATTTCCACCCCATTTCTAGTTTTATCCATTCCTAAATAGAAAAGTTTGAATTCTTCTCCTAATTCCTTAGCCTTGCACCCCTTTCACTTTGTCTCTTGAAGACAAACTATGTTGACCTTCCTTCTACGCATGACATCCACCAACTCTATTGACTTGTCCGCCAATGTTCTTATGTTCCAAGAGTGTAATCTAATCTTCCTAATTCTAGTCTGAACTAACTTCTTTACTTGCCCCCGTCTACTATGGTATGAGAACTCTTGCCTATTTATCACTGCTACCGGGCGCTGTTGTAGCACACCTTGCTCATTTTGCACTACACTCGATCGTAGGTGAAGCGCGTCGCTTATAGTGGGGATGCCCTAACATTTTGCATTAATCTTTTTGAACTCAAATTCATGTATATATATATGTATATATATAATACTGGAGCCTTAATGTTTAACTGATGTCAGCACGCTAATCATACCCTTGAAATCTATTGAAGGTACCAAAGGGAAATCCGCATCATAGTGCGACATCTGGGGAAATGGCCATATATCGTGCAAATAGCCTCATCCTTAGAAAGGTAGTTCCTTTGTTTTTCCTAAATATTTAGTATTCGACTTCATGATCGAAAGTTATTACTTAAGTTAATTTGCTAGAATGGTATAAGGGGGATCGTGAAACAACTTTCTTATGTTTCTGCCTCACGTGTTTTTTGTTTGTTTTTGTTTTTCCTTCTTTTACCTCTCTTGGATGGAGTGAAGAATGCATATCCTCCCTCTTGTTCCTTCTTAGTCCCCTTGCTTTTTTTCACTTTTACAAGGTAATTTAATCCTGTACCGGCTGTATTTCAAGGGTTGGCAATAATATCCAGGGAGATGCACTTAGGTGGTCCTGAACTAAGATTCTTATCTTCGTCCGGGACCAATAAAGTGAAGCCACCTCAAAAAGATGGATAAGTGGAAAACTATTTTATACGATGGTGCCTTCGCTTTATTGGTCCTGAGTGTAGCTGATAATGAATGTGCATATTAAGGTGGTAGATGTGCATCTCTGAGTGCAGCTGATAATGAATGTATTAGTGGCATAAGACATGTCTGAAGCATTCCCTGCGTTCTACTTACACCTAGGTTCAGTTATTGAAAGCAAGAAAGAGTAAGCATGCAGATTGGTCTGTATTCAATAGTGGTTTTGATTTTGTAATTATGTCTTACCAGGCCGGTGTTCAAGTAGCGGATCCAGTGCAACAGGTTTATAATGGCCAAGAGGTGGAAGTTTGGCCTCGCATCACATGGAATCCAAAATGGGGTCTAATATTTTCTGAAATAAAGAAGAAAGTTGGTAGAAACTGCTCTGTTTCTCAGAGGTCTACTCTAGTCATCAACGGCCGAAATGTTTCTCTTAAAGATATCTCTTTGGATGGTGCTCTTATCGTCAATGCCGTGGACGACGCAAGGGTATGTAAAACGAAATTTCGAACAAATTTGGTTATCAAATTTGCAAATCGCAATATGTCAGCTAATATGCTTAATAGGGTAGTTTCCAATACAAGGTAAAGCAGAAGTTTTATGTAAATTGTGGGATATAAATCTAGAGGTTAGAATAACGTTTATAATACCATTTGAGTTACTTTTGGCGTTTCTAGATCAACTGTAAATTATTTATGAAGTCTGTAATTATTAACTTTTTTTTTTTTTCATTTTAATTCTATTTATTAATCAGGTGGAAGTAGGAGGTTCAGTAAAGAACAAGGGTTGGAGTATTGAACCTGTTGATTATAAAGATACTTCAGAGCCTGAGATTATAAGGATCAGAGGTTTCAAAATCAACAAAATTGAGCAGTTAGAAGCAAATTATTCTGAGCCTGGAGAGTTCTCTCTCAAGCCTTGAAGGTCACAACTTGTACCACCCCCCTTTTTTTTTTCTTTAGTCAACTCAGAATAAATTTCAAATATCCAGTTTCTACCCAGACCTTCTGTTTATAGGTCATGTACTATTATCCTAATCGATCGGGTGCGAAAACATAATTTATTTATAAAAGTAGCAGATGCATGAGAAGATTTTCTGTGGTACGCCCTTATAAAGTTGTTTAGTGTATAGTTTATAGGTGGGTTTGAAACTGTTCGTTTAAATGATGTCTTAGAACCATAGAGAGCCAATTCCTTTACTTCCTTCGTACATGATTCTGTCTCTCCTGTAGAATATAGGCCTGTTTGGCAGCACATACCTAAATTAATTTTTTATTTTAGGAATGTGACTACTTAACTTTTTAATAACTAAATTTATACGCTCAAAAGTATAAAAAAATATAAATTCCTATGAAAATGAATCGAAAAAAAAGAAAAAAAAGGAGGTCGGGAGCTCGATCGGAGCTTTGGAGACATCCATTGGTAGAGGTCAAGCTGGAGACATCCATTGATGGAGGTTGGTCTCAAGACCTCCAATAATGGAGGTCTCGCGAGTTTCAAATGTACTGAAAAAATTAATTAATTTTTTTATTAGAGTATAATTTAATTATCTTAAATTTGAGGATAAAAGTTTAATTATTTAAATTTATAAATAAAAAAAATCATTTTATGAAATCGTCTCCAACCAAGCTCTAAATTTCTATGCTCTGTCAAGTTCCCTGGATTTTGTGTATGCGAGAGTTTCTCTTTGACTATTACTAAATATGAAAATTAAAGGGATCCTTGTTTTTCAACTTTTATGGTTTGTGATTAAAGGTTTGAGATAATAAAAGGTTTAACTTTTATGGTTCAATACTAAAGATTTGAATATTAGAATTTGATATAAATGCCTAGTCTTTTAAGTTCAACAATAAATGGTTTAACATTTATGATTCAAGGCTAAAGATTTGAATGACGAAAAAGTCAACATTTTATAGTTCAATACTAAAGGTTTGAACATTAAAGTTTGATAAAAATGTCTAATCTAATATGTAATCATTAGATTTTGAATCATAAAAGTACAACCTTTTATGATTATACATTTTTATTATAATTTAATACTTAAATATTAGAATTAGAACCATAAAAGTCTAATATTTCATGATTTGATCTAAATATTAGATTTTTATATCATAATCTAATATCTAAATATTAGAAAGGTCTAATTTTTTGGTCCAATCATAAAAGGTTAAATCGGATCTAGTTATACCTAAAGGTTAAGACTTTTTTATTATGACATCTCCACCTGATTGTTCAATAACTTCATAATTAAGAACCATTGAATAATCGAGAAAAGTGGACAGAGAAACGACATAAGAAGCTAAAAAAGAAGAAAGTGACAGTGATCTAAAAAGTTCTCTCAGTTATAGGAAGAAGAGAAAAGGAGAAGATTGTGATCATGGATCAAATGAACAAAACCAAATCGAGAAGAGTGATGAATTTGAATAAAATAAACTTGAAAATAATGATGAGTCATTGATTCTCAATCCTTTTTGTTTCTTCGATAAGAAACCGTCGTCGTTGTAATTTTTTACGGCGGGCAGAGAAAAAGGTAATAACGAGCTCTCTCCTACAAGATGTCAAATTTGAAAACATAGTCTTCTTCATCTTGGCATAAGGATGAAGAAAACTTAAATATATGAAAGAGTTTAAAGTTGTCGTCCTAGAATCACGATCTTCCTCCATTACTTTTTGGTTTTGATCTTTCTCTTCTCTTTCTTCCTTTTATTTTCTTAAAGTTATCATTAAGAGTTATATAGTCATTCAATATATTAAAATTTTATTAAAATCAAAAAAACAAATAAGAAGATCAATCTCACAATCAAAACTTTCATGAATCTAATCTTACAATCCTACCTCATATTTGAGTCACATTTACAAATTATTCCAAAAGTAAATGAAACAAAAAGTCAGCTTTCATGACTTGCGACGCGAAATGCACACGGCTGAGAACATTTTATTACATGTTCGTGATAATACGTTTGTCTATCATGATCATAATATTATAAGTACATTCAAACTATACTTTGGAGGTAAATTGTCTGATAAAAGATGGATTTTATGTCTAATTGATTAAGAAAAAGGGTTTCAAATTGGCTACCGATTTATATTGATCCATTAATTTGGATTATTCGATCTTCATCCAGTGATTATAAATATATGATTCATGAACAGATTTCTTCCTCTCATCTTTCATATTGACATTCGAGGAATACGTATTATGGAAAAAAAAAAAAAAAAAGTAAAAAAAAGTCAGTGGCCCATTGGCTTAAGCTAATGTCACGCATTACATATATTAGTATAATATAAGCTAATTAATTACCAAAAATCCTTGCATCTAGTTGTTTATTGACACGTATATAGTAAATTGTAAATTAGGTGCGTGAATTAATATGCAGTTTTTCTGAGATTTATATCTACGACTTTAATAAAAAAAGAAAAAAAAAATTGTAAATGATTGTTTGACAAATAAACATGTCTCGTTGACTTCGTGACTTCTTACAAGGTTCTTACGTAAAACCAAACCTAATGTCTATCTTTGCTACTTAAATTAATAATTAAGAAAGTCAATAAATTAATAAATACTGGGTTTTTTTTTTGTTGCTAAAAAAGATAAGGCATTGAATTCAAGAATTTTGTGTAACGTCAAGATTTCTGAATTTATCCGGATCATTAAAACGTACGTACAAGAAGAAATTTCTAGGAAACTTCATTGAAGATATTCCTCATTTTCATTTGTACGTAAAAGGACAATTCTTATTTCTCAACCAACTATATATATATATACACAACATCATGTCATACGTACATGAAATCCATCTTCATATGTTTGAGTACATAAAATATCATCAACAAAAACTATTACCAATTTCTGGAATTTAAGAGCCAGCAATCCATGTCTACAATCAAAGCCAAAGATTTGAAGAGAATCTTCACAAAGCTTGACAAGAATGGAGACGGGCTGTTAAGCCTGGAAGAGCTAAACTGGCTTCTTGAAAGAGTCAATGTTCGATTAACCCTAGAAGAGCTTGACTCCTTTGTCGGAAAACAACTCCTCAATTTCGACGAGTTTTTGGTTTTGTTTCACGATACGATTTTGTCATCCGAGAAGAAGAATGATGTTGATGAAGAGGCGGAGAGTGATCTTGTTAAGGCATTTAAAGTGTTTGATCTGAACGATGATGGGTTCATTTCTTGTGAGGAACTTCAGATTGTGTTGGAGAGATTAGGGCTTTGGGTTTGGGATGAGAGCAATGGAAGTGATCATTGTAGAAGTATGATCCGAAGATTTGATACTAATCTCGATGGTCGGCTCGATTTCGAGGAGTTTAAGAATATGATGTCCTTGTCATCATCTTCTCTTACATTAGAAATTTGCACTTGATATAAGAGATAGTTTCTCGTAGTATGCGTTTACAGATTTTTTTTTTTTTTTCTTTCAACCTATGCACATTGCGGTCCGTTTAGTTATGTAGCAACTTGTGAATGATGATGTTGTACAAAAATAAGTGGGTAGTTCAATAAAGTTAATAAGTATTTGATGCTTCATTTGGATAAACGTATAGAACTGATATTTAGCGAAGTTGACGTATATAGCATTACGTAGTTTTAGCTTTGTTTTGTGAATGCGAGGCAAAATTGAATTGGATAAACGTATAGAACTGATATTTCCCATTATCTTTCTTTAATTCTTTTTTACAGATTTATCAAAACCATTCAAGAATTTCCGGAAAATATAAAGAAGTAGAAAGGGAAGAAAGAACACCATAATATACCATGATTCGCTCTAGCAAGATCATAAAAGATCAAGAAAACTACATCAACATTGAACTCTAACAAATTGTTAGATCTCGATGCACGTTATTTCAGAGTTTATTACAGATAAAAGAATTAAACAAATCAACTTCGCAAACACCTAGATCTAGCACCTTATAATATTATCACAGAATCACAAATCTCACGGAAGAAACATTACTTCAAACATAATACTATCAAGAACTAAGAGGACCCAATAGAAAGGTAGAAATCACATAGAGAAAACATGATCGACTCAAACCGTAGCACATGCAAACAGTGATCGTCAAAGGAGAAGGACAGATGGCTTTTATATGCGGCAATGAAACGCTCGAATTAAAGGGATAAAATCCGAAGGCTGAGATAGCTCACCAATATGACCGGGTTGAGTCAAATTGTGCCAAAACTCACTTTTAGCTTCACGAACCTAAACTTGGGCCAATACCAGAAATAACAGCTTGACATTTGCAACGTTTAACTCACAGCCAACAAGAAACAGAGCTCTTGTTCACTATGCCCGTTTTTGTTTTTTGTTTTTAAAATTTTTTGTGGGTAATTAGAGTTTAGTGCCTTCTAATTTTACCACTATGTTTGGATATAATTCAAGGGAGGAATGAGATTTGATAATATAAGTGGAAACAACATCTTGTGGAATCGAATTTTTAAAAATGGGTTGGGAATTAATCAAATAGGCCAGTGATTACAAAATTAGGCTTACCATTTTATATTGTTCTCATTCTCGATGAGAGCGGATTCAATGATGGACTGTTTCACTTCATCTCTGATGAATTTTGTATTTTTATTATCGGCTCGTGTGCGGCTCGTGTGCGGCTCGTGTACAGCTAAAGATGGAGCCGATGATGTTGCATCAACATTTCTTCTTCCTTCTCTCTTCCTTCTTCCCGAGCAGCCATTTTTCTGAGTTCTCCATTTTTCTTCCTCTCCTATAAACGACTTAAAGGATACCAAGTAAAAGACCTTCTTCCTCCTTCGCGAGCTTAGGGTTCCACCATTTTTTTTTTCCAGATTTCACCAAAAATCAAGAGCTCTCCCCCCCACCCCCCTCTGCTCATCCTCTCAATGATACATGAGTCGGCACAAATCGGCGCGCATGGAACAAGCATTGAATTCGCTCGCTCCACTTCTCAATTCCATAAAAGTTGACATAAACGCACAAGAGGGGCACCCCCAAGGGATCGAAGGGGTAAAATCTCAGCACACGTCGATTGTCCATTACAAGTATTAAAAGGTTACTTTAGAAAACTAGAGTAGAGTTGACTCAGTTGATAAAGAAAACTACACATTGACTTTGAGAAGAGCAATGAATCCTTCGATGTGAATATTTTAAGAGACGATCTTTTGTTTCTACACCAAAACATAATTCACGATCGACAGGATGGCCGCTGGAAAGTATATGCAAATAAACACAGTAGCTTTCATTTGGTAAATTACCATGTCATTACATAATATCCTCGGACTCTTCGTCACTTTGCATGTTTAATGTGGCTTAATCCCAGCCGTCGGGAGACAACATTCCAAGAGCAGATTAGACCGCCTCATGACGGTTAGAGATTACTCAAGCACTCTTAAAGGTGTACATAAAACATCCCTCTTACTTCACAATTTTATCAAACTGCAGTTCAGAAACTCCAAAATGACACACGAAACGGGTATTCTAATTTCCAATAGTCAAAATTCAGTTTTCTCATCATTCACAAATCAGATTGCAGCAAATCCAAAAATTCTGTAAGATCAAAATTAAGGAAAAAGAAAAAAAGTTCATTCACATTCCAAATTTTCAGAAAATCCCGAACCAAAGAACAAATAAAAACTTATCCATCTATCTAATCTACGATTTCGCAGAAGAATCCTTCAGGGCAGCAGTATTAACCTGATTCGAAAGATAAGCCTCGTAAATCTCCACAACCAATCTAGGATCCTTCTCCACAAGCTCTATATACTCTTCCCTTTTAGTAAGCTTATCCATATTTTCCATAATCCAAGACAAAGCCGCTTCAAGCATATGCTTAGCATTGTGCTGATGAGCAAAGGCATAACTCGTTACGGAATTATCCCAGTTCAGTTTCGAGACCAGGAACTTCTCACAATAGTTCTTTAGATGCTTGATCTCGTACTTTTCACCTAATATTAGTAGGTCAAAGGCCATCTGTTCATCAAGACATGCTTCTGCAGTGTATAGGTAGCTAACAAAGGCTCTAAGGGCGTCATAGGAAACCTCGGAGATTTTAATGGTCCCGCTTAGGCTTTCTTCCATTTCGTTCTCGAGCATTGCTCTGAATACTGGAGAACGATTTGCCTGATGCAACAAAGAAAAAGGTAAATCTTCCTAATCTGAAAGTTGTATGATTCTTTCTTTCTTTCCCTTCTTCCCCATTATACAGAATTTGATGTAGGTTCAAAAATTACAACTTTGACAGTGTATGAACAATACAAATTTCTGAATTTTTATTATTATACTCCTATAACCAGACTACTCTTGATTTTCTTTTCCCCCTTCTTCAATTTGGTCTCAGAAAATCAGGAATCAGTAAACAATTGATCAAGCTGAATCCACGACCTAAGACTAAACTAAACCATCAAAAATCCTAAATGTAGCCAATATTTCTGATTAAACCAGAATGAATCAGTATAAAATTTCTGATCACATTGTAATAACTAAAAATCCAGTACCAAAATTTCCAACTAGAGTCAAAACGAAGTAGCAGCCAGGTGAAAATGGGTACTGACCAGAACAGATTTATGGGCCGGAACAGGGACGGAGGGTCCAGCCAACGCGGAATCGGATGCAACCAAAACGACGTCGGTGAAACAGAGAGCGTTAGACCGATTATGGTGGGGATCGAGAGAAGACCAGAAGCTGAGGAAAGCGACTTTAGCCTTCAAATCTTCGATCTCGCGCTTGAGCTCTTCTTCAGTCTCGTTGGCCTCCTTGTAGCACGCCTTGCACGTGCCGGCGTCACGTGGCTCGTATTCCTCCGAGCACGATACGCACCTCATCGTGTCGCTATCGGAATCGGATTCGGAACCGTCGTCTGATTCCGGCGACGAAATGCAACGGTACGGCGGCTGTACCATCTGTCTACTTATATTAGTAGTGGGGTGGAAGAAACAGTGGAGAAGCTTTGTTTATACTTATGTTTGTTTATGCATCGATGTTTTCGTCAAGCAACCTTTTCTTTTATAGCTCTTTTTTTGGAGAAAATTTTCATATAGTATTTTTGTCGATAAAATTAGGGTTAAATTTGATAATATCAATTAAAGGGGGACTATCTTCAAATTTTAGATAATAAGCTAAACCCCCTAATTTCATTAATTTCCGATCCTATAAATTCATTTTATTGTATTTTAACCCTACCATATTTTTTTTCCAACCACCACCATAATTGCGCCAATATTAAAACCTCCGTCCCTATTTTTAGTTTTCATTTCACTACCATCATTATCACCGTCGCCGCACTGTCGCGCACCGCCGATCTCTCTCCCTGTATTTTTGCACGGCACAATAATAATAGTGGTAGTGGCGAGTAGAAAATGGTCAAAGTGGAATCAAATAAAGAAAATTTTGAATATTACATCATATTTTTTATGATAAAATTTAAAATTTTTGTTTTATTTTTTATTTTATGAAAGCTATAATGTAAAATGTTATTTAAAAAGGTTTTTCAAATATTATACTAAGGCTAAAATAGTAATTTGGCGATAATAAATTTAGATTTAAAAAAGAGATTATTAGTTAATACTCTTTTGAATAATATTCTTATTTTGGATTTTTTTTTTTGTAAATTATCCTTCTATTTTTTTTAAATAAATTATCTAATACCAAAAGGGAGATAAAATATGAAACTCTAAAAATGAACTCTATAAATTTAGTTTTTAGAATTTTGATGTCAGAGGTCAAATGTGATACGTTACGTAGGCCAGAGGTCCACTTAAGAATCAATCTCACATGAAACTTCTATTTTTCTATCATAATCATTTTGAAATCTCAAATTTTGAGCTCACTATAAAACTCCCTATAATCCTTGCAATCGGCCATGGTTATCGGCTATGATCGATCTTGATCGTCCATGATCATTGGATATGAATCAACAATGACCTATATAATAGATGGAGATGGATTGATAATGACGGACAAAAAATGATTGATAGTGACTAACAAGGGATCATCTAGTATGATCAACCACAATCAACCATGAGTGTCCATAATCATCGATTATGATCGACTATGATTGATATGGTAGTTGATCTGCTTTATCATCTTGTAATTGTTAAAAAAATTAATTTATCGTCCAATCTTAATATGTGGGTAGAAAAAAATACAAATCTTGATCGATTAAATCATAAAATAAGAGTTAGAAATAAAAAAAATGTCTTAAAAGATTTTAAATTAGATTAAGAGGTTTTCAAATCTCATAATCATTAAAAAATAAAAAAAATTCAGAAAGCGAGAAAGAAATCATATACCGAAAAAATTTAAAGTGATGAAGAATATAAAAAATAAAAAATATGAAATAAATATAGAATTTCAACTTAGAAAAAAAATATAATAAAAAAAAAAAGAAGAAATAATAAATTAATAAGAATAGTAATAAATTAATAATCTTACCAAAATATATTTTACTAAAATTTTCATATTTAAATCATTTAAAAAAAACGTATTTCTCGTAAGATTACGGTGTAGATTCTCCCGATAAGAAAATAAATATATCCCGCGTGATATGGGAATATGGGATTGTCGGGGTTACACCGTTACATCAGTTTTCTAACGCGGGGACATGAATAAATCACGCGGGTATAAGAGATCTTCCCAGAAGAAGGAATGAAAAGAGGGAAATTTTCAAAATAATGGCGGATGAACAGAAGCTTTGAAGCAAACCCAGAGTCTTCCCTTACATTCGCTCTCGTTTCAGATTTTTCTAGGGTTTCTCATCTCCATATTTGTGTCTCCGGGTAAGTTATTTGCTCAGGTAACCTCTAGGTCTCTTGAAAGCACCCATGCGCCGAAGAGATGATCGTCGGGAAAGGAATAATCAATGGAGACGGTGAATCAGTGAATAATTGTCTTGGAATGGAAGCTTGTAATGACGATGTTGCCCAAGGGAGCTCGACGGCTGGAAAATTTTTTCTAACATACCGACGGCGGAAGAAGGTAAATAGTTGTCTTGGGATAGCAGCTTGCAATAACGATGTTGCCCAAACGAGCTCGAGGGCTAGAGGCATTTTTCGAACATATCGACGGCGGGAGAAGCTGAAAAACTGTCTTGGGATGGCAGTTTGCAATCAGGGGAGCTTGAGGTATATAAACACTTTTCAAACTTACCAGCGGCGGAAGAAGCTGAAGTGCAGCTCCAGAAGTAGAAGTCAGGAAGATGGCAGAGACTATGTTGAAGCTGAGTGCCAAGGAACTAAACAGGTTTCTCTCTCTCCCTCTTTCTCCCTCTTCTCATGCTGATATCTTAATGGATAAATGATCTTTTGTCATTTGGAGAGTTAGTTTACTCATGCGTTTGAGTATTTGTACTTTCATGCTCATAAATGGCCACTACTCTAAGAGTAGAGTTAGATTTTCGTTTTGGTCCCTTTCGTCACCCTCAGTGTTCTGTAGAAGCAAGTATGAAAGAATATTTTAAAGAATCAAAGATGTTTTATTCCTTTCAGCACCTTGAATTTTCAGAATAGTCTGTGTGTATTTTTGGTCATTTATCTTTATACCATCTTACCCTTATAACTAATAGTCTGTAAAAGAGCCATTGGAAATTCAGTCTTCCGAGCAAGTTCATCTGCCTGTGAATAGTGTGGATGACCTTCTGCGGAGTTGCTGGAAAAATGCTGTCCGAGATGGTCTTAGGTCCCCTTCAGCTATTGGTTGTATGCCTTATTGCAACTATATGTCTGTATGCTTTGTGCTGAAATTTGTTCTTCTATCTTTCAAAATTTTGATAGTTATTGTTATCATTTTGTAATTTTTGGCAGAAATATGATTGTCAGGATGAAGATGGCTATGGGGACAATTCCGACAGAAGAACAATGTCAAATGAAACACATAAGGAATCTTATCTTATTGAAGTGGGTGTGACATCTAATGGATACTTGGAAAATTCAAATCATTATACTGTTATTGAGAATGTTCGAAGTGCTTTATCGAATATTCTATCTTCACAAAGTTTCACTTCACTATGTCATCTTTTCCTTGAAAATTTCCAAGGAGTCAAAGCTGATAGCCTTTTTGACTTTAGCCTCATAAACTCAAGGTTGAAAGATGGGGCTTATGAAAATTCACCTACCCTCTTCTCTTCAGATATGCAACAGGCAGGTTTCCTGAATTTCTCATATGGTCGAACTATATTTTTTCATCGTCTCAATCTCTCACTGAAGTCCTTAAGAAAATATTAACGAAGAAGTTGAATAGTTTAATTTGAAAAAAGTGGAGGTTATGTGATATATAATGGACTATTATGTTGTAAACGCCAATTCACTATATCTATGGTCTTTTATTCTCTTTTTGCTGTTAACCAATATTTTTTAAAGTAGAATTGTTATTTAGAGGTTATACTTTCTACTTCTCATTATGCATGTCTCAAACTAGATAGTCTCTTCAGATATGGAGAAAGTTTCAAGTGATTGGTACGGAATTGACTTCGCTAGCAGAGGACCTTTCAGCCATTTCTGTGGCCTCTTATCATGAACAGGTGAGGGGAACACAATTACAAGTTGATATGCTGCTCTAACCTCAGTGCATCTTATATGATTGGTCATTTTTTTGGCCTTGTACAGTATGGTTTCTATTACATCACTTATGACCCTTTTACCTCAAGTTAATTTCCAATTTATCCTGGCAGGTAGCAGTTTCAGTTTGCAACACATTCAAAGATGGGAAGAATGAGGTAATTAAACAAGTTACTAAATTGCTTTGGAAATTAACTCCTACAATATTAGAATAAAGCGCATTGACATGTTTATATGTATACATAGTATAGGCAGCACTTGGCGCATTTGGAGAAAATATATGAATCCTGAGAACAAAAATTCAAAAATCCCTACCGCTCAGTGCCCTGTTAACTTTTACATATGCTGTTGTGGAGTTTGTGGAACAGATTGGGAGTGTTCTTAGTATTGTGTATTATTAGATTCAATTAGAGCCTTATTTTCTCTCACAGGACACTTGTGCCAAAGTTTTCTTAGTAATTATATCATTTAAAGGTGGCCCATCTGATTAACTCTAAGATTAGAGACCTTAACTTTGATTAATTTTTATGCTGTCCCTTTCAAACAGTTCCATGTTTCAGAATCCGACTCCCTTACTAATGAAGCAGAGCAAACTACGGCCGATAATGTATACAACAACTGTACTTGTAGAAACTGTGGTGAAAAGGCAGATGGAAGAGATTATTTAGTATGTGATTCATGCGAGCAAATGTATCATCTATCCTGCATTGAACCCTTTGTCAAAGAGGTTCCCTTTGCAACCTGGTTTTGTGCCATTTGCACCGAAAAAAGTGGAATTGGATCACCCCATGAAAATTGTATAGTCTGTGAGAAGCTGAACAGCTCAAGGACTCTGTCTAATGGAACTGTAAAACAAAATCTGCCTCCAAATGAAGAGATGCTTTTTCAAGTGGAGAAAGAAACTTCAAACTCTATTCCGGGCAATGGGCTCGAAGGTTTCAAAGAAAACAAAACCTTATTCCCTTGCAAAATCTGTGGACATGATTTAGCTTCTGAAAGTTTCAAGATATGTACCCATGCGTTGTGTCCAAGTAAATTCTACCATGCAAGGTGCTTGACAATCAACCAGTTGGAAAACTATGGTTCAAGGTGGTACTGCCCTTCTTGCCTTTGCAGAGTCTGCCTTTCTGATAGGGATAGTGACAAGATTGTTCTTTGCAGTAGATGTGATCATGGATATCACGTTTATTGCACGGAACCGCCAAGATCATCAATTCCAATGGGAAAATGGTTGTGTCGAAAATGTGATTCAGAGAGTCAGAGACTACGCAGGTTGAAAAGGTTATATGAGAACTTGGAAATTAAACGCTAAATTGGAAAGTCAAGGGAGGTATCAAGTATGGAAGATCAAGAGAAATTGGATGAGAGTAGAGTAGCAGTGGATATGATTCTTACTACTATCAAAATTGAATATAATGTTTTTAGGTGTGGACAAGACAGAAATTTCAGAGACTATTAGGTGATGAGCTTGTGTTTATTTAACTTTATATATATATATGTACAATTATGTATGTATATTCTGATGCAGACTTCCTTTTTTTTTTTCTTCTTTCCTTTTTCAGGTAGGCTGTAATGGAGATGGGTTATGAAATCCAAGGTCAATTGAGCTTATGAGATCAAATATATTGTCGTGAACTTAATATCATTTACTTTTGATTCCTTCAATTACATGTATTATGGCCAGGGTAAGATCAGAAACTACTAGATATGTTAACAGACTGATACCAAAAAAAAAACCCCCAAAAAAAAAAAGCTTCTTACTGATGACAGGTGCTTATACTCGAATCTTGAGGAACCAAACAATAAAACTGAAGATTAAGGAGTTTTTCTGTAAGTAACAGGAAGCCAGTGACGAACAATGAACATCATCTGTTTTTGATATACAGCATATCAAAATGACTTAAACAACCAAACAACAACAGAGGACTGACTCCATTAAGCCGCGAAAACAACACAATCTAACTTAAACACTGTCATTGCCCAAAAAACTTAAACACTATCCAGTCCTTTAGAACTGGGAGTGGATATGAATTCTACTTTTTGCTGTCTTTTGGCATCACAAAATTGAATAAATTAAAACTTAAATTTAAGAACCAATCGAAAACCAGTAAAAACCGAGTGAATTTCAACAGGTGGCTGACCGAATTTCACTCCGGCAAGAAGATAACCTGCCAAAGCGTTCTTTAGTCGGTTCGGTCGGTATCGGATTTGCTCATGCCTAGTTGTGGATGCCAAGTAGAGAAAGATATAAATGAAATAGAAAATGGAGTGAAGAGGTAGAAAAATATTTTGAAAAAAAGAAAAAAAGGATTGAATTGTAATTACGTAGTTATGTATGTATTATTGATGTCTTGTTTTTTTCGGCTTTATTATTTGAGCCTGTTAGTACTTTTGTTTCGCTAAGAGCAAGAGTAATTTTTGGTTATGTAAATGGAAAATCTTTGCAATTAATTGTGAAAATACTTAGAAAGCAATAATAAGTTTAAATTTCTTGAAAAAATATGACAGACCAATTAAATTATTTTATAAAATATAAGATATATAACATGGCTATTAAGTTAATAATATATATATATATATATATATATATATATTCCAAAAATTAATAATATTGTTAATGCATAATTAGATGATCACTCCTTTCGCTTCCGGTTTGTGAAGAGACAAATAGAAATGTGTTTGCAACTTCCATGAATCCATTGGCAAGTGATGCATGGTTAATACAATGAGTTGGAACATGAATGTAAGAATATATGACATCAACCAAAAAAAAAAACAATGACATCCTTTTTGATTAGGAAGAAAATCTTACTTTCTTTTCTCTACATATTATCATCTCTGGTGGTGATGGGTGAACATGATGAATTTGGTTATTTCGTTCTTTCCTTATATTGGCCTAATGGCTATTGTACGCAATCAAATATTATTTGCAGGAAGCCAATTCCACAACGATTCACCATCAACAGATTTTCCCCTCGCACGACTAATGGTACAAACATGACATTTTAAAATAAAATTGGTTTTAGATCCAAAGAGGTAGTAGCTATTATAATAGCTTTAGCTTGTTCATCATCTTAATTTTGTCTTGTCGTACATGATAACAAACCATTTTCATTTATAGCTTGAAGAGTGGAATCTCATACATGACCTAGAAAGGTTTTGGCCAAGCCTTAGAGTTGCTGACAAAAATTTGAGGTTTTGGGGGACAAGATGGAACTTTGGTGGTTATCGTACTAACATGACTGTAGAAAATTACTTCTATACGGCAATTGAGTATGCGAGAAAATATCTTAATCTTTATGAATTGTTAAAAGAATCAGGTTTATCATCTTATCTTCTTTCTTTCTTTCTTTCATCTTCTTCTTGTTATACAGTTAGTTTTAGATCAATACTAATCATTTTCTTCTTTACCCACTTATCATACTGTTCTACAACTATTTTCAGAATTGAAAGTTCCTAGCAATCAACCATACAAATCCATCATTTTGCATCAAGAAATTGCACATGTAATCGGTTCCTCGCCATGTCTTCAATGCATAAAGAAGAATGGTACATTCCAACTCGTCATGGTATCTATTTGCATGAATCGTTATGGAGAAGCTCTCGATTGTCGTCGTTCATTCTTCGGTTGTCCAAAACAAGGTGTAATCTATATCCCGACAAATGAAGACTCTTCGCCTGTTTAGGTACCTTACCGGCCTTTACAAATGGAAATTTATCTTGAAACATGCTCGAGCTAGTATTTCTTTTTGTAACTCTACGAACTTATTAAATTTCTGAAAGGAAATAAACAAGAAAGTACAAGTCCTTGATGATCGTAAGCTTATTATATGTTAACACTACCGTTCAACGATTATGAATGTTACACGTCTATCTCTATGAATGTTACACGTCTATCTCCACTG
Source organism: Coriaria nepalensis (assembly GCA_027186245.1). Lineage (NCBI taxonomy): Eukaryota > Viridiplantae > Streptophyta > Magnoliopsida > Cucurbitales > Coriariaceae > Coriaria > Coriaria nepalensis. The sequence goes on along the minus strand of CP114500.1, from coordinate 2,039,943 downwards.
CTGCCTAGATTATTAAGTAGGTTCTAACATTCTTTAACTTTCGTTCTAGACAAAGATCTAAGTTGAGGTAGTTAATACTCGGACATATGTTGTTCAACTGAAATAACTACCCAATCATATCCTCAATCTATAAACATATACTTTTGCTTCTGTCTTTATTATTATTTACTTCTTTCTTCTCACTAAAACCTTCAACCTTCACATTGTTGATGTGTATGTCTTGATCACATCACTAAAACCTTCACATTGCTTCTGTTTCATTTGACACTGAGTGTCATTGAATCTTATTTAAAATTTGTAAGATTTGTTTTTGTATCATTCCATCTATGAACTAATAAAGCACGGTCTTTTGATGTGGACCACTATTCTAGGTAACATATAAATGTCGTTGCGTCCATGGATACTAATACCAAAAAATGGGAGATGCAAGAATAATATTCATATTACATGATCTTTCAATTTGATGAAGTACTATGAATTATTATCTCAATATGACATTATTAGCATAATTTATATATAATAATAATAATAATAATAATAATTTATTTTTAGATTTTTCTTATTCTCCTTGAAAGTCTACGATAGATACACAATATAATACGTTAATGAAAAAAAATAATAATTATGAAATATTTTTTTATATTAATTTTTTTTCTTTTTAACCTTATCATAATATTAATTTTGATAATCACTATAATCATCCAAAATCATATTTAAAATATAATTTAGTATAAAAACTTTTGAAAATATAATTTCCACCAAATTAAAAAATATATATATAGATAGCACTCAAACTCAAATTTTTTCTTTAATTATTTCAAAAATTAACCACAAATTAAATATTTATTTCTACTTTCAATCCCAAAATTTTAATTTTTAAAACATTTTATTATTTTAAATCAATTTTTTTTTTCTTACATCTATTTACCACAAACTCCAGTACTCTACAGGCACCATCGCTGGTGGAGGTGAGGGCCAACGGTGGTGGTTGGCAACAACAGTGATTGGTTGCAGTGGCAATGGTCGGTAGTGTCAACATGAGTCGATGATGGTGGTCAGCAATAGTAATGATCGGCAATGGTAGTTGGAAATGGCAATAGTCAAGGGTGGCAGTCGGTAGTGGCAACATGGATCGATGTTGGTGGCTAGTGACAATGGTGGTCAGCAGTGATAATCGACGGCAGCGATGGTCGCCATGGGTGTTTTGATGATGGTAGGGGAGTAATTTGTGGGGACAGTAGTAAAACTTTGATTAAAAATAATAAAATAGATCAAATATATAAAATTAAAATTTTGGGATAGAAAATAAAAAGGAATAATTAAGTTGTAATCAATTTTTAAAATAGTTAAAACAGAAAATTTGATTTTGAATATTATTTATAGTTTTTAAAAATTCTTTGGTATGAATTATACTTTCAAGAAAATTTTATACTAAATTATACTTGAAATTTAATTTTAGGTGTAAATTGTCTTTAGCTTTTTTTTTTTTTTTCTTTACTATCAAATCTGGGATGCTATTATGGGTTTTAAAGCTAGAAACCAAATCATCGTAAGCAGTTCATCACAAAAGTTAATTAATCTGTAATGTTTTCATCACAAAAGATATACCCTCTATATATCTCTAACATATGCTTTCAAGCATCGAAGCACAAAATTTGATAATTTTGCCGGTAAGCAAAGACCACTCTATGTACGACAGTAGGTGATAAACCTATTTTGTATCCTAATCTGTAATGTTTTTCCTAAAAAGTAAACAAAGGAAAAAAAGTAGTAATAATAATAACGAGGGACCAATCAATTATACCAAACTTAATTGGTTTTGGTCTTCAAAGAGTACTCTAATACTGCAACTATTGAGACCACTGCCTAAGAACTCAAACCAGAAGCAGAATTCTGGCTCATCTAAACGCCCAAAATGTGAACACTGCCATGTTTTAGGCCACATGAAAGATAAATGCTATAGATTGATAGGCTTTCTTCCTGTATTAAAATTCAAAAACAATAATTCAAATTGCAAGCCTTCATTGTCCCAGATCACAACTCAGAATGTCAATAACGCAAATGCATAGATTGACAATTCATCACAAAATCACCTGACATATGAACAATATGGATAAATTCTGAAGCTCATCAACCGGGATTCATCACAGAATCCAACTTCACATGTTGCTAAGATTGCACGTACTCATTCTAGCTTGTTAAGCCAAAATTATTTTTTGACTGGGTAATTGATACAGGTGTAACATGTCATATGTCCTTTGATTTTTCAGTTCTAAACTCACTAGTTCATTGTGCTCAATGTCCTTTTGCATCTAACACTATTCCAAATGCCAAACCACTTCATCCACTCATATACGCTCAATCAAAATATCACCAACCTTAACACTTCAAAATGTGTTATAGATACAAGACTTTAAATACAACTTGATCTCAGTTTCCAAACTAACTAGAGACACCAATTGGTATGTAACCTCTTTTATCCAATATTATGTCTAGACTATCGTTAGGATTGGTAGGATGTATCAAGGCTTGAATCAGTTCATTTCTCCATCAAATGTAGATAGGTTACTGTCTTCTTTTTGTAATCAATCACCAACCTCTTGTATTTCAGCTTCAATTCAAATAAATACTGATCATTCTTCTCTCTGGCATACTAAACTTGGTTATGCCTCAATTTCAAAATTAAAACACTTAACCGGAATCAATTTCCATACAAATCATCTCGATTTCATACACTGTACAGTTTGTCCTCTAGCAAACAAAAAAAATCTGGAATCACATTTCCAATAAGTCACTCACATTCAGTAAAATTATTTGATCTGATTCATATAGATATTTGAGAACCATATAAGACTCCAACTTACAATAACTCATGTTTCTTTCTCATAATAGTTTATGACTACTCTCGACCCAATTGGGTTTTTCTAAGGCCTTCCAAATATCATATTTTCTCACTTCTAAAAGCCTTTATCACAATGATACACAAACAATTCAGCATTTCCATTAAATAGATAAGGTCAAACAATTTGGCTTAGAATTTTTCAGCTCAGAATGTATTTATCATATGATTAAGTTAATTCTTTAATTTAAAAGATTATTTTAAATTAAATGAATTTAATTTAAAATTAAATAAAATCATAAATATGTTTATAAAATCCTCCTGCTAGGTGTAGAAGCTAATTGGTCATACACATAATTTCAGAGTAATACGATTAAAGTTTCATCGGAAAAACATAAAAAACGGACTAAAACTATTTGAGTGGTAAAATGATAATTTGACTTGTAGTTTGATTATAAGGAGAAATTATTTTTAAAAAACAAAATGGATTAAAAATATAAAAATAAAAATTTTGGGGTTAAAAATAGAGAAATATTTAATTTGAGATCAAATTTTGAAATAGTTGAACAGAAAATTTGATTATAGGTGTTATTTATACTTTTTAAAAATTGATAAATATAAATTATATTTTCGAAAAAAATTTGTACTAAACTATACTTAAATTTGATTTTATTTATAAATTATCTTTAACTATAATATTAAAGAAAGTGAGAGAAAAATTTACCATATTAATTTTATTATCTAATTAATATTTTAATAGATTATATCCCTCACTTCTCATTCGCTTGCCAGGGATATTGATCTTACGATTTCTCCATCAAATCAGCCCACATGATTCTAATCCTTGATTTAATTCAATCACATTTAATTTCTCTGATTTTAGTTTTCCTTACGTGTACAACTGTAAGCCCATATACTGTTAAACTAAAAAACCTAGTACCATAAACTGAAAATTCACTTCTACAGATCATGTAATAAGACAGTGCCGAGTTTTGATTCATTCTTTAAGTGACCTTTGATACATGAATGTCAAAATTCACGATCGAGCTGGGTAGATTAGAATAGTAAAAACTAATAAAGAAAAATTTCAACCGCGACTCAATAGTACTTGTAGGCTTGTTTGTATAAGAACACGATCGAAGCTCATTGCAAAAGAGAGTTCTTTTTTTTAATGTCTATCTTTTATTTTCCTTTGGCCGAAACACAAAGTAGCTGCAGGGTTGAGCCAAAGTTTCTATCTTGACTTGCTATCAGCTTCCAATTGGTAGATCAATCCGTAGCCTTTCCCTTTACCTAGGGTTTGTGGTATTCTCTGATGATTTCGATCATTTGTCTCTTCAAATTTGTAAAACATCATGGGTTGCCTCGGTCTAAAGCTGTAATGTGAGGTCTTGTATTTATTCAAGGCTATCATAGTTTTTGGCCTTTTAATTTATTAGATTACATTTTTGGGACTAGTTTCTCCCCTAAAGCTTATATGAAGGAACAAGAGCTGACAAGTTGTCCAATTGGTTCGAGTTATACCTACAAGGTTAGAGAACTAATTTGCACGTATTCAATATTAATGCGTACCGTTTTTAATGAATCGATACTTGTCTACGTTATTATGTACATATAAACCAAATTAAATAACGCTTAGAAAAAAATATTAGTATAGCTGATACAAAATATAATATTGACTACTTTTTTTTTTGTTTAATACATATGTTGGATTGGATTCTGTGTATATATTTTTCTAAAATTGAGGGTTCATTTATAATTTTAGAATCTACAAGGGGTCCATCAGTATTTGATTGATATCTAAGGGGATGTATAGTATATACAATGAAGAATATTGACTCGAAATTTATGATAGCCATCTTCATTTATATATATATAAGCAGTAGCCTTTTCATCCACGAAAATATAACCTCTTCTAATTCACAGAGAATAATGTCTTTCCTCATGCTAGTAGGGCTCATAATATCTGCAATATCCATTTCCATAGCATCACAACCAGCTACTCAATCTCAAACCCTACCTGGTTGTGACGATCCTTGTGGCGACATCCAAATTCCGTATCCGTTCGGCACATCAATGGCATGTTCTTACAACGAAAACTTCGTCATCGCATGTAACAACTCCTACAATCCCCCTCTACCCGTTTTGGGAGGTAATATCGTTGTCACCGACGTAACCACCACTGCAGGAGAAATCCACATTTTACATTGCATCGCTAGAGAGTGTTACGATCAATTAGGTAAACTCCTAGGTAACTTTTGGACCTTGCTTAATTTACCGACACCCTTCACTATCTCCGCCACAAGAAACAAGTTCATCGTCATTGGGTGCAACGTCTACGCATTATTACGTGGGTATAGATCAAACGAAGAGATGCAACTAACAGCAGACTGCAATGCAGTCTGTGGCGACGACAACAGCGATGGAGATAATGTTAATGGGGTTTGTCGAGCAGAGATTCCAAAGGGACTGAGAAACATTACCGTAGCCGTTCGGAGTTATAACAACAGGACTGACCTTTGGGAGAAAAACCCATGTGGGTATGCTTTTGTTGGGGAAGAAAATAGGTTCAATTTCAGTTCTAAATATTATAGTAATTATACAGACAAGTGGGTTCCTCTTGTGGCTGATTGGGTGATTGAGAATGAGAGATGTGATGATGCTAAGAAGAAACCTAACTATGCTTGTGCTGGGAAAGGTACTAGTTGCTTTGAACCTGACAATGAGGTTCATGGCTATCGTTGCAAGTGTTTGGATGGGTACCATGGAAACCCATATCTTCCTGAGGGTTGCTCAAAATCAAATAATGCACATCTTGTTTAGTTTGGCCATACATTGTTAACCTTTTATTAAGTTCTTACATGTTGTTTGAAGTGCATTGTCTTGAATGTTTATCACATTCTTACTGTTTATGTTGGAGAGATATAAATTTTATGGAGCTCACTTCCTTATATGCTACTTCAGTTAGGATTCAACATATTAGTTAATGGGAGAGGTTCCATGAACACACAGCTTTACACAAGTTTTTTATACAATTTCTAGTCCATTAGATTAAAAGAGATCTAGTAATTACAATTTTTTCTTTGACTTATTTTCTTTCTGTCACGATTTAATTTTATATTTTTGTAAAATTTTAATTATTTTTTCGATTCAATTTTAGCTTCTAGTAAGGACAGCTAAAAAAAAAATTATCAATAACTCGATTTCTTTTTTTATCATTTTTCAATTTTCATAATAAAATAGAAAAGAAACATAATAAATTTGTATACAAAGCTTCAATCGAATGAAAAAACAAATGTAAAATGATCAAGTGTTTCAAAAGGTAGGCATGATATTTGACCTGCTATTCAACCCATCCGACGGACTGTGGGTTGGGGGTATATGCCCGACTCGGATGATGGATAACTAGATATGTCTGATATGGTTGATATCTATATACAACAGTTTTTTTTTTTTCCTTCTTTTTTCTTCTTCTTCCAAATGACAAAAGAATTTCGTTCCGTGACGTATAGGGATCGGACACGGGACCGCAAGGCGGGTCGGATTTCATCCCTCCCAAAATGTCTTTGTTTTTGTAATCTTTTTCTCATGTCTATAATTAGAAAGATGTTTGCTGCTAGATGAGAATCTCATCCCTACTCCCTAGCTAGTTTGAAATATTGAAAGGGAAAGCTAGATTATATCCACAAAACAATAGGAATATGACGAATGTCATCGTTATATTATGTTTTGCCCAATTACTTCTCTTGGACGTTCGAAAGGGTAAGGTATCTCTGGTCATACAAATTAAAGCCTTCTCTTTGTAATAAGGTTTTGCTATATCACCATTTGGACCCTCAAACTGGAAGTTTTATCCAAAACACTATTTCAAACGCTTTTAAAAACAGTGCAAACTTCAGTTTTACTTCACAGCTTCACTAATCATATACATTCATAAGATCCATGCAATTTAGATTCAAGTTTGTTAATCAACATTCTACGTCAGCGCTTAACGCAGTCAAAGTAAAAAAAAAAAAATCCGGTGCAAGTTCTTATTTTAGAAAGTTTCAAGTGTTGGTCCGACTTCATAAAAAAGTTTTTGGTGTGAATTGTGCTTTGCCCGGTTTTTATAATGTTGCGGCCATTAGGAAGGTTATTGATTAGTTAAAATGGAGAATGCAAGGAGACTACAAGTGATGCATAGTAATTAACTAATCACATGAAAAATAATGGAGTTAATCTTGAATCCGATGAAGGAAACAAAAGAAATCTACAATGACTAATTTGATTCTAATTAAAAGATCCCAACTTATAGTTACTAATTTTTCCTCGGTTCCTAAGATGTAGGACAAAAAAAAAATTAATAATAATAATTTGAAGTACTAAACCTTTCCATTGGAGAAAGGGAAGTCATGTCTATCTGCATTGAAGAATACGTATTTAGAGGACAACGTCGTTATGGAATTGGTTCCCCGGGACGGAGCCGAGGAAGGAGAAGGAAGCTTCTTTGGAAGCATTTGTTTCCAGGATCGATCACTTGGCATTATTCTCGATGCTTGTGAGAGAGGAGTGCTAGTAATTATGATCAGAACAATCAGAAGAAGAGAACTAAAGAAGAAGAAAATCGATCTATACTTATGAGAATTCGGCATGTTTATCTTAATTACTTGCCGGTGAAGAAACATGCACGCCGTCAGAAGATGATAACTAGAGCTCTTGCTGCTACTCAAATTCTGAAGGATATATGGCAGCTTTATATTCAGGCTTTTAGGAGTAAGAGTGTGGAGAAGGTGAAGTAAGGCAGACATGTTGAGTAATATAAGGAAGTTGCCAACTGGGTTTTGTTTTTGAATGGCAGGCAAGGGGGCATTTGATTATTAGTACTTGCCGATTAAGCACAACCTAGCTCTTCTTAATCATTGCTCTCATTGCCTAATATTAGAAGCTATACTTAATTATAAATTTTAATGATATTTGGATGTGAGAGTGATGAATTTGATGGATAAAACATTCATTATAGAATATTTGCTTGAAAGTAAGAAAAGACTATATCTTACATATGTATTCTAACATCATGTTAAGTTATTCGTGATCTCAAAAACTAAAATTAGGAGTGTGCACTAGTCAATTGGAGCCGAGTTTGGCAAAAATTATAAGCTACCCAATTATGATTTGATAAATAATTTTTCACTAACATTCAAATCAAATAACTTACACAACTGGTTAAATTATTGAGATTTAATTTCTGGTGAATAAGTTGTATTAATTAGACAAAGTTGACAATTAAATTGAGAAATATTTTAATTAGAAAAATTCAAAATCATCTTTTAAGTTCATAAGATAAAATTATATTTAATCAACATAAAAGATTCTAGTCCATAACGAAAAATACACTAATTTTTAAGTTCATAAAGCATAAGTTGTTCATTTCTTTTATAGGTGAACAGGTTTCTACAAACTCCTAACTGAAATAGTATGGAAAAGACGAGATCCATGTTATGAACAGAAGAAACTACAAGATATCAATCGAAGAGGGGGAGATGGAAGCATGTATGGTTTTTGAGGCATAGAGAGGAGCATTTCATCATGAAACCAAACATACATATGATTAAGTGGATGATGAGCATTTTACATCAATGTCCTGAATAAACTTTGAGGCAGAGAATTAAAGCCGACAGAAACAGGGAGAGCCATAATGTCCTACAAAAACTAATTCAATCATGCAAACATGAGCAGAATTCCTTCTTCAGCTCTTTATTTATAGAGATAGACTCCACAAGCAGCAGCAACAGTAAGTTTTGGGTTTTTTTTAATAAAAGAAATGACACTTTTTGTATACTACTTTGCCAACAAGACATCCTGTTATTTGAGAGGGGAAAAAAAAAAAGTGAAATCTAATGATCACTAAGCTGGTCTCACTTGGATTATGATCTATAGTTTATATCAAATAAGCCTATTAATAGTGGAGACAGGCCTATGGTGAAAATGGAACAGTTAACCATAGCCTGATTTTGATATTAAAAAAAAAATGGGGTTGTTTTTTTACAAGTCCTACTCCCACCTTACCAACCTTTCTTTACAGCCATCAAAAAAAGGAGGGGGGCTGTTTTCTTTCAAGTTCTGGTCCTACCTTAGCTCTCTCTCTTACAAGTTCTCTCTTTATTCTACCTATATTCTTGAAGTTCCAAAAGGAAATCAAATTCTAACCTTCCCTCTCATGAATTTCCTGTTTTCAATAACTGAATATAATGTGAAGCAGAGGCAGACTACGAATACCGGAAAGCATTAAGCCTCAACAACGCCATGATGTCTTCTTAAGACAGAGACAACCCTCGTTGTCATTTGAAAAAGACAGTCTGATCTCCCATTTCAGAGACTTGGCCAGACTTTCCAGCAAATTAACTATTCCTTCTGGCCTCAAAATCCTATCAACTTCCGCAATCATTGCCATTATATTGCACCTGGGTCCAGATATAACCATAATTACAAGGAAAAGTTTAATTGAGGATGAATAAAATCTGGGAAGAAAGTGTAGGTATGAGATACGAAATTCGAACCTCCTTTTGCGACTGGAGAAGAGACGATCTGCATGGAGAAGGTCGTATGTTCTAGGGTAAGTGTTGAACGATTCACACCAATCATGATAGATGCCCAGTAAACCTCGCTCGTAAATTATATGGAGTGTGTTGGGAGAAACTATCGGAACTACATTCATAACCCAGACTTTTAAGTCTGCTAGAGCAGCAGCAAATATTGAAGTTTTGTGTATGAAGTTTTCTAGGCTTTAACTGGGTTTTTAGACCGAAACTGGAGTTTCAAATATTGAATTAAATGGACTTTAAATATCTTATTCCTTACCCTCCATATACAGTTCTCATATCCATGACATTCCGTACATAGGACCAGTCAATTCCCATCCCATCTAGATATGACTGAGAAAAAACATTTTTCCAGTGTCTGTAATCGGCACTGAAGTCCATGTTAGAATTTCGAAGTTGAGAGCAAAAAACAGAATACACTTTGTTTTCTGATAAAATTTGCTTACTTGCTAAAATGCAAGTTTTTCATTTCATTAATACTTAATAAAGAGATGATTACAAATCAGAACAATTACTAAAGTTAAAGTAAACTAAGACATCTCTAATCAACTAGGATTAGAAGTTACAATACTAGATTGGACATTACAAAAGTGCTAAGTACAATCAAGCACACAAAAACAGCAAAAAAGCTGTTTCTATAAAAACAGCAAAGGCAAAAAGCTGTTACTGTAAAAACAGCTTTTGGCTTTGTGCTAAAACACCAAAAGTGAGATGATGGACTTTGGCATGCTTGATCTCGAAGCTTGAGGTCCAACCAACTTAAACAAACTTGCTTGAGGTCAGAGCAGCTCCATTTGAGGTCAAAATTGCACTAAAACAGAAACTTCACAAGGCCAAAATCAATAAAACAGTAAAAGCAAGATTAGGCCTCAAGTTGAGTTTTAATGATCCGATCACCTTCAAACCAATTGCAACAAGTCATAAATGATGAGAGGAAGCTAATGGAATTGGAGTCAATGCATTTGGATTAGGGAGTCAAAAAGTCAACGTTTTTGGCTAATTTCCAATTGTGAAGTCACTAACCAAACAAGCAATCTTCAAACACTCCTCCTTGAATGTTTTGTGAGTGACTCCCAATTTACATTTGAAGTAATCAAACTTGAACCCGGAGAGAGGCTTGGTAAAGATGTCAGCATTCTAATTTTCAGAATTGCAATATTCCAACCTTATTTCTCCATTTTTGATAAGCTCCCTAATCACATGAAACTTGATCAAAATATGCTTTGTCTTTCCAAACTGAATTGGATTCTCAGATATGGCAATAGCAGATTGACTATCACAGTAGATAGTTGTAGGATCCAATTGAATGAAACCAAGATCTTTCATCATTTTCCTTATCCAAGTTGCTTGATTGGCTGCTGAGGCTGCTGCAATGTACTCAGCTTCAGCCGTTGATTGAGCAACTACTTGCTGTTTCTTAGAGCTCCAGCAGAAGACCCCTGATCCAAGTGAGAAGCAGAAGCCACTTGTGCTTTTCATGTCATCAATTGATCCGGCCCAATCACTGTCTACATAGCCATGTAAATTCAATTCTCCCTTCTCATACCAGATTCCATTAGATGAGGTGCCACTTAGATATCTCAACATCCTCTTGGCAGCCCCATTATGCATTTGAGTTGGCTCATGCATGAATCTAGAGAGTAAGCAGGTAGCTTGCATAAGATCAGGCCTTGTTGCTGTTAGGTACATAGGACCTCCTATGAGACTCCTAAAGCTTGTTGAATCCACCCTTTATGAACCATCAGATTTGGATAACTTTTCACCAGCAACTAGGGGAGTGGAAACAGGTTTAGAGCATTCCATCTTGAACCTTTTCAAAAGGTCATTAGCATACTTAGCTTGAGATATGAAGATCCCATTAGATAGTTGAAGAATCTCCATTCCAAGAAAGTATCTCATGCTTCCAAGATCAGTCATCTCAAATTCTATTTTCATATCAGATTTGAATTTTTCCACTAAGCTAGACTCACACCCGATCACCAACAAGTCATCAACATATAAAGAGACAATTAGAGTTGAGATACCTTGTTTGATGATGTAGAGGGTTTGATCACTCTCACTCCTTAGAAAGCCTTTGCTGATGAGGTAGCCATTGATCCTTGCATACCAAGCTCTTGGAGCTTGTTTCAGTCCATATAGAGCTTTGTGAAGTCTATACACTTGATCTTCCTTTCCCATTGTGATGAATCCCTCAGGTTAAGCCACATAGATCTCCTCCTCTAGGTAGCCATTAAGGAAGGCTGACTTGACATCAAGTTGATCAATTTTCCACCCTTTTGAAGCTGCAATAGCTATTAGCATTCTGATCGTATCCAATCTAGCAACTGGAGCAAAGGTGTCTCCATAATCAACTCCATGCTGTTGTGAATATCCCTTGACAACAAGTCTTGCTTTGTGCCTCTTGGTGGTTCCATCCGGATTGACTTTAACCTTGTAAATCCACTTCACCCCAATGGTTTTCTTGCCTTCTGGTTTCTTGGTCAGTTTCCAAGTCTCATTCTTGTTGATTGTGGAAATCTCCTCATTCATTGCTTGTTCCCAATTTAGATCACCTTTGGCCTCTTCATAGCAGCTAGGTTCTGAGATGGCCAAGTTGCATCTTTGATACACATCATCAATGCTTCTGAACCTTGAATTTTCAGGTTCATCCTCTTCATCAGACAAAGGTTCAGATTGCACAGCTTGCTCCTCCATCAATAATTCTGAGCTTTCTTCATCTTCATTGTCCCATTTGAGGCTTGCTAACTCATCAAATGTTACATCCCTACTGACCATAACCTTTTGGACTTTGGGTTGAAAACTCTATATCCCTTGCTTTCAGCACTATAACCAACCAGCACACACTTTTCTGATTTTTCAGAGAGTTTATCCCTCTTGGCATCAGGGACATGGATGAAGCAAATTGAACCGAATACTTTGAGATGAGAGGCAGAAGGTTTGAGGTTGAACCATGCCTCATATGGAGTTTTTCCCTCCACAGCTTTGGTAGGAAGTCTGTTCAGCAGATGCACAGAGGTGAAGGCTGCCTCAGCCCAAAACCTTTTGGGGATCTTCTTCTCAAACAGCATGCTTCTAGACATCTCCATTACTGTTCGGTTTCTTCTTTCAGCAACCCCATTTTGCTGAGGTGAATAAGGCACTGTAAATTGGTGGACAATGCCTTGAGTTTCACAAAAATATTTGAACTCAGTTGAGTTGTATTCCCCTCCATTATCAGTCCTTAAGACTTTGATTTTCTTTTCTGACTGAGCTTCAACCAAGGCTTTGAACTTCTTGAACAGCCCGAACACTTCTGATTTATTCTTGAGAAAGTAAATCCAACAATACCTTGTTTGATCATCTATAAACAGTAGGAAGAATTTGTTGTTGTTCAATGAGGGAACCTTCATAGGTCCACATACATCAGAGTGAACAAGTTGAAGCTTCTTAGATGCTCTTTTAGCTTGGTTGATAGGAAAAGGCTTCCTCTTCATTTTTCCAAGTTGACAGCATTCACAAATTTCAGTTTGAACTTGCAACTTTGGAATGTCTTCAACCAGCCCTTTTGAGCTCAGAATACTAAGTTTCCTCAGGTCACAATGGCCATATCTTTTGTGCCAAAGCCATGATTCATCAGCTTTGCTCATCATAGCCTTATGATCACCATTTTCCCAATTTAGAGAGAAGCTGTTGTTGTTGATCTTGGCCTGAGCAATCAGCTTCATGTTGGAATCTAGGATTCTGCAGTATTCTTCTTGGAAGGTAAGACAGCAGCCACTCTTCATGATTTGCCCCACACTGAGAAGATTCTGATCCAGATTCGGAACATAAAGAACATCTTTGATTGTCCTTGCTCCATTGCTTGTCTTGACAGAAACAGTCCCTCTTCCTTTTGCCTTCAGAGTTTCACCATTGCCTACAATGACATTTGTCTTGCTTGACATGTCTAGGCTGAGAAACAAGTCTTTGTTGAAGGTCATGTGACTTGTGCATCCACTATCAATCAACCATTCATGCCTTTGTCTTGGTCTTTTGGCTTGTGTGACCATGAAAGCATTTTCTTCATCTTCAGCATGATTTGCTTGCTGAGATTTGTGATTTTCTGTTTCATACTTCCTTTTTCTGCACTCCTTCTCCACATGACCGAATCTTTTGCAATAGGAGCATTGAGGTTTTCCCTTGTTCCAACAAGTCTTTTCAAAGTGACCCTTTCTCTTGCAAATGGTACAAGTATGTTCCTTCTTCTTGCTTGCAGGATTTGAAGGTTTGGAGCTGCTGCCTTGGTTGTCCCTTTTCCAAGGTTTTTTCTGATTTGCAAAGAAAGCACCTTCTGTAGTTGCATCTGTCCTATTTGAATGTCTCTTCTCATTTGCTTGAAGTGAGCCTACGAGTTCATTCATGGTCAGTTTGGACAGATCTTTGCTTTCCTCTATAGCATCCACTTTTGAGTCAAATTTGGAAGGCAAGCTCACCAACACTTTGTTCACGATGGAGCTCTCAGTAATGTCACTTCCTAGCATTCTCATTTGACTCACAATCTCATTTAGCTTATCCACATAAGCCTTGATAGGTTCATCATCTTTCATTCTTAGAGCTTCAAAGTCTCTTCTTGCAGTGAGCAAGTTGACAGCTCTAACCCTTTTGGTTCCATGGAATTCTGCTTGAAGAGTATCCCACACTGATTTGGCATTTTTGAGGCCAAGAATTCTTGTGTGAATCTCATTCGAAATGGCAGATTGGATGACTGTAAGGGCTCTATAGTTCTTCAATCTCTTTTCCTTGTCTGCCTTCAGTTGGTTGACTGTGAAGTGCTCATCTTCAGCAGGAGGTTCGTAGCCTTCTTCCACTGCTTCCCATAGATCAAATGCAATAAGGTAATTTTGCATCTTGTCATTCCATATGTGATAGTCTTTTCCACTGAAAACAGGTGGAGAGGGAAGATTCACACTGTTGGATGACATTTCTGATTTTCTGGTTTTTTGAGTAGGTAAGAATCTGTTTTTTTTTTTTTTTATCGATTGAAGTTGGAGAGAAAGAATGGATGATGATCAGGCCCCTTAAGAATTAAGCTCTGATACCATGTTAGAATTTCGAAGTTGAGAGCAAAAAACAGAATACACTTTGTTTTCTGATAAAATTTGCTTACTTGCTAAAATGCAAGTTTTTCATTTCATTAATACTTAATAAAGAGATGATTACAAATCAGAACAATTACTAAAGTTAAAGTAAACTAAGACATCTCTAATCAACTAGGATTAGAAGTTACAATACTAGATTGGACATTACAAAAGTGCTAAGTACAATCAAGCACACAAAAACAGCAAAAAAGCTGTTTCTGTAAAAACAGCAAAGGCAAAAAGCTGTTACTGTAAAAACAGCTTTTGGCTTTGTGCTAAAACACCAAAAGTGAGATGATGGACTTTGGCATGCTTGATCTCGAAGCTTGAGGTCCAACCAACTTAAACAAACTTGCTTGAGGTCAGAGCAGCTCCATTTGAGGTCAAAATTGCACTAAAACAGAAACTTCACAAGGCCAAAATCAATAAAACAGTAAAAGCAAGATTAGGCCTCAAGTTGAGTTTTAATGATCCGATCACCTTCAAACCAATTGCAACAAGTCATAAATGATGAGAGGAAGCTAATGGAATTGGAGTCAATGCATTTGGATTAGGGAGTCAAAAAGTCAACATTTTTGGCTAATTTCCAATTGTGAAGTCACTAACCAAACAAGCAATCTTCAAACAGTCCACTGGTGAAGTTTTAGCATACACAACAACATGAGAGTTTAACCATTTGGGTGGTTTTAGCAGCCTCGATGGCCACTGCTCAGGCCAGCTTGACCCCCGTTCTGAAGCATCGACTGGCACTTTTGTGCATACAAGCTTGAAGTGATACATTCTTGGACCATGCAAGAGAAAACTTAGCCTGAATATGAAAGTGCGTCCTTACTTGATTTTCTACATAATAATTGAGAATACAACACATACTGGGAAAAAATCATGACCTAAGACTTGAAATTGAAACTAATAAATTACCAGGCTTCATTGAGATCATCAGATTCTTTGCAGAGTGGAGGTTCCTGTTTTGTTCTCTGCTTATAGCATTTGTTAGAGGTTGGTTTTCTTTATATTGCTGCTGCCACTCCATTCCCTCTGTCCCTTTTGATTATGACCAGGTTCCAGCACATTGATTTTGTCAGTCTAGACATCGCTGCCATTAGTAGACACAGAGAAAAATAAGAACAAATAAAAATTACTTAATTAATTAAAACCATTCCACAAGCCCATTGGAACAGAGATTAATTAGATCCCAACATCTTCCGGAAGCTTCTGGTAAACTGGAGTAGCAGACCAAACAAAGTACCCTCCGGGTCTTAAGACAAGATTAAGCTCTAGTAACGTTCCATGATTAGCTTACCTTTTGAATGAAATCAATGTAATGCAGCCCCCCATTCTTAAACTGAGTTCCACCCCCCAGGAAATGTAAGATACTCACCATCGACTTTCACCCAATTTTGATGCCCCTTAACCTTCCCTAGTTTGGTGTCAGGAGCATTATAGAACCATATTTGCCCAATATACAAAGCAAACTTAATCTACAAGTATTTTTACAATAAATTACATCCCTGCTTTCGGGCCACTTAATAGAGCGCTTATACCACTGAGGCATTGGAACAAGACAAGTGGGAGCTTCATCAAGGCAATGCCTCTCTCTATGTTCATAGTGGGCTGTACTAGGAAGCTTTCGAATCACTTTCCAATTATCAAGGCAAAATATGTAATCAGACCCTGCAGTTGTCTTACAAAGTTTCCATTCATATTCACTTAATAAAGATTGTTGTGTTTCCTTCTCATTCTTAGACGTAACTTCCTGTGACAACAACCAAGCAACTTTTTCATTGATTTCTTTGCGCACAGTTTCTCATTCTTTCCCAGAAAGAAGTTCCTCAGTTGAGGCCTGATTCATATCCTGGTTTTCCGCATTTTTGGTAGAAATTTTCTCTGAATTCTTATCCTGATTTATATCATCCTTCTCATCCTCAGTCAAGCTAACCGTGTTATCTTCTGGATTTACTGTATTGATATATGCTATAGGCCCATCCTCAACCACGTGATCACATTATCCACATGTTGTCGAAACTTCTGCTGACGTGTCCCCTCCTCACTCCTCATCCACCAATCATTTCAAACTTTCCAAACTTTCTTTCTTTCTCAAAGATGTGTGGAGAGAAGGATTTGATGTAGATATTCGTGTGTGTGAATAATGACTGTCCACAAGAAATGGAAACCATGAAGAAGAACCCCAGTTGTCTTCCTCTCTTTCTCTAACAATGGCGAGCACGCTACGATTCTTCTCCGCTCTCCGATCTGAGAAATGAAGACGCTTCATGAAGAAGAAGAAAAGTGTGTGGTTTATGTGTTGTTATGCGTCTTCCATGGCCTGTCATTTTGCTCACTATTCCCTCTCGCCATTGCCAAACAGCACCAAATTCGAGTTCAAGTTCGTGCACGGAAATAAACCTATCTTGCTTTCCTCCTCTGCTAACAGTAGAGCCTCTTTCGATACTCTTGTCTCCGAGGTAACTGACATCCTTCTTCCTCTGCTCTTACATTGAACTTGTATGTATTCTCATTACTGATTATTTGAATAAACTATTGCATTGTGCTCTTCTTAAGCCATTTATGTGGCTCATGGGGCTGGAAATTTTCTTTCCCATCTAGAATATTTATCTTTATCATGTAATTACACGCTTGATTGAGTTTTCTTCCTAGATTTTGCAATGGGGCCAAGATTTCTGAAATATGTTTGTGCAATCTAATTTCATTTCCGAGCCCAAATGGCAGAAACTGGCACACTTGATCAATTTTTACTTCTTCTAAGACTATTAAAGTATAAAATGACCCGCATTTAAGAGATCAAGCAAGTCGTAAATTTCCGTAATTATGTTGTTCTTTGAGCTGCAATTGCTACTACTACATTCCATGTTCGTTTCTCTAGGCTGTTCGGCTTTTGGGTCCTCCTGCAAGATTCGAGGCTTCAAAGCTGAAAGTTGATTTTTCCAGAGATATGAAGAAATATGCCGGAATCATCCCCAGAACATATATTCTTTCGCATTGTGACTTCACAGCTAACCTAACCTTAACTATCTCTGATGTTATCAACCTTGATCAGGTCCGTAAAATCTTACTTACACTTTTGTAGACATTACGGATTAGAAACTCCTATTCTAGGTAATGTAATCTTTTCTAGACATAATTGGTTTGATTCTGTGTGTATCCATCCATTCAGTTGAAAGGGTGGTATAAGAAGGATGATGTGGTAGCAGAGTGGAAGAAAGTGAAGGGTGAGATGTGTCTTCATATTCATTGCTATGTAAGCGGTCCGAATCCATTACTAGACATGGCTGCCGAGTTCAGATACCACATATTCTCTAAAGAGATGCCTCTTGTAAGTTTAGATTCCATGTAAAGTACCTGTAAAATCTGAAACATGTCCATTTCATAGCTATAGCTTGAATTGTAGGATAATGTGCGGTTGAAACTCATGTGTTTTTGTGAATTTAGGTACTTGAATCCATTCTACACGGAGATTCAGTACTGTTCGAAAGGCATCCTGAGCTAATGGATGCTCTGGTTCGAGTATATTTTCATTCTAGTTCTCCAAAATACAACAGATTGGAATGTTGGGGAACTCTTAAGGATGCTTTACTGGTAATAAATTTAACAAGTTTCCAGTTCAAGCATAAGTACCGAGTTGATGACCAATTATTTAAGTTGTTTATGACAGTTTTAAGGATTATTAAAAGGAGTTGTGCTTTTTGTTTTCATTAAATTTTAGGGAAGACATGAGACTGGTAAGGAGGATCGTTCCAGCCCTGACAAGTTGGGAAACCCGAAATCTATCTTCCAAGTTCTTTTTGCCTTGCTCCTTTGAATGAATGAATTGCTTTGCATTGGCAACAAAATCATAAAAGAACATTTGATGAATGAACTACCCAGAGTCCTTATGAAAGCAGGAATTCATCCAAAGGAAGGGGTACAACAAATTTTTTTTTTTTCCTTCTGTAAAGACATTGTTTGGAGTCATTTCTTTCTCTTCAAACAATACATTGTTCTTCAAATTCTCGTGCAAATGAGAACATCTGCGCACTTTTCTCGCTTGAAGCGTTTAAACTTTCTAAACAGGCTCTTAAATTCAAAAGGTAGAAGGTTTTGCTATTAGCTGCCTTCCTGCCCTGCCCGTCGCAAGTTATCTCTACACGACCACTCAATTTGATATGGTTGAATGAAAAACGAGAGAGGTAACAGAAAAGTTTGGTTTGATAGGTCGAAAGGTCTACAAGTGCATTTGGTTATTTGGAACTCTACAGGTGTTCGGTCAGAACAACACCGGCCAGTGAGGTGAGCAATCGATTCTTGCTTCCCTCCCTGCCAACTATAATCAATTCTTCCTCCAGCAATTACAAGATTTTGAGATGCATGTAGGACTAGGGAGGATTCTTCTACCTCTGGTATCTTTGGATCCAATGCATTCAAGCACTTCCATGCTAGTCCCTGTTCGCTTCGAATTTCTGAAAAGCAATTCATAACAAAAAGCTTTATTTTGATAGATATTCAGCACACAACTGATAATCAATGTCATTGTTGTAGGTGAAATTTCCAATAGAATGTTGGAAAAATACTAGACTTTAATGGACCCCCAAAAAGACGTATTGAAATTCGAACATTTGTAGCGAACTATATCAGTTCCTTATCATATGCAACAAATTTTATGCAAAACAAGAAACAAGTACCCGGGGCTGCTTGTATCAGTCTGAAGGGAAGCCTGAATAAGTAGCAGCATCTTCATAAGTTGAATTGCGACAGTGAACTGGCTAAGCTTGGAGTGGAGTAAAATAATGGTACTCTATTCCACTCTCTAGGCAAAACTTTAATCCAGCAGTCTGCCATACCATGAATCTCAATTTTAACTTAAAAACTACATAATCTTTATCACATAGAGTAAGGAATACACAAATCCACATTGTAATAGATAGATTCGAACCTCTCGGAACATCTATGTTTCCATTTAATAGAAGTGTAAACCTGCAATATCTCTCACTATTTCACTGTTTTTCTAAGGACCCCAAAAGAAAAAACATAATAAACTCACTTTCACTTCAGTATAGGCTGCAGAGCGTTGAGGATATCTTCTCCTTGGGCCCTCAAGAGCTTCTTGCCATGTATCTATTAGCATTATTACTTTTTTCCTTCATGTGGATGTCTGGCTGCAAAATTGAATAAGAACACACTAAACAAATATTTACTATTTTAGTCTAGAACACACTTAACAAAGTGATTTGTTCACTTTACACTCTCCTCACAATCTCTGTCATCATCAGATAATTATACAAGTCAAACGAATGCGAATGAAATGGGAAAAGTTACAAGAATAGGTGTTTGAAGTTCGGCAGAGATGCATCTTTTTATTTACCATTTTTGGCATCCTTCTTTGATCCAAATTAGAGTTCCACCCCTTTCTTCTTTCTCCAGTGATCTCTTATGAACTTGAAAACTCTTTTTCCATGAAAAACCAGCGGTGTTTTCATCCAAATCCTTATCGAATTATGTACAAACAGACCCCAAACTTGAATTTAACATTGGGTATCATGCTTATTAATTTGTAAAGCAGCCCATTCTCCTAACCTAGAGTATCCATATTTCATACAAGCATTGAAAACCTTCTCCAGCATTGGAACAGTGGGATCAAATGGCATAGACTTAACAAACCTCTCAAGCTCGTTTATGTGGCCGTGCCGGCTATAAAGTTCAATCATGCAATCATAGTGCTCGATTCGAGGTATAATGTAGAACCTATCACTCATTGAGTTAAAATACTTCCCACCCAATTGAGCAAGGTTTTCATTAACACAAGCTTGAAGGATACCTTGAAAGGTAACATGGTCTGGCTTAGTACCTTCCTCTACCATTAATGAAAACAGTTCAATCACCTCCTTACCCATTTGATTGTGGCAGCATCCAAAAATAATAGAATTCCAAAGAATCAAATCTCGCAAAGCAGCTTCTTTGAAAACATTGAGAGAATATTTGATACAACGACATTTAGAGTACATGTCAACTAAAGCTCCTTGGACCACAATATCTATATCATAACCATTTCTAATCATAAACCCATGGATTTGTTTTCCCAAAGCGAGAGCAAAAGTATTTGCACAAGCAGCAAGGAGGGTCGAAAAGGTAAATTTGTTAGCCCTTGTCTCCCATTGCATCTCGGAGAACATCATCATAGCTTGTTCGCTCATACCATGACGAGCATAGCTAGTGAGAAGAGCGTTCCAAGAGACATTATCTCGCCTTTGGTTTATTTGGTAAAACCAAACTCTAGCACTTCTTAAGCTCCCACATTTTCCGTACATGTCAAGAAGGGCGTTTCCGATATTTAGATTATCGTAAAACCCATGTCGGTATACAAACCCATGAACCTGTTTCCCCATTTCAAGGTCAGAAAGGCCAGAACAGACATTAAAGATCAATCCAAGAGTCACATGGTCAATATCTTTAATTGTTTTACGCATCAAAAGTAAAAAATTGAAGGCCTCTTCCCATTGAAAGGAACTGGTATATCCAGCCAACATTGCATTCCATGATATCACATTCCTTTCTGGCATTTCATCGAAAAGCTTCCTAGCTTGATGGATTTTCCCACACATTGCATACCCAGATACCATTGAAGTGGAAGAAATCAGATTCCTTGAATTGGGTTGGTCAAATACTTGACGGGCATTTTCTAGATGTCCACACTTGACATACATATCAATGAGAGAACTTGAGACAAACTCATCATCGTCAAAATATAGTTTAATAGCTACTGCATGAATTTGCATACCCTCCTTAAGAGCACATATACTCGAACAAGCATTTAGAGCATTTGAAAATGTAAAATTCAATGGTCTCATAGCTTCTTGGAACATTTTGAAAAACATAGACACTGCCTCTTTCTCATCGCCCATCTCAAGATACCTCCTAACAATCACATTCCAAGAAATATCATTTGGTTTCTTGATCTCATCAAACATACTACGAGCATCATTGATAACCTTACATTTTCCATAGACATCGACAAGTGAACTCTCCAAAATCACATTCCCGACAAAACCAAATTTCACAATTTGACCATGAACTTGCCTTGAGAAATGAAGAGCCAATAATGACGCACAAGAGCCAAGAACACCAGCAAATGTAATCTCATTAGCTTGAACACTTGACTTATTCATCTTTAAGAACAAGCTCACTGCCTCATCAGCATACCCATTTTGCGAACAAGCTGTTACCATTGCATTCCACGACCCGCCATTCCTCTTGGGCATTTCCTCAAACAGTTCACGTGCATCAGCCAAACATCCACATTTCCCATATGCTTCAATAGCACGATTCAAGAGAAAAATTGGTGGGGTTGGAGAAAACGTAACCAAATGCGATTCGAGCTTCCGCGCCTCAACAATGGCATGGTTAGAAGAACAGATTTGGAAGAGTCGCGCATAGAGAGGATAAGGGAAAGGAAATGGGGAGGTAAAGAGGATAGAGACAGCTTTCTGAAGCCGACCAACTTTGACGTAATTAAGGATATCCCTGGTTACCGCATTGATGCTAGGATGTTGGGATTTAGGTTTGAGAACTTTCAGGTGAAGAACAAGGTTGAGTATGGAGTTTGCACCGACACCCATCAACGGTCACCTGGAAATTCAAATTTCCAAGGAACAGAACATTTTTAACTCTAGATAACAAATTGGATCAGAGATACCTAATTACTCAAGGTTTCTACTAAGAGCACCTAAAAATAACTCTCAAAGTAAATTTTAATAGGCTAAAATTTGATACAAAATTAATTTACTTGTTTTGTATCAATTTCCTATCTTCCTCTTCTCAACCTGTCATTGATTATTCGTTTAGAAAAGGAAAGAAAAACTCAGGATTGAACAAAGAGAGGCCAAAAAAAAAAAAAGTACCTTAAGCCTGTTTCATTAGGCCAGAGGCCACATTTTCTTTTGTTCTATTCTCAATTATTTTTCTGTATTTTAGACACATTGACCCTACGGTTTAACATTTCAATGAGACTCCAATTGGCCCTAACAGAAGAAATCAAAGACAAACAAGATCAGTAGTTGTAACAAATAAAACAATAAGGTATAACTCAATAATCTAACAATAAATGCAACCAGTTCAACTCGCTATTAAATAAAAAATATAAAAAATATATAAGAAAAAAGGGGAACAGCAGCTAAACACCATCCAATAATACATAAACCATAGCACACCCAAGTCCCCGCCAAAGATTATTTATTTAGTAACAGATGAAGAAACTCACAATCCGATGCCAAAAGATACAAACCGGACAATCATCATCAAGTAATGTTTCAAAACGATCTATTGGGTTTCGAGGAAGAAGAAGACTTGGCTTTTGCAAAATCAACCAGATCTTTAAAAAGCACGTCTTCTGGTTTTCCCTCTTTGGTAGGGGAAGAAGAAGTGGTGGGATTATTAAGCGAAAGATTCCGAGCCTGGCCCACTAAGCTGTCATATGACGAGCCAGCCCCACTACTGCTCGAAGAACTTCCTGGAAAAGTCTGTTGGTCGAAAAACTGCTGTCTTTGATTGTATCTAGAAGGTGGTGGAGGGAGAGAGGTAGGAGGTGACTGAGCTTCCCAAGGAGCAGGAGGGAGTGGATCAGTAGATCTTCTCAGTGGGGCCGGTTCATCGTATCCAGGTTGGCCTGTGAATAAGAGTGATGATGTGGGGTTCACTTCCTGGGAAGAAGGTGGGGAAGAAGATAGAGTTGACGTCAAAGGTGGTGGGGCTGGTTTTTCGGAATGAGGTGGGATATTGGACTTGTAGACATCTCCACTTAAGTAGTCAACCATGGAAGCCTCGGAGTTGACTGGCTTCTTTGACGAAGGTGGAGGGTTCAGCCGAAGTGGTTCGCTGTTGCCATTTGATGCTTTCCTGCCCTGCCCATGTAAATTATCTCTTGAGGACCTGCAACCAAATTAAAGGGGATGAACATGGATTCTAGACAATTCGAGGTAAATGCACTACTCTTCACAGACAGTAGAAAGAGTAAGAGAAGTATTTTGTTTGGCCAAGGAGTATTTTAGGCTTCATATTGGGAATACTAATTTTTTTTCCCCATTTCCAGTTTTAATCCTACATATCCGGTTTAATCCTACAAAATGTAACTAAAATATACCATATAAACTTTAGTTTTGCTAAACCTCGGTTCAATAAATATACCCAAAGGGAGACCAAGTATAATATATAATTCAAAAAAACAAAAAAAAAAGTGTAAGCTCATAGGGCTAAGGTGATATGTATTTTATTTGTAACTTTATGTGCATTTGGTTCACACATAGAAGTGCTAAATAAGGTCTAAAATCCACAAAAGGTTAGTTAGCTTGTTCATCAAAATAAAAATCCAGTTCAACTAACAAAAGATCAAAAACAAATTTTTGAAACCAATTTTCCCACAAGAACAAATATTCAACTAAACGCACTGTTAACATGTAATTCCATATTGTAAAACAAAGTTCAATGCTTCGAAACCCACAAAACATGAAAACGTTTGGATCCAGTCATACAAAAATGGTAATTTACCAAGAGGGAGGGACCCATTCAAACTAAAGTCAGGCAAATCAGAAAGTTTACTAAAAAGATGATAAAAGGGCAGTCACAGAATATTGTTACCTATGAGCTAGCTGAGCAAAGTCATCTTCAGACTCATCATCCTCATGATTGACATTCACAATGGGCATACCAAAAGATTCAGATCCTCTTACTGGGGTAGTTGAGGCCCCAAATGCAATGTCATCATGGCGGCGAAGAACTCGTTGTAGGCTATCATTCAAGGCCAATCCCTGACCCAAGAGTTCTTCATCTCTAAGAAGAAGGTAAATATAGATCTTTTAAGCACCCAGAAATGCATATAAATTTTTTTAAATTTTGATGTTTTAAGAACTTACGAGGTATTGTTGATAAGGAGCATTACACGTGTTTGGTATGAACGGCACTGGTCAACTAGGTCGATTATCAATTCTTGCTTGATACCCTACCAATCATAATCAAATCATAAAGCAGATTAAACAACAAAATAATTTAAAATAATAGAGGAAGAAAAAAAAGGCTTTGTATTTTGTTCCGGCAATTAATTAAAAATATGCAATTAATTAAAAATATGATGAGCGAGGATTCTTATACCTCTGGTTTCTTGGGATCCAATGCATTGAGCATTTCCATTAGCACATCTGCTAGTCCTTGTGCGCTTTGAATTTCTGGCAAGCTGTTCATAAAGGAAATGTCGTAATTGAGATTATAAAAATATGTAAAAAAGGAATTCAGCATACAGCTAATAATCAACATCACTTTTATAGTTTGAAATTTTCAATGGAATGATTTAAAATACAAAAATATTCAACCCCCCCCTCCCCCCAGGGAGCAATCCCTGACATACTTCAAATGATATAATTATTCTAGAAACAAGCTTTAAAGTAGGGGGTGGGAGAGAACCTAGTACTTTTACGAAGCAACATCAACAAAAAAAAAAAAAAAAACTAATTAATTTAAAATTTAAAATAGAATAAGATAAATATTAAAAATTTAAATCAAAACCCACTTCGGTTGAAATATTTTATGACATTGGTAAGGATCTATAAAACTTTCTGAGGATGTATAGATTACAAGCTAGTTTGGAGTCTTATTACAGTAATAAATTTTATGCAAACCAGAAAAAGAGAATACCTAAGGCTTGAAGTATCAGTCTGAAGGGAAGCCTGAATAGCAGCATCTTCATAAGTTGAATCAGGAAGGTGAACAACTGGCTGAGTTTGGGGTGGAGTGAAAAATGGTACATTATTCTCTTCCCGAGGAGGAAATTCAACTCCAGCATTCTGCTCATACAATAGACATATAAGCAAGTAGGAATTAGCAACAATGTTTTTAAACTTTATAACAAGAAATAATTTAAGCTAATACAAACTTTTAGCATGAAGAAAGGACTCATTGACCATCTATAGTTGAATGCAGCAAAGGCAATTATAAACATGTATATTCTCTTGTGATGATTAAAAGTGAGAGTTTAGTCTAAGCAATGAAATGCTAATAAGGCTAAAAGAAGAGGGTAGAAGTGCTTCGAAAAGCACGATTAATTATTTCTTATGCAAAATCATAAGCTACATGCGTTATCTCGAAGATTAGTATTAAGATCTAGACACCCTTATCAGAAGGGCCTTACCATATGAATTAAATCAGATTTGTCAGTAATGCAAGAAATTAATGAATTTGTTAAGGAAATACCTCTCAGCATTTCACTAGGTTTTTAAGTACAAAAAGAAAAGGGAAAAGCAAAAAACATAAAAAATATAAAAATAAAAAAGAAGAAAATATGCATATATTTTATACACAATGAATAGACCTTCAATTCAGTGTAGGCTGTATAGTATTGGGGATATCTTCCCCCCGGTCCTCCAAAAGCTTCTTGCCATGAATCTATCAGCGACAATATTTTTTCCTTCACGTGGAAGTCCGGCTGAAAAGTTGAAATAGAAGAACACAGTCAACAACTTATATACTATTGTCAGGAAATCAGAACCAAACAACAGAAACAGTATATATATATTGATTCACCTTTTTCTTTACTATTTTAACCATATCATGTAAGATGTCACGCTCTACAATTTGCTGAAAAACAGTCTCCCCACAGTTTTTGCTCAGAGTCTCCAATGCCTAGATTGAATATTCAAGAAACAAACACCACTAGATTGAAACCATTTTCACCCTCCAAAGAAGGTACAAAATGTGTATATGGGTAAAGTTGTAATTATAGCACTTCAAGACAAATTCAAGAAGTTTGACAAGGAAAGATTAATGCTTACAAAAAGAGCCAGAATTTGTATTTTAGGGGTCTTGCTTCCGAGACGCTTCTTGAGTATCTTCAATGCATCCTTTGCTTGCCTGAACAGAAAATCTAATTCAAATTCCAAAAACCAAAATGTTTGCAATATAGCCATTGGGAACTTCATAGTTTATTCATCTTAAAATGAAGATGCTTCAGAACCTAATATGTATATTAACAGAGTTAGACAAGGAAACTGAACAGACACACCCAAAAATAAAAACCACCGAATTTAACTTTAAGAAAGCACAAGAGGTATTACGCAGGTTCCATGTTAATAATATCACATAGCTCGATATTTATCGCCCAATCTGGACCAATCAGCATATCACTTGTTGCCCTCTCTGCAAAGGCCGCTGCTGCATTAGTAGCCATTCCTATGTCCTTTACTTTCCTGAGAAACAAACACTGTTCCTATGACGTTGAATTTTAATACACAAATACATGTTAAGGATTAAGAGATCAAACACATATGAGCTGCAAATTAATTTTCATTTCAACCAATTTACTACCCTAAGTAAGAAGAATCAAGCCATAATTTCAAAGTGGAAACACCCATTACATAATATGATTTTTGAACATGGGTCTAAACTCAGGGATCACCCCAAAATTATAATCCAACCAACATTAAAAAGAAGCTTTCTCGTTGCATACAGAAAACCCAAGATTCATTCACCAAGTATCTAATTCGACCCATAGAAATTTGTAATTTTAAACTCAGGTATCGGCTTAGAATTTGAGCTCAGACCATCAACAAGATCATAGAACACCAAATTAACTCAACATCATCATTTCCTCGTCATCACAAAAGAAACCCACAAAATTGAAAAATAATTCACCAACTAAAAGCCAATAGTAATCAGCAGAAGTAACCCACCAAGAAAGAAATCAAAAGAAATAAGAAATAAACAAATCTTCTAGAGTATACAGCTTTCTCAAAATCTGATCCTTCAGGAGAGAGAAAAACCCACAACAAAAACCCAGTTCATATCAATGATCCAAAAAGGAAATAGATAAGAAATCTACAAGTGGTTAGAATCTCATCTAAGAAGCTTACTTTTTCTTTGTACCTGTATGTAAAATCCCACCACCGCGAAATCGAAAAGGGGGATTTATGATTTTGCAACAAATAAGATGAAAGAATTATAAGATGGGACAGAGAGAGAGCTGAGGTGAGAGATTTTTAAAGAGGAAAGCTCTTTCTTTTTTTCTCTTTTCAGTTTTTTTTTTTTTTTTTTCTTCCTTGGTGGGTAAGTTCTTTTTTTGTTCTTTGGGTATTTTTCTCTCTCACCCTCGCTCTAGACTCTCCTCTCCCTTTGACCTCTGTAGGAAAATTTAGAAGAGAAAAGAGAAGACGGAGCTTAACAAACGTTATGGTGATTGTTGACTTTTTTACATGACTGACGAATAGGAAGCTTCCACGTGTGAGACAGGGAACCTCATTTGCTGGGGCCAATGGAAAAGTCATCACGTTTTTGTATCATGATCGGTTCGTCATGTAGATAGAAATCACGAGCAGTACTATTTGATGGTCGCCATTTCTATTTTTTTCTCTTTAAAAATTATTTATAATTAAAAATATATTATATTATATTATATTATTTAAAATAAATAAATATAATATTTTTATTGATGAACCGTAAATAATTTAAATTTTAAATATACCTCCTCCTATTTTCATTTATATAATTGCAACTCGAATATTACCATTGAATTATGATTGAAATTTTAAATATTTTAAAATTTTTGAAACTCCTTTATCAAATTTATATAATTTTAAATGTTTTTTCGAGTCATATACGGATTGTAAAGGTAGAAAGATCAAATTTTTAATAAAATTTATTTGTTTTTAATTTTATATCTTTTCTGGTTATAATTGATTGTAAAGGCGACTATAGAGCTTGTTCCAGATCTAGAGTTATGGAACTTGACCTTCACTAATAATAGAGTTTTGAGTTAAAATTAAAAAATAAAAAAAATTAGAAAAAAATAAAAATTAGAAAAAAATAAAAAATAAAAAATTCTTAGTATAGAAAAAGAATAATGGTTTAAAAAATTTAAAATATAGATCACATGAATATTATGTGAATAAATATATTAAAATAAATATACGAATTTATTATAATAAAATTTTAAATTATAATTATACAAAAAATTTATTATAATAAATGTGAAGTCGTATTTATTATAATTTCTACCATTATTAAATTTTATTTCCGTACTTATATTTTTTGAATTTTTTTTTTGGCCGACTCTGTTCAATATGGTTGAGTTGAGAAGGAGAATATGAAATACTTGTGTCAAAGTCTTAGCATTTGACTTTTAAATAATGCGACTGCCGAAGATGATCTGGACCGTCAAATGCGCGTTATCCCTCTTACAAGATTCTTGCCTTGCTTAATTTGCAGCTCTTTAAAAAAATAAAAAATAAAATAAAAATAAAAATAAAAATAAAAATAAAAATAAAAATAAAAATAAAAATAAAAATAAAAATAAAAATAAAAAATATTTGCGGCTCTTTCTAAAATATAAATGGACTTGGTCTCTGGTCAACATTCACACGCACTAATTCGAACTATATACGATATAATAATAATATGAATAAATACTATTAAATGGTCAACATGATGACGTCATCATCATCATCAACAACAGCAACAACAACAAAAAATGTGAACATGCATATGGGAATTCTCTTGTCTTCTGGGCCAAAAAACCCACGTCAACGATCGAGTTTGAAGTAACTTTCCAGTTTGTGCTACGTTGTTCACATGTGATGATGCATCATTCTTACATGAATCTTCGTAATCCGAACTCTCCTTAAAAAGTCAAATCGAATGTTTGGTCCGACTCTATATACATATTGAACTCGTTTGAAATGATGATATATAACTGTTATGAGTGTGATGGATCGATCGGAGTTTCAATACATTTCAAACATCTAAAGATAAAAGACTTAAAGAGTAGTAAAGATATCAAAAACCATATCATCAGATACATTTCTCTCTATTTTCTTACTAAATTCTCAAAAGTCTTATTGGAATGATCATACTCAAAAGTCTTACGAAATTTTCCTGCTCCACTATGTTATCTGAAGGATATTGAAGCAAACAAAGAGCATTTATAGGTTTGGTTGTTTTGCTCAACCACTTCTGCATGCATATAGATCTTATTAATTTTACTATTTCCTCATCTTTATATCCATATAAACAAGGCCTCGGCTAAGACAACCAAGATCTAGATTTTAGGCCTCCAAGCAACTAATAAGATCAGGTCACCAAAATTTTTGGAGCTCTTAATGCTTTTTTTAATCAATGGGTTTTATTATTATTATTATTATTATTATTATTATGTAAATAAAATAAATATTTAGTATTTAGAAAATTTAGATTTTTATCTTTATAAAATTTAATTTTTTTTTTTTTAACTTCACCCCATATATCATTATAGATATATAATTTAAAATTTATTATTCTATTATTTTTATTTATTTAATAACTAAACATAAAATTAATATATATATATATATTTTTTTTTAATTTATTACGAAATATTTTAATAATAAATATTGACCATGGCCTCTTTAGTCTTAATCAACTCTTACCATATTATAAAGCCTAAATCCTCATTCTAAAATTAGCCTTGAACCCCAATATCAAGGTCCCATATTCTCTGCATGCACCTGCATATATTCTCTGCATGCTATGTAAAATTTTTCAACAAATTCATCATAGGAAGAATGATATTGGAAGAAGAAAGGTGTTCAAGTTACTATTTTCCACTAATTACAAAACGAAACATTTTGCTAAAGGGTATGATATCATGTTATTATTAAATGAATTTTTAATTTTAAAAATTTATGTCAGATAATTATCAGTTTATCAATATAAATATTTTATTTTAAATCTCAACTTTTGAATCATGATACCAAACAGGCCTAATATTCTGTCAAGCCTACTCCATACTCTGATGGAGATATTGCCACCCTTACTCTAAGTAAACTTAGATTCTGAATAACCGACCTAAAAAGCCCACGAGCCTGCTGAGAAACTTGGAAATCAATGATAGAGTTGAAATCCGACACTACACCCCTAATCTGATAGCACCAAAAGAGATTTGATCAACAATATGGCAACCAAAATGCTTTTTAACATTCAGGAATAACGAATACCCAAACTAGTTCAGTGGGCCAATTATTAGCTCATGCACCCATTACAGCCCGACAAGCGCAAGTAAGCCCAGTCTTCTTTTGAGTGTCCAAAAACCAGACTGAAGTTGGAGCCATACTTTGCCGCTAAACTGCTGGTACTGTTCCAAATTGGTTTCTTACTAGATGGAACAAGAGGAAGAAGAAGCATCAACTGTTGCCAAAATCCCACGTAGTAATGCCCGTGTTCACTACGTCAAATTCAGAGCCGTTCAGTTTATATTAATACCTTATATATGCCGTGTGAACGATTTCTCATTACGGATTTTTCTTTTCTTTTGGTCTGAAGTCATTCCGTTCAGTTTATGTACCCACTGCTAAAGCACGTTCATGGCAGCAGCATAACTCTTTTATCCCATTACTCTCACCTCATCAACCAGTGCTTATCCCTTAACTGCGTATACTTTGCCAAGACCATCCATGCTCAGTTGATTAAAAGTGGGCTTAATGGCAATACTTTTCTGGGTAATCTCTGTGTTGAATTATATGCGCAATTTGGTCCGGTTGGTAATGTTTTGAAAGTGTTTGATGAAATAAATAAGAAGAATACTATATCCTGGAATATATGCTTGAAAGGGCTTTTAAATTTCGGTCACTTCGACACTGCACGCCTACTGTTTGATGAAATGCCTGTTAGAGACGTTGTTTCCTGGAATTCCATGATTTCTGGCTTTATTTCATGCGGGTTGGACCAAAATGCTTTGGATATTTTTTCCCAGATGCAAAATAATGGTTTAAGGCCGAGTGGACACACCTATTCGATTTTGATGTCAGTTGGTAGGAGTACTCTTCATGTTAAGCAAATACATGGAAATATGTTAAGAAGTGGTATAAATTTGTCAAATTTGGTGCTTGGGAACTCATTAATTGATACGTATGGGAAGCTTGGATTTGTTGATTATGCATTTGGCGTATTCTTTACGATGAAGGATGTAGATGTTATCACTTGGAACTCTTTGATTTTGGGTTGCCATAGATCAGGCCTTGAGGAATTAGCACTAGATCAATTCCGTTCAATGAGAAGAATGGATCAATCACCTGATCATTTTACGATCTCTATAGTAATTAGTGTGTGTTGTAGCTTGCAGGATTTCAAAAAGGGTAAGCAAATCTTTGCCTTTTCCTTCAAGGTGGGGTTTCTTTCAAACAGCATTATATCAAGTGCTACTATTGACCTCTTTTCTAAATGCAACAACTTGAACGATGCTGTTAAGCTTTTTGAGGAATTAGATAAAGACCAAGATCGACCCGTTTGTAATTCCATGATTTCAAGCTATGCATTGCATGGTTTAGGGCACAATGCTCTTCGTCTTTTTGCTAGTGTCATGATGGAGAATAACCTCAATCCATGTGATGTCACACTTAGCAGTTTATTGAGCTCTGTTTCGGTTTTAATGTCTGTGGAAATGGGTATTCAAATTCATACATTGGTTGTTAAATTGGGTTTTGAGGATGATTCAATTGTTAGTAGCTCCCTCATGGACTTGTATACTAAATTCGGATTAGTTACAAATGCGATGAAAATATTTGCAGATATGGGTGTGAAAGATTTGATCTCTTGGAACACCATGATTATGGGTTTGGCTTATAACGGCAAAGAAATTGAAGCCCTACATGTTTTCATCGAACTTGTTAGGAAAGGTCTTCAAGTAGATAGGATAACTCTAAGTGGAGTTCTATTAGCTTGCAAATATGGTGGTTTTGTTAATGAAGGAATGTGGATCTTTTCATCAATGGAAAAGGTATATGGGATCAAACCCGTAAATGAGCATTATTCTTGCATGGTGGACTTGTTGAGTAGAGCTGGAAAATTAAACGAAGCAAGGGATATAATGGAAGCAATGTCATATAAACCTAACTCAGTTATTTATGAGTCATTTCTCCAAGCTTGTGTAGCTCATGGAGATTTGAAACTCACGGAAAGAGTTGCAGAGAAAGTTATGGAGTTAGTACCCGATTCATTTCTACCGTATATGGTTTTAATCCGAGCATATGAGATGAGAGGCAGATGGGAAAGTGTTGTTCGGGTTAGAAACATGATGAAACGTAAAGTTGTTAAGAAGGTTGATAAAGAGTGCAGTTGGATTGGAATACAAAACCGTGTATATACTTTCAAGGGTGATCAATTAGAACATCATGGAGGTAAAGATATTTACTTGGTCTTAAGGTTGCTTATTTGGGAAATCGAGGATGAACAATGAAGATCATGTCAATTCTATTCCATTTTCTCCTAAGGCCAGTTCTGATCTGTTACGAACCCCTTTTATAGTTGATGTTTCTGTTACTTCTTCCTCAATTGCAGGAAATTAAGGGTAATAAGTAACTTATAATTGCCTTTTTTGCTTTGTAAAATATAGCACATCTTTTGAAGACTCAATGTGTTACTGCATGCTTGTTGGGGCAACTTTCAGGCTTCATTGTTACATGTAAATTGCATAGGGCATTATTGAACAGCTAGTGCAAGTTGATGGTAAATTAACCCAAATTTGTTAAGTTCTCTTGATTTTGGAACGTTCATGCTTGTTTTTCTTTTAAATGTTTGTGTTGAATTATTTTGGAACTTTCATGCATAGTCCGACTCGTGATCAAACTCGATATTGTTAAAAATAAACACAGTTTTAATCATCTCTTTTGACTTCAGCCTTCCTTCCACTACTAACTCCAGAATTCTATCAAACGCCTTCTGGAAATCAGTGTTCGTTCCCTGCTGGCCCGCCCCATTCTTTACACAAATGCCACCTTCGCTCTGGGATCAATTTGAGCGTTGGGTTCCTGGTAAATATGATAATTTTTCCCTTTGACGGCCCTTCGCTCAGTTCTGAAACTAATATCCCGAACACGATCAAAATGTGCAATGGAGTCCCTGCCATGCTTCCGGAAGCATAGTAAACTACAATGCAATTTTTCGGATACCCTTCCATTGACGTATTATCCATCATTTTTCTTCATTGAAGCTCTGAAATAACCACACCTACTGTTTCTTCGAATAGAGACGTTGCGGATTTGATTGAGGAAGAAATGCTCGAACCGTAATCTTTACCCTACCAGACATAACATCTTTCAAATACAGCCTCAACCGTTCTGTGTTGTGACTCACAAACTTTCGCTCGTACAATCTCTTGGCCAAGAGGCTACCGTCATGTAGGGGAATCAAATCCCATCTATTTGCTTCCCCTACCAATCCGCCATCTTTCCGTACCCAAAATAATGGAAGCTTTACGTTTTCAATCTAAAACGAAGTTCTATACTGTTACATCAACTAACAGTACTTTATACTCCGTAACAAGACGAGGTTTCTGAGAGGAAGAATAGGAGCATCATGAAGATGGTGAGAAGCATGATGATTGAGAATAAAATTCTAAGAAAGGTTTGAGCAGAAGCAACTAACATATCAGTGTATCTCCTCAACAAATTGCCTACTAAGGCAGTGTAAGGAAAAACATCTCATGAAGCTTGGAATAATGTGAAGCCCTATGTATCTTATCTCATAGTATTTGGGGTTGGTTGGTTCTCTTACATTTCAGAAGCAAAAAGAGATAAGCTTTCTATAAAAGCTAAGAAAGGAATCCTAATTGGATATAGCACAAATTCAAAGGGCTACATAATTTGTTATCCTAGTGTTGTAAAGATCTCTGTTTTCAAAGATGTCAACTTTCATAAAGAAGCAACCTTGAAGAAAGCCAAGATCATCCCTCTTGAAGAATTAGATGATTAAGAAGCCGAGCCTTTGAATTCTAGATAAATAACCCTTGAAGATATTTATCAAAGGTGTAACATAGCTCTAGTTGAGCCTAGTTTCTATGAAGAAGCTAAGTGTGATGAAAGATGGATGAAAGCTACGAAGGAAAAGTTAGAGAATGATCACCAAAAGTTAGACTTGGATTTTGGTTGACTGGCCTGAGAAGAAGAAGACCATAGGGCTCAGGTGGATCTTCAAACCAAAGCTAAAAGCAGACAACACTATAAACAGGTTCAAGGCTTGTATGTTAGTGAAGGGATTTTTTTTCCAGAGTTGATTATGCAGAAACATTTGCACCTATGACAAGACTTAATACAATTAGGCTCATCATAGTGTCGGCAGTCAGAAAGTCTTAGTTAGTTCATCAACTTGACGTGAAGTTAGCATTCTTGAATGAAATTATGGAAGAAGAAGTTTATGTTGAGCAACTTGAGGGTTTGAAGTAAAAGGAGGAGGGAAGGTATATAAGCTTAAGAGGGCCTTGTATGGCTTAAAACAAGCTCTGATAGCTTTGTACAGTAGGATTGATTCACATATGATCAATGTTGGTTTCAGAAGAAGTGATAGTCATCATACTCTCTATATCAAGAAATCATGTGAATTTTTAGTCATTATCTCATTATATGTTGACAATCTTCTAATAACCGTAGATAAAGTTGGTCTAATCTAAGAATTCAATAAGGAGATGGAGGATGAATTTAAAATGATAGATTTAGGGTTAATGAATTTCTTTATGAGATGGAAGTTTTCTAATCTGAAAAGGGATATTTCCATCTTAAAAGAAGTATGTTAGAAGCTTGTTGAAGAAGTTCAGTATGGACACTAGTAAGCCTATTTCCACTCATATGGTACCATGATAGTAGAGTTGGTAGATTTCTAGATTTTCTAGTTTCTATGTACTTGTTTTGTTTGATGTTAAGTGTCCAGAACATGCTTTAATTGTAAGGCTTTATTTCAATATCAGGGTGACCATTTATTGAAATATTATTTATGTACTTTAGTTCATCTTTGTTATTGTATTTAATCACTCTTATTTGTTAATGAAAATTAGATTGAAAATTCAAGCAAAACATTTTCTTTCTCGTTTGTTTGTTGCTCAAATATGTTCTCGAGGAAGTAAGAGGCAAATCTAAATTTTGTCCTCTATTTTCCAACAATTTGTCTGTCCATTTTTGGTCAATTATCAGTTCTTATCGGTCTATATCCGTCTTATATCACTCTTTGTCGGTCCTTGTCAATCCATGTATGTCGATCTTGGATCATTAAAAGAGGATTTGGTTCCCAAATTATCTCTTAATAAAATAATCTTTTGAAAGATGCTAGTCTCATATTACTCTTCTACATATATATATATATATATATATATATATATATACGTATATTTATTTATTTATAGAATCTATTAGAGTTTAAGCATGAAATCCTTATGATTATATTTTACGGAAAAATACGAAAAGATACTTATAATGGAACCTATGAGTTTGGGAAGACAACAGAGGTATTTTGTTCTTTTGACTCACTGCCAATAAAGTTGGAATTGGATTCCACCATGCATGGTTCAAAATTTCAGGCGCAAATTCTGATTATATCATCAAGCACCCCACTTGCTAATCGCAATATTGATCGTCATATATATATATTTCATTTGAACATTATCATGTATATGTAATGTAAACATCATGCATGGATTCATGCTATTAACAACATTAACATGCATGCGTTAATCATCATCAAAATTATCGACTACGTACTTAATATTCCAATTATTATATAGTAATTGAAAATAACACTTTTTTCTTATCGTATATTATTTTTATTTAAATGTAGTGACGAATATATTCGATGCAAGTAGTTGATAAGGCTCCATTAATTAGGGCATTTTACCAATTCAAAGTTCATGAAGCTGATCGAAGCTACCCCCTTTTCTCACCTTCCATGCTTTTTTTTTTTTCTAAGGAGTCATACCCCTGTTATAATAAGTAGCCCTCATCTCTCGCTATAAAAACCCATCAATTAAAAAGGGAAAATATAGATTCCGATTATTCATTCTTTATCTATGTTAATTTTATTATCGGAAAAGATTTATCGGACATAATCACGACCGATTCTTGCATGTTTTGCATGGGACCGGGTGAAAGGCATACTATTGTTTTGTAGCGTATGTATAACGTGCCTTAACTTCCCCACCATTATGATTCATCCTCCAATATATATTATCTATATTGCAAAGTCATAAAACATCACTTCGATTCTATGCCCATCTTCACCCTTTTAGTTGTTCTTTAGATAAAAATTCAGCGGTTCATATTCATCCTTGTGATACGTAATATTCCCCGTAGCTCACTATTCTAATTACTCCATGTTTAGGTTATAAATTTGTTTGGTACTATGTTCTATTTTACCACATTTTTACAAATTAAGTTAACCAGTACGGCAAGGTCTACGACCACAAACAGTGTATGTAAAGTTTATTTCACTTTTGACAGTATGGTATATATAATTTACAACTACTTTAGGACCTTGGGTTGAGCTTGTTAATAAACAGAAAGAATGTGGAGAATGAAGGCAATTAATATTAGAACTTACATTTGTACCATATCGAAGGTTGAGATATTATAGTATATATATATATGCAGTTTGAGTTTCTTTCTCTCCTAAGTAAGCAGTATGAATTTTTTTCCAAACTCATTCATCATGCATCCAGCATTGGACCTGGCAATCTACATGTGAGTGATATCCAAACCCAATGATAAGAGTTCAAATTTCAAAAAAGAAAGGAGAAAAAAAAAACATTTGTTAAAATTTTGGTGATGCCAACAAAAAGTTGTAATAAGATATGAATAATTTAAAGCTTAATTGCACTTTTTACATACATAAGTAGTTTGACTCTTACAAATTTTATTTTTAATAGTTTTTGATTAATTTTTAAGCAATGTGTTATGAAAATTAGATTTTTTAATTATTCGGATTAATTTTTAGGCCACTGATATTGATGTTAATTTTTAATACATAAGTACGAATGATTTTATGATATATGTAAATCTAATTTTTTTTCAATAATGTTGAGTTAAGAATATTGAAATTCATTTCACATTGTTTAGAGAGAAGATCTCTAGTTAGTTTATAACTCAAGAATTTTAGGAGAAGAAACTATTGAACTCATAAATTTATTATGGTATCAGAACTAAACCCTAAATGAATGTGTTCACACTCCATTGACAAATAGTTCTTATCTATTATGTTATTTATTGGGTTTTCGGAATGATCAGCTCACAAGTGAGAATAAGTATTGAAATTTGTCTCATATCGTTTATGAAAAAGATTTTTAGTTAGTTTATAAGTTAAGAGTTATATTTTTTTTTTATAAAGTATTTTAGGAAAAAAAAAATGTACTCATCAATTGTATTGTTTAAGGAATAAAAAATTTAAAATATAAATTTAATCCAAATTAATATTTTTTTAAAAATAATTTTATTCCAAAAGTCAATGAAAGAGAACATAAAAAATAATTAATTTAGGCAAATTAACTTCAACCTTTAAGGCTGAAGCCCCGGTTTAGTCATCAAAAAAAAAAAAGTAAGAAAGAAAAATAAAACTCCATGAAATTCAAAGTAATTTTGGAGCTCAAAGTGTTTGGTCGTCCCATCATTTTCGGAGCGAGAGATTCTTACATGCACGTAGTATATAGTATATAGTATATAGTATATAGTATATAGTATATAGTATATAGTATAAAAGTGAAGTTTTTAATTAAGATCGTGTATCGTATAACTGCATACGAGAATTTCTATAAATGGAATAGGCGGGGAGAGATAAAACATACGTTTGTTTATTTAAAATGCTTATCCCACCACTCTCCCACCATCTCCACTCAAAAGCTAGAAAGAGAGAGAGAGAGAGAGAGAGAGAGGTGTGTTATGCAGAGTAAGCAAAGTGACAATCCTACGTCGAAAGCAGAGGTCGACAACGAAGTTTACTTTTGTATTTGTCTCAATAAAGGTTGTCTTTGTTTCTCTGACTTCCCCATCTCTTCTCTGCTTGTCTTCATCATGTAAATGGAAGCGTTTCCTTCTCTCTCCCTCCATCTCTCTTCTCTATCTCTCTCTCTCAAGGTACGTATATTTCTTCAAACTTTTCACCCTTTTAGGCTTCTAAGCTAATATATACTTATATAGTTCTCTGCAGGTGAAAATCACACGGGCTAATTTCTTCTTCATTTGTTTTTTTTTTTTTCCTTCATATACTTTTTATATTTGTCTTTGAAAACGAGATTTTGACCTCTAATCACCCAAAAAAAAGAAAAGAAGATTGAAGTTAACTTTTAGAAATGGAGAGTTGTAAGTGTCGTGTGACAGTTCGTTATTTTGCACCAATCACAGCCGGCAAAAAACACAGATATGTTTTTGTTTTGGAAATAGGGAGTTGGAGTTGCCAAAAAGCAAGAAGATGATTCGGAATGGACGGTTGTGATTAAAGGAGCTGTGTTGGGACATTCCTCAACTATAGACCTGTCGTTTTGAAGATCGTTAAAGTTTCCGAATAACATCTTTAATATATCCTCTATCCTCTTCTTCGAAATAATAGATGAAAATCATAAACATAGGAATATTAAAGTCCTTTTTTTTTCTTTTTTAGTAGATACTAGATATTGCTGCCATAATGTGATCAACCTTGTCCAAAGCTTGTGAATTGCTAAACTGCAATTCCATCTTTTCTTCCCAATCCCAAGCATTTGTGACAAGTAGAGAAGATCGAAAAGCTTGATGGGTAGAGTTTGTTGGCCATATTTCGATCCCGAATACGAGAACTTGAGCATCCGAATCAACCCTCCGAGGTTTCTCCTTTTTAGTATTTTTCATATTCAGATCAATTTTTTGTTTCTTTTCAATTAACAGTTAACACAACTTGTTACTCCATTTTGTACGTGTTTATAGGGTCTCAGTAGATAATACTAGTTGCAGTGATTGCACTCTGGTTAAGGTAAAGTCTCAGTTTTATTAACATAAACAAACATTGAGCAAATTGTGTGAATATTTAAGTCTTCATATTCTCTATCTATCGTTTTCTTATTCTCATGGAAACTAATCATGTGAAGGGTCTTTTCCGACATACAGGTTGATAGCATGAACAAACCGGGAATCCTTTTAGAAGTCGTCCAAATACTAACGGACCTTGACCTTATTATCACCAAAGCTTACATTTCCTCTGATGGTGGATGGTTCATGGATGGTAAGAATGGAAATTAAGTAATTCAGAATTTGTTATATTCATACATTGTGTTAAAATTGTTTAATTTCTGATAATTTTATCGGAATCGACAGTTTTTCATGTCACTGATCAACAAGGCAAGAAGATAACAGACGGAAAAACAATCGACTTCATAGAGAAGGTAAGAGTCTAACACCATGCTGAGATCCAAATCTGTACTTCCAAAATTTTGATACCATTTACATTGAAACATTTCAGGCTTTAGGACCAATGGGTCGCACAAAAGATGGGCTAAAGACATGGCCCGGAAAAAGGGTCGGGGTCCACTCCCTCGGTGACCATACAGCCATCGAGCTAATTGGGTGGGACCGACCCGGTCTCCTATCTGAAATCTCCGCTGTCTTAGCCAACCTTCACTTCAACATTGTTGCGGCCGAGGTATGGACACATAACAGCCGTATAGCTTGTGTCGTCTATGTTAATGATGATACCACAAACCAGGCGGTCAATGACCCGAGTAGACTCTCAATCATGGAGGAACAACTCAAGAACATTTTACGAGCTTGTTATCATCATCACGATGAGAAGGTGGCTCAGACCAGCTTCTCGGTCGGGTTCACCCACGTGGACCGTCGGCTTCATCAGATGTTGTTTGCTGATAGGGATTATGAACGTGGACTGGTGACAAGTAGTACCGAGTTGGAACATTCACCGCCTTCTTTTAGACCGAAGATTGTAATCGAGCATTGTGTTGAGAAAGGGTACTCTGTTATTAGTGTGAAATGCAAAGACAGGGCGAAGCTGTTGTTCGATATTGTCTGTACTCTTACGGATATGCAATATGTTGTTTTCCATGCGACCATTTCGTCTGAAGGTCCTTATGCAACACAGGTACTGATACTACATATAGAATTCACAGAAATATCAAAGGGACTAAAAAATCTTTATAATTATTTCATAGAAATTTTGTTGAAACTGTGTACTTGTAGGAGTATTATATTCGTCACATGGATGGATGTACACTTGACACTGAAGGAGAAAAGGAAAGAGTGATCAAATGTATCGAAGCAGCGATTCGAAGAAGAGTAAGCGAGGTGAGTTCATGTATGTATAATTAGTACCATATAGGAAAATTAAATCAAAATTTGGCGATTTATAACATATCTAATTTGATTTTTTCTTCATGTGGCAGGGTGTTAGTCTTGAGCTTTGTGCAAAGGATAGAGTAGGCTTGCTGTCAGAAGTAACAAGAATCTTGAGGGAGCACGGTTTAACGGTATCAAGGGCAGGGGTGACGACGGTGGGGGAGCAAGCGATGAGCGTATTCTACATCCGAGAGGCTTCCGGAAGTCCGGTGGATATGACGAAGATAGAAGAAGCTCTCCAGAAGGAAATCGGACATACCATGATGCTTAATGTGAAGAAGGACCCGGGAAGTACTACTGCCGAGACTGATTCCGAGGCTAGTCATGGATGGGCCAAGACAAGCTTCTTCTTCGGTAACTTGTTTGGAAAAAGTTATTGATTGAATGATTAATTGTCTATATGACTGTAACAGCAAAACTTGGAAAATGTAAGAAAATAAAAACCAAGTTGTTGTTGAGCAGAATGAAATATGGGCTACCTGGAGTTTTTTAATATTGACATGATCAGTTTCTTTATGAGCTCAAATGCTCGATTTTTCTGCCTTTTTAGTATGATTGGATGTATATATATGTGAATTAAGAATGTTTTCTATTAGTATATTGAAATTAGGGGCTCACATGCATTGATAAGAGTAAGTTCTTATAGAGTTAAATGTTGAAAATTGAAATAATGGAAGAATAGAGAAGTTCGTATGTGTTTGATTGATCATAACCTATACAAGAGGTCAACCTTTTCTAAGAGGAGTAGACACATACAAAGCTAATATTTATATGAGATTCTATTTTAAAAGCATGTTTAGGATTTACTTTTGAGATGTATATACATTAAATTTTTTAATAAAATTAATATCTAACTTTGAGCAAATCTCAAAATTTAAAGATATTATCTTAATGAATGAGTATATATATATTTCACATTTTTAGCTTGCCATGCTTGCTATTCAAATCCTTGTTTAAGGTTTTTCCTATCAAGCAAGAACCTTTGCCTCTTTTTCAACTCTCTTTGAGATTTACTCCTCATTTTGAAAGATCTTTTTAGTTTTTTTAATACTGAATTTTGGATTTTTAATAATAATATTCATATTTCCTTTATTCATTTTAGTTAAGCTTATTGGTGATAATATTATCGAAGTATTAGATACTGTCAAATAAAGTTAATTCCCACATACTATCAAGAAAATCAAATTAGATAATGATCTTGAGTTTCTTAACTCTAAATATTCATTTCTCTTGTTATCTTTTGGAATCATCTATAAAACATCATGTTATCACATACTTTAGTAAAAGTGCAAAACTGAACGAAAACATAAACATATACTCAATGTGGCAAGGGCACTCGAGGTCTAGTCCTCCCTACCTGATCACCATTGGCGTGATTCAATTCTCACGGCCACTTACATTCTTAATCAAACCCAACTCCCTCATTACTTAATGAAATACCATATGAATCATTATATGGAAAACCACCCTTTATATCATCATTCCTTAGGACCTTTGGGTGACTTTGTTAAGCAACCAACCTCAAACAACCATGATAAATTATCTCATCGTTCCTCACCTTGTGCCTTTCTAGGATATGCTCAAACTCAAAAGAGTTATTGATTGCTAAATTTAACTAACCAACAATTCCTTGTTAGCAGAGATGTCTATTTCATAGAAAACATATTCCCTTTTGCCATAAAGAAAACTGAACTTGATATGCCTAACCCTACTCCATCAATTGACTTCTTTTATGATATTCCACTTCCTATCAGCCAAATTCTTCAACCAGCTCTAACTCCTCATTCCTCCAACTATATTAGTTCTAATATCTCTCCTATTTCTCATCCATCTTCTTCTATATAAACACCCCCAGTTCGTAGGTCCTCTAGGACAACTCATGTTCCAGTAAGATTAAATGATTATATTTTTTCCATTAGAAATGCATATCATGAACCAACATAAACGATTGAGGTATAGTTAAGAAGAATTCAAGGTATGCCATTTCCTCTTACTTGTCTTATTCTTCCATTTATCTGTCATTTCACTCATTCCTTTCATTCATTTCTCATGATCCAAGATGGCATCAAGCAATGGACCCAAAAATTTAGGCCTTAGACATCAATTGGACTGTCTATTATTGGTTTACCTCCTTCCAAAATTGCAATTGGATGCAAGTGGGTATTCAAAGTGAAGCATAAAGTCGATGGATCAGTCAAAAGGTTTAAAGAAAGGCTTGTTGCCGAGGGATACACTAAAAAAACAAGACATTGACTACCACGATACCTTCTCACATGTGGCCAAGATAGTTACCGATCGATCAATGCTCTCTCTCACTGCCATTCATGATTGGTCCTGGTCCTTATTCAAAATAGACGTTTTTAATGCGTTCTTATAAGGTGACTTATATGAGGAGGCATACATGAAAATTTTCCCTAGACTGGCAGGTTTTGACAAGAAAAAACTTTGTAAGCAAGTCTTTGTATGGCTTAAAACAAGTCTCTAAGCAGTGAAATGCTAAGTTCACCTCCGCTGTCCTTGAAGTTGGGTTTGTGCATTCCAAGTCTGATTACAACCTCTTCATCAAGCACTTTGATGTTAGTACAACGATCCTCTTTATTTATGTTGATGACATAGTCATCACTGGAAGCAACATTGATGATATTGATGCTCTAAAAGCATTCCTGCATTCCAGTTTCCACATGAAAGACTTGGGACCACTTCGATTCTTTCTTGGTATTGAGGTTGCTCGATCTAAGAGAATTTGCTTAAATAAGAGGAAGTATGTATTGGACCTCTTCTCTGACATTGGCGTCTTAGGTGCGGAGGAAGTATGTACTGGACCACCCAAGTTTTTTATTCTTCAATTCCCTCCTCCTCTTCCATAGAGGATAAACTTCTGGATGATTCTCATGCCTACCAACTTCTTATTGGACGCTTAATCTATCTTACAATGATGTGTACATATATATGGTATGCAATACAACTTCTGAACCAATTTATGAACTTTCCTAAGCACTCCCACCTTCAATATGCAAATAGAGTTCTACATTACCTTAAGTATTGACTAAGGTTGGGAATCCTACTTGATAGAGTCTAATCTCTTCTACTTGATGTTTATCGTGATAGCGATTGGGATACTTGCCAATGATACTATGTTCATCCTTATTGTCATGGAAGTCCAATAAACAAAATTTTATCTCAGAACATAGGCCGATGCTGAATAGAGAGCTATGGTGTCTGTGACCTGTGAAGTGTTTTGGTTGCTTAAGTTGTTTCAGGAGTTAAGGTATCCTATATGTTCTCCTGTCAGATTACGTTGTGACAGTAAATCCACTCTTCATATTGCCTCCAATCCAGTTTATCACGAATGTGACCCTGTCCAATAAGTGTGAGCTAGATTGAAGTCTAAAATAATTTATTATTATTATTATTATAATACTCTTGATCCGCAGTGAATCTCATAACGTCTTCAAGATGAAGAAGTAATTGGATGATCGAGTGTGCCTATGGATATCAAAGTTAAATTATAAGGAGCTCAATAATATTCCAATCTTCAAAATTAAAAGAAATGAAATAAATAAAATAGTTATTATATTAAACTAACTCAAGCTAGTAAAGTAAAAGTTGATGTTGGTTTCCTAGTGTCAATAATGGGGGCCTATATTAAGGCTAGATGGCATGGATGGAGAGAAATTGGAAATGTATACGGACCAACTGTAGGGCTCGATTCATGATATTTTAAGAGTTTCGTATTTTAAAACGTATTTTGATAATATGTTATAATTTAAAACAAAAGTGACAATTTTTTTAGTATATTACATTCCAATAATATGAATATATATTCTTAACAAGAAAAATACCAATAAAATTATGGGGGAAAAAAAGGTTCCCACCAAATTATATAAGTAAAAAATATATAATTTTTTTAAAAAAAAAATATTTAAATAAAAAAAAAGGTAGCAAAAGCTTTTTGGAATTAATTTTCAGCCACAGCAAGTGCTTAAAATGTGGTGGGGCCACTACCCATTCATTGGCTTTGACAATATAATATTTCTTGTTTATGTAAAACTGAAATAATTAAGAATTTAAATTGTAATTAATTTGGTCTTAAAAAGCTTAATAGAAGATGCTTAAAACGTCACATTATGAAAAAAAGGAATCGTGA
This sequence comes from Coriaria nepalensis, assembly GCA_027186245.1. Classification (NCBI taxonomy): domain Eukaryota; kingdom Viridiplantae; phylum Streptophyta; class Magnoliopsida; order Cucurbitales; family Coriariaceae; genus Coriaria; species Coriaria nepalensis. The sequence continues at coordinate 1,995,160 of CP114500.1, read as the reverse complement.
TATTGCTTTCAAAGTGCGGCTTCGGTTCTAAACAAAATGGAATCTTCTACACACACATACTCTCTCTCTCTCTCTCTCTCTCTCTCTACAGCCTCTCTCTCACATAAGGTATTGTCCCCCCGGTGCTTTCAAAGCAGATAAATATAAAACAAATAAATAATTATTTTCATTTTTATTTTGTTTCTACAACTTTCTTTTCTTCACTCCATCTCCAACCTTTCTAACCTTTATTTTCCCCGTACCAAAAAGAAAAATAATAAAAAAAGGATCTTCAAAATCAATGACTCACGTTAACTATGGTGGGGCCTACTCAGAACCCATTGCATCCACCGTCGATTTCTGCCACGTTGTCTAACACGAGTAGCTAAGACTTTCGGTTGCCGTACGTTTTTCTCCCTCCTCTGTTGTCTTTATAAAACCTCTCGTCATTCCTTCAACTCAGCTTCAGGTTTGCAGTTTTGTTAGCAAACCTCATTAACGAGAGTTAAATCATTTTAGAGCAATCAAAAGGAAGGTAATTTCTCAATCCTTTTTTTTTTTTCTTTCTTTTCCCTTTTCTGTATCGAGTTTGATTATGTGTAAGAGTTTCTGGGTTTATGAGTTTTGACTTTGGATCATCATCTTCTAGCTTCTAGCTTCTAGCTTCTAGCTTCTTCTTCTTCTTCTTATGTTTTGATTTTTCTTTTCTGGGCAAATTTGATTGCATGAGTTTCTTTTAGATTTCTGGAAATGAAATCCGGCCTCTTTTCTTTTTCGTTTCTATGAACAATTTAAATTTTTTTAATCTGTTCGGATGGGTTTCTCTGTTTCTAATTCTTAAATTATTATTGATATAAGGGTTACTCTGTCCAAGAGGTGGAAAAATATGGTTTGTTGTGTGTGTGCGTGGGGTTGTGATTATCTTCGCTTTGTCATACCGACTTCAAATTCCACTTCTGGTATCGAGTCATGAGTTATTCTAAGTTTTAGGCGTTCTTGTCCTTTTTCTGTTAGACCTTTCGTTGTAAGTTCTCATGTTCTTAGTATATATTCGGTCTTATACCTTTTTTTTGTTCTCTCTTTTTTTGGTGAAAAAGAAAAACTAGGAATCTCCTTCAGTTACTCAGCTTTAACATAAAAGAGAAAAAGGGTATTGAGTGAGATGGTAGGAAACTTGAGGACAGGGGACTTGAATTTGTGCTTTGAGAACCTTATGATGGTTGGTAGTAGTGGAGAAGAAGTGAAAATGGGAGGTGTGGCTATAACCGAATGGAAAGATATTCCAATGGAACTCTTGTTACAAATCTTAGCACTTGTTGATGATCGATCGGTGATCGTTGCTTCTGGTGTGTGTCGTGGTTGGAGGGATGCTATTGGTTTGGGCCTCACCGGTCTTTGCCTCTCATGGTATTTATAAACCTTCTCCCTTCTTTGCATTTTCCCTTTTTTTTTTTTTTTTTTTGATATATTGTTTTCAGAAATGCAAGTTATTAGCTTGTACTTTTGGTTGAGAGTGCATTCGATTTGCAGTTTTGAACGCCAGATGAGGTCTAAAGATCCAAATTGGGCACACTAATTGTTAGCTTCGATTGCTTATCACCAAATCAAAATACAATTGTCATGATGTATTATAATGTGCTCGGGTTGAGGAGGATTTAAACAGTCATTTTGGAAAAAAAAAACTGCTGTTTAAAAACTGTAATATTAAATTTCATTTAGATGAGTGATTGAAACAAACTGACCGCGCCCAAACTGAATTTGATCGCAATTGGCATTTCGAACTGCAAAAGAAATGCATCCCGGAAATGCCAGTTTAAAGCTCTAAACCAAATGCACTCTAGATTCCCTTTCTGATAAGTTTTATTTGAGGCTAATTCTAATAGTTTGGTGAAAGTATTTTCTTTTGTAAGCACTTATTTTTGTCCAATTTGGGTCTAGAACTTTTAGTTTAAGCCCACAAAACATATTCTAAAGAATCTAAACTGCTGTTTTGCCAAATGTCAGTTTAATAAGTCCACCCAAATGTCATCTAATTTATTTTCAGGTGCAACAAGAACATGAACAACTTGGTCTTATCTCTAGCTCCAAAGTTTACAAAACTACAAACTCTCATACTCCGCCAAGACAAACCACAGCTCGAAGACGATGCTGTACAGTCTATAGCAAATTACTGCCATGATCTCCAAGTCTTGGACCTAAGCAAAAGCTTCAAGCTTAGCGACCGATCCCTATTTTCCCTAGCTCATGGTTGTAGGGAACTTACAAAACTCAACATCAGTGGTTGCTCTGCATTTAGTGACAACGCTCTTGCATATTTGGCTGGGTTCTGTCGTAAATTAAAAGTCCTAAATCTATGTGGATGTGTAAGAGCTGCTTCTGACATTGCATTGCAGGTAAGAAAGTATGGTCTAGCTAGAACTTCTTATGAACACAATTTACATACACCCTCGGGCCATGGCAAAAATGTCATGCATGATAGAGAAAATTTAAATAATACCAAAAAGTTATTTTGCTTTCTCTCTGTATCATATGCGGCCTTTTCTCATTGGCTTAAGAGTTATGTAGCTACCATCCCGATAATTTTTGGTGTTTATTTATTTGTTCTTATTTTAATGAATAATTTCTTTTGCTAAATGAGCAGGCTATTGGACGCTATTGCAATCAGTTGCAGAGTGTAAATCTTGGATGGTGTGAAGATGTGAGTGATGCGGGTGTAATGAGCTTAGCCTATGGCTGTCCTGACCTTAGAACCCTTGACTTGTGTGGATGCGTTCGTATAACAGGTATGTAGAACTAAAACATGAGGTAACAAGTTTGTATAATCGAAAATTATGGTAGTGCAGCTATGAATGTTCTTTAATATGTTATAGGTCTGACCTATCAACTAATGAGCTCTGTTATGCAGATGACAGTGTGATCGCTCTGGCTAACGGGTGTCCACATCTGAAATCACTTGGCCTATACTATTGTCAGAACATAACTGATCGAGCAATGTACTCGTTGGCCCACAGAGTGAAGAAGAACAAGCGTCCTTCATCATGGGCTGGGCCTATGAAAGGTCTGAATGACGACAATGACGATAATGGGCTTAAGGCACTGAACATCAGCCAATGTACGGCTCTTACTCCTCCTGCCGTTCAGGCCGTTTGCGACTCTTTCCCGGCTCTTCATACCTGCTCGGGACGACATTCTCTCATCATGAGCGGTTGTCTCAACCTGACATCTGTCCACTGCGCTTGTATTGTCCAAGCACACAGAACAGCTTCAAGTTTTCCTCATCCAACACATTAGAAAAATGGATTTGATGTCAAATTTCGAGGAACTTGTAATGTTGTATATATGTTGTTGCTTTTCCAGGTACAGAGTACTTTTAGGTTTTGCAAGTTTTTGTTGTTGTCGTTTTGTTTTTTTGTGGTTTGTAAAGCTGTGTTTGTTGTTGATGTATTGTAAGTTCTGTCGAGAAACAATGAACTACCTCTTCATTCATGTAATTGCAATAAGAAGTTCAACTCTGCAGTTCTCTTTCCTGGAAGATACATAATTGAGTTTAAAATTGAGTTCACAGCATGTATCCAAAATGAAATTCCCAACTTTTAGCCTTCTTAGGCTATAAATTAAGAGAGTATATGAAAATAAAAAGATAAATGTAAGTAATAATGAGTGCAACAACGGTACATCAAAACACAAACCAGAATCATGGCAGCTTTAGGTATTTTGTGGGGTTTGAAAGAGACCATTCAATCAACAAAGGGTTATTGTCTCAAATCTTTACAAAGACAAATTCTGAACCATTTTTCTAACCTTGCTTTCATGCATATATATGTATAGATATAAATCATTTGCTTTTGTACACAATTTCTTCGTCATCCACATCAAATGCTGGGTTACAGAGGCATCTGAAAAGTCTTCCAATGCCCTGCGAAATGATAAAAAAGTAAGTTGGAATATTTGAAAATTTATATGCTTAATATGATCGGTACTAGAATTTTCCCTTCCATAAAAACATTTTAAGCTCTTTAGCCATCATGATAGTATATACATGCCTGATAAAGAAAAGGTGTTCGATATGATAGAGATCTTGGTGAATACTCTTCCTCACTGCTATCAGAACTGGAGCCATCATCTTCTTCTTCTTTCCTTCTTGACGTTCCACCATTTCTCCCATTCTTTCCCTGCCGAAAGATCCCAAAGAGGGAAAAAAAAAAAAACATGTTGGAGAATTCTGTAACTAATTATTCACAAACTGAATTTGGAGCAAGAACCCAAACAAAAGTGTGAAGCAAGAAGCGATTGACTGCATTCGGTTAAGAATTTCAAGCTGATGCCTTTGGAAAGCCATCAATGCAAAAAAAAAAAAAAAAAAAAAATATATATATATATATATATATATATATATTGGAAGTAAACTCAAGTGTCATTCAGATAATAATGAAAGATAGGTAACGGTTTATGGACCCAAACTGAAAGGCTTTAACCAGTTATTTTTAATTGTCATTACCCGATATATCTTTCCGAGAATTTTCAGAGCGAGGGCTCGAGCTTTAAGGTCTTCCCTTCTAACACTAGCATCCTGCAACACCTGCGACCAAATTCAAACTGCATAAGAAGACACACTTCCCATCACCAAGAAGGAACTTGCTCATAGCTCTTAACTTAATTCTCCAGGAAATGTAAAACAATAACAACTCAAAAGACATAACTTACCATTTGACACACATGGACAAGGGTAACTTCTATGTCGACAACATTCAATTTCCATAATGAGCTCATTAATGTATCCTTATTTAACCTTATGTGTGATTCTATGTTGTTTTCAGAGCCACCTCCATCCATTTTAAATTGTTTCCTTATGTCTTCTTGAAGCTGCAACAATTGAAAAGCACCTGCATGGATTCGTATTTTCCAAATCAATAATAGTAATTAAAAAAATTGTCAAAAGCATAGGGAAAAAAAGAAGCTACATATACATATATATATATAGCTTGTGTGTAACTATGACGTGATAAATATCATGCCTTTCGCGGCTGTCATCTGTGATTTCCAAAAATGCCCCTTGTTTCGAACCCATTCGGCCACAAACGGAACCCCAAGATAGACAGCTTTCTTTCCTAGCTTTTGTGCTGCCTGTCTCGAATATATGTATCCAATTGTGCGCAATATGTTAACGGAAAAGGCTGCATTTTCCAAACCAGAAAGTTATAATATAACATACTGTTTTGACACTGATATCATCTTTGCCTATCTGTAATAAGCTTTATGAGTAATTCTTTCCAACCTGCTCCAGAAAGCCGTTTAGCTTCGGATTCAGCATTTCGTATAAATCCTTGCTTGTCACCTCGAACATATTGATTAAGAATATCTGTAAGTGATCTTGCTAGTTTTTCTTCTCTTTCTTTCTGGATAGCCTATGTTAAAACAAATGGATGGACTTATAATGTAATAGAAAACAGAGGAGCAAAGCTCATTGAACTATTATGAAATGCTTCAAAATGTAATCAGAAGAAGTGTTGAAAACATAATATTGCAGTTGAACTATCAAATATGAAGGCAATTTCTACTCAAGAACTTGAAAAGAAACATGTGCTTGAACATCTCAGTTAACCATATACAAAGATATATACTTGCCCTCAACTTTTCGTGAAGTTTCTCTGGATTTTCATTTTCACTGGCTAGTTCAGAAGAAGCGATTGAAGCTACTGCAACATGTCCGATATAGTCCTCGAATAATTCACTCCCAAACAGAAGTGAGAATACAGCAGTAGGATCAAGCATGGAGTCCCTATAATTTGTGATATAAAAAATTTCTAAGAAGATGTAATTACGAATTAAGACCTCTAAATAAAAGTAAACTACACAAACCAGCATTTAAAGGCATAGCCCTCAAGACAGAGATCAGACCTCGATATGAAGTGTTTTCCATTCCGATCATATGCATCTCTTTGCCCCGGATCACTCAAAACTTGATAAGCTTCCCCCAATATCTGCCCAAAAGTAAGAAAGTATTCTTAAAAGGTCGATCATAAACTCACATGGGAACGAATTTAAACGGGGAGAGAGGGGTGGGGGGGTGGGGGGAGGAGGGGTAGGTAAGAAAACAATTATGAAAATTAAGAATAACTAGACTTTCCTGGAACCTTTCAGCTGCCTGAGGGTCATTTGGATTCTTATCTGGATGAACTTGTCTTGCCTGCAATCAAATTTTGTAGACTTAAGCATTTCATCAAACAGCTTAAGTACTAAAATGCATTCATCCTCTTACTAAAACAACAGAAACAGGCATTTTAAGAATTTTCCTTTTTTTCCTCTCTTTTTTTTTTTTTAATACAAACCTTTAGGTAATAAGCCTTTCGAATTTCCTCCTCGGAAGCGGAGTGGGAAACACCAAGAACATCATAGTACTCTGTTTCTTTCACCATTTTCGATCAGAGCCCAGAACAGAAGATCTCAGAGAGAAGAACAGATATTGATTGAAGTGGTAAAAAGATGATGACCAGTGAAGTGAAAGAGAGAGAGAGGGAGAAGGAAAAGTAGAAGAGAGAGAGAATGATGATGATGAAGAGCATTTTTAGAAGCCCCTCCCCACTAGCCATACTTCACTTTCCAGTTCTTCACTCTAATAAACTATTCAATCAGAAATAAAAACTGCTTTTCTCCGCGGGAAAGAAACTGTTTTTATTTATTTATTATTAGTTTATGAATAAATGAAGTTAAAAAGAAATGAAGTGGGTCCCACCACGAATAAAAAAATTAATATAATTTAATATAATTTATAATCGAAATTTAATATCAAAAATTATAATTGATCGAATTTATTAAATATATTAAGATATTATTAATTTATTTTAAATATTATTTAAAAATATTTAATAAAATGGATAATCGGTATTAATTCTTATAACTTTAAATTAGATCGTTTAAAATTATACAATAAATTTACTCGGGGCCCACCAGCTGCGGTTCTTTCATAGGGAATGGGTTTGTCAGCGGGCCGGGTTGTGGGCATTCTTTTTCTGACACAGCCAACCTTTCTTCATTTTCTTCAAGATCACATCATCATAATCGATTGTGAAGTGACTCATTTTGCTGCATTTTCATGCAATAATAATAAAGATCATGGCCAAAAGAGGTCAAAAGGGTAATCTTTATATATATATATATATATATAATAATAATTTACACAATATGAAGATCATCCTGTTTATTGAATGTCTGAAATTTCATTTTATATGGTCTTTAAAAATTCCATTTTGTTCAAAAGTGTTCTAAACGTAAAATCCATTTTGAAATTTTGATTTCCTTTGCTGAGTTAACGTAACATTTTGATGATCACATCAACAATTCATTCAAACAATATAGTTTTGGTAAATTATATTAAAAAAAAAACATGAGATGTGGGATATGAACAACCTTTGACCAAATTGAAAGGGTTCCAGATAAACACAACATTACCATAATGGGAAGTAAATTATCTAGTCAAATCCCAAATGTGACATCAAAATGAAAAACAAGAAGGTCCTTAAATTTAAACACATTGAGCCTCTAATTAATCACCATGAGCAACAGCCACTGGCTGATGCATCAGTTTGAGGAGCTTTCTGTTTGAATATGTTCTTCTTCACACCTGATGAGCCTTCTGCCAATAGACTCGGCGTATCCAAAATCTACACATAAACATCGACTCCATTTATAAATGGATTACATAGGTTATTTCATAACTACAATTCGAAGCATCTCGTGATGAGTTTTAAGTCTCCCTAACATTATTAGATCAGAACAGATGATGTATTGAATGGTGAATATTAAAAATCAAAACAAGTGTTCAGAAGGGAAGCCGTTTTCCTTACCTTTAATACAAGCTCCTCGAAGCACTGTTCTACATTGACTCGAGTTTTAGCACTGCATTCAAGAAAAAGGCACCCATACTCCCGAGCAAACTCAATCCCCTCTTTTTTGCTGACCATCCTTTCGCTTTCCTGAAAAATTTGAGATAGCCTAAGCCTTGGTACCTTCAATGGTAGTAAACATTCCGGAAAAAAGAAAGAAAAAAAGATGCATACCTTGTCAACTTTGTTTCCAACAAGCATCTTGATGCAATCTTGATTAGTTGAATAGAGATCAATTTCTTTAGCCCATATATCAGACAGGTTTGTAAACGTTTCTGGCCTTGTTACGTCATAAACTGTGCACCATATACAAATACTATAGCTTAGGATCTAGAAGAAAAATAATAATCTTAGGACATAAATAGATACAATGAGCCAATCACTTCAACAAAGGAAGCTGAAAGCGGGATGATGTAGAAGCAACATACCCATTACAATCCCTTGAGCTCCTCTGTAATATGAGCTTGTAAGTGTTCTAAATCTTTCCTGTCCAGCTGCGGAAGCAGGTATACTTAGTACCAACATTACTTGTGTCTAAAACAAGGTTGAAATTGTGAAGCAAAGGAAAACAAGGTAAATACTTCTTATCATCATCAAAACAAGGTAAATCTTACCCGTGTCCCAAATTGCAAGCTTCAACTTCTTTCCCCCAATTGTTACATGTTTAACCTTGAAATCAACACCTAAATGCGTACATCGAAATATGATGAATCAATTGATATAGTACGTTAGAAGAGTGACAGATAAATGAATCTCCTTCCTGAAGCAAGAGGAGATCCTGACAGGACTTTATAGAGAGGCAATGATAAGAAAATTAAACTGAAATGTTTATAATGAAATGCTATGCTCGCTTTTATGGAATACGGAGTGGGTAAACCCTACAGAACTGCACATCTCCTCTAGCCAAAATAGAATATAGATCGAAAACTTTTATCCGACTAAGAAGTCGAGAAGATCAAGCAAACAGCTGCACAGTGCACACTTAATAACTGTACATTATCTAGTCTCATGCGAAAATCAGCATAACCAAAAGATACCCAAGCATTAAATCTTGCTTGTTATTGTTACTATTTTGTTCTTGACATTTTGTATAAAATTTTGCAAACCCAGTTGGTAAAGGTGAGTAGAAATCAAGCCATGAAATCCAAAGATTGAGAAATCAGTAAGCTTACCAATGGTGGGAGAAAGATCTTCAAAAGTATCGGAAGTAAAGCTCAACAAAAGAGTGCTCTTTCCAACTCCAGAATCTCCAATCAACAGCAACTTGAACAGATAATCAAACTCAGGCTGACTTGACGAAGACGATGAAGAATCCATCAGCTAATTAATTTTGAAGGAAAAAAAAAAACCTCAAACCAATTAGTACCCAAGAATCCAACCCAAACACAAAATCAAAAAGAAAAGAAGTGATGAGGAAGGGGAATACCTTAATATCGGGGAAAGAGAATAAAGAGACGATTTGCAGAGGAGGAGGAAGAGTAAAAAAAGGGGTTTATAGAAGAAGAAGTATGCAGAGAAGAAAAGAAAGTTCCCTTCCCACCTCTTTTTCTACTACAACGCTACTTATAACGTTGTAACGGGAATTCATTCATTACAATTTCACTTATCCGATCGGTCCGCAAAATAAGAGACTGCTCGATGTGGTTTTACCGTAATGAGACTGATAAAAAGGGGAAAAATAATAAATAAATATATATATATATATATATATATATATAAATTCTAAATTAGATTAAATAGTTTCGTTTCACATTTTTAATTTAATAAAGTAAAATGATCCAATCATATTATTAAATTAAAAATAATTATTAATTCAATACTTTTTTTTTTTATCATTATATAATTTTTTTTCTTTTTTTAGATCTGAGAAGATTATATATAAATTTGAATATTAAAAGATTCTTAACGATAAATAATTAAAATTATTTTCGACATTAAAGGATAATTTGTCGTGAGAGAGAAAATTCGAAGTATTCAAAGTTAGGTAACTTAACAATTGAAGTTATTATAGAGAAAGCTCTTTCAATAGAATCAATACTTTCTTCTTATCTTGTTACAACATTTGGGGAAAGAAGGTTAATACTTGTTGTAAAGTTTGAAACAAGGTCGGTGACACCCCTGCAGGTAGGCTACATCTTTCAGCTTTGAAGATAAATTATAAAATACTCTCGGAGTATCTACTCGGGTGAGATCCAAATGATGTCCGACATAATCCCGGCCACCCGGAGTAGTATACATACTCCCGGAGCACGTTAAAAGACCTCTACAACCACAGAATGCCATACATAACAACATTTTTATTTCACTAAGCATATGATTATTATTATCATACATCTATTAGTACGTAGAAAGACATAATAAAGCTTTCCTTAATATAGTTAAAACATGACCACTAATATATATATATATATATATTAAGTCACACATCATACTTTAATTATTACATAATAAGATATTAACTATTATCTATATAGAACTAAAGAGCATTAACAGCAATCTTCATGCCAGACTCACAATGCCCAGCAGTACTGCAGATGAAGTAGTTGAGTCCTTTGGCAAGCTTGACCTGATCCTTTCCAGACTTAAACACCTTTGCACCGGTCGGCGACCTGCAGTTCGTGTAACCGCTCTTGTCCACTGCTACCACGTTGTGAATTGTTGGATCGTAGTTGAATTCTACATCATCATACACACACACACACACATATATATATATATATATATATATGTTGCAGAATCATACAAGTGACCGTTAAATTCAAAAGTTTAATGCTTATAAATTTTCATTTTGAAAGAAGTGACGGAGAAAGTAACATACTAAGCAAATCGCCAGCTCGGAAACGCTTTCCCTTCGGCCAAGAATCGAGGTTAAAGGTCCAACCACCAGTGTCACCGACAACGAAATTTGCTGCCTCAACATATTCCAACTGAACAACCACCATGCAGCATATAAGCATCCCAACAATGGTTGCCCACTTCTCCACCGCACTGACTCTTCCCTGCGCCATTTTTATCTTCTTCTTTTTCTTTTACAAAGCTCAAAAAGAGATCGGGAGTTATCTTATGGAGGTAACTACTTGAAGATGAAAAAAAGCAGCAATTATTGCTACTCCTTTTATAATGGGAGTTCTGGTGGGTTTTTGGACATGAGTGCGCACAAGTCCTGGGTGGGGTCCAATTCTGTCTTGGGAAATGATCTTAAAAAGACTGAAACTAGTATGGGATACTGGAAATGTAGGATTATGTATTATTTCTATGATCTATAAATAAAACTATATCATATACAAGAATTTATCGTTCTTCGTAGTATAAAATTGAGCAAGTGCCCATTTATGTATTGGGTTTGAGGGGTTGTTGTTAATTGTTAAAGGCAGGAAAAATGGAATTTTTTTTTTTTCTTACTTTCGTTTGTTTTTGCCCTAGTGCTTTGTGAGTGCAATCAGTAGGAAAAGGTGTTCGACTATAAATTAACTCACATGGAGGTCTAGGTGTACCTGCTGCCCGTGAATACTTATGACGTTACATGAAATAGTGATCTAACTGATGTCAGGAACACGTCTTTGTGGCGTAAGTCTGTGTTCATCTCACTTTATATATAATGTATGGTTTATTATTATGGAAATGATTAGAGGTGGTAGCGGACCGGGCAGTCCATTGAAGTCCAGCCCGAGTCCACATGAGTCTATAGCTAGTAAGTTTGATTTGTGGTCGGGTTTGAGTTGGGCTTATATATTAAATTCCTGAGTTTATGGATATTTTGTAAGTCTAATTTTTTTTTTTAATTTTAATTTATATAATTTTAAGATTTAAGTAATTTAAATTATAAATTAAAAATAATAAATAAGTGAATATATTAGAAATTTATAGTGATGAAGTGATGATGAAGTGATGATGAAGTGATGAACTATTAAAAGCCAGAAGAAAAGAAAAAACTAATGAGCTGCTTCCCAATATAATAAAAAAGGAAATTAGAGGTAACCACTGAAGGGACGCTTGGTCGGTTCTCTATGGAAGAGATAAGAGCACGAATGGATGCTTCAAATTTATATAAGAATATAAGCTTTACAGAGTAATTGATTGGAAGTAATGAATAGTAAGTAAATATGGGTCATATGAATACGAGAATCTAGCTCCACATAATCATAACCTTTTATTCTGTACAATCCCATGAAAATCTCTTTCCTTTGTTCTAGGATATCTTACTGTTTTCTATAATCCTAACTATGACTTGTACTCTGCTATATATGTACAAAGATAGCAGCGGGAAAGACAGGAGCAAGAACGAGAAAATCATTGTGAATTTAATCTTCTATGTGATATCAGAGCATTAAAAATACTCAGCGAGTTTTTCGATCCATGACATCCTGCTGCCATCGCTGCCTCCGAACAGGCTGCCGCCGTTGCAGTTAAGTTTTCCAACCCTCTTATTGGAGACCCATTGGCATCCCTCTTGTCGCTATTAATGCGCATCATCAGCTGCCCCTGCAACTATCTTCCAGTAATTATCCATCCTGGCGCGCACAAGTCGAATCTCTTCTCATCGGATGCAACTTGCTTGGTTTTCTTAATGGATCAACTCCATCTCCAGACTGTTCAACCGATCTCGGTGCGTATGAGCACTGGTACCGTCAGGAAAAGCTCCTTCTCTCAGCTCTTTTCGGCTCCATGTCTGAATCTGTCATGCCGATGGTGGCTTCTGCCACAACCAGCCGTGAAACTTGGACCTTGGGTCTGCGCCTTTATGCGAACTGTTCTCGAACCCATGTAATGCAACTCAAGGAGGATCTCTCCCTTGCCAAGCACGATTCACTGTCTGTTTCAGATTTCCTTCATGGAATTAAGACCAAATCCGACGAACTTGCCGTCATTAACAAGCCGATTCCGGCTGATGATTTGACCCTTTATATTCTCAATGGCCTTGGGGCCGAATATCTGGAAATAGCCAGCCCTATTCGTATGAAAGAATCTCCTCTCCAATTCAAGGAACTCCACGACCTACTTGTTTCTCATGAGTCCTACCTCTGGCGCCCTGAATCGGGCGCCGGAAACTTGGTAGTAACGGCAAATCCCGCTGATCGGCAAACCCCGCAGCAGATTCTCAATGTCCGCCACTTCACTGCATAAATAATTCCTCACGTGGCAACAAAGCAATAATAGGAACTCTAATAATAATAGGTCCAGACCCAACAACCACCAGGCCCAATTCCAAGGGACTTGTCTTCACAGCCCATCTTCCAGTATTGTGGTATCACCATATTGCAGTTTATCGAACATATTTTTCCTTTTGCGGGCCTCTCACTGGACCCACATCTCCTTCGTCGGTTCCCTGTTCCGCAAACATTGTGTCGGGCTCCCATCATTCAGCTCATTATCCCTTACTGTGAGCTCATTGTTTGTTCCTTCACCAGCTGGGCCTACCCACCACCTCTGCATGCAGCCCAATATCATTCACAGTAGGCTGTGCATGCCCAGCTCACGTCTCCAGCGCATACACAACCTTTGGGCTCTATTTTGCCTGCATAGCCTACTGGGCCTCCTTCACCTGCAGCTGCCACTGGGCCACTGCCGAACACGCTTCCAGTCCAGCAAAGTGCGAGCGCTTCGTCTTGTGGGCCTTCTTCTTCCGCCGGTAACTCCTCATCTATTTCAGTAGTCTCACAGCCTTCCCTCTCACGCTCCCACTTCAGGTAACTCGTTCAATGCGAGGTATTTTCCAGCCAAAGACCCTTAATCATGCTACAAACATGTGATCTCTATCACCTGGGAGCCCACATGTGCCTCTCAAGCCTGAAAGGATCCCCATTGGCGTCGAGCTATGTCCGAAGAGTTTAATGCTCTTCTTCGCCACGACACTTGGGATCTCATTCTTGCTTCAACCGCCCATGATATTAATGGATGCAAGTGGGTCTTTCGGATCAAATGTAAACTTGATGACTCTATTGACCATTACAAAGCTCGCCTTGTTGCAAAGGGTTTCTCCATCAACATACCGGAATAGATTATACCGAGACGTTTAGTCCTATTGTCAAGCCTACGGACCATCATCATTCATGCCCTGGCTAATACAACATCACCAAATGATGTTGGTAAAGGTCAAATCGTTGTCTCACATATCAGCAGGATTGACCAATTGGCTGATCTCCTCACCAAATGGCTTAGCCGGCTCCAGCTTCTCCGAAACAAAATTGCCATTGCCGACGGCTCGCCAATTTTGCGGGGCGTATACGGGAATCCAACTCCACGGAATCATAACATCTTATTCTGTACAATCCCATGCAATCCCATGAAGATCTCTTCCCTTTATTCTAGGATATCTTATTGTTTTCTATAATCCTAAGTATAACTTGTACTCTGCTATATATGTACATTGATTATACATTAATAAAATCATCGTGAATTTAATCTTCTATAATATCCACCACATAAATCAAGTAACCTTGAATTTGAGAAATCAAATCTCCACATATTTGTCAATGGTAGCAGACAAGGTAGACTTAGGCACTGCTCCAATAACACTCTCTTTCTTTTCACCAACGGTGAAGAACACCACAGTCGGAATGCTCCTTATCACATACTGACTAGCGATGTTTGGGCTCTCATCTGTGTTCAGCTTCAGACATGCAATCTTTCCAGCATATTCTTTTGCTAGTTCCTCGATAACCGGAGCTATCATTCGGCACGGCCCACACCATGGCGCCCAAAACTCTACAAGAACTGGGTTCTCACTTGCTATCACTAGATTATTCCAGCTTGAATCATTCACTTCTTTAACTGCATTCATTCAATCAATATACATATATATATATATATATTCGTGTATTAAGCAGGCGTTAAAAAGCATGAGTATAGACAAGCATCTGAAAAATATATACTTAATTTTCCTTTAAACAATGGTTAATTTTACATAAATTAATAAATAGGGGTCATTTTATAAAAAAAAAAAAGATATTCTAGAAAATATGCCTGTGAAATTTTAAAAAATAAAAAAGTGAAATTTACCATTTAAAAGTATTGCACAAGAATAAGGGCATGTAAAAATGGATAACTAACAAAACTTAGGGGAATATTTGACAAAATAATAACAGATTAGGGGCAAAAGTTTAATATTGGCTAAGGTTTGGGTGGGCAATGCTCCCCTCTCACCCCTTGGATCCGTCCCTGAATCTAATTAATTACGTACCTTGATCTATGGCTTCCCGAGTTTTGCAGACAAGCTGAGATTTTCTCGAACCGGATCGTGAGAAAGAGAATAAGTTGATGAGGAAGAGGAGAGAGTAAAGATTGATCTTCTCAACCCTTTACATGTTGGAAGAAGACTAGTTGTGATCTTCTCCTTTAAACAAAATGGTTGATAAGGTGCACAAATTGTGCTCAATTGGAGGCAGTTATCCAGTGGCATAGTTTATAACAATCGATAGTAAAATTGACATTCTTTTCCCTTTCTTTTAGCTTATAAAGGGGTGTTTGTTTCTAGGGAAAGAAAATGTGAGTGAGAGAATGTAGAGTTAGTTAGCTTGTTTGGTTTGTTTGGCAAGTGTTCTAATTACATAGATATGTAGATATGTTTTTAACAAAAAACAGATATGTCAAGAAAGTGGATATTATTACAAGATTGTAAGGTGCAAAAGATCGCTCAGGTTCATGTAGACAACATCTGCGGTTGAGGCCTCTCCACCCAATTTGTCCCAAAATCCTGAAAACTGCCTAAAAATATCGACAAGATAAAGACATAAATACTATAATGGTACTATTACTTCTTACTGTTGTACGAGATTACTGTACAAAACCCTGATAGAATGAACTTATAAATAAATCATAACCGAACAAATCCGGATCTATACTAAACAAATCCGGATCTATAAGATGCACGTTAATTACCGTGGATCATTTGCTCCTAGCAATACAATACGACTGGGCAAATGGATACATCATATACTGATCTGAAAAGACTAAGCGTCACATTTTGCCATGCGCATCATTGAAATTCCATTTACACTCTAAAACTATACATAGTCTTCTAAACTTTTTGTCATCTCCAATCTGAAACGTACGACTCTAATACTCTCTTATCGAAGCACAGAATTAGATTAATTTTGTATAAAGATAAAAACAAAAACAAAAAAAAGTTACATTTCAAACACAAAAACTAGCTCAAGCCTCACTAAGCACCCACTTTTCATTCTTTCATATCATCTTATATATATTTATATGTAACCAAATTAGTACAAAGTGGGAGCCATGCCCTGTACTGCTTCAAGAATGCAGTGCCACCACCACTCTCTCTTCTCTCACTCTCTCAGGATCACGGCCAATTCAGCTAAGTCTCATAGTGCTGCCATTGCAGCAGGCTGCGCTATAACCAAGAAACCGAACAATCTCATCACATGACAATTCAAGGCGACGACTTCCAATCGAATTGAAGATTATTAAAGCCATTAACAGCTCCAAGTCCACTCAGAAGCTGGTCTCCCAAATCTTGTTGATGATGTTGATTCATACTCTGTTCTCGAGCTAAAGTCGCTATTCCCATCCTTCCATTCATAACTGAATTGTTTACCATATTTGACCTAATCCCATTAACCATACTCATATTACCATATCCACCAACACCACCTCCAATACCAGAATTACTGTTCACCGTCCCATTTCCAACCGGACAGTTACCATTGTTGTTTGTTCGAACAATCCCATTGACATTGTTTTTTACGTCATTTCCAATAGGACCAACTCCGCCCATACTACTAACCGGGCCATTCATTTGACTTGACATCATCATTTCCTGAAAGATTTTCTGGACGGAGCTTTGGGAATCACTTGCATCGGTATCTCCAGAGAGTGTCGGTTGCAGCAAGGAGACATTGGCCGAAGAGTTTGCTGTGCTCATGTGGTTGTTGGCAGGGGATACACCACTTTGAGGATTGTTGGCTGATGTGGGTGTTGGGGCTTGGAATGAGGAAGGATTGTTGGGTTGGGCTTGTGGGATTGGGCCAGAAGAGGTTGGGGATGAGATCTGCCCCGTATTTCCTCCTGCATAGGGACTGGCTGCACTTTGCTGTCTGGATTTCATTGAGTTTTGGTGGAGTAGACCAACAATTGTGCTTGCAGAAGTCGAGGTAGGGGCTGGAGCTGGGTTTACAGGATTATTAGTCACTCCATTGGTTGTAGCAAGTTGCATAGGAGGAGTTTGGACAGAGGTTTGGTCAATGTTTGGATTGGGGACAACTGCTTGCTGCTGCTGCTGCTGAAGTAACTGTTCCTCCGGCTGTTGTGCTTGATTGTTAAACCCGGATGAAGGTCTTATTCTCCGAGGAAACTTGGCCAAACTCTCTGTTAAAAGAAAAGAAAGTTAAAATGCAGGGAAAAACAAAATCATAACCAATCGTTCTAAATGTAAAACATTGCAGTAGCAAGAAGGTTGAGCTAACCCATTGGTCCAGTGCCTGTTTCACGGCTGTAATCAATCAAGTCTTTCATACTGTTGACCACTTCAGATATCTGAACTCAAAATGAGTGATATGACAAAAAAAAAAATGGTCAGCCTACTGCATACATGTGATTTATATAGTTGACCAGTAAAATAAAACACCTGAGAAGGTTGCATTTCGTGAAATTGAGTCCATAATAGTGTTCAGAATTGGAACTGGAGGATGAAATTCCAACTTCATATAATTACAATTTCAAACACGATTAATTTCAAATTCACATCAGCATCCTATCATTCTACATGATATGACTTCCCAAAAGCTCACAACTACTATCCTACTAAGCATTCACTTATGATCAACAATGCAGGGTAATGCCAGGGTGCATCGAATAATGCTCTATGCGGAGCTGATATGCAATTCTTTGGCAATTGTTTAGCCACAGAAACAGCAGAACGATACTTCTGGAGAAATTTACATCAGAGAAGGAAAAATAAAATTGTAATTTTGAAACTCAATTCGTGAACAACAAACTAACCTTAATTGTGCATGATTGATTATGACTCACAAAAGTGCAAGGAAATAAATAATAATATGATGCAGTTTGTAACTGATATTCCAGTTTGGGATCACATGTTTTGCAACATATAAAATAATCAACCGTTACCTACAAGCCAAAGGTCATTGTTGAGATCCAAAAATGTCATTATTATTCATTTCCTATTTTGAGAATCTGACAACTTTTTAATCGACCACGCTCTCCTCAGGTTTTTCTCAGTGTTGGTGCTCAAGTGTGGAAAACAAGTTAACCTCATTAGGGAATGGATCCTTCTTTTCCAATTCAGGCTTGGAGTCCACTTTGGGGCCACACTTCCCAGTATAAGCTCACATAACTAAAATATATTATTCTAGATGTCAGTCTCGCTAAACTGTCACCCTTAAGAAGTCTATCAAATGGTGACATAACGAGAATATATCCATTGTTGCAAGTAAATTCTTTCTCAAGATAAATTAGCAAAAAGGCTCAAGCAATGGAAAGATCTAAACTAAGGAGTTAATCCAGAAAGAAAATCATATCCAACTCATGGAACTCCGGAGTGATCACGAAGGAAATGCATATTCGGCTTACGAAAATCTGGAAAAGAATAACCGAAGGATATTGAAATTCAATCATAATTTGATGATATGGGATGAGCAATGAACATTATACCACCCAACCATTCTTGCAAGGTGCCAAAAGTACCAAAGAGGACTGCCCTCATAAATTGTGCACAACTCAAACAAATAATTATCCCTCTGCCATATTAAAAGCAGAGTCTATGAATAGTGGCAAGCAAGAGAGATAGAGAGAGAGAATATGCACAGCCTTCACAACTTTTAAACATATAAAAGTTTTATGTGGCTTTGGCCGAAAAAAAAGTTAGATGCGGCAGCACGTTGGCCATAAAGTGAAAATAGGAGTTACCTGAAGACACCGCACATATCTCTTTGTATATCCTAAATCATTCACTAATGGAACCTCCAAAGCTTTAGCCAATTGTCGAGCTGATGCTACAAACCTAGAGCAGATTTTTTTTTGTTAAAACACTTGAATAGCCTGAAGCATCATTTGGATTTTAACAAATAACTTTCCTTTTTTTTTTGTTGAAATTTTCTGGTGTAATCATATAATTATAGTACAATACAAGATATCACTATTAGTGTCAACTGGGTGCATTAAATGTCACTTTAAATGCCACAAATTAGTGTCAATTTTCTGGTGAAATTTTCTGATGTAACCACAAATTAAATTCCACTCTTACTGTCAATTGTAATAGAAGAGGAGATTCCTCAACAGGAGTGCTTAGAAAAAGAAATAAAAAAGAAGTAATTAAAAAGGGAACCCAATCGAAAATATTTATGCATTTAAATGCTGACATTAATAACAACTCAGGACCCTGGACGTAAAAATTTATTTCAGAAGAAAGATGCGCGATAGAGGACATACGTATTACAATTATTTTGCAACTCCGAAGCAGATAAATTGGATGATACATTTTGAATAGAAGTCTGATACTTTTGAGCTGCTGCCCCTAGCTGACTAACCTGCATAAGCACATACACCATAGTATCGGAAACAAATAATCATAGAAACCAGGCTTCGAGTCCTAATAATCTACTTCAAACTCGTTATGTACCATCAAATTTCGAATTTAGGTGGTAATTTAGATTTTCCACGGACTAGGACAGGTGGGAAACAAGACGGAGAACCGAGGGACACATTGAAACCAATATTGGCTATACCATGCAAACAACAATCAGGACTAATGCTAGGACCTGAAAAGGGGGAAGAGAGTAGGGATAGGATAGAAAAAGTACAGCTTGAAAGAGCTTCTATCATTATCTACATTTTCTGTCAAGTTTCTACTATCTCAATTTTGAAAACGTTTCAATGTTGTTAGAATCAGAATAAAATATATGCATTAAACAGTAAACTCCCCCCTCCATAACTGAGCTAGGATGTTGATCTGCGCATCATTCTTAGAAACTTAAAATCAGCATCTAGTGAGCAGCCTTTTAAGAAACAAAAGAATTTATTCCAGTAAAACATTCCATATTCATGTGAATTATGCAAATCACTTTGAACATTTGAAACAGAAAAGCATAAGGGATGTTTTCAACATTGCTGGACCAAAAACAGGGTTGTCAGTACCAAGATTTGCAAGGAGAAAAAAAATCAACAAATGTTCCATTTTCTACAAAAACGTTTCACCTAAGTATATGCAACTGTTACTAAACTATCCCTAAAATTGGATTCTTATATAAGTCGAACTATTGACTCCGTCGAACTATTGACTCCGTAAGATAGAAGGTTCAGTCACAAAATTGGGTAAAAAGATTCAACGTGGGGAAGGGTTTCATAATAACATAAGCTATTTCATCAGTAACCTGAGGTATTAATAATCTTCGGGGTATAAGCTCTTCATGCCGTCGAGCACAAAATTCCCATGAACATATCTGCAAGAAAGTAATACGTGAACAAGGGATAATATAAAGAAGAGAGGAGTCCTTGAAATCTAAAGACAAAAAAAATAAAAAATAAAAAATAAAAAAGAGGGGGGGAAAAAAAGGATTGTTACCTTTAGATCTTGGGAGAAAACTATTCGAAGTTGGCCATCACGAACAACACGAAGCTGCTCAAAAACACTTTCCTGTATCGCTTTTGCATAGTCCAGAACAATCTGACCTGACGAGTTATGGTATTCACTGGGCATATCAACATAGAGAAGTTCTTCGAGAGTACCACTTTCGTACTTGATTTTGAATAGTCTGGGAAGAACTTCAAAAGTCGCTTCTGAAACAGCAAAAATTATTCAAATAGCATTAGTAATAGTAAAATTTTACAATCACATGCATACTTCATTAACTACTAGAAATGTTAAGCAAAATAATTACCATCCATGAAATGAAATTTTTACACAAAATAATCACATACTAATAGAGTATAATAAATAAACTTACCAAAACCACGCCCTGGCTTACGATTGCATATCTCACAATGCCAGACATCCTGACAATTAACAGAAGATTCAAAAATCAAATTACGACAATGTCAGGGTCAAAGAAAGAGTAATTGAAAAGGATACTGTCAAAATAAAAATAGACACCAAGAATATATTAAATTTACGAATATCTGCGAAACATTTCACCCTATTTTTCTCCTAGTCCTACTTTCTATTAATACCACCTAACAAACTGTCAACTAGATATGGGAAAATCTATGTGAGACTAATAATAATAATAATGATCAATGTAATAGTTATAGTAATAATAATAATAAATAAAGTATGTAATCTATATAAACGATCTTGCAAGATCTTCTCTATTCACAGACCTGAGGGAAAACTCCGGTTGTGTGTCGACCATTTCCATACATGGATACACACCACTTCTTTTTGGCATGGGGCGCATAGTACTCAGCAACAAACTTCCTCCAGAACTCAATATCATTGTCCTAATAGAAAAATATAAATAAAAGTAACAGATCAAACCATCACTCTTCAGATATGGGGCCAAAACAGGACTGCATACACTACATATTAACTTATCTTACTTCAGGTCTCTGTTGTTGCCGATGCATGTAATGAGTCAGACGCCGAGCACACATTCCAGGTTCATACAATGGCTTTCCAAGAGATCTCAGAGGAACATTCTGCTGTTGTAATTGTGGCCTCTGTTGAGGCATTGACTTGAAGAGCTGCTGCTGTTGTTGCTGCTGCTGATGCTGTTGTTGTAGCTGTAATAATCTTTGCTGATGCAAAAGACTTATCTGAGCAGCAGCAGCCTGAGAGGGTTGTCTCGACATATGAAAAAATTGTTGCTGTTGTTGTTGTTGTTGTTGTTGATGTTGTTGTTGTTGCTGCTGCTGTTGATGTAAGAAAACAGATTGATCAGATTGTTGTGGTTCCATTTTGACAGGAACTAATGTTCTACTAGACTGAAGTCTCTGTGATTCCAACTTCACTGGACCAAGGTTCCTCAATGCCTGTTGGGTAAGCTGTCCTTGCTGATGGTCATTGCTAGTCAATTGAGGCTCCAATTTTACAACCGATCCTAGACCACCTAAGCCTCCTCCTCCTCGGATGACTTGAAATTGCTGTTGTTGTTGTTGTTGTTGTTGCTGCTGCTGCTGCTGTTGGGTGGACTGAGAACCAGAGAACTGGTGTATTGACTGTTGACCTTGCTGGAAGTTCTGAGGTTCAGGTTGTTGAGACTGCTGATGATCTGACAGTAGTTGACTATTTGCGAGATTTGAAAATTGGGGGCCCTGACCTTGACCGGACAAACTGGGATTTGCAATGTTAGATGCTACAAATGACGATGACGGGTTATTGAAGCTCATCCCATTGCTAACCCCGGAAAGCGGGTCCACCTCGGAATTTGGGTCAATCCCTCCACTACGCTGGCTTCCACCAGAGCCTGCGAGCCCAGAACTTGGACCTCCATTTCCAAAAGACTGGTTAAGTAGGGATGACACATTCGCCATGTTACCAAGCATATTTATGTTAGTAAATGGCGTCCGAGGGGACACAAGTGATGGGAAATTCGTCTGAGGTGAACCCCCTTGAACCCCCAGCATTCCAGAATTCGACCGCAAAAGTGATGGCGAAACAGACTGGGGCCCACCCATTGGAGTGTGTGTCCCCGAACTTACCATTTTCCTTTCCAAATCACTATGCTTCAAAAACTCTGAGCTGAAGATGAAAACTATCTAAACACAACATGAACCAAGGCCACAGACTTGGACGTCGCTATCATGTACAAAGAGAAATGGAAAAGTTTCGAGCCTGAGCATATGCGGTTGAGTATTACTAAACAAAAACCAGGGGCCAAAGGAAAATGAAACCGAGAAATAAGGTTTGGTTCTGAACATGATACACTTGAACTATCTTTGCTCGAGCAACCCAGCACAGGCTTTGCACTGACTCTGCAGATAAGACAATAAAAAAATTTATATCCTCTGTAGCTTGAAACCTTCAAACAAGAAGCTAAAGACTGCATAAACAACCCGGATAGTTAAAACTCCCATGCCTAGATTACAGATCTCTCATAGTACAAGTAAAACTGACTTTGATGTTGTCAGAAATCCGCTCCAACCAAATCGAAAAACAAACCCAGATTCCTAAAACTCTCGTATAAAAATTGAAAAAATACCCGATTCAAAACAGCTTCTCTCTCACTAAAATAAAGGCTTAAATTCCCAACCCCCCAAATGAATTAAAAGTAAAAAATTGAAACTTTATGAAAGATAGACGCGACCACAGCCCATTACACTATATAGAGAGCTGAAAAAGATTTCCAGAAACCAAGAGCTGAAACCTCCTGAATCGAAAGCAAATCAACGATCCAGAACTTCAAATGACCAAAACATTATCCGGATACTCAAAAGTAACTGAAAATGAAAGTTAAACGAGTCTGAGGTGAAAGACATGCGAGAACTCACAACGGACATGGAATTGAAACAGTGAGAGAGTTTCGAACTAAGCTCAGAAGATTTCAATGGAAGACCATCGAGCTGCGAATTTGCCGTAAAATCTGAGTCCTCACACTCTTCTTCTTCTTCTTCTTCAACTACCTCTTCTTCTTTTTCGTCAATTTGATGGCTGCGAAAAAGTCAGCTGGATACTATTATTCGCTAGGGTTTCAGAGTAGGTCTCTTATCATAGAAAGGGGAGGGGGTTCTATCTCAGCCATACCACTGGGCTCTCTGTTTTGTTCCTCGGTGTATCAGAGAGAGAGAGAGAGAGAGAGAGAGGAGAGAGAGTAGTGTCCTTGCGGACGTCAAAATTGTATTCGATTGGATTGAATTTTTCTTCATTCTCTCTCTCCCTCTATCTACCTCTCCCTCTCTCTCTCTCTCTCTCTCTCTCGAAATGGAGTCAAATGGTATTCTTCTCTCCTACACTTTATGATGTATGTATGTACATACATCCATAAGCACATCACCCATAATCCATCATCCATCATAGCCATCCATGCGCATGACATATCATACCATAAGTTGCAAGATCACCTTACCATAAGAAACAGTTGGCTTCTCCTCAATCATTCGTTCGTCAGACCTAGCATTTGGAGCAATTCTTTTTAGTTCTTACCCAAATTGCACTCATTTATGTTGAGAATAAATTGTATCCAACAGTTGCTCGTTTTAATTTGAATTGCCCTCTTAAAAATTGAATCTTTTTTAGCCGATCTGTAATTTGTAATAACTTTCTTCTAAATAATAATTGTAAGTATTATTTTGGAAAATGGAATCGAGTAATTGAAGTATAAATATATTTTTATTTTTATAAACTATGAGTATTATAACTATAAAAAAGGTCTGTCCGGGTCCGTGACTAACCAAAAAAATCCGGCCTAACCTTTTATAAACAGATTGGACTAAACTCATCACTTATATATAAGCCAAGCTTAAACATAATTTTAAGTTCGGCAGGCTAACTCGGCCCAGCTAGCAGGTGCGGTAGGTAGGTAAAAACCCTCTCAATTTAAAATTCAAATTTTGAATTTTTTTTTTTTCTTCCTCTTCTTTTCATCCGGGCAAGATGATGTATTTCAATTTTTTTTTATTTTATTTTATCTCCCTTATATAATAATTTGCAAATCCTCTCCACCTAAATTTTCTCTCTAAATATCTCATTATCGCTCTAATTTTTTTTCATATTTTCTCACTCACTCTCTCTCTTTATATTCTCTTATCTTTATAATTCCTAATACTTTAAATTATAATTAATATTCATTCTTCTATAATCCTTAATTATCTTATCATGAATCTCAATCTCTTATCTTTAATCTCAATCACTAATTATTTACTTTCCATGAATTAGACCAAGGTTAGAGGTAATTAATTTTTAATTTTTAATATTAATAATGTTATTATTTATTATTGTACTTATTAATGCTTTATTTTTTTACTTAAAATTTTATTTATTTATATTTTTTATAATTAATTATTTACTTTTAAATTTTTATATAGGAAATAAATAGTCAACAATATAACTTCAACTCTCAAAATGAGTATGAGCAAAATTTGTATGCCGAAATCAGTTTAAATTTACCACTGATACTACCGTGTCCAACACAATTTAAGATACTATCAGGTCTACCACTACTAAGATGAGGACATTGATGGTGTAATGTGCAAATATTGATGGTGTATTCAAACATAATAAGTGAACATCCAAGATTTTGGAAACATTCGATATAGTTCTAAACAAAAATAAGAAAAGTGAGAAGAATGATGGTGCAATGTACAAGTATTGCAAAAATATTTTTGTCGCAAGTCTAAATGATAGAACTAAAATTTAAAACACCATAATAAAAAATACTAAAATTGTTGTAAATATGAATCAAACTCAACTGAATTTTAATAACGGTGATACAATTGGTTAATCTATTTATAAGTTAATCTAACTTAAGCATGCAAACAAACACCTCTTTAAGTAAATTCCATGTAAATATTTAGTATGATAGAACTACTCTAGAAAATATAATATCAAAAAAGATAAACGAGGCATCATAATATATATCAAGATCGATCGATTTGTCGTCTAGCTCCTGCACATGTATGATCATCTGTCATATAGTTTGAGTCACTATTGATCCGTTTATTAACAGTTTGAACTTATCAATCGATCCACACATGTATGTTTGTTTTGTCATATAGTTCCGTATATTAATTATTGATCCTTTCATTAAGAGTTTGAACTTTTTAAAGTGTAATTAATCAAGCTTACTATAAATATGAGGAAGAATCTTTGTTTACCAATTTTAAACCTCTGTGTTTATGAGGAAGAATCAAGCTTACTTTTTTTTAATGATTTATGTGTGGACTAATATAAGAGTGTTTTATCTTCAACCTGCATGCATGAATGTAGATAATTTTCTCCACGAAAGATAGGAATAATATTTCCTCCATGCATGAATACACGATAAATACCAAATTTGATCTTACAATTCTGAAAAAAAAAAAGAAAAAAAAAAGGGTTTGGATAAAGAGTTTAATTTTGTGCAGGTCTTAGCGGCACCAGCGAAGAAAAAGTGGGAGGAAACTGATCGGAGAGATGTAAGTAGTTTCACCTTCATCTCCTTTTTAATTGTCTCTCATTCTTAACGTGAGAGACTCTGTGAAGGGTACTCACTAACTAAACTATAAATTTGTTCGTGCTGGGTCGAGATCCAAGCCGGATGACGACTGTGTCGGCGGTTGCGGGACACAAAACTTCCTACATGAGATGATAAATGTATCTAAAATTGTATGCTTATTATATTCATAGTTGTGGTGTTGTATGATGCAGTTAATGTACCGAATCATGTGCACTAACACTTGATACATGATAAACAATATCAATCGTTTAAGAAACAAAAGTTGAGTTTAGGCAACTATATCCAAATATTTAGAAATGCAAATGAAAATATACCCTAAAACATCAGTCAAGCAAATGGTAGTGATAGGGCAGTCTTTGTATTATGAATCCTCCGCTTACACGTGCCTAAAACAAATTAAGTTAGTTTATCTTAAATTTATTCACAAGTTATTGTTTGATTGCTTGTATTGATGGAGATTAAACTCCCATACATCCATACATATGTCGGTATTTGGTTTCTTGGGGGAACCCTTCTTATCCGATAGATGAAAATACAATACTAGTTGCACTGCAGTTATACCGCAGCCGAAGCCATTGGGGGGCACTTCCTACACACAACATCATCATCACCAATTTTAAGATACGGAATAAGAAACGGAGACACAGTAAGAAGTTCAAAGAAAAATAAGAGAAGTAATCTTGCAAGACATTTACACTTCTTTTAGTTTGAATCCATTTTTTTGAATTATAAATAAATAATAATAATAATAATAACATACCTCTAACTTTTGGAAGTCCACTTTTTAGAGTATAAGTGACACTTAATTTCATTATTTTCTTTAGAATATTGACCCCAAATTAAATATTTTTTTTATCTTTAACCCAAAATTTTATTTCACGCTTTTGAACTTATTTCTTTAATCAATATTTTATTTTTATATCTTTTTACTACCATATTTATCAATCTATCCGCTGCCTCTTACTAGCACGGCTAGAAATAATATAAACTTATAAATTTGATAAATTAAATATTAAATATTTATTTTTAAATTATTATTTTATTTTAAATTTTTACTCACGCTTTAATTATTTTTCTTTCTACATCGACCTCCTCAGCCCTCGTCTATCGCAGCTATTGCTATCCTCCATTGCCGTGGAGAAGGGTGGCGGGTGGGAAATGAAATTTTGTTATTCCAACCGTGGAGGGTGGTGAAAATAATGGTGGAGGAGGTTATGTTAGGGTGAAGAAATTAAAAATAAATAAACTGTGGTTGAAAATATAAAAATAAAAATTAAATTTTTAAAAGATAAATATTAAATTTTAATTAGTCAATCTTAAAATTTTAGATTACTTTCTATGGTGGTAGCCCATAATGGTCGCATGAAGGGGTTGGTAGAGATGATGATAAAAAGATACAAAGATTAAAAAAAAATGATTTAAAATAATAAAATATATAAAAATAAAATTTTAGAATTAAAAAAAATATTATATATATATATATATATATATATATAGTTTGGGATCAATTTTTGAAAGAAATAATAAAATTGGTGTAACTTATAGCTTTAAAAAAGATTTAGGTATAAATCCTACTTTCCAAAATTTATGGACTTAAATTATACTTTTATTTCAATTTTGACACTACATTAAATTTTGCCCTTTACCCTTACTAGATATAATGTCTCATCTTAGGCCAGCTCCAATATAAGAAAGCTATATCGCCAAAGTATTAGGCCCTATTTGGTCATATTTTTAAAATATATTTTTGTATTATAAAATTTGAAAATAATTATTAAATGAATATAAAAAATAATTAAATATGAAAATAATTAATAAATTAACACATTCAAATAAAAAATACATATTATTGAATTAAATATTATATCAGAAATTATTTTCTATAATTACTTATTTTTTATTTTTGAGTTCCAAACCTTTTTCTATTTATTTTTTTCACTTAAATTTTTTATTTTCTTCTCCCATTCATCCAAATAATGTTTAGTTAAAATATATTACTCCCTCCCTCCCTCCCTCCCTCCCTCCCTCCCTCCCTCCCTCCCTCCCTCCCTCCAGTTCAGATCTGAAGTTTGCGAAACCAGATCTAAATCTGAGAAATGATAAAAATGATTAATGTCCCGCATAAACTGACCAATGTCCCCAAGAAAAAGAAAAAAAAACAGCACATACGACAATGAAATCACATAAATGGCGGGAACCAAGTTTCTAACATTGCGGTACGTATATGATCTATGGAAGAGCTCCGGCATGTGTGGCTAAATGCGTATGTAAACAAATCAAGGAAGAAAGCAAGGTTGTCATCATCTAAACAAATCAAGGCAAAGACATTGGGGGCTTCCAGTTTGAGAAATCAACTAAGTTTCTATTTACAACAGAACCATTGTGCAACCAAAATGTTTCTGTCGACTGGTGAAACTGCCTGACCTTCCTCTGAAGTTCCCACATAATCCCCTGCATTGCAGAACATGAAGCTGATTCCGCACCGTAAACCCATAAGCATCTCACTTGTCTACCTCGAGCAATCATCTCCTCTATATTTTCGTCTGATAATTGCGTGAAAAAATCAAGCTGAGCTGTAAGAAGAAAATTCAGAATGGGAGGATGTGGAAAACATCACCAGTGTTTGAGAAATAACCTGGTATAGACTCCAGGTACCCTAGAAGTTGAGGACCAATTTCGGTTGATGGCCATTTTATAGAAATTCTAGAGTAGTCTATGACATTCTGGAAAGGCAATTCCACTTGATCTGATAAGATAACTGGAACACACTCCTGTCAAGCATCGACATTTAATATTACTCTGCAGCCAGATATACTTAACTTGTGTAATCCTGAAGAGAGAGAGAGAGAGAAAGACCACAAAATATGATTCATAGAAGCGAAGCGTCCAAGATGACTCTCCACGTGGAGCAAGACAGAACTTGGCATTGCGTAGATGATTAAAATATTCGGCTTTTCCCAATTTTTCGGGCCCACTGAACTTCAACACTGGACATTCCAACTGTTTGTAATATCAATATTCATTCACTGTATCATTCTAATATGTGCGAATCAGAATAATTCAAATCATGTTTGTATAGAAACGATGTCCACTCAGTGAGAAGTTAACAATGACAAAAAGAAAAAACAAACCTTGTCCGGAAATTGCTTTGAAAGTTGTATCAACTTCAGACGGCCAAGCTTTCCTTGATCACGTCCTAAATAGTTTGCCAAGAACTTACGCTTTGACAGAGGCAATGGCTGAACAATAGTAGACCCCTTAGAAGTCATCCCATCATCAACATTGCCAGGAATGATAATATCTTTCCAAGTATTGAAGGCGCTTGTGTCTTTCTTATCTGTCCTATCACCCTGCACTAACACACAGAAAAAGCTATTCATAAAATTAAAGCTATACACTATACTACAAATCAAGCAATTCAGGAATCCTTATAATTCCTTGTTTTACTTTCCGTTCAAATACAAGGCTAGACAATAGAGCTTATGTAAGCAGATAATTCTTCCTAAAGATCTTCTCCTGAGAAATCAATATATTACCCCCGAAGAAGAGAAAAAAAAAAAAAGACACCTCCATGAAGATCCCATTGATTGTAATTAACATCTGAAAGACACGACACTAGACTAGATCCAAGGTTTTGTTTATGAGAGGCACTAGACTAGATCCATTGAATTGCTCGATTGTAATCAAGCAATTCAATGGAATCAACCAAACTGATATCCAACTCTAACCGAAACAGAACTACTGCAATAGTTTCTTCACATTAGTATAAGTTCTTCATCTATGTCAATTGCATAAGTAGCTGCTTTATCAGGTCACTCTTTTAAACCACCACCCTATGCTTTTCAAATCAATATATACAGGAAGAATAAGACAAATGCAAAATTATTAAAGCACTGAAAAAAAACACATTTTTTATCCTTAAAAAATTGTCCTATTTAGACATTGATAAGCAAAGTCACCTACTTTTGGTGAAGTCTCAGAATTTCTGGTGTATATAATAAACTATGTCTTGCTATAAAAGAGCAGATGAATGCATTTCTACCATTTTAAGACACCGGTACAATGAGAGTAAAGATGATGTAAGGACCCATGTACCATTATGAGTTGAGACAGGCAGTATAGTCCGTACTCATTAGGAGGTAGATATGTAACAGTCAATGCACAAATGTGTAAGATTGGAGCACGATAGATATGTTGGGAATTGGTCATACCTCAGGAGTAAGAATTATAGATCTATTAATGAATGTGGCCCAAGATTTAAATAAGTGAGCTCCAGCACCACTGAAATCGAGTCAAGGTAGGAGAATAAGCAACAATAACTGAAAAAAACAAAATGCAAAAATCCAATGAAGAAAAAAGAAGACACAAAAGAGAATATACTAATACAGTACATGAAATAGAACATTACAAAAAGAAGTAGGCATAAGTTGACCCAATAATAACTGTAGAATAGTGTAAGAAAGATTCACGCTTCAGCAAACAAATCAATGTGATTTGTTTGCTGATTAAGTGCAGATTAGTACCTAGGTAGTTGCTATTTTCTAGGGATTCTAATAGAATCTGTTTAGGTATGATTTGTGTAGGTAAACTAGGTTTTCTCCTCTATATAAAGGAACTTAAGATGTAAAAGATGAAGATATGAATAAGATTTCTTTTAACCCTAAAATTCACATGGTATCAGAGCCACATATCCACTAAACCCTAGCAAATCAATCCGTCATGACAAAGTACGGGATGGCTACGGGAAAACTAGGTTCTCCTTTTGTTTCAAACCTAGAAAATACCTCCAATCACGAAATCATGGTCGGTGGCAACCATGGAAACTCGGAGAACAATCAAGTCATAATCACCGAGCACAAACTGAATGAGAACAATTATGTTCAATGGTCTCATTCGGTAATGATGTATATCTGTGGAAAAGGAAAGGATGAATATCTATCTGGTGAAGTAACCAAACCAGAAAAAGATGATCCAAGATTAGGGCATGGAAGGCTGAAAACAGTATGGTTATGTCATGGCTCATAAATTCCATGACTATTGATGTTGGAGAAAATTTTTTGCTCTATGAAACAGCCACAGAGATATGGGAGGCAGTTAAGGAGACCTACTCAAACAATGAGAACACCTCGGAACTATTCGAGATAGAGAGTAATCTACATGACTTACAGCAAGGAGAATTGACCGTAACTCAATACTACAATGCCCTCACCCGCTACTGGCAACAACTAGATTTGTGTGAAATTCATCAATGGAAGTGCACCGAAGACATCCAACTATACAAGCAAATTGTCCAAAGGAAAAGATTGTACAAATTCCTAATTGGACTAAATCAGAATCTAGATGAAGTAAGAGGAAGAATTCAAGGATATAAACCTCCACCGAGTGTAAAAGAGGCGTTTTCTGAAGTGAGGAAAGAGGAAAGCATAAAAAGGGTAATGCTGAAATCTCACCTAGCAACACAAAATATGGAAGTCTCGGCTTTAGTAGTTAGAGACTCTCAGTATCAATCAAGTGAGAATAGACAAAAGAAAGAACGTCCATGGTGTGAGCACTGCAGAAAACCTGGACACGTTAAAGGCACATGCTGGAAAATCCATGGAAAACCAGCAGATTGGAAACCATCACGACAACCTTACAAAGAAGGCCGTGGAAACCTTAGTCTCTTAGAGGAACCTACTACAACCGGTGAATCTAATGTGTTCAGCAGGGAACAACTTGATCTACTTAAGAAACTGCTCAATCAGTCACCATCATCTTCGCAACCAACCTCAACGATTGGAACCGGGTCCATAGCTCAAAAAGGTAACTTCGCTACTGCCCTAAATACTATGAAAAAGACGGACAATTCATGGATTGTGGACTCCGGAGCATCAGACCACATGACTGGTGACAAAGGTCTCTTTAGTACTTTTACCCATTCCTATGAAAATCTGACGGTTAGAATTGCAGATGGGTCACTCTCAAAGGTGGCCGGTTTAGGGTCCATCACAATATCAAAAGATCTTACTCTACACTCGGTGTTATTAGTTCCAAATCTAGACTGCAATTTATTATCCATCAGTAAACTCACCCGAGATATTAATTGTGTTACTAAATTCTTTCCATACTCTTGTGAATTTCAGGACTTGGATTCGGGGAAGACGATTGGCAATGCTAAGATGTACTCGGGGCTCTATCTTCTTAAGGTTTCTGATCCTCAAGTGGACGGCTTCAAGTCAGAATGTTTAGTGTCTAGAAGTCAGAATAGTTCTATTAGTCAACACCCTAAAGATAGTCTAGTGATGTTATGGCACTACCGATTAGGCCATCCAAACTTTGTGTATCTTCAGAAATTATTTCCATCTTTATTCTATAATAAAAGACCCACTGATTTTCAATGTGAAATCTGTCAACTCTCAAAACACACCCGAAACTCCTTTCCTAATCAACCCTACAAAAAATCTCAACCTTTCTCTATGATTCATAGTGATGTATGGAGACCATCAAGAGTAAAATCCAACACAGGAGCCCGCTGGTTCATCACTCTAATAGATGATCACACTAGACTAACATGGGTGTTTCTCATGAAAGAAAAATCTGATGTGGGCCAAATCTTCAAAAATTTCAATCTGATGGTTAAAACCCAATTTCAAGCTAAGATACAAGTGTTTAGGACAGATAATGCTAAAGAGTACTTCACATCCTCTCTTAGTACATATTTACTAGAACAAGGGATTATCCATCAAAGCTCATGTGTGGATACACCTCAACAAAATGGAATTGCGGAAAGGAAAAACAGACATCTATTAGATGTTGCAAGATCACTCATGTTCGCATCCTACGTCCCAAAGCATCATTGGGGTGATGCCATCCTCACCTCAACCTATCTCATCAATAGAATGCCTTCTCGGATTCTCCAATTCCATACCCCATGTTAGACCATCCTAAAGACCTATCCACACACACATCTCATAACCTCTATCCCTTTCAAGGTATTTGGATGCTCTGTTTTTGTCCATGATCACAATCCCACTAAAAGCAAACTCGATCCTAGGGCAATCAAATGCATTTTCTTAGGATATTCATCAAATCAGAAAGGGTACAAGTGCTACTCCCCTAACACACAAAAATACTACAACTCCATGGATGTCACATTTTTTGAACAAAAACCATTCTATCCCAAACTTGACATTCAGGGAGAGAATTCAGTTCAACATGAATATCAACTTTGGGATAGCACAACCATAGAGCAAACCTTTTTTCCTAGTCCACCGAATAATGACAATTTCCTACAAGATCCTATTCCCAATCTCCATCCTCAAAATACCCATCTTACTAAGCAGAATTCCTTACCAGCTCTAGACACCACCAGTCCACAGAACACTGACCTACAGAACCCTCTCCCATCTCTAGACACTAGTCAACAGAATACTGACCTCATCACGTACTCTAGAAGGAAAAGAAGTCAAATGGAAACAGAACCCTTAGTACATCATGAGCAAATCCATGAATCAGACCCTGATCTAAGGCCGAATGAAGACCTTCAAGGTAATCCTAATTCTGAATCTTCTTCTAGTGAGTTGAAAAATGATGATATTAATTGGCCTATTGCTTTGAGGAAAGGTGTTAGATCATGTACAAAGCATTCTATATGCAACTTTGTGTCCTATCAAGGGCTATAACCCAATTTCAGGGCATTGGTGGCTAACATTGACAGAATTCAGATTCCAAACAACATACAGGAAGCTCTAAAAACTCCTAAATGGAAAGCAGCTGTTTGTGATGAAATTCAGGCACTAGAGAAGAATGAAACGTGGGAAGTTACAGCATTACCTTCGGGAAAGCGTCCAGTGGGTGTAAATGGATATTCACGGTAAAATACAGAGATAGTGGAAGTGTGGACAGATTCAAAGCTCGATTGGTTGCAAAAGGATTTACTCAATCCTATGGAATTGACTATGAAGAAACATTTGCTCCAGTAGCAAAACTAAATACTGTTCGAGTCCTCCTCTCACTAGCTACAAATCTAGATTGGCCGCTATACCAACTAGATGTCAAAAATGCCTTTTTGAATGGAGATCTAATAGAGGAAGTGTATATGGATATTCCTCCCGGATTTGAGAATTCAGATACAATCAACAAAGTGTGCAAGCTAAAAAGATCACTTTATGGACTCAAGCAATCGCCAAGGGCTTGGTTTGACAGATTTACAAAGGTGGTCAAGAGATATGGATACACTCAATGTCAATCGGATCACACCTTATTTGTAAAATTTTCTGCTATAGGAAAAGTTGCCATTCTTATTGTGTATGTTGATGACATTATTTTAACCGGGGATTATGAGGAGGAGCTAATCAATGTCAAAGAATTCCTAGCAAGCGAATTTGAGATCAAAGACTTGAGAAATCTCAAATATTTCCTAGGAATGGAAATCGCTCGATCAAAAAGGGGAATTTCAGTATCTCAAAGAAAGTATGTGTTGGACTTACTAAAGGAGACAGGAATGCTAGGATGCAAACCAGCTGATACTCCAATGGACTCAACTTTAAAATTAGGACTCAAAGAGGACGACGTACCCGTTGACAAGGGCAGATACCAACGATTGGTTGGGAAGCTAATCTACTTATCCCACACTAGACCTGATATTGGCTTCGTTGTGAGTAAAGTAAGTCAATTTATGACTTGTCCAAATGAAGAACACATGGAGGCTGTTTACCGAATATTGAGGTACCTAAAGATGACACCTGGAGATGGTTTGTTCTTTCAAAAGGCTGAAGTTAGAGATATTGAAGTCTACAGTGATGCAGATTGGGCAGGATCAATCAAAGACCGAAGATCTACTTCAGGTTATTGCACCTATGTTTGGGGGAACTTAGTCACATGGAGAAGCAAAAAGCAATCGGTAGTGTCACGAAGTAGTGCAAAGGCTGAATTTCGAGCTATGGCTCATGGGATATGTGAGGGAATGTGGTTAAGAAGAATTTTACAGGAATTAAAATTTTCAGTGGATGAACCAATGAAAATGTTGTGTGATAATCAATCTGCTATCAGCATTGCAAAAAATCCAGTTCATCACGATCGAACGAAGCATGTAGATATCGACCGACACTTTATCAAAGAGAAGGTAGATGAAGGGATAGTTAAGCTACTGTATATGCCTACAAATTTGCAGATAGCTGATGTCCTAACTAAGGCTCTACCAAGAATCAAGTTTGAAGATCTAAAGTCCAAGCTTGGTATGATTAACATCTATAACCAAGCTTGAGGGGGAGTGTAGAATAGTGTAAGAAAGATTCACGCTTCAGCAAACAAATCAATGTGATTTGTTTGCTGATTAAGTGCAGATTAGTAGCTAGGTAGTTGCTATTTTCTAGGGATTCTAATAGAATCTGTTTAGGTATGATTTGTGTAGGTAAACTAGGTTTTCTCCTCTATATAAAGGAACTTAAGATGTAAAAGATGAAGAAATGAATAAGATTTCTTTTAACCCTAAAATTCACAATAACCATTGAACCCCAATTTTTCATGGATCAAGTACTCAGTCAACTTCACTTTTTTTTTTTTCAAAGAATATCTGTTTAGCAACTACGCCAGCTGGAATCCTAAACTAGGTTAGATGCAGTACATATTAAAATGAAAAACAAATGTGAAAAACACATAAAGTATAAGTTTTCGACTCAAAATATTAAACTATTTCTGTTCAACTTTTCAGATACGAGAATCTATTGTAAGTGGGTTTCTCAGGGATTAACCATCCAAGCTAGATATGCATGCCAATGGCAAGATCTTTTTTTCTTTTATGTGGATCCATATGAAACATACAAATCTGGTTGATGCGGAAAGTATATGTGAAGCAAAACAAATGAATTACAGCATAGTAGGATGTGTTGTCACCAGTCAAAAGTTCCCTTTTACGCCTCAACTTATAGAAGCCAGCAGAAGAAAACTCGCTGCTATTTATGTCAAAACATTACTTAATACTGAATATTGTCTTCCAACAAACTTTATTTAGGGCACAGATTTGACAAGAACGAGGGAGTATACCTAGGAAAAACAAATATATGGTTGCGGCCGCCAGATAGCCTGAAATAAGGCATTTGACTTAAGACCTGGAGATAGAAAAGAAAACAAAAGAGTAGCCAATAAAAAGCATGATTAGCTCTTTAAGGAGTAAAGTAGGGGATCAGTAAGAGTAAATAGACATCATAGAAGACTAACCTTCACGTATGTTTGGTTAATCTCTTTGTCACTAAGACCACCAAGCATCCGTACACATTTGGTATATGTTGGCACAAAGAAGAAATCTGCTTCTTCCTTCTTTCTGGTTCGAAATCTTGACTGTTGAAGCAACCTGTGGATTTTAACCTAAATTGACATAAAATATACAATATATATATATCAGTATAAAAGAGGGCATGAATTAATATCGTTCACTACCAAAGAAGTATAATTGAATCTACCAAAATTTTCAATCCTACCTTCACTAAAGAAAACCAAGTGAAACATTACATCAAATCTATAGACCAAATCCTTCCTGTCAGAACTACTTGAAAATTCAATTCCTCAATCTAAAAATATAAAAGCATTTAAATTAAGCAACAAAAAAAAAGGCATTAATTCATTGCAATATGAACTCAAACACCAACAAACGATTCAAAACAAGAAATGGAGGAATTTCCAAACGAAATTACCTGAGTTCCCCACTGGCCTTTCAAACAAGTAGCAGCATTGATTTTACCATCCCTGCCATACATCAAGGCTTTAAGCCCGTCGATCTCATTCTCATCGTAAACGTAGATTTTGAGCGAGAGGTGGGAGCCGTATCCTCTCTCTGGCCAGGCAACGGATCCATCACCGTCATGGATATGAAGCAAGTCCTGTGACGAAGGGACTTGATTGAACGATGATTCGGTGCCGCAGGGAGCGAATGATCGGTCGATGAGGCGGGTGAGGAAGAAGGTGGTGAAGACTATGATTAGAGTTCCGATCTGGTGCGTGCGAGTGCAGAGTGGAGGATTGGAGTGAGAGCTGAATGGTCTTGGTTTGTTGTTTAAGCTTCCCATTTTCTTTCCTCTACCACACTCTGGTTGGAGCTAATTTCAGGGTAAGCTCAGTTTTCTGGCAGAGCATGAATGTTTTGGAGACGACAACGGCATGGGAAAAACGACGTCGTACAGTTGAGGGGAAAATGTTAACGGGTTAGAAAAGGATCCACGGGCCTGGTATAGACTCAGTCTGACTCCAAACACTCTGATAGGCCCAGGTCAATGTCGGTTCGGTTTGCTTTAGAGAGGGTGGATAAAAGACCCGATTACTAAGGAGGGAGATTTGGGTTGTTCACTAATTGTGGTTGGGCAAATGAGGTTTGGGTAAGGGCTGGTTTAAGTGATTTGGTTCATAGTTTACCTCTTTGTTTCTGTGGTTCATCGCTTGGAAGAGATTTTGACTGTGTCTTGCTAGAAAGGTTGATTCCACCTGGGTCTAAGAGTGGAAGCAGTGTTCCAAGGGGGTGTGGCTGATTCTGAGGCTTGCTAGTGCGAAAACTTTGTCTACTTTTGAGTGCTTTAAAATTGGCTGAAAAGTGTGTTTCAAAGATTGCGATTCCTATTATATATGATAATTCGGATTTTCTTGGATGGATTCTACCTCGGTTAGGGTGGGTTAAAATCAATTTTGATGGTTCTTCCTGTCAAGTGAATGGTAGGGCCGGGTTGGGAGTGGTGGTCATAAACGATAGAGGTTTGTTTACTTCTAGACAGTTTGGGAAGGCTTTGGTCACAGGTTCGGCTATTGAAGTGGAAGCAACTGCTCACTTGGAAGCTTTAAAGCTAATAGCTAATACATGGTTCAAACAGGTAATTTTTTTAGGGAGATTGCCAAGTTCTTATTGATTGTTTGTCTTCTATTATTTTAGATTGGAGGATTGCTTTGGTGCTAGAAAAGATTAGTTTGTACGGGGTTTCTCCAATGACTTATGTTTCTCTTAGACTAATAGATAAGTTAATTGTGTCGGATTGTTTCTCATTTAAGAGAGGAGATGTGTCTGTTAGGATGAGTGAAAATACTTTCATCCCCTTAGGCTTTCATTCTAGATCAAGATCGTCATCAAGTCTCTTCCTTTAATCATTCTACTTTTAATCCTATTTTTTCTCTTCTAATTCTTTTTGTTGACAATTAGAAAAATTTACTGACACATAATTAAAGAAATTACAATTTAAATAGGTTTTGGTAGAATTTATCTTAAAAAATATGTAAGGATGAATGCGAACATATTAAAAAGTTAAAGTAATTTTCATATTATAAAATAAAATTTAAAAAAAATACATAATAAGGAAAATAATTTGACTTCTAAAAAACCGAAATGATCAAAATAAATCTAAGTTCTACTTTATTTTCGACATATCTATTAATAATTAAATTTAACTAACTGCTATTAAAAAAAATAATGAAAAACGAATGATTAGAGAATTAAAGTTTGAAAATGAATAAAATAAAGGAAAGTGACAGATCTATATGACAAGAAAAGAAAATTAATCTAACTTTACTTTTATGAAAATATTAAATAAATGATTTAAAAGAAGAAAGTGAAAATTAAAGATATCTTATATATGAACGATAGATCTTCACTTAGACAAGAACCGAGTATCAAAATATACTCAATTTTTTTTCCTATTATAACCTGGAGGGGTTTTTTTTTTTTTTTAATTAACCCAACTTTAAATTTTTGGAACATATGATCTATCTTTGTAAGAAAAAAAAAAAAAACAAATAGAGGAGAGAGATTTAGTGATCCAAGTTTAGTCCCATCAAATCAAAATATGCCCATCATCTATAACGAATGAGTAGAATACATAAATAATATGCCACGGATTAAGGGATAGACTAACTTTAATTCAGGTCCATCCAAAACTCTAAATATGTCACCCATCCAAAGCTCTCCTGTGGAAGGCTAAAAAGGATATTATATGAATATCTTAAGCTGATGTGTCAATTGTATGTAATGCTTACTTTTTGCTCTCTATTTATTTAGAGATATCGAGTAGAATTTTTAATAAATTAATAATTTTAATTAAATAATTTTTTTTATCTTAATTTAAAAATAATATATTAAATTTTTTTTTATAATTTATTAAATTTAATAGATATTTTTTATTATAATAATATTAATTTATTAAAATTTTACTATAGATAGAATAAGTTGTACATAATACAACAAATTAATCAAACCATTCTAAAATCCATTGATTGTTTCTACTATTTTTATTTTCGTCCATATACATAGCCCATCCAGGATTGTTTGGATTTAATATACACTAGCATGTTGTCTAGGGTATATATACATATATGTATTTGTGTTTTATTTATTTATATTAACCGGCAATTAAGATCCGAACCGATTTTAAAATTGGTTCCGAGCTTAATTACCTTGATCAAAATCATTATTGGTACCTTAATCGGTATTTAAAATGATACCGAGTCTAAAATCGAGAACTTTATAAATACTGAGAATTTTGTCCGCCTCAAATGTTATTTATTTCATCACAACAGTATTATAGCACAGAGAATCCCAAACAAAAACCAAAATGGTACACATAAAACGCCAACAAGTACACATCTCCCATGTAGATTATAAGAAGGGGTGGGAGCTTATTAAAATAGGAAGATATTGAACCTCTTGATGTTAGTTACTCTGCCATGCGAATAATGCACCTAATCCCTTCTCCTCTGAGCATGTACTCAAAGGCCTTGTTGATCTCAGAAAACGGGACTTGATGAGTTATGAACTTATCCAACTCCATTTCCTACAATCACAAAAACTTATGAATGAGTTTCATCACCTTCTTAATCATGTACTTAAGATTAATCAGGCACTATAAGTGATTCCGTTAATACTCCTTTGTTCTTTCAATCAACTTTACCTTATTCATATATTTATCGACGACCGATGGAAGATCGGTACGAGGTTTGTAGTTTCCAAAGAAAGTACCCTTCAAAGTTTTCTCACTCAGGAAGTTCATTGGGTGGGTCTTGAACACTGCCTCTTTATGTGGTACTCCCACAAGAACAGCAACACCCCATCCCTATTTAATTAAGAACCCATTTCAATAATTAATTAATCAACTAATTAAGCCTCAAGATTCTTCATCTTCGATAGCAAAGAATTCTAAAGAAACATTCTTACATCATGGACACATTCAAAGGCTGAAATCATGGCGTTAACATTTCCGGTGCATTCCACACTTCGGTCTACCCCTCCTCCGGTTAACTCGATAAGGACCTAAATAACAAGAAATTAAAACTTATTTTGAATTACTACATCTGTATCAAAAATATAATAAAAGATTGAATAAGTTATATAATAAGGTACCTCTTGAACTGACTTGTCATGGTCTTTTGGATTTACAAACTCAGTCACCCCAAACTTTTTTGCTGTTATCAGTCAAATTGTAAACTTCTATTATCAGAATTTATAGACATTTTCCGAAAATTAAATCTCATTTCAAGTATGAGCTAACCTTCTTCAAATCTAGCCGGGTTTAAGTCAACGCCGATAATCCTCGAAGCCCCGGAAACTCTAGCACCCTCAGCAGCCTAAACAAATTAATTAAGAATGATCCGCAAATTAACAATTAACTGCTAAATTGCCACAAATAATTGATAATTAAGAAGCAAAAAGCTTGTAGTAAAGTAGACAATGGTAAATTGAAGAAGAGATTCTTACAGCAAGGCCGACAGCTCCTAATCCGAAGACAGCAACTGTTGAACCCTTTGTCGGTTTCGCAACGTTAACGGTAGCTCCAAAGCCTATGTACATCAGAAGATTACTAAGAGATTTTGTACTGATATTTCAGTTTTAACAATTAGTTAATAAGAAATGATCCGAACAATTAATGTATAATCAATCATACCTGTAGAGATTCCACAGCTGAGAACACAGACTTTGTCAAGAGGAGCTAATGGATCGATCTTGGCAAGACAGCCCTCGTGAATAACAGTGTACTCGCTAAATGTGGAAGTACCCACAAAGTGGTAAATGGGTTTTCCATTGATGGAGAACCTTGATTGTCCATCGCTAAGCATAACTCCTCGGTCTGTATTAATCCTGAGAAGATCGCACATATTGCTCTCTTTCGATTTGCAGTGAGCACATTCCTTGCATTCTCCGGTGAAAACCGGAAGAACGTGATCGCCTTCTTTCAGTTCAGTCACACCTTCACCAACACTCTCCACAATCCTATACATAGACATAGTATTAGATGAGACTCATCAAAATTGTTGAAGGATTCTCAATGCTAGATATACCTAGTTGGGCTCGTTCTCTGAAGTTCCGAATATTTGGAACATTCGGTAACTTAACATGTTATCGGGTTGTTAGGAAACATATAATCAATTGTGTATATCTAACACCGAGAATCCTAACAAAATAAAAGATTAGTACACAAAATAGATACGCACCCTCCTGCTTCGTGGCCATAGATTCTAGGGAACAGAGGGTTTTGTCCCTGAAAGTTTTCAGTGATATTCAATTATGATATCTTTAATTAGATTTAGGATTAAACTAATAATCAACAATGGATAAGTGTAGTAATGAAACTGCTAATTACCTTGGCTTCCCAGAAGTAGACATCAGTATGACAAAGAGCGGTGTAAAGGATCTTGACACGCACTTCATTAGCTTGAGGAGGAGCTACCTCCACTTCTTCTATCACCAATGGCTTCCCTGCTTCCCATGCCACAGCAGCTACACACGACATAATACCATACAATCAACCATTAATTCTCTCAACTAGTTCAGAAAGGAACCCGAAATTCCTACACAACAAGTAACTAACAAAGCTATCTTGCTAGATTAGCTATGTATTCATTACCTCTGCAGCGTATAACCTGACCAGCAGTGCTCGACATTTCTTCTTTCACCTTTACTAAAACACACTAATCTCGATCTACAGAGATTTTTGGGTTTTTATCTTTTTTTGATTTTTTTCTTTTTCAGTTGGTACTGATGGGAAGTGGATCGATACGCACCTTGTGGTGCTGTATATATGGTATATATACCTTGCCAGGTAAAACTAAAGAGTTGACAATTCAATGCACATATAGACTTATAGTTAAATATTTGAACCAATGGATTAGCTTTTGTACTGTTGTTTAGGCGTCTATTCAATTAACTCGGTCTTAGGTAGAAAAATAGGATACAACGGCGCACTTCAAAACCGTTCCTTGCTTCTTGCTTCCACGCTTCCAGCTTCTGAAAGTGGTAACTGATAAAGTACCTGGTTTTGGCAAAGTGGTTTCAACTAAAAATGATATTTCATCTATTTTCATATTTTCTTTTGTTATTTCTATCTCATTTTCGATTTCTCTTTTTGTTTTTTTTTTTTTGCTTTCTCATTTAGTTATTAGTAAAAGAGAAGAACATATAGCGATAAAAAAAAATTATAAAGAGAAGTCAAGACTCAAAAAGAATTTAACAAAGAAAAATAATTACAAAATAGATGAAGAACTTTGAGTTAAAAGAAATAATATAATAATAAAAAATTAGAGGGAAGTTGATAAATTGATAATGATGAGGTTAAATTAGTAATTTTACAATATTAATATTAGAAAAGATAGCTCTTTTTTTAAAAATCACATGTAGCTATTTTTTTTCTCATAATTTATAAATAAATTTTTTTAAATGATCTTATTCCTTAATAAAATATAAATTAATAACTGTCTTATTTTTTTCTTAACAAAAAAGACAAAAAAAAATTTATAAAATATCACGTGACAAATTTTACGATCAAATTTTTTAAAATATATTTATTTTATAATTAATTTAATATTAAATTAAATTAATAATTATTATCATATTTTTTAATATATATATATATATATTATTTCGTCAATTTTAAATGTCATATTTTATATTTTACCTTTGTTGAGTTTGTATTGATAGTATATTTAGCTATATATATAGTATTTTTTTAGTTATTTACCTTGCCATGTAAAAGTAGAGAGAGTTTGACTAGTTATTTACCTTGCCATGTAAAAGTAGAGAGAGTTTGACAATTCAGTGCCCAATGGATACAGACGGCGGACTTCAAAACCATTCCTAGATTTTCTCTTGCAGGCTGGCGAGCTTTCTGGAAGTGGTAACTGGTAAGTACCTGGTTTTTGCATAAAATTTATATTATATGTATACTAAATATCTAGTTTTGGACTTTTCCTAACCCTTTATTTACGTAAATTTAAATTCAAGCGAATCATTATAATCATCTTAACATGTAGATTTTTTT
Source organism: Coriaria nepalensis (assembly GCA_027186245.1). NCBI lineage: Eukaryota > Viridiplantae > Streptophyta > Magnoliopsida > Cucurbitales > Coriariaceae > Coriaria > Coriaria nepalensis. The sequence continues at coordinate 1,951,972 of CP114500.1, read as the reverse complement.
TCATATTCATTATAAAAAATATCTTGATAAATCAAGCATGAATTTTGCTAAAAATATCCAAATGTATTGATTTTTGGTAAATCGAGCATAACATTTATTAAAAATATCAAATTTGTGATGCAGAGATTGTACGAGCTTTTAAAATATATTATCGTCATTGATTTTATTATAATCTTTTAAAATATGCATGAATTTTAAAATATGCTTTTGCATAATTTACCTTGGAAAAGATATAATAAAAAATATGGGTGTGCTAGAAAGTTAAAGTAATTTTAATACTATAAAACAAAATAAAATAAAATAAATATATGTTAAAGATATTAATCTAAATTCTATTACATGCGTAGGATTAAAACTAATCTATGTTTTTTTTTCTGACATATTTACTGATAATGGAATTTAACTAGCTACTACTAAATTAATGAAAATGAATGACTACATAATTAAAGTTTAAAAGATGGACGAATAAAGAGTATCTGTTAAAGTAAATGAATGAAAATGACATATCTAATTCTACTTCTACCACAAGAATAAATTAAACAACTTGGAAAAATAAAATGAAAGACTAGACATCTTATCAATGAACGATAGATCAAGATCTTCACTTAGGTGAGAACTCAATTGTTTAATAACACTTCTAAGATCAGATCTAAGGAAGAAAAATGAAAGACATAATTCTCGGAGGAAAAGAAAAGATATGTGTCTAAAGAAGGAAAGAAAGACATTGATTTTCGGATAAATCTAAAAGAAAATGATAAGTGTCAAATAAACTGAGAGAGTTGATTGATTGATTGTTTATATTTTTACCTTCCACCAAGCTTAATATTTATAGGTAACTTCATAGTGACATTTCCATAATGAATTTAAAGTTGAATCACACTCCCCCTTTTTCATAAATATAAAAAGAGAAATCGAAAATGAAAAAGAAAAAATAATAATATAGAAATAGATTGATAAGGGTGAAATTAAATTAATAATTTTATTACCCATAAATTTGAAAAAAAAAATCATTTTACCATAATTTCCGAACTTAGACTTTTTTAGTTGAAACTACTTTGCCAAGCGGCTTAAATATAAATTTATGGAACTTGCTCTAGCTAAAACCAGATACAATATTAAAATTTATGCAACCAGTTACCACTTTCAGAAGCTGGAAGCGTGGAAGCAAAAATCTAGGAACGGTTTTGAAGTGCGCCGTTGTATCCTATTTTTCTACCTAAGACCGAGTTAATTGAATAGACGCCTAAACAACAGTACAAAAGCTAATCCATTGGTTCAAATATTTAACTATAAGTCTATATGTGCATTGAATTGTCAACTCTTTAGTTTTACCGGGCAAGGTATATATACCATATATACAGCACCACAAGGTGCGTATCGATCCACTTCCCATCAGTACCAACTGAAAAAGAAAAAGATCAAAAAAAGATAAAAAACCCAAAAATTTCTGTAGATCGAGATTAGTGTGTTTTATTAGTAAAGGTGATAGAAGAAATGTCGAGCACTGCTGGTCAGGTTATACGCTGCAGAGGTAATGAATACATAGCTAATCTAGCAAGATAGCTTTGTTAGTTACTTGTTGTGTAGGAATTTCGGGTTCCTTTCTGAACTAGTTGAGAGAATTAATGGTTGATTGTATGGTATTATGTCGTGTGTAGCTGCTGTGGCATGGGAAGCAGGGAAGCCATTGGTGATAGAAGAAGTGGAGGTAGCTCCTCCTCAAGCTAATGAAGTGCGTGTCAAGATCCTTTACACCGCTCTTTGTCATACTGATGTCTACTTCTGGGAAGCCAAGGTAATTAACAGTTTCATTACTACACTTATCCATTGTTGATTATTAGTTTAATCCTAAATCTAATTAAAGATATCATAATTGAATATCACTGAAAACTTTCAGGGACAAAACCCTCTGTTCCCTAGAATCTATGGCCACGAAGCAGGAGGGTGCGTATCTATTTTGTGTACTAATCTTTTATTTTGCTAGGATTCTCGGTGTTAGATATACACAATTGATTATATGTTTCCTAACAACCCGATAACATGTTAAGTTACCGAATGTTCCAAATATTCGGAACTTCAGAAAACGAGCCCAACTAGGTATATCTAGCATTGAGAATCCTTCAACAATTTTGATGAGTCTCATCTAATACTATGTCTATGTATAGGATTGTGGAGAGTGTTGGTGAAGGTGTGACTGAACTGAAAGAAGGCGATCACGTTCTTCCGGTTTTCACCGGAGAATGCAAGGAATGTGCTCACTGCAAATCGAAAGAGAGCAATATGTGCGATCTTCTCAGGATTAATACAGACCGAGGAGTTATGCTTAGCGATGGACAATCAAGGTTCTCCATCAATGGAAAACCCATTTACCACTTTGTGGGTACTTCCACATTTAGCGAGTACACTGTTATTCACGAGGGCTGTCTTGCCAAGATCGATCCATTAGCTCCTCTTGACAAAGTCTGTGTTCTCAGCTGTGGAATCTCTACAGGTATGATTGATTATACATTAATTGTTCGGATCATTTCTTATTAACTAATTGTTAAAACTGAAATATCAGTACAAAATCTCTTAGTAATCTTCTGATGTACATAGGCTTTGGAGCTACCGTTAACGTTGCGAAACCGACAAAGGGTTCAACAGTTGCTGTCTTCGGATTAGGAGCTGTCGGCCTTGCTGTAAGAATCTCTTCTTCAATTTACCATTGTCTACTTTACTACAAGCTTTTTGCTTCTTAATTATCAATTATTTGTGGCAATTTAGCAGTTAATTGTTAATTTGCGGATCATTCTTAATTAATTTGTTTAGGCTGCTGAGGGTGCTAGAGTTTCCGGGGCTTCGAGGATTATCGGCGTTGACTTAAACCCGGCTAGATTTGAAGAAGGTTAGCTCATACTTGAAATGAGATTTAATTTTCGGAAAATGTCTATAAATTCTGATAATAGAAGTTTACAATTTGACTGATAACAGCAAAAAAGTTTGGGGTGACTGAGTTTGTAAATCCAAAAGACCATGACAAGTCAGTTCAAGAGGTACCTTATTATATAACTTATTCAATCTTTTATTATATTTTTGATACAGATGTAGTAATTCAAAATAAGTTTTAATTTCTTGTTATTTAGGTCCTTATCGAGTTAACCGGAGGAGGGGTAGACCGAAGTGTGGAATGCACCGGAAATGTTAACGCCATGATTTCAGCCTTTGAATGTGTCCATGATGTAAGAATGTTTCTTTAGAATTCTTTGCTATCGAAGATGAAGAATCTTGAGGCTTAATTAGTTGATTAATTAATTATTGAAATGGGTTCTTAATTAAATAGGGATGGGGTGTTGCTGTTCTTGTGGGAGTACCACATAAAGAGGCAGTGTTCAAGACCCACCCAATGAACTTCCTGAGTGAGAAAACTTTGAAGGGTACTTTCTTTGGAAACTACAAACCTCGTACCGATCTTCCATCGGTCGTCGATAAATATATGAATAAGGTAAAGTTGATTGAAAGAACAAAGGAGTATTAACGGAATCACTTATAGTGCCTGATTAATCTTAAGTACATGATTAAGAAGGTGATGAAACTCATTCATAAGTTTTTGTGATTGTAGGAAATGGAGTTGGATAAGTTCATAACTCATCAAGTCCCGTTTTCTGAGATCAACAAGGCCTTTGAGTACATGCTCAGAGGAGAAGGGATTAGGTGCATTATTCGCATGGCAGAGTAACTAACATCAAGAGGTTCAATATCTTCCTATTTTAATAAGCTCCCACCCCTTCTTATAATCTACATGGGAGATGTGTACTTGTTGGCGTTTTATGTGTACCATTTTGGTTTTTGTTTGGGATTCTCTGTGCTATAATACTGTTGTGATGAAATAAATAAATCGTGGCATGTATAGTATATGGAAGAGAAATTATTGTATGTATATAATGTATGATCACGTTATTCTGAATCTAAGAGTTCGAGGTATTCTTGGAATTACTATCATTCCAAACTTGGCATGATGTGGAGTTTTACTTTTTTTGGCTGCTTAAAATGGAGAAGAGTTACTTCCATGTCCAAATAATTAGTATTGTGTTAATCAATCATAATCGGAGAGGGTTTCTTAATGGATGCAATGAGGTGAACCTTACCTTCAAACCTAGAGTTTAACTTATTATCTCTGCTATAATTAGTGTCACCAAAATTGTATAGTAAGATCACACTAATTGACCTTTGATGTTACAGAAAAATTCTTTTGGTGTCACCTTTCACTATTATGATTCTATATTAACTTTTACCCTTAACTCGTACGTAAATTTCTTATAAATGTCTTGTTATTCTTACGATCCAGCAGCTCCAGAAACAGAAGAGAAAAAGAAATGGTAGAGTATCGAGGTGCAACTTACTTGTTTTGCATCATACTGATCATTTTCTTACTTTCTGAAACTGGTAAGCTTCACTCTATAAATGTATACTATCAAAAAAAAATTTAAATAAATAAATAAAATGTATTAATTTCAAATGTCTAATAATATATATGTATATATGTTGATTCTGTGTTTATATAATTAAAAATTTATATATTTTAATTTTGGAAAGCTCATAGAGTTCTAATCATCTTTCGGTCATTGAGTTCTACAAACTACATATTAGAAATGCGAAAGGCTCAAGTCCCAAAATAAAATTTTACAATATTTACTACACTTTTTATCTCTAATGCCTAACATTAATTCACAATGCATATTTTAATGAAGTTCTTAGTTTGGTTTTTACTCTGTGATTAGCGCTCAGTACATTAATGGTTGATGCAAACAAGAATCCTCAGTTATATTACTTGGAGCTAAATGAAAAATGTACAAGGAATTCTATGTGCAAGAGAAAGTGCAGGCAAAACCAACTACGCTCTCAACGCCGTCACCCTCAATCCGTCACCGGAATTTGTGCTCGGAGATTCATGTTTTACTCTCATTGCTTGTGTGTAATTCTAGTACACAGAAGCTTCTGATTTTAGATACCTACAAAATCTAAGTCATTATTTCCTAATTTGGAATTGTAATATTTGTTTGCTGATATGGGGGATGACCCGACACCTCGACGGTCGCACTGGTCAATTGTTTATCAATTGCACCTCTAATGTCACTAACAAAAACAAAACAAAACAACTTCTTCCCGTAACATATTTTTTACTCATTTTAGTGTTAGAAATGAACTGTTTTGTTAGGCAACTCCATTTTCTCAATTATGACTTGTGAGCTTTGATTTCATCTCATTTGGAACTGTATCTTTCAAGTTATGATCAAAGGTGTTCTTGCTGGTTTTTGGTGCTACTGTTGTTTCTGCATCAAGCAACAGATCTGTTTTCTGAGTTCAAGTTGATTTGTACATGGTTAATCATCTTTAGTGAACTTGTTTGATCAGTTTTTGAAAAAGTTCGATGGTGATAAATCCTTTTTGGTCCATTGATCCATAATCAGTCAACGAGCTACTTCATTAGCATGCCTTTAATGCCATTGACATGCCTTTTGGCTTATCTTTTCTTTAGCCTGCTTTAGTTGTTTTAATCAGTATTAGTTGTACTATTAGTTTACTTCTTTTCAGATTTGTAGTATGGCTTTAATGTCCTTGTAATGATGAACAAAAAGTCTCAATATATTCAAGCTTTTGCTACATCATGCAGTAAGGCATTTCACGACAGCATACTTGTTGCTTCCTCCGTTTTTTGACATTCATCTTTTTCTAACTTCTTAATTCTCTAATAGGATATCAGAGCCTGCCTCTTAAAGCACTTATACAAAACTCAATGCTTTTATTCTAGTTAGTTTCTTGAATAAAAAAAATCACTCTATCTGCTTTCTTCAAATTCATAAAATCTAAACAATGTCGAACTTTAATTAAGTGACCTTGCATTTTTCACTTTTTTAGTACTAACCGTATGATGGAACAGTGAGTGTATTCCTTCCTGCGAATCAGATTTCTCTAAATTTAACCCCTCAACACTGTCTCATTTAGAACTTTACCATTTTTATTTTTGACATACCTGACCTACCTCAAATTCTTAATTTTCTGATCTTAATCTTTCGTTAACTATAAAATATAGTGATCAAACCCAAATGCAATTCGCTTTGAATTTAATGGGTTTAATTGCAAGAGAAACTGAACTGGAAAAAATTAAAGGTCGAGAGTGATTGCAGCACCGGTAGTTCAGAACCTGAAAAATTACGGATGCGGAAGTGATTGTAGCGGCGGCGGAAGCTTTGGTGGCGCGGGAAACCGTGAAAATTGGTTCTCGAACGTGGTTATTTCTAATTGAGTAACATAAACAAACAGTACATGCAATGTACTGTCGTTGTTCGTTGTCAAAACCTACACGTCTGTGCAATCTACTGTCGTTGTCAAAACCTGCAATGTACTCATAAGCAAGCAGCACATGCAATGTACTGTCGTTGTCAAAACCTACACGTCTGCTGTCGCAAACACACGCCTAAATTCTAATCCTTTTTTGTAATTATATATATCGATCTGAATTTAAAGTGACCACATTGTACATGCCATTATGGTTATATGTAAAATTTGTAATCCTCCGGATGTTTTATTTTTGATTTAAAGGAACGGAAAAAAAGGGAAGGGGGGAATCGGTGTTTTGGTCTTGTTACGCTCCCAATTGAAGTGATGCAGATTTCGATCAAAATCCCGGCCAAAATGGTTGGAGTTGATAAAAGAGGAAATGAAAAAAAATGTGAAAAACAACAAATGGGATGCGACGATGAGGGGGTTTGGGGAGCCACGTAGTAGCCGTTAGCCAGGTCAGACAAAAATCTGAAGAGTCAAAGCAGCAACGTGTGCACCTTTCAAAGCCAAGGCGCCGCGTGTTCAGTACCTAGTTTTGGCAAAAAACAAAAAAAGAAACTAGTACCTAGTTTTGCACATAATAGCAATCCGAAATGGTTTTCTCTGTCTCCTAATTTGGGTTTCAGATGCTGCTATAAATAGTGTCTGAAAGCGGTTTCTCAAAAGATCGATTGGTCTGAAGCATTTCATCATCGTCTCTACTCAATACTCACTTGTGTAATATTCTAGGAAATCTGTTCTGAGAAGCTGCCATGTCGAGCACTGCTGGTCAGGTCATCAAGTGCAAAGGTAAGCCAACTGAAATGGGCCTTTTTTTCCTCGATCAGTGAATTTTATGGTTTTTTTTTTTTGGTTACTTTTGGGGGAATTGTGGAGAATTGTGTGTAACTCTGCACAATTGAATTGTTTATAGCTGCGGTTGCATGGGAGGCTGGGAAGCCATTAGTGATAGAGGAAATAGAGGTAGCGCCGCCACAAGCCAATGAAGTTCGTGTCAAGATCCTCTTTACCTCCCTCTGCCACACTGATGTTTATTTCTGGGAAGCCAAGGTACATTATTTGTTTCATCTTTCCCAATTTCATATTTTTATATAAAATTCCTCTAAAGTTTATCCCTTTTTTTTGTGGGTATAATTTCAGGGCCAAACACCTCTTTTCCCTCGCATATTTGGTCATGAAGCTGGAGGGTAAGTTATAAAATTTAACCCCAAAAAAAAAGTGAAACTTCACTTTAGACTGTAAAAGAATTGAATTTTCAGAATGAAATAGGCTTTGTTTATTCTTTTGTTACTAGGATTGTAGAGAGTGTAGGAGAGGGTGTAACTGATCTACAGCCAGGAGACCATGTCCTCCCGGTATTTACCGGAGAGTGCAAGGAGTGTCGGCATTGCCGGTCCAAAGAGAGCAATATGTGCGATCTTCTCCGAATCAATACCGACCGGGGTGTTATGCTTACCGACGGAAAATCAAGGTTTTCTATCAACGGAAAGCCCATTTACCACTTTGTTGGTACCTCCACTTTTAGTGAATATACAGTCACTCATGTCGGCTCTCTTGTCAAAATCAACCCGCAAGCTCCACTTGATAAAGTTTGCGTTCTTAGTTGTGGAATATCTACCGGTATGTCTATCTTTCACTAAAATAAATGATTTTGATTTTTCGTTTGATAAAACAATTGATTTTCTTTTGGTGTATACACTGTATTGAAGGTCTTGGTGCCACTTTGAATGTTGCGAAACCAGACCCGGGTTCCTCGGTTGCGATTTTCGGTCTAGGAGCTGTTGGCCTTGCTGTAAGTTATTGTTTTATCAGATTCTTAATCTTCCGTGTTAATGATATCTGGCTTTTGAAAAGTGGTGAGTTTCTTGAGTGCCTTCTATGTCTTTTGCCCTATTTATGGTATAGGCTGCGGAGGGGGCGAGGATCGCAGGGGCTGCAAGGATCATTGGTATTGATTTGAACTCTAGTAGATTTGAAGAAGGTATAAGAGATTAGATCCTTTATATTCCACATTCATTATCTTGATTTTTTTTACTGCTAATTTTATTAAGTTCATCTTCCATTTTATATAATAGCGAGGAAGTTCGGAGTGAACGAGTTTGTGAATCCAAAAGATCACAAGAAACCTGTTCAAGAGGTTAGCTCTTAACCAATCTTACTACATTGTAGATCGATACGTGTTCGTTAATCTTCCATGAAGATTCTTAACAGACTGAGAGACATTAAATTTGGTATCATCAGGTGATTGCCGAGCTAACTGACGGAGGAGTAGATCGAAGTGTTGAATGTACCGGAAGCGTTCAGGCAATGATCTCCGCTTTCGAATGTGTGCATGATGTAAGTGCTCGTACTGAATACTACTTCTCCATTGCGGTAGATGTAAATCGACTTTCGATCCAAACCAGACAAAAGATAACTGCTCCTAAACTCGTCATCACTTGATAGATGCCTACTTCTTGCAGGGTTGGGGAGTTGCAGTACTCGTCGGTGTGCCAAGTAAAGATGATGCATTCAAAACTCATCCTCTCAATCTGTTGAATGGAAGGACTCTCAAGGGTACCTTCTTCGGAAACTACAAACCCCGTTCCGATATTCCTTCGGTTGTTGAAAAGTACATGCACAAGGTAACTAGCCAATATTGACTTGTCTACTTTAGACTTCAACTATGCTGGCCGATTCTAACAACTCGGTTATATATTTCTTTGCAGGAGTTAGAATTGGAGAAATTCATTACTCACTTGGCCCCATTCTCGGAGATAAACAAAGCCTTTGACCTCATGTTACAGGGGAAGTCTATCAGGTGCATCATCAATATGGAATCGAGTGACTGAGGAAGAGAGGCAGGCGGTTAGATTAGTTGTGTCTGGTCATTTTGATATGAAAATAAAAAATTTGTGGTTATGGTTCTTAACTTGGGATTGAGCTTGTGTTCAAAATTTGTTTAATTTGGGCCGTCTTTTATCTCTCTCTCTCTCTCTCTCTCTCTCTCTCTCTCTCTCTATATATATATATATATTACAGAGTTTTCGTGTTTTTTGTTTTTATTTATATTTATATTTTTCCAATAATTAGCCACTAAAATTAGCTATATTTATAATTTCTAATATCATTAGCCGATCTCCTTATTAAAAATCCAGCTAAACCTGACGCCATGTGGCTCCATCTTCCTAGCCCGCTCGTCGGCTCGCTCTTGAAACTTCCTAATCCTCGGCGGTAACCCACACACAAAGTCCTGTGCACGTCTACCCTCACTCGTAAACCCTTCCATCTTCTCCAATCTCCACCGTCCGATCAGAAACTCCAAAATATCCGCATAATCATCGGCCGTATACACCCCAGGCCGCCGCGCTACTGCCGAGAAGTGCTCGAATAGCTTAGGGTCTTGCCCGTCGTACATCAAGTGAGCCGGCATCGTGATCTTCTTCCGCATCATATCCGCTATCGCCACATCGCTCCCGTGGGGTCAACCTCAAGCAGCTTCTCGACTATTCTAGAATACGCAGTCTCGTGTCGTTTCTCGTCCGCCGCAATGGTCCCACAAATGCGCGCAAGCAGCACCGGATCGCCACCTTAGCCAACCGGGCCGTGTTGCCATGTGACATGAACGTGGCCCGCACTTGAAATGACGTGTACACGAATCCCAAATACGGGTTGTTTTCTGTTCCCGGGTCCTGGCCCACATTATTTAAAATATTATAAATCTTTTATTTATTTTCCATTAATTGATAAACATATGAGAATAGAAATTACCATGCCAGATCCAATTAAGTACTGTACGGTCCGCTCAATCATGAGCATGTCGACCCGACCCGAAAGATAGAGGTAGGTCCGGAGCAAGTCACCGTGGCGGTTTTCCTCAGCTGTCCAAGCCCGGGTCCAAGTGGCCCATGGGCTAAGGCAGGCCCCAGTCTCGTCTCGGACCCCATCCAGCGTGTTTATCATGGTCTGGTACGTAGGCAATGCATCCTCGGTGATCATATCTCCAACTAGCACAACAAAGTATTCATCTGGAAGATCGGCCGTTCGATCACGTAGGGCCCGCACCTGATCGTTGACTCTTATTAGAAGTGGCAGTAGACTCTTAATTTTTATTTAAAGATTAATAAAACAAATGGAAACTTGGACGGTTTCATCTTAGAATGTGTTGGCAGGGAGAAGGAGAAGGGTAGTATGGTCTTTTGATATATAGATTAATTAATATTTTTAGGGATGAATAAAAAAATCTATGGGTGCAGTGGTTTTGGAAGAGACAGAGATAATGAAAGCAATCGACAACACATTTCTTAAGTATTAATTAATCGATTAGGAAACTTATAATTAGTCTAATGATATATAATTAGTCTAATGAAAAGTTTAGATAAAATGGGCCAATTTGATACATTTCTTATCATTCTCATTCAATTAATAAATTTAATTATTTATTAAATTATTAAATTCATTTATAAATTAATTAAATATGATGGATATATAAAAAAAAGCAAAGTCCAAGTCTAACAATGTAAATCCTAAACTCAAGTTAATTTTAATTTTTTTTAATATAAAATAAGTAATCATTGAATTATACTTTAAAAATAATTTATATTTTAAATATATTTATTAAAAAATTATTAATTTATATATTATATAAATTTGTTATAATATATTAAAAATATTATCTATCCAAAATTATTAATATATTAAATAATATATATATACGTGTAGTGTAGTGTAGCATGGAAGACACGTTATTGTCTTCTTCAGTTACAACAATAAAGCGTCCCCTTGATGATTTCTTAAAAATAGTTCAGATTGGATTAAAAATTGACTCAAATAACCTTCCATCCAAATATGAGGCTAGGGTTCAGTGGGTGAGTGGTGCTGATATAAGGAATGAGAAGTCGACTTTAACTTATTTATGATCCTGCCATTAAATCGTTTGCTTATAAATATAAAGTATTGGTGAAAGTAAAAAAGTATCAACCAACATCAATACACACCCAAAAATCCATCATTAAATATAAAGCTTATAAAATTTTTTATCGATCTTCTAATACTTATCTTTTTTGATCTTTCAGAAATTATATTTTTTCTCGGACCCATTTTTTAGAATTCGTAATTAGAGCACAAATTTTTTACATGTGTCATAGTCTTAATTTATCAGTCATAGATTATATATATTTGTCTATTATTTGTTCATTTATTTTTTTATTTATCGCTTTCATAGGAATATATTTAATTTAAATTTAGTCTATTTGTCTCTTATTTGTTCCTTACTTATTCATTCATTTTCGTTTTTCAACTTTTAATTCCGCTTACATTTATCTTCATTTTACTTTGTTAACATTAGTTCAGTCCCCTCATAAGTAGATATGTCGGAAAAAAAAATCGAACTTAAGATTAATTTTAATCCTCCCACCTAGTTAGAAGTCAAATCAAATTTCTTATCATGTATTTATTTTATGGTATGAAAGTCACTTTAACTTTTTGATATGCTTGCATCACTCATATTGTTAGTTATATTTTGCCAAGTTAAATCCGTCAAAGCCTTATTCCGATCTCGATCTTTAACTAACATTAATTTTCTAGATACCGATTTGAAGTTTTCATTGAGGAGAACTCAAATCAATTTTGATTTATATTTATACGAAGTAGGCTCCATTCAAAATCAAGAACAAAAATAACATATTGAGATGCTAATTTTTCAACAAATTGGTCGATTCCCTGAGGGAAATGAAATTAATTAAGGAACAAAAAAGAGTGGAAATAAAATCAATAATTTTAACTATATCTATTTAGTTATATAATAAATGAGTAATAAAAAATGATTTTGATTTCCTTAGATCGATTTGAACAAAAAGTATAAAAAATTATCTGATACACTAAGCAAAATTTAAATATGACTTAAAATGTCATGCATAAATAAACGAACAATTTTATTCATCTTAAAAAACTTATATTTTGAAAATAATGAATCATTCCTTATACCTAGTCATAAAAGAATGAAAACAAATGTCTCATTTTAATAAAATCAAATCATAAAGAGAAATACTTATATATTCATTTTAATTTCATTTATTCTCAAGAAATCGAACACGCTCATACGATTAAAATTTTGCCAGTCCCCATACTCTCTTCTTAATTTCATTCATCTTCATCTTCTCAAAAAAAAAAAAAAAAAAAAAAAGGTTCGGAAATGATTAATCAAATGAAGGGCGAGCAGTGCTAGGTAATCTGCGGCCACGCACAAATGAAGAAAACAAATGTAAAGCTCTAGATGGTTGAGCATAAGGCACCATATGAGCCGCTCCTTTCACTGTCACAAACGTCAATATATTTCCGTACTCAATCGTCCAACCTCCAACCTAGTAATGTTCATAGGACGACGTTACGGTAACAAATTTAGTACGTTGTGCTAAAGCCATAATTAAAATTCTAATTAACTATATATTAAGATGAATCTTATTCTAATCAACTAATTAATAAGCACCTGGCCTTTGTGAAACCAAGCTCTATATGGGACTGTGATTTTGAAGTCGAGGTCGCGAGCAAGTTCACGAACCAGCGTGCGAGAGCCCAACAATGGAACCACAGAATCTTGATCCCCACTGCATTTTTATTTGATTAAAACTATTAAATTATTAATCATTCATTTAAACTATAGGCTATAAATCAATGGTATTACTATTTCGAATTTAACTATATATAAAAAAAAAATTGAAAATATTCTTATAATATAAAGTTACGTACCTAAAGATCCAAACTGGAATACGAGCTTGTACAATCCTCTTGAGCAATGGCAGCATGTTTAAGTCACCATCAGCTTCACTATAATTCAATACACTGCATGCACGCATGCAAAGTTAAATTTCAGCATCTTAGAGTAATGAAAAATTCATGGGTAAATCGACCGGGTCCATGTTAAGATCTGCAGACTAATCCGATAGAAAACAATCACAAAATTCTTAGCACAATAGCTATGATTCTTAGCCTGATCAGGTCTACCCACGAATTTGTCATAGATGAATACTAGAAATTTGTAATTAGTTAATAAGTGAAGAGTGATTACCCACTGCACATAGACCAAGGATAAGGTAAATTAGTGCGATTAGCATGAAGAGCTTTCTGAACCATAGGAAGATTAAGGTAGAATCTTCTTTCATAGGATATACATACATCAACCCCAATGCTAATCTTAGTGGCCTGCAAAGCATTAAACACACCTTGATTAATTGTTAGCTAGCTTGGACACGGTGTCTAAAAATGGGTCCTATCATCCTATGAGATGCCGCCACCTCATTGTTTGGTGCCATCTCACTTAGAATCTTCCAATTAGATTGACACTTTGTCTAACCTGTACTCCTACGTAGCATTTAGAACTTTCTTTATCGTGCATGTAGACGTGCATGCAGGAGCACTAACGCAAGAAAACACTCCTTACTTGTAGTGTAAAAAACATGTATCTTGCTAGACAAGGTTCTTCTTTTTTTTTTTTGGAAAGTTTGAACTCCCAAATTTTTTGTTGTTATTTGAATTCCAATTTGAATTTTAAAAATAATATTAGATAATCAATTAAGCTAAATTCACTGATTACATACAGACAAGTTTAAACTTGTAAAACAATAGTAAAATTAAGAGCAAACGAAAGCTGAGATAGAGAAATGTATATACCAGTTTTTTAAGCCTCAGCTCTTGCTCGACGATAGAAGGATAACAGATGTCAAGGATAACATCATAAGGGTTAATGTAATCACCAACAATGGAGTTTGCTTGAGATAGGGCTTCGTTGCATTGAAGAGAGACATTATGAGTACTTGGAAATACATAATCTTCAAACTCACATTCATTCATTATTGTAAGGCCGACTTCATCGGAAATCATTCCGTGCGACCAGAAGAATTCGTATTTTGCCGAAACATCCCGGTCGAGTTTTAACAGGGGGTTCCCTATCTGTGTAACCAAACAACAATTATCAAATCAATTAGATTACTATAAAGCTGGGAATTATACTAATAATTTTATTTTTAGAATATAGTTTCTTACACCAACTCCCTTGATGTTGAACTTGAAATCTGTAGAACGCGCATTGTGGTCCAAAAGAACATCAGCCAACTGTGGTACGTAGTGACCTGTGCCATTCTAATTATTATTAGTATGCATTAATAAAACATCTCAGAATTATTTACTATTATCTTGATCCAACTAAAAGCTTAAAGCATTTGGTATCATTATTGATAATATATTTTATATTTAAAATGAAAATTTTAAGAATTTAATGTATAATTTATTATTATTATTAATTAATTTTAAGATGAAAATATAAATTTTTATATAATATTAAATTATAATTTTCAACTTATATTTTTAATATATTTTGATAAATTTTAATATGTCACGAGCTGATACACCGTATTCATACAAGAATCCTTCGTACTTTTATTATGTTTTCATTAAGGGCATAAAGCAGTTTTCCATTTTTGGGGGTCTTTTTGCCTTTTTGGGCCGAAAGTTAGTGAAAAAGAATGTATTTAAGTAATCGTCATGAATATTTAACAATTATACATTGCATTTCGGACCTGCATAGCTTTCTCCGGTGAGAAACAGAGCTCTATCTCGGAAAACTGGAAATTTGTCATACCATTTCAACAAGAAGACGTACATATCCCTGGCTGTCAAGAATGAAAAACAACCCGCCCGGAAAATAAAATAGATTAATCACAAGCAAACACAATAAAAAAAAAAAAAAAAGAGATTACCAGTTGAGGCATCGCCAGTAGTATAATCAGACGTTGTGTTTGAGTATGACCATCCTACTCCAGCAGGAGACTCCACAAACAAGAGGTTTGAAGCTAAATAATTAACAAATCGATTAAAACTCAAAATTTATCAAATTATAAAGTATAAATTAGATAAAAAGAAAAAAGAAAATAGATGTAAATAGTATAAAAATAGAGTTATTGGATGTAATAACTCATGAAAATAATACTGTACGTAGATGGTATATGATCGAGAGAGAAACCGAACATTATCAGGATTACGAATCTTTCTCTCATATAATAAGTAATATAATAATGTATGGATAATGTAATAATAAAATTTTGATTTTCAATTAAAAATTAATTGATAAGAAGTGAAGTTGTTCATCGTTCTTAGCTCTTAAGAGTTCTGATAGAGGATAAAAATTAACAAATCGATTAAAACTTAAAATTAATTGATAATAAATAGAGTTGTTCAATATTTTTTTTTTTTATATATTATTTTCTAAAAATTTTATTTTTGGATATGAAATATATTTTTAATATGAAAGTAATATTTATGACGCAATGATTATGTTTGATTTACGATACGGTTTACATCATTTACATAAAAGAGAAAACGGAAAAAAAGAATAGCTCTTATTCAATTTGTATTATTGTATGGAAGGTACCTTTGTTCCACGACATAGAATTGCTTCGAAGACCACGACCATCGCCTCTAGGGTAGAATGGACCCAACTCTGTAAAACCACCTCCCCCTATTGAGGAACAACCTGGACCTGAATTTCATAAAATATATGTCATAAAATATAGAGACTAGAGTGAGAAAGAGAGAACAAAGTAAGTAACCTCCATTGAGCCAAAGAGAGAGAGGCTTGTAATCAGGATCATTTTCAGCTTGAACAAAGTAATAAAACAAGCTTCTCCCACTCTCCAAATCGACATCAACATAGCCAGCATATTGCCTGAAGCCAACCCTTGGTTGCCCAGGCAGACTCACCACCAGATCCTCAACCGGGTAACTTTGCACAATCCTCAAACCAACGGCGGCCAACACGATAGCGATCACCGGTAGCCCCCCTAAACACCGCCACCTGCCGACCATCTCAACCTTTATGCAAATTTCTTACTGAGAGAAAGCAATTCTGCACACTTCTATATAGATGCATTTGATTATATAGCCGATTCAGAAATTTTCCAGCGCGGACAATAAAGTATTTATTCATTTGGAATTATATATATATATATATATATATATAAAATAAGTAATTAATTATGATGAGAATCTTAGGATAGAAATTATGACAAGGAAAATTAGAAAAATACACTTATATTTTGCACATGAGCCTGTCTAATCCTCTTTAGAAACAACTACTGTTCCAAGTAACCTAGCATGTGAATTCTCGGCTGCATCCAACTTAAAGCTGCTTATACATTATATATATATATATATTTTTTTTTTTTTTTTCTTAATTTTCTCCTACATATAAAAACTTAACTAATTAAGGAGATCGGTGATGCACCCATCCGGGAGTCTCCTACATATTGAATTAATTTTGATAGTTAAAGTAGAAACTTAGTTAAAATTTCGCAAAAATATAATACCGATATTTAAACCAGGTCTAAATTAACAATTCTTTTTTTAATTCCGAACTAACTTAATCCTCACGCTTCTTCATACACGAACTAATGATCACATGAGAGAAGAAAAAAATTATGCATAAACCGGTTTGGAGAGTATTATCGAACTAGGAATGCGAGAGTAGTTCAAATTATTTATAACAATTACCTAATGCTAGCAAGGTAGTTAATCAAGTACAAAGCAATTACCTATAGTGCTTTGACAAGTAAGAGCACAAGTCATTAAGGGTGAGAGAGAATTGAATAAGGCAGAATTAGAGAAATGAAACCATGAACAAGAAGAATAAGAAATATGAACTTGGGATGGGATAAGAGAATGTACCTTAGGTTTACTAAGAGATGAGCGTGCTTAAGAGTTTTTTAAAAGAGAAGATCATTCTATAACTTTCAAAATGATTTTGCAGATTTGATTTGGATTTGGAGAATCCTATATAACCTATCACCAAGATCTAATTTTTAAGTATTTTATTTTCCTTAAAATACTTGTTAAAACAATATTCACTAATCTTAATTACTTTAGTATTTTCTTACATATACATACCCATCATGTTAATTGGTTGGAATATAATATATATATATATATATATATACATCTCAACTGCATATATCAATTTCACGCCGTCATATCATAAATTATATTAATATTTTTTATAATTGAAATAAATCAGTCTACTCTAAATATAATTTATTATAATTGAAAAGGATCAGTCCATCCTAAATATAATTTATCTAGGAAATTTTCATATATACATATATATACGGATGAAAAATTGGATGATTCAAACTTGGCTAGAGAAATCTATATCTATACAAAGAAAAAAAAAGATAAATGTGTGTCCTATGCAAGTAAGTAGATTTTAATTAGAATCTATTGGATTCGTAGGCCTAAACGTAATTTAAGTCTAAATTCGATTCTATTTATTAATTTATTAACTTAATAAAATCATTACAATGGTATAAATATAGTACAAATGGGGCATTAAATGTTAAACACAAATATAAGCCACAAGCTTGAATCATCGTGATAGCCGAAAGGAAATAACACATAGGAAGAATTGGACACGTAAGCGAATAGTCCAATGGAAATAACAATATTTCGATTAGCCGGATTGGCTCGGGTTTTAGTTAAATCCGTGGGTAATCCAAATGAACTTGGATATATATATATATATATATTTATCAATGACCCATCCATAGGTTCTAAATGATCGGTTTGGTTTTCAACCATATTCGATAGTTAGTCGAGTCCAGACACACTCCTAGCAGTACAAAACATGCTCATGGCTTAGCAGTACATTTTGAGGGTTGAGACTTAGCATAAACATGTTGTAGGATACTTCTTTTTCCTTAGTTCGGCTGATTACCAAGAGACTCCATATAAATAACATTTCTTAGAGTAGTAGGACAATTCATTACAGACTCCTCTAGGATAGGATAGACCGATAGAGAAAGACTCAAGATAATTTGACAGCATATGGCAACTTCGCACCATCGGATCCCAATTTGAAATTCTAAAAATTCTCAAGAAACTATCTTCTACGTAAACGGTATAACCATAGACACGAGATGAGATGGTGGATCCCATACATGAATCCCGCTTCAACTCTCTCATATCGGTTGTATACACTAATACACGGCATGATCCGTTTTCATTCAACCTGACAAAAACATCTTAAACTGAACCGCAGAAGATGATTAAAATTCAAAATTTCATATATCACAATACAACCTAACCAAAAGCAACGATTCAAAAGGTGTAATCAAGCGCCAATCTCTTTGCTTTCTGTTAAGGGGTCTTCCTTTCCCTGCCTTCTCTCTATTTAGCCTCACATCAGCTATACCCCAAGTGCAACTTTTCGTTTCCGTGTCAAAAGACACGAGCCTGAACACTCCATCACTTACTGAGGATGAGCCCGTTTCATCACCCTCATTGATATATTTTACGTACATAGCCCTATCCTTGAACCGATCCAGCTCATATGGAATCCGTACTACCCTTTCCACACCAGGAGATGAAACCTGAAAGAGGGTATTTTTTGTTTCACCGTTTAGACCTAACAACTAATAAAATTCTATAAACATTTTCAACAATCTATAAGCACATACATCTTCATCATCCTCTTTAATGCGGGTGTATATTTAGCAAATTAGTATAGAAATGAAAAGAACCAAAGAATCCTTATATGCTTGTATACATTTAGCAAATTAGTATAGAAACAAGTACCTCCACATATATATTTTCGGGTATAGATTTAGCGATCTCCGCTTCATCCAATCGATCTCTATAACTTGTTGAAAATCCTTCGATATCTTCCATATTGGGCGAACCGGATCTGTCATATATAATAATCATAAATTACGTACTGGTGAGATAATTTCCTCAACAACCCATAACAAGTTTTAAATGGAATTGGAGATTGAGTGAAAAGTGCATATTTAAACACAGTCTATATACTAATAAACAGACAAAAGGGAATTCTAGACAGGATTTAACAATGACTTTTACTTGTTAGAAAGCTTCTCGATTCGCACTCGAATAGTGGAATTTGAGAATGTCTTGAAGGCATATATTTTCAAGTCACCCTCAAAAGAGAGAATGACCTCTTCAGCAATAGCTAATGCTTCTTTATCCCACCATGTCCCTGCTAGTAAAATCCCACCTCCTTCCTCACCATCACCAACCTTCAAATAAATTTTTTTTTTTTTTTTAAATACCACATAAAACTGACATTTCGCCTTAAAAAACTTCATAATTAGAGAAAAACAAAATCTGCAACATGAACTTATAAAAGTCTTACATAGACTTCTGCATTATCCTCCACATATTCTTCTTCAAAATCATCATCATCACCATCCATTAGTGAATCTATATATGAAATCAGAAAACTGATTCAAATTAAAGTTAAATTTGTTTATCATCGCAAAACGCTGAAACTTTAGCTTCTTTCACAAATTTTAATAGCAACGAAACAAGCACCAAAGTGAAAGAATAGAAGTGGAGCAAGGGGGCATGTTACCATCTTCAACGTCGTTGTATAAAAGGTCTTCCTCTTCTTCATCTTCGGCAGATACTTCTTCGACAAGGGCTGGTTTGAGAACTGGGTCCGACCCGGAATTTCTCTTCCGGGCATGAACTGTAAGGGCTTCTTTTGGAGTAGGAGGAAAAGGGCATTTTCGGAAAGGGAAGGTTAATCTTCCTCCAGTGGGTGAGAAACTTACCGGCCATTGGAAGCGACATAGAGCGAGAGACGGTGAAGATGAAATTGCAGAAGTTTCCAAATTGGAAGCTCTGGTTAAGTTCATGTCTCTGAGCTGTGAATTCTGTTCAGAATTCAGATGTATGGAAACGGAGTTGGGATATGTCATTGTAATGTCAAAATTAGGAGCCCACTGTAATAATTAAAATTATTCGATGTTTATGATAATGTAAGAAAGTTTTGGGGCTTTATTTTAATTTCTTCTAAATAAAATTGAACAGTCTTCCTTATTTGGCAAAAAAAAA
Source organism: Coriaria nepalensis (assembly GCA_027186245.1). Lineage (NCBI taxonomy): Eukaryota > Viridiplantae > Streptophyta > Magnoliopsida > Cucurbitales > Coriariaceae > Coriaria > Coriaria nepalensis. The sequence continues at coordinate 1,931,776 of CP114500.1, read as the reverse complement.
TAAAATCGAAGTTTCGGGACGATGCTTTCGTAATTGGGCTTCGTTCTCCCGTCTCTGGTGCCGGAGATCTCTTCCCCTCATCTCAGATCTGAAACTCTCCATCTCTTTCTCTCTCACTCTCTCTATCACTTCCTCCATCAATTGCTGCTGCAAATTCAACTCCTCCACCATCATCATCGTTACCACCACCGGTAGCAGGCTCATAGCTGTCGTAGATCTTCAAGACCTTAGCACAGACAATGGCGCTGATATCTATTGTGCGGGAGTATTTCAATAGGATGTTTCAGGACATTTCGGGAATGAAGGTTCTCATCCTCGATTCTGAAACGGTTCGCGCTTTCCACCTTTTTCCCTTTCTTGCCAAATATAATCTTCCATTCGTTTGCTTCTCGAGAAAACCGACTGGAATGTATAACATTTTCTTAATCAATTGGTAACTTAGTTTCGATTTGGTTTTCATTTTTTTTCTATTAGTATGCTAGGCTGAGGATAGAGGTAATTTAGTTTGTTCCATGTATGCCTCTCATGAAATTGATCGTTCCTAAGTATGAAAAGCTTCAGTATGATGTTTGAAAAATGAGCTTTTCTACCTTTGCAATTGTGATGTTAAAGATTATACAAACAACTATGATAAAGCGGGAAGAATTCACGCATTGGTGGTTGCTTCAACATTTTTGGCATCTTCTTATTAATCCATTAATGTATACGGTTTATGTACAATAGCTTGAAATAAAATAATAAGACAAATTGGGAGTTAAATCCTCATGAACTGTTGAACATTCCTTTGTTATTTATTTATTTTTTTCTTATTAAATCACAGCATTAGCTAGTTTTTAATAATGTAGGCTCCTAAATCTTCTATGGATTTGGCTCAGTTCAATATTTAGGTTAGAGAATGAGAAGTAGTTCAGATTGCTAATAATGGTGCTGTTTTTTCTTTTCTTTTTTCCCTGAGGTGCAGGTTAGTATAGTAAGTGTTGCGTACTCCCAGTCTGAACTTCTTCAGAAAGAAGTCTTTTTGGTTGAAGTGGTAGATACCATTTCTATGTCAAGAGAGCCTATGTCTCATCTTAAAGCTGTTTGCTTCCTTAGACCTACATCAGAGAATATCCAGCATTTACGGCGTCAAGTAGCTAATCCTCGGTTTGGGGAGTATCACCTTTGTAAGTCCTTGAAATCTTTGAAAATTGTGGTAAAAATATAGGACTTTTGCCTTTCAAGAAAAAAAAGAAAAGAAAAAGAAACAATATCAAACTTTTTCTCAACTTTCTTGTTACTTATCTGCTATTATTACCGAATTACAGTTTTCTCCAACATTTTGAAGGATACTCAGATTCATATAATAGCTGATGCAGATGATCAGGATGTTGTCCAGCAAGTTGTGGTAATATTTCAATTTCATTTTCTAAAGTATATACTTTAACCTAATGAGATTTCCCCATAATTGAATACTAGATAACACAGAAAAATCAAAGTCAATAACAAGCTCATTAGTTTACAATGGGATGACATGTACAGTTATTGAGGGGTTGAACCCGGCAAAAGGATGCTTTTCTATTTGTGCTAGGTGTGTTTTGATGCTAAATTTAAGGGGTCGATGAGAATTAAGAAGTCATCAAAGTTTCTTTTGCCTGGTTGGAGTTTGATTTCATTATTTGTTGTCACACTCTTTTGCTTAGTTACAGATCTTTTTTTACATCAAATTGTCTGTATTCTTCTTCATTTGTTGCCAATGCCTAGTGTACATAATATTGCTTATATAGTTGTTGTCCAATGAATCTTCATAGTAAGGGAAGTTTGGCTAAATGATTACTTCATCTTGCAGGAGTACTATGCTGACTTTGTTGCAATAGATCCTTCCCATTTCACTTTAAACATGTCATCAAATCACTTGTATATGCTCCCAGCAGTTGTGGATCCTCCAAAGTTGCAGCACTTCTGCGACCGAGTTGTTGATGGCATTGCTGCACTTTTCTTGGCCCTTAAGCAAAGACCCATTATACGATACCAAAGGACCTCAGATACCGCAAAAAGGATAGCACAGGAAACATGGGTCAGTAATTTTTTTTTTTTTTCTTCAAATTGTAAGTTATAATAGAAGTGCATAGGTGACATATTCATGCAAGTCTGCCACTTTTTTGTTCACTTTTATAATAGAAGTTTCAACATTCTAAATCCAGATTCGACCTGTAGCAGCTGAGTTGTGATATGAATCAAACATGTTACAAATCATTCTAAAATTTTTGCATCCTTAATTCCTTATGAATCAAATATCAAATTTAAAATCCTCGCATCCTTATGAATCATATGTCAAATTGTCTTTTGAACCTTGCCGTCTCTCTCTGTATTTTAAGGTCAATGTATTACTGATTATATTAGTTGATTTATTGTAACAGAAGCTAATGTACCAGCAAGAAAGCGGTCTTTTTGATTTTAGACGGATGGATGTTTCTCCATTGTTGCTGGTCATTGATAGGAGGGATGACCCTGTCACTCCCTTGCTGAATCAGTGGACCTATCAGGTATCTCCAGATTTGAATTCACACTGTATGAGAAATGATGGGTTGCGACTGTTTACAAGACTGTACATGTGTTACTTATATATTAATTATGCTTTTTAGGCCATGCTTCACGAGTTGATAGGTATTGAAGACAATAAAGTGGACTTGAGAAGCATTGGAAGAGTTTCAAAGGATCAGCAGGTTGAGTTGCAATTTTCTATGCTGACCAGGGTACACACTGTTGTATGTCTTGTTATTTGTGTGCAATCATTAAATGTTTTGGATGTTCTCTTTATATGTTAACAGGAGTTTGTACTATCAGCAGAGCAAGACACATTTTTTAAAGCTAACATCTATGAGAATTTTGGAGATATTGGGATGAATATCAAGAGGTTAGTAGATGACTTCCAGAAGATCGCAAAAAGTAACCAGAACATCCAAACTATAGGTTTGTATGAACCAAGGTTTATCTTTATATATGTAGCTACATTCAACTCGATATCTTAGGTATGGATTAACACCAGATGTTTCGGTTTTTTGCAGAGGACATGGCCAAATTTGTTGATAACTACCCAGAGTACAGGAAAATGCATGGCAATGTCTCAAAACATGTGACCTTGGTCACAGAAATGAGCAAGATAGTAGAAGAGAGGAAATTGATGCTTGTTTCCCAGACAGAACAGGAGTTGGCTTGCAACGGTGGGCAAGTGGCTGCTTTTGAGGTAATGAGTTAACTTCAGTTCCTTTTTTTTTTCCTTCTTTTCGTCCTTTTTTTTGGGATGATACTGTTATGCAGACAGTATATCTGTGTATGTACGTGTTTACTTCTTCCAAATAGTGCTCGGTGGTTAACTTTACGTTGCTAGTGAGACGTCGGACTCATTTATTTATCAACTTGACGAAAAGCAATGTCTCTATGGAATTTATCAAGGGTTCATTTGGGTAGACTTATCAAACTGATGCTTAGGTTTTACGGCTTCTAGGTTAAATTGGAATTATAAATTGGGTTTCAAAAAATGTGTGCCAAAAAGTGCAACGGCAAACTTTCTATGAAGGCCATTGGGTGCACTTATTAGTGGAACGGCTTTTGGGCACCCAAAAAGCCGTTTTGAATGCATAATAAGTGCACCCAAATGCAGCATAGTTATATGCAACAGTTCTAAACAAAGGACTAGAGATTTTATGACTCACTGTTGTTAAAGGCACTCACCTAGACTGTTCAGGTGAGGTGGGGCAGCATTTGGTATAGATTATATCAAGACATTTGCTCCTGTAGCAAAGCTCAACATGATACGAGTCCTCCTATCACTTGCGGCTAATCTAGACTAGTCGTTGCATCAACTGGACGTGAATAATGCATTTCTGAATGGAGATCTAAGCGAGGAAGTGTATATGGATGTGCCACCTGGTTTTGAGCACACATATGACAAAGATATGGTATGCCATATGAGGAAATCACTCTATGGGTTGACACTAATCATCAAGAGCATGGTTTGATTGTTTTTCCAAGTCGATCTAGAAACACGGTTATAATCAGGGACAAACTGATCATGCCATGTTCTTCAGACATACTTCGGGGGATAAAGTGACTATCTTGATAGTATATGTTGATGATATAATTGTGACTGGGAATGATGAGATGGAGATAGACCAGTTAAAGAAAATGAATTTGAGATTAAAGACCTGGGGGAACTAAAGTATTTTTAGGGATGGAAGTTGCAAGGAGTAAAAAGGGTATTTCAGTATCACAGAAAAAATATACCATTGATTTGTTGAAAGTGACAGGAATGCCGGGGTGCAAACCAGCTGAAACCCCGATTGATCCGTATAATAAACTTGGAAAAGGTGAGTAAGGAAGTCCATTAGATAGGGGGAGATACCAGAGATTGGTTGGAAAGCTTATATACCTTTCACATACTCGACCGGATATCGCCTTTATAGTTAGCATAGTAAGTCAATATATGCATTCACCTTATGAAGTACACCTAGATACTGTATACATGATTCTTAGGTACCTCAAGAAAACTCCGGGACAAGGTTTGTTGTTTAAAAAGGGAGAAGAACGTAGTATTGAAGCATTTACTAAATGCTGCTGCAGATTGGGCCGGTTCTATAGAAGATAGGAGGTCAACTTTGGGGTACTGCACTATGGTATGGGGAAACTTAGTGACTTGGAGGAGTAAGAAGCAAAATGTGGTAGCTAGGAGTAGTTCAGAAGCTGAATTCAGGGCATTAGCGCATGGTACAAGCGAGCTGATTTGGTTAAAAAGTCTAATGTTTGAGCTTAAGGTGTGGAATGAAGGACCAATGAAGTTGTATTATTACAACTAAGCATCCGTTAGCATTGCACACAATCCGGTTCATCATGACTGGACTAAACATGTGGGGGTAGATAGACACTTTATTAAAGAAAAGATTGAAGAAGGCACGAACTGCATGGTTTATATACTCACAAGTCAGCAAACAGCAGACATACTGACAAAGGGACTTCCTAGACAAGGCTTTGAAGATATGGTTAGCAAGTTAGGCATGATTAACATATTTGCACCAGCTTGAGGGGGAGTGTTGGAGATGCCGTGATTCTAGCTTTAGTTGTAGGTAGATTATTGTTTCCAGTTTTTTAGGATAGTTGTTTTTTTGTATTTCTTGGTTTGTAGGATCTGATCCTATTTTCTAGCTGGGAGAGGTTTTGCTCTTAGGTCTTTAAATATCTAAGAGGTTTATGAATAAAAGTAAGTTTCAGAGAATTCTTTTACCTCTAATTTCAGAAGTGTACAGTGATGCAGATTGGGCAGGATCGATCAAAGACTGAAGATCTACTTCAGGTTATTGCACCTATGTATGGGGGAACTTAGTTACATGGACAAGTAAAAAGCAATCTGTAGTTTCAAGAAGTAGTGCAGAGGCAGAATTTCATGCTATGGCTCATGAAATATGCAAGGGAATGTGGTTAAGAAGACACCTAGAAGAATTAAAATTTTCAGTGGATGAACCAATGAAACTTTTCTGTGATAATCAATCTGCTATAAGTATTGCAAAGAATCCAGTACATCACGATCGAACTAAGCATGTGGGGATGGATCGTCACTTTATAAAAGAAAAGGTAGACGAAGGAATAGTCAAGCTAATTTAGACGCCTACGTGTCTTCAGATAGCTGATATCCTAACTAAGGCCCTACCAAGAATAGAGTTTGAAGATTTGAAGTCCAAGCTTGGCTTGATTAATATCTATAACCAAGCTTGAGGGGGAGTGTAGAATATTGTAGAATATATTTAAGATTCTAGTAAACAAATCAGTTTGATTTGTTTCCTGATTAGTTACTAATTAGTTACTGATTTTTAGAGATTCTAATAGATCATGTTTAGGCTCAGTTTATGCTATTAGACTAGGGTTTCTCTTCTATATAAAGGAACCTAAGATGTAAATTAAAAGTGAATAGAATTTCTTTTATCTCTAAAATTCTCAATTACTAAGAATAAATAAATTCAATTTTATGAAAATAAATTAATCAAAAATTATTGTTATGATACATTTTTGATTAAGTAAATGCATTTATCTCGTATACTGTTAAGTAGTCTCCATGTTCAGAAATTCATTTATTGGTATCTGTTTATGTGTCTTAAAAGTGATTGGCCAAGATTCAAACTATCAGTGTGCATCCTGTGTTGTAAATTATATAAATAAAGTGTTAGACCGCCGGTTTTGCTTAGTTATGTTAGGAGAAATAAGGTCTAGCATAACGTAGTCATTATTATTATTAGTCTTATTATAAGTATTAGTAGTCTTATTATTAGTGTTATTATTATGTGGGGGTTATTATGGTAATTGAGGGTAGTAGGATAATAAGCAGTAGGAGGGTTAGGGTATTGGGAAATTTGGAGAGTAAGAACTCTTAGGGAGAGACGGTCTACCTCTCGAATCGTAGACCAACCTATGTTATTTCGATTGTTTTGGTTATTGTGGAATAAAGTTTAGCCCTATTCGTATTTATCTAGACCGGGTCTTATCATAAAGTTTGAGAGAAGTCTATAGTCTACTTAGTTGTAGACTTGTAGGTTGAAATTAAAGCCAGAAAATATATCAAATTTTGATGTGTGATCATCTCTCATCATGTACTTTTCAGGCAGTCACAAATCTTTTGAACAATGACAGCGTGTCTGATATTGATCGTCTACGTTTAGTGATGCTGTATGCCTTGCGCTACGAAAAGGAGAGCCCAGTTCAACTAATGCAGCTTTTCAACAAACTAGCTTCTCGATCCGCAAAGTACAAACCAGGGGTAACACATTCACTTTTGTAATATTCTGTCTGTCTGAACTCTCACATTTTGCTTGTTCCCCTAGGCCCTGCAAATGATTTTGTATGTAACGTGTGTATGTGGTGTAACAAACTAATAAGAGCTGAGTTGTTGGGTTTTATAAATTACTTGATCTTACCCGATGACTTGTTGTATGACCTAGCTCATATAACTATCACACAAGCCACTCACTATCTCCCTCCCAACAACTTTGCATGCCACATCAATTTAGGCATATGGCTACTTGTTTTGAGGGAGATCAGTTACTTCTTGCTATTGAACATTGTTATCCCGGTCAGCTAGCAACTGTTTTATTGAACTGTCTTTATAATGTAACCATCGTTGAATTTTCTTTAGTCTTTGGTGGTACCGTAAGAAATGATAAATGACTTAGGCTTATTACAGTAGTCAATCCTCTAAATCTTTCTGACCCTAACTGATGGGTTTGATATATTTGGGTATTGTGCTGTGGCAGCTTGTCCAGTTCCTTTTGAAACAAGCTGGTGTGGATAAGCGAACGGGTGATCTTTTTGGGAATAGAGATCTTTTGAATATTGCTCGTAACATGGCTCGTGGGCTGAAGGTTTGTTTGATATAGAAAGTAGAGAGAAAAAAAAAAAATTGTCTGTTGCTAATTGGTTTCTAATAGATAGATCACAGAGCTGATTTGCTCATAGCTGCAGGGGGTTGAGAATGTGTATACTCAGCATCAACCTCTTCTTCTCCAGACAATGGAAAGCATCATTAAGGGAAGGTTGAAAGATGTGGACTACCCATATATTGGAAATCACTTTCAGCAGGGAAGGTTTGTTGCTAGTAACTATATATATAGTTCTCCTGTTGAATGTTCACATCTTTCCCATATAGCTGCGTGTATGCTGGAAGTTTTTTTTTTTTTTTTTCCATTTTACTCTTTATTCTTGCAATATCCTCTTTTCCTTATTTACTGAGCATATTTTGTATTACCAGAACAATTTGAATGAGATTGAAAACCGGTTAAGCAGATCCTGGTTCCCAACATTCTCAAAACAAGCTATAACAAGCTAGTGCACAACTAGTTTCATTCTCTTACCAGGAATTTATTACCATAACAAGCTATAACAAGCAGATCCTGGTTCCTCTGTCCTTCTGAAGTTCGCGCTTCAGAAGTTAATTACTTGCTTCTACGGTTCTACGATTAACTATTTAACTAGCCAAACTATATGATTTGCCTATTTCTCAATTTAGTTACAGCTGATATAGCGGCCGATGTCTTCTTGTTGGCCCCCCAAATATCTCTACTTTTCCTCTTCATTATTGTCTATCATAATGACCTTGTATGATAGACTAGATATTGGAAAGAGACCTTGTATGATAGACTAGATATTGAAAAGATAGATTGAAGATCTTGCGATAAGAGTATGACCTCAAGGCATTATACTTTCTTGTTAACAGGCCGCAAGATGTCATCATCTTTGTTGTAGGTGGAACAACATATGAGGAGTCCCGTACTGTTGCTCAACAAAATGCCATCAATCCTGGAATACGTTTTATACTCGGTGGTTCTACGGTTCTCAATTCTAAGAGGTCAGTCTGATGTTATGATATTCGTTTCATTGTAATACTTAAAGTAACAGTCCAATCCACCATTCCTGTTATTATTATTATTATTATTAGAGTTGGTATCAAATGGAAATACAGGTTCTTAAAGGACCTGGAAGAGGCTCAGAGGATATCCCGTTCTAGCGCCGCCATTGTCTGAAACTGTAGTTTTTCCACCACACTGAAAATATATAGTTTTGCTACTGGTTGCTTCCAAGTCCCATCAAGCAACCTTGCCTTCAACAGATGTTGTCTTTGATCGACTTGTATGAAATTATAAAGAAGTAAATATGGTTTAAATTCGCATGGAATTCATGAAGTCTTACTTGCTTATGTTTCGGCTCCTACATCTCCCCTGCTAGAGGCTTGTTACCCGCATGCCAGATACATCTCCTGGTTGTTCAATAACATGTAGATTCATGAGAAACTATCTTTATGGCTCAGGTAAATATTAGGTTGTGAATCATTGGAGCTGTAGGGCCGTGACCATACGGGACCCACCAGCTCCTTCTCACAGCCCGACCACATCACATTTTGTATCCTTGAAAAAGATTGTACTCGTTGTAGATTTTTCTGACGTCCATGGTATGTGAAGTAAAGCGCCGACACAGCTTATATATATACATTTTCCTTGAATTATATGTTGTACTTTTTTGGGTACAAAATTTGAGTTGGCTAGTTGGTGATCTCTAAACTCGAAATTTATGTTTGACTTGGTAACTTGTTTTGGTGCTTTTTAGGAGACCTCAGTCTCATTAAAACCACTCACGACACTTGTTGGGTGCCGTTTCTCTCACTTCCCCCTGCTAGAAATAATTACATTATTATAGTTGCGATCTGATGATTACTCATGTGCATTTTTGTTTGCAATTTAAAATGTCAGCTTACTTATTGGTTAAAGTCGGAAAAATGATAAGGACAGTGAGTGACATGAAACTTTAGTTTACGGATTTTAGAGTATAATTTAAAGAATATAATCACATTTTAAATATAATTTAAAGAATATAATTAAAGTGTATGGTATTGTCTGGGTAGTTATTTTTCACTCTAAATATAAGAATATGTTTGGTTTAATTTTTTTAAAAACTTTTTTAGGAAATGAGAATGAAAATAAAAATGAAAATAATAATAATATATATTTTTTTTTTGTATTTGTTTAATTGTACAAGAAATAAGGATGAAAAATAAGAAAGAGAAATAAAAATTAATTAAAGTATAATATCACGAGGTTTATAAAGTAGAAAAAATAATTAATTATAAAATTATCTGAAAAATTATTAATTATAATTTTATAAAGAATTAGATATTAATATTTAATAAAATTTTAACTAATAAGTAAACTAGAATTTCTATTTTTTGTTCAAAGTTTGTTAAATCTTATCAACTTTTAATTTAAATAATAGACACTATAAGTCGTTTCTTAAAAAACTTTTCTTAAGCAACAATCCACTGACGTTTCCAAGTGGGCCCTACTCGAATATGGGCCCAAACGATTTCTTCCTTGCGTCTTTTTTTTTTCCCGTTTTCCGTATCGAGTTTACTTCCCCGTTTGGACGATAAATTATACAGATTTTTTTTTTTTTTTCTCTCGTCTTCCTCCTCCTCTCAGAATCAGTTTCCTCGGAAAATACCAGTCTGCAAGTTTTCCCGGGAAAATCTTCAACCAAGGTTCGGACCTGAATCCTTCTCTGATAGTTACTTTGTTAAATCTCTTTCCGTTTGTTGATTCTTCCTTCTTCCTTTCTATGCGATCGTCTTAGCGTGTATGGCTTGTTGTATTTTTGTTGCGTGTTGGCTGTTTTAGGGTTTAAGACTATTTTTTCACATCAACATTACCTCATAATTGGATAAGAAGTTGTTTTTCACATTGAATTTCTGATTTCAGTTGGTTTCAATGTGCCGGAAAAATATGCTCTGTCGCTTTTGTTTGGTTACTGAGGAGAATAAAAACAGAAGAAGAAAGGATTTTCAAGTCATAAGTTTTATATCTTTATTAATTTTGAGAGAAGAAAAAGGGGGGGGGGGTCTTCTGTTTACAAACCCAAATAAAGTAAGCAACCTAGTCAGGTACAGTTTTGTGGCAGTTGGTTTTTAGGTTTGTGTAAGTAAAATATGAACAACTGCATTCATGATCATAATCTTCGAATATGATACTGTATGTTATGAGGCTACCATAGAAAGTTATAGCACAACTTCATATTGGATGATGCTTTAAAAAATTGACTAACTGTGCTGGTTTTCAAGAATTTCATGGAGATGTAATCGAATAAAGATTTTACTCATGGCTGTACAAATTTCGTGCCGAAGTAGTATAGATACAATGATATACTCGACTAGTCATTGTCTAATATGTCATTAATATGCAGGCTTTTGGATCCTGGTACTTCTTTCTTCTCTTTGCAGAAGTGGGTAATCTTTTATTTTCTAGACTGCATATGCAGTTAAAAGTAAGTTCACTTAATCTTGAAGGTATGTTTGTCTCACCTAAAATTCTGGCTTTATGCAATTAGGGAAGGGGAAAAGGAGAGAAGAAATAAAAAAAGAAGCTTTGGTTTGTGCATGTATAAGCTTGATCAAGTACAATTCACTAATTTGGCTTATCTACTCAAACTCACCAGTCACTATGCTTTTGGACGGAGGGATTCTTACACTTTGCTCTTTCTTTAACAGATCAGAAAACATGTGGTTATTTAATGTGGTTGTTGAGGTGGCGACCGTCTTAAGCTGGCCAGTCTTCAGTGCAAGCATATTTGTTCTTGTTTCCGTCGTTCTCTCACTGTATCTTATCTTTGAACATTTAGCTTCCTATAATCAACCGGAGGTCCACTACTAAATTCTTTCAAATCTTTATTTTATTTTATTTTATTTTTTATTTCTGTTAGCCATGAGTTCATTTAATTTATTGGAGTTCCAAGCTGAAATTATCATTTGGTAATGTGTCTCTATTCATATATTTTTTTTTTATAGTATTGCTCCTTTATACTGCTTAGGAAACAAGTAATCCTGCTGAAGCACAAAATAAAATCCACTTACTATACTTACTAGTTACTAAGTGAGCTTGAGCTTTAGTCTTGGGTCAGTTAGATTGAGATCTCTAATGTGACCTTATTTGCTGATTGAGATAAGGATATGCCTTAAATTTGTCTGCACATGCTAAGCCACTGTCAATTTGATCTTGTGCTGTTAAAATTTCTGAGTTGGCATGAGGTGGAGTCCAGCCTTGTTCAGCTTTTCCAATCCATATAGGATGTTGAATAAACATGTGTTCTATTTTTCCATTTGCTCCATTTTACATATGATACCCTACTTCTACTTTCATTTCAGGAGCAGAAGTTTCTAATTGGCCTCATCTTGATGGTTCCTGTTTATGCCGTAGAATCGGTGAGTGGAGTCTTACTTCCCTTGCTCCATTTTTGGTCATCTAGTCCTTTTTATTTTTATTTTTTGTTATATGTCATGCTTTCCTCATTATCATGTCAAAAAGCTCAAGAATAAATCATTACGGGTAGTTCTACCCGCAAGAGATTGTTTTTATTAAATTGGTCATAACTGATCTTTTTACACACTTTAGGCAGTTGATTCATATCAAGACACTTATGGTCCTACAGAGGTTTATTACCGTGAATGAAATAAATAGGAGCTAATATCCTCTGTGTGTGGTATCCCATCTTATGTTTTTGTAGATATTGTATTCAAATCCGACAGGAGTAATATATCATGAAGCAACAAAAATATGTAATAATGGTGTGGCACGGTTATAAATTCTTCTCGTGGAAAGATTTCCACCATTTGAGTGATTTTTTTTATGAGCATGGTGCATGGTTTGGAGTTCAGAAAAAATAGGTTCTTTTCTTTTGTCTTTCTGCATCTCTTAAAAAAATCTACATCATATATCTGTAACTATTTAAGTTATGAGAGTAACCTTTTTAACGGGCTAACAGATTTGGATATCTAATTTGTCATATTCCATATGACTTCAAAGTGGCTCATAGAAATGAGAACATGTTGAGAAGCTACACTGTTGGTTTGGCTGTTTGACATGACAAACTGTTGACTCCTGTGGGTTTGCTCCTATGTTGGTTTAATTTCGCTACCCCCTCTCCATGGCTGGAAATTACTGCTACAGTTAGCATTTCAATTGAATTGAAAAGCTTGGATATTGTGAATTGTACATTACAGAAATAGTCTGTGCTCCTATCTCAATAATATTTCCCTTATTTTGGTTCTGATTTACATAAAGTAAAATCATGGTTCTCTACAAGCATAGCTTTTTCCTTCTTGCATATCAAATCAATTTTTTTTTTTTTTTTTTTGTGGCCAAAAGGTTCTTGTGTACTCTTACAGTTATATTTTATTTAATGCAGTTTCTTTCATTGTTTGATTCACATGCTGCATTCAACTGGGAAGCAATTCGCGACTGTTATGAGGCTTTTGCTTTATATTGCTTTGAGAGGTATCTGATAGCGTGCTTGGGTATGTTAAAAAGCTTACAATTATATGATCCTAATCATTTCACTTAGTTTCATTATGTTGTCTTGGACTCAACATATATATGTCTGCGGACATACAAGAGTCCAACAATTGTGGGACTCTTGTGACAGTTATTCATTAGTCATCCTCTCACCAAAAATGGGAAATAAGGTCTGAGTTGTTTATTTCGGTGTTTATCTTAGAAATCTACTTTATGTCTTCAAATCATGATGAACTTACATGTTTGTTGGTGTATAGGTGGTGAGAAAAGGACAGTTGAGTTTATGGAATGTCAGAGTGTTGTTGACTCCACCGCACCTCTTTTGAAAGAGAAATATGCTTATGGAGTTGTTGAGCATCCATTTCCTTTAAACTGGTTTATCAAAGACTGGCATCTTGGTCCTGACTTCTATCATGCTGTGAAAATCGGCGTTGTTCAATATGTATGTGTACGTTGCTTATTTGTTTACTTTTCTTTTCTCTCACTTGTTTCTTGGTTTCTGATAAAGTCTTCGTAATTTTCTTTAGATGATAGTGAAGCTGATCTGTGCGCTGATAGCTATAATTCTTCAAAGTTGTGGGGTTTATGGAGAGGGAAAATTTGAATGGAGATATGGGTACATTGTTCATCTTTATTTGTGTGCTCTTGCTCTTGAATACATTGCTCTTGAATTTCTAACATATTTCATCTGATTTGTTAAATTTACCTGTTTGTATAACTCGGATCTCTTGTATGCTTGCAGCTATCCATACTTGGCGGTCATACTTAATTTTAGTCAGACATGGGCCCTATATTGCCTTGTACAGTTCTATACTGTTATAAAAGATAAACTGGAACCCATTAAGCCATTGGCAAAATTTCTCACTTTCAAGTCAATTGTATTCCTGACGTGGTGGCAAGGTATTGCTGTTGCATTTCTTTTTTCAGTCGGAGCCTTTAAAGGGTCCTTGGCCCAGGAGCTGAAAACACGTATACAAGACTATATAATTTGTATTGAGGTGAGCACGCTGTCTCTTTCTTGGAACTACTCTTGGTCTATTCATCCATGTTTTTTGCAGTAATCTATGCTTCCTCATGATAATATGTGAACATATGTGAGTATGAAAGAATGATATCATTGAATATGATTTTGTTTTGTGGAGAGTAATGGATGTCTTTTATCAAGGAACTATGGCCATATTTGCTCAGTGACTGGTTGTATACTTGTGTTAACATCTGTATGTCTCTTTGCTAACCCATACTTCATCATAACTGTTTGTGTGTTAATGTAAGTTGAAAGTATATGGGGAAGATAGTCTCCCCTTCATTTGTGCACAAACCAGTTGTTGTGTTTAGAGAACATAGAAAGCATAAAGCTCTTAGCTTGTTGTACCAACTAGTCCTTGTGGTCTGGAATAATATTAACCAGTTCCTAATTCTAAATTTAATACACAATGTTTTTCAAGGTTTCTTTTGTTGTTGGTTGATACTAATGTTCAAACAGATGGGTATTGCGGCTGTAGTACATCTTTACGTCTTCCCAGCGGTTCCTTACAAACGTGGAGAGAGATGTGTCCGTAATGTGGCTGTCATGACTGACTATGCATCACTAGGAACACCTCCTGACCCAGAAGAGGTTCGGGACTGTGAACGCTCAACCACACTCCGTTTGGGTCGTCATAACAATGACGGTGAGACACACCTGAATTTTCCCCAAAGTGTCCGTGATGTTGTCCTCGGAAGCGGTGAAATTGTGAGACGCCTTAAATCAAACTCATTTTGCTATTTTAATTTTCTTTTTAAAGAATGGCCACTTGGGTTTAAATAAATGGCTGAAACATAGTGTTGTTTTGTCATTATTTTTTTTTATTCAGATTGTAGATGACATGAGATATACAGTGACACATGTTGTGGAACCAGTTGAAAGGGGATTAGCAAAAATAAACAAAACTTTTCACGATATATCGGAAAATGTTAAACGCTTTGAAGAGCATAGAAAGAGCAGCAGCAAAGATGATAATTACCTCATCCCTTTAAATTCATGGGGCACGGAAGCTTCCGAAGAGGAGAGTCTTGCTCAAGGGAGTGTAAGTGACAGTGGTTTTAAAATTTGGAAGAGAAAAGCCTCTGCTCCTCATACTTGAACAGGTAGATAATACGGGGCAGCTCTACAGTGCATGTAAATAGAGCTCTGAAGTCAACTTCCTGACAAAATTTCGTATACTTGGTGTTTATATCACTTGCTGTTCAAAAGTTTGCTACGCGAGGAAAGGAAGGTTGATAATGGCGCCCGCCGGGGTGGGGGGTGGGGGGTGGGGGGGTACAGTTGAGAGCTCCCTTCTACAGGAAAGGATTAGTGGTGATTTTGAGATTGTAATCAACCTATTGAACTATTTTGAACATTCTGCCTGCCCCTCTCTATCTCCACATCTCTCTTTTTTTCCAAGTCATTGTGGAAGGGGTGGACCTGTAATTAGCATTGACTCAAAGTACCAACTTTACTTTGATTTAACTAATCAACTAGAGATTGGATTGTGTAAATTAGGATCAAATTTGTAGGTAAGCTTGAAATTTCCTTTCTTCTTCCTCTTCTTCTTCTTTTTTTTTTATTAACATATTGGTAGTCCTTATGGGAGTTTCTCCTCAATCATTTCTCTTTGATGTTTGCACAACCCATGAAAGGCTAGTTAGGAATCTAAAGAAATAAGCCAAAATGGTAATGAACGGCGACTGAGAGGCGGCTATTTCAGGTTACTGTTTTTTGAATTGTCAAGTGGATTTGAGTTCAACTAGATAAGAGTAGGTGTGTTGATTATTTTGGTTACTTTTTTTTTTTGAATTGTCAAGTGGATTGAGTTCAACCAGATAAGAGTAGGTGTGTTGATTATTTTTATTAACTATGGGTCACTTTCACTTTGAAGTCAAATTTGGTTTCTCTGGGACTAAAATTCTAAGTAGATTAGTGAGCTTTAAATAAGTGGATGATATTTATCTTTTAATAATATATAAAATTATGATGGTATGAAATTAATATATATAATAAATATAATATATTAAAAAATTTCTCAAATTTATTATATATATATATATATATATATTTCTTAAAATATATCGGATTGAGATAAAAACGTAGTTTGAATTCGGAATACTTGTTTAGACTCAGAAGATGTACCTAAGACAAATTAATTAGTGGGTTACGACATTTTATATTAATTCCAGTTTATTTGAATATGAGATTGATGTCCATTTATTTTTTTTTATAATTTTTTAAATAAATTTTTTTATAATTTTTTTTATAATTTTTACCAGCGATATATATATATATATATATTTTTTTTTTTTTTTCAATTATTAAAATTTAAATCTACTTATGAAATTTCCTGATCACATGTGCATATCTAAGAACCGGACAAAAATATTACCTGTATAAGTAATTGATGACTTGATGTCTCAGATTCATACACACATGATCTTGTCGATCAAATAAGCAAAAAGAAATGGCCGCTTCGGGCGAAGTTGATCAGAGTGACAAATATCGCTCTCTCTTACATGGAGATAGAGAGAACAAGAATATCAAATGGCGATTTGGGGTCCCTCCTAACTATGACACTGTCAACAAGCTCTTTGAAGAAGGCAGAACCAAGGTGATGATCTCGATCTTTCTACCTCCAAAATATTAATAGAGGCATTATTAGGTGGTTCTGGAGTAGGTGGTCCCAACTGTTTGAACTAAGCCACCGGGAGTATCTATTCCCGGATTATTTTAAAATTTCTCTATTATTATTATTATTATTTTAATTTTCTTCAATCATAACTTGTAAATCATGATCATCATGCCGTGAAATAGATATGGCCTCCCGGGTCGGTAGAAGAACAAGTACAAAGCTTGGTGAAGAATTGGGAAATGGAGATGTTCCATAAGACATCTGTTGATGACTTCAAAACAGTTGATCCCAACAACTACACTTTCAGTCTCAACGGTATTAACGAAATTAAATTAATTAAATTCACTTTAGGAAAATTACAAGATGACCATCATGCTTTTTCAATGATAATCAGGAAGGAAAGCTTTAAATCTGGAAGAAAAAAGGAACCATGGTGGAGGGTACAATCCTTTACTGCAAACATCACTTCCTGAAAAACTCAGGTGCTATAACCCTAACGAAGAGACAGCTGAATCTTCTCATCGTACTTTCACGACAGTTTTTCCACGTGGCTTTGCTCTGGAGATTCTTCAATTATACTCAGGTCCTCCTCTCATAGTCTACAAGTTTAGGCACTGGGGTTTCATGGAGGGTCCTTTCAAAGATCATAGTCCCACCCAGGAAAAGATTGAACTATTCGGAATGGCCATATTTGAGGTAAATTTATAAGAATTTCTTTTCTGAATATTTTATTCTGTGTGAATATTCTAATTCTAATTATCTTGATTTTGAGTTAGCTATTACGTAATTTGGTTGCCGTTAATGAGGTTTTCCTTTATAGATATTGGGTCTTTATTTGTGTTTTGCTATGTTGGATTATTCCTTATAGGAATATCCTTAATATTATCAATGTCTTGATTATTTAGCTTAATCGTTTATCTATGTGATTACATTCCTAATAACGGGTTGGTTACATATGTTCCTATTTGTTTATTTTCATGTTAGTTTTCTTACTGTTTATGATCTTGTCTGAATTTTGTTTTTACCCTGAAACTAACAGGTGGACGAGAATAAGAAGATAGTGAAGGTGGAGTTCTTCTACGACCCTTCAGAACTACTTGGACCACTTGTGAAAGGTGGTAGCTTGAGCAACTCAGAAAGAAAAGGCTCAGATGAAACGACAGAGTCCTCAAACTGCCCTTTCATAAAGAGCACAGGGTAGTTGACGTGTTAATTTGTGCAACATCTAGTTGGTCATGTTCTCTTAGTCAACTGAATGTGTTATGTTTCATAGTAAATCATGTCATCTGTATTTCTTTGTTTTAATTACTGAAAATCTACTTTTTAATTATAGAAAATATAATGAAAGATATTGACATGGAAATAAAAATTTACATGCATTATTTTCAAAAAGTCAGAATAAAGGACCAATTATTAAATTTGATGATAAGAAGGACCAAGGTGAGTCTTAACTCTATGCACGTCAGCAGGTATGTATATATATAATAATAATAATAATTAGAAAAAAAAAAAAAAAAAACCAATCCAATCCATCTAGTTGTATATAAATATATATATATATATATATATATGTATATTTCGTCAGTTGTATACAAAATGGGAAACGCAATTAATTTTATACATGTTTCTATATGTTTCATACCAATTCAAAAAATGTTACAGTGACTATTTACAACATGAAAAGGTAAAAATGGCAAAGTAAAAAAGTTAACTTGGAGATCTATTTTGCTTCTTCTTTTCACGCAGCCTTTATCTTATCCAAGCGATACAATCTCTGTAATTCAATAACAAACATGATCCAAAGATAAGTCATCAACAAAAAAGAAAAAAAAAAGGATATGATGAATAACAATCGATCTACGAATTTGAACTTGTGGTTTACCAGAATAGAATGTATGTGGTCAAGAAAAGGCAAGAGCAAGGAAATGAATGTACGCATTTCTTCCAAAAGGGTGTCGTAGTTTTGGTCTTTTTCCATCAGAAGATTAATGAAGGTTTTTTTTATCAGGCACAAGTCTTACAGCTATCTGCAATCCATTCCAAATATGAGCATCTCATAAACATGTTCTCTATAACGTTTATAAACTATAGTCACACTCATGATGTACCTAAATAGTTTTATAATGACTTAAAAACATGTCGGACCCAAAAAAAAGAATCAGTAGGTTAGTAGACCAATTGATTCTTTTCGATTGAATTCACTGACCATAACCGGTCCGACCAGTCGGATCAGAGCCTAGTGTGGGCTATTGCATCCACAGACACTGTGGATCTTTTTATGAATTTTTAAAATTTGGGGTCTGAGAGGGGGGGGTCTGTTTGTTGGGTTAACTGCTGAGCAAGAGATATCATTGATAAAAGAAAAGAAGAGGTGGTTTTGTACTCTGAAAGCAGCTGAGGAGATCCATCCATGCCAAGGCATTAATGTGACGCTGTATGCCGCCTGTACAGCTAGCTTGCTCCATGCTCATCGCCCCACCAACCTCTGTTACCTTTTCCAGTAAGGCCAATGCGAAATCCAAACATCTAGGAATCACAATACTTTATCATCGGTACAAATTATCTTGTTTTACATTCAACTATATGTTTAAATTAAGAGGGTAAAAAGATAAGTAAAATTTTAAATTAAGTCAATTTTATAATTTTTGTAATTATTTAATAGTTATATGCATAACCATTCAATCCATTTTTAACGAAATTGAGAATTTATTATAATTTGAATTTAAAATTAAGTATTTATTATAATTACAAAAAATTTTGACAGTCATTATAATTTATACTTAAATCTTAAGAATTTGTCCAAAATTTCCCTTATTTATTTATATTTTTACTGTAAGGGACTTGATCTCTATAAATATGCAGAGCGACTTCTAGTACTAATTAGTACTTCAACAGCATGTAATCCTATACCAGAGTATGTATAATTATCAATCTACCTATCGTATTATATCTACTTGAAACGAGTTATGTATTAGTAAATGGATACCTGGTAAGCCAAACAAAGGCTCTACTACAGCTATTGGCCTTCCTTGCGAAGCCTTCACTGGCCTCTTTCTTCAAAATTTCCACCAAATTCGAATACACTGATGGACAAGACTCTTGCATCCTTTCTAATCGCTACAACATAATTCATACAGCTTCTGAATTTACTCAGTCGTTGATTAAGTGTCACTAACCATTAACATCGATCATTAAACATATCTCTAGTTGGAAATACATTAGATAGAATAAGAATCAAGATACTGGAAACCAAACATCTACATACATATGTATTATATTATATATATTTTTTTAAAAATAGTTGTGTCTTTAATTTACCTGAATATTTTGATGAATGTCCTGTCTCATAACAGCCATTGTAGGCCCTATATTATCTGCAAATTCTTTCATATATATGAATTAATATATATATATATATAAAGCACAAGGATTCTCCTTATTATTCTAGAAAGTTAGATAGAAAGAAAGAGAGATAGAATACCAAGAACTTGAAGAAGAGAATTGCTAAGAGAAAGATAAGGCTTGGTGGGGATATTGGCAGCAACAGCATGATCATAACCAATATCTTTAGGTTGAAGCTTGACCAAGACACCGAGCTCTTCAATGGCACATCTTAACTCCGATCCAATTTCCATTTTCCTAACCCTCTTCGTTCATACATACTGAGCTACACAAAATCCTCTAAATACTAGAGGTCATGAATCACAACTTTATTTCACTAGAATGGCTATTTATTTAATCACGTACTTCCAGATGATTTAGACTGAGAAAATGAGAACTATCTAGAACTCTATATTTTAATCGTCAAGATGCTTTATTTTAATAATGAATTAATCTAATGGTGTATGTGTAATACATTGATGGTGACAACATGTTTGACCTAGAGTTGATAGATTAGTAGTTTATATCATTCTCATCATCTAAAACCATTTATGTTAATTTTTGGGTAGGAGATATTAATTTTTTAAGTTATGTGATATTTTTATATATTATTACTTAATTTAAAATTTAGGATGTTTTTTTTAATCATTTTTGTTTAAGTTTTCAATAACTTATCCATTTATCTACACCCTTTACTTACTTGCCAATGTAATAAACTTTGTCGAATTAGAACAATATTTGATTTCCTTTATATATGACCAAATCATATTAGACGTCTCTCCCTAATCTTATCATCTATAGGAGCTACACATAAATAACTCATAATATTTTTATTCTTAATTCTATTATTGGTGTTTTACTACATATCTATCTTAATATATGCATTTTTGCTACTATCATCTTATGTATATGTTGTCTTATAGTGACCCAACACTCCGAGCCATAAAACATATATGGTCGAACGATTGTTTTGTAATACTTTCCTTTCAATATCGCAAACATCTTTCTATCACATAAAACTTTTGATATCATCCTCAATTTCATGCAACCTACTTTAATCTTATAATATATATCCTCTCGAATATCCTCATTCTTTTCAATAATAGATCATAAATATCAAAAGCTTCACACTTTGGGACTTCCTTATTGTCAATCTCAATTAGCTTACCACTTTTTCAAAATTTGGGACTAAAATTACAAGCTAGATATTCTAGCTTTAAACGGCTAATTTTAAAACCTTTACTCCCTAGAGCCTTACATCACCTATATATTTTTCGATTTATGCTTTCTTTAGTTTCATTTATGAGGACAATATCATCTACAAACAACATACACCATGATACCTCATCCTGAATATTTTTTGTCAACTTATCCATAACTAAAGCAAAGAGGTATGGAGTTAAAGCCCACTCTTAATGAAGTCCAACTACAACATATAATTTACTAGACATCTCATCTACTAACCTAACATTAGTTATAATACATTCATACATATCTTTAATGATCCCGATATAGCATTGAGACACATTCTTATTTCTAAGTACCCACCATATTAATTCCCCAGACACTCTATCAAAAGTTTTTTCTAAGTCGATAAATAATACCATATGCATGGTCTTTTTTTTTTCTCTATACTTTTCTATCATTTGTTTAATAAAAAAGATTGCTTCCGTCGTAGACTTACCCGTTATAAAACTAAATTGATTCTATGATATAGTGGTAATACTCCACTCTATAACTCGCTTCCAAAGTTTTATTGTATAACTCATAAGTTTTATCCCTCTATAGTTTGAGTAATCATATATATCTCCTTTATTCTTATAAATTAGTACCATTATACTATGTCTTCACAATTCTGGCAATTTTCTAATATCTAAAATCATATTAAAAAGCTAGTTAGCCATTAGATCTCAACTTCTTTAGGACACTTCCATGCCTTAATTGGTATCCCATCCGCTCCAATTGACTTACCCGTTTTCATCCTCTTAAGTGCATCTCTTACTTCTTTAGCACTAACTCTACGATGGAACACTAGATGCATCCTCCCTATATCTAAGGTTTCTCTAAACTTAACCCCTTTGCACTTGTCCTATTGAGTATGTTCTCGAAGTAATCCCTCCATCTACATAAAATAACTTTATGTTATATTAGAATTCTACCATCTTCATATTTGACACACCTAATAAGACTCATGTCTTTAGTTTTCCGATCTATAGCTTTTGTTATCTTGAAGATATTTTTAGCTCATTCTTTTGTACCTAGCTTATTATACAAATCATCATCTCTTCTTAGCATCCCCGACTACTTTGCTTCTTAGTCTCTTAGCTTATTTATATAGCTCATATGGCCATTGATCTCTATCATTTTGCCAATTCTAGAATTATATTTTCTTTTCTCTAATGACTTGTTGCACTTCATTATTCTATCACTATGACTCCTTGTCATGTCCTCCTATTCCTTTAGCCTCTCCAAATACTTTTCTCGCCCTACTTCTTATATGGATATACATGTATATAATATAAAATGGGGAGGATTTGTTAACTGTCCTCCCCTCAATAAAATTTTTATTTTTTACCATTCTTTTGATTTTTTTAATAACTACCATAATTTAATTTATTTTACATAAAAAAAGTTAAAATTATCTTAATAACCCTGCTCTTCTTCTTCTTATTCTTCTTTCTTCTTTCCTTCTTCTTATCTCTTTCTCTCCCGACACTAACGATCTATAAGAACACTCACGAATCTCTTCCTTACTCTTCCATTTACTCACGAGTCTCCGAGTAACCTGTCCGGACTGAAATCTTGGATCGGGAAGATTTTCGTCCGGACATATTTGGACCAAAATCTTGATGTCAAAAGTTCAGTTTAAAAATGTCAAGACTGAAATCCTCTCTGTCTAAGATTTCAGTCTGGACCAGTATATTCTTTTTTTTTTTAAGTTTAAAAGTCGGTATATGATTTTGGCTTGATGTCTGATTTTGTTTGAAGTTCAAGGGATAAAACTAACCGAAATCTTTCCGGTCTAAGATTTTGGTCCGGAGCAGTATGTTCTTTTTTGTTATGGCCTGATTTTGTGAATTTATTTAAAGTTTAAGGGATATGGTTTAATAAATAGAAAAAATGTTATTCATATATTAGAGAAAAAGAAATAAATAGAATAATATGTCCTATATATTTCTTTTATCATATGTCCCATACATGTCTATATATGCTACTATACATATAATACCTATGTAACTTAATCCTATTATCATTTATTTCTTGTAATGATATTCTTATCATATGAAATTCTATACACTTAATTGTATGAACACCACAATCTCATTCTTTCTTATTTTTGTGGTATTTCCATCATTTTAAAATCAAAATGTCTATCATTCTGATTTTGGTATTAGATAAGTTGACATAAGACCTTACATAACGCCGAGCATATAGGTCTGACTTAGTTTCTTCTTGAACTCTATGGAAAACTAAAAGAATTTATTTTTATGATATATATTTCTTATAATTTTATAACATCTGAAACTAGGCCAAAATTATTAGACAAAGATTTTGGTCTAAATATCATAATTTCGATTCGGAACTAGTCAACTTCAAATTTTTTAATCTCGAATTATATCTATAATTGAGGTGTTCATCGACTCTATGAAAAATTATAAAAATCTAATTTTATGATTTATTTTTCTATGATTTTATAACATTTGGAATCAGTTCAAAATATTTGGACAAAGATTTTGGTACGAACATCATGATTTAGGTTCAGAACTAGTCAACTTCAAGAATTTTTTATTCATGAACTCCATGGAAAGCTATAAGAGTCTATTCTTATGATATCTATTTCTTATGATTTTATAACATTTGAAATAAGCCAAAATTATATGACTACATCTCAAACCGAGATGCGTCACATTTCGGTCTGAGTGAAATCAAACCACAGATTGAAAATAGAGGGAAGATTTTGGTTTGGTGAGAGAATGAGAGAGCAAGATAACGAAAAAAAGAGTGAAAGAGAGAGAAAGATTTTTGGTTTGGCGAGAGAATGAGAGAGTAGGAGAACGAAAGCTGAGAGAATGAGAGAGAGAAATTTTGGTTTGGGGATTTAGAGTTCGAAGATATCGGTTTAACGA
The DNA here is from genome assembly GCA_027186245.1 of Coriaria nepalensis. Taxonomy (NCBI): domain Eukaryota; kingdom Viridiplantae; phylum Streptophyta; class Magnoliopsida; order Cucurbitales; family Coriariaceae; genus Coriaria; species Coriaria nepalensis. Next base: position 1,907,773 of record CP114500.1, on the reverse strand, counting down.
ATGAGAAGAGAAATAAAAATATCGGTTTAAGTTTGATGGAGGAGGGTTAATTGGTATTTTCCTATTTTTTATTTTATTTTATTAATACTTTCTTTTTTATTTTAGAAACGTAAAAAGCGAAAAAAAAAACAAATTGAAAAAAAAGGATATTAACATAATAATTATCAAAAGAAGAATAAATTCAAAAATAATCTCATATAAAATTTTGATAATTATCTTTACGAGTTTGATATTTAAATGAAGGCGTTGACCGAGCTAGAAGCATTGTATTACGATTACAGTACATACCAGGTCAACCAATACATTTAAAATACCGTGCTTGCCACTTTGTGGTTTCTGATTCAACTGAATAATCGTTAATTGCTTATCAGATTCAAACACATAGAAGATGGCAACGATTAATGATGATAATGTACTCGCACGCACGATGATAAATCATCGAAACTTCATCCCTATCAGTTTAAATTCCAAAAATTTAATATTTTTATGTTAAATCCTTAACAATCTGTGTAAGTCACATACATGCTAGAGCCCTTTTGAAAGTGCATATAAGAAGTCAAATATGCTTAAGCAGTTTTGAATATTTGGTATAAAAAAAATTACTTAATACTATTTTGTTTTTTAAATAAATATATTTTAAGCAAATTTGTTAACTTTTACTCATAAACATATTTTAGGCTAGTTTTACTTATAAGTTACTTATCCTTAATAAACATATTTTTTTAAGTATTTCTAAACGGGTTCGTAATAATTTAAATTTGGATTAGGTGATCGTTTTATTTTATTTTATTATTATTCTTTTTTTTCTGATTGTATATTAAAACTTACATCATTGTTAGAGTTCTGCCATTTAGAAAATACAAATCTCTAGCTAGCTAAATGAATAATTAGTCAATGAACTTTGCGAAATTTCAAGAAGTTGGTCTAATGGTTAAAAATATAAGATTTTAGGTGAGATTCATCTAGTGTTCTTAAGTTTGAAATCCACTGAGATTGTTTCTTGTGGCTAGTTATCAGTCAACCTTAAAAGAGATGAACGTTAAACTTTCAATGTCAATGGTGGTCTGAGAGCTGAACGTTAAACTTTCACTTCAAAAAGGTTATATTAATGCAAATAACCATTCTAAATAATCTAAACCCCTCGATTATTGCTCCAAAGGTCATGAAATAATAAAGAAATATGTTGTTTGCATCCGTCATAAGTGAAACTATCGAACCTAGATTAACCTTTTTCATCATGTATGTGTAAAGTGGTAAATCATTGTAACTATCATCGGTCATGTCCTGAATAAAGTCATATGCGATAGCAGACATTATCAATAAGAACTCGAGCTTTAAAAGTCTTGTTACATCATTGGTACTTATCCTTCACATGTCGTCCAAACATAGATGCATATGCTTGCTGATTATTGCCTTACATGAATATAAGATTACAAGTGTGTTGAACTTTATAGGTTCATATTTGAAAAAATAAAGAATTATTCATTCTCATTATATGGATCTGCCACTGGTAATTTGGATTTATACACACGATAACCAAATTTAGTCTTGATCGACTTCTTAACCTTGAACTTGAAATTCTATCAAAGCGCATATATATGTAGACTTGCTTTTAGTTCGCTCTTTAAAGTAAAGTACTATTTTATATAAAACTCTCATTCACTCGATTGGCAGAACTAAAATGCTTTCACCACATGTGGAGGGATGGGTAGCAATGAGTATAATAAAACTATCATTTTCATTTACATTTCTAAGTTTTAATGAACGCAGTATACATGGTTATGACTGCAACACTTCTTAGTCAATTGTTATATGATCTAAGTTATCTTTAGCAGATGAACTGTCAGTTAAATTTTTAGTAAATCTTACTACCATAAACAATTTATTCATGTAACCTATAATATTAACATTGGGTTCGTTGTTGGGATTAGTGTTAGGTTCTTCCTCCATTATTTCAACATTGACATCACCATCCTCAACATAATCCACAGACTCATTCTCTTTATCATCAATACTGACATCACCATCACTATCCTCATCAAAATGCTCTTCACTACCATCATTATAATAATAAAAACTCACATAATTATCAAGATTATCAACAATAGGAATGGATATATCACATGGAATCGGTGCATCACTCTTACAATCTTCATTATTATTAGCAACAAGATCAGATATATCTCTTCTAAAAAGATCATTAACATTAGGAATTTTATGACATCACTTTTCCCCACATGCATTTCTTTGAGTCTTCGGAATCAACTTTATGTATATATGAGTTTTGAATTATTAGATTGCAAGTAACACAATAATCCCTTCACGTTTCCTTCATTTTGTTACTCCATGGCTTGTATGATAGTTTATAAATTGAATTCATTACATCTACCTTAATAGAATTATATACAACTTCCATCAGCTGAGTATACATGACATTAGATCCGATCGAAGCTTAAGTTGATCTATTTGTCTTATTTTCATGCCAATACAATGACTTCTTTTCCTTATTTAGGTTCAAATTCTTATTTCATTCACTATCGAAACATATCATTACAAAAAATATGTTCATTTCCATACAAGAAAAAAAAAACCCAAATCAGTAATATAAGGAAAAAAAAAATGAAGAATTACATAATATTATTCAATGGCTCGATGACTCGATGTCATTTACTGATACTCAATACTTGAACACACCATTGAGCATTGAACTGTCGAGCTCTGCAACTCAAAACTCAAATTTCCATAAATCATTGGAAAGCTCAGATTTTTTCCTTTCCTTTACAGAACGAACACCCAAAGTGGAAAATAAATATCTGAGAACATATTAGAATTGACGGAAAGAGGGAAATCTGATTGCAAGTGGTAGATTAGGGTTTGGTCGACATTTATTTTTTCAAGTGCAAATTACCATTTGTGGCAGCTTATGTAGGAAAGAAGAAGATGAAGGAAGGATATGAGAGTATTTTTGTAATTTTGTAGGGAGAAATGTACGAGGACATTTATGTAAATTCAAAATTTATTAGTTTTTTTTTTTTAATCTATAAGAAAATATGGGGCCATTATATGAAAGAAAAATTTATATGGGGTAGGTTTTTAAAAATGTATTCATAGGAGGCCATTAGCACATGAGCCATAAATTTATGAGCTTAAATTATTATTTTCGTCCTCTTCCTTTTGTTTTTTGTTTTTTTTTTCCAAATAGTAATAATAAATATTTTATTAATGGAGTTAGAAAAAATTATACTTCAAAAAACTACGATAATTTTGGGGGAAAAAAAACTATTATAATCATACTTATTAGGGTCATGATTCTCGTTAATATATTGATCAGAAAAAGTTTCAATAATCCAATTTTGATGTATATATATTTTTAATCCAATCCAAAAAATATTGTTATCCATCTTCTCACTTCAAAACCAAACCTAGCTAAATCTTAATCGGACCTTTTAATTGTCCAAGACAATAAGTTGTATGTAGTTTTCTAATCGATTAATTAAAATATTTAAATTAATATGTTAAAAATAAAAATAAAAAACCTTATTCAACAAAAAATAGACTACCAAACTTATCATCCTATATTTAAAAAATATATTACACTTATACTTATATCAACTTCAAAAAAGTTACCAAAATACATAGTTCAAATTTCACATTTAAAGACTTCTAATAATGTACTTAAAGTTTTGGAAGAAGTAGTCCTATATATGCATAAAAAGAGACCATGCCAATATACAATTTTAATGAGATATATGAGTTGTGGGACTGCCTCAATATACTTTAGAGTATATGATCTAATATGTGGTCCTTAAAAAATACGATAATAATAATGAAAAATATCTCGTGATAATTTACTTGAAAGAAAGATTCTCGTTAAAATCGGTCCTCCTTTTCATCTTTAAATACAAGATGCTATTATTATTGCCTGAAAATTTTCACAATTTGTTATTATCTCACAAAATTTATAGTGGAAAACAATTTACTCGGACTTCACTTCACTTTCTATTTCTAGCCTTGGGCAAGGATTTTCATCTCCCTCTTTTAATTTCCGACAATTGATCTTAAATTAAGATTCAGAGATTCTTAAGATCTCCATAGTTTGTAGTGACATTTGAATGCTCATCAAATTGTACTGTAAATTTGATTTTTTGCTTTCAAAAAGAAAAAAGGATTTCGGGGAGAAACGTGTTGAAATCTGAAATGAAGAGAAGAAAAGTCATATGAGCAATTCCCAATATGTTATAAAAGACATTAAATTTTCATAGTCCCAATAAATAATTTATGTTTTATTGTAATTGGTTTCATGTAATTTTTATATATTTCTATACCCATGAACTTTCTTTTGTTTTCATGGACAATAATGTTACGGCCCCATTTAAGATTCCTTGACAAAGAAGCAACATAAAAATAACTCATTAGAAAAATCTAATCAAAAAATTAATATGTAAAAAAAGGAGAGTAATTAATTAATAACGATTGTCATAGTATTGAGGAAACCCGAAACTATCTGGCAGATCAAAAGAGCTCCAATTATCTCCTACCAGACTCTGATCAAAAGAGCATGAGTAGTCCATATCCACAGCCGCTGGCTGGTTTCCGAAATTTGGGAAACTTATAGCCTCCGCCCACTCGAAATCTTGGTCGGGGACCACTTCATACTCGAATCCATTCGAATCGCCAATCTCTTCGAATCCCTGATCGTTATGTAATAACACTGGCTGTTGTTCCAGTTTCTGATCATCTTCATTGTCACCAACTAGAACATCTTCAATCCCTTCAAACAAAAACTCAGATCCCATAAGATCCAACGGATCAATATCAGCGCTAGACTGATTTTCAGTATTAGTCATCATGATCTCCGGCTCGGACACACTTGAGGTATGATCATTATTGCTCAAGAACCGAGCAAAAACAGCAGCTAAATCAATATCCGACCCGTGGGTCCCACTTTGTTCACTCAGTGCAGAATCACTACTACTGTTTGAACAATTACCGCTCTTCAAAGAGTCCCCGTTGCCATCAGGACTAGTCGACGACGCATGTTTGACAGACTTTCCACGCCGGTTTCGTCTACACCCACCGCCCACGGGCACGTTCCTAAGGGACCCGCCTTTAGTCCAATAACGCCTACAACCTTTGCAGAAGTATCTTGGTTGGGACAAGCTGTAGTTGTTGTAGTAACAGAATTTAGTGTTTGAAGAAGCGCAGCGAGGGCAGTTTGGAGCAATTTCGGGGTTGAGTTTCCATATTGGTCTTCGAATCATGCCGGTTTGGTCTAGTAACGGTGGGTTTGGAGGACAGTGTAGTATCTGGTCATGGAGATGAGCCATAGTTGGCATGAACATTCTTTGTGCAAAGTTTGATCAAACAATTAGGGAGTGGGAACTTTTTTAAGGTTGTAAGGAGAGTTTTTTCTTGTTTTTGGGGAGTGTGTGAGAGAGAGAGAGAGAGAGAGAATGTGTGTATATGTATACGGAGGAGGAAGGGAGGGAGGGGAAGGTGTTGGGGTGGTGGAGAACGTGGGCGGTTGGAGGATACGTTATTGCAAAGGAAGGGTGTGTATTTTTTGTGCTGTATAGTAGGCGGATTAAGCGTGGCTCTAATGAATGTTATACATTATACGTGGGTTATGTTACCTTTCAATGAGGGTGGTATTTTGAGGGGTGATTGAGATTGATAAGTCAAAGCTTCTCGGTTGGCATCACAATTTTGTTTGGCCTGGGAAATGACTATCATGCCCTTTTGCATTAGTACTTAATATTTTATATATATATATATATAAGAACTTGTAACATATATATACATTTGTTTTTTCACTGCCTTAAACAAATCTCTTGACTCCACTCCGCCTGTACAGTCCGAACCGAATTTAAAGCCGCATGCATGTACTACAAGTTCTTATATATATATATATATATATATATAATAAATTTAATGATATCTATACTTGTAATTACTTATAATATACTCTATAACATATATTATATGTGTCCATACAAAAAATCTCTCTTGAGAGTACGTATTATTTTGAAAAGGATATTTCCGTAATTTTAGAACGAAAAAGAGTAAGACAAGTCAATCGGTATTAACGGACTAATAAACTGCACTTTCACTCATGCATGGAATTAAACACGAATAATATAACAATAATAATTAAATGTTTTGATTTTTATAATAATAATAATGCAAAATGCTAACGTCTCGGGCATGCATGTTGTAATGCACGTGCAAAAAAGAAACTACGTGGCCAACCTTCTTCCTTCATATCAATGACGTAAACCACAAAACAGATCACTAATTAACAGCTTCGTATTTGGATCAACGAGGTACACTTCTAAAATTCGAATTCCCATTTCCATGGTCAGCGTATCTCTCTTTGTATTTTCGCATTTAATTTTCGACTTTGACTTTTCTCTAAAAGCTTTGAAAACTGAGGGTTTAAGCCATCCAGTTGATTATAAGATGCAAGGATTAGGGAGGGATACATGTTTGAACCTATGGTTCTAGACCATCATGCAATAAATAAATATATATATTATTAAAATTTTATTGTTAACTTGATAGAGGTTTAATTAGTTGGAGTAAGAGGGTATTGACCTCCTTTAGGAGAGGCACTTCGGCTTAGGACACCCAACTGGGGTTTTCTTCTTTAGACTTTTGGTTTTGTCTGATCGAGGGAGATTATTAGCTGTTATCAAAATCGATTAATGGCTCTGGATTAAGGTTTCATTTAAGATTTTTTTTTTTTTTACATTATATAATTACATTGCCCACTTGATGATCGTCAATATTACCTCAAAATTAATTTACTTCTTTTCTTTTAGCTCTCAGAGAATGTAAGTTGCAATACAAAATAAAAATAAAAAAAAGTAAAAAAAAAAAGTAAAGAAGAAAGAGGAGGAAAATCTACAAATAAAAACTCCAACTAGGTAAATGAGCTTCTATTTAATTATATACATTCATGAAACTTTCACTAATTTTTTTTTTCTCTTTCTAATCAAGAATAAGGTATAAAATCATGGAGTTTAAGTTTTTTAATTATTAAATTTGGTGCTCGTATATTGAATTTAAGAGTTTATGGTTTTTGATATCTCTAAACCTCAAATGACTCGTTTCATTTCATTTCTTAGGGTCCGAATAGAAGGAGTGACTTTTATAATGTTCATGAGAACAAATATTAAGAGATCTTTAATATGTCAAAAAATATTACAAAATAATGAAAATTAAAGGGTCATTTAGCAATGTATTTTTTAATCAATTGAATGGAATGAATTTTACTACTTTTTTCAATTCCATACAAAAGACACCCTTTTGGACCGAAACAAAATATAGGTTTGGATGATGCCGAACTCGGTTTGTTTGCCTTTATCGTTGATCACAGACTGAGTTCTTAAATCTCGTCCTGAACCAAAATATTTACTGTAATTGTTTAATTTATTATCTAATTCATTATTATTTTATGTCGTGATCGTCATTTTGGTTGCACGATTACTTAGCAATCGAGACTTCACGTAGTGATTAAGAAGTTTAAGGAGAAGTTGAAAGCAAGAGAGATGAAAATATTCAGGGCATCATGCTTTAAATATTTCCTGGATATGGATCTAAGAATGATCCTTAAAAATAGAATGACAATAAAATCCATTCCATCTCCACTCTAAGAATGAAACCAAAAGTGCTTTAAATCTAGTTCTAAGATGCCTAAATTCTGAATTTGATTGGACCACGACTGACTTTAATTATTTCAAAAATTAGTTTGACAAACATGACATACATGTAGAATTAATTTATCGATATTGTCTACCTAAACTTAAATCGAACAGTCAATAACTTGTTACAAATAACTAGATGATACTAAAACGGTGCATTAATAACCCGTCAACTAACCAATCTGATCTTCTTTGTAGAGAATTAATGTATTTTGTAAATTAAAATATATTTTTTTAAAAACTTTTTGCATTATTTAATTATTATCATGTTGTTTTGATTAAATTTAATATGATCTATAAATAATTAGATAATTGAAAAAATATGAAAAAGAAAAAATCCATAAATAATTATTTGAAAATATATCTCAAAATTTAAAACTATTAATGAAAATCACAAATTAGCACTTGGGAAAATGACTAAAATCTAGTAAATCTAGAAAGTGTATATGGCTGGGACTCGCACTCGCACGCGCGCGCGCGCACGGCGTGGGCGTGAGGCGCTTTTGGCGCTTAGAACGGTTAGTTACCGTTAGAGTTTGAATTCCGGGAATTCAAATATGTGACCATTAAAATAATTAAACTGTTTTAAACGAAGAAGTGTGACTGTTTGTGAAACAGTATACTGTTTCACGAACAAGTGCCAAAATTTGCCTATAAATAAGAGAAACCTATAAAGAAGTTAATCAATCTTCTTCTCAGTTTTCTCACTTTCAGAAACCGAGCATATTCTATAACGAAATTTCACTGTTGCTTGTGATCTTTTGTAAAGGCTTGTCATATCCCGAAAACTATTTTCACAGTAACCTAAAACAATCTGGGAGGGTGAAAATATCATTTTTTGGAAAACGTATCTGTTACGTGTTTCAAGTCTCGATCTCATCTTTAATTTTCAACAAAGACTTCACAAGTTGACACATGGAATATAATATATTATATGATATGTATTCAAAAGCTATTTCTTGAAATTATTCAAAATATGATGGATCACGTGAACATGAGCAATTGCATGAGAGGAATGGACAGAGAAGAGCACGCATGCTCGCCACGCAAATTCACGGCTCGTGGGATATGTCGCGAGCATGCAGTCATGCGAACCAGACACAATATTTCCTTAAGCATTGTTTCCTTCATTATTATTACTTATTTCTTATTTCTTATTTTTTTTCTTTGACTTATTTAAGGAATAAGATCCTAGCTTATCCTAGGAATTATTTTATGGAAATAACTCTTGCATATGAGCGGTAGGGTTGTTTTTTTTTTTCTCCCTATCAAATTATGAATAAAGATTGAATGATCTCTTGCCACCATGAGTCAAGAAACATATTGTCCTAAGACGTTGAGTTAGATTTTATTGCATCGATCTTTAATGGTTCATCAATTTATATCAAAGCCACCACTACTATCATGATGAATCATGAATGTTTCGAGCAAATAAAAGGGGTTTTCAGGGAGATTCAATAGAGTTTGACAATACTCTAGGAGCTATCCATAATGAATCAAGATTCCATCTGAGCTTAACGAACCCGTATGTGCATCCACATAATAAGGCTAGATTCAGTCAGAAAAAGTCAAAGAGATGGAGCGACTTTTCCACTTCAAGTTCCATATCCAAATCGAGCTCGAACTCTTCTACTTCAAGTGATGAGGGTGATTCCTCGTCTAACGCAAGTGAGGAAACAGTGAGCAGCCGTTGAAAGAAGAAGAAAAAAAGGGGCCACGATTTTGCATGGAGTTTTCGAAGTTCTCCGGTGTTGAACATAATGTATAGTTGGATTAAGTACGCTAAACAAATGGTGACGTAAGAAGGTGGAGATGGCGTCATTTCACCTAGAGGGTGACATAAACAAATGGTGGCAATGGTATGTCGGATAAGCAAAGAAGAAAAACATCATGTAGAGGGTGTTCGAGGCAGAAATACTCAAGTATTTTGGACCGACGAAGTTTGAGAATGTGGATGAATCCTTCACAAAAATATAGGAAGGTGGGACGTTCGATGACTTTCTTCGAAAATTTGAGCGGTTATCCAATTGGGTTAAAGGGTGGTCACAAGAGGCGTTGATGCGGACATTTCATGGGAGTTTGAAAGATGAGATCGCAATAGAGGTACGGATGTTTAAACCACAGTGGTTATCCGAGGTGATTGACTTGACCCAACGACAAAACAACAAAGTCATCTAGAGTAGAACGAGGGGGAGTAATAGCGCGTCACGGGCCTATGTGAAATCGGGGTTTGTGGCGGCAAATTCCGAGTCTGCCACTAAAGGTCTAGCCCTCGGAGTAGCTAAATGTTTATCATTTAAGGAGATGAAGGTGTTTCAGGAGAAGAATCTTTCCTATAATTGTGACAAGAAGTTTGTGTCAGACCATTGTTATCAAGCGGATTAAGCATTCCTCATTGACACCATTAAAGAAGATGATATGATCATTAAAGCTCTGGCTGAACATGAGGAAGAAATCGGGGACCCACAAATATCTCTCCACGCGATTTCTAATGGAGCGGGGCAGCGAACTATGAGGATGCAAACCCATATTTTAAATTAAATAGTAAGCATCCTAGTGGATAGTGGGTCGAGTCTTAATTTCATTCATGAGCAATTCGCGGGGAAGTTATGCTTAGTGGTTACACTGATCACGCCATTTGTCATGAAAGTGGGCATTAGGGATTGCCTCTTATTTCGTAATCGATTTAGATCCATATTCAAGCGTTTGAGTTTGAAACATCACTGTACTCTCTTCCTACCATGAGAATGGATGTCGTTCTTAGCATTCAATGGCTAGCGGATCTTGGGTTGGTGATTTCATGTTACCAAAACATGACCATGGAGTTTGATAGCAATAGACAGTGGCATAAATTGGTGGCATAGTTCGACCTTCTCATTGTAATTCTCCAATATTTTTAGATTAGGTATAGTAGTGGGAAAATAAATTTAAAGTTGACTCATTAATAAATTCTAATTCTCACGTATATCAAATTTTAATGATAGAAATAATAAAGGATCTTTTTATAAATTTTAAAATTTAGTAGGGGATTAAGTTAATTAACAAAAAAAATAATGAAAATAACTTCTCTACTGCATCCACGAACCTGCTTAATGTTCATTAGTCATCAAAAATTTCCTTAGACATGTGGCCTCCACTTGTCACTATTTCAACATAAATGGATGACTAGGCTTTTTACTTCCTTGCCTATAAAAGGCTGCATCCGCAGCACGTACCAGCAGTAAAGGGAAAGGAAGGAAAGGAAAGAAAAAGAAAGAAGGGAAAGGAAAAAGGAGAGAAAGGAAAGAAAGGGAAGGAAAGAGAGAAAGAGGAAAGTCAAGATCTCTGATCAACCAACCTTTGTAAGTGTAGTCTCACTGCAACACTCATATATTGTTTGTTTATTATTATGATTATAATTATATTAATTAAGGATAATACTAATTATTAAGCATGATAACTTAGTTATGTCTGCGTTAGGATTATAATTATAGCATACTAAGTAGAAGTGAAATACTATGATTACCATGCTAGAAATAAGGATTATAACTAGAATTAACATAATATAGCAGGATGGTTTGAGGAGAGTACAAATTTTAAACATTAAGTGCATATGTTCATATTTCCAGAAGTTAATGTTATGCTAAAATAAATAAGAAGCATGCATAATATTAAAGTGAGGTGTTGCCGAGTCAAAAGAAGGATCGCTTGTCGATCAGAAAGGACCCTAAATGATATTAAAGAAAATGTCATAAGTGGATCATTGCAACGGTCATAAGCAGACCACTAATTAAATATCAGTTGACATACCAGTAATAGTCTCCTCAGAGCCCAAGTGTGTAGAATGATATGAATTTATGCACGTTAGATATAGGTCATAAATGCACTAACTCACGATAGTCATAAAAAGAATAGTGATGTGAGTAGGACACTATCATTACTGAGATTCTAGCTCATAGATGTCTACTCTGTATTGTAGAAAATTACAAAGGTAAGGCGGTAAGCTAAGGAATAGGCGAATGTAGTCTATCAGTCCGTGAGATTGTACATATGAGACCCGACCTCTGTAAACAATGAGTTTGAAAATTGGCACTTCTTATGTATATGTAAGTATATGTATATTCAAATAAAGAATAAAGTATTTAAAAAGTTTTGGGATTACTTTTCTATGACAAAGACTTCCGCAATATTTTCAAATTATTACATATATCCTTCAAACCACTTATGGAAGTAAGATTAATTTTAAAGAACAAAAATTCTTATAAAAACAAGAAAGTAATGCACCTTTTAGCTGTATATGTTTTCCTAGAAAAGTATTTGATAAACTAAACAACTAGTAGGGTGGGCGTTACAGTTTGGTATCAGAGCCTAACGGTTTTGTAGACAACCCTCATATGTACAAGTCACGGAAGTGATGTCTTCAATCATTGTAAGTATGAGTTCAGATTTACTTAAATTTTATATTTAAAATATATACGAAATAATTAATGAATGACACGTATTCTTTAGACTATTGAGGAATTAATGAATACTCTCACCACTACCTATATGGTAATATGCCAAGAACTCACAAGAGGGCAGCGTGGGATGGAATCGGTAGCTACATTCTGCATAGACGCCCCGCTCACTTTCGAAGGATACGAAGGTTGGGGTTATTTACACCACTAGATTTATGAGGTTGAAGACATAATGAGCAAATGTGACGGAGGATGTATGGGCTAGATTGACTGTACGCCAATTAAGAGTTGAGGCTAAGACATGGTGGCACGGGACAAACCTAGACACTAGAGATGTCGCATGGATTGATAATCCAGGAGAACTGGACGAAACCTCGGAAGAAGAACCAGAGATAATGATAATCTACCCATGAAAAGTAGATGACTCACCCATAGTCACTAGTATCAGACATTATATTTTCTTTTGTAGTCTGACTAAAATAGACTAGAACCTTTTGTAGAAAAAAAAGTGATGGTTTGACATGTAAATAGCCTAGTTAGTTTTGGACAATAAATGATCAATTTTTGTAATGTAAATGATGATCAATAGATAAATATATGTTTTAATTAAACTTATCTCTCTATGAAAAAGAAAATTTTCATATTTTGTATTTCAAGGAAATCAAGCGCTCTCTACCTAAGTATAAGCATGACAAGATCATGTACTGTTAGTGTATCCTCTATTGGAAGCCGCTCTAGTCCAATCAATGACCCAAGTCAACAAGAGATGAGCGAGTTACGAAACCTAACTTCAAGACAAGGAGAAATGATAGACACGTTACTTCAACAACAACAACTCTAGGAGATGCTACAACGACCGACTCCCCTTCGAGAGGAAAATCCAAGTTCCACCACCGAAAAATTTATGAAGTATAAACCACTTGAATTCTCAGGTGGTCATAATCCAAGAATAGCTTAAAATTGGATCGGAACTCTAGAAAGACTCTTCGACTGTGCAAAAGTTCCAGATAGTGAAAAAGTACATTATGCAGCATGTCTATTACGGGACGACACGAGTTACTGCTGGGACACCATGACAAGTATTTATGAGGTTGGAACCATGACTTGGGCTGAGTTTCAAAAACTAACAGAAAACAAATATCTAACGGTGGCTTTAGTGGAAGAAAAAGGAAGGGAATTCCTAAACCTGCGAAGAGGCAACATGACAATGGAAGAATTACTATGAAAGTTCGACGAGCTATCTAGATATGCACCGCACATGGTAGCTATGAACACTTTAAAGATGAAACACTTCAAGATGGTCCTTGACTCCGACACTTGTAAGGACCTGAAAATAGCATATTTAAACGATGCGTCTTTCTCAAATGTGGCAGATAAAATAATAAGAATACAAATAATGATTCATTAAATATGATATAATACAATCGTTTATATCACTTTCACACTACATCCAAAAACAAATAATGAGATGTCGAACAAGGATTCAATACGTACAAATGGTTATATTTATGTGTGCTTACTAAACAAGAAGAATCATCCAATCTCAATCTAATAATGCTCAATTATGTTAAGTAGGATTTTACTATTTATTTTTTTATCCAATTGAACTTAAAAGTTAAGAAGTAAAATTCATTAAGTCCTACTTAACAGCATAGAGCACTATTGACTTACGATCGAACAACCTTTCTTTTTTAAGCACACGTAAACATAGCCATTAGTAAACACCGAATCCTTTTTAGTTGATGTCATTATTGTTCATAGGAAGCTTTCGTATGGACGTGGCTATGAGGTACAACAATCCTGGCTTATTAAGCTTGAGAATATTCGAATCACGTGGGTGGGTTGAACGTCGTTCTCTTTAAATATAACAAGGTCGAGATCAGTAGCTTCCGCACACGTCTCAACTCCTTTGTTTAGTGCAATTTGGATTTATGACATACGAATACATATCACACTCTTATTCAATTTGTGACTCATTACTCTTTAAAACATCGTCCCTAATGAGCTCTAGTATCTAACAATGCCCACGAAAAGAATGCGCACGTGTTTAATGCATACTTGCATGCACGATTCTTCGAAATGGTTAAGGTTTATGAGAATCGGCAACTCGAGTGAGATGGGGAGGGAGTCTTATGTACGTGGTTGATGTGAGCCTAAATTCATGTGCCTTTTTTATTCATTTTTTTGATTAGGTTGCGATTTGCTAGTGTTTTTCCGGAATTGTGGTTTATCTCGGAGATATGGGATTTGTACCCCACTAGCCATTAGATTTTCACTTTTGAAACTGTGGGAAAATTATCAGTTTGGTTCCTTGTCTTGTCGATCTTCTTAATTACAATTATATTTTGATGATCCAAATTGCTAACATCATCTAGCTAGCCACGATTGCGTGAATATTATCTTTCTCTTTCTTACTATCATGCGTTATTTGATAGCACTTATTATTTTGTTCAATTATTCTGAAAGTAATGAGTATGTAAAGCTTTGAAAACGGGTTGCTCTCTGATGAATTGGTAGCTAAGAATCGGACCCTACCTTGCATGTATGGCCATCTTTATTTCATGTATTTATATTTAAATATATGGCCATCTATAATTCGATTAAGAGACCTCTAAGACCTTCGAAAATATAGTTAGTAGATACCATTTGATTACGAGGACTTTCGCAACTAGCTATATGGATTATTTTGAACTTAACTCTAAATGTGTTTCTTTGACTCGAGAGTAAAAGAAAATTTTATAATTTTTTTATTGTGTAAATATATATACATTCATACACACATCTACGTAAGGTAATAGTACGAAGACTAATTTTAGAAAAACTTTAGATAAAATAAAATAAGTTGATGATCATTTATATCACTATTTGTTAACTCATCAATTAAGTAGATAGTGTAGATGATACCAACTCATCACATTTTCTCTAAAGATCTTCTAATATTAGATTATTTATTTGGAAGAGGAGAGGCATCGATCAATTGATGTTCCTTTTCTTGCTTAACAAGATTGAATGTACATTGAGCTGATGGCGAGGGTTTAATGAATAAGATTTGGCTTCGGAGACTCGCGAAGCAATCACAGGTATAATATAGAGGCATTGAAATTAGAAAATCACGAGAAAAGTTATCTCACTCTCCTTCAATTTTTTGTTCTTTAAAAGAAGTTTCATTCCCCCCTCTCCTCTCCCCTCTATCTAAACATATTATTGTCTTTAGATCATTTCATATTGCAAAAGCAAAGTTAATTAGCATACATTCAGCTTGAATGGAGTTCGGGATCAAAGGAGTTTAGGATCCAACTTCAAATGATGTTGGAGATAAAGGTGAGGATAACAAATAATCAGAAACTCAAATACACCAATATTTACGTGGTTCGGCCAAATGCCTACGTCCATGGATAAATTGAGAAGTTTATTAATAGAGGAGAAGATACAACACTCACACTTAACTCTCAAACTCTCTAGCTCCGCTTGAGATGTTTTGGAAGGCAAGTACTCCTCCAATTTATAGGAGAGCTTGAAAGGGGTAGTTGATGGTTGCCATTA
Source organism: Coriaria nepalensis (assembly GCA_027186245.1). Classification (NCBI taxonomy): domain Eukaryota; kingdom Viridiplantae; phylum Streptophyta; class Magnoliopsida; order Cucurbitales; family Coriariaceae; genus Coriaria; species Coriaria nepalensis. The sequence continues at coordinate 1,892,091 of CP114500.1, read as the reverse complement.
ATGGTGGCCGGTATCAAGCTCCTAAGTTAGGCTAGAAGTAGTTTCCACCTATAGGTAGAACATTAATTGGTAGCCATGGATGGAAGCTTCTACATTTTAGTTCACGTTGGCATGTTCCCACTTGAGGGAAACCTAACAAACACCCTTTCATCCAATATGGATGAACATGCACGTCTTCTGTAGTGGATCAGGCGCCCTTGCTAAAGTGCACATACTTATAATTTGGTGTAAGTTTTCAGTCATTATTGCACCACTAGAACATCTTATTCTAGCAATATCGCTATCTTCGCCCTAAGCATCGGATGGATCCACACCCCATGATCGGAGTGCTGCACCACCAGGTGTGGTGCCGAGCAAGATTATTGTTGTAGTGGTTTGCTTGAGTTCATCCCTACCATATTTTTGCAGAACTCAAGTTTTTCTCATAGAACAACTTTGGTCATCATATCAGATGGATTCTTGTATGTATGAACTTTTCCAATTATAGAATCTTCCGATCCAACATCCAATGATACCTCACATTAATATGTTTTGAACTTGAATGAAACATTGGATTCTTGCATAGATGGATTGCACTCTGACTATTACAGTAAAGGACATATTTTTCTTGTGCTAATCATAATTCTTTGAGAAACTTTCTTAGCCACAACATTTCTTTGCAGGCTTATGTAGCGGTTATATATTTTGCTTTTGTAGTAGAGAGAGCTACACATTTTTATAGATTTGATTGCCAAGATACGACTCCTTCAGCATATTTCATCAGGTATCCTAAAGTTAACTTTCTAGAGTCAATACTGCCTGCCATATTTACGTCTGTGAAGCCGTCTAGCACCATTTCACTATTACCAAAGCATAAGCATACTTTGAAAGTACCATTGAGATATCTGAGAATCCATTTCACTGCTTCCCAGTACACCCTTCTTGGCTTTGAAAGGAATTTGCTAACAATGCCAACTACGTGAGTAATATCAGGCCTTGTACATATCATTGCATACATCAAGCTTCCAACGGCAGATGAATATGGTACATTTTCCATTTCTGCCTTCTCTCTTTCAGTTTTGGGAGTCTGGTTTAAATTTAACTTGATATGGCTTGCCAGTGGAGATGATATGATCTTTACCATGTTCATGTTGAATCTCTCAAATACTTTATCAATGTACTTTTCTTGAGACAGCCATAGCCTCTTGCTTTCTCTATATCTAATGATTTTCATTCCAAGTATTTATTTTACTGGTCCCAAATCTTTCATGGGAAATGATTTGCCGAGCTCCTTCTTCAACTCGTTAATTTTGGTAGTGTTCTTGCTAAAAATTAACATATCATCAATATAGAGAACTAGGACGGTGAAATCACTATCAGATACCCTTTTAAGGTAGATACAGTGACCAAATATAGTTATGATGTACCCATGATCTATCATAAAAGAATCAAACCGTTTATATCATTGTCTAGGTGTTTGCTTTAAACCGAATAAACTTTTCTTCAATCAACATATGAGGATTTCCTATCTTTTAACTTTGAATCCTTTTGGTTACTTCATAAATATCTCTTCATCTAGATCGCCATGAAGAAATGCAGTCTTAACATCAAGCTGCTCAATTTCAAGATTCACACTAGTAGCTAGTCTGAGAATAACTATAATTGAGTTTATCTTCATCAAGGGTGAGAATATTTCTTCAAAGTCGATGCCTTTCTTTTGATCACAACCTTTCACTATAATCAAGCCTTATAGATCGATTTATTGCCTTCTTCATTCTTCAATTTGTATACCTATTTAGTCTCGAGGGTTTTCCTTCCTTTGGGCAACTTTACCAGATCGTATGTGTGATTCTCATGCAAGGATCACATTTCTTTTTACATGGCATTTTTTCACTCAATTCTCATATGATATGGCCTTTTCATATCCCTCTAGTTCACCCATGTTAGTCAACATAATGTACTCATAAGAGAGTATCCAGTGGATGGTGGGTGTTCTCTAGTGGATCTTCTAAACTAAGGCTCTGCTTCTAGGACTTGTTGAACTTCTTCAATTTCAAAAGGAGGTTCTTCAAGATTATGTTCTTCATCCTCCTCTTACTCTTCAGTCCTTGCTAGTGGAACGACAGAATCCACTCTGACTGGAATTTTTATAGGGGCATTTTGTTTCTTCAGCTTCTCAATATCTTCAATAATTTAATCTTTAAGAAAAATGACTCATCTGCTCCTAATCAGCTTTTTCTCGATCGGATCCCACAATCTATATATGAACTCATCACGGCCATGACCTAAGAATATGCACTGTATGGCTTTACCATTGAGCTTGGACGTTTCATCTCTGAGAATATGAATGAATGCTCTACAACCGAACACTCTCAGATGTTTATAGGAAACATCTTTTCTAAACCAAACTTTTTCTGGAATATCACCGTCCAGAGGAGCTAAAGGAGATAAACTGATGAGGTCGATAGCAATTCTTAATGCTTCACCCCAAAATGGCTTAGGTAATTTAGCATGAGAGAGCATGCACCTTAACCACTCATAAATGCTTATATTCATTCTCTATGTCACCCCATTGTGTTGAGGGGTCTTCAATACAGATTTTAGTGAATTTATCCCATTTTGTAGTAGTCTTCAAATGGTACTCTATACTCTTCTCCATTGTCAGCTTGCACATACTTCAACTTCCTTTCCATTTCTCTTTCTACTCGAGTGTGCAAGATCTTAAAGACATCAAAAACTTCATCATTTGTCTTTAGTGGGAATGCCCATAAGTTTCTAGAATAATCGTCAATGAAACTGACGAAGTATAGACAACTACCTAGGGTTTTGTGTTTCATGTATCAAACGTTAATGTGGACCAAGTCAAGTGGTATCATCCTTCTGGATGGTGGAGATGTCTTGAATGTGACTATGTATTGTTTACTTATCAGACAGTGGGTACAAATCTTTAACTGCACTCCTTTCACATTTGGCAATAGATTATTTCTATCCAAGAGTTGGAGTCCCTTCTCACTTATACAGCCAAGTCCTTTGTGCCATAGTTTTGAGGAAATTTCCTTGATATCATTTATCTCTCATTCACTCAGACATATTGGTAACACGTGGAGGGTATTAATCTTCCTCCCACTAGCAATGATCAAGGATTTCTTGGTTAGCTTTCACTTTCCATCGCCGAAGTGGTTTATGTAACCTTCATCATCAAGCTTTCCGGCTGAGACAAGATTGAGGTGGATATCAAGAACATGCCTTATATCTTTCAATAAGAGTTTTCAACCAATGTTGGTTTCTAAGTGGATATCACATATTTCCCATCTTAACACGATCAAAGTCACCAGAAGTATAGGATGTAAAATATTGCTTACTTGAAGTGACATAGAAGGAGGCACCTGATTTAATTACCTAATTGATGTTGTCTTGGATCGTAACTCCAACAAAGTCATCATCGCAGACAATGACTATATCTCTTTCCGCCAAAGTTGTGGCTTTGTCATCATTGCCTTTACTTTGCCTTTTTGTTGATCTCTTGATGAATATATAATCTCTTTTAAAGTGGCCCTTGTTTTTGCAGTAATAACATTCAACATCTCTCTTATTATATGATCTTCCTCTAGATTCATTCCTCTAGTCTCTCTTATTACGAGCATGCAATGATAAAATCAACTCCTAAGTACCATGGTGAAGAAGGGCATCGAACTCTTCACCATGGTACTTAGGAGTTAATTCTATCATTGCATGCTCGTAATATTATTGGTTACAAGTGAGTTTTTCGTACCCAACGAAATCCCAATGGTCGCAAGATCATTTCAAGGCACGTCTTATTGCCAAAGGGTTTCACCAATGGCCAAGACTTGATTATGCCGAGACTTTTAGTCTAGTTGTTAAACCAGTAAATATTCGCACCGTTATCTCTCTTGCCGTTATGAACGGTTGGTCTATGCATCAATTTGACATCAATAATGCATTTCTATATGGTGACTTAACGGAGGAAGTGTTAATGACTCAACCGCCGAGCTTCATTGATTCCATTCATCCTACTCATGTTTACCGACTTCATGGCTCTCCCTACGGGCTCAAGCAAGCTCCTCATGCTTGATATTAAGCATTTAATAATGCTCTCACTTCTTATGAATTTACTCAATCCAAGTCTGATGCCTCCTTATTCATTTGTCGTAAGGCGGCCTGCTCTACTTTCTCGTCTATGTTGATGACTTGTTTATCACCGGCAACAATTCGCCCTTGATCTCAGGTTATTGCCCATTGGGAGTTGCTTTTCTCTATCAAAGACCTCGGGCCACTTTCCTTCTTTCTCGGCATCGAGGTGCTACATTGCTCGGAGGGGGTTCTCTTGAGTCAACATAAATCCATCTTCGATATCCTTCATTGCCACAAAATGGACAGTGCAACCTAAAAGCACCTTAGCCACTGCTGCCTCCTCACCTTTGCCCAAAGCAACTCTATATGGGCTACTCATTAGTACCCTCCAATATCTTACGCTCAATCGCCCGGACATTGCCTTTCTGGTCAATCCCTTGGCCCAATACATGCAATGCCCTATTGAGGCTCATTGGGGTTGCCAAGCAACTTCTCCGCTATCTCAAAGGCATGATCTCTCATGGGCTTCTCATTCTTCATTCTTCGTTGCTCAAAGTCATTGCCTACTCTGATATTGATTGGGCCAATAATCAAGATGATTGCTCCTCTACTATAGCATTTCTTGTCTTTCTTAGCCCAAATATGATCACTTGGAGTACTCGTAAAAAATGGTTGTTGCCTACTCCTCTACAACGGCCGAATATCGCGCCTTAGCCTATGCCTCCGAACAACAATGGCTCTAAAACTTATTCAGTGAACTTTCTATCCCATTTTGTCGGCCTCTCACTCTGTTTTGTGACAATATTGGGGCCATACATCTTTCTCTTAATCTCGTTCTGCACTCCCTCATAAAACACATCGACATTGATGTGATTTTCGTTCGTGATCGCGTTGCCAAGAATCTCATCCGTGTCTCCCACATTAGCACTACAGATTAGCTCGCTGACTTGATGACTAAGCCCCTGCCTCATCATCGGTTTCAAATTCTTAGGAATAAAATTACCCGACGGATCACCGATTTTACGGGAGCATAATATAGATACACCTATTCCTACGTAATTGACCCATGCACGCCGCTACCTTCCTTCCATGCATGTTCAGTTTATTACCATATGTTGTATTACATTTATTCCATTACACGTTTGTATTGACTATATTTATACCATTACTGATTCAATACAAGTCGAGGAATTTCCATTATAGAATATTGTATCGATGGATAAACTAAAGTTGTTTATAAGATATACGCTATATAAACTTATCATTAAAAAAATAATAATAATAATAATTACAAAGGATAAGACTAAATATTTATAATTCACAAAATCTTCGTAAATATCTATCATCAGTTGAAGAATAATTGGCCTTCAAAATATTGTACGTAGATCTTTAAATATTTATAATTTCATTTAAAAGCACTCATTTTATCATCGTAGACCCAACAAAAACCTTATTCGAATTCATAATATCCAATCAAAAACCACAAAATATAGCTAGCTAAAATCTACATATATAAATTTCAAACAATATAATCATACTAACCATTATATATAAAATTTCAACAATCGATCTACGTAACAAGTCAAAAACATTTTGGATCAACCAATATAAAAATACCCTTCACTAATTAGAGAAACCATTTGATCGTATTTTCAAGCAAAGTTTTCTCCACACTCAACAGGCAGTAAACCGAAAAACCTACCACATTAACTATAACTACCCAAAATTTTTACTATAACCCATCCCAAAACTTTCATATTAGTCAATAATTGATCTCTTCCCCTCTCCTCAAATCATGGCTTCTTCCGGCGGTGGACAACCTCCAAGAAGACCAGGGCCTTCTCAAGACCCCCTCAAGATAAACGAAGACTCACGCAAGATCAAGAAACCACCACTCGGCCGACCACCACAACCACCACCACAACCACCACGACCACCAATTACAACAGTAAGATATGAATTAGAGCCAAGGGTTATACATTGTCTGCCTAAAGATTTCGCGGCCATTGTTCAAAAACTCACCGGCCAACAAATATCCTCCTCAGCAGCACCATCCTCTTCTTCTCTGAGTTCTTCTTCATCTTGGCCTGATTCTTTTTCACTTCCTTCATCCTCCAACGCTTCACCTAACAACCCTATGCCTGTAACTATTTCATCAGCTGGTTCTTCATCTTCGCCTTATTCTTGTTCACTCCCCTCATCATCCAACGCTTCACCAAACCCTAGTCGTTTAACTATTTCACCACCTGGTTCTTTATCTTCGCCTGGTTCTTATTCACTCGCTTCATCCTCCAACGCTTACCCTAACCCTGGGCGTGTAAATATCTCACCAGATTTGCCTCCTCCTTTCTCAAGTGTCATGCCGCATCTACCTGCAGACCCTTTTCCACATGGATTCCCGCAAAGTTCAACCCCATCGTTCGCTCCTTATTCCGAACGACCTTATTCAACCCCTCATGGGATCAGCCTTACTCATAGCAGTATGCAACAAAGTTCGGTTCGATCAGTTTTTCAGGATCCGAGTTTAATAATGTCGCCACCCATTTGGAATGATGATTACATCCGACAATTATCGAATCCGAACCCTCTAGAAGGAAGCTTTTCCCAAGACTACTTTAGCCCTATTCATTTTGATCATTTTCATGGGAACGTGACAAATAACTTTGAAGGTAATAATTTGAATCCTATGCCTAATGCGAACTTGGTCTCGCCCTATCATCCTATTGCGCATCTGATTCCTAGTCCGTCTAGTTCAAACTTTGTTCTTAATCCAAACTTCGTTTCGCCCGATTATCCTATTTCGCACACGAATCTTAGTCCGTCTAGTTCAAACGATGTTCTTAACCCAATTAGCTTGGATTCGCCCGATCATCATATTCCGAATACGGCTCCATGTCCCTCTAGTTCAAACTTTGTTCTTTATCCACACTTGGTTTCGCCTGATCATCCTATTTCAAACACGATTCCTTGTCCGTCTAGTTCAAACGATGTTCTTAACCCAATTAGCTTGGATTCGCCCGATCATCATATTCCGAATACGGCTCCATGTCCCTCTAGTTCAAACTTTGTTCTTTATCCACACTTGGTTTCGCCTGATCATCCTATTTCAAACACGATTCCTTGTCCGTCTAGTTCAAACTTTGTTTCACCTGATCGTGATAATCTCGCTGGGGAAGCAAACGCTACAAATAGGACGTCTAATGATTGGGACTTGGTTTCACCTGATGGTCAAGGTTCTGCAAGATTATCAGATTCAGACACTTATGCTAATCTTGAAGATCGCCTGAACGAGTTCTTGAAGGACGTAAACTATCACTGGGATCTTTAATTAGCATTTTTCTTTCCATTTTCATTTTTGTCTTTGTTTTGGCTAACAGGATTTTTGTTTTTTTTTTTCTTTTTTTTTTTTTTTTTTTTGAGGGGGGGTGAAGCTTATAGATTCTTAGTAATTTTTCTTGAATATTCATCCTGTCATATGATTTCTTTGTAGGAAAATATCTCGATCGAACAGTATCATGAGTATCAAAGTTTTACCATTTTGATAAATCATCAATTGATTTTCGTGTTTGCTTATATATGTTATATATATATATATATATATACACGTGCGTATATAAATCATCAAATCAGTTTTACCGTTTGTTGTTTTCAGATATGCGACAAAATTTATTTTAGGGGTCGAAATAAGGATTGACCTCGAAACACTTTAAATTAATCCCTCGAAGAATAAAAAAAATTAGGAACAAAAATTACACCCAAATGGAGCCTTAGTTACAAAAGTACGGTATTTTTGGGGTTGTGAAAATCAAGTGGGTGTTTATGGGATTGGCCTAATTTCTCAGGGCATGAATTTTTTGCCTGGATTTTCAATTGGGTTCTTTAATTTCTCTTCCATGAAGTGGGTTCTTTTCTCTGGATTTTTTTGACCCGGGTTTTCAATTGGGTTTTTGATGGCCAAACATGCCCTTGCTGTTTTTCTGTAATCTCATGTCAATTTGGTGTTATCGTATGTATTTTGTTTGTTTTTTGTTTTTTGTTTTTTGTTTTTTGTTTTTTGTTTTTTCTCCTCCTATTTTAATTGAAATTGTCTGGTTAAGTTGGAGAAGTAAACAAAATATAAGTAGATCTTGGATTATTTATTGAAAAAATAGAGAATATTTAAATATGTAATTATATTCATTTATTTTAATTAAATATAATAGATATATATATATATATACTATTAGAGTTACAATAAGATAACTTTTATAGTAAGATAAACTTAATAATAAGGTAATAATATTAGTAAAAGACCATGGTATTTTTTTATTCCTCTCAAGCGAAATACGGGTACCTACAGTGAGTTTGGACCGTAAAGACTGAAATCGGGTACATGAAAAGATTTTTAGTAAGAGCATCCATAATTTGTTAGCGGTGGAAGGGTGGCGAAAAATAAGAAGGCCAGTAGAAGTGGAGAGAGTTTCAATTCCAATAAAATAGTTCGGGAGGTCGAGATCTTTCAATTAGAATGAGTTGAAATTTGAGTAATGAACGCTTATTGTAGAAGTGGAATTTGAGTAACAAATGTCGAGCCAAATCACATCCAAGAGCGAGATACGCAATGTTTGGTGATAGTGTGATGTTAATTATGAAGCATACAAAGCAATTAATTTTTCTCCAAGTTAGGTATTCGAGAGTAGATTGTGAGAGATATGTGATCTGTGGCACCTATAGAAAATTGTTCACGTGTTGTATTAGATCGGTGGTAATGAGGGTGAACTCCATCTGAAATTTTCAAGTAAGATTCGTTTCATCGAAACGATTAGATAGAAAACTAATTATATATTGAATTAGGAATTGTGTTAACAGTGTAGCTACGATTGTGTTGGCAGGAGTTGAAGTAGTTGTAACGAAAGTCGTGGTGAGTGATGGTATGGTTGGAATTTGTAATTCTTGAGAAGTCATAATTCAAGAGAGAGTGAGTTGAGCAAAAATTTAAGAAAAAACGGTGTTAGCATGTGGTACTCTGATATCATGAAAAAGTAGAAACTGTAGAGAATATTCAAATATGTAATTGTATTAATATGTTTTAATAAAGTACAACAGGTAGATTTATATATATATATATAAACTACTAATGTTATAATAAGGTAATTATAATAATAAAATAACTCTAATAATAAAGTAACTAATACAAATAAAAGACCATAATATATTTTCACTTATTATAAGAAAAAATTGGGGGTTTAAAAAAAATAAAATAAATATCTACAGTACCCAAGTGACCTAACCCAAAAGTATCAGAGGGGCATATACCCGATCGGATCCAGGTTGATATTGTCGGATAGTTATGAAGGAATTGAAAAGTTTAGATTTTTTATATTGGATATTCTTTAAGTAAAGTTTCAAAAAAAAATTAGATTCCAATCAAATCTTATTTTTTCCTTTTCTAAATTATTGTCGACCCATAATTTAAAAATATTTATTTTATTTTTATTTTTAATTCAAAATAGAATCTAAATCAATTTAAAACAGGTCAAATTATTAAAATAGAGTAAATAATGTAAATTTGTATGGAATCTAGAAATCAAGTACATATATATATCTAGTTTATAAAAATTTCGAATAATATATATCGAATTTAGAAATTTGAAAGGAATAAATCTAATAAAATAAATTTAAAGTGAATAAAATCTAACTTACTCTATCTTCTTTCTGGTCTAGTTCGAATCAGAAGTATCCAAGATTATATGATATAGTTCAGATTATATGACATGCATAAATATCATATTCGAGTAGATCCCGTCATGTCATCAATCCACTTAAATTCAGCACGCTTAACTCAATTAGCAGCGCTTCCAGACTACTCGAAACCAAGTATGTCAGGCTAGCCAACTTTAGTTGACAGTCTTGACTAACACAATCTGGGTTGCTTTTATATTCTATTATTGACACAACGACTATATGTCACGTATTGATGTTAAAATACTAATTTTGACATGAACAAATCATAAATCGGTATCGATTTTAGATTTACATTTTGATACAGTACTGTTTGGGATCGGGATCGGGATCGGGATCGAGATCTCTATCGGAATTGATAGTTTTACCTCACCCTAACTATAATTTAAATAAACAAATAATCGCTAAACATGAATTAATTTCAATAATCATTCTACGTAACAATTATAAAATATTTGACTCCATATGCCAATTTAGAAGTGCTCTTTACTTGGACAAACCATTTGACAATTTTATCAAGAAAAATTTCTCTGCAGTTTCGCCCCATATTTAATAGGCGAGGCTTCGACCAAAAAATATAAATACATAACAAAACAAAAATTAGAGTTTCTAATTCACTCTCTCCCTCTTTGAGTAGTGAGTACTTCATGCATGTCAACTTAATTCAAGATTCCGAACCATTTACCCTTTCAAATGGCAAACATCGTCTAATCTTCTTCATTCATCATCAATCAGTGTCGTCATTTGATCATGCCATGGATTCTTCAAGCTCATCTAGTCTCCGTAGAAGTGGTCGTCTTTCAGGAAAACACAGGCGCAACTATCTACATCCTATCAAGATAAATGAACAGCACTCACACAAGATCAAGAAACCACGGCGCCACCCTCCGCCGCGAGCTCCACCACCATCACCACCACAACAACCACCACAAGCAGCCGCTCCACCACCATCACCACCACAACAACCACCACAAGCAGCCGCTCCACTATCTCGGTCATGTCTTCTTTCCCAGGTCCAAATTTACCAAGCCCCACCCAAGATAATACAGACCATAAAACACATTACTTCTAATATTCCTTTACAAGGTCATGATATCAAGAAACGACATCGTCAAAGCTACTTTTCATCTTCCTCTCAGGCCAGTACGACTACGCCACTACAGTTACTCTCTTCGAACTTAGGTTCTTTTTCGGATTTATTAAGAGATTTTGCATCGTTATTGAACGATCAAAGTTTGGTTACTGATCAACATGAAGACAAAATGGATAATGATCAGGATCATCATTATCGACTACCACCTGGGTCAAGTTTTTTCAAGGGTTTAACGCCGGCGGTGAGAGATTCTTGTCCCGGAATATTATATGCGGGCCCCACTTCATATGTAATTTTCTCCTCCCCGCCAATACTAGCGTTGTCTTCAAATAATCATGCAGGTTACTTTCAGGACTTGAACCCGGTTTTTTTTGTAAACAAGAAGAAGAATTGCGTGGAGAGTAATTTCATTCCCAGACTGTATACAGATTTCTCAAACCCTTCAGGCTATATTCATAAGAAGATGATGCAGAGAGTAGTGAAAACCACATCCGGAGGTAGAAAGGATCTTATGATGATGCGGAAGAAACCTAGTAGCAGTGTTAGTGCTAGTGATGATGATGATCAATATTGTTCGATTGACGAGTTCTTGGACGAAATTAAGTACCAAGAATTTTGGGATTACTAAATTGATGTCCCATTTCATTCCTTTTTTTGTAGCAAAATACTGTACATAGTAACAATACAATTTCGTTTTTTTTTTTTTTTTTTTTTTTGGTTTTAATTCTTTCTCCTTCTCTCGGCCAGCCTCATGTAGTAAGTACATGACATAAAAAGATGAATCTTAGTACTCGTTAATTTGTTCCAATTAGTACCCATTATTTGGACGAATGAATACATTTCTCTTTTTAAAGGACAGTAGTTCAGTCCTTATTGAAAGAGCAGGGATCGGCACCCGAAAGTACAACTTACATCCTTTACGCTTGCAGAAACCTAAGACAAGCAAGAGAAGTTGATGGGCCTCACATACCCGATGTAAGAGACACATGAGATTCATATCAAGAAACCATGCATGACTTCTTGTGGCGGTGGAGAACCTCCAAGAAGATCTGGGCCTCCTGAAGAACACCTGAGACTTATATAATGAACTAAAATGTCATTAATCTATCTCAATTCTCTTCAGCAGGCTTTTAACTACATTAGCAGCGCTTCCGGAATACTCAAAACTAAGTATGCCATGCTAGCCGATTTCACTCGGCAGTCTCAACTAACAGTGTAAAAATACTAATTTTGGTATCAACAATTCGATACTAATTTTAATTTGTTACCAAATTCGGAACCGAAATTCCCATCCGACCATAATGTTTCCCACCCCTAGCTTCTAGAATTGCAATATACGAAAAAAAATTTCGCTGAACATGAAATAATTAGTCAACGTAACAATTATAAAATATTTGACTTTATATGCCAATTTAGAAATGCTCTTTACTTTGACAAACCATTTGACCAGTTTATCAAGAAAAATTTTCTCCGCAATTTGCGCCATATTAAAAAGGCGACGCTTCGACCCAAAACTATAGAAATAAAAAGTTTTTTTTTAAAAAAAAAAAAGCAAAAATTAGAGTTTCTTATTTGCTCTCTTCTCTCCCTCTCTGAGTAGCTAGTACTTCATGCATGTCAACATAATTCCAGATTCAGAAGCATTTCCCTTTCAAATGGCAAACATCGTCTAGTCTTCTTCATTCATCATCAATCAGTGTCGTCATTTGATCATGCCGTGGATTCTTCAAGCTCATCTAGTCTCCGTAGAAGTGGTCGCCTTTCAGGAAAAGACAGGCCCAACTATCAATATCCTATCAAGATATATGAACAACACTCACGCAAGATCAAGAAACCACGGCGCCACCCTCCGCCGCGAGCTCCACCACCTCCGACACAACCACTCGCTCCACTATCTCGGTCATGTCTTCTTTCCCCGGTCAAAATTTACGAGGTCCCACCCAAGATAATACAGACCACATAACACATTACTTCTTCCAGCTTACTTCTAAGCTCTGCACCAATCTCTTCTTAGGTTCTTTCCCATCTTCTTCTGAGGCCAGTACTAGTACTTCACTATGGCAACTCTCTGCGAACTTAGGTTCTTTTTAGGATTTACTGAACGATCAAAGTTTGGTTATTGATCAACAAGAAGACAAAACGGATCATGATCAGGATCATCGGTATGGGCTGCAAACTGGGTCGGGTTTTTTTCAAGGGAATAACGCCGACGGCGAGAGATTCTGGCCCGGAATATTATGCTGGGGTTCATATGTTTTCTCCTCCCCGCCAATACTATCACCGCCTTCTTCAAATAATAATGCAGGTTACTTTCGTGACTTGAACCCGTTTTTTTTTTCAGAACAAGAAGAAGAATTGCGTGGAGAATAATTTCATGCCCAGACTGTATACAGATTTCTCAAACCCTTCTGGCTAGTACATTCAGAAGGAGATTGTTATTTGAATAATTCTCCCTAGATTGTAAATTGCTTGCTTATTGTACACGACTTGTACCGTAGTACTCTGCTATATATAATACAATCAATCCATCTTATGCTGCACGGTGGTTTTAATCAAACTTTCTCATGTATCAGCTCTAGGTTAAATCCCTCTTAATACTTTTCCGATTCTTCTCTCCCTTTCAACACCATGATTCATATGGTAATCATCAAAATCTCTTCTATATAATTAATCTATCAATCTATCTATCAACCTAATCATAGATAGACTTGGGCGAAAATTAAAGGCAGTTGGAGGCGGCAAGCTGAGGGCGGGCGCCCGCCCCTCTCTCCCCCCCTGCTTGTTGCAGATGCAAACGCTGCAACATCATCATATTCAGACTCTTGATAGTCATTCTGATTCCTTGGACGTGTTGGTGCCGGATCTTTAATCAGTACTTTTCTTTTCTCTTCCGAAGCTTCTAAAAGTCGTGGGCCTTTAGATTCTTTCTTATTTTTCTTTATTCATGTCGTCATATGATTTCTTTTTAGGACAGTATCTCAGATCGAACAGTATCATTAGTATCAAAAACTTTGTTATTAACCTTAACAACCTTGTTTCCATAGCAGAACAGTTAAATACATCAAGCAAAGACATATATATATAGAATGTTGTACTTCTAGTCAACACAAACAAATCAAATAGCAAGGCCTTTTAGTCTTGCACTTTGTTTGCCCAACATAATCTCCTCATAGCACAAAGCAGCAAGACAAACACTTGTAGCTTCCTGTCAGTTCCATCTTTCAAGTCAATGAAGAAACTTTTCCAACATTAAAGCAACAAATTGCATAAGAATTATAGGTTAAAGAGATCATCCACCATAAACCCCTGCAGCATCACATAAAGATACCTGGAATGCCACATTATTTCATATCACTGCCCCATCTTCAAGCAAAGAAACCTCAGAAAACCGAAAACAGGGCAGGCAAAGCAATTATAATTTCAAGAGATTAAATCAAAATCAACTTTCCAGTTCACTAGACTCCTTCCTCAAGAGATATTGATTCAAGATCATAAGCCTAGCAGTCTCAAACGCAAAGTAACCCAAAGCTGAAAAGCAAGCACTATGAACAACTCTAGGACCCATTCCTCTACTAAATCCGATCCAGCCCTCTTCTTTAAGTATCTTCTTAACGGTATCAGAAACCCCTGTATAAACCACACCTCCAACCTTATTCATTGCTTCTTCATTAGCCTGAGTCATCAACCTCGTCTTAACTACATCAAGTGGCGTCGTAAGAGTGGCAGAAATCGCACCAGCTAAAGCACCGCACAACACACTCTGAATTGGCTCCAAATTAGTCCTATCTGTTCCACTCAAAACAGCAGCTTTTAAATACTCAAATGAAGAATAACTTAACACTCCAGCTGGTAAGTTTCTAAGCAATGTGGCAGAGTAACCTGCATAAAGGCCTAAAATTCCATCTTTCTTCAGAATTCTTAGCAAAACTTCCCATGATCTACCCTTAGCTCCTGCTTGCATTCTCTGAGTAATTAACTCTTTCGGCACCATTATTGCAGAGGAGACGATATTACCCATTGCACCGGCAGTAGGAGGGACAAGGACAGACGGGTAGTTTTGGAATTTCGATAAAAACGACTTACCGAATTCACAGGTGCCAAAGTAGATAGCGGAAGAGGCGGTTGAGCCGACAATGACGGCAGAAACGCCGCTGTAGAAGCCGAGGATGCCTTTGGATTGGAAGGTTTTGACAATGGCGTCGAAGGTGTTGTTGTAAATGTCGGATGCGCCTTTGGTTTGCAGTTTGGTTTTAATGGTGTCGAGTGGATGGAGGCAGACGTACGTGAACGCCCCGGCGATTCCACCGCCAGCTGCGCCGATGAGAGCGCGTTCTACGACGGACAGATTTTTCATAAGGGAACGGGTTTTGGGGCGGGTTAGGGAGGTGGGTTTTAGCCGATATAGAGATTTGGGTTTCAAGATATGAGATTCGGTGAATATGGAGAGGGAGGCGAGTGGAAAATGGGACATGAATTGGTCGGGAAATTTGGTGGTGTCGGTGGCGGTGGTGATGGGATTTTGAGAGGATAAGATGGAGGAATTGAAGTGGGTGAAGAGTGAGGTGAATTCAGTGAGGATGGGTTGGAGATTAGGATTTGGAGGAGGTAGGCCTAGAGAGGCAGAAATTCTAGCGTCCATGGCGAAGAAGGTATGTTTGGTTTCAGAGCTTTCCTTCTTTGTGCTCTCCTATGTTTGGCTTGAGACCGGTTTGCTAGAATTGAAGGGTGATAATAAACTTTCTTTATTGTTTCACTTTTTAATTTTATATGTAATTTGGAATTTGGGCTGGTCTCTAAAATTGAGAGATATCAAAAAATTTTAAAGAAGGATTATTGGATTTTAAATAATAAAAAAATTGATCTATGAGATAATGATCTTCTTTATATCCTAATTAAAAATATATTTAAAATTAGCAATTTTTAAAATTTAAAATATTTAAAATTTATTATAATTATTAAAAGTGATCCGACCGAATATAAATAAAAAATTTAATACTAATATTAAAAACGATCGATTATAATAAGACAATACCACACTAAAATATTACACTCATTTCATGCATTCGATAGTATGTTTGCTCAACAACATAAATTTTTTTGCAACAATTATTCATTGAAACATAACATTCTATACATTTTTGTGTAAGTTTAAATTAAATAAAGTCTAAAATATCATATTATATATATATATATATAACATACGAATCAATCTTATAAAATTTAATTAACTAAAGGGGTGTCACATAAATAAAATAATAATTATAAGAATATTGCACAACCTTAAAAAGCTACTGATTTGTTGCTTCGGTAGCATGATCTTCTTTCCTTATACGTCCCGTCAATGGAGTTACAATTCCATTTTACGTTGGTGTGATTTAGGGTAATAGGTCTATGAAGTGGTATTTTAACCACTAAAATAATATATTTTATAGGTTTTAAGTTTAAACTATTTATTATAGTTCAAACGAGACTTTAGGTTTGTAATGATTAACTCGTCTATTATATAAATCTCATTTTCAAGTTACAAATAACTTAAAAATTTACCACTATATGCTCATGTAATGATTTGATTTCAATTATGTTAACTTAGAAACTTGGATTGTAATGAATGATAGGTAACATAACATAAACTCTACATATATATATATATAGCTTAGATAATCATGACAACATATATATATATATATATATATATAGATTAGATAACCTACTTGTAATTATAATGAAATCTATCAATCCGACATCAAGTACTATAAAAGTGCAAGGAAATGATACTCCGCCAGATTGCCAGACAAAAGAAAAGCAATACTTTGGTAGGAGTCGTGTTAGAAACACTGCCCACAATTTTGAGACCATAGTACAGCTAACAATTTGAGAAATAACCACCAATGAAAGTTTGTTAAACTCTATAAAAAAAAGTGTATGAATTGCATTACATTCCGATAAATTTATATGTTTAATATACTATTCTTATATCAGTAACAGTTTCCCCTTTTGTTCATAAATTATAAAATAAATAAAATAAAACGTGTATACTGTTCATCTTCTTTCTTTCTTCTCCATTATAGCACAAGCCTCCAATTTTTCATACATCTTCACTCCCTGTCTTCATCTCTTCTTCACCTTTTTTCTTAACAATCTCTATGTTTCATGCTATTTCCTTTCTGTACCCACCGTTTCGCAAGCGATCAGAAAAAATGATTTGTATGCGATCGAGTCAAAAGAAAAGAAATGAAGAAAGGTCGAATGAAGATTCTCTTGGATGTTCGACTGTAAGGCAAGCGAAGAGACTGCAATCGACACCGAAATTAATGCCAACAAAATTCTGAATTGAGCCCTCAGATACATGACTTAAAAATTAGAGTTTTTGTTTTTGTTTTCCTTGAAATTTGTTAAATTTTGGTTAGAACTACTAGGAAAAGGTGAGATTACTTGAATTATATGAATTTTAGTTTGAAATGAGAGCTCGTACAATTTATATAAATTGCTTGATGGCTCAAAGATCATTGCACATAGGAAACATGCATCGTGGGAGAAGAAGCCGAAAGAGAAAACATATGATTTATACAAGTTTCTACTTGCTTTACAGGTAAGATTTTTTATTTTACTTATTTTACTGTATTTATTCATGTTGATGATATTAATTTGATGTTTGCTAATCCATTCACTATGAAAGTATTTGATTACGAAGTCATTCATTATCTTAGAATGCGAGCTACACATGCCTCAAATCTTAAATTGGTTATCCATGGACCCGTCTGTATCTCATGTAAAAGTTCATGAGTGGATAAAGAAAAAAACTGTAAGTGTTTCATTTATTTAATTAAGATCTTTTAGTCAATCATATTTACTAAAATTGAACTAATTTTTTTTTCATTTAATACGCTTATCATCCGTGAAATCCTAAAACCAACTAAGGAATAAGCAGGTCAGAGGTATTTAACCACCCTAGAACCTTTTATGGATAAGGATGCCGAAGATGTGGATTATTGGACAAGGGCATTGGAGGAAGAAGAACTAAAACAAGAAGTAGAGGAATAACAAGAATAAGAACAAGGAAAAGAAGAAGAGAAAGGACGTGTAGGAGTAGAAAAGGAAGAAGTTAATGAGGTTAAACCTAGAAGAAAGAAGGTGTTGAGGCTAGAGTCTCTTATTTCGGGTTTGGAGAAGAAAATGATAGGAGAATATTAGAGATATCAGAGATCAGTTCACTTCATCTCTAAATTATTCGCCACCCTCTGCCACATCCCCGTTATTTCATGACTCGCCAGCACACAGATCAGCATCTCCAGCACTGACTCGCCATCACACAAATCAGCATCTCCAACACACGGACCACCCTCTCTTATCCCTTATAGTGCCTTCATCTACTATAATGCATTTCTCTGGTATTGTGCTTTCATCCTCTGCTATACCGCTTTTAGTAGTATCAATCGTCAGTGAAGGTTCAGATGAGTCGTCAAATATATATATGACCCCGCCTTTCATTGAGAAATATGGTGAAAGAATGAAGAAGTATGTTTCGGCCCTAAGGTCTTTGTTTATAAATAATTCCTTAAAACGAAAATGTAAGAAGAAAAAAAAATTGTCGGTGACACCAGTTCTTTCGCCAAATAAGGATAACTTTAAAGTAAGGAGACTTTAGATAGAGATTGACATGAAGAAGTGAGTGATTTTTTTTTTTTTGTTACTAAAGTTTTTTTGTGTGTCTTATTATTAAGTTAATGTTATTGACTAATTTCATCTTCATTTTCCTCTATTAGCGATCTGGTCATAAGATTCGAAGACCGTAAGTACGAGAAATGAGTATTTTGAACTGATATTGCAACCTGGGAAATAGCTATACAGCTTTGTAAGTATACAAACCTCTTTTTATATAGCTGAAAAATTTCCAAGTAATTATTTACTTGATTTGATTTTTTTTTTTTTGGTTTATAGTTGCCGCATGTAAATGATTACTTGTTTTTGCTCTAGATGAGATAGGATAAATTCAATGACCTACTTGACTAGAAAGTTGCTTTTGTAGATGGTGTGTTCCCTTAATTCCTATAAATCTATTAGGACACATGTTTTAGAAAGTTGAATAAGCGGGACCGGGCGAGCCATGAATTCTCATGTCACTCTCTGCCAAAAGCATATGTTGTTAGAGATAAACTTGTAGCTGGAATCACCTGGACGCAAATAGACCGACTTTATATCCCTTATGACACTGAAGACAAACATCAGGTGCCCTTGATCATGGATATTCTGGAAAGGAAGATTAAGATCATGCACAATCTCTTAAGTTCCCCTTTCTATAAGACAAAGATACGTGAAATGCTAAATGTTATGTGTGGGATGGGATGCTTCCTTACTTATTGAGGAGTATTAGGTCGAAGTGCAACGTCGATCCTTTTGAGATCGTATTTATCATTGGTTTGCATGAGAATGTTACCTTATCCGAGCACATGCTTAAATATATGGAGTATCACCATGCTAGTCTAGATCTGATGTTTATTTAAGTTGACATTCTCCTTCCATTCATTATCAAAGCATATTATTATAAATAATCATTCATTTATAAGGAAAATGAATGGAAATAAATAATCTTGATGAAAAAGTATAAAGAAATGAAGGAAAAAACCCTGATGGCTTGATCAACCTGATGGCTCGAGTGGGCCATTAGGACCCCGAGCCATAAGGTGCTTGAGCCATCGAATATTTGTAGAGAAATGATGAAATACGACGACATTGCAGTTCGAAACCATAGTACAAAGTAGAAACTGCATTTTTATTTTATTTATGATGATCAATGGACCAATAAATGAGAAATCAATTAGAAAATATTCCAACATACATAATGCGGCTTATTCCAATAGTGTTGCAGTTCTCATTAAAAAGCTTACAAAAGGAACAATTTATGGAGGAAAGTAAATATTTAACGACTTAGTAAAAATAAAAGAGTAAATGATGGATTATATATATATATATATATTTTTTATAGAGCATTTATGAAATTGTGTTTCATGAAACTTATAAGTTACCATTGCTTCAAACATCGAAGGAAGGGACGATGACATTTCGATAATTTTGTATGGATATGTTAATGGAGATATTTCAATAATTTAGAATGTTATCAATTTTTAAAAAATATATAACAAAATAGAGGATCGTGAGAAAAACTTTTATGTGAGTTTTTTTTGTTAAAAAACTTTTCTGTATAAGTTCATTACCTAATCCACTCTTATATATTTATCTCTTTTTATTCTCTTTTTTTTTTTTTTTTAAATTCATGGTAAGCACTTAGCAAAATGACCTCTAATTTGCTTTCATGGGGTCGTTGGAGCATGTGCTTATTTATGATCTTCCTTTGAGACTGAAAAGTGAAAGTGAAAAGGAAGAACAAAAGTTTTGTGCTCCAAGAGATTTTGCGTCGGATTAATAACTAAAGTGGGTCACATTCATAAGGCCGACAAAGTCGATGAGGGGGTGTCAAATCAAAGGGCCCCCTCCAAATTCTCTAAACTTCGGCTTTTTCTACGGCCACAAAGTAATTTGCAACTCTCCCCCAGGCCCTACCCTTTTCAGCTTTTTCTCTTTTCCTTTATCATTATTGTGTGCAAATTTAGATACATATTTTGGCTTCTTGTTGCTTTCCTGAAGAGAAGCCAATAAACGGCTTTATTTATTTATTTTATTTTCCCCAAAAATCAAATGATTCTCAAGCATATAATTGGCAAGAGAATTTTGTTACTTGATTTATCCCTCATATAAAATATTGATCTCTTATCAAAAGTTGTTTGATCTATAATATAATATGAATCATTGCCTGAAGAAGTTGAAAAATGTTCAACACTAGTATGAACTGAACATTAAGAATTTTACTTGATTTTGACCCCAACACAATGCCTAGATTTGAACACAAACCAAGACTTGCAAGTAAAGCTTTTGCCTCTAAATGCATACTATTTAGAAAACTCGAATATAAGAAGCATTCCTGATGAAA
Organism: Coriaria nepalensis; assembly: GCA_027186245.1. NCBI lineage: Eukaryota > Viridiplantae > Streptophyta > Magnoliopsida > Cucurbitales > Coriariaceae > Coriaria > Coriaria nepalensis. Next base: position 1,871,221 of record CP114500.1, on the reverse strand, counting down.
GATCAGTGACATATCTAGCTTAGGAGTGGTAATGATCAATTTTATGAGAAGATACTTTAAGACTCAAAAATAGTTAAGGATTACCAAGATTTTTCATTTTTGAATTGTTTCCCTCATAAAGTTTTTGAGATGGGTAATTCATCCGATATCATTGCCCGTGAAGATCATGTCATCAACTTAGAGAAGAAAGAAAATATACCCATTTCAAGATTTCTTAAGAAAAAGAGCATTATTATAAGAATTAATGAGAAATAACTTTGTAAACCTTGCACTTGGTGCATGCTTCAAACAATAAAACGCATGATTTGATAAGGAAGTCATAAATAATATGGTCAAATTAGATTTTCTCTTACTATCTATTTTTGTGAAGTGAATATGCATCTACATACTCTATTAATTTCATAAAAAAAATGAGAAAAAAAAAAAAAAAGAGAAGAATTTTTTTTTTATCAAATTGCAATCTTTAAGCACAATCGATTTGAATCTAATAATAAAAAATAAATATAAAATCAAAGATTTAACTACTAAATCACATAATATTTCATATTTAATTTTTTAATAAATTAATAATCTTGATTAAATAATAATATTTTTAATCAAAATTTAAAAATAATATATTAACAATTTGTCAATAGTTTAATATTTTATTAATTTAATAAATTTATATATATATATATATTATTTAAATATTTTTTTTTAATATAAAAATCTTAAAAGCTTACTTTCTTTTTAAGAGCCTATCATGCTTTAAGGATCCTTTACCGATCTCAAGAAAGAGAGATTAAGAATATATATATATATATTTTTTTTTTCTTAAGTTTGCAGCTAAACAAAGTTGTGTATTATATAATTAACTCATATATTTATAAAATAATAATATTAAAATTATTTCAACTATTATAAAGTTTTTATTTTTATTATTATTTATTTCTAACAATTAGAAGCTTATTTTATGAGAAGCTTATTTATCCTAATTTTTTTAAAATTTAAGAGGATCCATACTTATTTACCTTACGGTAAAAAAATTAATTTTAATTTTCTTCTGTTTTAGAGATTGAAATCTTAATTTACCTAAGAATTTAAAATTATATATTTAATCAGGGGATTTATGCATAATTTAATAAATTTTTATTGTCCTTTTTTCGTATTTGACTGTGTACTTTTCTTTTACAGGCTTTTCTTCGACTTCCGATTCTCTCTCTGCCCATATTCCATACGCTTTCTCTCCCCTCCGTGTCTGTTCTGTCCGCTACGACCAGCTGAAACCCGTCACCGGCGTCGATTCTTCCTTCCTGGTGATCTTTTCGAGAAACAGTTTCTTCGCCTTTGCCTCCTTGAAACTGCTTGGCTTGCTTTGGAGCGGTTGTTTAATTTATATCTACAGGAGTTACACCGGAGTTTCTGACCTTGGTTTTGACTTGAAATTGTGAATGGAAGAGGTGATAGGGTTTCGGTTTCAGAGGAGAGTAGCAGATCTATGAAGCTTAGGGGGAAGAGGCCTACTAGAGAGAGAAAGTGAGGAAGAGGCGCTGCTGTGATCGTTGATGGTAGTTATAGGCCGATATAGACTTCATATAGGATGACCGGAGCTCCGGATATCAACCGGAGAGGGTGGTGGCGGTTTAGTGATTCTCTCTCATGGAATGGCAGATCTTGTTAGCTACGGAAATGCCGACCGCAACATCGAGCAGGTATTTCTTTCTCTCTCTCTCTCCGCGGCTAAAGCTTTTTATTTTTCGGTAATTAATTATGCCGCCAAATTACAATGGACCTGCATTTTTCTTTTGTTCTCCTTTCTTCGTTGACTCAACATTGGCTCGGCAATTGCATCGTTTTACATTTTACAGAATTTGGCCCAATATTGGCTGTTCCGATAAAATTGGAGCCAGTTAGGAGATATGTTTCATCTTTTCTTGCACGCTCTGTCGAAGTGCTATTGGAGAAGATAAACTAAAAAACAATTAGGAAGATTCTATTGTTTCCTATAATTTTGCGCGGTCTCATTCTTGAAAAACTGTAGGGAAAGTTGAAATTTTGTTGGGTTTTTTTTTTTTTCTTTCAAGTTTTGAAATGCAGATCATTTAAGCCAAAATTATTTTACTGCCGTAGTCATGGGCTATTCCATTTCTTTTCTTTTTTTTTCATATACTAATACAAACCCCAATTTTTAGATTTAGTTGTGATTGGTACCCTCTTCTCAGAGGCCTAATTTTAAGCCTTTAGATTATACGTGGGCTGTTTAGGAGGAAAATGTAGAGTAGATCATGGTCAATCTTCAAAAACCGATGAAATAAGTCACTTATTATATGGATGGTTTCACTACTCACTTTTCTCTAAGGATAGGTAGCTTTATGCAGTCTTCATCGTAAATGATCGGGAGACAACAGCATGTGCTCCATTTGTATATTTCCTGAAGTAACATGAATTTGACTTTCCAAATTATTTGAAAATACAATCTTCTCATATATTCATTTATGCACGCAGAATACCCTTCAAACTACAAAAAAAAATGTCCTTTGTGCTCCTGGCATCAACACCATATTTTATATTAATACATACAACCTTTTTAAGTTTTGAAGGTTTCTCTATATTTTGCAGGCATTAGTTGTTTTGAAGAAGGGCGCTCAACTGCTCAAGTATGGTCGTAAGGGAAAGCCTAAGTTTTGTCCATTTAGGCTTTCGGGTGTAAGTATGAGTGAGATTTCGTAATGGTGTTTTAGAATCTTGTATTTGTTTTGTTACATTCTCTCTGGTACACATGATTGTTTAATTTAGTGTATTCCGTCCATAAATAAATGGTGTAAAGAGTGTCAATTTAAGCTTTCTTATCTTAACTGCTGTAACTTCCTGTAAATACTAAGAATTTTTTACACTGATGATGATTCAATATACTCAAGACTGAAAATTGTTAACCTTGCAAGAAACTCTTTATTTATACTATTTTATTCTTAATGATAATAATTATACTTCCTCTGTTCGTATCATCCTAATGTAGGTCTTTTTAATGAGATTGTCTATTCACTATATGGTTTGAAATTTTAGGATGAGTCAGCTTTGATCTGGATTTCAAGTAAAGGTGAAAGAAGTTTGAAGTTAGCTTCTATCTTGAGAATTATTCCTGGACAAAGAACTGTAAGATCTATATTTTTTTTATTTGATATCAAACTAATGCTTTGTTCGTGATTGTATCCAACGTGATTATCTGAATGATATTAGTACGTGAAACTTTGAGTAACTTATTGTACTATAATTAAAATCATATCAGGCTGTCTTCGAACGATACCTGCGTCCTGAAAAGGATTATTTGTCCTTCTCTCTTATATACAACGACGGGAAGCGGTCCCTAGATTTGGTTAGTTATGAACCATCTAAATCTATTTTCAATAAGAATCCATGATCTTTTCAGTTTCTACTTTGATTAATAGTTACAACCTCATTTTAAATTTCATTTTCTATTAGATTTGCAAGGATAAAGTTGAAGCAGAGGTTTGGATTGCAGGCCTGAAAGCATTATTAACATCTGATCAAAGTGGACGCTCCAAAATCGATGGATGGAATGATGGAGGCCTCTACCCTGATGTAACTACTTTGAATCTTTTTCTTTGTTATGCATACTTTTTATCCTCTTTCTTCCAGTAACCTGCTCTGAATATGCTTTTTTGCAATAGAAAAATGCTGTAGTGATATTAGAGTGCAGGAGCATAGTACCTAGGAACAAATAATGCCAAGAAAGCCCCAGATTGGTTGGTGTTTATGGTCGATTAATGCTGAATTTCTAAAATGTTCCTTTGTTTTCACAAGAGAGATTTCTTAGTATTCATAGACTGGTAGGATTAAGCATATAGGAAATATTTCATGTTCTTGTGCTATAATTTCATTGAGTGACCTGCTGTTACGAACTCAAATACTTGATCCCAATTTCTAACATGTTTTAGGGTAAGATGCAGACAAATTTATTTAGTACCACTAAGATGCTCAAAATAATACTAGCTCAATATGGAAAATATATCTTACATTATCATTTAAAATGAGAGAATTTTTAATAGGCTTTCTTTTTATTAGAAAGTTTAAAGAAAAATATGTCTATTCTTTAGGCATTTTACAATATCTAATATGCTGATAGACAAAGAAAATTATTTTTATATTTAAATTACATCGTGATACTTTATATATCTCAATAAACTGGATAGAAAAATGATGAAACATAATAATAGTTCCTAAAATAAATTAGTTAAGTTATAACAATTTCAAATTTATAAAATAAGATAACATTAGGAAATAGAAAATTGCAAATGTCAGATTTTGGGAACCATTTCCCAAGATTTGGCATTCTATTTAGACCGGAAGTTTAAAAAATTTTAGGAAATGGTGTTTTCGTGCATATTTATATACATAAGATCTCACACACACATATCCATGATATCTGTATATTTTCCTTCCCATTGATGGGTTTCCTTTATACCATGTCATTTCCTGAATTTATTTCAGAACAGCAGTGATTTGACTACAAATAGCATAAGTGATAGCTCCAATAGTGCAACAGGAGATACTAGCTCTTCAGAGGTCTCTATTAGTCTAAACCTGAATACATCTCCAAAGAGTTTTAGGCCTGAGAGTTCTTCACTGTCTGAAAGGTCACATGTTCCATTAAGCCAGACAAACATGCAAATAAAAGGATCTGGTTCAGATGCTTTTCGAGTTAGCGTTTCAAGTGCTCCAAGCACCTCTAGTCATGGTTCTGCTCCAGATGATTGTGACGCTTTAGGGGATGTATACATATGGGGTGAGGTTATTAGTGATAGTGTTGTGAAAGTCTGGGCTGATAAAAATGCTAACACTACAAACCTGAGGGCTGATGTCCTTCTTCCTCGGGCATTGGAGTCCAATGTTGTTTTAGATATAAGTCATATAGCCTGTGGGGTCAGGCATGCTGCCCTGGTCACGAGGCAAGGTGAAGTTTTCACATGGGGAGAGGAATCTGGTGGTCGACTTGGCCATGGTGTAGGGAGGGATGTTATTCAACCTTGTCTAGTTGAATCTCTAGCAGCTAATTGTGTTGATTTTGTTGCATGTGGAGAGTTCCACACTTGTGCGGTTACAATGACTGGGGATCTTTATACGTGGGGAGATGGTACTCATAATGCAGGGCTTCTTGGTCATGGTAGTGATGTCAGCCATTGGATACCAAAGAGAATTGCGGGTCCCCTCGAGGGCCTTCAAATTGCATCCGTGTCATGTGGGCCCTGGCACACTGCCTTGGTAACATCAATGGGACAGCTCTTCACATTTGGTGATGGAACATTTGGTGCATTGGGTCATGGAGATAGACAAAGTTTTTCATATCCAAGAGAAGTGGAATCTTTATTGGGATTGAGGACAATTGCTGTGGCTTGTGGGGTGTGGCATACTGCTGCTGTGGTAGAGGTTATTATGACGCAATCTAGTTCAAGCATTTCATCAGGTAAATTATTTACTTGGGGGGATGGAGATAAATACCGTTTAGGTCATGGAGACAAGGATCCCAGACTTAAACCTACATGTGTGCCTCCATTAATTGATTACAATTTTCACAGAGTCGCTTGTGGCCATAGCATAACTGTTGGCTTGACCAAATCAGGACAAGTTTTCACAATGGGAAGCACTGTTTATGGTCAGCTTGGGGATCCCCGCTCTGATGGAAAGGTACCTTGTTTGGTAGAAAGTAAGCTCGTTGGGGATTGTGTTGAAGAAGTTGCTTGTGGTGCATATCATGTGGCTGCGCTAACATCAAAAAATGAAGTTTATACATGGGGCAAGGGTGCAAATGGGAGGTTAGGCCATGGAGATGTGGAAGATAGGAAAACGCCAACTTTGGTTGAAGCTTTAAAGGACAGGCATGTGAAATATATTTCTTGTGGTTCGAATTATACAGCAGCTATTTGTCTTCATAAATGGGTTTCGGGTTCTGAGCAATCCCAGTGCTCTGCTTGTAGACAGGCTTTTGGGTTCACTAGAAAGAGACATAACTGCTATAACTGTGGACTTGTTCACTGCCATTCTTGCAGCTCAAGAAAAGCTTTAAGAGCAGCATTGGCTCCTATTCCCGGAAAACCATATCGTGTGTGTGATTCTTGTTTTGTGAAATTGAACAAGATGTCAGAAGTTAGTTTTAATAAGAAAAATGCCATCATGCCTCGCTTGTCAGGTGAGAATAAGGAAAGGTTAGAGAAGAGTGATATAAGATCGTCAAAGTCTATTCCTTATAATTTAGATTTGATAAAGCAACTAGATAGCAAAGCAGCTAAGCAACAAGGAAAGAAGGGTGATATGTTTTCCCTTGTTCGAGCCACTCAAGCTCCTTCATTGTTGCAGCTTAAAGATGTTGTTCTTTCCACCACTGTTGATCTACGACGAGCTACTCCCAGGCCAATCCTTACAGGCACTGGAGTAAGTTCTCGGCCCGTGTCACCTTTCTCTGGGAGGCCAAGCCCTCCTCGATCTGCTACACCTGTTCCCACAGCAATGGGGCTTTCCTTCTCCAGTAGTAATACTGATAGTTTGAGGAAAACAAATGAACTTTTGAATCAAGAAGTGCTTAAGCTACGTGCACAGGTAAATTTTTTAAGTTCACTGGCTTTTGTGTTCTGTTTGTATACACGTTTCTATGGTGCTGTGATATGGTGTTTCTGGTCGAAATTAAATCTTTATGTTGACGATTGATTAATATAGGTTGAGAGCATGAGACAAAGATGTGAGCTCCAGGAACAAGAAATTCAGAATTCAGGAAGGAAAACACAAGAAGCTATGGCATTGGCTGCAGAGGAATCTGCTAAATCAAAAGCAGCTAAGGAAGTTATTAAGTCACTAACAGCTCAGGTAACTTTATATTTACTTTCTTTTCCAGTGTAGAGCTTACACTTGCTGGAAATTATTTGTTCATCTTAAACCCGTTCTTGGGTTTCTATACACATTTTTGTCAAGTTTCCAGCTCTCTTGGCATGAGATTCTTTGGAAAGTTGGTACCTGTTAAAACTATTTGTGTAGTTTAGCAATGTTTGCATCTTTGTTCTCAAATTATGATATTTGAAAGTACAATTTCCATTCAATGAGCATATTATTATTATGGCCTTTATTTTCTTCTTACCTTCCTTTCGTCTCTAAAGCATAATACATTCTGATAATTGTTAATGTTTTTCGGGAGCTATTTATTCTCTATCATTATGCTCTATTGATTGTCCGCTCTCTGTGCATCTGTCTTGTTCCAGCTCAAGGATATGGCCGAGAGGCTACCTCCAGGGGCTTATGACACTGAGAACATGACACCAGTATATCTCCCCAATGGTCTGGAGCCAAATGGGGTCCATTACTTGGCCCCAAGTGTGGAGAATCATTCAAGATCTGATTCTATTAGCAGCTCTTCTTTGGCTTCTCCAACTGCTATTGACTCTCTCAATTTAGCAAGCCGAGGGGGTCTACATTCACCAAGGGAACTCCCTGGAATCAATGAAACTAATCTCCAACAGGAGCGACGATTGCCAACCACTAATGGGGTCCACACTAAGAGCAGTAATAGTGTGTCTGAAGCAATTATTGGCAAGGAATTTGGTGGGCCCCTCCAAGATACTACTGATAGTACGAGGTCTAAAAACTCTACTCAGCCCAGTAATAATAATGCTATCCAAGTTGAGGCGGAATGGATCGAACAATATGAGCCCGGTGTATATATAACTCTCGTGGCATTACAGGATGGAACTAGAGATCTTAAACGAGTCCGTTTCAGGTAAATTTAGCAATAAGCTCTATTCGGTTATTTTAAGCAATGGGTTTTAGGGAGGTTTTCTTTTTCCTGTGCCAAGAGTCGAGACTTATCTACTCTTGGGCCACTAGTAAGATGATGTACCTCATCCTATGATACTAGTGCAAGATTCGACATCTTGAAAATTGCATTTTGATATTTGGGAGGTAAACTATAATTTGGATGAGGGAAGGAAGTTAACTGAATTTTGTGAGCTGAAACTGAATTTCACAACATAAATCACTTTTCAAAATGTGTACCAAATGAATCTGTTAGTACAAAAATTTCTCTTAGCTTCTAGTCTCTATCATTGATTGTTAGTAAATACTTATCTGCAGTCGGAGAAGATTTGGAGAGCATCAAGCAGAGAATTGGTGGTCAGAGAATCGTGAGAAGGTGTATCAGAAATATAATGTTCGTGGGTCAGACCAGTCTTCAGTTTCGGGCCAGGCCCCACGGAGATCAGACGGGCCTGTCTCACCGGCTTCTCAGAAGCCTTAGCAAGGAAGGGAAGTCAGTCCTTGACCCCTACCACCCACCCATTTGACCCATTTTGTTCAATTATATTAGGTTTTGAAGATATATGAAGGGGGAAGGAGATCCCTTTTTAGTTTTTGTTTCACCACTTTCTCCCCCGCCCCACCCCCTCTTTTTTTTCTTCTTCCTTTTCTTGAAGTAGCACTTTTCGGTCAAATTAAATTTATAGGGTTCACGTATGCTGTATTGTTAGTGTACATAACAACAACATTAATCGTTAGGTAAATTTCAGCAAAAGAGAAGTTATGTACGCAGCATCATTAATATTCTCTCTCCCACGCAAGCACGAATCTGGAAAAAACCCAGATTTGTCGGATCCAGAGAACCCAGATTTGGTGCTTGAATCGACACAAATATTCATTTTCTAGGTTCGTGTTGAATTCAACTCACCGGGGTGAACAAAGGGAGGGTTTTGGCCCCAAGAGGGGGGTGGGACGGGCGGGTTTAGCACAAATCAAACCGCCCGATCCAAATCGTAATTATAAGAACTAAAAAACTTTTGGCTTCCAAAAATATGTGTATCCATTGAGATTATACAAAATTATTTATAATTATAAAAAATTTTCAGATATATATATATATATATATTGTTTGTACGAAGTTAAAGACCTGTTTGATTTGACCTGTTATAATACTGTATCATCATGCTATTATTATAATCATAAATCGATCTTATACTTAATTAATTTATTTTTTTCACCATTAATTTTTGGTTATTTATATTTTTTTCCTCAAAAATAATTTTAATATAAATTAGTTAAATTATTTCAACTTTAAAATAATTTAAATAATCTATATTTTCTACCGAAGTATAAAAGTTACTCTATTTTACGAAAAACAATCAGATACTTTATGAATAAATTAGATTACTTCAACTAATTTTATCGGAAATGAATTGAATTATTTCAATACATATTTTGTGAGAAATTGTATTGAGTTTTATTTGTTTTTTTAATCCTAATTTTTTCATTTTTGCAAAAAAAGAAAAATTAAAGTATAAAATAAAATAAGAAATTAATAAGAGAAAAGTGGAATAAAAAAGAAGAAACAATAAGAATTAAATAATAATAAAGAATTCTTTTAATGCGATACACTTTGTTGGCGTGATATGTCACTACATCTATTAAAAATATAATCGGAAGGATTATAAAGTTTGATTTAAATAACATAAATACTAAAATTAACCAAAAATTATATTAAAAATTTATAAAAGTCAAATTTTAAAAAAGCATGGATTCTACCGACTTTTGGTTCTGTATATAAACGTGCACGATTTTAGTTTTCAAGAGTTGACATGGGCATGGCCCAAACCATGCCCGGCCCAGTTCGCCTGCTCTAGATTGAATCACTTTAAGAGGAGAAGAGGAGAAGAGAAGTAGAGAGAGATTTAATTTTTAAAATGAAATTATTTTAAAAATTATTTTTCTCTCTATTTTTTTTTGTTAAATATCCTTCATCCCCATTTTTTTTGTTTTTTACCCTTTTGAAATTTAAAAAAAAAATAAAATATGAAAATACATATTAACCCTCATGTGCATAAAAGATATCGGTAATCTCTCCCTCTTCCATTCTCTCCCAACACTACATTCAAACTTACAAATCGACATCTTACTTTCTCTCTCATATTCTCTTCATTTCACTATAACTGAAATTTTGTGCTATCATCTTCTCTTATGTTCTCATTCTCTCATTTTCTCTCACGCTCTCATTCTCTTCTCACTCACTTGATGCTTCATTTTCATCTCACTCGGCCATGAAGGATAATTGGTTCGAAAAATATTTTGAATTTGAAGAAATTGTTATATGATTTAGAATTTAAATTTAAGTTTGAACTTATTATTATGGTCATGGATCTGAGATCTTGGTCTGTGCATCTTGGTCAAAAGTTAGTCAAATTATATGTGCAATCCATTTGAGATTAAGAAGTCATAAACATCTGTCAACCCGTAGAGTTTTTAGATCGAAGAGTTTTAGTATGAATACTCGTCGATCTGTACAGTATTTCAAATCAAAGAGTTTTAGTCTCTGTATTGAAATACTCTACGGGTTAATAGGTGTTCATAACACTCATCGACCTGTAGAATATTTCAGATTAGAGATTTTTAGTCTCGGTACTGAAATACTCTAAAGATCGATGATTATTATGACACCCGTCAATGGGATCGTAGAGTAATTTGATTATATGGGTCGATAAGGTAGATGGAGGTTTTGACCTGTATAGTAAACTATTAGTTATGAGTATACGGGTTAATGAGGTCGATAGGGTCGATGGTGCCTTCGACCTGTAGAGTAAACTAGCAGTTATGAGTATATAGGTCGATGAGTTAATGGGGTCAACAGGGGTCAATATGGTCGATGAGGCATTCGATCTATAGAGTAAACTAGCAGTTATGAGTATACAGGTCGATGAGTCAATGGGGTCAACGGGAGTCGATGGGTCGATGAGGGTCAATGGGGCCTTCGACAGTTAGAGTAAACTAACAGTTATGAGTACACAAGCTGATAGGTCGATGGAGTCAATAGAGGTCGATGGATTGATGAGTTCGATGGGACAAGGTAGGAATGAAAGCGATGACTATTATGAAATTGTGTGTATATTGTGGACTGATGTTGGCTAATTTTATTTGTGTTAATTTATATTTTATATTTCTATCATATCTGAATGTTTTAACCATAAATATTAAATGTTTCATCATTCTACCTAAAGGTTGCACCCTTCTATTATAACATAATGTTTAAACTTTAGATTTAAAACCATAAAGGTTAACTCTTTCATCATTCAACCTAAAGGTCGAACCTTTCTATTATAACATAATGTTTAAACATTACACTTCGAACCATAAATGTTTCACTTTTCATCATTTGACCTAAGGGTCGAACTTTTCTATCATGATCTAATGTTTAAACGTTAGATTTCGAACCCTAAAAGTTGAACCTTTCATCATTGAACCTAAAGGTCGAACCTTTCTATCATGACCTCATATTTAAGGGTTAGATTTTGAATCCTAAAAGTTGAAACTTTCATCATTCGACTTAAAGATCAAACATTTCTATCATAACATAATGTTTAAATGTTAGATTTTGAATCCTAAAGGTTTCTCCTTTCATCATTGGAACTAAAGGTCAAGTCTTTCTATCATGACCTAATGTTTAAATGTTAGACTTCGAACCCTAAAAGTTTCCCCTTTCATTATTCGACCTAAGTGTCAAACTTTTCTATCATTACCTAATGTTTAAATGTTAGACTTTGAATCCTAAAGGTTGAAGATTTCATTATTGGACCTAAAAGTCGAACCTTTATATTATGACCTAATGTTTAAACGTTAAACTTTAAACCTTCTATCATTTGACCTAAAGTTTGAACTTTTTTATCATGACCTAATGTTTAAACATTAGACTTCGAATCCTAAAGATTGAACTTTTAATCATTAGACCTAAAAGTGGAACATTTCTAACATGACTTGATGTTTAAACGTTAGATTTCAAACCCTAAAAGTTGAACTTTTCATCATTTGACATATCTATCGAATGATTAAAGGTTCAACATTTCTATCAAACCTTTAGGTCGAATGATGAAACGTTCAACCTTTAGGGTTTGAAGTCTAATGTTTAAATATAAGGTCATGATAGAAAGGTTCAACTTTTAAGTCCAATGATAAAAGGTTCAATTTTTATAGTCCTAAGTAATATTTAAGCATGTGGTTATAATAGAAAGGCTCGACGTGTATGTCCAATGATGAAATGTTTAACATTATGCAAGATTTATCTGCTTGATACCCAATTTGAAGAATAAATACTTAACTTATCTATTTGATACTCAATTTGAGGAATAAATTCAAATAAATACTATGAGAATTGAAATTATAGAGATTTTAATTTATGAAAGATAGAAATACATTAGATGAAATAATAGATGTAAATTATATATTTTTTTTTAATGAGAATAACATATAAAAAAAAGACAAAATAAAAGGATTTTGGTCGAAATATGTTCGGATCGAAATCTTTAAAGAATACCATTTGATTTGTTTTCTTAGTATTTTTTTTTTACTTTTCTTAAATAAATATCTCAAATATTCATATAAAATAAATATAAAGGTACCAAATATTCATATAAAATAAAAATATTAAATATTTTTACGAAATACAATAACAAGTATAATATTGTGAAATGTTTTCAATGTTGCCCGTAGAATCGGAACAAGCATTCCTATTATGTCCTAAGATAGCCTTCCAACCTTCAAACTCTTTTGAATTTCCATTGTCATATATATTGTCAAAACAGATGAATCCATTCTTACAAAATAAACAAACAAAATTTTGAGATCAACATTTGAAAAAAAAATATATCGATCTAATTTTTATTAGGTTGATATGTTGATATCGGTCCATTGGACCAAAATATTGATATTGGTTCAATTTTTATTGACCCGATATTAATCTTAAAGATAAAAAATTAAAATTTGATATATATCTCGAAGCAGCAAAATAAATGACACTAGGTTTTTTAAGTTCAAGCAACTTAATAAATTTCAATCGCTGTGTTTCAAGCAATTTTAATAATAAATACGAGACTAGGCTGTCTAGAAAAAAAAATGCACGCCAAAAAAAGAAATAAAAGAAATAACTTTTTTTTATAAATAAATGATAAATATATTTATTTAAAAAAAGGAAAAAAAAGTTAATTTTTTTTTTATTTAGAGGGAGGGCATTTAGCTAAACCTCCTTTTAAAGATTCTCATATTCGACATGCTTTTGACAAAACGAATTAGATACACTTAAGAGTACAGAGCGATCTTAGGAGATCCGTAACCTAGATCAGGAGCGAAGCATTACAGATTCCCCTCGAGCTAACAACGGTTTGCCCTAGTCTTTAGTGGAGAAGATGATGCGCCGTTCCAGCTGCTAAAACTGTTTGGTGGTGTTTATAAGGGCGGCTCGGACACGATCGGATCTGCTCCCTCGCCGGAGCGAAGATGTCGAGGTTCAATGTCGGTGGAAAGGTGGTAGAGCGAGTTGACTTGTTGAGGAAGAAGCACCGGATGTGGCGTTTGGATGTATGGCCTTTTGCTCTTCTCTATGCCGTCTGGCTAACTGCGATTGTTCCTAGCATAGACTTTGGAGATGCCGCCATTGTTTTCGGTGGCCTTGTAGCTCTTCACGTTTTGTTCTGGCTTTTCACAGCTTGGTCAGTTGATTTCAAATGTATTGTCCAATACAGCAAGGTATTTTCACGAACCCTAAATCTATTTTTGTAGGAATGTGTTTACTTTTTCTAATATGCTTATAAATGTGAAATTTTAGGATGTTTGTATAATCTATAAGGGTTCGGGATGCTACTCTCTGGTTTTGTAGTGGTGATATGAAACTTGCATATGATCGAATTATTAAGTCGTTTTTTTGCTGCTAGGTTCCTGGTTTTGATAATTTATGATGATCTTTCTTCTTTAATTTGGTGTGCAGGTCAATGATATTCAGCATTCAGATGCGTGCAAGATAACTCCAGCCAAATTTTCTGGTTCTAAAGAAGTTGTGCCTCTTCATTTCCGTAACCTAGTAAGTACAATTTATTTTTATGCATGTTCTATTCTTGAATCTACCAGCAACGGCTCTTGTTTTCCATTTTTCTTTTTATGCCAACCTATATGTATTTTATTTGGAGTTTAGATTCTGTGTGATATAGTGGAAATTATAGGCAGTGCCTTGGTAGTCGGTCCTTTGGAAATTCATTGATGATTACTTTTTTTAACTAAGAAAGAAAGATTCATTTTTGTTCGTATTATTTTATGTTTATGCTCCATCATGACTTATTTATTTTCCTGAATTCATCATGACGTGGTCCTTGCAATTTGAAGCTGGCAGCCTCATCCGCAGGTGACGCGGAGGAAATTTACTTTGATTTCAGAAAGCAGCGTTTTCTCTATTCAAAGGATAGGGAGACATTCTCTAAGCTTCCGTATCCTACTAAAGAAACATTTGGTTACTATGCTAAAAGTTCTGGCCATGGCTCTGAAGCTAAAGTTGCAGCTGCGGCTGAAAAATGGGGACGCAACGTGTAAGTCATCTAAAAACCTTTCTCTTCTGATGTTGCATGTGTTGAATCGGACCTAAATGGGAATGACATGAAAAGTCTTTTTCAAAACCTATATTCAGAGAATTTTCTCCATATTTTTTTAGTGTAGAAGAGAAGATATAAATATTCTTCTTATTTCTTACTTGACATTCGCCAACACCAAATCTTCTCCTCCTCAACTTTTGTCCTCCAGGTTGCTGTTTGTTATTCATTAAGATTTTTGTTGAAGGACAATGCTATTTTACTCTTCTTGTGTTTGGTATACGTAATCACTGCTACAATGATGGAACTTATCTTGTGTTTGACTTTATTCCTTTGTTCCTTCTTTCTAGTAATCACTAGTTGGTATGATGCATCATACTTGCTTATCAATTTGTTTCTGTGATATTGGATTTTATTGGTCATACAGATTTGAATATCCACAGCCCACTTTCCAAAAACTGATGAAAGAGCACTGCATGGAGCCCTTTTTTGTATTTCAGGTTTTTGTCTCTTCAATAGCATCTTGTGTCCTGGTTTCTATTATTTTCCTTCTTATATGATGCACCTTTTTTCATCAACGCATGCTTACCGATTTTATCTTTTCTTGCTGATGGTGTGCCGGTATATAGGTTTTTTGTGTGGGACTTTGGTGTTTGGATGAGTATTGGTACTACAGTATATTTACTCTATTTATGCTATTTATGTTCGAGTCAACAATGGCAAAAAGTCGGCTGAAAACTCTTACTGAGCTCAGGCGTGTTAGAGTGGATAGTCAGACACTAATGGTGCATAGATGTGGGAAGTATGTGATGCCAACAACTGGTTCCTTTTTTATTCATACTTTGGTTATGTCTCTTGTACTCTGATATGAAATAGTTAATTGTTCATTGATGGTGGTCATGTGATTGTAGATGGGTGAAACTCTCTGGGACGGACCTTTTGCCAGGGGATGTTGTCTCCATTGGGCGCTCCTCCGATCAAAATGGAGAAGATAAGTGTGTGCCAGCAGACATGCTTATATTGGCTGGAAGTGCTATTGTGAATGAAGCCATTCTTACTGGCGAGTCTACCCCACAATGGAAGGTGGCCATCTTTTCGGGTTCTCTTTCTTTTGTTGTTTATTCAACTTGTCAAAGTTTTTTCTATTCTAATTCCTAGGGGAACTCGATCTGTGTGTTGTATTATTATGCGTTCCATTGCCAGGATTGTTTGATGAGTATGATATTCTCTTAATTGTAAGAAGATCCCGTGCAAATACATTGGCATGAAAGATATAGATCAGGCTGTCATGTTATGTCGAGTTTATTACTTATTGATTAGGATGTAACTCACTTCCTTTGTTTCCTTTATTGGTGATTCCTTATATTGTCACTCCTAATCTTTTTTTATTTTTATCTTTTTAATTCATAACTTTCTGAAAAAGTTGATAACTTCATATTTCAGGTATCAATATCTGGCAGAGGAACTGCAGAAAGATTATCTGCAAAGCGAGATAAAAGTCATGTATTATTTGGTGGGACAAAAATATTGCAGCATACGCCAGATAAGGTATTCTGTCTAAAGAACTCTTTCATTTCTACTTTTTAACATGATGCTGCTCACTTTTAAACTTGTCTTCTTTCCCATTTGAACAGACTTTCCCTTTAAGAACCCCTGATGGTGGTTGCCTAGTTGTTGTATTAAGAACTGGGTTTGAAACAAGTCAGGGAAAGCTGATGCGAACAATTTTGTTTTCTACTGAACGGGTATGTTATTTTTGTATAGTTTAGTATAGCAATGTAACTTACACCTCAGTTTTTGGTATAAATTTATAGTAATTTTCTAAGCACACTGTAGGTTACTGCTAACAGCTGGGAAAGTGGACTGTTCATTCTTTTCTTAGTTGTATTTGCTGTGATTGCTGCTGGTTATGTACTTAAAAAGGTAAATTGCTGGTCCCCTGAAGGTACACCTTAATCATTAATGATTACTTTGATGATTTTACCTTGTCTAAATCTTTTAATATAGGGTCTGGAGGATCCCACAAGAAGCAAGTACAAGCTTTTACTTAGTTGTTCGCTCATAATTACTTCTGTGATTCCTCCTGAGCTGCCAATGGAATTGTCAATAGCTGTTAATACATCTCTCATCGCCCTAGCACGACGTGGAATATTTTGTACAGAGCCATTCCGAATCCCTTTTGCTGGGAAGGTGTGTGGTTCGGTTTAGAGTATGTTTCTAACATAAGTATGTGTGTGCTTGCCCACTTGTGTATTTGATTGATATACCTTATCTCACTTCTGAACTTTTTATTTTCTTACTATTTTCTTGATGATGAAGGTTTTAAGCAGGCTGGGAAGAGAATCTAAACATCTTTTCTTTTGAATTGTTTTTCTTTGGCAGGTTGATATTTGTTGTTTTGATAAAACTGGAACATTAACATCAGATGACATGGTATGAAAATTGAAATTCTGGGATTATGATTCTTATTGATAGCTGAAATGAATCTCATTGTTTCTTCCCCCTGCTTTTTAGGAGTTCCGTGGAGTTGTTGGCTTGGCTGACAATGTGGATTTGGAGACTGATATGACTAGAGTGCCTTTGCATACAGTTGAAATACTGGCATCTTGTCATTCTCTGGTGTTTGTGGACAACAAGCTGGTATACTACCATAGTATTCATTAGACTGTTACACATTGTCACTTTTCAAATTTTTTTTTTCAATTTCGGAAGCTTTTTCTCTATCTTTTTAAATTTGTAAAGAGTGCTATTAATTGTGGAAATTACTATTTGGACTGTTAGTAGTTTCGTGCGCCAAAAATTAATATATGTTACTGCTACGTGCTTAATTGCTTGTAGGTTGGTGATCCTCTTGAGAAAGCTTCACTTAAGGGAGTTGACTGGTCATATAAATCTGATGAGAAGGCAATGCCGAAAAAGTAAGCCTGCTTTATCTTTTTATTTCTTAGTTTTAAATTATGTTGTCTTAACTTCCATGGGACTTATTCACCATAAAATAAATTTTAATCATTGATTGGAGAGCAATTCATAACACAGATAGTCTTACGATGGACACTACCTACCCAATCTTATGGCTTTTGGGTTTATGAAAACTAGTTGTGGCATTTTTAGAAGAGAAGATGAGATTTGGTCGATCTTGAGTTTCAAATTTTACCTTTAGTACTACAAGTTAGAAGTAAATTTTCAGAACAATCGAAGGAAGCTTGACTGAATGACCTTTTTCTTTCTCCTAGAAATTATTGGCTATGTTTTAGATTGATATAATATCCTCCCTAAAGACTCGTGGTTTGCAGTTCATTTTGCATATATCATTGTTCTGTGTAATATATTATATATTTTAAAACGTATGTTATATCTAATCCACTCAAATTTGTTTGGTTTGGAATGTTTCTCAATTGCAGAGGCAGTGGCAATGCTGTACAGATTGTTCAGAGACACCACTTTGCTTCACATTTGAAAAGAATGGCAGTTGTTGTTCGTATTCAGGAGGAATTTTTAGCTTTTGTGAAGGTTTCTTAGTTGCCCAACACTGTCCTGCCCTCTCTTCAACTTTTATTCTCTTATCGTCTTTCAGATAAATAGGAAGCTCAAGAATAAGGAACACAAAATCTGTAGCAGTGATTGGAGACTCACTAAAGCACTTTCCCTTTCTGAATTACACATTTCTCTTCTATTTATAATTTTCTTTGTTATACCTTAGGGTGCCCCTGAAACTATCCAGGAGAGACTCATTGATGTGCCTTCTTCATATGTTGAGACTTATAAGAGATATACTCGTCAGGGCTCTCGTGTTCTTGCTCTTGCTTTCAAGACTCTTCCAGATATGACGGTAAGAGATCTCTTGTTTACTCTCCCTAGGTTTTCTTTGTAAAAATAGAAAATCACTTGTACCTTTTTATGACATCCTATTAGAATCGTAACAATTTTTTTTTTCCCATCTATATTTTGGTACCAAATTTCTATAATAAATTTTGATGAAACAAATGACAGTTTTAGTCCTTGTTTTCTTATAATGAAGGTTTATACAGTGCTACTTTGTGGAAAACAGTCTTTTATGTTGTGCATATTATTAGACATCTTGTACTTTTCTATACAGTAATTTCAATGTCCTATGGGCCAAGTACAGTCCCACAATAAGAAACTGGGTGATGGCTGATGTAATTAGTGCATTCTTTATACCTGTGTATATGTTTCTGATGCTCGTATTCTGTTAATTGAATGAAGGTTAGTGAAGCTAGAAGCCTGGATAGGGATATAGTGGAGAGTGGCCTTACATTTGCTGGTTTTGCGGTAACCAATAAATACTTCTACTTTTGTGCAGTTTAATGTTCTTCAGTACTATCATTCTCTCCCTCTAAAGATGTCAAAATTTCTTTGTGAAAGAAATCGGGAATCAGATAGCTTTAACTGTCACTTTTCATTGTTGTCACCACATGCTCTTTTTATGAATCTCAGGTGTTTAACTGTCCTATTAGAGCAGACTCAGGTACAGTTCTATCTGGACTGAAAGCATCATCACATGATTTGGTAAGATCCTCTAAAATTCTAGCCTCTGAGTGTGTGTGTGATGCTTAGATATTGTACCCATATTTTTTTATGTGGAAATTACTCTACTAAATTGATTAAAGCTGCTTCTTCATTTATTTTTCTATAAAAATTCTTGCAAATTTTATCTTTAGCTTCAAATATGTTTACTGCTCAATCTTATCAGATGAATTTAAGATCCTCAATTTTATGTGTAACATGAATATCATTTTTAGTTTTGACTTTTTCGCTTGCTTTTTTGTTCTTCTAAGCAGCATGTATGATCATTATCTACGATTCTTCTCACCTTCTTCTCTGCTATATTTTTTTCACTGTCTTTTGTCTCCCGTAGTCTAAGAAAAGAGTTTGGCCAATGTGGTTTTGTAGGAAATACTAGAACTATGGTCTGACAATAATGTGTCATTATATTTAGGTGATGATTACGGGTGATCAAGCTTTAACGGCTTGCCATGTTGCTGGCCAAGTTCATATCATATCAAAACCCGCATTAATTCTAACTCCCAAAAGGACAGCTGGAGGATATCAGTGGATATCTCCAGATGAGGTGGAGATAATTCCCTACAGGTACATATCTCTTGGGTTTTTTTTTTCCCCCTTCAATTTTTTGATGAAGGTGACAGAATACATCTGATTCAGTGAGAAAGAGGTTGAGGCTTTGTCAGAGAGTCATGATCTTTGTATCGGAGGTGACTGCATAGAAATGCTCCAGCAGACTTCTGCTGTTCTACAAGTGATTCCATTTATAAAGGTCCTAAGTCATGCTAAGTGATAGTTTCTTAGAACATTTCATACTTGCTCTCTGAAACGTATCATCATCAGCCCATCTGAACCATTCATTCTTTCAGGTTTTTGCAAGAGTTGCTCCCGTACAAAAAGAACTCATCTTGACAACCTTCAAAACAGTGGGAAGAATAACACTCATGTGTGGAGATGGAACCAATGATGTTGGTGCTCTTAAGCAGGTAATAAATACTATACTCCCTCACAATATATTGCCAAAAATCAGAATGACCCTGAAGAAACGTAAAGTACTGGAATGTAATCCATAGTAATTTTCAGGCCCATGTAGGAGTAGCTTTATTAAATGCAGTACCTCCAGCCCAACCTAAAACCACCTCAGAAAAGCCCAAAGACGAAGGCACAAAGCCTGCCAAATCAAAAAAACCCAAGCCCACATTGGACAATGCTGTTCAAACTGGAGAGAATTCTTCAAAAGGTAAGCCCCACTCAGCAATAAACCGCAATCTTACAGCAGCCGAGATGCAAAAACAGAAGCTAAAGAAACTCATGGAAGAAATGAACGAGGACGGTGATGGCCGTTCAGCTCCAATTGTCAAGCTAGGGGATGCCTCCATGGCATCACCCTTCACAGCAAAGGATGCATCAGTGGCCCCCACCATAGACATAATCCGTCAAGGGAGAAGCACTCTAGTAACCACACTCCAAATGTTCAAAATCCTTGGACTCAACTGCCTAGCCACGGCTTATATCTTGAGCGTCATGTACTTGGACGGAGTGAAGCTTGGAGACATTCAAGCGACTATAAGTGGAATATTCACTGCTGCTTTTTTCCTCTTCATCTCACATGCTCGCCCCCTTCCCACCCTCTCTGCAGAACGGCCCCACCCTAACATCTTCTGTGCCTATGTGTTCCTTTCTCTATTAGGTCAATTCACTATCCATATATCTTTCTTGATTTGGTCGGTGAAAGAGGCCGAGAAATTTATGCCCGAAGAGTGCATAGAGCCAGATTCGGAATTTCATCCCAATTTGGTAAACACGGCTTCTTATATGGTGGGCTTGATGCTTCAAGTCGCTACTTTTGCTGTGAATTATATGGGTCATCCTTTTAACCAGAGTATTTCAGAGAACAAGCCGTTCCTATATGCCTTGCTTTCTGCAGTTGGGTTCTTTGTTGTGATCACTTCTGATCTGTTTAGAGGCCTTAATGATTCGTTGAAGCTGGTTCCTCTGCCTGTTGGATTGAGGAATAAGTTGTTGGGTGGTGCTCTTTTTACCTTTTTGTCCTGCTACCTTCTGGAGAGATTTCTGAGGTGGGTTTACCCTGGTAAGGTCCCAGATTGGAAGAAACGACAACGTTCTGCTTCAGCTAATTTAGAGAAGAAACAGGCTTAAAAAAGCCCTAGAAATTTGTTTTTAACTAGTTTTGACTACATTAAATTATGTTGGTCGTTTTTTATCTTCATTCATATACTTTTAATATATTTTTATTTTTTGTGTTTCTTATTAGTTTAAGCGGGAAACCAGTGCTTAGAATTGATCAGAGAATACATGCAAGGAAGTGTTATATCCATGATTAACCTTTTTCTTTTTTCTTTTTGGTGGAAAATATGATGTCGAAGCATGATAAAATATGGAACCAACTGGTAATCAGATATTATGTTGATACACATTTTTACTTTACTGTAAATGATGATTAACGGTAATTTCAAGTCGTAGGTGAAATGGGCCTGTAAATTTCGAACATTTTCACTTACAACTCTTTTTACCCGGCTGGCAATTGGTCAGGTGGATAGAACTTCGATTTTCTTAACTAATCACACTTTTGAATTATCCTCTCCAAATTTGTGATCGATTGCAAATCAATTGTGCTCCATTTGACTAAAGGATTACCTAACTTAATTGTGGTTGACTTTGTTGTGTGTTTTCCACCTAAAATGAGGGTATATTAAGGAGGGTTAATTCGAATTTTGTATAGTTTATTTTTTACAAATTTTATCTTTAGATTAATTTGGCTAATTTTTTAGTATTTAAATTGAAATATTTTACTTTTTAGTTAATTCTATAAGTTTTTTTACTAAATGGGTTACGTAACATTTTTTTATATGATGTAGCTATTGATATAATATGCAACGTCGTTAAAAAATTGTAATACTTGATCTTCATACTTTTTTTTTTCCATATTTTTTCTCATATTAATTTTTTATTTTATTTTATTTTATACTCTTTTTTTGGAAAATAAAAGTATTAGTAAAAAAAAAAAAGCGATTCAATTTCTCACAAAAAATCAAAATAGGTAGTAAAAATTAAATTATATAAAAACTACAAAATTAATTATCAACTCTGATACATATTATCAAGTCTGATAAATATTATTATTAGACTCGTTTTTCCTTCATAAAGTCAAAAAATATTTTGGGCCTACGAAGTTTATTTTGGCAAAAAAAAAAAAAAAAATCCTTATAAATGCAGTATTTTTTTTCCTTAGAATTTTTCTGAAAGGTAATTGATAGAAAACTCAGAAAATAAACCCTAATGTCAGATGAAAACAAAAGTGAGATAATATATGTAGTTGTTTGAGTTAATAATCAGGTAATTTCGTCTACATATATCTGTAGTTATCATAATAATCAAGTAATTAGATTGTATCTGAACTTGATCCTAGATTAATAATAACTAAAACAAAGCTACGCACGTTTTCCCTTGAACCTTGTTCTATCTATGCGTAAGAAAAATAAATAAATAAAGAAGTAGAAATAAAGAAAAAAAGAAAAACCCAGAAAGTGGGACAAAAAGAAATACCCTGCAGGGACGTACGAACGATAATGGATTTAAGCATCCCAGAATCAGATAAGAAAGACCAGACAGAAAAAAAAACTTAAGATCGTACGTCACCGACCTGAGCCCTGTACAAACTTTATGATGTCTGTAGTACCCTCTTGTCAACTATTTTAGATTATATGTTTTGCAGGCATTCAAAAACAAGAAGCTGATCAAGCACTCGAGCACCTATCGACATATATATACATATATAAAACAAATCTCATTACCACTACACCTATCACTTTTATATGTTTTATAATATGTCATATGATAATATGTCATTTGTGCACCATTTCATCTATATCTTCTACTAATAATTAACACACAAACTAAAAGAAAAGATAATGATTTTTTGAACTCCCATCATGTCCATTAGTATGTATATATATATATATATATATACGTATGGCGGGAAAAAATATATAGAAAATATAATCACTTGCTTTGAAGGTAATAATCATGATATGTGTAGTACTTGATCATATCAACCGTGCATGCTTGTTAATCCTAGAGAATTGTGCTTGTTAGAAGGAGCTGATGGTGGGATGGGCATTGCCTTGGGCAAGTACCCATAAGAACTACGACCATGTGATGAAGAATTGACAATCTCAAGCTCGGGCTCCACCTTGAAAAATTGAGTATACTGTCTCGAACCATGGGTATGGCTAAAGCAAGATATGAAAATAAAGATCAAAAGCCTTACCATCTGGAGTTTTTGAAGCCTTGTGGTCTTCCTCGTCATTAATGAGCTTCCACAAAAAAAACCCTAGAGATGAAATGGGTGAGATACGAAGCAGGGAGTGATAATATAGCCTGTTAATGACGAAAGGGAATGGTATATATGGGGAAATGGAGAAGTAAACGTTATTTGTAAGTCAGGTGATGTGGGTAGTGATTTATATGGTGGTTGTATTTATGGACTTTACTGTATATATATAGTCTCTTCCCAGATTAAGCGATTACAAAATTACTACTTATATATATATATATATATATTGTTAATTATGAACTAAGGCTGTTTTCTTTCTTCCCTCTTTTTTGAACACACATTAAATTTTGATCAAAATTTATTCCCAACTAAAGCCCATAGACATAATAAATGCTTTTGTAACCAGCCATGAACGGGTCATTTGGGGGAGAGTGATAGGTTATGGTTATGTCAAGAAAATTTCAAAATTGGAAGGAAAAAGGAAAGGAAAGGAAAGGAAAGGAAAGGAAAGGAAAGGGGACTACGTCGTAGACTCGTAGGTTTAGGTGAGTCAAAGCAACATTAATGGCCGACTAGAAATGAACTCATCTACCTTCTATATTGTATATAATAAAGTGAAAATATTGTCACATGGATGGATCTTCCCTTATTACCGACGAATCTTTCCTTTCGATATATTTTTATTTTTATGAATCATATTTATTATATAATTTTTCTGACAGATAAAATTGTATATTATACTTCATTAAATAATATAAATTTAATTTATCAAAATACATAATTGTATCATACAAATCTATATATATGCTTTAAATATTTCATATTCTATTTCCTTGTATTTAAGAATCAACGTATATATTGTTGGGGTTATATTGAGATATATTGATGATACCATGTCACTTATTTCCTGTTTTCTTCCAGAAAGTATGAATGGATTTTTTTTTTTTTGCATCAACTTGAAAAGATGGATGAAAAGATGGTTTTGCACATTTTTCATTGAGAGGTGTGGTCGAACAATTGCTCTATAAGTCCATGTGGTGGTCCCTTGCGTAGTGAATGAAAGCAGCAAGCATAGATTCATAAATGAAGAGACTGATATCACTGTACGATGAATACCAAATATATGTTTGGGGGCAAAGCCTTCCTTGCTGGGCAAAAGTGATGCCATCAGGGTCGGCTCTCCGACAATAATTGTTTAGGATTTTATTTATAAAATATATTTAAATTATTAAAAAAATAAAAATAATTTTATATAATTATTTTTATATTTTTAAAGAAAAATTTCAAATGATATATGTATAATAATTATATTTAAAAATTATAGTTAATATAAAAACGAATCGTTTAGTAGTTCCGATTGCTTGGGTACTGTGAAGCTCTTCCCGGTTTCGCGGTGGAGTAAAATTTCTGATCGAACAGAACAGAACAGAACAGAACAGAACACACCTCCCTGTAATTCTCATTCGTAATTTCAACCTCCAAAATTCATTTCCTTCATTCTCAACTTCCACTTCCCTCCCCTGCAGTGCCCTGTGCCAAGGTCTAATTATCTTTCCTCTTTCTTTCTTCTTCGAGGGTTTCCTTCTCTTTCTCTCTCTCTCTCTCTCTCTCCCTCTCCTGAACTATCTTCTATGGCAGCTTTACAGTACGAGCTATGGCAGACGGCTTCTGGAATCGCCAGCAGCCTATACTTCCTTCCCCCACCGCGCTTAAACGTCTCCGTCCTGACTATGGTACTCTGTCTGTGACCCAATTTTCACTTTTACTCCACGATTCATTATTAGTATCAAATCTAAAATCTTATTATTCGTCTTAATCTAAATCTTCTTGATTTTTTTGGTATTAAATCCTGAATAAATTCCTTGTCTTTTGATGTGCCGTGTTTTTAATTTTCTGTATTACTACTATTGTCAATAAGGATAGTGATGTGGTTATGGTTTCATGTCCATAGAACTTGTGAAGAGGTTCTTTTTGATATTTGAATTGCTCAGTGTTTGTTTTCAACTCGTAACGCATTGTAGCAGAAGATAACATTTAGACATTTTAAATGTTATGGCAGTAAAGTTGAGAATTACCGGCCGATTCGGTAATTATTTTGTTTTTGGTGAAACTCCCGTGATAATTAGAGCTTAGTCTATTGTCAAAATCTGCTAAAAAATATCTTGGAACTAAACAGTGATTTGTATGGCCTTTGTTTTGATGGATTCATTTGTCAGTACCTCCGCTTCATTTCTCAACTGTAAACCAGACTCCTGATGCAAATGCTCTGTCTCTTCACAATTCCTGTGAATCTTTATAATCACTATTGTTGTAAGATGCTATAAGTATCTAAGATGGAATGGGGAGAAAGTAATAGGGCTACAATTTGAAGGTATAGGAGATGTAATCCAGGGTTGCTGGCAAGCTTAGTTTTACGAGCAGGCTACTATCCTTTTTTTTGGTTCTTTTTTTTTTCCCCCTTGTGTTTATGTTTGTCATCTTCATATGTATGGACATGGAATGATGGAGACATGTCAACAGCTGTGCACAACTATGTATAACGTCTGGCTGAGTCTAGTTTGATTTGTGCTCGAGAAGTAATGCTTATAGGTACTATGAAGGTTTTTTTGTTGAAAAATTGAAGATACTTTAGATATTGTAGCAAAGTAAGTATATAGGCATATTGCTGATCAGTGGTTGTTATTAAGTGTCGTAATGTGAACAGAGAATCGCAGAGAACTGAAGAACAGCTTATAGACCAAGGAGGAGTGCATTAGCTACTTTAGCTGCTAGAATTCTGTGGAGGCTAGAGAGTTTTTGTTCCTTTTCCATAATTTCTAATCATCTTTTCTGCATTCATGTCCTTTTTTCCCCCCTTCGTTTAGTAGCTATTGAAATTTAAATTTTATTAAAAGTTCAAATGGAAAAATTGCATTTGTTTCATGTTGATTGACTGTCCCTAAAAGCATCAAAGCTATGTCAAGTTTAACATAACTTTTTACCTGTGTAGATCTCCCAATTTCCGGAATGCAGTCAGGTCATGAACAGAGCTATATAGCAAGAGATGATGATTATGGTGGTCCTCGTACTGTTAAAGACACAGAATCAATTGGATCAGCCTATGATAGATATCTCCAGAGTGCGGTAACGTCTGATTTAATGAGAGAGTTTTTCTTTTGCTTCTTTTGATTCATGTGCCTAACTTTGAATACTGAACAACTTATTGTAATTGCCCCTGAAGCAAACTTCTTCATTGCCATCTGGAGGAACAAGTCCCTTTGCTGGGACTGGGTCAGGGATGACTGCTCGTAGTAGATTTCCTGGGCTTCCACTCCGAGACCCTACTGCAATAGGCCGGCTTGGAGCTATTTCTCCTAATCGAGGTAGAAATATTGAGTATGATAATCAGCTCCCAATAGGACGTGAAACAGTACCCCTACCTGCTGATGCTACAAACACTCTATATGTTGAGGGTCTTCCTTCTGACAGTACAAGGCGGGAAGTAGCTCGTATCCTTTTTTTTTTTTTTGGTTCTGCATTGAATTTATATCGATCCATGTTTTCGTACTTTCCGGTACTGCGACAGTTTAAATAATTCCTTTACTTTGAGTAGATATTTTTCGTCCTTTTGTTGGATATAAAGAGCTGAGACTTGTGAGCAAAGACTCTAAACATGTAAATAGACCATGGAATCTATCTTTTCTCTCTCTTTCCCACTTGCTTCTCCCACTGCAATATATTGGGTAACCTGTATGATTGTCTAACAATAATAAAATTTCTTATGTAATTATATGCAGCGTGGTCGGGATCCTCTTATCTTATGTTTTGTGGATTTCATGAGTCCAGCCTGTGCAGCAACGGCTATGAGTGCCTTGCAAGGTGCGATTAATTTCTGTTTCTCTTTCGTATTGACATTTACTAGTCTTTAGGGGAGGGAGTTGGGTCATTCTCTTTTTATGTCATATTTTCCTGGAATTGATCCGCAGTACTGGGTTCCTCTCTTGATGGGAAAACTTGTGAGGTTATTAAATATCAACATTCATCAATTGTATTTCCAATACTCATGCATGTGTACCTATTTCTAATGCACGAAAGGAGTAAATTTTATGTTTACCTTTAGCAACCAGAGAATGCTGTAGACGAGGGATATGTTTTAGATTAGAAACTAGGATAGCCTAATAAGAGTTTGTGTTTTTCTTCTTCTTCAACGGAAGTGCTGACTCTTAGTCTACACAGGTTATAAAATGGATGAGCAAGATCCAGATTCTAATTACCTAAGGCTACAGTTTTCTAGGTATCCAGGTCCGAGATCGAGCTCGAGTTCTGGTGGTTCCGGTAGTAAAAGGTGAATAATATTGGGTAGGATTTTGATCTTGGTTCAAATGCGAATCAATTTACACAAGAAGCTAGAATACCTCACTTGTACGCGTTATTTATTAGACCCATTTTCTTTGTGGTAGATTTTTGAAATAATTTATCACTGCAGTCATTTTGATGTCTTGTAGAAACATTTGGGCGCATGAATATAGTTTTTCTGTACTAATCTGATGAGATATTTGTGATGTGAATAGTTTTGCACCGATAAAATTTTGTGGTATTTATATTTATGTATATAAAATTAAATTTCATCATAATTATAAAAAAAAAATACTTATATATATATATATATAAATATATATCAATCTAGTATATGATTAATCTCCTGATTAATATCGAATTACCGAAAACGTTGAAGATTAAACATCCGCTATTAAAATGTCATATGCAGTGTTATATGTAAAAAAGGAAGGAGATTAGATTAATTTCTATCATCATGCTAAATGCAAACTTATTGCATGGCCTCATTCTATTGTATTTTTGGTGTTTTGGGGAGCGATTTGATGCCATTATTCAATCCATAATTAAATAATTACGTAAGGAAAAAACAGACTTTGGACTCAAATAGTTGACTGTTGACTTCTTACTCTTAAAATAATACTTAAGATCTCTTGATCTTTGTCTGATATTTTGTACATATGCCGTGGCCTGTTTCGCAAGTGGTATTATTATTATTATTTTTTATTTTTGAAACAGATAAAATTTTCCACAAAGCAAAGCAAATAAGCTATAAACTAGTCAAAACAGGGTACCTAATTATTATTAAATAATTAGGAATAAAAAAGAAAAAAAAAGAAAAAAAAAGAAAAAGAAAAGATAATCCACATCTTCATCTATACATCCTCCTCTCTGTCTAGAAGACAACTAATAGCATATAATATAGTAAATTGAAATCTTGTCCGTAAGCATCTTATCAAGTTAGCCATAAGTCTTCTTCTTAAATTTTTATCAATCTGCTCCCTTCGAGAATATAGGGTAAGAAAATTTTGAGAATTTAATATGTTAAAAAATATTTAATTTAATTTTTATTTATAATTTGAATAATATCTTATGATGAGATAAAATGTGAAATCAACCACCGAGTCTTTGTATTATTTACCTCTCAGATTTCAACGAGTCCATATTCAACTTTATATATTTATACTTTCTGTCAATTAAGCAATGAAGAAATCGTTATCAAACAGCTTGCCAAGTTGATCAAGTGTGCATATTTATAAAAAATATGTTAGAACTCTTAACTCGCAAGTCCTTTTCTTGTCTTTCTGATTTTCTTCTGAATGAATTTTAAATTTGTTTGGATAGAGAATAGAGATACGTGCGTTGTGATTAAAGAAACCAGCTTTATTTTATATACATGCCGTATGCACGAAGGGCACCACTACTTGCATGGCTGGTAAGCAACTAGGTAGGTCTAAATCGAACACCTCGCTACTAAGAGAGCCGAGTTCAAGCTCTAGTTTTTAAGTCTTTTTGATTCTTTTGTTTGTGAAGCCTGAACTAAAGTTACGCTTGTATTTTGCACACACCTTCCCCAGGGAACAAATTTTAGTGTTAGAATTTTGCAAAACCGCTGTTGAAAAACACCTGAAAAACTAGGTAATAAACCGAGATACATATAGTCTTTTTCTATATTTATAAAAAATATTGTCTTTTTGGGCACTATTCTGCACTGTGGCATTTTTTTGAAATTTTCAATCATCCCTTCTCACTGGATAATTACATATAGTAAATACTAACTTTCAATAATATGTTAAACAGTAAGCAAATAAAAATATAGTAAAATAAAAAAGTAAATAAGACAAAATAGAAATAGAAATTGTAAAATATAAATTTAAAACTATATATATATATATAAAGTTTACATATTTAAATATGTAATTATAAAATAAAATATTAAATATATTATAAATTAAATAAATAATTGAAAATAAGATGCATAATCTGTAAAATTAAAATTAGAAAGGTAAGAAATTGAAAATTAAACTATGATATATTATACGACAGTCTTATTAAACAGATTTGTCCCCTTTCATCCGTATCGAATATTGAACAACGTTTGTTTTCAAAATACAACAGAAATTAATAACAGCGGAGCACTACCGATATTATTTCACCTCCTTCTCCTTCAAGGTATGTCTGTAATTTTTTAAAAATTACCTTCTACTCGTCTGCTTCATACAAGTCCTAGTAAGCAAAATTTGCCATATGACACTCGTAAAATTACGCAACATCTCAAATACAATTAAATACATCGAAATGTGAATATTATTGGTTCCATCGATTAATGTTTGACCGCAGGCCATAATATATATATATATATATATATATATATTATGATTACAATCCAATTATCTGAATTCCTATTCCCATCTAGATATAGTACTCTTGTCTTTTATGAGTTCATATATTTCATCTATCACTATGTAAACGAAATTAACAAATTTTAACCATATTTGAAACTTTTTACCATGATTTAGTGTGGGTTAAAGGGTAAATAATGAAACTATATGAAGGGGTGGAGGGGGCCGTTGTTTAAACACAGCACAAAACCCGATCGTCAATAGGAACTTGGGAAGAATGAGAAATCAAATGCTCTCTGTCTGTGTTACACTTTTGATTGCACTAGTCTCTCTCAGGTTGCCATCGGTAACCACAGCTAACTACGTTTATAAGTCTCCTCCACCTCCACCTCCACCACCACCACCACCCAAATATCAGTACAAGTCGCCGCCACCACCTACGCCGTCATCACCAGGAAAACCCTACCACCCCCCTCCAATTTATCACAAATCTCCTCCACCACCACCACCCAAATATCAGTACAAGTCGCCACCACCACCTATACCGTCATCACCAGGAAAACCCTATCACCCCCCTCCAATTTATCACAAATCTCCTCCACCACCTCCACCAGTTTACAAGTCTCCTCCACCACCCCCACCCGTTTACACGCCACCTCCACCACCTCCAAAGACTTACAAGTCTCCTCCACCACCACCTCCAGTTTATAAGTCTCCTCCACCACCTCCACCCGTTTACAAGTCACCTCCACCACCACCTCCAGTTTATAAGTCTCCTCCACCACCTCACTATGTTTACAAGTCTCCACCACCACCACCACCTCACTACGTTTATGCGTCACCCCCACCTCCTCACTACTAAACAATGCAATGGCTTTATCTTAGATGCATGGTAGGTTTCTTTTGGTTATATATAGCAATTGCACTTGTGCACGAATCAATAATATGATTCAAATTTTCTGAAAAAAGGAAGATCACAATTCACTAGCTTGTTCTGATTTTACGAAGATATAGTTTATTGAACAGTTTTTGCCATGTTTTTGTTCTTGCAGGAGAATAATGTCTGCAATAAAAGGTTTCTCGAAGGTCAATCCACGTACACTTTAGACAGATTGAAGTTTGCCAGTTTAAATTCGCATGCTTGCAATTGCTGTAAAACTTAATAGTGTTAAAACTCAAAAATATATTTTGTATCCCGTCAAACTTAGGTCATAAACTTGTTGTCAACTTTCGTTTTCACGAATAATATCAACATACAGAATGTTCGTCTGTATGAATCTTAATTCAGGCAGAAAGAAAAAGTATATTCTATATTCCTATCCCATTCAGTTATTCTCTCTCTCTCTCTATTTAATATTGCGATGGGAACAACGTTAAAGTTGACTCTACTTAGTCACGTATTGTCTATCTTTTTTTGATGTAGACCACGAAAAAGAAGACATATTTTAAGGGCTGTCATATCTACTTGTATTAAGAACATTCCTTAGACCGATATATATATAGAGAGAATTCGGTTGCACTAAGCTGTACAAATCGCCATGGTACTTGTCCTCTTGGAAATCAATCTTTACATGCTTAGAAGGACTGAAGCTTTTGGCTTTTTACATGTGTACCTTATGCATGCTGTTGTTATCAAATTTAAAGACCTTGTAATTACTTGGATGATTAATTAATAAAGTCACCTAAATATCTATATAGTTCTATAAGGTCCCTAAGAGTTACTGTGTTAGACCGAAATTTTTATATTAGGATTAAGTTAATTTAGATTAATTAACACTCAATTAGCTAGCTCTCACTAGCAAGGCCATGAATAGGGTGTTTATAAGCGAGAAATATGCAGTCTTCTACACTAGGCCCAATTCACATTGTGTTTGTATACAGTTTCTATTTCTGGCTTATGTATTCTATTAATGTTCAGTTAGACTGCTTACGTTTACTATTTCTGTTCCGGTTACCCTTTTTTTTTTCTGCTTTATTATTTTGTAATTCTGTTCATATTATATCGAACATAGCCCAGACTAAAAACTGGGGCTATCAATATGTCTGGTTCTAAAAACTGAAGCATTGCAGTTATTTATTGTCGAAGTGGAGTAAAGTGGTTTTTTCTAACAACCGGAAATTAATTGAACATATAAAATCTCAGTTAGCTGTCTTGCAAGGAAAAGAGAGATTAGAGGAGACATGTGCTCAAATATTTAGTCTAACTAATAAACTGGAAGAAGTATGAGGTAATGAGGAAATCTATTGGGTTCAAAGAGCTAGGATTAACGGGATTTCTGTCGGTGATAGAAATACGAGCTTTTTCCACCATTTAGTTATCCATAGAAGGCAGAAAAGTAAAGTTATCCAATTGAAAGGGAAAGATGGAGTATGGATAAGAAACGAGGATGAGATTAGGGTTATGTTTAACTGTTTCTATAACTACATGTTCAAGTCAGATGGGGCTGGGGATTAGGACAATGTCCTTGATTCTATTCCTTCTTTAGTTAACACAGATATGAATGTTTCATTATGCAGAGAAATTGCTGATGAAAAGGTTTTAATGGCAGCCAATCAGTTAGGTGGGTGAAGGCTCTAGGGCCAGACGGTTATAGTGGTTTGTTTTATCATGAATAAGGGCTGTAGTGAGTATGTGATTAAAGCTGTGAAGGCTTTCCTTAGAAGTGGATCATGCTTAGGGAGCTTGTAGCAACTAATTTGGTAATGATTCCTAAGGTTAAGAGGCCTTAATTTGTTTCTCAGTTTAGACTATTAGCTTTTGCAACCGGCTACAAAATAATTTCAATAATGTTCGTGAACAGATTGAAGCCGTTTTTGGATTCTATTATTTCTAAAATTTAAGGGGCTTTTGTCCCTGGGAGGCATATTCACGATAACATCATTGTGGCTCAGGAAGTGTTTCACCTTTTAAACCTTAAGAAGAAAGGCAAAAAAACTCTGGTTACTATGAAGATAGATATGAACAAGACTTGTAATAGAGTTGAGTGGAATTTTCTTCAAGCAGTTATGGTGACATTAGGTTTTTGTGATAAATGGGTTCGATGCACTATGGAGTGTCTCAAAGGTCTCATATTCTATTGTCCTTAGTGGAAAAAGAACTAGTAAAGTTTTTCCTTCTAGAGAATCAAGATAAGGGGATCCTTCTTCCCCTTATCTCTTCCTAATTGTGGTTGAAGTTCTTTCAAGAACTATACAATCAGGAGTGGAAAGAGGGTTGGTGAAAGGTATTCAAATAACAAGGCATTGTCCTATCTCTTCATTCTTACCTTTTGCAGATGTATCTTTATTTTTTGCTCCAGCTGAAGAGTAGAATTGTAGGAATTTGTTAAAAATCATTCAAGACTACTGTCAAGCATCGGGACAAAGGCTCAATTATGAGAAATCTAGCCTAATTTTTAGCCATGATATTGAAGCTAGTCTTGAAAATAGATTTGAGGGAAATTTTGATACTTACCTAGGTATTCCTAATCTTTGGGGTACATCTAAATAAGATTCCTTCTACTGCATTAAATAAAGGATTCTTGCTAAGTTGAAAGGATAGAAGCAGAAGTTACTATCAACTAGAGGCAGGGAAATCTTTATTAAAGTTATGGCAATGGCTATTCCGTCCTGTAATGACCACTTTTAAATTGCCAAAAAAGATGTGCCTTGAGATTAATGCGACTGTGACAAGGTATTGGTGGGGTCAGAATGACTAAGAAAAAAGATCCGTTGGATCAATTGAAAGGCCCTTTCTGTTTGTAAAGTTGGTGAAGGGTTGGATTTTAGAGTTCTTGAGGCTCAAAACAGGGCTCTATTAGCCAAGCAATTTTGGAGGCATGAAAAATTCTCATGAGCTTTGTGTGAGGGTGCTTAGAGGGATAATTTCCATAGTTCTTCACCACTTCAGTCTTGTAAGGGGAGTAGACCTTCTTTGGTCTGGGCTAGTTTTCTGGAAGGGAGCGAGTGTGTTCAAAGGGGTAGATTCCTAGTATATTTGGCCTTATAATCCCAATGTTCCTATTCCCCCGTATTCTCCTATGTTAGTTGCTGATTTGCTTGGATAAAGGAGTGGTAAATGAAAGCTCGATGGTTTCAATATTTTAATAAATGATAAATGATCAAATATCTTTCTAATTCAAAAGTTTCAGTAATACTCGATACGCTTAGAGACCTCGAGGCATCGATCAAGACTTTTGCCATCATTGCTCAATTGTTTGATGTCTGAAAGGTATCAAGAAATGAAGTCAGAATGTTCGTCTTGTCTTGCTCATTTGCTCGATACTCTTCAGACTTCAAGGCATCGGGCAATCGAACAACACAAACTCATATTTTCAAATTTCAAAATTTGGCCAATGCAAACATAATATAAATAAAATACAATTAATAAAAAATATTTAAATTTTATTTAGTATTATCTATCAACTATTGAAATCAAAATCAAGTTTAAAAATTTGAATCTTACTTAAATGGTTTTGGGCTCTCGGTCTCTTAATTCTTGATTACAAAGCTTGCAAACAGAAGGTGGAGTGAGGCTTAGAAATTGAATTACTTTATGAGTAATGAAAAATGGATTGAAAGTTTGAAGAAGACAAATTAAAATGAATCTCTAGCATTGGGAGTAAAATCAAAGAGGTAGCATTATAATAATTGTAATGCTTTTATCAGTTTTTTATATATAAAAATAAAAAATAAATAAAAAATAATTATTAGTGTACTAAGAAAAAGAAATGGTGCGTCAGTCTTTTAAATTTTTTTTCCTCCTTGGTCAACTACCCAATGGACCCAATTATTTATAGCAAAGTGGGTTTCGGCCTAATATCCTTTGGCTTTCACCTATTCCTCCATTTTCTTCAACATCTCGTAAATCTCCTCTGTCTTCAAATGTGACTTATCATGCACCGTAAGAACATGGATTGTGTTTTTCACATCAATCCAACTACACCCGGGTTCTTTTCTTACTCCATTAACCCCCATCAATCTTCTAACCTCATCAGCTTCTTCCAACATCCCTTTACGCATAAACATGTTAGAAAGTAACACGTAATTTCCAGGATTATCCGGCTCCAGCTCAAAAAGTCTTAATGCAACTTCTTTACCTATTTCTATATCTCCATGGTTCTTACAAGCCCCGAGCAAAGCTCCCCATACAGAAGAGTCTGGTTTGACTGGCATTGACTCAATAAACTTCTTGGCATCATTTAAACGACCAGCCCGGCCAAGCAAGTCCACTATGCAAGCATAGTGCTCATGCCCGGGCTCAATCCCATGTGCTTTAGTCATTGAGTCAAAGTAAGCAAACCCTTCATTTACCCGACCAGAATGGCTACAAGCTGACAAAACTGAAACGAAAGTGATATGGTTGGGTTTAATCCCTTGTCCTAACATTTTCTCAAACAATTCAAGCACTTGATTTGCATGTCCATGTTGTTGACAAGCAGCGATTATAGCTGTCCAACAAATTACATTACGGTCCTTGATGTGGTCAAAGACCTGATAAGAATCAATCAAACTCCCACATTTTGCATACATTGTAATCAATGAACTAGCCACGCATGTATTTGTCATAAACCCGGTTTTTATAATCTGACTATGAATCAGACTTCCGTGATTTAGGGCAGCAAAGCTAGCACAAGCATGAAGAACAGAGGAATATGAGGCCTCATCAGGCACTATACCTTCTCTCCTCATAACCCAAAAGTTATAACAAGCATCTTCAAACTTGTCATTGTGGACATATCCCATGATCATTATGTTCCATGTCACGACGTCTTTAACTCTTCCTATGCTCTGGAACAGGTTGACGAACTCATCAAACAACCCACATTTACTATACATGTCCAATAATGCATTCTTTACACATACCAAGTTAACCAAACCATGCTTCACCGCAACTCCATGAACTTGCTTGCCAAATTGAGACCTAGACGTGTTTGCACAAGCACTTAAGACGCTTGAAAAACTCACTTGATCGGGGATAATAAGGCTCTCCTTAAGAGACTTTATGAAAATCCCAATTGCACTATCATAAACCTTGTTTCTCACGCACCCAACAATCATAGAATTCCAAGAAACGGGATTTCTATCAGGCATTTCATCAAACACCTTCTCTGCAAGTTTCATGTCACAACATTTTGCATACATGTCAACCAGAGCACTGCAAACAAACACATCAGTTCCAAACCCGTGTTTATGAATCAAAGAATGTATTTGTTCGCCATGTATTATAATCATGGTGTCAGCACAAGCAGGCAAAACGGCAGAGAAAGTGAACTTGTTTGGAAAAATGTCATACAACCTCATTTGGTTAAAGTAACTAATTGCTTCAAAGGGTCTTTTAAAATGGGAAAAATGAGCAATAAGAGAAGTCCAAGTGACAATACTTTTGGACTCATCATTGGCTGTAGAGAACAATAACAGGCTTTGGTTAAGTTGATCAGATTTGGCATAAAAATTGAGGAGATTGTTGAACAGGAAAGGAAGGGAAATTAAGTTGTTAGTGATTAACTGGGTGTGGATTTGAGAAGCAAGTTTTGGGTTCTTGGTTTCAATTGTGGAATTTAGAAGGTTATTGAGATAGGTTGGAGTGTGAGGTGAGATGGTTTGAAGGTATGTAATTTTAGTGAATTTTGTGTAGTTGGAATATGGAGGAAGGGGAAGTTTCATAATAACATGGAACAAGCTTGTGAAGTTTTTGGAATGATTAATAATGTTTTTTGGTATGAAGTCTGAACTGTAAAATACTAAATCCAATAGAAAGTGTTGGTCGGACGCTATTTTCTGTAGTCCCTTTTGACTCTTGTATGCGCTTTCGGCGTTTTGGGCTTGTGTTTTCCTTTCGGCCCTTTTTGCTATTATTGGCTCTTTTTTCGGGCTCAGTTGTTGCCCTCTCATATCTAGGTACTTCTTTTGTCCTTGCAAATTGCAATTTTAGAGCTTTCCCATCTCAATCTTTATAATATTCTTTTAAATATTTTTTGGTAATGTTAAAATACCAGCTCAACGCATGCCAGCTCAGCATCCTTTTTAAAAGAAGGAAGAATTTGTGATACTAAATATTTTTTGGTAATACTAAAATACTAACTCAAAGATGGTTAGGAATGTTTCGGACATAAAGAGAAGGGAGGAGCCACGGAGGTCGGAAGAGTTACTAGAGCACGTAGAGAAGGAATCGAAAAGGGCCCATAGCGATCCTGAAACAATGAGCGTAGGTCAAACCTCTTCGCTAGAGCTGATATGTTGATTTCTCTATTTTGTTAGAATTTTATGAAATAAGAGTTTTTATTTGTTAGTTTGGTATGAGATTGGGCGTCTTCTATGTATTTATATTATTTTTTTATTATATTTGACTTATATTGATGAGTGGGTTTGATTAGTTTGTTATTGATTTGTAAAAAAATCTCAAATTGTCATTATAATAATGTAATATCTATGAAATAATGGTTTTTTTTTTGTTAGTTTAGTATGAGATTGGATGCCTTTTATGTAATTAGGATATTTTTTATTGTGTTTGAATGATATTAATGAGATTTGAATTTGAAATTAGTGTTATTGATTTGCGAAAAAATTCTCAAATACTCAATTTTTCATTAGAATAGTGTAATATCTGTTAACATTGTATGATTTCTATTTTACTAAAAATTGGGAAACATAATATAATTGAAAAAATTCTCAATTTCCTAATTTCTAAATACAATACGAAATTGGGAAATTAAGAAATTTGGAAATTGAGAAATTGATAAATATGACATATTAAAAAAAAATCTCAATTTTTTAATGTATTACTGTACTAAATATTCTCAATTTTTAATGTCCATATTTTCTAATTTCCCAATGTTGTCAGTATCCCAAAGTTCCATTATTGTTTATTGGTGTAATTGGTTAGTTGTTTAATTTTTTATGTGTATATTTCATCCATAGTTATCAATATATTGCTAAATTTGTGCTCTTGGTGTGTGTTTCAGGTATTAGAAAGTGATAGACCTCGTGCCCTTACACCGATCCTTTTAGAAGAGTTCTATATTAAAGCTTGTGTTCACACTCCATCAAAACAAGAAATAGTAGTTCGTGATATAAAGAGTAAGTTTTCAAAGAAATGTTTGGCTGAATTTTGGAAAACCTGTGTGGATCACCTGCTTGATCTGGATGAGAAGTTGGTGATATCATGTAAATTGATTGATTCCTTAATGATCCGTCGAGCGGATTGCAAAAAGGAAAAATGATTATGGCTTTTGGTTAGCGGAAAGCCGATGAGATTTGGGCTAAGGGAATTCTCACTGATGATGGTGTTGAACTATGAGGACTACCCTATGTTGGAAGAGGTGGAGGGGTTTGGAAAGGACAAATGACTTCTGAATAAGTATATTGAGAGAAATACTTGCTTACTTTTGAAACGGGAAAGGTTTCTGAAGATCGAGAAGAAAGATAATGATCTTATCAACATGGCAATTGTTTACTTTATGGAGGGTGTGCTAATGCCCTTAGAGGGCAAAGGTAAAGACAAAAAGTTAATGGATAGACGTTCTCGATTGTTAGTAATTTGGAGATGTTCAATATATACGATTGGGGCAGAGTTATATTCGAGAGGACAATTGGTTCACTTCATAACAATGTTTTAGAGAAGACCCTAAAACATAAGACTTTCGATGTTGAAGAAAAAACTTACACGCTTAAAGAATTTCTTTTTGCTTTTCGGGTTTGTAGTTTATATTGTTCTGTATAATTTGTTGACGTTTGAACCGAATTAAATAGTATGTGTTAACCCTTTTACTATGCATGTAAAAGCTTATGAACCAATCCTGTATCTTGCAAAACAAGCCACATTTTAGAAATCATCCGATAAGATACCTTAGATGTTGAATTGGAGCTCAAAGTCTAAGTACATCGTAATTTACAAGAATGTGGAAATGTGGTTACATATGAATGGGGTGAGTAATTCGTCTATAATATTTACTTTACGATATTTAATAATATTTATCTGATATTGACTTTATTATATTTCAATTCATTGTCTATGGTATATTAAAAGCTACATTGAATGAAGGAAATCAAACTTATTTAAGAAATTTGGCTAGCCTTGGAGATTATGTAGATAATTGGTGGATGTTTTGGCAAAGAAATTGGAGGATAAAGTTCATGACTTGTACGTAGAACCAATGGTGGCAGTTGAAGAAGAAGAAGAAAAAATAAAAGAATAAGAGGAAGTAGAAGAATAGAAGGAGGAGGAGGAAGTTTTAGAAAAAATAGAAGATGATATGAAACCCACTTTTATGTGAGATGCTTAAAAGGAAAAAATGACGGATTGTGTAGAATTTGTTAAGGAGGGTATGAGGGAAGCAGCTTTTACTTGGAAAATCATGTTGAATCATTGTTGATTTCTAGAACAGAAGCCATTGTTGAATCATGTTTTGTTATTTGCCATTAATGTGATAATAATCATTGCACGACCCCAACGTTATAATTCTGTGATCCGATCAACGGCTGTGAAACCAACAACACTAAACGGATGTATTAGACTGGTGTAGGGATGGTTGAAATCTATCTGTGGAATCGCAGGTTTGTTTTTTCGGGTGGAGTTTATTCCATTGATGGAGTTTCTGTCTGGATAGGCATTTCTGGCATTGATGAGTTGCAAGAATACGAGTTCTTCAGTATAGAAAGGAGAGCGGAAGAGGAATAAGATCATTTGGATAGGCATTTCTAGTACGATTTGGAAGTATTTCTTAAGATCACTATATGTTATTATGTTTATGGATAAAATTAACTTCACTGAATCATCATTAGTTAGGTAGTCTAGTCACCCACTTTATAAGCCAATCTGTAATATGAGATGTAGCTTAATCGTTATATAAATTCAAATAATTCTCCCAAGATCTATACCTTAATCAGAATCCTTAACGTATATAATGTTTTTACAATTTAATTGGATTGAGAAATCCAAATTATAAAGAATATCGTCTCAATCCATGTAGCCAATCAGGGAAGTGCATGTGTCGGTGACGTGCACAGAGTTCTTACCTCATGTTACTGTCCCTCCTATACACACCAAGTGTCGGTGAGATAGAATGAACACAAAGTAAATAGATTAGTGATAAACTTCTCTCTTTGAACCTCATTTTTAACTTAGTTTCAAAATCAAAGTCAACACTTTTAGGTTAGATAGATATCATTTCATATATTATATTAATTATATATATATATATATATATATATATATTTTTTTTTTTTTTTTTTAATTGATAGCATTTTTTTCACCTTTTTTTTGTCCCCCTTCTTGTGTTGCATGCCAGTAGGTAATCTCATTGTCGGGGGAAAAAAACAAAGGTGGTGAGAAGTCTCTGACTAGATTAACTGACTTTCAATTTAGTGTAGTTTATATATAACACTTTCTTGATAAAAAAAAAAAAAAAGAAAGAAAAAAAAAAGAATGTTAAGTAATATGATGGTTAATGAATTCTCAATTAGTTGAATCATACAGTAACTTTCCCAGCCTCATGATTGTAAATCGTTAAAGTAGTGGTAATTAATTATGGTAAATGTTCTTAATAATGATCTAAGGAGAAAGATGAGCATATATATAAAGATACAAAGTGAAAGCCAGCTTTTGACTGCAAATCATGATACGATGTCGTTCAGTCACTTTCTTCATTGAGCCGCCGGCTCTTATTTAAATTTACATATTATCCAAAAAAAAATTTCTACTTTACAATCTCCTTCTTGGAGTAACTTTTTAATGACATTAATATATTTTTTTAATATATATATATATATATATATATATAGAAAGGAAATGATGATTACTTGAAAACCATACATTAAACATGCACCTGATCTCATTTGTTAAATAGATACGAAGGAGAAACATAATAATTAAAAAGGTCACGTGAAATGCAAATGAAGGACCACTACTAGGCTGTCTCTAAAGGCTTGAATTATTGGTAGGATAATAATATTTATTTTTTTTATATTTTAGCTTTATTATTATTAATCTCTTTGACTTTTATGTCTATACACAATGATTGATTGTATCAAGTCCGAAATGTCCGAAATATTCATTATTGTCCTCAACCACCTACCCTTTTAAGGAAAACTAATGAACCGGGTTTAGGTTAAATAAATATACATTTAGAATTTTGAGGATTCAAAGTCTTTTAACTCAATAATTAAACATTTAGAATTTTTGTTTTTTAGCCTTTGCTCATTTTCCTCCTTTTCCAGGTGCCATGGAACTAGGGTTTTAGAATAGTCAAATGAGAAGTTACAAAACAAAGAAAAACACCATGAAATTAGTATAAAAAATCTAATAGATCGTCAAGCTGTCCATTATCAATCATATCAGCATGTATGGATGATTTTCATTCTTTATAAAGAAGGGATTAAAAATCATTCAATTTTATCTAATATCAACTGTTCTTTGTTTAGGAAAAGAAAGGAAGAAGAACAAGAAGAGTAAAAAGTCATGGTTTCTATATTCACGTCATTTTCCATGCATATATATTATATACATCGATAGTATTTCATAGTTTAGAAACTCATTTTATTTAATTTTATCCTCTTCTTTTATATGTTTTTTTTTTCTTTATATTATTATTTAACAAAATTTTCGTATGATGATTTCACAATATCGAAAATAGAGTAAATAGTAATATTTATTTTTTATTCTTAAAATAATAATAATAATTATTATTATTATTATGCATACTTCCTCCATACACATAAGATATTATTGCCTTGATTTAAATTATAAATTATATTATATTATATTATATTAAAAAATTTAAAAATTAAATAAAAAACTTATTAAACTTTAGATAATTTTTATACTTTATTAATATATAAAAAAGGACAAATACATTTTCAACATAAATAAATACATTGTCTTTTCTCGACATTACAATTATAGTGTTAACTTTAATTTATATATATATATATAAGTAGATATATATACAATAAGAACTAAAATTTTACCATGCACGATCAATTATTTTTATTGTGTTTTTTCATCTTCTCCCTTTCTTTTGTTGAATGGTAAAACACAAAAGCTATATATAGGGTGGGAAGGGTTTTGTTAAGAGCGGAATCAAACTCACTTAGAAGTAAAAAGATGGGTAAAATGGGGTCGTCCATGGCCTCTCTAAGCTTGGCGGCCTTTGGTGTACTACTCTCTCTATGCTTGCCGTCGACAACCACTGCTAACTACCTCTACACTTCCCCACCACCTCCTATAAAGCCTTACTTTCCCCCTCACCACTACAACAAGCCTCCTCCAACTCCGGTGCCGGTTTATCCGCCACCCCATAAGGAGCCGTACCACCCACCTCCAATTTACCATTACAAGTCTCCTCCCCCACCTCCTCCGATTTACAAGTACAAATCACCACCACCACCTCCGCCTTATCACCCAACTCCCGTTTATCAGTACAAGTCTCCACCACCACCACCTCCACCAGTTTACAAGTATAAGTCACCACCTCCTCCACCACCTTATCACCCTGCTCCAGTTTACCATTATAAGTCTCCCCCACCACCCCCACCATCACCAAAGGAGCCTTACCACCCACACCCACACCCACATCCAATTCCTCACAAGCCACCGCCAAAATACGAGTATAAGTCTCCACCACCGCCAGCACCTCACAAGGGACATTACCATCCATACCCGCACCCACATCCAGTTCCCCACAAGCCACCACCGTCACCACCAAAATACGAGTACAAGTCTCCACCACCACCGCCACCACCGTCACCGCCAAAATACGAGTACAAGTCTCCACCACCACCACCACACAAAGAGCCTTACCACCCACACCCACACCCACACCCACACCCAAGTCCCAAGTTACCCTCACCACCTAAGTATGAATACAAGTCTCCACCACCACCATCACCACACAAGGAACCCTACCACCCACACCCTCACCCACATCCGCACCCGATTCCCAAGCCACAACCACCACCTAAATATGAGTACAAGTCTCCACCACCACCACCCAAAGAGCCCTATCACCCATATCCCCACCCTCATCCAGTTCCTAAACCACTACCACCACCCAAATATCAATACAAGTCTCCACCTCCACCTACACCATCTAAAGAGCCCTATCACCCACACCCTCATCCCCATCCAGTTCCCAAGCCACAACCACCTCCCAAATATGAATACAAGTCTCCACCACCACCATCACCACACAAGGAGCCCTACCACCCACACCCTCACCCACATCCGCACCCGATTCCCAAGCCACAACCACCACCTAAATATGAGTACAAGTCTCCACCACCACCACCCAAAGAGCCCTATCACCCATATCCCCACCCTCATCCAGTTCCTAAACCACTAACACCACCCAAATATCAATACAAGTCTCCACCTCCACCTACACCATCTAAAGAGCCCTATCACCCACACCCTCATCCCCATCCAGTTCCCAAGCCACAACCACCTCCCAAATATGAATACAAATCCCCACCACCACCAACACCACACAAGGAGCCTTATCACCCACACCCACATCCGCATCCAATTCCCAAGCCATCTCCACCACTACCACCTAAGTATTTCTATCACTCTCCTCCTCCTCCTCCTCTTCCAGTTCACAAGCCACCGCCAGTATACATCTATTCATCACCACCTCCTCCCCACTACTAGATGTACAATGACTGTGTGAGAGTAGTAAGGTAATTAAGTGTAATTAAGTTAATTAATTACTTAAACATCAACCCGTTACATTGAAGAGCTAATTACAACGGTTGGGAAAACTTTTCAAAAATAGAAATACAAGTACTTGTGACTTTTATTTATGCCTTCTTTTTCATGCATGTGTAATTACGTTTATTCTGACTTTTAAGCATTCGGAAGGAAATGGACCAATAATTGTTGACGTAGTCTCGTATCTTATTCTCTCAGGAAGAAGAAGCTGAATACGTGAAAATAAAGGGCACATTGTCGAACCATCCTTTTCGAACAAAA
Organism: Coriaria nepalensis; assembly: GCA_027186245.1. Classification (NCBI taxonomy): domain Eukaryota; kingdom Viridiplantae; phylum Streptophyta; class Magnoliopsida; order Cucurbitales; family Coriariaceae; genus Coriaria; species Coriaria nepalensis. Next base: position 1,827,433 of record CP114500.1, on the reverse strand, counting down.
CAGGAAAGCGAGTTGCCGCGTTTCATGAAGATATAAGTGTGAATGTTATTTTTATATATATATGCAACTAGCATAATAGGTGTTTCGTCGTTTTTTCTATGTATGTGACACTTCAAAACTTCATGATATTTGTATGTCCGTACGGAATAGATGAAGGTCTCATCCTTTTTGCTAGTGCAGAGGTTGATGATTTCTAAATAAAATAATCAAAAATTTTTAAATGGGCCCAAGTTTTTTGACATCTTCTCTTTCCTTTTCATTCTCCCTCCTAATCCGCTTTATTCGAGAAGTTCTTACATGTGTTGAATTATGCACCCTAATCTTATTAGTGAGAAATTTCTCTCTTTATTCTGTCTTGGCCCCTCTTCCCTTTCTATTTTTCCTTTGCCTCTCTCTTTTTTTGGTCCCTAATGAAAGCCTGACATGTAGGAAATTGACAGTGTCTTGTCATGAGTCACAATTATGTTGGTGCATGGGAAAGATACTCGTTGAATGAATACTGCATGCAACTTCATGTACTGCTACCGTCCGTAATTGACGCTATTATTTTTTCTTGTTTAAAAAGTTAGGCCTTTGCCTCTTGCTCATCTTCCTCATTTATATATATGTGATTCAAATACATTACAAAAGTATATAATTATATACTTCAATTCATGTCGTTTTGTTTTTTTTTTTTTTTAAAGATTTTCTTTAGTAATTTTTAACGAAATTGATAAACCCCTCTCTTTCTATCATTTTCATGTAATTTGACTTTTTGACATAATTATTGAATGATACGGATCTTTTCTTTTTCTATGTTAATTGAAATAGTCTCCCTAATTTAAGACAAAAGTAACATTACTTTTAAAAAGATGCTAGTAACAAGGGGTTTTAGAAAAAAAAGATAAGAACATAATTATTGTTTCGCTGATTGGATCCTTCTGCTTTTGTTCTTATAGTTTTTATTAAATCATATTAGTTTTTCAAGAAAAAAAAAAGAACTACCTACTTCTTTGACCTAATTCTTCTTCCTACATTCTCTCCACTTCAACTGCCGCCGTGTAAGCCTACTCTCACTGTCTTTAAAATTTATTTAATAGTTTTAATCGATTGATCAACTTATTTTCGTCACTGTCTAGAGAATACCAGTTGGTTATCACATGCCACCACCTAGCTAGAGATTTTCAGAAGAGAAACATGCCTAAAGGCCTACCATGCATTTCGGATAAAATTCCTACAGACCGACCATTATTATAGTGACAACATTTGCTTGTTTTTGAGTTGTAATATTTGTACATATGTCACATCCTTTGGTCAATTAGTTATCTTGTTTAAAGAAAAATTCAACATTGGATATCAAACATAGGACTTCACGTTAAATTATGGGTCAATCTTTGTTTCATCAGCTTAATTTTCCTTGAGATCTTTCTTGAAATGGGACCTTGCTTTTCCTATATATGAAAACATAACATTTTGAAGGCACGAGCATGAACTCACGTTCTTTCTCTGATGATCTCTTTTTCTTCTTCTTCATGAGTCATGAGAAGTAAGCTAGTTGAATTAATGGCATATCAAATTAAATAGTACTAATATAGTAATCATGGACCACGACCGTCCAAAAAATTAGGGGTGAATCACAGGCTTTTTACAGCATCATCCTTGTCCGTAGTTATTACACTTATCTACAACATGCTGTTTCTAATTAGTAGAAATATCTACTGCTGCTTTAAAAGAAAAGGACTAGCGTACAGCTAGGTAGGGTAAACTTAATAGCAACTATATCTCCTATGTTTGTTCATTGTACCAAGTTTGATCATTTCCTTTCTATCCAAATTTCCAGATCAAACTGTTAAATATGCTGATCTGACGTGCTAACTTGGTGTATCCAGCCAGCAAAATTATTTGTGTTGGCACTTAAAAACTAGTCCAAGGCAGAGCCACAAAAATAAAAATAAGGGGCGAGAAATTTTTTTAACTAAATCTTAAGGACTTATTTTTAAAATTAATACATTTAAACTAAAATTATAATTTTAATAGACATAATTTAATCTCACATTTTCACAAACTCAATTATACGTCTAGATTATATTTTTATAATGATTGAGCGTGACCTTTGATCTGAAAGTTTGAATAAAAACGAAATTATTGATCGAAAGACTTTTTTTTTTTTTTTATATATACTTTTTTCTTATTTATATATATATATTTTTTTAAAGTTGCAGCTAGCTAGCTAGCATTACAAGAATGTTTGTATTACATAGAACGTGTATGCATTGTCACACTGTTAGCCAAGTTGCAAAGGAGGATCAAAACATGTGAGAAAAAAACATATGAAGTAGCTGAGATACTTCACCAACTTCATGGGACGTGCGATTTGCATGGCCCATCGGGTCTCCACTAGCCACAATGGTCGAGAGGGTAAGTAAGAATTAGGTGAAAAATACTTTTCCTTTAATTATGGAATACAAAATTTATCGAATGAAGTACTGTTTCTTTGGCCGGAACAATGTTTTTTAATGAATTGATCAAATTGGGAGAAGGGCCGTTAGTTAATGTAATTATACTTAAAAGACAGTATTTCTTATGAAGTGGTACAAAATGAACCCCTAAATTCTTTCTCTTTCAGATGCAATGAAGTGTTCGTTATTCTGTACATGCACACGTGAAAAATAATGTATAAATCACCGAAGATAAATTTTTATGGGTAAATAGAATTTTGAATTTGAAATTTGAAACCAACAAATCCAAAAAAGGATTTAAACAGAAATGAAAAGTTGAGTGTTGAATTTGTTTTTAGATCATGATGTACATGTGTATTTTATCAAAACCAAACCCATCCTTATATAAAGACGTAACACATCTATAGTCGATTGAAGTTTGAGCCATTTGGATCACTAATAATTACCAACACTTTTACGTTTTCCTTTTGAAAAAACAAACATATAATAAATATTTTTCAATAAAAAAAATATGTGACATTTCATTCTTTAAACTTAAAAAAAAAAAAAAGTGTCTTAAATGTGATACGTACAAGAATTTCTCAAGAGGAAAGAGTTTCGCAACATGAACATCAAGAGCTAAATAAAATGGAATGCCCTAGAAAAGGCTTAAAAGCGGACAAAATGAATCTCACTTTGCCCTACTCATCTTTTTGCAAGTTTGTCTCACGAAATCGAGAATAATGTCTGTTTGTTGATGATGTCCAGCCTGTTCTCTTCTCAGGGCAGACCCAAATCAAAGTACTTGAAACTTTCATAGTCTATATATTTATGATCACAACTAATTATAATCATATTGTCGATCAAATTCTTCTTCTTTTATGACACGGAATTAAAAGATCAAGACTCATCAATTGTAACGCTTGTTTAAATACAAGTTGATGGATGTTTTTTTTTTTTTTGAATAATTAAATTTTATTCGATAGAAAAAAAAAGTTTGATTGTAGTACAACATTTGCAATGACCGGTGGACGAATGATTCATTTTAGTCTATATAGTCGGGCACAGAAAAATATGACTGTTTTGGAATTCTATTTAGCAATTTCTAATCTTTCGGATCAGTTGGCACTTATAGAATCTGCAGAACTTCGAGCGTTTATACATATTGCCCATAGGGAGGAACAACGACTAGTCAAAATTTTTATGGCTCTTGATAGTGATTTTGAGCAACTTCGCGATCTATTCTACATTTGGACGATTATACAATAGAAAGTTGTTGCTAGCCCCTCCTTTTGTCAGAAAAGGAAGTGATACATTTGCACGATTATATAATAGAAGGAGGCTATCACCCCGTTCTCTAGCTAGAAAAGAATATCGCCACCATGTGTTACAATGCATCTTTTCGAGAAAGTGAGTTAAGAGAGTTGCACCTTTATCGGCAAGTGGATTTGACAGTGTTAATAATCTGTTACTTGATTCGGAAAATTAGTGATTACAGTTGAAAATTTTGATTGTTTTGTTGGATCTTTTTATTTATGATAATCTAACAAGGACGTCTAAGCTTTCATTTGATGCATGTTACTTTAGTCCTAATGGAGAAAATATTCTTCTTAACTACATGGGGGAATATGTCTATCTGATGAACTTAAGACATGGTATTTTCAATTCACCTTGAATACTTAATAAGATGATACATTGACATCACGCATCACATCCTAATATAAGAATCAACCCAACCAACCAAAAAATTTCACATAAGACTACATATAAACCAAAAAAATTAGGCCAGCGGTTACACGCAAATTTATAAAAATCAAACACTAAATATTGAATTAAACCCTTTATTTTATACAATCCTCTTTTTTGATTGAGGTGGCACTTTCTAATTGGTCAGCGACTAAGATCCTGGCCATGGAAGAGGCTCTCCTTGTTTACATATACTCCTCGTTTCCAATTTGAAAAAGCAACTCTGTACAATTCTTCAAGATTATTGCACTAAACAGTAAAACCTCAATTTAAGTGCAAATTACTCTCGAAAAAAAAAAAAAACCCACAATATCTTCTGAAGAATTCAAATCTTTACAGCGGAAAGAGCACATTACGGCTCCAGAGTTCGTGGAAAAATCTATGTTACCATTGTTACAGACATTCCTACAATCTCATCCCTCGTATTGATCAACCTCTTGTATATTTCCTTCCCCTCAGATATACAGCAGCACCTCTATAACTATGCGAAGAACTAAACAAAAACTAATAAGAAAACAAAAAAGAGAATCATCCACCACCAAATATAGTAAATTGTCGGTATGAACTTCGAGTATCGCATGCCTTAAAAGTATTCAAGTGCCGTTAGCTACACCATTGGTTTCCTGGGATGTATGTGTCTTGGTTACACATAGGATTAACTCAAAGCAAGGTTATGGTTTTATTTATTTGATTTTATCCTACTTCAGTTGGAGAAAATAAGAATTCTGAAGAGAAAAGCGCAATGAAATAGTAAAATCTACCTGTAAGAGATTTTCGAGTTCAAGTTTTATCTCAGCGAAGGCCGGTCGGTTTTCAGGCACAGCATCCCAACATTTCTGCATTAGTTCCAACAGTTTAGGATGTGCTTTCGTGGGGAGCTCTGGACGTAGTCCCTGGAAAAATAAATGAATAAAAAACAAGATACAAAAGCCAAGTACATTGTTGTGCTAAATGATGGTGAAAAATAAGAACAAACGAATCTGAATAGTTTATTTGTTTTGATTGTTATCCAAGTTTTGGTTAAACATACTGGAATCGGTTCCAAACTTACATATTTATTAGGGCTTCTAAATGGATTGGTAAAAAGATGGTGCTTTTTAGATCACAAATATAGAAGCATGGTTTGACTTCCCTTGATATTCAGTTATGCATCGACCGAAGAACCAATTAGACTTGATAAAAAAGTATTATATACATATATTATTGCAGCCATGAAGATGGATGCGCAGATTCTCAAGTTCAAACTTAGTGATCTATTTATATTGAAACTTTAAGGAGGCCATATCTGAGGTTTTTATTCCATAGGCTTCCAATGCGTTACCTCACAATGTAGTGCCTTATGCATCTTTCATAACAGGACAATGGCCATCATAATTAGTATTCATGCACCATGTTAAATTTTGTATATGTAAGGCGAAATAGGGGGAAGGGAAGATAATATCAAACTTTATTGCAGCAACTTATGTAATTGAGCGTAACTGGTCAAATGAGCAAACCTGTCTCACACCAAGAGCAGCTTGTAGTGGAGTAATGGTTTCATAAGGAACCTGTAACACTAAATGGATATAGATGAGTCAAAATAATCATGAAGATTAATTTTCTATATTTAAGATACCAAAATTGATCAAAGCTCTCACACCTCCTCTACCAGCTACAACTTCCACTTTATGATTATTATTATTTTTTTCTTTCCTGCCTAAAAATTGAATTTTTGTAACTCAAAGACCCACCTTTGCTGTAACCAGTTCCCACAGTACAATGGCAAAACTGAACACATCTGCTTTTTGATCATATGCCTGATGGTTTATCACCTGAAGACAAGAAGCAAGAGTGAGAAGGTAATGTGATGTGGTATTATTATACATGGTAAGAGACAAAAAGGTTTGCATGGTAGATAGTATTTTACATAAATTAATGAATCTAATTAAGAACCAGAAAAATTATAATGCAATGAAGTGGAATCAGAGAATCAGACCTCAGGTGCCATCCATCTGTATGTTCCAGTTTCTGCAGTCATTACTCCCGCCTGGTTCTGGAATCGAGCAACCCCAAAATCTGCTACTTTAACAACCTTAATACAAAAAAGTATATATTTTTACTTGTGAAGAGCTATGGTTTCCTTTTCTTCACAAGGAACATGTAAATACATGCCGTTCCTAACAGAGTTTCTACTAAAATAGCCAAAAAATGCTCATACCATCATCATCAACAGATAAACAAAGGGTACACTAAAAATTTGAATCCACAATCGCAGAGGGAGGATGATCAAATAAGGTACTTCTTTCTGGTTTTTAAAATAGAACTTATCTAGAAGAGGAAATTACATAGTAAAAGCAAGGTCGCCTATGAGGTTTCTGAAAGACTTTTAATAATCTGTTCTCATTGTCATTTTCAGATTACATACATAGGGTATTTATACACTAGAAACCCTAGATTAGTTATGGTAAGATCTTAACAACTAATTTACAATCTCACATCATTAGGAAAATATTCTAAGATATCTCTTCCTAATATTTCTCCTAAGATTTCTCTAACCAAATCCTAACGTATCTTTTTATTTCTAACAGTTTCCTATACCAAAATTCTAAATAATAAGGCCTATGTTTTGAAACTAAAGGTGGAAAGATACAGAGACAAGCAATGTGCTGGCTCACAAAACACTCCTAATCAGAAAACATGCTTTTTTTTATTGAAAATAATATACAAGGTGAAAATCTTAAGCACTGGATATTTTTTAAGGGAAGAACCCGTTTTGTTTTAAAAACACCAAAGTTCCAGTTCAGAAAAGTCAATATTATGTCCATATGTCAATAAGTAGGTTAAGAAAATATATATATATATATACACAGAAAATATGAGAATAAATTTTTTAACATGAATATCCAGGTACTTAAGAAACTCAAAAAGATGCAATAAGGCGAGATCAATGACCTTTGTAAGTTCTTACATTTTGACTGTCCATTAGCAAATTAGCTGTCTTTAGATCCCTGTGAATGATGTTCTTGAGATGAAGATATTCCATCCCTTGGCAGACATCTATAGCAAATTTCAGTAGCTGAGGGAGCTTCAAGGCATTATGGTTCTTATGTAAGTAATCATAAAGACTCCCCCCTGGCATATACTCTACAAGCAAGAATAAGAACCACATATGGTAGTTTAGTGGATACAAGTATAAGAACATATAAAAGTATATTAGAAGATAAGAACAAAAAACCCCACAGTTATTAAGTCAAGAGCCAGTTCAACATGGTACATATTTTAGTCTGGAAGAAGTGAAAAAATGCGAGAGAAAAAATATTCAAAATAGGCATAGTTCAAATTTGAGCAGACCTTATGAACAGAAGATTTACAGAGGAAATTATAATGATGATTGAGTGAAATAAAATAAAAAATTTATCTAACACCTTCAGACACGGAGCACCGACAATAATTTAGCAGTCTCGGAAGACCTACTCACTCATCATTCAAAGAACATGATAACTTTCTCAAACAGGACTCAGCATTACATTAAATAAGCTGGTAAGAATGATCCCAGAAGTATTTAGCAAACTTATCAATTGAACGGGAACACAAAGCCAAGAAAGGGAGAAAGAGTAGCTATGAGGGCAAGTCTGATAGTTACTTCGGAACCGTGGTTGCATCCCCAAAAACTCCCCAAGATTTTTTGGGTCATGAACGTTTGAAAGCTCACATAGTTGTTCACATCCTTTGCAAATCAAATAGCAAAATTTCACCTCACCTTCTAAGTTTACTGCCAGAGAAAGGTTTCCTAAATGTATATTTTCCATTCAGAAGTGTAGGTGAATGTCTCATAGCACAAGAAAAGAAATTCCAAATGAAGAACTCTTTCAAAGAGTTATATAATATTAGTTATGCAAGCTTAAAGAAAAGAATTTGGCATAAACCTGGTTACCTGTTACAATGCACAATTGTGGAAATCTTGTACATGCGCCAATGAAGCGAACAACATTTCTATGTTGGACCTCCCTGCATTCACGGAAACAAAATCTTTGACGGCCCAATACAAGGTTGCAAATACCAGTACAACAAACCTAAACCAAATTTGCCCCAAACCCTTATCACATTGAGAATAAATCAGCTATTGTTAAACTAGCACGAGAGTCACTTCTGAACAGATTCAGATAGTTTTACCTGAGAATTGCTACTTCTTGAGTGAATTCATCCTCTAAAGCATCATTCAGATGTTCAGATCGAAGTATCTTAACTGCTACGTCTTGACCAAGATAGACTCCATGATACCTTGGGTGAATGACAGAAGAAGAGTGAGTAGGAAGATTGATCAAAGAAGGGAACACATTAAGGTAAAAGAATTTCGCACAATCTTCAAAATGAAAGTGATATGGACATTGAAAGAGAATTTGTCACTCTTCATATTATTCGGTCAGTTAATCAATCTATGTCACTCGAACTTACAAATCTCCACAAGATCCAGAAGCAAGTCTTTCTCCCATCTTCAATAACCTTCTGTCTATTTCCCAATCTTCACATTTTGATTGCACAGCTAAAGCTTTCTCGACTGTTGAATGAGAACCTGACCATGACCCCTACATTTCCAAAGGAAACTACTTAAAATTGGTCCTCATTTTTCTTTCCTCCAGATGAAAAAGGTACACAGACATAGCTAAAAACTCCACGCTGTATCCAATGACAATTATAGCATTAAAAGTCACAACAAGTTCGACCAAACAAATTCTGGAATCAGTAGTTAAAGAAAGATTTTTTTAAACTTATCTATGTAAAGGCACAAAAGAACCAGGCAAGCAGTAAACCAAAGGAGGCAGCATGGCTCAGGTTACCTCACATCTAACAATTGCTGTTTTCATTGCTTCATATAGACCATCTGTTTCCTGGCCACAAGATTGCAAAGTAAGCAACATATAACCTGAAAGATCTTGTCATATGGATAAATAATCGCACTGCTCCTTAAAATCACAGGGTCACTATCCTGGGATATGATTAAACGAATAGTTTGACATGCAGAAGGCAGAGCTAGTAGGTGAAAATGGGAAATAACTGAAGTTGTTTTAGTGAAGGTAATATTAGCATGCACATATGCTCTGTATCAAGAAAAATACTAACCCCTACGAAGTATTGTCACATGGCAAGAAAATTGCATTGCAAATGGTTTATAGCACAGGATATAACATTAATGTTCTATTTTATTTTGCACTTACTTTTTTCTTTTTTGTTTGTTTGTTTGGTTTTTTTTTTTTTTCCTGTTGGTTTTTGATAGTGATTAATTTCAAACATTAAAGATGAAAAACAAAAGAGAGAGAGAGAGAAAGACAGACTACTAAGGAAAATTCCCAGGGTATGGAGCATCGTTGCAGTATATATTATGAAAGTAAAGAGGTAAATAATAAAAAAATACTACATAGTTGCGTGATAGGTGGACATGTATTAGACTTAGTGCTTAATATCATATGAAAAGGAACCCCAGATAGAGGAATCAGTCTACCCTTAAGATTTACATCCTAAAGTATAGAAGGGAAGTGAAAATTGACGTTGAGTATAGTACCTCAACAGGCCATCCATCAACCACAAATACATCCAAGGAGTAGCCATCAGTTGTTGAGAATACGTGGGCTTCACGAATGTTAAGTCCTATATCCGAAAGTAAAGCAGAAAGCTAGACGAAAATAACACTTTGTCAGAAAATTCTGTGGGCTAAAGGTATATCCACTTCGGCAGTTCTCTTGGTATCCACAACCTTTCAAACAGAATGAGCGTTCCGTGTCGACAAGCAGAAAGCCATCGCGATTAAAGTCAATGGTATAAACTTACATTCTCATGACAAAAGGTTTGACAAGATAATGCCACAAGTAAGCAATTAGTGGTTTGCAAAAGATCCAATTTGGTCAGAATAATATTCTTAATTACAAAGGACCATAAAACACTCTTTTTGTTATCAGTGTAGACCCATTATGGTTTCAGTTCCAATGATAAGGATTATTTTACTATCCTAAATCAAGAATAATTTTGTACGTTCTTGTAAGAAAAAGATTTACATGACAATGCAAGGAGAAAAATGGTTTTCCCAATTACGGTTTTCAGAACCCAATTATTTCAGATTACTACTTTTTGGTTACAAATCGCTTCAAAATACCCATTTTTTGAAATTAGTATGCAGGTATTGCTGTTTTATTTATGATATTAATGAATACTTGTCACAGTATCCTAAATTATAAAAATTTGGAACAAATAGACTTTACCTAGAGTTAGCATGGTACTACAATACTTGCCCCACTCGTTTTGTTATCAGTGTAAACCCATTATGGTTTCAGTTAAAATGATAAGGATTATTTTACTAAGTATCCTAAATCAAGAATAATTTTGTACGTTCTTGTAAGAAAAAGATTTACATGACAATGCAAGGAGAATAGCAGTTTTCCCAATTATGGTTATCAGAACCCAATTATTTCAGATTATAACTTTTTGGTTACAAATCACTTCAAAATACCCATTTTTTGAAATTAGTATGCAGGTATTCTAGTTTTATTTATGATATTAATGAATACTTGTCAGAGTATCATAAATTATAAAAATTTGGAACGAATAGACTTTACCTAGAGTTAGCATGGTACTACAATACTTGCGTCTTGGTTTTGATCAATGGTTTATATGAAAACATCCATTAAATGAAATACAAACCGTACTTGAGTTTTTACAGGTACGCTATTAGTTTAAAGGAACAATTTTGAGAATCATTAGTATTAGTTCTAAACATAATTGCATAAGTTTGAACAGCTGCATTTACTACACCTAGAGAACTGCCGAGTGGAAAATTATAGAAAATACGTATATAAACCAACTGAGCAAAAAAGACTGATGAACTAGAAATGAAGAAAATCTTGATGCTCAAAATTAACAGATCTACGAGCCAAATGGAAAGGCTATCACTGAACCCTAGAACTTCAATAAATACAATAAAACTGAAGTTTGGACACCAAAAACCAGAATGAATAAAATAAGTAATAGTGTTCAATAATTCAAGTTGACTCAAAGTTGAAAGAGCATTACTGTGAAATTTTAAGACCAGGCCTTGGTGAAATAAAATGAAGCAAACTGAATGTAGTGAATAGACTGCAAGAGGATGCCTAAATAATATAGTCACAGCTTACCTGGCTAAGAATCTTTGGCTTGTCAACAGTAGAAAATATTACTTCATGAATTACCTTCGACGTTTGTGAATTATCTTGCCTGCATTTATGCCCTTAACTGTCAAACATAATTTCTGGATGGATGCTAAATGCAATGTCAGACAAGAAACTATAATATAAGCCACTATGAACTTGAATAAATGAACCAATAAGTTTATTATTAAAATAAAAAAGAAAAAAATAAAGCTCAAGTAAAGATGAAAATAAAAACCCAAGGAATGTGGTAATGCATGCGTGCATCCCTTGCATAAAACAAGCTCAACCCATGAAGAAAGATACATATTCTAGTTTGCAGTGTATTAAATTCAAAGCTAAGTGTACAAAGGCAGCATAAGTTACATATCACTAGCATAAGTTACATATCACTAGCATAAGTTACATTTAACAGAACTGGGACTCTGTCAAAATATTCCAAGGACTCATCACAAAAGTTCACTAAGTGGGATTATTTCACTGCCTGAATGATCAATCCCAAACGTTTTCAATTTTAGAATAACAACTAAACATTATTATAACAACATTATAATAGCTCTACTAGCATGGACAAGAAGTTCCTAAAAATCCTAATATGTCTTAAGGAACTAACACATCAACATAGCACATAAAGTACAAACTCCAACGATGATATGGAAAGCTTCACTCCTCCAAACTTACTCTTAAGATGATATGGAAAGCTTCACTCCTCCAAACTTACTCTTAAGCCTTTTCCACCACAGGCTCTACATCAGTGAATAGGTCAGACAACATTCCAAATGTTAATTTTATGATTGCCAACAACCTAATGACTTTTGACCAGGAAGAAACAAGCAAACAAATTTCATCCAAAAAAGAAAACAAGCCAATGACCCACCACTGAACTCAGCCATCAGCAAAACCAATCAGTCACTGACCAACTCGATGAATGTCTACTGCCTTGCCTTTATATTTGCATATTTGAACACAATAATAATCATATTCTCCTCTAGCTAAATTTTTTGAGTAAATAGATTACTCAAAGCCCTGCTCCAGCTGAAGAAAGCAGCTTGTGAGGCCAATTTGGCATCCGAAGCATATATACATGCATTCCTCCGAACATCCTGTTATATGAACGGTCTACCTATCTGCTATCTATTTGCCACAATAAGCTAAAATAGAAAGAAAACATCAAAGACTTGCACACACCCTAAAATCGCTAAACGATGCAGCGACTTCCATTACATATATTAGACCTAGGCTAGTTAGAGATAACACACAGCCCATAGTTTATTTTAGAAAGCCACGGCTTTATTAATCACTTTAAAATAACGAAATAAGTAATGGACTTGCAAATTTTGAAAATAAAATAAAATAAAGTAAATACAATCATTATTACATACAAGCAACATCGAATTAGTTTATATTGTCCGACCAAAAAGAAGAATGGGGAAAACTGCACCAAAGTTGAGGTGATATAGAATGGCAGAGTGGTCTACGCTGGCTATTGGCAAAATAAAAGTTATATTTTGAAATAAAGTGAATTATAAGTAATACGCATATTTGTAGCAATTGCGGGTGTAGTACATTGTTTTAGAATAACTGAACTCTATCTATTCTCACCCTGGCAATACAATGAAACAGAGGTACCAAAAAAAGAAAGTGCAAAATTAACTTTGCTTAAAATATACCTTAAGCTAATATTATCCATAACACATCTCTCATCTGTATCCACTGTATTCTTCCTAACATCCAAATTCAGGTCCTCAAGCTTGGAGCAGGGCTCAAAGTCAACCGTGCAATCCCTGGTTCTATAGACAGAAATTACAATGGTGAGAGTTAGAAAACTACCACATATGGATAAAAGAAACTAGAATCAGGAGCAGGTACAGAATTAGTTTTGTCATAAATTATAAAGACGGGAGATTGAAATTTAGAAAATATGAGAGGAATATAGATATGACCATAAAAGAGATGTATGCGTCACCAAATGGATCCCCAAAGGGGCACTAAAATTTACAAAAATAAAGTGCATTAATAAATAAAATAAAAAGAGACTCACCTCTTGGATGATCTTAGAACTCTTTCATCAACTGATACACAAGATAGCCTTTCAGCAGAAATAATACTTGTAAATTCTTGATCATCATTAACATCTGACCGAGTATTTAAATGCTACCCAACAAGAAATAAAAGAAAGAAATTAAGAAGGCACGCAAAGGAGACAGTTGCAGCACACATCATTTTAAAGAAAACACAGCCAAAAAGGAAGATAATTTATTGTGGTATTTTCCTATATTGTGAAGAAATATTGATGCATATTGGGTTTTCGTTAACCAAACATGTCAAGGGAATTGCAGAGTAAAGGTACAGAACCCTAAAACCTGGTTTCCTATATCAAACAAGTTAGTATTGGAAAAGTGGGAAAGTGGCAACCTCCAGGAAACGGATATTGTAAACAGGTCGCTTTTCTGGATCCTTTGCTAATGCAAGAAGCTTCTGATGTAACAAGACATCTTCCACTCTTTCCATGTTAATATCTAGTCCATAACTGAAACAGAAAAGCACAAGCAAATTCATAATTATCATTCAGCCAAAAAAAAAAAAAAAATATGGAAAAGAGTTCATCAAGTAGTTGAAAGCAGTCAGACACAAGCTTCACCAAGAATTAGAGCTAGCTCTATTTGACCAAGTGTCATGTTTCCTAAATAAAGAAAATAAGAATATAGCAAACAAACAAAGCTATGAGACGTAATCTCCTAAAAGTCTCTTTTGAGCAGTTTCTGTAATAAGCAAATAGACAATCAAGTAAGGTTCTTGATCATTTTCTTTGAGTTTGCTGGCGTATAACTACAGTTGGTACCTAGTTGTCTGCATATGATTCAGGTTAACACACTTGCTTTCTTATCGAAAGCCTCAATGTTTCTCCTAAATCAAATACTATATTTTCTTCACTTCACCTCTAATAAACATTTAAAAGGTGCAGTAACAATTAAACAAGTTTTGATGACCAAGCTTTCCATTTCTGTATAAGGTTTGATTTTTCTTTTTTCCCTTCTTTCCTCTTTCTTTCTCTCATAACTGACTTAACAACCACTTCTGATATATTCAGGATTCAGATGAAACCATTCAACTAATAATTTTGCTTTACTTTACTCATCCCAAATTAGAGAATTGTTCCTTCCTGATTGTTTGGTCTATATTAGAAGATCTGAAGCTAGATTCAACGGTCTCTGACTACGAAAAGGGAATCGATTTTCTGTCTTTCTTATCAATTTTTCAAAGTGGCACACTTCTAGCAGATACAATATGTAAAAAAAAGCAACATAACTTGAACAGGAAACACAACACCAATAAATTCAATAAAGAAATCACTCCACACTTTTAATAAAAAAAACAAAACAAAAACAAATGTAGACACTAGACACTTTCCTCAATCCATTTCAACTACAGAGACTCATATGCCGAACTAAATATGAATATATTACGCACGCAAGCATACAAGGTCACAATTCAAAAGCTGAAGCTGTTCAAAACAAGAACGAAAAAGAAAAAGAAAAAGAAATCAAAACTAATCAAGAAAAATTTTGATACCTTGGAGGCAAGCGATTGAAGTGAGCATCCAACTGTCCACGAAAATCAGGATTACTCACTGCCTCCTCATTTCGACACTCCACCAATCTGTTATACACATCGTTTCTTATATCAAGGTTAGAGAATCCTCCTCCGAAGCTTCTAGGCGGCGACGAGCTTTCTCCGACACCTTCAATCAAATCCATCTCTTACCTGTCTGCGTCAAGCGAGTAGATGCACCACCATGGCCAACAAAGCGAGGGAAAATAGGACGGAAACAGCGAGAAAGTGAAGGCCAGGAGCTAAGAAAATTTTATTTTATTTATCTGTGCAAGCAACGAAGAAGGATCTTTGACTGTTGGTAGAAATCCATAAAAGAGAGGAAGAAGAGTTGGTAGGACTGAGTGTGTTTGGAGGAAAGGGAAGGAAGGAGAGGATACTTGAGGAGGAAGTGTAAGCTATTTTATTTATTTTATTATAATTAGTATATTATTTTCGGAAAAATAAAATAAAATAAAATTGTATTTATTTATTTATTTATTTTTATTAAATAATGTAATTTTATGTATTAAATTATAAAATTAGTAAATAATGTAATTTTGATACCTTATTTGTGCAATAATTTATGGTTTTAAAGGAAAGGGGAAAACGTTTTTTTGTTAATAATATATTTGATTATATTTTTAAATAAGTAAAAACTAAATATAATAAGATTAATATAATAAATAATTTCTTTTTTTAATTTTTGTTTATTTAAGACTATATTTAGTGAGATGTGAGATAGGGGGAAGTGAACTTAATTAAAAGAAGAAAAGGGAAGAGAATATATAGATCTTAAAATTTCTTTTTGATATTTAGATTTATTTTTTTATTTTTTATTTTTATTTTTAATAAGAGAAGAAATAGTTAATTTTTCTTTATAATTTATATGATTTTATAAAGAAATAAAAATGAATATTTTAATATATTTTTTAATAATAAATATTTAATTAGATAATAAAATTAATATATTTTAATATATTTATTCCATTCTTTCACTCTTCCTTCAAATAAACGGATTCTAAAATCACTCAAAGAATGGAAGGAACTGTTTTCTATCAATTTTAACCTCTCCTCTTCTCCTTTCCCTCCATCCAAACAATACTCAGCAAGGAGAGAGAAGGGTACTTTCGTCCTATAATATATTACTATTTGTTTATTTGCCAGAAGATACGGCCTGCTCCTCTGCAATAATATAATGGGTATGGAAACTGGGGAAGTGGATATGGTTGCAAATTTTGTTAAAGAGGAAAATGTTGAATTACTATAATGCCCTTCTAGTTTGTTAAGAATCCGCATTTATCTTTTATATGGGTTTTGATAAGACAACATGGAGTTGTGTAACTTGTTCTAGACGGGTTCGATTGGCGTCCCCGTCCCCCATTAATTTGGACGATTCTAAATATTAAGGGTTATAAATTTTATGTAAATATGGAATGAATTTGGCTTATTAATATTAATTATAAATAATTTCCTTACATATTATAAATAAAATTGATATAATAATGATAAGTATAAATTTAATTATTTGAAAATAATAAAATCTTTAATTATCTAATCTTTTGATTCACTTGTACTTCTTAAATTTAAATTTTCATTTCCGAGCCACTTATTCAATATTGCCTCATTGAAAAAAATTGTTAAGTTAGTAATTCTACATTTAAAATAAATAAATAATAATAATAAATAATTAATTACAAAATATGAATTTAAAGAGTAATTTAAATAATAATTATAGACAAATGAGAGAGAAAGAGTGATAACATATATTTAAGTGTAAATTCACTCATACCATATGTATAAATTCACTCATACCCATTTAACTTTTGACGTCCCAGCATTTAGAACCATATGATTTAATCGAAAGGTTCACATGCCTACATGTAACTATTTAAGAAGCATTTAGAAATCATCTTAAGATGTGACTATATAGGAAGTTGTACTTGAGAAATCATCATCACATGTAACTACATAGGAAACTTGTGTTGGGTGTAGGGTCTATGAAGCCGTGACAGTAGACGATGACACGCTAGTTAATGTGCATGAACTACACTTCAGCTCAGTCATACTATGCATTTTATTGGTACAATTATTATGCCGAAAAAGTTGGATTTAACATCCGAGTTTATGACGAACGTCTACACATGGTACCTTAATCATGACCAGTAAGAAGTTTGTAACAAGGAAGGGAAATAGCAATCCAAAGAGTAAGTCACACAGGTGAGAGTGAAGGAGATACATGAAATAAGATATGGATGTGCCACTTATTTCACTATTCAATGCATGGATAATGAGATCTACTGCACCTATGGATGGAACTAAGAGCATAACCACAAGTTGATAATACTATCAAAAAAGTACTTGCCTTGTTCCCAAAAGAGAATAACAATGGATCAGGGTGTTAAGATTGATCCAACTGATAGAGCTGATATTCGACCAAAGTAGGCTCACAATATGCATGTGACTTTAACTGGTGGACGATATAATTTGCACTATACTCAGAATGACTACAAAAATTTTATATCTGGTTGAAGGAGTAAAACTATGGAACACGGGGTGATAATTACCCTCGACAACTGGTTTGGAATTGAGTAAAAGGAAGAACTTGCAATTTGTGTCATGATCCATACAGACGATGATGAGTTAGTAACCAATCTCTTTTAGGCAAATCATTTCATGTGCCACAACTACACAATCTTTAGATACCTCATCTCGTTTGATACAACGTACCGGACGAACAATCAAATCGACCATTAGGCACATTTGTGGGTTTAAACCACCACAAGGAGAAAGTTTTTGGGGCCTATATGTTATTTTATGAGACGACATAGACATTTCAATAGCTATTTTGCACATTTGTCGAGTGTGTGGGAGGCAAAACACTAGTCTCTCTATTCATAAATCAAGATGCAGCTATGTCCACTGCAATCTCTATCCTCATGCCGAACACGCATCACTTCCTTTATGTGTAGCATATATCTCATAATTCCTTGAAAGAATATTGGCCACGAGTTGCAGAACAAAGGTTTTAAGAATGTCTGAAGTAGGCTTCTTTTCAACACCGAGGTGGAATATTTTGAGACCAAATGGTATCAGATGCTAGAGGAAAACAATCTTCACGACAACTCGTGGCTCTAAAGAATATATGAGAGTCAACATAAGTGGGCTCAGACATATGTGAGAAATGTTTTATGTGTTGGACGAAAGACCACTCAAGTCCGTGAAAATTACAACTCGCACTTTCGCAATTTCTTAAAGACAGACATGAACATAAACAGGTTCCTAAAAAAAATTCAATAAGCTATTAATGCCCTTTGGTATAGGGAGGTTAATTCAGACTTAGAAATGAAAATTAATTTGCTAATTTTAAAAGAAAATGACTCATTCCACATCGACGCCTACAATGTCTATACACCAAAGATATACCCCTATTTTGTAGCAGAAGTATATATATTGAACTGATTACACATTGATGGATGTAATATAACTTGTGGTCGTAAACAAATAGTGCTATACTATCATAACACTAACCTAAATCACGACTGTTCATCGACGAAGCAATATCGTGTGACAACTCGTGAAAAGGAATTTCATCAGTGCACGTGTAGAGTATTCAAATATATAGGCATTCCATGTGTCCATATTATTTAGAAACTTAGAGAGAACCGATTCTACCACATACTAAAATAATACATATTAAGCAGATGAATGAGGAATATAAGGGCAGGGTATATGGAGACGCTTGCATCATCGTCAAAGGAAGATCCAAATATTATGAATGTTGCAACGCGAATGAGACATATCAATATGTTCACACCGACATTAGAAATGCTTGCAATTGATCCTCAAACATTTCCTGTGGTCATGAACGCCCACGAAATGCTGACAGAGTAATTAACAATAGTCAACCTGACGTTGAATGAAGAGTAAGGTATGTAGACTTCAGAGACATTGAATGATCATCCTCTGTAAATAGTTACAACATGATTTAAAGAGAGAGAGAGAGGCAAGAAAATATTCCAACAAACGGATTCAAAGTTCCCTCGAACGTACAAGACCTTCATGTGGTGGATCGAAGACCGACTATGGGTCGTCTTTACATTAGGGTGAAAGCTCGTCTTCCTAACCAGTCGCTCGAGAACTTCACTTACAAGGTGACCAAAAGATACATTTAATAA
This sequence comes from Coriaria nepalensis, assembly GCA_027186245.1. NCBI lineage: Eukaryota > Viridiplantae > Streptophyta > Magnoliopsida > Cucurbitales > Coriariaceae > Coriaria > Coriaria nepalensis. Next base: position 1,808,347 of record CP114500.1, on the reverse strand, counting down.
TGTTTTCATATATATATAAATATATATATATATATATATATATATATTTGAATGAATTACCACTTTCCTTGATTATTTTTTCTTAACTTTTATAACTTTTATATTCTGTATTTATAGTGTTATATTCATTCACAACAAATAACAAACGAAAAATATAATTATTCACGGACCAGATATAATAATAATATGAATTTCTAATCATACATACTACTCTCAATTGAGATAATAGGTCAATTTTGGTCGGTTATTATAATATATTAAGATTTTGTTTTGGAATTCCAATAACTGGTCCGACCCAATCGGATCGGTTTTGAACCCGACCCGAAATGGAAAACCGGCCCATGTGCACTCCTAAGTGTAATCGTCGATTGTGAAAACTGAGAAGGGTTATGTTGATGTTGTGAAATGAGTAAATGGCCAAATGTATTTCTTGGAGACTATCCTCTTATCTCAACAGAGGAAGAATCCAATTCAGCTAGCGAATCAATCCCTTGCCTCCTCTAGAGGCCTTCAATAATTATCCTCGAGGTAGAGTTGTATTTGAGAGAACTCTATAATGTCCATCAAGAAAAATGTTAAGACAAAAGCCGCGAAAGCTCAATCAAGCAAAAAGGGTCGTACTCGCAATGCAGTTTTCCATATGCTTTTCAGGTAGGATATTCTCTTTTAAATAGACTTGTAATTATCAATAAATTTTGAATAACATCGATATTAATCTCAAATTTAATGTCATAACCATTGTTACTATGCAGAGATGGGTTTTTTAGGCTCTTGCCATAGTTGGAGAGAGTTATCCTCAGATCCTTAATTTAGGAAACAAGACTAAAATCAACACTCTGATGCAATAAACCGAAAATTGCCGAGTTACGAAGAGACTGTTAGCACTCTCAACTCTCCCGCAATGAAATGTAAAAAATCGAGATATTTTCATATGGATATGATTTATGACCGTTCATAAGATACATTAAATTTTATCGTAATTATAAATATTATTTTTATATATTATATCCGATAATAAAAGAATAATATTTATAATTGTAAAAAAATTTAATATACGAACCAAATACACCATGTGCCTAGAAAAGTTTTTCATTAAATTTAGTGGACGATGGCACACTGGTGTGAATATAAAATCGAAAGACTAAACGTGGAAGAAGCATAATAGCACATAATAAGTATACATTACATGTACAAGAAACTAGGTAGCTAACAGAAAAATAACAAATCAACCTCTAATGTCCCAATACAAGTTGTCACTAACAGAGTTGTTATCAGATATGTTACTGGACCCTCCTGCAGTTGAAGAAGGCCAAGAATCAGCAGATGCCTGATGAAATTGAGGCGGTACCCCTCTGTTAAAATGGTTCCTGTTTGAAACCGGATTCTGTCCTGTTGCTATCTTTAGCCGTTGCACTTCATCCTTCAATGTCTCATTCAGAGCTGCAACCCCCCAACACCGAGAAAAAAAGAAAAAAAAGAACATTAAAAACCAATTAAACAGGAATTTCCACTTGTTAATTCTAAAGAGGACCCTGTTTTTGTTGAAATGCATACATACCATCTCTAAGTTGGGCTTGCTGTTCCATAGCTTGCAAACGCAGTTTGAGTTCCCTGTTCTCAGTAGTCAATCCAGTGGTATCTCTCTGCATTAAATCAAATTCAACAGGTTACAAGTGGTTCCCGACATTTTAAACATTCTGATTCCTTTACCAGTTCTAGATCAGAAGATAATATCAAGATATAGTCTAAAATATTTGCCCTTTGTGTGCGTATTTTTAGATATAGTCTAAATATCAAGATGGACAAATTCACTTTTTCTTCCCTGTATAGTTTTATTTTTACGAAAACATCCCTCCTTCAGCTTCGACGAACTTTTTAGTCCCCGTATTGTTGAAATGGAACTTTTTAGTCCCTCCTCTCACATTTTCCAGCAATCGGGCTGACATGACATTTTTTAAACACACCAGCACCTATTATTACACGACACGTGTAAAATATGAATTTTTAATATTTGCATGTAATCAACAAAAATTCAAAATTATAAATTTGACCTAATTTAATATTTTTCTTTATAAATTTATCCCCAAAAATTTATGAATTTTACATTTTCTTCCCCCTTTTTTTTCAATCTCATCTCCAATGGAGCTTCAAGCTCCATAGTCATGGAGGTTCGAACTCCATGGCTGCCATAGAGCTTCGAGCTCCACAGCCATGGAGTTCAAAGCTCCATGGTGGAGCTTGAAACTCCATTAATGGAGATGGGATAAAAAAAACAAAAAAAAAAAAAAAAGAAATAAAAGAGGGGAATAAAATAAAAATTCGTAAATTTTTGGGGATAAATTTATAAATAAAACATTAGATTGGGGTCGAATTTATAATTTCAAATTTTTGTTGTTGATGTGGCAATATTAAAAATTCATATTTTAAACATGTCGTTCAACAACAGGTGTTGATGTATATTTAAAATGCCACCTAAGCCTAACTGCCAGAAAATGTGATTGGAGGGATGAAAAAGTTCCATTTCGACAATATAGGGACTAAAAATTGTTCCGGAGCCCAAAAAGGGACAAATTCATAAGAACCGAACTATACAAGGACGAAAAAGTGAATTAACTCTATCAAGATATAGTCTAAAATATTTTTAGTCAAGTGGTTGGAAGTGAAATTTGGATAACTTTGCGTATATTTTTTTGATCTAGTGAGGCCCACTTCTGTGCACTTCACAGCTATGGCCGTGTATGATTTCCGAGTCAAATGCAATGGACCAAGAGGCAGATAAAGATACAAAATGTGATTTTAACCAAGAAGCAGTTAATCTTCCCAACTACAATTATAGAAAGTGATTCTAAGCAATACTACAAGAGTTCCCAAAGCGCTTTCATGTTTCAAATACATTCACTACGAAAAAGTTACTTTTGGAAACAGTTATAACATGTGGTGCAAGAAGTTGATAAGAGGAATTTGTTTCGACTTTTCATTCCCTCGTCAGTCCTCACTCAAATGTGACTATATAACATAAGGCACATTCTCTTCCTCTATAGTTTTAATTTGCTAACAAGCCGGACTTCCAACAACAGAAATAGATGCTGCTATTCATATTAACACAGAAACACAGTAAATAATAACCTCCGACAGGAGCAGAGAAAAAGATTGTTTGTTGAGATTATATATATCAATATTATATTCTCTAAGCAATTTGAAAAGGAATGCACATTCAACACATAAAAAGAAAAAATAAAATAATTGCAATTTACTCTCACACAAACTGGTGCATTGGACTATTTTCGAACACAAACCACAAGATCACAAAACAACATAGCATAAGCAGTTGTAAGGTCTTAGTCATCCATCGTCCCTTTCGACTCCGGTTAAAGTAAATAAATAGAGATCATACCTGTAAAATAGTGACCTGTGCAGATAGGGTGGTTGCTTCTGACTGAAGCATATGCACCTTCCTCTCCAGCTCATTTGTATAAAGTACTTTCCTCTCCTTTGACCGTGCAGCTGATTGTCTATTAGCAAGAATTCTGGAATCACCAAAAAAAAAAAAAAAAAAAGACACCCCAAAAGTGTTTCTAAAGTATCAAATTTAATTCCAGATGATAATATCCACAAATAGTTGAATAAAACCAAATTAATCATTCATGTTAACATGAAATAAATGCCAAAACACACATAGAAAACAGGAGGAATATGCAGTGATCAATTCCAAATATTTCCATACAAATAATGCATAAAATCTATTCTATCTGCTACCCCCCTGTTCAATCCAAATAATTTGAAATAGAATATACTAGAAAAATTGCAAGAAAAATCAATACAAATTGTTTTGCATGAAAGGATTATGAATTGTCAATCAGTTCTGTTCAAACCCACTAATAAGACATGTAATAGATCAAATGAACTCACTGATTTAGCTTCTAAGAGACGAAAAAATTATAAAAAATAGAAACTTCATTGAAAAAATTAAAAAAAAAAAAAAACCATTATTTAAACGATTAGTTCAGTTGAAAGGAATTGAAAATAATTGAAAATAATTGATTACCTTTTAGCTCTCTTAGGATCAATCAGAGAAAGCTCGGCCAGTTTCTCAGGGTGCATAGCCTTCTTAGCCCCATCAATGGCCAATAATGAATCAGTATCAAACGACGACGTATAAGACCCATCCATGGAATTGCTATGCCTATGACGAACCAGCCTCTTATCCCCCACCGCCATTCTCCCGCCAAATCTGTCCGCTTCCGCCCCATCTCCAGAGAGGTCGAGGCCGTCGAAGAAGTCGGAATCTACAGACAAGCTCCGGAAGTGAGACCCGATTGGGCCGGAGCCAGTGGGCCTGCGATTTGGGCCGGAGGAATCGTCAGAGGATCTGGAGTTGGAGGAATCAACGGGTTTGGGTGGCCCACGTGTAGCGGTGGGAGAAGGGGAAGGGAGGGAGGAGAGGTCAAGGTCGGAGGGGTCAAAGAGGAGGAGGTCGTCTAGGTTAGAGAATCGGAACGAGGTGTCGGAGTGGGCCCTACGGTGGTTGGACCCACGCTGTGGATTCTCTGGAATTTGGTCTATGTCCATCACCGCCGTTGACGCCGTTTACGGTGGTCGTGCTAGTGGTGGTGGTTTTGTTAGATGGCGCAGGTGAGGAGTGAAGAGAGAGAGAGAGAGAGAGAGAGAGAGGGGTTCTGGTGAGAGGAGGTGATCACCGAGCTGAGAGATGAAATTTAATCTTATTATTATGAAATTCTTCGAATTTAATTTAATCCTAATTACTAATTTATTTACTTAATCTTAATTACTGTCCTTAACTTTTCGAATAATTAGATCACTAAAATTATAAAAGTATTAGAGTAGCTTTTAAATTTGTTTTTAAAAAAAAACATTAATTTCTTTATATTTAATATGATAAATAAACAATCGAACGTAATATATTTTATTTATATATATTTTATAACTATAATTAATTAATTATTTATTTATTTATAAATAAATATACCAACAAAAGTATCTCCATTTAAGCCCCCCCCCCCCACTCTAAAATTGATCAAAATATTTATAATTTTAAAATACCAATCATAATTCAATATAATAAATATATATTATTATCGACAAATAATGTTAACACAAAGGCAAGACATGGAACATAATTTACAGAAGGACCGCGTTAAAGCTTGTAATAGAGAAACATGGTCGTATGTCTATAGAAACACGTAATATAAGGTTAATTAAAAGAATTAAACAAATTAATCAATAATAGATAAACAGCATCAACCACCATGTGCATATGTTACCTACTTTGTTTCTCTCATCTTAAGAAAATTAATTATATAATTAATAAATAAACAAGAGTTAGTTAAGCTGACTCAGTTTTGTATTTAAACTACTAAGCTAACTGCATGCATAGTTAACGTTATGATTAACGATTTCCTAATCAAAGGCTCTCTGTCTCTCTCTTCTTCAGAATCAATTCTTTTTTTTTTTTTTTTTCTTCACACGATCTCTGTTTCAAGAAAGCTTCGTATAATCATCAATGGTTGCCACCGGGACGATTGATAATTCCCCCAATACCACAACACCGGAATCAATTTCTTTTTACTCAAAACCTTCCAGATCCATACCTTTCTCAGCTACCACAGATCGAATCCAATTGTCCGTTATATATCCATCCATCAGACACGCCGGGGATGATTCTGGTTTCTCAAAAACTGACCGGCAGCAACAATTACGGCGTCTGGAGTCGATCAATGAAGCTCTCCCTCATGTCCAAGAACAAACTAAGTTTTCTCATAGGCCAATTTACTAAACTGGTCTCACCTCTCTATTTCTGTTTTCTTGGCAGCGGTGTAATGCGATGCCCTGCTTATGGATTTTGAATTCTTTATCCAAGGAACTGACCAATGAAGCAGTCTGGAAGAACTTTATGGCAAGACCTGGAAGAACTTCAAGGCAAGATCTGGAAGAACGCTTTAATAAAGTCAATGGTTCGCGAATTATACACTTTACAGAAGGAAATAGCCACCATTTCACAAGGTAATTCATCAATTGAGATGTACTATACACGTCTCAAAATTCTCTGGGATGAGTACTCAACATTGGTGACATTTCCAAACTGTGATTGTGCGACCTCTGCACCATCACCATGCATACGTATTGAGCAGCAACAGAGGCTTATGCAGTTCCTCATGGGCCTCAATGAACCTTACAGCCATATAAGGAGCTAAATTCTCCTAATGACACCTTTGCCTTCAGTCAATCAAGCTTTTGCCACGGCCAACGAAGAAGAAGAGAATCATGGATTAGTCTCAAATGCTCCAAGCTCAGTGGAGACTATTGCTTTATACACCAACACCAACAACAAGCCATTCAACAATAAAAACAATTCTGGAGGTCAGAAGAAACCTGAGTGTGAGTTTTGCCATATGCTTGGCCACAAGAAGGAGAATTGTTATAGATTGATTGGGTTTCTACCCGGGTTCAAGTTCAAAAATCAGAAGCAAAACTTCAAGTAACATCAGTCATACAATACAAATTCATCTGGAAATATGCAGATTGCCAGTAATGTTCAAACCAACACAGAAAGCAACTCAACTCCTCAACGCAGTTCTGAACAATACAACCAGATTCTAAAACTCCTTAATCAAGATGTGGCTACATCACCTAACCCTGCTCAAGCTGCCAACATTGCAGGTATAAACTTCAGTCTTCTTAACAATAATATATCTTCTGACTCGGTTATAGACACTGGTGCTACAAGCCATATGACCTTTGACTTCAACCTCTTATGCTCACCGAAATCATGCGCACATGATCCATATGCATCTATCATCTTTCAAAATGGTCAACTTACCTCATCTACTTATATAAGTGCAGTATCATTGTCAAAGGACATAACCCTTTCAAATGTCTCATATGTTCCAAACTTTCAATATAATTTAATCTCAGCTTCCAAAATTTCAACTGACCTCAAGTGTTTTGTGATCTTTTATTCATTATTTTACCTTTTTCAGGACCAATTGACTGGCAATATATTTGGGATTGGTAGAATGCATCAAGGCTTATACCACTTTGTTTCCCCGTCAAATAGTTCCAATTGTCTTTCACATGTTTATACTCAATTGTCAACAGTCTACTTGTAATTTTTTGTCTTTCAATAACAATGTTTCCCAGCTCTGGCATTCAGGATAAGGCCATGCATCTTTGTCCAAGATGAAATTGATTCCAAACATTAATACTACAATCAATGAAAATGATATTAAAACTTGCACAATCTGTCCACTTTCAAAACAATCTTGTCTGCCATTTCCTATTAGCACTTCTCACTCTACTCAATCCTTCGATCTTGTTCACATGGATGTATGTGGTCCATAAAGGTACCTATGCTTCATTTCTACGGTTCCATTCTGTTGAGGGGTTTATGCATAAGAGGTTTGATGGATTATTCCTAGGCTAGAAAGATAGGTAGCACAATCTGAGTTGATAAACTCTGTTCCATTGTCAGATCTAATTTGTTTTGATAGGTGTATGGAATTGTTTTTGAACTATGATTATGAAGGATTTTATTGTTGGGAAAGTGTATTTTGCTGGCACGAGGAAGGTCCAACTAAATTTAGGATTAACATTCCTTATTAGGGGTGAGCAATATATCCGTACTCGACTCTACCCGCTCCGATCAGATGAATAGGTCGGATACAGATTGTATAACTACCCCAAAAAAATTGATCGCATTGGGTGCCCAGTCCAACCAGTATTTGCGGGTATTCCATATCAGATGTCATTATATACTCTTAAAAAAAAGAAAAAAATTAAAGAGCAGACTCACGCTTGCGCCAAGAAAGAGTAGAGTCCGCGGCCACCGAACGATGCTTCATCCTCCGTTCTTTGCCCGACACCGCCACTATTCTCTGTGCTCTCCGCCCTCTACTCTACTCCCATTGTCCCTCTTCCTCCTTCTTCGATCCGCTGCTGCCTCCTTTGTCGAAGATACGCACGGACGACCATTCCAATTTTTTGGTAATATTCTAATTTGTTGAAGTTTATGAAATAATAGTTAAAACTGGTAATTGACTGGAAAAAATGCTAATGGGACATGTCTAGTGATAATAGTGCATCACGTGTTCCTTCATTAAAAAACATTTCCCTCTTTAATTATGATGTAGACATTGATGATAACACAACCGTTTGTGTTATAAATCAAGACAAAAAGAGAATTAAAAAAAAGAAGTTACATATAAATTAAATTAGAGGTGAGTGGTACGATCGAATTTTAGAGTTATTCTACGGGTCGAAAGACCTTTCAAATGTCGGTCTGTGGTCAAAAGTTGAAAGTCTTGAAGTCCTGAGATGCACAGTCCGACATCTCACATGTCGGTCTGTGGTCGAAGGGTCGAAGAGTCGTAGGGTCATAGGTTCTTAGAGTCAAACGATCGAAGGGCATCTCAAACTGAAGGGCATTTCACATAATTCGACTATTCGAAGGTCATCTCACATCTCACATGTAAGATACATAATTAATTATGCACGTATATATTTTAATTGATATAAAATTTTATATAAATATATACAATTAATAAATATAATTACATATATTTTAATTAAAATATATACAATTATATGTAATTATTATTTATAAAATAATAATATACCCTCATTTTTTATAAACTTTTTGACATAACATAATAGAAGAAAAATCACCATTGCTGGGAGTAAGACTCTACAAAAGTCTAAATCAGGGTAAAAAAAATCTTGCATTCTTCTTTACTTTATTTTACTTTGAGTTTGCCGCAATCTTCTTTGATTCCTATATATTAATTGCTCAATCGGTTGCTCTAAGAATACTCATAAGGGTATGTCATGAATTGATCTTAAGAGAATACTCATAAGAGTACGTCGCAAATATGAATTCAAATCACCAAGCACTTTGAGTTCATAATTATGAACCTTTTCATTTCTCTTAAAATGCATTCCACCGTGTCGTATGATCTATCTGTATCAACTTTGAGAGCCAAAAACGGCTTTTGATCCTTCTTTAGACTCCAAAAATGGAAGACAACCTCATTTATTAGAATCTTATCTTGTATTCGCCTCCCGTGGATGGAAGTTATTTCCTTAAAGTCCTCCTTTGCAAACAACAACAAGATAAGTGAACATCAGTCGACGCTCTTTAGATGAATGATAAAATGGATGTGGATCCACTATGTTAAAGATTATAAGAATCCTTTAATGAATTGCAATCCATTTCTAAGTAAAGCTTAAAGGAGTGTCAACTTTAAGTTGGATTAGACAGCTTCCATTACTCCATTGCGAAGCACCGAAGAAAATATTACCTCCTCTTTTTTTTTTTGTTTAATATATGATTTTCTCTAAAGGTCATACCATAATGTTGTGTTGACAGTTGATTTGTAAATATGGAATTATAAGTTAGTGTAAAAATTCATAATGTATACCAGCACTTTCGTTATTTCGCAACACATTTTTTATGCCGCTAAATGACATTTTTTTCGTAGTTAACATTTCTTTTTCTTAGTGAGAGTCAGTGATTCACTATTCTATAACCTTACAACATGGTCTTGTCTAATACCTGAGTAGTTAGGATTGGGAGGTACAATCATAGGATTAATATCAATTTGTTAAGACATTAGCTAGAGAAAATTTAATTAATGCAATTGGTTCCTCTTCTTCCATATATAAGCTGAAACACTATTGCTATTATAGACAAACAATCTAGGAGTAAATCAGGGTGATTCTACATATACACAAGTCGTGTGCTTAAAGCATTTCCCACTTTTGATTACAAACTAGTGGCCATTATACCCCACCGTACCTTTGCCTCTAACACAGCTAGAGATCAATTTTCCCCATAAATAGGCATCTTGAGTGAGTACATCTCCTTCAAACTCAATCTTCTTCTCCTCAGCTTCTCATCATTGTAAGCTATATTTAATCTCTCTCATGGCATCCACTCAAATTTCACCTAAAAATGGCAAAGTCACAATGCCCTCAAACACTAGTGACCAGTTCTACCTCGAACAACAACCAGCTCAGCTAGAAATCGATAGCAAGAAGATTTTCGATTACTCGAAACGAGCACAGTGGCTTCGAGCAGCTGTTTTAGGTGCTAATGATGGTCTAGTCTCCACTGCATCTTTAATGGTCGGTGTAGGAGCTGTGAAACAAGACATTAAAGCCATGATACTCACTGGATTTGCTGGTCTAGTGGCCGGAGCTTGTAGCATGGCTATAGGAGAGTACGTGTCTGTCTATTCACAGTTGGATGTTGAGGTAGCTCAGGCGAAGAGAGAGAAGCAAAGTGGGACCGGACGAGGAGAAGAGCTAGAAGATATCAAAGAGAAAGAGAATTTGCCAAACCCTTTGCAAGCTGCTTTTGCTTCGGCTTTCGCTTTTTCAGTGGGAGCAATGGTACCGTTGTTAGCAGCTTCTTTTATAAAGGAGTACAAGGTGAGAGTTGGAGCGGTGGTTTTGACAGTGACTTTGGCTTTGATGATGTTTGGATGGGTGGGTGCTAAGCTCGGAAATGCGCCGGTGATTAGGACCGCGACTAGGGTTTTGGTCGGAGGTTGGTTAGCTATGGCTATTACTTTTGGATTAACCAAATTAATTGGGTCAAGTGGCTTATAAAAACTCCACCTTCCTTCCATCCATAATTTGACGACGTTCATCACAAGGTTATTGCTAGAAGATGCATGCTAGCTACTAATTATTTGACTACTTTCTTTTTCCTCTTATAACTTTCTCCATATTTGGTTTGCAAGATCATGTGCAAGGGAAGAACCTTGCTGTAGAGATTGTGACATAATAAATAATAAGTTGGGGACTATAAGATCATGATACCATAGTTTCGTGATATTTCATGTTTGAAATCTACGTTGTGCTAAAATTTATTATATATATGAATTAAGGATTGAAATCTCTCTCTCCCCTCCATTTTAGTCAGGCCTTTTCTTAATGGGAATCCTATAATATGATTTGGACCCATAAAAGTGTAAAACATAATGCATGCATAAGACAAAGTAATCTTGATGATGATAGAAAAGTGTTTCGACGAAGATATTTGTGGGAGTAAAAAGTGAGACTAGCTAGTGGAACGAGTAATAGCTTTCGATCACCAAATTGATTAGCTTCTTAATTTTCTCCTTCTCCTTATAAAATATTTGATTGAGTATACAGAAATAAAAAATTCATCAAGATGAGCAAATCAAATCAATTCAATTCGGTTAAATCTCCATCCAACTCAATAAATTAAAACTCTTTTTGATTGGATTGGATTTGTCCGATTAGAAACATATTAGATATTCAGTCGACTAGATCCGACCATTTTTTTAAAATATTTTTAATTTATATGTATATAATAATATTATTTTTTTGCTTTTAAATTAATGGATTCTTTATTAAGATATTTTCTTTTAATAATTAAAATTATTTTTTCTTTTTAAGTATTTTTATTTATGGATCTTTAATTAAATTTTCTTAAAATATTTTTAACTTTTTCATTAATTCTTTCTTAAAATATATTTTCCTTTAAAGAAAAAAATTAAATTCTCTATTAATTATATTTATTACTTTATATTTTTCTTCCTCGCAATATTTAATACTACTCATTGACCCACCAATATATTCAATAAATGACCAAGGTAAGAAAAAAAAAAAAAAAACAAGCCATCTAACAAATTCAATTGTTTCGACTTTAGATAACACATAAATCTAGTCAGATGACTCATATCAGACATGATCTAATCCGACTGATTCACTAGGATATCATGAAATAGAAGATAGATACGTTAAGTTTGCACTTAAGAATGCAAAAGACTAAACCAATAGACAATAAATAAACGTCTTTAAGTTCTTACAATCATACCGCTCTCTCTTTTCATGATTAACTTCTATGAAACATTTAGAACATATTCTTATAATCAATTGAACCTAGTATTTTTATACGAGAAATGATTCACCTATGACATTTTATTCTAAATTATTTATCATAAATTCTACGAATAAGATTGCGTCCATATAAGCGACTCATTTTTAACATATATAAATATGGTTGGGTCGGTCGGCTTGGCTAAAAATGAGTCACCTATATGAACCCGATCTTGTCCATTGAAGCTACAAAAAACGGCTTAACTTAAAGTTCAAATGGTAATCACAATCACACTTCATAATAGGGCACCAAATCCTCTTTTTCTATACGTAATGTTATTAATATGTTGCATGTCCATGTCATCTTCTCATCTACATGGATATTGCCTACAACTTTTGGGAATTGGGAGAGTGATAAAGTGAAAATTTATGTGTCGGATAAGAAGGAAGGAGATAAAGACTAAAGTGGTACTTTTTCGTACTACTTTTTGACCGGTCCAGATGGCCTATCTGCTCTATCTTTGCTAAATTGAGGAAAATTAATCCAAAATGGCTATCGCCAAAAATTGTTTCTTCAATTTTGGAATATGCCGAAGGTGTTATTATAATAAACATAAATATAGTGAATAGTATATAAAAAGAGAATATAATAAATAGTAAAATAGTATATAAAATTAGAAATTATAAATAGTAAGTAGTAAAATAGAATTAGAATATATAAATAGTAAATAGTAAGAGTATAATCAAAATATGTAGAATAAGTTATGTATTGGAATAATAAAATAGAATATTAAACGAATCATAAATATAATTGAATAGAAGTTTGAAAAAATAGTGAGGTAAGAAATTGAGAATCAATAGAGAAGGTTGAATATATTCGCCTCCTCACGTCGGTGCAAAATATTGAATGATATCTGTCTCCTAGAATATAATGAAGACGAACAGTAGTAGCGTACTATTGAAACTATTCACCTAAAAAAATGGCTTGAACTCAACCATACTGAAAATTTAGAATTCTAGAGGGAAGTAGGAAAAATTGAGAGAGACTTCATTTTCTTGGTATATTTTGAAATGGAAGAAAACTGTCAATTTATAGATTCATAATAAGAGAATAAATTAATGAAAATTTAATCTAGAATTTAATCATTATAACTTTTTGCAAAAGAAAAGAAAAATCATGAGAAAAACAAAAGGAGAGTTAAGGTAAAACTGAGTCATTTTTGGGCCGACATTCGATGCATCCAAGTGCGGACATACACAAGCTAAGCCCAATCCGATCCAGATTTGCACTCCTTGCAGGCGCGTGCAGGAGAGAGAATTCGAGCTTATATTTAATACCCATTAATAAATGTACAATTCTATATAAATATTTTTTCACTTGTTCACATTTTCAATGTGGGGCAAAATTTTTCTTCTTTATTTTTTATACTTCAACCATTCCAATGGCTGCACTTTGAGATTCAATTTCACATTCACTCATTAATCATTTTGGGCGTACCATATTTATTTATTTTATAATTTTTATAATAGAAATCCTAAATTCCTAACACCATTCTCTTCTTCATTTCTTCTTCCAGCCCCAAAATTCTCTCTCAATTAGAAGCCACGACTAATGATTCTACGAGCCACCACCACCTAATGCCCACCACCTATGACTACAACCCACCACATATGGAAATCCTTATCGTCGATGGCAACATAAATCCTAACACTACAACACATATTCTCTTATGCTTCCTCTTCTCGATGTGAGCCACCGTTGCCTTGTGACTCTGTTACTCTGTGAGCCACCGTAGGTTCATAGCTATCTTTTTTTCTCTTTTTATTTTTTTGTTCAATTTTCTATTGTGTGTTGAGTTGTGGTAGATGTTCTAAGAAGATCAAGTTCTCTCACCACCTGTTCGATGAATTGTCTAAATTAGTTTTATGAGAAAGTAGTTACTGAATATGTGCTAGCAATTTGAGGAATTATCGAAAGTTTGTCACAGGTCAAACTAGGAACTGAAGAAGAAAAAAGAGATTATGAAGAAGCTGAAAAAAGAGTTGAGAAGAAATTGTGAGTAAAATAAGTTTGACTGCTCAACCTACTACATCTGCATCAGATGGAAGAAAACCATCATTTTTTTTTCCTTCCCTTCTCCCTTAATAATGTGTGGGAATCCATTTTATCATCTATATGTTGATTTTGACTTTTTTTTTTAATTATTGTATCAAGATAGTCTAAAACTACATTAACAATCTTATTTTTTAAAATTATTACTCACTTCATAGGCTAGTAGTTATGATACTCTATGGTTGAAGGTCTCGTCGACCCATCGAGTATTATAACTTCTATTTTACTCGATGGGTTGATAGGGCTTTCGATCAATCGAGTAAATTAGCATCTTATATATTAATATTGATTACTTTTACGATTGAATGTTAATATTGATATTGATTTAAAATTTGTATAAAAGATTTTCTAACCGAATTTCATCGACCGGAATCGCCATCACACTCAATCCATAACCATTAGGATACTCATGAAAGTAGTCCTACCGGTGGTACCACGAGCAATAAAAGGATACGCATGTTTTAAATCTTTTGATTATAATATCAAGGTAAAACGATATTTTTTTAATTATTATAATATCAAATTTTTATCAAATATGATATTAATTAAAGATAACTTCAAAATAAATTATTAAATAATGTATATGCTCATCAATTACATACATCATGATACAATTAATTGGAAATAGAAAAGAAAAAAATAACAAAAAAATGGAAAAAACCGAAAAACCGAACCGATTTCGATCGGTCTAATACCAGTTCGGTTACGGTCGGTTTTTTCGATCAAATCGGTGAAAATCTGATTCGGTTGTATTTTCATTTTTGGTCGATTTCAGTTCGGTTCTACCAAAAATAAAAAATTTACTCATCCCTAATTAAGACTACTAATTAAAATGAAACCCTAAATATCAAAAATCTAAACCGAATTATGACTCATAACTAAAATAAAATAAAATTACAAACACCTTTAATGCTAATAAAAATATAAAATACTTCAAATCTCATCCCCCATCATTCCTTATGTCATCGCTATGATCATATCATTTTCATGTCATACTCTTCTCATTGCTCAACAAATCTCCACCTTGGCTCAAATTAAAAGTATCCAAAGTGTATGCCATACTGCCGCTCTCTTTACATGTCCCTCAAGAGTTATGAACTCCGATTAAGTCCAGACTGTGTTTGAACTTATTTCCTGGAGCTGACTTGATCATCGTATCGGCGGAGTTGTCTGTTGTAAGTATTTTTTTTTAATTCGAACGGTCGCTTTTATGATGTCTCTGATGAAGTGCATCCTAGCATCAATGTTCCTAGTTTTCTCATGATGCATAAATTTCTTGTTAGATGTATAACACTTTGACTGTCGCAATAGACTGTTGTTTCCTTCAGCTGTATAGCTAGCTCATCGACAAAACCCTATAGCTAGATAGCTTCCTTCATTGCTTATGTTGCCATTACACACTCTCTGCAATGATGGACAAAGCAACAGTAGTTTGTAGCATTGATTTACAATTCATAGTACATTTGCAAAGAGTCGAGAAATACCCAGTGAGTGATCTTTGCTTATCGAGATTTCTAACATAATCCGAGTCGACATAACCAATTATTTTTTCCCTCAACATCTTTCCATTTACTATAGAGTATAGACCAAGCCCACATTAGCAATGCCTTTCAAGTATCTCATAATCCGCCTCAAAGCTTGCTAATGAACTTTTCCAGGATTTTCCATGTACGTACACAGAATGCTTACTGCTTGTGAAATATTAGGTCTACTTTATACTATAGCATACATGAGACTTCCAACTGCACTAGCACAAAGGACAGGAGACATTTGCTCCAACTCCTCTTCAGCTTGTGGTGAAAAGGCTCCCGAGAGCTTAAAATGAGCCACCAATGGAGTAGCGATAGGTTTTGCATTTTGCATACCAAAGCATTCCAACACCTTCTCAATGCACCTCTTCTGGTAAAAGCAAGCAAGTTCACTACGATCAATTGTGTTCATTGCTCAAATCTTATTCATTTCATGTTTTTCCTTTAAATATTTTTATTGTTTATTTTGAATTTTTAATTTATTTTAAAATCATAATAGAGTTCTCTCTCTATTTTATTAATTGAATACATTAATTATTTTCTTTTAATTAATATTTCCTTTTAAGGTATTTTTATTATTTCTTTTCCTAAATGAATTTTCCATTAATTATTCCTTTGAATATATATTTTCAATCAATTAAAAAAAATAAAAATAAAAATATTTATTAATTTCATCAAATCCATTTATTATTTCCTGCATTTACTTCCTCTTAACATTTCTTCAATTCTCTCACATATAAGTGTGTGTCTAGAATTCATATAATATCCCATTTGTCTATATTTGTAGATTAAGGAAAAAAACAAAAACAAAACAAAGACACGTCACTCTTAATCAGAACCTTCGAATTTGGATACAATACACATATCTCTCCGCCAAGCATGGTCAATTTGACTAGTCAAACAATTAATAATGACGTCATAAATAAAAACAATTAAAAAACAAATACAAATAACGGCTTTGTCTGATTCAGCGCCACTTGGAGATAACAAAGTAGACATCAACGTGAACCTGATCCGCATAAAAAAAAAAAAACCGAAACGCCAACTTCTCATCGAATCCGACGAATTTCGTTATCTATCAAAACCCATTCAAAATTATAATTTGGAAAAAAAAAAAAAAATTAAAAATCTTGACGTTCACGCTATAGTCTATCCCCACCATCAGCGTTTCAAGCCACGTGTCCCCTTCCATCTCCATATTCCCTCAATCCCGATCAAGATATATTACAATTCTAATAAATCTCTTCCAGTCCTCGAAACGAGCACCAATTAATAGACAGATAGTAGTAGTAGTAACGATAATCATTAAATTAGTAGTTCTGTAGTGGCTGTTTTCTTGTTTTTTCCGACGGTGGCAACGAAGGAGGAGAGAAATGGACCATTCGGCGGACGCTCACCGGACGGACTTGATGACCATAACGCGGTTCGTATTGAACGAGCAGTCGAAGCATCCGGAATCACGTGGAGACTTCACCATTTTGCTCAGCCACATAGTTCTTGGCTGCAAGTTTGTCTGCTCTGTTGTCAATAAGGTTCACTTCTCTTTTATCGATTCATCTTCTTTCTTCTTCTTTTCATCAATTCAATTGCATGTTGAAATTTTCCACCATTTTTGTTTCATCATTTATAAGATATCCTCTTACTTATGTAAATATGATTATGCAGGCAGGATTGGCTAAACTTATTGGATTGGCTGGAGAGACCAATGTTCAGGCAAGTAATTAACGGATGAGAAATTTTAACATATTCTTGGACCTGCAAAATATTGACTTGACTTGACTTGATTGGCCCGTCTATTTTACTTCAGGAGTAGGCTATAATGACTCGGGATGGATTTAGAATTTATTTTATTTTTTCTTTTTAAATCCAGGGTGAAGAGCAAAAGAAACTGGATGTGCTCTCCAATGAAGTTTTTGTTAAGGCCTTGATAAGCAGTGGCCGAACAGTAAGCATTTATATATATATATATATATATTAATCATTGTTTTTATGTGTGTTCTTATTATGGTTTGGATTTTACATCCAGGCTATCCTTGTTTCTGAGGAAGATGAAGAGGCAACTTTTGTCGAGCCTGCTTTGCGTGGAAGGTATTATTTTAGATATACAATTCTGCTGTGAAAATGATATTGAGACTCTTTTATTAGTCTAGTGTGAAATCTGTGATCTGATTTTCCAGGTACTGTGTTGTTTTCGATCCATTGGATGGATCCTCGAACATTGATTGTGGCGTTTCCATCGGAACGGTAAGAAAGATTCCTCTAATCGTTGTCTATCATAGATCGATCAACTATTTTACTCCGACGAACAAAAAGATTTAGCACGTATTCTTGTATGCAACAGTATGTAAATTTAGGTACCTTCTTAGTACTTATGTACCTATGAATTCTCGATTCAATGAATAAATGCCAGACATCTCCTCATTGATCCAGAAGTATATAATTATGTAATCAAATCTCATTTCTTCATGTAGATTTTCGGGATTTATCAGCTGAAAACCGGGGGTGAGCCGAGCCTATCTGATGTCTTGCAGCCTGGAAAAAACATGGTGGCAGCTGGGTATTGCATGTATGGAAGCTCTTGCACTGTACGGAACAAAACTCTGCTTTCCTGAACTCCCCTCTTTTACTTTAATAGATACTATATAATATATGGTGTTTTACTATAAGCTCTATCTGTATTTGAGTACTAGTATTGTTTTAATTTGCCTTTCTTTCTAAATTTTTGCAGCTTGTTCTGAGCTCTGGAACCGGTGTCAATGGATTCACCCTCGATCCTTCACTCGGAGAGTTCATTCTCACTCATCCAGACATCAAGGTACCTTGTCATTATATCTTATGATATAATTGTGAACTATCAGTAGTTTCAAATACTTAAAACTGTTGGTGTATTACATGTATAGATCCCAAAGAAAGGAAAGATATATTCAGTGAATGAAGGAAATGCTAAGAACTGGGATGGACCCACGGCCAAGTATGTGGAGAAGTGCAAGTTCCCAGAAGATGGATCATCCCCTAAGTCTCTAAGATACATTGGAAGGTACATTTAACTTATTATTTGTATGTCATAAGGTTGTAATAATAGGAATTATGGTCATATGATTTCCATTTTTTAACAGTATGGTAGCTGATGTTCATCGCACATTGCTTTATGGAGGTATCTTTTTGTACCCTGCCGATAAGAAGAGCCCCAACGGAAAACTCCGGTGTGTTTCCAGCTTTTTTTTTTCCTCGAAGAAAAAAGAACATCAAATTCATAATTAACAACTTTTTTTACTTGATTTTGTGTACTAGTGTTCTCTACGAAGTTTTCCCGATGTCGTTCTTGCTGGAGCAGGCCGGGGGTCAATCATTTACCGGCAAGCAACGGGTACTTTACCGGAAACTTCTCGTGTTGAATTTGCATTATTTGTATTTGTATACGTATTCCTCTATAAATTTGAGAGGTTGAAATGTGATTGCTTTTTGGTGGCAGGCACTGGACTTGGTTCCACAAAAGATACACGAGCGGTCTCCTATATTCCTCGGAAGCTTTGATGATGTTGAAGAAATCAAAGCACTCTATGCTGAGGAACAGAAGAAATGACAAAAAGACTTCTTGTTCTTATCAAATCTTTTACTTGCTTTTTAAAATTTTACTTGTCCCCCTTGTTTAACTCTTCACTGTGGGTTAGGCCGCACATACAATTTCTAATCTTCTAATCATTATATATCTCTTTAAATGGTATTCATTTGCAAGCAAGTAGCACCACTTGACCATATCTACTCCACGTAGCAGAATCATAACCATACAAATATAAAAATATGAATGTGATTGTAGAGTAAAGATCCTACTACCATATGGGAACTTGCTCAAGTTCAAAAACTTGAGTGGAGTTGAATCCCCTTTTTCAGGCCACTCCATAAGATTTGGATCATTAAACTAACTACTATTTTGACATTAAAAAAAAAAACCTGTCCAACTAAAAGGAAAAGGAAAAATGAGGGGGGTCAAAGAAAGGGATACTCAGAATGAAGAGAGATAAGCCGCCTCTATCTACCCAACAAGTCCTATTTGATTTAGCAGCAAAGCAAGTTCGTTTTTCACCATAATGTCAAATCTCATGATATAAAGGAAACATCAAGAACAATATACTACATACTGATGGAATCTATTATCTGTCCTTGTCTCTTCCTCTTCTCTGCTTCAAACTGTCCTTAGAGGTGGTGAAACCAATATCACACCATCTCCTCTCACAAAGAGAAATGGAACCGTTCGCTTTGTTGCCTGAAAAAAAAAAAAAAACAAAACAAAAAAAAAAAAGTGAATATCATAACAATCCAAAAATCTTTAAAATGTGGGTATTTCTATATGCTCCACAGGTATGATGAAACCATCATATGTACAGTGTACGGTTCTTCATTTTTCATCTATGTTATGTCCTTCTATTTGTTTTATTTGGGTTATGACTTATCTAATGAATTGCCGTTCCTATGGCCTTCTAGAAAATATAATTTTTAAAAAAAAAAAAAGCAAAAGAGAACTTTTCTACAACCTACATTAAGGAAAAAGAGCTATTAAAAGTAACAAATCATACCCGGACAATCTCTTCATAAGTTTCGTCATCAATTTCTACACTAGTAACAACTTCTTCAACATCACCAAGAATCATGTTTAGATGCTGATCATAAGCCTGTAAACCCAGATTTTCCATTAACATAAAAGAAAATCAGCTATTCATCGCGAGCACTAGAAAAGTCCTAATGATAAATGGGCAGGAAAAAAAATCAAATTTTAAATGATGGGAATTTTCTACATTGGTTTCATGTGAAAGGGATAGTGGGTCCCATGTGGTAGACCTTATCCCAGTTATTTGATAAACTAACTCTGAGAAGATATTCTTAGCACACCAAGCGTTCAGAATTTGTTTCAAAGCGAATAATAAGGGACAGACAGCCTCTTTTTAAAAAGTGAGTTCCTAGTTGAACCTTTCCCCTTTTGTCCAATTGTCAGATTGCTTTAAGATAAAGCACTATAGTAGAGCAGGAAGAAAAAATTAGATAAATACAATGTATTGGAAATTTCTTCATTAGTTATGATAATGTAACAGTTAAGAGAATATAGGCGAGTAAAAGAGCCTAAATCATGTATACACTATACAGTATATATTGCTCTACAGAATGTCAGCATTAAAAAAAAAAAGTTGCTTATTCAGAAGCCAAACTAAAAGACTCGGTTAATCGTTTACTAGGTACTTAGATTTTGCTAATAATCAGTTCAAACATTTTGATATTTAAAGCTAAGTTTCTTGCCTTTTACAGATTCTGCATCCCAAACTCCAGTTTAATCTAACTTAACACATAGGTTGTTCAATTTCCCAGACGCCCAGGCAAATCCTCATCCACACGTACTTTAATTCAAAATTTTTGTTCACCAAATTCGAATTTTCCAAACTCCAATCCAGAAACCAAATATTCTAACTAGCTCTAAAAAATAAGCAAAATATAACTCTGCACTCAATAGCTTGTAAATTTAACCCACGACAAGTGGCGAACTTTAAGCTTCAAGGAAAATACTTCAACTCCAAAGCAAATAGAATTTGAAGGGCAAAGCTAAAATTACACAGACACAGAAACCCTAAACCCATACAAATCTTTTTCCACACACTTCAGAAAACCCAAATCAAACAACCTTGAACTTTAACAAAATAAATAAAAAGAAAACCCTAAAAAATTGGTAGGTAAGCAAAGATCAATTACACAATTCAACAAAGTGAGAAGAAAAAAAAAATACAAATCCTAAATGTAAAGAAACGGAGTATAAGAGAAAGAAGGGGAGGAGAGAAGAGAATAGTACATGGAGTTTGCCGCGAAGTTCACGGTCGAAACGGAGCTTTACGTAGATGCGCTCGTCGAGGCTCAACCGTATAAGATCCAACGGTTCTTTCACTGCGCTCTCTTCCTCAGCCATGCCTCACTCTCTGTTTCTCCCCCTTGATACAAGCCACAAGCAAAATTATGAAATGAGAGTTGTGTCCTGGTGGCGGGGCGGCCGACTTTATATAGAGAAGTTATTATCTTTTCTGAGGAATTTGCCGAACCGTACGGTCCGGAGTCATTTGAACCCATTCTGTCTATCTAAATCAAAATTCAAATTGGATTCAACCATTTATGAAATATGACTTTGTCATTTAACAAAGGACTTTAGACTAATCAAAATTCAAATTGGATTCAACCATTTATTAAATGACTTGTCATTTAACAAGGACTTTAGACTTATGTCTGGCTGTATGAAGTTTTTAGACTAATTTAAGCAGTGTGTTCGGATGAGTTCAAATCCGTATAATTTTAAACTCGCTTAAAACTTGTTAAATGTTAAGAATATTATTTAAAAAAAATTAATTTAATTTATATCTTTTTTATTATTATAAATATTAAAATTAAAATATCACAAGCATTCTTTTTTTCGAAGTCCGGGTTAAAAACTCAAAAATGAGTTATCCTTTTTCTTTTTTTTCTTTTTTTTCTTCTTTAATTATACATTAAAAATGAACTCTAATTCTAAGTATATAAATTATATCATAATATTTATTCGATATATTTAATTATTTTCTGATTCTTAATATACCGATATTTTAAAAACTTCCTCTCTTATTTTTAATAATTCTTACTTTTAATATAACGATATCTTAAAATTATTATTATAATTCGATAAAATATTTTAAAATTTGATTATTTTTATTTAAAATATTATTAAACTAATTTTAATATCATTTTCACCAATCTATTCTAAATAGGATAAACAATTTGACTAGTTAGTTTGGTTGGCAATCAAATTGAGTGGATTGATGAGTGATTGGTACGGATAAAATTAAAAATTATTTATTATATTGAATTTTTAAAAATATGTAAGTCAAGTAATATAATCCATTAAAAATGATAATAAAATTATTACTAATTATTTGAAATAATTAGTATATGAATGGTCCAAACCTAATTTTGTATATATATATTTTATAACATTTAAAATTTTTGAACGGTTGAAATTTAATGAATTTAATAAATTAAAAAAAGTGTGACGCATAAAATGCAAATATAGGCCCCACTGAATCTTCAAATACATTGAACCTTACATAAACCTACGTTCTCCGTTTAATAATCTAGTAACCTAATAATATAAAGTCATATTTCATGGAATAAGAATTTAATATATATATTTTTTTTTTACTTTTTTGTCCTTTTAAAAAAAAATAAAAATAAACCAAAAATATAATTTTTTTTATTTGCAAGTTGTAACCAAGATAAAAGGTATGCCACACGCTTCCTTCCGTCTGCCTCAGAACCAACATACGACTTACGAGCTGTGTTCTTGGTGATCTTCATAACATCTGTTCTTCCCCAAATTTCTGGACCCAATCTCCCCTTTCTGGATTCTAACCTTTTTTCTTTTTCTTCCTCTTTCGACCAGATAAGTTCCTTTGTATTCACTTCCTGTTAATTACTTTGAGGTCCCACTTTTTTTTTCCTCTCTTAATTTATTGGATTTTCATCTGTGTTATAGTTAAGAAATTTCATTAGGAATAATTTTTTAATTTTGTTTTAATTTTTTTTAATTTCTGAGAGTATTCTGGAAATTGGGTTTAGAAGAGGGGGGGGGGGGGGGGGGAATATAAAAAAAGAAATGGGTAAGCTTTACTTTGATCTATAAAATTTATGAAAAGTACATAGAAATTAGATTTTGAAAAGTAAGGATCAGAAATGGGACTAGACCTAGGGCACAAAATTTACCCCCCCTTTTTTTTTTCCGTGATGTAATTTTTTTTCCTCTTTGGTGACAAAGTGATGGAAGGGAATTTATCACTAGGGGGAATGATTCCATGTGGGAATTCATATGGAGGTCTAGATGTTCAAGCATCACTTAGGGTTCATCAAAATCCACAACATCATCTTCATCAATCTCGTCAAGGTCTTTCTATCCATCCCTCTCTTCAAGAGGGATTCCCATTAATAAGTGGCCCCGGACAACACAATTGCGAAAATGCCCTTTCAATGGCGGATTACAGTAAGGGAGAAAGGGGGAAAAACTTGGTGAGTGACGATGAAGATCCGAGCTTTATGGAAGAGGGTAATCCGAATCCTAATAATAATAATATTAAAGGGAAGAAGGGGTCGCAATGGCAGAGAGTGAAATGGACGGATAAGATGGTGATGGTTTTAATCACAGCTGTTTCTTATGTAGGAGATGACAGTAATACCTCTTCCGGTCTCGGTGGAAGAAGAAAGTTTTCTGTTGTACAGAAAAAGGGCAAGTGGAAATGCATTTCTAAGGTTATGGCGGAAAGGGGTTACCATGTTTCTCCTCAGCAATGTGAGGATAAGTTTAATGATCTCAATAAAAGGTATAAGAGGCTCAATGATATTCTTGGAAGAGGTACTTCCTGCCAAGTAGTTGAAAATCCGGCTCTTCTGGATATCATAGATTACTTGAATGAGAAAGAGAAAGATGATGTGAGAAAGATTTTGAGCTCTAAGCACCTTTTCTATGAAGCCATGTGTTCTTACCATAATGGGAATAGATTGCATCTCCCTCCTGACCCAGCTTTGCAGCGGTCCTTACAGTTGGCTCTTAGAAGTAGAGATGGTTATGATAATGATGATCAGAGGAGGAGGAACCCACATGAAGATTTCGATGAAGATGATGATCAAGATGTTGAAAGTGATGATGATGATGACGATCTTGAGGAGAATCATGGGAATGACAACAGGGGATTGAAAAGGGTTAAACAAGGCCAAGGCCAAGGCCATGTGGATGTTATTAGCTTTGGTTTAGGTGATATGAATAAAGTGTTATTGGATGGTAATAATAGTAGCATGAGAGCTTCTTGGAGTGGTCAGAAGCATTGGATGGAGTCTAGGTCTGTTCAGTTGGAAGAGCAGAGGGTTCAGATTCGGATGGAGATGTTGGAATTGGAGACACAAAGACTCAAATGGCAGAGGTCGTGTAAGAAGAGAGATCGTGAGTTGGATAAGATGAGGTTGGAAAATGCGAGAATGAAGCTTGAGAATGAGAGAATGGCACTAGAGTTGACACGGAAGGAATTTGGTCCTGGGCTTAGTTGATTAACTTCATCTTCGCTACATATATAATATCCAAGGGCATGTAAAAAATTTGGACAAGAACAATGTCAATGGTTATCGCTCTCTCTCTTTCTCTCTTTATATCTTTTTGTTTCCTTATAGTTTTAGAATCATGTGTTTCCTTTAGCTGAAGAATTTTGGGATGAGTCTTTGTTATTCACTTAGTATGTTCAGACAATTTCAATGACATATTGTGCTGTTGTTCATCTTGATTGACAGCTTTTTTATTGTCTTAAATGTTATTAATGGTTTCTACTTTTCATGGAGATTGACTGACCTTAGGACGTAAGAGGACGGGATGATGAGAACTTAAGTTGGGGTTGTGTCATCTAATCAAATGTTTTGTTATAAGAGTGAAGGGCTTAGTGTGATGTAATATTGTTCCTGTTTTGCATGCTTGATGGGACCTTGTTGTAGATACTCCAATAGTGGGGTCCCATGTTGAGTTATTTTCCATCTCATGTTATCTTTAGCTTCTGTTTCAAAATACAAAAAATAGATTGTGATTATTTTAAGAAATAAGTGAAAATTTATGCTTATCAAAGAGGGATTTATGCTTATTAGCTAGGTTGCCTGCCATATGTAGGTACATATGACAATGTGCTTACTGAAAATGGTTGAAGTAGCAATACTTGAAGATACTTTTTGAATCTATTACAGCCTCAGAAATAACATGTCATGTTCCTTCACGCATGTGTTTGTTTGTAATCCTAACACGACTCTGTTTTCGTGTTCCATAGGTATCTTCATGCCTACAAGAGAAAGGGAGGGGGTTACATCTTAGAAGCTGAGCAGTACATATTGTATGTACTTGAGCTTCTTCCTCCGAGGTTAGATTGAATGGCGCTTGGATTATATGGCATCCGGACTGCATAGCGCCCATACAACCCGTGCAATCTTGGCCATTCATGCAGATCTGACATCCATGGGCAAGTTACGTCATTCATAGATGAATTGTGTTTAAAAACACGCGGGTCACTGTGTTTAATCTGATAACCCGCATGTTTTTTAATATTTTTTTCTTCTTTTTTTCGTACCCCCTTTCCATTAACGCACCTTAGCTTCATTTTAACTTTAATCAATGAACACATTCGAGCTCACGAACTCGTTGGAAAATAAACCGACTACATTTTGAAAACTCCCGATAACTCGAACTGGTAGGAAATATGAAATTATCGACATGTGATAATTCGGTCTGAAATGCACAAATGTCGGTCTGAGATGCTCAGACTGAGATCTCGCTCTATGATGTGGACACACAAGTTAAATTAAAAAAACTTTAATAGAATAACAGAAAAAAATTAAACATTAAATAATTTGGTTAAAGACGAGATCTAAGATCTCCAGATCGAGTTCTTGATATGGATTCTAATTCTGGGATCCTAGATTAAGGGACTCCATTTGAATTCCCATTATGGAATCCTAGATCGGGTTCTCAATCTGATATCCCAGACTGGGAACCTAGATCGAGTTCTCGATCTGAAATCCCAAACCGACAGCTCGATCTAAAGTTCTCGGTCTGAGAGTCCAAACTGTGAACTCGATTTGGAGTTCCCGATCTGGGTTCTCAGTCTGGTATATCAGACCGGGAACTCATCTGAGATTTCGGTCTCGGATTCCATAATGAGAATTCATATCAAGGGAATTGATCTGGGATCCTAGAATTGGAATTCAAATCAAGAACTTGATCTGGGGATCTTAGATCTCGTCTCCAACCAAATTATTTGATGTTTACTTCTTTTTTTTTAATTTAACTTGTGCATCTCAGAACGAGATCTCGATCTGAGCATCTCAGATCGATATTTGTGCATCTCAAATTTAAATCTTACATGTCGATAATTTTATATTTTCTATCAGTTTGAATTATCGGGAACTTTCAAAATGCACTGGGTTTGTTTTCCAACGAGTTCATGAGCTCGAATGTGTTCATAATGGAGGTTAAAATGAAATTTCGAAAGTATGGTAATGGAGGGGGTATAAAAGAAAGAAAACAAAACAAAAAGAAGAAAGAGGTGGAAAGAAAAAAATATATATTAAAAAACATACGGGTCACCAGGTTAAACACGGTGACCCGCATGTTTTTAAATGTAATTCGCTCTGAGTGACATGGCTTGCCCAGAGATATCAGATTTATATGAACAGTCAGGATTACATGAGCTATATGGGCACAATGCAATTCAGACGCCATTCAATCCGACCTTTATTGATGGAGGTCTCGATCTCCTTTTTTTTTTTTTTTTTTTGGGTTAATTTTTTAAGAAGTGTATGATTTCTTATAATTTTTTAAGGTATAATTTAGTTATTAAAAGTTAAAGGAATAAAAGTGTCATAAATAGAAAATTGTTTTACCGCCAAACAGCTTCAAGTCTCTTATTCCTTTTAAAATATATGTTTTGGTGAGAATAAAATTATTTATTCATTAATGCATAGTCTTTAATGTATTATTTAAACTTTATTATATTACTTGGGTAATTTTCAATTTTTTTTTCTTCAACCTTAGAAAATCCCTTAAGTTTGGTTAAATATGAAATTAAAATTATTATTTTTAGTTATTCCTTATACAACCAAAATAAATATAATAAAATCAGTAATTTCATTCATATTTCTTTTTATTTTCATTTGTATTCTCATTTTTACCGAACCAAATGCTTTCTTAAAACTTTAATTTAACTATTTATTTAGGAAAAACTGAAAATAAATAATTAATTTCATTAAAAACAAATAAATAATATAAAATTATTTATTTAGGTATGAGCAATACCGGGATGGATTGTATCACTCGGTCCCAACTTTCTTGGTACCATAGTTGAAACCACTAACCCGGCTTGATAATTGGTCCTTGGACGGGACTGCGATTGTGAGGACCAAGATTATGACATCAAAAGGGGGCAGATCTAGGTTTCATATTTAGTTTTATAATTATTCATAATCGGAACTAATGTTATTAATTCTTTATTTTTTGGAAATAGATTCGTTGAGCACCCCTCCACCCAAACAGGTTGAATAGGTTTCTTTTACAATTTTGACATATCTTACTTTGAGTAAATGTTATATAATTATGTACTAACTATTTTTAAACTTCACATGCATAGTAATTGATTCATTGAGTTCACATGTTCTGAATGTAACATGTTCGTGATTGGTTTGAAAATAAGTGATTTGAATTGATTGTTCTTCATGTTAATTGTTTCATGAAAAACTTGGTTTAAAATTTATTTAAAAGGGCAAATATTTATCGGGACAAATAGTTAGAAATATGTTTGGAGGATATTCTAAATATAATATGAATTATTGATTTGGTTATTATAGAATTGTGGTGTGAATATGAAAGTCTTAATTGTTTGGGAAATCGTTAGTATAATTGCAGCTATCAGTCGAGTTGATAATTTTGGTGCTTCTCGATCTATTACATATATATGATGTGCCAGAGCTTAACACGAGGATATTGTTATATTACAGTAGCCGTATATGGTAGGGATAATTTATATATTTGACGACGTGTGTTATAGTGTATTGGTGTGAACTGTGCACGTATGGTACATGATGTGAAATTATTGCTCGATTATTTGTGAGCTCACCAACATGAATATTCATTGACAATGTTATTATACGAGGATAGGAAATTGTTAAGCATTTATTTCATGGTTATGCATATTTTAATGAGAAGATTTGTTAGGTATATGTAATTATATAATATTTATTTATTAAGTCTTCGACTTTTTCTTTTTCTTTAAAATTTTTTCCTTCCTATATTCAACCTAGCACACATGATACAAGTAAAAGAGTGGATATTCGTTTTGACTATTCCTATTCAGGCTGTTTGATATTTTGTGATCCACTTTGACATTGCGGAAAGAATTTGAGTGGACCGTTAGAGTTGCTCTGTTGGAAACTTGTACAAAAACTTAAATGTAAATAATAAAAATATTTTATATAATATTATTTTAATTAATTATATACATATTTATATATATGTATTATCATATTTTATAAAAATTCTTGTAAGTATTTTGCTTATGTATATATATATATTTATACGCATTATCCATATCTTACCCACACAAAAATCTTACAAAAGCTTGTTTAGTCTATTTATTTAATAATAGGGTCATACAAAAGAGTATATATATGTATAGAAAAAAATTGATTCCTCGAAATGAAAAATAAAAATAAAATTTGACTCGACATTAATTAAAGTATCCGTCATATTATTACTTTCCGTATAAATATATTTAATCCGAATACGAAAATATAATATCTAAAAGTAAAAAATAATTTACTTTTAAAAATCCATTTAAATTCTTACAAATTAACTTGATCTTGCAGACATATGGAGTCTTCTGATCAAGGTTTGTAACTGTGTTGGAGTTGGGAGTTTATTTTTGTTGGCCCTCTTATTATTATTTTTCTTTAATAAATAATTAATTAATTAAATAATTAATTAATTTTACAGATGTGTGGATAATGGATATGATACGTATCGTAATACGTATTAATATCATTTTCTGTGGAGACCTCAAGCGCTTGGCTTGCCTAATGCCTTTGGATGGACTAAAATCTAAGTGGTCAATTATTCAATGCAAACTCCTTTTTCTCTTCTTCCTTCTACAGCACACCTACTCCACGAAGAGTATATATATATATATTTTTTCAGTGTAGGTGGTCATGCCATTGAATTTTCTTCATATTCTTTGCCATGAGTCTTGTTGCTTCTGGCACTCCTTTCTCTTCATGGCAATTGCGCGATTCCGTTTTGAGGTCAAACCGTCCTTCTTATAGTAGAAGAATCGGAGGAGTCCGAGCAAGACAGCGACCGCCACGACGGCCGCTTCCGTTACGTGCAGCTCTGGTGGAGGTGAGACCTAGCTCCGCCGTGCCGGCCATAAGAGATAAGGATGGTTCAATTCAAACGCAAGTGGTCTTCGGAGTTGACCGGACTGACGATTTGCAGGCTGAGGGGAGGGCTTTGGCTCGTGCCACCGACGCTCCTTTCTACAGCCCTGAGCTTGTTTCCGCGAAGTATGGATCCCGTCCGCTCAAGGTCTCTTTCTCCACATTTTGTTATACTATCTATGGATTAATTTTACTTCCTTGATTGAACAGTAGCGTATGCTGATGATTCTCAGGTGTTGAGGAGGACTCTGAAAATTCTTACTGCGCTAGCCTTATTTGGGTTCAATCTTTGGTTAGATCAGAGAAATGGATTGCTTGATCAAAATAAAAGGCGTCGAGCTGCTGAGCTCAGGGAATATTTTACCCAATTAGGGCCTACGTTTGTCAAACTAGGGCAGGGCTTGTCCACAAGGCCTGACCTCTGTCCTCCTGAGTATCTTGAGGAGCTCACTGAACTTCAGGTATGGTTATCTTTCTTCTTTTCCATTCTTCATTACAGGCAATTTCTAAGCATTGATCCTTTATCTATTAGTTATGAGTCTTGTCAAAGGGAATTTTTGCTTTAATACAGGGATTGTCAGTACATATAATTTCCTTTGGATTAGTATAAAAGATTTAAAAATAATCACAAACCTCCCCTTTTCTTGCAATTTTTGGATTATTTTATTATATGATGATTTTTAAAGTTTCCATATATATAGAAATAGAAACAGATAGACACATATCTTATCTAAATGACACCACAGGGAATTTGTAATTCAATACACAAATTGATTGGTTCTGTTAGGTTAGCTATATGTTGTGTATCATCAACAATTTCCACATAAGGTGGTAAGATGATGTCTTGAGCTGTAATTTGCAATAACTTGATATTTTTCTGTTTGAAAGAGGGGAATGAAAGAAAGAATAAGGTGAAAAAAATGACAAACCACATTAGCCTAACGGTTCTAGGCTTATGCCTCACCTTCCATTTACCCTGGCTACATGGCTCCACCTATGATAACGCTATTTTGACTGAAGTTAACTGATCACAGTTTGTTCTCCATGCCTGTGTATGTGTAACCCTCATATGTTAAGACTGCCTTCAACTTCAATTATTATAAACAGGATGCTTTACCAACATTCCCAGATGAAGAGGCATTTTTATGCATTGAGAGAGAGCTGGGAGTGCCTCTCGACTCCATCTTCTCATCGATATCTCCATCTCCTATAGCAGCAGCCAGTCTTGGTCAAGTTTATAAAGCTCAACTCAAGTATTCAGGCCAGACTGTGGCTGTGAAGGTACAACGCCCTAATATTGAAGAAGCTATTGGACTTGACTTCTATCTGATAAGAGGTCTAGGATTTTTCATAAATAAATATGTTGACATAATCTCGAGTGATGTTGTTGCCCTCATTGATGAATTTGCACGCAGAGTTTATCAAGAACTAAACTATGTGCAGGTTGGTTTTCTTGCTGACGTTTCTTCCCGATTACAAGAGGTATCATAATCTCTAGAAGTTTCTTCGGGTTTGAATGTTAATTTTCACAGGTCCATGCAGGAGGGGCAGAATGCTAGACGGTTCAAGAAATTGTATGCTGACAAGCAAGATGTCCTTGTCCCATATATATTTTGGGATTACACGAGTGGCAAAGTATTAACAATGGAGTGGGTTGAGGGAGTCAAATTGAATGAGCAAGAAGCCATTGAGAGACAAGGGTTGAAGGTATTGGATCTCGTAAATGCAGGTCTACAATGCAGCCTTAGGCAGCTACTTGAGTATGGATATTTTCATGCGGATCCCCACCCTGGTAATCTCTTGGCAACACCCGAGGGTAAGCTTGCTTTTCTGGATTTTGGAATGATGAGTGAGACTCCAGAAGAAGCGAGATATGCTATTATAGGCCATGTTGTTCACATGGTTAATCGAGATTATGAAGCTATGGCTCGTGATTACTACGCTCTTGATTTCTTGTCTCCCGAAGTGGATATTTCTCCAATTGTACCAGCACTTAAGAACTTCTTTGATGATGCACTGGATTCCACTGTGAGTGAACTTAACTTCAAAACAATTGTGGATGGTCTGGGTGCTGTATTATATCAATATCCATTCAATGGTGAGTCAATAAGGGTTCTTCAAAAACGTAGAGCTAATAGAATATTTGAAAGGGTTAATGTTTCGTTATTTTTGTATTTGAAGAAATGTTGTTACATGTGATTTAATCTAAAGATTTTATAGAAACAAGTACAATTTTAAAACTTAAATATGTTCAATTAAAAAGAAAAATAAGTGCTTGAAAGTGGAAAATCTACATTTTCCTTTGATAATCTATATTGGAATCTGATGGGTCCCTGTTCTATTTTGCAGTCCCAGCATATTACGCATTGATACTGAGGTCACTCACTGTACTAGAGGGTTTAGCACTTTATGCTGATCCTAATTTCAAGGTGCTAGCTGCTTCATATCCATACTTTGCTAAAAGGCTTCTAACAGATCCAAATCCATATCTGAGAGATGCTCTTGTTGAGTTACTTTTTAAGGACGAGAAGTTTAGGCATGGACTCTATTGCTATCTTATCTATTTTTCTTTTGTATAACTAGTTGAAGATACCTATTGGTGATTTTTGGTTTTTTGTTTTTTTTTGTCCAAACATACCTATTGGTGGTTGAGGCCACTAATAAACGTATTGATCTTTTTTCCCGTTGCAGGTGGAATAGACTTGAGAACCTATTGATTCAGGGAAGAAAAGATAGAGATTTTTCTGCAAAAGAGGCCTTACAGCCTGTCCTGAAGCTATTATTAGGTCCAGATGGCGAGGGGCTCCGAACTTTAATTATTAAGGAAGCTGTTTGCGTGACAGAAGCATTTGTTCTAAGTGGAGTGATTGATACATACAATTACATCCCTGACTTTATGAGGACTCTGATTTTTAGTTTCAATGCTAATGGACCCCTAGTTATGGGTAAAGCCGAACAGGAAAGCATGACAGAACTTAGAGATCAAGTGCTTAGGATATGGGGACTTCTTCGATCCTCCGATAATTTTGACCCAACTCTGTTGCAGCCTATTTTAGAGGTAAGAATTTTAAGGTGTACAACATCATCATCTTTACCTTATTTACCCTTGTTTCAGTGAAGGAATTATCAGTTGGAGGAAAACTTCTATCTGTGTTACAATGCCTTCATA
Organism: Coriaria nepalensis; assembly: GCA_027186245.1. Classification (NCBI taxonomy): domain Eukaryota; kingdom Viridiplantae; phylum Streptophyta; class Magnoliopsida; order Cucurbitales; family Coriariaceae; genus Coriaria; species Coriaria nepalensis. The sequence goes on along the minus strand of CP114500.1, from coordinate 1,775,664 downwards.
AGCATGCTAACTAAAGAAAGGGTTGTAGAGTGTTAGTTCATTAACCAGAAATACAACCACACAGAGAAAATAGATGAACAAAATAACTGATTTAGAAATCCTTGAAAACTAAATCTTTTATAGTTCAAAGCTACCCATCCAATTTCCACAAATACTTGCTTAGACTAGGTTCATCGTGATCTAACCAATCAGGACATTTTATATCATCCTCATTTATAGAAAGCTTCAGAAAATATTGTAACAGTTAAAATGTAATGAGATAGCATGATGTGCCCTACAGGAATTTCTTAGACAATGATGGTCCTAATCCATGAAAGTAGTAATCCCCAACTTCTTGGCATGAAGCTTGGTAGAGGGTGACATTTTTGATGTAGTGAGTTAGAGCGGGAGTTGGCTTAACATACTTAAGACCTTTTCCTGGGATTAGGGGTGGAATATCTCACCATCCTCAAAGATTTGAATTGTAAAATAAGTCTCGGTCATTTCCTAGAACTTTTCTTGGGTATATAAAGGCCTTTAATCTTCCACCAACTGTACCTTTCAAGGCGGGAAGACTTGCCCCGCAGATAAGGAGAATTTACACACTTTATAGACAAAGTTCTGGAGTAAGAGATGATAGATAATTTATATACCTTACCCATCATCTAGAAGCTCAGGAGCATAATGGATGGCATTTTTCTTCACTCAGTCAGTCAGTTGACTGAACTTTGATCAGAATGTCACAATAGACACTTGATTCAGGTGCAAGGTTGGACTATTTCATCATCCTCTGATCCTTAATTATAAATGTCTTCATTGGTTAGTCTTTTCTGTTGGACTTGTACATCAATTCTCATCCACAAGTTTTGGAAAGAAGACCAACTCTGTTGTTAGACTCTTAAGAGACGGAAGCCAACTAAATTAGCCTGGAGGACTACAAGTGGTGGGATAATGTAAGCATTACACAACACCAAATTAGTTGATAGAAGCCTCGAGCTTTAAGTTGGAAACTGGCTTATGTAAACCCCCCCGCGGACTTAATTTTATAATTATTATTACCTGATGGGTTAATTTTTCCTGAACAGGTCCTTCAACAACACGAGGCTCGCAGTCTAGGGAGCCGTGTACTAGGTGGGATTACTCAACGTCTTGCTGCACGCATGCTGCAACAAGTACTACGTTCTCCAACTCCACCTCCGGCTTCAAATTTATGACCATTATTGGTATGTTTTCAGTAGACATGTAAATTGCATTTTTATACAACTTCTATTCTATCTGCCAAAAGAAAACGAGTGCCTTGCTACCATAAATTAAATATCTCTAAGAATACTAACTGTTCTTTTGAGTCATAGTTTGTCTTACTTTGGACCATGGGGGTTAAAATTTAAGTCAAGAACCTCCTCCAACTCCCTCCCTGAACTGTTAAAAACCCCAAATTAACCTCCCTCTACCATCAGTAACTGGAAAAAAAAAACCCCTCAAACCATTGTTGAGAAGCTCTGTCGGACCATGTAAAGTTAAAGATGCAGAAGTTTTCTATATTTGGTTGGTTCATATCTTTGCTGAAAACTCAAGAGTTACTGAAGATTGATAAATTCTCTCTTTTCTGGATCAATTTTCATTCCATTATCTTCTGACAAATGTAAATTTCTGCATTTTCTTCAGTCAAGCCTAATGTATGGAAGAAGTGGCAAGAGGTGACGAAAGTTATCCCAGCAGAAATCCTCTTGCAGTTGTTGATTTGTGATCTTCGACTTCACGATGATATTAAGCTTCCAACCACACGAAGCGAACTACTTCTTAGATCTTAAACGTCATATACAACATTTGTTTGTACGATGATTGTTTATTCGTCGTAAAGCTCTTGCACTCAAAATCATTCACTTTTGTTCAACAAATAGCCTTTGTATATGTATATATATATACATTTAGATTTATACAAAAAATAAATAAATAAATAAATAAATAAAAGAGTTATTCTAATCCTGTAAGGTTCAATAAAAATTCAATTAATTTTTTGATATTGATGTAATTGATATGCTTAGTGTGCGATCTGTTGGTTTTTTAAGATTAGGATTAAAAAAAAAAAAGGACCAGACTAATAATTAATAATTAATTCATTATTTCACATTATCTGGATCTAAAATATCAATCGGTCAAGATATGTGATATTGTTGTTTGTACATTATAGCAATGGAAATCTTGTTTGCATGCAAAATCCGGTCTGGTTCTTTTTCGATTCATCCCTAGAGTTTGAATATCTTGTTCAAGAATTATTTTTGATTCAAGTAGGAATCGATAGAAGAGAAAAATCACATACCAAAAAAAAAGATCCGACTCGGTTATTGATAGAGTGAATAGATTTGACATTTTTTGAAATTTCTTTTCTGATTCAAAATCATGATATAACGTATTTCTTCTCCTATTCCGGTCATGGAATATATGAAATAAATCATAAAGAGAAAAAGCACAATACGCAATTCCTGCTTTAAATAAGCTGTAAGGACCAACAAAAAAGGCTGGAACAGCAACTACGGAAGCCGAAGCTGGAACTGGACAATCTACAAAGGCCTACCGAGCTGGAAGAACCACGGGCTAAAGTCGATAAAATAGCTTAGGCCTTTGGAGTCTCTTTCCTTACAGCCGGGGACTCCCAGAAAAATAGAGAGTGAAACCCCCAACAACAGAAAGAAAAATCGCAGGAGACAAGGCTGTAGTCACAGCAGAGGGTGGCAAAGTCGTCTCTCAAAAAGTCGAAACACGAGCTGCCAAGAGGACGAAGGAAGGATGGAATGTAGTCCCCTCAAAAGATGGTGATATCTCTTAACCCAATTCAAGCTAAAAAAACTTATTCAATAGTCAAATCTAATCACTTTTGGTCATAAATCTTTGGGGTTGCTTTTTCCAATAAATATTGGTTACATTTCCTTATGTTATTTGTATTAGTAATGGGTTTATGGGTGAGTGCTCTTGGAGTAGTCAGTCTAACCCTAAACTTATATACTTATGACTTCATTTTTTAGAAAAACCGTGCAATAGAAGATCTTGAATTTGAGACTTTATTCCAAAAATTATCTCTTAAATGAACGTATCGAATGCAAAACAAAAGAAAACCTTAAACATAAATGTTTGTATCACCTTAAGAGCTCCCCCACCTTAATTAGGTACTCTCCCTTCTTGGGGAGATTTCAGAGACGAGCGAATTTTGGTTATATAGGGATTATTGTTGTTAGCCTAAATATTAGATTGTGGACCTGACGTGGAGTTCATGAAGGGTGGGCTACTATACTAGAACAAGAAATAGAAAAAAAGTGAGGCTTAAATGTAATAAATGAATATTATAAAGCAAAGACATTCTAAACACGTAAGAGAATGTCTTCATCATCATCTATAAATAACATTTATGAAGACCTCTCTGATTAATGCAGTAGAGGACAAAAAGTCTTAATAAGACCGCCTTGCCATAAATGAGAGATTTTATCATAAATACAAGAGTGGAAAGCAAGTAAAGGATCGACTCTCAAGTCTCGATCCTGCAGGCAAAATAGTTTAAATAGAGCGCCAAGTAAAAAGGGAGGGGGGATATTCACAAACCACCATTTTTAGCACAAGTTCTAAGCTTATTTACTCTAACAATACATCTTTTATCTCCATTGGATGGATATACCTCACAAATACTGGTTTCTACTATCGGAGGAGGCCCATCAATCCTCACCCGGTCAGTCCTTCCTTGTTTCTATTTCAGGTGGTTGAACTGAACATACTGCTGGAGCACAGTTTTACTCCAACTGTAATCGGATTTTGACACCAACAAATGCTGATATGGTTGCTAAATCCAAAACACTCTGAAAAGTTTTGTTTGTTGCAAAGGTTGACACCTCAAAGGGATTCAGGTGGAAACAAGATTTTAAGCTCATGGTCGATTTTGTGAGTGGCCATTCTTCCATTCCCATTAGATTTAGTTTGAATCAGGGACATTAAAAATAATTTGTATTATTTGAATGGATCCAGTAATCATGTTTTCACGAAAGTAATAAAGTTGCAAAGAAAAAGATTTTTTTTTTTCTAAATGGAAAAGATTTATTTAATAAGGAAAAAATACAAGATTACAAGAGAAATTACAAATCAAAGATGTAAAAATAAATCAAAATGTGAGGGAGAGTGTATTCATTCCCCGTTAAGACCATATCATTTGAATCTTGAAATTTGATTAAAAAAAAATATAACATTAAATACTTTAACATTGAGGAATAAACCCTTGAAAAAGGCTATCCATTTATAAACAAAATCCATAAACACCAAAATAAAGATATAATAAGTGTTTGGTTCTTCTTCTTCATATCATTTCAAAATTCACCATTAGTATGCTTAGGGTTTAGAGAGAAAAATATCTCCAAATACTATACTAAATTGAATAAGGAACACAATAAGATTACTATTGAAGATCTAAACTTCTTAAAAAGAAAAATATGTTCACAAAGAGATGAGGAAAAAAAAAAAGTCTAGGTCTTTGCTCGAGAGCTTTTGCTCTCAAGCAAGGACCCAAACACGTAATGTAGAACAAGCACCAAAGAGAAAGGAAAAATGGAACTACTTGACCTAATTAAGTGTAGATAAAAATAGAGATATTTTTGTAAACTCTTTGGCCCTTTTTTGTCCTAAGCAATTGAACAGCTTAATACACTAAACAAATATGATATCTATCGATCAAAAAAAAATATATTCTGAATAACATAAGTCGGCGTAATTTACAGTCGAGATATAATATAAAATAATAATAATAAATTATTACCGTCTTATCTCATTAAACATATTGATATGATATTTAAAAAAATAAATATCATTTCAATATGTTTAATATAATATATATATATAATAAATATAAAAAGAGTAGTGCCGACTGCCCAGCTTTAACGTATGAAAAAATAGCATTATGTGAAGATGTGATTAAGCGATGATGAGTTCCACAAAGCAAAATACAATTATGAGGTGGGTCAATTTTCACCCCGAAACATGCACTTGTGGTAGGGTTTGTGCGTTAAATTATATCTTCTTGCAAACTTCAATTGCTGTTGAATAACAGTTAGGCACATGTTCAATTTCCAAGATGTTAGTGTTAGAGATCATACTTTTTATTCATTACCCGATCCATGAGTGGCTTTTAATGATAACATTATCATGTGCCTCTGTCTTCTCCATCCCAACCATATGTGGGTTTTTCTTCAGACATAAGCAAGAAAAGAATCCTCCATTATACTGCATGTCACGACCAAAGCGATGGATCATTGGTAAAACTTGAAAGAAAAGGAGCCAAAATGCAAATCGTAGGATTGATGATGTCTTACCTCGTCAAATGATACAATTTAATAATTTTGATTGAGCTAACAGATTTGTAGGAAATTGAATCAACCCCTTCAACCAGAAAAGGACAATAAGCCAACAGTTTTGCTTTCTTTAGAGTGCGAATAAACGTCTAAGGGGACCTCTATGACTAATAAGAATATATGTATGAATTTATGATTAACGATCTTCTAGCGAGATAAAAAGTAAACACAATCTTTGATAAGAACTTGTATGATTAATATTATGTCATTCAATTTTTCGTTTAGCTACTATCTTGATTCACTCTAGAGTATGATTGAACTGTTAAAAATTAATAGATAAATTATATAAACTATATAAACTATATATCTTCTTATATAACTTAAATAATGAATTTTTTTTTTCCATATCATGCAACATTGCAAGAATTTATTTTCTGTTAAAGAATATATATGATAGAATTTCTCTCCTCGATACATTTATTCACAATCTTCGTACAAGATTTTATAGCTAATAATTTATCATTTGTTACCCTTAACTAGGATCTTTCTTAGTAACATCAAAGTACATAATCCTAAGGATAATATATCTTGATGATCTTAGATTTAGATTTGAGAATCACAAATACTATAATCAGTAGATAATTTTTATTAATATTTTAATATTATTATCAATGAACTTAGTCTACTATTAAATACTTACATATTTATCTTAATATTCTCCAACATAACTAATACCGATAATCATGAGATCAAATGTTCTTAATAATTAAGAAAATAATATATATAATAGTTTAATCAAATTATTAATATTATATCCTGATAATTATACAACTTCTGAATTATATAGATTTTTAGATTTTAAGCTACTTAAATCTTAATTATATAATCTTTATCATATTTTCCCAACATATATACTTAAGATTCTAGAACATAATAATACATCAATTTCTAACCCAAATAATAACTATGATATAAATAAAATATCTTATATTAATGAAATATACCAAATAAATTTGTTAATATTTACAAAAAAAAAAAAAAAAAAGATTCCAGATTTGAGTTACGAACTCAAGATGGTCTTTAACATGTTTTGTCATAACTTTTTGACATCAGAAGCTAACATGTTTTAATCTGAGTACTGTTGACAGTACATACTCCATGTTTGAATTAGAACTCCATCTCTAATTAACCAACTTATAATGAATGGAATGACCCAAATTACCTTAATGTTTTTTCAGCTGCTAGATGTTGTTGATGTGATATGATTTCCATGCTGCTGTTTTTTTTTTTTCTTTGAAGGCAAATAATGTTTTTTTATCTTATGAAAGTACAACTGACCCCCAAACTCAAAATAATTTATCAACAATGTTTCAGAAAAAAAGTGCAAAAATGTCTACCTCACTCACATGGGAATAGGACACAACATGCACCTTATGAGACATGAGTTAACAAGTGAACCTCCTATAGCCTTAGCTAATAAGCAGGTAGGTGTTCTTCACAAAAATTCTAGCACAAGAAAAAGGGTAATCTACAGAACAAATCAAAACCACTCTGCTTCCTTCGTGCCATACGTGTTAGTAATCTACAGGACAAATCAAAACTACTATGCTTCCTTCGTGCTATACATGTCAGTATTGTTATGTAGTGTCTGTTTATGTTTGATGTCTTCGACTCAATGATATCGTCTCTAAATCCCACGAATCTCCGCTTCAATATTAGGGGAAAAAGATATTACAAAAAACCATTTGCCCTCCGTCTTATAAATAGAGTGGGAATTCTCTAAATAAGCTGTCAAAGAGCACCCACATTGATAAGCAAAAAAAAATAGCATGAAGAATTTACTCCACTGTGCTATGGTTTTGAAGGGTCAAGGGGCTCATATTGCGATGCTCTTCGTTCAGCTTGTATATGCAGGCATGGCTTTGTTTTCCAGAGCTGCAATATCTCATGGAATGAACCCTTTTGTCTTTGTTGTTTATAGACAAGCTCTTGCCTCACTTGTCTTGGCCCCTCTGGCCTTTTTCCTTGAAAGGTAACCCCAAAAAAAAAAAAAAAAAAATCCAGAGCTCCTCTGTTTTTTTCTTTTTAATTTCTACTTTATTTTATTTTTCTTTAGATTTAACTTTTCTTTGATTACTGCAGAAAAAGGGATGCTTCTTTGTCATGCAGCATACTCTTCAAGATTTTCTTAATTTCTCTGTGTGGGTATGTTCTTAGAAACCAGGAATTTTCTGTGAATTCTGAGTTAGTTTTCTTATGTAATATGTACTTAAATTGATTACCCATCATTTTTTTTTTTAAATATCTAGGCTCACCCTGAGCTTAAACCTGTACTATATTGCAATGAACTACATCTCTGCAACATTTGCTGCTGCCAGCACCAACACTATTCCTGTCATTACCTTCATTATAGCGGCTCTCTTAAGGTAATTACTTATAGCTACGTTGTACGGAACAATGCATGAGTCATACTCATGCAAGAATTTCTTCGGTTTAAGCTATTTGGTAGGTATACTAATTCATTTAAAACATTTTTTTTTTCTTTTTTCTTTTTTCTTTTTTTTTTCTTTTTTTTTTTTTTGTAAGGATGGAAAGAATTTCCATTAAAGATTGGCATGGAGCGGCTAAACTGTTGGGTTCTGTTCTAGGTCTTTCTGGGGCATTGGTGTTTGCATTTGTGAAGGGACCACCTATGAAGTTCATTACCTGGTGTTTGGATGTAAAAGGGCATCATCACCTATCATCGACTTCGGACTACTCTAAAGGGGAATGGATAAAAGGTTCTTTAATCATGCTCTCAGGCAACATCTGCTGGTCCTTATGGCTTATTCTACAGGTTCATATTATTTTGCACATCTAATCTTCTCTCTTTCACTAACCCCATAATTGAAGAATGACTTTTTATTTATTTATTATGTGTATTTCCATCTCAGGGTCTGATAGTAAAGCAATATCCGGCCAAATTAAGACTTACTACTCTACAATGCTTCTTTAGCTGCATACAATCAGCCGTTTGGGCAATTTCCGTGGAGAGAAACCCTTCGGCTTGGAAGCTAGGATGGAATGTCAATCTTCTTTCCGTGGCTTATTGTGTATGTTGTCTCCTATGTTGTTTTACTTATTGAAATGATGATTGCTTCTTTGTCACCGAAAGGTCTGGCTACTGATAATGGCAGGGTATAATTGTGACTGGAATAACTTATTGGCTCCAAGTTTGGTCTATAGAGAAGAAAGGACCAGTTTTCACAGCAATGTTCACTCCCTTAGCATTGATCATAACAGCCATCTTATCAGCATTTATCTGGAGAGAAACCCTCCACTGGGGAAGGTCCACTCTCTTCCTTCTTTCTCACTATGCATTTACATGTACCAAATTTAGTATGATAGCTAGCTAACTTTGAGAGCTTTGAATGAACAAGTCCGTTAGCTTCTTTTATATTAAATATTTTAGAAATTCTTAGATGAACCGGATTTGATCTGAAAGCTTATGGAGATCGTTATAGACTTCTCGGAACTTTTCACCTGAGAAAAAATGTTATTATCTGGGACAGTTTTGTTGGGACTGTTTTGCTGGTAGTGGGGCTGTACAGCGTTCTGTGGGGGAAGAACAAAGAAGATGGAAAAAGTGAAGTGGTCAATGAAGGAATTAGCAAAGAAAGCAAAGAGGAGGTGGTGTTGGAGTGCATTACGCATCAATGATTGATTAATTTGATTTAAGCAGCATCTTAATTTGCATGGCTATAGTCAAAAGAAGCTTTAATCAATATCATCAATCATCATGCGCGTGGGATCAAGACATATCTCATCAATTAAGGACAATAAAATCGGAAATACAAAATCTAGTCCTCCTCTTAACTTCTCATGAACTTGTTCTTTTCCTCACTACTTGTTAAAGGAAGTCATCACATATATGTGTGAGCACTTAGCAGTGTGTGTATATAGCACTAATCTAAGCTTCTTGTTTAATAGTGAATTTTTCTTTCAATATCACCAACGGGTCCGTTACATTTCAATGATATTGCAAACATTACATTACACTCGTGCCTTTTGAAGATGGTACCGTGACTATGATGCGTATATGAATCAAGTCGGCAAAACCAAGTCGATGAAAATTGAACCAATTTCAAGTATTGATTAGACTCCAAATGTTTTGTAGAATAAAATCATTCATGTCCCTTTATTATCGTATGCATAACTTAAATACAAATATAAGCAAATAGAACCCCTACAAATTAGGAGAGAAGATCTCCATCTTAACTATCCTAAACAGATCATGGCAAAACCAGTCAATAACAACTAAGGAAAGAAAATAAACAACAAGCAATAATAAACACATATACACTACTACTACATCATGCGTTATATGGGCATGTACGCATCATCAACCACGATTACGACTCGATTTTCCAAACTTTTCTTTAAACGAAATGGTGATGTGGTTAGACCAAGGTTCGACAACATTCTTCTCAACAAGAAATCTTTGTTCGGAAAACTATTCGCTTGCATAGCTTGAAACAACTATTGTACCATGTAAAGGCCCAAGGTTATGTAGATCAAGGTTCACTGTATACACAAAGATATGTAATAGAAAGATGATGATTCACTGTTTCTTCACTAATTTTCTGACAATTCGGAACAGAAAGATAGAAACTAAATGCGACCCGGAATAGAATAATTGTAAATTTGAAACTAATTCTATATGCATTATTACAATGGGCTAAATTTTTGCTTACGTTTGTATATTAATTAATATTAATATTTATATTTATATCCTACTTACTTTATTAATTCTATATGTCTTGTTAATCATGTATTATCTTTATTAAATAATTACTAATTTTTTATATTTATAAAATTATTTACACAAAAAAAGAAGAACAAGAAAATCATCCGATTATCGGGCCCCCATATAAATAAATCTAATCTATCACAAATTGTGTATACTCAAAATAGATCGAGCTTAAAATGGACCGAGTTAGATCGGGTTCTTACATTAACAATCTTTCCTTAATCATTATACTCCACCCTCAACGGCTATGACAAAATCCTGATTTTAGTATCAATATACACATACCACTATAATGAGTAAAGAGCGAGATTGCTACCAACATATAAAATCTTGATTTTGGCATCAAGCACTAACCGGTTAGACCGAAAGACCACCAAACCCCCGCACATGATAGCGTGCATCACCGTGACAATAAAGATAAAGATGCGGACTTCCTATCAGCCTTATGTTAACGTATATATATCGAAGGAGGAACAAGAAAATGAAAAGTCAACCATCGAGGTCAAATTTGGTAATTCAAGTTAATGCAAAAGGTCGTGGCCAAAGTGCATACTTAAAAACAAGGAAAAAAGACAATTTTTTTTTTTTTGTTTTTTTCGCCCAAAAAGAAAAAAGAGATTAGGAAACTAAACTGAAATTGAGCTAATTGTATAATTAATTAGTTTCTAATTTAAATTAAGAATCTAAGCAAGCAGCTTCCTTTCCTTGTCTTAAATTATTCATTTATTTTTGTTATTTCACTCTGTCATTCCAAATATAAACTGGATTTAATACAAAGGGTTGGAGTCCGCGTCTTGGACAGACACAGAAGAGGAGGAAGAAGGAAGAAGAAAGAAGAAGTGATGAGCTATGGCACATAGATGCGTAATTGGGTCCCACTTTTGTTGAATTATTAGTATCGAGGAGGTGGGTTTCAATATGTTTTTCTAGTTTCCTTGACTTTTTATGCTTTTTGCCCCCTAAATAATTTGATTTCTTTCTCTGATGTGTAAGTTTTCAAATTTACTTTTTTTTTTTTTTTTTTACCCAGAAAGGTTTGAGCTTTGAGTGTTCTTCACCGATCTTTGAAAGCATTCAGTCGTCAGAAAACAAATGGTTTCTTTGGAATTTTTCGGGGGCTCGTAGCTAGTTTTCTAGTATGTATTTTTAGTCATTCTTTATATTTTTGGAGTGCTTTTGAGGCTTCTTTTCTAATGGGTATGCAATCATTTGCTTGTATTTGGATCAAATCAAGTATCAATTTTACTTCTTTTTCGGTCTAGGTTTGACATGTAAATTATTGATTATCATCCCCAGTTGATTTCTGTGCTTTGAGAAATGGGGGGTTAAAAAATCCGTTTTTTTGGTTTTCTTTTCCTCTCATGAATATATTGTTCATTATAATTTCTCTTCTGAATCAGATGATACCTCGGTAGGAATTTTGTTTAGAAAACCAAGCTTGAAATCTCACCAAAAAGAGGCTTCTTAGCCACTTGAAAAAAAAAAATCTGTAATTTTGTCCTGCATCCATGTGAAACTTAATTTTTCCCAAGAATCTCTTTTGCTTTTGTTGTGCTTTACTCAATATATGTCCTTTTTCTTTTTCTTTTTTCCTTTCCCTATGAACCATTATGTCTAAAACACTGCTTACTCTTTTCTGCAGTTATGCAAGGATTAAGTAAATTATCATATTCCTCTCTTGGCCTTATTTAGTAGTTCCATTTTGGGAGTAGATGTCATTCAGAAGCATAGTCCGTGATGTTAGGGATGGGTTTGGAAGCTTGTCGAGGCGTAGTTTTGAGTTAAGATTTCCAGGTCATGATGATCATCATCATAGGAGGAAATCACACGGATCGGTCCATGAGTTACTGGACCGGACCATTGTGATCCAGACTAGCAGGTGGGCCAGCTTGCCTCCGGAGTTATTACGAGACGTGGTCAAGAGATTGGAGGCGAGTGAGAGCACATGGCCTGCTCGGAAAAATGTTGTTGCTTGTTCGGCTGTTTGTCGCTCTTGGAGGGAAATGTGTAGAGAAATTGTTACGGGTCCGGAGTATTCCGGAAAGATTACCTTCCCTATCTCGCTCAAGCAGGTGGGGTGATAGATTGATGCTTAAACTTCTGACCTTCCGGAAAAGAATAACTTTAAATTGATTTGTTTGTTATATTTATTTGCAGCCTGGTCCTCGAGATGGAACAATCCAATGCTTCATTAAGAGGGACAAATCTAATTTTACTTATCATCTTTTCCTTTGCCTTAGTCCCAGTAAGCTCCTTTCTTTTCTTACAATGCAACTGCTGAAGTAATTCAACATTATGCAAACTCTTTGCTTTCTTGCTTTTCATTTTTTGGTCATGTCTATTTAACCTCAGTCATTACCTTGCAGCTTTGCTTGTAGAGAATGGAAAATTTCTTCTTTCTGCAAAACGGACAAGGAGAACTACTTGCACAGAGTATGTGATCTCAATGGACGCTGATAATATATCAAGATCGAGTAGTACTTACATTGGAAAACTTAGGTAGGTTCACTTTTCTCATACATTACTGAGGTTTTTTTTCCCCCCTTAAATTTATTATTCTAAAATAAATTATATGCAACTCAAGAAAATAGGATTTAGAATGGCTACCACAACTTTTATTCGATATGAATCTAAGTCTTTGTTCCCCCTTTTCCACATCATAATTAATACACCCCTCTCTGTTCAAGTTAATTTTTACAAAAATTATTGTTTTTCTAGCATTTAAGTCCTTCCAAATTTTCAGGTCAAATTTTCTCGGGACGAAATTCATCATTTGCGATACACAACCACCTTACAAAAATGCTCAGCAGGTTTCTCAACCAGGTAGAAGCCGAAGATTCTACTCCAAAAAGGTCTCCCCAAAGGTGCCTACAGGCAGCTACACCATTGCTCAAGTCAGTTATGAGCTGAACGTTCTCGGCACAAGGGGCCCACGCCGGATGCACTGCACAATGCTCTCTATCCCAGCCTCTTCCCTTGACCCTGGTGGGTTTGTCCCAGGCCAGCCCAAGCTCCTCCCCTGTTCCCTTGAGGACTCCTTCCGCAGCAACATCTCCTCCTCCTCAAAGTCCATCGATTTCCCCAGCGCCCGGTTCTCTGACATTGGTTCCGGTTTGAACTATGAAGAAGAAGATCAAGATGATCAGAAGGAGATGCGACCCTTGATTCTTCGGAACAAGGCGCCTAGGTGGCACGAGCAGTTGCAGTGTTGGTGTTTGAATTTTAGGGGGAGAGTGACTGTGGCTTCTGTGAAGAACTTTCAGCTGATTGCTGGCACTCAGCTGCCTGTGGCTGCTGCTCCTACTGGAGCACCAGTGGGGGCAGTGGCAGTACAGCTGCAGCCACCAACGGCAACCCAACGGACACAACCGATGAGTCAGTCAGACCATGATAAGATTATCCTTCAGTTTGGAAAGATTGGAAAGGATATGTTTACTATGGATTATAGGTATCCCCTGTCGGCTTTTCAAGCCTTTGCTATCTGCCTTAGCAGCTTCGATACGAAATTGGCATGTGAATAAAATAATTAGAAAATAATAATAATAATAATAATAATAATAAATTAGCTGGTAATTTGATTTAATGTGCCTTCTTTTTATTTAATTTTTTTTTTAGCGTTTTATATAGAAGTGATTGTGTAGATGATGAACCTTTCAGAGAGGAGGGCTTTAACTTTTCTCTTCTTTTTTTATATCTATTGATCAATCTGTTATGTATATTGTGTCTATCTCTCTCGCTCTCTCTATCTCTCTTACTTGAAAGCTAGACCCTTTTCTTGTCCATCCTTTCAATTTTCCCTGTAATGTAGCATTTTAAAGAATTTTTAAATAAATTCGATTTATTAATTTATTATCATAATTATAAATATTAATTTTATATATATATATATATATTTTTTTTTTTAATAAGGGTAGATTAAATCTCTTTTTTTTTGGGCTCATAGAGAAACTTCATTGCAAAAGCCCTTGTGGTCAAAACTCCTTGCAACTGAAAAAGCAGCCCATACTTGGCCCATGTCTTTGAGCCCAGCCCGAGCGGCCCAGACAAAGGTAAAATCCCTGCCATTCCCGACTTCTTGGGTTTTCCCTTTTATATTTTTGGGGGTGGGGGGGTATTTAAGAGGATTTGATCTCGATGATCTGATAATGTGGAGCCAGTAAACCCTAATTTCTGCCCGATGATGGGAAACTCCAATCTGTATCGTGCGCAAGCGCATGGCCTTTGTTCGGCATGTCTTGGGTCATTACCACATCTCTCTCTCTCTCTCTCTGTCTTCCTCTATCTACACTCTTACATGCATACATTCACACGTGGACTTGTGTGGTAGTATGCTTTTGATGAGCGCCATTCGCTTAATGCGTGGATGATTACTGTAAAGCTTTGAGATCTGAGGGCTTTTTTTGTTTCTCTACCACTTCCTGCTTAGAAATCATTTACATATATTATTTACACATTCTTTTTTTTTTTTTTGATCGTTTTATGTTTGAGGGTTTAAAACCCATGTAGTTTTATGTTTTGTTGGAATTTTTTTTTTAATTTATTTTTGTTGATCTTAGTGATTGTTGACATTATGTGCTGGTGAGTAAAGATTCTTCTGTATTACTATTCTGTCTAGTACTTTCTGGCCACCATTCTGTTTTTCTAGCCCAATGATGGAAAACACATGTATTGAATGGTGCAAATGGTTGCATCGTCATCAATAGATTTCTTCAACTACCATCACCTCCATGTGTGTGTGTTTGAATTTGTTTTTGTGTGTGTGTGTGTGTGTTAGGGGGTGTTGGTGGTTTCAGAAGTCTTCTGATGAAGACAGAGACCAAGCTTGAACCATAAATGATTTTGTTTAAGCTATGAGATCTGAGGGACTATAATATCCGTGTTGGTGGCAAAAAGGTTGTCATTGTTTCCGTTCTGCATTTTGTGTTGGCTTTCCGGATTTACATCACTCTTGTTTGAGCTACTGTGAACAAAATTTTGATGAAGCTGAAACAACTAGTGCTGGGTGTATGTGCATTTGTGTGTTTGATTGGGATTTTCAGATTTACATATTTACTCACGTTTGAGTTTCTGTGTACGAAATCTTGAAGAAGCTAAACCAATTAATACTGGGTATATTTGCATTTGTGTGTTTCATTGGCATTTGCGGATTTACATTCACTTGTGTTTGAACTTCTGTGAAGGAAATTACAATGAAAGCTAACCAACTAGTGCTGTGTATATGTGCGTATGTGTGTTTAATTCAAAGGTACAGCTTTCACTAACTTACTCTATCTGAAGCGCTGATATAGTGCCTCCTCAGAGCCTTTCAACTCCTATAGACTATAATACTTCGTACTTGGGGCCAATCGTGTAATGATGCTGCACAATCATAATCTTCCAATTTTTGTGAGTTGTGTTGCATCTGTTATATTTTATATTTCTTCGTACTTGGGGCCAATCGTGTAATGATGCTTGCTGTCATGTTAATGTGCACAATCATGATCTTCCAATTTTTGTGAGTTGTGTTGCATCTGTTATATGTTACATTTCTCGTTACTTGCATGTTGACCAAATAGTATTTGGATGGGTTAATCCTTATTTCCCTTAATCCATATGTACTTAGTTTTCTAAATAGGTACATGTATAACACTGTTTATATGAAATCTTTCTGCTCGACATATTTCTATCGAGTTTCATTGTGGTTTAGATAGCTATGCATGATGATATATCACATTTGCACTGGGCTCTGAGCAGTTTAACACAAGTAATTGATGGACATGGAGCTTAGAAAGCTATGTCTGACCCCGTCTAAAATTTTCTTCTCCACTTCTTTCATTTATCTTAATATTATGAACGATGATTGTGGACTTGGATGACTCAATATGTGACTCTGTACTTATTTTTGTAGTTTACAGATGATCTTTGTATCTGTGAAATCTAAGTGATTATTATTACCATGTGCTGGTTGGTAAAGAGTTTTACTCCACTACCATTCAGTTAATTACATTTTAAGCCACCATTATGACATTTTGGTCCCAGTGATGGAAAACACATTTGTATTGAATGGTTCCAATGGTTTCATATTCATTAGTAGACTTCTTCCACCACCTACATCCTGCAAGTATGTATGTATGTATGTGTGTGTGTGTTTGTGTGTTCGTATGGGGTTTGGTGGTTTTAGAAGCCTTCTGATGAATGTCATGACCATTGACTTAACCAGAAATGATTATTAAGCTATGAGATCTGAGGGACTGCAACTATCTTGTGTCAGTGGCTAATGGTTGTCCTACCTTTTTGTCACAAACTTTAAAATCAAAAATAAAAAATTGCTTCATTTTTTATGGAAATTTTGAAGATGAATAGTTTTTATGTAGTGCAATTAAATTTTACACTAATTCAATTTTAAGTTTGCAATGAATTTACTTTCAATAGCCTTTTCTTTTCAAAGTGATATCTTATTTTCGGTAGTGGAGTTAGTGGTGAAAATGATAATATATGATTTTATATAACTTGTCTTATGATTTGGAATTACCTGGGTTATCCTTAGGTTGGTGGAACCCTGATTTAGGTTGCAGTCTTAACACATTATGTACTGTGATGAATTGACATATATCATATCTATACAAATAGTTTTATTATCGCCTATCTTCCTCTAGTAGTAATTTGCAGTTTCATTGTTTCTTACTCTTGCCTAATGATGAAAACTAGCTGCTAGAAAGGTCAGTTGACTTGATTTTCACCTTGAGCCTCCATCTTAAGTTCCACACTACCACCACCGGTAGGAGATACTCCTGCTCCTGTCATCTCTTATTATTATTATTATTATTATTATTATTATTATCATTGTTGTTGCTGCTGCTGCTTCTGCTGTTGTTCTTGGTGGTGGTGGTGGTTGTGATGATGATGATGATGATGATTTTTTCTTCATCGATCACCTTTGTTTCTATTGGTGGTGGAGGAATGCTTCTTATGCATATTCTAAGATGTTGAACGGCATGCGGTGAAAAACCAAATGCTTGACTGACTATGTGTGTTGCTATAACTATGAGGTCTGAGGGCTTGCTAGAAACATCTTGAATTTAATAAAATACTGTTATATTAATTATCACGATCACTTTCTGATTCATTAGTTCATTTCTTGAAATACCCTGCTTTTATTTTTTCTTTCCTTAATGGCAATTCTGGATCTAGCCTTTCTGGCTGTACAACCTCTGATCAAGATTATGTTTCGTGTTCAATGTCCTGCCTTATGCTGTAGCCTTCTGAATCTGGCATGTGAAATTTCTCTTCGATGAGTGAGAAGGTAACCTACTCTTGCAGGACTTGCCCCCATTGATCATGGTCGTTTCTCGCCTATTAATAATGTCTAATTTCCATACTCTCTTTGGTAGTCATCTGTGTATTTTTCATTTTGAGCCTTCTCAAGTTCCACTCCACTTTCATTAGTTTGTCGGAGCCTTACCAGTGAGCAAAAAGGTTCAAGCTCCAAGCTGCAGGAGGGGAAGTAAATTCTTCAAGAAGCACAAAAACTACAGGGCACCTATAAGGACAACCCAGCCGGTAAGCATGGTGGGACAAAAGACAAGGCACCTAAGGAGGGACCACTTCGACGGTAAATGTACCCTATGCTAAACAATAGTTTTTGTTTCTGACAATTGTTTCTGAACAATAGTTTCTAAGCCAAAAACTGTTCTTTAAATTGTTCGTACGGAACTGTTTTTGTGTAACAATGATACGAAAATACTGACCAAATATTCTGTTTTTTTTTTTCTCTACCTAAATAATTTGTGGAGAATAATTACCAAGTACACTTTCTATTTAATATTTTATTTTTTTCCGCAAAATACCAAACAGTGGTGGAAGCAGCCTTTATCCACCCACACTGCTGTTACGTTCCTTTCCATCGATAGTACATAGATATTTTTAATATTTTGAGATAATACTAATCAAACATAACTCTAGAGGATAAATAGCCGATGACAAAAGGACAAGAAGGAACTTTTATAAGATGGTAGTGTCTCTCACTTTATGAGCAAGTCTAATCAGCTCATGTACCATCACATTTGCATCCCGAGAGATGTAGTGAAGTTCAAAAACATCGATTGCTCTTTTGAGATGGATAATATCTTCAATAATAAGACCGAGCCTCGACCGGAGAGCCTCCTTCCCTAAAAGCAAATCCACCGCCCCATCAGCGTCCAATTCCACGACCATCTTAGAGATCCCAATATCAAATGCAAGTTGCATGCCTTGAAGACAAGTCTCCACTTCTAACTCTTCAATTGACAACCTCCATCTAACCAGCCCGAACAGGGCAACTATAACCTCCCCCATGTGGTTGTGAATCACGACTCTAATACTGGCCTTCCGATTCTTAGCAAGGAGCGATTGTAATAGCCCTCCGGAGGAAAGGACCATCTGCACAACTCAGGGACCCCACTCCCACCATGCTGCGACACCTCCATGGCTATAGAACTAATAATAACCTCCTCTAATAAGCATTGATTTCTAACGCCAAATCATCCACACATTTGTATCTACCCCCCCCCCCCCATGCAGCATGTTATTACGCAGTGATAGGTCCCTTTTGTAACGCTTAATCAACTCCAGTACCACATACTGAAAATCTGAAAGTTTAACGCTTCGAATAGTTTTTTCCAGAGCTTTTGGTCAAACTTACAATTCCAAAAAAATGTGATTAATCGACTCTCCATGCAGGTTGTAAAATACACACATATTAGGGATAGACAACCATTTCTTCTCTAGTGTCTTTCAGGTTGGGGTCCAACCCTTAAACTCCCCCTAGAAAAAAACTTTAATTTTATTTGGTACCTTGCATGCATAGTGGTCTCCAGCCTTTGAAGACGTTGAGATTTTGACCCAGATGCGTTGGCACCCATCTCAAGAGCGATCATATATCTGCTTCGAAGAGAATAGTTTTTGTGCTTGTCGTAATGCCAACAAAAGATGTCTCTTCTACCTAAACATGTGCAAGGCATGTCTAGAATGGCCTCTGCATCCTTCATAAGAAATCAACCTCGAATTAGCCGCTCATTCCAACCTCCCAGCGGAAGTTATAAATCCACCACCCTAGCATTAATTGGCAAAATTCTAGGAGAAAAGAGCATAAATGAGGATGGTCTTTTATGCCACTTATCCCCATACACCTTCACAGACTCACCCGACCCCAAGCACCACCTCGCCCCCTAGTAATAGCATATCTTGCGCAAAGTAAACTCCTCCAAACATGAGATGGTCTGTTCCTTAGCCTCACCTGAAGGAAGTCGACATCAAGGAAGTATTTGCTTTTAAGCACCCTAGCTAGCAAGGACTGGGGACTCGTGTAGATTCACCAGCTTTGCATTACCAACAGAGCTTTATTAAAAGTTTCTAAATCTGAGACCATCATTCTCTTTCGCCTTGCAAAGCTCACTCTATTAGGACCAATGGATTTTCTTCTTGCCATCCTTTGAACCCCACCAAAAGGCGTTACAAATCTAGGATAAGTCACGACAAAGAGTAGCAGGGAGTTTAAAGCAACTCATTGCATAGGTAGGAATCGATTGAACACCGCTTTAAGTATGACCTCTTTACCACCTATTGATAGCAATGTTCCCTTCCAATGCTTGATTTTATTGTGGACTTGATCTCTAATCATCACGAAGGTCTCTTTTTTGTTTCTCCAAATGAAAGATGGGATACCCAGGTACTTATCGTGACACACAACTTCACTTACCCCAAACATGTTTTGAACATTCTTCTTCCTCGTTGAATCTAGCCCTGGATTAAAAGCAATGCCAGATTTCATAAAATTAATAAGCTGACCCGAAGCCTTTTTATACTTCGTCAAACAATCGTAAAGGGCGTGGCCTTCCTCCACTTGCCTTTTACCAAACAGTAAGCTATCATCGACAAAAAATAAGTGAGAGATTGAGGGACATCCCCTGTTCAACTTGATCGCATACAACAATCCCTCTAACTCCTTTTTCTGAATCAACGAAGAGAGACCTTCACCACAAATTAAAAAGAGGTATGGAGATAAAGGGTCTCCTTGTCTAAGTTCCATTTCCGGTTTCAACGACCCACATGCCTCTCTACTGACCAAGAATGAGTGAAACATAAGACACACCCTAAAATTCATTCAATCTACCTCTCGTGAAACCACATCGCGTTCATGATTTTAACCAGAAAAGGGTCATTCGACACAATCGTAAGCCTTCAACATATCTAATTTGAGTGCAAAGCCCCCCCATCTCTCTTAGCCACAAAGTTCTTCAAATAATGGAAACATTCGAACCCTACGATGGCGTTATATCTGATAAGTCTCCTTGGAATGAAATCACTCTACAAAGGCGAGATAATATCATCTAAAATCATCCTAAATTTGTTAACAATCGACTTCAACATAATTTTATAAATGACATTATGTAGGCTTATTGGCCTATAATCCGTCACTTTATTCAGGTTCTTCACCTTTAGAATTAAGATCATGAGGGTATTATTTATCTCATCAATGTGAGCACCATTATTAAGAACTTTCAAAGACGCTGCAGTTACCTCATTTTCGATAATTTTCAATACTTTTGGTGGAAAATGGCAGATATTCCATCTAAGCCGGGAGCCTTCGTGAGAAACATGTGATTGAGTGCATTTGAGACCTCTTTAGTCGTGAATTTTTGAAGGAGCTGGGCATTCATTTCCTCAGATACTTTCATGTCCACTGTATCAGTAGCCTCCTTTAAGTTATCTTTAGACAAGCGTGAAAAAGAGAAATATTCTTGAAGTACCCGTATATTACCGATTCCATATTATCCGCATTTGAGCTCCACACACCATTTTCATAAAATAGCCCCCTCATATGATTTTTAGCTCTTCGTTGTGATGCTTTAAGGTGGAAGAATATGGTATTCCAGTTCCCTTCCTTAAGCCCTGTAATTTGTGAATGTTGCCTCCAATACACCTCTTCACGGTTTTGCAACAATCCCAACTCCTTTTCAACTTCATTAATTCGCATCAGATTTAAAGGCCCATCAGAGTTTATAAACCTCTCAAGCTCATGTTTCAACTGTGTTATTCTCCTCTTTGTTCCCTCAAATTGAGAGAAGCCTTATGTTTTTAGTGCTGCCGCACAACTAGCCACTTTTGCAGCCACTCCCGACAATAACTCTGACCTGACTGGCCCCCTCTAATTGTCGATAATCACACTTTCACACCCCATGTTCAGCCCACATAGCCTCAAAGTGAAACTTGTTTGCTCTCTTACTATTAATTCTGCCATTCTCTAAAAATAATTTCTGAAAAGAAATGAAAAGGGGTTTATGATCAGAACCTCTAAAAATGCAAGCGTGTCACCGAACACAGTAGAAATCGTCCATTCCATTCTAAAGTGAAAAAGGCTCTATCCAGCCTCTGAAAAACCTCTTGACCTCCCCTCCTCTTGTTTCACCAAGTGAAGTCGGCCCTAAAAAATTTCAAGTCACGAAGACAGTAAGTGTAGAATGTATCTTGGAATCTTCTCATCTGTGAATAGCTTCTGTATGATCCTCCTTTCTTCTCCCACGGTTCAATTACTTCGTCGAAATCACCACAGCAAAGCCAAGGGAGACTATATAAGCCCGCCAACCTTTTAGCTACGTTAAGGGTGCTAGTCAACCCTCCCTACATGGAAGTCGTCTCACTTTTAGCTACGTTAGAGGCTTTCATAATAGGAATTTCCATAAACCATCATGATTAAATTTTCCTTGATCCCCTCCTTTCTCCCCTTCTCTATTTTCTTCCATGTTTCTATAATAAAAAAAAACCCCATTATCAAAAACCCATCTTTATTACCAGGCATCGATCCTTCTCTTTCGTGTGTCGCTGATCCCTTGTTCAAGCCCCATATTATTTCAATGGATGACTGCTTATAAGGCAAAGAAAAGCTATCCACCTAGCGCCATTGATAGTGATTAACAATTTACATATTCAATGTAGATGTTCTTCATTACCAAGATGGGTGCATTGCTCAAAATATGAGGTTAGTATGGCAATATCTTGCACAATCCTAGTTCTTAAATTTGGAGTCTCTGTGTGAGCGTCCTTTTGGGAAGGAAAAGTATAAGAATATTTTCAAAAGGGAGAAAAAAAGAGAAAGGTGCCTTGTCCGAGGTGCTCTTTTATTTGACTGTATGGTTGGGTTGGTAGATCCTATAAGCACTTGACAAGTACCTAGACATCCTAAGCCGTACATGTTATAAATTATGTATCCTTAACGCGAATAGAACAGGTCTGGTCTATCCAAGACTGGATTTGTAATATAAAATTTTCAAACCGGATTAATATCAAAATCAGGTCCAGGAATTATTCAACACAAATAATTGTCTCCCTTTAGTTGATGAAAATTGTTCTCTTTTTTTATTGGCAGGCTTGACCTTGAACATATGTATGTTCAGGTCTTAGATTGCCTTTTATGCAGTTGAAGATAACCCATTTCTATCTATTCACAGATTACAGACTTGATTTCTCATCAGTAAACCCTGACTATATCTATGTACAAGGTATTGATTATGAGGTAATGGTCTTTAATATTATAAAAGTCCCGTCTTCTTGGTCTCTATTGACTTGTAATGTTCTCCTGATATTCATCATTTAATTAGCCTCCTTTTCCTTCTCATCAGTAAACCCTGACTAGAATTGTTTCTCTTGAGATCATCTCTCTTTTCCTTAGTATAGGATACTTTCACGTATCCCCCCCCCCCCCTGCATTTCCTATTAATATTCTCTTTGCTCAGAACTAAATTGTGGAAGGACTGAACTTGATACTCTCCCGTTTACTTTTCCCCTATTTCATGATTATGTAAATGAAAACCTACTAAAATTAATTGAATTATTTTCTTGTTGAAATCTAAATTTATTCTGTCTGAGCAAACCCAAAAAGATGTTAATTAGCCCGTAGTTGACGAATGAGTCCACTGGTTCTCGCTTTACAGAAACCAAGTTGCCCTTAAGAGTCAATAAGACAATTATCTTCTTATTATGAAAAATATAACTTGGGTTATCTCATGTTATATGTATGTTAATCCATGTTTCAGTGCTCCAAGAAGGGTATTTTTGGTGGATGGTGTGATTTAGGTAGTATCGTTGTGGCTGAAGCCGTAGCTGGAGACAACCTGTTGAAAAATTAGCATCTTAATATATTACATTTATATTTTATTTTGAGTAGAGTCCACTTTATAAAAATAAAAAGATAAAGTTGATTAGAATTTCTTTTCGTGAGAGTTTTGAATCAATATATGGTATGATCAAAATGATTAATATGTAAATGAGAAATTGAATCTCAAAATACAACTATTGGTACTTTGAAGTATAAAAAATGAAAGAGAAAAATTGTCCCACGTTGAAAAGAGCAACAAGTTGAAGAGTATTTATATAAAATTACACATTTATTAATAAGTAATAAAATATAAGCGAGAATGTTCTCTCTTACACGCGCATGTAGGGGTGCAAATCTGAATCAAATCAGGCTTGGTTTGTTTGCGCCCGCACTTGAGTGCGCCGAATATCGGCTCGAAAATGATCGGGTTTGTCTTGGTTCTCCGTCAGTTTCATTAGATTTAAATATGTATTAAACTGAGCCTATAAATTAGAAGTCCTTCAATTTGGAAACATATCAAGAAAACAAAATCTCTCTCAGTTTTCCTTCCCCTTCCCTTTAGAGTTCTAAGTTTCTAATGTGATAGAGTTCGAATAATTTTTTAGTTAACCGGAATAGTATCGATGGTGCGCTGCTACTTTTCGTCTCTGTTGTATCTTGAGAGATAGATGTCGTTCCATATTTTATACCGACATAAATGAGTGAATCTGTTTTAAGGAAACTATTATATAATAGACCTCTGTTTGATTATTATTTTCTTATCATACCATTTTCAATCTTTTATTTAATATTATATTTATTATTTTAATACATTTTTTATTCTACATATTCTGATTTTATTTTTTTTATTTTACTATTTACTATTTTACTAGTTATAGATTATGTTTATTATATTTTATATCTATATACCATTCACTATTTTTATTTTTCTATTTATTATATATAACACCGATATTACTTTTCTATTTATTATATTACATCTACAACAGCAATATGAAGACTCCCGAAGGTTCTGTTAATGACTTCGTCTAGCATCCAAAAAATCTTGTAAATTCACCTTAAATGATATTCTTGACATCAATTAGTGGTGAAGTAGACCGAATCACATCTATTTAATGTGCTAATATATATATCTGTTCTTGGTTTAGATTTTCATATTGCTAACTCATTCTATCTTACATTGAAAAAGTTGAGTCGTGTGTCAATTGTATGATATTGGGAACAAGAAACTATCTCTTGCACCAGGTGCATCATGCATGATACCGATATGAGAGGAGATGTAGGAGATACTTTCTCCTGTAAGAAGAACTTGGCATGACCAGGCCCTTGCATCAGGTGCATGACCAAGACCTTGTGATTCATTTTTTTGTTGACATTTTTGTTGATATATTTGAAACATCCGGATTCCTTTTTCATATGTCTCTAGTCTAGAAGGAGGCTTTTTCGACCTGGAATAATGGTTTTAGAATTCAAAAAAAAAAAAAAAACTCTTTGTTCTTGTCTGCTCTGGAATAAGTAAGAACTTATTGATGAATGATGATGCCAATTAAATTTTGAAAGATCTCGTAGCGCGACTAAGTCATGTGAAATAAAAGAGATGGGGTAGTGTGACTTGTAAGGCTCTAGATCTTAATTTTTGATTCATTTCAATTTGGATGAATCTTTGAAAGTCAATGGTCAAGATACCTGCCCTGAGTTGCTGTTTATTGGCTGGCTGGATTGCTCTCTTGTTAGGGACCTCTTTTGTGGGGTACGTTCAATTTCTATCATCAGGGAAGAAATCAATATAGAAAACCCAAAACCCAGAAGAGGGGCCCCACCTTTGATAATCAGCTAATCGTAGACATCATCTTCCTCTGGCTCTCATGATTTGCTTATTTGATAAGTTATTCCCTTCGGACAGTTAAAAATAATTTTCTAGTAATATTATATTTACTTTCTCGGAAAAAATGAATCTCTTACCCACGTCTGAAACCATGTTCTCCAAATAATGTATATATATATATATATATGTGTGTGTGTGTGAATGTGTATGAAATTGTTGTCATTTAGTGGGACCTTTGGGATTATGTTCGATGCTAAAGCGATATCTGTGAATGAGATTAAACATTTTGTTTTCACATCAACTCCACTTTGTGGGCCAATCATCTCTCCCTCTCTGTTCTGTAAATATTAATGAAAAGGGGACCACAACATGAAGGCTGCCCATTAAATAAAATTTAAGGACCTACATATCATATGGGTTTATCTTTCTACGAAATCAATTCGTACATTGATCTGCAAATATGATAATGATACGTTGCAGGTCACTGGTCCACAATTATGTAGGTTGAAAGCTCTACTCATAGGGTTAGACATTGACTGTTTCTCTGTTCACGCTTGCTTTTGCCTGTTGGCATAGATTCCGTACCTCATAAAAAGTAGAGTTTGAACAATTTTGATGCAACTGTGACAATTCAATTCGTGTCGGTATACAGTCTAATTTGATACGACATGGTTTGAATATGGTATGATTTTGGTTCATTTTGTATTTGTATTTACGTCTGTACCTAAAAATAACTAAAAATAAGGGTAAGGTTATAAATATATCGTATCCCCCGTAAATTTTGTCATGCTTAATTTTTTCTAAATTTTTTTATTTAATTAATTATTTTTATTAAATATTCCTCATTTATTTTTTAAAATTTAGTTATAATTCTTTTTTTATTGTTCCTTAATTAATGGGGAAATATTTGTTCTGCGAGATTTATTATCTTATTTTAATTCATGCTTATTATTTTTTACATTTTAAAGCATTATAGGAATTTGAATGTTAACTATTCATTATTTCAATTTTTTTAGCCTCTTATTCTTTTTTGGTTTTTTCTATTTTATTTAGTTTTTTTTTTTAGATTACTACTTAAACCCAATAACCTCTAAATATTCTAATTATTAGCTTCATATTTTCATTAACCTTCTATTGCTATGAAATTTATTAGCAATTATTATAGCGTACGCTAATACATTATATAAGTAAATCATGTCTATAACTTAAGAAGGTAGAGGTCAGATATGTACTTAACTCTTAACTGGTTTGTTATATTTGTGTTTTGATTATAATTTAGCATAATCACCCGATTTGTTTCTAAAAAATAGCAAAGAATGAGAATATGAGCTTATTTTATTGTTGTAAGAGGTGAGCATTTACGTAATATGTCTTTTTACATGACCGGATTCAAAATAGTTATTAACCATAACATATTTTTTGCTTTAAAACGTGGCACTCCTATTTGACCGGATGCTTATTTCAAGCAAGAGGTCTCTTACCAATTAAGTCATCATTTAATGCATGTCCAATCCTTATTTGATGTTTTACTAATCTGTATATATGTACTTATATATATTTATGTAACGTATCAAAACCACATCGGATTGAGTACTTTTCCTATATCAAGTAAGACCGACATTTTATTCATTTTTAAATTGAGATCTAATATAACTTATCTTGATCTAAGTTACCGATCTAAACCGAAGACTTTTTCTTCCTTTTCTAAACCGAAACCTAATATAATGTTTCTCGATATGAGTTATCGATCCAGATTGAGGACTTTTTCTTCCTTCTTAGACCTATACCTAATATAACATCTCTCGGTTTGAATTCTCGATCTAGACCGAAAACTCTTTTTTCATTCCCAGACCGAGACCTAATATAATGTCTTTCGGTCCGAGTTTCCGATCTAGAATGACGGAAATATGACTGAGTTCATATATAAACCTACTTTAGATACTTGTGGATTTTACTATATATGTATATTATATACATTTTATTATTATTATTCTAGAGGTATTGTTTCTATAATTTATTTGCCCAACAACTATCGATTGTTCGAGTTTGAGGGGGTTTACAGTTTATGTACTATTAATAATTAAAATTATAAAAAAACTGTAAAAAGTATTATTTGGCCAAAAAAAATTTGTATTAATCGAAAAATTTCAATATACAAAATGATTTCTAATAAAAGAAACCCTCCTCGTCGTGGTAGGGAAGGAAAAATAAAAATAATCACAAATATAGAGCACGCGCATGGCATGCCATCACTAATTGCCGTGTCGCGCGCGCGTGCTTGTGCTAGCCCAACCTATTTTGTCACCTTTAAGTTGGTCAATTGGTTCAATATTATATTGAAATTATTTTGAAATTTTCTGTTTAAAATTTATAGAAATTATTTTTTAAAATCAATTATCAATCGATATCGAAGAGAAATGTTTTCAATTATTGTGTCTAAAATGATTGAGCACAATATGAGACTAATCGATTTATAATCGGATAATCTTGGATCCTGATCCAAAAAATATATATTTAAACTTAGAATATATGACTAAAGTATATTATTCCAATGTATATATATATATATATATATATTTCCTTATTTATTTAATAATTTTGATGACCAAGCATTAATGCATAATGAAACGTTATTCGTAATTATAAAGTATGATGTTCATTAACCTCATAACATTTGTAATAATTACAATATTATATATATGATAGTGTATATTTTTATTTTATGTACAAAAAGAAAAAAAAAATAGTTTCCTTATAAAAACGTGTGAACAGTTGCTTATAGATGTTTTAATGAAGAAAGAAATTTCTTTATATGGTATGCATATTAATTCCTTTAAGGATTTATATAAATTATATATATATATAAACTTTAATTAAATTGAGAAAAGAAAGAATAATTTAATATCCCTAACAGCTATTAAAATATTAATTATTTGTCTAGAGGCAACTTGCCTATTAAAGATAAAAGTATCCTCAACAGTTCGATCACCAAACAAAGAAAAATTCCATTCATGATAAGTTAATAAAATAAAACATTATCTCCATCGAAGGAGGTCTTGTTTGTTTGTTTTTGTTTTTGTTTTTGTTTTTTTAAATATGGTTCATCTTTTAAAAAAATGAAATTATTCATGAGAAATAATTAGATCGATTATATATTATTTTTAAAAAAAAAATTAAATTAATTCGATTAGATTTTTCGTAAATAATCAGAATGATTTCAATTAGATACGTCTTTAAAAGAGACCAATATATTCACTTGATTTCTTATTACACGGTCGGATCGTTTTAATCTTTTTTGTATGAGAAATTAAATGGGTATTTTTTTTTACACTAATTTTTATATTTTTCTAAATATGGAGAATATAAATATAAATTATAAAATAAAATAATAAATAATTATAAGAGAAAAATATAATAATAATGATAAATTAAAAATATAATAATAATAATAATTTATTTTTTAATAATATAATATAATATAATATATCAACATATTATAATAATACTATCATTTAAAAATTAATCAAAATAATTAAAAAAATCTTATTTATATTATATATAAATTAAAAAAATTGACTAAAAATTACATATAAAGAAATTTATATAAATTAATTAACCCTATAAATATTCAAGCATCCAAATTTGGAAGAATCGGAGATAACTTGAATTCATCTTATACCAATCTAAAATGGTAGCACACTGACAATTTATTCCCTCCCACTTTCTAAAATAAAAGGCCATGACAATTTATTTTAATTAGATATTATTAGATATTATATTATCATCATATAAATACGACCCAGACCCGGTCCATATATCCCAATAAGCGACAACGAAGACTCAGCTGGAGTGTCCACGTGTACGCACTCTTAGAAACGTTATACGCCCACGTGGCACTACCACAGTTCACTTTCCTCTCAGCCCTTTTCGGCTTTTCACACAAGAACGGAGAACCTTTTAATGAAAAGGAATCGCCTGTTCTAACACTATAAAGATATATTTCAGTTCAACGGCTGAGATCTATTCTGTTTATTCCATTTTCTTACTATTTACTATTTAGTACTGTTCTACTAAAAAGGATAATTAATTGACTAATTAATTAATTAATCGGATAAATTTATTTTGGCTGCTAATTAATCTCTCTCTTCCTCGCTTTGGTAGACCTTTCTTTGTTCGCCAACTACCATGAAACGCGGTCCCAAACTCTTCCCTAATTAAATGCTCTCCCTCCCTCTAGGGTTTCTCATTCATCTCCTTCTTCACTCTCCATTTCCCTTCCTCTCTCTCTCTTTCGCTCTCTGCAATTCTCTATTTAACAGTTTCAATTTGATTTGGTTCAGATTGAGGCGAAGCTTTTTCTTTTCGGATTTGATTTTGAAACCCCAGAAAATCGCAGATTTTATGCTATCGGTTTGAAAGAGGGGGAATTTGCGGTGCGATTTTGAAATTAACCGATTCGCTCGGTTGAATTTTGGTGCTGATTTGATTCTGGAATTGCATTTTGTTGCGGTTCATTTGATAATGCCCGCAACGGACTACCAAGGACCATTAGCTCCGTTCACCACCATCGGCCGTTCGATTCTGAATCCCCGACGCGATCAGGTCCACTCCATGGATGGTAATCACGTCGAGATGGACATTGACTCCTTCCAGAGACAAGTCACGGACCGCTTCATCGACCTCTCGTCAGTAAGTTCCGAAGACCTTCTCTCCCTTTCCTGGATTCGGAAGCTTCTGGATTCCTTCCTCTGCTGTCAGGAGGAGTTTCGGATCATTCTCTTTAGCCACAAGGCTCAAATCTCTAGACCTCCTATGGACCGTTTGGTTTCAGATTACTTGGAACGCAGCATCAAAGCACTTGATGTCTGTAACGCAATCCGTGATGGGATTGAGCAGGTTAGACACTGGCAAAAGCTTTTAGAGATAGTCCTTAGTGCATTGGATAACAGTAATAATCATAGGACTCTAGCAGAGGGCCAGTTTCGCCGTGCCAAAAAGGCTCTTATTGATTTGGCTCTTAGTATGCTTGATGAGAAAAACTCTGATGCCTCTAGTCTCTCCCATAGAAACCGATCTTTTGGCCGCAATAATGTGAGTAGAGATCACAGATCTTTGGGTCATTTTCGATCACTTTCATGGAGTGTTTCTCGGTCTTGGTCGGCTGCTCGGCAGCTACAAGCGATTGGGAACAATTTGGCTGCTCCAAGAGCTAATGAGCTTGTAGCTTCTAATGGCCTTGCTTCCCCTGTTTTTACAATGAACATGATTTTATTGTTTGTATCATGGGCTTTGGTAGCTGCTATTCCCTGCCAGGATAGGGGCTTACAGGTTCATTTCTCATTGCCCAGGAATTTTGCTTGGGCGGTACCCATGCTTTCGCTGCATGAGAGGATTTTGGATGAGTCTAAGAAGCGGGACAGGAAAAATGCTTGTGGGTTGTTGAGTGAGATTCATCAGATTGAGAAATGCTCTCAGGTAATGAGTGAGTTGGCCGATTCGGTCCAGTTCCCATTGACAGAAGAGAAAGAGAAAGAGGTCAGACAGAGAGTGCAGGAGGTATTAAATGTCTGTGATGCTTTGAAAGGTGGATTGGACCCATTGGAATGCCAGGTGAGGGAGGTCTTTCGTAGGATTGTTCGCAGCAGAACTGAGGGTCTTGACTCGTTAGGGCGAGCTCACAATCCTGAGTAGATTGTTAGAAGTCATGGCAATTGCTGCAAAGTATGGTCTGGTTTTGGTTTTTCCAGGAAGAATGAGGACATGAATAAAATGGTAAGGAGGAGAAAATTTTCTGTATTAGTCATTATCAGCAGCGTATATTATGTAAAGAAATTAGGATATGAGAAAGGGCAATGGACCCATTTGCGGTCTGTTTGTGTACTGCTGTTTTTTTCTCTTTTTTGGTGTCTGATGTCATTTCTTATTCTGCACATCATATTTTGCTCCTTCTTCTTCAACCTTTATTCGTATAGAGTATTATATACTTGTTCTATCCTTTCGTTGTCGTCCATGGTTCTAGAGAAGAGCATATTTGTATAGACTTTGTCCTCAATTTCTTCTTCAATCTTCTGCATTTTAAGTTTGCATTTGGAGTTAACGGTGTCTTGTGTAAGAGAATGTCTGTACTGTGATAGAGTTGAAGTGAGGCTCCTAAAGCCCTTCGAAAGCTAATAGAGATTATGATGATGCTCTGTTTAGGTTATGAACAATCTTACCCCCTAGTTCTCATTAGGAACAGAGGAGCCATTACCGGATCCCTGCTAGTTAACTCATAAATATTTCATTTCCCATATTTTGTTAAGAGGCATAAAACTCTGATTCTTCTTTGCCGTTTAAAGTTGTCTTCATTTCTACATTCCTTAATGTCAGGTCATGGCTATCCTCACTGCCATCGATCAGGGCAGTGCTTTTTCTTTTCTCAAATGTAAATTTTATTAATGGGCTTGAGTTTGTCTGAGTGATTATTCCCTTTCTCATATCTTATTGGTATTTAGTATCTTCGGCTTTAGATTTTTTTGGTCGGGATTGTATGATTACTTGGCTAGTTTTGAGTCTTGACCCAAGAAAGTTTGAATAGAAATTTGAAGGAATTGGAATTGGAATTCTTGAGAGTGATGAAGAAGATGACTTCTTGCCCGACTGCTATTCTTTCCGGTCAAAGTTCAAGTTCTCTCACTTCTCCCACTATTTCTGTTGACCCAGACCCGGTCAAAATCTTTAAAATGTTCGTGCATTTTGACCGTTGAAAGATGATGCAACTATATATTTTATATATGGAAAATATGTAATGTAACATATGTAGCGACAAGATGAGGCTGACGTTGTTCATAATTGGTCAAGTTCCAACATGTTGACCAGGAGAAGGTTTATTTTAAGAATTGATTCTCAATAGTTGTTGACTTCGATGGTCTAGTTAGTTAGTAGATGTGGAATTCATACATCGTTTTTGTAAGAGTAACGACTTCTTATAAGTAATTAAACTTGTTTATTTTTATAAAATAAATAGGTGGGAAAACTAATTGTTTAAAACTTATATTTTAAAAAATAAATATTTTTTCTGCATATTAAAATAAATATATTTTAAATATTTTAGTTGACTTTTATTAATAAATAATTTTTAAATATATTTTTAATTTAGGATTAATTCACTTATTAATTTTTATAAATTTATTTTTATATAATTCAAAATAAAATTTTTGTCCCCGTGATTATTTTTCAAATACCGGTGTTTAACGATAATAAGATTTTAATCTGTCAGTACGTATCAAATTTATTGACATATATAAAATTCATAATTTCAATAATACTACGTGAATAAAAATTATAAACTTGATTCAAATTAATTATTTTATTTATAATTTTATCCCAAATATTTTAATAATTTATATTTTTTATCTTCTTTTAAGCACTTTTATCCCAAATTATAAATTTGATCCGAATTAATTATTCTAATAATGCCCGATGGGATTTTTGCTTACCTATACTAATAATCACTTATATAAATATTTTTTTTAAACCCTTCCAAACGGGGCTCTAATCCCTTTCATCAACCTATTACAGTTATAAAAGCATGTTTGAGTCCAAGTGTAAGCCTAGACTTCATGTTTTAAAACATGTCAAGGAGCAGGTCAATGTAGATCTAAAACCTACTCTTTGCAATTACTTTGGTTCCTGTCCTCAAAATGATATGACTCGTTCCCTGATTATGATATGACCCACAAGCACTTGAACGTTTTAAGAACGCAAGAAACTTATCAGCTGGATCAATCCTGTTAGTTGGTTAGGAGTTAGGACAATGTGAGTATGGTCGGTGGGCCCCTCCTTCGTGGTCTTTAAAATTTGAAGGTCTTTCTCTTCCATGAACGCTAGAAAACTTGTGATCCAAATTTCGCGGTAGTATGTATGTTGTCCCTTTCGTCTGAAAATGTTTGGCTATGGTTACTTCCTACATACCTGATACCCCCAAATCAATTAATGAGTAAAGATATCAGAAACGGACGTTTGGCAGATAGAAAAAGTCCGTTCGAGGATTTCTTGTGAATCCCAAGTTTGACTTGCACATCACCAACTGAATCTTGTTCAATATATATATTTTGGTCAATGCACTGTGAAACTAATTTGAGAAACCAAAAAAAAAAAAAAAAAAAAAAAAAAGAGGTCGAAATTTGAGTAACTTGAAACGAGCCTAACTTGACTTGACTTGTATATTATACTAATAATATTGTTAATTAAATGAAACATAAATATCAATTCCATTTAGACGTGGTAATGAAAAATTAATAATAGGATTATTTAAATTATTTATAAAAAATAATATAATAATAATAAGTAAAGAAATTTGCTACTTTCAATCTTATAAATTTTAAATTTAATATCCATGTTTTGTTGGATAACAATGTCTATAATAAATTTTGCGGGTATGAAATTTATATTCATGATCTATACAGGCTTAAAAATAAAAGCATTAAATTTGTATGGGTGATGCGGAAAACATGTGACAATTAGTCCAATCACGTATCGAGACTAACTTTAATACCATATAGAAATTTAGACTTGTATCTCAAAATTAATTATTTATAAAAGGAATTGATCTATCTTTCTTATATATCTGTTTCTCAAATATACAATATAATATTTTCAATATATTATAATAAAATTTCATTAATTAATTCATACATTGATTGATACGTATTATTAGTTTAGATCATCGATATTTCTATACGATTTTCACCGATGAAAGAAAAAGCAACAACTTCTTTGTTAGATATTACAAATAACAAATAAATTTTGAAAATTGATATTTATAAATAACTATATGCAAAATCATTGGGATTTCATGAATACTTAAATTTATGTCACTCAAAAATATATTATTTAATTTAGTATAAAAAATGAGACTCATAATATATAATTTTTTTTTCCTAATAAATTTATCATCCTAAATAGTCTTGATTACCATCAATAATTCCATAATCTCCTAATCAAACTACAATAACAAAAATAAAAAGAAAAATGATTAAAAACCTCTTCTACCGATTTAATTTAAAAAAAAAAAAAACTAAATTTAGAAATAGAAAAATGATTTATGTCAGAATTCCATATAGTAATTCTAATATATATATATATATATATATATATATGTTAGGAAATGAATTTAATTATTAATTTATGAAATTAAGATATACTTAATATTTGTCGATTATTTTTTTTAAAATTAATCTAATTATTAATTATTTAATTTTATTTCTAAGCTCTCGATTATCATTATCTTTATTATAAAAATTTAATGGTCAGAATTTCCGAAATTATAACTTAAAAACGGAAATTTAAGAAGGTATATATATATATAATTTGACTAAATTTTGCTGACATTATAAAATTTTGTATTATCACGTAATAGAAATCTATGTTTCGAATAGATCTGAGCACAATTTTAATTATATAGTATGAGATATATATATATATATATATATATATAAATGTAGTTCCATCTTCTCAAAATTATACCATGGTTGGAGTTTGGACCAATAGTTGTGGCCCATTTATAAAATTTGACCAATATGCTCAAAAGTGTTGCGTTCGGCTTCTTCTTAGAGAGGTATTACAATAGCATAAGCCTCTCAGGGTGCTCTTGATGTATGTATTTTATATAGTTAGGATTGAACCACATTATCATTTAGGATGATATGGCATAATTTAAAATAAATACTCCTAGAGTATTTTATAATTCTCTACAATAGCTTATATATGATGCCAAGTGGAATAGGCATTGGTATCTTTAAGCGATATGCCCGACCATATCGGCTTGAGTGTTGATTTGATCTATGTCATTATTTCCTATTTAGATCTGATTAAAATATAAAATTTAGATAATACGGGTCGGGTGTTAGTCGGATATCCAATCCGACCTGATGACTCTATCCTTTATGGGTATATATAGTTTGCTCTTGCTTTTGGAGTTGCAAATCCACTAGATTAAATTGCTAAGATTGTAATTAAAAAGTACAATCCAACCATTTGGCAAAAAAAAAAAAAAATCAACTACCCTTATTATTTCCAAAGATATAACACTGCCAACTCAGCCGTGAAATTTCAAAGCCTTTCAAATCTGAGATGGATCCAATGCCTGCGTTGTGTACCACTTAGATAGCACTTTACGCGAAAATGGGCATTGATTTATGCTAATGCAATAATGCAAGTAGATGATTACAAAAAAAAAAAATAATAATGGAAAAGAAGAAAAGAGCAGAGCAAAAACAAGGTAGTACTTGATTGCATCCCAAAACAAAAAGACCCAAAAGTGTCCAATGATTCCTGAGTAGGGTCTTAAAATTAGCATTTACATGAACTAAACAATCATCACCATTTTCAACCTACTTTTAAGCACATAATTTTAACCTACTCAATCTTTTGTTTTTACATAAATAACCAAAGTCCAAACCATCTCACATCCTCCCTTTTTTACAGCAACAGTAAAAGAACCCATGAAAATAAAGCCATTAGAACTGCAAGCAAACTAGGCATCACCTGCAAGAAACAAAAATAAGGCCACATCAATACCAAACACCAATGAAAAAGTCCAATTTTACCCAAACCACAGTTTCAAAACTCTTTAACAAAAAGAAGAGATAAGGGTACTTACTTTTGGTCCACGGTGAGCAGAGGTTTGAATAGGGCGTATAGTGGCTGAATCTACTTCACCAGTAGGCAGAGGAACTGCTGGATTACTGTTTATAAACGGCATAGAATTCCCCTCTCCTTTATCTGGCAACAGAGACGGCAAACTCACCGGAGAATTTGCACTTGGCGTCAAACTAGGCGGCGTAGCCACTTGGTGAGGCTGGAACGGCCATGGGTATGCCGGAGACGACCCCACAACGCCTCCGGAAGAGGGTACCGGAGCCGCCATAAGAGGAGGAGGGAGCTGTTGTTGTGGTGGTGGGGCTAAAGGAAAAACCTTTACGGCTAGCTTTTGAGACCCTTCACATGAGCTGGTTAGAGATCCGTTTTTGAAGGAGAAGTAGAAGAAACCAGGCCTTGATGGATGCCACTTTGCAATGTAAAGAACAAAACTTTTGTCAGAAAGACGACATTTTAAAGCTAATTATAAAAAACCCAGATGGAAATTTTGAGCAAACATAGCTTCGTTATACAGTGTGATGAGAAAGAAATAGAAAAAGGGGGAGAGAGTACAGTGTAAGAAGTCGAGTCTGGTTTGTTTAAAAATGTTGCTTGGGTGAAATTGCAGAGATTGAAGGCCTTTTCGTTCTGGAAAATGTAGAGGTTGTATCCATACTTATGCTTGAAAACTGAGAAAAAAAAAACGCAGCCAAACAGAGCTTCATTACTAATAATCAATGCAAAAAAAAAAAAAAGAGGGGGGGGGGGTTTAATTTATTGAAGTTTCTTCCTGTAATACTTACTGATAGAATCTCCAATGTGAACAATGGGGTTTTTCCACTCTGAAACTCCATCAACAAGTATAGTAGTGGAGTGAGAAAGCTGAAAGAGAAAAGGGAAGAAGAAGATGATGATAAGCATTGAGGAGGAGAGGAGGAGGATGAGGGAGAAAAGATGTTCGTGAATTTCTTGTGTTTTTCAGTTCCGGTGAAGTGAAAATTGAAAAGAGAACGAAGCTTTAATAAATGGACCTTCTGGGTTTCGCTTTATCTCTGGCACATTGCCTTTGGGTCATAGAGAAAGAAGAAAAAAAGAGGATTTTGAAAAATGGGTAGAGAGGGAGAGAGAGAGGGAGAGAGAGATGACTGTTAAAATGGTTTACTAAATGGATTACAGACATGCACATTGAACACTTTTGTGGTTCTTAATTATTATTTTGTAAGCGATTGCAGTAAAAAAAAAGTAGAATGAATTTTTGTTTTCCAATTGAATTTTAAGCAAAAAAAAAAAAAAAAAAAGACAGTATAACTAAAAATAGTGAGCATGGAGGACATGATGCTTGTAGGATGTAATACTATGAATATGATGATGGGCTTATTATTATAAAATGATTAGTTTCAGTGATCATCTAATCTTGATTCTTTTCATGCAATAAAAAAAACAAAAACAAAAACAAAAACAAAAACAAAAACAAAAACAAAAACAAAAACAAAAACAAAAACAAAAACAAAAACAAAAACAAAAACAAAAACAAAAACAAAAAAGTGGGGAACTTTAGTAATATTTAATTTCTAGGGAGGTGAGTTGTTTCTAATATTTCAAAAATTATTGTTGTTTTTAATCAATCAAGTAAATATAATTATAATATATTGATAAGTATTTTTTTTATTTCAAGTTTCTTTTTGTTACTTCGTTTTGATCTTTGAGGTCTTTTTGGGACTCGTTTAGTCAATTTATCCTGTTTAACCTTCTTTTTTTTTTACTAGAAAGGATGAATAATTGTAGGTTAAACTGTTAAAAGCACGAAAGGGAAAAAGAAGTGTACTAATCTCATTCATTATTTTTCACATTATGTTTCACTTTTCACATTTGTTCTTTGTACAATGTTCTAGGCACTCCACTTTTTCGTAACATGTTACCTAGTTTGTTTGTTTTTTTACATGGACACTAGCTTTATATATATATACATATAGTTTATATATAACTCAGGTTGATGCTCATACTTTGATGCATTGCAGGCTGAGTTTCTTTTCTCTTTCTCTGAAAAGTGATTTGTCCGTTTTGCAAATTATAAGAACCAAGAAAAATAAAAGAAAGAAGGTGGACACTTTCTGATGCGGTGTCAGAAATTGTTCCTGCTATTCAACTAATGGAAGGCAGGCCCCCACAGTCTACATAGTACATGATCATATGTATGCATTCTTACATAGTAAATTTCTTTTGGCCATTTCTATAGGATGTTAGAATTTGGTGGTTGTAACGGGTATTCGTATAATGCTTAAAATTAGAAGAGGTAAGAATCAGTGAGGAAAAATTTTCTTTCGTTGATGTTGTATTTGCAGAGTATTGTGAATAGATCATCGAACAATTATGTAGTATGTCACTTTCATGCCATACTTTCTGTTTATGCAGATTTTCGGCTCCAATAACATGTCAAATTTTGATAGCTATTACTTGAAATGGGAAATACAAGGAGGAATTATGGGTGATGATCGGAATTTTTTCTTTCGATAGCTAAGTTAGATTCCGGGAAGAAAACGGATAGAGTTTTTGTTAGGTTAATTGTATAATTTTTCTCATAGTTGCATGAAAAGGGACCCTTGATCACAAGGGTCCATTATGTTATTACATGCGTTGATATTAAAATTAAGATTTTGACATATATCAATCCAAGATCAGATTATGTCAACCAAGATCTTTCAGTGAAGTCGGCTACCTTGGCGTAATGGGTTCCAAGTATTCCGAGATGTTGATGGTATGGTTAAGCCAGCTAAGGATAATGTGAATGAATTGGTGGCATGACAGATGGACGGTGAGATATGAAAAATAAAGGAAGCACATAGATTCAGATATATAGGAGTTACACGAGTATCAAATGTTACCCTAAAGAGAAGGGTACCGTTCATCCAACAAGGTAATCGTTAGGAGAAGGGTACCATTCAACCAACAAGCTTAAACTTCTAAGGGAACCGCATCTAGGCGAAGAAATGTCCCATGCACTCTTACATGGCCCTCTGGCTCTCTCCTCTCTACCATCTGGGCTACTATTTCTTGCTAATTTATCAATTAAATAAGTAATATGAATAATTGTCAATTTATCTAACTCTTATTCATCTACCATTTTTAAAAAGCCGCCTCTGCATTTTATTAGCAGTCTTTCGGGGTAGCTTCGGAAGATTGGCTTAAATTTAACCTCGATGAGTCGGAGCCGGAGGTTGGGGCAAAAAACTTAGTATTTGATCGTAGAGATTTAATAGTTTTTTCATGCCATCGACTCTTGTTACACAAAGAACGAGTTGAAGATTGAAAACATTTTTCTGTTAGAATTATGGCTCGAGAGAATGAAAGAGAGCAGATGAAGAACACTTATGTTTGCTGCAAATTGCAAAACTGAAATTCATTAAGAAATAAGAGCTTAAATACAAAGTGATTAAACTAGGAAAGTACATGAACAAGAACCCAATAAATGCTTCCTTAAAATGCTCAAGATCAAATCTAAACATCCATAAATTACAACACTTAACATCAACATGAACTCTTAACATCAAACAGAAAATGTACTTTCGACAGAAAGACCAGAAAAACGAGAACTTTTCACCAAGTAAAGCAGATGGAGCTCCAACATGTGATTTTGAGCTCCACGCCTCCAACACTTCTGAAATCAGCATCTATACTTCATATTCTTCGTATCAAACTTGTTGGAAACGATCACAACCCAACTTGATTTCAAAATTACCTCCAAAACAGCCTCCATATCAGACAGAGGCTTCAAACTGCACTGCCACCTTCTTTGGATTCTATCTCCTTCAATTCTTAGTCAGTTGACTTGATTTCAATTGCCACAAAATTCAATTGACATCCTCTAACTGCTGGTACGAGAGTCAACACCAAATTCCAAGGCTAGCCAAAATTCAACCCTCAACACTTCTTGCTTCATTTGCGAAGGCTTCACAACCTTCAAACATTTTCGAGAAGCTAATGGTATACATGGTTGATGGCTTAGCAAGAATGGATGTTGAGAGCATAAACAACTTGAGAGATAATCTCTAGCTTGGTCTCTTCTTTGGTCGGTAAGGTGCTGCTGCCTGCTAGGGAAGTATCGATAGATTTCCCAGATCATGGTGGTGTGGCTAAAGGCTAAAGCAACATTAGTGTTATTTTGTTGTTGTACTTAAGTTAGGTCTCATTTTGACACCATCAATAGTACTTATCTATGTTGGATATGATTGCGCTAACGCGTCCAAAAGTGCATGTGTAATCTACTGGGAGAGTCTGTAAAATATGATACTGATGAAATAAATCAATGGTTGCGAATGTAGTATAGAGGAGCTGCTAGTGTTAGGGAATTATATGATAATATGATGATTAGTATTATCCTAATTGTCCTTAAATTTGTCATCTTCCTCATCTTTTCCTTGAACTGGTTACCTTAACTTCACTTGTCGCATAACGCCAGAGTTTATGCTCTCTAAGAAAGGAATGAATTTCCACAAGTCAAAGCAACATTAATTTCTAGTTCCTTTTGAAACAATGTTAATAATAGGAGGAGAGATCTTCAATTTTGTCCACAGATAAAATTCAAGCAAAATTTTTTGCTGAGAATCAGATGGATAACTAATATAAAGGGATTTGGATTCGATTCGGAAAGTACAAATCCTAACTGATCTGGAAGCATGATTGTAATTGAATAAAAATCAATCCCAAAAGACTTGTATCTTCCTAACTTATCATACTTGTATGTCCTAACTTATCTAAATTTAAAGTTTAAATCAATTCAAAAATCGATTCAATCATCTAAAATATGTCACGTTATTTAATGAATTAACAATAAAAATACTATTTATTAAACTATGTAACACATTATTAATAATTAGATTAACATTTAAATTAATTTAAATTCTAAATTTAGATAAATTCAAATATATAAAATTTAGACCCAATCTAAATCTAAATAATTGATGCTAGCGGTAACATAAGTTTGAATTTGGTGACAGGGCAAATGTTGATGTGGCAGCTGACATGGTGGATGCTGATGTGACATTCAATATCTACTTCTAGGATCCTAAGTTGGACCAACAAACCCTTTGTTTATGTTTCATGTGTTACATATGTAATTGTAATTCTCTCTCTTCTCTCTAAGTATTTCTACTCGATTTTTCTTCTTTGCAATTTTAATATACTTTATTCTCATTATTGGTTCCACATAGCCATTAGCCAAACACACAACCGTACTCATGCTCCATTTATGACTTGATTGCCTTTCTGGAAATCCAGTTCTATTTTACCTTTTTTTGTTTTTGTTTTTTCCACTCGGTTTTCTTATTTGCTGCTTCTGGCTTTCTGCAATTGAAGCACTGCCCTGATTGGTTTAATTAGCTTTCACGGCTTCCCCTCTTCATATTCCCTATCGTAATTATCAACTCAATATTTAATGCTTCTTCAATTTGAAGGGCTAATATTCTGCAACAAGAAGATTGGATTTTTATCACTACCCTCTTATTATAAATAGTTTCTGTATATTTGAGGCGAAAGCTGTTCTTATAAACCTCACCAATTAGATAGAAATAATAGAGATAATATTATTGATTTTCATTACTGTATTTTCTAGATGTATTACATGGGTTATATACAGGCTAATATTGCCGTTTGAAAAATTTGGAAAGTAATAAAGCTTGATTGAGGGATTTGATTTGGGAGCAAGAAATTGTTAGCCGTTGGTGGGATTCTTTTCCTTGATCAATTTGGTTGTATTTGGAGTGATTGCAGGGGACAGTTATTTCCTTATTTGGACATGCCCCCTCAGGTTTAGCGGAGTTGGAGACACGGTAAGCTTGTCACGTAAAATGAGAATCGGGATGCGACAAGCAGTTTTGTAAGGATGTCAGCCGGTTGGTCTTTGCCGGAAATAAATTGGATGTGCAGTTCCCGGCGAGCAACTTTTTCCTCTAACAAAGTAAAAGTCAATGGCAACATGCTTTGTTCTTGAATGTTGTGTTGGATTGACTGCTAGATATGTGGCGCCGATGTTGTCACACTATAGGGTTGGTGGGTCACAAAATTGAATACTCAATTCGGTTAGAAGGTATTGTAACCAAATAATTTCAGCAGAAGAGTTAGCAAGTGCACGATATTCTACTTCTGTACTGGAATGAACAATAATATGTTGCTTACGAGAGCTCCATGAGATGATGTTTGGATTGAAGGTTACCGAATAGTCGGTGGTGGATCAACAGTAGTCAAGGCAACCGGCCCAATCAACATCGGTAAAGATATTAAGGGCGATGGATGGGCTGGGCCGAATGTGAATGCTTAGGTTAAGAGTTCCCTTTAAGTACTAGAGGATTCGTTTAATGGCAGACCAATGATTGATTGTGGGTCGATACATAAACTAGCATACTTTGTTGACGGCAAAGGACAGACCGGGTCGTGTGAGGAGTGCATATTGAAGAGCGTCAATTGTACTATGATATAAAATGTGGTCATTAAATGCATATCGAATAGAGTGAGGCTGTGAGCATTGGACATTGGGCTTGAAACATGCTTAGCGTCAGACATGTTAGTGTGATGGAGTAGATCATGAATATATCGAGATTGATTTAGATATAGATCTGTAGAGTCATGATGTCCTTCAATCCCGAGAAAAAAAATGAAGTGGCCCCAAGTTCTAAATGGCGAAAATAGCTTGTAATTTGAGGAGAAGGTTATGAATGGCCATCATAGAGGAGTTGGTGATGATGACATCATCTACATAAACAAGGAAGAAAATGGGGTCCCGGAGAAAATAAATAGAGAAGCATCAATTTAGATGAATGAAATCCAAAAGAAATAAGAGTGCTACTAAGTTTTGAAAATCAAGCTCGTGGAGATTATTTCAATCCATAAAAAAATTTCTTTTGAAGACAAATATGGTCGGGAAATTGTGGATGGGTGTAGTCTGGTGGTTGAGACATGTAAACTTGTTCAGTTAGATCACCGTGAAGAAACACGTTATGAACGTCAAGTTGGCAACTTGCGAGAAACGGCGAGTGCGAGAACGAGACGAATCATTTGGGGTTTGACCACAAGATTTAAGGTTTCATCAAAGTCAAGTCGTTGGTGATAGTCTTTAGCAACTAGGCGGGCCTTTTATCGATTACTGGAACCATCCGCTTTGTGTTTTATTCGGTAGACCCAAGGACAACCAACAGTATTTGCGGAAGGTGAGGGAGGAACAAGATCCCATGTATGATTTCGGAGGAGAACATCGAACTCAATGTTTATGGCGAGACGCCATTGATGGTGCTTGGTAGCGGCGGAGAAACAAGTGGGTTCTATCTCAACATAAGATAAAATTACCGTGTAAGATTCGTGTAAACGTTGAGGTTTGGTGATATTATTTTTGGATCTTGTTGTCATCGGATGATGGTTGTGTAGTAGTAGCAGTGGTGGTCTCCGGCAGTTCTTCAGTGGCGGCTGGAGCAGATAGCATAGGTGTTCTGGTAGGTGAGTTAATGGAATTTACGGGACTTGCATGAGTATTGATGTCACTGGTACGTGCACGAGAGTTTTGAGGAGATGATGCCAATGATGAAGTGGGCTCCACCTGTAAGAAAGAAGAAATTAGAGAAATCCCGGATTCATTAAAAGGTAGAGAGTGAAGATGAGTATGGGCATTTGGTGAGGTGGCCGATGTGGTGGGAGGAGCATCACTCGGCATGTGATGGGCCAGGTAGGGGGAATATTTTGTGGGCCTTTAGTAGAGTCCGAAAGGGTTGATTGCTGATTTGGGCGCGAAGGTGATTGGCCCAATCAAGTTGTAAGGAGGCATAGCCATGAAACGGGCCTGATTGTTGTGCTAGAGGAGAATGGGCTAGAAATGGGTACCTGCAATGGAAAGAGAGTACAACAAGAATCTTGAGAGTTAATGATATTGGCTAAACTACTTATCTCTTGGAGGGGAAAAGGGATTTCATAAAAAACGACGTGTCAGGATATGTAAGTACGGTCCGATAGTTGACGAAGGTAAATGTATTTTTTGGTGAGAGTCATCTGTATCTGATCTATTTATAATTAAAGAAACGTTCAATGTAAACATTGAAAGGGGTAAAATATGATTTCAACATCTGATTTTTTAGCTATTGGAATAATAGAGAGAATCATATTTTTGATGAAACCAAATTAGACTGACTGGTAGGTTTAGGTGTGCAGTTTGGTCAAAGTGAATTATTTCAGGCATTTAAAGATTTAAATCTCTCTACTCATAACCCATCTTGTTCTTTTGTGAAAGTCTTGTCTTGTCTACTTGGGTGATCATTTTGATACTGGAAACTGTGGCTTAAGAGTATGAGAATAGTGGGTCTCAAGCGGGTTCAGTCCCCCACAATTTTTTTTGTTTAATTTGTGAAGAGATAATAATTGAAGGGTTATTTTGGAGGTGTTGAACAAAATGGGAAGTAATGG
Source organism: Coriaria nepalensis (assembly GCA_027186245.1). Taxonomy (NCBI): domain Eukaryota; kingdom Viridiplantae; phylum Streptophyta; class Magnoliopsida; order Cucurbitales; family Coriariaceae; genus Coriaria; species Coriaria nepalensis. Next base: position 1,731,577 of record CP114500.1, on the reverse strand, counting down.
TGTTCATTTTGATTCTAAAGATTTGGCAGAAGAAGGTGAGAGTAGCTATGAATTGAGTGAAAGTAATAGGCAAAGTAGTGGGATAGATGGATCATTAGTAGTAAGGAATAATTTTCCGGGTGAAAGTTCTAACGGGGCTTCTTTAGAGGGGGCAGAGCAGCAATCGGATTCAGTTCTGCTCTCTTCGGTTTCTGATGCTTCGCCCAAGTTGAAAGCTCCTTCTTCTCGACGAAAAGGTTAGTGTTTAATAACCTAATTTTTTGTTACTTATGCATTTAGGAGGGGAAACTATCTTAGCACAATTGAAGTGTTTTGGAATCAATGAGAGACAAATGCTAGCAAGTTTTGTCTTGTAGGAACTATTTTCATTGTGATAGGCGTTTGTCTCGAAAAGTTACATATTCAGGGGAAAAAAGGTTTTCTTTCAGTATCTAAAATGGGGAAGATAATAATGAACATTAGGGGCCATGTTTTGTTTGTTTTCTTCTCTATTCTTTTTTTTTTTCTTGGAAGCATGGGAACTTATAATTTGCTTATGAATTCGTATCGGTAACTTAGCGATTATGTCTTTGACACTAATGGGTAGCTTCTGTCCTTAAGAGTAAAAAATGTATCTATGAATGGTTTAATCCTTTTTCCTGGTTAATCCTTTTTTCTATTCTAAAATCCAAATTTGGGAGAGTTAGACCTATCTCATCTTGGTTCAGAAAAGACATTGTCCTTTTATTGTAGAGTTAGTTTGATATCTCCTACTTATGGAAAAGAGTGTATTTGCTTGAAGGTTTGGATCATTGTATTACTGCACCTGCTAGTACTCGAATAAATCTTATAGAAGAGGACGACCAGACATTCACTTTCTCTAGATCCATGGTAGAAAGGAGAGAGATTCTAAGGCCTGAACTAAAACTAGATAGACTGTCTGAACGTGAAAAGGTACCTTTTATTTATTTATTTACAATACATATTTATCTCTTTACTTATTTTCCAAGTCTTTATCAAACTATCCAAATTTAATCCTATGTTGGCAGGAAAAACTAATTGCTAACCTAGTTAATATACAAAAAGATGGAACAGTAGAAGTCGATATTGAGAGAAATACGCCTGTTGCTTCAGAACTATTAGAGCTTCACTCTAGCATGGAAGTGATTCCTGTGAGTATAGAAGATGTCACTTCTGAAACCACGAAATCAATTCCAAGGTTGAAGATTGCAATTCTTGTGGTTGGGACAAGAGGAGATGTGCAGCCATTCTTGGCCATGGCAAAAAGACTTCAGGTATTTTGTGGAGTCCTAAATACCTCGTATTGTGTTCTTAAGACCGTTAGGCCATTTCTATCCCAGCTGATATACATTGTTCGGCCATATCCTAACAACTTAATCTTTTGAAAGAATTGTTTATCAAACATGATATCAAAGCTAGAAGTCTTTGATTTAAATCTGCAAAATGGTCTCCATTCTATCTTTTCATATACTATGTAAGACCCCTCTTTATGTGGCTTTATAGGTGTTAGTAACTCAATTCTTGATATATATTGTCGACCCATTTCCTAATAGTTCGAAGTTCTGGGACCATGGGTGACTTGAAAATTGGCTTACATCAATCCACACGTGGAAAAGCAAAAAGACCTTCCCATTAGGGGGAGTATCAGTGTTTTGTGTGCAAACTGCAAAAACTGCATCTTTTGTATCGTACAATTATTTCTTAATGGAATAAGCTTTTGTGACAACTTGCTATTGAAAAGTAGCCAATTTATGCTTATCTGCAGGAGTTTGGTCATCATGTTAGGTTAGCGACTCATGCTAACTTCCGCAATTTTGTGAGGTCTGCTGGTGTTGACTTTTATCCTCTTGGCGGCGATCCTCGTGTTTTGGCTGGATGTAAGATCTCCCAAATTTGAAGTATATTGAATATAGGTCAATTGGTGTCTTGGATAGAACTTAGAAATGAGCATTTCAATATCATTACTTATATCTGCACCGTTCTAATGTCAGATATGGCAAGAAATAAAGGGTTTATCCCATCTGGACCAGGAGAAATATCTATTCAGAGAAAGCAACTTAAGGCCATTATAGAGTCCCTTCTTCCTGCATGCACAGAACCAGATATTGAAACCGGTTTTCCCTTTAGAGCTCAAGCAATCATTGCAAACCCTCCTGCTTATGGTGAGCAAGTTTTCTCTCCAATTCTATGAAAGTTTCTTCACAAGTACCTTATTATATTAGTTTTTATTTTTTATTTTTTGAGACAATTCATAGGGTATCTTTCAATGGATCTGTAACCTATTATGTTATTGATATATACAGATAATTTAATGGTTATAATATAATTTCCTGGAGGCTGTATATGGAATTCTGATTTGCTTTTATGTGAGTTGGCTTGCAGGACATGCTCATGTTGCTGAAGCTCTCGGTGTACCCCTACAGATGTACTTCACAATGCCATGGACGTAAGTTTTGATTGTGATTTTCAGTATCATGTCAATCTTATTATTTTCGTGCAATTTCATTAAAGGTATCTGATAAGATATAATATGATATGATCTTATTGTAGCTTGAATTTCATCTTAACTAAAAAAAAAAAAAGAAAAAAAAAATTTTCCTTACAGATCTACTTGCAATGAGCAGGCCGACATATGAATTTCCTCATCCATTGGCCCGTGTGCCTCAAAGTGCAGGTTATTGGGTAAGTCTTTCTGATTTTTCTTGTTATCATTATAATTATTTTTATTTATCTGTATATGGTTTCTGATTAATTTTTTCGCGAGCCATCGTCACATCTTGTCTTTTCTCTTGTTCAGCTATCATATATTATTGTGGATTTACTGATATGGTGGGGCATCAGAGGATACATTAATGACTTCAGAAGGAAGAAGCTCAAGCTTCCTCCAATTGCATACTTTAGCACTTACCATGGATCAGTATCTCATTTGCCAACCGGATACCTTTGGAGTCCCCATGTTGTGCCAAAGCCAAATGGTAGGACCCTATTTAATAAGATAAAAGAGAAAACAAAACAAGAAAAGTTTTGTCATATATCATCAATATTTTAAATAGATGTACTTCATTTCATTTGGAAGGATTGACTTCATTTGATATCACTGAATTGCAGATTGGGGTCCTTTAACTGATGTAGTCAGGTATTGTTTCTTGAACCTTGGATCAAAGTATCAACCTCAGGAGGAATTCCTTAACTGGATTCAGAAAGGTTCAAAACCCATTTACATAGGCTTTGGGAGCATGGTATGGAGATGTCACTATACAATTCATTTTCTCAACAAAAAAAAAAAAAAAAAAAGAAAAAGAAGAAAAGAATCTTGGACCGATTAATGTTGAAAAACATTATTTGTCTTTTGATAAGCCTCTCGAAGATCCCAAGCAGACAACGGATATAATATTGGAGGCATTGAAGGATACAGGACAAAGAGGAATAGTTGACCGGGGTTGGGGAGGTCTAGGAAATTGTAAGTATTTAGTATTTACCACTTTCTCTTCAATTATACTAATTTTCAGTACAGAAAGTCTTTTGCTGAAAATCTACTGTGACTTGCAGTTACAGAAGTACCTGAAAATATCTTGCTTTTGGAGGATTGCCCTCATGATTGGTTGTTTCCCCAATGCTCTGCTGTAGTTAGTTGCATATCCAAATTCTTGTTTAGTATTTTATGAGTTACTACCTATCCAAAGAGTGGCTAGACCACAATGATAAAATATATTTGCTTATTATTCTTGTAGGTTCATCACGGGGGAGCAGGGACCACAGCCACTGGACTAAGAGCTGCAGTATGTTTTGAAAGTATTTGTTTGAAATAGCTTATTGCTTGCATTTCTACGTTTAATTAAATACAGCTTCTTTTTTTTTTGGGGGGGCCGGGGGGGGGGGGTGTGGTTTGGGGTGGGGCTATAAAAATGATTCATTTTTATACTTTTTGATGATATGTAACACTGTATATTTTAACTTTTGCAGTGTCCAACAACCATAGTACCATTCTTTGGGGACCAATTTTTCTGGGCCGATAGAATACATCAAAGAGGTCTTGGACCCAAACCGATTCCTATAGCTGAACTCAATGTTGAGAATCTCTCAAATGCTATAAGATTCATGCTTCAGCCTGAGGTAAGATTCCTATTTCCTGAAAATTACGGTTTTGAGTTGGTTATTTACCGATCAACCAGGTAACACATTTTGTGGGTTATTTAACTGGACTCTTAACCTTCCCAGGTAAAAGATCGAGCAATGGGATTAGCGAAGTTATTAGAGCACGAAGATGGGGTTGCAGCTGCAGTTGATGCATTTCACCATCATTTACCCTCGGAATTACCGATTCCAGCCACTTCTTCAGATGATGATGAGCATTCAAATCCTGTACACTGGTTCTTTCTTCAACTCGAAAAGTGGTGCTGTGTTCCTTGTGGTGTGTAGGCTTCTTTATTCATTCTGCATCAACCATATAGTGTCCTACTCCTATAGATATATATTATTCTTTTTCACTCGTGTTTTTCTTTTTCTTTTGATTTCGAAAAGGTATTTCATTCATTTAATTCATTGCTCTTTCCTATATGATGAGTTTTATAGAACAATAAGGTTTGGTGTTTGCATCAAAATAGTTACGTTCGGTTTCGCTTGTAACAAAGCTAAATCCAAATAAATGAGGCTAAGAAATTTTATAGTGAAATGATTTTTTGTTATGTATGCATGATGCGTTCTCTTCTTTTGCTTCCAAATGCTTGGCTTTGCAATAAAAGATTTCGGTTTGGATTTTGACAAAATATCATGCGATATCACTCTGTATAGTATATTTATATTCTACTACTTAGTTGAGATTTATACATAGTTTGTTCTTACAACAAGCAAATCACTTCTTGAAAATTTTGATCCCTTTCCATCTAGACTCCATGAAATTGCTTGAATTAGCTGGTGCAGCATAAACACCGCATTTGAAATACAAATCGCCAGGTCCTTGATCATTCACCTCGAACTTCATAACTCCATCAATGAAAACAGTCACCTTTCCTTGATCGACGTTATGGATTACATTTACCCGGAACCATTTATCGTAGAGATTTGTGGCAATTAGGTTATATTTGTAATACTTCATATCTCCATTGTATATTCTTAGTTGTAGAGTTGTTGCCCCTTCTGTTGCACCATGGATTTGCATGATCGTTACGCCTGAGGTGCCTTCGGGCACATAAGCATACCCTTCAAATTGCCAGATTCCAGAAGAATAGTCATAACCCTGAGAAGAAAAATCAGTGTCAAGTATAGACTGTTTTTTTTTTTTGCTGCATCCATGAGTGAACTGAAAAGATGTTTATGTTTGCAAAAAAGTATTTCATACCAGTGACATGTCTTACGTGAAAGAGGGGTTTAGATTCAGTACTGTTCCTTTATGGTACCAGTTAGATTCAGATAAGTTGAAATTACTAGAAAACTCAAATAGTAGTTTTTCTCCGAACATCACCAACTGTACCAAAAGGAACAACACTGAATCCGTACCAGAGAGTGTTGGACTGCAGATTGCAGTCTTCGACCACCCGCAGGGTCATATGTTTCCATCGTACAAAATTATTTCTTGCGAGTTTGTGTTTACCTTTATGCGCACTTCTGTTCGTGGTCTTGTGGTGGTGTCCACTTTGAAGGGTCTGTCTTTGTTATAGACCCACAGGCTCCGAACTCCGTCTTTGTAACTGTATCGATCGGAAAGGGGCTCGTTATATGGTTTCTGAAGAACAAAGTTGTCTTCAGTTAACGGCACGCGTGTGAATCCATCAGTTGGATCAGCAAGAACAAGATGGTAGTGATTCAAAAGGTTGAAAAGAAGAAAGAAAATAAGAGTCTTGTAAGTTCTCATTTCCATGGAACAAAGTTGGAGAGAGTGAAAAGTTGCAGAGGTATGGAATTCTGGGTTATGAGAGAGTAGCTTAAAGATGACATATTTATAGTCTTAGTAACATATTTCTTCAACGGTTGGGATCCTATGAAATGCTCTATGTTCGGAATAGAGTAATCGGTAACGTGGCAGCAGGGATCATTGGATTGACCTTTTAACTTGAAAACTCTAGCTTTTTGGCCCATATTTTGAACTTCTACCATTCTTTGACTGCTAAATTAGACCTTGTCCTAACAATTTAACAGATGAAGTGACACTAAGAGTAATTTGTGGAGCAGAACTTCGCAGATAGTCTGAAACTGGAGGTTAGATAGTATTTTTCATTACATTTTGAGATACAATGTGTTTCCAAGTCTCTGTACATAAAGCGATTTGAAACAACGTCTGTACTTGTCAGAATTTTGAAGGTCCCAACTAGAGTTTAAAGTTAAAGTAGATTCTGAAATAGTTCTCGAGTGATTAACATCCAATATTTTAGAAGAATTTTTGGGTAAACTTGATCTATGATAAACTGATGAATAATAATTATATATTATGCTTGATATGGTAATAAATGTTATGGAAAATTATAGAAATCATATAATGGAATAATAAATGTCATGAAAATTTATGAAAAGAATCATAAAATCATAAAATAAAATAATGTAAATTGAATAATGTATTTTTTTTAGATAATTATGTTCTAAATATAATTGTCAATTTTAAATTAAAAGGAATTTTCAAGGATTGATATAGTGGTCAAAGACATAAGGTTTGGATGAGATATACTTTAAGATCTTGCGTTTGAAACCCGAACGTGTTAAACCTCCAGCATTAGTGGAAGACTTATTCTACTCGGGGGTGGTTGTCCAGTTATTTCTCACTTGCTTTTTAAGGATGATACTTTGTTATTTTGCAATGGTGGTAATAGCAGCATTCACAATCTTATGAAGATCATTGAATTTTATCAACGGGCTTCTGATCAGTTGGTGAGCCAATTGAAAAGCAACTTTTACGTTCCATGCACGTACCTGGGGGTGGGTACCTCTTGCATACGGACATATTAAAGCCTCGGCATATGCTAATTTGATTACTAAAATTTCGAGTTGTATTGAAGGTTGGAAATCTCACTTACTTTCAAGTGGGGTAAGTTGATTTTGATTAAACATGTTTTGGCTTCCTTCCCTCTGCATTTGTTGGCTTCCGTTTGTGTTCATAAGAGTGTTTTATTGGAGGTGGAGGCCATGATGGCAAGGTTTTTTGGGGGGGATCTTCTAAACATGGACAGAAACGTCATTGGGTGGCGTGGAGCTCTATTTGTTCTAGTTCTCATTCAGGTGGCCTGGGCCTGCGTCGTCTCTTGGACTTAAAGATGGCTTTCTCTATTAAGAGGATTTGGAACTTGGTTAATGGAGATTCTTTATGGTGCACTTTTATTAATGTACGGGATGTTTTCCTTCAGCTTACTAACTGGAAGGTGGGTAATGGTGATATCTCAAGCTTCTGGCATGATGATTGGGGCTGGGCTCTCACGGGATCTAAATGAACAGTTTACGTTGAGTTCGGTAAGGGACTGCATACAAAACCAGGAATGGTTAGACTTCAGTTTGGACGATGATATCGTGGAGTGGTTACATCAGTCCATCGCTAGTCTTTCGTCGATTTCGGATAGGTTTGTTTGGTTATCATCGAGTCGTGATGGCAACTTCTCTATTAAGACCGCTTGGAAGGCCATTCCAGTCACTTTGGAAGATTACGGTTCCTTCGAAAATTAAACTTTTTGGTTGGAAGCTGCTCCCGGGGTGTGGTTGCTGTTGATTCAGTTATACAAAGGATAGGAGTGAACATTTGTTCAGCTTGTAATTGCTGTGGTAATAGAGCTTGTGAGGACCTGTGTCATCTCTTTACTAATGGCGAAATAGCGAATCATGTTTATCAAAATACTCATTCTATAGACATTCAACTCCATTGATCATTGAAATCACAGTCAATCTCACAATAGGTCACGAAAGTTTATTAAATCGGATGATAGAAGGCCGGTGAAATTTCATTTTCCTAACAATTTTGTTAGCTTCGGATCACGTCAAACTTAAGAAAACCCACAAAAATGGAACATCATTCAATATGTGCTTGTCTCAAACTCTCAAGATGGAAGATTATGTAATGTAAAATAGTGTTCGTGATTAGTGTAACACTTTTGTGACACTCTTCCCTATACATAGTAACACCAATTACGGAACAAGAACTAAAATTAAGAAACCTAAGTTGGATTAAACCTGTGCTTAACTAAATTAAGACATTTAATAAAGATGGTGTAGGGAAAAAAGAAAAAGAAAAAAGTTTGTAATCTAAAATTTAATAAAAATGAAATAAAGATGCGTAGACGACAAGACGTGTAGTTATAATTTCGTAAACAAAAAAAGCTTCCACCAATAATTTATTACCCGATAAAGAGTAAAATTTTCCTTCTGATTGTCCGATTATCCAAACAGAAAAGCCAGAGGACTAGGTTTCTCAGAGCAGTGCGAGAGAACAATGGCGGTTTCCGTTTCCGCATCGAGGTTTAGTTTGGTGCCAGAGCGTTCTAATCGCTTACTTGCGGCTTCTTCCAGTTCTTCGAATTTATCTTCCTTGTCTTCTCTACGTCTTCCGGCACAGCTCCACTGTTTACGATTCGGAAACAGTAGAATTTCGGCTCCTTCTCAACTTCGAATCCTTCCACTGGTAAATTTTCTCGTTTCTTATCCTAATTGTTTTGTTTGTTTCCCTAGAAACCAGGAAATCACAGAGAGATGAGCTGTGACTTGCTTTCAGTTCAAACGTTTATTGATGATTAATTAAATTTATGGAATTTATTAGTTTAGAATTTTATATGTGATTTTAGTGTGCATTAGTACACTATTACTGTATTGATTTAAATATTGATTCCCAGTTGTGTGGACACGCATTTGGTTAGCTTGAAAGATTCAAATCCCCTTGTTGTTTGATTGTCTTAAACCAAGTATCTTGCAGTTTCAAGTTCAATTGTTCCTTTTTCCTTGTTTTTTTGCTTTATAGATTTCATCCTTTTATTCACCCTCACATTTTGTTTTCTGATTTTTTGTTGAATGATCGAGCTTCGGAAGCCTGAGAATTTGTGGTCATAAGGTTTGATGTGGGTCTAATACTGTGTGAAATAAGAGGTCCATGTGAACATTTTGAGCAATACTTCAACCTTTTTTGTGAGTCTCATCGCAGTTAATCCTTCTCCCTCTTTAAGTTACAAGTTGTAGATATGCTGCTATCTTTACCTTTGGAAGTCTTTTTTTTTTTTTTTTGGGATTACACATAATAAAGCTTTTTTGGGATTACATAAAGTTGGTGCCATTTTCCTGAAGGCCCCAAATTTTTCCTTCTTTCATTCTCAAACTATTGTTCTCATTCTTGTGCATACAAAAATCTCTTTAGCACTTCTGGACACTAATCTTGTTTACCGAAAAATATGTTGTAACAATATTTTCAGTGCATGCACATTTCAAGGAATCAAATAACAAAGTTTAAGTATAGTTTTAACATGGTGTTTGTATCTGTGGCTCAAGTACACATATGCTTCTTGAAGTTGCAGAAATCTAAAGTTACCACCTACTATTCTTCCCTAAAACAATCTCTGCCACCAGTTGTTTTCACTGTCGTTGCCTTTTTATTTTTCTGCCTGAGGTTCTAAACAAGATTATTTAGTTCTATGTGGATGGAGTGAACTAGCTGTTTAAGATGACACCATGTTGCACAAAGCATGTACTATTGGCTTGGTTTAACTGCCTCCTATTGTAACTTGGTACCCTCTTACTTATGAGTATGTTTTTCACATAAATTTCTTAGGTGGAAGCAAAGAAGCAGACATTTTCCAACTTGGACGATTTGTTGGTTAATTCGGACAAACCCGTTCTTGTTGACTTCTATGCAACCTGGTCAGTCTCTCACCCTTTCTCACCCCAATTTTCTATCCTGCCATGAAAACTTGTAGCTATGATGTTGAATAAGTTGTAACCTTATAAGCTGTGTATATTGTGCCCTTATCAAATATTATAAACAATCACTTATGTTAAAAGAATAACAATGTTTCTATCTGAACTGGATAGTTCTAATAGGTTTTATTATATTCTTGATGATATGATTTTCTAATGAATGAATAAAATATCAAATAGTGAAACAGTTGAATATTGATTGCCTCAAGTAGTAGTAACTATAAAAGTCAGGTTTTCAGGTGTGGTCCCTGTCAATTCATGGCACCTGTTCTGGATGAAGTTGGTACCAAGCTGAAAGATACAATCCAGGTGGTTAAGATCGACACTGAGAAGTATCCTAGCATTGCTGATAAATACAGAATAGAAGCTTTGCCTACTTTCATCATCTTTAAGGATGGGGAACCATATGACCGATTTGTAAGTTTTAAGTATCTGTAAATGTTTGGCTCCCATGTATATCTATTGACGTGCAACATCACATCTAATTAAATTAGATAGAGGCATCATCCAGATATTTTATTTGGTTTTTAATTTTTATTTTTGGGCCAAAATTTGGTGTTTAATTAAATTACTTATTTCCTGTATTGGTTTTAAGAAAATATTTTTGTAATGATTGCAAAAGTAGTCACATTTTTACTCGAAAACTAATTTGGTTTGTTCAGTTTTCATCACCCTTTTCCGTAAGCTTGAACAATGGATTTTAGTGAAAATCCCTTATAGGGGAAAACATCCCTAAGCATTTTTGGCAAAACAAGGGAAAATGTTCTCAGAATCTTTTGTTTTTCCCCCCCTTGAACTGACACTAAAACTTCAACCAAATGAAAGTTCAATGAACCAAATGAAATTGCTTCTTGGGATCATAAATGGACCTTCATTTTCTGTCTAGATGTCTACTTAATGCTTTGATTGGCATAGAGATTCGGTGCGTTTTGGAAGATTGAATTCATTTTTATAATCTTGCTTCGCTATATTGTAGGAGGGTGCTTTGACTGCAAATCAGCTTATCCAACGTATTGAAGAGAGTCTGAAGATCAAACAGTAGTTGCGGTAAGATTATATATATACATATTACGTATCCCCTTAACCTTTACAATATAACCTGTCTTTTGCATTTTCAGTTCATTTCTCACTTTCAGTACAACTGCACAATTCATGTTATTATCAGGTCCTTGGAGTGCAGTTCTGTATCATGGATCTGAAGACTGCTTATGATGATAAAGATCATCCCATCTCCTGCTGTTGATTGGTTCTCACTCGGTTAATTTGTTGCTGATATTGTCCCAAAAAAAGATATGATTAAATATTTTTTGCTCCATGATTTAACTATTTCGAGGACCCAATCGGACGAATAATTATGTGATAAACATGTGAAAATAGTAGCACATAAATTAGTCCTTTTGGAATTTTGATGACAATATCACTTGTGCTTCTTGTTCGCTGATTGTGGATAGTGCCTTCGTTCTCAGGCATTATTTTCATTACTCACACTGGACTCTTTAACTAAAAAGTTTCCAAACGGAAACGAGAAAGTATAATACTTCATTAACATATGGCCAATTAAAACATCTTAATTGTGGATAGTGCCTTCGTTCTCAGACATTAATAACATGACTGGGCTCATCGGATGGCGGTGATGGTAGTGTAGAAGGCGGAAGGAGAGCAACCTTATCACAATAACTCTCTAGTATATCACCCTCAATTGTAGTAAACCCTAGCGAGCCGAGTAATGCAGGCCAGCAATCACGTTGAATGATCCTAGTGGCACGACAGCATGCAAAGCCCAAGCGAGCCTTGCCATTAAGGAAGAACTGGATAACTTCTCCGGTGCATGATTGAAGCTGAATCAACGATTCCCAGCAATTTGAATAATCGGCCTCCAACTTCAACCGCACTGCAAGGTCAAGGTTGGGCTCCATCAAGTCTCGACCCTCAACCAGCGTCACGGCTTGCATTGCAGTCATGAGAGCCAGAAGAGAAGTGAGAGCTAAGAACTTCAAAACACTAGACATTTTTGCAAGAGTGCGAAATTAAAGATTGAATGTGGAGGTTGAGGCTATAGCTTGCATGCTGTGGTTTATATACAGTCTGGAATATGTCGGATAGTTAATATTTGTGGAGACGTTATGTGGTTTTTTTTTTTTTTTGCATGGGGCAGGTGGAAAGGTAACGTTTCCGGAAGTTAATGTAATGTTTATTAGTATATAATAAGGTTGGGAATTTGAAAGGATTCGAACTATAATAGGCATAGCAGCATTTACAAAGGGAAGTAAACTAATTTCAATAAAACTTTGAGCGATTTGTGCGATGGTCTTCTACTAGAAACCGATCTTCGATTCTTCGTGCTTGGGTGGTCTGATTCATTAGTGCTCTTGGTTTGCTCTTTCTCCTTGTGATTTCTGCAAGATTCATGGTTGGATTTTTCTGATTTGCTTAGAGTTGTGTTTCCTTATGCTTGTATGAGATTAGCAAATTTAGGGACTGAGCTTTGAGCAATCAGTTGATTGGCTTCAGATCTGTACATAAGTACGAACACTATCATCACTAGTGTATATGGCTCTTCTCGGTTTCCGGAGTCAAGAGTGGATGTAGTCTATATTGATCTATAACAGGATGAAAAACCGTTTATGGAAGGAATCAATCGAACAGTACAGAAGAAAGAAAATAGAAAGAAGAAGAAGTTGAATAAAATGTAGAAAGATTTTTATTAACCAATCTAATTGGCAACGTACAAAAGAATCAGCATATAAAGACTATGTCTACCACCAGTAAGATAGGTACACGTGTAAGAAAAAGAAAAGGAATATGCTAACAAACTTTGATGAGCTGGGTTTCCCTATTTACATTGAGCTGTGCGTTTTGATGAGTAAAGGAAGCAAAACACTGCGTTTTCAGTCAATCCACTTGTGTACTTTTTGCAGGTTACCGTTATGCTCTGCCTTGCTGGATGCTTGAACTCTGAAGATGAAGAAGCTCCAGAGATTGAGGCATTCTCAGAAGAATTCGCATGTGAAGAATCTCCTTAATTCGTATATCGATCCCAGTCCAATTTTGTTATTTCTATCGTAACATAAAATTGGATTCCTTGAGCATATATATTAAAAAAAATTTCTTTTAAATTTATATAACAGTTAAATTACATCATATATTATACCGTTAAATCATAATATTACATAACGTTAAGAATTCAAATTGATCATACTCAACCATGGAATCCTAAAAAATTCATCGCACCAACACTACCATGATCAATCTCACATATACTTTAGTAGCAAGCATGTACGTTTTAGATTAAATAAAATAATAGTAATGATGTAATCATAGTTTGAATTCTGATCATGCATGCCTCAGGCAACTTCTTACTTGTACTAACTATCAACAGGTTGTCGCTCATCGACCTTTCCTCTTAATCAGTGATTTAAGAATGAAGATCAGTTATGAGTTATATAGTCCAGTTGCTTGACTGGAAGATAAATTTAGCTGATATATATATATATATATATATATATATATTTCACAATTCAGGTAATAAATCAACATGAACTCTTTAAGTTTGTCCTAAGTTACAACTTACGAGTAGGTCCAATTATTAGCAGTCAACATGAAATCCGAGAGTCAAACCATTTTTTACCATCTAAAAATATTATTATGCCATTTAATTTGATATTAAAAAAATATATTATTTATAGATTCTTGAAACTTACTTATATCACAAGAGGGTTATATACCCTAACATAATTCTTAAGAAAATCTTTGAATTTTTATATAATAATTAAACCATATAATATACTATCCAGTTAAATCATATAGCAGCTCATATTTGTCTAAGTTAGTAAGTCAAATTTTTATACTCAAATGTTAAGCTTGGTAATCGATCATTTTTATTTGTATTTAAAAAAAAAAAAAACCCTAAATTACTTTTCACCTTTCACGTACACAAGAACTACTAGTCCACTTTCCTAAGATTAATGTCTAATATACGTAGTATTCATGTGCTGAAGGCATGGAGTGAAACAATCAAATAAATTCTTGGTGCGATGGATACATTACGCAATGTTCGATAAAATTCAAAAGAAGTTTTACATATAAAGTTATTTTATTAGACGAAGAAGGAACTTTATGGTGCTATGGTCATAGTGACTGGATGCGAGCAACTGTTCACGGAGCCATTGTTATATTGCCTTAATACAAGTGCTTTTTGCTTATGAAAAATCTAAATTTATCCCTTGGCGATATGATAACAATGACATGATAGAACAATATTAATTAGAGGTCATTTATTAAGACAGTAATTTGTCTGTGAATGTGCAGCTGCATGGTATACTGGGGATGTCTATGAGGAGCTGGCAGAATCTCTTAATGGAGACGGAAGTGAGGACCTACCCCATTCAAACGGCTATGCAATCAATGGCGAATTAGGAGATTTCAGCCCTTGCTCAAGCAGTAAATCTACGTTTTTCTGAATTTCTTTGTGAAGCTACTTTCACATTAAATAAAAATATTGATCTCTTTGAACGACAATATAAATTGCAGATACCACTTATAATTTGATAGTTGATTACGGAAAGACGTATCTTCTTCGCATAGTCAATGCAGTAATGAATGCAGAAATGTTCTTTGCAATTGCCCAACACAACCTCACAGCTGTTGGATCTGATGGAGCATATGTCAAGCCCTTTTCTAGTAGCTTTATTGCAATTAGTCCAGGACAAACAATGGATGTTCTAATCACAACAAACCAGTCTGATCTTGGTCGCTATTATATGGCTTGTAGACAATTCTCAAGTGAATACACATCCGTTACTGGATTCGATCACAACGATGTTTGAAAATTGCTTATTTGATTAGTAACTCCACAATTAGAAATTAGTAAAAAATATTGATTTTTTGATTTCCTAATTTAAATGTATTGACTTCAATTCCATTAATTTCCTCTCATCATTTATAACTTGATATCAGGAAAATATCAAGACAGTACCGAGAGTCACAATCATAATTTATTTTTTAATATTAAAGAAGAAGAGAAAAAAATAATAATAAGAAAAAAAAGAAAAAGTACAAGAGACGGACAAGAGAATAAAATAAGGAGAATAGGAAGATAAAAGAGAAGAAATGAAAAATATAATCCTAAAACTTTAATTTTTTTTTCTTACAGTATTTGGGATTGAGACCGGTTTAAAAATTGGTCCTAATTCCGATCTCTTCATATTGTATTGGTATTAGTACCAAAACTCATTCGATACTTAAAATCAATTCGGAACCCCGGATTCCGGTTGAGGTTGAGAATTTACCCACCCCTACGACTGGTCATACTTCGGGCCATTGGAGTCATATAGCTCAAACGTGTTTCAATAATTCAAAGTAAATACAAAGACTACATGTAGTCCTAATGGTCCATGGACGTAAATAAGTAATTAAATATGTAGTTGCAGCTTATGAAATAATGTACAATTTTCTTTTTAATTCTCTCTCCCAAAAATTTATTTTCTTTCTTCTTCTTCGTAACGAAGAACAACAGTCCAATAACTCATAATGAAAGAAGTAACAATCTGATTAACAATATGAACAACATATATAATATCTAGATAAATTAGAGTGAGATATGCTAAGCTGCCAATAATCGTATGATATAAAGTAGGATCCGGTAAAGGGTCACTATCAATAGAAGAATATAGAACAATTACCAAATTAACGTTGTTATTGACTTACATAATTATAAACTTATGCGATTGATTTTGCTTTACCTCCTTTAATGAAAGTATAATAGCACATCCAAACAATGAAAACAAATTATTATTGTTAAAACATCCAAACACAATTTGAGTAACTTAAAGCTTCCTTCCTTCCCCTCCTTAAATAATGTTCCCTCCCCCCCTTCATCCAAGTTCCAACTAGTCTCAAGAATCCAGAAACTTTTTTGAATAAAAAATATGAGGGATTTTTTATAAATAAATTTATAAACTTCTTTTAAATATATGTGTATATATAATCACTTAACAATCCAAGGGTTGTCTAGTTGTCAACAACACAAGGCCTTAGGTGAGATTCAATTCAGTGTCTTTAAGTTTGAAATTCAAAGACTGTTTCTTGAGGCTAGTTTTCAGTCATCTTAAAATGGTGGATGTTAAATCTTCGGTATTAGCGGTGGCTTGAGAACCGGACAAACAACTAGTCGGATATTAACAGTTAAAATATTCTAAGTTAATTTGGATACGAACGATCACTTTCGATCTAATAATGCACATTGACTATGTTAATGATGGAGCTATGCTTGCAAGTAAACGACATATAAGAGAAGACGAAAAAAAAAACGTGAAAAAACTTGAGAATCCTTTAAGATTATATCGAAAATATCTTAAACGAAAATGTTGAAATTTTCGAAGATTTTAAAGTTATAAATATAGTACTCGATCTTCTTAAAATATGTTTAAATTTTTTTTAAAATAATAGACAGGACGCCATAGCCACGTGAGAGTTATCCTAACTATACTCTGATCACAAAATCTATATAATTAATTAGTAAGTATCACGTTTTAGATTAAAAAAAGAAATACTAATACTATAACCATAGTTTGAATTCTTAAAAGTGCATCAAAACATGCGGCATGTTGTAGTTTTTATTTGTAGTAATTAACTTTACCAAGTTGTCGCTCATCGACCTTTCTTGAACTTAATCAGCGACTTAAGATCATCAGTGAAGAAGACTAAACGATAGACCTTCAGTTAAATGGAGTTCGTACTTGACTGGAGGATGATAAATGTAGCTGATCATCTGTATATATACATATCTGAATCATGTACCTGGTTCAGTCCAATTCAGAGTTGAGGTAATAATTCGAAAGGAAGAGGAAGATGGGTTTGAGCGAAGGAAATCACTTCAAATTTCTTTCGAGTTTACTTTGCTTTCTATGCATTGCTCTCGCCTGTATTTCATCATCATGCGTCAAAGCTGATGATACTCACTACTACGACTTTGTTGTAAGTCATGTTTCAATCAATCAGTCTTCATGCTATGTTAATTTTGTATATATGTATATATATGTAGCTAATCATCAGTACGTTCCATTCCAAGTTCCCCCATCGTCTAACATCCCACCACCATCATCTGCCGGCTTCTCTCTCTCTCCAACTTCACTATAAAATCTATAAACCCAAGGGCACGACCTTACGCGTTACTCACTCGTCATGAGCCTACAGCATAGCCCCGGTGAATTGGTAGAATACTAGAGCCTTACTTCCCTATTTAATTTAACCAGCACGTCATGATAGATATTAAAAAAATGAAACAAGAAAAAATTTAAAAAAAGGGTACTAAACTCAATGTCAAAATTGTGTCATTAATTGAAATGATCCAAAATTGTGTCAAGAAAATCAAGTCAGAACACCTCTCTTTCTTCCTCACTTAGAATCTCGTAAGAACTTTTGGTTAGAAGCTCAATATTTTTATTATTGAGTATTGCATCGAAATATTTGTTCATTATTTAATGCTAGCTATTATATGTTATATTGGTATACACGTAGCTGGAAGAAAAGAACTATACAAAGCGGTGTGCTACAAAGCATATGCTGGTCGTAAATGGTAGCTTTCCAGGACCTGAAATTCGTGTGCACAAAGGGGATACATTTTTCGTCACTGTACACAACCAGGGCTTATATGGTGTCACCATTCATTGGTACGTATTATATATATTCCCCTTTTTGTTGCCAATGTTTTCGTTTCTTATTATATTTAAGAATATATATCCTTTACACATTATATTACCAGAAATTTAACATACCATGTATCTTTTACCTGTAATTTATATCAAAAAAATTTATGTCGTTTAATATATAATATTATAATTATATATTCATGTGTTGAAGGCATGGAGTGAAACAACCGAGAAATCCTTGGTACGATGGTCCCGAATATATTACACAATGTCCGATAGAACCCGGCACAAACTTCACATATAAAGTCATTTTGTCCGACGAAGAAGGAACTTTATGGTGGCATGCTCATAGTGACTGGACGCGAGCAACTGTTCATGGAGCCATTGTTATATTGCCCCCCAGGGAAAATCCTTATCCCTTTCCCAAGCCTGATGCCGATCAGGTTCTTGTAATTGGTAAGCCTCAGTATGTAACTTAGGATTAAGTTAAACACTTTAATTAACTATCATACTACTTTATACAAGTGCCTTTAACCTATGAAAATCTAACTCTTTTAAATATGATAACATGAAAGATAGTAGTTATGTTCCACATGAACAATATTAATAAATAGGTACTTTATAAAATGACTATATTAAGACACTGTTCGTCTGTGAATGTGCAGCTGCATGGTATACTGGGGATGTCTATGAGGAGGTGGCAGAATCTCTTAATGGAGACGGAAGTGAGGACCTACCCCATTCAAACGGCTATGCAATCAATGGCGAATTAGGAGATTTCAGCCCTTGCTCAAGCGGTAAATCTACGTTTTTCTGAATTTCTTTGTGAAGCTACTTTCACATTAAATAAAAATATTAATCTCTTTTAATGACAATATAAATTGCAGATACCACTTATAATTTGATAGTTGATTACGGAAAGACGTATCTTCTTCGCATAGTCAATGCAGTAATGAATGCAGAAATGTTCTTTGCAATTGCCCAACACAACCTCACAGTTGTTGGAACTGATGGAGCATATGTCAAGCCCTTTTCTAGTAGCTTCATTGCAATTAGTCCAGGACAAACAATGGATGTTCTAATCACAACAAACCAGTCTGATCTTGGTCGCTATTATATGGCTTGTAGACAATTCTCAAGTGAATACACATCCGTTACTGGATTCGATCACAGCAACGGTTCAGCCATCCTTAATTATAGAAACAAAGATATGAGTACCTGGTCCTCTATTCCTTCCTATCCTAGTACGCTACCATATTTTTACGACCGCGAAGAGTGGCTGAATTTCACAAGCAAATTTAGGAGCTTAGCAAGCGCAGAGCATCCTATACACGTTCCGACTAATATTAGTACGAGAATGTACATTGCTGCTTCCATGAATGTCCTTGAATGCCCTCAATGTAATAATGGATATAAACTTGCTTCAAGCTTAAATAATGTGAGTTGGGTGAACCCATCTACGGATGTACTTCTCGCCTACTACAGGTTAATTTCCATATCCTTTCCCCTAGTTTTACTTTATAAATAAAGTACGTAAGTTGGGTATTCGTATTCCTCTTATTTATAAAACCACCCAGGTATGAATCTCATAGGTGGTTTATTTGACACCTTTTCCCCTAGTTTTACTTTCACCTGATTTGCATTTAGGGGATAAAATAGCTTCAACTAAACGTTGATTGAGCCGATTCAATCATATTTTATCCAGCCTTAATAGTTTTAGATTAAAAATAAAACATCCATCTAATTCTTAATAGTTGAAACTCAATGAAATCTAACCTTTTTGTTTTTCGATCAGGTAAATTTGTGATTTCAAAAGAAACAAACAATGCTTAGTCTCAAAAGGCACAAAGACAATTGGGGTGTACAAAAGTCCCAGCCCCGGTGAGAGTCTCGGTTCCGGTTCCAGATCTGGTCACGATTTTAGGTACCAATTACCTGAGCCGGGACCAATTTCAATACCGATCACAATACTAAACCGGGGCTGAAACCTTTTGTACCGTAGTACCGATATTGAAAAAGTCGGGACCGGGACCAGTACCACCCCGTCCCGATTGGACTATCCCGATCTGACGGGAGTTTTGCCCACCACAAGACAAAGAATTAATAACTGTAGTCTTAAAACTTACAGGGGCTGTAGCTGTAATTTTTAAATACATAAGGCATATTCATGCATCGTACACATGACTATGCATACATATATGCTTCTCATACAGTTTTCATCCAATAAATGTCAAGCAGGAACCTTAGCTCCGATTACAGCTCCGATTTTCCAGAATGGCCTCCTATTATGTTTAACTTCACCTATAGAAATGGTGACTCCGATGCTAGTATGACAACCCAAGGGACGAAGGTTAAGGTGTTGAATTACAATGAGTCGGTCGAGATCGTGTTTCAAGGGACTGATCTTCTTGGAGGCTCAGTTAATCATCCGATGCATTTGCATGGCTATAGTTACTATGTAGTTGGAAGAGGTTATGGAAATTTCGACAACGAAACCGACCCTTTAGGATATAATTTGGTCGATCCACCTGAAGTCAACACTTTTTCAGTGCCTAAGAACGGATGGACTGCCATGAGATTTGTAGCAAGTAATCCAGGTATCTCTCATTATCTTTATCTTTATCAACTGATTGACTAATTTGCTAAGCTATTCAGTTATGTATAATAGACTAATAGTACATTGTGAAGTTACATAGACGCAACATGTTGCTTTCAGTAAAGATACTTCATAATTAAAATGGAAAAGGGTTCAATAATGGTATTTATTTTAAAAGAAGAACTAAATTTCTTGTGGACTTCTCCACACAAAATTATTTTCCAGGTTTTGCATGAAGATTAATAATAGTTATTTTTTTTGGAAGGAGTATGGTTTATGCATTGTCATTATGATCGCCATACTAGTTGGGGTATGGATACTGTATTTATAGTGAAGAATGGAGGCACGAAAGAGACGAGTATTCGCGATCCTCCTTCTTATATGCCTCCATGTAGTGATTCATCTCCCCTTTGGCTTCAACAATATGGTGAAGCTGATGGAGATTCCCACACTTAGTTGGTTGTTGGTGTCTCCAATTCATAAGGCTGAAGTTCTTTCCAGTATTCGATTATTTTAGTTAGTTGTTGTGAAGCTAGAAGGCAGAATTGAAGCATGATGAAGCACAGTACTCCGAAGCATGCTTGATTTGATATATGAATAAAAAATTAGAAGTTTTTAATGCCGTAGAAGAACACTCCGACAGAATGTACTTTCTGTTTTGTGTGCTGCTGTATTTAAAGTCACGTGTTTTGACTAATTTGTGAGTTAAGGTCAAATTAGTAGTTGATTATTTCAGGAATTAGGTTTGTCCTTTTCTACTTTAGTTGTATTTTTCAGTTGCCTTAAAGTGTCCTTTGTAGTCAGTTGCACTTTGTGATATATATTAAGAACACTTCAGTTGAAGTGCAAAATAGGTTTGAAATCTGAAATCAACTTCAATTATCAGCGCCTATTTCTTAACGGGTCTGAAATTTTGTTCAAACACTTTTCTAATGAACCATAACAAAGAGAGAGAAAAAAAACGCAGATAACATGACTAATACCAGCAATGTGAATCATCCAGCACCTCCACTCTTTGATGGTGAAGAGTAGCGGGTTTGATGCTGTATGATGACCTATATTAATTATGTGATTTGTGGGAAACTATTGAAGAGGGCCGTAATGAACCTCCTGGTGAAGAAGCCAAGAAGGCAGGTATACTGTCCAACAGATTAAGCAAAAGAGATTTGTTAAAGAAAACAACTTCATGGCTCTGTCAATGACACATTCGGCGATTGAATGCTAGAATTTTGACAAACAAGAGGTAGAGGACTAGTTTTGAATCTGCTGAATTATTTTTGTTGATAAAAAAATATTACAATATAAAGATGAATTCAATCCTCAGTACAAAGAACCTTACTTCATTACTTATAAATTAGCAAAGATAACTTACTACAATAACTAATAAAAGTTTTCTTAAAAGTAAATCAAAAACCCGCATTTCAGCATGTTCTAAAGCGGAGAATACAACAATTTTTTGCTGGTTAAGAACCAAAGGTCCAAAACTCATAACAAGCTTTGAATTGATGCAAATGCATCTCCAACATGATCATAAGGATCAATTGAACTTGTTATATCGAGAGATAACAGCAAAGGACAGCAAACATTCATCTGTCATGGCATGATAGTGTTGAAAAATGAGCATATCAATATGCTATGTTTATGCTTGATTTTGAGTAGGGCCCACTTTGTGTAAACAAAAGGTCAAAGCTGATTTGGATTCTCCTCCATGAGAGCTTCGAATCGGTATATGGTACGCTCAAAACGATTAATGGGTGAATGAGAAATTGAATCTCAAAGTGCAATAATTGGAATGGTTTGAATGAGGAAAAATGAAGGAAAAAATTATATCCCACATTGGAAAGAAGAACAAGTGGGAGAGTATTTATATAGAATTGTACATTTGTTAATAGGTAATAAAATATAAGCTAAAATGCTCTCTCTTACGCACTCCTGCAAAGGTGCAAATTTGAACCGGATTGTGTGTGCCGAATGTTGGCCTGAAAATGACATAGTTTGTCTTGGGCCTCTTTTTGTTTTTCTCTCGGGGATTTTTTTTTCTTCTTCTACAGAAGATTAAACCTGAATTAAACTCGAATTAATTCACATTCCCCTCATTAGCCTATAAATTGACATCTTCCTCCCATTTGAAAAACACACAATTAAAACCGAAATCTCTCATCCCTTTAATTTCCTTCCTCCCTCTAGAGTTCTAAGTTTCTAATATGGTAGAATTCGAGCCACTGTTTGAGTTCGCCATGAATAGTTCGGTGGTGTGCTGCTACTATTCATCTTCGTTGTATCTTGGGAGACAGATGCCGTTCAACTTTTTGCACCGATGTGAGGAGGCCAATCTGTTTTAAGGAAATTGTTGCATAACAGGTCTCGGTTTGATTCTATGTTGTTATTCTGTTCTTCCTATTCTATTTTCATATTCTGTTCTATTTATTTTACTATTCTGTTTATTTTTTTCAGATTTTGTTCTATTCTATTTTACCGTTCTATTATATTTTTTACAGATTATATTTTTTATAGATTCTATTTTGTTCCATTTTATTATTCCATTTTGTTTCTTACAAATTCTATTTTACATACTATTATGTTTTATAGCATCACTATTTTTCTTAATTACTATTTATTGTATTATGTTTATTATATATACATATTCCTACAGATAGTTGCAAAACAACAACTATGGTTAAAAGACCGTAACTTCTTCATTTTTGATATAATATGTTCAAACAAATTTCCATAAGTTTGATTTGAGAAGATCATATTAATATATTAATATAGAAGTAATCAATGCAGAAATCAAATGCAAGTAAAAAGTCAACTAAAATCTTTTTAAAAATATAATTTAAAAAACAAAACAGATCACTTTCGCAGACAATATTTTTGCTTGAACAATGGGAATCTACGCAACAAAAGAAGCAGGGATTTAATACCCCCGACCCCTAGAGGCTCCCGATAAAGCTATTTCATCCTTCCGGACAGTTAAGGACAATTCCTACTTCCCTCATTGGTTTGAATCCCACCCCCGCGAAAGGGTGGTGGTTTATGATCCTATTCCAGCTAACTGAACTAAAGCTAGTCAACTCGACAAAGAACATCCTGAGCTGTTAGGGAAATTTACTTTGCAATTTGAATTTCAAGGAATAGAAAGGGTAAGATCTATCAAACTCCTCAAGTTGAGGAGAGAGTTTGAAAATTTAAAAATAAAAGACAAATTAAATTTTTACCAAATGAGAATTTTTGGAGAAACAATCAGTAAGAAAATGGCGGTTGATACAGTTTTGGTGAGCTTGGCAACAAAATTTGACTCAAAGTGGATGATATTTAAGAGAGCAAAATGTCACGTGCGTAAAGTTTCGCCCCGAACTTAGACGCTCCGTGCGGCACTTGACACTCCTCCGAGTAACCAAGTCAGCCTAACCGAACCTTGCCAAGAGGTTTGTTTGAAGACTTTAGAAGAACACTCAAGCTAGAGAATAAAGAACTCTTTGTATTGCTAGAATGCTAGTCTTTTTTAGGATGATTTACAAATGAGGAGGACTCCTCCTTATATAGACCCCCACTTTGAAATGGATGGTTAAGATCAATTTGATCTAATGGCTACAATCTATCTTCTAGAGATTTCCATACTATTCTACAAGGGACTAGAAGAATGTACAAGATTCTAGAGAATTCTACAAAAGTGTAGGAAACCCTAGAGAAAGCGAGAGAAGTCTAGAAGTTTCTAGACTCTTCCATGAAGCCTCCTCCATCTTTTCTAATAAGAAAGGCAGTCCGTGACACGCTCCCCCACCTATTCGGGCGACGCCCCCGTCGTCCGTTCAAGCTCGAATCGCTCAATGCGGTCTTTGAACTGCCACAACAAGTCTTCGTGCTCCCAACTAGCCTCATTCTCCGAGACGCCCTTCCATCGAACGAGGTATTCCTTGTAGCTCGGCATGCCTCACTTCCCCATGATTCTATCCGCGAGGATTTCCTCAACTTCTTTGTCATAAGAAGTAACCACCGCTGTTGGTGCCCGCTTGGACACCCCTCGACTAGGTTCATCCTTGTCTTCATGATAAGGCTTCAAGAGACTCACATGAAACACCGAATGAATCCTCAACTTCGAAGGTAACTCTAGCTTGTAGGAGACCTTGCCAACTCGTTGAATGATCTTGAACGGCCCCTCATACCGCCGGATCAAACCTTTATGCACCGCCCTCAACGACTTGAATCGTTGAGGCAAGAGCTTCACCATGACACGATTTCCTTCTTGGAATTCCACTGCCCTTCGTTTAAGATCGGCCCACTTCTTCATCTTCTTTGATGCCTTCCTCTAGTGAGCACGAGCCATGTCTGTCTCTTTTAATTCCATGCGATAAGGCGCCATGATTGGTGGCTTTACTCCTTCCACCAACTCTTGCTTGTGATCCACCTCCCTCCTAGGTGGAAGCTTCTTTGGGTGTTCCGGTGGCATAACATCTAGGAACTCCTTAAGTACCCCTTGCACTTCTTTCGGAATCTCTCTTTCCTTAGATGGCTCGCCCTCGTCCACCTTTAAAGCGGCAAGGTAGGTCTCTTCCTCCCGCTTCAATCTCTTGCATAGCTGCATCGCAGACAAAACCTTGGTCCCTAGCCGTGTCTCTCTCGAGACCGAGACCGTGCAAGGAGAACCCGCATCCATAATCATAATAGAATTAGCATAAGGCATAAGACAAGCCTTTACCTGATCTTGCCAATCTAGTCCGAGCACCACGTCGTAGTCATCCATTGGAATGGCCGTGAACTTTACGACTCCTGACCATTGTCCCACCTTGGTCTTTGCATCGGCTATCCCTATGATTGGCAATGCCTTTGAGTTGACTGCCTTGATGAAGCCAATCGACTTGGCTAACTCGAGACCGAGTTTTTCCGCAACGTCGGCCTTGATGAAATTTTCGGTTGCTCCTGAATCCACTAGAGCTTTGAGTTGCCTCCCCGCAACGTCTATCCCGACATACATGGATCCCTTCTTTGGCAACTTAGGTCCTTCAACGACCTTAGCCTTGAGTGCACTAAGGAGTCGGAGTGACCCCATCCTCGACTCTTCTTCCAACTCCCCGTCTCTTTCGAGTGCGGCGAGCTTCGCCTTCTTCGGGCAATCCCGAACCATGTGCGGTCCTTCGCACAAGAAGCACTTCAACATCTTGGCCTTGGATGTCTCCCCCACACCCTTGCCAAAACCCTTCCCTCCAAAGGGCTTACCCGCTCCCTCATTGCGGTTGTTGAAGCTACTCTTGGTGGCTCCCCCACCTTTGCCTTTGTCACTCCAGTGACTACTCTTGGGTTTATCCTCCCGCCTATACTCGGTCAAGCTTTCCGCCTCCTCAATTGCGGCTTTGAGAGTTTGAATGTTTCTCCTCTTCAACTCTTGCTTGGCCCAAGGCTGTAACCCTTCTATGAAGGCAAATTTGGCTTCCTTTTCCGGGAAGTCCGGGATCTCCAACAATATTTCTGAAAACTCATTTACATAATCAGAAATACTAGATTTATGAGTGAGGTGACGAAGTTTACCTCGTGCTTCATCTTCGAGATTCCTTGGGCAAAATTGTGCTCTGAATGCCTCTTTGAACTCGTCCCACCTTGTCATCTCGAAGAGTTCTCGCTCAATGTCACCGCTCAATCTTCTCCACCATAGTGCCGCGGTGTCGGTAAGATAGAGAGGTACCGTGTCTATCTTCTCTTCATCATCCGTGATCCTCATTTTCCTGAAGTAGAGTTCCAAGCTCCATAGAAAGTTCTCTACTTCCTTTCCCTTCCTAGCTCCTGCATAGGTCTTGGGTCGAGGCACGTCCACCTTTGGTGCGAGAGGAGCATCGATTATATCCCTAGACACCCTGTATTTACAGAGTGACACATCTGTCTCGATGATCTGCATCCTCTCATGCACTTCTGCTAGAGAAGCATCCATGTTGGCTTAGAGAGCCCTCATCTCCTCTTGAATTGTGGCGACAATCCTATCCAATGATGCTTGGAATCCCTCTTGAAGTCCACCTCCTTGGTTAGCCATCGCCAAATCCGCTACTTGTTCCACCGTCTTCTCCATCACATTGCCTTGCCTCACCACTGTATTCTCCAACTTGAGAACACGGTTCTCTAATGATGCAAGCATGTCTCGAGATGGCTCTCGTTGCTTCTGCCTTCCTCCACCCTTAACATTATCTCGCCTTGTCTCTCCTTCAATTGGATCGACAACGTTGGAACCACCGCTAGCAATTTCTTCCACAAGATCTTCACCTACACAAAGCTTTGGCAAGAATTGAACCACTTCGCACCCTCCCGTACGACCTTGGCTCTGATACCAACTGTCACGTGCGTAAAGTTTCGCCCCGAACTTAGACGCTCCGTGCGGCACTTGACACTCCTCCGAGTAACCAAGTCAGCCTAACCGAACTTTGCCAAGAGGTTTGTTTGAAGACTTTAGAAGAACACTCAAGCTAGAGAATAAAGAACTCTTTGTATTGCTAGAATGCTAGTCTTTTTTAGGATGATTTACAAATGAGGAGGACTCCTCCTTATATAGACCCCCACCTTGAAATGGATGGTCAAGATCAATTTGATCTAATGGCTACAATCTATCTTCTAGAGATTTCCATACTATTCTACAAGGGACTAGAAGAATATACAAGATTCTAGAGAATTCTACAAAAGTGTAGGAAACCCTAGAGAAAGCTAGAGAAGTCTAGAAGTTTCTAGACTCTTCCATGAAGCCTCCTCCATCTTTTCTAATAAGAAAGGCAGTCCGTGACAAAAAGCTTATCAAAGTTCAGCTGACCTCATTGGTAGTCAATGAGCAAAGACACTCAAAGAAGAATGGAACTGATGTTGAAGGTGCCAAGCAAAGCACAACGGGAAGCCATTGAAAGACAGGAGCTACTCAAGTAAATAACAAGAATATTGAAGCTCTAAGAGGAATAATTACCAACCATATGGTATCTGCAAAGATACTAATCACATTAAAAACAATTTTTTAGCATAAAGGGAAACCTCAATGTTGGTAGTAAGAGGTTGGCAACTTTGAAAAAAATTGCAGATTTCAAAGTTGCAGAAAGATACAAATGGAGGAAGAAGATAAACAATCCTATTGATGTTGGATTTGGTCAGCGCCTTCACACTAAGCCAACAGTATGTATGTTAAGTAAGGACTGATCTTGTGGAGGAATACACCTCCCAATTTACCTTCCAGCTGACTCTTTTTCATTAGGTCCGTGCCTACTCAATAATGCTCCTAGGCCACTACAACGTTGTCGTCCTTTCTGTACCTGTCAGAAGATACGTTACTCACTATTGTGTACCTCCTCCTCTTACCAGGTCTCCTTTTTCCTCACGTACGGGTAAAGCCTGGCATCCTTCCTGCGACCCTCTCCTCTCTCCGTAGATGAGTTGTTCCTCTTTTGCATATATTAGGCGACACGTTCATCCAGCCCAACATAGCTACCACTTCCTCTCGCATCATTTTGCAGCCTTTATGGGGCTGATTTGGTTCGTTCGGTCAAGCACTTAAACAACTACGTCAACAGATAGCCCATTGCCACGTCATCAACACTCAGTCTAAGGGGGTGGGAGTGCATCATGTCTCTTCAGGTCCCTCGTTTCAAACCTCAGATGTTTCTTCCCTAGGATTTCCTGCGTGTCTCTTCGCTAAAGAAGGCAAGTCATTGGTCATGCTAATTGCGGTTTTCTTACCGTTTTTCTTTATGCAGACCATATACTCTGATTGGTCAGGGCTCATGATATTTAAAGGTGACTCCTTTCTCCATCATCCTCACTCTAACATTTTCTCCTTGGCAAATTCTTCTTCCCCCTTTTATTGCGAGAGAAAACATAAGGAATTGCTTAGTATATATTCACCGGGAACTACTTGAATCCTGTGAGCAGCTCCTCCTTAATCTTGATAGAACACCTGTTTTCTCCACAGTAGACTGTATTCACACAGTACTTCGAGCATCTTGAAACTTACTCAACGTCCCGAGTAACTTCCTTCTTCTTCCATTTCTATATGTATACTCCTTGATCATTAGATTTTGTGCTTGTAGTTTTGAACATCGATTAAATATTGCATCTGATTAGTTCTCCTCCCTAACCACTTTGCCCGTTGTTATGGATATTGTAATTGCGTCTTCTGATTCAGAACTGATCAAAATTTTGGTTTAGATTTTATATATATATATATATATATATATATATATATATATCTGATTGATCAATTATCAATTTGAGTCCATAATAGTCTTTCTTAGATCATTCATCTTCCTCTATTCTTTCCTGATGTAGGAAGATGACATCCAAATATTCCGATTCGGCTAATGTGTCCGAAAACTCGGTGAAACCTCTTTTTGCTAATTATTCTCGTGACAACGAAGATTCTGAGGGCAAAGACGTCCCAGGAAGGTACATGCAAACCAGAAGTACCAAATACAAGCAGAAAGCTGTTGAGAAAAGGCGTTATGCTGATCACATCGAAACCGTTATTTCCACAATTACTGATTCCAAGATTAATGTCTGTAGTACATGTCAGAATGTGATCTATTCTGCATTATATCTGTATTTTGTTTTCTATTATATTTTTAGTTGACTTTTTGCATTAAATAAATATTTGTGTTGACTCCTTCTACGTCAATTGAATATTCTTAAATCAAACTTGTGAGAATTGGTTTGAAGCATATCAGATCAAAGATAAATAAGTTATGACATATTTAGTTGGCCGCTGTTTTGTTAAATGTCATGGCAAGATAGATGAAAAATCGATGTTTAATTGAGCTTTTTTTCGATCCTAACAAGTTCAGTTTATCCTTATGATTTTGAGCTATTTTTAAATTATACTCTCACCATCAAAGAGTGGAGGTACTGGATGATTCACATTGCTGGTATTAGTCATGTTCTCTATGCGTTTAAAGTAGAAAAGGACAAACCCAATTCCTGAAATAATCAACTACTAATTTGACCTTAACTCACAAATTAGTCAAAACACGTGACTTTAAATACAGCAGCACACAAAACAGAAAGTACATTCTGTCGGAGTGTTCTTCTACGGCATTAAAAACTTCTAATTTTTTATTCATATATCAAATCAAGCATGCTTCGGAGTACTGTGCTTCATCATGCTTCAATTCTGCCTTCTAGCTTCACAACAACTAACTAAAATAATCGAATACTGGAAAGAACTTCAGCCTTATGAATTGGAGACACCAACAACCAACTAAGTGTGGGAATCTCCATCAGCTTCACCATATTGTTGAAGCCAAAGGGGAGATGAATCACTACATGGAGGCATATAAGAAGGAGGATCGCGAATACTCGTCTCTTTCGTGCCTCCATTCTTCACTATAAATACAGTATCCATACCCCAACTAGTATGGCGATCATAATGACAATGCATAAACCATACTCCTTCCAAAAAAAATAACTATTATTAATCTTCATGCAAAACCTGGAAAATAATTTTGTGTGGAGAAGTCCACAAGAAATTTAGTTCTTCTTTTAAAATAAATACCATTATTGAACCCTTTTCCATTTTAATTATGAAGTATCTTTACTGAAAGCAACATGTTGCGTCTATGTAACTTCACAATGTACTATTAGTCTATTATACATAACTGAATAGCTTAGCAAATTAGTCAATCAGTTGATAAAGATAAAGATAATGAGAGATACCTGGATTACTTGCTACAAATCTCATGGCAGTCCATCCGTTCTTAGGCACTGAAAAAGTGTTGACTTCAGGTGGATCGACCAAATTATATCCTAAAGGGTCGGTTTCGTTGTCGAAATTTCCATAACCTCTTCCAACTACATAGTAACTATAGCCATGCAAATGCATCGGATGATTAACTGAGCCTCCAAGAAGATCAGTCCCTTGAAACACGATCTCGACCGACTCATTGTAATTCAACACCTTAACCTTCGTCCCTTGGGTTGTCATACTAGCATCGGAGTCACCATTTCTATAGGTGAAGTTAAACATAATAGGAGGCCATTCTGGAAAATCGGAGCTGTAATCGGAGCTAAGGTTCCTGCTTGACATTTATTGGATGAAAACTGTATGAGAAGCATATATGTATGCATAGTCATGTGTACGATGCATGAATATGCCTTATGTATTTAAAAATTACAGCTACAGCCCCTGTAAGTTTTAAGACTACAGTTATTAATTCTTTGTCTTGTGGTGGGCAAAACTCCCGTCAGATCGGGATAGTCCAATCGGGACGGGGTGGTACTGGTCCCGGTCCCGACTTTTTCAATATCGGTACTACGGTACAAAAGGTTTCAGCCCCGGTTTAGTATTGTGATCGGTATTGAAATTGGTCCCGGCTCAGGTAATTGGTACCTAAAATCGTGACCAGATCTGGAACCGGAACCGAGACTCTCACCGGGGCTGGGACTTTTGTACACCCCAATTGTCTTTGTGCCTTTTGAGACTAAGCATTGTTTGTTTCTTTTGAAATCACAAATTTACCTGATCGAAAAACAAAAAGGTTAGATTTCATTGAGTTTCAACTATTAAGAATTAGATGGATGTTTTATTTTTAATCTAAAACTATTAAGGCTGGATAAAATATGATTGAATCGGCTCAATCAACGTTTAGTTGAAGCTATTTTATCCCCTAAATGCAAATCAGGTGAAAGTAAAACTAGGGGAAAAGGTGTCAAATAAACCACCTATGAGATTCATACCTGGGTGGTTTTATAAATAAGAGGAATACGAATACCCAACTTACGTACTTTATTTATAAAGTAAAACTAGGGGAAAGGATATGGAAATTAACCTGTAGTAGGCGAGAAGTACATCCGTAGATGGGTTCACCCAACTCACATTATTTAAGCTTGAAGCAAGTTTATATCCATTATTACATTGAGGGCATTCAAGGACATTCATGGAAGCAGCAATGTACATTCTCGTACTAATATTAGTCGGAACGTGTATAGGATGCTCTGCGCTTGCTAAGCTCCTAAATTTGCTTGTGAAATTCAGCCACTCTTCGCGGTCGTAAAAATATGGTAGCGTACTAGGATAGGAAGGAATAGAGGACCAGGTACTCATATCTTTGTTTCTATAATTAAGGATGGCTGAACCGTTGCTGTGATCGAATCCAGTAACGGATGTGTATTCACTTGAGAATTGTCTACAAGCCATATAATAGCGACCAAGATCAGACTGGTTTGTTGTGATTAGAACATCCATTGTTTGTCCTGGACTAATTGCAATGAAGCTACTAGAAAAGGGCTTGACATATGCTCCATCAGTTCCAACAACTGTGAGGTTGTGTTGGGCAATTGCAAAGAACATTTCTGCATTCATTACTGCATTGACTATGCGAAGAAGATACGTCTTTCCGTAATCAACTATCAAATTATAAGTGGTATCTGCAATTTATATTGTCATTAAAAGAGATTAATATTTTTATTTAATGTGAAAGTAGCTTCACAAAGAAATTCAGAAAAACGTAGATTTACCGCTTGAGCAAGGGCTGAAATCTCCTAATTCGCCATTGATTGCATAGCCGTTTGAATGGGGTAGGTCCTCACTTCCGTCTCCATTAAGAGATTCTGCCACCTCCTCATAGACATCCCCAGTATACCATGCAGCTGCACATTCACAGACGAACAGTGTCTTAATATAGTCATTTTATAAAGTACCTATTTATTAATATTGTTCATGTGGAACATAACTACTATCTTTCATGTTATCATATTTAAAAGAGTTAGATTTTCATAGGT
Organism: Coriaria nepalensis; assembly: GCA_027186245.1. NCBI lineage: Eukaryota > Viridiplantae > Streptophyta > Magnoliopsida > Cucurbitales > Coriariaceae > Coriaria > Coriaria nepalensis. Next base: position 1,699,729 of record CP114500.1, on the reverse strand, counting down.
TAAAGGCACTTGTATAAAGTAGTATGATAGTTAATTAAAGTGTTTAACTTAATCCTAAGTTACATACTGAGGCTTACCAATTACAAGAACCTGATCGGCATCAGGCTTGGGAAAGGGATAAGGATTTTCCCTGGGGGGCAATATAACAATGGCTCCATGAACAGTTGCTCGCGTCCAGTCACTATGAGCATGCCACCATAAAGTTCCTTCTTCGTCGGACAAAATGACTTTATATGTGAAGTTTGTGCCGGGTTCTATCGGACATTGTGTAATATATTCGGGACCATCGTACCAAGGATTTCTCGGTTGTTTCACTCCATGCCTTCAACACATGAATATATAATTATAATATTATATATTAAACGACATAAATTTTTTTGATATAAATTACAGGTAAAAGATACATGGTATGTTAAATTTCTGGTAATATAATGTGTAAAGGATATATATTCTTAAATATAATAAGAAACGAAAACATTGGCAACAAAAAGGGGAATATATATAATACGTACCAATGAATGGTGACACCATATAAGCCCTGGTTGTGTACAGTGACGAAAAATGTATCCCCTTTGTGCACACGAATTTCAGGTCCTGGAAAGCTACCATTTACGACCAGCATATGCTTTGTAGCACACCGCTTTGTATAGTTCTTTTCTTCCAGCTACGTGTATACCAATATAACATATAATAGCTAGCATTAAATAATGAACAAATATTTCGATGCAATACTCAATAATAAAAATATTGAGCTTCTAACCAAAAGTTCTTACGAGATTCTAAGTGAGGAAGAAAGAGAGGTGTTCTGACTTGATTTTCTTGACACAATTTTGGATCATTTCAATTAATGACACAATTTTGACATTGAGTTTAGTACCCTTTTTTTAAATTTTTTCTTTTTTAATTTTTTTAATATCTATCATGACGTGCTGGTTAAATTAAATTGGGAAGTAAGGCTCTAGTATTCTACCAATTCACCGGGGCTATGCTGTAGGCTCATGACGAGTGAGTAACGCGTAAGGTCGTGCCCTTGGGTTTATAGATTTTATAGTGAAGTTGGAGAGAGAGAGAAGCCGGCAGATGATGGTGGTGGGATGTTAGACGATGGGGGAACTTGGAATGGAACGTACTGATGATTAGCTACATATATATATATATATACAAAATTAACATAGCATGAAGACTGATTGATTGAAACATGACTTACAACAAAGTCGTAGTAGTGAGTATCATCAGCTTTGACGCATGATGATGAAATACAGGCGAGAGCAATGCATAGAAAGCGAAGTAAACTCGAAAGAAATTTGAAGTGATTTCCTTCACTCAAACCCATCTTCCTCTTCCTTTCGAATTATTACCTCAACTCTTAATTGGACTGAACCAGGTACATGATTCAGATATGTATATATACAGATGATCAGCTACATTTATCCTCCAGTCAAGTATGAACTCCATATAACTGAAGGTCTATCGTTTCGTCTTCTTCACTTACTATCTTAAGTTGCTGATTAACTAACAATCTTCTTCAATAGTAACTAACCATTTTAACTATCAACTATTTAAATAAAATTGTAAAAATTAAATCGGCCAACCATCGCGCATGGCAGTCGGCCGCCATGGACTCTCACATCTCAAACATGGCTAATAAGTAGTTTAGGCGCCTATTAAACGTCAAAAGTGCCTCACACCCACACCGCGCGCACGTACGAATCCTGGTCAGACCTCAATTCTTATTTATTATTACAAATATTAATTATTTATAATTACTTATAAATATTTTGAAATTTTTTTATTTTTTTAATATAGGATGTATTGATGAAGTATTTTTTTAGTTTAACATTTAACTAATTTCTCTTTAATCAAGTAAAAGTCCATCATGTATATATAGAGATGATCAGCTACATTTATCCTACCTCCAGTCAACTACGAACTCCATATAACTGAAGGTCCATCGTTCAGTCTTCTTGACTGATGATCTTAAGTCGCTGATTAACATCAGGAAAGGTCGATGAGCAACAACTTGGTAACGTACAAAATTTGAGAGGAAAAATGAAAAGAGAATCGAAAACTCCGACACAATTTAAGGATGTCTAAAAATCAAAAAAGAGACAAGAGAATGTCAGTACGAGATGTCTAGAAATTGTAGAATTCCATCACAAACAAATTTCAGACAACCTTCTTTTTTTTTTTTTTTTTCACACTTTCCCGAACCGAATGCACTCCGACCAAAAACTTAACTGAGAGGGAAATTATGGAACATAATTAACCTTAATCATGTTTAAATTGCCTTCGAGCCTCGAATTTGATCAAGCACAAGTTAAGGAGAGGTACTGATTAACTACATATTTAGTATATATTGATATAAATATATAATTAACATAGCATGAAGATTAATTGATGGAAACATGACTGCTTACACCAAAGTCGTAGAAGTGAGTATCAGCTTTGATGAATGACGATAGAAAGGAGAGAGCAATGCATAGAAAGCAAAGTAAACGCAAAAGAAATGTGAAGTGATTTCCTTCGCTTAATCCCATCTTTCTGATCTCTTCCTTTTGATTTATTACCTTAATTGTGAAATATTATATATTTATATATATATATATATATATATATATATATAGATCAGCTAAATTTATCTTCCAGTCAAGCACGTGGTCAATATAACTAAAAGTCCACTTTTTAGTCATAACTGATTAAGAGGAAAGGTGGATGAGCGACAACCTGTTATCGAATTGAAAAAACTAATATGCCTACTCCAATTTCATGTTACGATAGAAATAGTAAAACCGGACTGTCATCTATATACAAATTAAGGTACAGAAAATTAAAGAGAGAGCATAATTTATAATGACTGATACTCAAAGTGCATAAAAACGCACAATCAGAGGTGGCAATTTGTATCAGCCCGGCTTGACTTAGGCACAACATGATTGGCCCGTGCATGTGCCTAAAAATAAGGACACGACACAGTACGAAAATAGTAACAGATCATAAACGTGCCGTGCCAGCTAGTGAACTCGTGCCGTGTCCAGCCTGTGGGCCCGTTTCTTTAACAATCTTATTTTTTTGAATCAGATATTTAAAAATCAGACTCAATCATTCATCACTTCATAGCTACATAGGCTAGCAGTTATAATACTCAACGGGTTGAAAGCCCTATCGATCCATCAAGTAAGCTAGAAATTATGATACTCGATGGGTCAAAGGCTCTATTGACCCTTCGAGTAAACTAGAAGTTGTGATACTCTATGGGTCAAATGCCTCATCGACCCGTTGAGTAAACTATAAATTATGATACTCGACATATCAAAAGCCCCATCGACCCGTTGAGTAAACTATAAATTATTATACTTGACGGGTCAAAAACCTCATCGACCCATCAAGTAAATAAGAAGTGAGTAATAATTGAGTATGATTCAAAGAAATGAGATTGTTTATACAATTTAAGACTATCTTGATACAATAGTAAAAAAAAAAAAAAAACAAGTCAAAATCAGCATATAAATAACAAAATGTATTACTAATTTACTACACATTATTTTACTATACATTATAAACTAAATAAATAAATAATAGGTTTGTACCATTAGAAGAATAGAAATTAATATCATTAAAATGAATAAATTATTTTATTACATATTATAAAATAAATAAATTATTTTATTGCATATTATAAAATAAATAAATTATTTTACTGCATATTATAAAATAAATAAATAAATCGGTGTTCTTAATAATTATTATTTAGTAAATTAGAAATAAGTATCATTAATAATTAAAATTATAAATAAATTATAAAAAATATTATTTGACTAAATAAGATAGGTTAAATTTAATACACAAAATAATTTTCGGAGAAAAAAACCCTTAAGACTAAGAGGTCTTTTCGGGCTCGTGTCGTGCTCCGAATCGGTACGGGAAATCGCGTGCCTGCATAATTGGGCATGGCACAACCCGACACCTGTGCCGTGCCTAAGCACCGTACGACTAACTTGTGTTGTGTCTATACTAGGTCCATGTTTTATCATATCATATCATACGTACTAATACTGACCTAGCATATTTTACCATCTCTGCACGTGGCTCAATGTAAATAGGGAAAGCCAGCTATCAAAGTGTGTTAGCATATTCCTTTTCTTTTTATTTCTTACACGTGTACCTATCTTATCTTATTGGTAGCCAGTCTTTATATACTGATTCTTTTGTTCGTTGCCAATTAGATTGGTTAAAAAAAATCTTTCTCATTTTATTCAACTTCTTCTTCTTCTAAACCCACTAATCCTTACAGGTTAGATCACGGGGATAATCCTCAAAAATACATTAGTCTCTGAACTCTTAACCGAGGATAATTATGAAGTTTAGTTAAGAACAATGGAAAGAGCTCTTCGGGCTAAAAATAAACTTATTTTCATTAATGAAAAACTTCCTAAACCAGATGTTTCATCCTCTTATTCAACCTCTTTTGACAAAATGATGTTCTTGTTGAAGCGTGGGAAGGTTGTAATGATACGGTCGTCTCGTGGGTTCAGAATTCTATAAGCCTAGAAATCAGATCTAGCATATCCTACATAGATAATGCACATGAGTTATGGGAAGAATTGGGTTAAACTTTTGCATAACAAGATGGACCTAGAGTCTATGCTTTAAAGAAACATTTTGCAGATCTTAAACAAGGTGAAGACTATGTGGTAGTGTATTATGGTAAATTTAATTCTCTTTGGGATCAATTGAATGATTTTGAACCCTTACTCGAATGTACATGTGGACATCTAAGAATCCTAATGGACAGTTCCAAAAGACAAAGTTATCAAATTCCTAATGGGCCTTAGGGATGAATTTTCAGCATCTAGGGACCAAATTATGCTTCAGATTCCCTCACCGAAAGTGAATCTAGTTTATAGTCAAAAAAAGAATCAAGAAAGAACAAGAGCTCTTGCTTCATCTGAAATCAGCATACCTGAACCAACTGCTATGTTAGCAAGGAAATTCCAAAGTTTCACTCTAAACAATGCAGTTTAATTAAAGAAATTTGGTGATTGTGTCAAAAAGCGGAAGCTATATTGCACTCACTGCAAGAACATTGGTCATTCATTTGAGAATTGCTTTAAAGCAGGGAAGGCAGAGCGTCCTACTTGTGAGAACTGCAAAATGCAAGGGCACTCTAAGGTTAAATGTTACAAACTAATAGAGTATCCAGAAGGGCAGAAGCTACACAATCTAACCAATATTGTCAATCAAGTGACAACCCCTACAAAAATGGTTCAATATCAGTAGCTTCTAGCACTTATCAATGGCAAGAATTCAAACTTCTCAGGTCAACATGGTTGACTCAGAACACACAAGTTTATCTAATTTCCCCTTTAACTTGTTATGTTTTATCAAAATCTAATACCCCATGGATTTTATATACTGGTGCAACTGACCGCATTATTTGTGATCTCTCCTTCTTTACCATGGTCTTTTTAAAGATTACACCTATGAAAGAACTGATAAGATTTGATAAAAAAATGAAAGTTAAACCCAAGATATATTAGACATTTCGAAATAATAGAACATATTAGCAAGGTTACCTACATACTTGCATTGCCGCCCGAAATGTCCTCAGTGCACAATGTATTTCACGTGTCTATGCTGAAGAAATATGCACCTGATTTCTCACACGTATTGGAAAATGATCTTGTTCAACTACATGAAGAGATATCTAACATATGAAGAAAGATCAATATAGATTCTGGATCGTAAGGAGAAGAGACTTAGGAATAAAGTCATACCTCAGTCAAGATGTTGTAGCAAAGCCATAAAGTGGAAGAAATTACATGAAAAAGAGAAGATGAAATTAAGGAAAAATATCTAGAATTGTTTTAAATTACAGAAGTATGTAAGAAATGTTACAATTTATATGGCATGTGAAATTAAAAACATTTTATGGATATTCAATTGGAAATTGAAATTTAAACTATCAGAGTAATCTAAAATTTTGAGAATGAAATTTTTATAAAGAGAAGAGAATGTAAATTTCCAATATTTCTAAACTAGACATAGTAAAAGAAAAATAAATTTAAAGAGAACTTTTCAGTAAATTATAATCCTAATATGTATGATTTTAATAATAGAAATTGAAGAGGCCTTTTAGTGATTCTTAAGATTAAGGGGGTTCAAGTTTAATAAATTAAGTAAAAAATTCCAAAGGTGGCGTTAAAGATGAATTAGTGTCCTAATGCATTTTCTTTTTATTAAAGCAAATGTCATTTTGCATGGACATGCATAATGACACTAAATGGGGTTGAGTGTCAAGCAAATAACCCACCCTCTCTTCTACATATATATGTAAGGCCAAATCGGCCATGTTAATCCATAAAAAAAAAATTGATCAAAAAGGAAATTTGATTGAAATCAAATTTTCACCGTGAAGAAGAGTGGGCGAGGAAGAGAAGAGAAAGGAAAGGAGGAAAAGAAATTAGGGTTATTAATTACATAATCCTCTGTAAAAACTCGAAGTAAATATAATCTCATTACAATATAAGATTATTATTTGATTAATATTGTTGTGATGTTTCAATTGTTAATATAATTGTTATTGAATATGTTGAATTGAAAATAGTATTTATTATGCAAAAGGTTAAGGTTATTATTAGAGTTGTGGGTATAATTGTTATATAGCATGCATGTTCATTTGTTGTTATATAGCATGCATGTTCATTTGAGGATAGTATGATTTTATTTAACATGTAAGATTGAGATCGTCGCTAGTATTATGAAGATAGTATGTTAATAAGTTATGAATTCATCTATTTTAAATAATCATTAAAAATTGATACATGTATGTGAGTATAATTCTATACTTACTGACCTTCTAGCATATAATTAGATTCTTGTAAGATCTTTTACTGGGGGGAAGAGATTGATCGCATTCCAGATTTCCTGTTCAGCTGGGGGAACTTTAACCCCAGTTTCGTCAATCCCTGCGGGCATTATTGAGGATTAGCTATCAGGAAAAAACCTAATCAAATAAGAGGCGTGTAAGGGAAAGAATAAGGAATAAGATCACCTGACATACGAAACTCATTTGGTATGGGGACCAAATTAGGAAAACTGGGAAGTGCGGATTGCCATTAACCAGACATGATAACCACTTTTTCTTCCAGGATTTGGCCTGTGGGTAACCTTCAACAAGAGATTTCAGAAGATGAGTGGTGTAGAACCAACCACTATTGTCGTGTTTTAACGGAACACTTGAAGATCAGGATCCCTTCTGGTATGATCCCTCCATAAAATGTAGGAGCCCAATAGTCCCCTCTAAGAGTTAGGGGTAAGTTACCCTTGTGGAAGTCCCCATTTGACTAGCAGCCTGTGGAAGAAAGGGTAAGGGTGGAAATTCCACTCCAATGAGAAATATTTATGTATGAACGACACTCTTTGTAGTTGAAAATTCTCCAACACAAGCAGCTCTTTGTGTGGCATTAGGGGTGTAAAATTTTATGAAGCTTGGGACTTTCCCCAGTGTACTGTAAGAATTCTGATGAATTCAAGAGAGAAGAGCAGCAAGAGTAGGAAGTTGATGATAAATCTGTAGAAGGATGCAGACTGATTATGTTGCAAAATCTCTTTTTCATTCAACTTTAACATTACAATATATAGATGAATTTTTAATTATCATTATAAGTATAAATGACCTTACTAAATTGCTTACAAACTATAAAATATAATCTACTACAAAAATTAATAAAAGTTTGTTTAAAAGCAAATCAAAAGTCTGCATAGCAGAATGCTCAAAAGTAGGAAAGCAAAAATAGCTTTATGCTAGTTAAGAACTAATGGATAAAAAATGATGACATGCGGGTTTGGTGCTGTATGATATCACCTATATTCATTATGTGATTTGTGGGAAACTATTGAAGAGGGCCGTAATGAACCTCCTGGTGAAGAAGCCAACAAGAAGGCAGGTATACTGTCCAACAGATTAAGCGAAAGAGATTTGTTAAAGAAAACAACTTCATGGCTCTGTCAATGACACATTCGGCGATTGAATGCTAAAATTTTGACAAACAAGAGGTAGAGGACTAGTTTTGAATCTGCTGAATTATTTTTATTGATAAAAAACTTTACAATATAAAGATGAATTCAATCATCGTTACAAGTATAAAAAACCTTACTTCATTGCTTATAAATTAGCAAAGATAACTTACTACAATACCTAATAAAAGTTTTCCTAAAAGCATCAAAAACCCACATTTCAGCATGTTCTAAAGCGGAGAATACAACAATTTTTTGTTGGTTAAAAACCAAAGGTCCAAAACTCATAACAAGCTTTGAATTGATGCAAATGCAGCTCCAACTTGATCATAAGGATCAATTGAACTTGTTAGATAAAGAGATCAATTGATGCAAATGCAGCTCCAACATGATCATAAGGATTGTTCTTTAAAAGAACTGATAATCGAAGCGTGAAAGTTTTTACTGATGCAGATTGGATTTGCTCAATTGATTATAGAAAGTCCACATAAGGATATTGTACACTATTACTAGGTAATCTGGTAAATTAGTGCAACAAGAAACAGTTAGTGGTAGCAAGAAGTAGTACAAAAGCCAAATATAGAGCTATGGCTCATGAGAGTGCGAAGTTACTTGGATAAGAAGACTGATAGAAGAGTTGAAGATCAAATATGAGGAACCTATGCATCTCTATTGTGATAACAAATCAACCGTTAGTATTGCTCATAATCATATCCATCATGATATGACAAAACATGTGGAGGTAGATCGATATTTAATTAAAGAGAAGCTTCATAGAGGAATTATTAGCATTGAACATGTCTATACGGCTCAATGACTTGTTGATATTCTTACAAAGCGCCTAACTGAACAAGTGTTGGATCATCTTGTGAACAAGCTTAGACTTATCAACATCTACGACCAAGTTTGAGGGGGAGTGTCAGCAGATCGAATCAGCCAAGATTTGATTAGACAAATGGGCATTTAAGTTAGGATTTATTGTATTATAGATGTTAGGATTTGCCATTTAAAATTCTAATGTGTAGTTTGAGTAAGTTAATTAGCTTCTATTTCCTAGATTAATTTACATTTTTATATTTTGCCTATATATATTGTATCGGATCAGTTTTAGTCAATATACAAAAAATATTCGTCATTGATCTTTATTCCTCTGTAGTTTATAACTATGCAACCCCTAGAGGAAATCTTCTAAAAATAATATTAATCACTAATAATCACTACTATTCTACTAAATACTAGCGATAAGGAAACTAATTAACTACTAAATAGAAGATACTACAATTAATAATCTTAACTAAGTGCATGTGGGACTAATGCCTGCATAAAAGCTTCATAATCTTGAGTCTTAAGTTTGTATTCCATTACTACGTTTTGGCCCGTCATGAGATCTATTATTACTCCCCCTAAAAAATTAACCTTTTTTCCTCCTTTTTTTTTTTTCTTTTTGTTTAATTTCATTTTTCCTGTTTGTTGGGGACTTCGATGTTGGAGCCTGAATATTCCAGGTATAGAAAATGAGAGGAAAGTTGAAGAATACGACCTTTATGCAAACTTCATTGACCAGAAATGAATAAGATTTGGAAGACAAGAGTGGGGGAGAAGCAGGAAAAGGGTGGGAGAGAAGAAAAAGAGTGGGAGAAAAGAAGTGTGGGAGGAGGAGAGAGAACCCAAGAAGTTTGCTCATCTCAATCAAACTAGGCAGAATAAAAAAGCTTGGGCTGTTTAGGACTGAATAAAGAAGAAATGGCCGGATTAACCTGAATTACAGACATTTACAATAACCTACAATAAATAGAGACCTAAAAAAAACCTGATCACCTCCCTCCTTTCCTTCCTAGTTCTTCAAAACTGTGCTACTCCGCAAATTTCTCAACTCAGAACCTACTAAGAAGTTATTAGTACAGGTACACACTATAGAGAGGATAAATCTCAACAGTAAACAAAAAAAGATAAAGAATTAAAAACATGGATGATCCTACCAGTACAAGAATGAGGCAAATCGGCCACTGTCAAGTGTCAGCACAGAAATACGACAGAGAACACTGTTGGCTTCTTATAAATTTTCTTTTTTTCTAATCCACATATGCTTTATAAATACTTCACTTCTTACCCTTTCAGCTACAATCTCCTCAAATTGTCTGTAACTGGGAGAAAGAAATCCGAATCATAGACCCACCCAATGAGCTAGCATGCTTGCACACGAGTGCTTCAGTAGCCTGCTCTTCAGAATCAAACATAACTAATGTTTGTTTCTTCCCATTCATCTCAAATAACTTAGTGTTAATAATAGGACCATGTTCCTCAAGGTGAGTCACAATCTCCTCTTCAGTGACTTCTTGGGGAAGAGATGAGAGGTGGATCATCTTTGTCGGGGAGCAGCAATAGCGGTAGTTCTTTGCAGCATTTCGGTTAAAGCGGTTAAGGTTAGAATTCACATACTCTCTTGTCTCGGCTCCTTGGGTTATGCTTGGATGCTTCGAGAAGTTAACCTCTAACCGCTTCCCGAACAACATGGCTCCCTATACATCAACCAAAATAAATAAATAAAAATTAGATCGGTTAGAATTCTTTCTGAACAAGAGTTTGCATTTTAAGCAGCATTTGAGACAAAAATTGATGTTTTGGAGGGCCAAAACTGGATTTCAAATGCTGATCCAAGTGCACCCGTCCTATTTTGAGGGTCTAAATTGCATCAAACAGCGAGTTGAGTTATATTATTATATTTTCTTTTTGGGTTAGATGATGAAGCAAACCTTCAAAAAGTGAACTGCCAATTCAGCCTGGAAGCCATCACTCATCTGGACAAGCGCATGGTCCGGCTTATTGCGGAGGAGTTTGATTCTAACAATGTTTCCATATATGGAGAACAGGTTAAAAAGCTTATCCTCATCAACTCTCTGCAACAAAGAATGATCGTATGTCAAGGCATCAAGACAAGAAGTAGAGCAACTTCTCAGCGCCAGAAAAAAGAGATGACTTACTTCAGAGTTTAGATTAGACACAAGGACTGTACACCTGTCATTTGTCCCACTCATACCAGGAGGCAATCCTCCTCCAAAGGCAGCTGCAATTGCTGCTGCATTAGCCATCTAGATTTCGAGGAAGAAGAAAATCATGATCAGTAAAGTCAAAAGATAGAAACAGATGAAAATTAAGCCATAGAGTTGGAAGGAAGAAAAATCTGTGATAAGGGTCAACTTCGTAACACAACCCCAAAAATTAGAGTGCTTTATTAACAAAAGTTATCGTGTTAAAAAGAAAATAAGTCAAACCCACCCACCCAGCCCTTCTTCAAGAATAATTTCAATTGTACTTTTTCTAGAAGGTTGGAAGGAGAGAAATAAATAAATAAAATAAAACCAGCACCCATACATATGGATGGAAACTAAGAATCAAGTAAGAAGAAAAGAGGTAAAGACTGTAGATGTCCCAAGTATTCCATAAAAAGAAAAAGAAATCAGCTGATATAATCCTCCATAAATCATCTCAAACAAGAAATTTTATGGCTTGTGCGACCCACCTGTGGGAATCCAACTGAACCAGAAAAATGGATGTAACATTATTAGATGATGTCAAGAGCATATGAAATAAAAATATAATAGATAATTAATCGATATGTGAGATGAAAATTAAGTACCTGCACCGACCCCAGGTCCTTGGAGACCATACATGCCTCCTGCTTCACCATATCCATGCTGCTGCATTACGAACAGGATAATGATTTGACAAACAAGTGTCAAAGGAAAACAAGAATTACTATAAATCGGAGAGGTGAAAAAAATGGATGGATCATACTTGTGAGGATCTGCCCCCCTTTTGTTCAGAAGGCAGATTGGGGTTCATAAAATCCCTATGCAAAGAGTGAAAAATGAAAAAAAAAAAATGAGACAAAAAGATCATGTCAAGACATTAATTTCAATTTAGAATGAGGAGCCTATCAGGCCACTTACCTTGAACGCTCACTGTTGTAGTTCACTTGTAACTCATCAAGACTGCAGTTCACACGAATAAAAGATATATTATTATCCATAAAACGTAGACAAAAAATGAGAGAACAATAATTGTTCGATGCAAGGGTAATTTCCAGGGATCTGAAATCTTACTTTGAGAACTGTATGTCAAGTTGACAACAGCCATCATAGATATTACGACCCTGCAGAGTAGCAAAAATGTGAAGCCCTTTCCAGAACTGTAGATAAACTATAGACCATACATTACACCTTTAATTCGAAGGTAACATTGTGAAGATTAAACTTAATGATACCTGAAGCGCAGTTCTAGCTGTAACAGCGCTTTGATGTGATTGATACTGAATAAGGGCCTGAAAACCTACATAATATGCGCAAAGTTATGCATATTTAGGATCACCCTCCTATTTATAATAAATTAGATGATATGACGAGAAAGCACTTCAAGCACAATATCACCCATCATTGCAAATGACAGTTAGAAGAAAGAAGGGGGGGATGTTTAAAAGAAAAAACCACACAAAGCAAACAATAAATTCAGTCAGCTATTACAAAGTGAGTTAAAACACAAGTGGGGAAGGGAGGAGAACTTAAAGATGCTGACCAGCTGACTTCTCAAACGTGACAATCTTCTCCACAAATCCATGCGGAAAAAACACTTGATTCAACACTTCCACAGTTATCGGATACAGCATATGGTGAATTGTGACTAAGAGAATTCGGTTTGGCTGTACATCCAGATGTCCAACCAGCATACAGACAGAAGAGCGTGAAGAAAAGAAATTGAGAATATAGATAGAGAGAAAGAAAGCTCGAGCAAGCTCAAGAAAATTAATTATTTGAAAAAAGGTATAGAATGTAGAGAGAATGCATTGTTGATGAGAAGAAATAGGTAGCATTATAAGAGAAGATACAAGGTTCCAAGCAAGAAAGTCGGATACAGTTTAGGCATACAGCAATGAACTGTCTCAAAGGATAGAGCCACTCTATTTTCACAAAGTATACTTCAATAGTTCAATGCATTGCAAGTATTTCCAATATCTTACAAATCAGTATATGATATTATTCTAATTATCATGAAATGGCCATATATAAGCATGCATATAACAACACATATCACTGTTGATAATTAGAACAAAACTCAAAAAGTTAGAAAAAGAGAGAGAGCCGAAATCTCTGAGTTTTCTTCCTATATAACTGCAATTCAGAATTCTTAAAAAACAAATGGTTTTAACTGTGGCAATCTTTGTTTGGAGGGGAGAGAATTTCTGCCATTCGATGGCAAGAAAAGCCCGTAACCTATGTTTGTATCTTGATCTTACCCATAGTTACATAGAAGTTTGAAAGCTAACCTATGTTCTAGCTTACTTCTCCTCACAGTTAAGCCAGTATAGTAGAGTCCATGATGACTATCCTGAGAATAATAATTTCTCTCAATCACCTTACAACTTAGCCCAAATCAAGCACTATGACATCTAGAGCATTAGTAAGCACCAACTTAACGATATAACTATTATGGAACATCATCTCATACAGATGATGTTATATATATATATATATATATATATATATATATATATAATGTCTCAGGCTGCAAGGTACCAACCTCGTCACCTCCTCCTTGAGCACTCTGATCCATTGTAGTTAATTCTCGATGTGATGAGAACTGAATATAAACATTCCTTCCCCTAAGGTAAAACAAACGATGACAACATCAGAAAAAGGAAGAGAAATGTTACATTTTATTCACTGCAAGTCGAGGTACTATTCTCATAACAAAGAACATAACAACGAAGTTTCAAAAAACTAAATAGGTCAGACATTAGTACCTTATGCTTGATTGGACATTTGCATAGAATTGCATAGCACTCGCAGCACAGGGAACATCTGACATCTGGATAAGAGCCTGCATGCAAAGTTGGTGCACAAAAACATGGAACATGACAGTTTGTTCAAATTAAAAATGAAAAAAGGACTTGTCAACCATAAGTGAATCAATTCAAACCTGATTTTTTGCACGAAGCATCACGAGCTTTGTTATAACACCGAAAGGCTGGAATAGCTGGAGCAGATCGTTCTAATTTGAAAAAATGTAGGAGACATCAGATTTTCAGGATGCAAACATAGAGATAATGAATTTTTACAATCATAACATTTGGCTAAATAACTGTAACCCAGATTACAAAAATTATTATATATCACCTTTTAACAAATTAACACTGAGCTCTATTTGGTACATTGAATTCAAAATTTGTCAACTAGAGTGGTACCACGACACTGAGCAGATACACCCGTAATACACATAAAGTGACGCATAGAAGCCTTTAAAAAGGATTTCCAACAAAAAAACACACGAGAAAAATAGCATTACTTTAGTACTTTGATACTTCCACCTTTTTGCTTCTTTCCCAATTAAGTCTTACATCCAAAAATAGTAACAGTTAAGAATATGTGACCTTACATAACAAGGATTTCAGATGGGCTTAACAATCCGCAAACACCTGATGGCCTTATATTAAAAGCCAATGAACAATACTGTATAATTTTATCGGCTACTTGTTCATTAAAAGAAACAGTAATAGAAAGCCTAGTTTATTTTTCAAGCTGTGAATGTGAGATGAGCTAGAGGAATGCCAAGCATCAGTGTTCAAGGCCTACAATTATCAAAACTAAAATTTTGATAGCTTATAATGCTCACAGAATTTTGATACTAAGTTCAACATGCTTAACTACATTCATTCTCAACAGCATTTACATTTACAAGCATATACGGCAAAGGTATCATAGATTTAGTTCATAAATCAGCCAAGTATAATCCAAATTCGCAAAAATATCCAGAAGATTAATCAAGTGTTCTACTACCTTTATAGTAACAGAATGGACATATACACAAACTGATATTCCACATTGTAAAAAGACAAGAACTAATGATTTTAAGCACGTTTGCATATAATGTCCATCACCAGCATTGAATATCATATTCCAAGCATAGAGTACCAAGAAAGTTTCCTAAATGAATCTTAGTACATTACAGGTCCCATTTGAAATTTAAAAACCAAATTTTAATCATAAACTAATATGACATCATTAACCAAATAAAAATTAAAAAAAAATTAAAAATTTAGCAAATGAAGAATACCATGAAAACAAAAACTTCAACAGCTAATAAAAAAAGGCATAATTTTAAATTGCCCATCGAGTCCATTAAAATAGTCCTTTCTATGACATTACCATTATTAGAATTCACCAGAATGAAAAGAAATTCTCCAAGCGTCTCTACCGCATTCCCAAAAATTTAGTTGTAAAAAAAAAAAAAAATTAAAAAGAAAAAAGAAAAACAGTTCTTTTTTTTTTTGGGTTCCGAATATAAAGAATATCACTTTTTCTTAATTTCAACTCAACAGCGAGAGAGAGAGAGAGAGAGAGAAACATACCTCAGAAATTTCATGTCCCACATTTCGGACGTGCAAGACTTTTGAGGGTTCTGTCATGCTAAACTAAACTGCTATAAAAGAAGAAATAAACAAATTAACATCCAAAATGCACAAAAAACAACTCATACATAAAAATCCCATTTAAATTGTAATCAAGCATACTGATAAGAACGCCTACCCACATTATCAATATCCACAACAAATAAAAAGAAACAACTGAATACAGCTCTAATTTTTTTAAAGAAATCATATGGCCTGATATTCGACAAGGAAATCCAAAAATCTGTAAAGCATAGAAACTATATAAATTAGTTCCAATCGAGAAATATAAGACATCAGATAATCAAACTATAAGAAGTGCAGATCTTTGTAAGAGTCGCGCCGCACAGAAAACACTTGAAAGAGAAATTTAAAGAAGTGCAAAATAAAAGTTTCTGCAGATTCAAAACCCTAACGATCCTTTTAGCGGCCGAAAAAGGAAAACAAAGAAAAACAACGAGAAAATGAATTCGATTCGAACTAGCGCAATATTTATGGTCAGCAAAAGAACACCGGGCGTTCACTCGGATACAAAAACCAAATCGGAGAATACAGGAAGAGTATAAGGGAGCTTGCCTGAGAGAGAGTGACAGAGACAGAGGGATTGCGAAAGTGGAAGGAGAAGGAGAAGGAGAAATCAGATAAAGCGAGGGTGCGGATCGACAGGCCCTCCCTCATATCGAACTGTTGCTGTCGAAGGTTGATTGATTTTGTGCCATATTTTATGATTTATGATTTTATCTTGAAAAGTTAAACTGATCAGCTCACTCGCTGATGAATGATGGTTAGCTGTTTTAAGTTAGGCTGGGCTTACTTTTCTAAGTACTGTACTACCTGAGTTGTGGGCCTGTGGCCCAAATAATTAAGTTCCGAAATAGATTTTTCTTGAGAAATAATAACTAACCCAAAACTTTAGATAAATTATAATAAACTCCTAAAATATATTATAATTATAATTAACACCTAATAATTTTTAAATTATAATAAATATTCGAAACTTAGATCAAAATTATAATTAATCTATAATTTTTTCAATGATTAGTAACAATTAACCCGATTCGTAAAAATTATTTTCAAAACAATCTCTTAATTAATCTAAATTAATTTTAATTACATTTCTTACCCTAAATTTTGTATTTTTTTCCAAAATTTCCCCAAAATTTCCAATATATTGTGAATTTCTTGTTAATTATATTGTATTGTCAGCTTCGGTCGAGAAGCTGTTGATTTATGATGTTTCAGTAGATAAAATATGCACTCCAAGCAGGTGATTCTTATCAAACACATCCATCCCAAAACCGCAAGGTTGGCATCTGCTGTTTTTATTGTTAAGGCCTTAATAGTTGTGTTATGTTAACTTCTGTGTTATCTTTCTCATCTGTGTACAATGTTCAGTTTCATTTCTTTCTCACATCTTGTTGTGAAATATCAAATGGGAAATTTTCATGATAATTTTGATACATCGGGATAAAATTGAAAAAATTTAACAGGTTTGAAGTTCGATCCTTTATACCCTGATTTTGTTCTGATCATGACTTTGATCTCTTTATTAAGTTCTGTGATCGTGACTTGATTGATCTCTTTTCAACATAAGTAGGTTTAATGGTATTTTCTTTCGGTGGAAGTCATAATTTAGGTTCATATACAACAATATGTTCCACAAGGATCTCATATGCAAAATTGCAGCCTAGTATTCCTACAAAGCCAAAACATATGTAAGTTATTATGACAACATAAAATGTCACATTCATATAAGATCATGTCAACAAAACTAATTTTTCTTTGAGCAAAAACTAAGAGACAAAAAAAGTATATATATTTAGATTATGCCAAATTGGTAAATGAAATATGTACTCAATCAATTTCTACTTTATATAGTCATCTACCTTTTTTGGAACTATACTCATCACTTTCAAAGACTGCGCACTGCGCATGTTTGTTAACAATGATTGAACTTTTCTCCGTTCTTGTTCTTTCATGATACATGGTTGTAATAATTACACAAAATCTTCACCAACAGTATGAATATAGATCAATATTTGGCGTGAGTTACTTAATGGGTCCGTAATGAAAGGAGTTTCAATATTTTATGTAAAATTTGGTTATGATGAACTACTTTGTATCTGACCTCCTTCTGACATCTCAAGCCACCGACTCACGAGCATGCATGTTGTCTTTTCCCATTACAGTCGCTTGATTTGAGTAAGAAAGAAAGATAGATGGATTACATAGATGCTAGGTACGAGTTACGAGTCAGTGCTCTTTTTCTTTTTCCTTTTTTGAATTCTTTACGAGAGATTATATAAAAGGATTAGTGTATGAGTTACATTTGGACATCTTTTCTGCAGAAGGAGTAGACATGATGGGGTCCATTTAGTTGCTTTAGATAACTAATTATTCTAAGAGATTAGATATATTTCATTAGCCGACAAAGTTAAGGAGCTTATAAAAAACCATCAAAGCAAAAAAAAAAAAGTTTCAATGTATTTTGACACTTGTCATAATACTCTTATATTAGCTATAATGTATGGAGGATCCGGCATCCATCTGGACTGAAGAGTTTCAATGTACGTGGACAAGTTTTGGAATCTGGGCAAAAAGAGACGGATGAGAAAAAATTGATAATGATAATATAATAAAGTAAATGACTTGTGAAAAACATGTTCTGATTCCTTTCCTCATTCTTAGCTACATAACATTAATGACAGATTTCCACGTTTAGATTCTAGAAACTCCAAAAGGTACCATGGATCCCATTTTGAATCGACTTGGCCTGGCGTGTAAAAGAGAATAAGGAAAAGAAAATGGTTGGTAGATATATTGAATATCAGGGGCCAAAATGAAAAAACTTGATTGTCATTACATTCTATATATGGTGATTAAAATGTTAACTATAATCTTTTTTGTTTTTAGTGGGTTTTTTTTTTTTTTTTTTTTTTCATTTTTTATAGGGAGCCATAACCATTGCATCGGTATTGCAAGTGCTTGTAAAAGACGTTCATCTTATCCAACGTTCGTGTCAAGTTGTCAACCTCTTCTTATTCCCCCACTTGCCCGTCAACCTGTTCTGTGCATAAACTATTGAATCATAATGCCACTTTCATAACTTTTGTCATGGTTATCGACTTTTTGTCTTGTTGTGGCCAGAGGCTAGTTAAATACATTGTATCGAGTTGAATAGAGCCCTTAGAGAATATATACATCAAGATAACTTTCACTTCAGTGATACTGTAATTATCACCTTTTGATGAATTTACTTGATGGGTTCAATCATAATAGCTAACTTCCAACGAAAATAAGAAAGGTGTAGGCTGTTCTCTTTTTCAATAAAATTTTCTTTTACCCATTTCTATGGCTATATCCAAAATAGAGTAGTAATAAGTTGTTTTTAGTTTAAAGAAACAATAGAAGGCGTAGGCTGAAATATTTTCAGAGAAGTGAAATACTAATTACAGTATCCAAATCTAACAGATGAGAAACATATGACAAATAGGAAACACACAAATAAGATTGAATAGTATTACATAATCTAAGTTGTTACTAATTTATCCTCGGGAAAGATGCAATAGAGTGTAAATGGATATTTAGATTGAAGTTTTATTCTAATAGAAATTTGGAGAGATTGCAAGATAAAACTAGTAACTAATGTATTGATTATTAGGAGACTTTTTCTCATATTGTCAAATTAACTACCGTTCGATATATTTTGGTGCTTGCTTCAATCAATCAAGGGATGACATATGCATCAGTTTGATGTCAGAATGCTTTTTTACATGGATATCTCCTTGAGGAAGTTTACATAACTCTATTTCCTAGTTATACAATAACTACAAAGCCTAAAGTATACAAATTGTTAAAAAGTATGTATGGTCTCAGACAAGTCTCCAGACCAATGATATGCTAAGTTCTCAAAATCCCTCATCTCCAATGGTTTTCTTCAATCAAAAGCAGACCACAGTTTGTTCACTAAAGACACTGATCGCACATTCATTGTCATTCTAGTCTATGTGGATGATATCATAGTAGCTACTTCTAATGAGCAATGCATTTTTTAGCTGAAAGTTTTTTTACGGACGCGATTCAAAATCAAGGATTTGGGTCTTTTCAGATATGTTCTTAGCATATAGATGGCAAGATCTCATCATGGGATTCAAAGATGTTGAAGAAAGTATACTATGGATTTATTACAAGATAAATAATCTATAGGACTCAAAGCCAGTTAAAATACCCATGAACAAGAATGTCAAACATAGCAAACATGAAGGGGTTCTTTTTATCGGATCCAACACTATACAGAAGATTAATAGGCAAGCTCATTTATCTCACTCTTACACGTTCAGACATTAGCTATTCAGTTCAGGTTTTTAGCCAATTCATGTCAAGTTCAACAACTACTCATCTATAGGGTGTCAAAAAAAAAAAAATTCTTCGTTACCTTAAATGAAGTCATGGTCAAGGATTGCTATTTCCCACTTCTTCTTCTTTGCAATTATGTGCTGTGACTTTGATTGGGCTACTTTCCCATATATATACTTGACGATCTGTTATTGGTTTTTGTGTGCTCTTGGGGAATTCATTGATTTCCTGAAAATCAAAGAAGTAAAGTGTTATTTTACGCTCTTTTGTAGAATCATAATATCGTTCTATGACAAATATTGTTTGTGAATTGGTATGGTCTAGTTACATTACCTTCTTACATATTTGCAGATTCTTCATTCCTATATTGTTCTTCTCTTTTGCGACAACCAATCTGCTTTGCATTTTGCTGCGAATCTCGTGTTTCATGAACGCAACAAGCATATCGAGCTCGATTGCCAATTCGTTACAAAATTCAAGAATGAATCATTATTACTTCTCATCTTTCTACACAGAATCAAATGGCAGCAATCTTTACCAAAGCCTTACATTCTCAAGTATTTTTGCATCATTTATCCAAGATGGGAGTTGTTAGCATCCACACACCATCTTGCGGGTTATTGAAGATTAATGATGTGAATTTCTCAGATCATTTAGTCTCCACCTCGGAGCTTTCTACTGGTAAAAGGAAAGAAGGAGAAAAACGTAAGGTCGAAGAAGACTTCTTAAATTGTGCTCAAAAGTCCAAATCAGAGAAGAAAGAAACATGTCGTTCCATTTATCTCCTTCCTTGCCCAAGATGAGTTAAACACAGAGCTTTAGTTAGTTAGGCCCATGTGCTGTAAATATATCATTCTTTATTCTTTTATCCTTTCAGCTTGTATACGTGTAAAATTGTAGTTGATTTAGCTTTGTCTTCATATAGCTATTGTATTGTAAGGCACCAATTAACACAAAAGCTTAAAACAAACGGAGAATAAGCAAGATGTTCAACTACCTTATAATTAATTTCCTATACTAAACGTTCAAGATGTGAGATGTTACTTTCAAACACATCATGTGATATGGGATTTTGTTTAGATGTTGACATTTAAAATTACCTTTTCAAAATATGTGATCTAAGATTTAATTTATTTTTTAATTTATATATAATTTAATTTTTATAAATTCAGTTAACGTGTAATTTCCGAATTCTAAATCTAGAGCGAAGCTTCATGGCCACGGAGCTTGAGCTCCGCATAGAGGGTGGAAGAACAAAAGATTTAGAAGAAAAAATTTATAAATTTTTAAAATAATTGTAACGATAAATAATAATAAGTCAAATTTATAATTTTTATTATTAAAATTACAGATTTGCACTTGTCATAATTTGATACATTTTGATGTATTAAAATATTATTCCGTCAATTTTAATAAATTAAAAAATAATTAAAAAATCTGATTTAAATTATATAAAAATTATCTAAAAATTATATATAAATATATTCCTAAAAATTTATCCAATTCAGTGTAGTGGAACTATTCAAAATTTTGTTTGCAAGCTACCTCCTTTTTTATTTTATTTTCTGAAACTTAAAAAATATATTAATGATAAAAAGAAATATCTAAGAGGGACACCAATGAAAAAAAAAAAAAGAAAAAAAAAAGGTAATTTCTATAAAAAAAAATAATTAACTCAAAATTCATTAATATTATATATATATAACAGTCAACTATTAATATTTAACAAATTAAATTATTAATTTCAATTAAGATAAAATAATTAAAATTAATTTTCAAAAGTTTGAACTGCAAGTTATAATTTCAGCCAAAATTTAGTTGTTTATCCAGTTTCCCGGTTTATCATTAATTACGCAAAAATATTTCTTTTAAGTCGGCTTACAATCCAATTCAAAGATGAACTCCTTCTCAAAGCAAACACCGACAATTCTCTGCAAAATCAGATGCGAATTTTAGTTCCGTACTCAAGATCAGCATAATTTCTTTTCCTTGTTATTATTATTATTATTACTTTTTTTTTTTTTTTATAGTCAAAATCGTTTTTTGTTTTGTTTTTGTTTTTTGTTTTTGTTTTTGTTTTGGTGTGGGAACAGACATAAACATAATCTCCACGACTCCACCTGCATACTAGCTAGTAGTCGGTCGTCGGTCCACGATCTGTGAATGTTCTTTCTTCTTATCCCATCAAGATCACACAAGTACGTATTTAAACACAAAATCTTTCTACTGTTCCAATGGTGGCTTAAAGTGTTTCAAAATAGACTACCTTAAATAGCCGTTTGTTTTCAAGAAACTGATCAAAAAGGTCTTCTAGAATCGTGAAACTACGATCTGGGTCACCCTGTTTGTTAAAACTTTATTTACAGATTTTATTGAGTTTATAATTTTTTTTTTCTTTTATTTTTCATGTTCTCATTAAAGGTGGCGAACCAGAGAGGATTTGGTGACCAGTTCATTAGGTTTCCTGCCGGACAAGGCGGTGCCGATGAGGAAATAATTAGACATGGTCAGGAAGAAGAAGATCAAGGCAACCCTTCTTCTGCCTTTTCTCAATCCCCTGTTTCGGGTTTGAATCAACCTGGTGGGGAGATGTCTGCCATGGTGTCTGCTCTTACTCGTGTTGTTTCTCACCAGAGAGGTGATTACGGAAGTGGCGGCGGAGCACAGGGTTTTCCAGCGGCTGTTGGCTCCGCTTCCGGATTTTCTTGGGTTGGGCAGAAAAGAGGACGAGATCAAGATCATCATCATGGAACAAGTACAATTCAATCAGTTCAAAGTAGTATTACTTCATTTCCAATGATTAACTATGGAGGCTACGTTGATTTCGGACATTTATCATCATCTTCGTCATCCATTAATCATCCCGGTCAGATCTTATTCTTATTCTTATCCTTATTTTAGTTTTCTTTGGGCAAACAGAAAGTTCTTATTCACGTTCATGAAAACTTATCCCGTTATTTTTTTTTTGTCGGGGACATAAAATCCAATCCTTGTTGAAGATCGTGTCACTCAGACAAAAATTTATGACCATTACTAAGTAAATATGATGTTTCCGGACTGTCAGACGTGTATCAATATCTTCATATTCTTATTCGGGTTAATCTGGTCAATAATCAATATGTACTTAGATATAGATATACTAATAAAAGGAAAGGAACGATCGTGAGTGTGTTTTTTTTTTTTTTTTTTTCTTCTTCCCTCAAGAATATGCATTAAATATATATACATTGATTAGTTAAAAACATAATAAGATCCTATTTTAAGGTATAATATAAGTACTTACATTTTTATAAACTTAGCTGATTTGGATGTTTGCCAAAATAAATGTAAAAATTCACTTTTTTTTTTTAATTTAAATGTGTACTTTTTTATTTATAAGTTTATTTCTACATAAGTTTTAATTTAAACATATAAGCACTTTTTTTTTCTTTCTTTTCTTTTCTCTTCTCTTTTCTTTCGGCAATCCCAAACAGCATCCAATAGTCCAAAATTGTGTATAGTCTCATATCATTTGATCATACTCATTTTTTTTTTTTTCCTTTTTCTTTTGGGGGGGTAAAGAATCTCTTTATAAGGTAACAGTGTATAGTCTCATGTTAATGTATATCTTTTTAAAAAAATATGTATATATTAATAAAGTAGGAGCGGAAGAAGGATCAAATATAGCAGCAGCAACACCTACAAGCACTACTGACATGGCACAAGTGTCAAACGAAGAAACAGGGGATCAAAGAACAAGAAGAAGATACAGAGGAGTGAGAATGAGACCGTGGGGTAAATGGGCAGCGGAAATAAGAGACCCACAAAAAGCTGCCCGGGTCTGGCTGGGCACCTTCGACACGGCAGAGGACGCTGCCCGAGCCTACGATGCGGCTGCCCTAAGATTCAGAGGTAACAGAGCCAAGCTCAATTTCCCCGAAAATGTCACCGCCATGGTCCCACCACCTCCTCCACATCAGCCGCCACCTCTTCTTCATAATATTACGCCGTCTAGTGTTCCTTCTCATTTTCAACAACCACCTTATTTTAATCAGCCACCATTTTTACAGTCGCTTGCTTTTCATGGCCCTTCTTCTTTTCCTCCTCCTCCTTCCTCTGTTTCCGATAGTCAGCTTCGTGATTACTTGGATTATTCTCAGTTGCTTCAAAGCTCTGGAGATTTTCATGGACAACCCTCGAATTCGCTCGAACAGATGTTTTATAATACACAGTTAGCTTCTCTTCAATCATCATCCTTATCTTCTTCTTCTTCTTCCTCTGTTTCAGTTCCTCTGTTCCTTTCTAGTCAGCACCAGGTAGGATATCTCCGATCACCAGAAAATCAAAATTCGGGCGATGGCTCTAGTGATTTTCCGGCCTCTTCCTGGTCAGGGTCCGGCCACTATCCACCCACCTCCGGTTAACCAGCCATAAAATTTCATTATACTTTTCAGAAACAATACTGCTTTAATTTTTCTATTAGTTAAAAACTTGTTTGTTTTTTTTTTTTCCTGATTTTAAAGTCTTCCGTTTATTATTTTATTGTTTAATACTTCTAAAGGTTGTAAGGAGGAATATGAAAAACAGGGGGAATGTTTCAAATACCAGGTTTTAGGTAAGTTTGTTTGCTGTTAAAAGCTCCCTCTCCCATCCCTTCAAATCAGTGAAGAAATGATTTAGACCTAATTCATTCCCATGTTACTTTTAATTACTTGAACATTTAGTATTTGATAAATTGCTGTATGAACAGATGCAGTGCTTCAGTTTTGATGATCAAAATCGCACCCAATTTATGTATACTTCTAAGAAAATGATCGATTCGATCTCTTGCATTTAGTTCACTTTATGTATATATTATTTTTAAGATAATATTTTTAATTTATTAATAAAAAAAACGTGTTGTGGAACAGCCACGGGTGGGTAGCCTAAGGCATGAGGGATGACGTAAAGTACAAACATAGAAATTAGAAAGTTTAGATTTAAAAACAGTAGAGGACGAAGAATGCCGCTTTAGGACACGTCCACAGATTCAGACACAGACGTGTCTTGTTTGGTAACTGAATATGACCTAATTTCTACAGTCAACTATTAATTTTTTGGTCAAACATTGTTGTCTATTATGCTTTTTGGTCGCTGACTCTCAATTAACACGTGTAGTTTTAACATGTCCACTACTGACTATGTCTTTAGATTCGCTGTAGGATTATTATTATTATTATTATTATTATTTGATAGATAATATAATAAATAAAATAATATTTGATAGATAATTTATTTGTAAATTTTGATCTTTTCTTATTTTTAAAATTTTATTTATACTTTTTAATAATTCTCCCTCTGGTTAGAACTCTTTAAGAATTTTAAGCCTATTGAACTCCCTCTGACTTTAATGAACTCTCGCAGCCAACACCACCATCACCCACTACTTTTGAATCATAATCTGCAGTCTGAAGATCCTCTTCTAGTTCTCCGAGTGCACTTTTAAGAGGTCCGATCCTTCGATAAAAAAAATGCACATTCTTTATAGGTTTTCAAAGCAGCACCACATTCCCTTAACTTTACCATTAACTTTACCATTTGTTGATGCTAAAATCTGTCCCAACTGTCTGTTTACCGAGTCACATCATGTATAATTAAAAAAATACAAGAAGAAGGTAAGGATTACCACGAAACTCTTCTAATATTTAAGTTAGTAACATATTTAAGATAATTAATAATGAAAATAACCTTAAGTTATGAGCATTTGAGCATGTATTTTAGGTGTCTCATATATGTGATATTTATATAGGATTTATTTAATAGAGTCTTTTTGAGGTGAAATTCTTAATCTGATAAGATTTGAGATTATCTCCCTTAATTTAATAGGATTCGCGATATGTATCTTGATTTGGGAGCAGATTCATGTGTCATGGGTAGTGGGTTAGGTCCTCTCCCACGAGACGGCCTTGGACCTATCATATTCCGAGCCACTTAAGCGATGTCCCCAGTGACCCCCACGGGTTGGTGAGTGACTTCGAACTACGACTCGCATGGAAAACTTTCACAAAATTATTAAGTCCCTAAGAAGGTCATGCCTAACTCTGATTGTGATGCGGATGAGGTATAAGATCATGCCTGCCATGTGGATGACAATGCAGAGTCCCCCTCTTTGTACAAATCATACAACAACTATAGATATAGTCGCGATTATGAAATAATTTATTTAGCTTGTCACTGAAAATCGACATTATCATAAAGGTATTCGAATATTTCTAAAGTCAGTAGGGTTTTGGTATGGGAATCGAATAGGCTGACAATATAAATTAAAAGATTCATGGCATCGAGATCGGTCCAATACCTATTGACTTTTGGTTGCATATCACGAGCTACCGTATATAATGAATAATTTTCCATGCTTTGAGTTGTTTCTCTAATCATCTTCTAGAGGTGAGTATTTATACACAATATAAATGAATTGTCGAATGCTTGGTAGCAGATAACACCTTAGTTATGTCCAAAAAATATACCAAGAACTGTCAATACATATGGGCTTCTACTAATGCAAGTGGTAAAAGAGTGTAAGAATAACTTTTTTGGGTTAAAAATATAAAATATTATGAATATGAGACTAAAAAAATATATATAGTGTAAAAGTCTTTTGTATAATTTAAAGGGGGTTTTTATAAAGTATGTAGTTTTTTAAAGGGGATCTTTCAAATATAATTATAGTTTGAGGGGTTAAGTTCAATTTAGTCAATTTAGTCAAAAAAAAAAAGAGTGAAGATTACAAGATAATTTACATAGGTGCCCTTGCAAGCGAGCCCCTTCAATGAAAGAATGAGGCCCCTACATTGCAATCCCATAATAATTTATGGAGGTGGAAAGAAGAGAAATGCCCTAGGCAGCTATCGTTGGAGGGAAAAAAGAAAATAAGAAAAAAGTTAAAAGTAATAAATGAATAATAATAAATATTTATTGATATAATTATAAAAAAAATTGGTACATTGATCAAATTGAAAATTTAGATAATAATAATATCGAGTGAAACTGACCAAAAGTTATTAATTTATATCGAAGTGGTTTAAATGACAATTTTGATAAAATTTATCCAAAAATTTCTCTTTACCTTTTGGGTTTTAGTATCTAGTGCTTATAATTTAATAATAGACAGAAAAAAAAAAGTTGCAAAGTAAAAAATAATGCACTTCAAAGAAATGCACAAGAACAATATATAATGTATACAATTTACATTAACCCTCAAATGGGGTGCCACAATTTGTAAGAAAATGTGGTTAGTTCCACCACTAGGACTGTGTACAAGTCTGAGTTGAATACCGAAGAACTTAAACTCGACTCAATTTGTGATATTTGTACTTGAATGCGGCTCGAAACTCAGACCGAATATTAGAATCACTGTTCAACCTCAAATTCGTGAACATCTTTTACATCTGAATTCAAGTCGGACTCAATTCAAATTGTTCTTAAACTCGAACTCGATTCACATCGTTTCAAAAATCACAATTCTACGAATTAGAATCAAGCTTCAGCGAGTTGAGCTTGAACTCATTTATAGTTAAGACTCATTTGTCACCTTCATTTCCAGCTAAAGCAGTCAAAATGGGTTGTGTTTGATTGGTTGGCCCACAACCCACGATTTGGGCTCATGGGCCGTGCCACGAACTACCTTCGTACTTACAATACCCGAACATGATTCTGGGCCGTGCCTTATAGTGCCCGATGACTGAAAAAGGGGAATTTTGTTGCTCTCTCTCTCTCTCTCTGCGAAAAAAGGAAATTGGATCCCCCCAGAATACCAAATTCTCAATCGCAGAGCCTTCTTTGATTCTTCGCCTTCATTACTCAGGCGCCGGCTCTTCATACTCGACAGTTGACTTCAACGGGGAAAATGGGAACGCCCTTCTTCACGTTCCCTATCTCCAATGCCCCCCATTTCGGATTGACTGATCAGGATCTTAGTTCCAGGCCCGAGTCGGCGAATATGGTAAGTCCACAACACTTCTATCCATTTTAATTGCATTTTATTGCTACCATGAATTCAAACTTCAATGTGTATTACTTATCTCACTCTCTCTCTCTCTCTATTATATATATATATTTATTGTTGTAATTGATTTGTGATATTTCTTTCCCTTGGTGTGTGAAGCTTTATATATACGATTTGAGTAACAATAATACTCTTTTGTCATTAATTTATTTATTTTTCTGTTAGAAGGATGGAGATAGCGAAGGTCTGCCTCAGTACATAAATATCAGCCAAAATGAATTCTCATATCGAAAGTATGGTGACTTTATCCTTCCCGTTTTAGTTTCTCCTTCAATCTATCTTGCCTCTATGTACTATCAATTCTCAGAATGTGTGGACTTAAAAGGAGATTCTTGCTTGGTTCGTAAATTAGAGATGAGATGCTATTGACAGCCCTTTTTTTGAGTTAGTAATTAAGAGGAAGAAATGTAAGGGATGTTTCTAGACTTATGTAGAAAATTGAATCAATGCATTTTCTTGAAGTAAATTAACCCAATTTTAGCAAGGAAAATATAAACTTGCATAACGGGGTTTCAGTCATCTAGTCTACTCTTCATAAAGAACTGGCGAAGATGACGAGAGACTGATATCCTTCCAAATCCTATGGTCCAAAAGCACACTTTTTGGAAAGGGAATAAATGTTAAAGTTTGCATGTAGTTGCTTTGCACTTGAGTATCTAACTTTTGACTTATTGGGCCTCAGACACAAAAAGCAGAAGGATGAAGATATTGCAATCTGCGAATGCAAGTATGATGACACTAGTCCTGACAGTGCATGTGGAGAAAGATGCTTGAATGTATTAACCAGCACTGAGTGCACTCCTGAATATTGTCCTTGTCGTGATTATTGCAAGAATCAGGTACATTCGAAGTTGCTTATTGACCGTTTACGGTGCTGCCTTCCTGATGTCTTGTTTCTTCATTGTGTTCAAAGATGAATTGGTATTTCTTGTTTTCTTCATTGATTTTGGACATTAAGTTATTTTCCGTTGCATATTATATGATGCACCTTAAACACTTGAAAAAGTAAGTTGGCTTGGAATATATTCTTTCTGTTATTTTAACAGCTTAATAGTATTTCATTTGCCAGTGTTGTGAAGCTTTTAAGAGGTTTTGTCAAAATCTTATTTTTAGTTGCAATCTTTAGCTTGTGTGATTTACTCTTAAACATTTGACAGGATGCTCAAGCTCATGAAAAAAGGATAGAATTTTCTTGATGCATACATTTATGACTTCTGTGCTGCCTTTTCCTTTAAGAATGATTTGGGGTTATGAGCTTGAGTATCTGAATTCAAACTGTACGTTTTCCTTCCTTCAACTCAATGAAAGTGATCTGTATTTAATATCTGAAATTCACAGAGATTTCAGAAATGCCAATATGCTAAAACAAAGCTGTTCAAAACTGAAGGTCGTGGGTGGGGTCTTCTAGCAGATGAGAATATAAAGGTAATGATTCGCGATTTAGCATAAAATTTGTAGAAGTATTAAGAGTCATCCATTCCTTGTCTACTTAAATTCTTTTTATTCTATCATCCACATACATTCCATTGTTTGGTTTCTGTTGTTCAACGCAGGAGGGACAATTTATTATTGAATATTGTGGGGAAGTTATATCATGGAATGAAGCAAAGCGAAGATCTCAGGCTTATGAGAATCAAGGTGGCATGCAAACTTATAGATATATGCCTTTGCTGTCATTTCAGGAGCAGGGGATTCACTTTTATTATGTGTTGATGCAGGTCTCAAGGATGCATTTATTATATCTCTAAATGCCTCTGAATCCATTGATGCTACCATAAAAGGGAGCCTTGCTAGGTTCATAAATCATTCATGGTGAGCACTTCAATATTAATTCAAAGAATAGATAAGGCTGGGTAATGAAAGTGACATTCTTTCTCTTACTTTTACCAAAATTTGACACTGATTGTACTGTTTTTAAGTTTTCAGCCACCCGAATTGTGAGACAAGGAAGTGGAACGTGCTAGGAGAAATAAGGGTTGGAATATTTGCAAAGAAAGATATTTCTGTTGGAGCTGAGTTAGCATATGACTATAACTTTGAATGGTATGGAGGTGCCAAGGTTCGCTGCCTATGTGGAGCAACTAGTTGTTCTGGATTTCTTGGAGCAAAATCCCGTGGCTTCCAGGTATTAAAAATTTAATGATTTAGAAAATTTAATGAAAAATTGTAGACATAGGTACAACTTATGTCTGATCGTGCTTACTGCTTGATGTTTACAATATTTTAACTTTGTCTACCTACGTGAGGGGTCTCATATTCCTCTTGTTCTGATTTTGTCTACAAAGACATAGAAGTATTTTATTATAGAAAATTGGCTTCTCTGGAATCTTCTGCATAAATTGGGGGTTTGCTTCCTGGATTTGGAGATTAGTTAATATTTTATTAGTATTTCATTTATTTAACCTCTAATATACAAAAAATTCCAACAGGAAGATACTTACTTATGGGAAGACGATGATGACAGGTAAACTATCTGTTGATGCATTTCGTTGCGAAAGTTAATTATTTATTGAAATTCATCGTCACTGGTTGATTAGTGATTTATTATGTTGATCTCTTGCTTTTGAAACCCTCAACATGTTTCTCAATTTGAAGTTAAAAATATAAGATTAAACAGAAGAACAAATTCCTTGCTTCTTGTTCCAGTGTTTAAAAAGGATTCTTTTAATTCGCAATGCTAAACATTAATTGAGATATTAGACTCGTCATTTCTTCAGTTGTAACACAAGGAGAATTCTCTTACCGACTGCAATTTATCACCCATAATATTTATCTTTTTATAGATTTTTTTGTGCATCTTCTTGTAACAAATTTCCGCTCCAAGATCATGTGTAAAACTACTCACACTTGCATTCTTGCAGGTACTCCGTTGAGAAAATCCCACTATATGATTCTGCAGAGGATGATCCTTCCTCCAAGCTTCTGAAAATAGATAACTTTTCAACTTTTGAATATAACGGCTATGTGAAAAGTGACAGCTCTTTCTTCACGGAAACAAGTGGGGGAAGTGAACAACTCTTAGAGTCCACTTCATTAATTGTTTACCCACTTGATTCAGTTTCTTTAGAGAGTAGGGGCCAAAATGAAATAAAAACTGAAGGAAGCGAGGAGATGAAATTGGATTCTAAAGATACTACTCATCATAAGGCATTCCCAAAGCAGAATGCAATGATATCTCGTATTAGGAGTAATACTGCATGCCGGAATTATCAAATCGGGCCCCGATCAGTGTCTAAAAAGCGATCCAAACCTTTCTCCAATGGAAGGATGAAAAATTTTAAACAAAGTCCAGTTGATGCAAACTATGCAGCTCAGCTTTTGGGTTCAAAGGAAGCACAAGATGAAGTTTTGAAATATGAGGTAAGAAATGGTTTTACTCTTATTACATTGTTAATTCTTTGATTTATAACTCAAGTTGTTCCCGGTTAAAATTTCTTATATGCTGTGAAGGAAATGAGGAAAGATGCCGGCTCTAAGCTCGACTCTCTGTATAGTGAAATAAGACCAACCATAGAAGAATACGAGAGGGATAGTCAAGATAGTGTAGCAACTAGTGTTGCTGAGAAGTGGATTGAGGCATGCTGCTTAAAATTGAAGGCTGAGTTTGATCTTTATTCTTCCATTTTTAGAAATGTTGCCTCCACTCCTTTAAGGCCCCGCCAACCTACTAATAAACCCTTTTCGGAAGATGTTTCCATGATATTAGATTCTTGACAATCCATTTTTCTTCTTTTGTTTTATCTCCTCTTTTGATCCTATATACAGTTATGAACTTCAGAATGTACTTTTGAGAAGGACCTACACTTCCATCTTTAGGACTGGTTATCCTAATGTTAATATGAAATATTAGTTCAGTTGGATGAATCAAGAACTTAAAGTTTCAAGTTTGTTCTATTTTAGACAAAAGCTAAGGTAGACTCTGCTAGGTATTGGACCTTCACATGCTTCTTCAAGGCTTTCGTACGGGAGGATTAAGCATCGGGCCTCTTTATGGGTTTCTATCTCTGTTGGGGTCACCCGGTGGAACTTGGTAATAGATATAAAGGATTTGAGGGAACACATGATCTACGAGGTCATTGAATTTATGTTTGTCTTATTGGAGTATAAATATGTACTCTTGCAATTATTGAAAATTTATCAATGTCTACAAAATGAGGATTGAATGCTTACAAAATTGTATAACCATGATGCGGGTTGTTGTATCTTCTGAAAAAGACATTCTCATATAGATTTATGGCCTTTGAATCCTACAACCAGTTCCTTATAGGGAGAAAATGAACTAGTAAATAACATAAACCTGGTAAGACAAAAACTAACTTTAATAAATAAAAAATACTTACTTTTCAATGTCAATCTCTACCTAATGTCTCATTGCACTAAAGTTATCCGTATTTGGTGGAAGAAGTGATGTCATCACAAGCTCTGTTTCTTCTTATATCTTCGCTTCTTGCTAATGTCTATAAATGGAGACGTGAGGGTAGGAGCATGCTTCTTCATCCTTTCATTTTGTCTGGTCACAATGATGGGCGGGGTCCACATACATCTCTGCCGACTCCTCTACACCTTCCTCGACCGGTGGTAGTGGTGAAAGCAGTGCAATAGAGGATGAAGACACTATACCAGAGTAAGGCACTATAGTGGATGAAGGCACTATAGGGGATGAAGAAGGTGGTGGCCTTCTGGTAGAGGTGGTGGCGAGTGATGAAATAACGAGGATGTGGTGAATGGTGGCGAAGAATTTAGAGATGAAGTCAACTCATTTATGATATCTCTAATCATCTTCTCCATCTTTCCCAACCGCTTGTTCATATTATCTCTCAACTCTCTGAATATCTTCTTCATCCCTCCCATCATCTTCTCCTCTAAACCAGTAATAAAAGCTTCCAACCTCGACGCCTACTTTCTTTTTGGCTTAACCACATCAACTCTTCCTCCTCCTCCTTCTTTCTCCTACAGTACCCTTGTTCAATGGTTCACATCTCTGTCTTCCTCATCCATAAAAGGATTCAACATAAAGAGTGGTTTCATAACCAAATACATGCATAGTGAATGGATTATCAAACAAAAAACTAATATTAGTAACATGAATAAATAGAATAACAAAAGTTAAATAGAAAGTTTAACTTGTAAAGTAAGTGGAAATCCATATAAGTCCTATGTTCCTACTTGTCTCCCTGCGGCCAGTCCTTATGTGCAATGGCCTTCACTTTAATATTCTTCTTAAGCAACTGAATGGTAGCCTCATAACTAACTCTACCCTAAAAGTATTGGTTGAGCTAGCATAAATTATTGCATATCGACAAGGTCGAGGGCCAGATCTTATTACTTCCCCCTTGAGCCCATAGGATTGCATCAAGAAAGTAGACATCATCTATCTTCACAATTTCACCGTCCTTGTTACTAAATGGGTGAACATCGCTTCTAAAATTCTTTACTAGCTCTGACACTTTTACGACATTCTCATCAAGATACTTTCTCAACAGGTGATCGTCCTTTTCTATCCGCTTAGTTATGTGGTTTGGAGGATAATCTTGACAATTCCACTGTCACTAATGGAAACTCTCTCACACCAAACCACATAAGCTTTTTGCGATGCATAAATCATAACTTGTGCTTCTTCTTACATTCCACTCATCGGAGAATGAGGAAGTAAATAATTTACCCCATATTTTTTAGGTTACCCTTACATCAAGAAAATGACTTGGGCATATAAACCTAAAGGTCTCTAACTGTGCTGGAGTGAGTTCTTTTTTATGTCAATAATCACACCTTTCTACTTTGATATCACAATTCTGCAGATCTTGAAATGAAGACATTGGTCAATTATGGGTTAAGGCTCATGATAGATTGAGAGTTCTTCCCCTTAAAATGAAACAATATATATATATATATATATATATATATATATATAATAATGTTGGTATTATATACAAATAATTTATGCAAACTAAATTGAAAATTATAATTAAAAAAAAACTGTATTACCCGATAGCTCGAATGGCCTTAGGAGGTGCCCTCGCACCATTGGGTTATGGAGGTTATGAACACAGTTTATAAGAACTACCTGATGGGCTCGATATCCATTCATATGTCCATCGAACCATCAAGCATGTCATATAAATTGCTCGAGGTCTCTCAGGTCGGTAAATCCTCACTAATTTCAATTCAAAATTCATATAACTACTCAAAAATCACATTTTCATAATAGTTCAAACCAAAATTCAATCAATTTCAAGGAAAAAAAAACCTCATTTTGAAGTCACATACCCGATGGCTCAAATCAGGATTTTCTAGCATTGATTCTGGCATCGATCGCAGCCTCTTCACTTTCTTTTCAAATGAAACTCTCGAATTATCTTCCTTAGACTTTTTTTTCATTAGTTTTCTTTTGACTTGATCGAGTACAAGTCATTTATTCTTTGATCGGTTGCGAAATAGAGGGTTCAGAAATCTTGCAAAACAGACATTTCTTCTCAAATGGGTTTTGAAGATGGGTCACGAATTGAAGAGAGGGACTGAAGAAGATGGAGGTTCGTGTACATAATGATTGAGGGAAGAAGGGGGTAGAAGATGGTTTTTTTTTTTATTTTTTGAATTCGGAAAGAAAATGATAGGTATAAGGATAATCTAGTAATGTATAAAATTATATATTTTTTTATTTAAGTTATAAAATATTAAGAAGGTATTTCATTAAGAAACTTTTTTTTTATAAAGGGTTAATTTCTCAAATTCTCAAGAGATTATTTCTTGTGCTGTTATATATAGTCCATTTTAACATCATGTCCGAAATTCATATACGTAAAGTCGGTGACATGATGCAGGTCTGACTCAATAAAGGGGTGAAATTGAAAACAAGTTCATTCTTAAATGTATTATTGCCTAAACAAAACATGCACTCATAAACATCCGTTCAGGTTGGTTGGGACAAGATATGACAAAAATGAAACGGTAAATACAAGAGACAAGAACGTGCTAAGAAAGGGAAATGAATGGATTTTCAGTCACAAAGAAACAAGAATAAATTAACAATACAAGAGAAGGCCATAGTGACAAAACAAAAAACACACGACTTACTATGGACATAAATGATCTGAAGAACTTGGCCATATGAACTCATTTTCATGCAAGTATGCCGTTGAGACTATTCGGATAGGCTATAAGCTCTTTCTTTCTCCTGAACTAAAAGTTGAAAGAGCCTGAAAAGAATTTAATTGTAGTTTGCTTGATTTTCCGATAACAGTTCTATGGAATTTGAGCCCACATGCATATAGGTAAATGGTGAGTTACATGATTGTGCAAGAGCAACTTCTTTCATTTCCATTTCGGAGCTCATAATCTGATCCATCTGTTTCACTGCCATTGCCATCAAGCCTTGTGTCTCAGTAAAAGAATTTAGAATGATGAAAAGAAAATCAAGAAAAAAAGGGAGCAGAACAACATAGTAAGGAGCTGGGAAAGAAATATTAGAGGAACATAAGAAGAAAAAATGAAAACTATAAGCTGGCAACCCAGGTAGAAGAACGCAGTCTAGAGAGCATGCTAGAGCTAGTTAGGGAGTCAATTCTAATGGTTCAAAAGAAAGGAAAATAATTGTACCACAAGTTGCTTTATCATTTTTAATATAACATATTACCAGGGTTGGGGTCGTAACAGGATCTAAACAAGGCCAATAAAAGGGGCCATAAAGGCAGCCCTGGTTATATTTAGACACCTCAAATTTTCAGTTCTTCAATCGCAAATATAAAACCAATTTTATCTTCCTTTTTTTTTTCTTTTTAATTTTGAGATTATAAAGTAAATGTGTCATAAAAGCTTCTTTGGTCTGAGTTTTTCATGGTATTAGTACATTTAGTTTAGTAACAACTTCCAGATTGATGTAAATTGAAAACTTTTTTGGAACTCATTTCAAATCAGAGCAGTAGGCATGCATCAAAAGAATAAATAATCATTCATACTTTGTTCTATTCCAATAACAAAACATACTTAAAAGTGGAAATGCTCCTAAAACTATTATCATCAGGAACATATGGATTGTAATCGGCACGCAAATATAACAAGAAGTCTGATACTGATACGAGGCCTCTTTCAAATAATCCTGGTTCATAAATTTGACAAGCAAGTTTCGAAATAAGCTCACGTATATGTTAAAATGCACCTAAACTCTTGAAAAGAAAGTTAAAATGTTCTCATGCAGTAAATGAGTGGAACTACTATGCCTAATAAGAGACATACCCCAAATTAAAAGTAAAAGATGAAAACTACACACAGAAGTAAAGTGCATTGCAGAAATTTCAAAAGCTTCAATTTAAGGAAGTCCAAACCTGGGCTCAAATTCCCTAATATCAACAAGATCACCTCCACAAGCATCCGTCCACTGTATTCTCCTTCTTTCTGTATGACTAGCGATATCAATTCTCTCTTCACCTACTGCTCGACTTTCATCAGTATTCTTAACACAAACTAGAGTCCCATTTGAAGGCTTCCTCAAGCTACTTCTATGTACACCCTTTCTCATAGTATTATCATAATCTGAATCAGGAATATAATCCTTACCCTTATCAGAAACAAGAGACCCAGACAAAGTATCCTGTAGCTGGGTAGGACCCAACTTAAGAGCTAATGTAGTATCAAGACCTCTAGAAGAACGACCAAAGCACACCAAGGTGGCAAACCCACGAGAAATCCAGTTCTTTGTTGAAGCCAGCTGAAGATCAGGCTCAGGTTCTTGGTCCACTAACTGGTAGTGATTCCACGGCAAGACTCTCATGAGTTTATTATCTTCATTCTTTTGACCCAAGAGAAGAAGGGTCAGACCCTTGCTATACCCAGACGCTGAAGATGAGAAGAAACCTCCTCCTTCCACTGCAAATAACATCAGTGCTTCTCATTGAGCAACCAAAAGTAATTCTTGATAGCTTCCCTTTCCTTAGAACAATTATTGATACCTACCAGTCGTCACCCATAACTCACAGTGAGAATGATCACTAAAATATGCCACCCACAATGGTAAAATACTTAAGCAGGTATGTAGTAATAAAGAAAATGCAGATATTGAGAACACTGTGCACTCTAAATCAAAGAAAGCTGAGTTTAATCGAATCCTGATGAAGAAACTAAACTTCCCAAAAATAAATTTTCGCATTCATTTTCGTTTCCGCTAGTTTCTCGAGAAACAAAAAGAAAATATAGATCAAATAGAGTAAGAGAAAAAAGAATATACACTGCCCGAGGTCTGAGAGAAAGAAATACAATAAGAATATACATTACCGGAGCCTTTGCTTCGTCAAATCGGCGGCTCTAACTCCGTCGATCGGACATTGCGAGAAGGATATCGCCGACGAATTGAGGAGTAAATAGAAAAAAGCAAAAGAAAAGTACTAAACTCTGTTCTCATCCCACATTATTTTTTAAAAGACGACAGCGATGACGACAAAAGGCTCTAGCGGCGCTTCGCAAAGGGCCCAAATTTATTTCTAGAATCTAGAATCTAGAATCTAAGAATCTAGAATCTAGCGTTATTCAAATAGACCTTTTTTTTAAGGTTAAGTATATATAATTTAATTTTAACGAATTTATTAAAATTGAAAATTTTAATCTCTTTATTTATTATTTAGGGTGACAACGCTACATATGATGCAATAATACACATTTTTAATAATATTATGTTAATAATAAAAATGTTTAAATTTTAAATTTGGTTAAATTAATTTTTTTCTTTATAATTTTGTCCTCAAAATTTATATACTATATTATAGTATGTTTTTTCCATGAAATAAAAAATATAAAAAAAAAAAGAAAAAAAAAAAACTTTGTTTTTGAGGTCCCCTGACTGCCTGCACCGGTACCGGCCGCCACCATAACGGTGCGGTTCCGATAGGTGGCCCCTTCAATTTCGGCCCATTCCTAGTGCCAGGTTAGAAGGCTGGATCGGTGCAAACCGCCCGTTGGTTTGCACTAAACCGGCTAACCAGCGCTTCTTCGTGCCTCTATAATTGAAACTAATATTACGTAACATGTTGAAAATAACTGAAGCTTATATAGAGGCCTCAAGAGCGGATTCAATTAACCGGCAGCTCTTCTATATGATTTGATCATGGCTAGGGTACGTTATTTCCATGCCGGAACGGCCAAAAACAACTGTGTAGAAGGCCAAGTCTCCGTCGTATTGGAATGACATAAAATGACCCATGTCTAACCTGCAATAATTAGCAAATGCTTGCCATCCGCTTCTAAGCCAAAGG
The DNA here is from genome assembly GCA_027186245.1 of Coriaria nepalensis. Taxonomy (NCBI): domain Eukaryota; kingdom Viridiplantae; phylum Streptophyta; class Magnoliopsida; order Cucurbitales; family Coriariaceae; genus Coriaria; species Coriaria nepalensis. The sequence goes on along the minus strand of CP114500.1, from coordinate 1,661,652 downwards.
GTCCCATCCGGAGCCCTCACACACCACCTCATTCTCCAACAAGTACCATTTGGTAGGTTTAACGTGATCGAAGTGTTCGATAGATCATCTCTACAGACATTAGCAAAGCTTGGTGGAACATAATGTTAATGATTAAGTTTGTCATAAAATAGATTTATTAGTAATGTTTGTAATAAAAGATTAGGAATATTATACGTAGTACGTACTATACGCTCCCTATCGAGAGTACGGTTCATAACTATTCTCATGAAACTTGGGCGTATGTTGTTGCTAATTGGTAATGATTCCATAGAACTGCTGCTCTGGACAAAACTAGATCAGATGCGAGGGAAACAAAAAAACATGCAGATGAAGTGAGTAAAATCATGTGTGTTATGAACCTATGGTGGATAAATGAATGTCTGTACTTCTCTTTGATCTTCTAAGAGATCAGAAAATTAACTGAAGATTATAGAAAAAAGGAACAAGAGAAAAAGATGAAGAAAGAAAGAATGAAAAAAGGAGAGTTTCAATTCATAGAGGGAGGTGGTTGAGAAAAAGTAGTAAGTTTTTTTTATGGAGGACTTGATATCATCTGTTTGTGCGTGGGTGAGAAGTGTCAAAATGGGTGAAAACTCATATTTTCTCTCAGGCTGATCCAATTACAAAGTCCAACTGGCCTTAACAGCCTAAAAACAAAGAATAGTTTGCCCAAATATACCAAAACTGCAATTTCAAAACAGAATCAAAATGCAAACTTGGAGAAAGAACTTGATACATGAAGTACTTCACAAAGACGATGGTGTTAGAGTCTGTAGACTAGAGCAGAATAATTCATAATTTCTTTTCGTGGCAATTGAATTTCAAGCCTGCGTAGATAATCTTATAGTAAAGTGAGAAGAATTGTTCAAGGACAGATGGTTTTAACCTTTAGTAATCTAGCTTTAATTGAAACTGAAGCTAAGATCTAAAAAAACAATGGTTACCTGATCTTCTTCAAACGTTCCAAATCATCTCTCAACTTCATGTCCAAAGCATTTGATACCACCTGAGAATACTTGCCATCCTTGTACTCCTTTTGCCTATTCAGGAACCAGTCTGGGATTTTGAACTGCCTAGGGTTGGCAACAATTACCATAAGATTGTCGAGATCAGCAGCACTCAATTCACCGGCCCTGGTGGTAAAATAAACAACATATAAGACGGATGTATGATACTAGAGAGAAACGGTTGATCGAGTACTAGGCTACTACAAGGGAAGTATTGCAAGTATTGCAAGAACGAGTATGATGCAATGGAAGAAGTTTTCCGCAAGTATTAAAGAGGAATGTCCATTCGGACCAATTTGGGATCACATATGTTAAGTTACTGGGAGCAGAGTTTGGAAAATCCTAACAAGGTACTATTTCTAAAGTATGGTGACATGATAAAGCAACCCACTTTTTATTTGAAGAAACTTGCGGTGTTCCTGGAGTGCCCATTTTCCGATGAAGAAGACAAACAAGGTATGATTGATGACATTGTAAGGTTGTGCAGTTTTGAGAATTTGAGTAATTTGGAGGTGAATAAAAAATGAAGCACCATGGCCGTCTGGCGTACCAAGTAAGTTTATGTTTCGCAACGAGAAGGCCGGTGACTGGAAGAATTATCTGACACCTGAGATGGCTGAGATGGCTAAGATGGCAGAACGTCTGGATAATGTTGGGAAAGATAAGTTGTATGGTTCCGGGATGAGTTCAATTAGATATGTTGTAATCGTGTAAGTTGAGTTGCTATCTTTCTGTTTGGTCTTCCGGCCAACTCCTTGTTGGTTATGCTTCCTTATTTAAGAAGCTAATAATTGTTTTGTGCTTAATTTCCATGGCTTCGCTTAGTATAGCATCCAGGTCGAGCCAATCATGTTATATAGATCTAGATTACAGTTATTACTGATTAAAGTCAGCAATTAGGTTCTTGGTCCTATCTATTACATACAAAAAGTAATAATGAAAAAAGGGCTGAAACTCTGTCCCACTGTCTCAACTGAACACAATCAAATCAGCTTTGCACCAAGGATACATACAGTCTTTTTAATACACATCACGACCCATAATCCCTCCAAGGAAAAATAGCAAGAGACTTTTCTACGAGCCGAGATTGAGCGAAAAGTAACTCATTAGACTAAGATGATTGATATCATCACAAGGGAAGAGAACAGCCTAATTCTTTGGCAGCAGTATGAAGAACTTGGATCGGCAATCCAGTGGCTAATCGGCTGTGAGCTTCCCACACTAAGCACTTTTCAATATCTGCTTTCCAGTCGATGGAATCGGACATGAAGTAGTTGTAAGATGGGCCATGAATCCCATTTCTGTTTCGGGTTTTAGAGCTGGAATTATTCGAGCCGGAGTGCAAAATGTCACGAAGAACTGATGTGCTTAAAGCACGGACATGGGCGCTTTGATGAGAAAGGCACCGGATGGTAGCCGCTAGGCGACACTGCATGGACAAAGAATAAAGAAACTCGTATAAGCAAAAATAAGTAGTTTTTGAGAAACATCATTCAAGGTTGAATTTAGGAAAGTGTTTCAAACTAGTGTGTGGGTAAAAACAATTCAGTAAGTTGTAATTGAGTGCATTTGGCTAAAAAAATTATATGTTAACCCCACAATCCGGACCCATAGAATCTTGCAAAGTGCCCAAAAAATATAACCAAATTACACTTGCTTAGATGCAAAGAGCCATACTGCGAATCTAGCTTACACAAATTCCAGTTTCAACTGCTTACCCAAAATGCAGTGTATTTTTAGTTCGGCTTTATTAGGAAGCATTTATTTTTGCCCAATTTTGGACCCTACAATTTCCAGTTTAAGCAGAAAATATTACTACAATCTACTATTCTAAATGTCAGATTAGTAAGTTTACCCAAATGGAACCTTAGATGATGTGGACCACAAAATGGTATTAACTAGATTTTTAGGCAACTTTACCTCGGCTGAAATTGAAATTCAAGTCTAAGCTGGAATTTGCATGACATATTGCCATCCAATTGCACCTAGAAGTGAATCGATAAAGGGTGACGTTTTACCTTTAACAAGTTGGCAAGGCCATCAGTAATGGACAACCCGGATTCACCCCACTCCAGCACAGGCTGAATGGCTCTTGCGGTTGCTTCTAGAAGCTGCAATTTGCATGGAGATTGAGATATCAATACATAAAGAATCATATTATTCATAAAAATAAGAGAGAACTCAAACAAACCTAATACGTTATGTTCTGAGATTACAAAGAACGAAATAATAAATTTATAAACAAATAAAACTCTATTTTACCTCCAATTGAGGTAAAGTGCAAGCTTCTCCATCAACAAGAATCCCATCTGTGGCACGTAAGAGTAGATCAGAGGCGCTTGCCAAAATTACCAATGATTCTGGTGTCTCGTGATTTCTCATTAACTCAACTACTAATCTTATGATCCGTTGGTTAATTCTCCACATCTTTTGCTGTTGATCCAAATCCTTGGCAATCCAAGGCTGCAATTCTCTCTCAGCCTGAAAATATGACAAGGAAAATCAAAGGAGATTAAGCACATGACAAATATTTTTATGGCATCAAATCAGGGAAAAAAAAAAAAAAGATTTCCCAACCAGTGTCAAGGATAAACAAAGAATTATACTTTCAAGAAAATAAATATGATTCTAAATAATAAATGTACCTGAAGTACTACTGCTGCTGCTGCCTTTGCCGGTGTTGCTGATACAACATTGCATAATGCATCCACTACCTAATAAATCAAAAAAGATAGTCAACTACTATATATATATTTACCTTCGACAAAAAAAAATATGCCGGAATAAAAACAAGAGATGAGACAGGAAATATCATTAGCTTACTTGTCTCCATCCTTGTTGCGCTGAGGTGCTTTCTGCACTAGGCTGAGTTTCAGGTGCTGCAATCAACTTATGCCATAGAAGCGAAACAACAGAGAAACACAACTCTTGTTTTTCAGACAGTACAGATCGCAAAAAAACTTGTGCACAGCAGTTAAATCCTATATGCCTCTCCATTGTCAAGAAGTTGGCTAAATCCGAAGCATCTAACGGAAAGCTAGCTATCCCTTTTCCCCATGTACTTCCGGGGTCTTCATTTGATGCTTTCTCATACTGTGGGACTGTGGATGGTTGTCCGGGATCAAAACACCCACTTCTTTCGCAATAATTACGCTTTCTGCCACCACCACCACCAGAAGAATTATTCTTCCGAACCGGAACATTCATCAAGTGTACTTCTAATGGCTCGGCTTTGTTAGCAATGGAAGCAACAACTTTTCCATGAATATCAATGAGGTTGTATAATGAAGTGGCACGGGAGTAAATTTCACTGTCCCATTTGCACCGCATTAAGACGGAGAGAGCATGCATGCAAGCTTTTGACCGTCTAAATAGATCAGAAACATGAGCAGCAACCATAGCAGCAGCAACTATTTCATTAGAGCTATAACTCCATGAAGTTCCTACTGAAGATGGCTTGAGAGAGAAAAGGGCTTCTAAGATTGTTAGAATTCTATGCGTATGGCGAATTGCTGAGTCCATACTGTTCTTAAACTCATTGGAAGATCCGTTTATTTTAACGGGCTTGGGCCCATCTTTCGGATTTGAATGGTTATCACTACTCACCCTTGAAACCAAAGGAAACAATTGAAGCTCACATGCAAGAGCACAAACAGCAGCCAAGACATAAGAATCGAAAGCTCCTACGGGTCCTTGGTTTTTCTGCTTCCTACTACTTTTTTTCACCTCTCTCCTCTTTTCTGTTTCTTCTTCTTCTTCACCTCTTTGTTTCTTCGTCCCATTGGACTGAGCTTCATGGCTAACACAAACAGTTAACACAACGAAAAGTAAGCGAGAAGAGAGCTCTACAGAGGCACAAGAATCCAAGAAGAGTGAATGGACCATTGTTCTAAGCTCGGCCACCACTATGTTCTTAGAGGTGGAGCCAATGCTAGAAAGGTATTTAGTTTTTCTTGTCTGTTCTAAGGAAGATTCAGGTGGGAATGTTCTTTGAAGAATCGCTTCAACAGTAGCGACAAATATCTTCATTAGACATGCTTCTGAGGGGCTGCCACGAGGTAGATATTTGAAGACTTTAAGGAGAGGAATGTATAAGTTCCATGATAATATAGGAGGTTGAAGTGGGGTTGCAACTATAATTTCTGGGAGATCAACTGCTGAGGAGCTTAATGGAATTAGGCCATAAGCAGCTTCCCAAATGGTGCAAATCCTCCATTCAACTTCTGGGCCATGGGAACAAAGCATTGATGCTATCCCTTGGGCTGTAGCTTCAATGCTCGCTTCAGCTGCAGGTACTTCTATCTGCAAAAAGGAAATGATATTCATACAGGAGTTGAAATTAATATTTATATTTTGCACAGAGGCCAAGCTCCGCTTGCCTTCCTAGTTCTACCTACACATAGAGGAACGGTCCCTCCAGCCGGGGGCAAGGGAGGGCAAGGGGAGCATTTCCCCCCCTAACCTTAATCAAATATAAGACTGGAAAAATCCAGCGAAATCTGGCGAGCTCACTTATTAATTAACGTACCTGTTTACTGTATGATGAAATATAACCGACCAAGGATTCATGTTGAAACTCGACACCCTCAACTTGTCTTATAGGAGGAAAGAGCAAGGCAGGCTGTGAGAGTATGCGGAAAAGTAAAGCTGCCGCAGCATCAGCAGCAATCCCTGCTCTCATAGATATTGCAGTTCCAATTGCTCGTAAGAAGTGTAAATGCATCCAGTTCCTAGGAAGCTGCAAAAACAAAACAAAAATCAACTAATTAGAATTAAAATGTGTATTTGGGTATTTTTATTTCCTTCTAACTCCACAAAACTGAGTTCATTTTTACTTGACACAGGATAGAATTGTATGCAGTTTCTCAAATAACAACTGCACTCCAATATGCATCTGTTTTCTATTTAGTACGAATACTTATTAATTATGGAGTTGAATGATTAAATATATAACTACATCTACCTGTTTTTATTCTAGTATCCAAGCATGCAAGACCCAACGAATTTCAATTCAACTTCGACTTTTTAGGTCTTTACTTGGTTGGAAGGAACACAACCTGCAGTCCCGTTATGAAGGAAGTCGAGAAAGGTAAATGGTAGTGTACTGCTTTTCTTAAAATAAAATTTCCTATGAAAATTTGTTAAAAATGCATTTAATCAATTTGTTTGGAAGGAGTTCGCAGAGACTGGGTAGACGAGCACTTTCCACAATTCATAAATAAGAAAGTTTACATGTTAAGGAAAGAAGTTTCAATTTTTCTTTTTAATTGCATCAAAGTGATATTTTCCAGCTTGTACCTGCATTTACCAGGATTGTCCAAAGAGTCAACGTAGTTACGTTAGTCTAGAACCATTACATAAATGCATGGCAAAACCTCCTCAAATTATGAGAGAAGACAGATCACAGCTTGAGCTTCTTCCTAAAATTGACTACCTCTCTCGCTCTCTTATTGATGCATATTATCCATCCACTCAAGTCTACTTCATTCACCATATTAAGTTGTCAAGCTACTGTGAATATCTTTCACGTCAGTACTATTGGAATTAGAGTTGATGACAATAAACTAATAGGATCTCTATCATTAAAATACAAAACTTCACTGCCACGACAGCAGTAGCTACCAATTTGGCGGGCCAAGCTTGGGGGGGGGAGGGAAGAGCTAGAAACAACTCCGGTACATATGAGCTGTCAAACTCCACGTACATTGAACTTAATAGGAAGATGATGAATTGATTTGGTTAAAATGATTAGAACGGCATTTGGTTAAACTGGAAATTAGAGTAAACTTTAAAAGAAAAAAAAAAGTGAGACAAAAGTAGAAAAGTCAACTTTAAAAAAATAAAATTAAAAAAAAAGGTTATTTGCATGTACTTGTTCGTGAAATGGTGTTTTGACTGCCAAAACTGCATTTTGAGTGCAAAATAAGTGCATTGAAATGCACTAGGACTACGAAGGTACCACTGAAAGGAAGGAGGTATCTAACTGAATCAGGTATCAGCGCAGGAATTTGAAAATAAGAAAAAGGGACGACAAGGCAACATATAGATCACACTTATGTAGCTATCATATAAAGCAAAAAGAGCCTTCAGAAACGGTGAAGAGTAGAACTATGTTTATTCCTGATATTGGCAATCAGCACACTGCGGATGACATAGATAGCTAAAAGTCTTGTCGTGTTACTTTACATAGGTTACGTAACTAATGAGATGGCTACACTAACACAGACCCAAGTTATATTAATTCAGAAGAAAAACCTATAGAGTAATGAGTTAGCAATAGTAAAGCAAACAATTTCTTAAGCAAGGAGCGTAGCAATAGATACTTGCATCTCAAACCTCTGACAACTTTTACTGAATGAATGATATGTAACAAGCCACACAAGTAAGGTTTTTAATTAAGAACTTAGAAATCATAAATTTCCATATTTCAACATATCAAATATCTAGAATAGAAAATATCAAGCTTACCCTTATCCCAGTCGCATAATCCTCAGCAGCCCGAAGAAGTTCCACAAGCTGCACAGCCGCGTCAAGCGCATCTGGGGCCCATGAGGGAGGTGCTTCTAGAAGTCCAAGAAGAAGTCTTTGGGTTGCACTTGGAGTGGCAATTGCATAATACCTAACCCAAAAAATTAAAAAAATATCTGTACACAGTCCTCCATAAAATACAAATATTCAAGAAATATTTCATCAGTTTGAGTTAGAAGACTGACCTATGAAACAGGCGAGCATATGGCTCGAGAGCTGGTAATCCACCAACTAAATGCTCGTCCAAAGCTGTTGTGGGAGGAGGAAGAAGGAGAGCAGGAACAGCAGCTGCAGTTAGAGTGGCAGTCTCATAACGGCCCACTTCTTCATCACAAACACTTAATATCACACCAGCCCCATTAGCCACGGCCCATCTTGGGGTAGATGGCACAAGCTGAGGATGCTTTCCGGACCCACGAGAAGAAGCTAACACAAAAATGGAGTATAAGTATGTAGTGAAATAAGATTATCACAAACTAGCTGTAAATTTTAAAGTACAGAAAAAACACTTGAATTGTGAGTTCAGAGGATTCATACAAAAGAACAATAAAACTTTCTGAGGTTGCAACTTATGGAAACTCAGCTTATTAACTTCTTCCTCATCGCTATCACCATTTAATTATAATAAGTTATCTATGATTATAGAATTGAAAAGTTACTGACCAGTTGTAGGCGGCTTGAGTTCTCCAGCTGAATATTTACCCATAACACCACTACACCTGTTGAGGGTTCAATTTTTTTCTGTCAAATTATGTGACTGATAGATTTTTACCAAGTATTAATTCTTTATATTAGATGAGTTTTTAAAAGGAAGCTCAAGTAAAATATCTATGCTGATGAATGAGAGGGAGAGTGACAAATGTAGGAGCTACATTGACATCCATCCCTCGATGGTAATATACATGAATAATAAATCACATAAACAAAAATAAAAACAAGTTTTGAGTAATGGTTAAGCCAATGAAATAATCACTAACCAACGGAAATAGTCACTTCTGATCCCAAGAGGTGCAGCAAGTAATATATCTGTAATCCAAGGAGACAAAGGCCTTACGGGTTTCCTTTCATTTTGTGAAGGCATATGACTTGGTCCGTCAATAGAATCGCTTGTTGTTGCACTGCTTCCACTACTACTTCTTTCTCTTTCACTACTTTGTGCCTCTGTCTTGTATATGGGGCGATTGTAATGAGTTAAAATTCTCAATATCTCCCCACATGCCAATGCCCATTGTTCAGAGTAATCATTCTGAAGCACAAAAAGCAAGAAATAAGTAAATGAAATAAAAGAGATATAGTGAATACGGATCCAAAATCTTTACATTTCTTTATTAAAACGATGCACCTTCATTTCCCATTTTAGATTTTATATTTTTTATAGATCGGTAGCCTTCTTGATTCAGTTTCTTAGCTAATTTTACCTAAACTAAAAATAAGACTAGACCCTAAACTTAGTGCCTCTAACCCTTAAAGCTAATGTCCCTAACCATAAGCAATAGACTCACTTTCCATAGAAAAAGAAATGCACGAGAAATGCATGGATAACTAACAGTAGAGAATCTCGTTCCGTGTGAACAAGAACCCCTAAGAAATGATAGCATTGAATTTATATTGCAAATAATATCGAAAAATAATGGATTAATACAACGTACCTCTGAGCTAGGACAGAACAAGGATATGAAAGAAGCAAAAGGAGGACGCGTTTTGCTATAAACCAGTGCGCCATCAATGATGCAAGATATGAGTGGAAGAACAACAGAGTGTCCATGCTCTGGATGATGAAGGATAAACATAGCTGGAAAGAGATTCACATAATAGATATCAATCAACATACATATATGGATATTGGAAAACATTTTCGATTGAAAATTAACATGAGCAAGGGAATCTTATATATACCTAGAACATCATCAAAAAGGCGTTTTTCCTCTGCCGGATAATGGTTTCGGATCAGCTGTCAAAAGAACATATACAAATAACCATAACTTTTCATTACATGAATAAAAGATAATGGAATTAGTTTATAATTTTATGCTCAAGTTTTGCTCAGAGCGGAAATTGTTTTCATAAATGAAGCATAGAGCATACCTCAGCAATGTCCTCAGGAAATTGTTCTGATGTAAATTGGCCCAAACACTCAACGTACGCACTAATTTGAGTCTATATGTTAGAATAGGGAGGAGAATGTGTCAGTAAGAGTAAAAAACTGGAAAGAGAAGGGAAAAAAAAGAAGTCCAAAATTTTATTATTAAAAAAAAAAAAAGGACTTCAAATTTGCGAAGTGGGCAGAATCATATTTCTTGAGCGATTATGAAATCACAAGAGATTAATGCACAATATCCTGCTAGGGCCATAAATCCTTTCAGAAGTTCAATTGAGAAGTTTTACATTTAACACCTAAGCGTCTACTAATTTTGCATATTTCTTTTAACTTCTGTAGAGACTTAGTTTTAAAATAGAAAAGACATTGAACAAAAAATTTATTACACGTCCGGATAGAACATCACACAGCTAAATTGAGGCTCCAACAAGATGCCAAACCAAGTTATGGGTTCATTTGATTCACAGTTTGAAACACCAGTTAAGGTCTAACATCACATTTGGGCCCAGAAAATGTCAGCCAGCTTCAATCATTTTGTCCAAACGAAAAATTCAGTTTAACTTGCAAAAGCTCAATGAAGAAAGAGCTATAGTATATAGCAACAGAAAATGAACAAGAGAATACAATTAAGAATTCAACAAGAAAGAAAAAAGTACGGAAAAATGGCTTCACCTTTCTTTGGTGTTCATCTTGCGGGGGAGGCCAGAACAAGGAAGAGAACTGGAGTCGATCGATCCACCTTTCATATCGACAAGCCATAGAACCAAAGAAAACAAAAAAGGAAAAATGGGTCTGCTAAAGTTACCCTTTTGCCCAGCCCTCAGAAATCATCCACCAGAAAGAACCACAAAATTTCCTCCCACTTCTTCCACCACCCACTACCAATCAAGAACCAAAATTTCGTAATTCAGCATAATCCGAAACCACAAAGCAATATCAAACAGAAAACATTCAAAATACCAAAGAAATTTGTATATAGAAAGCAGGTCCCTTAAAAAGAGAATTTGATAATTTTATATTGAGTGTGTGTTACTCTTGAGTTTCCTCAAATTCTCTGGCTCTGAGAACTTCCAACTCTCAAAATCTTGATATTTACAGTAAGTATTGAAATCTGACGTCTGTGCAGAGAGAGTACAGCATAACCAGAGTTAAGCTTTTAAAAAATAAATAAATAATTTCCAGAAAATAAATAAATAACAATAGCAATAACAAATAAACAATAAACATAAATTAACCAAAAAAATAAAAAATAATAATAATAATCTAGGTACCCATCAAACCAGCTCCTAAATCTTTAACTATTTTACAGAAGAAAACTATCTTGCCCTTGAAATGGATCAAAACAGTAAACTTCTTTAAGACGATAAAAATAAAATTAAATAAAAAGGGAATCAGCCAGTAAATCTATGCACACTTGACATTAAGAACTAGAAAAATAAAATAAAAATAAATAAATAAAAAGAGTAAAACATCAAGTACCTTGTTGAGATTCAGTAAGCTTCTGTCTTTCAAACAGAGAAACTTCTGGATCGTTTTTATGGTAATAAAACTGTGACTGTAAATCAATAGACTTTATCGTTCTATAATTAGCAGGATATTTCTTTCGGTTTTGTTGGCTATAATTCTTCAAGGATTTATTCCAGAGGTTGAAGTTTTGGTTGGGAGAGAGAGAGAGGAGAGAGAGAGATGATAGATCTTTTGAGCGGCTGAGGGCTTAAGATCGCTTCAAAAGATTGCTTGAATACGTGGCACTGATATTTTCCTTTCGCCCAAGTGTCACGTAGCATCCATGTATGTATATGCATGTACATCCATGCATACATCATAACATCAGATATTATACATCACATGCAAGTCTCTTTTAGAGTGGGAAATTCTCTGGAGGAAGATAAAGACAAGGTGAATGAGAGTCTGAGACAGCTGGACAAAGCATAAAGGATGATTGGTTTCATTCTTAAAATATTATCATTTTTCTTATTTAGTTTGACTCTTCCTAAAGTAAAGAATTATATTGATTTTTCAAACATTTAGAATAAGAAATTAGTTTTTTTTTTTTTTAAATTGATGTCTTTTAGACAGAATTTATATAAATTTTTTTTGGTGATATTTAAATTTGTGTAGATAAATTATGTAATTTCTCAAAAATTTAATTCATAAATTCCTAAAACTCATATCATCTTATTATTCCTGTGGGAGAAACACATCAATCAATCAGATGATTATTATTCTAATTAACTAAACAGTCGAATGACTATTTTATCAATCAAAGACCCGAGAACCATTCAAAAGCGGACTCGGATGATTATCCTTCCAAGGCCGACCCAATCAGTCTAGAAACGGCTCAAACATCACAAATTCCCGAGAGGAAATTAGCACACTCATAAACGTTGGGAACAATGGCTAAGGCAAGCTGCTTTAAGGGAACAAGCCATAAAGGATAGTCACAATAGCAAGCTCTCCAGGAGCAGGTCATCCTTTTCACTTGAGATTATGAATATCATCTTGGAGAACCCGTCGAAATAAAGTTGAAAATCGTGACAACCTAATCGATTGATGAAGTGGTAATAGAGACCGACAGATCAAAGAAGGTTATCTTTGGGAAGTTCACCGATCAAATGTTGTGCCACATTAAACCACTCTTCATCAAGGTCTACCTTGAAAGGGTATCGATCAGTATAATTTTGGTTGTTAATGGTGTGGCAATCAACATCCTGCCTTTCTCAATGTTGAGAGTCTTGGATAAGTCAGCTAGAGACTTACTTCCAACCAAAGTGACCGTAGGTGATTTTATCGGCGACATGTCGAAAGTACAAGACGACATGCCCTTGGAGATGACAATTGAAACAAAGTCGTATTTAGCTGTTTTATTCGTAGTTGATACGATGACTTCTTATAATGCCTTGTTAGAAAGAGATTTAATTCACTCTAATTCTTGCATATCGTCTTCCCTACACCAAGCTATGTTATTTTGGAATAAGAATAAGGTCGAGACAGTCAGAGTCGAAGCAACCACTTTACACATATAGAAGCCTCTTTCTACGACGAGAATGTCGGTCCTATCAAGGTGGTGAAGACAAATAAGAGAGCATTCGATGTTATCTCAACATCTGAGTCAATATCCAAATCGGCCGACGATAAGTCGACCAACCAAGCACTCACACTTTTCCTGTTTTAGCTAAATTCAACCGAACCAAGAATTGAAGAGGTATCATGATAGGTTGTGACCAACGACTAGATTCAGCGGCCGCCATAGTAGCCATCGAAAGGAAATATTCAACCTTGAAATTTGAGGAATACTTAAATGGTCGAATAGAAGAACTAGATGAAGAACTAACTATGGTTCATTTAGACCTCGCCTTTGCCTTAGTTAAACAATCCACTTAGAGAAATAAATCTAGTGTAGGCCGAAAATCCTCGACTGTTTTTTGTTAGTAGCCTTATTATCTGTATAAATACAATATAAAATGATATATTTGTTATCGGTTTGCTTTAATTATTTTGCTTGAGATTATCACAAAGTGCCAGGACTCTATCGATCGTTGGTCAAACATCAATTACCGATCAAAATCAGGTTCGGACCTTTCCAATGGTCATCTCAACTAATGTCTGCCAAGGTAATCTTGAAAGTGAAGAAAGACATAGATGTTCCAAGTGGATGTCCAACATCATACCCATCATAAAAAAGAATGGCAAGTTAACGATATGCATAAACTTCCAAAACTTAAATATGGTAACCTCCAATGATGAATACCCCATGTCGGTAGCCAATTTGCTAGTTGATTGAGCAGTAAGTCATGAACTCTTGTCATTCATGGACGAACAATCCCGATATAATCAAATCTTCATAGCCAAGGAAGATGTCCATAAAATTGTGTTTCGATTCCCCTGTGTGATGTGAGTGTTCGGATGGGTAATTATGCTCTACGGATTGAAGAATGTCGGGAAAACTTATCAAAAGGCTATGCATACTATCTTCCATAATTTGATCGATACCATCATAGAAGTCTATATCAATGATGCGGTGGTAAAGTCTATTAAGGCTACCAACCACTTGGTTGATTCGAAGAAGACATTAGACTAAATACATCTTCATAAGTTGAAGACGAATCCACTAAAAGGTGCTTTTGACATTTTAGCCATAAATTTTCTCGAGTTTCCTTCATTGTAGGATCGCCCTAATCCAACAATAAAAGTGCCAAAAACCATGAAAGATTGACTTCTCAACTGATATGAAAAAGTCAACAAGTCATACAAAATCTATTAAAGCAATAAAAACAAAAAAGATGATAATCCATATGAAATGAGAGCATCAAAACAACCCATGTGTCCTATAGCCCATCTCGGAGCCTGATCAATCTCATGAAGTAGGTTCAGCTATAAGTGTTAGGATTGGCCGAATAAAGGAGGATGAAGCTAAATATATAGAAGTATCATGTCATTTATTCATCATATTTCATATTATTCAATAAAATAGATAAATTAGGGCATTTTTCTCACGTGATGGATGATGAGAAAAGAAGCTTAAAAGAAATTACTCAAATTAGCCAAAATATTATGTGAATATGCCTAAATTGGCCAAAACATGTTTAAGTTGGCCAAAATACACCGATTGATCATTTATTGTCAAAATTATTATTTTTGCATATGGCAAACGAGGAAGAATAGCCTAACAAAAAAAAATTAATGGAATTGATCGAGAAAAGATGAAATAGACTGAGTTTTAATAAAGTCGGTTAAGTGAATGCAAATAATAATAATAATTTAATTAATAATGAAAAAAAAATTTGGACAAAAACTAATGATTGAAATAACTGCAACTCTTCTCCGGTTCACATGAACCGGAAAGAGTCATATCAGAAGCCAAATTAGGGTTGTTGGGCACACTTTCATTCTTTACTCCCATGGGTTGCGCAAATTACGATTTGCTTTTCACTACCCAAATTACTCACATGTTTTACTTTCAGCTAATTTGTGCTGCTAACTAATACTTACTATTTAATGTATTTAAATAAAAATTTTCAATATTTAATTATTTAAAAGAAAAAAAAAATCATCTTTAAATAATTGCCACCGCTAAAGATGCTCTTGTCTCTACTTTCAGCTTCATCGGGCCACAAACAACTACACATTTACAGAGATATATAGAAGCACGTAGTAAGCATTGAAGCTCATTGGAAATATGATGTGGATACATTATTGGGTCAAGCAATTGAGAATTTGAACACTTTGACCAAAATACGTTTATATATATATATATATATATAGTGTAGCTACTGCTCTTTTTCATAGTGCACAAACCACTACATCTTTGCTATACAAAATAACACATGCTCGACGATATATCTTTCCAAAGTCAACCAACTAACATGTATGATGCCATGTTCCTTGACATCTTCCACTAATTCAACCATTCAAAATGCGCGACACTTTTTTCACTCATATATCATTTGCATGTATTTGACCATTTCTTCAGAGATTTGTCTCAATTTTTCACATAACATAAGAGTGTAGATAGGGCCGGTCAGAAAAAATAATAAGAAGGATTATATAATCAACAAAAATTTTGGGAGCATATGATAATATCTTATATCGTTTACATAAGAAAATTGATATGAATTTGTAAAATTTTAAATTATTTTTCAAATTAGTCTTTTAGAATAAATTCTCATTTAAACTTTAAAAGATCATAATAATATATCTTATAAAATTATAATACTTCAATTGTTATTTAAATATTATTTTTACGTATTTTGTAGATATTAAAAAATATTATTTATTAAATATGCATAATTTATTAAATATAGTATATTTATAAAAAAATTGATTAATTTTAATAATATATAAAATTAACATAAACAAAACGAAACATAACAATGCTCAAGTGTTGTATTGCCCTTCAACGACGTTACAATCGACTTTTTAGAACCCCACTTAAACGTTATAATGAGCTTATTATAATAATCCCAATTGCACTAAAGTTGACCCAACTTCATTCTAGTCACTTATATCAAGATGTTAATAACTTCTCCCACTTACTCTAATAATGTGACGATGATATATTATTTGAATGTTTTAGGAATTTAAAAAAAAAAAAAGAAAAAAAAAAGTGTAGAAAAAGTCTGCCCGTTGAAGCATGATTCCAGAACCAAGTGGCTGGAAAGGTGTGGGGCAGTGTGTAGGGTAAGAGGAGAAATATCAGGGCAGAAGACCCGGGCAGGCATAGGAGATATTTTTGTGCCAACTAATCACGTGAGTCCCACGGAAAATCAAATTGGAACGTAAAGCCAATCAGAGCGTCGCTCCTGATACAAACAAATCTCGCCTAAACAAGATTATCAACGTGTTGCAATACTACAATTAGGTGCGAGGAATATATTGTCCACGTCACCCATGCCCCTCTCTCCTCTCTCCTCAGTTTTTTTTTTTTCTTTCTTTCTTTAATCTTTAATCTCTACCACTTGCACATATTGTTGGTTCCGTGTGGGTCCCACTGAACCATATGTAAATTATGTATGCATGTAAGGAGGGGGTCGGTCATGTCCGGATCGATAGGGCATGCATGCATGTGACATGCTCTTCTATCTTTCAGAAATGACAAATCTACCCCTAATTTTCACCCTATCTTTTCTGAATTAAAAAAAAACAACAGTTCAAAGTTCAAACCGACCAAACACGATAACGATAACCTATTTGTCCACCAAATCACTCGATGAATTATTAAACATTCTTAGTAGTGGATTGCATTAGTTAAATATAAAATAATATTTTAAATAATGTTATATATTTTTATTAATAAATTAAATTTTTATAATATGATCGGTGGTGTTCGTACCCCACAACAACGGTGACTCATGAGTCTCAAATGAAAACATTATTTTATAATCATATTAATATTTTAAAACTTATTATTTACCTCTCACAAAGAAAGACAACATGCTGTTTTAACCACTTTGTAATGATGATTAGATGTTTATAAGTGGGGTTTTTTTGTGTATATATATATATATATATTATCGTTAAGGTTGGACGGTTTAACTGTATTCAACTAATTAATTATTTTAATATTGTCATGATTCATAATTTCTCTTTTATTTTTTTTGTCCTTTGTATCAAATTGGAAAATAACTAGGATTTAGATGTAATCTCTTAAAATTTATAATTAAGCTCTCCATTTGAGCATAATTAAACTTTCAATTATTGATTTGATATTTAAGTTCTTAATGTTTACTTAATTTACACAATTTTAATTGTGCGTTAGTTTGTTGTTAATTTTAGTTAAATCACATAATCAACAATTTGAGTCCTTAGATAATAGTCATTAGTTTATTGTATTGAAAAGTCTTAAACAAATAAAATGGAAATTAAATTACTATTATACCCTTCACTTATTTGAGAATAAATAGGATCCTCATGTTAGAAAAAGTAAAAGATTTAAAAGTAAAGAAAATTAGATTTCTAATTGTCTAATGATCTAATAACATATAATGAAATAATGATAAACGATGAGTTTAATATGATTTTCAAAAGGTTAAATTATTATTTTATTCTCTTTATTTATGTGTGTTTTTTTTTTTTTTTTTTATTCTCTTTCTCTGACTTTTATTTGATTTAATTAAGTCATTTAACTTTTATTTTTGTCATATTTTAATTATTTAGATAGAAAAGATAAAAAAAAATTATATATTTTAAAAACCTCAAATTAATTTTCATAAAAATTATATATTTGTTTTCACTTTTATTGTATTACCATCGCCGAGACATTGTTGTTACCACTGCCACTATCCTACTGTCATTTTCATTGCCTCCCCAATTTTGCCTCCCACCTTCATTTTGCATTGCCCCAACTACCTTCATTTTGCATTGCCCCAACTTTATTGTCATTGTCGCCATTGTCACTGCTGCCATCCTAACTTGATCGCATGTTGTCCCACTTTGGCCCCACCACTATGAATAGTGGCGGTGAGTTAGAGCGGTGGCGGCAACGATAATATTGAAGGTAAAGCGGCGACAACAACTATGATGATGATAAATAAAGATTGAAGGTGAACCAGCGGGTGGCAGCGCAGATAAACAAAGAGATGGGGCGGCGACACCAACGGAGTAGCATGACAACGACAACATAGATAGAGCAACAAGGAGTGTTGGAGGTGGGACGACAATAACGGTGATAGAATGAAATGAAAGTTAATAAAAAAAATAATGAGTAAAATTATATTTAATAAAAATTAAATGAAAACTTTTAGAATATCTTAATAATTTTTTTTTAAAATATTTCCTACTTAAAAGATTAAAATTAAATTAAATAATTTAATTGAAAGTTAATGCCGAAAATAAAACAATTGGGCCAAAACAATAATTTAAACCATTCCGAAAAATGTCCGAAATGACGAGACCAAAACGTTCCATGGGTACACGAGATTTCGATGGGCTCGCCGCCTCCAGCAGAGAGAAAAAAAAAAAAAAAAGAAACTTGAAAATTCGCATCGTTATAGAGAAACCGGCCGGTTCCGACGACCGGATCGCACTTGAATCTGATTCATGAGCCAAAATATCCAAATTCTTCATCGTTTACAAGACATGAACTTCCTCCTCTTCATTTCCTTTCTGTTCTTTTCTCTCACTTCTCCCTCTTTTCTCCGACCTGCACTTGCTAGAGGCGGTGAAGACACGTTCATCACTCCAGGTTCGTCTTCCTCATCACAGATAAGCATAAGATTTTATTTTCAACATGTGTAAGTTTGTATTCGTTTCCTGAAGAAATTCGAATATATGCATGCTTTACGGTTGACTTTGAGCTCAGAATTATCACGCTATAAGCTTATTGAGATCCAGTACTTCGATTTTGTCTATATACCTAATATTTGTGTATACGTATGGGATTAAGGACAATTACGATCCGAATGCGTTTCCCACATTCTTTTTCTCAGCTTTGTTTTTCGCTCTCGATTTGGTATTTTGATCATAGGGCAGTTAAGCTTGAGCTTGAAGTTAAATTTCTGTTTTTATCCGTGTACAATACCTTAATGGCGATAGGTTTCAAGAACATCACTTATGGGAGCTCTGCAAGACTGTTACTCGACGAGAAACAGTCGGAGGGAAGGTATGCAGTTCACTGAAGTCTCCAAATTTTAGTTATTCTATTCTCTAGTGTATGTAAAATGTATGATTAAGTTCCCCATTTGATTTATGGTATCATTTATATTTTAGTGTTGATAAAGCTCAAGGGTACATGACTAATGCTGATCTTGAAGAGGCCATCAAGGCGTTTGGACAAAGATGTAGTAACATTGCTAGGATATATAGGTGATTCCTTATAACTCGTGCCTTATCTTATTATCATTCAGAAAAGAAAACATAGTTTCCTAATACATGGAAGTTGTTTGTTATTTTTGACTGTCTGCAACGCTGATCTATATTTGTTTCTCTCTTTTGAGGGATTTTTTGAACGGGGATTAGTATTGGTGAGAGTGTGCAAGGGATTCCCCTGGTAATCATTTCACTGTAGTTTTTTCTTTTTATATATTAGCTATTTGAGTGATCTGGAAACTAATGAAATTGAGGGATCCCTGGTTTATGGATAATAGTGGGTGATGGAAATCTCTGACAAGCCCGGAGAGGAAGAAGCTGAACCCGCGTTTAAGGTAGGTATTTAGCCACTTACATTCACTGAGCTACCCAGTCCTAAACACAACTTATTGATGGAAACAAATAACTTTTTTCCTTTAATCTTCAAGGCCAAGATTTCAATAATATTCCTCTTCATGTAGGTTTTATTTTTATCTGTATAACTCAGATTTTTCTTTCCTGGCACATGCAAATATTAAAAATTTTTGTACACCAGGATGAATTTCCTTGGTAAGGGGTCCATTTTTCTCATTCACCATGATTAGTTAACTACAACACTGCTTAATATGAAGGCAAAGATAGAAATACTTTTTCCACTGCATTAATTATGTACATTTCAGTGTCATTATAATATTTGGAAACTTAGAGGCCCCCCACCCCCCTCATTTCTCTCTCCTTCTATAATATTCAATTTCCTATTAGAAAATGCGAATCAATATATGTCCATATATTTTTGTCAATTTCCTTCTATAATATTTTTGTAAGTAATAGTAGTGTCTCTGATGAATGTAGAAAATATTTGTCAAACCAAGACCGATCAATACCCGAACAAAATGGATTTGAACTTCTCCTAGAATAGTTTCAGAAACCTTGCAAAGTTATCAGGTCTTAATGTCTAATTCCAACTCCTCAGCATGAGCTTTGATACCTGACTATATGATCCTGCAAGTTTCTTATTCAAAGTCATGGACTAGAGTTGAAGTGCTTGTTCAAAATCCACTGTGAACATGTACATATAAAAGTTAGAATCGTTGTTTATGACAATTCTTTCTTGGCAGTTGGTGTGAAAAACTAATCAAGTACTAACCATTATCATCCTTCATGTCCTCACGATTGATTTAGCCCATTTTGATTCTCGAAGTGTTATATTTTGTGGCAGTGATGATCCCTATTGGCTGTGCAGGCTTATTTTAGTTTATTCTTCCTTGACTATTTTGAGGAGCATCTAATGCTAATTCCTGCTAACTAGTGATGTAATTACTTGATGATGCAGTACATTGGAAATGTGCATGGAGATGAACCTGTTGGCCGTGAACTTCTATTATTACTTGCGAACTGGATATGTGATAACTATTTGAAGGATCCGCTGGTATTTTTCTTTTCTTTAAATTTCATGGAGGTTAATTGTTTGATTAATATATGGTATATGATTAGAGAGTTGTTGTATTCTATCTAGGGATCCCATTATCATATATCTTTAAATTTTGGGATTGTTTGGTGTTCATTTAGTTTTCTAATGTTTTATCTGTATCTTGAAAATCAGTTAATGTGTGTAATAAAGTTTCAATGAGGAGATTGGGCATGTTGGACTTGGCGAATACTTTTAATTTCTAGCTACTTCAATTTGAAAAACCTTGTATCTTGTGTCTCAACAAGACTCCGTTTGCCCTGGAGCATTTTAAGCTCTAAAGTTCATCTTCCTGTTGTTCCTTGTTTTGAGATCCTTTCCATTTTTCCTGTTTTTTCTTGAATGATTGTTCAGAAAAAGAGAAGAATTTTAGTCCCCCTTCACTTGTAATCATCAGATGTGATGGAGTTGTACCATTTTGGTGATTGAATCTTGATTCAACACTTGATCCTCCTTCATTCTGTATGAATGGAAATAAGAAACTGAGGAAGTTAGACCAACTGATAGGGTAGCTTGCATAATCTAATGTCCTACGTTGTCTTAATTGGTGAATTGTCTTTTCAAAAGCCCTTCTTGTTATTCATCAACAATCTTAATTTACGCTATCTTTTTATTGGATCTCTCATTGATTCTTGACTCATGTCAACATTCTTATAAAGGTATTTGTTGCTTTTGTAGGAATTTGATAATAATGACACACCATGTTTTTTTATGTTGCTGTCCGACTTATTTTGAGTTTCCTTTTACAGGCTACCTTGGTTGTGGAAAATGTTCATCTTCATTTACTTCCATCTATGAATCCTGATGGGTTTTCTCTGAGGAGACGTGGTAATGCAAACAAGATTGACCTAAATAGAGACTTTCCAGATCAGGTACTTTCCTTGACCTCAAAAGACCTGTCATATTGGATCTCTATCTATGCATTGTATAATAGTAATTTCCAACAGCATCATTATGGTATGTATTTTACTGAATTAGGCTAAATGAAAAAAAAAAAAAAAATGGAGTAAGAGGAAACTTCTGAACTTGGATCTGATTTAAGTAATGGGATCGGTAAGTGACATTGTCTATAACTGGGATTCAGTAAGTGACATTGTCCATAACATCAATCAGGGCACATGATCGAAAAAGATAATTAAGAAGCGAAAACATGCACTTACAAGATATTTTAGCTCATAGCATGTTTCTATGTGGTATTGAAAATATACTTTACCCTTTCACTGCCAGAAGTTATTTGCTGTTTCATGGTATAAAAGCTGCTGAAAATCTTACATGGAATTACAGTTCTTTCCCATTAACAATGATGAGGATGCACGACAACCTGAAACAAGAGCAATCATGAATTGGTTGAGAGATATACATTTCACAGCATCTGCCAGTTTGCATGGGGTACTTTTCTTTTTATATTTGTACTGTCATTATCATATGACAACTGCCCCTCAATGTTTATTCTATTCTTTATCAGCTGACCAGTCACTGCCAATTTTCAAGAGTAGAATCTACTACTGTTTTCTTAGTTATTATTATTAAATTAACTACTTTAATCTGTATAGAATGAGATCTACTCTATGCAGAATGATCACGAATGCTCAAGATATCTTTTTCCCTTGATTTATGTTTGAACTCTTTCCCAAGTTCTTTTAGCCTTAAGATCATGAAAACAAAAATCTGCTTTCCATTCTTTATCTTTCTTTAGTTGTTTTCTCTATTTCATTGCTTGTTTAGCTTGCTCAAATTTAAATAACATCTGCTGACTTGGAGGGTTTATAATTTCAAACTTTCATCTCACAGAGCTGGATCTAACCATACTCATATTTCTTTTCCCAAAAACACCCAGTAAAGAACATAAATCTTATTTTCTAATGATGTCTTTCTATTTGTATAGGGAGCACTTGTTGCAAATTACCCATGGGATGGAACTGAAGATAAAAGGTTAGGTTCTCTTTCATAACTGCTGTTTCCGCTGTCTTCTGTAGTTTCTCTTCCCATCCCTTTGTTTTTGGGTTGTCTATAGTAAGCTCAAATCTATCGATCATCATTTGTTCTTGTTATTTTTTAATGGTGAATGCATGAGTATCTGTATTTTTTTAATTTCTGTATATGCAATTGGGTGACCGTGTGATTAATACTTTAGTATCGGTTTGCTGGGTCTGGTCATCTGATGCATCTTGGTTTAAACTTAGGTTCAGGTAACTTTTTATAGGCTAGAGAGAGATCCCTCACGCTTTTCCTGCATTGTGAAGTGACCTGACTCACCAATCACTACTACTCTACTAGTTTTTAAAGATCTGGCAGCCAAAACTGCTTGTGAAACTGACTAAATATTCTAATTTTGGTTTGCTATCTTAATGTCTTTGTTTATGAAATCTCAATGAGAATGTCTCCTTGGATCTGATTTTCATTACATTTTCTTAAACAAGCTGCTTTTGTTTTTCTTGTAGGTTTTACTACTGTTGCTGTCAGTACTGATGTTATTATGATTATTTTTAGTTATTAGTATTTTGGCTTAACTTTGCCTTCGCATTTTCATACTATAGGAGGAATTACTATGCATCTCCTGATGATGAGACATTCAGATTTATGGCAAGTGTATACAGTCGCTCTCACCATAACATGTCTCTAAGCAAGGAGTTTCAAGGTGGAATTACAAATGGAGCTCAATGGTATGGCAGTACAGAAATCATGCTTACGATATTTCCTGTTGGAAAATGCATTGATATGCATGCAACCTTCCCCCCACCAAAAAAAAAAAAAAAGAAAAAGAAAAGTTCTTTAGGCTCTTCTTTACCTTTTCCAGTCGAAAGAGATATTCTCTTTTTCTTCTTATTTCCCTTAAAATTCTATCTAGTAATTGTTTCACAGATAAGCTCGCTGCAGGTATCCCATATATGGTGGCATGCAGGACTGGAACTATATACATGGTGGCTGTTTAGAATTGACTTTGGAAGTCAGTGATAACAAATGGCCTGCTGCTAATGAGGTGCCTGTTAGATCTCGATCAATTCCTTCTGTTGTTATTCAATGAGCAAAAGCTCAAATTAACATGTATACCAAAATTAGTCCCAGGTGCCTCCTTAACTCTGTTTTTGTAGTGAAAGTCCCTGAGCTAATGCCTAATGGTGGTATTAGAATACCACCCTTAGAAATTTGAACCTCGTTCTCTGCAAAAGTGTCATTTTGCTAACCGCCTAACTTGAGTTTAATGAGCGGTATTCTGTAGTGCTATCAGCTCTGGGACAATTTTGACCAACAATGTTAATCAGGGGATTAAGGCCTGAATTCAGACTGTTGGATAATAAATTGTACGGATTCTAAATTCAAGGCAAGAATGTGATTCATTAGAATCTTTTTCATATAAATTCTGGCAGGAAAGTTAAATTTTCTATTGGGGTTCTATGTGAATTTAAAGTCTTACTTTATAAGCAAATGCTGCTTGCATAATTCTAGTTACTTAAAAAATAAGTCAATGTTTCATTCTTCGGGTTAAAAATCATCCGGGAGAACTGGCTTGCCTCTTGGTGGCTTCTGAAAATTCACCTTATAATTTATTTATTTATCTTTATCGTTTTATCTGTCTTCTTCAATGGTATAAAATTTTTGTTATTTGCTCATAAGGATTTCCAAGCTCATTAGTTGGATGGCTTTGGTATTTTGAAAGTAATTGGCTCAAATATCATTGGTGACATTTCCTCCTTTTGTTGTCTTACTTGATATGTTCACCTCTTTGAAATACATGCAGCTTCATACTATTTGGGAGCACAACAAAATGAGTTTGCTAAATCTTGTGGCAAACCTTGTTAAGGTACATAGTAGTTTCTCTATCGTAGTACTTCCCTTTCTGCGACTGAGAGTATATATCAAAAAATTTCTTGAAACTTATATTATGGCAGCTTATTAGAATACTTTTTGTGCTGCAATCACAATAATCTACATGAGGAAGACCATTGTGCACTGACGTGAGATATCACACTGCTTGCTTATAAAGCTTTATTGTAATGCAAATGACCATTAAAATTCTCTCTGTTTTGCTGTTTCAAAATATCTGCCCTACATTGTGCAACTAAATGATTTTCTGCTTTTAGACTGGAGTACATGGGAGAGTTTTTTCATCAGATACTGGAAGGCCATTGCCGGGATCTATTGCAATCAAGGGGATTAATTACACGGTATAGCAGAATCTCAAAAAACTATTTCAGAAAAAAAATTAGAAAAAATATTGTCCTGTGATATTTTCTCTCTCTGTAGTGATTTTACGTCTAGAATATTGTTTTCCCCCATTTCCCTTTTCTGTACACATCTATATTGAATTTCAGACTTCGAAGACTCCTACAGGAATTACATCTCATGTTCCAGGATCGATCCTCTTATGAGGCAGTATACTTTGAGAGACTGAAGAAAACTATGTTAGGCTGTTATAAATTTGTTTTCTGTTTTGTTATATGGGGTTCATGATTAAAAAATCTTTTGGGGCGGACCTATTCTTTTGGAGTGCAAAAGATTTCAAGGCATGCACCATTCAAAACATAAAGGTTATAAATTGTTGTTGCGATTAGAAACACAGTTAAAGAGAAAGAAAAAGAGAAAAGTGGGAGTAAAAATTTTTCTGGCATTTCTACATACAAACCTCTTTTAACTTGTATTTGACTGTTAAGCTATATTATTCATGTTTACATAGGAACAGGATTGAAAGACGAAAGGAAAAGGAACAGGAATTTTATGCATTTCATGAACTACACTTTTTGTTTTGATTTATGGATATAGCTTCTTACAGTGACTCATGATGGATGATTCTGAGATTGCTGATTTCCTGTTATAAGTTACGCCTATTATTTTCATTCATAGGTTAAAGCTAGCCAAACATATGCTGATTACCATCGGATAGCTGCCCCAGGACAGAAGTATGAAGGTACTATTGCCTCTTATGTACTGAACTTTGTTCAACATACCAACTCGTACTGAAATTCAAAATTGTATCCACAAAAATCTCAATAGTGCTGACTGCAATTCTATAATTCTATATGTTGAACTGTTAAGTGATTAATTTCCAATGTTTATATTTAGTTCTTAATAGTTTAAATTTCATAAGTCATCTATTAGATATCGAACTAGAAATCTACTTAACTTGGTGCATTATATGTCTGAGGGGTGTGTCCATATGTGCCTTGACGCTGAAGACAGAGAGCACCTAGAGGTGCTTTCAGATATAATAAACAGGAAAGAAAAATGAAGCAAAAGTCGAAAGAAGTTTCTGTAGTTATCTAATAAAAGGACCAACTACCTTTTTGGCCCTCTAACTTTGAGTGAAAATCAACAGATGAGTGTCTCCTCTAAGCCAAGTGGTATATATAAAGAAAATATTCATGGCAATCAACTGATGTGTGCTTGAAGGTGTTAGATTGCATTTTGTCATCACTTAGTAGATGGAACTGTTATGCCTCTGTTTTCATCTCACTTGTCATGGGGATAGACCAAAATTTTTGACATGGATCTACTGGGTTTGACTGCAGTAATGGCATTTGTGCCTGGTTATAAATCAAAGACTACATTGATCTGGCTTGAAGGAGCCACGGCTTTAGACTTCATTCTTGATCCAGAAGGTACAAGCAGAGGTAATCTAGTGCAGAGCATATGCGAATGCAACTGTGGCAGTAAAAGGCGGCTTCAAGTTGTAGGTTATCTATGGGGGGCCCACTTTGAAGTCTACATTCTCTTGGTCGTCATTTTAATATTCCTGTTCCTTCTATTTCGGAGAATGAAATTTAGTCTTCCTAAACAAAGACATGTATTGCCAAAAAGGCATGTGGTAGTCTGACCGGGCTTTCTCTTTTTTATTTATTTTTGGTTGTATTATGTAAAATTTGACTTTTCCTTCTGTTTCTTGAAATGTTATTGTATATTACAATGACTAAATTGACTATGGCCTCATCCGAACGAAGTTGGGGTAGGCCACAAGAGTACATCAGTCATTCTATCTTTTATTGGTTATTTCAACACAATCGATTTATGTGTTCACCTTTACTATTAATGATGAAAGATCATATTCATTGGCGAAGGACTTTTCGAACATTGTAGGGGAGATATTGCTGACATTGTGAATTCCTTAAGAGATGTATATTAGCAGCGGAAAATAACAGAGGTGATTTCTTTCAGGAACCCCTAGTAAGTAAATACTTTTATTGCTCATACTTGCTGAAAGCTTGATTATTCAATTGAATTGCTTGAATCTCATATTGAAGATCAATACAAGCATCTAACTTCTATACATATTTGAAAGGAAAATTTGCTGCTTCAGTATATAGCTTGCTATTTAATGGTTGTATGAGCATGGAGTTCTTGATAAAAGTATATCAGGATAAAACTACAAATCTTACAGGCGTTTTTTATAGCAGATCAACAGGGATGACCAAGTAGTGGTTACTAAATTTATTCCTTCAAGCAGGTCAATAGAGATGACTCTAAGGGTACTAAAGGCTATGTATCGATCACATTATTCACATGTTTTTTGCACCATCTTCAGCTGATACTAATTTGTTTAGTTGATGCAGCAACAGATCGAAATCATCTTGGCTCCTAATAAGGCTAAGACGTACATAGCGATCTTCAGCACTGAACCTGCTACCCTCACGGCCATTGATGCTGGCCGCTTCCAGAACTGAATGACAATCTTTATCTTCTTCCCTTTCACATTTAAGCCATGCATAAGCTGCCATTAAAGTAAGTATTACAAAAACTCAATACCTTATAGTCCATGTATCAATAAGATTGCAAACTACGACGCTTTATATAATATTTTACAGGGAGCAATTTATTCACTATCGAAGTTAGGGTTCAATTTTTTTGTAGTCTTTGATTCCTGTGGGTATATATGGTTTTTTCGTGTTAGAAAGAATCACCTGGAGAGGGATCTCTAATCCTCTGGATGAAGTTGCAATACATAGGCTCAATTTTTTGGAGAGAAAATCGCTTCGACTGAGCTAAAGTCTTGCTCAGTTTTTCCCACCGGCTGCTCATTGCTTTGTATCCAAATTCTAGTATTTCCCTTGCTTCATTTTCGAGTATTGCTTTCAAAAGCTTTAGAACTCTCAATTGTGCATCTCTAGAGACCCCTATTGTATTCAATTGCATATATGTTACCATTCTCTCATAGACATCTTTATCCTTTATCACTGCCCACCTTCACAAAGCAACAATGCAATTAAGACATGTTAAGTATGCTGTAAATGAAGAACTGAAATGCAAATGATGGTCTGGTTATTTCATACCCGAACCTAGTCCCTGCATGACCAGTGAGTTTTGAAATGGTAAAAAGCATAACATCTTCATTTGCAGGAGCTGGGATTGGAGTATAATGAGGCCAGTAATAGGCGTGATCATGAACAGCCTTTGCATTTTCACCAGAAAGAACTGATTTCTTCAGCTTGCCATCAGGATTATTAGGTGAGGTTACAAACTCAATTATTCTCTTCTCTTCACCACTACTACTTGTAGCGTTGTTTATTACCAAAGAGGCCTCTCCTTCAAACTTGAAATCCTCCGACTCGAACATCTCTGTCTGACTTTCATAGACCTGTAAGTAAAACTTTTTTTTAAAAATTCATTCCATGGATTATATCTTGAAGAATAATGAGCGATTAAAGCTAAGTTGATGTTTAAAGGGACCGAACCGGGTAAAATGGAATTGAGGCCACAACCATGGCAGGGGAGGTGGAATTATGAGGAGAAGACAAGGCATGGACTGCTGCATTAAGCAATTGGGTTGAGCCAGAACCAAAAATAAGGTATTTATCTTGAGTGATTGCATTTCCTACAATGCTGTGTAGTTTCCGAATATGGGCGTCAAGCTCTTGAGAGATTGTAGTTTGATCACTATATGAATACCCCATTCTATGCCAACCAGCCACTAACAATGCACTGCTTTCTGCATTCTTCATCCAGAATGGCTCTAAGAAATATGGATCCCCGCTGAAAAAAGAAAAATTACCTTACTAATTCATGTCCAATTTATGGCTAATTCAAAGTTCAGCATGGATTTCTAATTTGTTGAAGTTACGTTATATTATAACTTGAAATATCTTAATCTTTCACTGGGACAGTCAAAATTCAATTTGCTAGACATGATTTTTTCAGGGAAAATTATTGTTGGATCATCCAAGGTTCGGAGATTAAACTACACCATTTCATTCGGCAAAGCAACTCTAGCCTATATTTTTTGTCTGGAATCACAGTTTTGTTGGCCTAGGTTACATCTTCGATATGAGTGGAGTGGTCTATCTTTCTTATATATTAGATTATCAAGCTTTTCCATTTAGATGTGAGATATATTTTCAACATGCCCCTCAGTAGTTAGTCCAATCACATACGAGGCATAGTTATAATATATAAAATTTTGATTTTCAAATTCAAAACTAATTGACAATGAGTGGAGGGATTTATTTTTTTTTATAAATTAAGCTTTTAATATTTCAGATATGTGATATATTTTCAACGCATTATAAAGATCCGCTTTTGCATGGGAGAGTGTGGGGTTCCACCACTTCAACTTTTGCCAATCATGTGATAATCCTAGAAAGTATGAAGTTCATGGGATGTATGCAACATGAGACCCACCATTTTATCTCCCAGCTCGCAAGAATGATATACATTCAATATATCATAAACTTTCTAGTTTCTCGTGAGTTTCATGCAATGCAATTACTACTATAAGAGAATTTAAGATACATGTTAAAAGAGAGGGAGGGAGAGAGTACCCATCAGCATTCACAAGGCAGTGAGTAATGAGTTGAGAGCAATCAGGGCCTCCATAGCAAGAATTGCACTCACAAACGGGTCGATTAGCATCATCATCATGAAGAAGCAAGCCATCCAAGTAGGCCCTACCATGACCTGAGCATGAAATGGCGGCGACACCCTCAGCTTCTTCAGCAGCTCTTCTGCTCCAACTCAGCTTCCCCTCTTCACCAACATCATGTTTGTAATTAACCAACAACCAAACATTAACAATCATAGAACATGCTAATAACCCCACGATGTATTTTGATGTCTCTTCCATTTTTTTTCCTTTCTTTTCTTCCACAAGAATCTCTTTAGACGGTCCACTTCTTCAACGTTTAAATACTTGTGAAGTTTTCTATTTATTATTTATTTATTTATTTCCAATTTGACTTGTATAGATAATTTTACTTGTACGTAACTCCCTCTACTCTTGTTTGGTCTTTTCCTTTGTTTTTCTCGAATTAATGAGAATATGTTAATTGAAAGTAATGTTCGCAGACAGGATGGGGTACGGATACAGCTTTCAAGATACAGAATCCAATTGATAAAAAAACTTAAGGAAGTAAAGTCAAAGTTAATTTTATTTATTTTTTTTTTAAAATTAGCTTCAAATTTTTGAATTAAGATAGAATCGAAGTTTATCACGAAAGATCATAGACAAGTCAAGTCACATAGAGATCACGTGTCATTGACTGTCCAAACTCAACGATTACTTACACAACAAGTGATTACTTTTCTCATCAATTGTTGACATGTTCAACTACAAGAAAATTTCTTATTACATTTTTTTTTTTTGTTCTTCTTCTTCTTTTAGTTAAGCCCTAACTATAAACAATTGATCGAAACTTGGAAAGATGTAGTAATAATATTTGAAATCTAAAGTTACATTTTACTCAAAACGGTAGTGGGGACGATGAAGTACTTTAAGTATGATAAAAAAAATAGATTATCAAAAAAATTTACAATAAATAAATAAAATATGTAAATTTCAAGTTGAATATATATTTTAATTTTGTATATGGTTAAAAAAAAAAAAGGGTTAGAATTAGGATATTAAATATATTGTATAAAAATCAAATCATATAATTATATATTATATATTGCCAATATAAAATTTTGTCATATTAGTAAAATTTAAAGTCAAATTATATATATATATATATATATCCCTCTTAATTTGCCTCTTAATTTGCCTCTTAATTTGCTTAAATTGTACCATTAATAAAATTATTAATCTTCACTTTTTTGACTTTTCATTTTACCGCCAATTCATCTTTTTGAAAGTTCCTGTATCTTCTTAATAAAATTGTATAATTAGCGTAATTAGATCATTAATTATAATTAACCGCATTAATTATATTAATTCAGTTATTCTTATAAGTAATGAAAGGTTAATGCAATTAATTATAGTAATAAAAATATGTTTATAAAAAATAAAAATAAAAGAATAAATCATATCATATATCATATAATAAAATATGTTTATTTGTTAATATGTCCATGAAAATATTGTTTTCCTCTTTTTTGTTAATGTGTATGCAGTCCGACCACCCATGTTCATCGGCCGGGAACTTCATCTGGTGTTCGATAAAGGAGAGAAAGTTAATCAGTGCATTGATGGTAACATGCAGTGCCATCAGTTCGACACATTGACCTGGGATAAAGTTCTCACCGCAATGAATAATGGCTCACCCTACCAGTACAGCCTCCAACAAATCAAAGACAGGGCTAATGTCCTTGAGTGTAGGTACAAAGAGTTCTCCATCCTCGTGAAGCAGACGTCTTCGGTTGGGATGAAGACACACAGACGAGTTCTGGGAAGGATACGCTCGGGTACGTGACTTGTTAGAGGTAGTTGGTTTTATGTGGGAAGGATACACACAGAGGAGCATGGAAATAGCTTGTCTAATCTTTGAGAGTGTCATCAAGCAGCGATTTTTAAACTTAAGTATGCTTTGGGGAAGGAAAAGGAAGTAAAATAAAACAGTTAAATTTAACCTTAAACTTTATAAAACATACCAAAATGACCCCCTAATATTTAAAAAATTTTTTTAAAAAGTTCGTGGGGTGGTGGTCCTCAGAATCCTCCCCTACAAAATAGACATTCTTATTGGAGCTTGGTCTAGGTGACATTCTTGGACCAGCGATGCCCCATGGAATGCACCAAGGCATAATATTTGAGTTGTTTACTAACATGATCCACTTGATATATTCTATAGGGTTTGGCTGGTCTAAGGAATTTTTGCCTGTAAAATGGTGTAGTGTACCTCGATTTAGTTGAAAGAGTCGAAGGGAATACATATTTTTGGTCTATCCAATTGTGAATTATATCTTTCTCAAAGCCAACTAATAGTTTGCTTTGTAATTACCCATTTGTGTTCATTCTCATTGTCAAATGATGTTTTTTTATTACAAGTTTTCTTACCTTTGAAGTGATTAATCCACCATCTTCATAGATCTTGGGGATTAATCAAATATTAATAGTAAAGATATTTTAGATTAATTTAAATTAATTTTTTAAAAAAATATTAAGGAATCACAGCCGTTAGATAATGATCAAGTGAATTAACGTTATTACTACATTAGGTTTCTAAAGAACTGCCGCAAATTTTTCATTTTCAATTTTGATTTTCAGTTTAATGGAAACTTGTACTAAGAATTTCTCGAGAAACATTAGCCGAGAGTTCTGCCCCTCCTCCTCCTTCATTCCCTCTTCTCCCTCCATGATAAGTGGAGAAGCTTTAGGCTCCTCCACCGTCTCGGCACGAGACTTCAATCCTCGTCGTTGATATTCCACTCTTTCCAGCGATGTTACTACACCTGCGTAGTATTTTGCATATTGGACGCAGCGCCTCTTGCCGAGTAAGCAGCCCTTTTTCTTCTTCTAATTCCTTAAACCCTAGCCCCCTCTCTTTCATCCTCTTTACTGCTCCATCATCTTCGCCTCCATCTTCAACATTTAATTGCTGTTGTTGTTTTGTGTCTTGCCCTTTAATCTGCCTCACTGCCTTTCTCTGTATTTTCCGCTTCCCATTTGTCACTAAACCGAACCCCTTCAATTCTGTTAGAGATTTTGATGCAGACTCTATGCGTAAACTCATCCAACAGCAAGACCGTTGGGATGATGATCCTAGAATAGTTAGTATATTTGATTCAGCTCTAGCTCCCGTTTGGGTTTCTAAGCTTTTAGTTGGATTGAAAAATGATCCAAAATTAGCTCTCAAGTTGTTCAAATGGGCTGGAAGCTACATTGGGTTCCAGCACACTTCTGAGTCTTATTGCATTTTAGCTCATATCTTATTTAATGAAAGAATGTATTCAAATGCAAATGATATTCTCAAAGAATTGATTCTGATGAGACGGGTTTTACCTGGTTGTGATATATTTGATGTGTTGTGGTCAACACGGAATATTCGTGTCTGGGGACTGGGAGTTTTCGATGCTTTGTTTAGTGTTCTAGTAGAGTTCGGAATGCTTGAGGAAGCAAATAAATGTTTCTCAAGGATGAAGAGATATAGGGTTTTTCCAAAAGCACGGTCTTGTAATTATCTTTTGCATGGGCTCGTAAAATGTGGGAAGGGTGATTTGTCCTTGAAGTTTTTTAATGAGATGATTGGGAATGGGATTGCACCTTCGGTTTTCACTTACAACATAGTGATAGATTATTTATGCAAAGTAGGGAATTTGGAAAGTGCTAGAGGCTTTTTTCTGCAAATGAAACAGAAGGGTCTCATTCCAGATATCGTCACATATAATTCTCTTATTGATGGCCATGGGAAGGCAGGATTATTAGCTGAGTCAGTCTCTTTATTTGAAGAATTAAAGGATGCAGGTTGTGTGCCTGATATAATAACCTACAATGCTTTAGTTAATTGTTTTTGTAAATCCAACCAAATGCCCCAGGCCCTTGGGTTTGTATGTGAGATGAAGGAAAATGGGTGGAAACCAAATGTTGTAACTTATAGCACGCTAATTGATGCTTTCTGCAAGGAAGGGATGTTACAACAGGCCATTAAGCTCTTTGTCGACATGAAACGGGTTGCTCTTTTACCAAATGAATTTACATATACTTGTCTGATCGATGCAAACTGTAAAAGGGGTAATTTAACTGAAGCTCTGAAGCTGGCTGAGGAGATGTTCAAGGCTGGTATCGACTTCAACATTGTCACTTATACGGCTATACTGGATGGCCTTTGTGAAGATGGTCGAATGAAGGAAGCAGAAGAGGTGTTTGAAGCCATGTTGAATGCTGGAGTAAATCCTAACCAGCAAGTTTATACCGCCTTGATTCATGGGTATATTAAGGCCAAGAGGATGGAGAATGCAATGGATATTTTGAGAAAGATGACTGAGGGGGATATTAAACCAGATTTGGTATTATATGGTACCATTGTTCTGGGTCTTTGCAGTCAAAACAAGCTTGAAGAATCTAAACTTATTATTAGTGAAATGAAAAATTCTGGTGTTGGTGCAAATCCTGTTATATATACAACGCTCATGGATGCTTATTTTAAGGCCGGAAAACCCACAGATGCAGTAAGTTTGCTACAAGATATGCAAGATTCGGGTGTTGAGGCTACGATTGTGACTTTCTGTGTATTGATTGATGGTCTTTGCAAAGTAGGAATGCTCCATGAGGCAATTAATTACTTTACTCGGATGTCTGATACTGGA
The DNA here is from genome assembly GCA_027186245.1 of Coriaria nepalensis. NCBI lineage: Eukaryota > Viridiplantae > Streptophyta > Magnoliopsida > Cucurbitales > Coriariaceae > Coriaria > Coriaria nepalensis. The sequence continues at coordinate 1,627,799 of CP114500.1, read as the reverse complement.
GTAGAACCTAATGTTGTTATTTATACAGCATTAATTGATGGTCTTTGCAAAAATAATCGCATGGAAGTAGCAATGAATCTCTTTGAGGAAATGGTAAGCAAGGGTATGACGCCTGATAAAACTGCTTACACCACTTTGATTGATAGAAACTTGAAGCTTGGTAACCTTAAAGAAGCTCTTATTTTGAAGGACAGAATGATTGAATTAGCTTTAGATTTGGATCTGCATGTCTATACTTCCCTAGTTTGGGGGTTTTCTCGATATGGCAAGTTAAAACAAGCAAGGGAGTTTCTTGATGAGATGATTGAGAAGGGTATAATTCCAGATGAGATCCTATGCATTTGTCTACTAAGGGATTATTATAAGCTTGGAAAATTGGATGAAGCCCTTGAATTGAAGAATGACATGTTGAGCAAGGGTCTAATAACAGGAGATTACCATTTTGCAGCTCCTGGCTGAGTCTAACCTAGTGGAGCTCAACTCTATACTCCTCAAATTGCAAGCTAAGTGGAATATTTGAAACTAAAATGTAAGAGAACCTGAAAAGAAACATAATCATTTGGATTTGGGTTCAGTGGAGTAACTTCTTTTGCAAATAGCATGGTTGATACTGGTTGTTGAATACTGTTTGGAAACAAAATGTAACTGATGCAAATCAAAACTACCACCAGTCCATATTATGACACAAATTCTGTTTCTCAACGGCGTCTTTGATTTTTGCTTCTAAAGTGACATTTGGAGGAAAGAACTGATCGTGTTTCTCATGGTTCACCAAACTCTAGTGCTCCTCAAGGTGAGTAGTGAAATTTGCTTGTTTTGCCTTTTTCAACCTATAAGGCTTGTTAATATACAGTTTTTTTCACTTTTCACGCGTCACAAAATTGAGAATAGAAAATACATATATGGGAAGTGGATTTCACATGTAATACCTAATGTGTGATTCTCATCCTTTATTAGGTTGAGGACATTGTTAGACACAGAAAAGACTTTTTACTGGAACACTATGCACTTTTCTCGGCAAACTTTTCGGAAGAAAAAGGTTCAGGTTCAGCCAGAAGAAAAGGTTTGTCCAGAATATATAAAATTATATGTTACTTTGTAAAACCCTGAATATATCTATGAATTAGAATCTCTTATCTGCAAAATGGATTATTAGATCATCTTTTTTTATTCTTTCCTTTTTACACTTTTTTACTAATAGTTTTCACTGTTAACCAATAAATCATTGCTCCTTTACTTGTTATGCTTTGCAGAGCTTCCTTATATCTAATCATGTCACTTTTTCTGGCCAAATGAAGAAAACAAAGCGAACAGAGGCACATTATATCTAATCATATGTTTTCAAGCCACCCTGTGGTAATGTTGTGATCTGATTTTTCCCAGTTAGATCCATAGAAGAGCCTTACAGAATCCTTACCGGAGAAGAGTATTTTTTCCATTTTCTTTTTCTCCTACCATTTCTAACATATATCCAAATGGATTATAAGATGAATTATTGTTGATCAATTGATCTAAACCCATAAGGTCCTTTTTAGGCCGACAACCAGCCACTGATGATTTTCCATATAAGTCTTCTATTTTACATTAATTTCATCAAGTTTAGAAACTCTAGTCTCTCTTTGAACTTTTAAGATGATGATTTTCACCACCATGATGATGATGATGAAAAAATGGATTGTGAATTCTCCCCCCCCCCCCCCTATAAGAACGAACTTTTATTTTTGGTCAAACAAACTTATTTTGTAAAAATAAGTACTTTAATATGTTTGATTTAAAAAAAAAATTAAATTAAATTAATCAGTGTTTAAAATAAGTAAGTTGATGCTAATAACACTCCTAAACGTGGCTTTCACTTTGATGCATGAGATATTTTCTGTGTCCTATATTACTTGTCATTCAACATCATTGAAAATGAAGTTTTAATAAAATAAAATAAATAAATGCATAAATCCATTCAAGAAAATGACTAGTACCCATATGTTATTTGATATAAGATATGAAATTGAAATGTCCGTCATTGAAAATTAAATACGATTCACCCGATTTGCACGTCTCTAAAGTCAAAGCCAGAGGATATGGATATCATAACATTCACACCTAGAGCTGTCAAAATATAAGCCGCTTTGATAGTGTAAAATTGATATATATACTTAAATAAATTGATTCCCTAAAAAAATTTTAGGATTGACATGATGTATGAGACACGGCTTATTCAAAAATTTCTCGGGAGTCTAAGCTAGGAAAGAGGTATCTCATCTAGCTAGCAATTACACGTTAAGACACTGTATAATAAATCAATAGGAGTTCAACTTAGATAAAAGCCTAAATGTTACCATCTTCTTTCTTAAAAGCCTCTACTTGATATTTCAACATTGGTAAACATCCAGCAAAATACTCATCCGGAGAGTCCGAACATGAAAAGTCGAGCAATACATGTAATTCTACTAAAAAATTATCATATTCCAAGACACTAAAATAAATAATTAAACCCACTGAAGCTATAACATAACTACATTAACAACTTTAAAACATGATACCCTGTTTCAATCCTGCCGGGAAGAGATACACTTCTGAGCTTTCGGGCGCGTATTTGCTAGCATATGCTTTGTCTTTTCGAGCACACTGAAGAAAATTGCACCTCCAATTCCTACCCAAAGTACTCTCGGCTCTATACCCTGCAAAAAAATATAAACAAATACATTTTTGGGCTCATCTCTATTCCTAATGATTTAAAATTTTATTTAAATCTAGTAGAGTAATGGAGGAGAGCCAAAAACCTTAAAAAAGGCGAGGGTCCCTTCTTCCCTCATTATAGTGCTGAAGCAATCACAAATCCCTGTGTATTGAGTTCTTGATCCCTGGTAAATATTTTAAGTTTTTACAGTGATGTAGAATGAAAAGAAAGAAAGGGTTCTAGAATTGCAATATGTTATTCCATCCAAAGAGAAGAGTAAGAAGATTAGTTTAAATTCTTTCCTGAATCATTAGTCTGGTTTTAACCACATCGAGAGGAGTAGTTATAGCACCCGTTATTGCACCTGCACGGATAAAAGGATGCTTTAAAGAAGGTTCAGTGATCAGTAATTAAGCTTAGTTACCATGTTTCTCTTATAAATTTGTTGGCCGGTTTTAGAAAGTTACCAGCAAAAGCACCGATAAGAGCATTTTCAGGACCATTTGGATCCCTTCCCCCCTGCATGATAATAAGGCACACAATTATTCTCTAAAAAAAAAATTGCAATTTCAATGTAGTATTTACACTGCTGGATAGAATAGAGAACAGAAAGCTTATGATTTGACATAATGGTAGATTCCTCGTCTTAATGGATACTTAAAAAGAAGCAAAGAAATCATTTGTTTTTTTTCTATGAGAAGTATAGTCAACCTAGTAGAGAGAACTTTTGGCTGTATGTTAATAACTTACTGCTAGCTTATATCCAATCCTAAGCTGCTCGTAAATACAGAACTGAATAGCATCGAATGGCAAATCTCGTAATAAAAAGGATCCAAACCCCTGAAACAGTTAAAAGAAAAGTAAAGGTCAAGACACTCTAAATGAAAACATAAAATGAAGTCATAGGCTGAAAGGGAGATGTACCGCATAAAGACCTCTGAAGCCCTCTTTAGCAACAATAAGGCGGGCTGCACTAGGGGCTGAAGAAAATTCCCCAATCTGCATTCTTTGCTTAATGACCTGGGAAACATCAGAAAGGTAAGAAGTCAAACAAATTAGAGAGGGAGAGGGAGAGAGAGATAAAGGTTTATTTAACTACCTCTGTTGGAACACGTACAAGTGAAGAAGCTGCACCTCCTATTGCCCCTGAAATCTGTATGAAGTCGCATTATGCTTTAAAGAGTAAAAAGTGATGAAAAAAAGAGAGGCCTTATTTATCAATGTTATTGCCAAGTTTCAACAGCTTCTAGAAAGAACTATAAGGTATTCCTTATGTACAATGCGGATAAGGAGTTAAACTCAAACCCAAAGATTGAAAATACCAAATGCAAGACTATGAGGGAAATGAGCACTAGCCGAGATTAGTGTAGGTATATAAGAGTTGGCATTATAAGCATACTTCAGGTGTGAAAATATTACCAAATGAGCTAAAGCACTAAGGTTTTCAGGGAAGGAGTTGAGCAATTTCAGCTTTGTAGGTTCATATACACCTATAAATATGGCCGAAGCACTGTCAAGAAGAGGGAAAAAGTTAGTCGTGTGAAAATGAATTTGGAAAAGAAAGGATAAAATATAAGAAGTGTAGAAAAGGTGTATTCATGTAGAAAATTGTTCAAAATATAATTGCTTTGGACCACCAAAATAAGTGAAAATATTCAAACTCGGATATTTATTTCGTTAAGCCAACTAAAGAGGTGGTCGACACATGAGTATCTTACTATAATTATAATATATTGCACGAGCTTTAGTCAGCTTCTGCTGATGAGAAACTTGTAATTGAACAAATACATAAATATGGAGAGGAAAAATAACCATGAAGTCAAAACATTCATTAAATGAGATTGCGTGTATACTCACGGCAGTACACCAGCAATATTTCCAGCCAATCCCGAATATAAACCCTTCCAAATAATTCTCCCTCCTTCATGAGTGGCCTAACAACAAACCATAGACATTATGATGGACACCATTGTAAGGACTGATATGAACTGTCTTTCTCAGAGGAAGATGAAACCACTGAGTTAAGTCGGTCATTTATTGTCACAAAGGGAAACAAAAGGCAGGACCATAGAAAACACAAGATTAGCAACTGGGTCCAAACACCCTTCCAAGTAAAAACAGGGACTGGTTGAAGAAGATAGTAAAGTTTTTCTTCCATGGTGCTAGTTATCTCTTGAAATTTTAATGCAGAATGAACCTTATAGATGTTGATATCATTAAGAGTAATTGGCATACCTGAAGTCGAGTTTTTATAGTATCAATTGGATATAAAGCTGTTTCTACAAAAGCACCAGCTACACCTCCAGCTATGGTACCCTCTGCAAATCTCAAAGCACAACTAAAACCATCAACTCTTTTCCTTCAAGATTCAAACAGCACATTGAGTAGCTATTTTTTGACTCTTACAAGCAAACTTACAATATTAAGGTTTCATAATGAAAGCATTCTAGACAGAGGAATGAATCAATCACAAGGCCATCATTAGGTTCCAGCTTTTCAACAATATTTTTTGATTTGTTTAGATTGAGATTCTGCATGTCAAAAGCCCTCAACTGAATGCAACCCTAAACCTAGCTAACAATATCATAACAGGAATCAATCGTTTGTATCATTTTATTATTCCAGCACATAGTCAACCTACAAATGTGCATGTAGCTTTCATGGGCGAATGCATTTCCCCTCTTCAGTGCCGCTGGATCAGTGTCTCGTGTCTCATTGTTAAAAAAGAACTCACCTCATAAAGAAGAAAAAATACCATATCTAACACTTCAATCACTCAATGATGCACTTGGTTTGATTGATAAAATATACAACTAAATGAAAGTAGTATACATAGTAAATAACATTTTGTACACTTGAATTTTCTAACATATATCCAACACCTCCATTAAATTGCTTTATGTCATGATGATTCGATTAGGAGATATCATACAATGAAATCTAATTAAAATACCTTCTCCAGGCAGCCATTAACATACATAGAACTCGAGCATAAGAGAGAACACTTACCATATAAAATACGTAAGAAGTCGAACTTCTCTTCCTCTCTGGCTCCAGTTGATACCTCTGCCTTTTTTTTAAAATTACTCATCTCTCTGTCAATGCATCTGTAAAATGTAACAATCTTTTTCACACCAATAATGTATAAGCATAAGGGAATCTTTAACTCAAAGAAAAAGAACAGATAATTAATTAAATCCTCTAAAATCACCTCACGTTGGAGCTGACGACACTAAAAAAGATATATATTCATTTTGTTTTTTGGTCCCCTTAGAAACTAAACAGAACATAAGGTCATGAAAAGTGTCCTAGACTCCTGGTACAAACAGTTATCCATTTCCCATTTTGGTATATCTAGGAAAACAGAGAAGGAAAAGAACAAGAACTCACTCAACTTTTACTCGCTTCCGTAACGATTTTCTTCAAACCCAGATGAGCAGGAGATCAAAATGGCGATAAATTGAAGTAATGGTCGAAGAAAATAGTCGTTAGAGATTACCACCAAGTGGGTCTATCTCGTGGTTTTCATTCGAATCACCAGCAATGAAAAGCTACCTGAAGTCTTTTCTTCTAGGCCAGACCTGCGCTCGGGCTTAACAGATCGACCTTGTTTTTGTAGTGTCTGCAGTTTCGCAGAAAGAAAATCTGAAATTGATGCGCGATTCTTTCTTTAGGGCGAAACAAACGATTGCGTTTCATTCTCTGCCCCTGTGTATAGATGCAAGTGAGGATTCTATAAACTAAGTAAATTGTTTGAAAATATTATTTAAGTAAATGAACTGCATATACACACACACACACAAAAAAGCTCGAAAATTATACAACTTTATTTAAAAAAAAAAAATGAATTATATAAAAAATTAAAAAGTAAATTTTTTTAAAAATAATAATTCATTCTTGATTCTTATTTAGTTAAACTGACATATTTGTCTTTGCCAAACAAAGATAACTCTACCGCACACGGCAACTTAGGTTTATTCTATACGTGCTCCTTTTATACATGTAGCGATAGAACCTGAGATATTGTTCGAAAGAGTCCAAAAAGCCGGTTCACCAAATCCACCTGACTGGCCGACTTCTCTAGGGCAAATTTGATCAGATAACTTAGAATGATTTTTAATCTCGTTCTTTGGCTTTTATGGCCGTGTGTCTATTGACGTCGGAAAAATCGTTGCCGTATAATAATTGACGAGAGTTTCGGAACATTATATGTTCTTAAATATTTAATTAATAAATATTTAATAAATAATTGTAATAAATATTGTAGTAAATATAAATAATGTATTAAAAATTAAAAATAAATTTTATATTATTAATTAAAATTTTAAATGTAAGTAATAAATTAGGTGTCATTTTACTAAATAAATAAAATCTAATTGATATGATGCATAGGTGAATGATCTTAAAGTTAATTTAGATCTTACTTTTTTTTTCGATGAATATACTAACGAGTGAATTGAGTTAAAAATTAAAAATAAATTAATAATAATTATGAAAATGATATTTTAAAATAATAAATACTTAAAATAAATAGAAGATTATTAATTAAAAGTAATTATTTACAAGAACGATGAACTCGGGAAAGCTTTGATTAAAATAGAAATTACTGATGATTTTTATGCTACGATATGAAAATGAAATCTACATTACTTTTACTTTTAAGATGCAATAAATTAAAAGAATAAAAAAGAAAATACAAAAATAACGTCTAATTTCGTGAATGACGGATCAACACTTCCGTTCGGATAAGAATATGACGCTCTAATCATTATTCTTAAGAACAGATCTTAAGAAAGAAGATACATACTTTCCCGAAGGAAAATAACAAGTGTTGGAAAATTGTCGGAGCGTAGAGAATATCATAAGTGTTCTCGGTGAGTATTTGAGCTTAGAGAATGAATTTATATAAATAATATATGAATTCGTATACGGCTCCTTTTGAGCAATATTTTCTCTATCTCTCCCTCATTTATTTGTTTTTTCTCCCGATCCCTCTCTCTCTCTTGCTGCGAAGAAACAAAATGATCTCTCTCCCTAAACTCTCTCTCTCACCTTTCCAGTGTCGTAGTCGCTCTCCGATCTCCCTCCATCTCTTCCAGGTGCAACCTTCTTCTCACTATCTCTCTCTCCATCTCCTCTAGGCACGTCCTTCTTCTTCTCTCTCTCCCTTCATCTCCTCCAGGCACGACCTTCCTCTCTTCCTCTCTCTCTCAAGTGCGATCGTCCATTTCTCATGGCTCTGATTAACCTTAATCTCCTCGCATCGTAATTGCATGTTAGTGATAGGGTGTAGTCACATCAGGTAGACAGACGATGTGTGTAGTCACCATTCTCTGTATAAAAAATGATTCAAAATAAATATTCAGTACATGATTATAGGTTGGATATCAGAATCTTTCTATATTCTTCCTATACTAGAACTTGTATCTTTTAATATTATCAATGGATAAATTAATAGATAAAATTAAAATATTATATATTTAAATAAGAAAATACAACTCTCACATACTTGCCCGGGAACCCCAACCAAACTCTATTTCATTCGTCTCCCTAAAAGGAAAAGAAAAAAAACATATTCTCTACAATTTCCCGACAAAAGACAACAACTGAACACACGCGACAAACATACCGCGCGTTGTTTGCGTTTTTGCGCAGTTGTACGTTTTCTGTACGCAAAATGCTATTTCCTTTTACCCACATAGTAGGTCCCACACGGCTAACTCCGGCAGAATCTTTGACTGTTCTTCCCATTAATTAGTAATTACTGATCTGCCTACCGTACCTATACATATGTGTCACTTCATCATTGGCTCCTATATTTGACTGCAACTCTTTTACTTCCCCTCTTTAAATTAGTCCAGTCTAATTCTTATCCAGAATCAACCTCCAGATTCTGCACTACTGATTCCGCACACGTGTCCGACATCCATTGGCCTTACCGCGTCAGACAGTTTCCTGGAAAGATAAACTGCTCCTCCTCCAGTAAACCATTTTCCTCGTTAGTTAAGTCGTTGCTCTTAATCAATAAGTCAAACTCTTTGAATTATTGATCACGGCTATATATCTGCTCCGCGGTCTGCTCCATAATGGAAATAAATTAAAAAAATATCTCCTTTCAACAAAGCTTTGCTCTGTTTTCTTTTGCATTATTAAATATTAATATATTCTGAGTGGAGATTCCGTTTCAGATTCCTGTTTTTCCTCTGTAATTGGGTAAGTGTTCATCTTCTTTCTCTTTATTTTCATCTGGGTTCTTTGATCTTCGTTTTGTTTTCTTTTAATGAGTTTCTCAAATCCATATTGTCCGCTCTGTTTTGCACCCAGATCAAGCTTGTTTCTTACAAAAGGGTCTAAAATGGGGATAAAGGCTGATAACAAGAACGATGGGTTGAGGAAAGGGTGTATTCCAGAAGATCTAAAGAAGGTACTTAGATCGGTTTGGGGAGACAAGATTGATGATGATAAGGAAAAAGCAATATTGCAGGTGGTCCCACTAAGTGGCGCCATGACTAATGAGGTTTTCCGGATCAAGTGGGCTAATAACAAAAACTCTCCGACAGTACTGGTTAGGGTTTATGGAGATGGAGTTGATCTTTTCTTCAAGAGGGACGATGAGATTGAGACTTTCCAGTGCCTTTCCGAGCTCCGTCAAGGGCCCCGCCTTGTCGGTCTATTTTCAGGGGGAAGAGTTGAGGAATTCATACATGCCAGGGTAAGTTAGTCATCAGTTAGATTATTTGAGTTCCAAGATTTTAGAAAAAAGCCCTCCATCAAAGAAACTTGTGATTTTTGTTTTTTATCTAATTAAATGCAATAAACTATGTTATAAACAGATGTACTAAAACCAATAGTTGTTAAATTGTAACTAACTTTTTGGTTTTATGTTATGATTTTTCAGACACTTTCGGCTTCCGATCTCCGTGACCCGGAAACATCTTCTCTCATAGCAAGTAAGATGAGAGAGTTTCACCGGCTCGAGATGCCTGGTGCAAGAAAGGCCCTTCTTTGGACAAGAATGAGGTATTAAGTAATATGATGCCGTATGAAATTATAAACATGTTAAGAATTGTAAGACGGCCGTATGATTTACGTCTTTCCCGTTTTGATTTTCCCTTTTCATCCACAGAAAATGGCATAAGGAGGCGAAACGGCTGTGTTCGGACAGAGATGCGAAGGAATTCTCATTGGAAGAAGTAGGGGTTGAAATTAAACGGCTGGAGAAAGAATTGTCACTGGAAAATCAAGAAATTGGATTTTGTCATAATGATCTGCAGTATGGTAACATAATGATGGACGAAGAAACAAGATCAATCACTCTAATCGTAAGCTTTCTGCTCGGTTTGGTCTTCTTTTACGGTTTATTACCGTGTTAACAACAAGATTAACTAATCTAACTTGCTTGTTTATTTATAATTCAGGATTATGAGTATGCAAGTTACAATCCAGTTGCATATGATATTGCAAATCACTTCTGTGAAATGGCAGCCAATTATCATTCTGACACTCCTCATATCTTGGACTACTCTAAATATCCAGGTCTGTCACTAAATTTTCAGTTTTCTCTACACATGTATTATCAATATGTGCACATAACTTGGACTTAATTGAATGGTTTTATTAATTCATTTTCAGGTCTAGAAGAGCGCCGCAGATTTGTCCGAGCATATCTGAATTCTGGAGGTTAGTCGGTTTAAGATTCCAGGTTTAGGGTTCAAAATTAATCGGCTACATTCTTCATTTCATATCTGACTTGTATATGCGTACAGACACAGAAGCCAGTGATAGTGCAGTAGAGAAGCTATTGGAAGGTGCTGAAAACTACAGCCTTGCAAATCATCTATTTTGGGGTTTATGGGGTATAATGTCGGTAAGTATTTTGGCCTTCTTCCTAATACTTCTTCTTCTTCTTGTTCATATAACGAAATCATTGACTCTTCCTTTTACTTTTCCTGCAGAGCTATGTGAACAATATAGATTTTGACTATTCGAGTTATGCTCGGCAGAGATTCGACCAATACAACAAGAAAGCACAAGATCTTGGGTTTTTCAGGCAGTCCCTGTAAATGCAGTTATGATGATTGATTTTAGTTGTTGTAAAATGACTTGTTTGTAGGAACTGCATTGTGCCATCTTCTATATATATATATATATATATAGAAATACATACAGAATAAGATTCTCCTATATATCATTTTCTCTCTTACTAAACAACACCATTATGAGGATACTACGAAACTTCAGGAACAATTTAATAACTCAAAGGAAAAAAAAAATGGTTAATTTCAAGTATGAAGAGATTTTAGACAAGGATTGAAGCTTGTCAATAATGGAGCCGATTATCGCAGGGGCACTTCAGCCCGATCGAAATAAAACGAACCAGATACAAATTTTTCATTGGGTTGTAAAGCCAACCAAATAATAGTATCGGCTCCTTCCATGCTTGTTCTAATTTGTAACATAACCAAACAGAAACAATTAAAAACAAAAGTAAACAGAGAAATAATGCTGGAAACGAAGAAGTCTTATGCTTTAGAAAATTCCGGCAAGCCTCTATCGACTCCAAGCGTTTGGGCCCACCCCGGATGCATAGAGTAGAATCCTATCCCCTTGTTTGCATACATTTCAGCCCATTTTTCCGTTATAGCTACCTGTTATCATAAAGTTTTATAGTTTATACTTAAAGCTGATAATGAAAGAGCCAAAATCATCAAACAAACAAACTATTATAACCTGAACTCGTTTATTCCGGGCATATTGGTCCACCCCATTGAAGTTGCTATCGCTATACTGAAACGACAATAATAAAAGCTCGAGTAAAGATGTAGAAAAGTTATATAAAAAGAAATGATATAAACAATAGAACTGAACTAACCTCAAGGTCATTAGTTAAGGGAGTAGTGTACATTCCTCCAGAGGAAACCGTGATGACTTTGGCATCTGGTGCGGCTCTCTCCAGCAGGAGAAGCAGTGATTCAGTCATGGTATAAGTGCCTAATACATTCACAGCAAAATTCAATTCGAACCTGGGTGTTTTATTACCCATTATTAAGAACAAGGCACCAATTTCCTCTTTTTGTTTTGCCTTCTTTATAGAGGGAAGAGGAGGGAGGGGTGAAAGAAGTAATACAATGTCATTGAAATAGGATAAGCATAGAAATTTATCCTCACCCTTCTGATGTAGTAACGTGCTTATTTTCAGGCAATCCCGCATTGTTAACCTAATTATTTATTAAGAACCATTAAAAATTATATATGCACGTATACATAAGGAAAATAGAGATTACAAAGATTATAGAGAAATGGAAAACTTTACCAGTACATGAACCGGAACACCCTTTGTAGAAAACTTGGAGGCAAATGACTTGATATCACTAACAGAAGAAAGATCACAAACCTGAAAAAGGCAAGGTTAAGTAAGCCGTTGAAGATGGGGGGGAAAAAAATGATTTTAACAGTTCAATAGTATATGCCCACTTAAGCAATGTATCGGATGCGAATTCAAGGATTGTCTAAAGATTAAACCTCAACCTTAAGAAATATAACCTTCTAGGATTTAGAGCCTACAGAAATTGAGCTCTAAATGAACATCTTGGTTTCCTGTTATAGATTGAATAATAGAAACAGCGGCTTATTCCCTTTCCTTATTACGACACAACACATACACAGTCGCCCCACTGTGAAATTTTTTTTAAAAAATTCCAGAAATCCATTTCTCAGAAAAATAAAAATAATAAAAAAATCTTAAAAAATATGTAAATACCGAGAAGCAAGACCCTGAGCAGTTGTATCACCGATCCCGGAATTAGCCCCTGTAACTATGCAATGTTTGCCTTCCATACTGATTTGCATATCCTCTTGTTTGAATGTCTGAGAATGTTTACTACAGAGAAGATAAAATTTTATAAATATTTGGTTGAGTTTATAAAAGACACCTTTGTTATGAAGAAAAAGTTATATAATCAAGGAACCGCCTTGGTATTTGATCAGCATTTGTCCAAAAAGCAAGAGAAAAAAGCTTCTCGAATAAGGACTTTAGAAAGTGAAGTGAAACATAACCCATCTACATAATTGCAAAGAGAAGTGAAAATAGAGCAAGAAATTGCATCAAGTTTTCCTCTTTTTTGGAAAATGTAAGAGTAAATAAATAAGCAACCAGAAATGGGGATACCTGAAACCAGACTTGTATCCATAAACACTGAAAGCCGTTTGATCTCCATGACTGTAATAACAGAGAATGAAGAAAACTCAAGATAGAAATTCATCATCATCATCAAATCTATTCACAGCCATACGGATGTCGATTCTCCAAAATAAACGATTTCCACCCGTCTAATCTAAAGATTTGAAGATAAACTTAGATGCTCTATTGTATAATTAGAAATGATACAAATTACAATAAACGTAGAATATTGTATACTTATGTTTTACTTCCGCTGATAGGTTTAGCAATAAACGTTGTACATGGCTGCGTTTTAGAGTATACAATATAAATTTTTATTTCTTTTATGGATGGAAAATCTTGAATTGAACATTTTTCACTGGTTATAATATAAGAAAATAAGTAAGAAAAAAAACGGATGAGTATCACATGTCTGTAGATTCTTATATACATGTTTCCAGGTTATCTTCAGTCATGTAGTTCCCATACCGGTTACGGATCTGGTAAATCGGATCATGACAAAGGTGATATCAACGTTTTAGAAAGAGAGTATACTTAGTGTTAAGAGTAGTAAGTTTTAGTAGGCCAGACAAAGGTGGTATCTTAGAGAGAAAGAGAGATTTTCTGAACACTGATTATTACAGGGCATAGAAAAAAAGATGAACAAAAAATAACTTATAACCCCTTCCTCAGAAACATCTAATTGATATGGTTTACACAAAATGTTAAGAATCCAATATACAAAGTAGAGAAGCTGCAATAAATGGACACTGATGATATTATTACATCTATATATGCACAGATCGATCTATGATTTCTTCACTATCACCTATTAACCAGTATAGAAACCCCATAGCTAACTAAAACACACTCTCTTGCATTATACAACATATATGAAAAGAAAATATAAGAAATAACAGGTATGAATTTGAAAGAATTAAATTTAAGGGGTGTCTGTAAAAATTATAAGATACTTTTTCTGCTGCTGCCCTTCTGTGCCTTTTGTCAGTCAGTTTTGGTGATTAGGGCAGTTATTATTAAACGCAGAAAGCTTCAGAAATCCAAGTTACCTACCGAAGAAAAAGAAGAAGAAGAAAGCAAAAGCTTAACATTATATTCCAGAGAGATTCCCCAGTAAAAAGTTGCACAAAACCATTGTAAAATTCCATTGATGATAGACCAAAACAAACTCAAGTGTAATATACCAAGCAACTATATCAATTCCTTGTGGTAACTGACTCAAACTCTAAAATTTTCTTCACTACTTTAGTTACCAAGACCCATTTCCATGGTGTGAGATCAAAAGCTTGAGCCTGACCTTACAGGCTAAATTCACCAGATCGCCGACCTTTTGTTCCATTTGGGAGAGAATCAAAATCAGAATCAGATAAAAATCCGATTAATGCCAACATATCTAATTAAGAAGAGGCCCACAGAATATAATGTAACTAAAATACAATAAGTCGTTGAGGTAAATGAATTTGTTTATATTCCAGTTTACTCAAAACTCCAGTTTGAACCGCTTCCCAAATGGAGCCTAAATGATTCTTGAGGATTTATGAAATCTACATATGGCCTTGTGCAACTAAAAAAGATATTCCAGAAAGCACTCACCTGTTCCAAACTAAAAGCAGTTGATTCCCACACTTAAATATCCAGTTCCTCCACAGCTTCTTTTTCGATCTCTGCATCCGTGAAAGTAAGGGCTCGCTGTAGTCTTCGAGGACTAAACACCTCGACTTCAGCTATATATGTGGCTGTCACAGGTCGATGATCAGAGAATTGATTCTCAGTTCTCCTATAAGTCAATTGCCTCATTCCATTGCCATAAGAAAGTATGCGGTCACACCTGAAAATGGTAGTTTCACACCACAGGGACCACAACTAATTTTTTTCTTTTTTTCTTTTACCACATAAAATGATATTCAAAGTGATAAACAACAAATTAAATATGGTCAGAAATGTTGAAGAAGAATGAAATTAATGATGAGTAACACAGATAAAATCATACCAGGATGGAGTACGCCTCCCAACTTTATGATCATCTCCATAGTACTTTTGCGAATTATTCTCATACTTATATGTAGGTGCAAAATTTAAAATAGCCTCAGACCATCCATCAAATGCACGACCCTTTTTAAATTCTCTTACAAGCTGTCAAGATATAATGTGAATGCAATCAGGGAATAAGTTTACATTTTGTCCAATCAGTCTCATTTAATGTATAGAAGGAAATCACAAGCATTTTAAATCCTTGAATATATTTCCACAAAACCTCAAAAACCAAATAAAGAGACTACAATAATAGTTTCATCCACTGTCGATATACAGTGAATCTGTAAACAAGTTAAAAGTCTCAATGATAGATAACATAGTTGAGCCTGTTGCCTACCAGTTCGAACTTTTAGGACAATCGATAACTTAACATGTTATCAGAGCTGAGTTCTCGAGTTCAAATCATGGTTTGCCCGTGAGGAGTAGTGTTAAGAGTTTCAATGATAGATAACATAGTTGGGCTTATTACCTACCAGTTCGAACTTTTAGAACAATCATTAACTTAACACAAGTAGAATAATGAGACGACAAAGACTAATTTTCTAAACACACAATGAAAGTTCAAAAGAAAAGTAAACGTCAAATGGGATATTTGAACTATACAAATCATCTTTCAAAGTGTTATGAAGTAATACCTGGTCCTTTTCAAGCAATGCGGACCACTCCTTTTTGGAGATAAGTTCTCGTGTTTTCTCGTATGACAGGTTAATGCGGTAATTTAAATCGCCCAGCCATATTATCCGCCTGTAAGAAGGAAAAGTAGAGTATTATTATTCAGGCCTGCTAATACAAATTATCGAGGTAACAACATATGAAAACAAAACATCTAAAACATGATTGACATGTCAGAGTTCATACAGAAATTAAAATGATTAACATTATAGCAAGGAGAGTTTAAGACAGGCCATCCAACAATCCTTTTCCACTCACAGGTGGAAAAAATAAATATTGCAATGGTGCAATCCAGTAATAACTAACTGCCTATGACTTGATATCTAGGAGAATAAAATTCCACATTGTAACTATAGGAGAAGAAAAAAAAAGACTCTGTAATAAGAGCACAGAGTTTCATTAGAAAAGAATTATGTACATGCGATGCGAACCATAGGAAAAGCTCCAATTGGTGTCTATCATGTTAGAAAAGTTGAGCTTAAGTCATGAAACAAACGATCAGACAACAATATTATGAATCAAGAGTATTTAACAAGAGAAAAAGAAAACCTAATCAGAGGGAGATCGGTCTAACACATTGTTTATACTCACTCATGGTCATATATATGTTTGGGAAGCCCAATACCAGGATGTGAACAGAATTGAGTTCTGCGATGAATTTCATATACATCAGCATTTCTTTTGTTTCCATCTACATCTTTTTCGCCTGCTGTCAGGTGAGTACATACAAAACAGAAAAGGGTCTGATATACGGACATGCTGACAGATATAGATCCCTGTATAGTTGGAAAGTTTCAAAGAATTAGTGCAGAGCAATGAAGCGCTTGATTCATGAAAGGAAATTATTGTAGTGTATTTCTTAGAGCTTTCTTTCTAATTTCTGAAAAATAAATCATCTTAGCTGATAAAAGGGCGCCATTGCTGACAATTGTTGTAGGACTAGACTCTTCTCATTTACTCATTTATTTTAAATATATGAACAGATGGATCTCATAGTTTATGTTACCCATGATATTCTTGGCCTATTCCTGGCTAAATCTCATGATGTGTAACCATTCATAATCATTTTAACTTTCTGCGAAGATAACAGTAGGAGATAACTTGCCAAATGAAGCATTCAAGATCACAGAACGAAAATTTCTTATATTATTGAATTCCTCAAGGGTGGTTGCATTTGCACCATGGATCACATGAATTCAAGTGTAAGTGTAATGCAGTTGCCAGTTGCCAGTTAGCAATATGAAATCCTGATAGAAGTAAAAGTTGTTTTTCTTTAAACCACTAATTATAATGAGAATAGCCCACCAAAGAAACATTGATGTACAGAGTTAGCGGTCGTATAGATATTCATGCATAAGACTATGTGATGACAAAGATAGCAGCTACGAGTAAAAGGTCTGCCTCAAAAGAATTCTATAACAAGTAACATGCTAACCTCACAAGAATTATATAATAAGTGAAATAGTATCACATATAAAAAGGGTTACTTACTGCCCTACTGGTTAAAGATTACAACTAATATGTATTTAGAAAGACATTATAGGACATTGCTGGGCAAAATATAGTTCATAAAAAGCCAAGATGAAAATAATATATCAAACAAGAAAACCATAGCATGATGAAAACAAATAGACACAAGAAAATATGATTTACAAAGATTTAAAAAACACAGGGGAAGAAGCAAACCTTGTTACCAATATAGCCCATCACACCAACCCCAACAGTAGAGACCTTCACATTCTGTATATGCCTACGCAAGCTCCTACGAACCCATATAGTGATGAAAATTCCGACCATCTGTTTACTTACCATCCTTACATATTGTGGTCTTCTTTTCTGCTTCATGAGGGATTCAAGGTCGATTTCTGCAAGTAAGGCTATCTCTGATAGCGCTTCATTTATTGTTGATTTAAAAGAACTATAAGTTCCAAAGGATTTGGTCGCTTTGAAAGATTTGATTGATCTGAAGGAATGAGGTCTTTCTAGTACATGTTGGGATAGCAAATGTAATGGAGGCTCTGGCCAGCACAAACCAAGCCTTTCTGACCCGCTAAGCATTTTGGTCAACATGCGATTCTGTTGAGCGACTGATGCTTCATCATTTTCGGTTCCATCTTCAGTCCGAAAACAATTTAGCCTGTCAATTTTTTTAGGAGGGGAAAATTGTCCTTGTAGGTCATGTTCGACAATAGAGTCCAAAAGCATATTTTTTACCATGACCGGTTTTGCTTCTTCTAATCCAATGAATCCTTTGTCAAATGGATGTACTTCCTCGCCAATATCACCATCACTTTCATGCAAAATGTCTTCTTCAAAATCTAATATGTCATCAGATGGCTTAAACTTTGACGGTGAGGGGGGATCGCTAAAGCATCTAACCTTGGTTGCAACAGGTCTTACTCTATTTAGTGCCTCTCGGATAATGTTTTCCCATTTTGGGACTGGGCGGCTATCTTCAGCACCAAGTACATTACCAGCATTCAATGGTACAATCTCCTGAAGACTGCAAATACAATATACGTTAGGTACTACTACCAATAAAAACAGATACAACTTGATCGATTCAGCCTGTGGCATAACTGATTAAAGTTGAGTAAAACTAAAATTTGGCAAAAATCGATTCATTCAGTAACAGTAAGACCACTGTACAGGATATCACATGTAAATCAGTGATGAATAATATTAATCACCCCAGCACATAGATATCAGCTGGCTCATTTGTATCTAGCCAATCATCAATATCCAGGTCATCAGGTGGTAGTTTCCCTCCAACATTCCATGTCCCAGCACATATTCTAGGATCAGAAAATGACAAGAAAAAAAAAAAAAAAGAGGGATGCCTCCCTTAATGAAACAGAATTAATAATTTTATTTAACAAATTTAACGTTAGCGTTACCCTTATTCAGAATGGCACACCTGATTTCTTTTTTGTTAATATACTGTGTTCTAAAAGTTTCTGATTTCCGCCTTCTTATCCTTGGAAAGACATCTGAAGTTCAAGAGCATTAGAATATGAAGTCAATTAATTGAATTTAGGCAATCTATTCAAGAGCAATAACCTAGGCAGTTCAGAACTTGCTTGAGTAAAACTAAGAATAAATAGAACTCATTGCCAATGCAGATAACCCTAAAATGTAACACTACAAAAACGTGGTGAAACTGATAAAGGGGTGGTGGAGAAGGGATTTTGAAACTTGTTTGAAGTGTTAAATAAAGCTGTGAGACAGGACAATTGAATGGATTGGAACAGTAAGTATTCATGGGCTCGGAGAATCTTAAACTAGAACCCTGGGAAATTATTAAACCCATCTTCTCTCATGCATTATACACAAGCTTGATTAGAAAAAAATCTAGAACCCCTCTCTGACTCGAGTCATCATAAATTGCAAAGGAGATTGCAGGACACTAGGCTAGAAATCTGATACTACAAATGCCACCATGTCCATCAACTGCCTGCTCTGAGAATTCTAATTGAATCTCATAATAATAGATTTACAAAGATGATTCCCAAGGAAAATATGAATCATCAACTTCTCCGTATGAGAACCTTAAACAATCAGTTTTTATGAATAATATTCTGAAATTGAAAATCCCCAAAAACATGCTAAAAAATAGAGTAATTACTAGTATTTTTCTAAGAAGATGCCACTAGATAAGTAATGGAATTAATAACTATCAAGTATAGAAGAAAAATGAGATGAGAATTTCAATTACTGTGCTTATTGTTTAAAGCTTACCATCAGCATCCACCTGAATTTCTGCTCCTCTGCGAACCTTAAACCGAGATTCCCTTCGCATCTGATCATCGTATTCTGGAAAAGAATTTTTCACAGTAAGGCATCAAGCACAGAACCAAGTTCTCAAAAACTGAGCCAGAACAAAGAATGAAAATAGAAGAAAATCCCAAACATACAAACTAGAATGACTAATTAAGGAAAATAATAATTCCTGCCTCTCAACAGCATATTATGAACATAAAACAAGAAGCCCCATGTTTCGAAAAGAAAAATTTGACCTCAACAGCAAACCTACCAATCAGGATACTGAAGAACACAAAACAAATTTACACACCTACCGGACACTACCAAAAAAAAAAAAAAAGAGCTACTACGAATAGCAAGTATAAAGTAGCGAGACCTTCATTGTCAGAATCGGATTTGGGATCATCTTCATCCTCGGTATCAGCACTGTAATCAGAATCCTTCGCGCTGATGTTGAGCCACTTGCGCATGACCACTCTGGGCCAGAAGAGCTGTATGCACGAGCAAGCCAAACAACATATTTCAGCCCATGTCCTCTGCAAATTCTCTCTCAGTTTTCTCCAAATAAGAACAGAGCCCAATGAACAGAAACATGCACAGAGTGAGAGAGAATACCTGTGTTTGGGGCTTGTTGTTGTTCTTCATCAGCAAATATGAAGATTAAGAACAGAAAGCAAAAGAGAATCTGAAGCTGATGATAAAGCACGAAGAAGAGGAAGAAGAGGAAGAAGAAGAAGAATGGGGAAAGTTATGGAGTAACCACCTGGAAGCCGAAAAAGAAGATAAACCGTTTTTTATGATTCGGGTTTATTTGATCAAAAAAATGATTAATTAGTACTAATTGAAATATTTGAAAAAGAGTGTGGTCAAAATTAAAATATTTTAAACAATTTTCATTTTTTGGGCTAGTCCTGTTGGACTACGGAGCATCTGTTACATAATATAATATATTGATTGTAGTGGTGGGCGGTGGTAGACAGCTGCTGGACCCCACCACATAAATCACGTGAGCCAAGTGGCACGATTGTATTGGTCACAAGCGGCGTAAAGTGTTTGTTACTTTTACATTATTTCATTATAAGACTTTATTGTAAAAATACTTGAAGGTTCTTAATTGGTAGGGTATAAAGTTGTTTGGACTCTAAGCTATTAGAGATTTTTCGACAGATGTTAAAATTAAATAATGAAAAAGGCTTTTTTTTTTAATTTTTAAATAAATATAAAAAATATAAAATAATTTTTAAAATTTTATTTTCTTTTATTATTCTATGTTTTTTTATACAAAAGTCTTGGAGTGATTATTATGTTTTTTTTTTAATATTATATAGTTATTATTAATATTAAATATTAAAAATAATTATATAATTTAAAGTAAAAATATCTCTATTCCATGAACATTCAATAATACTTTTACGAAATTTAACTAAACTTATTAAAAAAAAATATTAATATATCTCATATTAGAGCATGAAACGACATAAAAAAAATATATAATTGAGAAAGATAATCAAATTATATAGAGAAGAAAAACAAAATGAAATACATAGAGATATAAGTCTTCTAAATAATTCTCAAGAATTCTTGATATAATTTATAAGATAAGTTAGATTAATCCTTAATCAACAAATGATTAGAAACATAACACATGTAATCTACTATAAAAATTAAAAAAAAAAAAAAAAAAAAAAACATATTTCTTTGTCTTGTGAATGAAAACAACCCCTTGCATGCTTATGAGACCGGATGCACACAATTGTCATTTTACATGTCGACTAATTTGGGACATTGACTTATGATTAGGTTATTTTTTTTGGGTGAATCAATGACATTTTAGTATTTTTAGTTATAAATTTAAACAAGAATTAAAAAAAAAGTGTAATTAGAATTTGACAACGACCAAGAGAAAAATTAGAGCTTAAAAAAGCTGTCCATCTTCCCACTACAGTAAAGCTTACGAAAGATAAATATCACCACTATTAGAAAGCTAAGAGAGGGAGGTAACGAGAGAGAAGAAGGTAATGAAAAAGTGAATGCATAGTACATCCTACTAATTTATCTAGTCTTTATTATTAGAAAATTAGTATCTTAATATATTATATTTATATTTGATTTTGAGTATGATTTACTTTATATAAATGAAAAAGTTAAAATTGATTCGAGTTCTCCTCCGTAAGAGGTTTGAATCGATATATGATACGCTCAAAATGATTAATAGGTAAATAAGAAATTGAATCTCAAAGTGGAACCATTGTAATGATTTAAAGTAGAAAAAATAAAGGAGAAAAATGTGTATACATTAGAAAGAGAAACAAGTGGGAGAGTGTTTATATAAAATTATATATTTATTAATGAGTAATAAAATATAAGCTAAAATATTATCTCTTACGTGCCTGTAGGGGATGTAAATTCAGACCGGATCATGCTTAACTCGTATGTGCTTGCATCTAATGTGCCGAATGTCAGCCCGAATATTTTGTTATAATCTCATCTATATTTATATTAATTAAATTCTCAATAATCTCATATTGTTATAATCCATTTAATATTTTGTTATTTATTCCAATACGTACTTGTTTTATATATTCTAATTTTTTTTTTTATTGGTTACTAATTACATTTTCTGATTCTATATATTATTTTACTGTTTACTATATTAATATTTACTATATTCCATTCATGTATACTGGTTACCAATTTTTATGTTCATTATATATATATAGATCCTACAATTATAAAATATACATGTTTGATAGAAAAAATGTACAAAAAGAAATAATGAGATTCTCCATCTTATCTATATGCTAACAGATTATGTCTTTTCTCTTATCTAAAATATACTGTTTTGGTTTGTCTCCATTTAACCTAAACTATGCATTTTGCTTATATTGCAGGTAAGAAGGGAATTAAACCCCTTTCATTTGAATTCCCCAAATTGAATCGATCATCATCTTTTTCAATTCTGAAACCTTGAGTTGGAGCTAGAGATAAAGATATCATATGAGTTGGAGCTAGAGATAAAGATATCATAGCATATTTCAATAGAAATTTGTAATTTGTTTAATGATTTGTGAATTTGTTTTTTGTGATGACAAAAGAGATAATAGATTCATTTTCAAACTCGAATTAACCCAAGAAAATGAAATTATTAAAAAAAGGGAAAATGGAAGAAGAAGATAGGGGAGAAGAGGGAATGGCTCTGCATTTATCGATATGATAATAGGATAATAAAAATTAACGAAAGTAAGTGATATATAAATTTGAATTTTCATCTCAAAATTAATTAGTTCTGAGAGTAGTTGATCCATCTTTTTTTATATATTAATTTTTTTAATATTCCCTTTTAGATGTGAGATATAATATTCTCAACATGTTCCTTCACGTGTAGTGTTATTTTGAGCTTATATGTTGATATTTTTTTATATAAGTGATGCGGAGCACGTGTAACGGTTAATCCAATCACGTGTTAGACCTAACTCTGATACCGTGTAGTAATTTGAGCTTCCATTTCAAAACCAATTAGCTAAAAAAGGAGTTAGTCAATATTTCTTATATATTAATTTTTCAAGTATTCTCTTTGAGATGTTATTGAAAATATTATATCTCATATCTAAAAGAGAATGTGGTATTATAGCCAATTAGTTTTGAATTAGAAGCCCAAATTTCTGCATAGTTTCAGACCTAGGTCTAATACGTGATTGGACTAACCGATATACGTATTCCGTATCACCCATATAAAAAATATTCACGTGTATGTTAAAAAATAACGTCACACATAAAAAAAAATATATTAAAAATATTATATCCCACATTTTAAAAAAAATATTTAAAAAATTAATATAGATAAATATAAACAAACACTTTTTAGAATTAATTGATTTTAAAATATAAATCATAATTTCTATAAGTGACTGATATTTTTAGAACGAGTTTAATCTCACTCCACACATAAGATAAGATCTTGAGAAGGAATTGATCATTCTTAATTTTGGTTGGTACTATAATCGAATCCATGCTCGGTCCCATGCGACAACGAAACCAAAGGGTGGTGGAATGAGAAAAGGAACTAAATGTCAAATGTGGCCTAAAAGGTGGAGCATGTAGGATTCAACAACTATTCTTGGTCGATATTGTGAGATGATATAATCATCATATGGTATTTTAGAGGTGCTTCACATCAACCACGACATGATCTTAACATCTGATATTTGGTGGGATACATCTACATCAATCCCGTAAGATCACAATCGAATATTATTTGCCAAAAAGTAAAACATCTTCCCCACCCTCTATAATCTATACAAGAAGCTGTCGTTTTCCGTTATTTCTCATCGCTCAAAAGTCAAGGACCAATCATAACCATGAGGAAAATATGAAACCTATATGTGATATAATTTGGTAGGGTTATTGCCGAAATTTTTGTATATGCATGTATATCTCTTATAAATATTTATAATTATAATAAATTTAATATTTAAGTCTTAAAAGTAGTAGATTGTGAATAGTAAGCCTCTTCGAGGAAAGGAAAGGAAAGGAAAGGAGAAATTGATTTGGGAATTTTGAAGAAAAGGGGAGGAGGAGGGGCTTTTGTTTGTCTCTGGTTGCTTTCTAATGCTTCAGTAATTTATGGGTGCAGGAAAGAGAAGGTGGGGTCTTATATAATAATATCGTGCAATTGAATTGGGATTAATTTAATAACACCATTATCAATTACGAGGTTAACTTTACATCACCATTTTTTCACAATAGAAACAAACGATATATATACATGTTGTGATTAGATTCCAACTTTACAGATTATTGAACTCATAAGTCGAATTAAACAACCTTAGATCTATTCAAATCTCATACTCAGATTCAAATTCTTATTAAGAACGAAGTATATAGTAAACCGTATAATGCATCAAGAATACAAAAGATAACGAAAATCACTAACCATGGATTTTCAACTAAGAAGGAAACACAACCTTCCAAGATCAAGATGATCTACCCTCCCAAAAAAAAAATCAGAACCAAAGAAGAAAGAAAGAATATTATTCTCCATTGTTGAAAAGGATTTCATCCCCCTCGGATTGAATGATATGCGTTCAAACGGTCCCATTCTGGACGATACGTCGGGCACAACAAGAAACGACAGGTCCAGCTCCATGCCCAGTAAGAGACCTCGTTGGTGGGACGACTATTCTTTTCCGACTAATTAAGGCTACCAAAATTAATGTGAAAGAAACATTTCGAATCTCTAGTTGAAATTATGCTTGTTGAATTGTAGAAAATTTGAGGATTATGGCTTTAGCAGCTGCATTTACATTTAGTTTGAGGTTGCATTTGAACCTCTGAATTTCCCGAAAGGCTTTGAGTTTTAGATTGTAATGTTGTACGTAAAATGGCAGATACCTGGGAATTCAGGGTGCATAGCAAGAACATGTGCAGCATCGGGTGTCGGGTTGCACCTAGTTGGGGTTGATATTGCTCAGTTTGTGCTATCACTGTTAGATTGTTATATTTTGCCGAATAATGATTCATAGTATAAGGACATTACACTGTTACTAAAACAGTGAATATATATATATATATATATATATAGTGTTCGTTTCAACCAACGAAGAAAAATAATGTAATTAATTAATAAATAATTGCATTAGTTTATGAAGATTTATGCATGTCTTAGTTTTTTCTCACGTACACATGGCATTACTCCCTTCCAATTGAGTTTTTCATATACCAAAATTTAAATATATATATATATATATATATATATAAATAGGATTAAGTAAATTAGGGTCTATATCATGATTGAAAATGAGTTGCAGAAACTAACAAACTAGTCATGCATTGATCAATGTCAACTTCCTGTATAAAAATTTAGGACATGTTCAAACCTAAAGTTCAGATTCGGAGCTGGTTTGATAGGTGTCGGTTTGTACCGACTCATCTAGATAAGTACAAACTGACACCTGAACTTGCAGACTTAGATAAAAGAGTAATTTTTAGTACAAGTACTGTAATAGAACAAACCGCGTGATAGAGTCAGCTTGTGAGTCTGTCTGAGGAGGCTTGCCATTCCGTCCAGTATCGGTCATGTGTTTCTGCTTTAGTTTGCACACCATTACTCGATTATATTATGCCAACTCCTTCTTTGGCGGTGGTTATATTATATATATATATATATATATTATAATGACACGTCACAACTATGGTTTATATTTTGAATGACGAGCTGTTGACTTTTTGATGAACTGCAACGTGTCACGTTACTTCTAAGTAAAGTTGTAAGGAAGAGAACAGTATTTTCTACAAAACAATTAGATCTTTATTGCTCTTCATCTTGAACGTGGGCCATATAGACGAACCGGCCCATGTAAGCCCAGTTCGATTAAGAGCCTTAACCCAACATTTAGATGAAACATCGGGCCTTGGCCCATTTCATGCTCGACAGGCGACAAATGATGAAACGCAAAAACAAATGGAAACAGATAAAGCCGGGAAAGATAAAATCATTTTGCTCAGGGGGGTAAGAAAAGAGATGTCAGTCCATGTTCGTCTTCAACTCTGTAAGTCTCACTGTTTTGCGCTTGACGATTTCGTTTCTTTACCAAACACACTTTCAAAACAGAGCATTTCCTGGAATTTCTAGAAACCCAATTAAAGGAACCCACAAGTTCAGGTTGATTTATTCCACTATAACATCTAAGAATTCTCCGGTTTGGAAAAGAACCCACTTTATATTTTGTGTTCGAAATGATGTTTTCAATGATTGTTCAAGTACCCAGTTACCCGAAAAGGCTCAAGGGGATAACAATAGAATTCGAGAGAATGCTGAGCTTCGGTTGCTGATTAAACCTTCTCCTAAGCCTATAACTAACCATATTGCTTCGGAAATAGATGAAGAGTCCGAAAAAACCGACAGAGAAGATGCCTTATCACCCTTTTTGAAATTCTTTAAGGCGAAAGACTCTTCAAGAATGAACCAATTGAGGTTAAAATTGCGGAATGGAATGCAGGAGGCCTTCTTACAAGAATTGAGGTTTCTATGTTTTTCTTTCTTCCGGTTTCTCTGTTTGTGAATGAGCGTTTGTTTGAAATGGGTTGATTGTTTTTTTCCTTTGTCATTTTGTTTTGCAGGGTCTGAGAGCTTTTCTTCCCAAGGCTGAGTTATTGAATAGAGTGAACAATTTTACTGAATTGAAAGAAAGTGTAAGTTGACGCTCTTCAATACTGATTCCATTCACGTTTTGAATGTGACTTATTGGTTTGCTAATCCTTCACCACTATCCAGTAGCACCCTAGTGCCATAACTCATTATGGTATATATTGGGTCCTGGATTAAGACATGCTCTATGTATTTGGATCCTTGGAGATTTGCTTACTCTTAGATTGCAGTTTTAAACTCCTTTAAACTATAAATAAATTTCTAGGAAGCCGTGTTGGTCTGTCTCTCATCCATGGGTTAAAGCTATTATAGTTGTTTGTTTGTTGTGCTTTTGGTCAATTTGGTTCAACTTTCTAAACTGATTTTTCTATAAACTACTTTAATCTTTCATTTTTTGCGAGGCAAATTGAGTTTTCTGGGCCTAAAAATTGTGCTCATCGACTTACTCTTGTTTTTTGAACAGTTGAACTCCCCTGCTGCAATAACTTTTACCATCTCTATTAGGTGTCTTTGTCGATTCCTTTTATACCTGAAATAGTATATACCTTTTTTAGGTCTTAAATCAGGAGTTTTTCTAGACAGGCCTGAAAATAGTAGTTCCACATTTGGACTGTGTAAAAAATGCAGTGAATATATGACATGTAGTGCATTTTCCCTATCGCCAATTGTTCACTCGTTTAAATTATTACTAAATCAATCTTATAATAATAGAATGCAGGTGGGACGCCCTATTTATGTGCAGATTACTCGAATAGATGAAGTTAAGAATGACTTGATACTAAGCGAGAGGGAAGCTTGGGTCTGTTCTCATTTATTTTTGAAGTTACTCTTCCAACCTCCTTCAGTTTTCTTTCTACCAGTTTTCTTTGCTCAATTTTTAAAATTATCTCATACTCTTTTTTTGCTCCATTGTAGTTTACCTTAAGTTTTTTTCATGAATTACAGGAAATGATGCACCTTCGAGAGGGAACCCTTGTAGAAGGGACCGTAAAAAAACTATATACTTATGGAGCCCAAGTAAGGATAGGTGACACAAATAGAAGGTGAGTAACACTTTATTTATTTATTATTATTATTATTATTATTTCACTTATTGATTGCACCATAATTGGAAACACTAGATCAAGAAGACAAGAAAATTTAGAATTCAGGATAGGTCCAGGGTTCTTCTTAGTTGGTTGACTTTTTTCAATTTCATTTTGTCTTCTTGACTTTTCGAAATTCTATTCCATTAAAGGCATGGGAGAGGGTGAGCTCTTAATAATTGTTAAATGCATTTTTAAGATTTCAATAGAGATGAAAGATTCTTTGCTTTCAATAGATGATTAAGACTTTGTTTGAAAAACTTTGACTTTTCTAAATTCTATTCCAGTGGATTGCTGCACATTTCAAACATCACTCGAGCTTGAGTTACCTCGGTGAGTAACTTACTTTCACCAGACGAAAAAGTCAAAGTTCTAGTTGTGAAGTCAATGTTTCCTGGCAAAATATCTCTCAGGTAAAATTTTAAACAATCCATCTTTTTTAAGTAAGAGTGCTTGGATGCTTGTAAGTTTATCTCTGGTAAATTTTTCTTTAATTTTTCTCTCTCTTGTGCAGTATTGCAGACCTTGAAACTGAATCTGCCCTGTTTATATCAAACAAGGAGGTGCTTAAAAAGAAAAAAACCTTCTCATAACTGTTCAAAATATTTCTTTATTTCTTTTTAAGTAGTTAGCTTCATTTGGCTTGGCAATCTTCATTTCGGCAGAAAGTATTTTCTGAAGCAAAAACGATGGGGAAAAAGCACAGGAAAAAGCTATCGACTGCTGCGACCAATCAAAAGAAGGAATTGCCCATAACTGGAAATCTACCCTTAAACAACGAAGCAAGCATGTATGCAAATTGGAAGTGGTTCAAATTTGAAAGGGAAAGTTGAAGAAAAATCTAACTGGGGGTTTTGAATCATCTCGTTCGGTAAAAGAGGGTATGAGTAGGTCATATTGCTCTTGTTTAAAATGGATGAGAATCATTAATGCTAGTTTCCAAAAGCCATTGATAAAATTGGGGATATGGAAATTACGAGATATCAAATGAACCTTTCTGTGTCAAGATGTCTGATGTGCTTGTTTGGGTTGTTGTAACTTGTAAGGTTCCATGATTCATTCAGTTTCTTTGATTTGGAGGAGAGGGTGCATTTGAGAATCTATTATTTAGATTCTGTAGGCTTAATTTGAACCTGATTGGCTCAAACAAAGTAATACATAATTTGGGATGACTACTCAAACCCTCCATAAGAAAACATCAAAAATTCATTGTTAAAATCTGAAATTTCACAATGAGTGAACCCTAAACACCAAAAGAGCCAAAACCCTAATTACACCCTAATCATTTCATAACCTGTGCCCAATATATTCCAAAAATTAGTGCACATCTTCTTCTTCCCTCCTTTTGTTCTTTATTTTTTTTAACCCTATTCCCAATACAAACCCACCTTCCTTCCTCGAAATAACCAAATTGCCTCAGCCCTAACTTAATTTTACATTTCTCTTGTTCACCTACCTACCATACTTTATATGTTACAAATAATGGAGTTCAAATTATCCGCGGTTATAATTATATTTTAAATTTATTTAATAATATTACGAGTTCAATTATTATATCTAGAGTTTATAATTCATCACTGAAAGCATATAGAAAAATTTTAGATTTAAAAAAGAAAAGAAAAGAAAAGAAAAGAAAAGAAAAGAAAAGAAAAGAAAGATGCTCCAAGAAAGTTAAATAATTAAGTTTGATCAATTTCCAAGGCACTCTTCTCAGGCTCTAAGGCTTATTTTATTATAAGCTATAACGCCTGGCCTACATTTATTTATGTTAGAAAAAGACATTGAAATTGGTTTTATTACTTTGAATTTGTGTAATTAAATTAAAAGATTTCACAATTTCCTAAGTGCCACCTCACTCTCATTTTGTCATCAAACTCTTACTCCCTTCCCAAGACACATCCACTTCCTCTTTTATGGACTTCAGATTCTGTCTTTGTTTTTTTTTTCTTTTAGATGTAAATTTTAGTAAATACGGTGTGACATGAATTGCGTAATTTAAATAAATAAATAAAAATAAAAATAAAAATAAAAATATTATATTTATAATAATATGATATATAATATAAATATTTATAATTATGATTATTTAATGAAAAAGTTTTATGTAAATTTGGATGAAAATTTCATGGTATAAATCTTATATTGTTTAGAGGGAAGAAAATCAAAGGATACATATAAAGTATCGAACATTTAAAGGTAACATATGAGACCAAGACTTTTTAATGATTCAACCATATTACCTAAATCATATTATATTGCATGCTTATCAAATAAAAATAAAATAAATAATAAAATAAATAATAATAATAATAATAATAATAATAATAATAATAAATAATAATAATAATAATAAGGGGAGTTTGCATGAAGAAGTTAGAAACAGCCCTAATGCTTCTTCATCTTGGTTCCTACACTTGCAGATCATGCCCCATCTCTCACTGTCCCAATACTATCCTCACGTGTCCCCCACTTCTTCGAACAGCATTCAAGGTCATTTTCGTCTATTAACAATTATGTACAATATCAATAAAATTTATTTCCCTCTCACTATTTAAACTCAAAACACTCACCATCCTTCCTGAAACATAACAAAAGCAACCCACCACCTTCAACTTTTCTGCATTTGATCCCTCTTCATCTCCTCCACCGTAACCACCGCCGCCACTACCACAGTGACCCAGAGGCGCGAATGACAGTGGCTCCAACTTCATTGCCGCTTCTAGTCTGAAAGTGTTCAAAAAAGGAATGCTCTTTTCATTTTCAGGGTAAGAAGAGCACTTTGAACGTTTTTTTTTTCCCGGGTATATAACAAAAGACTTGTAGAAGCAGTATCGAATCTTTTAGTGAAGATATTACGAATTTAATGAAGCATTAATCTTCACATGCATGGCTTCTTCCTTCTGCTTCAAAGCTTTGGTGTAGAGTTTAAGCATCCTTTTATATACATATATATAGAGTCTTCCTTCACATGGATATTGTCTCCTAGAGTGGACCTTTTTTATTTTTCAATTCTTTTTTTTTTTGTTCACCATTTTTATCTTCATCTTCAAGCTGTTATATTTCCACGGTTTCTGGGATGGAAAAAGCTCTCCTTTGCTTCTTTGTCTTATCATCCCTAGCCATGACAAAGAGGACGATTTTAGTCATGTCTCTCTCTCCTGATGGGCAAGCTCTTCTCTCTCTCCTCCCTTCAGAACTATCCATGGTTTCCTCTTCCTCTGTTCTCTCCTCATGGAACCGTTCAAGCTCAACTCCATGTTCATGGCAGGGGATAACTTGCTCACCACAAGAAAGAGTCATCTCTCTCTCTCTCCCCAACACATTCCTAAACCTCTCCTCCATTCCTCCACAAATATCTTCCCTCACTTATCTCCAACTCCTCAACCTCTCCTCCACCAACATTTCCGGCCCAATCCCGCCTTCATTCGGCCATCTGGCCCATCTCAGCCTCCTCGACCTCTCCTCCAACTCCCTCTCCGGCCCAGTCCCGCCTGAGCTCGGCTCACTCTCTTCCCTCCAATTCCTTTTCTTAGATTTCAACTCACTCTCTGGCCCTATCCCTTACCAACTTTCCAATCTCACTTCACTGCAAGTTTTGTGCCTTCAAGACAATTTGCTTAATGGGTCAATCCCATCTCTGTTGGGTTCTTTAATTTCCCTCCGAGAATTAAGAATTGGAGGGAATTTATACTTAGCCGGAAAGATTCCTTCTGAAATTGGACTATTAACCAATCTTACGACATTTGGAGCTGCTTCCACTGGCCTTTCAGGCTCTATACCATCTTCATTTGGGAATTTGATCAGCTTGCAATATCTAGCACTTTATGACACAGAAGTTTCCGGAACAATTCCCTCTGAGCTTGGATTTTGTTCCGAGCTTAGAGACCTTTACTTGCATATCAACAAGCTCACTGGCTCAATCCCTCCTCAATTGGGTAAATTGCAAAAGCTTACTGGCTTGTATTTATGGGACAATGAACTAACAGGGCCAATCCCATCTGAGCTTTCCAACTGTTCTTCACTCGTTGTCCTTGATGTCTCGACAAATAATCTTTCGGGTGGAATTCCAAGTGAATTGGGGAAGCTTAGTCTTCTTGAATTACTCCATTTATCGGAAAATTCACTTACAGGTATTGTACCATGGCAGTTGAGCAATTGTACAAGCCTTAGTTCTTTCCAGCTTGATAATAATCAATTATCAGGTCCTATTCCTTTTCAACTTGGTAATTTGAAATCCTTGCAAACTCTTTTCTTGTGGGGCAATTTGTTATCCGGAGTGATTCCATCCTCTTTAGGCAACTTGACTGAACTCTCTTCCCTTGATCTTTCCACGAACAAGCTCACTGGCTCAATCCCGGAAGAGATTTACGGCTTGAAGAGGCTGAGCAAGCTTCTGCTTCTTGGAAATTCCTTATCAGGTGGGTTGTCTTCAAAAATAGCAGAATGTGAGTCTCTAGTGAGGTTAAGGCTTGCAGAAAACGAGCTTTCTGGTCAAATCCCCAAAGAAATAGGCCGATTGAAGAATCTTGTCTTTCTTGACTTTTACATGAACCATTTTTTGGGTAACATTCCGTCTGAGATAGCAAACATTACAGTTCTTGAGCTGTTGGATTTGCACAATAATCATTTGACGGGGGAAATTCCATCTGAATTAGGGCAGCTTGTGAATTTAGAGCAGATTGATCTTAGCCGAAACAGCTTAACGGGTGAGATTCCTTGGAGCGTAGGAAACTTGAGTTACTTGAACAAACTCGTTCTAAACAACAATCTCTTGACTGGGTCAATCCCAAAGTCCATTAAGGGCTTGCAAAAGCTAACTCTACTTGATTTGTCTTCAAACAGTCTTTCTGGTGAAATCCCACCTGAGATAGGTTATGTCAAGAGCTTGATAATGGGTTTAGACTTGAGCTCAAATGAATTCACCGGAGAAATACCTAATACCCTGTCTGGCTTGACTCAGTTACAGTCGCTTGATCTTTCCCGCAATATGCTTTACGGTAAAATCAAAGTCTTGGGTATTCTAATTAGTTTGACTTCCCTAAATATTTCCTACAACAATTTCTCTGGCCCTATACCTATTACTCCATTTTTCCGAACCTTGTCGTCAAATTCTTACCTTCAAAATCCAAGTCTTTGTGAATCATTAGATGGGGTTACTTGTTCTTCAAGCCTAATGCGACGAAACAGGATAATGAAGTCTGCGAGAACTGCCGGTGTGGTAATTATGATTCTGGTTTCAATTACCATTTTAGCCCTAGCTTTATGGGGTTTCTTGTCACGCAAGAAATCTTCTGGAACACCCTTCTCTTCATCATGTGCCGAAGATTTCTCTTATCCCTGGACTTTCATTCCATTCCAGAAGCTCAATTTCACAATGGATGATATCTTGGAATGCTTGAAAGATGAAAATGTGATAGGCAAAGGCTTTTCTGGAGTAGTCTACAAGGCTGAAATGCCCTCAGGTGAATTGATTGCTGTGAAAAAGCTCTGGAAAACAAAGCCAGAAGAAGAACCCATCGACTCTTTTGCTGCGGAGATTCAAATTCTAGGGCATATTAGGCACAGGAACATAGTGAAGCTCTTGGGCTATTGTTTCAATAAAAGTGTGAAGCTTCTTCTCTACAACTACATTCCAAATGGTAATCTTCAACAATTACTGCAAGACAATAGGAGCTTGGATTGGGAAACTAGATACAAAATCGCAGTTGGCTCAGCCCAGGGCCTGGCTTATCTTCATCATTATTGTGTTCCAGCCATTCTTCATCGAGATGTCAAGTGCAATAACATACTCTTAGACTCCAAGTTTGAGGCTTATCTTGCAGATTTTGGCCTTGCTAAGTTGATCATGAGCGCCCCAGATTATCGCAATGCAATGTCAAGAGTTGCCGGTTCTTATGGTTATATTGCTCCAGGCAAGTATCTTTTATTCTTTTTTTTATCGTCACTTCTTCATAAAATTAGCTCACTGTTACATGGGTCATATGTAGTAGTAGTGTATTACTGACGATGTTTAAAATTATTGCAGAGTACGGGTACACCATGAATATAACGGAGAAGAGTGATGTATACAGTTTCGGGGTGGTTTTGTTGGAGATACTAAGCGGTAGAAGTGCTGTAGAAAACCGGATTGGAGACGGGGTCCACATAGTAGAGTGGGTGAAGAAAAAGATGGGAAGCTTTGAACCAGCCATAACAATACTAGACTCTAAGCTTCAAGGTTTACCGGATCAAATGGTGCAAGAGATGCTTCAAACGCTAGGGATTGCAATGTTTTGCGTGAATTCATCGCCTGCAGAAAGGCCGACGATGAAGGAAGTGGTAGCATTGCTTATGGAGGTGAAGAACCCGCCCGAGGAATTAGGGAAGCAGACTTCTTCTCAGCCTCTAATAAAGCACTCCTCAATTCAAAGTTAATAAAGAGAGAAGTGTATATATACATTCTTATTTGAATTGATATGGTCCCTTTTCTTTTGTTATCATCTTCTTCCATATTGTACGGTAAAAGCTCCAAGTATCAATCTGCTAGGGCAAGTGATGTCAAAAACCTTCATTTTTAGTCAAACAAAAAACAAAACACGTGCATGAGCTCTGCAAGCCCTACAGGCTACAGCCCATGATGAGTTGCAGCCTGCAGGACAAAGTCAAACAGACCAGACATTAGAAGAAGGTTTCACCTTAAATGCTTAGAAAAAGACATGCACGATGGAGAGACAGAGACATAGAATGGCTACTTCAGCTTGAAAAATGATGGCGAAGTGAGGGAAGGGGGGATGGACCGAGAGTAAGAGCAAGATGAAGAGGGTGAATGAACATGATTATTGCGTCATGTGTCTGAGACAGTGTTTTGTCATGTCTGATAAGTAGCCATAACGCATGTGAGTGTATGCAGTCGACTGTAAAGTGTCCACAATTTTCTTGATACTGCTTGCTTACATCTATTTACTTGTTTTTTTAAAATTATTTTCCTTTTTATAGCAGAAAGATTTTTAGACATAAAAGAACTTCAGCTGATACTACGTTTATTTCGTCTTATCGGAACTTGATCTTAAGTGAAGATTTGTTTCGTTTATCATGTCGATGAGGATGAAATTACCCGTTTGTTATGGGCTCGCAAGTCCTATATAAATCTGCGGGGCTCATTGTCCAAATATGCAGCGTAGCATAAAGCCTAATCAATACGTATTAGGGCCAGAGGCAGCCCTGCAGGTAGATAAGAGTTTAACTCGCCTGCAACTCTATCGACTTAGCATCCAAATTTAATAAAATCTTAACAAATTCTATCAAGCATTCGAAGGGTCTTAATCACAAAGAATTCAATAAGGCTAGACATATAACCCATGCACAACGCATCAGGTACACACAATTCAAAACTCCTATCGTTTAAGAAATCTATCGCTTTGTTTCTTGCAAGTTAGATCGCTCAACAGTGTTACAAGTTAAAATAACAAAAAAATTGTTCAGATCCAAAGTGTTTTACTCCACCTTCTGGCATGTTCTGTTACGAATAAGAATAACATTCTCATTCCATTATTTTATTATCATATCAGTCATGTCGGATGGTAGGGGCCAGTTTTTTTCATTCCGCAATCGACTAAAAACAATTCCATTGATTCCCATAAAAGGATCTATTCAAATCATCATTAGGTCTTTTTTTCCACTGGTTCCGCAAAATATATTTTCGGCTCATTCTACTCATTCTCATTTCTCCACAGAATGGTAACCAAACATGCCATTAAGGCCTTGGATTCAGAACTACATGCAGTTTGTTGAAGCCGATGTGCTTGTTATAAGGTCTGGCAAGTGATAACTGATAAGTTCCAAACACTTCATAATATTTCAGTTTGTTTCAAAATGGCGTCGACAGTTTAATATCTGCATCGTCTTCCCTTCTTTTTTTCCCAAAAGGGCACGCCACAAGCTCTCTTTTTCTTCCTTCTTTCATTCAAAATCACAATTCCTATTTGAAATCCAAGAACCCAGAAAACTTTCTGTTTTCTTTTCTCTGTCAATAAATCTCTCCAATTACATTCATGTGATAAACCAATACACTCAGAGAGATAAGGGGGCAATTGAGGCTGGTAGTAGTGGAGAAAGACAAGAGGCTTGGAATGACAAGAATAAAGAAAAAGAAGAGAGCCAGAAAGAGGGAAAATAAAATAAAATGAACAATGCTTTTACTCAAAACACCCCAAAAACATCAATTTAGTGATTTCTAAAACACCTCAAAATCAAATCCCAGCCACTTTTTCAAAATAGTTTCCCAAAAGAGTTTCTCTGCCCAAAACAAATCTCTGATCTAAAAAACCGAAACAAAAATGGTTATCTAACAGGACTGCATCTTATTGAGCTTTTGGGTCTCTAGACAAAGGTTATATGATTTATGCTGAAATCAGGAGAACGCTTCCCGAAAAAATAGACAATATTCCCACATCCCCTAAATATAAAAGGCTTACAAAGCTTGTGCCACTTACCTAAAACCATTAATTTTTCCAATCACATTTTTCTGAAGATGTCTTAACAGGCCAATTGATTCCACTGATACATTTGTTTGAGAATTTTGCATAAATCCGATGAAAGATCCATCTTCCACACTCTTTCTCTGCTCGTTTATTCTGCAATCTTTAGCAGCAACAACGGTTTCTACAAGAGCTTATAGTCAGGTTAAAGATGGGTTCTTACTTGTCAACCTATCATTATCCTCACAACCTCACCACCCGCCACATACACAAAAAAGCACTCTTGCTTGCATTACTTTCAGCAGACAAGGACAAAGAGAGAAAATAAGTTCAACCAAAATTTCTCAAATTTGAAAAAGGGTCAGAAGAAATGATTTGATCCTCTTATTTTTACAATAGAACTACCGAAGTGGGCTAAAAATCGGAAAACTACATGCTTTACTTTCTATTCAAAAGTTATTTAGGGGTTCTTGTGAATCCAATCTAATTGAGTGAAATTGCATCCAATAAAATGGTAAGAATTATAAATCTCCAAAATAATAGATAGGAATATCACAAAGAGTCATCACGACAGCCATCAAAGGAGTAAAGTAGTTCCCTAACCAGGAGCTACTTTACAATATTCCGAGTTCAATGGTTAGCAGGTCGGCATATTGCACTTCATATATGCGGTCATCTAGATAAGGAGCCAATACAATATGGTCAAAGAGAGCTTAGAAGGATAAGGATGACTTCCATTTCTTTTTTTTCAAATAAGTTCAATGGGCATGAATCTGATCAAAACGTGCTATGTACAGTACATTATCAGTAGGGTTTCTTAAATGGCCAAGTTCTTAGAAACTTCTATTAGAGTCAATAAAGCAAAAGCAGGCAAAGATACAAGAACTTTCATACAACTATAAAATGGACCTGTCTCAGTTTCACTCCATTTTTATTCCAGCATATATGGACTTGAATCTTTTAGACCCCCCTTCAGAAACTTTTATTGACTAAGAATGGGCAGAAAAGAAACCTGTTCTTCCTCTGGTTGTTATGATACCTATTACATGCTCTAACTGGGATGACAAGAAGATGGAAAAATTATAATCACGAAAAAGCTGGAAACAGTGATCTGGAAAAGTAAGATCATCATATGAGGTAGTTTGTCCTAGTCGAATTCGTGCTTTGAGTTTTCCGATCCACCGCTGTAGTTTCTCGAGATCTCACCGAATAAGAACTCCGTCTGCTGGTTGCACCAAATTCGTTCTGGAAAATGGCGGAAACTCGAGCTCAGCGTGTTGAGATCCAAGACTCGCTGATTTAAAATAGTTGTCACTGAGTTTAATGCATATGAGGTAGAAGGCGTCAGGGACCTCTGGAAATGGCGACTGAAAACCAATTTGGAAGGAAGAAGAAGTTGGGGGAGAAGGTGAAACGCTAAAAACCCCGCTCATACATACATATGAGTAATTTGAGAAAGTAGGGGGACCAATTACTAAATAACGCAATTTTGAAAACTGATTAAACATATAAAAGTAGAAAAAATAAAAAAAAACAATTTAATTAAAATAAAGAAAATAGAATCTGAATTATGACGCATTATTTATTTTATTGGATTTTATCTTTGATCATATAAAAGATTTATCTTTAAGTGAATTGACTTTTTTTTTTTAATGAAGTTTACATATTATATAAATATTATATATTTAATTTCATCTATTATTTTTTTATTCCTCGAGATTATTTTTTAAAAAAAGTTAGCATTATTGAATAAAGCCCAATTTCAGCCTACCTGTGTTCCGAAAGCCATTGGGCTTGGGCCGGTGATGTTGTCGAAATAGATGGATGGGCCCTTCGATGTTCGATCCATGCATAAGAAACAAGAAAATTGCAATCATTCTATCAACGCACGTGAAAAGCCTGTTAGAGAAGACAATTCAGACACACCATAAATGAGTACGATCTTCCTTACTAGAAGCAAAAAAACGTCATATGATACTCAATTTTTTTTTTTTTTTTTCCTTCTTTTGATGTCATTATTGTGATACAGGATAAGATTCTATTTGCTATATCCACGTACTAAAAAAGTGAAGGGTGTGAAGAAATAAGTTATTATTTATATTAACAAATTTTAAAAAATAGTCCATTATAAAAATATAAATTATAAATTATAAATGAAATGATGACTCTTAAAAATCAGAAGAAAATTAATAATAATTAAAACAAAAATTTGTCTTTTAATGGTTGATAGATAGTTATAATGTAAACATAAATTCGAATCGTTATTTTTATTTTATTTGTATTTCACATTTATTTCTTTATGCAACACATAAAAAAAGAAGTTGTAATCTGATACTCATCGGATCATTGGGTCATTAGGTATAAAGGTTATAACATTTGAGTCTTTGACCTCTAAACTTTATGGCTCGAAGGGTATTCTCAAGACTCATCGAGCTATCGGGTATTGAGGTTATATTTTATAATTCTTTAATCCAAACCTAAAATCATAAACATTCAATTCTAAACTATAAATCATAGATTCTAATCCATAAACCTTAACACTAAAATTCATACTCTATATCTTTCAATCATAAATCATAAAATCTAAATCTTAAAACTTAAACCTTAAATCATAAATCTTAGAGAATAGACTCTAAAGCTTAAACCTTATATTCTACACCTTAAACTTTAGATTCTAAATCTCATACTCTAAACCATAAACCTTAACTTTAAAACTTTAAACACTAAATCATAAAACCTTAACCCTAAGCCTTATACTTTATACTTAAAACCTTAACTTTAAAACCATCAACTTTAGACTATAAACACTAAATCCTAAACTCTAAAACTTATATTCTACACCTTAAACCATATACTCTAAACTATAAATCTTATACTCTACACCTTAAACTTTATACTCTAAATCTCAAACATTATACTCAAAACTCGAAACATTAAACTATATACCTTAAACCATATATCTCAAACCTTATACTTTAAACTACAAACCCTAAACATTAAAATCATAAACCCTAAAACTTATACTCTACACCTTAAATTCTAAACCCTAAACCTTATATTCTACAGCTTAAACTTTAGATTATAAACCTTATACTCTAAATCTTAAATCTTATACTTCAAACCCAAACTTTATACTTTAACTTCAAACTTCTTACCATAAAAAACCTTAAGACTTTAAACAAACAAACCCTAAATCATAAATCATAAATCCTAAATTGTATACTCTATACCTTAAAATTTAAATCCTAGACTTAAAATTCTAAACCTTAAATCATAGACACTAAACCCTAAATCTTATTCACTATACCTTAAACCATGGATCCTCAACCTTAAACTTTACTCTACACCTTAAACTATAGATCATAAATCTTATACTCTAAACTTTAAATCTTCAACCCAAAAAACCATAAATCTTAGACTTTAAATACTAAGCCTTAAATTATAAACTCTAAAACGTATACTTTACAGTCTAATGTTTAGAGTATAAGGTTTATGATCTAGGTTTTAGGTGTAGAGTATAAGAGCTAGGGTTTATAGTTTAGGGTTTATAGTCTAGGGTTTAAAATTTTAGATTTTGGATTTATTATTTAGAGTCTAAAGTTTAGGGTTTAAGATATATAATATGGGATTTATAGTTTAGAGTTTAGTATTTATGGTTTTATATTTAAATTAAAGGATTATAGAGACCTCAATACCCGATGACTCGATGAGTCTTGATAGTATCCCTAGAGCCATCGAGATTAGAGGTATGAGAGAAAGTTTCTAACCTCTATTCGATGGCTCGATAAGCAAATGGCTCAATGACTTGATGATAGGTATCAGATTTACAATTTTTTCTCTTATGTGTCGTAGAAGGAAATGAAAGCAAAATACGAATAAAATACAAAATAAGATGAATTTACGTTTCCATTATGATTATCTATCAACTATTGAAAGATAAATTAAAGATAAAAGCTTGAATATGCTAAAGGATAGTAAAGACAGAACAATTCTCATGAAATTTTATGCTTTTTGATTATGAAACTTGCAAATGAATGACGAAGGAGGAAAGAAAAGATCAAATAATGGATTAAAAGTAAGGAAATAAGATCTGATTATAATAAATTAATTGAGTTTTTTAATTTTAGTTGTTAGTGATGGTTTTGGTAGAAAGCATGGGGAAGGAGATGAGGATATTTTGGTTATTTTAGAAAATTATAAAAATTTAAAAGATTATTTTATCAAAAAAACTGATAAGTGAGTTATTTTTTAAAAAACTTTTTCATGAAAGGCCCCTTTATTACATAGTGTTACTTTATAGGGGATAACCTATAATGTAAATAAATAATAAATAATTAAGATCATAAGCTATGAAAAAATTAGATTAAATTATTATTTTGTTCTCTGTATTCATATTTTTTATTTGTATCTCTTAACTTTCGTTTGATTCAATTAAATCCTTTAACTTATAATTTTATCTTATTTTAATTATTTAACCAAAAAAGATATACTTTAAAATATTATAAAACATCCGCTTAATTTTTATAAAATAAAATTTTACTTATTCTTCTTTTATTTATTTTTTATTTTCGTCATATTACCACTACAAAACTTTGTCGCTGCTATTGCTGCAACTACACCTCCGTTATCACCACCTCTCCAACTTTACCTCAATTCTCCACCGCCCTATCTTCATCATCACCGTCCCACCTTTGCTACTATGATTGTCGATGTCGCACCACCTTAGCACCCACAACCGTTAATGGTGGCGGCAATGACAATGATAGAGGTGGAGCAACAGGTGCAATGAAAATGACAAAGAAGGTGAGGCGGCAGTAGCAACGAAGGTGGAACACCAAGTGATACGACGAAAATAAAAGTGAATTGAAAATAAAAAAAAATAAAAGTTTAATAAATATTTGTAATATATATATTTTTTAATGTTTTTGATTAAAATATAATAAAAATAAAAGTTAAATGCTTATGATTATAACTTTAAAAGGATGTATGATTAAGTATACTACATATTTGTATAACGTACTTAAAATAAAAAAGAATTAGAAACTTGATTGAAGTTAGATTTAAGCAAAAGAAAAGAGAATCTAAAGATAAACTTGATGTGTTACAATATCTCGAACTTATTATATATCCCTGTATCATTCTTATTTATATATACTACTATATATTTTCTTAATTTAAATTTTATAAATTACTATATAATTTATTTCAAAATTAAAATATAGTAATAACATCATAAAACGATCTAATCAACAAAGCGTGCGCTTTTTACCCCTTCTTTTTATTATTGCTTTTTTTTTTTTTTTTTTCCTGCCTTTGACTTTGGTGGTGGTGGATACTAGCAGCAAAGTTAGAAGATCTCTGATGATATGTTGCCAACATCCACTAATGGACGGTCCGTATTAACATACAAAAGTAGGAAGGCTGATCTGAGCCATTAATTAAACTAGGGGGACCCACGGATGAGGATTTGGGATATAATATGGTAATCTAATGGATGTGAGAGGTGGGGACTGTCTGATCTTAAAGGTCTTGTAGTAATTATCATGTTATCATGTCTCCATGGTACACTCGCGTGCGCTTCAACAGTTTCAACTTCATGTGGGATCCACAAGTTTTCCACGCGCCTCCGTTAGCGCGTTTTTAATACGAATCATCAACTACGTTTTGAAGATTTATACGGAGAAAATATTTATGAGGCGCAACGTGGTCTATTCTGCCTATTTGGACTGGAGTGGAAACGTGGGCCCGGGCCGAAACGTGGATACTTTCGGTCCCCCGAAAACAAGCGGCCCAACAGAGAAAGAAACGGGCCGGAAATCTAATGCGGATCTCTTAAGACATTCCGACGGGAACTCTCCCATCGTTGTAGGGCCCAATCCATTTAAAAAGATGTGATGCGTGGTCGAACAGATCATCGATCATTCCACGTGTACGGCTGCTAATAGTAAATGGTCATATTAGGATGATTAGGCAATGCCACCTCATGTGGGGACCAACCTAGCCACTATCTAAAAAATCATCAAAAAAGCTACTGCTGCTTGTCTCTCTCTCTCTCTCTGTTGGCTAATTAAGCCGTCAATGTCAATTGAAATTTCGAAACTGCCCTTTGCCTCGTTTCTATATAAAGGTACGGTCCGTAAGGATC
Organism: Coriaria nepalensis; assembly: GCA_027186245.1. NCBI lineage: Eukaryota > Viridiplantae > Streptophyta > Magnoliopsida > Cucurbitales > Coriariaceae > Coriaria > Coriaria nepalensis. The sequence continues at coordinate 1,585,644 of CP114500.1, read as the reverse complement.
TGTTGGTCAGAGAGGCGTGAACCGTAGATTCTTAAGAAGTTTTTTGCATGATCCTGATACTTTGACCGGAGTTTTGGTTCGGAGTTTATGATAGATACGGAAACATAGGATTTTTTTTTTTTAATTTGCTTGCTTTTTCAGATACATTAAACAGTGGATAAAAACTATGATGTCAGATAGTTGATGCTATGTTTATAAAATAAATTATAAATTAAAAAAAAAATTAAAATATAATCTTAAATATTAAATAAAAAAACTTTAAATTAAAACTTAACTTAAAAATTGATCGTACCCAAACCATTTGATAACCCTAAGAGTCCGATGCTGCGTAATACGACGTCGCGGGGTTGCATGGTTGACAAATTAAGACAATGAAGCGTGCACAGCAGTTTTGTAGTTTTGCAGTACATGACAATTAAGATTATTTAATGGGAATGCTTAGAAGACAAATTTTTAGGTGGAATTTATTATTTCAACCTGAGTTTGAGTTGGTTTATATGATATAAATAATTATTTATTTTTTAATTATTTAAAAAAAGATAAATAATTATTTATTTTAAATATTAAATTTATTCAGGAAAAGTATATAAATTTATATTTACTATATTATATAAAAGCAACCACAGACTCTTCAACGAATCTAGGATCCTGAAGTTAGACCCTGTTTGGCTGTTTTACGGAAACCGTATCTAAGAAGTGTGTAGTAACAACCGCGTGCTCTGCGCGTGCTTCACTCTCGCGTCCTCTCTTTAAAACAAGGTATTATGGTCGGGCCAACACTGAGAGGGTATATTTATAAATACTACTTGCTATTTATAAAATCAATTTTTATGATATAAAATTAGTATTTTTTATTTTTATTTTATTTTTTATTTATTTTAATTGAAGTGTTAATATTTAAAGTTATTATTATAAATTATACTTAAAACTCAATTTCGAAGCTTAATTTTCAAAATATAATTTATGGAAAATCAAAATTAGATTGCACGTAGATAATTGAAGGTAGAGATAGGTCAAATTTGTTAGTGATGGTGGAATGTAACCGTTAAGGCATTTTGACAGGTCATTCATTAGTGTGGATCATGGATTCACAGGCGACTCCTTTTTTCTATGAGCAACAACAATCAATGGAAGGAGACCAGTTCAGCGGAGGAGATGCTTCACCGGAACAGAGCAATAGCGGCGGCTAGAAGAGACATATAGGAACAAAGGTATGGCGAAATTGAAAAAGTTGTCGTTATAGAGGGATAAAAAAAAAATTAAAAATCGATTTTATAAATATAAAAAAATAATAATTTATTATTTATATATTTATTTTTTTGATAAATTTCAAAAAATAATTTTCATAACTCTCTAATACATGAATAATTACATGTCTTATCTCCTATTTCATTTTTTTAAAATTCAAAAACCTCTCTATAATATAAAAAGTTTTTTATATTAATTTTAGATTGATTTATTTTAATTATATATTTATATAATTAAATTTTATAAAATAAAAAATAATCAATTTATTATAAATACAATTTACAAATAATTTATCCAGTATATTATATATATACAATGAGAAAACAGAGTTGAGAATAAGAAACGGAGGATCTATAACTGGTTTAGGAGGGAAAATATATTAAGAAAAAAAAAAAAAAAGAAAGAAAAGAAAGGTAGAAACAACCCAGATCAAAATTTTGATTCGTCTCTGTGACTGAAACCCTAATTCATTGAAGAGCTAGAGAGAGAAAGAGAGGTAGAGGGAGAGAGAGAAGATGTTTGCAGCGGAGAATGGATTGAAAGGTGATCCAAGGCTTCAAGGCATATCTGAAGCCATTAGAGTAGTGCCTCATTTTCCAAAACCAGGTTAGAATTTCTTTCTTTTTGTACGTTTTCCGACTAAATTTTCTCTGTTTTTTTTTTTTTTTGGGTTACTAACTTCTCTTAATCTTTTGTTGCAGGAATTATGTTTCAGGACATAACAACGCTGTTGCTTGATCATAAAGCTTTTAAGGACACTGTCGACATTTTTGTTCATCGTTACAGAGATATGGAAATCTCTGTCGTTGCTGGTTCTTTCTTACCATCTCTCTTCTTTCTCACTTTTACTTTTACTTTCTGTGTTTTCAAAAAAAGGTGTTTTGTTTGTTAATTCTGTCAAAAGATTTAAAATGTGGGTTCTCATTTTTTTCCCCCGCCGCTGTTTTCTTGCATTTCTTGAAGAACGGAGATTTGTTTTTGCAGTATGTTTTCTTACTCCTTCGACTAATCATTAATGTCGGGAAATTTGTTGCGTGCAGGAGTTGAAGCAAGAGGATTCATGTTTGGACCTTCGATTGCATTAGCTATTGGAGCAAAGTTTGTTCCTTTACGAAAACCCAGAAAGCTTCCAGGTATTCTATTCAATGGCTTTTTAAAAAAAAATATTTCTCAACAAGAAAGCAGGAAGCTTTTGTATCGTCTAAATATATAGTCCAATTTTTTTTTTTTTTTGATTAATTTAAAATGGAGTAGGAATTTTCGTGAGCTCGAATCGATATGGGAGATTCCAATATTCCCAGAAAAAAGCAAGAGGATTTTTTCAAATCCAAATCAAAATCCAAAAGTGACGAGGATCTGAAATCCTTGAAAATGATTAACTGGGCCCCGCCATTTCTATTTGTTAAACCAGCCGCATTATCTTTTTCTCACACCATCCTTCTGGAAACCCTGATAGTACTACTGAAAATGATTTCTTTATTGTGTTTGTGCTTTTTGAACTGGAACTGGGTTCAAACCAGAATTCCATTGAATTGTATATCAGAAGTGGTGTTGGTGATGGTGATGGTGGTAATTTCAGGGGAAGTCATTTCGGAAGCATATGACTTGGAATATGGAAAAGATTGCCTGGAGATGCAAGTGGGTGCAGTCAAGGCCGGCGAACGGGCCTTGGTCATTGACGATCTTGTTGCTACTGGTGGGACCCTCTCAGCAGCAATCCGACTTCTGGGTACATCTCTTGTTTTTTACGTTAAGAAAATGAAATTCCTTTGTTTTTTTGGTATTTATTTTTTATAATTCTTATTTATTTATTTATTTTTATAGAACGGATGGGAGCCGACGTGGTGGAATGCGCTTGTGTTATTGGGTTGCCTGAGGTAAAGGTAGCAACTGGCAACTAGCAACTTAGGCAACATTATGTACTTCTAGTTTGTAGCAGAACTCTTGTTTCTTTCTTAATATATGAGGGGGTATTTTTGTCTTTTCGAGTTTCAGGGGCAACGGAGGCTGAACGGAAAACCGCTGTATATTCTCATCGAGCCGAGGGATATAAATGGTTGTTGTTTGTAATGTTTTTTATTTTAGTATCATTTTTTTTTTGGTGTTCGCTTCTGTTCAGGCTGAATGAGGAGAGATACTTGTCAAGAAGGAGCTTTGCTTGAGGCTAGAGCAGAACGGGGGAGAAGATGAAGATTTCATTTTGTAAATCATTTTTCCCTTTTTTTTTGCTTTTTCTTTGTTTTTTTTTTTTTTTTGGGTTTCGTTTATCAGTTGTGAACAGAATCGAATATTGGTTATGTCGTAGTGTTTCGTTGCAGATGTTAGCATTTGCTAGTTGTTTTATTTTATTTTTCTTGTTTTTCATAGAAAGAGCCTAATTTTGCAAGTCTTCCCAAATGGAAGTTCAATTTTATGTACTTTCTTTTGCAAAAATGTTGTTAGAAAAGTAATCTGATATCACAATAATTTTGTCCATGGTGTGGTTTCTAATAAGTTCAAGGTTGGTCTGATAGCCTTTTAACCCCTCACTAAAATCCATCTCAAAAGACAAACCTCGAAGGATTGAAAGGATGATTTCGGGAATGGTAACAACAACATCAACAACAACAACAATGGTTTTCTTCTCGTTAATTATTGTATTATGTGTTGGAATAAGTAGGAAAGCATTCGGTGTCTGTCGGTACGGGTGGACTCACAATTCATATGTCACAAGTATGCATGTATGGTTTGAATTATAGATTATAATACAATAGAGAGGCATAAGGTTACATTTAATCAACAGATGATAATTACTCGAAAAAGTTTTCGATATGAAGAATATTGACCCTTTTTTATGCTGCAAAACGATGGACGATTTCTATTCATTACCACCTCTTTCTCTAGTGTAACTTTGTATACTAAATGCATATTAAGAACCTTCCTCAGTATACTTTCTTAGATTCTATGTTCATTTTGGTAGCTTGGAGAAAAACGGAGCATACCTGTTTCATCAATCTAGCATTGTCTGAGAAGATATCTAACAGTATCTTCCTCAACTCGGCATCAATTTCCCTTGGATCATCCTGAGAAGAATCAGTTTGGCCATCTTTTGACAAGGATTGTGCCTGATTAGTTTATTAGGGAATGCAGATTAAATAACTGAACATTTCGGTATTATATTCTTCTAAATTGAAGGGTAAGTAGACCCCGTCCCAAGCATTCAGAGAGAAACAACATTAAAGATAATAAAGAGAGCGGCAAGGTAAAACATAAAGAGTACCTCTTCAAGAAGGAGGTTTATTTGATCATCAAATTTTGTCAGCAAATGTACGGCATCTTCCAGGGATGATGATGGGTCGAGAATGAAATTATTACCATCTTCTGAGGTTAAATTGATGGTGTGTTCCTGGAGCTGGCGATGAAGATTTCTGCATTCATGCAGCAGATTTTTCCTGGCATTATTTGCTTGCTGTCTCATTTCTTTTTCCTGCTCAAGCGAATTCTGCAAAACGAAAGTCTCAACTTTTAGTACTTGTTTCTCATTGAAAAATGGGAGAAGTAAAAAAAAAATGATAAATATGATATTCTTTCAACTTAGCAGATTGTAACAAAAATACCTCAGCCTCAGACTTTTCCTTTAGGGTTTGACTAACTTCCCGCTTCAGATCTGCAAGAGAACTTCGAAGAGATTTAACCTCTTTTACAAGCACTTTGATATCTGCTTTGGATTTTGCTTCTTGCCCTTCATATTGCTTCCGCAAATTGTCAAGCTGTCCTTTAGCGGTATCCAGCTCCTGCTGCAGAGCATCTTTATCGTGAAGAGTAGTAGACTCTTCCCTCGCCTTTTCAACCTTGTATAAGTAAGAATATAATCCACGGGGTCAGAAGCAGTGATTAAATGGAGACCAACATAAGGGTAAACAGAAGAGTATAAATAGTAAAACCTCTTGAGGCTTCAACTTCAACTCCATTTCCATTGATTTCCGACGAAGTTCCTCCATATCCCATTGCATTTGAGTAACCTTTTCCCTTTCAAACAAAATAGCTTGCTGAATGTTTTCTTTACTTTTCTGCTTAGTATTCTCAAGTTCAACTTCCAAATCATTGACCTGAGATGATTCAATCAAGTACGCATCTCAGCATACATCCACTAGTCTCAATGATTTACTGAGTCAGTAAGCAGCAAAGTGTTATATCATGAAGAAGCCATCAAATAATAGAACATAATATAAACCAGCCATAGTTCACTTCCAGAATATAAGATAAACTTAATGAATGCGCACAATTCATTAAAATGATATTTGCTAAGATATGACTTGTTCTATTAACCATGTGACTTGAAGATAAAATAGACAGCAAAAGATGCATCCATTTCCTTCGTGACATGAATGAAAAGCAAATCATTACTTCTATACCTCATGTATAGTTGAGGTTGAATCAACAAAATGTATGATTGCAACCAGAGGTCCATATAAGTCAAAAAAGAAATCTAGATCACAAGTTGACATACCTTTGTTAAAAGGTAATCTTTCACAGCTATTTCTTGATTTAATCTTGCTATAAGATCCTCCATGTCAGTTCTTGCTGTTACTATTCTTTGTTGCATAGTGGAAAGAGACCTGTTCATTTTATGGCATTGATCCAATGGAAGAACTATCTGTGTATCGCCTGAAAGCAGCAACTCAGAGCTACCAAGAATGTCTGTGGAATTTGTAACCCCCCCGCTTCCATGTAGGTCAAAAGAGCCTTCGCCAGATGGATTTGGAATCCAAGAGATCAACTTTTCACTACCTCTCAAAGAGCTAGAATTGCTATCTACACTCTCATTGGAGAGCTCTTGAGCATGAACAGTCTTACCATTCTCTGGCTCCGAGAAAAGTTCCAATCCATTGTGGGATAGAAATGAAGCCTTAGATGCATTTCCATTACACGCATCATTCAGAATATTGTTAATATATCTGTCATGCAATTTATTCCTTGGAATGCCTTCCAACTGTCCTAGAATGGTCTCGCCCATAAATAGTCCCTCATCAATATTAGACATTCCATATTTAACAAGCTTTTCTATGGGATCTGTGAGATCTTCATCCAATGCTAAATCCTCCACAGCAATATCAAAATTGTCATCTGTTCCTACACTTGGTGTTCCAAGCTCAGAAGCCTCGTAGGCAGTATCACTGCCATAATCAGATGTGATTGATGGGCTACCAGCAATAACGGATAAGCCTGAATGAAGAGGTGGCTGAAGTGAAGTAACTTCACTATTGGAAGCAGAATTTGTTTCTGATGCGTGCTGACTTTCATCTCGGAATGCTGAAAAGCATTTTCGAATTATAAACACAGTTGTATAACTTAGGTTTACAACAATTCTTATTCAAACTTAATATTTATTTTCAGTGATATGAACATAGAGGCAAGAGGGGCTAAAAAATGACACTTAGACATGATATGAACATACCAGATCTAGCAGCAGCCTCTACCTCGAGAAAAGATGCCACTGCAACACTTCTTGATATATCAATGTCAGAAAGTAGCTTTGTCATCCACTCCTCCAAAGCACATTTTCTCTGCAACACATTTAAGTCTCAAAGATGTATTTTACAACCTCAAGATTAGTAGTTTTGTATATACGTCCAGATTGCATCTGTTTTACCCTCAAAGATGTATTTTACAACCTCAACACATCCAATGATCAAATGAACAAGACAGAGAGCGATGCTTGCATGATTTAGGAGGTTCTAAACTGACAATTCCTAGGCACAAACAATTGTCTGAGAAGGTTTGGTTCAATGCTCAATGGAAAAGATTGATTTGAGGAAAAATTATTTGCCACGTATGAAAATGTGAAATAGAGAGCACCTAATGTTCATAGAGCCTGAGACCAACTGAATTGGTAATAATAACAAAGTAAAACTCACATTTGTCTATGTAAAGTATGGATTACCTACCTCTTCCAACAACGCCCGAGTTTTCATCCGCAAGAATCCCTTAGGTGGAGCTGGTGGAATAGTTTTCTTAGGAAATTGCTTTTTGGTCTGTGAGGACAGAAAATGTATAAATATATGATTTCCTTAGGTCAGGACAGACTTGATGGAAAAGGAAAAGAAAAACAAAGTTCCTTTCAAACACAATGATCTTTTTCAATAGATAATGAGCAATACATCAATCTAGAACAATTTGAAAAGTTTCTGATTATTTCTGTACATTCATGTTACAGAAGATGCATGGACAACACAGAGTCTTACATTAGCAAACAACTTCAAGAAATCATTAAATCTTCTTAATATTCGTCGTGTTGTCCTTGTTCCTTCAGGTGATTGAATAACAACCTCAACCCTGTAAAACTGTCCATGAGGTTGTTAGCATAGGACATCCAGAAATGCTGTAAACTAATCTAGAAGCATAGGAATGTCCAGATCAAATACAATTGGAATATATGCCTCCTTTGTCAAATGTTACTTTTGACTATTTTATGAGAGAGAATGGTTTGGTTAGCTCCTGTCCAGCTAGCAAGTACTAACAGAGAAACCAATAGATGAAGCACGCCACCAATTTGATGGAGATTTCTAAAGTATATTAGTTTGATGGGGAAATTGGAAAGATGGCAGTCTAGTCATAACTAAGGGTCACTAAACTATATAGTTAAAGGACACTCAACCAGACACATTGGTCCCACACTCCCAGTAACAACAGTGTCCAAAGTTCTACATCATAAACTTAAACTTATCTGTTTGCAAATGAAACCATGGTAAATCATTTTTTTATGAGTACTTCTTATGTTGGATAATACATATAGAAAGTTTATTCTCTGATTATATTTCTTTCTGTTAAATTTGTCTTTGCCAGTTTCTTTTTTATCTTTTCTATAAAAAAAAAGAAAAAATTCTCCTTCTTTTTCTCAACTACAGGAATGAGAATGAATATTAATGTTGTGAAGTACTAGTGAAAATTCGATTCGAGAAGGTGACATAAAAATCAACATCTAACCCCGAAAATAGACAAATGCTGGAGAATGATTCAATTTGAGTACCACTACGGGATCTGAATCTCTTGATTTTGGAAGTGCTACCCAGGAAGGTATCAAGACACAGTAACTCCATCCTGCCCGGGGATCATGCTGCCAGACAGCATCCCTTCCATTCTGTAAAAAAAGTAGATAGACACAAGAAGGTTTGCAATCAACATTGGTGTAATCTTATAAACATCACAACATACAGGGCAACAATAGGGGCTGCTGAACGTAAAATGGGAAATTTGAGTTTTGATACAAAACGTTAAAGGGTATCATGCAGTTTTGTACACAAGGAAACATAACTAAGTCCAAATGATGCAAGTCTTGAATGAATTATTCAAAAATGAAAAAAGCAGCAAAGGAAGCAGCAAAGGAAACAGCAAAATCCTTTTTGTATGATTTTTGACTAATTGGCAAGATATAAACATCATGCTTTGCAGGACAGTGGGAATAGGCACATAAAGAAAAATCCATGGACTCATAATCAGTTAATAGATTATTGAGGGTGCAACAAACTAACTACGATTCCTTGAGGAAACAATAAGAATGAAATAACAACTCGGGACATTTTCTTTCCCAAATATTAGCATGATCCAAACGAAACACACTCGGAATCAGCTAAAACTCAGGATGGCACTGAACCTCGAACCAATTTAGTGAGCGACTTTCAGAGAAAGGACATGATGAGCAATTGAAATCGCTGTTCTGGAAGCGCAAGAAAAATTGAAATACAAACACTTATGAACTCAGTCAACAAGTAAACTCGAGTAAATCCATATTTGGAGCAATAAGAACTTATAGCGAATTATAAAACGTCAAAAGCATGCTTACAAATTTGCGTGGAGCTGGGCTCCAATCCATCCCGAGAGGCAGCGGCGAAGTCCCATCGTGTCCGTGCTTGGGAGGACTACGTCTCTGCATCATCTTCTACCTTTTCTATTAACAGTCCTCTCCTCCTTTTCCAGCTGAATCTAACTATCTGGATCACTCCCTCAAATGGTTCTTCTCCATTTTCTTACTCTGTACTCAATTCTCGCTAGGAACTGAGCCTGAAGGATCGGTAAGCACGTCTTCTACTGTGATAGCGTGGAGGAGCTAAGGTTTAATTGATCCGATCGGATCGGAGGGGGAAACCAAAAGAAGAAGAATCGATCACAGACGGGAATCGACCTTAGCAATGGCTCCGTTCCAGCGTTGACGGCGGAGCTGGTAATGTGGCTAGCTAGAGGCGAACTCGTGGAAAGCTCTTCTCACCGGCCGGTAAGGGTTTAGATTCTCTCCCGTTCCCTCCTTCCCTCTCTCACTTTGCCTCTTTGTCCCGTTTTCGTACGAAAGAGAATAGGCAGGAAAATATAAAAAAATAATAAATAACTCACCTAACCGTCGTGTTTTGTGACTTAGAATAGAAATTCACGGCGGAACAAAAGTAAATACTAAATTACATATCCACCCCTAAAATGTATGTTAATTTCATTTCCACCCACTTACATATAATATGTCCCACAAAGGGAAAATCCTTATTAAATTTAAGCTCATCCATATCTGATTGATTAGGCAGTGACATAAACCAATTACTTCTCGACACATCGTACAACTGCGGATTTCCTTATCAAACCTTTTTTTTTTGGTAATCGGGTAAATCCTCTATACTAAAATTGTTTAGATTTGTCATCAATATGTTCACTTTTTGCTGCATGCATGGATATAGACATTAACGAACACGAAGTTAAAATCAAACCAGATTAGGAAAGATAAACAACCAGTAATTAATAATTAAACCGTTTCAATACATGATCAGGCCAACTCAAGGCATACAATCTTCTCACCTTGTTATTTTAATAAACAAAAATCACACTTAAAGCGCCAACGTACATGAACACCAAAATCGACCCAACAGAGAGAAGATGATGGTGATCTAATGACCAAATCAGAAGAAATCCACAGTTGGGCAACAAAGCTGCATGATCAGCTAGAGAAGATGATGATGATCTAATGACCAAATCAGAACAAATCCACAATTTAGCAACAAAACTACATGATCAGCTAGAGAAGATGATGATGATCTAATGATAATTGTGATAACTTTATGCACATTGGAAGCCAGAGGGGACTGTTTTTTGGCAAGCATTGAGGAGCGAGCTGAGAGAAACTGGCACCGCCAAGTTAATGCCAAGCACATTAGCCTTGATAGCAGTACAAAGACACAATGCAGCTTCCAAACCAGTCAACCCTTCAAGCAGAGCACAGCACTTGCTTCCGGAAGGAGGGGCTCTAATTGCAACGTTAACCAACCCGAGCAGGTCGGTGCATACTCCTAGCTTCAATGTGTCTATTGGACAAGACTCCATGGGAGCTGGTGCAAGAGCAGTAGGAGGTGGTTGCACCTTTGGGGCAAGCGAGCCGTGGCCGAGATTAGAACAGAGAGAAGTAGAACCAAGATGAGTTGGTTTCTGGAGGTTGAAGCTGCTATGGTATGGTTTGTTACAAAATATAACAGGTTGATTCAGAGGGGAAGAGCAGGGGAAGGGGGGTTTTTTTTATAGGGGAGATCTTTTGTCGGATGGAACTCTGAGTGAGTGGAAGAGATAAGAGGAGGGAGAGATGGTATGTTTAATGTAATTATTGTAATTACAGGCTGGAGATTTTTTTAAACTTGCGAGATTATTTTGTAGGCTTGTTTTTTGTTTCTACTTTGATATTTTTCCTGTCCTTCAAATGAGTATTCTGTATATAGTACTACAACTAGGTAGATTGAGTTGTTTGCATTGTTTTTGTTGAGATGGGAAGTAAGAGAATCAGAGATAGAACATGTTTGTGTCTCTGTCCGCCATGTGAATTCACTTGCTCATATTATACAGTTGTTTGGTAAGACGAGACAAGTTTCAAGATATCCGACAGTATTTTGAGTGTGGGTGCGAAATTTTACAGCCAGATAAAATTTGGGTTAAAGACAGGATCGGAGGAAGAATCACAAGCCATTTTGATTCGGTTACGTCTAAGACTTTTGGATGGTTTATTTGGGCCTTTTAAGTTTTAACGTTTACTGCATCTTTGACGGTAAGGAAATGTCGTTACCTGCGAAAGTAGGAAGATTCGCTCGAAAGGGAAGTATTCTCTGTGCTAGGATACAACACGTCGTACTTGTGCATGCGACATGACTCTCTAATACAAAGAAAGCGACACTGTTCTAGAGTATAAACGACATGTCGTGTTTACACATTGTGTAATGAAAATAATAACTGGTGGATAAGCAGATGACAGTTGGCAATTTTGAACAATTTTAAGAAAGCGTGGGTGCGTGACATGAACTGATTAATATGCCGACTTCTATTTCATTTTTCCTTGACCACTCCCCTATTTTCTGTCGGCCCAAACAGAAAATAGAGATTATCAACGGAGTAAAATATTAAATTAATTATTATTTTCGTGTCTCAAATTTTATTATTTATTTATTTATTTTATTTTAAATATTTTAAATAATTTAATTTAATTTTTTAATATTTTTAAATAGTTTCATTTTAATCCTTTTAATTCTTAGTATAAATATATAATTTAAAAATAATATATAGAATTTTATAAATATTAAAAATAAAGTATCATGTGTAATCTAAATAATAAGATTTTAAAAACGAAATTAAAGCATTTAAAAAATTTAGAAAAAAGAATAAAAATTAGAGACGAAAATAATAATTTTATTATTAATAATAAAAGCAACCAATAAGATAGACTATTCCGTTTCTGTCGACTTTCCAACTCATCTAGGTCTAGAGAGGGATTGGTGGAGCCTGTAGCTCTAATTCGAGAGGGAAAAGGCGCGAGTTGATGGATCTACAACTTTAATTGATCGATCGGAGTTCAGAATTTTGAAGAGAGAGAGAGAGAGAGAGAGAGAGCGATGGCTATACTGTACGCGCTGGTGGCGAGGGGATCGGTGGTGTTGGCGGAGTTCAGCGCAACTTCGACGAACGCGAGCACGGTTGCGCGGCAAATCCTGGAGAAGATTCCGGGAACGAATGATTCCAACGTCTCTTACTCGCAAGATCGATACATCTTTCACGTAAAGCGCACTGATGGCCTCACCGCCCTTTGTATGGCTGACGAAACCGCCGGAAGTAAGCTTTTCACCATCTCTTCTTCCTCTTTTTTTTCGCAGTTTTTAGATTGCGTTAGCCTTGGAAGCTGCTTAGTCGTATTTAGGTTCAAGCCGTGCTTAGAGTGCACTATGAATCCTGTTCGGCAAGCTGTTTCTAACTCTAGGGATGGCTATGAGGCCATAATTGAACCGGGGGATGAGGTGTCTTTATAATCCGTAGGGGGGGTTGCATCTGTGTGATCTATTGATCTGAATAAGCTTTTCTAAATCAAATTTCCTACAATTAGGAATCTAGTTTTCAATTTTCCTGTAAAGGCAGCTGAACCTGCATCTCTCTCTTACTCTAATCACCCATCCAGTAAGAGCATTTATAATATCGTAGAGGAGCATCGATGGAGTGTTTATTTTGTTATGATATTTACACTAGTGATTAATGGTAATAATAATTTCTACAGGGAGAATTCCTTTTGCGTTTCTTGAAGACATTCATCAGAGATTTGTAAGGACTTATGGTCGTGCAATACACACAGCCCAGGCTTATTCCATGAACGATGAATTTTCGAGAGTTTTGACTCAGCAAATGGAATATTACTCAAGTGACCCAAATGCGGATAGAATCAATCGACTCAAAGGTGAAATGAGTCAGGTAAGCATCAAATTGTGTTCTCTGCTTAATGACTGGAAATATAAAATGAATCAACTAGTGTAAATATTGTCATTTGCATTTGGAACTGTTTTTATGCATAGGTACGTAATGTTATGATAGAGAATATTGACAAAGTCTTGGAGAGGGGCGATCGCTTGGAGTTGCTGGTTGATAAAACTGCTAATATGCAAGGAAACACATTTCGCTTCAGAAAGCAAACTCGGCGTTTCAGAAACACTGTGTGGTGGAGAAATGTCAAGCTAACGTATGTTAACCTTTTCTGATTTTAAATATGTTATAATTCAAGCTTACACGTGGATACTATGGAATATATATATTTGTTCATATGGTGGATGCATTATGCATTATGTGCAAGTTAGAGTGGGAGTATACAAGTTACTCTCCGACTTTGGAGAGAATTTGCAGGAATATGAAGGTTGGATATGAAAGTATATTAAGGTTGGATAGATCCTCTGGGCATGTAATCATGGTCTGTGAAGAAGATTTTGCATTAAACTTTACCTATTAAGGCTAAAACAGTGGGTTAGAAGTGTCAATATGTGTCGTTGAGATTCTTACATTTTTTCAACATGGCTAAGCATAATAATCCAGAATACTCCATATCAAGTAACTGTAAATGACTACATATTGATAGGCTTTTGGGGAATTATTTCTTTGATATGTTTCATTACTTGTGTATCTGCTGCCTACTGATAATTGAAGCATTATTGGGCCACGTAATCTGTCATCGTGTACATTTGGGATATCATATGACACTGAAATTAGGAAAATTATATTTTGGTTAGATTGTGAGGTAAACTAGATCATAGCATTGGTGCGTTTCAAACACTCTTTTGGGCAGATTGTGTTTTAGGTTCTCAAAGTGTAATTTGTAACTGGTTTCCAAAGCAGTCTTAGACGTGCATGAACTTTGTAGTAGTCATGTCTCATGCCATTCACCACGAACATAAATCTTTTCACTGCGTTCCATCACAAGAATGCCGTTTTTCTCTTGTAGGGTTGCACTGATCTTCCTCCTCCTAGTGATTGCTTACATCGTGCTTGCTTTTGTTTGCCACGGACTCACATTGCCCAAGTGCCTGTAGTCGTTGGACGAGCCACAATTGCGTTCTCGTCGATGACTATCTTGGTTCTTCTATTTCTGCCTCCACTCTATTTAAATGCTTTCACAGGTTCTTATGCGTGCTTTTGTATTGCTCATGGGAGATTATTGAACATATGGGTTCGGGTTTATATCTATGATTATTTTATGATTCTTTGGGTGTGAAATATGTGGTTCTTCAAATCTAATGCTTTTGTCTGCGGTGAAATTGCTAGGCAGGCCAGCAGCTTCATTTACTGTTTCTTGTAATTGAGTCTAGCCTTATGCATAGACAATGTGCATCTCGCTCTTCTCTTTAATGCCACACCTATGTTCTATTTTTCTTTTCATGGGCAAATGATTTCAATTCTTTTGGGGTTTTGTTAATTTTCATAAGATTCCCTCTTCTATTATGGGTATCAAATGAACGATGCCACAAATTTTTTTGCCTATTGGGAACAATTTCAAATTATTATATATAATTAAGATAAATTAATTTATCATAAAATTCTCACTAAAAAGAAAAAAAATTTAAATTAATTAATTTATAATAAATTGATTAATTATAATTATAATAAATAAATATTAATATTAATATTAATTTTATATATCATAATATGACCTTTTATATATCATTCATAATTTTTCAAAAGAAAGATATCATCCGGTATATAAACTACAAGAATCGTTTGAAAGTGATTGTTGTATTGTACTGCAGACGTGGCCATACGGGAGCTATGTAACCAAATTAATGGAGGCAAACAGTCACGTACAGACAAACCGCGATCCTCTTCCATCATACGTATTCAGTATACTCACTCCTTACATGGGACCCAGAAGATTACGTACCCCAGCACACGTGCACATCATGATTCTACCAAAATCAACGGCAATAGCATGGAAGTCTCACTATAACCGATTTTACACTCCCATGTACACGATCATAACCAGCCCTTACCATTCCGAAGCACAGGCCCAAGAAACAAAAGGAAAATGTACGGCAGGTTAGCTATATGCGCCTCTCGTTGTACCAAGCCCTCTCTCTCTCTCTCTGTAATCTGATCAAACACAACGAGAACAAGAAAACAAAGAACCAAAGAACAATGAAACAAAGCTCATTTGAGGCAGTCTCATCTTCTTCTTCGTCTTCTGCATCAGGTTTATCCGAACAAGCACAAGCTGTTGCACCATCATCGTCGGCGTCGTCTTCGTCATCGGAAAAGCCTAAATCAGTTTCAGCGGCGGCGACGGAGGTTTTGTCGGTGGGGTCCAGGGATGGCGGTGGAGCTCAAGAAACAGTGACAATCGATCGGCGAGGTGAATTCTCAGCTGTGTGTAGATGGACGGTTCATAATTTTCCAAGAATCAAAGCTAGGGCACTATGGAGCAAGTACTTTGAGGTCGGAGGTTATGACTGCCGCCTCTTGGTATACCCTAAGGGTGACTCACAGGCTTTGCCTGGCTACATCTCAATCTATCTTCAAATCATGGACCTCGAGGTACCTCATCCTCGAAGTGGGATTGCTTTTCCAGCTATCGCTTATCTATTGTTAATGTTCTAGACGATTGCAAAACCATTCACAGAGATTCGTGGCACCGTTTTTCCACTAAGTAGAAGTCACATGGATGGTGCGATTTCACACCTTCCTCCTCTGTATTCGATTCTAAATCCTGTTATTTGTTTAATAACGATTCGGTTTTGATTACTGCCGAAATACTAATTCTTAATGAATCCATTAATTTCACACGAGATAACGCTACAACCATCAGCTGGACACATGTTAATGGCTGCTTCAGGCGTTCCAGCGCATGATGTGATCAGTGGAAAGTTTACTTGGAAAGTGCATAATTTTAGTTTGTTTAAGGAAATGATAATAAAGAGACAGAAAATAATGAGCCCTGTTTTTCTAGCTGGAGAGTGTAATTTGAGGATTAGTGTTTATAAGAGCTCAGTTAATGGGGTTGAGTATTTATCAATGTGTTTGGAGAGTAAGGACACAGAGAAAGTGTTATATGATAGGAGCTGTTGGTACTTGTTTAGAATGTCAGTGTTGAACCAGAAGCCTGGGTGGAATCACATGCATAGGGACTTGTATGCGAGATTTGCAGCAGATAATAAGAGCGGGGACAATACAAGTTTAGGGTGGAATGATTATATGAAGATGTCTGATTTCATTGGGTCAGAATCAGGGTTTCTGGTTGATAATACTGCTGTGTTCAGCACGTCGTTTCATGTGATTAAAAAGTATAGTAATTTTTCAAAGAATGGTGGGTTGATTGGAGGTAGGACTGTGAGTGGGGCTAGGAAATCAGATGTGCATACGGGGAAATTCACTTGGAGGATCGAAAACTTCACAAAATTGAAGGATCTTTTGAAAAAGATGAAAATTACGGGTCTTTTTATAAAGAGCAAGCAGTTTCAGATTGGTAACCGGGATTGTTGACTCATTGTTTATCCTCGAGGTATGCCGAATGCAAGCTCAGGAGTAATTGATATTGCATGTATTTATTGCTGTCGGTTGTTCAATGTAAGCCATTGGTATCTTAAGGCTTTGTAAAATAAATAGCAGCTTTTAAAACCACGTGACATGATATTCTTGCAACACTTAAGCTTGGTTGTATCCTATGTTGCTGAAAGTAAAAAGTATGTTACTTAACCTGTGCTATTTTTCCTTCAGTAGAGCTTATTATGATGGGGCAGTTGCCTAGTAGTGATCTGATTAGAACTTTGTAAATGCTTGTTTCTATGGTTTTTGATGCCCTGCATATGGTACTCTCGTCCTTGTGCTGGAATGATTCTTGATTAGATTGCCTCAGGGAAGTGTATGAGGTGGGCATCTTTCATATGATTTTAGTGCTTTTTACTAATATGTTGCACCGTATTGTTCTTATTTCAGACCTCCACATACTGTTGTTTTTGCAACCGTAGAATCATATCATTTGGCTTGTTTATTGAGGAACGGAACTACTGAAATCCTTTGTGCATGATGAATGCTGTATGTGTGATTGTTTCAGAGCTACCCTAGCCATGTTCATTATGGCATGTCAGTTGCACTCGAGATTAAAACTATTCTGAACTACCTTAGGTTGTGTTTCGGAGTATGCACTGATGAAAATTTTCATATGGTTGATTATCAGGGTAGTCTCAGCCTCCATGCCACCTCTCAGTATTTCTTGAAGGTACAGATTTGCGGAATTCTTCTAGTGACTGGAGTTGTTTTGTAAGTCATCGGCTCTCAGTTGTGAACCAGAAGGCAGAAGAAAAGTCTGTTACCAAGGAATCTCAAAACCGCTACTCCAAAGCTGCAAAGGACTGGGGTTGGTGTGAATTTGTGACACTTACTAGTCTCTTTTGGATTTCTACTTTTGGGACTGGGGTCGGCGGTGCCCACATCATTGAAACCATGACAACGCCGGCCACTCCAAACACAAATCGGTTGCCTGCAGTTTTTCCCCTTCCGATAATCCATTAACCTCAAAGTACTTTTCCACCCTATAAATCCATGTCTCCACATCCTCGCCTTTGAAGATAGGCATCTTCAATTTGCGAATCTGTGGATCAACACCCATTCTACCAGGTGTGCCCGAATATTGCCCTTGGCCCGCCCATGGAGGGTCCACCGGAACTCTAAAATTAAGCCACGGCGCCCTTACCTCACCACTTGCGGCCGTTCCTGCCACATAACTGCCTGTTGGCCCTTGTTTCACACCTTTTTCCTCATGTCCGAATTGAACCCTTCCGGCTGACCCCTATGGCGGCACTACTGAACTCTTCCCTAACCTGGCTGTCGACGCTCGCGCCCTCTACCGCACCATACACTGCTCGTTTCCCCCTTGCAGCCTGCTCGCCGCCACTGCAGCTGCCTTCTCCGGCAGTGTCCCTTGCTGCCCGACCGTGACCACCCACAAGTTGATCAGGGTTCGACGGTGACCTAAACTGCAGCTCCTTTTTTTTACCTTTTGTATATTGTAATATAACATGATTCCTTAAAAACTAAACCAACCAAATATCATAAAATGAATCAAAATCTACAAAATTCCGATGCAGCACACAATACAAGCTAACTTCTTTTCATATACACGAATTTGGAAAGGAAACTGCAGTTTTTCAGACATCTAACTGGGCGATAACGTTTCCACCACGTGTCCCTCAAAATCTATTGTTCTTTAGATTGATCATGTTATGAAATATTCTTCTTCAGTCTCCTCCGTCGCAGATTGCTTGCCCTACAAGCCATTGCATTTTCAAAACTTAGTAAAAAATTTATTAATAATAAGTACTTCATAAAAGAGGTGTCAGAGAGAAATCAAAATATTACCAATACTGATTATTGAAAACTACATCATCAACAGCTACTCTTTTCCCATCTTCATTTCGGTGCCACCGGAAAAGTGCGTGGGTTCGGTTCTTTATCTCCAACGTAGAATGTCCATAGCTTGCTTCCCTGAACGCAGAATATTCCGGCTGTGGGTCCCAGAACCTAAAGAAAAGAATAAAAAACATTCAAACAAAGTAGTATTGGTCTATACGAAATTCCAATGCAGCAAAGCAAAACAAAAAGAAAAAATAAATTTCTGAACCTGTCAGCAAGACCTTCCTGGTTCCCTCCATCACCGACGGTTATGTACACGGGTGCTGACATGTCAGGTACGGGATACATGTCACCACTTGATACGTTGTAATGTATGTTTGAGATTCGATACTAGAGAGCACAAAAATGTAGTTTTATGAGTTTTATAAAAAAAAAACATTGAACAAGAGAATGAAAGGGAAAAAAAAAAGAGATATGTACCGATCTTTCGTAGGCATGAACATGCCCGGAAAATACGAAATCCACTCTGGAGTGAACAAGCCACCTCTCGATTGTAGCTCGCATGCTTTCACCTTCCCTGTAGTGGGCCCGGTTACTACTATAGATCGGTACGTGCATGAGAACTATAAGCCAAGGAGTCCGCTTTCTATCTACCCTCTTCGATTCTTCTTGCAACCATCTCCATTGAGGTGTATACTTCACTGCAATTTTTTTTATTTTTATTTGAAAACATTAACATTAGAGACGAGTTAATCACAAAGTGAAATTTTACCCACATTGTAGACTCTGAGACGAGGAAATATAAATTGAAAATTTATTAACTGAGAATTGAATATCGACTTTCACCTATTAATTACCAAATGGAGAGTAGCTGGATAGGACAATGATATGAGCAGATGCCCGTCTAATAGCATACCAAAGGGGATTGCTGCTATTTGAAGCTATATAAGGTGTGGGAAATCTATGTAGATATGATTTGAATGGAAGAAATTCGCCCTGAAATATCACATTTAAGTTAAAAGAAATTCATCGAGACCCAAAAAAAAAAAAGGGGGCATTCTTAGAAATAGTAGTACCAAGTAAGGCATGCACTCTATTTCATGATTTCCAGGGGACCAAATCCATGGCTGATAAGCAGAGCTTCGCTCAATAAGCCGGCTCCAAGAATCCCACCTAATTCCGATATCATTGTACTGATATCGATCAGCATAAGAGAGATCGCCTACAAATAAAACAGTCTCGCTCCCAGTTTGTATGTAATGCTCAAGAGTGGAAAGAGAGTTATAAGTTTGACCCAAATCACCTAAAAAAATTTTTTTGCAGTGAGAGAAACAAAGATTGTACATAAATATAATATCAAGAAATGAGAAACATTTCTTACCAATGATCCCAAAAGTGTAGGGAGAATCGGGATGGATTTTTGGAGGTGTTTGGAACCAAAACTCGCGAGAAGAATCCCCATCTCCAACCCTATAGTAGTACTTGGTTTCATACTAGACAAACAACAATAAGGCAAGGATTAAAACATCTTACATGCCTTCTTTTAAACGAACAAATATAGAAGTGCGTATATTCTTACAAGAGGCATCTACTATGCATATGTTTTCTTTTTTTTACCTCAAGGCCATCAATTAGACAGTGATGAATGTAACCCGACTGATACTTGAAAAACGTATAGTTAGACACCGTGCCCTCACTGGAAAATTCATATTTCTTTTCCAGAGTACCATAATGAACTAAACTAGACCCGGGTTCATCAGAAGTAAGCCATGAAACTATTACAGCTTTGCCATCATAATCCCCTTGTGTTAGATGCACCTACACCAATAAAAAAATCTCTCAGGTAAGATGCAAATCCAAAAATTATTTAAATTAAAAAAAAGAAAAACTTACTTGTTGGGGGGCATTAAGACCTTTTGGAGTTAGAAGAGCTTCATTGTCAAGAGGGATGTCGGGAGATGGATTTCCAGCACGAATATAATGACTCGTAATCTTTGCACTAGAGATTGCTACGTAGCTTAATAAGATTATCAATAGTGCAAGCAAGAGTTGACGTAATATCAACTTCTCCCTAGAAGCCATAAACAAAACCTTGGTTGTTTTTTAATCAAATCCGGGAAATGAAAGGTTGTCGTTTGTCTGAATTGTGTTCCTTCCCTCATTTACAGAGTAATTATGCAACTAAACCCAGAAAAGAAGAGAAAACATAAAATTGAAAAGAGAGAACTTGGTGAAGAAAAGCTGGAAAATTTTATGCGCAATTGTGAAGAAAACACACATCTGAATTCATACTGTTATTTATTAAACACAGATGGTACCTGAATCAATGTTGCAGGGAGAAGGAAGAAAGATTCGAGGCCTTTTGGATCTCCCACGGACAGCTTAAAACTGCCGCAAAAACGATATGATAACTGATAGGTAGGTGAGATCGAAGCAGACGACCTGTGCTCTTCATTATTTAGTATTTTAAGGGATTATTTTAAGATAGAAGAAAACCATAGAATAAGAATCAAATTGATTATCACTAATTCATATTACTATTATATTTAGGAAATCAAATGACCCTTATACGGCGATATTTAAGAGACATGACTTAAAGAAAGTTGAGGACTTCTTAAAATTTTAAAATTTTCATATTTAGTTAGAAGAGATTTGTAAAATTAGGGGACACGTTTAATAAGTAATATCGTAATTATAAATTTTATTTTTATATTACGTGTATATATGAATTTTTCTTTTAATTTTTTATATATTTAAAATAGAAAATAATTAACCATAAATTGGATAATAATTTATTTATATTTTTTAAATTATAATTAATATATGTATTTTTAAAGAATAAAATATGAATGATGAATTTTTTTTAATTTTGTAAGGTCTAAAATTTTTGTTGAAGCTCCCACTAAAACTAAAACAACTACTACCCATAAAGTGGGTAAATGACCCACCCAAATAATTTTGAATGACCCATTTAATTTGAAGCATATAACGATTTCGGGATTGAAAAGGGGGGAAAGCTTTTTCTCTTCTTCTCTGATTTGCTTGAAAATCGAAAGTGAAGTATTTTCCCACTTGTTGCTGGAATTTGTGATTTGCTTCAAGAGAAAACATCAAAGTTGGGTCATGCAAAAAAGATCCGGTTCCATTTATCCGTTTTCGTATCCATTTATTCTTTTATCTATTTTCAATTCATTAAATGACGTGTCCGATCCATTTTAATTTTAAGGCCTACCATTGTAGGTTTGATTTTGTACTTTGGCCCATATTCTCTTCGATTTCAGGCTCTAACTAAAATAATATAGAAAAAGTCGCGGCCCCGATTGATAACCACGAGGAGATCGGCTCCAGTTCCGGCCGGCGATTTCAGAGAGCTGCAATCGGAAGAGCATCTCTTTAACCATGGCGTTGAAAACGCGATCCACTCCGCTCATGCTCTTGCTTTTTCTGCAGTTATGCTCTTACCTTCTATCTTCCTCTTTCGCTCTCTCTCACGGGTACGATTTCGCTGCTATACCTTCTCTAAGCGGCTAGCCCTAGCTTTCCTTTTAGCTCAATTAAATGAATTGATTGAACTGTTCTGTTTCTTTTATTCTTTCTGTACAGGTCTGTTGATGGATACACGATTAGTGGTCGTGTAAAGATCCCAAGTATGTTTCTTTCTCCTCTGAAATTTCGATCTACTCTGCAATTGATGTAGGTTTTCTTGTTTTGTTTTTGTAATTTTCATATGTTCAATCGTAGAAAGGGGAAGCAGTTTCATGTGGATTTGATTCATATGTTCCTTATGGTTGAGTTAGTGATTTGGGGAGGTAGTTCTAATTCAGTTTAGGATATGACAAGATTAAGAAAATTTTATCGGGCTCTTGGAGCCTATGAATTTTATGCTTCTGGGGTTGGTAAGGAGATGGGAAGGAGCATACTAAGCTATTAGTGAACAGTGTTTCTGGAATAAGCATAACCATTTTCGTCGATTATGCTATTCTCCATGTGGATATTATGT
Organism: Coriaria nepalensis; assembly: GCA_027186245.1. Lineage (NCBI taxonomy): Eukaryota > Viridiplantae > Streptophyta > Magnoliopsida > Cucurbitales > Coriariaceae > Coriaria > Coriaria nepalensis. The sequence goes on along the minus strand of CP114500.1, from coordinate 1,563,251 downwards.
GATTAGTTGTGTCATTCATATAAAATTGTGTAGAGGCTGAAGTTTCGGCAATTCTTCGTAATTCTTTTTATGTTACTTCCTTACTATGCTTATATCTTTGTCTCTCTCTAATCTTTTGCGCTTGGTTTCTGAGCTCATGCGTCCTTGATACACTTATATGGCAGATATGGGGGTGAAAGGGTTTGGTCTTCCAGGAAAACTATCAAATGTTAAAGTTGTGCTAAATGGTGGTCAAAGAGTTACCTTTCTAAGACCTGATGGATATTTCTCATTGTATCCTTTCGCCACTTCCAATTAATTTTATGTTGCAGACATTTACATATCTTCACTTTCTTGTGGCATTTTTATCAGTTTCTATCTTCTTATATCATTGGATTTTAGAGTGAAAGGGGGGCTTGGTTAAGCTAAAATGCATTATTTTGAGTTACCTAATGAATTAAGGTGCACCTCTGTTTCTTAACATGAATGATTAAAGCCATAATGTGCCAGCAGGGACTCATCTTATTGAAGTGTCTGCAATAGGATATTTATTTTCTCCAGTGAGTTTTCTTTCCTTCCTGAAAACAACTTCTCATTATTACTAGTGCTTGATTATATTCAATTATAATATCTAATTGTTTTTATCCCTTTTTTAGGTTCGAGTTGATGTTAGTGCCAGAAATCCTGGTAAAGTTCAGGCATCCCTAACAGAGAACAGGAGAGGATTGAGCGAACTTGTGTTAGAACCATTAAGAGAAGAAGAATATTACGAGGTTGATCCTGTCTCAACTTTTTCTCTCTATTACTCTGTATGGTTTATCCCTCTGTAATTTTCTTAATTGGTTCTTTACCTCTGTTTTCAAACAGATACGTGAGCCTTTCAACCCAATGTCTCTCGTGAAAAGCCCAATGGGCCTGATGATGGGATTCATGCTGATCGTGATGTTCGTAATGCCCAAATTAGTTGAGAATATGGGTAAGTAATCCGAGACTCAGATGAATAGAAACTAGAAAGGCTCTCATAGATTTACCTGTTTCTTAATCCTCATATTTATCTTATTATATTAATCTGTTACGTGTTTTCTTGCAACAGATCCAGAAGAAATGAAGAGAGCACAAGAAGAAATGAGAGCCCAAGGTGGGGTTCCAGCTTTGGCAAGCTTATTGCCTGGTGCTGCTGCAAGGAGCAATTAGAGTATAAATTTTGATTCATGTCAACACTCTGCATCTCTTATAAGAGGAGGGTTCTCGGGTTCAACGAATAACTTAGATGAGATTTAGTTTTTATGATCAGGATTTGGGATATATTTCTTCATTTATACTGTTATTGTCTTATCGATCTATGATATTATCAGACTAGTTAAGCATTCACTTACTTTTCTTGTTTTTTTCACTTCCTCTTTAAGGAAACTCCGCGGAAATATGATTTAGTGATAAGAATTGTGAAATCTCACTCGGGACTGCAAATGGGCTTGTTTGTGGTTTGCTAAGGCGCACCTAATGGACTATATAAGTACACGGCTAAAGCGCACGATGGCCCATTGATAATTTGGGCTAAGTACATTTATTATATCTGGCCCAGCCCAGAAATCATTCCTTAATTAAAACCTTCCCGTTCGGTAATCTGCCTAATAAAGTAACAGTATTAACGCCTCTCTCTCTCTCTCACTGTTGACTTGAAAAAGCATGGTCTGTTTTTTTATTTCTTCTTCAATGTACCTCCATTGCATCTGACTCTTCAAGAAATTGTTCTCGCTCTCGCTGAGATTGATGAGATGGAGAACTTACCGACGACGGTAAAACCAGAGAAGCGAGGGCGATCGAAGCCTCTTCCGACCTCCAAACCCTCACTCCTCATTGCTTTCTTCTCTTGCCTTGCTTGGCTTTACGTCGCCGGCCGGTACACCTTCTTCCTTTTCAGTTTTCCCTGGAAAATTCCACGAAAATGCGGTTTTCTGTGTTTCGAAATTCAAAGTCAGGACTGGTTATATGTGGATCTGTTAAATGGCGATTTCATCCTCTTTTTTAACTCTGTGTTTGTATGTGGCGAGCTGGACTTGTTTTTGAATTTCTACTCTTTAGTCGAAATCGGAGTTCATTTTCCGATTTAGCTTCTGTTTCAGTTTCACACACCGTTCCAAATCGCAACTTTTAGCGAGCTTCTAAATTAAATTTCGTGCTTTTAGACATACCAGAGCATGGGAATCTTCAAAATTGTTATGTTTGTGTTTATTTTATCAGGCTGTGGCAGGACGCAGCGAACAGGAAATTACTAGCTAGCCTTTTGGAAAAGAACACAATCCAGGTTGGTAGAAGACTTTTTAAAGGCTCAAAGCTCTTGCAAATTTTTACATGGGATAGGACTTGGAAGAAAATAAAATAATTGTTCAAATTGTAAAGTACCTATATTTTCCACATATATCCGTATACCATTCTATTGTTGATCACATGTGATGATGTTACTGTATTTTAAGCTTATATATCTATCATGACGTCCTGTGTTTTATTCATAGATGCCAAAAGTTGTCAGTGTTGAAGAAAAGTTAACAGTATTGGGATGCAAGTATGTACTTTTTTCTGTTATTGGTTTTCTTAGATTCAGATACTTCCATTCTTTTCCTTAGTTTTCATTATGATATTGATTATAATTTTTTTCCCCTTAATTTTGTTAAAAAGATATTTGGAGAGAAGGATTGTAGAGGCAGAGATGGATTTGACATTGGCAAAGAGTCAAGGATTTCTCAAGAACCAACTACGGAAAAGTGGGTCTACTTCTAGCAAAAGGCTTCTCGCTGTTATTGGTGTTTATACTGGATTTGGAAGTCGCTTGAGTAGAAATGCGTTTAGAGGATCTTGGATGCCTAAAGGTCAGTTATTTTAGTTGCTCAGTGTAGAGTAAGGTGATGTTTGCAGAACTTTTTCAAAAACTGTGGTTTTGAAATCCAAGCCTTCGACTAAACAAATCAGTTATATGGTTAATGACAAGATTTGTTTTATTTCATTTTAAAAATAGTGAGTTTTATGTATTATTTTGTATCTGAATGCATTTTAAATACTTGAAATACTACTGAAAATGTCAAACATGATTTGTATTACTTTTTATGAGGTAAGTGTTAATTATGTAAGACAAGGATTCGTGACTGTTCTTTTGACATTTGCAGGTGATGCACTGACGAAGGTAGAGACGAGAGGGGTGGTCATACGTTTTGTGATTGGTCGGAGGTTTTTCTCCTACTTTATGCTGCTAGATTTACATTGTGTTTTGGTTTCTTTCGCTCTTTTTCAGTTTTGGATAAATGTGTCTTTTCTGGTTCCTTTATGCTGTCAGAAACCGTTAACTTTCTATGGGACAATATTTGTCGTAACTTTTTAATATTGGCATTGGCAGTCCTAATCGAGGTGATAGCTTAGACCGTATTATTAACGAGGAAAATGGCACAACCAAGGACTTCTTGATTCTTGTAAGTGATGGAATTTCAGATTCATTATAAATCTAGTAATGCTTGGAGGGGTATTTTGGCTTTTAATTTTGTTGCACATTAAACCTAAGTTTTGCTGAATGGTACGATATTTTTTCAGGAAGGTCACGAGGAGGCTCAAGACGAGTTGCCCAAGAAAGCAAAGTTCTTTTTCAGTACGGCTGTTCAGAATTGGGATGCAGAATTTTACGTAAAAGTAGAGGATGACATTGAACTTGATCTGAGTAGGTGTCTATGTATTAATCCATTTATCACGTGTTAAATTTACTCACCATAACTTACTGATTGATTGCTACTCTTCTGGTCAATTAGAGGGATTAATTGGACTTCTAGAACGCCATCGTGGTCAGGATGGTGCTTACATTGGGTGTATGAAGTCAGGAGATGTGATAACAGAAGAGTATGAACTCAATCATGTCTTGGTTTTAACTTATTATAATAGAATGATTAGTTTCATCCATATTGACTACATAATTAAATTAACTAGCATCATGATAGGAATATATCAAACTTGGGACTTTGTCTCCTCTTTATATGTTCTTAAATTGGTTAGACTTCTCCCTGGATGGTTTTCGATTATGATTAAGCTTTGACTGCTGATATGTTGGTGCTTTTCAGAGGAAAATCATGGTATGAACCTGACTGGTGGAAGTTTGGGGATGAAAAGTCGTAAGTAATCTATCTTCTTACGGTCTATGCAGACAGAAATACATACATACATACATATAACTACATAAGAGATTTTTACTTTTTGTGAACAAGAACAGCTCTTGAATAAATAATCTTAACCGTTGCTTAGTTGCAGTTAAAAACTTGACCTTTTTCTGCATTCTTTAGGTACTTCCGACATGCATCTGGGTCACTCGTTATACTCTCCAAAAACTTGGCCGAGTATATTAGAATTAACAGGTAATTATAATCTATGCTGCGATTGAGAAGGAAAGGGTTCCAAATTATTACAGTAAAAGAATTAAAGAAAAGTGATACCAATCGTACTAATTGATATTATATGCAGTGATTCTTTGAAGACCTACGCTCATGATGATATATCAGTGGGGTCATGGATGATAGGTCTCCAAGCAACTTATATCGATGATGATCGCCTATGCTGCAGTAGCATCAGACAAGGTAAAAACGTCCATCCCTTTATGCTCATGCATGCACTACAATAAGATCGATTAGAAAAAATATAAATTCATCGAGAAGTTTTGCAGACCAAATTGTATCAATTTGTGACAACTACCCTCTTTTTTTCTTTTTCTTTCTTTTTTAATTTCCAGACAAGGTGTGTTCTGTGGCTTGATTGTTCGGAGTTGATGAATTTTCAAACCGGGCACACTTCCAAGTCTTTCAGAGTAAGCCTCGGACGATTCTCCTATGACCGGTCATACCTTCTATGGCTACAGGAGATTTGTGAAGAATTATCAGAAGCTTGTTCTGAGCAGCTGAGATATAGAGAGAGAGTGAGAGCAATTATCATCTATATCTTACAAGATAAGCACAGGTTGGCCAAATCATAATCCCTAGTGCTAGCTTACAAGTTAAAGAGTCCAAGTCTTTCAATACTTCATAGTGCAATATTACAGTAACATACTGCAATTTTACTTATCGATTTGTTTTTTTTTTTTAATTTCTCCCTCGTGAAATTAGAGTTTGGAAGCTGAAGTTTGAATAAAAATTATGGACTTAATTGTAATTGACGCAAAATTGAAAGCATGTGGTTATAATTTTTAAAACCTTAAGAGATCTGGGTGTAATATCAACAAACCATAGAGGATCCAGACGTAATTTGTCCGAAATATTACGTTATCCGAGAAGATGACAAATATGCAACTAAATTTGGCGCCGGACAGAGAGAGAGAGTCCGTCGGAGCGAAAATGGGAACGTTCCTGAAACTCTACAAACCCTTAAACTGACTCCGATTCTTCCAAATCCCAAACTCAATTCGAACTAATCAACTCAGGCGGACTCGTCATTCCCGTCTCACCTTCTTCAGCTCCTACGGGACGAGTCTAACTCGTTGTCTCAGTTCTCTAAGTCCATCACAGCTGCCGTCCGTCGATGATAGAAGTCGGAGTAAATCCGATGGCGTATGTAAAAATTTTCATCAAATGCTGTAATTCCTTCATGTCATTTTTACCTTTCTCATTTTCGAATAATTTGTAAATGATTGATCCACCCAAGGAAAGAAGCAGGAATCCCGAATTGAATCGCTTTCAGCGCTGGGAAAGATGATTGAAAATGTTCTCACCAGATTAGGATTAATGCCTACAAGTTTCAGTGAGGTACAAAGTATTGATATTACGAGAACTATTTATGTTGTACTATGACTGTATTTGCATTTAACAATAAAGTTTATTGCATACCTCGATATAGTGCAGAATTATCATTCTATTCTGAGTTTATTCTTACACTCCTATGAAGCCCGAAATACTGCTGCAGGCTTTGCAACAACTGAAGGAAAAGGCTTTAAAGCGTGCAAAACTGACAGAGGATCAAATCTTGCAAAAAACTGAAGAGAGAACGGCAGCAAGGAAAAGTAACGAGTACGAAAAATCAGATGCAATTAGAAAAGAATTAGATGCTCTAGGAATTGCTCTTATGGACGGCCCAGATGGAACAACATGGAGACCAACTGTTCCTATTTCACTTCAACAGCAACAAGTTGCTACAACTTAATACCTAGGTTTGAAATTATGAAGACTAAGGTTGGGTATTCAGAATTGCAGATTATACAAGAATGAATCTATTTCTCTTATTAGAGAAGTTTTTGAGGCAATGCGATTGCAAATAAATTCTTTGTGATAATATTCTGTAATGATGTATTTTTCAGTAATAATTCTGAAAATCTTATTCTATATCAGGGGTCCTCAATTCCCTACCTACTACATGCAAGGACAGTAATGTTTGGAAGGTGAGAAAATACAATAGAAAAGGGAGCAACATTAATTGGCTTTAACGTGCTTACACTAATTGGTTTTAAAACAGGGATACCCCCAGATGAATCTAGAGTTATTATCTTCCCATTTAGAAGCACTGTTTGGCTGTGTAAATCTCCATCTTTAGCTGTTAAGTGGTATTCTTCCCCTGTTCTTTCATTTCCTTTTTGGTGCAGGTTTTCTGATGTTTGGCTGAAAGTTTTAGTGGAAACACGAACTTGAACAGAAGTGTTCCCATCAAGGTTGATCAAGAGCAAGGTGATCCCTTTCTTCTAGAATGGAAACCCAGTATAATTAAGTTTAATCTTAAGTTTGTTTTAAATTCTGTAAGAAAAAAAAAATATATGGTCATTGTTTGTTAAAATTGCTTACATTATTTTTTGAACAGTGAGCATAGGCACGTATTTTCCTTGTCCCGGAGAAGCTTGTGGATAGAACATTCCTGCCCATTAAACGGTGCCAAAGAAGAGCACTAGAAATAATCATATAAAGGCAAGTCAGTTTTTTGCCTTTTCCTTCTCTTTCCCTCCAACCAAACAAAACAAACACCGTGTATTGGATATACCTGTAGTAGTCAGGATTTGGGACAAAGGTTGTAGTGTTGAGTAAGCCGTAGTTTCCACCTATCAATGTCTGTCTACAATAGGTCTTGGTATTGTAAGATGCTGCCATCCCAAGTTGGTCCAAGTACCTGTTTATTTTCATGTTTACCAATTAGAGGCTCTCAAGTCTCAGATGATGAAAACCCAACAACAGAAAATTAATCAAATCCCGACAGAACTTTACCAGAAACTGAAAACAAATGCATTAGTGACAAGATTATGGCCACTGTTATAAGCTCCCCCTGCTTCTCCAACCCATGCAACAGCTTCAGTCCCTGCCTTCTTAAGAATATCTTCAAGGCTCCTAAAGCTTTTGGAAATTCCGTCAAGAGTGTTCGGATCTAATATCTTCTGTGTTAGGTGACTATCAACCCCTGTAAAAACGACCGTGTTTTCTGTTAGGTGACCAATCTGACTGGGATTTGGTTTTCTAAACGTCAGTTTAAAGAGTAATTAGTGAGTGAATTTGCTTACCTGGACCAAGGCTGTAGATGTGATGGGTGATAACATGAAAGGAATTGTCAGTTTTTTCAATGAATTGGGTGAACCAGTTCGCATCAAAGAACCCTCCTGGTGCTATGACTAGTGGCTTAGCCTCAACACCCTTGTAAACATCTTGCACTATCTTGTTCAAAGAGTTTATGTCTGAAACATATTGATCTACTCCAACACTTGTTCCAACTCCGCTCCCACTCAACTCATTTCCTACCAAATTTTTTGCATTTCACCAATTATTAGTGTCTCAAATTAAAACAGTCCGGTGGGTCCCTTCATGGTTCCTATCACATGGGACCTACCAATCACCATCTTCTGAATGAGATCTTACCTAGCTTCCCGTCCATGAATTCTATAGCCCTTGTTAACTGTATACTGAATGAGCCATTTGGCATCACTGGAATTCCAAGGTCCAATTGCAGAACCATGAGGCTCTATTGTCTTCCCTCTTAGTTCCTATTGTCTTCCCTCTTAGTTCATTCAAACCAAAAATAACAACAGCTCTGCATATAGAATGTAACAGTAGTCTTACAAAAGGAAATGGTTTAGTTATAGAAGTCATAAAAAGATACAAAAAAGGGTTTTGTACCCAGATTTGTTGAAGAATCTGTTTAGTTCAACCCATCTTGACAAAGGCAAGCAACCTCGAGAAAAACCGAACATCACAGAATCATTCTTAACGAATTGAGTACAAGGCTGATAACTGTCCTGTCTCTCGTAGGTCACTTTGTCTTGTAGAGTGCCGCCCAATCTAATCTTCAACGGTGAAAAAGCTACCAAGAAGAAGGGTTAACATTAAGACAATGCTAAGAGCTAGACACCATACTGTGTTCATGAACAGTAAGGACTACGTTACATTACCTTTGATAGCATTCAACAATATTTTGTTGCTAAGATCCTACACACACAAAAATAAATAAATAAATAAAAGAAAAAGGATTATACACTAATGAAGAGGGGAAAAAAGGAGTGAAAATTATAGAGATTATGGGTTGGTTTGCGTATACAAGATTAAGTAGAGAAGAGTTTCCCCAGCTACAAGTTCCATAGTCACATTTTTTGGGGGACCACCAATCCAAAGTAGCGCACACAAAATCTTCATCTATTTTTCCGATTGAAGCTGTTCCCTTGATGAAAGCAGTGCCGTCAGTTGTAAATGGTCTTATCTTCCGAGCTTTAATCCTCAGTGAAGCTGTGGAGATGAAGAAGACCCAGAAACATGTAGTGAAAAGGTTGATGAAAGATGCCATCTCTCTCTTCATATGTTCATATGTTCATAAGTTCTTATGTTCATGTTCACATTTTTTTTTTCTTTTGGCCAATAAAAACATATAAAGGAGGGCCTGTTACTAAGAGAAAAAAAAAACTCTCCAAGCCACGGTAGGGAGAATAATGAGTACATTCTACATTATATGATCTTTCTTTTTATCTCTATCACCAAAACAAACCATTGGGCATTGCTGTTTATGTGTTTTTTTTATACCTAATCATACAGATACATTTTACAAACTGACCTTAAGATTTGGCTCTATCGGCCTAGAGTTGGTAGAAGTCAGAGGGCAATTTCTAGCAGCTGCAGCATTTAGCTGGTGAAGTGTGAAGTCCTTCCTTATAGGGTTATGAGTAGATAGATATATATACATATATATATATATATATATGCATGTAATCATATGCATTATTATTATATTTTTTTGAAGTCAGAGATATTGATTTTAGAGGTGGACAAAATTTCTAATTCTGATATCAATTTTAGGCATCGGATGAATATTAATATGCTTCAATATTAGAGGATAAAATGGGGATTAATTTAAAATTAGTATCAGTCTCAAGTATCGATTAATAAGAAAATATAATAAAAGATTAATATTACACTTCTTCTCCTCTTCTTCTTCTTCTCCTTCTCGTCTTCTCTTCTTCATCTTCTTCATCTTCTTATCTCTTTCTTCTTTAACATTTAAAAAAGAAACTAAGTAGCGACAAAACTTTCAATATCGTCCCAATATTTTACCAATACCAATGAGACCAGCCAATACTAATAATTTCATCATTATGTCTTAAACTTTTTTTTTGTTGTTTTTGTTTTTTTTTTCGTTTTTTTCTGGTGGGCTTCATGGGCGTGGAGGGCCTAGAAGCTTGAAGGATGGGCCTCTTGGGGCCTGGTTTTAAGCCTTCAACCTCCTTGTTATTTCTTTTTTAAAAGATTCGGACTTCTTCCATTAAGCGGCTTTAGAGAAAGGCCTAGTAGTCTAATAGATGGGCCGGACCTGCCTGAAACGGATAGTATATCTTTCAGAAATGGAAGCAACATAAAAATGGGACCGTTTCCATTTTCTTTCCCAATATTTAAAAGTGATCAAACTGCCCCACCCAATTCTATTGACCACAAAAAATTAATATAATAACAAAAAAAAAAAAAAAAAGAAAAAAAAAAAAAACCTGCCCAATACCTAATTTCCATGTAAAGCAGTCAATATTAATCATACTCCCTAATTAATACAGATACGAATGCTTATAGCACCACGTTTTCCACACTCCTCTGGCAAGTTTTGTAGTTTTTCTTTTTCTTTTTTTTTTTTTACTGACAGTCAAACGACATGTCGTACGGCTTGATATATTTTATTATATATATTTTTTTTTCAAATTTAATTAACTGAAAAATGACATTTTAATAAATAAAAAATTAAATTAACTAGATTCCAATTTATTCATATTTTTTTTTTTAAATTAAACTTTAATCAAACTTTAAAAAGTTATAAATACATTATTATCACTTGTCTCGATTATTATTATTATTATCGTACCGTTACTGTTGTAAAGACAATTTATCAATATAATTGATTAAACTGATGTTAATAATAATCTCGTAAGTTAATATTAAGATATCGATAATCTCTGTTTATATATATATATATAATACTGTAACGTAAAATGAAGTTCGAGTACGTACGTGTATTTAGCGACGGGGATTGAGATACTTTTGGTCGACTTACTATACCAGTTATCAAGTGACACTAATTTGTAACTGTCGCATAATAAGATTAGTACTAGCCTACTAGGTGGTCTTGCTCATTACCAACTTCCATAAATTCACGACTCCCTCCATCCATTTTTCATGCATCTTGTAGATTCATTTCAAAGATCTAAGTAGCAGCGACAAAGATCAAGATTCAAGATCATGGCTCCTGATCATCATGTTGAGGAAAGGAATCTGTATTTTGTCATCTTGAAATTCCTGAATGAGAGGAATCTAACTCACACTGCTCGCACGTGAGTCTGATGATTCCTTTTTTCTCTCCTATACCTAATGATGATTAGGTACGACGTGACGTTTAAACATGAAATAATGTCGTTCTTTTGTTTGTTTGTTTCTTTTTGCTTGCTGCCTTGTTCTTCTTGTACAGTCTTGAGCGGGAAACGGGCATTTTCTTCAACCTGAAGTTCTTTGAAGAACTGGTGAAATACGGTGCGTTTGAGGAAGCAGAAGAGTATCTGTCTGGATTCACAGAGGTTCATGACAACATGTTCTCAGCCAAGATCTATTTTGAAGTCAAGAAATACAGAATCCTCGACTCCTTGGAAAAGTAATTGGTTTAATTAATCTAATCTAATTTAATTAATTAGCCTCTCTTTTTTTGGTTAATTATTGATTCTATTTAATGGACACATATCTAATGAACAGTGGGGATGAAGGTTTGGCTCGTTACATACTCAAGAACGAGATTCAAACAAGCATCTTTAAGGAATTTAAAGAAGGTTTAGGCACGGATGCATCTCAAATGTTGGAAATACCCGAAGACATGTATGGTTACACTAAATACGTACCTTTTTTATTATTATTATTATTTTATTTTATTTATTTTTTGGTTAGAAAACGGACCATATTTTATGTGTGTTTTGTAGGATAGATGAGTTCTTTGCGGGATTAATCGAAGACAAAGTGAATGTGAGAGGAAGTTCGATGATGGAGATCAAGAGATGCATTATGGCCAATCCAAAGTTCCACGGGAAACTATATTTTCCGGCAATCAAATCCAGCTTGGACTGTCACCTGAAAAAGGATTCACATGATCGTGATCATGGCAGTCGTAGTACTACTACTACTTCATCCTCCTTTATGAAATTCCTATGATTTATTTGATTGAATGAATTCACATTAGGGCTGGTTTAGGGTAATTTTTTAAGATTATAATTTGTACCCTATAAAAATATCACATGTCTTTTAGTTTTGTTATTGTTCTTATCTTTCTCTGACAAGATGGAGTTTTATAAATTGTACCCTTTTTTTTTTCTTTTCATGATTTTGAGGTTGTTGAGAAGAACAAGAAGACTAATCTTGTTAAGATTATTAATGACAAACACTAACAGAACATTGTCAAGATCCAACATATTAAGACAGATTTGTAAGATGAGGGGCTTGAAAAAAAAGAACAAGGATTTGGGTAAATTAATTTTTAGAAAAAAAAAAAAAAAAAGGCAGATACATGCGTTGAGACAAAGCAGAGTCATCAATGAAAGATTTAAAGTTATGGAATTGTCTTGAAATTGAGTAAGAGATCGATCTGTAATAATACTTGGGTCGACCGGAGACTGCTTCAAGCATCATCCACAGTAGTTGCTGCAGCTGATGCATAGCTTACGCTGCTATCTCTCATCGTCTTGCATTGACTTGACTGCTCGTATCGAAGAAATCTTATCTTTATCTTCGTCGAGCTGTTCTTCACCATCTGAAAAAGAAAAAAGGGAAGTGTTGAAATTGGGAATTAGTGATCGTGGTGAATTCTGAAACTAATTGGGAAGGAGCTCACATGAAGAAAAACACTGATTGGATGACGTCCACAAATTGTGTTTTCATAGTCGTTCAAATACTGTTTGAATGCATTAGGATCTCCGGTTTCTATAATATCCATGCCCATTCGGTCCAAGGCTTCTATCGATTTGTGTATGGCTCCATGTTTCTTGTCATAGTGCGTATAATTGAACCTAACCCATTAGAGCACAATGCATGTCAATTAATATGGATTAGTAGAAACTTTGATACAATCCTTTTTCTTTGTTTATATGATAGTTAAAAGAGGAACATACCTAGAACCCCAATGGCAAAAGTCAGATGAAACGGAGAAGAAATTTTTAGGATTGTCTATGTATTTGGAAAGAAGGCGTCCGTACATGGCTTCATCCTCTGAATTGACGGCACCGACTAGAATGGGAACGACTTTTACTGAGTACCTGGGTCAGGATCTAGAAGGATCAGTTTTTTTCTAGAGTGAGAGAAATAATTAGTTGCTTAGAAACTGTTGAACATACAACTTTTACCCTTGAAATATTTTAGCAAGATATGGCAAGTGCATTTCCATGCTATGTTCAGCCTCATCAACACGAATGTCCATCGTTTCGAATTTTCCCGTAGCTTTTAGCTCCTCTATGACTGATGAAGTGAAGAGGTTTATTAGAAAATTACTAAAGATCATATAAAACAAAATCCAAACAATCGCCTTTCAAGAAACAAAGCAAGTAGAAATATCTTTATAGTTGAAATCACGCTGCATATCCAAAGATGAACACAGTGGAGTAAAGAAGGAAAGTCAGAACACCTTCCAAATCGATAGGTAGATCTCCTACAGGGGTCTTGTAAACTGTGGCAGTGGAAAGAGCACATCTTGGAGTGTAATAATGGTGAGATGGACCAAGAAGGAAGATCCGAGAACTGAAAATACAGGGAAGAAGTATAATGAAGGAAGAAGCTAAGAAGATCACTGTTTTATAAAAAAAAAAATTGAAATAACAAGAAGGAAGGCATACAAATTTGTTGGATCTATGTTACCAAATGCATAGGCAGCAGCATGGCCTGAATATGAATAACCTGCATGCCTGTAAGTAATCGAACATATCAGATTTGTCTTTATCTTAAAAAGAGGGGGGAGGGGGGGGGATGATAAGACAATGGGTCCTTGAAAACTTACGGGGCAATTACAGCCCTGACATCAGGAGATTTAGAAAGGCCTGCTTCTCCCAGCCATCCTTCAAGCTCTTCCGACAATTTTCTAGCTGAAAAAAAACACGAGTTTAGTGACAACATAATCATAGCTTGATAATATAGGTCATTAGCTACTAATACTTTATGCCCTTTGGCCTTTTCCCATAGTCGGTTGATATTACTTCACTAAGGTACATATACTTGTTAGAATTCTTAACAAACAAAATAGATTGCAATGAGTTCCTTTCAAAAATCATCTTATTCTCGAACAAAGTTTCCAGGTTCTAACCAGTCTCTTTTTGCATTGTTGAAGATCGAGCCTATGTTTTTCTATAATCCTAAAACCTAGACCCCTTCTTAATACCTTCTAACATCCAATCAAACAATCCCCAAATTATGATTCTATCGGAAACAACTCTCAACCCAAAAGGTATGTATCAACTATCAAATCATATTAGAAGCGGACCCAATCAATCTCTCGGATGGATTCCAGTCGCAGGAGAGAAGAGAATTGTATAATTCCTTCCAATATAAAGAATGATACAGCCAAACCTACAGCTAAAGTGACTGTCACTATTCACTGCACAGTTATAGCAAAATCTTCAATTTTTGGCAAGAACAAAACCTCATGGAAAAAAGTTTTTATCTGATTATTAGAAGTACTACTTTTGCATTAAAAATTTACTCAGAAACAGTAAAGTATCAGTGAAAATTGTGATCAAAGAAGTGTGACCGAAGCAAAACCGATAATAATTAAAACCCATTAAAAAAAGAAGAAGAAAAAAACCTTACAATTATCAGTGTACCAAGAGCCGGCGTGAGAAGCTCTTCTGATTTTCTCCATGTCGATAACTTCTTCTTCTTGTGAGAGTAGAGCCGTGGAATTAGAATCGGAATTTAGAAAGTGCAGGAATAAAGAAGAGAATTGCAACAAGTTGACGGGGAAAGAAGAGAACGGTCCATTTTATACCCCTCGACGAAAGTCTGAATTGTTGTGTAAGCGACACCGTTTGGTTAGGCCAATTTCCAGAGTTTTTTATGTGTGGTCGTCTCTACCAGTTACGGTTAGCGTTTACGTGCTTTTAGCCTTTCTTAAGCCTAAGCTGCAGTTTAGATCAATCATTTTGTGCTATCCTGCTCAATACAAGGTAATAATCGGCTGGCAAATAATTGCATAATCTAGGAATATTCCTTAAGGAAAGGGAGTAAGGGATGCTGCAATGCTACTACCGTACCAATCGTCGCAGTATAATATAGCAGTGATCTTCAAAATATCCAATTTCATTACATCAGAGTTCATTTGTTCATTTCTTTTGTAGAATGCCCTATAATTACAACGTATAAATATTTATCTATTACACAAAATTAACCTCGGACCTCTCTCTATATTTCGAAACAACAGAACGGAACAGCTACAGAGCTCAGCTGGGTAAATTCACAACAAGTCCTCATTTACCTTCCTTGTCTAGAAAACAATCTCACTATAACAAACAGCTTCACGGATCTGATATGGCAATAACTGAGTCCTTAACGAAAAAAGTGTGTGAAAGAACAATTATCTTTGCAGTTCCAACAGCAAGATAGAAGACCCATAAAGCCAGACTCTACAGGTTGGGCAATATCTCTCTCTCTCTTGAAAAGAACTCTTACAAATTCATCTGTGCTCAAGTTTCCGTCGCAGTTTGTATCAAATATGTGAAAGATTATGTCGACCATATCATTCTTAAGCGGTATTCCACAGACCTGGAAGTTTTTAAGTATGAAAAAATGTTCAAAATAATTCTAAGAGAGTGAATAATAATTAAACCAGATACAAGAGATGGGAGTTAAAGATGAATTATGGGCATACTTGTTCTGCAGCTCTTTGGAAATCTGTCTTTGTTAAGAGGCCATTTACTTTTCCATAACTGAAAACGGCCAGAGAAAAAGGTTGCAATTTTCCCCGTAGGGCTGCAAAATTCTTGAAATCTTCGAATGTGACTTTGATTTCTTTAAGTTGCGGCTTGTTGTCTAATTCATCGACCCGATAAAGCAACCGATTTAACTGAGACATGTCAGCAGAAGCAACCATGGACAATGCAAAGTCCTTGGCCCATATATATCCTCTCGATTTGTAGTCGTAATGGGCAAACTCCAACCTCAGAATCTACATAGTACAAGGAGAAAATGAATTACTTCTACTAGCAACTGAGATCAAAATCTTTTTTTTCTCGAATCAGTAAGTGAAAAATGCTCTATTGAAGTGTTAATTTGCTATCTCAACCAAGCAACTAGTAGGCTCTATTCATATAAGCTTACTCAATCGTAGAACTATCATTGTCTAGAAAGAAGAAATTAAGCTGCCAATGATTTAGAAGAGATATGGCAGGAGCTCACTTCATCATGCAGATCTCTCATAAACTGGACGAATTCATCATGTTTAAGATGCCCCTTCCCATCTTTATCAAAAAAGAACTCCACCAGGCCTCCATTTTCAACTGAGCCGTTGACTTTTAACCCAGTCCGAAGTCCACCCCGGTGGTGAGCCCCCTGCCTGTTCTGATCTCGCATCAAAGCCATCACTTTCTTGAATTCTTCCTTGTCTATCTCCCTACAAATGGATTCTACAGTATAATAAAACAGCACATTGAAAAGGAGGATTGGATGCTCATGAATCATATTCATAAGAACCCAAAGCAATTAAAAGATATTTCAGTACATTAAACACAGGTAGAATGAGTACTAACCCATTCCTGTCAATGTCAAACATTTTGAAGGCAACAGAAAAGCTTGACTCTGGGATGCTAAGAAGTGTCACAAAAAAGATGTACCTATTAAAAAAAACAAGGTCAAATATTATCAGACTCCAAAAAAGGAATTCTATATTGTTATTCGCGACATGAAATGATAAACACTAAAATGGAAAGGAAATTGGTCATGAATTGGCAACTCACTCTTTAAATGAGATATGTCCATCATTATTTACATCGAAAAGCATAAAGAATTCTGAAGGAGCACAACGGAGCTCGCCTGGATTCCTTTCCCCACAGAGATATCCATCTCTAACAAGATTAGATTCGGAAGGAGGAAAAACCGGAACAACTGCCCGCATCAAATCCACTGGTTTCATAAGTAGCTCTCCATCTGGGGAACGAAATGACGCAAAGTACTCATAAACCTTCAAGTAACAGATGGAAAAATATACTGTCAACATAGAGGAAGAATCTATTGAAAAATGAAAATATAATGATTCGGTAATCAACCTTCTGCCATTACCTGAAGGCTATGTAAAGGTTTCAAGATTAATGATATTGCGAAAACAACACCTAAAGAGAAAAGTAAGAATTTATAACAAACACTGATATAGTTCATAACATAACATTTCATTGTCCGTGAGCAGCTGAATCAAGCCTATCGTACTAAATAAGAGAAAATATACGATTTCTTCTATTTTTACCCGTCCAGTTCTCTGGCATTTAACAAAGCTATACCCGAAGTAATGAATTTAACGTTTTGAAAATGAATCTCGATGAGCATAATACCTTTGCAGGAGGACTGCGCAATCTTATGCGTTTCTCGTAGTTGAAGAAAATCTTTTTTCTATAAGCATCTGCAATCACAAATCGAAACAGGTTTGAGAAGCTAACAACGAAACAACCGTGATTTTGATTCAAAGCTAGATGCGATGAATTAAGAGTCGCTTACCTCCGAATAGAGACTTAGAACTAACTGCAGGTAGTGAGAACTTCTTAAACAAAAGGCGCGAACGCCAATCCTCCACCGCGGTAGCTTCATCGTTGACTTCCGCTGAACACTCGGCGAAAGCCAAGGAAGAGGAAGAAGCAGAAGAGGAAAAAGAAGAACAACTAGAAGACCAGTATAGAAAGCCTAGACCCGAGCCTACTAAAATTCCAGAAGTCCATTTGAGGAAGGTCTCAGAAGAGTGATTTTCGTGCCGATGAGTATTGCAAAGGACGGCGCCGGTCAGAGGCAGCGAGGAGGAAGAAGAAGATGGTGATGAAGAAGAAAATTGACGAATCTGGAGCCTTTGGATCGGAGAGAGTCGATGGATAGAAGGTAAGGATTTCTTGAGGGAGGGCAATGGAGACATAGCATACAAGGTGATGTGATCTTGAACAATTTGCAGAGAGAACTGAACCAGGGAACGGGGAATGGGGGAGTAGTTTAGTAGTTTATAAGCAAAAAGAAGGGCAGTTTGGGAAGTTTTCAATTTTTAATGGAAGTGAGGAAATACGAAATTGGATATAGCGGAAGAACTGTTACCGGAGATAAACGCGCTGAAGCGAACTGTAAACGATGGGCGCCAACTGAACCCGCCAACAGTGACCCAAAAGCGACGTCGCTGCTGCTGAGAAATCAATGGCCCAGTCCAAAAGTCAGCGTAATCGGCCCATAACGATTATGGGCCGATGAATATTAAAGATCGATCCAATATGAGGAGCATTGTAGTCAATTCATTGCCTAGGGCTTTAATATAAAGCTTTTCGAAGCATTCTCTCCAACACTCTCTGACCTCAGGCTCTGATTAGGGTTTCTCTGGTTCTAGCTCCTTTGCGGCCTCCGGTTTCGATCAATCTTCAGAGAATCTTGTCATGGCGGAACAGGTAAGGCATTATTCTTCTATCAAATAAGATTCGATTTTGGTGAAGTTTTGTCCGTAAGATTATGTACTCACCTTTCTGTTCTTGCTGCAGACGGAGAAGGCTTTTCTGAAGCAGCCCAAGGTGTTTCTCAGGTAAGGAGAATTGGATCTCTTCATAAATTTCGAGGTGTTAGAAAGCTAACATTTTTTTCTTTTTGAGGCTTATTCTTCTGCTGCTTTAGCTTAGGTGATAATTGTGATTCTCATTGATTTTCGGTCTCTTAATTATAGCTCGAAGAAGACAGGGAAGGGTAAGAGACCTGGAAAAGGTGGAAATCGGTTCTGGAAGAACGTCGGTTTAGGGTTTAAGACTCCCAGAGATGCAATTGAAGGTATCAAGCACTGATCTGTTTCAGAAAATGATCTGTTACCATATGGCACTCATAACTTAATGGGTAGTAATTAGCAATTTGTTTCTTCTCATGGAATAAAGAAAAATAGCATCAGTAATTGGTTTTAATTCTGCATTAACACGTTGCATTTTAGCTACTATTCAGTCCAGTTGGTGTTATTTTAGAGGATTGCAGAGCAATCGATGAACACTGATTCTCTCCCTTGAATTTGATTTCCACATTTTCGAATATTTGGTCTTATCTGACTAGTTAATTGTGGGGTTGCTGTCCAATATTTAAGCTCTATGGTCCTTGTTTATTTGTTTAAAAGATAATTTCTTCTTTCAGGAACATATATTGACAAGAAGTGCCCATTTACTGGAACTGTCTCCATTCGGGGCCGTATCCTTGCTGGTACTTGCCACAGTGCCAAGATGGTGAGGACAATCATTGTGCGCCGTAATTACCTTCACTACGTGAAGAAATACCAAAGGCAAGCTGTTCTAGCCCATATATTTTATCTAGCTCTTTTATTAAATATTTGTAACGAATGAACATTGACACATGGTATGGTTATAGGTATGAGAAGAGGCATTCAAACATTCCAGCACACGTATCCCCATGCTTCCGTGTGAAGGAGGGTGACCATGTAATCATTGGCCAATGCAGGTTTGTTCATTCACTGAAACATTCCTCATTAATATCTCGATTGGAAAAGAATCAATAGAAACAAATAATGAATCGGAATTGATCAATAGATAGTTCCATGTTTGATCTTATTAATACCCTCTTTACTGGAATTAGTGATGGGACCTAGATATCAAAAGTTCAGTGTGAAATTTAATATAGAAGTTACATTGCTTTTTATTCTTACCTTGCAAATATTGTGCTGTAATTAATGCAGGCCATTGTCGAAGACAGTGAGGTTTAATGTCTTGAAAGTGATCCCAGCTGGGTCCTCTGGAACTAGCAAGAAATCTATCGCTGGAATATAAGCTCAAAAGTTTCTAGTTTACCATTAGCTTTATGAGTGAGAAGATCATGTTAGTTTGAGAATACTCTAGCAAAAAACATCAAAAATATTGAAATCTGTCACATCAAAAAACATGTTCCCATTTTATGTTTTGCTTTGCTTAATAACCAATTATCTAGTTGTGAATGGCTTCCCTTTCTTTCCACGTTTCTTCTTTTTTTTTTTTCTTCAAGGACTAATCGAAGAAGTGGAACCTGCTTTCTGAGCATATTAAAGTTTTGGAGTAGTAACTTCTCATTATACATTAGTCAAAGTCGTCCCCATCCGAGCGGGCAACATCTTGTAAACACCTGCAACCTTCTTCAGGCCTCCATCCCCACCACTTCCATTATAATGAAGCTTCTGCTATCGCTTTCTGTGCCTCTACCTCCCTCTCCTTATGGAAAAGAATCGCTTCTGATGTTTTCTGTTTCTTGTATGGATCCTAGTTCGCCTCTTGCAATGAAAGAATAAACTATTGGCTAAAAATTAATTAGTAAAATTGGATGAACCCTATACATTTGGTCATTAGTCAATCACCTTTGTGTTTTGGCCCACAAAAAAAAAAAAAAAAAATTACCTTTGTTTTGTAATCTACACTGCCCTTCTTTAAGAATTCGGCCTTTCTACTCTAGTTAAGGCATTCATCTTCTCCACTGCAGTCCGTAACTCTGCCTCTTTGATCGCCACCAATTTGGTCCCACTACCTCCGCCACCCAAGCCTCCTTCGTCCATCCCGCCTTTTTCTTCGACAGTTCAGCATTGGCCTTTGCCACCACCGCCTCCTTCTCGTTCTCAAACACCTTCACTTCGGTCTTCACTTTTATCTCCTCCTTCTGACCGTCTCCTAGTCTTTGCGTCGATATAATCTTCGTCTCAGCATCGATCTTTGCCGCGTTTTGCAGCGTTAGTCCCTTCCTCAACTTCTCTCCTATCTCTCCCTTCATTCTCGCCTCGGCTACGTCCACCTTTGCCTGATTGGCAGCCTCCATCTGAGTCTTTTGCCCTAAATAGGAGAAATACTCATGTCCTTGCACATCCACCAACTGTTTGACATTTGCATTGTAAATCAAAAGCCCGAATTGATTCAACTCCAACTGAACCTTCGCAAAGACCTCTTGCTTGAACTCTTTTGTTCCTCGAAAAACCTCCTCCATCGTCATCGAAGCAGCAAGGACACGAGTCTCTCCCTCAATAATTCCTTGGACAAGTTCCTTGACATGGTTTGAAAGCTTGTCGTGTGGAGTGATGAGCTTAGCATATTTAAGGAGGCTGTCTTCATCGTCTGCACGCGGACCGATGGTGAAGACGGCGGGGAGGAGAAAGGGGAGCTTTTCGGCGCTCATGGCTTGAACTTCAAAGGTATAGTTCACAGGAGTGATGTCGAACCGGGTGCATGATTGGCCAGGAAGAACCCATGCCTTTTTGGTTAGTTTTATGTCGGATATGCCATAGCCAGTCACCACGAGGTATTCAGAAGGGCTAGCAACTTTATACATGGTGGAAGAATGTTTGTTAAATCGATAAGAGATGGTGTGTGAGAATTATATATGAGGATGTAGAGAACGTATTTATAGAGAGATTTTTAATATTTTTTTTTTGTTTTTTCTTAGAATGTTAGAAGTTATTGCATATGTACATATGTTGTAATGGCCGAATTGAATCTATATGGCTTGTTTATCAAGTTAATTGCCATTTGTTTCAATTTTCAACTCTTGGTGCTGTTATTGTTGTTCTTGGATTCATTTTACATTGAAGGTGTTCTTTCAGATCCCGCCAGTAGACTTGATCTCTTCTGCGTTAACATGATCTGACTTTAGTTATTCAAGTGGACGACTTCTTGGAAATAATTGGAAGCAGAATTGGGTGGAAATTTAGTACTAGCATTGACCACGTAAATATCAACTGGCCCGAACATTATTAGCAAGAATGATTATTTTTATAATACACAAGTATTTAATCTGTATCTTCCAATACAACCCACGAACTAAAAACAAATTACTATGTAGATACGAATATTAGAATTGCGAAGAAATTGAGCTCGCAATGCTCAAGATGGATAGACATTGACAAACTCAATCATAGGTTCGGATTCCATCTAGACCCCGTATGTATCTGTTGTACTTATCTAGATAGCAGCAGGTCAAGATTTCATTTTACAAATCATGTAGATGATATAGCATGCTGAAGTGATCGGACCACTTGAATTAGTTAAATGAAGTGGGTAGGAAGGAAAGAGAAAAAGAATGAGCCTTTGTAGGATGACACCTTCTGTCAAAATTTTGAGGTTAGATTCTTTCATTTAGTGATTTTTCATGTCTATTCAAACATAATTGGATCAAACACTCATTTATGTATTACGAATAAAATATTTTTCTTTTATTTTCTTTCATGTCTTCGTTCTGCCTCACCCTCGATGATAATAAGCACAAACCGTGAAAAGAAAATTTTTGTTACATGCACAAACTCGTAATTTTGGTCTCCATGCATGCGAAGTTCGAATGCATAGAAGAAGGTTTTAGAATAAAGTACGTGGATGGTTTTACAAAAACATGTCTCCAACTAAATAGCGACAAGTAACATAGAGCAATCACAGTGTGCAAAAGGATCACAATCTATGTTCCTTATATGTTAACACAAAAATGAGTCAAACAAAACACCTTACACGTAGCCTTCCTACATAAACTTGCAACTCTCTCATGGAAAAAGGAGTCAGCAATCCAGTCTATAACCTCCACGGTTCTGCCCTACAAATACGTTGCCCTAAGAACAAGAAAAGAACTCCATTTCGCACTGATCTAGTTCGTGTTTCTACACACCAACAATGTTTCATTTGTCACCACCATGGATGAAGTAGCTGGTCCGTCGGAATATCTTGTCATCATTGGCTACAAGATCAATGACATAGAATCACCAAGAAAGCATGGGTCCTCCCCGGCCAATAATGCACCCGTTTCGACGTCACTCCGATCAACTACACCTCCCAAGTGCAGGCCATGAGCGCAGAGAAGCTCCCCTTTGTCCTCCCTGCTGTCTTCACCATCCGTCCACGTATCGACGATGAAGAAAGCCTGCTCAAATACGCTAAGCTCATCTCACCCCACGACAAGCAGTCGAACCATGTCACTGAACTCGTTCAGGGAATCATCAAGGGGGAGACTCGTGTTCTTGCCGCTTCCATGACTATGGAGGAGGTTTTTAAAGGGACGAAAGAGTTTAAGAAGGAGGTGTTCGATAAGGTCCAGTTGGAGTTGAATCAGTTCGGCCTTTTGATCTATAATGCGAACGTGAAAAAGTTGGTGGACGTTCCTGGGCACCAGTATTTCTCGTATTTAGAACAAAAGACTCAGATGGAGGCCGCCAATCAGGCGAAGGTTGATGTGGCGGAGGCTAAGATGAAGGGTAAGGTGGGGTCGCAGATGAGAGAAGGTCAGATGTTGCAGAACGCGGCGAAGATTGATGTTGAGACGAGGGCTATAGCGACGCAAAGGGAAGGAGAGGGTCGGAAGGAAGAGATCAAGGTGAAGGCGGAGGTGAAGGTGTTTGAGAATGAGAGGGAGGAGGTTGTGGCGGAGGCCAATGCTGATTTGGCTCAGAAGAAGGGTGGATGGACGAAGGAAGCTCAAGTGGCCGAGTTGGAGGCCGCCAAGGCGGTGTCTCTCAGGAAGGCAGAGTTGCAAACTGTGGTTGAGAAGATGAACGCTATGACTAGAACGGAGAAGCTCAAGGCCGAATTCTTGAGCAAGGCTAGCGTCGAATACGAAACCAAGGTGAGAATCCATACATATTAAACCAAACTAGGCTTCTTCATTTTTCATATTCATAACATTATCTTTATCAAGATCATAATCCTCAACTAATGCTTTTAATTATATTCACCATTGATCTTATATCTTAAAAAACTATGAACTAATAATTTTTTGTTGCAGTAACGTTACACTATTAATAAGTACTGCCAACATTTAGTCGAACCGATCTTGTATGCGTACGAATGGTCTGAAAACCGACGATGAATCTGACATTTGACGTAGTGTTATGTGTGCACATATATAAGTTCAAGAGGCTAATTGGGAACTCTACAAGAAACAAAAAGCGGCGGCGGCGGTATTATTTCAGAAGGTCAACGAGGCGGAGGCACAGAAAGCAATGGCCGATGCGACATTCTACAATCATCAACGAGAAGCCGATGCCGGTTTCTACACGAAGAAGAAAGAGGCAGAAGAACTTGTGGGACTTGCTCAAGCCCAAGGAGCATATCTTCGCGAATTGCTAGGCGCATTGGGAGGAAACTATGCGGCCGAAAGAGACTACTTGATGATAAATGGTGGGATGTTTCAAGAAAGTGCTAAGATCAATGCAGAAGCCGTTTGGGGACTTCAACCTAAGATTAGTGTTTGGACTAATGGCAGTGGTGGAGATGCCGTTACGGACGGAGCCGCAGCCGGTGGGGCCGCACATGGAGCATTGAAGGAGGTTGCCGGAGTTTATAAGATGTTGCCGCCGTTGTTTAGCACGGTTCATGAACAAACCGGGATGTTCCCTCCGGCTTAGATGGGTTCTTTGAATAATGGTTCCTCTTCTTCTTCTTAGAAATTTTGTTTTGTTTTGGCCAAATTTAATTAGGACAGTGATATTGACTGCATTTATTTACTTTGAATTTTTTTCTTGGTCTTTCCAGCTGCTATTATTTAGTAAATGTTTAGTAATGTTCGTAGCTTTCCTATATTTTCATTATTATTGCTACTACTTCTTTATATGATGAATGATCATTATACAATATACGAAGTATTATACGACCGTATGTATACATTCGTATATATAAAGTATATCAAAAACATCTCCGTAATATTATTTAATATTTACAATATTCGCTATACCGTATACTGTTTTTCTTAGATTAGCGACACGCCGTACTCTCACGTCATAATCAAGGACTAAGCTCAATAATTAACCCTGAAATTTATGTTCCACTTAATTAAATTACCCTACTCAGACAGTGGGCTCAGAAAGCCCAGCCCAACAGCGTACTGGGCCTACTTCACCTACCGACAGCTACATGCAAAATTCTAAAGCGTAAAAAAGAAAAAGAAAAAAAATTAGCCTACCAAAAAAATAAGACAAGCTACTTTCTCCTAACCGGAATAATCAAATTGTACTTTGCATGAATAAGGATTGTGCTCTCCAATTTCCCAGGCCCCTGCCAATCAAAACATTACACGTGTCTTTCCACGTTTGGTACTTGCTGAATGCTGAGTATGGAGGTAGAGCTCTGCGCCTCTTCACCTCCAGTCTGCCTGTCTGTGACGCTACAGTAGTAGTCTGTGTCCTGACTGACGAAAAAGCAAACACCCTTCCCCCAGCTGTACTCACAATCAACGGCCCAAAAGCGGTCAATCCAACGGTCTATGTTTCTTCTTCTTCGACACGTGTCTTCTCAGCGTCAGTGTCAGGTCAGCATCGCCTCGAGATAGCAATACAACGCTTCCGATGCTTTACCTCATGCCCAGAAGACCTGCTCTGCTATGCTCTCAAGCTTTTTCTTCTCCATGAATGAAAGCTTTTAGCGACGAAAACCTCTCTCTCTCTCTCTCTAGCGTGTTGACGAAAACCTCTTCAAGCTTTTTTCCCCTCGTTTCGAGCCGAAGTTTCGGTTTCTGATCAGTGAGGTTTTTCTTGCTCGAATGATTATGGTGGAAGTTTAGGGGTTTTTTTTTTTTTTTGAAGTTTCGAAGAAATGGAAAGCTCGTGGCAAAGTAGATTGACTCCGGCATTGCATTCATCGACAATGTCAGTGGCTTCCTCTTCGACGCAGGAGTTTGGGAATCAGAATCAGGTAATTTGGTAGTTCATACCTCGTTTCTTGATTTATGCTCTGCTTCTTCTGAAGTTCTGTGCCTTGTTTGAGAAAATTTGGTGACCTTGCAGACATTCATGTTTATTTTTGTTAGGGGTATGAAGTGCTGGTAGTTTTTAAATTCACTCGTTGTTAGTCTGAATTTTGCTTGTTAAACTGCAATGTACTTCCTATAACGTAATACTGAAGTTTACGTAGTGCAAAAATCAGCGTGGAAATACGTAGTCTTCTTTTTGTCTTTCTCTATCTCTTAATTTCTGTTTGTATGTGTGTATGGGATAATTGGAGGAGAGGATGTTTACTTGTGAAAAACTTCTATGTTATACATCCGATGCATGTTCTTTTTAACTTTGTTTTTCCCGGTTTGACAATGTAGATGGAAATGAATAGTGGATATATGTTCCATCCACATGTTGCACAAGATTTTAGATCTACATTTCTTGAAAAGAAGCAAGATCCTCCATTTTGCAACATTATGAATAGTTCAGATAGATCAGGTCAGGTTGATCCAGCGGCCTCATTCCTGGCTCTCCTATCTGGACCACCATCACTTTTGCACTGTGACTATCAAGAAATGTCAAATCCGAAACCATTTAGTGCTCTTTGTAAGCTTCCCGCTGATAGTAGCATAGTCACTAATAGTGCTTTTACAGGTGGAGTTTCTATGTTATCTGGTGAGAGACCATTAGAAACTCCAATAAGTCGAAATATGCAAAATGTAGCAGATTTCTTCCAAGCATCCAGGGCAATGGTCAGTCCAAAATTTGGTAGAGGGCATGCTTTTTGGAATTCTGACTCAGACAAGGCAGTCAAAAATCACACAGTACTTGGTGGTGGGAATTTCAAAGATACTTCATTGAAGGAGAGGCAGCCTACAGATCATGTTGATGCTGCGAAACTCCTTAGTAAAAATATTCAAACTCCACGGAAATTATCTTTAGGAGATGGGAAGCTGTGTAGTAAAAATATACCCACCCTACAATCTTCTAGCTTTATGATTGGGTGCCCCCGTGTGTTTTGCCGCTCTACAAGTGAGTGGTTGAGAACTGTTTTCTGAATTACTAGTGAAACTAATACTCATTTGGATAGTTCATCCTGAAACTTGTGTTTGTTAGGTGGGTATCTGCTTCTCAGTAATACTGGACTTCTTGGTATTGTTTGCTCATGCCATTGTCTCCACATGTCGGTCTTCAAATTTTGTGAGGTTATTTCCAAAGGCATCATCATTGTTTCTTCCTGGTTCACTATCCTACATATGACTTTCTTAGTTTGTGAGGTTTTTATTTGGAACTTACATTTTGCAGCATGCTGGATTATTTGATGTTAACCCAGGGGATGGTGTCCGCATGGATAGTGGAGAGACAATTTCTCAGTGGTGTAAGCAATACTTAAAGCAGTTAGGGGTAAGATGTAAACAATAAGTGTTTGTAATATGCAGGCCATGTATATACACTAAGTTAAACTGATAAAAATTTATTTCAATTTCTATTTGTTAGTGTCTTCTCTTGCATCGTTTGGCTTCCAGTCATACATACTGTGGTCTTGAGTTTTCAAAATATGTATATTTGTTCCTCATATATCATTGGAATTGAGAGATATATTTGTTATTTGCATGTTTTTGAAGCTACAAGAACTCTGGTGGTGATATTTTTATGATGCTTTAGATTAGGGTTCCAGAAGATTGCAAAGAATGGGGCTGGCCTGAAGAATTATCAGCAACTTCTGGTTTAGGAAAATCTAGTGCAACTGCACCTAACATCTCCAGTTACTCTTCCTCATCTCATCTTGTTGGTTCTCCTGGAGGATTAATAAGGAATGGACAGAGTTTTGGCAATGGTGTGTTTCCGGGGCTGCATGAACACAAAAGTATGGATATTGATGATCTAAAAAATAAACATCAGATGAATCGTCAGGTTAATGATAACTCAGTTCTAAAGGCCTTTGGTGAAACTTCACAAGGATATTTCCACACAGGGATGGATAACCAGATCGAATGCCCTACTTCTAGGTGTTCAATGATGTCGAAGTTTGTTGGTGGTGGAACAGATAATGGTAGTTATTCTGTTTCTGGGTATGTTGACTCCATCTTGAGGAATGTAACTTCATCTACTGTCCATCCTACTGTGCAGAACTTGAGAAATCTTGCTAAAGATCCCAGCTTGAATAGAACTAAAATAGCACATGGTGGTTTAGTGGGTGGGGATGCTACTTCAAATATTGAGTTGAGGCTTGGACAACCATGTCAACGTAGTCAGGCTTCAGGAAGTTTAGCTCCAGCAGTTCTAGGACCACAACTATCAGACACCATCCTTGCCAATGGTCCAAAGTCGCCCTTCCTTGAGCAGTTAGTTCCTGGTAGCATGTTGATTTTTTTTTCCCTCTTCTCTCTCTCTCTCTCTCTCTATATATATATATATAAATATATATATGTCTATGTTTACTTATATGTTTTTATGTTACATTTATTCCATCTAGGCAAACATTTATTAACTATTGTTGGCAAATTTTGTTGCAGCGCCTAACTGCAGGAGAAGTACTGATCATGTTCATAGTAGCTTTGTACTCAATCCGAACATGACAAAGGGAAACCAGTTGAACATTGGAGAGTGTGTAGTTGGAATTAGTGACACCTTGCATGCTTCTATACAGGAAGATTTCAGAGGCATTGTTGCCAAGAGTGCTGTTGTTTCTGCTCGCTCAAGCTTTCACACTCCACATGAGGAGTGCATGCAGTCTGAAGAAAGGAGTGATATTAGTTATGTTATGCCTAGGATGTTGAACTGCGAGTCTAATGCTCCCAAGTGTAACCCTGATGATGTACCTTTAGGTGCTAGTAATGCAAAAGAAAGGCATTTAAACGTTACCGAGCTAGCTTTTCACAGAATCATGGAGAGAGATAAAGTAGTGGGATGTATTCCTCCTAGCTCTTATATTGCATCAGATTCAGGGTTTAGAGTTCATCATCATATGAAAAGTTTGAGCTCATCAACTGAGATTGTTGACATCAATAAGCTTGATTATTCAGCAATTTGTGACAATAGCAAATATTCACATCACTTCTCTAGTATAGATCTGGATGCATCCAATGCTAGACACGTGTTAAGTTATCATGACAGTGTTCCATCTCTTGATAGATCTGTAGATTCAGTCTTCGGTTCTGGGCCTAGTCTGCATTCGCATGTTGTCTCAATGGGCTTTCCCGTGCCTGCTTCAGCATCTATATCTTATCGAACTCCTACTTTCATAAGACAAGAAGGCTTTACCGTGATCCCTCGTATACCCAATGAGAGATTAAGATTTCTTGCACAAGAACAAGATAGATTCGTTAGCTCTTCAAATGTACAAAATGTTCCTGTTGACACTTTGGCGTCTGAACAACAAAGATGTGGACCATTTCTTACTAAAAATCATGATGTTTCTGGAGTTGTGTGTGCATCACCCCAATCTAGCAATAATTGCAGGATGAATGATTATATGAAGAAAATGGTTTCTATGATAGGCAAGTTTAATGCATCTTTTGTTAAAGGAAAGGCTAATAAAATCATCATCATATGTCTCTTGTTTGGAATAGTTTTTTGAGTTAATTGTATTCTTTCAGGTCCAAATGACTTCTGTAATTTGTCAAATACAAGCCAAGGAACTTTAGTTCCTCCCATGGATGAGGAGGCCTCTTTGAGGTTAGTTCATATGCTTTAGCTCTTTTATAATGTTGTTGTCCTTATTAATTTTACTACCTGTTTAAACCCAATACCCTTGATTCATTGAATACAAATGTTTAAATTTTGATTTGTACATATACTTTGTCTGGATGTGTAGAAGTGTGGGACTGGGATTATTTTCCCACATAATCTTTTTATGATTTATGCCTTGGCAGAACTAACAACAAGTTCAATCTGTCAAGAGAGGTCAAAAAGTTCTGTCAGGGAGTACCATTTTCATATCTTCAGGGCGACTGCAGCTGTGAAGCTTGCATCCACCTTATACGAAAGACTGGAAGCTTTCCTAGTTCTCTTGAGAAGCGAATGAAAGCTGGCCAAGGAGAACCCTCATTAGTTACAGCTTCCAAATTTTCTAAAGACCGTTCTCTTATGGAGCATGCAAACTTTTCATGCAATGAAAGTGGAAAGTCTGCTGTGCAGCATGCAAATAACAGTGTACATCATGCCTCTCAGTGGAGAGACGTGCCAAATAAGGTGAAAGAGGTTCCTCATGTGACCTGTGCAGATCCATCAGCTAAGATGTTGGATGGTAGGGGATATAAAGGGTGTCAACATCAAGATGCTTCTGCTAAATGCTTTGGAAGGGTCCTGCAGAGAGCTGATTTCTCTAAAGAGCAAGAAATTTCAAATATCTCTTCTGGGTGTCCTGCCCCTGCTGTGACACAGGCATCTATGGAGGTTACCCATGAGGATTCTTCTTTTGTAAATGCTGCAGGTACTGGTTTTGGAAGCAATGCAATAGTAGATGAAGGATCAGGCAATGATAAATGGTTGTCATCAGACAGTTCTCTTGGAAGTGAAAGTGCTGAATGCCTTGGCTGTACTTCTATTGGTAACTCAAAGGAAGAAAAATCTTGCAAATCTTTGAATAATCAATCATCACGCAGTCTTCTCGAT
This sequence comes from Coriaria nepalensis, assembly GCA_027186245.1. Classification (NCBI taxonomy): domain Eukaryota; kingdom Viridiplantae; phylum Streptophyta; class Magnoliopsida; order Cucurbitales; family Coriariaceae; genus Coriaria; species Coriaria nepalensis. The sequence goes on along the minus strand of CP114500.1, from coordinate 1,533,323 downwards.
GAGGTCAAGCTAATAGACTTATTGACGTGGAAGAAGTCCCAAAATCAAGTCCATAATGGACCTCTTATGGCTGGAAAAGATTGTTCCCCAAGATTCGGGGGAGCTTCGGAACTTGGGAAGAGAAAGAAAGTAATGAAATTGAAAGTGCTGGATGCATCAATTACCACAGTGGGTCCTTCTCCAGCTTATCAGAAATTTCTCAAGGGTACTTCATCATCCACTTCTTCATCAAAAGATTTGCATGGGCCTCACTTATCTAGCCAGGGGAACCAAAGCACAACTGGAGCTACTTTTTTCGAGTCTAATATAGACAATGCCTTATCTACGGTGTCTTCCATAAGACCACAGTTACGTAAGAGAGGTCTGAGCAAACTATATATTGAGAGGGAGGAGGAAGACGATTGCCAGACAGAGTTTAAGGGTATTGCTGACTCGGGTGGAATCTCTCCAATTCCAGGCAGAAAGAAATTCAGAAAGGATAGCTTATTTAATGGAATGGAATTTCAAAAGATTAGCAAACATTTTGAAGTACGTTGTGTGATGAAAGATTCAACTCCTGATCATGGTAAAAGATATGGTAAATCTGTTAGGTTTATTGAAGCACCTCCCAGCTGGCCAGTGAATACTTCTGATAGTAAATACAGACCAGTAGTTTGTGGAAAGTATGGGGAAATTTCTTCTGGTGATATAGATGGATGCATGTCAAAACCCGCAAAAATTGTCTCTATCAGTAGGGTTCTAAAAATTGCGAAAAGGTGTTGCCTTAACCAGGATGCTGCACCTTCACTAATTTCAGTTCAGGAGTTGAAGAAGACAAGCTTTAGTACAAACAATGTGTGCTATGCAGGATTTTCCGATTCAAGGAATGAGGAAGGCAACAGCCATGGTGCTATAAACTGTGGCAAAAAGAATCTTGTTAATCATGTGGAAGAAATTGCAAAGACATGCTTGAGGAAGCAATTGGCTAAAGATTCTTCCATGTTGGAGAAACAGATAGATGATTACCGCAAGAAAGAAATTCACCTTTCAGGGAACACTCGCACTCATTTCAAGCGTAAGTGCAGGGAAATTCGTGTACGCAACATTTATGAGCTGACAGCCAAAGGTAGGCAGGAAAAGCTTAGAATGACTCATAAGAATCTCTGCCGTTTCATATCTATTTTCACTCTCTCTCTTCTTGACCCCACTCCCCTATACTCATACATGTCTCATACAAAGAATTATACTATTTTGACGTAGTTGTGGAAAGATGCTATGATTGTAGAAATTTTTTTTTTCTGCTCCATGAGCATGTTAAAAGACCTCTTGTAGCCAGTTGCAATTTGACCTGTTTATTCTCCAAATAAATATCTCCTACCTCCCCCTTTAACATTTTCTAGATAGATTCCTATCTCACTGGCTACCTATTCATTTATGTTTTCTGTTCATTTTCAGGAGAGAGTTCTACAAATAATTGTTTTTCCCTCCAGAAGATGTCCAAATCTATACCTGACCTGAAAGAAAGGAATGTATCAGGGAGTGCTGAGGAAGTCGAATTGTGCAGACAGAAAGCCACAAAGTAAGCAGAAACTGTAATCCAATTTTTTTAAGATGAGAGTTGCGCTAATCTGTACTCTTATTCCATTGGAAATCATAAATGATATGGTGGACAACGTTCTCTGTAGTGTTATTCTGTTTGCCAAGTCATCTGAATGGTTTGGATAATGATGATTTTGATCTCAATGGGTTTGGTACAGATGCATTCAAGAGCAAAAGCTCCTTTCTATATTGGATTCGGATGCATTTTGCTGTGTCTGTGGAAGCTCGGAGAGGGATCAAAATAACTGCTTATTGGACTGTAGTGGTTGTTCAGTAAGAGTATGTGGCTATTAACATCATCGTCAGCCTAATTTCTTGTGATTTTTGTGCCAATGATTCTGGAATACTCATCTCTTGATCATTATAAGCAGGTGCATCAAGCATGCTATGGCGTGTCAAAAGTTCCCAAAGGCTGTTGGTATTGTAGACCATGCAAAACCGGCTCTAAAGATATTGTGAGATGACCAAGCCTTCTACGATTCTCTCATATTATTTTGCATAATGTCTACTGGGTCAATACTTTACTTCTTTGTCCAGGTTTGTGTTCTCTGTGGTTATGGAGGTGGGGCAATGACCAGAGCACTACGGAGTCAATCAATTGTGAAAAGCCTTTTGAAAGCCTGGAATGTTGAAACAGAACGCCCTTCTAGGAATATGAAACTTCCTGCGGGAAGTTTACAAAAAAAACCTAGTGGTTTGCATAACTCCGTTGACGGGGTTGAAATCAACTCAGTTCCTGTTTTACAATGTGTCAATGTTGTGGGTTTGAGTAAAGCTGTACAGGAAATAGATGCACATAACGATATGGTGACTATACATAATTCTCTGTCTGTTAATAGTTCAGAGATACGTAACAGCATTACAGAAGGAGCACTTGATGTGACCGTCAAGCAGTGGATTCATATGGTCTGTGGCCTTTGGACTCCTGGAACAAGATGTCCAAACGTTGACACCATGTGTACTTTTGATGTGTCTGGTGTTGTACGTCCTAGAGCAGATGTGGTGAGAATTGAACTTGATACTGCTAGGGATAAATTTGATTCACTGACTTGAATCTATTAGATCTATTGCATCGACTTAAAAAACGGATTCAGACATTTATTTTTCGAGTAGATGTTTTTGAATAGTCTGATTCCGATACATTGAACTTCGCTGTATGATCAGAATGTTCTACGGTGCCCTGAATATTTTTCATATTTTTCTCAGGTTTGCTCCCTGTGTCATCGGATGGGTGGCTCATGCATAAAATGCAGGGTGTATAATTGTTTCATTCGATTTCATCCTTGGTGCGCTCATCAGAAAGTACATACTTTCAAACAAATTCGACTGCAATACTACTATAAGCACATTATTCATGGAAATTCTTCTACATCTCCCCTTCAATAACTTGTTATTATGGTTTTAGGGTCTTTTGCAAAGCGAGGTTGAAGGAGTTGATAATGAAAACGTTGGTTTCTATGGAAGATGCATCCTTCATGCTACACAGCCTGTGAGTAAATCGAGATGTAATCCTAGTGATAATGAAACAAGTCCTCCAGAAAAGAAATTAACTTGTGCTAGAACAGAGGTGATTTTTCCTTGACATGAGTTACGTATTCATTTGAGTCTGTCTATATTGTTGGACTAACAGAACTTTGTTTTCATGTCCCTTTTACCTCTATTGGCATAAAGAGCTACAAGGGGCGGAAACGGGACGGATTTCATCTCAACCTTGTTGGTCACTCAAAAGGAAAAGGCAGACAGATTGTCCCACAAGAACAGCTCAATGCTTGGATTCACATCAATGGGCAAAGATCTTCCTTACAAGGACCTTCAAGGTCCGATGTTGAAAATGATTTACGGGTGAGTTTTATATTTTCTTAAAATCTGTCACTTGAATATAATACTATAACATCGCTCTTCAAATTAATATTTAATTCAATTGCATTTGCTATTATTCACAGAAAGAATATGCTCGATGCAAACAAACAAAACGCCGTAAACATCTAGTAGTGTACAAATCTGGCATACATGCTCTTGGTCTCTATACATCTCGGTTTATTTCACGTGGCGAAATGGTTTGATCACTGCCCCTTGTCATTATTAGTGGTAGTATCATTAGTCATGAAAGTCTTTGCCGTGAATGCAATTTTGATAGTATTCTCATGCATATGCAGGTTGTAGAGTATGTGGGTGAGATCGTGGGACAAAAAGTAGCAGATAGAAGGGAAAATGGATATCAATCTGGGAGAAGGCTTCAATACAAAAGTGCTTGCTATTTCTTCAGGATAGATAAAGAACACATCATCGATGCTACTTGCAAAGGAGGAATCGCTCGTTTTGTCAATCATTCATGCCTGGTAATTAACATCCCTTTCTCTTTTTTCTTTTTGGCCATATATAGGCTATAATGCAAAGAACTGCTGCACTAAAATTAGCATATTTGTAACGTAGTTTAATTCTTTTGACCAGCCCAACTGTGTAGCCAAAGTGATATGTATTAGGAACGAAAAGAAGGTATGGTTACTTGAAATGTGTTTCATATTGGTGTGTATACACGTCATGGATCTTGATGTTTTGAAGTCTCTTTTACGTTGATCTGCAGGTTGTATTTTTTGCGGGACGGGACATATTTCCTGGGGAGGAGATAACTTATGACTACCATTTCAACCATGAGGATGAAGGGAAGAAGATACCTTGTCTCTGCAATTCCAGAAATTGCAGGCGCTTCTTGAACTGAGGTGGTATAATTCAAATTTCTGTGTAACAGAACACAGCTCTTGCAAGCACAGAATATTTCTATTAGTTGCAAATTTTTTGCCTCCCACATCCATTACAAAAGCAAGGCAGCTTGTTAATCGTATTGTTATCGCCTCGAAAATCTTGTGAATCGATTCCCAAAGGGATATCCGCATTACAAGAATGTATCATAATCCCGTAAACATGGAGATGCAGAGTCTGAGTTTACATATGAATATACACTGGAAGTGATAACCGGAAATTATATTGCAGTCGGAACAGATTGAAATTTGTTACAGTTACGAATATGGTATGTTTATGGTCAAACATGTAATGTAATGAGCAGTTTCAGCTACAAGTTCCATCCATTTATACTCCGGTCATTAAGATTCCCAATCAGGAATATTTGCTGTGGCTTCATTGACCATTTTCACAAGTGTGACCTGCAATATTTAGATAGAAATATCAATAACCTCATTTATGAATAGCTGTGAGAAGGGCAGGTCCATGAGTTGAGAGAAAAAACATACTACACTTTCTGGAACGCCCGGTGGAGGAAGGGGAAGGTTTCTCGGGGGCGCAACTTTATCATAAGATCTCTTATCAAATCTCCATTCTCCAATCTCCCCATACGTCAATTCCCCCTTTGTCGTCAAGAGCATAACAAGCGGGCACAGTAAGTCACAACTGATCTCTTTATGGAAAAAGCTAAAGCTATGATGATATAACAAATGTTACCTTCATATTGTAATCGCATCCGTAGGTGTAATGAATTATGAACTTCTTGCCAATTTCTTTATCCCATGGAGGCTGGAAGAACAACACAAACAAAGACAGCAGGATCGATGAGTAAGAAATTAATGCATTAGCTGTTGATAGAGCAATTAATAGTCTACAAACTGGAAAGCTAGATAGGAAAGAATGATCGTATAAGGACCTGAAGCATGAAGTCCTTGTACAAGATGTTACCGATGTCGTGTAGAGCGGAAGCAACGGCATAGGCATACATTTCAAGGACCCAACCAAAAGCTTTATCGGTCGCAGGATCTTTCTTCATTGCCAAGGAAACATTCATCCATGTGGGAGCAATCTTCTTGAGAGATTCCTATCAATATTTTTGTCGAAAACACCCCAAAAAGAACAATCGTTACAGGTTAAAACCAAGAACAGAATTCCGACAGTTATTACTAACAACAACGATTCAAATAATCAATACCTTTCCAACAATGACAGGAGAATTCCCTATTGGGTTAATGTTAGTTATCGGCCCCTTCTCTTTGGGAAAGAACTTACGGAGCTGAGACTCGTATTTTTTCGGTTCAATATAAAAAAAGGGGAATGCAGCTCCGAGCCCACCTTTGGACAAGTTCGGTATAGGCTTCACGATGACATGATCTGGTTCCGACATCAGTATGTAACTGTAATTCCCAGGTAAGAAAAAGAAAACATTCATTTTTAGTAAATTTCTACCCAAATTCAGGCAACATGGTTCGCTTCATCGTATAATTAAAACTGAAGGAATTGGTTCATACTCTTCCTTAATGTCTGCTTGTTGAAGCCATTGCACAAATGCCCAGGGTCTGTTGAGGACTATATAACCCTGTGTAGTAATCAATCTTTATTTCTGGAAAACAGTCTCCTACTGCATTATCTATAATTATTCTACTTACTTTACCCTCTATAATCATAGATATCAAGCAAGGAATCTTCAATTTTCACTGCATTTTGAAAAACAGTTTGAACCTCCGAAACTCCAATTTGACCAAACACTTTTCGAAATGCAAAATTCACGTTTTACTTAAACTCCAGTTTGCTTACAAAGCACCAGTCAAAAAGCCACAAAAACTACGAAAACCACGGATTTCTCACACAAATATTTCCTCGAACTACACGTTATATTCATTCTCATAACCGCCAAATTTTCCCAAATCTTCAGAAGCAAGCAAATCAAAGCCCTAAAAGGCACGGAAGAATCACAATCAGTTACCTGATCCATCCCAGCAGGTAAAGGCTGAGCAATGAAGGTAGGAATCTCGTCCATATACTTGTCCGGTTTTCCGGAGTGCAAGATCCTAGTGAACCCGCCCATCTCTGAACCGGGTTCGTTATGGAACTTCTTGAACCAGTAGTACATGACCCGGCATTGCCAAGTGTTATACACCGAGTCGGAGGCCGTCACCGCCGTGTGGAACAGCCTCCTGTTCGACCCAGCCCTAGTCGATCTGTCTAACGGCATCTTGATTATAGGATCCACAGAAATCGACGAAGAGTAGGAATAAGATTTTGACGGACCAGGAAGTCCTTGCTGGAGAGGAGCATTTGCAGAGATGATCACGTTGTACGTAATTAGAGCTACTGAGAAGATTATCAGTACGGAAAAGAACAAATTTCCAAAACCCATCTCTCTCTCTCTCTCTCTCTATAGAGCATTCATGGAGCTTGATTTTGTAAAGCCACAGGAGAGGAGAGATTTCATGAGAATGAAAGTGAAGAAACGGATTTAAGAAGTCGTCGCCTTCTAGTCTATCATTGGTAGTAGGAGAATCGTTGAAGAAATAAAATAGGCTAACCAAACATTTGGGCCGGTATTGGGCCTAAGGACTGAGATTATTGAAATCTGGGCTCCTATGCATGGTCCGGCCCAAAATAATGTTATAACTGAATTTATTTCCCATCCAACTAAACAACAAGAATCAACTTCTTAAAGCGGATTGCTATGCCAGCGAAGATATCAGTCTATCGCTATCACTCCTTTGTTTTTTTTATACTGAATTTCCAAAAATACCCCCAATTAAAATCACACGCGGATTTAGCTTTGGAGCAAAAACCGACCACGCACGTCCCGCGGTTTTCTACGCCACTTCCCCTCCCTACTTATTGCCGCAACTCCGCCCCTTGATTATTTATAAACTCCTCCACTTCTCCTCTCATTCCTTATCCATAAACCGCCACTCTTCTCTCCGCCGCAACCAGAATCACCTGCATTTTATCCATCTCTTTCGCGAAGAAGATCTGAAATGTCGAACGAGTATCAGACAATCAAGCACAAGCTGAGATCCTCGATGCGCTGCTTCCTCGCCGCGGACCGTCACGAATTTCTACAGAGCGAATTGGAGGAATCGCTGAGATCGACGTCTTCGTGCTTAGGGCGAAGATCGGTGGATTGCGACCTGCCTGAGTACCGTGCACGATGCCGGACAATGATATCACGGATTGGCCGGAATCGGAGGAACTATTATCAGTCTCTGGACTTTACCTACGATCCGTCGAGTTACGCTCTTAATTTCGAGGATGAAAGCCACGGCGATGATGAATTTCCTCTGAGAAGCTTCACAGCGAGGTTAGCTGCAAATCCGTCGAAGACGGAGAAATGTGAGAAGTCTCCGGTGCGTATAGCTGCGTATAGTTGAAATTCGGAAAATTTCTTATTGGAGAATGAATGGGGAAATAACTGCAAACTTGATTGATTGATTCATGAAAATTAATATTTTTCTCATTGTATTCAGTCAAAATAATGTACAGATTGCAAGAGTTAATATTCACACGATCAGATCCTAAATCAAAGCAAAGAAAATAAAAGTCTTTAACTAATTTCCATATTCAGAGAGATTGTAAATCATTTCAATTACTCAAAAATCAAGCTAACGTAATCTTAACAATTCATTTTTTGAGAAATCTTGAATCGATCAATTAGTTTTCTCTCTATTTTGTGTTGTACAGATTAAAAACGAAAGACCAAAAGATAAAAAAGGGATGATGTTCATTCATGGCTGGCTTGAATTGTATTTGATTTTTATACTAATTGAGTAATCACCTAATTTCAATTGGTTGCTTAAGATAAAAAAAAAAAAAAAAAACTGGAATAGGGATTTTGATTAAGGAGCCTGTTCTTCTCAATACTAATCATGATGCACCAAAATTAACTGGGTTCAAATAATGTGATTAAGTAAACACTAGCAGTCAGCACTCATTGCGTCGAGTTAGTCTTGTTAGATATGGTGTGGGTCCCATACCAACTAGAGAACCAATCCATTCATGCTACTCAAACCTAAATATATCCAAATAACATGTTGGATATAAACTAAGTCTTATACCCAACTATACTTATCAATATTTTTGGTTAAATAGGCAAGCTCACTTTTTATGGAATTAGATTAGATGGGGATAAGAAAAATCTCCGAGTGTGTTTCAGGGTGAATAAAATTTTCTATTCCGATGAGAATTTCAGTTTCATCGAATGAGTTTTGGTATCGATATTAGTACTAGTCGTAATACTAGAGTGAGGGAAGAGGACAAAGATCAATTCTAAAGCCTATCATGATCCCGAGTATCGATATTAGTACTTCTTATTTTCTTCACTTTCTTCTTCTCTTCTTGTTTACTTTCTTCTTATTTTCTCTTTTTCTTCTCTTCTTCTCCTCCTTCTCCTTTTTGTACTTATTTCTTTTTCTTTTACTCTATAACATTAAAAAGAAATTATGACCAAGACTCCCAGTACTATCTCGATATCTTTTCCCAGTACCAATAGAACCAATGCTAATATTTCGGTCATGTCCCGATAACAGTATCGAGATAATCTGAACGAGATCAGTATTATATTATCTTAATTATAATAAAATTTTGCCCACCCTATTCCGACCTAACCTAAACAACAATGATTCTCCTATCAGGAGTGTTAGGACCTAACCTGAACATCCAATGATTCGTTTAGGATTTTTCTTTTTTTAGTTTGCTTGCAAGTAGGATTTTTCCATTGTTATTTGTAATTTTGGAACATTCATGTCATTGAAGAGAAATCTCCTAAAATGAATGTTACGCCTATGATTGACGAGTTCATTGGTTAGACTCGTAATTACTCATGAACAGCTATTACTAACTAATTAATTAGTTAGTTAATAATTAATTATAGGGCTAACTGATAGGTACTTTTGTGAGGCTGTCGCTTACAGAAGTAGTTCATATTGTTATTAGTTGTATCCACGAATTGGGTTTTGACCAGGTTACAAATATTAGGGTTATAAGTTAGAACTCTAACTCTTTATGTACGTAGTTTATATTTTGCTACAAGACAACGGTTTGGTTTGGCCACTATAACTGTCGACCAACGGATTCAACACGTCAGCTTGAACTGGGAATCTCCGAAAGGCCGGCTCTGTCCTGTCATTTGAAAAAAATATAAAATGCATTCAAATATTATAAAACAGATAAAACCTTATATTTTTACTGTTATCTTTACTTATCCATTGTCAATTAGATCAATCTCACGTCTCTTATAAGTAGAAGAATCAGAGTCCGTATAAGGACTATACATCTTTCAGATTAAAAGTACCCTAGGCTCTCTCGCTCTATTTAACAAATTTCACAATTTTTCTTTTTGTTTCTTAATCGAATTGAATTCTCACATTATCACCAATGAAGGAGACCAAAAGCAGCGTGGAAGATTACGAGCAGGACGGCGATGACGACATGGTTTCGTCGCTGTCATCATGCAGATGCCTCGATCACGAGCAATACTATCATATTTCAGTGGGGCCAACAGAAAGATTTCCGGCATAGAGTTCTGATGCAATTAGGACCGGAATCAGAAGCAGCACTAGAAGCTGGAGATGATCGTCGCCGTCAAGTGAGGGAGCTTAGGAATTGGGCGATGAAGAAGATGAAGGGTGTTGCAGAAGTATTGTTAATGGCGGGCGGTCCAAAGTTGAAGAACTTTTGTAGACGTTTTAGTTGTAAGATGGATGGGTTCGATATCAATAGTAGTAGTAGTAGTAGTTTCAGTTTCAGTATGATCCTATAAGCTATGTTCGTACGGAGAAGGAGACTATGGTAGCACTGCTGTAGCTGATTAGTGCCCTGATTTCATGACTCGAATGACGATGATCAAAGGTTGTCAAGACTTGGGACATGCCTCCCATTAACAATGGTCTTTTCTTCTTACTCCGGGCCGACATGTTGGTGTCCAGTTTCGTTATAGTGATATTAGTCGTTTTGCATTTGTTATACACTTTTTTAATTTGTTTGTAAGAAACATGGCTAAAATAATTTGTCACTTTCTACGCCGTTTCATCTCGTCCATTCTATGAGAGATGAATCGCCTCATTTTTAACCGTAGGCAGGATTGCCTGCCTCGATTTATCCATAGGCAGCGACATAAAAGCCTCGAATCCTTTCTCCATTGCTATAAGAATTCAGATCAATCAGTAGTACGACTGTAACCATATGCTTGCATGCACTAACAAAATACTCTTCTATTCTAGCCATCTGCTGCTCTAAACTCTTGTTCACATAAATAAAAATTGATAAAAACAAAAAAATCATAATACCAACTATAAAAGCAATAAACTTTCTCCATAATTTCTCATCTTCAAAGTTGGGCAATTCTTCTTCTTCCTGTTCTTCACCTTCAAAAGATTTTATGCAAATCATAATACCCGAGATGCGTTAGCCTCATCAGAACGATGAACAGAGTTCATTTTGTTCATCAGTCACATGAAGATTTCTACTCCAGATTTCACCTACTGCATCAATTTTTGTGTAAATTTAAGGTTTATAAAATAAATAAAAGGCCTGTTTTGATTAAAAGTTCGTAAGAAATAATTATAATACCTTTTTCGTTTGCTCTTCACGGCAGTGGTAGTAGAAGATGAAGGAGTAGTAGTATTCCAGTTCCTTTTCCTTTGGTTAATGAACCAATTGTTAATCTGCTTCAATTGCAGGCCAGTTTCTTGAACCAACCTCACCTTATCTTCCTCCTGAAAAGTAAAACCCAGTACTAACTCAAACAAGTAAAGATGAAAAAAATCCTCTGTTTTGGCTTCTAAATAATGTTTGATCGCAACTTACAGTAGGGTATGGCCACTTAGAATGTGATTGCCACCATGCTTTTAGAACTGAAGTAGTGTCACCGGGAAGTTTTCCTGCTCGTCTCTTTCGCAATATCTCCTCCCTTATATCAACAATCTTCTCTTTATACCCCTGCTCACGAATACTAAATCAATTAAAATCCACACGTTTCTTCATAAAGCTACAGATTAAAAAATAAAAGAACTCACATTCTTTAGTTCAAGCTTTAGCTCTTGCCTGACTCTCTCCATCAAGCATCTCTCGCTCTCCGTCGGGATAAGAGGACCAAACGATCCCATTGAGTCGGGACCCTCCGAGCTCCCATCAAACAGCAAGTGGCCCCCACCGTCCAAGTCATCATCCTCAAGATCGGACATGGTAGCACCCGTGCCTTCACCAGGGGATACTCCTACAATTTATTTTTTTTTTGGCATCATGTTATGTTAAACTTCCAAAAGAATGATTAGAAAGACATGATTATTTTTACCTTTTTTCCAACCATAGTGTGATGGGAAAATTAATTACCAGTTAATGTTTGAAGGGATTGTTCGATCTCCCAGCAAGCGTAGACGGCTTCCATGGCGTGGACCCGGACATGTTGCTGGAGCTGCTCTTTAAACGAACAGAGAAGTAGAACATAATGCGCCTACAAAACATAATTTTTTTAAGAAAAAGAGACGAATCAGACAGAATTTTCAATTCTATGATGAATAGAATTAATAGAGTAAAGTAAAGTACAACTGAATTCCTTGAAATCAGTACTACTATGAAAAGCGTGAATTTGTAATTAATTTATAGAAGAAGTTGGTTAGTTACCATAAAGTGATCAAGCTCTTTGTCATCGCCGGCCATTAATGGCGGATGGCCGTTATAGGCAGAGTACTTGGCGAGCACGGTAGGAGACTGAGCCAGCTGGGCTTCGATCCTCGGCAACTGGTCGACCGGAGTGGCGATTCTAAGACAGGCCACGTGGGAAGACAGAAGCTGCTCGTAAAGCGGGTGAGCTAGAATCTCCGCCTTGCGCCGCCCATTAACAGCAACAAAGGTCTCTGCCGCCGCCGCAGTACCGTCGTCGCTCTTCAAGTCAGCAGGGGATTCCGGCGACATCGTGGCAGACACGTCGTCGTCCATGAGGACAGGAGCGGCGCGGGAAGAGAGGAATCGGTTAGAATCGGTGACAGGTGTACTGGTTTGGAGGTTGAGGAAATTCGTGTCGTGTAAGCCGGCGTTGTTGAGCCAATTCGGCGCGGTCCGTTGCAGGTAATGGTTCTGTGCCGGGTCAGACTTGGGCTGGGAATTCTCCCCGGAGATTGGCGGTTGGTGGTGGTCGGCGAAGTGGTAGAGAGGGAAGTCTTGAGACAAGTGGTGGTTATGGTAAGCCATTAGAGCTTCTAGCTCAGCTACCTTAGCTTAAAAGGAAGGGATGTTGTCTACACATAATGGAGGGGTGGTGGAAACTGGAGTTTAGAAACTTACGAAACTGGAGTTTTGACTAATTGACTTTGTCCGGTGCTGTCGTCGATGAAAACCGGCTGTAGCCGGTAAAAAAGGGTGGGGCGAATCCCATACGCTGCTTCCCCATCTGCCACTCATGGGGGGCAGTCCGTCAGCAGGGACATTACTCCTCCTTCGTCGTAGGACCACAGTTTTCTGAGCACTGTAGGGAGGAAAAGTTGGTACCACCATGTTGATCCCGCCAAATGATAAGGGATATCATCACCGTACACGTGGAAGGGGTCCACCTTACTTACCGTGCGCTGCAGGGCGGCTCGGAGTTGATGCATGCAGTGGTCCCCTATCTATCTTTCTATACGATGCTAGATAGCTAAGCTACCAATAGGCTATAGGCAGTAGCTAAGGGCATGTGTCATAAGTGTACACTAACTGCTGTCTGCTTTTCTTCTCTCTATCTTATAACCTGGGCCCCGCTCGCTGTCCCTTCAGGGCAGTGAGCCCTAAACAAGGGAGGTGACGTGGACGTGTTTCATAAGCTTTGAACGACGTTCCTATGTGGTCCATCCAATGATGCATGTTACTTCCTACACAACACTTTTTCTTTACCAGGCTGCTTTGGAACAAAACGGAGTTAGGGAAGACAAATCATTGTAAACGCCGTTTGAACTTTGGTATATGTATCCAATTAAAATTTCAATGTGGAGATTGAAAGGTCAGACGACTATCTATCACACGTTCAGATGATGTATGTACATGTATTGGTTTTTTTGGTCAAGTAAACCTGTTTCTTTTCACGCTTGTGTGATTCAATGAAGCTAAATTATCTAAACCTTTATCTTTCATCTGACTATGACTAATCCCCAATTTGTTATTTCTATTTTTTATTGTTTGAATGAACAAGGATTGGTCCGATGTGCTGCCAGACTGTCGATCCCCGACCCCACCAGATAGTGTAATGAGATAAGATAGATGAGTAAAAAGGGGACAATGAAGACTAGAATGGTTCCGGCCCTTTGGATCCTGTTCGGGTTTTTTTTCCTTTTTTTCTAAAATTTATTTAATTTCCCCCTTTTTTTGGTGATGTCAAATTAGTACGACACAAATCCATTATTTAGCTTTCATTTCATGATATCGAAGAACTTGAGCCTTTTGTGTGCCTGATCTGTATTTTATGTGGAGTTGATAAGTATTCAAAGCGAAGCCTTGAAAAACACGTATGCCATCGAGCCCACCTATTTGAAAACTTAAGTCAGACAAGTTGATTGTCGTTCACTAACTAGCCCAAGGAAGCCCAAAAATATTCGACACGTCGTTTTCGGTGAGTTGTTCAATCATCCAAGAACCTTGATGTTTAAAGACTGGAAAGTTGGGCCAATATTATATCTTGAAGTAAATATCAATCGAACACAAAAACTCATTCATCGTGCACAAGAGAGTTCATTTATAATGCAAGTCCAACAAATGAATGAACAACTTAGTATTGAATCATACCTTGGTTTCTGAGGAGAGCGTTGACATACCTCAAAGGTCAGAACCCTCCACATGATCAGTCGGTCAACTTCCTTTCTTGCATCTCAAGAATCGGGAATGGTTCGAGTTGAAGAGTCATAGCTCATAAGAACCACCTTGGCTTACCCATCGTAAGGTTTATGTATCGACTAGCTCCTTGCAGAGCACAAATCTCCTGCTCGTGGAGAATTAGTTACCACTTCATAATGGATCCCTGATCCTTCTACTTTTGACAGAGGACGAAAATCAAAGAGTCGTGATTTCCCATTAGTCCTCAGATGGCATCATATTTAGATCTGGTAACAAGAAAACAGCATCTATGGTTGAGTTGGGCTTATTCTGTGTACCAACCCAATTGTTGTTTTTGGATTCAAATATAGAACTTGGCTTCTGGTGGGCTTGGCCTGCGGTATCAGAAATTGCAGTGGAGCAATGTAGATTGAAATGTAGCTGCCAGAAAAGGTGAAAAATGAGAAGGCAGAGTTTGATTTTTTGGGGGATAGTGGAAAAATACTTTCGGAGAAAAGACCGGCCAGAGTAGTCTAGATAATACCACAGGCCAAGGAGTCCAATTAACAAATCAATGAATAAAAATGATGTGAGTTACCTTAATTCTCTTCATGCTCTCCTTGCTAGTACTTGGTTCCTCAAAACCGACATGTAGTGTTCCCAATTCCTGAATGAGCGATAGAATTACTAAAAGGGTTTTTCACTTATAAACCAAAAAAGAAAAAAAGAAAAGACAACAAAGAAGATCGGATAATGAACCTTTCTCAAATGTACACTTTCTCCCAACAATAGACTCTCTTGCTCCTTTAGCTCAGCAAATGTCTGGGAAGCAAAGCCAACAAAACGACACTACACATCAGCATATAACAACAGTATACTTTTTAGAAATTGACTGTATTTAAATTCACCTTCTTTCTTCTAAACCTCTTGTTGGATTCAATTGTAGCAGTAGTAGCCTGAAAAATTAACAAACAACACAATATTACACGATGCCCTGCAAACAGAAAACTCAAAAAAAGACAAGTACTCGGATGAATAAAGAACGATCCACCAACAAAATCAGAAATCTTAAAATGGTCAGATCCATCTGTTGTTTATCAAGTAAAATTTTTGGTGACTTCTAAACTATGCAACATCCTTAATGAAAAATATAATCCCATATTCCTCTCTCTCCCTCTCTCCACTTTACGCCTCTCTTTCCCTCCTCCCTTTTCTACAACCAAACCTTACCGAATCACTTCTACAATCTACCCAGAATCTATAAAATATAAACAAACCCCTTTGCCTGATGCCGCGTCATGAAATCCACGTGGTACCCACATGACTAAGATCTTATACCCATTTACCATATAAAATTTATCTAAATAGCTTTTTCACGGAAGGAGAGGATCGATGATAATCTACATCATCAATCATCATAAATAAATAAAATTTGTTTACCCTCAGACCGAATACCTTTTTACCCCTCAAATCAATATCATCCACTCGACAAAATATAGCATGCCACGTCATGAATGTGGGACCATACGATAAAAAGCACTGACGACGAAGAAAGAGGAGTACGCTGAGCTCACTACACCCGCTCATAGAGGATTTATTCCCCCTCATAAGTCCTGCTCCTTCGGAGAAGCTACCGATCCATAGAACTCCGGTCCAGCTGACTAATATCCATCACCGCATGTGACTGGATGAAGAACGGAGAGAGAGAAGACGAAAAAACAGATTTAGCACCATCGGCTGAAAAGGATCTTTTCACGAGGAATAAAAAAAACAGGGAAACGCCGACGTCGGATAATGTCAGCTGGACCTGGTAAGTAGATGGTTCAACAATCAACAAGGATAAAATGGTCATATCGCAAAGAACGAACTATCACCAAACCACTTAACCACAAGAATGATCCCCCTCATTCTTAGCTCGAAACTGCAGTCCACGTCAGTCCTTAGACTCTTCACGAAGAAGATGTGTAGTTACCAACTCTCAGCGTGGGTATTTCGGTCAAACCAAAAAACTCAACGGAGTCACGGATCCGCCGGCTCTGTTAGCGAGGCCGCCGGATGAAAAAAATTATAAAAGAAGAAAGTGAGATTCAGAGAGAGAGTGAGAGAGAGAGAGGGAGAACCTTGGATCTGGCATCGACATGAGAGAGAGAGCTGGAACGGCTAGATTCTTCGAAGCCGTCGGCGGTGGCGGAGGTAGAAGTGCCACCACTCCAATAGAGTGGCGTGGTGGGGCTACATCTGAAGGAATCGGCCTCTTTATCTCGCATCGGAAAGGCCTCGCATCTGAAAGCTGACGCCATCCTCGACCGTGGTAGACGGAGCCCCCACCTGAGCGGTATGACCACAGACGGAGAGGATTCCGTCGGCGACGAGGATCGAGACTCCTTCAGTCGCACCAGCAGTTCCACCACCATCCTGTCGTCCATCATCGCCGACTTCACCCATTCGTCCTTCATCATCACCATCAGCTCCTCCCCTTCAAGATTAAAAAAAAAAAAAAAAAGAAATGGCAAGAGACGGCCGCCAGTAAGAGAATGAAGAAAGAGAGCGGGAGACGGGGAGGGAATATCGGAATCGGAGAAAGAGAGAAGAAAAAAAAAATCTGGAAATTAGTGAGGTTTTGGTTGTATATAAAATTCAGAGTCAGAAAGAAGTGTCTGCGGTGATGATAACTGATAATGGTGGAGTAGATTCCCAGCTATGTTTGTTTATTCGAATTTACGGGTTTACGAGTTATTGACTCCATATATATTCTCTCTCTCTCTCTCTCTCTATCTATCTCCGATTGTTCTTTTGTGCCCAAAAGCAGCCAGATTGGTGTTGGGTCATATCGATCCGGGCCTGATAGGGCCCTATTAGCAAGCCCACTACTGGGCTACCAAGCTCGACATATCGTCAATATAGTACATAATTCTATTTATACAAATAATTGAAATTCTCTTCTCTCCGTATTCATTTTTGTTTCCTTAAAAAGAAGGAAAAGCCGGCCAGCGGGGATCCTGCCTTTTTCATGTATTGTATATTTGAAGAAGACACGCAACAAAATACGTAGCCATTCTTTGAAGTTCAGTTCCAAGCAGGAAAAAAATGTCAAAAACCATGGAAATCACATCTTCTGTTGATAATAGAACACACACCATACCAGTACAGATTAAGTCCAAAGTTTCAATCTTTAAAGACAAGAGAAACGAAAAAGAAAGAAAGTAAAAACTACTTAAAAGAGTTACATCAGCTATGAGTAATACGAACTCTACTCACTATACCTGTCAAATCTACAGACAGGATTCTCATCAGTACACATTCCTTCCCCATATCATAAAAAACCCCAGAAAAAAAAAACTAAAAATAAATAAATAAATAAATAATGATTATTCAAGTATACAAAGTCATGTATAACAAACCCAAAAAAGCTTGCCTTGAATACATTCTAACTGAAACGAATGAATTACGAACCAAATAAGTGCCAAATTGAACAGTCTGGTTTGACTGATCGAGGAACCATGATCAACTTGACTTGTTCTCCCGTTGAAAAAATAAGGGAAGGTCGAGAATCAGAGCACTCAAACACACCATACTAGACCCACAATCTGCACCACAAAAATACACGAATTCATCTCACTCTCTCTCTCTCTCTCTCTCTCTCTCTCTCGCTCAAGACGTATCGAGACTTAAGGTCCTCATCAACTCGTCTATTGACTCTATTGCATCAACGCCGATAGGCAGGGAAGAGCTACTTTTAGCGAAGAAGAGAGGTAAAGGGAGAGTACTGGGAGACGGAGGAGGAACGAAAATAGACGAGCCGGCGTAATACGGTGCAACACTCTTCGACGCCGGTACTCGGATCTGACACTTAACCGACTCTGTATCCGGCCAGATCCGTTCGGTAGATCCTAAATCTGGATCGATGTTCTCTCCCTCAATCCCTTTCCCGCGTTTTAAGACCTTTACGTGACCCTTGGCTGGGTTACTATAGGAAGAAGCCTTGCTTGTGAGAGGAGAACAAGAGGAGTTACTGGCAGAATCCTTGCTTGTGAGAGGAGAACGAGATGAGTTACTGGCAGAATCCTTGCTTGTGAGAGGAGAACGAGATGAGTAATTATTGGACCGGTACGTTGTTTTAATTTTTCGGTCGTGCCGGTTTGACTTTCTAGTCTCCGTGTTTTTCATAGTCGGCGGCGGAGCTAACGCTGTTTCCAGTATATCGTAAGGATTGAGAATGGCTGTGCCCATAGCAGGAGGAAGAAGATTTTAAGTTATGATGTTTTTCTGAAACATAGAATCGGTTTGGTTTTATAGGGAAAAGGAGGGGGAAGGCCCAAAGACCCAATTCGAGACGGTTTCTTTTTAGGCCCAACGTTTCCTATTTCCTAATCCCTTGTTTTGTTTTATTACCAAAAGTTTTTGGATTTTAATTTTTAATACAAATTTTAATCATTTAAGGAGACCGACCTATGCCTTGGCAGCTTGGACAACAAGTTATCCATGTAACAGATTCTAACCGACCTTTGGCTTGGCTCAAATGCATGACAAGTCGATGTTCAAACTCTTTTCATCACATTAAACTATATAATATATTCTACACATTCTAAGAAGGAGAAAAAAAAAATGAAGAACCTTCCTCTCCGTCTTCTTCAAATTCACTGGGTCCTTGGCTTCTCTGTTTTCTCCTCACAACCAGAAAGCTCTGTTTCTTTCATTTCATGTCCAGCTCCTTCTCTGCCATTCCAAGCCCTTACTCTAATCTCTGCTTCTATGCCATTACCTGATTCATCCATTACTCCAGGTTGGTCCACCACCCTCTCTCTTTATTATCACACTATCTTTTCAAATTTCAAAATCTGCCTCATTCTTTTGGCTTTTATGTGTTCGGAAATCCAGATGGGAGGCAGTGAAGATCCTGATCATTATTCACACAAGAAAGCTACGGTAATTGCACTCGTGATAGTCAGCTCTGCACTCACTGCTATCATCTACTCTGGCAAATCATACAAATGACAAAACAAACAATGCTCAAAGCTCAGGTATCTTCTAAAGTATAAATCAAACCCCTATAAATTTTTGTAAGCTTTTGTAGTAATCTATGGTTTTGTTGTTGTTCTTGGCGAAGATACTGAAAAGGGTGATAAGAAGAAAAAAGGATGTGTTTAAAGAATGGAGTACAAGGTACTGGAGAAGGATGCAAACAATTTCGGAGAGAATAATGTTCTGTGTAATGGAGTTGGATGTGTTTATTACAAGGGTCGGTTGAAAGACCCAAACTTGCCCGTCACTGTTAAGAGATTACAATGTGCTGCGGTCCCAGATTTAAACGAAAAGCTTCCAGTACTTACGTCAGGATGATTTTGAAGCGTTGGATTAGGCTATGATGATCTTGACGGTATGATTTTGCAGAAATGAAGTTGATCTGTTGAGCAAGATTCATGAGCATCCAAACATAGTATCGCTACCGGGTTGTAGCGTTAATGGAGAAGAAAGGTGCATTGTTGATGACTTCATTGTTTATAATCTCTCAAACTTATCACACAGACATCACTTTGCAATCTTTATTAAATGCAGGCTATGCCTCAGCTCACAGACAGAACAAAGCTGCCTACCATAGTCGATCCCAATGATAAGAAACACAATGGATCTAAAGCACTTGTATCAGGTCTGTAAACAGAAATCATATATGACCAAATTCGAAATATCTTTTTTTAAATTTTGAGGGTTAGATTTTGTTGTTTACAGGTTGCTGCGGTTGCTGTGCTCCGCGTGAACCGAGCTATATAGGCCACTAATAATAGATGCTTTGCACTCTCTTATCTTTGTTCTGGTTAATCCAGGAGGCACATTAAGATCAATGACCATTTCAATTTTAGAAAAAGCTAAGATTTTATACCTTTTTGCTTAAAATAATCTATTTTAATCTTATATGTTCTCATGTTTTTTCTGCATTTCTAAGGAATCTCAAAACGAAGCGATCAGTAATAAACAATGAAGAAGAATGCTAAAAAAAGACTAAATTTTTTCAATTTCTCATGAAATAATTTGTCTTACAGAGATATAGATAAATCCAAGATTCATATCATGTATCATCACTACAGCTTAAACATAAGGAAATTTAAAAATATAAAATATAAAAAAGCAGAGAAGGATTTAGAGCGTATCGGAAGCTAAACCACCTCAGAATCCGAGCTTGGTACGACGCCAGTGCCTGCGTTTTGCGTTATACCTGAAAAGATCGCGAAATTGAACATTAGCACTCGTCGCAATACCAGACGAACATACAGAAAGGAAAGACAACGACGATGAAAAATAAGAAGGGGAAAGTAAGAGAAACGACCTGATGGTGTTGTCAGTTCGCATGCGGATCCAGTGAGGAATCGGCCTGTTCTGTCTCATCTTTTTCGCGAGCTTCTTCTTGATTATGAAGGTTTTGTGAGACGGCTGCGCATTTCATTAAGGAAAAAAATCAATTTACACTGAAATCTAATCTTAGAACATCTGAAGATGACATCGATACATACTGCTAAGATTAAAATCGTGCGATAGAATTCATTCAAATAATGTCCAAAAGAGAGGTGGCAGATTCACCATTTTCGAGAGGCGGAGATCAGCTGCTCCTAGGTGCTTGGAACGAAGAACAGACTAAAGCTGAAAACCTGAAAACCGCGAACAGATAGATGAACCCTAGCAGACAGAGGTTGGGCCGTTATATATTCTGCGCGCCAAATAATCGGACCGCAATTCACTAATTCTATCTATCGAGTCCAATGAGTTGGGCTTCATGCTGGGCCAAAGGTTGGGTTCATCTGTTAATTGGGCTTCATGCCCATGGATCGGAACAAAATCCCACGAAGTTCCGCTGGTTAGTGTCCTAGCGGATCTAGCCTCACTAGAACCAGAGTTGAAATAAAACCAGACAGATGAATATTTTTTCTTTCTAAGAAACTTCGGAATTGGAATGGGATTTTATATGTATATATATATATATATATATATATAATCTTTTTTTATATAATTTATATATATAATTCTAACATAAATATGATTCTCACCCCTAACAAACGTTAGAAAAAAGCAAGCGTTGCATGTGAGTCGAAAGACTAAAGAAAGTGGGGCCCAAATTTAGTATTTTTTGTTTTTTTTTTTCAATCAATCACACCCCTAACAAACGTCCAAACATATTATTAGCTTCATATTTTTTATTACAGATCCCAAGTAAAAAAAAAAAAAGAAGGAACAGAAAGCATAGAAGACACTATGTACATATAAAGTTATAAACCGCCCTTGATTCACTCCTCATTAGCAACTATCTATCAGTATCATATCTTAAGTTTCCAGGACCACTTCACTTCTTCTCCCCTTACGCATTATAAATTAGAACAAGGCTTTTTTCCGAAACACCTTTCCCCAAACCTCTTTAAAGAAAACAAAAGACCTGTCTAGATCTCCCTTTCGACAATGGCAAGGCCGCAACAGCGATACCGAGGCGTTAGACAACGGCATTGGGGCTCATGGGTCTCCGAAATTCGCCACCCTTTATTGTAAGTCGAGTTTGTTTCATATCATATCGTATCGTGTAATATAAATTTCTCTCTCTCTCGGCTTAAAAGCACAAACATTTTTTTATCGACACAGGAAAACGAGAATTTGGCTAGGCACATTCGAGACGGCCGAAGATGCAGCGAGAGCCTACGACGAAGTGGCTAGACTCATGTGCGGACCCAGAGCCCGAACTAACTTCCCTTATAACCCAAACGAGTTGAAGACATCCTCTTCAAAGCTTCTCTCTGCAACTTTGACCGCTAAGCTTCACAAGTGTTATATAGCTTCTCTTCAAATGACAGAAAAATCATCTCTACAAGAAGTTGAAGAACCACTACTACTACCTCCAAGCGGGAGTGCTGATAACGGTTTCTACAAACCGGGCATGAAACTTCCGGAAACGAGAACTGCGAACGAGGATGCTCGAGAATTGGAGGGTAAATGGATGGTCAAGAAAGTTCATAATGAAATTACACATTTGAAGGCTCTTGAAGAGGACCACATTGAGCAGATGATTGAGGAGTTGGTTCATTATGGGTCAATTGAGTTATGCTCTGTTTTACCATCTCACGCTACCTAAGATTCCATCTAGTTCACATCATAGCTAGTGGCTAGTGCAATCAAATTGCTAATTTTAACCCATTTTTAAGATAAACTCTTCCTTCAATCATTTAGCTAGCTAGTGGTTAGTTAAGAGCCATATCTAGTTTCTAGGACTAGGTTGCAATTTAAAGCGACTGTATCTATTCTCTGCTGCTATGTACTTGTATAGTCAAATTATTTCGGAGTTTACTGTATTCTCTATGCAGTTTAAAATTTGTAAATATCGAAACATATTACTGATGACATATAGGTCTTCAAGTGTTTGTACACACAAGAATTAATGTCTCGTAGTGTCACTGTTTAGGGTCCATTCTGTGAGTGGGTCAGGGTGAAACTTTTTCAAATATGGGGAGGTTTTTTGAAAACTATTTCTTATAAAAAGGAAGTGGCTAAGTGGGAGTTCTAATGATGTATGTAAAAAGCCCTTCCCCCCCCCCCCCCTCTAACTATTGAGTGAATTTTATGAGTTTCATGTTCGTCTTTACTTACTCTATATCTTATGCAATTGATCATGGCTTGCTTTTTAACTCTCTCACGCTCGATCGCTGGCCAGCATTAATCAAGATAATCATATGCTTCATAGGATATATATAATATGAAAACTTGAAGTGAAAGGATCATTATTTAATGAGATGGGCATTGTTTATCTTACATTTTGGACAAGACATCCATGTCGCTTACGATCCCAATCGATCGATAATGCTTGCTAATTTGCGCCTGGCCGGTTTAAATTGATTGATTATCGTCATATGATATACACCCGAGATACTAGAGAGACTATTCCGAGAATGGTACACTCTCGAGATATTGGATCGGTTCCAATCAATATATTATGTTCATCAATCTTTTACTCCTAAAGAGAATGAAAAACCACGACTGTTGGTGGCTGTTTGGGAATTGATTTTGCTCCCCACAACCATCAAATGTGTTCATAAGTCCCTCTCTTTTTTTTTTTTTTTTTTTTTTTTGATTTTTTCCTTTCCGGCTTTACTTTTGATTCAGAAAAGGGTAAACATGTTAATATGATGACATGTTAGTGAGTTTATCATGATTTCTATTTTGAATATTTTCGTGACCAATTGGGAACACTAAAGTACACCAAATTGCACCATTCCGACTCACTTTCCTCATCTCATCAGACACTAGACAAATTTCACCATTTACAAGATTGAGATATGAAGGATCCATGCTTGCTAGCTAGCTAGGTTTTGTGTAAAATTCAGAGAGAGAGAGAGAGAGAGAGAGGGAGAGGTGAAATTGCGTTATAGAACATACTGTTAATAGTAAAGCCAGATGTGATGATGAGAAATAGTAAAGTTAAATAGGATGTAATGTGTTTAGAAGAAAAAGGAGTCAAAATCAATGATTGTGTTATACCCAATTATGGTTGTGTTTATATAGAATCCATATGCATGCAGAGTTGCTGGCTTTTACAATCATTTTCCCCCCTCTTTTCCTAATTCTTTTTTTTTTTTTTTCTCCCCTTAACCCTAAGGTCACGTGATTAAAAAATCTCATAAGAAATTATAAATTTAATAATATGAAATATAAATATAATATTTATAATTATAATAAGGTTTTGATTTATCATGTGATTATAAATTTTATATAAACTCAGTTATTATTGAGAATATATTTAATATATAAAAATAAAATATTAAAAATTTAATATATAAAAAAAATTAATCAATTTTAATTATTATTAATTAATTATAAGATCTAAACCTATTTAATCAAAACTTTCAATTTGTAAACCAATTTTCATATTTATAAAATTATTTTCTCATTTATAAATACAAAAAATAAATACAAAAAAAATCACTTTTATATTCCTAATATCCTATTCATTTCTCTTATTTAAAAAAAAAAAAAAAAAAAAAAAAAAAAAAAAAAAACTAGATTTTCCAAGTTGCTTTTTCAAGATAATGCATTGGATCAAGCAATAAGTCATGCGTAAATCAAAAGGCTAATTACTTTTTGTCTTAGGGTGAATTAAAGAAAATGAAAAATTCTAAAAATAAATATTTAAAAAAATGGAGAAAAAGTAGGTGACCTACTCCTTTGGAAAAAGCCAAATTACTTTAAAATAATTTCTTTTTTTTTTTTTTTTTTGGTGGGTAGGAAATAATTAATTAGATATTATTATACGAGATGGGGGAAGTGATATTTTATGTTTGTAATAAATAATTATTACTGTGTTTTTGTTTTCACTAACTGCTTTCAAGAGAGCATGGCCTTCACATGGATGTGCATGTGCCTGAATGTGGCTTAGACGTTAGTTGTCTCAATGCATATGCATATATATATGTGGTAGTATGTTTTTCTATAACTCCTAACTAACGATACCCAACTCAACTATATAATATATTAATAATATGTCCATGTTATGCGACAAACATATGTGTCAACAAATCTCAGGCTCTAGATTTCATGTTTTAATTATTCGTTTCGAGATAGCAGCTACCTGAGTTTGATCGGCAGTGAGAAGAAGTGTTCGGTTTCAGAAGCATTCTAGACTACTCCTGCAGTAAGATAAGATATTCCGAACTATTCAAATCAAGTCACATTGCTGTCTTTTTTTTTTTGTATGAGTTTTGAGGTTAGCCTATCTATTAGTGAATAGATTCATCATATACACTGTGTTGAAAGCCCCAAAACATGGCCCATCCCACAGTTTAGTCCTAGCTAGTTCTTTTCTATGGGCCCAATTAGTCTACCCCTAGTGGACTGGCCCAATTAGAAGAGGATGTGTTGTTGAGTTTCTTTCTTCTTCTTCTTCTTCTTCTTTGTGAGACCAATTGAACTTCACGGCTTGAATAAAACATTGAACCCTCCTTGATCAAGACACAGATCCCTAGGAAGTAAACCGCACGTGCGTTATTCAGTTTTTAACTACCTTAAATAGTGTATCAGTTGCAATAGTTATAGATCTTCATATCCCTCCCTCCCTCCCTAGGGTTTTGTTGGGTGGATTGGTAAGAAAATTAAGGTCGGGAGTTAGGTGTCACCTGCCCCCCTACTTTTAAAATTAGGGTTTGGTTCTAGTGTTTTAATGAAACTTTTATTTTTGTATGGGTAAGCTGTTTTTATAAATATAAATTTAATATTCATTGACATATAAAGTGATATTTATAAATATAATAAAGTTTAATTTATCACTAATTCTATGATAATTAAAGAATTTGGGATTAAGATCTCCTGAAAATCAACCATTTTTCTAAAATTAAAAATCAATCTTACTGACTATCCTTATAACTTTCGAGTCACGGCAGATATGCTCTCATTCGAACCCATCATTTTAAGAATATTAAGATCATTCGTTGGTTGCAACGGATCCAACCAATCAACTTTTCAACCATAAAACATACCTATACAAAGAATGCATAATTTACTATCACCCATTAATCTATATCGGTCCATGTTTCTTCTACGTATAAGTTAACACATTGAGTTAAGAAAATACCAAAAATATAAGTACGTAGGCATAAGAACAGAAGATGGGAAAGCGCGTTTATGTTATAATATGTGTTTGTAAGACTAATATATAGGTTATATATAAGGTAGAGGGAGTCAGATCGGACTCAAGTGAGGTCTTCTTAAAGTCATAAAAATGAGTCAAGTTTTAGACTACTCTTTCTCGACCATCTTCTAACTTGACGTACAAATAAAATTAATTGTCTTCTTTTCTGCAAGGACTTCAACTTTAGCTCTTTGTGGTAGCCATTAGCCAATATTGTAGGGCAGAAATCAACGTCTCGGTTTTCCGTTTCAGTTTCGGTTCCGGTTTCGAGCTTACTTTTTTTAAAAATAGATTTGCTTAACATAATCAAGAATGAATAAAACTGTCAAGTATAAGCTGTAATAATTGAGGAGGAGGTGTGTTAATTAGTATGTAGAAGAAGTAATTAATAGTAGTAATGTCATTGATATTGTGATTAGGAAAGTGATTAAAGTAGTTACTAAAAAATGAAGGTTGGGAGAATCTAAGCACATGGTGGGACCTCTTGTGCCATGATTAATCGAACCTTTTAATCACAACTAGCTCATACACATACACATAATAGTAAAACAGAAGCCCACCGCCTCTTCTTCTGCCTTCATATGTCTTCAGTTGACTGCGAAATTGGACCCAAAAAAAAAGCATCTGAATGTGACAGATTCTTATAAATGTAATGTGCGTACGTATATGCTCTTACAAAATTCTTACAAATTGATCATTGCTGCAAGACAAAGCGGATCAGATACAGATACAGACCGGTTTGCCTACTGTTTTGTTTTGTGGCACATAGAAAAGGGAATATATATATATATATATATATATATATATATATATATATAAATTAATAAAGATTAATTTAGAAATTCTTATTAAATTAATGTGATTGGTCAAATATTACATTAAAACAAAAATGAAAGAAACAAAAATCAAGTGGTAGTGAAGTACGAAAAATTAATAAAACTAGGTATTAATTTAGGTTTGCAACTTGTGTGTTTTAATTTGGGTTTTTTTTTTTTTCAGGGTTTGGAATGAAATTAACACATGCTTATGTTTCGTATTGTAAGAAGGAAAGGATCTGGTTGAACAGCTCCATGTCGGCTTAATTTATTATCCGTGTTCGGATCAGCCGGTAGGCTCGGTGTCCGAACTCCGAACCGATCCATTAATTAGTTGTTTAGGATTAGGACTTTTGTTCACAAGTATTAAGGTATGTAACGATTTAGTCTTTCTGCGCAAAGGTTGTCAGGTCAGGTGGTCGAAAAGAAAAATAGTAATTTGTACGTGGAACGTTAGCTTCATTGAATTCATATTTTTTGTTCATACTTATTTCAAAAGGATCTAATGACTCGTTCAACTACACGCTTTAACTATTTGAGCTTTTATTTATATATATAATTAAATAAATATTTAATTTTTATTTAGCTAAATTAAACCCAGTATTATTTTATTTATAATTAAAACATGTATGTATTTGTATTCGGACAATCCAATTGACAGGAGGAAGAAATTACTAAGCTGACCATTTATTTGTAAGACCTTTCCTTGAATCCACTTGGGTAGAAAATTATCGTAGTTGTATATAATATATTAATATAATTACTTTTTTTTAAATTATTTATTTATTTATTTATTTATTTATTTATTTATTTATTTATTGTTATATGAAATAAGAGGAAAGTGTCTTGTAGTGACAAGTCAATAATTTTGAAGTCATTTTGTTCCAATTTCCAAACGTGATGACGCCAGATAAGCACTTCGTTCTATGCCTTAAAAAACCGTAAACCCATTTTATCAGTTTCAATCTTTCCCCCTCGAACCTCCAGTGAAGCATCCTTAAAGTAAAACTAATCTTTCTTTCAATAACCCTACAAATCCAAACCAACAGGTAAAGAGAAGAAAAAACAAAGAGCAATGTCCCGCCACTCTTACCCATTTCCCGCCTGCTTCCGCCCCTCCGCCACCACCGATGACGACGACAAACACCATTCCCTACCGCATCATCCACCGCCTATCGCCGGCCAATCCAACCTTACCACCTGCTTATACCACACCCGTCTCGCCCTCTTCTCCCTCACTTGGTCCAGTTCCTTACTCTCCCGCTCCCTCCACCTCTACCTCCACCCCAATCACCACCCCTACGACTCTCCTCCTACTCCTCCGTCGCCGTCTTCTTCCTCCTCCTCCACTTCCTTCCACCTCCAAATCAAACCCTTCGTCTTCTGGAAAAAAAGCGGCTCCAAGAAAATCTCCCCCAACTTCCACATATACTGGGACCTATCCCGGGCCAGTTTCGGGTCAGGACCTGAGCCGCATTCCGGATTCTACGTCGCCGTCGTTATTGACCACGAAATCGCCCTAATCGTCGGCGATTTAGTCAAGGAAGCTCATTCCAGAACTAAAGCTCTAAAAGCGCCGCAAATCAATCGCCAAATACTTAATCAAACCCTAATCCTTAAACGAGAACATGTCATCGCCCCCAAAATCTACACAACGAAAGCCAGATTCGGCGGAAAAATCAGATCCATCCAGATCGATTGCGGCTACAACGACGACTCCAGGCTCTGCTTCAGCGTCGATAACAAAACTGTTCTGAAAATCAAACGGCTGAAATGGAAATTTAGGGGAAACGAGCGAGTCGAAATCGACGGCGTTCCGGTTCAAATATCGTGGGACGTTTACAACTGGATTTTCGAAGACGAGAAAGAAGACGGCGGCCACGCTGTTTTCATGTTCAGATTCGAAGATCAAGATCAGGAAGAAATCAACGAGTTGATGGCGATGAGTGGTCAGAAGAATCCGTGGGGCCACTGTAATAGTTGGAATATGGGGATGATGAGTGGGATAGAGAGGAAAAAGATGAGGAAGAACACTTCGTTTTCATCGGTATCCCTATCGTCGTCAGCAGGTTCTTCCGGCGGGAGTTCATCGGTGATGGAGTGGGCCAGCATGGAAGAAAGTGAGCTCAGTGGAGGCCCATCTGGGTTTTCCTTACTGATCTATGCTTGGAAGAGATAAAAAGGGTAGAATTATTTTACCCAGAAGCGACGTCGTATTGATTACCATTGTCTCTCTGCTAAAATTTGAAATTTGAATTTTTTTTTTACTAACCCCCATTTATTCGAGGACCGTAATACAATAAAGAAAAAATCAATTCACAGTTTGAAGAATCGATTACTTACATAATACAATATAATATAATATAATATAATGTAAATTATATATATATATATATATAACAAATAAAGTGAGAAGAATAAAAAAATTGCAATCTTCTTAGTACGTATTAGGGTGACGTGAGCTGTCAATTTTGGTTGCTGCGAATTTTCCAAGCTTCTAGACCGAACTTGTGTAACAAGACGCATGTGAATTTTGTTCCCCTCCCCCCCCCCTTCAAATTTTGATTTGTAGTATCTATTCTCTAATGTATTGATACAATACTATATGTTAAACTTTATAAACACGACAACTAAATCAAAAAGGAGAAGCAAGAAGTTGATTCCACGGCACAGAAAGCAAGCAATAATTTAGACAAACTGATTGATAGTTTGACCACTAGATCACAGTGCAAGTACCTTTTTTTTTTTTTCCCAGGCAATCTCGTAACAGTAAAAAGTACAAAGGCTATAGTTTTAACAGTTTTACTCATCTGGGTTGTGGTAAATAATCGATAGGCTCTTCTTATCTTTAATGATCGAGAGTTAAAATAAATAACATTACATATGTTCCAAAAGTGTTTTGTTATTAAGCAGCTTATGCTTATTAGTAGCTGAACGGGATTTTTTATTGTCTTATCCAGGTCGGATTCTGTTTTCTTGCATGCTTTTGCTAGAAAAGAAGGTTGATGAACCACTTGATATTTCAAATCCTTAGACTTTGTATCCGTCCCCGTATCGAAAATTGATTGAGATGTTATAATGTATCGAAAGTGAATTGCTGATTGGATAAGAAGTCATGAGACGACTCATGACGGCTGTAGTTAGCCTGAAAGAATGGACTGGTAAGAGATGCAGAAGTTGATATGGCCAGAATATTAAGGTGTTGGCTGTTGAAAAACAGGTATAGAGACGATGAATGTTTGAATGGAGTCAAAAGTTTGAGAACCTAATTTGCATTGTGGAGATGGGTTGTTAATCGTCTGTCTTTTAAGGATGTCTTTGAATACATAAAAAAATAAATAAGTTGAGTTGTTGGAAGAAAGAGGTGGTGTGGGGTTTGTATGTCATCATTGACTCCAGTGAACTCCCGTGAACTATGCGTAATTCATGCATTTGATTACATCCTCACTTTTACGCTTTGATTTTCATTATTTTTGTTTTTTAATTGTCTTGTAATGATAAAAGTGAGTAAAGGTGTTTGGGAAATAGGTAGCCGCTACTTAACGACGAAATAACGGTTGAAAATCTCGTTTACATTGAGGTCGTCTAGATATAATGGGCCAAAATTTGAATTTTTCCAAACACATTATGAGAATTGAGAACGTCTGTAGAGTAGCTGTGGGCCAGTCCAAGCCCATTTTCTTTGGAATTAATGGGCCCTAACAGTATTGACAGACAAAATTAGCCGAACATTTTGAGGTATCATTTTCATTCAGACAGGAATAAAGAATTTTCATACAAACAGAACCACCTAAACGCATTTCCAAGCAGCTTTCTCTATTTCATTTCAGCAGGAGAAATAGAGAACACAAGGTAGAAGAAAAGCATAATTTGAAATCTTGCAATTTGCTCTTCTCCAGCTATATCAACAACATTCTTAAATTATGTAAGAAAACAAAAAAAAAAAACCCCAACTTAGCATTACACCTTCAAAGTTAAAGTCGGAGCAGAGGCCGAATGAATCAGCCGTGAGGATGAAGGAACACACCGTCTCTGTTGCCTATTATTACCATTACCATTATTAGTATTGTTGTTGTTTTTTACTGTAGAACCTGGAGGATCAGAAGAGGACCGCATCCTATTTGAATTGCTTCTCAACTTCTTGTCTCCTTCATAACCTCGTTCTCCTGGTCGAACTTGTCGAACCTTTGTCTCGTTCAACCCTGCTGGAAGAACACAGTTGCAGAAAAAACCTATACAAGAAAAAAGTAAACATAACAGATTATAATGAAAAGTCATCAAGATTAACTTATACTTTCTGGTGCATGGACATCAAAAATGACGCTACCCGTAATCTTCATAAGTTAGTTACCTAGTCGAGCAAGTCGGTTGACCCAATTAGGGATGGGTCTTCCGGTCAATTTGATGCAAACGTCGTCGCAGAAATGGTTACAGTTATTTGTTATAAGACGGTATGTGTTTCCGGAATATTCTTCGGCAAGTTTCTCCATGAATGCATGGACTTCTTTTGGGCCTAGATTTGTTCTTCCGATCAGAATCGATTTCCGAAAAGTGAATCCCGGACACTGCTTCGGTTCCACCTCGAATATCCCTGTTGTTGCATGTTCATGGGCCCCAAAAGCGTATTCAACACCATGGACTGCAACCGAAATTTCCAACCGTAAAACTTTTAGTAGAAGAAATAGTAATCTTGTGTACCAGAAATTAGGCAGAAATTAAACATGAACAGGTGAGTAAACAACTTTACTTATCATCTGTTTGGTTATAGCGTGAGTGAGTTTTTTTCTTTGGCTTCCCCGTTTCTAAACAGTTTTAAGTACAAAACAAAAGTTATATAGGGCAAGATTGCTGTTTGGTTGTTAAGAAAATCAGGAGTCAGAGAAAAATCTACCTTCATCTTTATAAAGATTCTTCTGGCTTTTTTTCTCTACAAGTAACTAAGCCCGGAATTCATGAACGCAACTATAAGGTCAGTCAAGTTCTCAAGTGAAAATTTTCTTTTTCCTCAGATCCAAACAGTAAAATTCAAAAAACAGGCTCCGAATAAACATAAAAAAAATTATTATTCACTTACAAATTATGAGTCGACAAACTATTCAGATCTGATGAAAAAAATGAAATGAAAATAATAGAAATCGGGTAACAGCTCAAGCTAACCATAGGGTCGTCTAGCAAAACGAAAAAAAAAACATAACAAATTTCCTCTTGTTTTCCGTCAGTTTCAGTACAAGCTGAAAAAATCAAATCAGAATCCAGAAAAAGGAAGAAACGTCTCTCACCTTGAACACCGGAATGGTAGACTCCGAGACCGAGCCAGTAAGCGTAACCGTTAATCGGCGTAAGATCATAAACATTCAGATAAACCGGCACGGTCCCAATCTTCTGCTTCCTCGACACCAACACCATTCTACACAGCATTTTTTTGAAGAGGAAATCAAAACGATCCGACGGCGCGAGATTCGATCCAGAGTAAATGTAAAAAAGGTATCAACAAACAAGAAGGAGTATGCTCGAGAATCGGAATTCGAAGTGAAAGAACAGATACTTCTAAGAAGCTGGAGTTTCTCTTTCTTGTAGGATTTGGAAGAAGAATTTCTCGAGTTTCGAAACTCTCTTCTTTTCTTCCGGCTGCCAAACCGGTTTCTGCAGGGTGAGTCCGCGACCTCTTTTTTATATAGATACATATATATATATATATATACATATATATATAGATATATAGATATATATACACATATATATATATATAATTAAAAAATTAATAATAAAAAATATTCGCGTTCTGCTTTCAGTTTGCTTTTTCGTGAAGTACTTTTTCTTGGTGGATGCTGTTTGTTTGTTTCCAAGGGAAGGAAAGTTAAATTCTTATTAAGTAGATGCTGTGAAACTTTATAAATTTATTATATACATTATATTTATAACCTAAGATGTTAGATCTTATTTTATATGTGATGTGATTAATTAGTTTATCATAGTCTAGCTTATAAATTTATTTTAAAAATTTATTTAGGATGTCACGCCTAAAATGAGAGTTTGATTGTAACTCTTTCTTACTATAAATGGGAGGAGGCAAAGAATCTAATTAGATTAAGTATTTAATTTTAACTAACTCTTGGGTTCATCGGCAGCCAAATTATGACATAATCACACTTCGTTTTCATTACATTTACTGTAATTATTATATATTTAATCCAACTACCCATCCTTATATGGTTTGTAACATGGAGATGAGATATGCTTAACGAACGACATTTGGTCTTTCTTCCCTCTTTCCTTCTTTGTTGGGTCAAGTTACGACATTTGATTTTAGATGTGAAAGAATCCATTGCCTTGTTTTAATATATATATATATATATATATATATAAGAAAAGGAAAAGAAATAATAATAATAAAAGTAGATAAAATATTATCAAATAAACTCATTTAATAATTAAATTAGATAATAAAATCATATTGAGGATAATTAATTTATTGTTTTTTTAATATTAAAAATATCATAAATTCTTATAATTATCACTTTTATATATCAATATTTTATTTTGATCATGGAGATCATCGACATAATTATAACATTGATTTTCCATATATTAGAAAGTAATAGTGTGGAAGTATGAGGATTGTATGAAGAAATACAAAGTCAAAACGTGAGAGAAATGCGAAATCAAAGTGTTGAAATTTGTCGCAAGAAAATCTCTAGTCGGTTTATACATCAAGAGTTCTGTTTTCCTCTACAATGCATTTTAGAAGAAAAAACTATTAGACTTGTCAATTTATTATGATATCAGAGTTAGACTCTAAACAAATGTATCTAAACTCTATTGGTAAGTGTTTTTCACTCATTATGTCATTTGTTGACTATTTTAAATGATCAGCTCACAAGTGAAAGTGAGTATTAGAATTCGTCTTATATCGTTTAGGAAGAAAAATTCTAATTGGTTTATAAGTCAATAATTTCATATTTCTTTACAAGATTTTTTAGGGGAAGAAATTGTAATACTCATCAATTTATCACAAGGTATATATAGGAGATGCGAAGACTAAGAGTGAGATGAAAAAAATAAGAAATTATTAATATATTAATGATTTTTTCCCCTTTTTTCTACTAATAAAAAAAATTAACATAATAAATATTTTATAACTTTTTTTCATTAACATAAAATTTTATGTGCATTTTTTAAATTCAAATTCTAAGATTATAATTTTATAAAAAAAATTATGATAAAATTATAGTAATTATAATGATAATGATAATCAAAATAAAAATTATAATAAGATTTAATTAAAATATTAAATTTAGTATCGAATGATAATATTTTAAAAAATTATTATAAAATATAAAATGATAATATTTTATAAAACTTAAAGGCTAAAGTACCACGTGAAATATTATATGAAATTGAAAATACACGCATAGTATAATTATGTGCTTAAACTCAATTTTTATTATATATATACTATACTATATAATATGATATGAGATCCCCATTTCTTCTATAGTTTTCATATACTTTTTACCCAAACTCTCATTTCGTATCGCCAACCTCAAAATTTTAGAATAATTTGAAAATATACTTTGATTAATTAATTCTTTAATCATGAGATAAATAAATCACTTAATTTTCTAATTAAACTTCTCTTTTTAATCCTAATTTTAAGTAATTTCCCGTCGCATTGGAAAAAACATGTTTCAACAAGTTTCTCTATTAGACGATTTAAAAAAAAAAAAAAATTTCATTATGGTTAAAATTTGTAACTCCCTAAGTTCTTGCATAACCAACAAAGACATAGATGAAAATAATGATTCCATAAATACATGAGATTAGCAAATTTCCTAATACTCTTTAGTTAAGCTAATTACATTGTTCTTCAATCTTGTAACATAAACATTTTTTTTCCATCTATAAAAAACATTGTTGAGTTGATAGTTATAAACGACATTATGTGATTAAGCAGAAGCAGATCATACAAAGTTTTAAGTCAACTACTTGGTCAACGCCGTATCCCTTTAGAACTACTATAAAAAAATATATAAAAAAAACCTTAAAATATCCGAACTGTAATCATGAACTCTCTCCGAAATCAAAATACACAAAAACAAAATTTAAAAAGAAAGAAAATAAAAAATAATAAT
Source organism: Coriaria nepalensis (assembly GCA_027186245.1). Taxonomy (NCBI): domain Eukaryota; kingdom Viridiplantae; phylum Streptophyta; class Magnoliopsida; order Cucurbitales; family Coriariaceae; genus Coriaria; species Coriaria nepalensis. The sequence continues at coordinate 1,498,614 of CP114500.1, read as the reverse complement.
AAGAATAATAAGAATCAGTTTGTTAAAAGTGTCCTCTCCTTGTCTTTCTCCTTCTACGGTTATAGAGTGATAGAGTAGTTAGTCCCTTCTATCTCATAATAATAATAATTAATAATTAATAATTAATAATATTGCTATTAATTTGTAGTATTTGTTATCAAACAGAATTTTAAACAAATTTATTTATCATAACATAATAATTTTATTTTCAAACTCTCTCACCCTTATATTAGCCGATTCTTCTCACTTTGTACACACTTTAGAAACTTCTAGTTTTGCTCAAGTAACTCAACAGGGTTCTTACTTCTCCATTGATTGACCCAAAATGAATATGATCCAGAAAGAAGAAGAAGAAGCAAAGGCAATAATGGCTAATAAGCATGATAGTGATGATGTTGATCACGATGAAGATGAAGATGAAGATGATCGATTTCCAGCCGGAATGCGAGTGTTGGCCATCGATGCCGATCCAGTCAGTCTCGAAGCATTAGGGACGCTTCTTCTTCAATGCCAATACCAAGGTTTGGAATTTAAATTCTCGATATATCTTTTTTTTAAAAATAAATTAAACCATTTTTAAAAAATTATATTTTTTTGGTTTTTTTTTCAGTGATTAAGAGTAAATGTCTATCAGAAGCACTGAATTTATTGAGAGAATACGAGAAAATATTTGACATAATTATAACCGATACCAAGTTCAAGGATATGGATCCATTTAAGCTGCTCGAAATTATCAGACTCGAGTTCGATACACCTGTTATTAGTAAGAATTCATCAAAAAGATTAAATCATTAGTTTTTTTTATTTTTATTTTTTTATTTCGATCTTTATATTAATTCAAGATATTGATCATTCATAGTGATGTCTTCATGCGATGACAAGAAGCTAGTAATGAAAGGAATTATCAAAGGAGCATGTGGTTATCTACTCAAACCGATTCGAGTCGAGGAGTTGAAGATTATATGGCAACATGTTATCCCGAAAAGGGATCCTAAAAGTAAGAAAAATGGGGACTACAATGAAGCCAAGTTGGAACGGAAACAGTCCGAGGAAGAGCAGGAACAAGACAAAGAGGAGGAAGAACATGTTCAAGAAGACAACAATGAGAGGAAGGAGAAGGAGAAGGAACTTCATCAGATTACCCAGAAGAAGACTAGGGTTGTTTGGTGTGCTGAGTTGCATAGAAAATTTGTAGCTGCTATTAATGAGTTGGGATTAAACAGTAAGTTCATGCAAAAAAAAATATCTCTTGACTTGTTTAATTCATGTTCTAATTCGGTTATATATGTTTGATGCAGATGCTGTGCCGAAAAATATTCTAGAATTGATGAATGTGGAAAATCTTTCCAGGGAAAATGTAGCTAGCCATCTCCAGGTAACCACTTACAACAAGAAAAACGAACATATATTAGATTTAATAGGACAAGTTTTTTGAATAATTTGTTTGTTTGTTTTGTTTTTATAATGGTTTGACAGAAATATAGGATTTACCTTAAGAGAAGTGGATTACAGCATCAATCTAGTATGGGGAGTATTTTGAGTTGCAATGATCGTTCGCCGTATTGGGAAACTGGATCGTGTGGCCAGATCGGGAATGTTCCAACCTTTGCGGGACCTGGTCATTATGAGAACAACAGCATGGCATTTGGATCCTACCCACCTAGTCAGAGGCTAAGTAGATTAAGCTCTCCTAGTGTGAGTAACCAAAGCCCGATCCAGACCCATACATGCTCGAGAATTCTCCAAGTGGCCGGCAACTCGCACCCTGCCGGACATACCAGAAGCCATAGCGTTCCCATGGGAATGAGCGGGACATATCAGCTTGATCAACAAAAGCCCCAGCACCTTGGAAGCATGACCCTTTTGCCTGTTCTGGGTGGGGCCCAGGACGGTTATAACAATCCTAGTTTCCATGACGTTTCTAACGGCTCGTTTTTGGGTTTGAGTTCTGTTCAGTCTATGAGGGTGCAAACAGGATCACAACTACGTAATGTTGCTTGGGACATTTCTAGGATTAATGCGGTGCCGCTGGATCAGACAGAAGATTCGATAGGAGAGTTGCACTACGTCCATCATGATCCCTTCAAGGGGTTGTATGGTTTGGTGAATCCTATGATCTCGATGGACGAAGATATCGAAATGTTCGACGGATGCAACAATCCAACAGTCTTGGAGAGAAATGTGGATTTCAGTTTGATTGGTCAGCAAGTGATGAATCATGAAGGATTGATGCATAATCTAGCTTCCATAGATGCAGTGTCGAATCTGCAAGGCGGATTGGTTCCTAGTAGTATTACCACCATGGAAGAAGTACAATATGCACTGATGAATCTGCAGGTGATTAAATGGTTTGTTCATTCATCTTTTTTGTAGTATATATATATATATATATATTATTGTCCTCTCTGATATAAGGAAAATCTGCTATCTGATTTTTCTGACAGGATTTTGAAGGAGAAGGGTAAAAACTAAATTTAGACACAGTAGTTAACTTGACAACCATCTATCCGCGCATCAACCACTTGGATGAGTTAGTTGATGTGTATGATTGCGACGTTACTCACTTTTATCTTAGTTTAATTTTAGTTTAATTTTCCTACCATTTTCCGAAGCTGAAAATCTATCCCAACCTTTCTTCGATGAGTTCGACTTGGTCTATGTTTCTTATGTCTTTTTAGGTACTGGTTTGCAGTTTAGTTACTGTCTTTTCGGCAGGAAAGAGTGCACTGTTTCTTTCTAGAGGAACTAGCATTTTCCATAAATGCAGTTAGTGTATCTGCAGGATTATTTAGTTTAGTTTCTTGAAAACAATGAACCAATTCATTTCTTATGTTCTTATGCTTAGAAAGCGAAAAGCAAAAAAGGGGATTCATTTAGGCAGAAGATGCTTTTCAAACTCTTCTAACACAGTTGATTATAGTATCTGAATATCATAATACATATGAAATTATAACCTTTCTGCTATTAAAAATAAAAATACAAATACAAAAAGGAAAGTGAGAAGAAAGTCTCATAATGTATACAGAGTACATATGTATAGCAGTTGTAATATGGAAGAGAACTTACAAAAATGGGAGAGAGTGAGATTGAACTCATGTTAAAAAAGAATATAAACCATGCTAAGATCATAACTACCTATCTACTTAGAGGCTCTAACTGAACTTCCATTCGGCCCGAAATTCCCGAACCCATTTCCGTAACCCCATTGGTTGGCAAAAGATCGGTTGAGTCGTCTTCCTCTTCATTTCCAAGCACCCAACTACCTCTCCCTAAAGCCACATCCCTCACCCTCTGCCTATCCTGATATTCTAAAAACAAAACTAATATTGCCCCTACTATAATCCAAATAATCAAAGCCCAATTAAGCCCTTGAACATTTTCACCCCCATATCTATCTCCCAAATGCTTCATTCCTGTTATCAGTGCAACCATACCCACGACGATCCCACTTCTACCCACGATCACATGGAAATATTCCCAAACTACCCTTTTCGAAGGAACCTCTTCTCTATTCTCGGGCCTCTTAGGTCTAAAGTAAGCATTCAAAGGCTGTACACAAGCTAAGACTATCGCACTAATCCCGCACTTAACATGTAAAGAGGTAAAGTAAAAACCTCGAAGCTCTGCAACAGCAAAGAGAAGGGCAAGAAGGACAATAACCAAACCTGAGTATTGCAAGTAGACATGAATCTTATACCATCCATCACCCTTCACGTGTTTTAAGTATCGAGCCGATAAGACCCCACCGGGAAGAAGAATACCCCATGCAAGAAACATCATAAACCCATGGACGGCTAATACTGGCTGTAGATCTTGCTCTGCTTCAGCTGATCCATGCATTAGAAGCAGTCTCATTGGCCGGCTGCTAGTATAAGAATGCATATTTGTCTCAGTTAGATGATCCTCTGTCCATCTAGCACCCATTGCCCAAATAACCTTAAGGGGAGTTGTTGGATCGATAATGTTATTGCAATTATGTCTATTCCCGTCTCCACTATCACAAGAAGGTTTAAAAGGCCGTGTGAACTCCAAAGTAATGATCCCATTTTCTGATTTACATCTAACATAAGTCAAGTTCTCTTTCGTGGGATGTACATTTAAAGCATCCTTTCCATCTATCCAGTAAGTGTTTACATGTCCTTTGCCATTATCATCGATCCAACCCACATAAGCATAACTATTCACCATACCAGTCCCAAATCCTATTGCAAGATAGCCACTTTTCTTCTCACCTCGAGCAGCGATAGAAATAGAACTGTCCAATAAAGTCCAGAAGAAGGTGACTTGCTGATCGTCCAAGACAACACTGTTATTGTACATATCGGGCAAACCCCCATCCACAACTTGAACTTTCCACCCCATTTTTTGTTCGTACAAGGAATGGTAGTAGACTTGGTCTGGCGTGTTCCTATCGGGTGCCCATAGTAATTCCATCGGACTGGCTTGAACTCCTTCTGCATTAGGCCCTCCTGCATAAACAGTCTCAGTAGTATTCCTCAATGTAGCATTTCCACCAAGTGGATCTGATGTGATATATAAAGCAACATCATGCCCTGCTTGAAGTGAAAATTTTACGGGCACTCCTCTTTCGACTCTCAACAGTGGGGCCTCCTTTTTATTTATATAAAGAACTTTAGAAGGGTTTGGAGGATTAGGGTAATGATATGCGGGACCAGTTGTTATTACAAGGGGTGCATTTGCATCTGCAATCACAACATCTTGATCTTCCTTATCTTCTGCATCTAACGGACCGAAACAATCATTCACATGGGCAGAGATGTTAAGGACCAAATGCCCAAAAGCCACGTTGGGAGGCCCACCATGATTTTGAGGAAGGTAGTAGGGCCGGATAGCATCTGGCGGTCTCATCTGGCCCAATGCCCAAATGACAGTCATGTTATCAGTAGGACTAATGGGCAAATCATATTTTTTATCAACAGGATTCAATGGCCTTTGATACCTAATAAAAGATACTCCATCCCTCCTATGACCATAAACCAAATTTGTATTGTTCACCAAAGCAATTGGATCTGATCCTTCATAAATTGTATCGGGACATACCCCTTGTACTCTACCATCTTTATTTATCATACATTCGCTATACATCGTTATGTAAAAGTCATTGGACAATGGCATTCCATCTTCCTTAAAACCCGTTACTGCCACGTCAGCACCGATCATGAGCTCGGAGCTTGATCTCTTATTTGCCCATCCAAATGCCATGTAATTCATAATCCCAGTTGCTGCCTCTAACCCTATATCAATATTACTCTGATTTAAATTCAAAGTCCACCTAATTCTATAGTTCTTAGATAATACCTTGCAATTCTCAAACATTGTAGGTTCCGTATGAACAATTTGACCTTTCTCTTTCCCAGAATCTGTATCAGCGGAAGGAGATGGAGCCGGACCAGAATCAGACACATTATTCGGGCCCTGAAGCATGATCACGTGTCCAAAGTCAGAGGCTGAAGGGGGATCCCACACGGCGAGGACCTGGATCAGATCCCAGGAGACGTTTTGCATCAAACGGACGACAAAACTGGCATTTTGATAGGTTTGGTTGAGTTTCTGATCCGAGATGACGAAGCCAGAGGTAAGGTTAGCAAAATCAGGCGCAATCGCGCCCCACCAGTGAACGTCGGATCCAAAGAGCATGTCGAATTCGGAAACCCTAAACGAGCAATCATCTAAAATTGTAATAGATCCTCTAAGCTGGTGCTGAACCATTTTGAATTCGGACTGGAAGTCGACGAGGGGGCTGGTTTTGGGACAAACAGGATCCGGATCCGCATGGCAGATTACAAGTAAGGAGAAGACGAAGAAAACCTCGAGGAAAACAATTTCGCGAGGCATCAGGGAAAGGTGGGATCAGATCCGGATCTGATCGGACCGTGTTTCCTAGGGTCCTATTTTGCGATGCAAAAATGCACAATCCAATAATTTATGTGAAAATCAAAGAAAAAGAGACGGGAAGAATGAGAGCTTACCTATTATCGATCGGAGAAGCCGTCGATGAGAGAGAGAGACGAGTGGGAGCTAATCAGAACTCGGAGAGAGAGAGAGCGAGATGGCGGGAGGGGCAGAGTAAAGAAAGAGCGGGTACTGGGCACGTTTAACGGGTTGGGGTTCCCACGTAATTTTGCTTTCATATCTGAGTTATGTTTCATGATTCGGAATGTTGGATATACGTATAAGTTGGCAGTAACACAAATATATAAAATGTGTTAATAAAACAATTATGATAAAATTATAATTTACTTAACATAAATAATAATAATATTATTACTATTACTACTGCTGCTTCTTCAACTTATTCAAAACTCTCTTCTTTTTTTTAAATATAATTTCATGTAATTTAAGATTAGATCAACATTAATAAATTTAAATAAACTAAATCAAATTATATAAATTAGATGGCTGCAGACACCGACAAGAATGCTAGTCACAGATGCATCCAACCCCAGCTCAACATGAAATCATAAAGAAAAAGTCAACAGGAAGAGAAGCTCATGATCATGGATTGTTGTTTTAAGGATGAAACCTCATTAAAACCTTATTGGAACAACTAATACTGCCATAATTTACAACATACTTGAAAGCTGCAAACCCAGTTAAGGTTGCTTTCTGTTAACAAACAAAGATGGGAAAGATGAACTGTTACAACAACACAAACAAATCATCAATGCATTTTTCTTACCCAATGTGTACATAGTAAACTAGAAAAAAAAGTCTTCAACACTTAAAAAGTAGTCTACTACTCTACAAACAACACCCATCAAATATAATCAACCCCTTCTCCTTCAATTAGTACTAGTAGTAGTCTCTTTACTCTCGACACCAAGCCCGTAAAGAACCCCTGCATATCTCTCAGTCGAGCCATTAAAGAAGGTATCCCTCAACTTCCTGAAGGTACATGCCGTAAGCAAACTATCTGACCCAGCTTGATGACACACTCCAATTCTCTCCACTTCCAACAATTCCGCAAGCTTATTTAACCCGCCATGAAGACTATTACAGAACTTCATCAAATGCTTGATATCGTAAACCACGGGAAAGTATGTATTGATCAGGTCAAAGAAACCCGCTTGAGTCTCAGGCAGAGCACGGCAAGTCAGCAGCTTAAGCAAGTACCCAAAATCATACCCACTATGGAAAGTAATCCAATTAATGTCAACATTCAAAACAATTCCAGACGACATAAGAAGCTCACCAAAGCGTTTCACATCAATTCCTTTCTCACTGTTCTTCGCAAAATCAATCCCGCATTGCCGTAAAAGCTCAATAGAGTCACTTGCGAAAATGTCTTCGCTTATGTTGAATTCACGGAAATTGAATTGCCAAATGCAGAACTGATCGGTTCCACAAGTAGGGAGATTTCCGTTCGAGTTGGAGAACGTGAGACCTAACTGAATCAACTTCAACATATCAACGTTATCTCTCAGGGTTTGGTAGTTAAAGTCGTTAATGTTCTTGAAGTTACCAACAGGGCGAAGAACTACACCTGGAAACTCTGTGTCCATTGCTATGTAATTATACTTGTCGACGATTTCTCGGATTAGTCCAAACTCTTCTTCGAGGTTATGGTTCCATACCTCTCGGATTTTAATCGAATGGCCTTTCGGTAAAATAGACATTTCCAGAATCTTGATTGAAGAAACAGAATGATTTGTAGAATCAAACCCAGATCTAAGAACGTAGACTCAACTTTCCGAATCAAGAACCTGAACGGGGTAAGACTATCGACTTAGTTTTACAAAAAGAAGGCGTTTCTCGCTCCAGTAAGAACTATTCAAGAATCGGAACCGAGTATGAGTTGTAAATAGCGTTGTACTAAGAACCTTAAGTAGATCTGAAAGGAAATTACAGAAGATAAACTGTAAATGGCAGAAATGAACGAAGATAAAGATCGGAACCCTAGAAAACTAAGTGATCGACGAGTATGTAGGAGACCTGACATTAAATACCTGAAATTGAAGCTAGAGATTCACAGATCCCGAACTTTTGTTAATTAATTTCGGATCTTTGAAGTGAAGGTCCTAGGTCAACGAACCAGAAAGAGAGAGAGAGAAAGAAGGAGAAAGAGGGAAGCATGGTTTGAGAAGCTCGACTGGGATGCTTCTTAATAATGCTAGGGAGGAAGAGGAAAGTGATGGCGTCACTCCTCAATGACAGAATGAACGGCGTCGTTTTGACCTGGATCAACCCTGATCCAAGACCTATCTTGTTAGATGCTTGCCATGTGTCATACATAATCCTCTCCTAATTCTTAAATTTCAAATTCAATCATCCTTTTAAACATGATTGCATCATTCTTAATTACAAAACAAGATTTTGAATAATTCTCATTGTCTTGGATTATATCTCTACGTGTCTTAACCCTGTAAAAATTGAAAGCTTCTTCTTTTTACTTTTTACTTTTTACCCCTCTCTCTCTCTCTCTCCCCGCTTTTTCTATTAATTATATATATATATATATAAATGATGATTTTAATTTTATGTTTAACTAAACTTATAAGCATTTGTTGAGGTTTAAGAAAATAAATTTTCAAAAAAATTTCAAATATCACGGTAAAATTTAAATAATATGTAAAAAATATATATATTATTATATTATTATATAAATAAATTGATAATTCATTCCTACTGAAAAATATATGTTTTAAAATAAATAAAAATAATTTTTTTTTCACTTTCTCAAAAAAAAAAAAAATGAAAATCATTTTCAAGCGTGTAATCAAGAATCAAATCAAATCAAATAAAAAAATAATATTCATTTTATTTTTATTCCCAAAACTAAATTAAAAATATTATCATCAAAAAATAATATACATAGAACTAAATCTAGATCTAAGAGAATTTCCTACAGCTACTACAAATGCCTTATAATACCAGCACTATACATGATGTGTTTAAATAAATCTGGTGAACCTATTTTGGATGTATGCTGTGAACGGTGCGGCAGGGATATGTACCCACCATACTCGTACATTTCTTTTTGTTTCACCCTAAATTCCTCAAACTCTCCAAAACCAAAATCTTCTTCTTTGTAACCTCTCTCCGTTTGTACTTTCTCTCGACTCTCTCGCTCTTCACTCGACATGAGCGCTCGCATTCTCTTCTCTCACTCGGCAACATGAAGAATATTTGGTCTGAAAAATATAAAAATCAGACGATATATTTTAAATTTGAAAAAATTATTACATAATTTAAAATTTAAGTTTAAGTTTAAACTTAATCTATGGGTCTGTGAGCCTAAGATGCAATCTGCATCTTATACCGAAATATTGCATCTAAAACTGACAACACATTTTTATCTGAGTGCATTTGATTGCATGCAATGGGAGTGCATCTAATTACATGCAATGAGAGTGCATCTAATTACATGCTTCAGTCAGATTATGTGAATTTGTATAAATGTAAATAAATTAAAATTATTTTTTTATTTATTATTTTCAGGGTGATCTATCGATTATACTTTCTTGTGTGCTTAAATTAGAGAATTATTTTTCATCATCAATTATTGTTCGTTAGAGAGTTGCACAATGTTTTTGTTACAATTAAGAGAAAGTTTAATTACAAAGAGTTAAAAATGTTTAGTAAATCATGTTTCAGACATTTCTTAAGGTTGATGAGAGGCTTACGTTCTCCGCCCAAATAATCAATTCCTTAATTGTTTGTCAGACTCAATAAAAAAAAAAAGATGTATGATATATTATAAATGGTCAACCTCTCCATTACATAATGAAAGAGTTTGCTCTCATCACCAAATTGAGATGTCATAAGATACTGACCTCTTTACCAGTCGAAGTCAAGAAAAATACTTACTTTTAAATTACTGGTTCAAAGAAAATGATAATATTACATGTGTCACCTTATAAATATTTTCGAATGATCCAGACGTTGATGAAATGATAAAGATTGATGATCTATACATAAAGTTATAATTTCTTTATTTTTTGGTAGTTGCCCTCTTAGGTTTAAAGGAGTCACATAAAATATCACGTCAATATTTATATATGGTACGAATTGCCAATGCAGATGTTTGTGACGTGAGGAGTTCAAACTACATGTATGTTGGTCATTATAAGTACGAATTTGGAAAAATGAACAATATTTCTTACACGTAGCACGAAGCATCCACTTGCAATTTGAATCTACACAACCAACAACATATGTAGCCTTATTGACTTCTTCACCTTGAATTCAAAACTCTTTCGTATCGCATGCATATGTAGATGCATCTTTAGATCATTTTTTGAATTAAAGAACTTTTTTATCCTTCTTCGAATCAAAGAACTGAGTGTAATAAAACTTATTTTCGCTTTCTTGTGAAGAAGCAATAGGGAGTACATTACTTCTAATGTCGCCGGAAAAACCAACACTAGGAAAAAAATCGACATAATCATTATCGCCATCATCTTCATTTTTTGATTGTTGAATAACAGGTGGCGGCAAATCGAGAGCAACCAAATTATTTGGAGATTATAGGGTATTAAAGAAATCACACTCGTACAAACAAAAATTAGAATTTATTTCATTGTTGTGAAAATTATTACCTTCTTCCTATGTTCTTATAAACATGTTATCTTTGTTCTGCAAACTCAGCCTCAATCTGAGAATCAACATATCGGTCCATATCCAAGTTCAGCCCTTGATTTAGATATTCATCATTATTGTCAATATAACTCATAAAATTCTTATTTGCACTATTATTAAAATTAGGTACATTGCTATGCTCTCAAACATATACACAACTCCTCCCCTTCAGAACTAACGTAACATATAATGAAGATAGATTACTCGAACATGTATTATATAAAAATGGTTTCATACCTGTCTCATCTTCTATAAAAATTAGATGAGTGATCAATAACAATAACGGCTTATATGTTATTTTCATACCAAGATCACCAGGATCAAGATGAATAGTATTGTAGACGACCTCTAATAAATCAGTGAAGCTTATGCATGTTTCAACTAAAATAGTCTTTCATCCTTCGACACTTTTGATACCCAAAATTTTGATAATTTTGAAGTATCATCATCATCTTTCTATTTTATATCGAAACATACTAGTATAAATACATATGTCATCCCTCAGAAAAAATTTCATATCAATATTTGCAAAAATAAATCAAGATTTCGGTCTAGTAAAAATTAGACCAAAATCAATCTAAAAAAAAAAATTAAAACTAATACGAATACAGATTTTTTACTTCTTAGCAACTCGAGGAGCAAATGAGATGTTACCGGAGAGTCAGAGTAAACGGAGGAGTAACGTGAGTATGAAATCTCGCACAATCTATCACTAAAGAAGAAAGTAGAAAAAAGAAGCCGTCACAAGAGAAAAAGGGATAAAGAAGAAAGAAGGAAAGAAGAAGACTCAAGGTCATTATCATAATTTTAATTTTTTAAAAATAAAAATAAAAATATTTATGAAAAAAATAAAAAGTAAAAAACAAATTTTTTATGGAGCATAGATATTTACCTAATCCTCTCTTCAAGACATTCCTTTCATTTCAGGTCCCACAAAGAGGGGTATCCATTGCAACTCGCAATTTTGGCGTCATTAGACCCATTAAAAGAACGACATGTCGTACTTCGGCGTATGTGAATTCCACATAAACACCACGCGGAAGGGGGTGATTGGTGGAAATGCTTGGAGATGACACAGGTGGTGGGCCCTACTCTCTGAAACTGCGAAATAGAGGAGAACGAGGAACGAACCGGCGGGGCCGAGAGGAGAGACCGCTTGCTGAAATGAAGAGCCCGATTTCTGAAACACAGGAGAAGAAGACGGAGATTAAGAACCCTAAGAAGGCGAATCTGTTGGATCCTCACTCCATAAAAAATGTTCTCGACGAGTCTGTTTCTGAGGTTCTTATTTCCTATTCTCATTTCCATCTCGCACAATCTTTCACCGAGCTTTTATATCTTCGAATCGTTGCATTTTCATTTATCAGACTTTCTTTGGGATTTTTTTTTTGGGGCTGTGTTCCTGCACTGTAGATTGTTAAGAGTCGTGGATACGTAGAAGATGTGAGATTGAGTAATGTAAAGTTGCTGCTTGGATTCATCATCATCATCATCGCTTTGTTTGCTCAGTTTTACAACAAAAAATTTCCAGAGAACACTGATTTTCTGATCGGATGCATCGTATTATATCCTTCTTTCCAATGATCGGAATCTGATTTCAAGAATCTTGCATCGACAGTTATTTTCCTCACATTTGATGTTTCAATTAGCTTCCCAAGTGTTGTTATTGACCCACCTTGACTTTGGCAAGTATGTAGTTTTCAATGTGATATTACAGGTGATCACATACACAAAGGAAAAAAATGCCATCCTCTTCACTTATCCTCCTGCTGTAAGTTTCTTCTTGTTTCACTTCTGATTTGTGTTGGTTCAAGACCTTCTGGAAAGGTGTTTTTCCCTTTCATTTACTTTCACATCAGAAAGAGATGCAGTTTTTTAGGGCTTTAGCAGGTGATTGAGAGCTGTAGGCTTTAGCTGAAGAAGGAAAATTTATGCCTTTTCTAACTGAACATGGAATCAATCACAAACAAATTTGCAGTTCCTGATTTCTTACACATTGAGTTCTAAATTTTAATGAATTGGATTCAATATAATACCTAGGATTTTTTCAAATGACAGGATTAAGTAATTGAGAATTTCACAATGTTTGTATATGTCCAGTTGCTTACCCTGTGAAAAGTTAAACTCCTTCACAAAACTTCACAGTTATACTGCCATGTTAGCGAGAAGATAACTGGCACAATGATTAGAACACAATTTAGTCATATGGTCTGTAATCCTTCTCACCATTTATTAGCATATAGAATTGGACTTGGGACTCCAAACAGGTTTTATCCTTTTATTCATTTTTTCTGAAGATCAAATGCTTATACGTGCAGGGATCCTTCAACACTACTGGATTGGTCGTCTCTTCCAAATTCCCGAGATTCTCCGACTCATACACGCTAACAATATCAAGTGCAGATCCCAAATCCATTTCTGCAAACCAAACAGTAGAATTCACCAAGAGCGTTACTAAGTGGTAATATATATACTTGCAAACTGTCTTGTTTGTCGCTCTTCATCGGTTTGAGAAAGGGTTTAACTAGACCTCAACTCTCTGATACATATTTTGCCCTGTTTCCAGGTTCACCAAGGATGGAGATTTGGCGGAAGGCCTGTTCTGGAAAGACGTTAATGGACTGATCAATGACTATGCAAGAGAACCCAAGAAGTCCAAGTGAAGTGAATTTGCCAGAAAAATACTGAAATGTTGTAACTTGTAGCCTAGTGAAAGTAATAACTAGATACCATATTTTTGCAAAATGATATTAGGGCACAACCTTTTTTTGCTCTTGTTACAAACTTGCTTTTGTGCTTCAGTTAGTGAAACTGGAATTGAGATTGGTATATTTCAATTAAGCTTTGTAGATTTAAATTTTAATCCAAATTTTATGGTATTGAAATGAGCTGAGTTCCAATTTCCAAAACTAAACAGGTCAGAATGATTTGGCCCAAAAAAAAAAGAAGAGCAGGTCAGAATGAGCACAAATGGACGCTGACGTGGCAGAATGAGTGCTGACATGAAAAAATGAATGGAGCCCACCGGTGCGGAGATGGCAATCCTCTTGAGCATTGCAGAATCTTCAGGAAGGAAGGAAATTGGGTCCTGTTTGGGTTGCTCCTTCACTCGGAAGTTCAATCCAAGCTAGTAACGACGGTCACGAACCAAACGGGGCCATCGTTTATGGAAAAACCTTGTTGTTATATTCTACGAGGTTCCTTTGCCATCTCTCTCTCTCTCTCTCTCGCGATAGTTGGAGTAGATTGTCTTCTTGTTTCTTGACCAGCCCGAAAAAATGGCGAGTAGAAGAGCTTCAAAGCTCACCAGTTCTGCCTTATCGGCCATTAACGCCTCGCCTAATTTATGTTCCTCTCATTCTCGCTCCTCACTCCATCGTGCAGCTGCAGCGTCTGGTTGTTTAAGTCGGTGTAATTCCAACACTCCTCCTTCTCGTCTTATTCCATATTCTAATAACAGAGTTGCACATAATGTCAGCGTCTCTTCCTCGAAGTTTTTGGCCAACACTTTCCCCCGCAACTTTCACTCTTCCTCTCCATTGTGCTATTCTGCTGCCGGCGCTTCTCAGGTTTAATTGAGTATCTGCTGAAATTCTATGATGATTAAATTTGTTGTTTTGATATGAGTATTTTTAGTCTAATCCGTTTCTTTTTTTCTTTTCGTTCTCAAATTTCTGTAATTGAGTCTGACAGTGAATTAGTTTAGCTTGGTATTAAACCATTGTACAATACCAGTGACCATTAAATTGAGCTCGTCACTTATTCATTTTCCCGTAAGAAATTTCAATGAAGCTAGCTGTTTTAAGAGTTTTTAAGTACTGGAAATGAGCTTTTGAAATTCTTTAATTTCTATATGGATGCACGTATAATGATGCGAGATATGAGATATTGAAACTTTTGTACTTATCAACTGATAATTGGAATCAGGATATGAGATATGAGTTGCGAGATATGGTGTACATTTTCTTACCTCTTGATTCATTTAGTCTTTACTATTTCAGAGAAAGAGGTTAGGAATTGGACATGATACCGTAAATAGGATCACATAAATTTCCATAGCACTTACTGCTCAATGGTTTAGCTCTGCCTAAGCAAATTTCTCATTTAGAACTGGTTTCCTCGTTTCCTCGTTTGTTTGTTTGTTTTTTCTTTCAACTCTTAGACTAATCAGTCAGAGTTCACTGAGATGGCGTGGGAAGGTGTAATTGGTGCTGTAGATGCAGCACGTGTTAACAGACAGCAAGTGGTTGAGAGTGAGCACTTAATGAAAGCTCTCTTGGAGCAAAAGGATGGTTTAGCGAGGAGAATTTTCACAAAGGCAGGTCTAGACAACACATCCATTTTGCAAGCTACAGAAGATTTCATTTCTCAACAGCCCAAGGTATATCTCTAGAGTCGGGACTCTGATTTCGTGACTTTTTTTGTTTTTTTTTTCCTTCAAATAAATATTAAATTTTATGTTGACAGGTGATGGGTGACACTAGCGGCCCCATAATTGGAACTCATCTCGGTTTGATTTTGGATAGTGCACAAAGGCATAAGAAAGAAATGGGGGATGCTTTTGTGTCTGTTGAGCATCTTGTATTAGCATTCCATTCAGATAAGAGATTTGGGCAGCAATTATTCAAGAATCTCCAACTTAGTGAAAAGGATTTGAAGGAAGCTGTACAAGCTGTTCGTGGAAGTCAGAGAGTAACTGATCAGAGTAGGAGATCCCTTCAAAATCTATGTTTCAAATTGGATATGACTAGAACAATTTATATGCTACATAAGCTGGATGAGAACCATACTTTAATCTATGTTAGCCTCCATGCTTTGCTCCTATTGTTCCTCTCTTGCTTTCTCTGACAACCTTTTTTCCTCTGTCATGCCCTTCAAATTGTGTACAGATCCTGAAGGAAAATATGAGGCTCTGGATAAATATGGAAATGATTTGACAGAACTTGCTAGACGTGGCAAACTCGATCCTGTTATAGGCCGAGACGATGAAATTCGGCGTTGTATCCAGATCTTGTCTAGACGAACAAAAAATAATCCTGTTATTATCGGTGAGCCTGGTGTGGGAAAAACTGCTATTGCTGAAGGGTATGTTGTTTGAAGAATTATTTGCTTTTCAATACCTTAATATATATTTTATTAGGTTTGTTATGTCCTTTATAACAGATGTTGAATATGTTAGTTTAGTAAGTCGGCAAAAGTTTGAACTAGTTATGGTGATTTGAATTTACATGGATATCTTGCAGATTAGCTCAACGAATTGTGCGTGGGGATGTTCCAGAACCATTAATGAATCGGAAGGTTTTCATTTTTACTATCCATCTTTTCTCCTTTATGTATTTATTCTATTTTATTTTATTTTTTCATGTTCTTCTCTTAATCTCTTTGATAAAAAAATTGGGTAGAAATGTTCATGCTTTAGATGTGAATTCATAGCTACAAATTTGGTCTTTTAAACTCATGCTGCCATACTCTGCACTCTGCAGTTGATCTCCCTGGACATGGGCTCATTAGTAGCGGGTGCCAAGTTTCGTGGGGACTTTGAAGAGAGGCTGAAAGCTGTCCTTAAGGAGGTCACTGCATCAAATGGCCAGATAATTTTATTCATTGATGAGATTCATACTGTTGTAGGTGCAGGTATGTGCCTTATATAGTCTTGTACTGCAAATATAATATTCTCTTACTTTTTCCTGATAGTATCTTTGTTATGAAATATTTCTGGAAGACGTTCCCTTCATATATATTTCTTGTTACATGTCAGAGATAAGTTAGTATCTATTGATTCAAAATCAGGGACTATCCAGCATGCCCACTAAATTCTGTCAATTTTGCTTTTGCACTTCATGGATTTACTGATTTTGTAGTTTGATTACAATTTAGGAGCTACAAGTGGTGCCATGGATGCTGGAAATCTATTGAAACCAATGCTCGGTCGAGGTGAACTACGATGTATAGGTGCCACTACATTAAATGAGTACAGAAAATATATCGAGAAAGATGCTGCTCTTGAACGTAGATTTCAACAAGTTTTTTGTGACCAACCATCTGTTGAGGACACAGTTTCCATTCTTCGAGGATTACGTGAGCGCTATGAGCTTCATCATGGTGTTAAAATCTCAGACAATGCCCTTGTCTCAGCTGCAGTTCTTGCAGACAGATATATCACAGAACGTTTTCTGCCTGACAAGGGTATAATTACTAAGTGCCCATTTTTTCAATATTGATCTTCTGCTCCTAGGTGCTTGAAAATTTTGTATTCTGACATTTTTCCTTTCAGCAATTGATCTGGTTGATGAAGCTGCTGCAAAGCTGAAGATGGAGATCACTTCTAAGCCAACAGAGTTGGATGAGATAGACCGAGCGGTGTTAAAGCTGGAGATGGAGAAACTCTCTGTGAAAAATGACACGGATAAAGCATCCAAAGAAAGATTAAGCAAACTTGAAAATGATTTGAGCTCACTTAAACTGAAGCAGAAAGAACTCAATGAGCACTGGGATCGTGAGAAGGCTCTCATGACTCGGATCCGATCAATCAAACATGAGGTACCCTTCTCATTACTGCACTAAATATATTAACTTCCTTTCCTCACAATTTTTCTAGCTCACTTTCTGTATGTAAAACATCTGTAGATTGATAGAGTTAACCTTGAGATGGAAGCTGCTGAGCGTGAGTATGACCTAAACCGAGCAGCTGAACTCAAATACGGAACCTTAATGGCCCTTCAGCGCCAGTTAGAAGAGGCTGAGAAAAACTTAGCAGACTTCCGAAAGTCTGGAAAGTCTCTTCTTCGTGAAGAAGTCACAGATCTTGATATTGCGGAAATTGTAAGCAAATGGACTGGTATACCCTTATCCAACCTCCAACAATCCGAGAGAGATAAGCTACTTCATCTGGAGCAAGTTCTTCATAAGAGGGTAATTGGTCAAGATATCGCCGTAAAATCAGTGGCTGATGCTATCCGCCGCTCAAGGGCAGGACTGTCGGACCCAAATCGACCAATAGCAAGTTTCATGTTCATGGGTCCCACTGGTGTTGGCAAAACTGAGCTTGCAAAGGCATTAGCTGGTTACCTCTTCAACACAGAAACTGCTCTTGTAAGAATCGATATGAGTGAGTACATGGAGAAACATGCCGTTTCCCGCTTGGTAGGGGCCCCACCTGGCTATGTCGGTTATGAAGAAGGTGGGCAGTTAACGGAAGTGGTTCGTAGAAGGCCTTATTCTGTTGTGCTTTTCGACGAGATAGAGAAAGCCCATCACGACGTCTTCAACATGTTGCTACAGCTGTTGGATGATGGGAGGATAACGGATTCCCAAGGCAGGACGGTTAGCTTTACCAACTGTGTTGTGATAATGACTTCAAATATTGGGTCCCACTTTATACTCGAAACACTTAATGACACCAAAGATAGCAAGGTCGCCGTTTATGAACTGATGAAGAAGCAAGTTGTTGACCTTGCAAGACAAACTTTCCGCCCAGAATTCATGAACCGAATTGACGAGTACATTGTCTTCAAGCCTCTGGACTCTACAGAAATTATTAAAATTGTCGAGATACAGGTATGCATTTTCCCTCCTACTTTAACATGACTTGGGGAAAAAAAAAGGAATCAAGAAATGTGATTTGTAATACTTATTATTCATCATATGCTGCAGCTGAGCCGATTGAGAGAGAGACTCAAACAGAAGAAAATCGATCTTCATTACACGAAGGAAGCAGTTGAGCTCTTAGGGACGTTGGGATTCGACCCGAACTTCGGAGCCAGGCCAGTGAAAAGAGTGATACAACAGTTGGTTGAGAATGAAATTGCTATGGGAGTGTTAAGAGGGGATTTCCAGGGGGAAGACTCGGTCATAGTTGATGCCGATGTTTCTGCGTCTAAGAAGGATCTTCCTCCACAAAACAGGTTGAAGGTCAGCGTCTTGCCAGTCAGTAGCTAAAATTGTGTTAGTGGCGCTGTAAATATGGTGACATGTATGTCTTTTTACCGCGAGCTTTATCCTAAGCAGTACCGTCCTCGAGAAAGCATTTGAACAAAACCGCAACTTACCTGTGTATTTTGGGCCAACAAATAGTTCGGCATTAACGCGTAGCCAGAGTTGGAATAAGTCAGAGTCCGGGTCGAGCCTTTTAGCCCACTGTGCGGCCCATACTATTACTTACCATCGCCACTGGGTTTGGGCTTCACTGGTGGGTTTTTTTTTTTTTCATAAATTTTACATATTTAATTAATATTTAATTTTCAGATTTTAGTTAATGAATTTTTAAAGAATTTTATATTATATTATTTATCCTAAATTAAAATATAAAAAAAACTACTAAATTTAAAATTTAATTTAATTTATTGATATTTAAAAGGGAGAAATAATTAATAAAAAATGAAATAGATTTTATTTATATAGTTAATATATATTTTTCTCGATTAATAAGCAAATAAACAGAGTAGTGATTGACTAAAGAAGGCAGCGACGATGTCTGTACGGTGAAAAGTAATAAATCAGAAGGTGCTCCCCCTCCCACCAACAAAGAAGAAGCAGCGGGAAGATATGATGTACCTTCCTTCTTGGCTCACTCACAATGTTCTCTAGATTTTATACAATTTTTTTACTCTCTATTTTTTATTTTATTAACATTTTTTTCCTATTTATAAATACATTTATAAATATATATATATATATATATTTATAAATAACAAAATATTTTTTTTATTTTTATAAAATAAATAATTTTAACTATTTTGTAAAACAAAAAACAACTTAATATTTATTTTTAAAAAATATATATATATTTCTAGTTATAAAAATCATTTAGTAGAGTGATTTCCTTTTAAAGTAACAAACAAGGTCGATATACCACTATCAATCTATTACCGTCATTCTCTCTCTCTCTCTCTCTGAGGATCAGAATCGCAGTCACTTAAAAAAGTACTGATCCAGCTGCCATTAGAGAAAACAAGAGTTTATCAATGTACTTGACTTAGTAACTCTAGTGTAGGAGGGAAAGAAAGATGGCGGCAGCGAAGTGTCAGCGAAACGGCGTCGGGTCTCTGGTTGTTGAGCGCGCTCCTGTTAGTAATACAGCTGGCGGCCACTGTAGACACCGGACGGCTTTCTCTGGCGCTACATTTCGTCGGATAATCTTCGATGCTCTGAGCTGCGGCGGGAGTTCGCGCCACCGTCACGGCGAGATAGAAGATCACATTCACAACGACATTTCTGCCACCACCTGCGCCGGAAAAGCATGTGAGGAATCGAAGGAGAAGCTAGGGAGTAGTACAAGGTCCGAGAAACTTATGGATCTTCTGAATTTGGCTCCGTTACCGGAGTACTCTAAGAGCGAAATGGAGACGAAGAAGATGGAGGAGTCGCTGGAAAAGTTGAAGCAAATAGTGAAGGAACTATCGCTTGAGGACCCGATTAAGAGAAAATCTGCCGCCATAAAAGTGAGGTTTCTCACTAAAGAGGATCCGAAAGCGAGAGAGACGCTCGCCATGCTCGGTGCTATACCTCCTCTGGTTTCAATGCTCGATTTCGAAGAAGACGATGATGATCACGAATCCCTAACCGCTTCCCTCTACGCGTTGCTCAACCTTGGGATCGGTAATGACGCGTGAGTTTCTATTTCCTTTTCTGTTTTCTCTTTTTCCGTCCTACTTTCTTCTTTACACACTAATTGTTTAGTTAATGAACGCTAGTTCTGAGAAAGTAAACGACATGTCGTTTCCTAAACTTTCTTTTCCCCCTTAAACTTGCAGGAACAAGACGGCCATTGTTAAAGCAGGGGCGATTCACAGAATGATGAAGCTCATTAATAAATCTGAGAATTTTTCAATAAGCTCATCAGTTTCAGAAGCAATAGTAGCAAATTTTCTGGGTTTAAGCGCATTGGACTCCAACAAACCTCTAATTGGATCATCAGGTGCGATCCCATTCTTAGCCAAAACTGTGCAAAAGAAGTCAGATAATCAAGCTAGCTCACAAGCCAAACAAGATGCACTAAGAGCACTCTACAATCTGTCAATCTTCCCATCGAACATATCCATCATCTTAGAAACTGATTTACTATCATTCATGCTGAACAAATTGGGAGACATGGAAGTAAGCGAAAGAATCCTTTCGATCCTAAGCAATATCGTGTCGACCCCTCAAGGTCGAAAAGCAATTAGCCTTGCCTCCCCAGATGCTTACTCTATCCTAATCGACGTGTTGAACTGGACTGACTCGCCTGCTTGTCAGGAAAAAGGAGCTTATATTTTGATGATAATGGCGCACAAGGTTTATAGAGATAGGCCTAAGATGCTAGAGAACGGTGTCGTTTCAGCGTGTCTTGAATTAACTCTTCTGGGTAGTTCATTAGCACAGGAGAGAGCTTCTAGAATTTTGGAATGCTTGAGAGTGGATAAAGGGAAGCAGGTTTCTCAGGTTTTTGGCGGGAATGTGTCGGCTCCTATCTGTGGGCCTTCTGATAATTCTTCTCAGAATCCTAATTTGGGGTGTAAAGAGTATTTAGAAGAGATAGGAGACATGGTGAGTGAGGAGAAGAAGGCAGTGAAGCAATTGGTGCAACAGAGTTTGCAGAATAACATGAGGAGGATTGTGAAGAGGGCTAATTTGCCTCAGGATTTCATTCCTTCTGATCATTTCAAGTCCCTCACATCAAGTTCTACTTCAAAAAGCTTGCCTTTTTGAAGGGGAAAATGGACTGCCATTAATGGAGGTTTGTGACGTTCTTTTTAGTATAATAATAATTCAAGCGCTAAATTTCACTTTTCCATTGACATGTGGTATGCCATGCACATTTAGAGAATCCTAGGGGTCTTTTCGGTCTTTTTGTTTTTTTGTTTTTTGTTTTTTGTTTTTTTTGGCTTCCTAGTGTCAAAGTTCTGGTTGAATTTGATTATTTTCGTATTAGACTCTCTTGTATTGGTAGCAGTCGGTCAAATTCTTCTTCTTCTGAAAAGAAAGGAGTGAGTTTCTTCGAAATTTCGTGTATGATGGAATCTTTTACCTCATTTATGGAACATTTTAAAACCGGAATCTTTGAATTTAATACCCAACCAAAAATGAATTTATAAACAGGGTAGCAGCAAGCAGGAAGAACATGGAGTGGCTTTCTCTCTTCTCTTATACTGGCTTATTGCTTGCATTTATTACCATTTGCATCTACAGCTAATTACTAATGTATATTAATTTTCTTAAGCCTAGTTCACTGTGGATTGAATATATAAAAAGACGCAAACTCCTAGTTCTCTGAATCTCTTTTCTTTTTCTTTTTTTTCTTTTTTTTTTCTATTGCAGATCTTCAAAGGGATTCACGTCAGTGAACAAATCTGATTTGAAGTGCAGAGTTGTTTGTTAAACAAATGAATAATTAACACTGACACAGGAGACTATCTTCATCACTTGGTAATAATGTAATATTCATGATTATGTACGAATATATATATATATATATATAGCTTGAATGCCAATTGAATGTGCCGTGGACCTGGACTTTGTCGTCTTGTAAATATATGAAGAATCATTGTAGTCCTCCTTTTACTTGGATAATGAAACATGCGGTTTTTGTAGGACTCTAGTTTGCTGTATTCAAAATGCTCTGTTCTTAATCTTCACAGTATGATGCAGATCGTTGTAACTTTGGGTGAATGCTCTGTTTTTTTGTATGGTAGTAAGGGGCCATTTAAAGCTGTATGGCAATGTCCCAAAAGAATAGGTGAAGAAGGGGTGGTCACACCATCGATACACTAAGGACTCTTCATCAATACAGTAGCTACTTTTCTACATTGCAGACCGTTAAACCCTAAAAGGAGTGCTGTAAATAAAGTGTGTCGATCAAGAGGACCCCATAGATTTTTAGTGGCTTATAAAGAACTATATATATATTTCTTTTCTTTTCTTTTCTTATATTTTTCACTTTATGGGCATTGAATTGACTCATGATTATAACAAAAGCATGTCTCTCATACATCTAAACAACAAAATGGCAAAAAACACCTTGAAATCTCAAGGGAAATCACTTGCTTATTAATGATGGATTTAGAGACATTCTTCTAGGCATATGATATATGGTTTCATTACAACCTAAACGATATTTGTATAGCCAGATCTGATATTACAACCTAAACGATATCTGGACATTAAAAATAACATTTGTGATTATAATGAAATTTGAATTTGATATATCACATACATTATATGCATGCAAGAATTTTTCGATTTATGTCTCTACTTAGTTTTCGGTCGGTTGGAGTAGGGTATACCCCTTCTTTTGCCGCCCATACATTTTCTCCAGTCTTTTCTCGGATTCCACAAACCTGCGGGTAGATATCATGAGTAAATATTTCATGCAATTTCGTTCCTGATCCTGACCATCAAACTCATCAAACATGTTGAGCGGTAATCATATGTATATTGAAAGAATAAAATAGAAGGTAACTAAATTCATTACCTCACGCTAACCCTGAGCAACGTGGGTGCTGAATTTTTTGGGATGAGAATGTAGGTATCCACCAGTTTGGACGTGGTGGAGTCTGATTCTCCGATCTTGCTTCCACCTCTTCTTCTCCTCCTCCCCATCTACTATGACAACCCTATTAACACCACCATATATCATCTCCTCTTTACACATGAAAAAATCATAGTCTCTTCTACACATAATAAGTGTATTACTATTACTTACCTCCAGTAATCCCCAGAGTCAGAATCTCCACCAAAACAGCTCACCTAGATTCCACCAATTAACAAATTAACTTCCATATATATATATATATAGCACTTAGTTGAGGATTTATAACCTCTAGGTTGGCTGATACGGGAGATGGATACAGATGACTATGAAGCCATTTCCTAGTGCTCATATGTTGCAGCCTTATCACGTCCCCGCTCTCAATAATCTCTCCTTGTTTCGCTGATGATTCCGGCTCGGGTTTAATAATCTGCTCAAAACACAATCAGTCTGTCTCAAACACTGATCCAAAAGTGCAAAAAACTATCTCATTTACTTTATAATATCACTGATGTACAGTACATGAGTTTTAACTCTTACCCAGTAGCTCTTGGAATCGTGAACGTTGGGAAAAGCCGTGACCGACTGTTGCCTGTTGCCTGAGCCGTACGGGATTTCATGCGAATGGAACCGGAACTTGCTCTTTTCGTGCATCAGCTTGACAACCGAGCCGTAAGTGATGAAAACGTGAAGGCTTGGTCATCAGGTGAGTTGTTAAGATCTGAAGTAGTAGTATTACTGGCTTGTGATGTGAATCCATGGTTGAGCTCGAATGAGCCGGTTAGGAAGATGATGATAGCGAGAGCGAGAGCGAAGAAGAAATTGAGAGGTGGCATTGCGTAATGGAAAGAGTTGGCCCAGGATAAGGAATGAGGTAGGAGGATTAATGGAGCTGATGATTATGATTAGCTAATTATTAGGCAAAATGGAGTGACCTGCATGAGCCAATGGATCGGGGACACGTGGAGGGAATTAGTGTTTGTTAGAATTTGAGATTCAGAGAACCCATGCATGCCATGGGCAATAACCAAAGAGTTAATTCTCCATGCTTAACTTTTGCCGCATCTAGAAACAACATAACCTGAAATCTTCATGCACGACTATGAGTGACGACATTTCATTACTTGATGTTTTGTTTTCTTGCCTAATTAAGCAGCATGATTCCGTACAGTACTGCTTGTTAATTACGGGTTGTCCGGTTGTTCCGCCCTCCCACTTCCTATTCAGCTGCCGACTGCAGGCGGCGTTACTTCCCCACCTCCTGACATGTAACACTCCGCATGCAAAGCTACACTAAGCTAGCTACCAACGTCATAATGAAATATTTACAAAGAGCAGATCCGTTATAATATCCATATTTTTAAACGCCGGAGGGTAAAATTCTTATTTCTTGTATAATTTCGGGGCATATTCATAATATACCCAAAACATTGACTGCCATATTTACTAAACTTCTGTCGACTTGACCAATCTCCAGCACCCGACCAGGAACAAGTACGCATTCAACCTCCCGCCTTCTCTCTCATCGTGAAAATTTTCTTTATATGCCCACTAAGCTCACACCTCGGATCAATCAGTCTTCTTCACCAATCATCATTCATCAACTTTTTCGAGCTTTCATTTACTGATCAGAGAAAGCGGTAATGGCGGGAACTGCAACTCTTGAAGAGATCATAGAAGAAGACGTGTACAAGTACTACGCGGATGAAGAGTAGAGGAAATCCAGGTCTGGAAAATATCTCCCCATCATGAACCCTACCACGAGAAAGACCCAATTCAAAGTTACAAGGTACCGCCATAACACCCACATATAGATTCTTGCATTTAATCGTTCGGCAAATTGATTAGAAATATCTCTGAGCAGCGTGTACACAAGGAGAGGTGAACGAGGTTATAGAGTCGGCGAGATTTGCTCAGAAATCATGGGCGAGAACTCCTCTTTTGAAAGAGCATAAGTCACCGATTGCAGAGTGTCTTGTTAAGGAGATCGCTAAGCCGGAAAAAGATGCTGCTACTGAGATTTTTCTATTTATATTGCAATTTGTGTGTTTCATTTTCAAATAGAATTAATCAAACTAAATCAAATAGAATGTCGATTTGTTCGTGTTTGTAGGTAGTGAGGTCTGGAGATTTGATATCGTATTGTGCAGAAGGAGTGAGGATTCTTGGAGAAGGCAAATGCTTGGTGTCTTGATAGTTTTCCTGGTAATTAAAGGACCAAATATTGCCTCTCTTCTAAGGTACCACCTCCCCTGTTTTTCCCTGTTTCTTCCTCTGTTTCTTTGTCCTGTGTGTGTTGTTAAAGCATTGAGATCTTTATAATGAAATCGGACGGTTGAATTTAATGCAATGATGCAGAGAGACCCCTCTGAATCCTAGTTTTAAGAATATCCGAACTCAATATTTTACATTTTTATTCCTTAAAGTGAAGAACATGGCCTTTTGTATGGTCAAACGGATGATGTAGAATCAGCAAGCACTCGATATTAGTTCATTAGACGATCAAACCAGGGGAGGGGCTATATGTGTGGAGGAATACATAGGTTAATGCACGAAAATATGACAAGCTATCTTCCTTCTATGTCATTTGAATAGAATTTTGCCTCCATTTTTAACAATATACTCATCGGGGAAGGCATCAATTCACACAGCCGTATCGAAATCTTTTGGGCAAAGCAATTCGAACAAGGTTGAATTGTTTCGGAGTTTTCTTTTAAACACTCTTTTGTTAGAAAAATTTATACGAACTTTCACCATCAATCGCAGATTCCATTGGGAGTGGTTCTGGCTATCCCTCCTGATGGGCTTGGGTCGGAGTTGAAGCCCAAGCCCAAATACAAGGCGGTTCAATTTCTTTGGCAATTGGGTCAAGGTTTTGACTAGCTTAAAATTAATATCAATTAACTTACTTTTTTGTAAGTATAATTAATTTACTAATGAATAATTAATTTATAATTTAATTATAAATTTAAACTTAAAATTTTTTAATTTCAGAATTAACCATCAAGATATTATACAATATTCTATAAAGAATGTTTGGATTCTATATTTATAAATCACGTTCTCAGCCACTTATCCTAATAAATCTCTAAAACAAAATTTTTTAACTTGTTTTACAAACAAACTATGATTAATGAATCAAAAGATCCATGTAATATATATATGAGTTCATAACTATTCAAGATTCAGATTGATAAGCATATCATGATCTTAAACTACTATATAAATATTTTCTTATAACTCTCCTACATTTTTACCCACATTTTAGGTTGCTCTATGTCCACTTCATTTTTTAATTGATTTGATGGAGTATTTTTTTTACAGAAATTTATCAAGAGCTTAGAGATTAAACTAATTCTTTTATTCTTTTTATGTTTTTCATATCCAAATTTATATTTATAGTTGACATTCTAACTTTTAATACAAATAAATAAGATATAAATAATAAATTAAATTAAAATTAAAATTTAGAATATAGAACTTGATAACGAAGTAGTTTGGAAAGATCTTTAGAAACTCAAGCCACTGGTTATCAACAAATCTGTGAAATCCCAAAGTTGAAAAGTACTTTCAATGAATAAAGAAAATTATTCATGTTATTCGTTGATTGGATTCTAAAATGTCGAAAGTAATTTATAATTATATTTTCATGAATATTTATTGTCGAAGCCAAAATTATAAGATTCATTACTTCTAAAATATTTATCTTTTATAACCTTTCAAAAGACTACTATAAAATGGGCGAAGATAATGCATTTTGAAAGCTCATATGATCCCTGTATCACAAGTTCGACGTTTCTAGAAAACATTATACTCGATTTACCAAAAGCAATGCATTTAAATATTTATAGCAAAATTTTTGCTCGATTTATCAAGATGGATTTTTGATAATGAATATGGAAAAAATCAGCCGGTTAAGATGATTGTGATAATTTGCTTGAATTTGAGTTTTGCATTGCTATAGTTAAGGTATAGTGGACTTTTCTTCTATATTCACCAAGTTAAATTTATATATTTAACTTATTTCTAAATATAATTAATAAATTAAAAATATATTGATAAAGTAATAAATCTGTCTAGTCTCAAAATTATTAATTTATCGAGATTTTACTGTATAGTAAAATTTTTTGAGGAAATTTATTTAGTCTCTATATAGTTCGATTTGTACAAATTCGTCTCATATGTAGTCTACATGTGTAATTCAAACGAGACTTATAAGTTTCTTTGATAATTTTTTTTTATTATTTCATCTGTAATATTTTATTATTTATATTTTTCTCTCATATTAATTTATTATTCTATTTTATAATCTAAAATTTCATTTTGGAAAAATAAAAAATTAATATTAAAAAAACATGATCCAATTTATTAGAAAAAATCGATCAAAACAATGCGTCTAGACTTTTTGGGAGACATCGATCAAAATAACCTGATTTTTTTCGAGGGATATCCAAATCAAATAGGCTCGATTCTTCGTGAATAAACTGATTGGATCGATCTCATCCTTCATGAAAAACAAAATCCAATCAATTTAATTTTTTATTGTAAATAGTCGAATCTAATTGAACTTGAAAAAAAAATAACATGAAAATCTGAACAAAAAATTTGGAAAAATCATACCTCCATTAATGCATGCTAGTTTGATATCGATTTGAGCTCACAAGATTTATATTTTGTTTAAGGATATTTTCCAAATGTTCATTTTTTTTTTGTTAAATTAGATTTGTCTTTTCACGAAGAAAAATCAGATCGATTGGATTTTGTTATTTATGAATGATTAGATTGATCCGATAGGATTCCTCGTGAAGAATCAGATCGATTCAATTTAAATATCTCATTAAGAAATTAAATTATTTTAATCGATTTATTGTAAAAAAAAAATTAATCGTTTTGATATATTTTTTTTCTTCAAGAAATTGGATAGTGCTTTATTTTTTTTAAATATTAAGTTTTATTTTCTCAAAAATAAAAGATAAAAATTTAGATTATAAAATAAAATAATAAATTAATAATAAAGAAAAATAATAAATAATAAATAATTAAAGATAAAAGAATAAAAAAAAATGATAGTGATTAAAAAATCTTATTTAAATTATACATAAAATATAAAATAATAAAAAAATTATAAAAATATAAAATTATAAAAATTAAATTACATAAAAATAAAAAAGTGAATTTGTTATTATTATTATTATTTTTCATCAATTATTTTTATTTCATATGCTTAAGAAATAAGTGTGACGAGGGGAAAAAGAAAATATATTATTTTTGCCTTCGCTTTTAGTAAGGAGAAGCAAGTCAAGTCAGCAACTAGTTACTACTAGAAGCAAACGCAGTAATCTTAAACTCGCGACATAACATGACGATAGATGGTCTGGGGCCCACATCTAAATTTTGAATGGTGGATTTCAAAACTGGAATTAAATCAATTATTCACGCACGCGCCCCTGTGGATTCCGAGCCCAAAACCCAGAAACCTTTTTCATTCTCTCTCATCAAACCCCCCCAAAGGAAAAGTTGAAGGGCAAATTTTCTCTTCACTACTTGGAACTAATAATAAGTACAAGTAATAAAAAGGGCGACCGGTCTTCTACCGCCATGCAAAAGTTGACGGCCCCGAAGTATACAGGTGAGAGTTTTTCCCTTTTCTTGTGCTCTCTCTCTCTCTCTCTCTCTCTCTCTCTCTCTCTCATTCTACAAACCCTAGCTTTATGTCTCTAGAATTTCCTCTGTGTTTGGAATCTGAATCTGCTTTCTGTCTATTCACTTAGTTCGGGTTTCTAGGGTTTCAATGGTGAGAAATTGAGGTGAGAGGGGTTTGTTAACTACGGAGGATCTGGAAAGGTTGTGGGATAATACAAGTGAACGATAATAATGGCGTCTGCGGATAAGGACCTTGAAGAACAGCTCTTGGAAGCTGGAAACCGGCTTCTAGACCCTCCTTCTTCAGTTGAAGAGCTCCTTCCTCTTCTCCAAGTAAGCATTTTGATATTCTTCTGTAACTTTTTATTTTTATTTTTTTTCTTCTTTCTCAGAAATACTTCTTACTACTTTTCTATATGAAGAATGCAGTAGAGTGACATTTTTTAATTGGTGTTTCCTTTTTTGTTTCCTCACTCCTAACCTCGACCTTCTATAACCGTGATGTCTATATCTTTATTCATTGTAGCAAGTCGAGAGTTGTTTGTCGAGGGTTGAACAATCGCCTTCTGTAGCAATGCAAAATGCGCTTTCTCCGTTGCTGAGTGCATTGATTGCTGATCAATTTGTGCGACACTCGGATGTTGATGTGAAAGTAGCAGTTGCCTCTTGCATCACTGAGATAACAAGGATTACTGCACCAGATGCTCCTTACGATGACGAACAGATGAAGGTATTTTTGTGGTTTAGGTTGTGCCTGCAAACATTTTATCTCTTCTGTCTGTTAATTCTTAACTCATTATATGCATGCAGGAGGTCTTTGAGTTAATTGTGTCTTCTTTTGATAACTTATCTGACAAGTCCGGCCAATCATATTCAAGGAGAGCATCTATACTTGAAACTGTTGCTAAGATCAGGTCGTGTGTAGTAATGTTGGATCTCAAATGTGATGAGCTGATCCTTCAGATGTTCCAGCATTTTTTTGAAGGCATAAGGTACAAGATTAGATTGGTTGGTAGGAATTTGCTTCAGATAAATTTTGTCTAAACAAGTACCCTTTCACACTCATCCTCTTGAACACTAGGAATTTAATTCTCCTCTTCTTTGCGAGCTCAATTTATGATTGATAGAGTTGTATGCTCAAATGCTGATCTTGTTTTCATTAATATGTTATTTGCTCAACACTTAGGGATTATCATCCAGACAACGTATTTTCATCAATGGAGATAATTATGAGCCTTGTTCTGGAGGAGAGTGAAGATATATCAGAAAAGCTACTCTCTCCTATAATAGCCAGTGTAAAAAGGGGGAATGAGGTAGTATCGTTAGAACCTGGCATTTCTTTCCCTTTCTTCTAACTTCATCTTCTGAAGTTACTGACTAATGAGATTATGTTTAGGAAGTTCCACCTGTTACTCGGCAGTTAGGCGAGAAAGTACTTGAAAACTGTTCCACTAAGTTGAAACCCTATCTAATGGAAGCTATTAAGAACTTGGGTATTTCTTTAGAGGATTATAGCAATATTCTTGCCTCTATATGCCAAGAGTCATCTGGATCCATTGAGCTGAATGGTCCCCATGCTGCGAAGGAGAATGTGGTAAGCTCAACTTTTGAGACAGAAGAATTTCACTTGATGATTTTCTTATGTGTTCCTTGTTATTAATTGTCATAAATTTCTTCAGGCTGAAGAGAGCCAGACAGTCGGGAAGCCTGTGGAGGAGGCAACTCAGGTATGTGGTTAATGTTTTCTGGCCTCAGATGCACCCACATTCACAATATTATTCATACTTTATGATGAATGCTTTTATGAACCTCATATCTTCACTCTTATCTTTTGTTTTGTTTGTGCTCTAGAATTATTATCATACGTACAATTATTATTCTCCTCAGGTGGATAATGGAAAATGTACGGTAGAAGCTTCATCTAAACCAGTGGATCCAGCTGTTGATAAATGTGACAAGTCTATTACTAGCAATGGAACTGCACAAATTGGTGAAGATGATTCTATAAAAGATATTACAAACAATAAAGAGGAAGGTCAGCATGCTGATCAGTCTAAAAGTATCGATATTCCCATAGATCCCGAACCTTATAATGTGGACATTGAGAAGGCAGTCAGTGTAGACAAAAAAACAGAACAAACTACTGCAGAGAGAGAAGGCAATGAACTTGAGAATCTTCCAGCTAAGGATGTTCCTTGTTCTACTTCTGGGGTGTCATCTACTGAAGCTTTGCCTTCAGAAAATGAAAAGGAGACAGTGGCTAAGCTGTCAACACCCAGGGCACTCGACACTGAATCTATCAATGTTCCCTCTCCTTCATTAAGTGGCAATATTCCTGATGAAATTCATTCCAAACAGATTGAACGGACAGAAAAGAATGAAGATGTGGATAAAGAGTCTGCAGAGTCTGTGGAAGATGTTCCCAAGAAGGTGTCAAAAGCTGCAAGTGATTCAGAGGTAAAACTTAACCTACCCTTGGAAAAGAAGGCCTCTACTGGGATCTCTGATGAGAACAAGATATCACCAGCGGAATCAGATTCCAAAAAGGTGCCAGAAACCACTGGTGATGTTGAGGACATTTTTTTGAAGGAACCTGCAAAGTTGTCAGAAGGTGCAAGTGATTCAGAGGTAGAAGTCAATATACCCTTGGGAAAGAAGGCACCTGCTGGTATCTCTGATGAGAACAAAGTTGCATTGGAAGAATCTGTATCCATAAAGGAATTAGATGCCACTGGTGATTCCGAGGAGAAAAATTTGAAGCACCCTGAAAATTTGTCAAAAGGTGCCAGTGATTCAGATGTAAAACACAATACACCATTGGAAAAGAATGACCCTGCTAGGATCTCTGATGGGAACGTTGCATCAGGTGATTCTTTATCGAAAAAAGAAATCAATAGCGCTGGTGATTTCGATGAAAAAGTTTTGAAGCACCATGCAAAGAAAAAGGAGGCAGAGAATAAGAAAAAGCAGAGACAAGGAAAAGCTATTGCTGATGACGATGTGCTGCAGTTGTGGACTAAAGAGGACAAGAAATCCTCATCTAAAGATGATAAGAAGTCCTCGGCTAAAGATGATAAGAAGTCCTCGGCTAAAGATGATAAGAAGTCCTCAGCTAAAGATGATAAGAAGTCCTCGGCTAAAGATGATAAGAAGTCCTCAACTAAAGATGATAGGAAGGCCTTGACTAAAGATGATAAAAAGGTTTGTTCCCGGGGTCGTGCTTTTTTCATTATAATTCTAGTCAACTGTCTGCAATATCTTTGATTGAGAGAATCACCTGAATTCTTATAGGAACTGCTATCTTCCCTAAAGCGAGTCTTGAAACCAGCTAAGAATGAAAATAACTTGGAGGTGACCCCAAAGACAAATTCCAAGAGGAAGCGCACTCCAGGAAAGGAAAAGGTATAGATACACTCACCTACAGGCACATATGTGTACACACAACTGGTCAATGGAAAGTTGACTGGCAATGGGTTTCACTGCATTTTATGAGCATAACTGGAAATTGTGATTCATCATTGCACTGAATGATACACGCATACCTGCCTAGCATCGCCTTGAGTCAAGTGGGGGGATGCGGTTTATAGACTGCTGAGGCACACAAATATATTGGATCTATATATATAACCTTGTTTCACTTTTCATCCTCCCTCTCCTCTTGCTTACTTTATATACATTACATCGTAGAGTTCTTGTAGCATATAACTGTGAAAGACTTCCTATCCTTGAATTGATGACTTATTTTATGATAACTATGTCAGGAGTCTGAAGGAGATATTGGAGAGAATCTGGTTGGTTCAAAGGTAAAAGTTTGGTGGCCAGATGATGAGATGTAAGTACTGATGTTATTAAAATGCATATCTTAAGCATTATCTGATGAACCCATACTGAGATTGCTTGTTGTAATGCATAGACTTGAGAATATAGACATCGATGTCACCGAACCAGCATACACTACTATACCTTCATATTACGATGGCCTGTTATGCTGGAAATTGTGTCCAAGTCCTCTGGTCATTGTCTATATTTGTTTTCTTACACGTTTTTTACGTGTTAGATGTGCATTTCGGACATCTTCTCATCATCTTGACTTGTACTAAGATGTGGCCACTTTCTGTTTAAAAAATGCCTTATGATGGTGATTTTTACATGTTTACATGTTAACAACTTTTTTTTTTTGTCTTTTTATTCATAGGATAATTTCTTGTGATGGTGAACAAAAAAATGGTTTTACCTTCGTTGGCTAATGTTTGTTTCTACTTTGCAGGTTTTATGAAGGCGTTATTGATTCTTTTTATCCTGCCAAAAAAAAGCATAAGGTACGTCCACTTAGAGAAACTAGACAATTCATTATTGCTATTATCATCATTATTCTGTACTCTTTTTTTTTTCTTTGGATATTGTGATCATATTACCCTGAATTACCTTCTCTCTTTTTTCCCCTTTTCTTTATAGGTTTTGTATACAGATGGAGATGAAGAAACATTAAATCTTGAGGAGGAGAGGTGGGAATTAATCGAAGATATATCAGGGGATGAGCAAGTAGGTAGACTTTCACTTTTATCTCATCACTTAAAACCTTTTCTGTTACTGTCAATGGCTCATGTCTTACTAACAGGAAAAGGAAACAGAAGAAGGACCTGATGATGCTTCTGCTACTGAAACGTATGTAATAACATTCTTCCGTCGTTATTGAATATGCACTTGTCTAAAAAAATTTTATTAAATCGAAAACCATATTTGGCTGGTTAATACCATCACAATGATTTTTTTTTTTTCAGTAATGTATTCTTATATAACTCTTCCACTGTTATTGATTTCACCTCATTTGCAATTTCTATATTCTGAAAACAAATGCTTATAAAATCGGCCTTTTATTTTACTTTGGGCATTTTAGGTAGAGGGGCTTTAACTGTAATTCTGTGTTGCTAACACAGGCCCAAGAAAAAAGCAAAGTTAAAGTCTAACGATTCATCAGCTGAGCGAGGAAAATCCAGTACCTCATCCAAAAAGTAAGTTCATTTTTTCTGCAAGCTAATTTGATCCTAATTCTAAAAATATCAGTTTTATTTAATTTATAGGGATGGGGTAGCTTCCTCCACTAAATCCAAAAGTACATCCCCAAAAACCGGTTGCAATTCCAAAGATGGTGGAAAATCTGAAGGCAAATCCAAAGATATCTCTTCCAAGGATAAAACACCTAACAAACCGAAGAATGATGATATGGACACACCCAAGAAGACTGTCAAGTCCAAGGACGATGAAACAAGCACGCCCAAAGCTTCTATCAAATTCAAGCTAGACCCTCCAAAAACTGGGAAGTCCAAGGAAGAGACACTCAAGACTGCTTCCATATCAAAGGACAAACTGCCTCAAAGTGGCAGCATATTCAATGCTAATGGTTCAACTATGGTGAAATCAGGTTCATCAAAATCAAAAGAAAGTGGGGAAGTGGAGGAGAATCCAACCGATTCTGCAAAGAAGCTACCAAAAGCTCTCAAAGGAAGTGAGTCAAGGACTGCAAAGAAGCGAAGAAGATCATGAACAAGCTTCTGGTACTTTGGTCACAAGTGCTGGTGGAAGAAATGGGATTTTGTGTAATGCATGGAGTTAAAAGGGTAAGAAAGCTTTTTCATTACACATTTATCGGTTAAAATATCATGTGGAGTAGCTCCGTTATATATATAACACTTGTACTCTCACTCTTTAGTGTCTAGCTCATAGAGATTGTTCATTATTATTGTAGGAGTGAGCTATTGCTATTGTTTGATGGGAAGGGAAAAAAAAAAAGGAAAACAGTTCTGAATATGATGTCCTGGATTCACAAAACTTGATCACCAATGACCTGTTTGTTTGCCCAATCCCCTCCTAGGTTATTAAATTATGTGTTAGTATTTGTTGGAGATTTCTTGTCTACTTTTCTTATTACTGCTCATATTGGGCTTGTAGTATTAATTGTCACACTTGGGCATTTAGAACAAAGTGGAAAGGAGAGATAAGAACACACTTAATTGCCCCCACGAGAATAGCATCTCTGTTGTCTGTCTTGGTAATGCCGTGTAATATCTGCTGTCCTATCCTTTCCTTTGCTTTGTAGAATTGCCGTGTAATTCTAGGGCATTCTTTTAAATAGGTAATTTTCCTAGGGATAGACATGAAGAATGAGAACCCTATCCTATAAGACTGTAACTGCTTTCTTTACTGTCACTGTGACGTGTGTTTGTGTGTTTGTCTCTGGGTAATTATATGATTTGAGTGCTTAGATCATATCGGGCACATTCACTTCACGAGTCTAGGAACGTATATATAATAGAGAAAGTAATCGATCAAACATGTTCTTTCTTTTGGTACGTGAACAATTAATGAACAAACAAACATACAGTGCTGATCGAAGATACATATAACATGATAAGTTCATCTAACCTATAAATTAGTGTCCAACATGATCAGCACGCGGATCCATATTGGCTTATCCTCTTAGAAAAAAGTTTCGAACTTTTTTCTTGCTCGTATTCTTTGATACAAATTCCAAAATCTGGAAATTATAAAAAAAAAAATTATTAGGAAAAAAAAAAAATGTTCCCTGAATGATAAAAAGTGAAGGTCTTTAGATATGAATTTTTTTTTATTTTAATTTATTTTAATTGTCTATAAATAAGCTATTGAGTGTGAGGAATAATTACAAATAGATGTCCATTGACTTTCCACCTATCTCTTTATTTTTTATTGTTAATCCTTTTGTATTATACATATTCAATATTATTATAACCCATATCTTTTGATATTCTAATATTCATGATCATGAAAATATTATATAGAATGAAATATAAAGCAAAATGATAAAATAACAAAGTTATTTCTTATGTTTGGTTTGATTTTCGAAAGAAAGAAAAATGAGAGTGGTATTTTTTTGTATGTCTGTTTATTGCACGAGAATGATAATGAAAATAAGAATGAATTAAAATATAATATTTTAAGTTTAAATAAGTTTTGAAAAATAAAATTTAAAAAATATAAAAAATATTATATATAAATAAATAATTAGAGTAATTTTTATTAAAAATACAGATTTTAATAAAAATAAATGAATAATTTTTTTATCCTAATAAAAATATTTTTATAAATAAAATAAAATAAAATAAAATAATAATTCTATTTTTAATAAATAATGGAATCAAATATAATTTAAATTTCTTTATTTTTAATATTATATTATTATTTTAAAAAAAAATTAACGGGTGAAGACCTACCCTGGCCTAGCCTACAAGCTATGTTAATGTTTGGATCGATAAGTGACCCTATCACCTTGACGAAGGGGTCAAGCTTGCAACCATTAATCATATTATAAGATACCATAGTTTCTCTTTTTCTTGCTCTCTCTTGATAAGGATGGGAAAAAGAAATTAAGAACCTTCTTTTTAAAGAGAAGTATTTAGTACATATTTAGAAGGAGATTAAGAAATTAATGAGAGGACTAATGGTCCCGACTCCAGCTCGTACTCATCAATACGAGCACCACTGAACTGAATTAATTAAGATCATAAGCCACTCTTGATTTACTTTAAACAACCAATCAATGTATCCAAATTACAAAATATTTAGACTTACTTAGTGTGTCGAGTATAGCGAGGAGGATGAAGAAGAATCACGGTCTCAGAAGGCGTTCGGGTAGCCATAGGAAGAGAGGACGTATCACGAGTTGAAGAAGTACAGAGGACAAAACAAAAACAACCAAAAACTGATGAGATCTTATTAATCATATGAACGACTGTAGCTACGATCAATTGGGCATTGAGAAATGACGATCAATATATTTTACTAAATCCTGTCTCTTCATTACCAAAATCAATTGCCACCGACAATTTACGAAAATGAGAAGCTGTCTCCCCTAATGGCGCAATCTGATTAATTAGTCGAATTGCCCCTGAATTCCAAGAAAAAACCAAACAGAAACAGAAACAGGAACAAGAACAAAAACATTATGCTAATGATTCGATGGATAGGGGACTAATATTTTTATTATATATATAAGGTCATCCCTGATCATGATCCAGAAGAGTCTAATCTATCAAACTTTCACCCACCCCATAATCTATCAAAAATTATAACACGTACCCCCTCGATCCCACAAACATCCCACCACAACTCTCTCTCTTCATTTTTCTTAAAAAAAGGAAAAAAAAAGAAAAAAGAAAAAGTAGAAACCTCGAAAGTGCTTCCTCCTTGTAAACCTGTCCTCTTCGTCTTCTTTTGCAAAAGAAATCAGTTGCCATGTTCTTTTCTCTTCTCAGATCCTATCTTTCATTAAACTCAGCTTCAAAAAATATAATTTTTTTGAAACCTGTAAGTCAAAATTCAATTTTCCATTGATTTTCTACCTTGTTAGAACACGAACTGCATGGCAGAGATGAAATGAGTAAATTAACAGTAGGGAAGGGAGGATAAGAGAGAGAGAAAGAGAGAGGTTGAGGTTTTGGTGTTTGGGTTAATTCTATGAGCGATGATCTCTTTATTATGTCTTGAAATGTTGACAGTTTTTTAGTTAAATATCGAATGATGGTGTCTTTTCCTTAAATGAGTAATGGATTACTTCATGTGACGGAACCAGCCCGGCACGGCAGCGCTGGCTGGTTTCTGAAAAAAAAAAAAAGAAAAAAAAAAAAGAGAAAAAATAATTTCGGTTTGCAGCTTTTATCTTCGGCAGTCATGGAGGGAAGCCTGAAGGTTGAAGGAGGATAGTAATCACGTGTGAAATGAAAAATATATATTTTAATATCTTTGGATCACTATATAAAATTATTATCATTTAGGTTTAAAACCCAGTATAAAATAAGGAAGTAAAGCCCAAACGCAATTCCATACATACGGTAACACTTATCACCCCATGGCTCATTCATTACCCAATGCCCACTGGTCCCACCATCACATTTGTCCCTTCCTTGTGTTTCTTCCTCAAGCAGTCAGTCAAGCTTTGAAGTCTGAAAAATCAAAACAGTAAAAGATTGAAAATTCTTGATAAGGGTCCGACGATCTACACCCAAAATTTATAGTCCTACTCGTCCGGCGAATCACGACTCGGAATTTACAAAGTTTTTAATCCAACACCCAGCTGCCGGCGACCACCGTGAGTCCGTGACTGTGTAGGTAAGTAAGAGTTTGTCGTTTTCCATTTTAGTCTGCTCTGGTGCTACAAGTTTGAATAAGACAATAAGAATTTAAAAATTGATTTGAGTTTAAAGTTAGTTGTTAATTGTTTCTGATGTTGTCTGTAAACTAGAACTAGTTTTAGATTATACGACAACAACCAGTGGCGGATTAAATAAAAGGCTTTGGCAGTTTGGCCAAATTCCAAAAACAAAAATTAAGAAATTAGTAGATGTGATTAGTGTAATAGTGTCACCATGATTGAGCTGTTTTTAGATATGATATATTCAAATACACATGAATCAAGAAAGGAATCTGATCTTCAAAAAGAAAGATACAGGTGATAGTAAAAAGCAATCAACTAAATTAAAATTAAAATTAAAAAAAAAAAAAGGTTGCTCTTTTTTCTTTTTCTTTTTCTTTTTCTTTTTTTTGGTTGGATCAGTAAAGAAATCAACATCTGACAACACATCAGACATGCAATGTCAGTCGCACGGCATCATAAAAACTACAAAAAGAAAGTCTTTGTTTTACAATTATGGTCCATGGTCGTTTAAGATGAATTCAAGAACCAACCACCTACTAATCTTTTTTTTTTTTTTTTTTATTTATTAAAATGTATACAAATCGAAGTCATACACGAAATATTTTGTCACGTAGCTAGCTATGGGACCTCACTATATATGTCGTCAATAAAAGATATATAATATATATAAATTTTCATATAATTAGCCACTTGATCAAAAGCTTAGAACAATGAGTGTAATTAAGAGTATTTATATAAGTTTTTTCTATATAAAAAAATATTATAATTAATAAAAATTAAAAGTAGCTAACTTATATGAGATTTTTATTTTTTAAATTATAGAAATTGATTATATTCTTAAAAAATATAATGAATATGAATATATTTAATTAATGATGGGAATACTTAAGATTGAAAAGTCAAGAACATGATTATTAAAACAAATAATGAAGTTGAAAGGCAGAACAAGCTCGTATACACGTTACATTCATCCAAGTGAGACGTTGCAATTAATATCACTAGCTTAGCTTAACTAGATGTTTAACTATCATAGGAAAGAAGACCTGGAAGCCAAGAAAAATGTCTTCATCATTGACAAGATTTTAAGATACAATAAATTCCAGTCAATTTTAATGGCGCCGGACGGCGGACGGCGGACGGCGGAATCAAGGTGTGTTAAATCTAAAAGGTAGTCAAACGTTCTATGTATAAGTTTGTACGTATGTGTTGAATATTTATACAAATATTTTATTGACCATTAATGTTTGATTAAGGGAATTTAGATTGATACCAACTCAACAAAAGATGCTTCTTTGAGAGGTTTACAATTTCATTATTTTTTTTCTTAATCGTACAAATAATACAAAATTTTCAGTTATCAGTGTTTAGTAACTAGTCGGGTATTAACAGTGTGATGTTCTAGTTTGAATTACTTATAATACATATGCATTGATTCAATACTTTCTCATGACTCCTTATGAATTCAAAGGACAGCTCTACTACGTACCTACCATTGTGTTCTTACTTACTAGTTTCAGGAACACACTTTCCAAATTGATTTCCATCTCTCAATATCCGATTATTCTCTAAAATTCTTCCTGAAATCGCTGAGGCAAGTGCTTCTGCGAAACTGGGATCTTTAGTCAAAGAGGAAGCCATTTGTTGTACCAAAAAATGTTGTATATCCGTTGGGACCTGTTGTTGTTCTTCGATTTCCGGCATGAATGATTTAGTGGTAGTTCCATCGCACGATGTGTGTTGGATTAAATCCAGGGTAATAGTACTGGAACCAGTTGTGGAAGGTCTCATATTGTTGGCCGAAACTGGACTCGAAACAATGTTTAGGGTTTGATCGCCTAATCGGTTTGAACCTAATGAGATTGGGGGTGGACAGTTTGGATTCATATGATTGTGATCTCCTTCATAAGTAGCTACCAGCACTGATGGGTCTTCAGCACTTCTTTGCACCTAAATCATATCATGGATTCAACTCATCAAAAAGAATTTTTAAAATACGTTTTTTTTTTTTTTTTTAATAAAAGAAATCGCTTTAACTTTTATTTTAAAATTAATTAGTAATAAAATAAGGAATTTTTTTTTATATATATTAAAATTTTAAAACTTTCCGATATAAGAGATTGGAAATTAGAAATCTCTTTTTAGTTTTTATATTATTATTATTTACTTTTTTTTTTTTTTTTTTTGGGCAATTATTACCTTCTTTTTGACTGGGCAGCTTGGGGCAAAGGAACATTTATAGTAAGCCCTTGGAGAAGGATTGTCCCTAGTAACCTTTTGACCATATTTCCTCCATTGATATCCATCCTTCACAATCTTAATTTAAACAAACAAAATACACCATGGAAGAAATAATTAGGGGTTTGCTTACACAAGAAATATATATATATATATATATGTATAGAACTCATAAACTAATTAAAAGCATGTCTATATAATAACATTGTTTGGTTATCTCGCCTTAAACCATTAGAAAACAGGCTCAATGCATACCAGGCTTGGATCCGAAGGCTTGATAGGGAAAAATTTAACCCTAGAAACCTTAGGCTTGTTGCTTTCTTTGATCCTTTTGAAGGAGCACTCTTCATCACTAGAACTGCACTGTTCATTATTCGATCCATTGATTACCCCGATTATACCATTCCGGTTTTCTTCTCCACCACCATCTTCCGGCTTTCTCTTCCTCGGTCTTTCAGAGTTTCTGCTCATCATCAACTCCATCACTTGGTTCTGCAAAACATTGCAATTCTCTTGCATCACACTCAACATCTTCGTCAGCTTCTTGTTCTCCGAAATTGTCCGGCTCAACGCTTCTTCCAATACCCCGTCGTTTGATGCCTACAGTTTCAAGCAATTATTTCAATTAGAAAAAACTCTCATACACATACACAAAACTTAAAGCCTCAAACCATGAAATATGTAGTAAAAAAACTCACTTCTTTTTTCATCGGATCTCTGTGGGGTTGCGGGGAAGGAACGAGATTAAGCTCGAGAGAAGTGTCGACCCATATCGAATTCGATCCCATGATGAACGGAGAAATTACTTGAAGGTAGACGACAGTTTTTCTTTCTTTCTGTCAGAGAGTAAGTCTTACAAGTAATATCCAACTTTATATAGAGGTGTGTTCTCAAATGCGAAAGAAAGATTAAAGTATCCGTCAGGAAAGTTGCAGGAAATAGCTATGTGGTTGTGGTTGTGAATGTGGGGGAGTGAACTCAAATTTGCATTTTGTTTGTGTATTATATATATATATATACATAATAATTGTATAATAGGTAGAATTATAAATATCTCAGCCAGCAGACAACTTGATCCAGTATGATGATGTCGGTTCTGGAATTCTTGCAGAAGTCAAGGTCAACGCCCCACCAAATTAAAATTAACTGGGTTCCAGATTAGATTAACAATTAATATAATTAATCTTAATCTTAATCTTAAGGTTCTGTTCACATATGGACACATTGTGTAGTACAACCATTTTACTTGAGAACCAAGTAGCTAATTGTATCATTTGTTTTCATTTAATCTTTCTCATGTTGACTTCAGAAAAACCTGACAGCCTTCGTGCTTTTGGGACACGGTTTTGAAAATTTTATGCCATCTCCATCTCAACTGGAAACTGAATCCCACTCCTTAAAGTTTTGTTCCTTGTCTCATTTAGCCATCTAGAATTGTCTTAATTTATATATTAATTTAAAAGATAAAAAAAAAAATTTCCACACGTTCAAATATTATTTTAAAAATAATAAATAAAATTAAAAATATATTAAATTTTAAAAATTCATTCTACCAATAAACTATATAAAACATATAGAATTACCACTCCTAAGCTTCTGTCAAAAGATAACGCGTGGGAAAATTAGTTTCTATTCGATCATTTCAATCCAAGTTCCAAGCGAGTCTCCTGTCAAAACCTAAGGCTGAAAAAAACAACCAAAATTGATAGAAAATAAAGAGAGCTATTAATTTCTTGGAAACTAAAGGGATTTTCGGAAGATCATGGTGAGAGAAGGCGATTACCAAGTAGTTCTATAGACTTTTTAGAGTCAGCTATAGTTAGTATGAAATGGACTATAGCTCCTTAGATCCTTCTGTACAAGGATTGAGTTTTGGAAAATTCAGTGATTAATATCTCGTTTATCTCTGCCTCCACCTCTATGTGAGCATATTTCAACATGAATTTGCCAAGAAAATTGGAAGAGGATGTCGGCATCTTATACACATTTTGTCATCAAATGAAATGATTTTCCAAGAGCTGTCTAATTATTTGTTTTTTCATGTAAGAAGGAGAAGGAAAGTTAACTAATTAAACTTAAAGACATCATTTTGACCTAAATTTACAAGAGATTTCATTGTGTTCTATGTGAACTTGATCTTGGTTGGCCGCATAATTAAAGATGGAAATTGTGTTGTACATTCTCTCACGTTTTCGGTGTACTTCTTGATTCTATTTAACTTAGTTTTTCTTCTCTATTTTAAAAAGAGTTTATTTAAATGTATAATTATTCGTGGTTTTAATAATTTTTTTTTTAATCAATGAATATGTTATTTCTAAAGCATGTATATGTAATTTTTAAAAAAAAAAATATAAATATTATATCACAAGTGAGTGAGGAATATAAACTTTAAGAATTTAGATATATAAGAAAAATGTATAACTTCACTTATCGTTAATTATTTTGAGTTAGAAAGTTTGGATTTTTATATGATATCATAGTTTGGTGGAGCACGTGATTGAATGAACTGACATATGTACTCCATATCACTTATATAAAAAGTATAGGCTCAAAATAACTTCACACATACACCTTTAAAACTTATTATATAAAAAATATGAGTCATTTTATTCATTTCCGATTAGATTTTAGTTTAAAACTCAATTTTGTACAAGACTTTATGTAAACATTATGGTATAACAAACATAGCCGATAAACATTATGGTTTCTTGCCCAGTTTCCAGAAGATCTACTATGGGTTATTGCATTATGCTAGGACATTCTCTTGTTTCATGGAATTCTTCGATACTATGATAATAGCTGAAGCTAGTATCACTCCATGGCTTCTTCCTCCCGTGAAGTTATATGGCTTCTTTAGTTGCTTACTAAATTGGGTTATCCACTATCTTCATATGTTACTCTCCATTGTGACAGCAAGGCGGCCCTACACATTGGGTTATCCACTATCTTTCACCAAGTCTCTTTCTGCAGCTCAACATCAATATCTCCTATCCTAGTTAGAAAGCTCTAAAATACATATTTTCTTTCATTTTCAAAATCATTTAATGTTATCAATTCCTTATACAACCGAATAGATAATAAGGAATCAATCATTCCATTATTTATCATTTTCATTCTTATTCTCTCATCAGAAATTCGAACCAATCGTCTCTTTAGTGCATTGATCATAATAAGAGAGAAGAGGAGGAAAGCTCCTCTAAGGTGGGATTAGTGGGCTCCTCCGCCCAATTTAATCTGCTCAATTGAAACTATTAGATCTATTTTAAAATAATAAAATCTAACGATACCAACTAAATAGATGACTTCTATATATTTTATTAATCTTATAATAAATAGATACCAATTAAAATA
Source organism: Coriaria nepalensis (assembly GCA_027186245.1). NCBI lineage: Eukaryota > Viridiplantae > Streptophyta > Magnoliopsida > Cucurbitales > Coriariaceae > Coriaria > Coriaria nepalensis. The sequence goes on along the minus strand of CP114500.1, from coordinate 1,455,091 downwards.
TCAAAAGGAGAATTCTCCGAAAAAACGGTTCTTCCCAAAAATTTATGGGGACAAACTCGATCTATAATGTACTTGTCAGGATCATCCATAGTAGTTACATCTACCCTTACATTGAACAATTTGTAAAGTAACATATATAAGAAATTTCGCAGGAAATTTCGTAGCTTATATTATAAATATATGTATTCTTACATTGTCCAAAGTCAATACGTATTTAATTCGTTATTTAAAAGCAAGATAAGATTGCTTCCACATGATCAATGATTTTTACACACGTCCATGATTTGGGTATGTTTGCATCATTCATTACACACATCATTTGGCATCATGTGTCGTCAAATAGTTGGGGCATGTTCACGGATGAGGGAGCTCCAATCGGAACGACTCATCTTCTCCTTACTTACCCGTCATCCAGACCGACATGTCAATTTAGCTAATATTTAGAGTCGGGTCTCAATCCGATATGTCATCTAAATAGCGGGTATTGATGTGGCCGGTTAACCGGTTATATATATAAATAATATTATTTTTTTTAATAAAAAAATAATTTTTAATAAAACTTATGAAAGGACTTTATTAATTATTTCAGGAGATTTGGCCTAATTATCTATAGGAAGGACAATTATGATTATATGGGCCCTTGGGCCATCTAAAACCCAATAATTAAGGCCGAATCTTATTGAATGATAACTGATAAGAACAACATGATTTGGGCTGGAACTGGGCCTAACCTCCCTTTACCCTTTCTTATGAAGAAGGCAGACAAAACATGTTTGTAGAAGGATTGCCTGGAAGAGTGGGTGCTACTTGCTTACTACAAGAAGACAGTTGAGATTTAGTGATAACAAAGTTAGTTAGTTGATTTAGTTAGCGTGTCCAAATTCCATACAAACAGAGGAATATGTTTTAATTAGCTATAGATTAGACAACTAATGAAGATTAATAAGGCTTTGTTTGATTTAATTGGAGGGGGGACAGAAAGGAAAGGAAGATATCACATCAAGAGAAAATGGAGAGGAAAATAAAAAAGTTCTGGTATGCAGGTTTTGTTTATGTGGTGGAGATTGGATCAGTTAAATGTCTTGTTCCAACTTCCAAGTGTCCAGGACGTAGTTAACAAACAACAAACGTCCGAATCAAATTGACCTTCTTCATATGTGAATGGATTTCATTCATCAGCCTTAAACATGTTTAATTTCCAGTTTTTATCTGTACACCAATCCTTGGATTACAACTCTAACCTTATCTTTTCATTTACTTTTGACTTCTTTGCTCTGAAGATAACTTAAAATTGAAAGCTAAACCCACCAGGATCGTCTTGACTGATTCATAGATCACGTGTTTTTATATGAACTGGAAAGGTGATTATGATCTTTTGAGTGTGTTAGTGTAAAGTGATCTTCTCCAAATTTCTCAATGCTTGTATTCTATAGAATTAATTACGATTAAGAGAGAGAAAATTATCATTTATTAATAGAAATAATTAAATTACAGTTTTAGTTTAGTCTTTTATTAATTTGTTTATATATAATCTCCAATCAAATTTTTAATTCATATAATCCAATTTCAGATAAAAATCTTAACATAACATGCAAGATATTAAAATATATATATTTATAATTATTTTATTCTTAATTTTTTGTTATTATTATTTTTCTTTCCCATTAATTTTTTATTATATTATTTAATCCAATTTTTTTAATTGAAAACTTAGGAGAAAAAATTAAACTTGGTCCGATTTTTTTTTATTTATAAAAAGGATCGATATAATATAATTTTATTGTCAAAATAATTGAGTGGAATAATTTAATCTCTTCGTGAAGTATCCAAATCAATCGACCCCATTGTTTGCAAAAAAAAAACTCATTCGAAGCAATCCAATCATTCGTAAAAAAGGAGATATGACAAATAGGATTCTTTCTCGCGGAGAACTGCATCATTTGGATTTGGTTCATCTTTCTTCCTCGTGATGAAGATTAACTGAGGTCAAGAAAAAAAAAACTATTTGAACCATACTCATCCATGGAGAAGATCTTGATTTCACAGCATATGGAGGAGATATGGGTTTCTCGAATAATATTTTTTTTATGGTTCACCTTTTGCATCGAAAAGAAGATGAATTGGATCGATCAAATTAAATTTTTTGCATCGAAGAATCGGTCTCATTTTTCATGTAAGATTATATCGATTTAATTGAGTTTGTCGTGAAGAATCATATAATCCTAATTTAGATAATTTACAAAGAGAATGGATTGTTCGATCAATTTCTCATAAAATAGTCGGATCATTTTGAATTATTTTTTTTTAATGAAAAATCGGATTAGGAATTTTTTATACTAACTTTTTCATTTTTCTAAAAAAAAGAAAATTGGATTAAAAAATATAATAAGATATTAGTAAGAGAGAAAAATAAAAATAATAAAAAATTAAGAAAAAAAGAATAATATATAATTTTTAATAACATAACATATTATATAAGCTTTCTATCTTAACACAATTATCTCAAATCTAATTATAAAAATTTAAAAATCTCGCTTAAATTATAAAAAAATAAAAAATTTAATATATTACATCATTAAAAATTATATATTATTCTCACTTAATTAATAACCGATGGATATTAATTATAGGGCGGATCCCCTATTCTAAGGAAGACAACATGTCGACCAGAGATTAGTCCCTATTCTAAGGAAGACAACATGTCGACTAGAGATTAGTAATAACTTTTCTGATGATTTTGACTCTTAATTTGGACGATAACTGCAAGGAAGAAATGAAATGACGTGATGTAGAAATTAAATTTTATATAAAATTAAATATGAGATCTGATATGTGTATAGAGTTGATATTTATGATTAATTTAATAATTTATCTTATATTATATTATTTCTGCAGTATTTTTTAGTGAGCCGGATTATAGAGTCCACAGGTGAAAATGGGTAAAAAGATCCGTTTAATCCGACCCGTCTAAATTCCGATGATCAGGATTTGATTTGCTTAACTTAAAACCCCAATCAAGGATTTAACTAATTAAATTAATCTGCCGACTAGAAACGAAATTATTTATCAACCACCACTGTCGTCTTCGGTACAAATCCTGTCCCTGTCCTTTTTATCGCATATTTTAATATTATATATGCAATACGGAATTGACACCTCGTAATCAGTATATTAATAAAATAAAATAAAATAAAATAAAATAAAAGTAAAACTTATATTTACGGGTAAAATCACTATTTGGACACGTGTTAAATTTAGAAACATATTGCAAATCATATATTTTGTTATTACATGTACAGAAGGTATCGCTTCCTTTTGTTTCCCTTTTTTTGGACTTTCTAACGATATTACTCGACGTCAACGTCACCGTTAATTCCGTTACTGTCACACATTGAATCACCTTGCCACGTCCAAACTATGTCTTTCAACGCCGTCCGAACGTCTTCCTCACAGAACTTGGTGTACTCCAAAGTATCGCCGGCGGACTTCGAGAACTCAACAATGGCGACTTCCGGCGCAACCTCGAAAACCTCCGCTGTCACAGAAAGAGTTCCTTTCCGTCCCTCCGATGTTCCTTGCAACCTTAGCTTAAAGTCATCAACCTCCGATACCTTAAAGCTTAGCCCCTTGGCGACCTTCTCAATCTTCTCCATAATCGCCGACGCAGAACTCCTCGACGTAAACATCGATCCGGACTTCCTCTTCTTCTCGAACAGACTCGATAAATCAAATCCAGAAGACATGGACGATATGAAGTTGAAAGCATTGAAAAATTTAGGCGTTGATTGTGTAGGACTCTCTGCTTCAGTGATCTCCTCCTGTCTTAATTTCTCTGAAATTGCATCGTTCAAGCAGGAGAAAGACGGCGGTCTTGTAAACTTCCGTAGAAACCAGGGAACACGCATTATTCCCGGAATAGTAATTCGTCGATCTGGATCGACGACGAGGAGTTTAGAGATCAGACGCTTCGATTCAGGCGAGAACCAAGGCGGACATTGAAATTCAGCTTTGAAGACTTTCTTATACATATTCATGATATTCTCGTCTTGAAAAGGAAGGTATCCAGCGAGCAAGACGAACAACACAACGCCGCATGACCAAATATCAGCTCTCGAACCGTCGTATCCTTTTCTCCTCAGGACTTCAGGTGCCACGTAAGCAGGAGTGCCGCACTGCGTGTGCAGAAGTCCATCGTTGCGTAACTGCTCTGGCAAAGCTGAGAGGCCGAAATCGGAGATTTTCAGATCTTCGTTCTCGTCGACTAACAGATTTTCAGGTTTCAGATCGCGGTGATAGACGCCTCTGCTGTGGCAGAAATCAACGGCGCTGATCAATTGCTGGAAGTATTTGCGCGCTTGATCTTCTTTGAGCTTCCCTTTCGCAACTTTAGCGAAGAGCTCGCCACCGCGAACGTACTCCATGATAAAGAAGATCTTCGTCTTGGTAGCCATAACCTCCTTTAGCTCGACGACGTTCGGGTGGCGGACCATGCGCATAACAGAGATCTCGCGCTTGATCTGATCCATCATGCCTTCCTTCTTCACCTGATCTTTGTTGATGATCTTAACGGCGACACTTTCATTGGAGGTAATCTCCTTTCCATAGTAAACCTTTGCGAAAGTCCCTTTGCCTAATAACCTCCCCATCTCATACTTGTCAAACAAAATATGCCTCTCCTCCATTGACTCCGGAGCTTAGATTGAAAACACAGCTTATTCTAGATTCGAAATCTTCTTCGAAATGTCTTAAATGTAAGTTAGATCTGTTTCGCTTAGTTTTTTCTGAAAATCTAAGAATTTAGAGTAGTGGAGGTAGGATAGAGTGACGGAATCCAAGATAAAACAGAGTAGATGCTAATTTGGATGGAATCCATATACGCAGCGAGAAAAAAAAGAAAAAAAAAAGACGAAGAAGAAGAAGGAAAGTTATGGTGTTTAAGAAAGCAAGCCTGTTGCAGTGGTGCTACGAGGAGGAGGAGGAGGAGAAAAAGAAGAAGAGGAAGAAGAACGCTAGCGTGCGGCCGTTTGAAAACTCCTAGTATTTTTCTAGAGCACATAAAATTTTATTTATAAATAAATAAATAATCATATATATAAATATATATATTATATATATATATATATATATATATATATATATATATATATATATATATATATGAATGCTATTGACGATGACGCGTTAAAAGTGGATCGGAAATTTGAACATAAGAGAATGTGCCCTGTTTCACGGGTATATATATATATACACCGTATGTGAACGTGTATTCCTTTTGGCCAAAAAAAAAAAAAAACGTGTATTCCTGAATACATAATTATTAATAACTTTTTAATTAGTAAACAAATTTATGTAGTGTAAGCATTTCATGCTTGGGTGAACTAAAGTGTTACTAAACATACCACTAAATTCTCTGTTGTAAAAAATATGCACTACAGTATACTTATATCATGTAACGGGTTGACTGATATCTTTGAACAACCCTAATTTTTAAGTCCGAAAAACATACCACTAAATTTTATTTTTTTGTTTTTTTGTTTTTGTAAAAAAATAGTGAACGTATTTAAAATATGAATATGTGGACCAGAAGAATCGATACGGTTCAACAACTTGCTTGGTCTTAAACGGCCTGGGTGACGACGGTCTACGTAGAGACAGAAGACAGGTAAGAGGAGAGGAGTAATATAGAAGAGAGTAGTAAGTTCTAGTTCAACTACATGTCGTAGTAATAATGTTATTTGACTTTATATTACATTTGGCTTTGTCTTAATGCGATTGGAGCTGGCAAAGTTTGATTAATTTATATTATTCCTTTTCATGATCAGATTAGGCGTCTACAATATTCTTTAGACCCATTTTATTTTTTATTTCTTGGGCCAATTTAGACCATTTGATTCAAGTGGGACAGAATTTGAAGTGATCCTGACATAGATTGAACTTTCCTCTGATTTGAAAGCATAAGCTTTTTTCCATTATACCGAATCCTAAGGACGGTAACAAATTAGGTACTATTAGTGCTCTTACTTACCTTTTGTACGTGGCAGGCAATTATAGAAAGAAGGGCATCAAATCATCAATTTAGATCCAATTATTAACCCTTTTTATAATCAAATTATGAATAAATAGGGCCCCACAATTATAATAGGTAATCATGCTGTATAATGGTCCGTCTTTCCCTGTTCCATACCTCCGCTCATTGAATGCAAGTGGTGGCACGGATGAAGAGGGCCCACAATCTCAATGTATGGGGGCTTATATGCTTAATGATGGGTTTTGTTTGTTTGTTTTATTATTATTATTAATGTATTTATTTTTGTGTCTAGTGGTGAGAAGCTTAATGCGCGACAGGCGTTGTCGCTAGAGAGGTAAATATGGACTGGCCCGTGACCCGCTCTTTGGGCACGGCACGGCCCATGTGTCTTAAAGTGGGATCGTGTCGGCACGGCCCGACCTACCCCAAGCATGGGCCCAGGTATGGCACAGGCCTGAATAGGCCCGTCTAGAAGCACGGCAATACCTCCTCTATATATATATACATATATATTCTCACATCCCTTCGTATTACAATTTACTCACACACTTTTCATACACCTTTTCTAATGAAGGTGGGAAAGCCTTGTTATCTCCACAAATCATATCAATAATGCTCTAGCAGGTGGAAAATTACTAAAATGGGGCTTGATTGATCATCTTCTCATTGCTTCTGTAAGTCTGAATCAGAGTACTTGCCCTAACAGCTATAGACTTTCAAATGAAAAGCAGCTCACTCAAAGATCTAGAATTTCAAGATTCCTGTCAAAACAAGAAATTGAAGATTAAATTCAATGTTAAGAGCATTAGTTATAGTAATCATGTCTATAATCCCATCACCTAGCCATTCTACATAATCGTTCCGAATCCCGGTCATCGGCACCCTTCTCGTTAACCCTAATCGGCTGATCAAAATGTTACCCATCAAAATTCACATTACTCGGGAAGATGCCAGAAACATCTGCTAAAAAAATGAATTTTGCATACAATAACACTTCAGTTGTTGATTTTGCTACCACAACTTTAATGCAATAACTTGAACCCCCCCCCCCCCCCCCCCCCTAAATCCTACATATTCTGCCCTAAAACATAGAATATTCTCTTTTCCCTGAGCCATGTTAGAAGCATAAAACCATGCACAAGATAACATGTCCTTGGAGAAATAGATCAGACAAGCTTAAAAACTTGTAATTTCTTATCTTTTTATTCACAACTTCTTATCAATATCAATGAAAGAAACAATTAATATCACAACCTCACAGCAGCATTAACAAGGGACTGACTTCCGACTTACATTGGTCAGCATAGATCGGCTCGATGCATGCCTTCTAGGTAACTTCGATTAGATTGCTCAAGCTTAAAGCAAACACACACAGCAATATTCACGAGCTGCTCAAATTAACCTGGTAAAAGATATGAATAAGCTGCGCAATATGAACCTGTAAAGAAGAATAGTAATGTATAAATGAACTTCATCACTAAATATATAAATTTAAAAAAAAAAACAAAACAAACAAACAAACAAAGTAAAGAAGATGATCAGTCATTTGATCGGGAAACGGTACAAGTCATGTGGGCCAATATGATAGGAAAATGCATGGAGTATAATCAAACAAACAAAAATGAAATGCACATTAACTTTTCAAAATATCAAAAAATAATCCCACTTTAAGCAAAGGGAAAATGTTACCTTTTAAGCCAAAGAAACCGTCTAAAATACAAAGTTCCATTTCCTCTCTCATAGCTAGCAAGGTAGCAACTTGAATTGAATATGCATCTTATCATGATCTGTGAGCTGGGGAAGAGGGAAGTGATAAGACAGATTAATTGAAGATGGAGACTAAAAGATAATCTCTACTCATCACTACTACATGCCGTCCCACTTAAATCATGAAATCATTCTAAATTTTGATCATTTGACCCAAAAACTAATCCCAAATTGATCTAAGTTATAACTAACCTCAACCTATTTAGAGTGGTGGCCTTCAGTTGTTCAATTCTATTTGCTCTACAAATAAGAAACCAAAATTTTCTCCGTCGGTCAGTTAATCTACCTCGTTCAGTCTTCAACATAGAGGACCGAGTAATAAAACCAGTGTAATTAGCAAGCAAAGATGAATTGAAAGGCCTATATACTCAATTACAAATCCAATGGGGCATGAGATTGATATATATATGTATATATTTATATACTGTATACATAAGGAATTAAAACTATTCTCTAGAAAAGATAAATAGTTTTTCATGTTAAAAATAAAAAATAAAATTTTTTAGAAGAATTATAAATATCTTGTGGGATTCCCAAGGAGTTGGGAAGTCTCAGTCCTGACCAGAGGAATTGAAAAGAAAAATTTAAGACCAACGCCTATGAGAAGCAACCCTGCTTATATATATGAATAGGATAGGGTTTTAGAAATTAACAGTACAAAAAGAAATATATATCTGTGTACTGTTATCTGTACCACCTGCTAACCACAGTACTTATCTAGTACTACAATTAATTTCAGGTTTTTGGGTAAGAAATGAAAGAAATCTTCAGGTACTTGGAACAAACAATTCAAAGCCAGAACATGAGATATAGTAATTTATAAAACAGTGCATCAAATCATAGAGAAGGTGGGGAATGTTGAGGAAGAAAGAAAACAGAAGAGAAATAATTAGAAAGAGGTGATAGAGGTTGAATTGATGGGGTGGGTTGTCTGGAAGCTGACAGGAAGAGGAGGGAGCACACCGAAGAATCAGCATATACCTGGTTACTCGTCTTCTTCTCTCTTTGTTGATATACAGATTGCCTCTGTGTGCTCACTCTCTTCTGTCAATTTCTACGCCCAGATAAATCTTGTAGCTAGATCGAAGAAGAAGAAGAAAAGGATCCAGAAAGAAGGAGATCTGAATTATAAAGCTGGGTAGAACAGAAAGTGACCAAAAATAGAAAGGAGATCTACAAGTGAGACAGAAAGAAAGAAATAAAATTTGAGTCAGATCTGAGACATAGATGAGAGAGGAAGCGGTGGTGGAACAAGAATCAAAATCAGTCGAGGCGTAGTTGGAACCGATAAAAATTTTTAACGATACTTTAAAACTTCATAGTTAATAACATATCATCTGGTTATGATTATAAGGTGGTTATAATATAATAAAAAATAAAATAAACCGTTCAGAAATTTTATGAATTTATAAATAAATTAAATTTTTAATAAGAGATAATAATTATATTTTTTGTTGAATTATCTTTTAAATATATTAAAATAATTTTTTTTTAATATCTATCTATTATCATGTTATCATTCATCTCTCGTCTTATTATATAAATCAGTTTTAATGATATTCATTATAAAAATTACCTTCTTCGCAATCACAATTGCAACTTGCAAGACCAAAGACAACTCAATAAGTAAGTAAATAAACAAAATGAAAGAGAATATTTTTTCTTATCTTAACCATCTTCTTAGCAAAACTTTCAATATCATGAAGGTCGGAAAAAATATTATTACTTCGCACATCTAAAATATAAGTATGAAGTTGAACTTCAAGTATCAAACAATTAATTACTGAAAAGTATTGTGAATATAACTTAATAAGACATATCAACCTCATATGATCAATGTCGAAAAGAAGTTCCTTGAATTAAGATATACTATACACATAAGTAATTCAATATTTGTCTATGTGAAACGATTATTCAATTCATGAATAATCACATCCAAAACATAACAAAACACTTTCACCCAAAAATGATGGAAATAAGTAATTTGTTGTTGTCCGAGTCTTGGTCACTCTAAAGTTGGAATAATATCTCCCTTTAAAAGTTGAATAATATTATTATTCTCGTAAAATATTGATGCAACATTAAAAAATGCATCTCATTTAAATTTTCTCACATCTCGCAATCTTTTCTTACACATTACTACCAAATCCATAGTATTTCCAATATTTGGATCTTTTCTTTACAATGCTTGTGATAAATCATTTATAATTCTCATTATAGTTTTCTTTAAATGCATAGTGAAGACAAATTCATATTTTTGCATACCTTTTCGTTGCACTCTTGACATAAGTTTTTTTATTTGAAGATTCACCCCCAAGTATAATATTTTCGAATACATCAAACATTGATGACTATATAAACATAAGATGAATAACTAAAGTGTGGTAAATCCCCAACAAGTATTACTCGGATCTGCTACGCCAATTTCTTGATTTTTACCTCACTCATTACTACGGTCTCCACTCTCTAACTCTTTAATTATATTGTCATATTAACTTTGTCGAAGAGCATCTATTCTTGTGTTGAACTTCTTGCGGCATTCACAATTAGTAGTAACACATGATTAAAAAATTTACCAATTTCTAAGTTATTCTTTGTGATAACTATAAGTGCCAACTAAAGTTGATGAGAAAAACAATACACATAGGTTGCATATGGCTTTTCCTTTAATATTAGCCACTTCAAACCATTAAACTCACCATGTATTCCCTAACCTCTCAATCTAGATAATGATAATCCATGTCTTGTAAATAAATGGTTAATAGCTTCTTTTAATGTCAAAGAACAAGCATTTTTCACATATTGAATTCCTAGAAACCACTCAATCACATGTTCATGTTTATTTACATATCATAAAACTACAACCATTTGCTCTTTTATTGAGATATATCGGGACTCATAAACTAACAAAGAAAAAAAAAATTATACATCCATATCTTTAGTGATAACATTTGTGGTTTTTATAATAATAGCACTAATCATCTCTTTCTAAATTTTAGATGATATCATTTGATTATCTTCAAGTGTATGTAATATTACTGAATTTGCTACTTTTTTTTTGTTGACTAAATCATTTCAAAAGTTCAAGAAAATTGCCCTTATTAATTGAATCGGTTGACTCATGTATGAAACCAAATGCAATCAATAACTGCAGTTAAATGAATACGATAAGAACCATGAAGATTTAAGTCTTACTAGACAACATGTATGATACACTTTGTCATTGATGATTTTGGAGAATTTCACAACTTTTTCTAGCTTCATTATGGGCACTATTATGATTTCCGACATGTTGATTAAAAATTTCTATTGTAGTTTTTAATTTCTAAATCCATTTATTGTAAATGTATCCCTCCCCCCCAACCTTTCTACATGGGTAAAAAAGATAGCACCACAAACAAAATGCACTATCCCTAGATACACTATATTCCAATTATTCAAATTTTTTGAACCATTCTCTTCTTAAAATTTTTTAGTTCTCAATTGAAATTCGGATTTTTGAAACTTACATACATAAGGTTGGCATGGACATTTCAACAAGTATTATTATCTACAAACTTGATCTCAAAATATTAATATCATATGAATCAATTGGAAGTGTATTTTCCCGATATTATCTTCTATAGACGAAATATCTTTGAACTGCCGCTTGCTCCAATTGAATCTCCATGTGCACTGAGAGTAAATATTTCCTTCATTGATATTTAAGGATAATATTTATCCATGACCTAAGTAAAATTAAAAGAAAAATAATTAATTACTCTAATCAATTCATCATGTCATAATAATTAATAAAAAAAATTTACATATAAACTACCCTTTTCCTTAAAATTCCAGTAAAACACTCTTAATACACTCAAACACTATTCTAATCAATTCATGGTGACACTATTACACTAATCACATCTACTAATTTCTTAATTTTTGTTTCTGGAATTTGGCCAACCTGCCAAAGCCATTTATTTAATCCGCCACTTGTTATTGTCATCATCTAAACTAGCACTAACTTTAAACTCAAATCAATTTTTTAATTCTGATTGTCTTATTCAAATTAGTAGCACCAGAGCAGACTAAAAATGGAAAACGACAAACCCTTTACCCACACAGTCACTGACTCACGATGGTCGCCGGCGGCCGGTGATGGAAGAAAAGTTTCGAAATTTCCGAGTCGTGATTCGCCGGACGAGTGGAATTAGAGATTTTGGATGTAGATTGTCGGACCCTTGTCAAGGATTTAAATCTTTCACTATTTTGATTTTTCAAGCTTCAAGCTTGCCTGATTAAGTGTTATCGTATATGTAATTATGTTTGGGCTTTACTTAGTTATTTTATATTGGGCTTAAACCAAATGATAATAATTTTGTATGGACTTATTTATTGATCCAAAGATATTAAAATTTATGTTTTCATTTCATACGTGACTTCTATTCTCCTTCAACCTTCGACTCCTTTCCGGTTCGGTTTTCACTATGTTTTCATCCGTTTCAATGAATTCGTTTTAGGTTCAAAGATGCATAGAGGATAAGTCTATTGTAAGGGAAACATATGAAGGAGAACACAACCTTGAATTAGTTGACAACAATCATCCATGTTCTTCATCTAAGGCAGACGAATAAGGTTCAACAATCGCCTTTGACTTTCTCCGACCACAAGTACTGTAAACAATGACGGCGATGACGACACGGCGACCAATCGGTTCAGATTGTCGATAAACCTCAATCTTAGTCTTTCCGGGTCACCTACACCACAACAAAACACAGCAAGTACTAGTACGACCTGCTGCCGTGAATGTTTTGTCAGTTTAGAAAAGTTGGAGAATATTGAAGAGCATGTGGAATCTTTGCCTAAAGATCCTATCTTTGCCTAAAGATCCTATCTTTACTGTTGTTCTTGCCTCAGCAGTTGCTCGCTCCATTCATACTCACTACCCAGCTTGATCAACCTGTCGTAATTACCCAGAATCATCATCAATATCATCACGATGATGTTTTCTCATCTTTGCATGGTTATTTTCCAAGAGACGATAAACAAGTTTCATGGTTTTTTTTTTCCGTTCCATCATATGAATATTTACATAATCCTTCATCTCCGAAGAAATTTACAGAAGAATTAATGAACTTAACAATAGACAGTAGCAAGAAAGAAGAGAAAAAAAAAAGTTTACAATAAGATTTTGCCCAAAACTTTTTCTACCCTTACACAGTTCAGCAAACAGTTGGAAGCATCAGCATCTCAGCACCACCTAAATGAGAAGATATAGAATATAGGTCTCAATGATTGCAGTACCAGATATCGAAGGGTGTGTTTATATAAGACCTACTGCTTTTCGTTAGTATCTGAGACTTGTCCTCGTTGAATTCAACGGTTGCCTTTCGTCAGGTCTCAAAGATTACAGAGACTTGATCTTTCTTCCATCTTTCACAATATTGAATTCAACGGTTGTAATTTCTTCATTTATTGTTGACATCGGATGAACTCTCATTCGCTAGAATGCACGTAATACCATCGAGTGGCTGGCTAATCTAGCATATACTTTGTTGAAAATCTCGTCATTTGAGGCTGCTGCTTTTTGTTGGACTCCGCATCAAGCGTTCAGGATCCTTTCTTGGAGAGCTTATCTTCATCTTCTCATTTTCAGCTTCTTTTTGCGCTTTCTTCTTTTCAAATTCAATTTTCTTGCAGTTTTCCTCATGAGCTCCATCAAACATTCTCACAAAATTTTGCAAGGTGGAGACAACTACAGAACAAATTCCAAACAAAAATTATAGAATAATCTCCTTTCAAATGAGCTTTTCTGCTTATAGTAAGTAAAGTACCTTGCTCAAATGGACAACGAGCCGGATCTTCTCCAAAATAAAGAGCTAAGGCATCTGCATTTCTACCCTGAAAACTCAAAGTGTTTTAGAAGTATATAAATCAGTACTAGTTATGTTTATAAAACAACTTCGCTGAATAGAATATGATACATACCACACCAGAATAAAGTGAAGCCAAACACCTCACATCTAAGTATATAAATCAGTACTAGTTATGTTTGTAAAGCCACTTCGCTGAATGGAATATGATACATACCACACCAGAATAAAGTGAAGCCAAACACCTCACATCTGCTTCAGCATGGCTAAGGAATTCCTTTAAAGTCTGATAATTACCCGGCCAAAAAAGTCAAAAGATTAACGTCTGAATAGATATATACATGTAACCTCAAGTAGAGTAGTTAAATTTCATATAGTACCTTACAAAAGTATTCTGAAACAGGGCCATCATTTTCCGAGGAAGTCAATTCCTGTACAACCTTCTCAAGCCCTTTACTAATGGCTTGCATTTCCTCTGCCAAATACTTCAATTGTATCTGCGTGATAATCAAATCTAACTTAGTTTAGACAGATACTGTATGGGAGATCAGTTGCTTTGACATAATAGATGAGAAATTAAAAGAAATTAAAGTACCTTTGTAGAAGCTTCCAAACTCACAAGATCTTTATGAAAATCTAGAAGTTCTGGTAGCTTTTCAGCAAGCACCTAGATGTTTTTATTAAAGCAAATAATTTTTCAGCGACCCATTTATTTCCTCACAAAATCTCTTTAATGAGGCAAACTAAATGATATCATAAGAGGGCCGATTTTAAAAGAAAAGACAAACTCTACCTTACACAAATAATGCATGAGAGTCATCTTGTTGTTTCGGACTCGAGTATCAGTGAGTTTAAGAAGACTATCCAGCCGAAATCCAATGGCAGAACCTATATATGATGATCACATAGTAACAACGTAGAAAAATGAAAGATTCTGGAGGAAATAAAACCACCAAAACAGAATACATTGACAAAGGTAAGATGGTGAAAGTATATGATCCTTTTTCTTCACCTCATTATGGTGGCGTTAGGTACTGGGGGTGAATAAACATTGTTCCAATTTTACTCCTTGATGAGTACAATTTTGACTCACCTCTTGCAGTTCCATGGTTTAGAGCACTGCCCAGGGAAAGAATAGTTTGCATTATTCTTCTCAACTTGGCCGAACTTCTGATCTGAGAATCATATTATTGGTCAAGGTTAAAGAGGTTGGAATTTTTAATAAACACTAAAGAATGTAAAAGTAGTATGACAGAAATAACTCACCTCTTCAGATGCAGAGTTCACAGTATTCAGACTATTTCTAAGGTCAGAAACCTGAAATAGTGAGAAGGATGATATTGGTAGCTACAAAAAGAACAGGGGATAGTACATGGAAAAGATAAGTTAAACAAGTTGTCCTCTCACCTGAGAACGGAATTGTATCTTAAACAAAAAAACTTGTAGCTTCGCCTCCATCCTTGGTACTTTCATTAATTCTAAAAAGAACTGTGAAAAGAAGAAACTGTTAGCTTAGGAGTTTGGTTGATCATGTATGATTATTCAACCATGAAGAAAATTCTGGACTGATATCCAATAATTATCAATTGAAGTACCTGCTCACATTTTCCCAAATTTTCCTTATCTCCAGTATAAGCCTGAACATAAAAGCATATGATTACAACTGGATACAAACTTCTACTTAAATTTCAATCTTACAGGAGCTCACTTTTTGGAGATGGAATACAAGTTTTCCACTCCAACTTCAGAGTAATAATATTGAAATACCTTCAGTTGTTCCATCTCTTCCTTTGTTGGACAAAACTTAATAAGGTTCTCAACCTGATCGACATCCAATGCTGAATCATCCAAGGCAAGGACTGAGCTCTGAAAGACATCACAGTGATATATGAAAGATAGCCAATCAATATTGTTTGAAGGGTTGCATTTGTCAAATAACCATGAAAGTTGATATTTTTTATGTGTGAAACTTATGCGCTTCATTTCAACTCAAATTTAGACGCATTTTCTTGCAAACAAAAGGCCAGAGATTTCTAGCTTACCATCAAATCAGGCAAGGGTATCTTAACCTTGGTAAGCATGATTTCACAATTATATGCCCGTCTCAGCTCAATCTGCAAAAATAAGTTTAACCCCAGACTGTTCTGCAAGAAAAAAAAAAAATCTTCTTAAAGGGGAAGGAGAGAGTAATACCAGCTGAACTTTCTCGACTTTAGGACCCGATGCACGGCGATTTGACTTCTCGGATCCATAGCCATTATCTGAGTTTGGAGCTGCGATGGAGAAAAGACTCTCAATTTCTGACATATCAAACTCTGGAGCCCTAGCATCAAAAAAAAAAAAAAAAGAATCTTTGCTGCAACATGATCATAATCCAAAACTTCAAGTGGATCGAAAATGACGTAAACAATGATGCATACTTGGAAGCTTCATCAGCTTTTTGTGCTTCAGCCCATAAGCTTCCTTGCATGGCCCTTGTTAACTTTAGCCAATGATACGGCTTGAGATTGCTCTTTCTAGATAAAGCCTGATTCTTGGCACTTGAGCGTGATGCGGCCCGTCCCTTTAAATTGAAAGGAGCACTAGAAGGGGGGCCAGGAATTGCAGGTACATTAGCATTGGGAGATGCACCACTGGATTTTACTAATCCTTTCACAGGAGCAGGAGGAGGTGGAATATGAGGAGCCTGTGATTGATTTTTAGAAGAAGAATCCTTCAGAGCAATACTGGGAGGAGGAGCTGGTGGTGGAGCTGAAGATACTGTAGATCTTCGTAAGGTAGGAGGTGGAGGTGGAGGTGGAGGCGGCTGAGGGGAAGCAGAAGTAGAAGTTGATTGTGGTTCCTTGGGCGGTGGAGGAGGAGGAGGAATGGAAGTTGAAAGGGAGGTTTTGGATGAAAGAGGCGGAGGAGAAGGGGGAGGGGGCAATAATGAGTCCTTGAATGAAGAAGAGGTAGGAGGTGGAGGAGGAGGAGCTGAAGATGACTTCTTGACAGATGAAGATGTGGATTCCCCTGGTGAAGAAGTTGGTGGCGGCGGAGATGGAGGTATTGAAATTAAATCATCAGTAGAAGAAGGTGAAACTGTGACTGAAGGAAAGACAGGTGAAGGCAGTGGGACTGACGGCGAAATTGTCGTCGGTTTAAAGAATGGACGCTGCGGAGGATCAGCTGAAGTTATCTCGGTAGTTGAAGATGGTGCTTGTGGTGATGGCGGTGGAATAGGTTGCCTCACAGGCTGAACTTGTTTGTGTACATCTAATAGAGGAATTGAAGTAGAGGTGGAAAGTTGAGATATTACTTGTTTAGAGTTAGATGTAGCATGATCTTGCAGTAGTGCTGTAATGCCCAGAGAAGAAGGAGCACTAGGATATCTAGAAATAGGCACAGATGAACCTCGCAATGAAACTGGTATATGTGGGATCCACTGGGATATGATCTTAGATTGGGTAGATCTTTGGACTGGAACCTGCAGTTCAAGGGGTTCCATCTTCCTTCTTTCTGAGTTTGTAGCTAAAGATTGGAATGAAGAAGAAATGGATTGTTTTGTCTGGTTCTCTGATGAAGAGGTTCTGATCTCATCTGCTAAGGAAACAGATTGTTCTGTCTGTTTCTCTAACAAAGAACTTTTGATGCTGTCTTCAGGAGAAACAGTTTGTTTTGTCTTGTTCTGAACTGAGGGGATTTTGATGTTCTCTTTGGAGGAAATAGATTGTTCTGTTCCAATCTCAGATGAAGGAATTTTGATGTTCTTTTCAGATTGTTTTGTCTGGTTTTCAAATGAAGGGGTAGTCTTGATATTTTCTTCTGATGTTTTAGCTTCTGCTTTAACTTCTTTAAGAGTAGATTGGGGCGATACTCTTCCTGTCTCTGGATGAACAGGAGAACTGGGATCCTTCATTTCCTGACGGAAACCCGGTGCTGTGATTTGCCGGAGAACATTTAGTGACACATCCTTTTTTGGGTCTAGCCAATCCACACTGCTGAAAATCTCTTTCACTTTCGCAAATGCTTCGATAGGGAGGCCCTCTTTATCCTCAATGCTGGGTAATTCAACTGGAAAACGAGAAGCAGCAGTATCCATTTCCGAGAAAAGAACCTTTTTTTTTCAAATAAATAACATAATCCCCTTTAAGCAACATGAACAACTTCGAAGATAGTATTAAGGGGAAAGAAAATGGAAAGGTAAATAATTCGAACCTACCTCTGCTCTGAAATCCTTAGGAAATTGATCCTTAATTGTCCATAACATATCAATTTCATCACGGTTTAGCATCAAAATATTTGATCTTATGAAGGCTGTATTGAACATGACTCGAAACATCATCATCTCTCGTTCTAGATCCTCTTCCAAACTAATAGCCTCAAGAACTACATCCCCTTGGATATGGCAATGGATGTCGATTTTAATTAGTTCACAATCCTGCAACAAAGGCAAGAGAAAAGCTAAACTCACTACACCACAAAACCTTCAAGTTCAAGTCTCCTTGTTTACAATGACAAACCCATCAATTTTTTCAAAAGCTTACAACTCTTAAGAATAATAACAAGATGCAAGCAGAGTAAGTATCAGGTAGAAGAGACCAAAATAGCATGATGAGGGGCTTAAATGTCACCTGTTTATAGTACTGAACAAATTTGCTCCTCTTTGGCGTGGAGAAGAGAACTTTTGAAGTCCGATCGGAACCCGCTAAAGGATCCTGCCCATATATCCTAAAAATCGGACGGCAGCCACCATCACTATCCATTCGAGGAATAAATCTAATTATAATACAATCCACAGTAAGTGCTCGATCAAGTGGGGGCCACTCCAAAGCCACATTTCTCCTCGAAACATACTGAAGATACCTCAATTGAGAAGGCAAGGGGTTCAAAGCAGACATCAATTGCAAAAGCTCCTTAGGTGCTTGCTTGTAAATCATGTCCAAGGTTTTCTGCTCTCCCGCATATTGCTTTCGATGAATCAACAGAGCAGCTAGCATGAACGCCAAGATGGCCCACCCTCCCCTCTCACAATGCATCAGAAGCACGTTTTGTTGACCGAGTAAGTGCCAGCTTTCACTTGACCTCAAAAAGTGATGAACCATCTCCATTGTTAGTAATGGACAGCCTTCGTACTGTCTAGGGTAGTCCATCACAGTCATGTCGTAATCTGATAATATATCAGCAATTTGGCTCTGGTTATCTCCTTCTCGGAAATTAAACACCATGTACGAAGCATCGGGTAGATGATTGCGCAGTTGCGATACTATTCCTCCAATGTAGACTTTATATTCATTGTCTTCCAAAACATCCGTAGTAAAACAGAAATCGAACACTATAAAATAACACATAGTTCACTTAATACCACTATTTTAGTAAGATTCGAGCAACTTGAAATCTGGAAATGTCGAACTATTCAGAAAAAATACGACGCCATGTTGCGAAAAAATTCTACTACTTACGAGTGGAAAAGCTAAAAACGTAGAAATAAAAAATGAAAAAAAAAAAAAACCAATTACCATAAACCCTCTCGGAAATCTCGAGAAGTCCTTCCGGCGGTTTCCGATAAAAGAACTTCCGGAACAACCCCATGCTCTGTCGCTAATTAAGATCCAATCTGAACCCTAACTTGAGCTAATAATATATCCACAGATCGCAAAAATCCGCAGCGAAGATAAAACAGAAATCAATCGCAGATACTATTGCATGAGCAGCGAGGAGAGGACAGTGTGTAATTAATTTCAGGAAGCAGAGGCATGCAATTGATTTTGCCGATTCTTTAAGGAAATTTCTTCTTGCTTGTGTCAGTTACATACTTTTTTTTTTTTTTTTCTTTTTGCAGAGCAGAAGCGAAGAGAAGAAGAAGCAGACTTGGCTCTCAATCAAGAGAGGTTATCACCTGAAGAAGGTGTGGGAATTGTAGAGACAGAAAAATAGTAGGAAATACGACAAAAAGTTAAAAATTAATTATTAAAAAAAAAAAAAAAAAAATTGGTGGTCGTTAAGGGGAGGATCTAAGGATCTGAGGTTTTGTCTCTGTCTCTTGACAATGATTTATTATTATTTTTATTTATTTGTTAATATATACGTGGAAATGGAAAAGTGGGGTGATAGTTGGATGTATTTAGAGGATTTGGTATATTAATATTGTGATGTATATAATTTTTATATTATTTAAATTTTATTTTATAAAATTATTTTTATTTGATATAATTTTTTTAAAAGATTTGATATTTTAATGATTAAAAATATTATTTATATTTTAATATTTTAATATATTATAAATTTATAATTTATTAATTTAATATCATTTACATGTATTTTAAATGGAACAAAACTTTATTTTTAAGCGAGATTATATAATATTAATTTATAATTTATGATAATCATATTAAATGCTTAATATTATATATTTAAATTGTGCAAATTTTAATATTTTTAAAAATTTTATTCTTCTTCCATAATATATATGTTATTTCTTTCTTAAATTATTGCTTGCGTTCCTTTTATGTTAGAACTTTTTTTTTTTTTTCATAATTATAGTTAAGAGTATAAATAAATTAAAAGTCTAAGTTTAAAAAATACTTTATAAATAAATTTTATATTAGAAATAAAAAAAAATTAAAAAAATTTATAAAAATTTATAAATAATAAATAATTATAATAATAAATAAAAATTAAGATACATACATGCACGCACGCATATGTAACGTGAGCGTGAGTGTGAAGTGCTTATTAAATATACTCTACACTTCACACATGCGCCAATGAGATGCACCAGCCTAACGCTATGCATGCGCCATGCAGTGGTTGGAGTAGTGGACAAGACTTTTCAAAGAGACAAAACCTTTCTCTTGGGCTTTGTATTCTAAGTTTAGGCCTAACAATAATTGGGCCCAGATATCCTTCTAAGGTCGGCATGGCATAATATCTCGACCCAATGTATCCAAAATCATTGGGCCAAAAAACGATATAAAACAATTTTTGGTCCAAGAAAGGGATTATCCAAATAAGTGGGACCACACAACACGAAGGACAGTCAAAAGTAAGAAGCGGAATTGGATGGGATTCCTCCTTATCTCATTCTTATGGTCTCTCTTGTAGGCCTCTCTTATCGCTTTGGAGCCGCCATATTTGAACCCCGCGTGTCTCATGTCTGTGTTTTGTGGATGGGTCCATGAATGAATTGCCTATCACTCCCTACATGATAACCACATGAGGTTATACATTGATCATAATTTCTTATATGATATGATTTATGTATTCTCTTTATATATAAAATAATATTATAATTATATATATATATATAATTTTTTTTTTCCAAATTAATTTTAATCTACATACGAAGAATCTCATCTTCTCTACGATCTAACGGCCCAAAGTGATCAATTCCATATCCCCGTGGGCCCCGCTAAAGAAGAAGGAAGAAGAGAAAAAAGACCAGAAGAATATTAACCCTAATTGGAGTCGGATACTGGTGGTGGGAATAAGATTCTCTATAAAATCGCTAGTTCGCTTCGCTTCCTTCACATTCTACTGATCTTTTTCTCTACGTAGTTCTAGTGAAGCAGAGAGAGGAGAGATAATCATGTCGGACGAGGAGCACCATTTTGAATCCAAGGCCGATGCCGGAGCCTCCAAGACCTACCCTCAGCAAGCCGGAACCATCCGTAAGAACGGTTACATCGTCATCAAGAACCGTCCTTGCAAGGTAACACCAATTGTCATGTATCGTTTGTTTCCTTTTGTGATCTTAGCTTCTGATTCGATTCTCGCCGGTGATGATTGTGGATTTTAAGCTTATCATCGTGTTTGGAATTGGTGCTTTTTCTCGGATTCTGTTTGTTAATTTTTAGAATTTATAATTAGGACGATTCAGATCTGCTATAATTCAGGTTGAGATTCATTCTGTTTTGATTTTTTTTTTCAGCTATTGATCTCAGATTTCAGCTGATGATTGGTTCTAATCCTCTCTTCTCTCCGATGAAGACAGATTGAATTGTATTTTTAGCCAATAAATTATTAACTCATATCTTCTAATGCTGTGAAACACAGTTGAGATCTACTACTAATTGCACATCTAATGACCATATTCATGAGTTCTATCACTTGAGAAATTCATTTTTTCAAAATTGCATTATGGTTTTGATGGTAAATATTTTGTCTTGGTTCTCTATGATGGTAACATTCTGATTTCTTTGTGGCTGCTTGATCTAACAGGTTGTTGAGGTTTCTACTTCAAAGACTGGCAAGCATGGGCATGCAAAGTGTCACTTTGTTGGGATTGATATATTCACTGCTAAGAAGCTTGAGGATATTGTTCCTTCATCTCACAATTGTGATGTAAGGATCCTCTCTCTATTAAAGTTTATTGTTAATATGCTATTATTTTAGATCTTTATTTATGCGAATATTTCTCTCCTCTTTCAGGTTCCCCATGTTAACCGCATTGATTATCAGCTGATCGACATATCTGAAGATGGATTTGTGAGTACTTTCCTTGGATTCCAAGCTAGTTTTATTTGTTTATCGATCCATGTATATATAGCATTGATATTAAGAATCAATATGCAAAGAACTATAATGTCTCTATCTGTCTGTTTGTTTGATATGATTTGTTGTGTTTTCTATTGGTTTTAACTTAGTCTCTTATATCCGAATTTCATGTACTAGTATACAGATTTGGTTCTAAAGGTATGAGTCTGACTGGAAATATCACTAATCAACTCGTTTACGGAAACTGTGACTGTTTTGCAGGTGAGTCTTTTAACCGATAATGGGAACACGAAGGATGACTTGAAGCTTCCAACTGATGAAAGTTTACTCACCCAGGTAGTGAATAAAAACATAATGATAATACCATTCTTCTTCAAATGCTTTTAACCTGTTAGTAAGTACAATTATCTCTATCAACTCTTGACCTAGATCTTGGTTGTCTTGTTTTCAGATCAAGGATGGATTTGCTGAAGGAAAGGATCTTGTTGTCTCAGTCATGGCTGCTATGGGAGAGGAACAGATTTGCGCCCTGAAGGACATTGGTCCAAAGAACTAACTTCCATTGGCTGCTGCCATGTCCTCGCCGATCAGCTACCCTTTGGACCAAATTCCTACTTTGTATCTCGATTCGTGAGATGTATTAGTCTCGCTTTTGTAGAGAATTAGGGCTGGCCCCGTCTTAAGATATTGGAGGGTTTATGATATGGGCATGCTGTGTTCTTTTAGATATTTAAGAATTGGTCCTTTTTTCCTTTTTTATGGTTTTTTGAATTCGAACCTAGCAATAGTTTATGGAATTGAAATAGGAAAATTTTTAGCATTATGTGTTATTTCCCGTTCTTACCAATCTGTTGTTACTAGCATTTCCAAAATCTATTTTGAATTCCATTTAATAAGTGTTCCAATGCATTAGTAAATTTGAAATTCTATAATAAATCCAGTTTTTTTTTTTAAAAAATTACTATAAAAGATGGTGTGATGAGTTCATGATTAGGAAAATTTAAGGAAGAAAAGGAAAAACAAAAATAGAAATTATGGAGGGGGAAGATAATGATTGGGACATGCGACGACGAGTCGTTTCGAGCTTCTTTTAAGAGTTCGAAACTCTGACTACGTGTAGTCCCTAAGTCCCCAGTCAGCTTTGACTTGATCCGTATTGTACCCACCTACCCGCCCGCCCACCCACTGGCACATAACTGCATGTAAAAAGGGGAAGGCTTCATCTTCATCACTGCTTGCTTCTAGCTCAGCTCTCTCACAAGCTCTCTTTGAGGAGTATAAACACAAGAGGATTCACGGATAATTCCCTCTTTCTGAAAATATGAAAATAAAATATGATTGAAGTAATCTCTTGTATTATTCAATCTAAATCGTTTTATTTTAATATTAAACGGATTTTTTATCATGGTGTGAAAGATTGGAAATATACAACTCATATCCGATTTAGACTTGAGAAGGAAAATCCAAGAGAGTCGTGTGCGATCATCAATAAATTAAACAAACCATCATGAATTTGTTAGGTTTGGAACTGTAAATGGTCCTCATATATCACTGCAAATTAAGGGAGTTCTTTTATATTTGATAGGAAAAGGTACCCGTTTGTATTTGGCTAACTAACACACATCACATTGAAAATGTTCATCACTGAATCCTTTAAAAAAAAACAACCGCTCTCGCTCATTTGGAATTTGCAACCCAGATAAATTATTATGGTTTCACATAATCACCGAATCTGCTTCATCCCATCCTGAAAATTTTGGATCTCCTTCCTTTGGACCCGTCTATAGGAGATGGCTAAGTTTATCTCTTTCCTTCAAGTAAGTCTAAATAAATTGAGATCATTTCAGATAAATTTTTTCCATTCAACCTATATTCTATTGCAGGTCACTCAACTCGTGATGAGGAATAATCTCCTCAGAGTGGACAGTTTTGATTGAATCAACAGATATATTAAAAATTCAAGATTGGTATAAGATTTGACGACGAAGGCCGGAAGAAACAATTTGAGAAAGGCAATGAAGGCCAAAATGAAAAACTGTCTTACGGTTCGTAAGAAAAAATAATGTTTTTCCCATCTCTTCTAATCAGAATTACAGCAGCTATGTACTAGGTTACGGAGAAATAAACTAGGAAAAAAATGTTAACATTAAGTCCCATCTATACATAAATAGTATTCCTAACCTAATCCTAGATTCTAGCCTAATAGTAAGCCCAAGGAAATAGTAGCATACGTTTCTTTCTTTATTCTAAAAGAGATTAAATAGCATACGTTTCTTTCCTTATTCTAAGGGTCAACCTATTTTCCAACAGTATTCTCTTCTAATGATGATGGCAAGAATATTGCTGCAGTATCTATGAGACAGGTAACTGGTCAATTTCTCTTTTAGCAAATCAAGTTCCTTAGTCTTAGTTTTATTCATTAATGTCTTTCTGCTACAGGTCCGGTCTCCATAACTTGGAGATAGTTCTCAAGCATGCATGGACAAAAGGATGTTCTTGGGTGTATAGAGTCACAGGAAAACTTCCCTTTCTCAGTACAGGGGACAGTTCCAGATATAGTTATAAACCCACATGCCATGGTGGGTCCCTGCGATACGCCACTCCCTTCTTGCTCCACTTGTTGATGCTATCACAGATCAGCTTCACAGGTAAATATTTTTCAGGCTAGAAATTTTAGTTTTCTAGATTATTCTTTCTGAAGTTGAATTACATACTTGAAATTTAAAAAATGCAAAAACAGGGCTGGGTTTTCAAGATGGGGCAATGAAAGAGTGTACAGTGGTCGTACCGGAGAAATGGTACGATCATTAATCTTCATGGGCCCCGCATTCTAGCGACGCCTGATTCAAATGGCAGAAGACAAGGTGAAATTTCGGAACACTTAGCCGGTCCACCCTCTCACCAGACAACCCGTAGCTGATAGGAAGCGATTTGGAGGGATCAAATTCGGAGAAATGGAGCGGGACTGCCTTATAGCTCATGGTGCTTCAGCCAACTTGCACGAGCGTTTATTCACCCTGCGGCTCTTCCCAGATGCATATATGTCAAAAGTGCCAGAATGTCTCGAATGTCATTCTCAGCTGTTCCTGGAGGGCGTAAGATAAGGGGCCCCGTCGGGTTTGTAAGTCAGCTGATGATATAGTTAAGGCGAGTGTGCCGTATGGAGCTAAGCGATTGTGCCAGGAACTGTTCAGCATGGGAATCAGTTTAAAGTTTGAAACCCGGCTTTCCTGAGGTTTAGGGTTACCTTTGACTGATGTTGTAGGTCGGTCTCTTTTGTGGTACTTATCATGATCTGAAAATTGTATGTAGTAGTATTTCATATTTTAGAGACTTAAACTGTGAATATCAGCTGTTTATATAATCGTTGAAGTTAGTATTTTCCTAAGTTGTGCATCATTTGATAAGCAGGGGTCGCTATAAGATCAGATCAGTTTTCACTCCCATAGGCACAGGGTGAACAGAAAAGCCCTTCAAAAAAAATCTCTTTAGCACCTTTTTTTTTTTATAAATTTAAACCAAGTCTCTGTCAGTCAAAGGTGGCCAGCATAATAAGGTACTGATAATCAAGATTCAAGCGAGAAAATAGAACTGGATTAGAATACAGAAAACAAACTGCATTTAGTGTGAAATGTGAGGCAAGACCACAGGCAATCATTTCTGCACCGTTGAGTTTGTCCACGGTTAAAGCTAAGTACTCCCCTGCAAGAAAGAGTTTCATACTTCATACTTCCATCTTTCATGGATTTTTAGAATTTAAAGGGATAGATCTCAAAGAAAATACGATTCTTCCTTTCAACCAGGATATAAGCTAGAGTACATGAAAATTTTATTATATTATAAAATCCTTCACAAAATGTAGAATGTTCAGAAAACTTGCAAAACGCTTTGAATATACAATACCTATGTGACAAGGAAGACGAGATAGATAAAATGAAGCCCCAGCATCAGGGTGGAACCCAATTGAGTATCTGGATGACAAAACACCTGAAATATTTATGAATGGTCAAATTAGTTTGTATCAACACTACTGCATTTGCATTCATACAACTACACACGGGCTTATTAATAGATTAAAAATCAAAAACATGTTTCACAGTTAATTACCGTGAGTAATTGGTATGATAGAGAAATTATACATACAGTTTTGTCAGTCACCACTCGGAACATCCCTGGGAGTGAAATTCCGGCCCCAGCTCCCATGGTGATACCATCCAGGACAGCCACCTAGTAGATTGTTGATTAATGGGTCAACTCCCATGTTATAAACAGAGATTCACTATACATATCAGAGAAGCATTTCATTGCTAATGAATGGAAGGGCTGTGTGCTCATCTCCTCTGAGATATGTGACATTCATAAAAAAGAATGCTAAACATAACAACAATCAATAACCTATTGAACAGTATACTCACATGTAATGAAGTTGTTATTCTTGATAAGTCCCAAATTCTCAACATAAATTTTTTAAGGATGCAGGTACACTCACATGTGGTTTCAGGTACGTCCCTTGAAGATAGACAAATCGATAATAGTGTCTGGAAAAACATCTTACAGTCCTCAACATTCCCTATATATCACAAAATGAAATTAGCAGATTTTTCATGAAAATTAGAAACTTACAATCAGTGGTAGTACTTTGAGAATTCTAACAGATTCTACATAGCCAAAGCTCCACTCACATGCACAAGCAAAAAAGTAAAGAAAAGAAAATTACTTTTAAGAGCGCCATTACACATTCCTAATTGTTTACCATATATAACATATATGTGATATGAAATTATTACCGAAATGCCACTCACCTTCATTAAGCAAGTGATAAAGAGTAACAAAATGGGTACCAGAAGAGAATGCCCGGCCACTACCCTTCAAGGAATTGAATGAAGCAACTTAGACAGTAAGGTGGGGTTAAATTAGAAGCACGAAATGTTGATTTTAGTTCAGAGGACACATCATTTTGCTTGTTCTTGAAAATGTAAAGACTGTTTATCACATTTACTTCTTTGAGGGGCGATTAGTGAGGGAGGACATATCAATAACATTTTCCAGAAGAACAAGAAATACCAAAAAAACAAGTAGTAAGAGGGTGGCAAACAAAAAAGTAAATTGTTTAGAACAAAGTGCAAGAAAGAGGCAATACCTTCATAAGGAAAAATCCAATATCTGAATTCTCTTCCCAATATTCATACAATTTCTTCAACCCAGCTGCCTATAAACAAAAAGCAACTTCTCCCATTCATATGTTTCAATAAATTGTATAATAAAACGAAGCAAAACACCAAATGCAGAAATAAACCATCGAAGTAGTGAGAGCACTGAGAGCCGACGGCCTATTGAGAATAGCTGCTCTATATTTAGGTCTTCCTTCAACCAGAACCTAAACTTTCCATAAAACCTCATGTCAGAAATTTCATAAAAATGGACCCGCGCATTTCCTCTACGAATAAACTAGATTTAGAATGGATAAACCAACAGGAATGAACATACACTTTCTGCGATTCTGTATAGATAGAAGAAAGATACTGTGAAAAAAAATTACTCTCCAGTCAAAGATTTTTTTCTGCTCTACCAGATTACGTCTGATTGTCTCACTCTCGGAAATGAAAACTTCCTACGCTCGACCAAAGCTTTTAATCTCTGCATCTCTCTCTCTCTCTGTATCTGCGTAATGGCTAAAGCTTCGAACTCGAAGTAACGAACTGAAGCAGAAGAAGAAAAAGCGCTACCTAATTATTCATTCGGGTGAGTCTCTTAATTGGACCAAACGGGTCAAATTAAAACTGGGCCCAGTATCTTTCTTAGCTATCGCTGGGGGTTTAGTATCTTTCGGCGGCCCACAGAAATGACTATGCTAGTGGCTACCATATACATTGCAGTTAACGACCTGTCGTCGGAGGGCTAATTCATTACTATAAGAATACGTAAACGACATATCGTTTGAATAATTTCTTTGGCAAAAGAGATCAGTCAGGAGTAGTGCACAAAATACCGGAATCCGAAAAATCGACCTGACCCAAAGCCGAACCGAAACTAACCGTCCCATTGCATCAGACCTCACAGCATAACCGAACCGAACTAGCCCAATAATCATTCGGTTCTTTCGGATCGGATACTCGGTTAACAAGAAAAAACCTGAGAAACCCCAAAAAAAAAAACCCGGTTTTAAGATTTGGCTGAATTTCATTTTTCTTTCCAGCATTTTTTTTAATGAATAAATTTTATTTCATTAAATAATTCTTGATTTTTGACTATTATATTACTTTTCCCTTAAGATACACTTTTACAATTTTACCCTCAAATTCACAAATTCAACCCAAATTGATCTGATTATTTTTATTTTCATTATTTGATTTTTAAATTTAATTTAGTCAATTAAATAATGAATGTAATTTTTCTTTTTAAAATTTATTTATTTTTAAAGTACTTCACATTAATTATTTTCTTAAATACATAAACTAATTGTTCAACTAAATAAATAAATAATACAATTTTTTTTTTAATTTCTACTTGTTTTATTAATTATATTTATTACGTTTTTTCCTTTATAAAACATTTCTATTTATTTTTTTTCTTTAGAAAATTTTCAATTAAATATTTTTTATAATGATAATTGACATCTTCATTAATCCTTTCATAAAATTATTTACACTTAATACTACATATAAAACAAAAACTAAATTACTTTTGAAAATTAAAAAAAAAAAAAAAACTGGATAAACCAACCCGAAACCGGGTTGTTTTGGGACAGTTTTTTGAGTTGCCAAGAACAAAACCGGTTCCGTCGGGTCAGTTTTAAAACTGGCCAGAAACTGGAAAAACCGGCCCGTGTGCGCTCCTAGAGATCACAAACTTGAATATTACAGCCAGATAAGATTAAAACTTTAATAAAACAATATAAAGGATTAAAAATCTAAACACATAGTAAGGCTAAACAAGAAAATCATACTAGCATTTTAAGAGATAGAATACCTCCTATGCCTAGAAGATGAAGCAGGTGACTTGCTATCTCCTGGAACATTGGAAGTAGGAGACTGAGAACTCGCGGATGTCTCCAAGCTCTTGTTTTCTCCATGCAATTTATTACCACCGCCGCCAACGCCCCACAATTTATCGAAAATCCTCCTTGACCGAGATGGAAGTAACTGAGCCCCGCTTCTGCAGTTCTTCCCGTTTTTCTTATTACCTAATTTCGCATCCTTGACATATTCCTCGCTTACTTTCATCTGACTCATCTGTTGCTTCAGATTCTTGCATTGTTCCAAAGTTGTTTTCTTGCATTCTTCATCTGTGGGCTCACGGGCAGAGGCTCGGATTTGTTCAAAAAA
This sequence comes from Coriaria nepalensis, assembly GCA_027186245.1. Taxonomy (NCBI): domain Eukaryota; kingdom Viridiplantae; phylum Streptophyta; class Magnoliopsida; order Cucurbitales; family Coriariaceae; genus Coriaria; species Coriaria nepalensis. Next base: position 1,425,641 of record CP114500.1, on the reverse strand, counting down.
GAGAACTCGAACTATGACTCTCAGCGGTAGCCTATCATTCTGAGCAGCATCCATGGAAGCTTCCACTGTCAGTTTCTTTACGTCGATCAGTCCACATATCTTCTTCCTTTCAGCTTTTGCCAAATTTGAATGTTCCTGAAATATATTTACAACATATCAGAACCAGAACCATATTGAAGCGGAAAAATGTAATCATAATTGAAAACATAATAATAAGGCCTATATTACCTTCAAGTAAATGTCAATAGACCTGTACAATCCATCATGGATTGGCCTTGTAGATTCCGGGATTGACTGTGACAAGTCAATGAAACTAGAAAAGGTGAGATTCGGCTCATTAGCAATTTCTGCAAGATAACAATCAACTAATTTGCCAACATTTAGCAAGGACTTATTTCTTAACAGATAATTATCAATCTCCTTTCCATTCTTATCAAAAAAGTCCGACCCCTGATTAGTCTTTATATGCATCAAATATCGATTCACCATGCTATGAACCAATTCAACATCGAATCTAGTGACTTTAGGTGGCTGAGCTGGGATCAATAAATCATTAACAGAAGCCTCGTTTATTTTCAAGCTAGCCCTCTTTAACAAATCTTCTCTAGAAGACTCATCAGCTCCAACCAGGATGGCAACCTTAAGGAGTTTCAATAAGAAACTACACGAGCAAGTAGTTTCCTTATCAGAAGGCAATAAGCAAATGATTGTTTCAACAAGAGATTTGTTCCTCTTAGCATGAGCTTCAGAGACCAAAGTGTCCACAGAATTTGGCAACCATCTGATAGCATATGTTTTGAGCGCTTCCCCAATTACAATTCCATCCATTCTTCCCTTTGATTTAATTGAAATCATCACTCTCTTATAATGATCAATCTCCAACTCACATATATCTTCAACCCACCAATCTTTAGGAACAGATTCAAATCTCTCATAGGTCTTGGTATCATCATCTTCTACGATTTTCTCAGGCTCAGATAGTTTTCTGTTATGTGTGTAAGACCATGTGACATTTGCCGGGTCCACAGAAGTTTTCGAGGCAATGGAATCTATACATCTTCCAACAATCTTCAAGTCCTCAGACCAAGGGAGAGATTTTGTCATTTGAAGAACAATAATGGAATCTTTCCAGCTTCGGAATATACTTGAGTTGAGGAACACCTCGATTTTTAATATCAGGTTTCCTTGATCCATATCTTCAGTCATCTCAAGGTACTCAGAGGCACAACGAGCTGCCCCGACATTATAAGCATTAAGAGTAACTACCATCCCATAGCAGAACTTCGCACAGATCTCAAAAGATTTTGGTCCACCAGGAAAATCAACTAGATGAATTTCTTCAGAGTTATCTCCATCAGCTTTTGTTACTAATTGTTGCAAGTGGTTGCTCTTTGATAAGAGAGGGAACTACAAAGTAGGTCATTGAATGCAGCAGCATAGTTTAGTTTCTTTGGACTCTAATTGGCCTCTAACATAGAAACCCTACTCAAGAAGAGGGCAAAACAAAACAAAGTAACATACCTTGTGCAGGTAAAATTTCACTTCACCTACATTTATTACGACATCTGTTCCCAGTTCAGATGACACATACCTGCGGGAACAACAAATAACGTGCTGATAAACAGAGTATGAATAAAATGAACTACCACAAAACTGACAATGTATTTACAGATCAGAATGACGAGGACTAAAACGGTAGGAACTCAAAGTGCTAACGGAGTGCATCAAATATTTGATATGGAATGTCAAAAAATCACAGTGAAAACACTGCTTAGCTTCTAAATAATAGAAGCTATATAACTTTGGCATTATTCTTCCATCATGTGAACTATATTTATGTCGTGGTTTATCGGAATGTCCGAGTAACTTCATAATGCTCAACAACGTCAATGGACAAATTAAACACATTGGCAACTTGCCACAAGAAAAAGGGGCCACTTCTCCCAAGTTAGGTCCAAATAAATGACACCGGTTAGAGTAAGAATTGAAGAATTTGGACCTAAGTTATGGAGGACCACCCATCAACTCAACAAAGTGGGACCACCCATTCTGTTCTAGTCAACATAAAACAAGAGTATGGATAAACATAAAACGGTCATGTGGATATTCCTGTTTCTAAATCTGGGGGAAGAACCAAAAGTACGTGTTTCGGATGAATTCGACTCAGAGATATATAAACCGAAATATACTAGTTCTAGCAAAGAACGCAATCCAACTGCATAAAACTGGTGTCACAAAATCGCCAAGACAACTAGTAAAGTGAAAAAAATAATAATAGAAGAGAATGATGAAACTAAAAAGTGCAAGGAATTACAAGCTTGAGCTGGTGAAGAAGGAATACGAGAGAAAGAACTCACCTAGTTTTACCATCAGCTTGAAATGCATCGGGCTTTGAACCTAACTTCATATACTTCATCTTCTCCACCTGTATATGAAACTAAAGGCAGTAGGTACAATCACAGAACCTTTAGGCAAACAGAAAACAACCGGGGGATTTCCTTTTCTCTGATGCTTTTGCTTTCCAAACGAACGGCTCTAAAAAAGGTGGGTTCCGAAACCAAAAATAATGGCGGATTTCAGAGTTATATCACGCAACGTCACTACCAGTAGCAGAGAAGCGTAATTACAATTATGGACGTTTTCCTGAGAAAATATGATGCATTGATTTTCGGGATACTGCCATCAATTTCGCGGTATTATGATGACATTGATGATGACGCTCGGAGGAGCGATAAGGAGAGAAAATATATTTTAAGAAAAGAGCTAGAGCCTAGAGAAGCAATAATAAGCAAGAGAAAGATACAATGGACGGATGGAGCTCTCTCGCTCTCTCTCTCTCTCTCTCTCTAAAAAGAAATCGCCATAAATTCTAGCCGCCATTGCTTTAAATCAGCCCGATCCACAGAAGATCCTCCGTAAGCGCAAATCTCAAGAGCACTGTTCCCTCCCCCCTCTCCCTCTCTCTACTCGATCGGTATCTTTTGTCGCAGTTATCTCCGCTCAGCTCCCTCTCTCTCCTCACCACAGTCCTCCCCCCTTAGACCTGCAATTCTGCAGGCAATAAAAGAAAAGCGAGAGCGAGAGAGAGAGTGAACTGAAGGAGTGAGGATAGAGAGAGCTTTTGGTGGAGAGAGAAAATGTGTATATTTCTGCATTTCGTGTTCATATCAGTGCATGCGTACTTTGCTTAATACTATGCAGAGGGAGAGAGAGAGCGAGAGTGTAGAAATACAGTGTGTGTAAGCCAGGAAGGCATTATGCCGTTAATGCACGCCACCCACTTGTCGGACCATTTTACCCCTACACATGTTCTTTAATCTCTATTTCACCCGCTAATTGACTTCAACACACGTATGATTGACTTTTTTACTCTTAAAATCAGATTAATAGCTCCCCTCATCCACGTGGGATCCCAATAAGAAAAAGTCACACTCGTTAGTCATTTCAGCCTCACTCACACACATGCAGGATAAATATATATGACACGGATTTTCACTTCTTATTCTCCATGAAAAGTCATTACGCCAAACGGTGCTACCAATCTGAAGTGGTGAAGTCTATAGTGATAGCCATGCGTGGGCTTTAAGAAGAAGAAATTTTGGTGGACTCGGGCCGTGAGAGTTAAAACACCATAAGTAGATTATGAGGACGACACCTGATAATGGGGGAAAAGGTGGATTGGGCCATTGTGGGCCCTCATCTTTTTAATGGGTGAGCGGGTAGACGGGCTTTTTCCACGGACATTGGCCCACAACTGCTGAGCAGTTGGAAAAGGAAGGGGACCATCTTCTAGTTCGTTCCCATCTGTGCCTATGCTCAATTACTGCTATGTGTCCTTTAACATAGCCGTTATCTTTGTGCTTGCCTCACGAGTTGGGCCTGTTTTTCATCGCTGTAGTTATCGTAATTCCTGATCAAGCTGACCCGCAAAATTTAACTCCATTTGGGCCTGTAATTTAGGCCTAGAGATTCAAAAACCGGTTGCCCGCTTTGCATGTAAGTAGCCCGGCCCTTTTTCTAGGATGATGAGCTTTAGAACTAGTTTTTCAGGAACTGTTGTTCGATTTTCATTCTGTGTTTTCAAATCCGAAACTGCAGTTTAGCAAAACGGAAACTGAAAGCAATGTAACTAATGCTTAATACCAAAGATTTTGAAATAATTTTTTAAATAATGAAGGAAAAAAAAAGGTTGAAATAGTTTCAACGTTAACGTAAAAAACTGTTTTCCCTTTCCCAAAACAACCAGCGTAAAAATCAATTTCAAAACTTTGATTTTGGATCTGATAAGTAATTAATTAAATTTAATTAATGGAATTTACTGAGACGGAGGGTGCCGTGGCAGAAAATAGTTGAGTGGTTGAAAAAAAAGTAACCGTACCTTTTACTCCATAGGAAGAGATTTTCTTCCTCTCCAGTTCTGGTTCGATTGTCTCCATCTTCTTCGTTTTCTACTTCCAGATCCGATTCGCTCTTTATCTCGAGCGCCATGGCGTGGCAGAGTCTTTCGTTTCGGATATTAACGATAGCAGTGATTAATGTTCCGCTTCTGATCCATGGCGTCCACTGCTTCTACCTCCCTGGTGTTGCTCCTGAAGATTTCCAGAAGGTAAGCTCTCTTGTGCACAACACACGTAGATAAGTCTTCCTGTCTCTAAAATTTGTTTGTTAATCGGATCTGTGGTGGATACCGGATAGGACCTTCTACTCGATTCAATCTGCTTTGGATGTCGAGAAATATGAAGAAATGAACTGGAATTGGATGTTGAAATCTGTGTTGTTTTTTAGTTTCGTAGACAGCACCGATTAATAAGATATCAGCTGCTTGGCTTTAACGGTTTTTTTTTTTTTTTCAATTTTTAGAATTTTCTTTTGGTATGTGATGTTGTTTAATTTATGATTTTTATCAGTTTGCGACATGACAATGTGCTTTTTCTGTCCATAAATTTGACTTCTCTCGCTGGAAGTTGTTTAGTTCATCAAAGAGATGTGTATTAAGTCTAAGTAAGCGAGATTGCATCATTTTTCATTTACTTTGTCTATTTATTTTATGCAGGGAGATGTTTTGAGAGTGAAAGTGAATAAATTGACCTCTATCAAGACCCAGCTTCCTTACTCGTATTATTCACTACCATTTTGCAATCCTGATAAGATAGTGGATAGTGCAGAGAATCTTGGCGAAGTTCTCCGTGGTGATAGAATTGAGAACTCCCCTTATATTGTATGTTAAAAAAACTAATGGAGGAATCTTGTATTTTTCCAGTTCTCCTGCAGTTGACTTTCTAATCTGTGTAAAATTTTGCTGTCAGTTCAAAATGCGAGCTCCTCAGATGTGTAATGTAATCTGTCGCCGTGAGCTTAATGCAAAAGATGTGAAGGAATTTAAAGAGAAGATCGAAGAGGAGTACCAAGTCAACATGTATGGCGTTTCTCGCCTCATGAGACTGATAAAGCCTATTTGATACTATGTGTGATAAATTACATTTATGTATCATTTTATAACGGATACAATTCACACATGACAGGATCCTTGATAACCTGCCTCTGGTTGTTCCCAGTCAAAGGCTGGATCAAGAATCGTCTACTGTTTATCAGCTTGGTTATCGTGTTGGTTTCAAGGGCCACTATGCTGGGGTATGTTCATCATTTATCTTCACTGAAGATTTTAACTTTTTGGGTTTGGATAGGATTTGAAAAGCTTATTTTTCTGATTGGGCACAGAGCAAGGATGAAAAGTATTTTATCCACAATCACTTGTCATTTATTGTCAAATATCATAGAGATGTTCAAACTGATTCTGCAAGAATAGTGGGATTTGAGGTTAAACCATTCAGGTTAGTTTTCTTTCGCCTGACCTACTCTTATCATATGAATAAGAGGGTGAAATTAACCTCATTTCCTTCAGTCTTTGATTCCGATACTGTCACTTGATCATTGGGGATAATATGTACAGTGTCAAGCATGCATATGAGGGGAAATGGGATGATAAACAGACTCGTTTGACAACATGCGACCCGCATAGAAGACACACAGTTGTAAACTCAAACTCGCCTCAAGAGATTGAAGAGAAAAACGAAGTCATCTTTACTTATGATGTTGAATTTCAGGTGTGTCCCAGCGATCTATGTTAGTAAATTTTTTTTTTTTCAACGTTCATTAATCGTGTGTTCACTTGTATGATGATAACTTATAGAATTTCCCACTTCATGAGTTCAGGAAAGTGATATAAAGTGGGCATCTAGATGGGATACCTATCTTTTGATGAGTGATGATCAAATTCACTGGTTCTCAATCGTCAATTCCTTGATGATTGTTATCTTCCTCTCTGGCATGGTGGCAATGATAATGCTACGGACCCTTTACCGTGATATTTCAAGGTACAATGAACTAGAGACCCAGGAAGAAGCCCAAGAAGAGACAGGATGGAAGCTCGTCCATGGCGATGTGTTCCGGCCTCCAAATTCTTCAGATCTTCTTTGTGTCTATGTCGGAACTGGAGTTCAGTTTTTTGGAATGATACTTGTGACTATGATCTTTGCTGTCCTTGGATTCCTCTCCCCTTCAAACAGAGGAGGTCTCATGACAGCCCTTCTTCTGCTCTGGGTCTTCATGGGTCTTTTAGCCGGCTATGCCTCTGCCCGCTTGTTCAAGATGTTTAAAGGTACAGAGTGGAAGAAAATCGCCCTCAGAACTGCTTTTATGTTCCCTGCTACCGTCTTTGCAATTTTCTTCGTTCTCAATGCTCTCATTTGGGGAGAGAAATCATCTGGAGCTGTTCCATTTGGTACCATGTTTGCTCTAGTCTTCTTATGGTTTGGCATCTCTGTTCCACTTGTTTTCGTGGGTAGCTATCTTGGGTCCAAAAAGGCAGCAATTGAGAATCCAGTCAAGACGAACAAAATCCCACGGCAAATCCCAGACCAAGCTTGGTACATGAACCCGGCCGTTTCAATCCTAATTGGAGGAATTCTCCCGTTCGGAGCTGTTTTCATCGAATTATTCTTCATCCTCACTTCAATCTGGCTGAACCAGTTTTACTACATCTTTGGCTTCCTCTTCCTGGTATTCATTATCCTCATCGTCACCTGTGCGGAGATAACTATAGTGCTCTGCTATTTCCAGTTATGCAGTGAGGATTATCTATGGTGGTGGAGATCTTATCTCACTTCAGGCTCTTCTGCTCTCTACCTCTTCCTCTATGCCACATTCTATTTCTTCACCAAGCTTGAAATCACGAAACTGGTTTCTGGATTATTGTACTTTGGATACATGCTTATTGCTTCCTACGCCTTCTTTGTGCTGACTGGTACTATAGGGTTTTACGCATGCTTCTGGTTCACAAGGCTCATCTACTCCTCCGTCAAAATCGATTGATGAAGCAAAATCCAGGTTATAAATACGAAGATTGTAGAATCTTCATTTAAACTTTAAAACTTCCTCTTTTTTTCCCTTTTATATGGTTGAAATTATAAATTAAATTGTAGAAGTCAGTTTTCGAATTCTTACTATCAAATTTAGGGATTGTTATAGCTCAACATGTTTACAATTTACAATGTTATTCCATGTTTGATAAAAGAGGCTTACATCAATCCTTTTTGGAAACATTAAAACCATAGCTTCAATATAGAAAAGTCCATTACATTATTATGAAGATGACCATAGCTTGCTTACATTGATAGATACTGAAATATATGCTTATTACAAGCGATGAAGGCTTATAAATCCTACTTCCTCTTGATGTCTTCTGGGTATTTGGGACATCTGTGGCCGGATATTCTGGATTTTTCGGGTTTTCCTTAGAGTACATGGTGAGGTAAGCAACGGCTCCTATGGCGGCGATTCCGACTATAGCCATGGTGGTGGTGCTCAAAGGAAGGTTGCGAGGAGAATACTTCTTAGACCCATTTCCTGCCTTGTGCCCATCTTGCTGTTCTTCTCCAATCTTCAATTATTGCCATCTCTCTCTCTCTCTCTGTGTGCCTTCTGTGTCTAGTTCCTCAGCTCTGGGAGCAAACCTCTGTGTTTGTGTGTAACTAACAATCTAGAAGTTAGATCATGAGTCGTAGGAGAAGACACGTTTAAAGAAGAAAAAGTTTGACCGTTGAAGGTTTAGATACTGAACACGTAAGATCCGAAAAGTGTTTTTTCATAATCGATTCTATCTTTATCACATTCGGTGAGAAGTGCAGCGGCAAAAATTAACAAGAAAGAGTTAAGAGGCAAAAATACCCCGCATTTTGTTTGTGTAGTGGGTTAAAAACTCCAAAATGATTAAAAATATTCTTTGCATGGGGAGGCGGCTGCCTTCAAGATAGATAAAAAAATAAAAGAAATTAAATTAATTAATAGAGAAAATAAATAAATAATTTTTTTTTTATTTTTTTAATTAATTTTTTTCAAAATATGAACTGTAACACATTAATTAAATCATTATATCATATTAATATTCTATTAATTAAAAAATTGAATATTAAATTAAAGAGGATTTTAAGCACTTATTATAAAATATATAAAAAATCTTTTTACTCATTTTAAGATGTAAGGAATATTTAGCCATTCTTACAGAATGCTAGAGGTTTTTAATTTTAGCTCAACAAGAAATAGTAAATGGAATATTAAAATGAAAATATGGTAGAATCCGATCGGATTAAAGTGAACTTGGTACCCGATCCACAGACCGGTTTAAAATGCTAGTCCCCAGATAATAAATAGGCGGGATTATGGGGGAAAAAAAATGGCACGTTATTTTGAATTTCAGCTCTTGTAATAAACGGACCGTTAAAAACGGCTTAACCCGCTTTTATCATGGTTTTTAACCGTTGGATATCGGTAATAGACAAAAAAGCCTCGCCGCAGAAACAGAGTCAGGTACGTTAACGTAGACGATATACTAAGCCGGCAGGCCCAGAACCCTGCCTTTTCCCTAGGCTCAACGGCTAGTTTTTTCTTCCACCTTTTTTTTTCCCGCTTTTGCCCTATAAATTTATACAGAACCAACTCCTCCTTCCTTAACAAAGAAAGAAAAGACAATTAAGATCAGTCCTCTCTCTCTCTCTCTCTCTGCGCATCAAAATGGCTGGTTTATCAAAAGCTCTTCTACCACTCATCATCTTCCTCCTTTTCGGATTCTCAGAAGCTCGAGTATTTCTCGTAGGAGGGAAGAGAGATGCATGGACAATCCCATCATCCTCTTCTCAAGCCGAATCTCTGGATCAATGGGCCCAGAACTCTCGGTTCCGAATAGGCGACATTCTCGTGTGGAATTACGACAGAAACAAGGACTCGGTTCTGCAAGTGACAGAGGAAGGCTATGGAAGCTGCAATACATCAATGGCGATAGAAGAGTACAAGGACGGGAACACAAGGGTTAAGCTGGAAAGGGCAGGGCCTTACTATTTCATAAGTGGGGCAAAGGGTCACTGTGAACAGGGTCAGAAGGTGACTGTAGTTGTGGTTTCTCCAAGACAGAGATTTGTTCTTTCTCCGGCTCCTTCTCCTACGGAGTTTGAAGGTCCGGCCGTTGCTCCAACTAGTGGGGCTGTAAATTTGCAGGCTGGTTTGGTTGTGGGTTTGGGAATTCTTGGGCTAGGGTTCGTTCTTATCATGTGAGGGAATTTGTCGGGCTATTATGATATATCATCACTACTACTTAATATGTAATTCAAATTTAGGATGGTTCTATCAATTCATTTGTTTATTTTTGCAATTGTTTGTTTTTTTTAACACATTTCTAAACACTAAAAAACTTGGCTTTCATAAAAATGAAACAATAAAACATTATGAACAAAAGTTACAAAACAGCATAACTCTGGTTAATTTAGAGATTTTTGCAACTTCCCTTGGAAAAGGAAAAAAAAAAAGAACCCAGAAGCGTCAAAACATGCATAATCATCAAAAAGAATGATGAAGTCCTTCATCGCCTTCTTGTCGGTGTTTTACTTTCCAAAAAAAAAAGTTACATCAGGCAGAGGATTCTCTTTTTCTTTTTGAAATAAATAATCAATAATCCCAAAAGCATTGGGCATCTCTATCTCTAATCGTTTGTAAATCAAGCAAAGTAAAACCCATGATATGCATAGAAAAATTTGACGATGAGAGATAGATAATATAAGCAAGTGAAAGATCAGATCAGCAATCCACAGGGGGTTATTCATCTTCATTATCCACAACACGGTACTGAAGCGGTCCGAGCAAACCACCATCTTTATCATTATCTCCTCCGAGAAGCTCTTTTGCTGCTTTTTCAAGAAACTCTTCAGCTGCACCCTGAATAGATTGTCTCTCAGACGATCTGTGCTTCCTTCTCTAGATATGCCATCTTCATCCCTTCTCCTCTACTAATTTCCCTCATGCTGCTTTTTTGCTCTAACCAAACAAAACATAACAATTCCTCAATTGAACAGAGCCATGAGAGGAGAGTGACCAAACTGTCGCACCAAAAAAATAGAGTAGATAAATAATGATGGTGGTACCTCGGGTAAGATCGGGCAAAGAATGTTCGATAAAACGAGCAGCTGCCCAATAATTCAAGGTGGTTGAAGGTCGCAATGGCTCTTCAAGAACAACATCAAATTCACATAATTCAATTTATATATACAAATGAAGTACCAACGTAGCTGTGCAATATGGCAAGATTTTAACATTGTATATAAAGAATTTCCCATTGACTTTATTAATCCATGGCTACAAGAGATTACAACATAAAATATATAAAATTGAGAGAGAAAAAATGATCTTAAAAAAAAAAACAGACCTTTACTCAAGTCTATACACTTTTGTAGCTTGTCCTGCTAAAGGTTTTAGTACTATCTTACCTATAACGAATGAGTTGTATAAACGACTAGTAAATTGCCCGGATATGAAACAATAAACGGAGGCGGGCTAAGTTGCATATCCCTTGTTCCAATCCATAGCCAACAAAGCTACAAGTACATTCACGAAAGGAGAGATGCAAAGATTATGCTAACGAAGAGCAAAGAACAAAAAAGTGTTTTTTGGTACATTTAACTTGAAAAATCTAATGTAACATCTGGACCAGCTATGATCCCCCTCATCTCAAATCATCCTTGAACAGAATTACAAGGATGATAAGAGAGAAAATTACAAGAAAATTATGTTCCTCAACCTCAATGAACAAAGTCAACAAACCCAGAAAAAATATACAACTCAAGTAAATTATTGGTTTGTCAATTTTTGCTGATCGGAAAAGGAAACGGAACTCCAAAACGAAGAATTTCGACCCAAAGAGAAAAAAAACAGAAGTAAAATGGAAAATTTCTTAACCGCTAACTGGTGGTCTTACTTCAAGCAAGCAAACTTTCACAAGCTTGAATATCCACCCCTTGCGTCGCCAAAATACCTTCTGCGGAAGGACTATCCTTAATCCTCTTCATAGCCCCACTCAAAATCGCCATCCGGTTACTCTTATCTTCCACCTCCTTCAAAACTTTCTTCACGACCTTAAAGTCCAAACCCTGGGCCAAAACCAACTTTCCAAGAATCTCACCGAAATTACTCGGAGCTTTTGGCAAATCAATTTGAATATCATCTATCATTGACCCGTAAAGAAGGCACCCTGTTTGTATATCTCTTGAAGTCAACACCATTTTCTGAAGCAGGCAGTCGAAAAGCTTTGCAAGTGGTTCCACATGTGGTGGGATCTTTTCAAGCGCAAGGTTAATAGCTTCTCTAACAACTTCTGGATGATAATCCGGTGCTTTTAGCTCCTCCACACACTGTAGAGCTTCATCAAGAATTCTAACACTGAAATATTCTTCTAGAAGTGAAACGGTCTTTTTCTGAAGATTAGCTTGATTGGATTTAGTTGTAGGGCCTGCATGCTTCTGAGGTGATGATGATATCGGCGCTGCTGTAGGGCCAGATTTGGGGTTTGGAGTAGCAACAGGTTCTTTTACGGGCAAGACAGTACTAGGTCGGGCAGGAGGGGCAACAGTACCCTGCAATAAAGCACTTGTTTTCCCAGTTATAACCCCACCACTTCCTTGAGGCAAATATTTTGAATTGAGGGAGGTAGGTTTGTTGATAGAAGGAGGTTGGACCCGTGCAGATGATTGGTTGGGGCCCGATCCATCACCCCTTGGCATTGATCTGGTTCGAGGAAATTCCCATTCGGAATCAAGCCCTGGCATTCCGGGCATCTTCCTTGCCCCAGGCATTCCGGGCATCATACCTCCAGCCCCAGGCCTGTTGACCGGAAAACCTCCTGAACTTATCCCACCACCTCCAAGAGCACTATGACCAGTTCTTAACATTGCAGTAGATCCTGGAAGTAGGCCAAGATTCTTTTCTGCCTCTGAATGGATTTCAGTGATAGTCTTTGCTTTCACCTGCCAAAACAGATCAACATCAGTTGGCGGTTGTAATGAGGGGGGGAAAAAAATAACACTGGTTGTAAACAGATAATTGAGAAGGACAAAACAAATTGAGTAGGTTGTTACCTCTTCACGTCTAGGGACCCAGTTGTTGGACCGCAACTCGAGAACATCACGAACCATAAACCTGTACCGTGGAGCAAGTTGAGTGTTTGAAGTCAGCTCCTTCAACCTGCTGAAGTAGACATCATTGACTCGCCTGGCTTTTTGGTTTTCATCAAGCTGCTTGCCTATGGTATTAAAGAATCTACATATAGCTTCAACATTATCTTCGGGTGGGCATGTTTGATTGTCAGAACCCAAAAGCTCCTGTACCAATGAAGAATACATAATCAGACCAAACCGCCTAACCATACCAAGAATGAAGTGAATGAGAACAGATATGACCTGAACAATGTGGTGAACTATTTTCTCAGGAACCATCTTCTGCTTTAGAAGTTCACCAATAAGACGTATATTTCCAAGGGTTCGCAGCTTAGCCATTCTTTCTTTATCTCTACGTTCCATTTCCTGCTCAGGAGCAGTCATCTGCCGGATTTCTGCCCTAAGAGAGTCAGCCCCTTCAAATGCTTCTTGGCAATTATCCAAGAGGACACGTTTGAAAGTGATATATTTTCCCCCGGGCTCATCAGATGGGAAAGGAGGAAGCTTCTCGTTAAGGTCGTAACATAAGAGAGCATACATGGGACAAAATGTGGGCTCCAGCACAGCCTTCTCGAATATCAGCAATATAACATCCTGCATTCAAGGAGAATGTTAGTTTCGGAATAAGTTCTCACAGAATAGACACAATCAGAGCATCTAAATATGGGAACCTTAAGAATATCTGGGTTCGTTATCCCAGAATCAATCAGCTGGCCCTTCAGGACATCAAACTTCTCTGGAGTCAACTTATTCAGTATACTGCACAGAAAGAAGACATCATAAAAAACAATGAGAATTAGTACAAGCGCATACAATTGGGGTTCGCTTCTATAATTAACGAAATCATGTGTCATTACCCTTTCAATGTCTTCAAGACACGATCCTTCTCAGAGAGATTTCCTCTTCGAGCAGACCATGGAACTTCAGCTTTGACAAGGGCAGGAGCAGGGCCTCCCTGTTAAAACATATAGATGAACCAGCAATATTTATCAAAAATCAGAGAAAATAAGGAACTGGATAACAAAAAGAATTAAGAAAGTTTGTTTTCTCTGATAGTAGACTATCGGTTGGCTAAGAGGCCAAAGAGATGAAGATAGGAAAGAAAGCGCATTCATGATTTCCTGCAGCATAGAGAGATATCAAACACAAAAGGTCTTCTTACTGAGTAAACTAATATAAGTTATACCCCTTGATTAGCAGAAATTTGAGCTCTTGAGAATTGCCCAGTTAATTGCTCCTGGTGACTATTCAATTCTTGTGGTCTTGACTCAGATCGGCCTGATTCCCAAGTGTCACCCTCCTCTCCAGAAGTAGGCAGCTGTGCAGATCGACCACGCCAATCACGGTTGTCTGGCTCAGAATAACGACTTTGGGATTGAGGTTGCACCTACAGAAATTTTCAAAAATAAGAGTTTTATGTAAGAGGAGGAAGGGAAAAAAAAGAGAGATGCAAATGCGATAGTAATTCCAACATGCAAAAACTGGCTAATGCTATTGGAATCAAACTCCATCTCTCAATGAATATATACATGTGAGATAGTAAACAGGAAGAAAGAAAAAGTGCATCTTTAAAATCAAAATTGAAGTACAAAATTGTACATTAAATGAGCAGAAAAGTCAAAGTGTACTTACATTTCCATCTGCATGACCCCAAGATTGACCCTCTTCACCAAACTCGGCCTCAATTTCTTGTTTAATCTTCAAAATATCCTCAGGAACTACAGCAACTTCTCTGAGTTGTAATAGCTGGTCTCGGGTGTACTGCACACGCTCACAGCCTTCAAACCGCAAGTCTCCAGTCTAATACAGCACAAAATTGAAATAGTTAATACATAGTACCCATGATACAGAAAAACATACTCTATCAACAAAAAAGAAAAAAAAAACGCCTTTTTGGGACCAAAACACAATACACATCCAAGAAAAAACGCAAGAGAAATATAAAAGCAAGCTCTGAATAAAGAGTAAGAATCAACATAATAGTGCCAAAATTAATATTAGCTATTGAACAATAATCAACTACTCTTTTCCACACATCAATAATTACAAATCAGCTCAAAAGACGTTTTCCTTTTCCCCCTTCCCGTGAGAAGGAGCAGAAAAAACCAGCCCAACATCGAAAGAGTGCATCTTTAAAAAAAATGAAGATAAAAATAAAAAATACCGAGAACGTAATTTAAATCAATCAGAAACGCGCAAAATACCTAACAAACGCGATAGAAATAGATACAGAACAGGGCAGGCAGAAACCACAATTACGATTCCAAAACGAGGAAAAAGTTTTTCCAGATCTAAAAATTGAATACACATAATCGACCACAAAAAACCAAAGAAAAACACACAACCCGGGATTCCGCATGTGCTGATTACACGACGGAGCTAGGGTTTCAGATTACCTTGAAGATTGGAGCGATGCCGCCATGGGGACGGAGAGTCGGAGCGTCAGAGGAAGAAGGATCGAAGCGAGGGGTAAGAAATCTGGTTCCACGAAGACCAACACCGCCTCCTGGTCTTAAGCTAATCACAGTCTGATCCGCCTGCATAACTTCTTAGCCGCAACTCTCGATTCACGTCGTTAGAGAGAGAAAATGAAGGGAGAGATTGATTAGGTATTCGATTCTACCTTCGAAGAAGAAGATAGAAAGAGAGAGAAAGAGAGAGAGAGAGGCTGGGCGGCCTGAGGAGAGGAAGGAGCGGGCTGTCTCTTCGCAGTGAGCAAATGATGGCAGGACAGTAGCTGGGAAGAGAACAAGAAAAAAAAAAAAAAAAAACCCTTCTTTTTTTGCCGTTACTTTGTATATTTATAATTTCTTCCCTTTTATTTATTTTATTTAAATTTATTTTATTTTATTGAATTAAATTGAATATGAAATTAATTTCAAGAATATGTTCCTTCTGGTATATCATGGGTTTTAACCTATTTATAGTGTTACCAAGGAAAATGTACAAGAATTAGGAAACATTGATCAAATAAGGAAAGTAGGAATCAATACATTTTATGAGAAGGATTTTTTTGTGAAAAGAGAAAGGATATGTCCGTTAAACAAATATCCAATCGAAAAAAATAGATTAAATAATTAAGTCCGTATATAAATAAAAAATAAGAATATTTATTACTCGTAGAGATATATATAAAGAGTATATTTGATTCTATTTCTTTAATTATAATATAATATATATATATATATATATATATTATATTTAAATATTTGATTTAATTTTATAATAAAATAAAAATAATTTTTAATTCTTATTTAAATTTAAAAAAATTCATTTACTCTTTTAAATATATATTTTTTAATATATTTAAATTTTATTATAATTCTTATATAACATTTAAAATTAAATGTATTATTTTTTTTTCAATTTTAAATATTAAAATAATATAATCAAATTTTTGTATTCTTATTCTTATATAATTAAACAAATATAATAAATTTATCATTCTTTTTTTTTTTTTTTCTATTCTCATTTAACAATTTTAATCAAGTCAAACAAAGCATCCCCGACCGAACAGTGATTTAGTTGATTGAAGGTAAAAGACGTCAAGTCAAAACAATTCGCCGAGCAAGAAGAGACCCGACAGGTAGTTTAGTAAAAGCTCCGAATAACCTTTAAGCCCAAACTAATGAACCAGGCCTGAAAAAGGTTTTCTGGGCCCATACCATTTACTTCCTTTTTCGTTTCATGGGCTGCTTTTTTATTTATATGTACTCTTATAATATAATAACAAAAATATATTTTATATTATTATTTATAAAAATAAAATAAAATCTTATTTTTTTAAAAAAATTTAACCAATGATCACGACTCGACAACTCATACAACAAGGCGAGTTAGGAGAGAAGTTTACGATTGGCCAAAATATATATATATTTGATTTATTAATTTAAAATAATTAATTATATAATTAAACTATTAAAATAAATTAAATTTTAATGAAAATTAGAGAGAAATATTAAAAGTGACAAGATGAAGGGACGATCTTAGGTCAAATAACAAAAATTTGAAAAGTCAATTATAATTATTCTTGTGGACCCCACAAAATAAATTACAAGTACCATAATGCCTTACGTAAGTCAAAGCCTCCGCCTCTATGTATGAGTAGTGACTAGGCATGCATCCAAAAAGCTTTTAGTCAACACAAGGCGATTGATAAATTAGTTAACACTAATATAGATTATTAATAACTTTATCTTATTTTATTTATATTTTATTTAACTTTAATCTTCTTATCTATCATATATCTATATCTATATATATATATATATATATAATATATGTCACATGGGCCCATGTTCTAATTCTATATTGGGTAAATATATATAATTTAGTTATTTAACTTATATATATATATATATATATCAAACAAACACTTAAAATCACAAAATATGGATCCCTCTGATCAAACCGATGAACATCACCAAAAACCTCATTCTATATTTTCCAATAACTTCTGCAAACTTTTGTCCATACTCACCGAACCAATCCGATGGATCCGAAACCTCTCATCGGACCTAAACCCGAGCTTCATTCTAGGGGTGGTTCTAGTATACGGCCTCAGCCAAGGCTTCAACGGCGCATACTTCCGAGTCGTAACAGATTACTACTGGAAAGATGTCAAGAAACTCCAACCTTCAATAGTTCAAGTCTACTTAGGCTTCTACTACATCCCATGGATTATGAAACCCGTGTGGGGCCTACTGACCGACGTATTCTCAATCCGGGGGTATCACAGGCGGCCGTACTTTCTCCTAGCCGGTGTACTCGGCTCCGTGTCGGCTTTGGTGGTGGCGTTGGACGGCGACTCTATCGCAGTCTGGGCCGCACTGGGTTGCCTGGTCGGTGTCTCGGCCGCTATGGCTATAGCCGACGTGACGATTGATGCGTGCATTGTGAGGAGTAGTATTGAGGTGAGATCGTTGGCTCCGGATTTGCAAAGTCTTTGCGCGGCATGTTCGTCTCTCGGCTCACTTGTCGGGTTTTCCTGTAGCGGTGTGTTTGTCCATCTTCTCGGGCCTCAGGTACGTTTATCTTATAAGATATGATGGTCAAAGTGAGATTGGACATGAAAATGTTAACTGAAGTTTGATCATAAATTAATATTCTTGTATGGTTAACAAAAATTCCGTTTAGGAAGCGTTGGGTGTTATGGCGATCCCACCAGTCATGATCTTCTTGCTGGGTTTTGTGATCCATGAAGAAAGATCTACTACCACATCTCACCAATCAGTCAAGAAAACGGTTTGACTAATTTTCATCTATAAACCATTCTTCGCTTCTTTTGGTAATAATTATAACTAGTCAAAGTCAAACTGTTCTAACAGGTCAAAGTCAATATATACTTCCACTGTTTTTGTGGCGCAGGACGTGCTGAAGGAAGCAGCAAAGGCGGCAAAGGGGATGTACAAAACAATCAAAGTGCCTCAAGTTTGGAAACCTGCACTGTTCATGTTCCTTTCTTTTGCTCTAAGCATAAATACTCATGAAGGCCAATTCTTTTGGTACACTGACCCGAAAGCCGGTCCCGCTTTTTCTCAGGTCAATCTTCCAATCAAATCTAATTAACATGATATCAGAGTCGCACGTGTCTTAACAGTTTGAACCTTTTGATGTTACCGTTGTATTTATACAGGAGTCGGTTGGGATAATATATGCAGTTGGTGCAATGGCTTCACTTGTAGGAGTACTAATATACCACAAGACACTAAAAGACTACCCGTTCCGGAATATACTCTTCCTAGCTCAACTCCTCTACGGCCTAACCGGAATGCTCGATCTAATGTTTGTTCTCCGTTGGAACCTTAAACTCAGAATCCCAGACTACTTCTTCGTTCTAACTGAAGAATGTGTGGCTCGAATCGTGTCTAAAATCCGATGGATGCCCATGATGGTCCTGAACACCCGGCTTTGTCCTGCCGGGATTGAAGGCTCTTTTTTTGCACTCTTAGCGTGCATAGATAGTCTTGCCTTTCTATGTTCCAAATGGGGTGGTGGAATGGTTCTTCACTTGTTACATGTCACTAGGACCGATTTTTCGAACCTTTGGTTGGTTATTCTCATTCGAAATGTCCTAAGGCTCTCGACATTAGGGTTCATTTTTCTTGTTCCCAAGTCTGATTATTCCGAGGTTCTGATCCCTTCTAATATAGCCTTGATGAACAAGAATTCGACTCTTGGTGAAGACTATCACGACAACGAAGAAGGGATGCCCCTTGTTCCGGTGAATGGGAAAAATGAGATCTAGCAGTTGATGTAAGAAAAGGGCGTGTTCTGATTTTGAGAGGCTAAGAGGCTTCCTGGTAAGAGTCATACACAGCAAAATTGCTTTGTATATAAACTAATGAAGACCATTGGATATTCCTCATTCATTCACGCTACACAGGGCTTATAAAAGATAATATTGATGTATTTAAATTATCTTTTTCATCAGATTCTTGACAAAAATTTTGCTCCACGATCATGTGCATTCTGTAATCGACCGGTAAATTCGATAGAAACCCGTGAAATATATGAATCCATGATTATGAAATGTACATATGACCTAAGAGTTCAAAATTTCCATCACATTTAATGATTCTCTACTTTCAGAACCAGTATTTCGTAACCTGTAAGAAAGACGAAAGAAGAAAACATCTAACAGGAGAATAATACAACAGATCATTTTTCGGCTAACTAGTTATCCTCGACATTCTTGTAAGAGAAACCAATTCAATGTCATCATCTTCTTCGAAATTCTCTTCATGGGGTTTTCTCCCCCGAGACATCAGCTTGAAGAATAGCGGGAACTGGATCTCCTCTTGGTATAGAAAACAATAGACAGAGCTGAGGGACCCTAAAAATATTGCGGACCAAAATAGCAAGCCATAGATTATCAAATTTTGTCCTGAGTAACCTTCAAAACATGGAGCAAAAGCCCACCGGACCAAGATGATGAAATACTTCGACATTATCAGTAGACAGGAGGAGAGTAAAGAAGGTTCCTTTCAATCCCTTTTGGACAAAGCTGTGAGCTTAAGACGAGAAGGGGCATCCATTGGAGCCATCCGATGAACTGATGTACACTTGCATCTATCACAAATGAAAAAGTAATCTGGTATGCCTAGTCTTAGATTAATCCATAACACGAGCATGAAATCTAGCATCCCGGATAGCAACTGAGTCTAGAATAGCAAGTCCTAAAATTTATGATCCTTTATAGCATATTTAAATTTACAATCTGCAAATTATATTATGAAAAAAATAATCAATTTTTTTTTTCTTTTTCCGGGAACCTGAGAGAAATTCGGGCCGCCCTTCGAGTATGTAGACCAATAGAACATCCATTCCAATATATCAAAGCATAGTGCAACGGATAAGTACATGTACACACACGCCCTCCAAATATCTGGGGATTTTAAAGTCATCCACATTGCTTTTCTTGCATCAACAAATTTTTCATTGATCTAATCAAGTCCAATATGAACAAAATTATAAAAGACGAAGAAAAAAAAAAATCTGAGCCTGCAAAACACAGACATATTAAAAAAGAGGTATTCTACATTACTCCAGACTAGAAATGAAAAATCTACTTTGGCCGATGATTTTTTTTTTTTTTTTTGGGTTTGAAAATTCGAATATTTTTTATGTTTCGAACTCCAAACCTGGAGATTAGGAGTATAGCTAAGCCCACTGGTTTTGGCCGATGAAATTACAGCACATCTACGTCTGTTATGTAACTAACGAAAATTGAAACATTGCATATATTGCTGAAGTAGATTCGATTAAAAAGGCGCAGAAGTTTAGTACCTCTCTGTAATTGAAGTCTGGAAGATGATGTTCATGAAGTACAATTCTGACTAAAAACAACAGTCCGAACGAGATGATCAACAAGCCGTAAACACCCTATCAGAAAAAGAAAAAAAAAGATTTAAATAAGAAAAACGAAAACAAAAAATTTGGGATTTTGGGAAAATTGGAGTTACCTTTGGACCAATAAGATGAACGAGAATGCCGCTAATGAAGAATCCGAGGAGAGGTCTAATGGAGGAACATAAGGCACACAAGCTTTGCAATCAGCTGCAATGGTAGGATGAGTGTTACTGTTTTGTGCTATGCAAGCATCAACGGTCACATCAGCTATGGCTACTCCTGTACTTCCCACCTTTAAGGCAAATAATGCAAGTACAAGATGAAGGCTTTCACTCAACGACAATGAAAGCATAGATATCACTCCAAGACAACCTATATTAGAAACAAAGAGAACAAAAGGAAAATGAAGATATCTGAATCATATAAGCATAAGGGAATGAAAAGAAGAACTTTTTATTTTTTTACCGGCGAGGATGAAATAAGGGCGGCGGCGAAAGCCAGAGGATGGGGACGACGTCAGTGAGGATGCCCCACAGAGGCTTGACCATCCAAGGAATGGAAGTGACGCCGGAATAAATCTAAGCTTCAGAGGGTTGAACTTTCTGGACATCTTTCATGCAATACTCTGTGCTTATGCGAGAAAGTGCTCCTCCTAGACCTTGATTGATTCCCTATGCGTCACTACTCCTACTACAAAGCTCCGGTTTCTCTTGCTAGCATTTTGAACCAGTAGATTGGACTGAAGAGAAAATCACATAATCCCTTTTTGGGATTGTAGAAATCGTTTTCTTCTTCTTCTTCTTCTTCCCCCTCTTCTTGTTGCAGAGTTTTATCAGAAGCTTCATGATGAAATTCCCACTTCACCATGACTAGATTAGACAAATCAGTTGTTCAAAAGGAAGTGTTTTCTTAACCGGGTAACGTTTTTACTGATTTCTCGGGAAACAAACAGGATTCTGAGCTCGGATGCAGTATAAAGAGGAACCCAGTTCAGAGAGAAACTTTACCTTCGTGGGTTATCTAAGGGGCTGCTGAAATCCTGATTACAACTCGGAAAAAATGCAATGCTTTTCCTTTCCATAAATGAAATATGAAACAGAGATGAATTCAGGAATGATTGAGAAGGGGCCTAACCCCTCTAAGGAGGCCAATTTGGTCTGGCCAAGTGTCCTTCCTGCCATACCACCTGGCATCCACTTCCTTTTCGTTCAAAGGACTGCCTGGTTGACCACCGTAAATATAATCTTACCTTCAGAATTTCTCAATAAGCTAATCATGTCATCATTCATTCATGCAGAAGCCTAGTAAAAGGGGAAAAAAAAAATTTATTCTCTAATGTTTTCTTTTTGTCAGATTCTTACAATTTTTGCCCTTGATCATATGCATTCGATTATTGACAGGTAAATTTGATAAAAACCCGCGACATATATATATATATATATATATATATATATATATATATATATATATATTGGTTTTTTGTGAGGCCGAATTAAGAGAAATGGCTCAATCCATTAGAACATGTGGATAAGTTATTATTGGGTCAAATCGAGTCCAATAAATGTGTGAAGTCAAATTAAATCGAAAGTAAATATATATATTTATAATCCAATTTTGTAAAAGAATGATTCATATGTTTCTTTTCTTGTGTTCTTTGAGTTATGAGCGAGTATTCTTTCTCGTACAATTAAAGTTTGTTCAATTTCTTCCTAGTTGCTTGATTTTTAATACGATCTTTATTTTTCTAATAGTTAAAAAGGTTTTGTGAATTTTTTTTATGAAATTTGTGATTGATTTCTAGTGAAAGATTCAGATATAAAATATATATTTTTTATTTGAAATCATATATAAATCTAAAAAATTAAATATGAGATTTTATCATAATGTTATTAATTTTTCAAAAAACTTTCCAAACCTCGTGGAGTAGGCTTTGCTGAATTATATAAAAATATTTGTATTCCTTTTTACCTTTTTGCAGTTTTTTATTAATATGTTTGTGTTCTTGAAATTTATAATAAATATGAATGAATGAATATGAAAAAGAAATGGTATAAAGAATGTTTGTATGAAATAATACGTTACTTAAAATCCTAACAACATATGAATCCACATTTCTGAAATGTATTTATTTATGAACTAAGAATTCATCAAATTTTCTTCATCTATAACAATTTTCCTTTCAAATCCATGATGATTCGTAATCTACAAAATTTTTCGGCAAGGAAGAGACGAACAAGAAAACATCTGCAACAGGAGAAAACCCCAAGAATTATTATGTTATCGGCTTACTAAGTATCGTCGATGTTCTTTATAAGAGAAACCAATTCAATGTCATCCTCTTCAAAATTCTCTGTATCCTGTTTTTCACCCAAGTCTTCAGCTTGGAGTATAGCAGGACTAGGATCACCTCTTGGTATCAAAAACAATAGACAGAGTGGACTGACCCTAAAAAAATTCCGGACCAAAATAGCGAGCCATAGATTATCGAATTTGGTCCGAGTTACCTTCAAAACATGGAGCAAAAGCCCTCCGGACCAAGACGATGTAAGAATACCGACATTATCAATAGACATGAGGAGAGCAAAGAATGTCCCCTCAATCCCTTTCGGACAAAGCTGTGAGCTAAGAACAAGCAGAGGCATCCATTTGAGCCGTCCAATGAACTGATGTACACTTTCATCTATCACGATGAAGAAATAATCCGGTATGCCTAGTCTTAGATTCATCCTTAATACGAGCATGAAATCTAGCATCCCGGATACACCATAAAACAACTGAGTCCAGAATAGCAAGTCTCGAAATTTATGATCCTTTAGAGCATATTGATATAGGATGGCTCCTACAAGGGATCCAACCGATCCAATTGAGAAAACAAAACCGACCTTTTCCTGCATAAGACATTTAAATTTACATTCTCTGAATTCATCTAAAGAAATAGAAAATGATTTTTTTGGGAGGGGGGGGGGGGGTATACCTGAGAGAAATTCGGACCACCTTCTGAGTCTGTATACCAATAGAACATCCCTTCTGCTATATCAAAGCATAGTGCAATCGATAAGTACATGTACAAACACGGTCTCCAAATATCCGGGAATTTCAAGGTCGTCCACATTGCTTTTCCGGCGTCGACAAATTTTTGATGGACCTAATCAAGTCCAGTCCATACAAAATTGTAAATGAAGAAAATAAAACCAAGCCTAAAAATCTCAGCCATTAAAAAGGAGATATTGTAAATTACTCCGGACTAGTCCACCTAATGAAATTGAAACACATGACATATATGGCTAACGGAATAAATTCCATTAAAAAGGTGCAGAAGTTTAGTACCTCTTTGTAATTGAAGTTTGGAAAATGAGGTTCGTCCAGTAAAATTCCGACTAGCAATACAAGTCCGAACGGGATAACCAACAAGCCGTAAACACCCTATCAGAAAACAAAAGCATACAAAAAAATGAATAATAAAAAGAAAAGGTTGGGATTTTGGGAAATTTGGCGTTACCTTTGGACCGATAAGGTGAACGAGAATGCCGCTAATGAAGAATCCTAGGAGTGCTCCAATGGAGGAACTCAAGGCACACAAACTTTGCATATCAGCTGCAATGGTGGGATGAGTGTTACTGTTTTGTGCTATGCATGCATCTATGGTCACATCTGCTATGGCTACTCCAGTACTTCCCATAGTTAAGGCAAATAGTGCAAGTACAAGATGAAGGCTTTCACTCAATGATAATGAAAGCATAGATATCACTCCAAGACAACCTTTAAAAAAAATAAATAAAAATGAAGAGATCTAAATCATATAAGCAATCCTTAAAAAACTTAAACCCAAAGATGAGGTGATTTTTTTACCGGCTAGTATGAAATAAGGGCGGCGGCGAAAGCCGAGGATGGGGATGACGTCAGTGAGGAGGCCCCACAGAGGCTTGACCATCCAAGGGATGGAAGTAATGCCGGAATAAATCTGAGCTTCAGAGGGTTGAACTTTCTGGACATCTTTCATGTAATACTTTGTGCTTATACGAGAAAGAGCTCCTCCTAGACCTTGATTGATTCCGTATATGATTACTACTCCTACTACAAAGCTCCAATGCGTTTCTCTTGCTAGCATTTTGAACCAGTAGATTGGTGTCAAGAGAAAATCACAGAATCCCTTTTTGGTATTGTAATCCATTTCTTCTTCTTCCTCCTCGTCCAGAGTTTCATTGGAAGATTCATGATTCACTTCGTCCTCCACCATGATCAAAGAAAGTTCTTTCTCAACTGGGTTTTTTAGTATTTTCTCGGGAAACAAACAGGATTCCCAGCTCGGATGCAATTTGTGGTAGAGGTAGAACCCAGTTCTTCCCTCATGGGTGTAAAAGATTCCTGATTACAGCTTTCGATGAATTCAGTACAATATTGATAAGAAACAGACTAATTCATGAAAGATTAAGGGGTGGTTCGTTTTCCAACGTACTAGAGCGAGGGAGGGAGAGAGAATGAAGTCTTCTTGCGTATGGTTGACCTCACGGACCTGCCAAACCAACAGTAAAACTCAACATTCAGATCTGGGTTTTCTCACCGCTTTGCTTGTGGTTTAAGGTTGTCAGAAAAAAGGCAGTAAAACTGTAAAATGGCTCTGCATAACCCCCTACAAAATCCCAAACTTATTTATAAAGATGTTGGTCGAGATAGATCAACCATTAGCGCCATGAAAAAGGTGGTAAAAGGGTGTGTGCCGCCAAGATTGAATCATTTCTCAACTTCTCTAATGATATATATATTTTTTGTTTCGTTTAATTTACTAACTCAGTAAAGACAGTATGGTGAGTTCAACAAACGTGTCTCACTCTTATTGGCTCCATTGGGACATGCTTCACTATAGGATCATGTCACAAATAAAAAATCAAAAAGAAAGTTGTCAAAAGATTGTTTTGATGTCTTAATTTTCATAAAAAAATTTTAGAATGCATTAAACATTTAGTTTCGGATTGTATAACCTTCATACCAAATGTTGGCCGACAGGTTTGATCAACTCAGTAAACCAATGCCCTGGGTTATGAAAACGCTATGTCGTTCCCCCTTATTTTTATAATAGAGTCGTTCCACCTTACGAATGAGATCACTAACAAAGTCACTAACTGGGTTTGGGGTGTTGATTTACAGACTTTTAAAATCTCCATAATTTTTGGCCTATTTGATTTTAATTAAATAAGTCTTTAACGGTTTTGGTTTAATCGGGGTAGAAAAACATTATACAGAACATGTGAAGTAGATCAGGAAATCAAATATGGATAGATTCTCTACTTTCCAAAGGCAACAAACACATCCAGCATCAAACCCAACTAAAAGAAAATTGAAACATAGAAAAAGAAAACCCAGATCTTTTATTTACTCAAGCTTTCTAAGCATATAAGAACACCCACAAATCTTTTCATATCAATCAACAAGCTCAAGTCTTAAAAGGATTCCAGCAACGGGCTCCAGGTTCCAGATTGAAGCACTAACATAGCTTTCTGCGAAACACATAATTACGCGCACAGTAATATTATTTAATTCTTTTTTTTTTTTTTTAATAAACAACGCGACCGATAATTGGGTACTTAGCTTGGAACTTGTTTTCCCAGTCGTTGAGGACGCCGATCTCTTTCTCGGACAGTCCATCGATGTCGGCGACGATGTCCTCATCGTTCTTGGACATCTTCGCCAGAGCTCGGCTCGCGTCCTTGCCGGCGAACATGACGTACGCCCCTCCCGGACCGTAGAAGGACTTTCCGGTGGTGACGTCGAAGATGCGACCCTTCACCGCCACGTATATCGGCTTTGATGGGTCCGTTCCGTTGTAATCACTCAGCTGCTGGGGTGAGAGGTCCATCGCCGGTTTTTCAAAGTTGCTTGAAAAAAAAGGGGCAAGTCAGATAATGTGGATCCTTGGCCAAAAACGACAAAAGATAATGTGGTTCCACCGTACAGATGGAGAAACGAGAATATAAATATATCTTTGAAAAATAAATAATTAAAAATTGTATTTTCTATCTTTTTTTTTTTTAGAGATTTTTAAGGGGGGGGGGGGGGATATCTAAAATGGTGCTAGTAAGTAGTAAGCAAGAAGGTTGTTTTGATGGGGCGTTTTGAAATATGTTTTATATTTTGAAATATGTTTTATATTTTGAAATATGTTTTATATTTTGAAATATGTTTTACATTTTAAAATATATTTTGATAATATATTATGATTTAAGATAGAATCAAATATGTCAAATTATTTCGAATTTTTATATTTTGATTAATTTTTAATAATTCGCTAAAAAGAAAAAAATAATCCAGGAATTAAATTTAAAATATAGGACATCAAATTATGTCTACTAAAAATGTGTTTTTCTCAAAATACATTTCAAAACGTGTTTTAAAATTCCTAGCCAAACAGGCCCTAAGCATCTTAGTATAATGGTAATGTTTTGTTTATATAGTATTGTAGGGGGGACTTACTTAGGTGTATGGATCTTACCTGGGCAGGGGTAAGGATGAAACCCAGTCAGATACATGTGTCAGCCGAACCCAGAGTGTGAAGCTGCGAATTTTGAACAAGATGATCATCAAGTAGAAGAAAAAATCAAGGGCATTTCTTAGATCTTTTGGGTAATGGAGGGAGAGAAAGTAAAGGGGGGTTATGTTTTCTCACCTTCCAAACACCTAGTGCTAGTCCCCCTAGGTTAAGGGCAATGAAGAGTAACTTGGGTGCAAGAAGATCTACTCTACTGTCTTTATAAGGCTCAAAAACTGTAAGGATGAAAGAAAAATGACCATGAATATACTTGAACAGATCGTTATAAAACTAATCAGTCAAACAAGCCACAAAAAAAAGGAAACAAGGTTGAAGAAGTCGTAAAAGACCACAAATCAATACTTTTAAGAGTTCAAACACTTGAATTCCAGAAAATAAAGAAGAAAATTTTCAAATAAAGCATGCAAACGAAAGCCAATGCTAGTCTAGCTCCCTCCCACAATTTGGGAAAAAGATGGTGCAGATATTTTTACTAGAGTTGTTTGGTTATCAGCCATAGAAAAACCCTAATTCACATGATGCTACACTCTCCTTCACATTGTTAAGCAGTCAATGGTTATGAATAGAGAGAAAGAGAAACTAATCTTCTTACCATTTCCAACCCCTTGTAAGGCACTTATGGGCTGCCAGAGAGCAGAAAATGTGATACCAATGCTGAAAAAATAAACAGTAGTTCCAGCCATCCACATCATA
The DNA here is from genome assembly GCA_027186245.1 of Coriaria nepalensis. Taxonomy (NCBI): domain Eukaryota; kingdom Viridiplantae; phylum Streptophyta; class Magnoliopsida; order Cucurbitales; family Coriariaceae; genus Coriaria; species Coriaria nepalensis. Next base: position 1,398,020 of record CP114500.1, on the reverse strand, counting down.
AACCCCATCATTAACAAATTCTTGAATGGGGCTGGCGCCACGTCCCAAGCTTTCTGTCCAGCATAAACACAGAGAAATGATGATTAATGAAGTAGAAGGATTTTGCAAATCCTATATAAACTTACAACTAAGCTAATAAACGAATCAAACACCTCAGGGAAGAAAAAATCTGAAACCCTAAACGCATAGTGCTAGTTTTTAACCTGCACCTTCCAATTGGATTTGGCATCCTTCTTTTGGCGACTCAAAGATGAATCATCCTGTAAATTAGAATTATCGCAACAAGGAACTGAGAATCGATAGCTGAAGAACAAGTATGGAAACAAAGTAAAATGTAATTCAAAAATGGAATCATGCTCCATGATTATGCTTATATACGTAAAAGGGGATAGAGAAGGAAGAACCTGATCTTGAGAGGTGCAAGCGAAGCTATGAGGATCAGCAATGTCGCGAGTAGATGGAGAGGTAGAATTGTCAGCGAAATCAATGGCCCATCTTCTTCTGGCGAACATTATTCCTTTCTCCTCCTCCATTCTCTAAGCAAATCTCCTGAGCTGTACAGACTTATGGAGTTCAAGCTGCTCCTGTTTTTGTGTTACAAGTGTATAGTCTTTAATAATATAACTATAGAATCATCTGGTGTAACCTTTTCTATTAATTATTCAATTTCAACAAAAATCTTCATAAATCATCTTGTGTTACAAGTGACATCAATATAATAATACAAAAAAAAAATCCCGTCTGCCAAACACTATCTAGTAGTGCTATTGACAACCTCTGAGAAAAGAGTGACTGCGACATCAAAATTAAAGAAAGTTGGGAATTGTTAGGCTGCACAGGAAGAATATTGGGGTACAAAACTTCTCTGTCTAACAAGCTCATGAAGATCATGAACGATCTTAAAAACAGCATCTGGCCTTGCTAGTCTCACTGCATTTTGTGACATGGCCTGTAATTCATCCGCTTTCGGCCCAAACCAGTTTGCCACTATACTCGCTATCTCTTTTGGCGACTTTGAGAATTTACCACATCCGCTTTCCACCACATATGGCACATTCCCAACTTCCTGCAACACAAAATTAAGTCAAAAAGAAGGGGAAAAAAAGAAGAAAAGATGCTAATTTGAGATTTCTCTTTCTGCCTTGTAATGTAGTTGAATTGTTAGTCGATGCATCACTAAGTAAACAAACAAGGAGCTTCTAATTCCAAATTTGAATGATTCGACCAACACGTTTAGGCTTTGAAGCTAAACTAAAAATGGGTCAAAATATACCTGTCCAGCAATGTAACCGTTCAAAATAATGGGAAGGCCCTGTATCATGGCTTCTGCAATTGTTCCAGGTCCAGCCTGTGGAAAAGCCTATTAGTCCATCACCAAAAAAACATTTTCTGCTTGGTATAATAAGTCATTAGAAATATCTATCTACCTTCGTAATAATGCAATCGCAAGCACCCATGCATTCCTCCATCTTTGTGACAAACCCCTTCACCTACAATACAAGAATTCGAAAATTTATTCGCCTTATATACATTTCTAGAAGTAATTAACAATACGTCATCCATGAGAAGCGATAAATAAAAAGGATAAATTACCTGGAAGGGAACTTTCCAATCAATTGAAAGCAATCTGCGAGCGAGCTTTTTATTACGGCCACATATCACAAGGACTTGACCAATCGGCTCCCCATTGTTCTCATCATACAACGCATCCCCAAGTGCGCGAGCAGTAGCCTCAATGGGGCCCATCCCTTCCCCTCCTCCCATCAGTAATACCGAAGGAAGACTCTCATCCATGCCTAGTTCTCTCCTTAGCTCAACCTTTGAACAGATGGGCTTAACGAAGGAAGGCCGGACAGGAAGCCCATAAACTTTTATTTGGGAAGGCTCGAGCCCAGCTTTCAAGGCCCGCTTAGATACCTCCGCAGTGGGGCAATAGCATCTTGTTACGAGCTTATGGAACCTGAAAATTTTCAACACATGCCTAATGAAAAAACTACACTTGCCAGGTAACAATTTGAGAAGGGCGAATAACAAAATCTAACCATGTAGGATGGCAAGTGCTCAAATCAGTAACTACTGTGGTGAAAACAATCTTGTTCAAGAGGCCCTTTGACCTCAATATACGAAGTGGGACGTGTTGCATTAATGGGTGAACACTTATGATGATATTTGGCTTGTATTTCATCAATCCTCTAGCCACCTCTCTGAAAGCAAAATATAGAAAAGAAAAGATATTTAATAACCCTTTATTCTGATGTGTACTAAACAACTAGTGATGGAAAAAGGGGCATAAAATCTAACCGAGCAATGAAGGTTGAAGTGGCGGCAAAGTTAGACTGATGAACAACTCGAGGGGAAGATGCATAGTATGTCATTTTCCACAAAGTTCCGTGTTTGACCAAGAAGTTATAGCTTCTGGGCAATTGGTTGAATGGCCAAGGAGTATGGTCTGTCCATAAGTCGGTTATAAACACCTGCAACAAGCACTCTTTCACATGTGGATAACAATAGATAAAAGGAATGCGATTTCGGGTTCATTCAGTTCCACATAAGAAGCTTCAACTTCAAGACTTTAAGACTCCATTATGTCTCAAATGTGATCAAAACGATAAATTCAACACATCCTAACTAAAGAAGAGGTTAGCACAAGCTTCAATTTATCTAAACTACAGTTTCAAATGCATAACCCAATGCACTTTTAAAGTTCAATCCACGAGCATACTTTCATTAAGTTTTCCTATACTTTCATGGCAACCAAAAAGATAGTAAAGGACTCAAAAAACAAATTTAGAAACTAAACAGCCAAAAAAACAGACCTGATAATCATCCCCAAATTCTTCATGAAAAGCAGCTTTAATAGCTTCGGCAGAAGCTCTGTGGCCCCCACCAGTATCACTCATCAAAATTAGAACTTTTTTAGGGCCGTCCGCCTCAACACCATTCAAAGGCAAGGCCTCATCCTCTAACACACCGCCACATCCATCCTCTCTCGACCCGTTCGAATCTTCCGATCCGACTCGAACAGAAGCAAACCCAATTGGAAATTTCTCACAGTGAAAACGAATAGCTCGATTGAATTGATTAACTATTCTGCGTATACTAGGACCACCTCTACTACTCAGACTGAGTGAAGCACAAACCCTGTTATTATTCTGCCTTTTAGCCCCAAACGGATCGAAGTGGAGAGAATTTAACAGTGAAGAGCACCCATCAGAACAACTTGAGTCGAAAAACCGTGAATTTAATGCAAACCCACCCAAACGGGATACGAAATCGAACACTGTACTGGCTTCTTGGCTTGCTGTTGAAGGGTTTTGCATTGTTGTGGATTTTGTTTACAGCAAAAGAAAATAAGAAGGAAAAACCAAAAAAAAATAATTACACAGTTCAGTTTAGAAATTCAAAAGGGGGGTTTTTCTGAGTAGGCAGGGGATACATTGTACACGAGTAATAAGAGAAAAGATGTAGAGAAAGAGAGAAAAGAGGGAGACGCTAGTCGTGCCGTGGATTCTGGCTACGGATTTATTAGAGAGAGGAACCCAAAAAAAAAAAAAATTGAATTTTTATGAGGAACTTTTTGTGGCTACAACTCAGAAAAGATGGGATTTTTTGTTTTTTTTATGAGACAGTTTGTGGCTGAGTAACTCAAAAAATATATTGTTTCTATATATATGTATATATATAATATATATATGATGAATGGATGATTTAAGTGAAATTGACATTGACAAGTAATAATGTTTTTGGGTTTTGAAATTGACATTACATTTGTGAGAGGGTCAAATAGACAATATCTTAATCTTATAGATGAGCTTCTAAAAGGTCTGAAATAATTTTTATTTTATATATTATTTTTGTAATTTAATAAATAAAATTATAATATTTAAATAGAATTAAATATATATAATATGATTTTATTTATTAAATTAAAATATGTGAACATAAAAATGTATACACTAAAAATGTCACAAACTTTTTTTTCTAGTAGTCTTGATATCTAATTGTATTCATTAGTATCCAAATTAGTTTTTTCTTCCTTCTCTTCTTTTCCTCAAAGATAATCTAAATAGTCCGGCATCTACTACTTACATCCCTTCTCTTCGAACCCGATCTTCTCCTCAAACATATTGTATACTACCTCGAATGTCTTTTGTTGCATACTCCCAAAACAATCGTTTGAATACCGTGATCATCACCACGAAATGCCAAACAAACACGTGAATCATCGGGCTTATCCAATGAGGTGTTATATTGATCTCTCCCAAATCGAATATGACCGTTGTAATTAGGTAAAGAAGGTAGGCAATAGGAGAATATCTTATTGTACTTTTTCTCGGTTTGCTCGAGTAAGGAGACTTTAACATTAAGCTCCATTAAATTGCTAAAAAAAGCCGTCGACTCTATCGTCTAAGGATAAGATTACGTTATCTTTATTGATAATTCCCCAACAAGTTGACCGATCAAAGTATTTTCCATAGAACGAACTAACAAATTTATCGCACCATATGGGAAGTCTTGTGTTAACAAATAACATTATAGTTCATTTAAGGAAATGAGACCTCTTTACTAAAGATTGATAATGAAATATGAAGCATATGGTGATTAAAGTTACCTCCGTTGGATCTAAATTTATAATGCATTCTTGAGGGGCACCTCAAAGGCTTAAATGATTTGGTCCTTCCTGCATCAAACAAATAGTAGGCTTCTCTTGGACCCTATTTTGTTCAAGTTAGATCACTAGTAATGTCAAAATAGAACATGCAATCTTGTTTGGGTGTGCGTAATCCCACGGTTACGACATATTCGGGCATGGTCGGATATTGATTAGAGATAGGCTCAACGGTAATAGCCGCTGCTGCTGCTGTGTCTGAGTGTTCGAATTATATGCATCTAGATTCTCCCATGTCAACCTTGATCGAATTAAATTGGATCAATGTTCGTCTTTACGTAAAACTTGTGCGTATCTATTAGAATGTGTTCTATCTTGCTTGAAAGACGGAGAACAAGGCTGTAAGTATGAATTAATTTAAGATATGGGCCTTTATTAGAACCAGATCAATAGAATGAAAATGATTAGTCATTGGCTAATGACAATTAGTAATGGAATAAGGTAACTAATGTACTTACCTTGGATGGTACGAGTGCTTTGTGCACGTGTCTTTCTTTCTAAGTCCAATGAAGAGCCTCTTTTGGAAGAGCCAAGAGAAAACTGATACACAAGACAAGCAAGAAGGATGAGTATGAACAAGGAATCGGATATAGTTTTATTAGCCATGATGATTTGATCAAGTTTTTGGTTGATTTAAGTACTGATCTTGTGGATTGTGATCTTATTCTAAGCCTTTCTATCTATCTATCTATCTATATATATATATACACATATAACACTATTATATGATATAAATTAAAGTCTTAACATTATTTAGATTATATATACACATAACTACTTCGGCACCCATTTGCTAATTCCTTGTCATAAAGTATAAAATCACATCATTCTACCAAATAGCTATTCAATATAGCCTTTAATTGGTTATCTCCATGAGTCAACATAATAGTTAATTCATACGGGCTCTTAATTTGCTACAATGATCATTAACCATCGACGGATCCATGATTCCGATCAGTGTAATGGAAGCATATTATATGATAAAATTAGAAAAATGATTAAGATTCAATATTCTCGTAATACGGTATATGTATATCATTAAATTTTATTATAATAAAGAAATAGAATAAACAAATTTCAAATGTCTAATATATAATATTCATGTTAATTTATTATTTGGTTATAAAAAGGAGAGTTAAAATTAGGAAATTAAATCTAATGTATAACTTTATAATGTTTAATATATAAAGAATTAGACCTTATTTTTTTAGAAAAATATCATTTGAATTTTAATATTTTGAAAAACTTTAATTAAAAAAAAAAATCATATCTAAGAATAATTCAAGACTTATTAATTCATGTATATTCATTAGTTGGCTTCTTAGATAGAAGAGCCCATATATACATACGTTCATGTACTCGATGCAGAGAAGAGAAGTTTTACTTAACAAGCTGCCTTTAATCCAGACACCCATCAGCTCCAAACCCTATCAATCCTTTACCAATATCATGGCTTATCTCTAACTTCTTTTGTTGCATACTTCCAAATATCGCGACTTGTCTATCATCATCATTCGTGTGACAGAATTCCCTGTTATTTTTTATTACCATCACTGTCCCGACCGGCGGTATGGTTATCCCTCCTCCATCCTTAAAGTGAAATCTTATCAATGGCAGTTTGATCGTTTCGTTCATGACCTTATAGCACGTCTCGAGTTTTCCCCACTCTTTTTTCCTTGTATAATTCGCCATTCTTGATCGAAATTCTTCTCTCGAAGCCTTGTATACTGTAGGTTGCAACCATGTTACCGTTGTGCCGGAGTCTATTATCATACTTGCCTTTGAGAATGTTGTTTCTTCTATTGGCAATTTATGTCCTCCTACGTTTATACCGACAATATCCTGACCATAATGTGTCGAATATTTTCGATCTGGTACTGTTGCTAACTTTGTATATGTAATTGATTGACTACTCACTTTGCCAAATCGAAGGTAGCCAGTATGGCTAGCATCAAGAGGTAGACAATACGATAATCTATCACGAAATTTTTTCTTAATTTCCGTCATTAAGGAAATATTACCTCTTAGCATTCCAGGAAAGATGGAACTGATGTTGGTTTGATGCTCTTGACTACAACCGAAAATGAAGTCGTCGAGTATATTGTCAGATGTCAAAGCCAGTCGTTCTCTACCGATAGCTCCACGAGAGTAAGACATGTCTAGATATTGTTGGAAGTATGAACATTTTGAATCCTTGCATTCTGCTGATATCTCTACACTTGAAGGCACTCGTCAAACACTCAACTCATACAAGCTAGTTGACATAGATCATTGAAGTTGAGGTGATTTGAGATGGACAACCATGAATGTACTTACATTTTTTTCCCTCCTTTTAATTAGAGCATAAAATTATATATTAAAGAAAGAGAGAGATTTTAGTGGTTGTAGTTATTTACCGTCGCCACATATAAGATGAGTGCAGAATGCTGAAGGGCATCGAACACTCTCAAACGATGGGGAGTTACTCGGGTTAAAACTTCCGTATGCCGTGTTAGGGCCGGGTTTGCATCTTGTCCATGTCAAGTCACTTCCGGTGTCAAAAGTGAAGAAGAGTTCTTGTTTGGGTGTTCCAAGTCCCACACTTACCAAATATGGACCAGCTTTCTTGTGAGACTTGATTGGAATAATGTAGGGATCGAAGTTATAACTCCTTAAATTATATTCATCAGAGTTCTTATAAGTGGAGTGAATGAAATTGGCTGCATACTCATCGACTGTGTAATGCCAATTCGATATCCGGTTTATCTTAATATTTAAAAAGAGAATAAGGATTATAATTATACATAATTTTAAGAGTTAATTTTTTATTAGAATCTTAAATTGAAATAAAATCGGATAATCAATCTCATGAACTTAAATTACTACTTAGACATAAATTATACTGCAAACAATTGAATTACGCAAATAAAGAATTCTTGGCACATTAACAATATGATTTTAAGTTTAATCAACAAGCTTCTAGGGGACCTTCTAGGGTAAGCTTTTGAGAAAAATTATGCCTTGACCTTCTAGGGAACATTCCTAGACCAGGCCAATCAAAGCACATTAAAGTACCCCCTTTAATATAGCCATTAAAAAAGAGTTTGTAGGCCTAAAATGGAATAGTTTTTGGGATTTGGATTCGGTTTACGTCCTTACAATTCTTTGTCGATTCATATTAAGAGTTGGGGATTGACTATATTATTTTTTTACATATGATTGGATTCATAAATTTCGACGTGTTAAGAAAAATATTAGTTTAGATTGATTTTTATTCGATCCTAATTCTTGAGTTGGATCGGTCTACGCAGAATCTAAATCTCTCAAACCGACCTTAACGATGTAAGATAATTCCAACACTCCCTCACTTGTGGGCTAGATATTCCGATAATCCAACAAGTGACATAATGTATAAGGGGCACTTTACGAAATAGAATATAAATACATCTATTGAGTCTGACTCTGATACTATATTAAATTTTTAGAATTCAATTATTTTTTTTCATAAAAAACCTTGTAGATGAATAAAATTTTTTTTAATTATAAATCAATTAGATATATTCTCAGTAACATATGACAATTTCAATAAATAATATAATTAAAAATCCAATTAATTAGATATTATTTTTAATTAAGAGTGATCAAAAGTCAGACTAAGACAAGGTAATATCGAACCCGTTGGGATTGTTTGATACTAAACTAGTATCAGGAACAAGACTATTATAATCATCAATCCTGACTTGGGAGTTGGTAAAGAGACTAAGTACAAGAACTCCGATCATAGGCAATTTTTTTTTTTTTTTTGTTAAACCCAGTTGCCCAGTTAAAGAGAAAGAAGAAAAGGGGTTAGGTTTTTTTTTTTTTTTTTTTTCTTTCTAAGTTTTTTAATTTTTAATTTTACCAAGGAGTGGGACCAAGACTATAATTAAGATTAGTTCTTGTACCTATACCTTATTTGGTACCCAAAAAAATTAGCATCAATAAGGGGTACAAAATCAGGACTTTCCAGTAGATTGAAAATTAGGATCGGTTGTTTTTTCTGATTTCGATTGGAATCTCGATCTTGTTATGATATTTAACGAGAGTAAAACTAACGATCTCATCCCAGTATCAATATTGGGACTACGGATTGGGACCGGGATTAAAAATGGTCATAGTCCCTTAAAAATTTGAAAATAAAAATTAATAAATTTAAATAATATAATTATAAATATTTAATTAATTTAATTAATGAAATTAATATAAAATTTTGTTATTAATTTATTATTTTATTAATAATATTTTATAATTATAATTATTATATAAATTGTAAATTCAAATTTTATTATTATATTAATTAATTAATTAATTAAAAATTATCAGAAATCTTAATTCTATATCAGTCTCAGAATACCCATTCCCAAATAATGTTTTAATGTTTCCAAATAATTTTTTTAAATATTTTTTCTTTATTTTTTTCTCTCTTTTCTTTTATCAAATTGGGCCACTATTTGTTGACTTCCCAAATTGGGCCTTTGTCTAATAACAAAGCCCAATTTACTAGAGCCTTTGTCGTTTTGATGTTTGGGCGGAGATCGATCACTGTCGGCCTCTTCTTCGATGAGACTCGAGCGAAGCTCTGGAACAATGGCGAGCGACGAAGAAAGGGTCCTAGAGCATCAACTTGAGCTTCAACTGCAAGAGCAGAAGGAATCTCTTACTGCGCTAAATCAAGCCCTAGAATCCGACCCCTCCAATTCCGAGCTTCTCGAGGTACGTCGTCATCGGTATCTCTCCGCAGTTGAGATTTCTCCGTTTGGTTCGAGAGAAAAATGATGGAAGTTAAAATTATGATTCAAAGCTTCTAGGCGGAAGGTTTCGTTTTGTAATGGTGTTTGAACTTAGTCTTTCAAACCGATCAAGTCTTTTAGATGTCTTATTTGGTCATGTCAAGTTGATGATTTTACGAATTTTCGGTTGTTACTTATATGTTCCAGGTTTATGATGAGGTTGTTCAGGCAATTAAAGATTCCGAGGAAGGGCTTCTTCACCTGAAACGTGCTAGGTTATTAAAAGAGGCCGATTTAGTGCTACATGATATTGATAATAAGAGTGAAGATGTTAAGGTGGAGCCTCTTGATCCAGCTGATGTTGAAGAACCTGAATTGCTGGAAGACCGAAATTTCTCAGTTGGATCGAAATGTAGATTCCGGCACACTGATGGCCGTTGGTATAATGGTCTAGTCGTGGATGTGGAAAGTTCTGATTCCGCAAAGATCTCATTTCTCACTCCTACAACTGAAAATTTTTTGGTGCGTACTCTATAGTTATCCGATTTCTTTCAATTATGTTATCTCGCAATTCTTTTCTTTTTGACATATATATTATATGAAGACATGAGCTGAGATATTGTATATGTATGGTCGTCTTGTAAGTGAATTGATTGGACTTGCTTCCCGTTGAAAAGATTTCAAATCTCGTACTACTTGTTGAATGTCATTATTGTTGAGTAACAGTATGGTGTTTGTTCTATCAGTATACTAATTCAACACAACCTATTGCAGATATGCAAGTTCTTCCTGAAGCAAAGATGTCGATTTGGCTCTAATTGCCGCATGTCACATGGTAAGTTGAAATTGTTCCTATTGTGCCGACCAGTACTTGTTTTTTAAATTTTTAGCGGTTATGATCGTTAAGGGAAATGTAGGTAGTGAGAGAGACGTAATGTCATGGCCCCATAGACCATATATAGGAAAGCAACCTGCAGATGGTGTTAGGAGTCTAGTTTGATTAAGGATATTGGAATCTTTCTTGAAATAAACATCAGTGCGGATTCAGTTAATTCTGGTTATACATCTGACATTTTGTTTAAGCTATTTTGAATTCTGCTTTAGGCATTTCTGTCAAAATCAATTTTTGTTGCGATGATTTTAGTTGGTCTTTATATTATGTTCTTGGTAACTTCAGCTGAGATATCTTTATGAAATAATGCTTACAGGATTTGATATCCCATTATCGTCCCTGAAGAAGTATGTGCCGACAATGTGGGGACAGTCATTGGTGGGTTGTTCTATTTGGGCAGTCTCTGAGGGTGATAAAGGAGGTATTTGGAGAGAAGCTGAACTTGAATCATGGGACGATATTCATCAAGTTGGGCAAGTCGTTTTCAAAGATGATGGAAGTTCTGAAAAACTGGGGGAGGATGCTATAACACTATCCGAGTATGCTGAAATGAGCAATGGAGAAGAAGAAAGCGATTCAAGCCAGGAACAATATGATTCTAGTGATTATGAAGAAGGAGAAGAAGAGAGTCCACAGGGATTGGGATTTCTTGAAAGCACTGCCCGGCAGAGAGGCATCCAGACAGAAACTGCAATATTTGCTAAGTGGGAGAATCACACAAGGGGGATTGCTTCGAAGATGATGGCCAACATGGGTTACCGTTCAGGCATGGGTCTGGGTGCATGTGGTCAGGGAATGTTAAACCCTGTCCTTGTGAAGGTGCTTCCACCAAAGCAATCTCTTGACCATGCTCTTGAGTCCCAGGAGGAAGGGAAGGAGAGTAAAGACAACCAAGGTTGTAAGAAAAGAAGCAGGGGTGGTAAGAGAAAACGTGACAAGAAGTTTGCAGAAGCTGCCCGGTTAGCTAAGAAGGAAGAGGGATCGAGTCCGGATGTCTTTACACTCATCAACAACCAACTTGCAACATATAGTGCGCATTTGAATGGTGATGGTTCGTCTAAGAGACAAAAAGGTAAAGGTTCTGGAGATGGGAAAAAAGTGGATAGGATGACTATCGTTGCATTTGAGGATGAGGTGAATGATTTGAGGATGCGAATTGTGAAGCTTGAAGAAATGGCGAATAGAAACAAGAAGGAGAAGGTAGTTTTTGAGGCCGCAATGAGAAAGCTAAATGAGACTAGAAGGGCTTTGGCAGATGCCGAGGCGGGGCAGGCATCTGCTTCCAATGCAGTTACCAGCAGAGAGAAGGAGAAGAGATGGCTAAAATTTTAGGACTTCTTGTATACTTGGATCATTCGGCCTTGACACTAACTGAAGAAGAAGTCTTTATTTTTTATGGTATTGTCGAGGAAATGTAAAGATTATTTTGCATTGTAATTACACTTTTGAGGAAGAAGATTTTTTTTTTCCTTTTAATATATATTAAGGGCAAAAACTTTTTAGTAAATATTCGAAATAATTTGATATAATTTTTTATCATCATAAGTAAAAGGAAATGATGTCGACCGTTTATTAGATATGCTGATATTTAAATTGCACTCAAATTTTTTCTGAGACTTATTTGTAACTATTAAAAATTTAAGGGATCTGATTTTAGTATCAATAAACTTCAAGGAGCCAAAATTAATTTGTCCTTTTTTATTCCCGGCAAAGAGTTTTCGTTTATCTTTTTCCGGTGTTTCGATCCCAGCAGGCAGCAGAGGATGAAGATAGCAGTAGAAGGTTGCATGCATGGAGACCTCGAAAACGTTTACAGAACTCTCCAGCACGCTGAACAAGCTCGCAACATCAAGATCGACCTTCTACTCTGCTGCGGAGACTTTCAGGTATATTTCTCCTACTTTCATTTTTCTGTTCCAATCGAACTTCTCTTTGCCCTAAATTTTCTATGGAATTAGGCTGTGAGAAATGAGAACGATTTGAAGAGCTTGAATGTGCCGCACAAGTACCGATCCATGGGGTCTTTCTGGAAGTATTACTCTGGAGCAGAAATCGCGCCTTATCCCACTATTTTCATTGGAGGGAATCACGAAGCTTCCAACTATTTATGGGAACTGTGAGTTACTCAAGCTATTATTTCTTATTCTTCTGAATTCGATGGAGTTATTCTGAACATTAATCGAGTAGTATGTCTCTCGACTAAATTAATGGAGTCTAGACAATTTTCATACATGTTTGGGAGTTAGTAAATGGCTTTGGGATTGATTTTCATGGTCTCATGCTGTAAATAATGAAGTTACAGTGAAGTGCTAGACAATCAACAAGACTCTGAACTTTTCAATTTCATAGTGTTTGTCTGATTGAGCTGTTTTTCTTATATGTTTACCATATTTCTCTAGCTACTATGGAGGATGGGCAGCACCTAACATATACTTCTTGGGGGTTGCTGGTGTTGTCAAGTTCGGAAATATTCGTATAGGAGGGCTGTCTGGGATTTACAATGCACGGCATTATCATTCAGGTTGGTAAATTATAATCAAAACTCAAATTTATATATGGTTACAAAGGTGTCAAGTTTTTGAACCAAGATGATAGAAGTAAGAAGGCTCATTAGTTGCAATTCTGAACCTGGACATGGATAAGTTTGCCTGTCATTTATCATCATCTGTTGTTAACTTTTCTTGAGTTGGACACTATGAGAGGTCTCCTTACAATGAGAGTACTATAAGGTCTGTCTATCATGTTCGTGAGTATGATGTCAACTTTTCTTGAGTAGGACACTACGAGAGGCCTCCTTACAATGAGAGTACTATAAGGTCTGTCTATCATGTTCGTGAGTATGATGTCAACTTTTCTTGAGTAGGACACTACGAGAGGCCTCCTTACAATGAGAGTACTATAAGGTCTGTCTATCATGTTCGTGAGTATGATGTCCAGAAACTCATGCAAGTTGAGGAACCAATTGACATTTTTATGTCTCATGATTGGCCTCTTGGCATCACTGATTATGGGAACTGGGAGCAACTTGTTCGGCACAAACCATACTTTGAGAAAGAGGTAACTGCAGGCTTGTTAAGAATATGCTATGTTTCAATTCTCGGATGATTAGCCTCACGCTGGTCAATTAAAAAAGTCTCGATGAGAAACTTCCTTCCTTTTCCAGATTCAGGAAAGAACTCTTGGGAATAAAGCTGCTGCTCAACTGTTGGAAAAATTGAAACCGCCTTACTGGTTTTCTGCCCATCTACATTGCAAGTTTGCTGCTCTTGTTCAACATGGAGATGGTGGCCCACTAACAAAGTTTCTTGCACTGGACAAGTGCCTTCCAAGGCGCAACTTTTTACAGGTCCCATGCTTTATATGAACTTCTAGTTTTTTAATAGTTACCTCATCTGGCCTCTTCTTGGTGAATTCATATGCTAATCACATCACTTGGGTTACTGTTTTATTTGTAGATTGTTGAAATTGAGACAGAACCAGGGCCATATGAGATTCAGTATGATGAAGAATGGCTAGCGATAACTAGGAGATTCAATGCTATCTTACCTTTAACCACCAGAAGTGCCAATTTTGGGTGTGTATCTATTTAGAATCTGACTGAATTCTCTCTTCTATTTAACAAATCCATACTTTCTGTTATAGAAATCTAGAGCTAGACATGAAAGAGTGCCGTCAATGGGTTCAGAGAAGGTTACAAGAAATAGGATCTATACCTTTTGAGTTCACTCAAACAGTTCCATGCCATAATCCATCTCAGTCTATCTCTCGCGGTTCCTCTTCTGGTAAATGTTCACTTCACACCGTACTTCATATCAACTTCTGGTGCTGGATAGATTGTTCTATCTAAATTGTTATTCTCATGCAGGATGTCCTAGGAATCCTCAAACAGAATCCTTATTGAAGTTCCTAGAACTCCCGTTTCTTCTTGATAACATGGCAGCATCAACAGAGCCGTACCAAAATCCTAGTTCGTATAAAGGTAATTACTATTTTGCCATCTAAGCATTCTTCTACTTGTGAATCTACTTCATTAAGGCGAATTACAAGAGCTTTCAAGGACACACCTTATGGAGATTGATTATGGATACATACATATATTTATATATATATGTACTTTTTTAGGTGAGAACAGTGAAGAAATTCCCATTGATGATGTAGACGAGTTGGAAGATATTGCAGAAGCAAACAATACAGAAACATAGGTTTTGCTTATTATTAACTTTTCACTAGTCACAGTTCATCCGAAATTACTTGGTATGAAACCTCCTGACCGTTAGTTCCTTGGGAAATGTGAAAGATGGAGCAAAAATAAAAAAGATGGTCCAGTTCTTCTCATCCTAAAGAGGTGCTAGCAATCTTCTCTTTTTAACTTCTCTTATAAATGATGTGTGAAGCTGCTCTCTAAATATTTTCTGGAGGGTCAATCCATAATAGGAGTAAATGATTATCGTTTGTGCTTTCATTTTCAAACGTTAACATTATCCCATGATGTAACAGAGCGTGTTTGAGGCAGTGAGCAATATATGTTCTTCAAATCCCCCACCCCCCCCGAGTTGGTTTAGACTGATTTGTAATAACACACGAGTAGTTGTCTATTATGAGTCATATTGAAGGCAATGCTCAGTCAAAAGAAGCAAAAAAGTCTTTAATCAGTTTGTGTAATGTTTGAGCATTTATGGCGGGCCCCTCGCTGCCAACTTCATATAACAAGTTCGCAGGAATCCCGAATCTGTGACCAGACATTTGTTTGTTCTAGCAATTACCCAGTTCTTTTCTAGTATGTTTAAAAACTTGTCTTATTATTTACGTACTTTGAGAAGAAACTCTAAAAAGCAGTTAATTAAGACAAGTTTTTGTCGCACAATCGAGGAATGACTATATTAATCTCTTATCAAAAACACTAATTGAGTCATAAACAATGAGGATGAAATGGTCGAGTTGAAGTGAATTGTCATGAATCTGACTAAAAGTACACACCATCTAATCACCTTTCTGACATCACCCAACTCCATTAACTCACTCCTTAAATGAACATTTGCACTTGCATGTGCCCAAGTGAAGCCACCTCTTTATTACCATCTTCAATCTTAAAAACGTTTCAGTAACTCAATACTGGAAAGCAGGGCATCATCAAAAAAATTTGCTCAATCAAGCACCCTATTCATTCATGGAGAAAAAACCAACCTCTTTGCTGTACGATCTTCTCTTTGTTTCCTTCTTCTTCTTCTTCTCTCTTTCTCCTTCTTTTGCTGCTGAATTGTCTTTCAACTTCTATGGAATCACTTGCCCCTCTGCTGAGTTCATGGTCAGAAATACAGTGAGGTCGGCTTCTAACATGGACCCCACAGTGCCCGGAAAGCTCCTTCGGTTGCTCTTCCATGACTGCTTTGTAGAGGTGAGTGTCCGATTTCCGTATTGCTTTATAATGTCTTCACATTTTGTTGCATTCATTGTTCTTGTCTTACATAATGCACTTTGTTCGGGTTTTGTCAAGAATTACAGGGCTGTGATGCTTCTGTCTTGCTACAAGGAAACCGGACAGAGAGAACTGATCCAGGAAACCAGTCACTTGGGGGATTTTCCGTCATTGATTCTGCTAAAAACATGCTCGAGATTTTCTGTCCCAGAACCGTCTCTTGCGCTGACATCATCGCCTTAGCTGCAAGAGATGCAGTTGAATTTGTGTGCTTAATTATCTACCATCACTATTTGATTTTTGTTCAATATCTTCTTCATTCCTTGTATTGTTTTTGATATGTTTACGGATTCATATTTCGAGACAGGCCGGTGGGCCCGTGGTTCAAATTTTAACCGGTAGGAGAGATGGGAGAGTGTCTTCTGCTTCAAACGTTAGACCCAACATTGTGGATACAAGTTTTACAATGGATGAGATGACAAAGCTCTTTACTTCCAAAGGGCTTACCTTAAATGACCTTGTCACTCTTTCAGGTGCAAAAGAATTTAATTGTACTTGCATTTTCGACACTGAGCACGAGATCATATTGCAATGGTGTTATTTGAGTTTGACTTATCGGTTTTGGAACTGGATTTTTGAAACTGAGTTTTCAAGTAATATTACAAGACCATGATGTGACAAGGTTGTGATTTTGCTTGCAGGGGCTCACACAATAGGGCTAGCTCATTGCAATGCATTTAGCGATCGATTCAAAGAAGACTCGAGAGGGAAATTCAATCTCATCGACACATCTTTAGATAGAACTTATGCTGATCAGCTAAGCAAACAGTGTCCAGCTCATGCCAATGCATCGATAACTGTCGAGAATGATCCGGTAACTTCCTTCGTGTTCGACAATCAGTATTTCCGAAATCTCGTGGCCCACAAAGGGCTGTTCCAATCAGATTCTGTTCTTTTTAGCGATAACAGGACAAGGAAACAGGTTGAGAATTTTGCAAATGACCAAGCTGGGTTTTTCCGGAGTTGGGCGGATTCATTCTTGAAACTTACTAGGGTAGGAGTGAAAATAGGGGATAAAGGAGAGATTAGGATGTCTTGTTCAGAAAATAATTTATAAGAAGATAACACCTTATGGTGTTAGGATATTCAGTTGTAAAGGTTTGCTCGGTTTTTTGTGAAGAAACGGAATAAATTGTTCTGGCTTTGGTTTTCTCTATTCTGATATATTCTTTTGTAATAAAATTCTAAGATGTCATCTCTAGTTCTGTAGTTTTGTAGTCTTGATATTCTTATAATCAGTCATGTTACATTAAGTTATTTGTATCGATTATTTTAATGAAGTGGTTGATGATCACTTGTTCGAGCGAAATAATGAGATGGTAGCTTAGTGATAATTGAGGATAAACAAAAATGACTGCCTCAACTGTAACCACCCCAACCCCAACCACTACCGTTCCAGTGCAAACGGAAATCCCTTTTGTTCTTTTCTTCCTTCACGTACCTGTTTTCTTCTCTTCCTCCTCTCCTAATCTGGGCAGCCCATGCCTAGAGTCCATAATGGATATGGATATGATGGATCTGGAAGTATAATGTGTTTGTTCTACACGGCAGTTATACAAAAGTTAATTCCTATAAACCATTAACATTATCATAATAAATATGTATTTGTAGATGAAGTAAAAATTGGTAAAAGAAAAAAAAAAAACTGACCCGGCTTCTGTTGGTTGGGGATAAAAAAATTAGTTCTTGGTTTGCACCGACCCGGCTTTCGTACATGTCTAGCGGTAGTGCTATCAGTTGGGATCTAGTAAGTCTGGAACTAAGTGATACACTTTGTATTCCTTCGATTTACTCACAAAATCAGTGATACTATTTGATATTATCACCTGCGAATCTCTTGTTCCAATTCAATAGTGGGAGTTCCAAAAGATAGAGTGAGACTCAATGTCGTCGGAGGTAGAATCTTCGAAACAACAATCACGACTCTCGAGAAAGCCGGTCCAAGTTCGTTATTTGAAGCACTGCTCAACAAGAACTGGAATGAAGAAACCCAGTTATAATGATTCGAAAGAATACTTCATCGACCGAGACCCGCATTCCTTCGCCTTTATTCTCAATCTTCTACGAACTGGAGAGCCTTCTCTTCTACTAAATATCTCGGAAAATTCATTCTACAAAGAAGCTCTTTACTACGGCCTAGTCGATCTTGTTCAGTGTCAAGAATTTGACGGAACTAGATTGGCATTGTCAGATTCAGCCACATGTGTAACACATGACTTGGCGTGTGGGACCAGATCACCGGAAAACAAACAGATTTCTTTTATGAGAATGCCGTCGTTAGTAGTAGAGACAGATGGTGTGGCAATAAACCGGCCGTTAGTGATGCAAGCAAACTTCAATGGCTATAACACACAGATTGTATTTTGGTTTGTCATTGTTTGTATCCTGAAGAGACGAGCCATTGTTACATCATAAGCTTGTTGAATATTAGAAGAGTATTGTTTGGGATTGGAGTGATTCTGTCCGAGCAGTGAAGTCAAGTACATACTATATCGTTCGTAAAAAATCGGAAAAAGGACCGTAGAGGCTATTTGGAACACATGAAAAAATATGAGATCTTTTAGCTCCTAAATTTAAAATATAAATATTTGTAAGCATTTCAAATACAAGACTTTTTTAGCTCAATTGTAAAAATATAAGAATATTTTAGCCTTTAACCTTACTAAATATAGAGACATTTTTGTATGGTATGCGAGTAGAGACACTCCTGTTTCAATGATATCGCATCATCATTGTAATCATATAATACCATCTAAGCTGCCGGAAGTGGCAGAATAGAGAGAGACAAGCAA
This sequence comes from Coriaria nepalensis, assembly GCA_027186245.1. NCBI lineage: Eukaryota > Viridiplantae > Streptophyta > Magnoliopsida > Cucurbitales > Coriariaceae > Coriaria > Coriaria nepalensis. The sequence continues at coordinate 1,379,443 of CP114500.1, read as the reverse complement.
CGCTAGCGTACCAAGGAATGAAGTCACTGAACGGCGTAATTGGGCCTCCATTATCTGTTATCTCCCAATTATTAACAACCCATTGCTGGAAACTCAAACTAGGCTCCATTTCAGACATCTACACTGCAAACAGGCTCTTAAATGGATATGCGAAATGTGGAGAAATCAATTACGCCCACAGACGGTTCGACGAAATGTCCCACAGAGACACCGTCTCTTGGAACACCATAATTTCTGGGTATGTAAACTCTGGAAACTTAGACGCTGCTTGGGAAGTTCTAAAATGCATGAAAAGAGATGGGTTTGAGTTTGATGAGTACACATTTGGAAGCATATTGAAAGGGGTTGCTAATGCTAACCGGCTTGATTTCGGGCAGCAAGTACATTCAATGGTTGTCAAGATGGGCCAGGCTGGAAATGTTTATTCGGGCAGTGCCCTTTTGGATATGTATGCAAAATGCAACAGAGTTGAGGATGCATTTGTCGCTTTTCAAACCATACCGGAACGTAATACTGTCTCTTGGAATGCTCTTATTACGGGATTTGCTCAAGTGGGTGATCGTGAAAATGCGTTTTGGCTACTAGAATGTATGGAGAATGAGAATGTTGAGATTGATGACGGCACATTTGCTTCTCTTTTGCCATTGCTTGATGATCCCGAGTTCTATAAATTGACAATGCAAGTTCATGGAAAGGTTATAAAACATGGGTTGGAATTTGATAAAACTGTTTGCAATGCAACGATCGCTTCATATTCAGAATGTGGGTCCCTTGATGATGCAGAAAGAGTGTTTGATGGGTCAAGTAGGACCAGAGATTTGGTGACGTGGAATTCCATGTTGGCTGCTTACTTGTTGCACAAGAAACAAGATCTTGCTCTTAAACTCTTGATTGGTATGGAAGAAAATGGTTTTCAACCGGATATTTATTCTTACACGAGTGTTATTAGCGTGTGTTTTGAAGAAAATCATAATGATCATGGAAAATCCTTACATGGGGTGGTTATAAAGAGGGGACTTGAAAAATCTGTGCCTATCTCAAATGCATTGATTTCTATGTATCTTAAATCAGACAAGGGATCCATGGAAGAAGCAATGAAAATATTCGGGTCCTTAGAGTTGAAGGATCGTGTTTCTTGGAACTCAATATTGACCGGGTTTTCACAATCAGGGCAGAGTGAAGATGCGGTCAAACTCTTCAGACAAATGAGATATTCCACAATAGAAACCGATCAATACGCCTTCTCTGCTATCCTCAAATCATGCTCCGATATGGCCACGGTTCAATTAGGCGAACAAATTCATGCCTTAGCACTTGAACTAGGCCTTGAGTCCAATGAATTCGTCTCTAGCTCTTTAATGTTCATGTACTCCAAGTGTGGGATCATAGAAGATGCAAGAAAATTGTTCGAAGAAACCTCTCAAGAGAAGGCAATCACATGGAATTCAATTATTTTTGGGTATGCACAGCATGGGCAGGGCAATATAGCTCTAGATCTCTTCAACTCAATGAGAGAAAAAAGGGTTAGACTTGACCATATAACCTTTGTTGCTGTTCTAACCGCTTGTAGCCATATCGGGTTAGTTGACCAAGGTTCAAAGCTTCTAAAATGCATGGAATCTGACTTCGGGATTCGACCTAGAATGGAGCATTATGCTTGTGGGGTGGATCTATATGGCCGAGCCGGGCGGTTAGAAGAGGCTAAAGCCTTGATCGAAGAAATGCCATTTAAGCCGAATGCAATGCTGTGGACGACTCTATTGGGTGCTTGTAGAAGTTGCGGAAATATCGAGCTGGCTAGACAAGTAGCCGCTCATTTGCTCGAGCTACAGCCGAAAGAACATTGTACTTATGTCTTGCTTTCGGATTTGTATGGAAATCTTAACAAATGGAATGAGAAAGCTAAGATTAAGAGGTTAATGAAGGAAAGAAGAGTGAAAAAGGTTCCGGGTTGGAGTTGGATCGAAGTCAAGAATGAAGTTCATGCCTTCAATGCTGAAGATCGTTCCCACTCTTGCTATGAAGAGATTAATGTTTTATTACAAGGATTAATGGAAGAAATTAGAAGGATAAAACAAGTTGAATTTTGCTGTTACTAACAGTCATTGCATTCAGTAAATTATTAAATTATGTAATAATTATAATCGTTAAATATAAGATTCACTGGACAGAGTCTGTTTTTATTCACCTTCGGCACAGACTACCATACGCGGTGAAGGAGGCGCATTTACTACACTCGCTGAGGTTATCTCGATCTGGCAGACTCTAACCGCACCAACTAATTTCTCCGGTAACTCGCCCTCCGCCTGCGCTTCGACCACAAACCCCATGTCGATCGTTACGGTCGTCACGTAGGCTAATGCGAGGCGTAAAATCGCATTGGCTATGGCGGAGCTGCCGATATCTACATCGATCTCCAAATAGTTCGGTGCTCTATGGTATTTGCAAGTCAGAGCCTTACCTAACAAGCACGCACTGTAAGTCCCGACGGTTTTCTTGACGAACCACGGTCCTTTCACGATTCGGTTCACGATTTTGAACCGCTGGTTTCTGAACGAGTCGTCGCCGTTGATAAACCGGTGGAGGAGCGAGCAGGCGGGGATAGGATCCTCCGTAGCGAAGTAGAAGACGGCGCTGTAGTGATCCTTACCTGGAACTTGAAGGTTCACGGCGAAGATGAAGCTCTTCAGCGATCTGCCTTGAGCCTGGGCTCGCTGGAGCGCGTTGGAGATGCGGTTATCGGGCCGGGCCAGTACGTTTTCGAGTTTGGTACTGGATTTCAGCCAGTCCACGCCGGCGGGAGAGAGGAGGTAGTCGCCAGACGGAGCTTTCTGTCGTTTAGTGAAGTAGTTTACGGAGCGGAGAGAGAAGAGGTCGCCGGGAGGAGAAAGCCCAGCCATTGGTTCCAGTGTGGAGGTCAACGTTGCGTAAGGATCCACCGCTGATCGAATCGGAGATCCAGTCTTCGTCGGTCGATAAATTATGGTCGGCGGTTAAGCTCCGATCATCTCGCTCGGTATTGCACATAATTCTCTGGTTTTTCGACTCTGAGCGCGCTTTACTTGCTATCTCTGCTCTTAAGGAGTAATGAAGAAGACGTAGGGGACTGCCCTTGCTTTTCCAAGAAAATTACGATACGGGTCCCGTCCGGTTTTGAGACGAGAACGGGCGAACGGTTTTCTCTTGGTTTCCTTTTTAATGACGGAGAAATATATAACGATAGTTATTAAGGAAACATGGTAAGTTTAATTAATTTAATTAATTATTTTTCTAATAATTAGAAAACTCTGACTTGGACCACCTCGATGATGCTGCCTTGAAGATATGGACACGTGGGTGAAGAAAATTAAGACAAATTGGTCAACCAACGCACAATAACTATATATTATAATTAGGTATAGGCCACGGACTACCCAAGCAATTCACCACCCAATCGATGAAAAGCCGATTCAGAGAAACAGAGTGCGCAATAAAGCCGATCTAAGAGGCCGACATTAATGTGCAACAGCTGACTAGTTGTGGGAGTTTCGAATAGACTCTTAAAATGCGTAAAGATTGAACTAGCTATGACATCAGACTTGGATCAAAGAATCAAATAGGGAGAGCAGAAAAATCAAATGTTCTATCAATCAGCAGAATCCGTTGCACTAGTAAGAACATGATTAAACTCTACTGCCAAGACCAGAAAGCTCATTTCCAGAACTTGAACACCTTTGAGAGAAACTAATCAATGAGAAATCGGAAAAGATTTTAAACTTGCATACATATATTGTAACTGATGAAATTGATTGCTTTCTCAGAATAATTGACGAATTGGGGGGGTTTTGATTCCTACCAAACCTTTTCTTTCCCGGCTCTTTGGTAGAGCGAATCGAAGTGTCCATCAATGTGCCTTCGATCTCTTCAACTCTTTCTGTATTGCTAGTCTATAAATCCATTATACCTAAAACACGAATTGAAGAAGAAGGAATCGAATAAATTGACCTAGAAAATCAAAACGAATCGAAAGTCTATCTCGAGAAATGATTCAGAAGCTGAGAAAATCATAGAGCAAAGAGTACATACCAACGCGATGACGTGAGCAGCAATTAGAACACCAGCGATGAAAGAATACCATATATATAGACTATGGAAATTCATCAGACCCTTGAGGGAATTTCCATTTGCTAAGAAAAATATGCCATGAATCTATTGAAAATGTTCAAAATGGAAAGTTCCAAGTCTGTATCTACACCTCTATCAACTGGTGAGAAACTGAACAAAAATGATGGATTAGGTACATCTGATTCCACTTCTTACATACATCATACATGCTACTTGTCTTCTCTCAAGGTTCATGCATGATCCAACTCAAAATCACATAGGTGGTGTTGCCAAGAGGATTCTCAGATACTTGAAAGGTTTGAGTGACATTGGCATCTGGTTTAATAAAAAAAAAACGGAGGTTTTGTGGATAGTGATTGGGCTGGCTTAGTAGATGATCTGAAAAATATAGGAGGCTTCTGTTTTACTTTGGGCTCATGAGTATTTTGTTGGAGTTTCAAGAAGCAACAAGTAATTGCTCAATCAACAACAAAAACAGAATACATTGATACTGCTTCTACTGCCAACCAAGCAGTCTGGATAAGGAAGATCATGGAGAATCTGAGATTCAAGCGAGAAGATCCAACTATCATATATTGTGATAGTATGTCAGCTATCGCAATGTCTAAGAATCCAATTCAGTTTGGCAAGATTAAATATATTTTAATTAAATTTCATGTCATTAGGGAATTAATTAAAAATGGAGACATAAAGTTGGTTCATTGCATTTCTAAGAATCAAAATGCTGACACATTCACTAAGGCTCTGCCTACCTACAAATTTGAATTCTTCAAGTTAAGGTTTGGAGTTGTTAGCAAAACAAGTATGGAATGGTGTTAAAAATGCTTGCTCTGCATTTTGAACAAAACCAACAACTAATTGAATTTTTTATTTATTTTATTTTTGGTGTTGACTTCTCAACTATTAGCTGACGGTGACCAACTCTGACTTGTGAGCATTGGAATCACTCAATTTGAAGTTGTGTAGCTCATGTTATGGCTCAAGTTGTAGAAGGTGCTTTTTGATCAAGTTCAGTTACTTCAAGTGTAAGTAAATGGGATAAATCAAATTCTATTCAGTGTTTTGAAAATCCAGAAATTAGATAAAGTCTAAGTGATCATTGGCATCATGTTTTGGGAAGAAATTGAAGACTTTTATATCATGAATATCTGTTGGTTATTAACTTCAGTGGGTGAAGAAAGTAGACTATTTTCTGCTTTTTACCATGACTTTTATACCTTTTATCTTCAAATTTTAGTTTGCATTTATTAGCAGTGTGTGGCTGTGTTTGTAATCATGTCTAGAAGAATGGTGATGTAAGTTACTGTTGATGTAATCTTCTTTTATTTAAGATACGTATTTGTAAGAAAAAAAAAAGTAACGAATGAAACAGACTGTTTTTAGAGCAAAAACAGAGAAAAATTGCAGTTCTGTTTTTTGGAGTTCATTAACTCTCGTTCATCATCATCTTCAATGCTTGATCACCAACAGGCATCTCCAGGCTTAGAATAAATGCCTAAGGCATAAGTAGATGTATAATAAGACATGTCCCATGCTTATTTCTTCAAGCTGCCTACCTGTCTCTTCTCTTACGACCTTTGCTACTGTACAGTTTGATGAACTGCATAAAGAACATTGAAGAAATTAACTTTCTCTAAGCTTCTATTTCAGAATCTTTCATGAAGAAATTCCAAGCTATCAGGGCTGCCCCAACTGCAGGCTCCACCTTTGGTCACAAATCAAACAACAAAAAGTCAATAATATCTCTAAAACAGTATTCCATGATCTACAAAATTAACTTTGACATCTACTAGGAATAACTAAATGAAATCACATGCCTTAAACTTTTCAGCAATCTATGATGTACTAAAGTCCCCTGTTTCATACTATTTCTATTAAGCCTCAAACCATACACATGAACAGATATGGGTTTTCCCTAATTTCTGAAGAGTTGACCCCAAGTGTGACGACATCTTTGACGAACAAGGTGATAAGTGCATCGGCAAGGATTTGGAGGAGTAACGCTCCCTGATCCTTCAATCGATTTCAGTTCAGATCAGTAATCGATGCCCTAATTTCAAAACTTCATTTTCAAGAATGATGGAAGGAGGAAAAGGAAGAGGCTGTAAAAATACCAAGTAAAATGATGGTTTAGGATGATATGGAGGTGATATGGTATTTTAATGACTCAAGTTGAGGATGATTTGTCATTTTGGATAAGGCTTGAGAAATGTGCCAGGTTTGTATTTACCGTCAAAAAAGTTAACAGAAACTAATAGACGGATTGAAATAGAAAAGATGTGGTAATACAAGGATCAAATTGAGTAAATTTAAAATATAAGGACTATTCTAAAATAGGAAAAGCGTGAAAAGGAAGAGAACGAAAATGATTATTTAACCTTAAATAAATTATTAGAATTAATAAAACAATTTGATGGGTTTCTTGATGGAGTGTGTAAGGCAAAGAAACCAACCAAATGATGTCTTTTCCATGTCGTTAGAGAGTGGGGAAGAAGTTCTTACAAACAAATTAATGTCTTTGAGAGCTTTTGATTAACTTATTATATAAGATCAAATAGGTTGCAATGGAAAAGACATCCATGATTAAGAGAAAAATCCGATCAATGATGATCTCTTTTTCGTTTTCTTTTAGATTGTGCTCATTACTAGTCTAACATTTCAATGTTATCGTTGCGCTTCGGTTGAGAATAGCATGACCGGTAATTCTATGGCTGTAAATGTTCCAATCAAGATCAATCGTAGAAATTATGGAGTACCACTTGTGATGATTGCATTCGGAACTCCTAAATAGAAACTTAAACTTCTTGTTTGACATAGGTAGTCAGCTCATTTGGATCAATTGCAATATGAGTCATGAAAATATATATCACGCCAACGATAAAACCGTGTCTAGATCGTTCAAGTATCTTCTATGTTCATCACTGTTATGCTTCTCAGTTCATCACTGAAATTAACATATGATGCGTGTTACAATATTACTAGCCACATCAGTTCTATTGCCTATCCATCGATAAGCTTTCTCTTTAAAGGTGGGGTTGAAGTCGACCTCGATCAATCCGGGATAATGTGGGATGATGTTTAAAGTGAATTCTTTGATATCATGGTTTGTATTTAGAGAGATTGATGAGGGTGTGAATATGATATTTGGAAGTCTCGCTCAAGTATCTTCTTTGATATCGAGTTCCTTGTCTAGACTTCCAAAATATGATATTTGAGTAAGAACCGTCTCCTCTCCAAAATTAATTAGATATGAGTTCCATAACTTATTGTTTTGAGTCATCATGTATGTATTTGTATCTTACCGATCATGCAAGTTACCAATTTGCCGGCGGAACATTTGCAACCGACATCTTAACTCTCATGGCATATGATAAGTTTCACAATTATTTGGTTCGGGTTAATAAATTTTTCGTGGGTTTTAATTTTGCGACAAATATGCATCATCTAAAAGCATCTGGTGTACTTGGCCTTGGCCTAGGAAAAGGCTCATTTGTCCAACAACTAGCGCATAACTACAATAATGTATTCTCATATTGTCTACCTTCTTCGTCTTTTCACAACGGCTATCTAAACTTTGGCCAGCCTATTAGCTCCGATGTGAAGTACACATCATTAAAGACATACCGATCAAGGCTTAGATATTGTTGGTATCAGAGTAGATGGCTCTATACTTCAAATTGATCATATGCCGGCTCTTTTCTCGAAAGGTGCATACATACTCATGGACTTTGTTAACTTATTTGCCTCCTACAGCATATAATGCCTTGTGCAAAGAGTTTGAGAAAAAGATGGGCAATCATCTGAAGACAAGAGGGCCCTCTACGCATGATTTGTGTTATGATATGAGTGGTAAACACGGCATGATGAATGCATATCCATCAATAAGTTTTATCTTTAAGGATGGAGTTGAAATTACAATTGATCAATCGGGAATTATGTATAAAATAGATGCATCAAAGGTGTGTTTAGCATTTGCCAGACACAACGGAGATGGAAGCCCTGTTATACTAGGTAGTTTTGCACTAAGGACATCATGGGAAGTGGTGTTCGACGTCAGAAAACATAAGATCGGGATTGGCCCAAAAGGATGTCATTAATCAACAGTGGCTGATCAAGTTATGTCAAAGATGAGTCTTGAGTCTTGTTGTTGAACTTGTTTCTGTTTTATGTATAATAGTGTAATGCTGTGAACTTGTTAATTGTTTAGGCGAACTTTTCATGCAAAAAGGCTCTAAGCTTCACGGTGAACATTACTAGTTACTACTACCTCCAATTATAAAAAATTATATATATATATATATATATATATATAAAATTTAAAAAAAAAAGTAAGATATTTAATGTCATTACTACTATTATGAGAGCTTTCTTTTTGTAAAACGGTCCATAGTAGATCAAGAATCGTGTTTACTAAAGAATTTTTTAGAGCTTATTTGCAGTACAATTTCGTATATTAATATATTGATTTATCAAAATTTTATAATACTATATTGTAAACTCCATAAATCCCTAATTACGCATAACCGGTGAATGAGTGAATTTTATTCGGTTGATTAAGGAATTATGAAATTCAATGAAATGCTTGAGACTTGAGAGGGGACTCAAAAGATACACAGATGAAGAAATTGACAACATAGTTGGTAAGCAATGACGTCTAGTTAGGACGATTGAGAGAAGGTAAAATTATAACGATCAAATTTATTTTAATATACAAATATATGCCTCCATCATCATTAGTAGTAGTCAAAAATCAAAATAAAAAACAATTATTTTTAGTAGCAAAGATCAAATTGCAATACAAATTCACATAAATTTTACATTTTAAATGGTATTTGAAGATTCACTAAAAAAAATCATACCTATCTTCACTCTTCTTTCTCGATTTTTTCATAATTCTTCACTTAGCCATCATTGTTTGGATCCTTACTTTGCGAGTTTTTGTTCAGGCTCTTTTTCATCTCGTTTTTTATTATAAATTTTTATTTTTATTTTTAGTTTTTTTTAACTAAATCTTAGATCTTAATAATATAACTAGCCCTAACTAACTATATAAGGCTTATAGCTATTAGAGAGTTTCCAATACATAAACATAATTAAGCCAGATACTGTGAATCAACTAACAATGGCCCTCCTGATCTCTAGTCTTCTTTGGAGACATTTCCTCATAGTCAGTCTTCCACTTCAATACTGTCATTGCACTTTGGAGAATGATGTTAACGACGACGTAGGGGATAGCACAAAAGGATTAAAGTCCTTCAAAATTCCAATTAGGGCTGTTGGCGACAGTGGTCATGAATACGTAGTTACCGTTGGATTGGGTACTCCTAAACGTGACTATGTGCTTTTTATTGATCCAGGTAGTGCTCTCACTTGGATCAGTTGCATTCCTCAAGCAAACATGGACCAACATTACGTCAATCATCTCTATTCCAATTCCTTCAAATTTCTTCCATGTCCGTCCGGATTATGCTCTCAAATGAACGTCTCATCAAGTAATTGCTATAATTATAAATATATCGTTCATTGTTATATTTGAGAATGTTGATGTGTAGATATCCAAGAAAAATATTTTCAAATGTGAACCGAGTTTAATCTAAAGAGAAATATCTCTCACATTATTAACGTAAGTATTAATAATTATATAAGAAATATGTATCACTCTATTCATTTGTTAAATATATTCATATCGAAAATATAAACTTCATAATGGCTCAAATAAATCACTCTATTTATTATCAATGGCTCAAATTTTATATAATCTTTATGTGTATGGATTCATAATGAACTTAACTTATTAAACATTACGATTTATGCAGGATCGCTTATAACTCAATGCCTTGAATCAAAATGTATATACCGTTATGTCTATGCAAACCGAGAATTCACACAGGGATGTCTGGCTACTGAAAAATTAACTCTCACAACACACAAAATTCGCAACTTTCTTTTTGGTTGCAACTACAAGACATATATAGCCTCATCCGCATCTGGCATGCTAGGCCTTGGACCGGGAAGCTCACTTGTCGAAATATTTGCAAAGAAATATGGTAATATTTTATCGTATTGCTTACCTTCCACATTTTCAAACGAGGGTTATCTTAGCTTTGGCAGCAAGGGTAGTTCCAAAGTGAAATACACATCATTATTGATGGGATCAGAAAATACTTATGCCTTGGAAGTTATTGGGATTAAAGTAGCCGATTCTAAAATGCCAATTGATGCAACAGTTTTTTCTCGAAAACCGGCAATGTTAGACGCTGGGACAACGATAACTCGTTTGCCGCATCTGGCGTATAACATCTTGCGCGAAGAGTTTGAAAAGAAGATGAGTAATTATTCTAAGGTAGAAGGTTTTACAATTCTTGATACATGCTATGATACGAGAGGTAAAAAGACTATTCCCTATCCATCAGTAGCTTTTGTCTTTAAGGATGGAGTCGAAGTTACCCTCGATGAATCAGGAATCATTGCGAGAATAAACCCATCAGTAGTTTGTTTAGCATTTTGCGGCCAAGCTAGTGCTGGAGCTGAAGTGATAATCGGCGGTTTGGCTCAAAAGACATGGGAGTTGGTGTTTGATATTGGAAGAAAGAAAATTGGGATTGGTTCTAAAGGGTGTCTCTAACCGATAACGCCGCTTATGTCTCCCAATCGTTAGCTTAGTGGAGATGATAAACGCATATTTGGTTAAACAAATTTAGTTTTTTACTTGTTTTTGTTGGTGTATGTTGTATTGCATCTTAATTAGTAATTGCAAGCATTTGTGTTTAGGCCGTGTCGTTGTCTTCTTTTTTCATGCCCCCTTTTTTTATATTAAACTTTCTCAAACTGTAAGATCGCAAGGATTTGTTTACGAAAATGGGTTCAAGTAAGATTATAAAATATCATATGTTGGGTTTTAAGACTGCCGCGCGCATGTTTCCTTCAAAATTCGATTCAATAGTTTGGACTCTTTGTATGTTGAAATACAAGTAGGTGAGCGTGTGGGTCGGCCGTATTCAGGACTATCTGATGCACACAGGTCAGGCGGGAATGGCCAGGCACACACGGATATCCAACATATCCGCATTGTCGGATACTTGGTCAGATTTATAAGGTACGACTGGATACCCACATCAGATCGGTTGTATATCTGTCTGCAGGACTGATCTTTTACAAAGCATGCACGCAAACTTTCGCTGCCTAAGTTTTGAGAAAAAGTCCCTAAACTCTAAAATTAAAGAAATTATGAAAAAATTCTTAAACTTATGAAAAATATTAAAATGCAAAAATGGATCCCTAAATGAGGGAATTTGACTTCAAATTCCCGACACCGTTACCCTGTAAATGAGGGAATTTTTTGGGGGTGTTAAAGAAGAATTCTAGTTTAAAGTAACAAGAATTCAAAGAAATGCTTTAGAAGACTCAAAAGGATGCATAAGTGAACAAATTGACGCCATAGTATGATTAAGGTAAGCAATGACGTAATTATAAGTATCAAATATTATTTTAATATATCCAATCAAGTTCTATTTGCGTCCAATCAAGTTCTATTAACATCTCTTATAATTTTAAAGTTACATTGTGATTATAAACTATAAAATAAAAGGCCGTAATATAACTAACCCTAACTTACTATATAGAGCTTATTGCGATTAGATAGTTTCAAGTACATAAACATCATTAAGTCCAATACTATGAATCGACTAATTATAATGTCCCTCATGATCTCTAGTCTCCTTTGGAGACTTCTCCTCATTTTCAGTCTTCCACTTCAATACTGTCATTGCTCTTTGGAGAATGATGTTAACGAGGACGTAGGGGATAGCACAAAAGGACTAAAGCCCTTAATTCTTCCAATTAGGGCTGCTGGTTTCGGTGGTCATGAATCCATTGTTACCGTTGGATTGGGTACTCCGAAACGTGACTATGTACTTATTATTAATCCGGGTAGTGCTCTCACTTGGGTCAATTGCATGCCTCAAGCAAACATGAACCGACATTTCTTCAATTATCTCGATTCCAGTTCCTTCGAATTTCTTCCATGTCCGTCTGGATTATGCTCTCAAATGAACATCTCATCAGGTAATTGCTATAATTATAGATATTGTTCTTGGTTATTTTTGATAATGTTGATGTAGGTGTCCAAGAAAAATCATTTCAAATGGGAACCGAGTTTAACCTACTAAGAATATATCTCGGTTAAATTATTTTTTTTATCCTCCTATTTCATGCTTTTCCTATTTTCATCCCTCTATTTTAAATTCAATCATATTGATCCTTTTTTTTAATATTTTTCCTATTTTAGTCCTTGAGGTCAAGAATCTTCAATTTTTTTTTTTAAATATAACAAAATTTTAAAAAAACTTCCCTTAACTCTATATTTTTCTATTTTCTCCTTTCTTCTTCCCCAAACACCTACCCACCATTTTTATGCTAAAAACACCTCTATCACCACCACACACTTCCGACACCGGCTCACCATCTCATTCTCTTTCTCTCTCTCTATCTCTCTTCCAATTTAGGTTTCGAAAACCTAAATTCGAATTGAGATCTTGAAACCCAAAATGTCCTAGATTTGAAGAGAGAGATAGAGAGGGAGAGAATAGGTTGGTGAGCTGGCACCGGAAGCATGATGTGCCGTGGCGGCAGCGTGGTGGTTGAGCTCTAGGGTAAAAATAGTGGATAAAAAATAGAAGAATGAAAAGTTAAGGGAAGCTTTTTCAAAAAAAAATTCATGTTTTATTTTTAAATTTTTTACCTTCGGGATGAAAATAGGAAAATAAAGGAAATATAAGGATTAATATGACAATTGAAAATAGAGGGATAAAAATAGGAAAAACCTGAAAATATGATTAAAATAATATTTTAACCATATATTTCACATGAGTAACGTATGTTTCAAGAACTTAGTATATAAAAAATATAAGTCACTCCACTTATTGCCAATTGATTTTGAGTTGGAACCCAATTTATATATGGTATCAAAATCTTGTTTATATGTGATGGATTTAACGCCACACCTACTCCAAATTTCTCATATAATAAAAAACCTTGTAAAAAAAATATCATACATGAAAAAATATATTGAGAATATATCTAGTATCGGAAATATAAATATTTGACATTAAATATATAAAAAATATGTATCACTCTTTTTATTTATCGATCAATTTTTAATTGAAAACCCAAATTCATATATAATATCCCTCTGTGGACTCGGAGTGAACTTTAAGCTTAACAAACATGTAAGTGCTCCTAAATAATGCCTAATAAGTTTTACCGATTTTTACAAGTACCATTTATGCAGGATACCGTATAACTCGATGCTTTGAATCAATATGTGAATACCGTAGTATGTACGGAGGCCAAAAATCCATAGGGGGATGTCTGGCCACTGAAAAATTAACTCTCACAGCACACAAAATTCACAACTTTCTTTTTGGTTGCAACTCTAAGTTGGATATGAACTCACTCGCATCTGGCATGGTAGGCTTTGGACCGGGAAGCTCGTTTGTCGAAATATTTGCAAAAAAGTATGGTAATATTTTCTCGTATCGCTTACCTTCCACATTTTCCAACGAGGGTTATCTTAGCTTTGGCAGTAAGGGTAGTTCCAAAGTGAAATACACGTCATTATTGATGGGCTTATTAGAAACCTATGCCTTGGAAGTTATTGGGATTAAAGTATACGATTCTTAATTGCCAATTGATGCAACAATTTTTTCTGGAAAACCGGCGACTTTAGACGCTGGGACAACGATAACTTGTTTGCCGCCTGCGGTGTATAATGTCTTGCGCAATGATTTTGAAAACAAGATGAGTAATTATTCTAAGGTAGAAGGTTTTTCAATTCTTGATACATGCTACGATATGAGAGACTATTTTCCATCCATCAATAGCTTTTGTCTTCAAGGATGGAGTCGAAGTTACCCTAGATAAATCGGGAATTGTTATGAAAGTGGACTCTTCAAAAGTTTGTTTAGCATTCTCCGTGAATGATAGTGTTGAAGCCGGAGTAGTGGTAATCGGCGCCATGGCTCAAAAGACATGGGAGGTGGTGTTTGATATTGGAAGAAAGAAAATTGGGATTGGTTCTAAAGGGTATCTCTAACCGATAACTTCGGCTAATTTCCACTCCGAATTACAAGCCTAATGGACATGATAAACGCATATTTGGTTAAACATATTTGGTGTTCATGTTGGTGTATGTTGTATCTTTTAGTAATTGCAAACTTTTGTGTTTAGCCCGTGTCGTTGTACTTCGATCTCAACGATACTATGGGTTCAAGTAATTAAGATTATAAAATATCATAGGCTAAAAATTGTTGGGCTAGTTTTCGTCAAAATTCGCTCAATATTTTGCACCACAAAAAGTAAAGCAAGTAGTTTAGCCGAAGAAATATATATCATCATGAATTATAGAAGTCATGTGGCCAAAAACAATGACTTTATAAGACCGATTGTTAGCTTCAATACTAGAGGATCTCAAAGGGGTTCCAAAGGACACACAAGTGCACAAATTGATGTGATATTATGTAATCGATAAGGAGAGATGGTGAGTAAATGATTTTCAAAACAGCAAGTCGATATATATATATATATATATAAAATTAGAATATAAAATTAGATATATAGTTATTTATAATTATTAAAATCTAAAAATAATATATATTAATAAAAATTAAGTTAATATGAAGAATTTGATAAGTAACTAGATATCAATGTTCGTACTATATAAGAGTTTGGCCATAGAACGTCCAAGACAAGATCATTAGGTTAAATATTATTAAGCAATGGTTTATGTTATGTCTTGTCACTTTTTGAGAATTTTCCTCGTTCTAAAAAGTCTTATGCCTCAACGCCTTCACTACTCTGTGGCATAATGAATCTGCCAATGGAAGAGAAAGCGAAACCTTCGACCTGCAATATTCTAGATCAACACTACTAACAAATGCTACATAGCCTCTCCATTTATGGAAAGTCATGATGATCACCAAATCTAAACTATATTTGAGTGTGACTTCTTCATCCTTTTTCTTTATTTATTTATTTTTTTAATGTTTGTTATGTAGTTTTCATCATCTATTTTCTATGGTAGAATATTAAGATTTCTTAATAAATATTGAGAACGGTGTATCTGAATCCATAGTGTCAATTAGAGATGGGTATGATGTCTTCCATAAATTAATCTATCTTTCTTAATATATCTCACTCAAAGATAAGGAAATAATAGAGTGATTAGGTGAGACTTTACTTACATGTTGTATGTCCTATATTAGTAAGAGTTCCTTGAAAATCCTTCAATTTTGGGCTAGCTCCTAACCTATCAAAACATGTATTTATCTTAATAAGAATTTGATTTTTAATTCTACTTAAAATACATAATTTAACTTAAGATGTCAACAACTGTGTTGCTGTTACTATAGACGTCGAGGCGTCAATTACTTCGATCCGTCGAGTACATCGACTTATTAAGTACTTTGAGTTATCGAGTACTTTACATATTAGAGGCGTCGAGTACGTCGAGCCATCGAGGCATCGAGCCATCAAGTACGTCGCTCCATCGAGTACTTCGCACATTGAAGGTGTTAAGTATGTCGAGGCATCAAGGCATTGAGACATTGAGTACTGCGCATATTGGAGGCCTCAAGTACGTCGAGGCATCGAGCCATCAAGTCGTCGAGTACTTCATACATTAGAGGCATCGAGTACGCAAAGTCATTGAGTACTGTGCATATTGGAGCCATCGAGTACATTGAGTACGTCAAGGCATCGAGCACGTCAAGTACATCGAGCCACTCGTATATTGGAGACGTTGAGTACATCATGTCATTGAGTATGTCAAGTGCGACGACCCTGCATATAAATTTTGATGTATTGAAAACCTTACTAACTACTTTAGACATATAAACTTTAATATCATATTAATATCTTATATTTTATAGATTTTACTCTCATTTTTAATCTATTATAAAAAAATTAAAGATCTCGAGTACAAAAATAATGACAATTATTACCATATGTTAACTGATATAATCAAACTTCACCGAAGGAAAAAAAAATCCCAACATATAAACTTTAGGTACTATGTCCCTTACGTTATCATCCTTATTTTCATTATATCAATTCATCGAAAATCCGGCACAGAAATTTTTCCTAATAAACTTATTACAAGATTAAACAAAAAACCAAAAACCAAAAGGGCCCAATTCAACGCATGCTCCTCTATTTCAAAAAAGGAATCCACGCGGCTACGTTTCTCCGCATAGCAAAACAGACAGGTAGTACAGCTGGTTAGTACTTGTCGTACCTTTCAACTTTAGCTTTCCAACAATGGCCATCCCATGACACAATGCCACGTGTCTTCGCTTGCGTCCAAATTAATTTTTCTAACATCGACACTTCAGGTTTCCCACTGCCGCATCACGCCGGTCGCCGGTTCTCTTTTCCCGGTCACCGGGTAAATGCTCTGTTTCTTGAATTAACTTATTTAGCAATATACGCGTGAAAAAAGAAAAGAAAAAAACGGAAAAAAGATGATTCCTTGCTCGATTTATTATGATATTAATGCTTCTCTGTTATGATCGACTCTGTTCTTATTTCTTGTCATTTAGCAAAGAAAAGATCAAATGAGATGAAGAAAAGGAAAATATTGCATGAACAAAACTTGAATTTTGATTGATTTTCAGGTACTGGTTTCGATTCTCAATCTGCATATTCACGAGACTATATTTGATAGAAAAACAGAGAGCTCTATTTAAAATTTCATCTCAGCAAAATTAATTTACATTTCCCGATTTCTGGAACCAAATAGACCTCAAAATTGAAATTAAAAAAAAAGAAGAAAGAAACAAAACTCTAAAAAATGGCAAATCTCTCTCTCTTTCTAAATAAAGAAGATGAGAGAGAAGCAAAATCCTGACATCTCTTAATGATTTCGTCGCTCTTCTTCTTCTTCTTCCTGTGTACTCTGCTCCATCACTGTATTCTCTTCAGGTGAAGCATCTTCTTCTTGTTCTTGACCACGGCTGCTAATCACCATCACCACTTCCTTCTCCACTTTCCCGCAATTCTCCTCCTCCTTTTCCTTCTCCTCCTCCTCCTCCTCTGCATTCGCATTACAAAAGGTCGAATTTTTTGCGCAAACAGGGGTGGCCAAGAAGGTCGGCGTATCATTTCCAGCCATTATAACCAAAATCTTCTCCTCATAAACCATAGGAGGAGTCTTTCCGGAGCCGCCCTCCTTCTCGCCGCCGTTTCCACTTTCTAAATCCTCTCTGTCATCTCTATTCTCCGACCGGTTGGAAAGTCTCCAGTAAGAACATGCCAGGATCAACAGCGCAAAGGCTATTAAACCCAGCATGGCTGCTAATCCCCCGAATAGGTACGGCACCGGCGAGTGCCACGGCGTCCTCTGACCGCCCGCCACCGCAACGACGCCGCCACTCGTTGCTAATGACTTTGATGTGGTAGAAGGGGCAATGGTCCTCATTTTCCTTTTCTTTTTCTTCTTTTCTTTTTTTTTTTTTTTTTTTGAGAAATGAGAGGGCTTGGGAGATGGAGAAGATGGAAGCTGGTAATTATAGGGAGGGAAAAAAAAGTGGGAAGCGTCACGTGCTCACGGATTACTTTCCTTTTCCTGTTTACAGTAACGGCACAGATACGAAACGCTCGTTTAGGATGAGCGATGGAAGCAAAGTGTAGTTTCCTGATCTTGACTCTAGGATGATCATCAAATTAAACTACAGTTTGGACAAAATTCAATTTACCTTGTTTTGTTTAAGCGCTAATCTATATGATGATGTGGATCCTCTTGGGTCGATGAGGATCACTCTGGCACCTTAATACCTTAATGAATGAGCTGGACCAATTAAAAGATTTGATTATGGTCCCCCTTTTTTATTTTTATTTTTATTTCAAATGAAATACGTGTTAATTACGTAGTTGGCTTGTCAGTGGTTTCCACTCATCCACGAAACTTGTGAACCAAGTAACTTCATCGGAGTAGGTGCTGAGTAGGCTGATCTAGTAATGTGCTGTACAGCTAAGCAATTGATCAAATCCAGTAAAAACCTACTTTATGATCGATCCAGTTAGGGCACCAACACGGAAACCGTTTATTTTCTTTACCGTTTGATTCTGAATTCTATAAAATATTTTGGGTGGTAATTATTTTATTTACTTTGATTTCAGAATAAATTTTTGTAAATTAGAAAAAATGGGTGGGAAAATAATTTTTAATTAAAATTTTTTATTTAATTTATTAAACTATTAAAAATTATTTTTATAAATTATTATATAAAGATTATTCTCTCAAAATATATATAAAAAAATTAATATATTCTCCAAAAATTATTTTTTAAATTTATTTTTCCGGAATAATTTTCGTAAAATTATAATATAAAAACACAACCATATACATAATAAAGAAAATATTTTATATTTATATAAAAGTTAAATCATATTACATATTAATTACTCTCTAATTAACTAACATAAAATATAGTTTTCATTAGGGGCAAAGGTAGAGATGGCAAGGGAAGATTGCCCACCTTTTAAATTTAGGTTAATTCATTTTTAAATTTATGTATAATTCAATATTTATAAATTAATCATAGTGAGATTTTTTAGTCTGATAATAAAAGATCGACTACTTTAACTTATTTTTTAATCTATATATAGTTCAAGTAATATTTTTTAGTCTCTATTAATAAAATTCAAATCACTAGTGCTGACATGCATGTTATGTTATTAAATAAGATTATTTATTATTCTATGATATTTAATTTTTTATTAATTTTAATTTTCTTCCTTATTAATTTATTATTTTATTTTAAAATTATTTTTAAAAAAAATAAGGAAAAATAAATAAAATCTAATTGGATTTCTCAACAAAAAAAAAATCAAAATAATTCAACTTTTTTGCAAAAGAAAAAAAGGAAAATTGATTCTAAACGATACAATTAATTCGTGAGATATTAAATAGATAGATATCTCGTGAATTAATTGAATCATTTTGATATATATATATATATATATATTTTTTTTTTTTGTTAAAAAATTGAATTATTTTGATTTTTTTTTTTGAGACATCATATTGGATTTTATTTTTTTTCCTAATTTTTTTTTAAATGATCATAAAAGAAATTAATATGTGAGAAAATTATAATTAATGAAAGATGAAAGATAAAAAAATAATAAATAATTTTAGTTAATGACATGATATGCATGTCAGCATATTACATTGCTACCGGTAATCTTAATTCTATTCATATAAATTAAAAAATCTCACTTGAATTATATATGGACGAAAAAATCATCCGGTAACTATACAAAAATGAACTTATAAAAACTGTATTACACATCGATTAAAAAGTGAATTATAACCATTTAAATTTTCTAAAAACTAAGGATGTTTAATTTAAAAATATCAAAATTACATAAATAAATCTTTAAAATTTTGTTTGAAATCATATTTTTATCTTCCCTAATTCTTATGTAATATATTTTATTATCCCAAAAATTATCTTCTAACTGTACTATAGTTTACACAATATACGGGACGATGCTAAACCAATCAAAATGCTAAATTATGTAGCTGCAACACTTGTGGATAGAGTAGTAATATGATCATAACAAAGAAAATATTGATTTGTAGTTGTTGGATAATAAAAAAAAGTGTAGTAGTGGAGTCATATAAAAATAGTAAGCAACAGTAGTTATTCTACACTTTTGGTTAATGGGTCTAGAAGGGGATTTCATATGCTATAATCGTATAATGATAATGAGTGAAGATTATAAATGGTGGCACTTAATTTAGGCATATTATGTTATGTTTTGTTGCATTGGTCTAATTTAGGCATATTATGTTATGTTTTTTTGCATTGGTCTAATTTAGGCATATTATGTTATGTTTTGTTGCATTGGTCCATAGCCAAATTATGGGGAATTAGCAAAGCATGCATCATAAATATCTACGTGGGTAAAGTGGCAACAAAAGCTAAGAAGATCGTATTTGTTTTGTTTTGTTATTTATTTGGAGAATATTTAAGAAGATCGTATTTAAATGAAATAATTTATTTTAAATATATATATAAAAATAATATGATATTCATCCCAAAAGTACTTATGGGAATGTGGGTGGGTCCCCCCTCTTGTGACCTACCTTCCAATTTCCATTTACACAAGTGCATGCATGGGCCCTTACATTTTTTCTCTTTCTCTTCATGGGTCCACCCAAATCGAATCGATATTCCCTACATTTTCCTAAGCTTCATCACGCTCCACTAACTAGAGCTTTATAACCCGACACAAATAAATTAACTAATCATATATGTTATTAGTTACATCATGATCATGTCGATAATTCTTACAACATGTCGGTTCGTAGTTTTGTTAATACTTACTAAAATTTTTACCACAAACTAGGTTATGAAAAGTTTAAGATTCTTCCCATCAATTTGTTAATTGTCCTAACTTTCTAGCAACACCTACGTACTCATCATCTATCATATAAATGATCAGATTCCTCTTTATATGTGATATTTTAAATTTCTTTATTAATATTATATATTATTAAATTATTAATTAAGTAGATGCTACTTCCTAAACAAAACATCATATGCATGTTATACTTTATAGTTGTCTCCTATCAGAAATTGGTCCATTGATTGGGTTGTCTCGGTAAGTATCATAGCAATCGTTCGTATGCGATATTGTATTCAAACTCCAATTTATTTATTTTTTATTTCCGGGTGGGAGGGATTGAAGATAATCAAGAAATATTATTACATATTTTTAATAGTATAATTACTCATTTTGTGACTTGATCATAAAACTTCTCTTACTTTTAGAAAATATGATTACAATTCGACTTCAAATACTTCTACAAATTCGAACTCCAACTTTATATATTTACCTCACACGAAAAAGATCGGATTATTACCATCTATATTTAGATGTGAGTACTATCCGGAATCATTCCTCCACCCAATAACTTAGAAAACAAGAAAATGAGGACAAGATTTGACACTAAATGGAATCTTTCGTCACAAAACATAGAAACTTGCACTTGTTCTTCTCCCCCACTCGTACAGATAAACGGATCTATGTCCCATCATTTTATCTATCAAATATGAAATATGAAATTTTTTGAAGTAATATTATATGAATTAAAGTTAGATAAATTCATAATTATTTATAATATTATTTAAATGGGTGGTTTAGATTAGTGTTAAGTAAAATTTGATTTTCGATAAAATTGAAATAACAGTTCGATTCAGAAAATTTAAATTAGTAAATTTAAAAATTTTTCACACTAATTTTTTTTTTCATTTTTATTTAATTATATCATCATGTATATGATTGATGAATATATATTAGTATTATGATGTATATAATTTTTACATTATTTAATAATTTATTTTGTAGAATTATCTCTATTTAATATCATTTAAAAAGAAAATTCGGTATTACGACAATGAAAAATATCATTTTATTTTAATATCATAATCAAAATAATATTCAAATATATCATAAATTCATAATCCATTAGCTCAATATTATTCAAATGAGCATAAAGCGAGTCAAACGATTTTCGATACTAAAAGCATAAAATAATCCACTCATCACATATCAATTTTGTTGTTTTGGTACGATTTTGTTTTCTCATCCCTAGTTTAGATAATTATCAACTCATTCTATTTTGTCCAAAGTTTGTCTAACTTTAGTTCACGTATCATTTTCCAAAAATCTTATATACACCCAAATATTAAATCACATTATGAAATATATATTATGAATAAAAGTGATATTTATAGTTATGATAAAATTTAATATATCATGTAATTATACACTACAAAAATATCTATATATAAATGAAAAATGATAGAGATACCACAATTAGACAAAATATAACTATCTATATCATCGTCACTTGCTAACTCAACAATTAACTAATTGGCATGATTGCTCTCGCTTCAATCCACTTTATCTCTCTACCATTATACCCTATCAATATATATATATAAACAATACTGGGCCGTCTATGATTTGAAGAACAAATCTGAGTGGCCCAAGGATTCTATTAGCTGGGCCATAATTATTGGGCCGGTCCATCTCATAGCCGAAAGTAATAAAACCTGACGCTCTTCTCGCCAGAGGATTTCTTTTGAGGCATTCATCTTATCATCTAGCAACAGAGGATACCAACGGTCCAACTTGTCGTCGTAATTCTCGCCACGTGTTCTTCGTCTGACCATAGTTCCGGAAATGCTTCTCTGCGTTCACCACCGACTTTTAGGACAAGCAATGATGGAGGGAAAAAGAACAGAGAAGAAGAGGGGAAAAAGAGTATTACGATGAGGTCAGTGGTGTTGCGGTTGATCCATTCGCGATCATCAATTTCCAGGTTCCTGTAAGTTCTTTGTTAGTTAAGAAATTTGTGTTGGATTTTAGGGTTTGATATTCTTATTCATCGCTGCGAGAGTAATTCTGAATCATGTCAAATTTAGGGGAATTATATTACATGTCTTCTTCATATGGTTCAACTTGATATGAAATGAAGATAAATTCTAGTCTCGGAATTTTTTTTCCCCCTTAATAATTTCTGAAACTGGTAGATGAATTAGTTCTTTTTTTTCTTTTCATGATTTTTCGTATGTACTGGAACAGTACAAGGGATGCATCAAGGAGTGGGACTAGATTACTGTCAACAGACTCTGATAATAAGGTAGATGAACCCTTCAAGGTTGAGGAAGCAGAGACAGTTAATGTTCATCCACCTCCATCTGAGAAGGTAATACAATATGAAGGCTATATGGTGTTTTCATTAATGTGCTTGTGATTAATTCATTTTCTGTAATCTAAGATTTGAGTTTTCCATAAATGTTATATGATTCAGTTGCTTGTACTGGGTGGAAGCGGGTTTGTTGGCTCACACGTCTGTCGAGAAGCTTTGGATCATGGCTTATCTGTTTCTAGCCTTAGTAGGTAAAAAATAATACATCTTAACAAATAAGCACTTTTCACTTGTTTGGCCAGACACACCCTAATCCCTTCTTTTTGTTGGCAGGTCTGGTAGATCATCTATACATGAACGTTGGGCACAAAATGTAACCTGGCATCAAGGTTTACTTCTTGAATAGTCATCAATCATCATCTCGATAACCTTAGTTTTTCTTGGGATGTTATAATTCATCTTTGACTTTGAAAATTATTTCCAGGAAACCTTCTTTCATCTGATTCATGGAAGGAAGCTCTCAATGGAGTAACATCTGTTGTAAGTAGTCTATAACTTCATCTTGTGGACACTTTATATAAACTGTTTTTTTAGTCTTATATATACTAAGTTATGGTTATTTCTGGTTTATGTATCTCTAGATCTCTTGTGTTGGTGGTTTTGGGTCCAACTCTTATATGTACATGATTAATGGAACTGCAAACATCAATGCAATCAGAGAAGCTTCAGAACAAGGTTTGGATCTTTTAGAGCTCTTTTAAACCAGCCCGATAAATATTTTCCCAATAAACTTAAAATCTCAAATGATGAATCTCTTACAGGGAGCTTACCATCATTTGAGAATAAGAACATATAGTATGATCAAATATAATTAATTATATCCAATGCAGGTGTAAAAAGATTTGTCTATATCTCCGCTGCTGATTTCGGCTTGGCAAATAACTTGATTAGTGGATATTATGAAGGAAAGGTAGAATCTTACGACCCTCTTAATCCTTAGATCCATAATAAAATCCTTGATTGCGATACTAATCTATTTGATTAACTCATGCAAAATTCTTTTCGTGATCTTGTTTTATACTAGAGAGCTGCTGAAACCGAGCTACTAACCAAATTCCCTTATGGAGGTTAGCTCTCTTCTCTTCTGTAAATGCTTGTAGTAAAATATGCTGTTTACACACTGAGACGCGACAATATGTAAGTGTCTCTTTCAGGTGTGATTCTAAGGCCAGGATTTATTTACGGGACCCGCAAAGTGGGGAGCATGAAATTACCTCTAGATGTGATTGGTTTTCCTTTGGAGATGGTAATTTTTTCACTCCGAAATACAGAATCAGAGCCAGTTTACTATTCTATTGCTAATTGGGAAAATTTTAAAATTATTGCAGATTCTTCAAAAGGCAAGGCTGCTTAACCAATTGCCGGTTGTAGGGCCACTATTTACGCCACCCATCATTGTTACTTCTGTGGCAAAGGTTGCCGTAAGGGTGGCAACGGATCCTGTTTTTCCGCCCGGTATTGTTGAGATTCAAGGGATTCAACGTTATAGCCAGCAGAAGAAAGGCAATGTCAACTACGCGTAAATGTTCTTAATTTCTCGGTGCCAGTTTTTAAAGAGTAGATTTGGTGTTTTTGTTGACGTGGGGTTTTAGTTTAGAAAAAGGAAAAAATGTGTTTATTTCAAGCTTCTAGTTCTATGCAATAAACAGTTTCTAGATCATATCATATTGTCAAATGGTGAATCGTTGTGCTTTCTTATGTGATAATGAAAGAGGGTAAATAAAGTCGTTGCTGGATAAATCAGGACTTTGCGCCTGAATTTGACAGTAGTGAAAACGTAAATTTGACGACTTTTACCGTTGAGAACGAGCGCGAAACACCATATGCAAATTACGTGCTCTTTTAAATTACCCGCGCAACTGACCCATCTTCCACACCCGCCCACGGTTACAGAAATTCCCCGTCCGGGTTTGGCCGGCGAATATGGATTCAGAGGAAGATGAATCATAATCAGCTGCAGGCAAGTGAAAGGCTGAAAGACACCATGAAGACGACGAATCCGCTCTCCGATTATCTTGCCTCCCTCATGGACTACACTGCCACTGCAAGTACGTTTTCTTTTCCCCAGAAGAAACAAATTCCATTTCGATAGAAACTTCGCGAAACTTCTTGTAGATTTTCCCCTTCTTTTTTACCTCTTCTATGAAGTACGTTTAAAATTGTGAAACTGGAAATTTATTTATCTTTAATTAAACGACCCTGAAAATCATTTAGTATTGGAAACATTCATACGTCTTTATGTCTGAGAAATTTCAAGGAAATGCTTGATTAGGTATGTGGTAGGTACCGTAGGTTTCTTTTCAGATATGGGCGGTGCATTTGTGTTTGCTGATTTATGTCGTTTCTCTTTCAGTTTTAAACTTGCAAAATCAGAGCTGTAGATGTTGCTACTCAGAAATTTGTTGCAGAAGTTGCTGGAGACGTTCTTCAGTCAGCTCAATACATTTCCTATGCTTAGTGGAACATCTATAGAATTTTTTTTTTTTTTTCCTGCTTAATTTTTTATGCAGAGGTTTAACCTGTTATGCCCTCTGATGCAGGCATTGCAAGGCTAGACAGGCAGCAGTGGCCAAAGACAAGAGGGATAACAACAAAAGGTACTTCTCTATTGCGTTGTATATCATGTCTATAAAGAATGCCTTGTTTTGGCTAGTATTAGAAATTATTCTCGCAAGAGGATAAGTGCATAATATTGATTATGGAGGATCTATCTAAGGTACTTCTTGAGGTAAGCACCCAAGTATTACATTTCCATTGAAAAAAAAAAACACTGTTCGATGAGCCTTCATAGTATTAGGTAGTTGGTCAGGTAAAGGCTGACCAAGCCAGTGAAGCTTAGCTGGTCTTTTCGGACTCACTGTAACTGAGACACTGGCCAGACTCCGACCGGGGGAGCAGTGGGGAATCTTGGACAACGGGCGAAAGCCAGATCCAGCAATATTGCATGAATGAAGAAGGGTGTTGCCGCTTGTAAAGCTCTTTTGTCGAGTAAGAAGCCCCAGCTAACCAACGTGCCAGCAGCCACGGTAAGACTTTGGGTTGTGCAAGTGTTCTTCAGAATGACTGGGTGTAAAGGGCATGTAGACAGTGAATCGGGTTGAAAGTGAAATTTGTCAAAACTGGGGAGTGCTCTCGAGACCAATTTACCTGAGTGAGACAGAGAGTGGAATTTCGTGTGTAGGGGTGAAATTTAACTTTATTTTTAGTTTTCTTGTGGGGGGGGGTGTAGATTGGATTTTGCAGATTGCCTGTCAAGTGGATTGGTTCCTGCTTCATTAGATGAATAAGAGTTAGGTTTGGGAAGGGTTAAGTTTTTTTTTTTTTTTGAGGTCCCTTTCATAAAATTTAGGGGTGAGCAACGGTGCAAACCAACACCGCAGCAGAGTTGGTAAACCAACCGACTTTTCTGCCCTAGTCGATCAGTTGGACAACTATCGGTTTCGTTGATTCCATCCATGTGTGCGCAATTCACTGTCGAAAACTGGGTACCAGTGGACTGGGCTCGTTGAGACAAGGAAAATGGGCGGCCGAACATCTGGTTTAGCTGCCGGTATTGTTCACCGCAGCAGAGTGAATTGATTGGTTAGCTGCCCAAATTTCACACCGGAAAATTTGGCTAATCGGTCGGTTTCCGTAAATCGGTACATCCCTACTTCATGTGGTTCTTGAAAAGCTTTTACATAACTTAAAAACCATGTTGGAAATTTATTTATTATTTTTTCTGGAGATAAATTAGGCCATTTATTAAAAAATGGTATTGCATCAGTTCGCTAGCTCTTATGTCTGACTTTTTTTTTTTATTTGAGTAAACGAGTTTCATTGTTTGACTTGCTAAATTAGCTAGACAGAATTATAAATTTATAGGTTATCTTACTGGCGTAGACAACTGGATATCTGCATATTGTACATTTATATTAGAATCTTGACCCAGCAATTAATAATATAATACCCAATTGTATGCATGAAATAATATAATTACGTTATCTCAACTTGAATCTCAAGATTACTTTAGATGGAGGAGATGCGGCATTCTAATAACACCCAAATTCCAATCAAAGCTTTTGACTTTATATTGCTAGTGCTTTCGATGGGCATTTTTTGTTCATTAGATATTCTTAAATGCATTCATTTTGGTGAGCCAGAATTCCTTTAAAATGTCAGAGTTTTCAGTTTCCTCCACATCATCTCACCTTAATTAGCTGTTTCATTTTTCGCTTTTCTACTTTTGAGATTCTTAGAAATAAGCAGTCTTTTTATACAGTTTCATTGATAAGCATTCTTTTATGCAGTTTCAATGCTAAATTAAGAGGAATCTTGAAACTCGGAAGATTTTCTATAATGATGGTCATGAACCGAACTAATAATTCAATTGTTTTTTCTATAATATCTCTCTCTCTTTGCTCGAGTGTGCTATTCATGACGGCTGCACAGAACACCACTGGCTTAGTGTCTGTGAATGTTGGTGTCATTCTCGACTTAGACACCAGTTTTAGTAAGATGAGCTTGACCTGTATCAACATAGCCTTGTCCGATTTCTATGCCTCCCATGCTTCCTACAAGACCAGAGTTGTCCTTTCTACTAGGAACTCCAAGCAAGATGTTATTGAAGCAGCATCTGCAGGTTCTCTCTCTCTCTCTCTCTCAAACTCAGGTTTGATTAATCTCTAATCTCTATTCTCGTCTAAAAAACAGCTCTAGACCTTATAAACAATGGCAAAGTGCAAGCCATCTTAGGTCCAGTCACTTCGATGCAAGCAAGCTTTGTTATCCAATTGGGAAAGAAAGCTCGAGTCCCCATCATCTCATTCACTGCAACAGACCCTTCTCTTACCTCTCTAGGAAGTTCATATTTCTTCCGAATTGCACAAAACGACTCATACCAAGTCCTAGCTATCCATTCCATTGTTAAAGCATTCGGGTGGAGACAAGTCGTTCCCATCTACGTAGAGAACAATTTTGGAGATGGCCCCATACCTTCCTTGACCGATGCCTTGCAAGAAGAAGATGCTCGAATCCCTTACCGAAGCGTGATCCCTCCATCAGCTTCTGATGACTTCATTCTTGCAGAACTATATAAGCTTATGACAATGCAAACTAGAGTCTTTGTTGTGCACATGTATCCAGATCTTGCATCTAGGATTTTTATGAAAGCCAAAGAGATTGGAATGATGAGTAAAGGGTATGTTTGGATTGTGACTGATTCAATAGCTAATGAATTGAATTCCTTGGATGCTTCAGTTTTTAAATCGATGCAGGGGATATTAGGTGTGAAGACTCATGTTGAAAGGTCAGAAAAGCTTGATGATTTTACAGTTAGATGGAAAAGGAAGTTTCAACAAGAAAATCCAAATCACAACCAGGACTTGGATGTTTTTGGAATATGGGGTTATGATGCTGTGTGGGCCCTAGCCATGGCAGTTGAGAACGTTGGAGACTTAAGTGATCTGAATGGCCGTAAAATAGGAGATGAATTGTCAACAACTCAGTTTATTGGCCTGAGCGGAGAGTTTAAGCTCGTGAATCGGCAACTGCAATCCCCGATTTTCGAGATACTGAACATTCACGGAAATGGAGGAGTGGGTATTGGGTTTTGGACGCCAGAAACCGGACTGACGAAAGTGTTGAATCCAACTGAGATGTCATCTTTAACAAAGGGCAATCTGAGTACAATTATATGGCCCGGAGATTCTACTTCAGTTCCCAAGGGGTGGGAGATTCCGACAAATGGAAAGAAGTTGAGAATAGGAGTTCCTGTCAAGCATGGTTTTACTGAATTCATCAAAGTGACAAATAATTCAGACACTGGTTCAGTAGAAGCCACGGGCTTCGTAATAGATATCTTTAAAGAAGTTTTAGCAGCTCTACCTTACGCTCTGCCTCATGAATTCATTCCCTTCGATATAAAACCTGGAGATAGTACTGGAACTTACAACGATTTGCTCTATCACCTTTTTCTTGGGGTCAGGAAAATTATGTTTTCCCTTTATATCAAATTAAGTGTTCTATGTATCAAATTAATTGATATTGCCTTTGTTTTTTATAATAGGAATTTGATGCCGTGGTGGGAGACACGACGATCATAGCGAATAGATCTTTGTATGTTGACTTTACATTACCATACACAGAATCAGGAGTCTCCATGGTGGTGCGAATGAAGGATAACTGGAGAAAAAACGCATGGGCATTCTTGAAGCCTTTGACTTGGGATCTCTGGTTAGCAAGTGGTTTTATATTTATCTTTATCGGTTTTATAGTTTTCTTTCTCGAACGCAAGGAAAATGACCAATTCCAAGGGAAACGACTTGATCAGATCAGCACGAGCTTGTGGTTTGGCTTCTCCATTATGGTTTTTGCACAAAGTATGTTATCATTGTACAATTTTTTTCATTATTATATATAATCTCATGTATTAACTCTTTCCAGGTTTTTTATGTATTATGTAGAGGAAGAGGTGAAAACCAAGTTGGCTCGAGCTGTGCTAGTTGTATGGTTCTTTGTGGTCTTAGTCCTTACTCAAAGTTACACTGCAAGCTTGTCTTCACTGTTAACTATTGAACAGCTTCAACCAACAGTAACTGATATCGACCAGCTTGTACAGAGTAAAGAACATGTTGGTTACAAAAGGGGTTCTTTTGTGTATCATATCTTGAAGTCCTTGAAATTTGATGATTCTAGGCTTGTTGTTTATAGCACTCCAGAAGAAATGGATGATCTCTTCGAAAAAGGAACTGCTAAAGGGGGTTTTGCCGCCGCTTTTGATGAAATCCCGTATCTGAAGCTTTCTCTTTCCAAGTATTGTCCCAAATATAGCATGCAACCCCCTCAGTTTAAGACAGACGGCTTTGGATTTGTAAGTTCTCTCTCCTTCTCTTTATCTCTTTCAGTAAAAGTATCTTATGTAACAGTTATATTGTGTTTCATTGTAGGCGTTTCCAATAGGGTCCCCTCTCGTATCTGACATGTCAAGGGCAATATTAAATGTGACACAAGGAGAAAAAATGACCCAGATAGAAAACAAGTGGTTTGAAAAACATGATGGGTGCCCTTCTTCAAGGCTTCAAGTGAATTCTACCAGTCTGAGTCTAGATAGCTTCTGGGTCCTCTTCGTCTCTGCCGTGATATTTTCGCTCTTAGCAGTCTGCATTTTCATAATCATAGGTGTCCTTCGCAATCGTGATGATCTGAAGGCAAAAAGTGAGGTTTTTGCTAGTGCTCGTGACGTTTTAGAAACTGATGATGATCATGAGGGCCCACCAAATTCCAGTTCGCCAAGTCCGTCAAATGATGCTACTCGAAAAGCTAGTACCGAAATAGCACCAGCTATCGAACTCACAGCTTGAGATAATCGATAGTGAATTAGAGACGATTTAGGTACCATTGAAACAAAAAAGAGACAATTTGGTTTGTTAGTTTGGGAAAGGGAAAAATTTGTCTATTTCAACTTTCAAGTTTTTTGTTCTATGCTGGACACAGTTCCTAGATCAATCATCGTTCCTTCTAATGTGATGTGAAAGAGAGTAAACAAGATCCTTGTTAGATGAATCTGAACTTTGCGACAATACTGACAGTTTAAAAAGTGTCTAAATTTGGCGCCTTTTGACGTTGAGAACAAGCGCGAAACGCCACATGCAAATCACGTGCTCTTTTAAATTACCCGCCACTGACCCGCCCACGGTTACAGAAATTTTCGGACCGGGTTCTTATTTTACCGGACGACGAATTTGGATTCAGAAAAGAAGAGGAAGAAGATGAATCATAATCAGCTGCAGGCAAGTGAAAACCTGAAAGCCACCATGAAGACGACGAATCCGCTCCCCGATTATCTTGCCTCCCTCATGGACTACACTGCCACTGTAATTACAGTTTCTTTCTCCAAGAAGAAACAAATTCCATTTCGCTAATTGTGTGGACCATAGGTGGGTGAGTTCATGATAAGAATCTTTCATTTACTAATGGAAATGGTAATGAATTGATTCATATACACTTACAAAAAAACCTTTTTTCTTAGTTTCTTCTTATTCAATGTTTATCAATGGTGCACTTCTTCCAAGTACTCACAGGAAGCTACTTCAATGAGAAGATACCAAAGGTTTTAATGATCTCTCTCGCCTTTAAACTGTTTTATTTTTTATTTTTTTAACTATAACTTTTATCCAATTTGTTTGTATTGGACATTCATGTAGTATGTGACAGAATATTGTCTTTTGTTTAAAGGCTAATGTTATAATCTCGTACAACAACTGGCCAGCAACTGAGGCAGTGCCCTACTTTGAGCAGGTAAATTAAGCTGAAAATTATTTTAATTTCATTAAAACGAAAGATTGTAGATTGTGAGGTAAACATGATTTATGTGTTTGAATCAGCGTTTGGGACAGACAGACAGACAGACGTCATATGAGCCGGGCCTAAAACTCGAGTTTCAAATCCACACAAGAATCAAACTCTTTTTTAGTCTACTTACTAGGCTGCACTGATTGCAATTTGTGCTATGCATGCAGTTGGGTCTTCTAGTCAGTCAGATGATGCTAGTTATAGAAACATCGCCTGTTTATTCAATGACCAGAAGTGTCTCAGGTTCATCATTTAACATACTTGTGCTGATCTTGTTTTGACCCTGTTGTTAGCTTAACATTTACAGTTCGCATGAGTACTCATTCTCTTATTGGTGTCTATATGAAGGAGATGCATGGAGGATGTTTTTAGATGCTGCCGGAACAGTTATACCGGACAGCAATCAAGACAGCTTGGTTTCTCTGACCAAATTTGTCGATCAGTTGCCTTCTGTACTCGGTCAGGTACGGGTTATTGAACATGATCATATATAGAAAGACCCCTTTCGATATTGTGGTTTGAATCTTCATTAAATGGTTGTGTAATTAGGTGGCACAAGGAATATCAGAGTTCAAGCCCACACCTTTAGAGAATAGGGACTGTTTCAAGAATTCTTACAATGTCAAGCACACCCTACTGGTTCGTAATTTTTCGTATTATTTGCAAGCAACTTTGATAAAGCCAATTCTGCTATTTGTATTATTGTAAACTGTTTCAGGTGAAGTTCAATGTCGACCCAATAGATGAGACAGATATCCTTGAAGAGACATTGAAACCTCGAGTCGAATCCAATGGTGTGACCCTAGAAAAGGTTCAGCTAAATGGTAACCATATCTCGCCGTGCATTCCGGTATATTTACTCCTCGTCCTTCATAATTCAGACCTATTAATTTCATCGGACCTTTTTAATCTTTTTTTTTTGCCTGTTGTAGGAACCAAAGTGGGAAGCCGGTTATGTGTACACTCCGGCCGATGCTATTGCTCAGGGGCTTAAAACTCTATCGTTGAAAGAAATTCGGGTTCTTTCGGGAACCACAAGTGACTGACTGGTTTAGACGTTTTGAAGATTAGAGTGGTACTTATATTATTTGTGTTATATATATATATATATATATATATATTATATATTCCTATATGTTTCTTGTATTAAAACAAAGATGCTGATTAAACTCGAAAGCGCATGCGTCGAACGTGGAATTATATTTTGACTGCTGCCTTTTTTTTTTTTTTTTGACTGCTGGCTTGAGTGGAGAGTAGTGAAAAATAAATTAAAAAAAAAAACCAAAAAAAAGGCAGGAGCACGTGCTTTCAACAAAGCTACCGCGTTACAGACTAGCTTACCATCCTCTACCTGAAAGCCACGTGTCCTCGCTTCTTCTTCTTCTTCTTCTTCCCTTCCCTGACTAGCTTGTCCACACGCTAATTACACTCATTTCGTTCGAAATTACATTTTTCTGGCATCTCCTATAAAAATGAGTCAACCCCATGGCTCCACTGTATACTCTTCTTACCTTCAGTCTGACAGCCATCCCACCATTAAGAAAAATAAAAATAAATTAAGCCATTTATGGAGAAAGCTGAAGATCATCATCAGTTGTTAAAAGCTGCTAATTCCGAGACCAAGTACAAGGGTGTAAGGAAGCGTAAATGGGGCAAATGGGTGTCTGAAATCAGACTTCCCAACAGCCGTGACCGTATCTGGCTCGGCTCTTATGACCACCCCGAAAAGGCGGCTCGAGCTTTCGATGCCGCCCTTTTCTGCTTACGTGGCCCCCGCACTAGCTTCAACTTTCCTGACAACCCACCGTCGTCGGAGATACTCGGCTTAGCTGCTCATCGCCCCCGCGGCCAGCTTAGTCATCATGACATTCAAGAGGCGGCTGCCAGATTTGCTAATCAGCTTGTGGATGATGAAAATAATAATAATAATACTAACAATAATAATGTTCCACGTGTTTCTCACCATGAATTAATATTATCTCATGATGATAATAATAATATTTATGCAGCGGCTTCCTCGTCGACCACGACCGCATCCGCGACCGAACATGCCGTCGATTGGTCGTTCTTAGAGAGCATGGAATATTCCGGTGAGGTTCACGGCTGTTTGTCTGATCATTATGATCATGGTTTTTGTTTTTGTTCTAATTATGATCATAATAATTACACACAGAGTGATGATCAGATTTTTGCACGTCCGCCACCTGCTTCTCCGGTGGAGAATGGGGGCCAGAATTTTCCCGATCATCATTTTTATCATGATCAGTCTTTTCTCTGGAATTTCGATAATTAATTCACTTTTTTTTTAATAAATATATATTTTAAAATTCCTGTGAATTTTTTACCAGCCGGAATCTGTTACTTTACCACTCTTAGGGATGGAATTTTTTATTCATATCTGGTAGAAAGGAGATCAAATAAATTATGCATAAAAATTGTAATATTTACTGTAAATTATTTTTTTTAGATCTTTTTATTTTATAATTTTTGTTGTTCTTAATGTTATAATTAAAACAACTTGCTTATTCATTTTCTTCCTAAACCCCAAAGCCTATACTCTATAGGTATCAGAATCGGACAAGACAGCAAACTAAATATAACTGGCAATGATATATCCATCATCGTCACTAGCTAGCTACTGTCGTTTTTAAATTATTGTCTGTTACTGCTATTTTGAAAGCATCAATGGCGATCTCCTTTGTGGTTCTTATCATTACAAATTTGGTGGTTGTATTTTAAAAACGTGCGTAAATTATCTCAGACACACATTTATATAATATCTGGCAAGTTGGCTTCCACGGGTCCAAAGATTGTAACATAAGGGTGGGAAATGACTATTACATACATATCAACAGTATCCAGATACAGACAGCGAGGATCATGATATTCTGAACCTGATTTATAGAATATTTTAAGGATGTTAGTTTTTCTGAATAATAATAGTAACTTTAAAAATACTAGAGAAATAAATATCCACGTGGATATTTGGTAGAGAAAATATCTAGAACTAACCTCACGCTCTCATTTTCTAATGCATGCATGCACCATGGTTTAGTACTTGATGCTGCTATGAGTATTGATTAATAAGCATGTCTTACTTCGCCGGTAGAATCAAATACGGTGTTGGTTTGTGCCTACCCGTCGATTCGGATCGTTCCATCGTCATCCAACACCAACACGCAAGTCATTGGTTTGAATTGATCCATCAAACTGGCACCGAATTTGCACTCGTTTTTCTTCTTCTTCTTCTTGGTCAAATTCTCTTCTACTTAATGGTAGTCAAATTATCTTTCGGTCACAATTTAGGTTGCGTCATCACATACGTGATACGTTACGTAACAATGTTTCTTAATTGAGCTCCGGCCAGCATCAGTACATATTGTTCAGCCGAAGACAACCAGCCCAGTCCGATTCCCACGTGGGCTCTTGCTCTAATTCATCTTGCAATTAGATCCTGTCCGTTAAACGAACGAGCTGGCCAGTCCAGTGAAGGTCGTGGACTCATGGGCCATGTCTATGGACTGGACGGGACCACGTCTACTCACAGTTTGGTTTTAGTATGCCAAACTCAATTCAGAAATACCGTTGGGATCCAACAGCGCATACCAAACTGGCTTTTTTTGTTGCTAACGACAGTCAAACGGAATTCTGTTTTCAGCTTGAGATTAGATTCTTCGACTGTCCACTTTCTTCATCTTCTTCTTCTCCTTTTTCAGATTCATCAGTAGCTACAGAGTTAGTTACACGCGAGTTTCCAGAATCTTCATTTAGTTGCAGGGAATATTAGCAGGGCGAGAATGGGAGAGGAGGATAAATGGTGCGTGGTGACAGGAGGACGAGGCTTCGCTGCGCGCCATTTGGTTGAGATGCTCATCAAATCTGGAAATTTCAGAGTTCGTGTCGCCGATTTAGGTTCCGCCATTGAGCTTGAACCGATCGAGGAGCAAGGGATCCTTGGCCAAGCCTTGCGTTCTGGCCGTGCTCAATACGTTTCAATGGATCTCCGCAACAAAGCTCAAGTGCTTAGAGGTCCTGCTTCCTTCTCGATCATGCATGTCGATATTCTGATTCATTACTGATTGCGTTTTGCTTTTCCCTTACTTTGCTTGATTCAGCTTTTGAAGGAGTCGAAGCTGTGTTCCACATGGCTGCTCCAAACTCGTCTATTAATAGCCACAAGCTCCATTACTCAGTCAATGTGGAAGGTACCTTGCGTTTGGGAAGTGCATCCTGGTTAGCTATCGCCATTTCTTGTTTCGATGTCTCTGATTTTAAGTCCTTAACTCAGGAGCTAAGAATGTGATTGATGCTTGCGTCGAGCAAAAAGTGAAGAGGCTTATCTATACTAGTTCGCCTAGTGTGGTGTTTGATGGAATACATGGAATCATCGACGGGGATGAATCGTTGCCCTATGCAGCGAAGGTAGTCCTTAAACTTTACTACGTCTATTACTTACTTTCACTTCTTTTTGGGGATTGTTTTTGCAAATCCTTTTCCGAGTCTTGTTTCTTTGTTTCTGATTGTTATATTCCAACTGTTTCAGCATATTGATTTCTATTCGGCTACTAAAGCTGAAGGTGAGGCATTGGTTCTTAAAGCAAATGGTGTCAATGGGCTTTTAACTTGCAGCATAAGGCCTAGCAGCATTTTTGGCCCTGGTGACAGGTTGTTGGTTCCATCCTTGGTCTCAAGTGCGAGGGCAGGTAAATCCAAGGTAAGAGTTTATATTATTCTTTTTACTTGTAGGGTTTCAGAATGCATAATTTTAATGTAAAATGCATATCCCTCTAATCAACAATATATTAATGAATGAGTTCATTGCTGTATAAGCTTGCATTTGGTATGAACTATACACTCCAATATTAATTTTTTATTATACAGTTCATTATTGGGGATGGCAATAACGTGTATGACTTCACTTATGTTGAAAATGTGGCACATGCCCATGTATGCGCTGAACGAGCTCTAGCCTCAGAAGGAATGGATGCAGAAAAGGCTGCAGGCCAGGTTCAATTCTTTTGCTGGGGGGAAAAAAAAAAGGAAAGAAAAATTTCCTGAAATGCAGAGATGAAGTTGGTGGATTATCTGGCTAAAATGTGATCGGTTTTGCAGGCCTATTTTGTAACCAACATGGAACCTATCAAATTTTGGGTGTTTATCTCTCAAATACTAGATGGTCTTGGCTATGAAAGGTTCTTCTTTAATTTATACTTTTATTTTCCAATGAAAGGTTTTTAATTTCATGCTCCTGATATGTTATATGTCTTCATATTCAATCCCCGCCCTTGTCTGAATTGAAGGCCAAGAATAAAGATCCCTGCCGTTGTTATGATGCCAATTGCACATATTGTAGAGTTAATATACAGACTATTAGGTCCTTACGGCATGCCCGTTCCGCAGCTGACTCCTTCGAGAATTAGACTGCTCACTTGTAGCAGATCTTTTAAAGGCACAAAGGCAAAGGATCTCCTTGGCTACATGCCCATAGTATCACTTCAGGTTTGTTAATATATCATCATGATGCATGGAGATTTATTTCCTCTTTTATTATATTGATTACCGTATTTTCCCGACTGTCTAAAGTTTGTTTCTCAGTGTCCTGGTTACTAATGAGCTTGTGGAATGACTTAAGAAAGACTTCTATCTGTTTCTCCTATACCTTGATTTATGATTACCTGAATCTAAGTTTCAGAATATGGATACACAATTTACGCCCCACACCACACGCACATTATAAGTGCTCCAGTGCCTTCGAACTGTTCTATTCTTACATTATAATGAGTACCGAGACAACATTTATTTGGATTGCTGTTGAAATCTTACTAAACACCCGTGGAAGGATTTTCCTTTCATATTTTAAATATATGATTGTGTCTATCCTAGATTCAATGTTGTCTGTTAGAACCTGTCAATCAGCATTCAGACATGTCCACATCATCTGCTGTGATGATACATGTTTGATGAAGTCTTGGTTGTTGGCCCAATGAGTTTTTCTTTTTAATTCCCCTCTACTACAGGAAGGTCTTAAGAGAACAATTGATGCATACTCCCACTTGAAGGCTGAACATCAGCCTAAAAGAGAAGGGCCATCTAAAGCTTCCAAGTACCTTGGTAGTGGACAGGGTATGTAACATCAGTGTTTTTATTTTTAATTTTATTTAATAAATATCTCACTGCATTGTGTTAATTTTTGGTATGATATGTTTCACATTTCCTGTTGTGTCATAACCAGATTTAAATAGTTGCCCACACTTGTTTGATCATACCGTATAAATTTCGGTCAATGACCTTATATCCTAACAAGTGTGTCAAGAAAGATGACCGACTTCTCATTTTTGCAATCCCTGAAGTTTCAAGTCATTCTCCAGGATGATGTGTTTCCTGGATTTTAGGTTCACAGTATAGCCTGAAGTCATGATAATAAATTTATATATGTCTATAATAACAAAGCAATTAATGTGCTTGTACTTCCTTTTACAGTTGCTGATACACTACTCTGGAAGGATAAGAAACATACACTGATTACATTGTTGGTCTTGGTGGCATTTTACTACAACTTCATTGCTTCTGGATTTACCATTATAAGCGCACTTTCAAAGCTTCTGTTTGTTGCAATAATATTCTTATTTATCCATGGAAATTTGCCGGAGAAACTGTATGTCTATCTACTCTCTTACACACTATACCAGGATATAAAATTGGCAGTTAAGATGTTTAAGTAGGATATTATCAGGACATGGATGGAAAGAAAGCTGTCATTTAGTTTAGAGCTCCACCATCAAGCTTAATGCCAATTCTGATTTATGTAATGCAGATTAGGATATAGAGTAGAGAAAATTCAATCCTCATATTTCCACTTGTCAGAAGAGAAGTCGAAAAGTGTTGCTGTGTCGGTAGCATCAGCATGGAATACAGCTGTTAAAATTTTTAGATCTCTAGCTAAGGGGAATGATTTTTTCCTCTTTCTGAAGGTCACTTCTTTCTCTCTTTGCTTTCCTTTACTGTTCTTCCAGAAATGTGTGTTTTTATTGTTTCACACTTCGCATTAGGGCACGGCTAAACAGGTTCCCATTTGATACTTAGTGGGAACTAGATTTCAGATTGCTGCCGGACTTTAACTGTGGTGATTTACTCTAATGATTTAATTTTTCTTAAATTTCAGAATGTAGTAAGAAATTATGTTTGGATACTATTGTCAATGTGTTTTAGCTAATTGAAAACTGTTAAGGTCCATATACTTGCTTTAAAGTGCCCTTCCTCGAACTTGGAGTCACTCTCCCATGTACAGTTTTGTTTGAGCTGTCTTCTAGTTTGAAATCAATTGAGCGATTTACTCTTAATGACTATTAAGGTTGCATGTAATTCACCGGTTACAGCTCTGCATTTTGTAATGAACAGGTGGCTGTATTCTTCTTGATTCTTAGCATTGTCGGTGCCATTTCACTTCAAACGTTTTATGTTACAGGTTGGGTCCTCATGAATGCTGAAACATTTACCAAACCATATTTTAATTCCTTTCTATTCTAGCAATAAGATTGTTGTGAAAATCATCATTTTTAGTCCTTTCTTTCTTCAGTTAGTAAAACTGATGGGTTTATAATTCCTTGGGTTTGCAGTACTTCCCGCTGCCTTTCTAGCTTTCATTGTCTATGAGAAGAAGGAGCAAGAAATCGATGCTATGTTTCTAAAACTTCTCACTCTCTCCAGAAAATTGAAATCTCATGTCGTCAGAAAAATTTCTGTTTCCAAGAAGATTGAGTAGCTGCTATAAGGCAAGTTCCTTTCCCCTCAGAAGCAGCTAGAATCTTTGCCTTGTTTGGTTTTCTGAATTGTAGAATGAATGAACATGTTTGGGCTGATTGTGTTGAGTCGTGTAATTTGTTTGTCTATAGTTTCTAAAAATTTGGAGAACATAAGCGGAAGCATCTCTGCCTCTAGGTATACACACTTCCTCACATAATTCTTATACACAAAACCTCAAATCATCTGAACTTAATATTCTTTGCTTTGTTGGAATTGATCATCTTTCATTGTGGCTGTAGTGGATTTGAAAATTTGAGCTTCCTAATCAATGGGAAATGGCACCTGAATTTGATGAACTTTCCCCCTTCATTGATAGGCTTTTGAGAGTTGTAACAATCTCCATCATAAAACATCCATGGTGGGAGGATATTGATACTTTGAAGTTGAACCAGCTATATCCAACTTGTCCTTCCATTAAAATTACTTGTAGAAGGAATGAGGACCATGAGTTTGTTGCGGTGTCTTTGTACAAGTAGTCTGCCTGTTTTTAATTCCGATTTGTATTTTGTAGTGTTTAAGTTTGGTCCCTGACCTCAATTTTTAGACGCTACAAACAGGTCAGCTACCAATTCTTCTTCATTTGAGTGATCGAGTCCTCCGTCATATCATTGTAGTATGGCTTTTATTATCGGGTCCACTCAGACCAGAGATTCTTCTTTGCATTTGGACCCCATTACGTATTTTCCCCTTTTTTATTCTCAGTGCTTTATTTTCTTAGACTTTTTACTATTTTAATACCCCAAGTGACATAAAATGGAAGATTTTTATTTGTATTTATTTTTCTCTTTTTATGTAAAAGGACAAAGAGGAATTTGAATCTAGACTTCTAGTTTCACACTGTTAACAACTTCGTAAATTCATTGATGAAGAAACGGAGAAGATGAAAGTGAGAGGAAAAAAAAAAATTTGTAGAGAGAAGTTGTAACTCTGGATTATTTTCGATATGTTGAATGCATGAGCTGAGCTTGCATGAATTTTATACAGAGGAAATGCCGACGTAGTTAAGATAACAGAATACTAACAATTGAACTAATCATGAACGAGTTATGCTTATTCGTGTAGGTCAGCTTATTCTCTCGTTTATCTTCAATATCCTCCAATACACACTTCTAAACATAAGATAGAAGGACGGCTTCCATACAGAATTTGGGTGAGATTTCTGTGGCCACTTGAAAATGAAAAGAAAAAGGTTGTACTTGGGAATTTTTTTTTTTTTTTTGCTAGTTTGTGTTCCATATATCTGACAGCATTCAAACAGACCAAGTACTATGGTCCTAAAAAAGGAAGAAAGGACAGACCAAACGGAGAGACACAAGTGTCTGTGATAGGATAATTGCTGACCTGGCCGACCCTCCACTCAAAAGAAAGGCATAATAATACTAATAATAATAGAAGTAGGTTAACGAGTAATGATTAAGTAGTGGACTAATTTTTGTATTGTCATGAAGAAGAAGATGATGATGATACTGGGGATAGAGCATCCCTTTAGCTAAGCACACTACAAACAAAACCATTGTAGCTGCTTTTCTCGATTCAACTCGTATATATAATATTATTCATCAATTTAAATTTATATGTAATTATGATCGCTCCATTTATATATATGCATCTCAAAATTTTTCATTTGTTTTTGCTTCTTCTGTAGCATTTGCATGACATCACTGATTAGTTGTTATGAATGAAGATCTTCCCACAGTTGGATATGGTTTGTTTGTTAAGTCAACATCGATAAAAATTTCTCACGCATGTAATGGAGGTGCACTGTGCAGCTGTAAATTAAGAAACCCCTAATGATCAAGATTAGAACATGGCTGCAATCTGTTTGGAGGAAAATCACCATTTTAAAGTCATGCTGCTCTCCTCTTCTCCTCCTCCAATCTTCCTCTTCCATTTTCACATTACTATCTTTTTCTAGATAATTTTGTTGTGGGATCCACCATGTAATAAGATCCATCGTTTTCCTCTTGACCTCAAAATTACTTGCCTTTGGTCACGATCTGTTTGCTTCTTTTGACCTCAAAAAAGTGAAGATAAGAAAATTGTTGTATGAAGTAAAAACAAGTGTAGTAGTCAGTCGCACGCACCCAAAGCAAAAGCACGTAATTCGAAAGAAAAAAAATCACCTTTATTAACATCAGAAAATAAATAAGCAAATGACAAAAGGGAATGCTTAATACTATAATTTTCAAACCACCTTCTCCAAAAAAATTCACCTTTTGTCTTCTTCACTTCTCTCTGAATCTCAATTCTCTCTCTCTCTCTCAATTCACTTCTCTTGAAAGTGAAGAAAAAAAAAAGGGACTTCAAGCCTCGTTCTTCTCCCCAATTTGTCTCCTAACGTGACTGGGTTTTCCCCTTACCATTCAATTTGTCTTCTGCCAGAACCTCCTCCCGCCCTCGAACATTCCTGTTTCATCCTATCTCTTTTGAGTTTTAAACCTTTTCCTTCTTAAACCCTTGAACCCTTTTACGATTAAAGACAAAAATTTCATTAACTTTCAAGCAGTTGGGTATTGTAGCTCATTTCCCTGTTCAATGGCGCTGTTGAGTACTTAGCAGCAGAGAGTGGGGGAGGAAGTATTATTATGGGCGGAGGAGGTAAAGTCGAATTGGTTAGCAGCAAGGGTTGTTCTAAGCTTTTTTCTGGCTTCTCGTCTTCTTCTTCATTGTCTTCATTTAGAGGTCTGCAACCATTCGAGCCATTGTCTCCTGTTACATCATCCTCTCTCGGTTCTGAATCCTTGAAATCTCGACCGGCTGCTCCTTTTACTGGTCTTGTTATCTGCGTCACTGGTTTATCCAAAGGTATAGATTTCATATTCCCTGCTTTGTTTTTATAAATTTTTTCTTTTCTGGGTTTAGTTTGGTTTTCTAATTGTTCTTCCTCTATGAGACCTTGCATTCAATTTTCATTTCTCTACATCTGGATGCATCATGTTTTGGCAGAAGCAAGGAAACAAGTCATGGAAGCAACAGAGAGATTAGGTTGTCAGTACAGCCCTAATTTGCATCCGCAATGCACCCATCTGGTGGTCCAGATATCCTTTCTTTATTTCAAGTCACAATGAAACTGTTTCTCGTTTAGAATAAGATAATGTAGATCCAAGATCACGATCTCTCTTAACCTGTGTAGCATTATGTACAATTTCCTATTTATCAACCTCAACCAAAATTAGCTAATCTTATTGGATCGAGAAGATTGGATACATGTTTTTGAAGACTGTTTGAGATTGATCTCTATCATCTCTCACAGTTGTGTATTGCATTATCTTTTAACTCATCTTGATATGTAGTGAAGCTTTATCTTCATTTTACAATGTTGGGTTTATATCTTAGAAAGCAACCTCCCTTTGAACACCTTGACATGTATTACAGTTTGGGTGGACGTAAATTTGAGCATGCTTTGAAACATGGATCTAGAAATGGACTTTTTGTTGTTACGATCGGATGGTTTGTGGATAGCGTAAGGAGAAACGGTAAGAGTAGTCTGATCATTGCTTTGGTTCTTGTTGTAAAGTTGTAGGGACTAATATCTTTTGAACCCAAATTTGATTGTGCTATTACTATGCTTCAGTGAGGTTGAGTGAGTCACTCTATGCTATTAAGAATCATGGAGAAAACAGTATGCAGTTGGATGCATTGAATCATCTTAATGGTGTGGTGGGTATTGAAAATTCTTGTTTTCCTCCTATTGGCTCTCATGCTCAGAGTGAATTCGATGCACCTGGAAGAAGGTCCAATAAAAGTCCAGAGTCGATTTTTTTGGGTCAATCCATGTATATTGATACAAGCATTTCGTCTGAGCTGCGGAATAAAGTAAGTGATAGAAACAACTTTTTTTTTCTCTTTCTTTCTATTCATTTCTCTGTTGAAAATTATATGCTACCGAAATTTAACATGGGGGTATTTATGTAAATATTGAAGGTTGTTAAGGTTGCTACGAGAGAAGGTGCCTCATTCCTAGATCAATGGTTTGTCGGGTGCAGTACTAGTCACGTGGTTTGTGAAGGAAGTTCCATTCAAAGATATCTTGGCCACTCGAGTAATCTAGTCACAGTAAGTACTTGTGAATTTCATTCGAATGTTAGATGAAAGAATTTATTTGTTAATGAAATTATAACAGAGAATATATTTGCAGCCTCTATGGGTTCTGAAAACAGCGAAGGAAAAATGCTTGCAAAGACTTGTTCATATGTCTACTGACTTGGCAAGGCAGATCAACACGATGCTTGAAGATTTTCAACACGGCATTCTCGGACAGGTATCATTTCAATGCCTTACTATCAACTATGTTTGAATTATACACATTATATTATTAATAATAATATACCTTTCTATAAACTCCTCTTTCAGGCGTTAAATGAGAAAAGTTCAGGAGAAGATATTAAGAATTATAGAAGCAAAGCAAGCCAGAGAGAACGAGAACAGATTGCCACCTCTGCTAAAATCAGAGTCAGAAATCGCCGTGGTCGTAAAATGCGGCAGGTTTACACTATTTCACCTATGTTCTGGCATAAAAGTCAAAAAAATATGAAATTTATATTAATTTATTGATTGATTAAACGTTAATATGAGATACAGATTTTTTACTTTTGTATCTTTTTTTTTTTTCCTTAGACATGTCAAACCCCACTACGGCCTATAACACCAAGTAGTCTTCTGGATTCGATCAGCTGGTCAATATCTGAGCCAACTTCATCTGCTTCTATTTACACTGACTCTTTTAGTGGTGAAGATGTGAGCGAGCACCATGCTTCTGTATATTTCGATGCAAATGCAGATGGCAAGGAATCTGAAGCTTCATTATCAAACTTAACCCGGCGACTCACTGAAAGGTGTCTTTTTCTTTTCTCCCCCTTTTTTTGTTTAATTTTTTATTCACTTTTATATTACGGTGGTATAAGAACTCTGGAAAAGAATTGCATCTCCTCACCTTATTTCCTTTGTCATTTGATTCTTTTATGCAGTGAGAAATCCGAAATTGTATTTAAAAACCATTTTTTGACCATACTGTTTCCATTAGACCGATTTGGCGAGATGGGGCCTTCTTCAAGAACATTCTTTAGTGAGAATGGCTTCACTTGTTTGCAGGTCTTGGATCATATATATTCATTTTATCAGGTATCTTTCTACACCTTTTTTTACTCATTTCACTGGTCGTTTCCTTGCAGATTTCAATTTTCTGGCATAACGTTCAATGTGCTAGAACTTATAAGTGAAGGTGAATCTTTCTTATAGGAGAATATGTCATCTGAAGAAGTAGAGGCTGCAATTCATACCGATTCAATGCATGCTGATAGGCTCCGATCAGCATATTCGAGTAGAGAAACAGTAGAACACGGTTATGTCAGTTTCAAAAGAATCGAGTTTTTAGGGAGCTGTAAAAGTTTTGAGATACTAAAGCGGGTCTGTGGTGACAACAACAGTAATGTATATGAGCTTCTGATCAGAGCCTGAGATCCTCTTGTAATCTTGTTGATCATTGCTTCAAGTTTTTCAAGAATGATGGGAAAAACTTGAGATCTTATTGTGGTGTGCATATAAATGTATATAAATATTTGTTTTACCTTCCACACAACGATGAGATGACAATTAGGATTGAATATACAGCGATACTTACATTGCATTCCTATTTCACTATTGGAAAAATGTATCAAGAATCGTTAATAGTAAGCTTCCCCTGTCATTGAAGCTCGTAAAGCACAGCTAGTGCAGCCGAGTCAAACGAGCTCTTCTTGTCCAGTCTAGCATCTCCTCCATATTCAATACTGCCAGAATTGGGTATACTTGACACAAATGAGTTGAATCCTGTTCTCTTCTCGGAGCCTTCAGCGATTTCAATGAGTTCTGGAGGAAGATGGATATACTAGTTAAGAAAATCGTGCTAAACTGGAAATGAAATTATATGAGCAAAAGAAGAATGAAATGCTGGTTGATGATTCGCT
The DNA here is from genome assembly GCA_027186245.1 of Coriaria nepalensis. NCBI lineage: Eukaryota > Viridiplantae > Streptophyta > Magnoliopsida > Cucurbitales > Coriariaceae > Coriaria > Coriaria nepalensis. Next base: position 1,334,479 of record CP114500.1, on the reverse strand, counting down.
AGCTTTTACCTCCATTTATCTTCTGTTATTTCGAATGTTGGCCTTGGCCACTGCAATTTCTTACATAGCTCTAAAAGGGTCGTCCGTGGTCCTCCTTTTTTTGTGTTGATTGCCCCGATCACTGTTAAAAATAAATAATAAATAAAGAAAAAAAGAAAGTAAAAAAGATATAATGATTAGAAAGAAAGGATCCAGATTTGGAGTTTAACAAGAATTGCAATGGAAAAGATATAATGGGTATTGCAAACCTGGGATGGATGTCTCTGCGGACAAGTCAAGTTCTGAAACTTGTGTTATCTTAAGCTTTTTCCTAGCTATTGGACTGGAGAATTGTCAGCATTTTTTGGGCAGGAGAAATCTTTGTCCATGTCCTGGCAAGGCAAATCACCAACTGAATCTGGATTCTGTTTTCTCTTCTTGGAAACAGACCTAGGGGTGAAAATCCCCTTAACCTGTTGCATTAGAATATAAGCATTGGCAATTCTAGATAATCTTAATTATTTAGAGCATGGTCATTGATGGAGGCAAGTCTTTAGAGCAGGAAAAGGACCTCAAGTTATTTCAAAATACGACGACCTGCTTCTCCCTTCACATCTTTTCTGCTCCGATCAAGTCCCTCGCCAATCAAGAGGTCATCTTTCAGCTGTAACCTGAGCACGGCACACATCTGTTCTCCCTTCCTTGTACATTTTTCTTTAAGATAATAACCTAGAGAATCACACAACTCATTAAGTTCCCGGAAAGGGGCCAGATCAAGTTTATCAGGAGTCGCAATTGGGGACAACAGAGGTTCATTAATGCTCCACACTCCATCAATTTGAAGATCGGTGTCAATAAGTATTGCCCCTTGCTATACTTTCAATCATGTCTCCCAAGGGCCTGTAAAAGGTAAGGGTTGGTCATGAGGAACTCTTTGACAATCAGTCACATAGAGAAGAGAGAGAGAGAGGGATGGAGGCACAGTAAGACTTGGGGCCTCTAATGACTTGGAGCGATTTAGTTGGATCATTTGGTTTGGTCAGAAAATTTACATATTCTGTTATTTGACTAAGCAGCAACCCGGAACGATGTTGATGCTGCTGCTGAAGATTTCGTCTTACAGCAACTTGAGCAAAATTTTCATTACTAACAGAAGCAAAGCACAAATCAGTCAACTCGCCTTGATCAAGATCTGAGTGATTCTGATAAAGATACCGAGTCATAAGTATGTCCAAGACTGAAACACCAAGGAACTCAAGGTTCTGTTGAAAATTCAGTATCTTAAATAGAGATGCGAAATTTTTTCCTATATTACGTGAGCAGAAAAGATGAAAAGGAAGAATAAATTCAATTGTGTAAAAATCAAGTACAAAACTCCTATCACTACTTCGTAGCAATAACCAGCACCCAGTTCTTGCTCAGAGGGATGCGTAATAGCCTCCTGTAAAAGACCCTTTGTGGTAAATTCATATCCGATCTTTAACTCTATGATCATAATCTCGCCCCCCTTTGGATACATAGGACCTTAGAGATGTAGTGGTAATTACATCAAGAACTAAGGAGGAATCGAATTCTGTATCAAATCCGGGCCACTTCATCACATGCAATGCACCAATCAATCCACCATTGATATAATATGCCCCAATAAGGGCTTCAACACAATCAGCTATGGTTTTAGAAACCATCCATCTGTGACCCTTATCACAGGTTTTTCCAAATACGACCTTTGGATCTTCTGATAGGAACTTGTGATCCAAAGCCACTTCAAAAGATCCACTCCACATTTACAAAGCATAGGATGCAAAGTATGCTGTCCTGGAGCAACCCATCGACGAAGATCAAAAGCACTGTCCTGTATCAAAGGAAGCCAACAAATAAAGGGAAAAAACTGATAAGCCATAGAGGGAAATTTTGCTAGAGAAGTAATAAATTCAAGATCATCAAATCTATATTTCCAGATAAAACTCCTTAATCAAGTGGAATCCAGATAGCATGAGTATACTTATACACTTTCATATTTCTAATATTTTTAGTGGAAAACAGGTACCTGTAATTTACAATTGGTCCCCAATTTATGCAAGTTAGCATCATGCACGTTATACTTAAGAGCCAGTACAAAACATGAACACACCTTGGACCATAAGGCTTCTATTTTATCTTTCAGATCTTGACATTGAAATCCTTCTTTTTCATAAAATATACAGCTTTCTTTTACAATAGGAACGTATAATTCCATCTCTTTCTTGTCTTCAATAGTAAATATCTGCAAGCAAGAAATATCATAATACTTGAGAACAAATATTTTGAGTTCAATCCCAAGTCTGTAGTAATCGTATTTCAAATATATTGAAGAGCGTGGGAATCCAAGACGCTTTCAAGTTCTGATATTTGACTCTCACAATTCATGGTGGATGAGACACCTGCCACATTAACATACAGATTATTCATAGAAACTGATGATTACTGAACTCATAGACACCACATGCTTGATAGCAAATATGTATGAATGATGACCGAGGCATTTGGTAAGAGATTCTAGAAAGGATCATAGCATCAGACTGAAATATAGAACCAGTATCAAATTATTCAGAATCACATTATAATACAGATAATTTGTAACTAGAGAGTGGGAAAACAATGGGGGAGGTAGTTATTCCAAAAATCTTTGGCTTGTCACCAGATTTGTGGTAAAATTCCTTCAGCAAAGGGGATAATACTCATAAAAAAAAAATAGCTTAAGGAAAAAAAAAATAAGAAGAAAGAAAGAAAGAAAGGGAAAGGTACAGAGACCCAAAGGAAGAAAAAAAAGGAGAAAAATAGAATAACAATGGCAAAAATACGTACCTTCATAATTTTTGCATGATGGCATTCGTCGAAAATGATTATTACCAGTAGCATGATGGCATTCGTCGAAAATGAGCAAGCTTACTGGCTCTAAACACAAGAATGCCTTTCTCGGTGCATCTAAGAGGATTTGAGGAGTCATAACCAGCACCTATATAATATTATTGATAAGAAACTCGGTTATGACGGGTGCCAGAAGCAATATACGGGAAGAGACAGAAAAAGGATTGATGAATATTTTTCAAAAAGAAAAAAACATAGTAGATAAAGAGAGTACAATGATAATAAGCGCCAAGAAGCAAAAGATCTAATGCCAACCAATCAGAACGTAATCTCAATACCCACCATAAGAGCTGTTTAGGAAGAAAACTTACATCATGGTCATTTATTTCCTTTTCCCAGCGCTTCACACTCCATTCTGCAACCCCCTTAGCTCCAAAGTACTCGTCAACCCTTAAATTAGTATGAATTTTAATAACTTCATATCGCTACAGACACAAAAAGACACATCTTTTGAGAATATAGGTTAACAATCACTGATTAGTTGCATTGCATTGCATTTCAATTAAGGAAAGATGAAGAGTGGATGTGTTAACATGCCTGATGAACAGCTGAAGCCACGAAAATAATCAACTTTTGAGGGCCAGTAGAGTTGATTGCTAGGTCAATGTGTTTAATGAACATCACAGCTATCATGGTTTTTCCAGAACCAGTTTCCATCACAGCTATAGTGTTCCTCTTCACTGCAACTCAAAACACCTCCATTTGATACCTGCACATTCTCATAATAAAAAACCCAGCTTAGAAAATATCTCTTCCCAAAAAAATAAAAAGAGGGATAGAAAAAAAAAAAAAAAAACCTTCTGAGATAGAAATGTTTGCCCTCAGGAGCAGAAGACGACAGCGGTTGTTCGACAGAATCGGGACGATCAGTAGGAGTGCCAGATTAGATGCCACTAAAGACATTCTCGTGATGATCGTTACCATCTTCTAGCTCCGGAACATCCATTTTGAACTTTCAGTGAAACAAACAACGAGGATGTGGAAACCCTAGAAAAACTAGAAACAAAGTGCTTAAAGGAAATGCATTTACAGAGAGGTTTCTCTGCGTTTCCCAGGGAAAATTAAGAGAAAGGTACGCGACGAAAGACGAAAAGTACTCTCTGCTACCGGGAGTGGGAGTGGGAGTGGGAGTGGGAGAGGGCGTAGTGCTTCTGGTTGAGTAAGACTTAAAAGAGGAGACGAGGCGGTCAGAGTGACCGCGAGTCAAACGGGCAGAGACGGCAACTTGGCGCGTGGGGAGGCTGGAGCGCGTAAAAAGGTTAAGCATGCAATGTAGGCGGAAGACTCAGTGGATTCTTTTATTCGGAGTAAATATTCGGTTTGTTGTCAAAATTTTGATACAAGAATAATTAATTAATTTTGATCTAATATTTTTTTTAAAAAAATATTAATTTAATAATATTAAACGGTCAAAATTAATTATTTTTTTTAATAATAAATTCTTAATCGTACCAAATATTTTTTTGGAGAAAAAAAAAATTAACCTATTAGGATATTTATTTTGAGAACCCTATTTTTTTATTTGATAAATTCGATACTGAATTGGTACCAAATGAACATTCTTAACACTTGAATAAGAGCTCGATTTTAAGGCAAGCGAGCAGCTAAACGTATTTAGAGATTTATGATAAACGAAAGGAGTTGGGTATGAATTCAACTTGACATGATTAACTTTACTCTATCATCTAATTCACATCTTGGAGTTACATCACATAATTTTACTGAAAATAATAATAATAATAATAACAACAACAAAAAAAAAAGAGGGAATGGAAAAAAGAAATATAAACTAAGTACAAAGGTAACCTGTAAACCCTTAAAAAGGATACAGTCCTCCCTTTCACCCTATCCGGATATCCTCTTCACTGTCTCTTCCTGTTCAAAAGTTGTTTTTTTTTTTCCTCCCTTTTTTAGAACCGAGATATTCTTTCTCCATGTATTCACATATACGGATACGAGCGAATAACGATGTGTACACCTTAATGTTGGTTTCATTGTGTCCCAAAAAAAAAAGGAAAAAGAAAACAGTTATACCTTGGGCTTAATATATCACAACTCGAAGAAGTCCGGGCTGAGGTTCAGTAAAATCGAGGCCTTCTTCCTCGAGCAAATACCTCTGTAGAACACTCGGAAGTCTTGTGGGAGTCCGTGGTGGGCCCCTGGTTTGCTGACCTGTTCCAATGCATATATAAACTTGTAGCCGCTGTTTCATGGCCCTTGCTGTGGTCCTTAACACACTCACTTCATGCTTCAGTACATGAATGGCTTCACTTGCATTCAGTCCATACAAGTTTATGATCCTCTCTTGTTCCCCTCCATTACCCTGCATCTCTGAGCCTACTGGGTTCCTAATTAAAAAAAAAAAAACCAACAGAAGCAATAATTTCAGAGAATTGAACATGAGCATGTCAGACACTAAGTTAAAAGAAGCAAGGAGAAAGAAAGACAAAAACCTTTGAAGATACTTCATGTTTTGGAACTGGCCTTTAACAGTAAGGTCCTTTGCTGAAACCTTGTTCCCACCCATTATATTATAAGATTGTTGTGCCTGTTTAGAATATATTATCATGATCATTTGAGCTAGAAAACAGTGCAGAGAGAAGAAATGTCTCATAAGGTATAAGAGATTACTCAAGTTTAGAGTGGATTAAGAGGGATAATTAGTCTCAATATCAGAGCTGACATCATCCAGTTTATCTACTTCTGCTAGAGATTGTCAGATGGGTATGTTTTCCTACATTGACCCGATCAACTGAACAAATTTCAGAATTTACCTGATCAAGGTATGCATTACAGAGCCGTGTGTGGCCTCGAACCTCCTTTATCTGCTCAGGATACATATTTCCTGCCAACTCAATAGAGTTACAAGGAAAAAATACATGCAGATATTTTCCATGTAGACATGACATGAGCAGAGTTTTCTCATACCAATTGCATCTCCAGCATCTAGCCAGATTGGAGCTGATTGAGCTGAACCATGGTTTTGCAACTTGTCACAGTAAAAGCCTCTCCCATGTGAACTATTATATGTCTCGGACAACAAATGGGAATTTATACTTGAGCCAATGGTGTTTTCAGTAGAACCACTTGTATCATATTTCCATATACCCGAATCTTGAGAAGCTACTTTCCTGACAGTTGAAGCAAAATCTAGCCCTCTAGATGGGATTAAAGAGCTGGACCTGAATAAAAGGCTGTCGTCCTTGTTTAAAGAGCGGAAAGAGTTGCCACTTTGTTGGAAATCATCTCCAGAAAACTTTGGACCATTCTGACCATCAGGTGAGGCGAGTGCATGAAAGTTCATTGCACCAAGATTGGGGGAAGATAAAGTCTTTGATGATAGATTCTGGTTGAGACCGCCATCAACTCGAAGCTACAATTCAAAACAAATGACACCATGAAATGCCCTAAAAAAGAGGATACAATGAATTTCTCTTAAGGAAATAAATAAATAACAGTTAATAACACCAATACATGATCACGAAACAACAAGCCAATGCAAACCATTTATGTGTTAAGGAAAGTAAAATCGTTACAAAAACTAAATGCCACCTATAGATTATTAAACTAAAAGTTAAAGTACGCAACCTATTATGATCTCTAAACCCCCATGCCAAGCCACAACGTTTTTAAGGAACTGGGGCACAAATAAGGGTAGACTTAGTAGAGTAGAAATGCGTCACCTCAAGATTCTATGGGAAGCCAGCTCTTCCCCGCCAAAAGAGGCATAAGAAGTATCCCTCACAGTAGTTAGCATAAAAAGTAGACTTCAGAACTTGTAACCAATAAGCAGTTTTCACTATTTCTTGAGCAGGGAAAGCTACAGTTTCTGAGTTTCATCTAAAATTCTACACATTTCTCTGATTTAGTTCCATGAAAAATATGTATCACTTTGGCATTCACCCACACTACGTTGCAGATAGAGCACTTAGGAGGGGAAAGGAAAAATGAAAGTGCTTTGCAACCCACAATGAAGTGAATCAATTCTTAAATTATGCTCGATTAAAAAAAGTGAGAAATTCATAAACAACTCCCAGCAATCTGTTAACAACGAAACATACCTCTAATTGAGTGAGTAACCCAACAGTCTGATTTAAGTTTCCCCCATTGGTCAAGTAAACTTCCAGTAGGGTATCAGTAGCAAGTCCAGGGAATCGCAAAGCCAAGAATTCCAAAGGATTCATGCTAGTATCATCCATAACAGCGTGTTTGCCCACCATATCAGTCATGAATCCATGTCCGGAATTTCCATCATAACGGAGCCCCTCTGGATCCCTACTTAAAAGATTACTGTTTGGAACTTGCTTTTCCCTAGGCTTATTTAAAACATGCAAAAAACTAGCTGAAGACTGATTCACGCCATAGGAAGGAGCAGAATATCTTAGATTTCCTGAAAAGTGATTACTGTTTATAATGTCCTTTGATAACTCTTGCTTCCCATTCAACGAAAAACCACCTCCTCTAGAAGGAGATGATCTATAAGCTTCACTGTCATCATGCAAGGATAAGTCCGCCAAAGTGAGGTTCCCTAGAGACCGAGATTCATCTTCTCCCATCACCTTATAGTCCAGTGTAATGTCTTCAGGAAGCTGGTGCCAGGATTGGTGGACCTCTTCATCCGAATTGTTAGAAACAAATGACTCTGACCGATCAACCACTGCTTTTCCTGATGTCCCAGAAGTATTGAATCTTGTGGTTGCATCTGTTGTGCTGGTGTTTTCAATTGATGGCGATCTAAGGGAAAGTGGAATAAATTCTGCTGCGTTGGGATTCAAACTTGTAGCCCGGGCCTCATTGGTTTGGACTCCTCTCTTGGAAAAGTTCATTATTTAGATGGAAATGGAAAAACTCTACTAACACAAGAAGACTCGGAAACAAGTAATAGCTAAAGTGTCACAAGCGTTAGCCAAACCCTACAAGGAAATTATATTTAGCACGCAAGTTAATCAAAGAGGTAAAAATAAAAAAAAAACAAATACGTGTACACACACACACACACATATATATATATATAACACTAGTTTTGAAGACCAGCCAGCTGCACATAGTCAATTCCCTGAAAACTAACTTAACTAACACAAAGAACGTGTATATTAGTAGCAAGACTAGTTTTAAATACATGTCGGCCAGATACACAAATGAACTTGAAAACAGCAGCAAGCAGTCAAAAATTTCGAAGTTCTAAATCGCTGTCATTCATGTAATTCTCACAAGATTTCCAAAATCTAACTGCTGAAAGAGCTCATTAAATTCAACTCCGAAAAGTAAAACCAGTTAGCAGGTATATTTTCAGTATGATCAAAGAGAATGAACTGCAATTTATACAGGAATAGCTATAAAATGGATACACACTAACAGGAAAATCAATCAGGCTATAGGCAAAATGTTCCTAGCTCAAAGAAGCTGATTTTCAGAAACCTCAACCAAATTCAACGCAGAAACCAAGAACTAAAAAGACAATGAAATGAAGAACTACAAACCAGAAAGAATCATGAAATTCACACGACAATCAAATGCAGCAGAATAAGATGAGGAATCGAAAGATCTCGCGAGAGAGCTACACCTTTACGAAACAGAGAGAATGTCTCCATCGACGATGATTAGAAGGAACAGACGAAATTGAACGATTTGAAGAAAATAATCTGCTTTTTCTTCCAGATTCGAGCTCGAGAAACTTCCGGATTTCTCTATCTCCCCTCTTCTCTTCTCTTCTCTCTTCTCTCGGATTTTTGGTTGAAACCCTCTCTGCCTCTTCGACTTGGCTAAACACACCACCACCACGCGACTCTCACCCCCACAAAAAAGAAAGAAAAATGAAAATATAATGAAAAGTAGACGCCACTCCTAAGCTACACGTCGTTTAGAAAATCGGTGAGCTACATGTAGCTGAACCACTCAGGTCACAATGATGAAACATTAATGAAATCTAACTAATATTAACACATCAACCCCGTATTAATGGATTTTTAATATTTCTTACCCCAAAATAATTAAAAAGAAAGCCCAGAAGCTTCATAGATGGACACATCAACATCTTGGTGTCACTCAAGCTTTTCGGTAGTTGTCTAGATTTAACGCTGCTACGGAATTTGACGTAGCCTTTGATTTCAGTGTTAGCCCGATAAAAATAAGACAAGTTAATAATTATTAATTTATTAAATTTTATTTAAATTTGATTTTTAGATTATTTTTATAAAAAAAAACGATGAATTTAATATTAAATCATATCGTTATCAAATCATAGTTAAAATTAGATGGCAGGTAGAGTAAAAGAAGGTTCTTTTACTGAATTAGTCATTAGAGAAAACAAAAAAAGGAAATGAATTGAGACGTATAAAAGAGCAGCGAAGGGAAAAAGGATCGAGGCAAATACCGTAATATTTCGACTTCTGAAGGGCAATTGCTTTACCAAACATCGCTGTCGTACAGTCGAAACCAAAGTTGTACAAACCAATCGGCCAACGATAAAGAGAAACATTCAGATCGTTTCTCACGTATCCAACTACCATTCTCTCTTGTCCCTCTAAAATTCAGGCAAAGAGAGCGAAAATGATGCACATGACCTTCTACTGGAGCAGGGAGGTAACGCTCCTGACCGATTCGTGGAAGACCGATTCGTGGACGAGTTACGGCTTCACCTTGCTAGCCTGCGTCGTCGTCTCCACCTTTTACCAGTACTTAGAGGATTGTCGAGTCCGCCTCAAGCTCGCCACCGCAGGGAAGTTATCTCCGTCGCAGACCGAGAGTCCTCTACTGGGACCTAAAGTCGCCGGCAAGGGGTCGGCAGTGAGGCTCGCTGGATCTGTGCTTTTTGGAGTTAATTCGGCGATCGGATATCTCCTGATGCTTGCCGTCATGTCGTTCAACGGAGGAGTATTTATAGCGATCGTTTTGGGGCTTACGATCGGGTACTTGGCTTTTAGGAGCGGGGAGGAGGACGTCGCCATCGCCGATGCTGTTGATAATCCCTGTGCTTGTTCTTAATCATTCCACTTCCAGTAAAAGAAAATCGAAATTAATTCAAATATATATATATATATATATATATATATATATATTTTTTTTTTTTTTTTTTTTTTTTTTTTTTTTTTGTGTATAAATATTTCATCTTAATGAAGAAGACAAGAAATCTCAATCTTTGCTGGGTTTATCGTTAGTTAGGCCATTTGAGTATTGACTATTTCAGAGCCTTCCTTGATCTGAGTGCCATCTGAACGACATGTAGTTTGGATCTATTATTGTCGGCCCTACCTCATTGGGTAGCTCAAGGGCACATTCTTAAATCTTAACTACTACTATAGTCTATATATATAGATGATAAGCAATGTGATTTTACCATTTTAGCCTTCTCACCTGAAGGACATATAGCTAATTACCAATCTCGACTAATTTACCGGACAGGACAGCAGCACCGCCAACCACGGCGGAGGGGTCCATTTCGCCCTCCTTCATCATGATCTTTTTCCTCGTCGAAATAGACTTCATTAGGCACGATATAAACAAAAGGTTCTCTAACAAGCAAGTCCTCAAATCCCAAAAGAGACTCTAACACACCGACCACTTCACCCATTGAAGGTCTAGTCTTTGGACGATGGCCGAGACATTTATGGGCCAATCTGGCTGCCTTTTCCGCACCCTTGATTGAGTATTGCTCTTCAAGTCTAGGGTCCATGACCCGGTATAGCTTTCTTGGATCCTTCAAAAATGGACCAGCCCATTCCACAAGGCCCATTTCCTCCCTTCCACTCTGGCAGGTCTTAGTTCGACTCATTGACTTTTTCCCTGTCAGAAGCTCCAACATGAATATCCCAAAACTATACACATCACTCTTAGTCGTCAACTGCCCTGCAACCAAACAATATATATAAATATAATATAAAGTAAAGCGGTAGGGTAAATGTGAAAGTGTGAAAATGATTGGATTAGCGTAAAACAATTAATCAATGTGATTAGTGACACTAATCAGATGATTAGTAAGATTACCGTTCATGATGTACTCAGGTGCGGTATATCCTTTTGTGCCCATTATCCTTTTGTCTTCTTCCCCTTCTGACCATCCCTCTTTTGCTAGGCCAAAATCTGACAGCTTAGGTGTATAATCCTGAGCAAATAACATAGTACTTATATTAAATAGAGGTTTATTTAATTAATTAATTAATTAATCAATTAATCAATTAATTAAAATAATTAACACACCGAGTCTAATAGTATATTTGAAGCCTTGAAATCTCTGTATATGACAGGTGTATCTGCCTCATGGAGAAAAGCGAGTCCCTTGGCAGCTCCAACTGCAATCTTCATCCTCGTTGACCATGGCAATGAAGCAGAATATACTGCATATTTTGAATGATGATATATTAGATATGGTTCTTATGTCACAACATTAAATGATTGGAAAATTTTTGGGTGACCGTATTTATTAAATTAATTAATCTTAATTATATATATATATTAATTTTAATTATTATATTATTATATTATATATAATTAAGATATATTAATTAACCTGTAAATTGATTCAAAGATACTTACTATTGAAGAGGTGTTTATCTAAGCTTCCCCTTGGCATATATTCATAAACCAGAAGCCTATAATCCTCCTCCCAGCAGTACCCGATCAGCTTGACCAGGTTGGCATGCCTCAGCTGTCCTAGAAATATGATTTCTGCCTGCATCGATTGATATTATAAGTTCATCGATATATATAGATTATTATGAATTAAAAAATGAAATTAAATACAGAGATTAAATATTATAATTACCAGCCACTCCCTATGGCCTTGAGAGCCATCCAAGTTGAGCAATTTGACTGCAATAGGTTGAGCCTTTAAACCGGGTTTTGTCTTCTCATCTGCAAAGCCTTTGTAAACCGGTCCAAACCCACCTTCTCCGAGCAGATTACTATATGAGAAATCATGGGTCATAACTGTTAGCTCAGCCATTGAGAATTTATACAGTTTTGATCCCACTAGAGAGTTTGAGAGATCATCGGCTGATAGTTGGCCGGAGCTTGCATCCGAGAGAGACAGCCTCAGTTGATCAGAACTTTGCTTCAGAACACGTATCTCGGAATATTCCGGTGAGATGAAATTATCATGATGATGATCAGCACTGAGAAAGTTATAACAAGTAATTGAAATCATAGATTTCCATGTAATATTCCTCTTAACACTCATATTCAAAAAACCCAGGTAGCTAGCTAGCTAGCTATACCTTATATTTGACAAACTGATAAAGATACACATATATGTATAACTTTTTGTTTTTTTGGATTGTAAGCATTCAAAGGAAGATGAGACTCTTCAACTTACTACCTACTACTTATGAATTAAGTAGATATATAGAGACAGAGAGAGAAGCTTCCATGACTTTTTGCACCTATGGACTCTTCTCTAGAGAATGTAGGCATGCACGTATTACGATTAGATATATGTATCCAGTTGGCACCACTTGCTTAATTAATAAAGGTCATACGATGATATATAATTTATTTATTTATTAACTAACATATGTTTGTATAAACATAGATCGACTTATAAAACAGCCATTGACGTTCGTGGCAGCCAACAGATCAATCATCTTTAAATAGCTTATTATTCATTAGGGGACACGAAAACCAGGGACCAAACTGAAAACTACAGCACAGAACCATGTATAGCGCTCAAAGAAATGAAGTAGTAAACTCCGTTCAAATAAGTTACATATACTTATGTTACATTAGGACAATGAAACTAAAAATGTAAGCAGTTGTTCATCAATAATTATCGCATTATTGTAATGACTTTATGAGTAAAACCTTCGTTGATGTTAAAATTCGCAGTTGGTATGCATAACAGAGAAAACATAAAAAGAAGGTAGGGGTTACTATTTATGAACCTCCTTTGATACATAGATCAGGAATATGATATAAAAAAAAATCAATCAAGTGATAGGAATTATGAGCTTGTGAAGATCCTTAGGCTCCTTAGGCTTCTCATAGAAAGAATATTTATAGAAGTCACCTAATAGAGTCATCTTGAGGCGGACTTATTTTGGTAGAATTCGCAAAAATTTGTTCCTAATTTGGGGACATATTTCTAATGTCATGAGGAATTGATCAGATCCTCTCCTACGAGACGACTTTGGGCTCATTATGTTTTGAGCCTCTTAGGCGAAGTCTTCAACAATCATATGAGCCAGTAAGTGTTGGGCTTTATGAACGATATTATTCAATCTCATTTTTAGGCTCATAGGACTCTCTGATCATTACATAAACTCAAGTCTTCCTTGGGAGTGACATTTTTGTAAATATTCCCCGAAGGATATTTGGAGTGATATGTTTGTAAATACTCCTTGAAATTGTATTTTTGACCTCATCATTTAGCTCCTTGGCACAAGTCGATATAACATATCTGATTGTGATAGAATTTTTATTTGTGTCCTTAGAAGTTGATCAATTAGAATTGATCAGGGCCGAAGTTTTCTCATTGGTTGATACTCTTTCTTTTCTCTCCTTCTTGTGGCCTTTCCGGCCATAAGTGCTAGGTTCTTACTTGATCATTTTCCTTTCTTGCTAGGTAATCGTTCGTTTTATTCATCATAAATCCTCTTTAACCCGCAAGTAGGTCTTTTTTAATTATTATTTTTTGAACGAACCACCTCAACCATGTGCCGAGGTGAATCAATAGTTTTACCTCCACAACATGCTGAGGTAAATTATAATTCTCTTTTTTTTTTTAATAATGTGCTTGACCAAAATGCTTAGCTAGCTCAGTAGTCGTTGGTCTAAGTATTTGACCGTGAATGCAAAGTTTGCATTTTTTTTTACTGTGCTTTTCACTTGTTAGGTAGTTTGCCAACTTTGTTTTGACTTTTTTTATCGTCTCGTCATGGATCCTCTTTTTATAGATATTTCGAATGCTCCTTATAGTAGCTCATCTCCTCCCTAAAAATTTAGCCCAAGCAATTCCTTACTTAGGCAATACTTCCTTTAACTGGGCATTGCCACTTATTTTCTTTGCATCCATCCTTTTCTCTATTGTTCGACTTTGGCGGTGTCTTATGAAAAGTTAAAACATCCATTTTTTTGTGCCTCAAGATAGTGAGGTTTTTTTTTTTGCGCATCGGTGTGCCAATGCATGTTTTGGTGTGCCTCGACATGGTGAGATCTTTTTCTTTTTACGCCTCGTACTGATGCGTCATTTAGGCTATCACATCATAGTGAGGTATTTTTCTTTTTGCACATCGGCATGCCAACACATATTTTAGGATGCCTCATCATAGTGAGATTTTTTTTCCTTTTTGCGCCTCATCATGCTAAAGCATCTGTTAGGATATTTCATCATTGTGAGATCTTTTTCATTTTGTACCGATGCATTTTTTGGGGTGCCTCATTAGGGTGAAGTCTTTTTTTTCTTTTTTAAGCCTTAACATGCCAAGACATCTTTTAGAGTACCTCATTATAATGAAGTCTTTTTCCCTTTGTGCCGAGGTATCTTTTAGAGGGCATCATCATAGAGAGGTATTTTTCCTTTATGCCTTGGCGTGTCGAAGTATTTTTTAAGGTGCCTCATTATGGTAAAGTATTTTTTCTTCTTAGGCCTGAGTATGTTCAAATGTCTTTTAAGGTGCCCATCATGGTGATGTATTTTTCTTTTTTCCACCTCGACACGTCGAGGTGTCTCATAATGGTGAGGCCTTTTTCCTTTCATGCCTTAGCGTGTCGAGATATCTTTTGGGGTACCTCTTCATAGTGAGGTCTTATTATTTTTTACTCTTCAACGTGCCGAGGTGTTTTTTAGGGTGTCTCATCATGGTGATATATTTTTCTTTTTCGCATCTCGGCATGTCAAAATGTCTTTTTGGGTGCCTCAGCATGTTGAGGTCTTCTCCCCTTTTTTTTTTGTCGAGGCATATTTTAAGGTGCCACAACATGGTGAGGTTTTCTACGGGTCTTGCTCGTACTAAGGATTGATCAAGTCTCGACTTTAGAGATACTCTTCTTTGGGTTGTGGCGGGAGTTCAGTGGCTGGTGTGGTGCCCAATCACCTCAGGGCATCAACTTTGGCACTCGATCGGTTTGGTCGGCCTAGGCGAGGTCGGCCTGAGCGAGTTCGGCCTAGGCACACGGCCGGTGTGGTCAGCCTAAGTACTCAAACAGAGTGGTTGGCCAAAGAGTTCGGCCATAAGCGTGAATTCCTAATTTTGACCATGTTTTTCACTTGGGCCCCTCAACGTGCCAAGGTCTTTTTAATCGCCTCAACATGTATATGTCTTTTTGGGCGCCTCGACAGACTAAGACCTTCTTGGATGTGCAAGGTCTTTTTGGTAACCTCGGCGTTCCAAGGCCTTCTTGCTCACCTTAACATAGTCAATGCCCTTTTGGACTCCTCAACATGGTGAAGCCTTCTTGGGCGCCTTAGCTTTCTAAGCATAAAGTGTGTATTTATAGAGGTCACGTGATAGAGTTATCTTAAGGTGGAACTCTTGATTCGGTAGAATCTGTGAAGATATCTCCTGATTTATATGTAGATTTCTGATATTGTGGAAAATAAATTATATCATCTCCCGTGATGAGACCTTGGGCCCATTATGTTCTAAACTTCTTAGGCGATGACTTCGGCGACTCTGTGACCATTAAGTGCTAAATCTTATGAACGATATTATCTGATCTCATTTTTTAGCTCATTAGTTTCTTTGATTATAATATGGACTCAAATTCTCATTCGAGTGATATTTTCATAAATATTCTCTAAAAGTTTGAAGATTATTGGAATTGACATTTATATAAATATTTTTGGAAGGAGTATTTATTACCCATCGAGCATGATTAAGACAGTCATTTGAACTTCTTATCTACTTACGTCATAAGAATGAAGAAGTAGGTTCCATATACGGATGATATGAAAATTCAAACTGACGGATGCATGAAGCTAGAAAATGAAACTAAGACTTCTGGACTCCCTGACTCCATGACCCTTCTCTTGTCTCTTGCTATCTCCTCAGATGCAGTGAAATGCTTGGAAACATAATCGGGTCTAAGTCTAACCCTCTCTCCATCTGTCTTTGTTTTTTTGTTTTTTGTTTTCAATCTCTTTGCGGTCTTAATACGGTGGAATACATGACAATCAAGTTAGTCTTAACACGCAAGCTATAAAGTTGATGAGGACATTACTTCCAAAACCTAACCTGTTGTTTTATATTATACTTTTTTGACAGTACATGTTTAATAAACATCGACTTTCTCAAACGTTTAAAACTACGCCTGAATAATAATGTTAACAAATATATATATATATTAAGAAAACTAAAAAGGCCGATTTAAAAGCCCAATTGATGTGGGAATTTGGGCCTGCAAATGTACCTATTGGGCTTAACCTAAATCCGAGGCTAACTTTTACGAGTAAGGATTTTAGTGCCTGCAGAGTTCCATACCGTATCTATCAGGAAATGAATAGAATGGTTGAGAGATATTCATACAAGCAAGATTCATTTTCGGCTAAAATGAACCGACCACGTGTAAAAACAATCATCTGCCCAATGTGCCGTCAAAATTTCTCGATACACAGTCGGCATGAAACTCCAACTCCGGAGATGTATATATATAATAATAAAATGTAAGGATTGGTGAGCAGACTGTTGACTCAGTATCTCTTTAGTTCCTACGCAAGAAACCAACTCTAACCAACTAATCGGCGCGATCAAAACTAACTTTTTCATGCCCTTCACGCTTCGTTCAATATTCATTCTATGTATCTCACCATCACCCTAGGATTCCAATAGAAAATTGACAAGTCACAAAGCTTCCTGAAATTTCTCTAAAGAAGTGATTATGATTATGGCCGCCTAGGTGTATATACGCTAGCCAACTAGTTAGTTAGTTTAAGCATCATCAATTTCATTACTAACTAAACGAAGTTCGTTTGTAAAATGTTACCTTCATTTCTCAGCTTTGTCTCCTTCTACGAAAAGTACCTTCGCCGCTGCTTCAGCGCTGCCGGCCTCACTCGACAGATCGTCGATCTCCACGACGACGGCCAAACTACCATCGCGTTTTGGGGCCCGAACAATGAGGATCCGATCCGATCGTCAAACCGGCCATCTCTGGTTCTCCTCCATGGATTCGGTCCCTTGGCTCTCTGGCAATGGCGTCGCCAGGTGCAATTCTTCGCTCCTCACTTCAACCTCTACGTCCCCGACCTGATTTTCTTCGGCGGCTCCACCACAAAGTCCGCCCACAGATCGGAAACATTCCAAGCTACATCCGTCGGGAAACTGCTCGAAACTCTCGGAGTGAAGAGATATTCGGTGATGGGGACGAGCTACGGCGGTTTCGTGGCGTATGAGATGGCGCGGATCTGGGCGGAGAGAATTGAAAAAGTAGTTATCGCTAGCTCGGGGGTTAATATGAGACGGAGAGATAACGTGGCGTTAATGAAGCGAGCTGGCGTGGACAAAGTTGATGACCTTATGCTGCCAGTAACGGCGAAACAGTTACGGACGTTAATGAGCCTCGCGGTCTTCAAGAAAGTATCCGATTTGTTACCCAACTTCTTCTTGAATGACTTCATTAACGTACGTTACGCATATCCAAGCAACATCTATGTATAATTGTTTAGTGAGAAATTGTGTACACTAAACTCCGTGGCTCTATACACGGTCACGTGCAGTTGTGCATTCAATAATTTTTCTTAGTAAGTGAAAAACGAATGGAATTAATTGATATGATTTCATGGGATGCAGAAATTGTACGTAGAGAATAGGAAGGAGAAGATGGAGCTATTGAAGGGGCTGACGCTTGGAGGAGAAGACACATCACAGCTTTCTCCTCTTCCACAGGTAATTTAATTAATTAATTAATTAATTCTTTTAATATTATAATATATACAAAATAAATATTACAGGAGGTTTTAATTATATGGGGAGACCATGATCAAATATTTCCTGTGGAGATGGCATCTGAACTTAAAGAGTACGTACTCTTTATTAAATTCATTTATTTATGGGTTTATATATGCTGGATCATGATCATGATCATTAAGACGAACTACTTAATTACTTCTTTTGGATTATGTTTATATTATATATATATACATATATATATATGTAGGATGTTGGGGGCAAAGGCAAAATTGGAAGTGATCGAGAACGCATCACACGTACCTCAGATTGAATGCCCGGGAAAGTTCAACACCATTGTCAATCATTTCCTATGTACCTCCTTATGAAGATATATATATATATATATATATATATATGTGTGTGTGTGTGTAGACGTGTTTCCAATGATGATTTTACTTTAAGATTATATAATTTAATTAGAGCAGTTTATGACGATATAAAAAAAATATCATATATAACATTGTGATGGATCCATACTCACCACACGACTGGCAAATTTTTGGTATTGAGAATTTTAGGCCCTAGTTGTTGGAGTTCCTTATCTTTTGGACCAGATCTTAAAGGTCCAGAGGACCCCCCCCCCCCCAGTCCTTTATCAGATCATGTCCACAGGCCCGTTGCAAGTTTTGCTACGCCAAGTGGCCCAGTTATTATTGACCAAAAGGACCCAAAAAAAAAAAAAAAGAAAGAAAGAAAAAGTAATCCGTATACGCCGGTTGTCAAACTTCAGTTGGTCTGCCACGTGCCAAGTTAGAATTTGATAAGTTTCGAATCAAATATTGAAAAGGAAGTCTACTAAGGTGACACAATAAACCTTATCTTCATAATTATGGCACTTTTCCCCCGGTCCCCATGGATCCGAAGTCACATAATAATAATAGTAATATTATTTATTTATTTATTTATTTATTTATTTATTTATTTATTTATTTATTTATTTATTTATTTATTTATTAAAAATGAATACCAGCTCGAGCCACCAACTCATTAAAAAAATCACACATTCCACGTACATACCCACAAACAATGGGCCACAAACGAGATTTCCTTTTTCTGGGTTAGCGAAATAAATTAATAAAATATTTAATCACTCATTAACTACAGTGGGTCCTACACGTACTTATACCGGTTATGGATAAGCCTAATAATAACTACTTCTCACCAGACAAGACCAGAAACCCCGATCGCCACAGTCCCACCGACCACAACCACAAACCCCGTAGTAAGAAAAACTTTTATGTTTTTTTTTATTGCTTTGATTCTACTCAAGAAAAAAGACAAAAAGGAAAACACTATTTACCCAACCCAACCCAATCAATCAATCGTGTCTTTTTATCTTCATGAATTACCACAAAAGTCATCTACTTTTGTTTTTATTATTATTACCCATATTTTATTTATTATTTTTGTAATTTTATTTTATTAATATTATAAAAATAAGAATATAAATTCATATAAAAATTTCTCAAAAAATTTTAATCTCGACTGAGTTTAATTTTAACAGTAGAGTAAAGATGAAAGCAGGGGAGCTAATCAAAACAGACAATAAATGATCATGGAAGAAGAGGAATTATATCCCAATCATTCTTTCTTTAATGTCATGTGGATAAGGATAACGCTCACCCTCTTTTAGTACTTTTTTTGCCCTTTTTTTATTTTTATTTTTTTTATTTTTATTTTTATATTATCACTATTAAAATATAAAGCACAAGATAAATGAAGAAAATATAAAATATTTATAGGGAAAAGTTGGCGTATTAATTGAAAACTTTCCTTACTAACCTGTTTGAATCTCGACCGTCCATCACCCACAAAATTCTTCACGATTCCCAATCTCGATGGTTTTTTTTTTTTTTTTTTTTTTATAATACTTTTTAGCTCTTTTTCTATTTATCCAAAGCTTTCCCCGTTTCAGTCAGGTCTTCTTCTTCTTCCTGGTTTTCGCTTCTCACTGGGAAGATTTTTGTCCAGCAGCTAACGAGGTTTTCATTTCCATGGATAGTAGTGCAAGCATGAGGAGGATCCAGCCTTCTAGATTCTCGCAAGGCAATATCTCCAACACTTCTCTCTTCGAGTCGCTGGAGGTTACACCTTCCGATGGCAGTAAATCGCCGCAGATGACGGACGAGGGCTTGAACACATGCAGTTCTCCGACTACGACGTCGTCTGCTTCCTCGATCGGTAAGAATAGCGACGATTCTGGAACTTTATCGGATGGCGAGGATCAGGACGAAGCTCAGAGCTCGTATAAAGGACCTCTCAATATGATGCTGTCATTGGAGGAGGTTTTGCCTGTCAGGTAAGCTTTTCCGGATTTGGCGAAGGAATTATAAAATAAAACTGAAAACTGGAAAAATGAAAATGCCTAAAACTCCATCGGATCTGAAACCTTTTTTGGCGAATTTGTGAATTGTCTGCAGGAAAGGAATATCGAAGTTCTATAACGGAAAATCGAAGTCGTTCACAAGCCTGATAGATTCTACTTCAACCTCATGCATCAAGGAAATCGCCAAGCCTGAAAATGCATACACCAGAAAGCGCAGAAACACGCTGGTGAAGACGATGAGTGCAAGCCGAAGCTCACTAGCTTTAGCCGCCGCCGCCACCACCACCAGCAGCGGTATGAGCAGTTCAGAAAGCAACAGCAGCTGCAGTGAAGAACCAAGCTCGAGATCACCTCCGGTTCGACCGCCATTGCATCCGCAGAGTAAAGGATCGCAGAACAACTTAGCATTGTCGTCGTCTCTGCTCGTTTATAACTGCTCGTCACTTCGGTCCTACTCCGTGGCTGATTTGCAACAGTGTGCTTTCGCCATGAATTCGAATAAATCTAGAACTTTTCCTGATAAATTTCATCCTAATAATTTAACCAACACTTGAGAAGAGGAACACTTACTGTTCTCTTTCAATCAATCAATATCTCCTTTTGCTGTACCGAGGTTTTTCTTTAATTACGAGAACATCTTCATATATAAATAGATCTATGAATTCTGACGATTATATTACAAATGATGAAACCATTTACAAAGGGTAAAAGGCAATCTAGATCTATAATTCTTCTGACTAGTTACGAACTAATGTTTCCATGAATGAATTCTACGCCTATTTTCCTACAATTTTTTTACATGCCCGAGCAAGATATGAAGCCACCCCTTCATAAATATTTTAGTCAACTTCCAGCTCCAATCTGATCTTTAGAAACCCAGAAGAATTCGTAGAAGCACAATCTATTTTACACAGCAGCATCTTCATACGGAGCAGAGGTTGATTGTTCACTTTTGAAGGAGAACAAGAAATTGGGCACAGGGATGATCTGACAGTGGTCCAGGAAGTTCGATTCCTGAAGGGTTTATTGTAGGGATTTCCATATCTATGTCTTCAGTTGAGAATGGAATGCTTCAGGAAGAAAATGTAAAAACCCAGTTTAGAGAGAAAATAAGGTAAAACAGACGAGGATGTAACCCCAGAGGTAGGATAGCGTATAGAGATTTTTTTTTTACCTAAGATCATCATCCAGCAAGAATGAATTCGAGGTTAAGTTCTGATTATCCTTACTCAAGATCTCCCTCATTTGAGCAACCACCTATACAGATCACATAATGACGAGAAGAAACATAACACGATTTCATTTTGTTCAAGTTTGACAGAAAAGAGGTGTAAGAGAATGCAACTTGCCTCGTTTGAGACACTCTGAGAACCATATTTGTCATCGCAATACAATGTACTAATTCGATAAATTTGTCTAATAGTCAATGCCTGTAAAAAGGATCGTATTACTAGTGAGTTGGGGTTGAATTTGAAATGGGTTTCTTAAGTCAATGAGCAGCAGGTGAGAGAATCATACCTGACAGAGATCCCGTCTTATTTCCTCGAGTGATTTCTTTCTCTTCTGATGTATAACCTGCATGAGTTGCAAAAATTACATAACAAAATAAATTTTTGGTTTGCGGCTTTACAGATGGGTAAGATGTACAATTAAAGGACCAAGTATTAGCACGTACCAGAAACCCAACAGCTTGTCTGATATAATTTAGCTCATGCCATGAGGTTCCCGCATACTATAATTTACGGAGATTTAGACTCCAGAGAAATGAAAATTGAGAAGCAGATCAGTTTCTTTGAAACTAAATATACCTCTTCATTTGCACTGACAATCCACTTCTCTAGGTCTGCTAGGCCAGATTTTATATATTCTCCATTTGAAAATGAGCAACATTCCCGTCTCAGAAGAAGACTACAAGAAAAGAAAATATCAGATCCGTATATCACACTAATATTTGTCATTTTGATGACGCAAAAGAAAATTACAAATAATCTACTCACCTATTGAAAAGGGATATATTGATGAAACAGAACACTTGAGTAACTAATTTACGGATGAAGAATGAAGGTACCTGATTGAGCATTGTTTTAAGTCAGAATCGGATGTAATTCCAACAAAAGCACAATATCATTTAGTTACCAGCATAGTAACACGTCAAAACTAGAGCATAATTCACATACATGACTTTCTCGTAATTGACTCATATGAGAATCAAGAAAATTGGTAATCTTGTCCCACGGGCTATTTGAAGACTGCTGAGGAATACCACCAGGTGACTTAGAGGATTTTCCAGCAATCCCTCTTCCAGTTTTGGGGGCCTACATGATCAAAGAAGAATACCATCATGTAATCGAACAGTCTCATCTTGAGAATGCAACAATGAAAATTTTATATGATGGGAACTGAAAAACAGAAACTCCAAACTTGAACCAATTGTCATTACAGTTATTTACAAGAAGGTAGAATAGTCACCTGAATGCATGAGCCCAACAGTGGAGATAATTCTTTCTTCAAATTATCACGAACCAAGCCAAAAATCTTCTCCACACAAGCAGTTAATTGTTGTTTGAACAGTATGGCTGGATATCGAGCTTCAAGATGTGAGACACCGTCATCAAATTCAATCAATTTGAGAGGTGATTTGATTCCCTAATTGCAGAAAAGAAAAGCTATCATTAGCTGGGTCTCAGATAAAACATTTCATTAGTTAAAAAATTCTCCTTGGTGAAAAAGATACTAAATACAAAGGAATGTTGTTAAATCAGCAAGTATGTTTTTAGTAGGTAACTCACTTGGCCAATCCTGCTCGCTAATCCAGAAGACAAGGTAGAATGCTGAGTAGCTGCAGTTAGAAATCCATTGGAGTGTAAATTCCTCTGTAGGAGGCATAGCAGAGCTGAGGCATTAGACAGCCAATATGGGCAGGTAACGTTCTCATCTCCAACCTGAGACATTTTGTAAATGCAATGGACTTAATTGACAATTAGACAGTGTCAATTGAAGTATTAACATCAGGTATTATCAGATAATTGGATGAATAACACATTAAAAATATCAAAGATTGAATGGACCACCTTCAGAGCCTCATTTATTCCTTCAATTATATAATCAAAGATAACAGTCCTCTCTGACTCAAAGGCATGCCAGTGGAGAAGACATCGGTATATGATACAAGCCGCCTGTGGTTTACCATCTTTAAAACCCAAACCTTCTTTGATACACAGTGAGAGGAATTCATAATTTTCCTGCACATTCAGTATTTTATTTATGCCCTAACATGCAGAATCTATTATGCTATATAGAGACATCAGGGGCAATTGTTACTTAAAAATGAGTAATTGTTATCCTTTTGAGAGTGTATATGAAACAATGATCTTCAAAACTTAAAACTTGGTATTAACCTGGTGCCTCTCTACTGTGAATTTTGTTCGACGTGACTCTGATAGGCCATGTGAAAAAGTTGTAATAAGTTTTGTGGGTGTTGGTGATTCCTGGATCAAAGGGAAGAAAAAGAAACCTTATTAGAAAAATAATTAAGTCCAAAAATATTGGAAAATAAAGAAATTATCTTACAAATGCAGACTTCCGGTCTGTCTGAGAAAGAGCAAGTATTCCAGCAGATTTCTGTATCAATAAGAAAACAATAATTTAACTGAAAAAAATAAAACTAAGGTACATGTCAATATCTCCAACTATAGTGAAAGCAGAGCATATAAAAAAAAATACATCCCTATGACGAGCATCAACTAAGCTGAGTAGCTCAAACACGCAAGATGGCAGCACATTACCTCTGTCAATGGCTTCACAAAACCAGAACGGACACTCTTAGGAGTTGCTATTGCTTTTTGTCGCAAAACATGATTCTCATCCTCTAATATTGAGATTTTGTCCTCGAGACTGCAGTTAGAAAAAATGAAATAAAATAAACATAAAATAAATACAAAGCGTTTTATTATATCAGCAACTATGGTGAACTGTATCTTGGGACAGGAACGAGAAAGGAAAAGTAATCTGCAATATAACACTTTCATCGGAAACAGACACCTTTTCATATTCTGTTTGAGCTGTGCACACATCTGTTGAACTTCCCGCAACTTCTCAATGATGTCCTTATGATCCTTTTGTGCCTTGATAAGCTCAAGCTCCAGACTAAAGTTCTTTTTCTCTAAGCCATCCAAGGAATTCTGTTAAGAAAACAAACAAGAGACTTTGAATTGATATAACTTTCACAAAGTAAAGCATCTATTAAATGACAAAGTAACTTGACAAACAAAACTTGCAATTCATCATGAACTTATCACGTAGAGCAGTGAAACTAAATAAGGAGAGATGCTATAACTAAATTAAAGATGACAACATAGCTAACAATTATAAGGAGACAAAGATTGCAGTATTCCATTTGTTCGCTGCAACTTAGATTCTCTTCAGATATTAGCACAAGAGTCCCGAGAGATCAGGATCACCTTCAGCAACCCATTTTCTTTCCTCGTTCCAGCCATTGCTGTAATCTCTCTTTCCAAAGCATGCTTTTCCTTTGCAGACAAATCCAATTGATTCTGCAGCATTGCATTCTTGTTGCACTCATTAATTGTCGCCAACTTAGCAGCATCTAATTCCAGATTCAAGGATTCCACTGTCTTCTGAAGTTTTGAAATTTCAACCGACTTGACCTCTTCATTGGAGATCTGCATTACAAATTTGGTCAGAAATGTACTCCAAGTACACAAAAATAAGAAATGTAATCCATTAACAAACAAGGGTTGACGAAAAATGTCAAGTTGGACCAAAGAGTTCAGATGGAAAAGAGGAAATCTTTCTCACGAAGAATCAGTAGTTTCATAACAGATCTTGAAGGTACCACAAGGGAGCCAAAATAATTTATTAGCCTATGGTAAATAACAATACCCGCAATCTTTTCTCAAGATGCAAACGCCATGTGAGATCTTCTAATTGCTTCTCAAGTTTACTCTTAGCCAAACGCAATGCTCCAGTTTCATTAGCTTCCTGACAGAAGAAAGCACATGAAAGGTAAATGAGAAGAGATTTGATGTGCATCAGTACTCTCTAAGCAAGAAGGCAGGACACAATTGTCTCACTTGTTTAAGCCTTCGGAGTTCTCTTTTGGCCATCTTTTGCCTCCAACAGCATTGGACTGCTATGATAGACACTTGGTAATGGCGGAAAGCAGCACGAACCTTGTGTGTCTTCCATCGAGCCTAAAACAGTTACATATAAGATGATGTCGAATTGGAGGAAGCGAGTTGAACTAAGCAAGCTGCCGAAACTTGTCAACAGTATTCAAATTACACGTCCAAGAAGCAGAAGTCTTGATATTAGAAAAGCTAAGCTCAACATCGTCCATCTTCCCTATTTTCCAATGTCTTAATAAACTACAAATTATACAATGGGTATCACTATATTTAGGTTACCTGAATCACAGTGGCAGCTTTATGCTTCTTTCCATACCAAAATCTCTGGCGAGTCGAGAAACCTCGAATGTTGGACTGTATAATTAGTGCAGCTGAATAAAGTTTTATATAGGCGCGCCTTAACAGCCAACTGCGGATGTGTTTTTGTACTGTAGTAGCAGCCCTGGCTTCTTGTTTTGCAGCATATGTCTTTCGCATAAGGTACCCTGTGAAAGGAATAATCAATAGGCGAATGAGAGGTGTTGCAAAGAACATATCCCTTTTTCCAGCCATTAAAAGCACACTTCTTCACATCGGAGTATAACATTAATATCTGTGATAAGGGTAACAGATGCATAATACAGCTCCAAGTTTTCCCAAACACGGCAGCAAGACCATACTAAGTGTTGGAATACAGGAATAAATTATGTATATTAGGAGAATTATCTTCTCCTCATTTGTAGGCTTAGGTTAGCTAGATTATAGGCATGATGAACAGTCTCCTTAACTCTAGGGATTTCTTAGGATTTCTTAGGTTTGTATCTAGCCAATAAATAGGCATCTTTGTATAGAACATAGATACATGAAATTACCTTTCTCCATTGTTTGTGACACTAAGATACATAAACAAGGATGCGAAAATACAATTTTCTGACTACATAACTAAGATGTCGATCTAGAAAATTAAAATGGACTACATTTCTTGTTTTACCTCTGCAATATGTTTGGAGTACAACGGAAGATGCGCGGATCGAGAAAAATTCCCTATGTGCATAAAATGTACGCAAACGGCATTGAATACACCTTGCAGCATTATCCAATACTTCAGCTCGTCGGGCATCTAGCATGCCAATTTGGCCAGCCCTAAGAAACACTTTGGTCCTTCCCAACTACAAAAGTAAAGAAAATATAATGAGCACAGGTATACAACCATTATGTAAAACAGAAATATGCATAGCATTCAAGAAGAACATGAACTGTTCATTTACGCAATATAGTGGAAGCAAACTTGAGACATCTAGCTTCACTTCTTGTATCGTTTGGCCTAAATGTATGTAACAAAGTTTGTTTCCCAACATTTTGGCATTTAGGAAGCCAAGCAGAAATTCAAAGTCTTTCCCACATGAGCCATGACTCAGTTTTAGTAACCATTGTGTCATAAGCAGACATGTGGCAGCAGGCAAGAATTCTGAGAACGGAATCTTTTTTCTTTTTTTTTCTTTGACCAAAATTATGAGAACAGAATCAGAGAGCTTCTAGGAGAAAACCTGAAAATTCTTGAGCTTCAATTTTTGTAGAACTTTTTCTGTTGTAGCCTTTTCATCATAACTGGTATATTTAGACAATTACATGTAAAAGCATATGTCAGTATCAGATAAGAAAAATGCGAGATATTAAAAGAGATAAGAATAAGGGAAATAAAATATCCAGCACCCGGAAACATAAATAAACCACAATAACAAACCTTCCATCCAGCAATTCAGGAGCAAGCAGTCCAAAGCGATCTATAAACTCTGAATAAGTCCTCCTAGTGGGATAACCAGCCAAACTTATGCGAACAGCCTCTAAAACACCCTGCATTCACTCAAACAATTAAAAGAAAGTTTCAATTTGACAGCACTTAACATCAAGTGACATGTTCCACGTTTTGCAATTATACATTGAGAATAATTTTCATATAAATAAAAAGTAACGAAACTTTTTGAGGTCAAAGCCTAGTTAAGAATCAATTATAAATCACCATATATCACAAAAGTAACAACAATAACAGTCCGACAAAACTGAAATTAATGAGATAAACATATGCTGCTACATGTGCATGATGGCATCTAGAAAGATTTCAAAAAAAGGAGGATTGAAACCACTAACCCCACAGCGCAACTGGTGCAGAACACTCAGATTTTCAAACTTCTGAGGACGATTGAGAGAGTTTGGCTTCACACAACGTATATAATGAGGTTCTGTTGAGTTGAGAGTTTCCATAAGGGCCTGAAGTTGTTGCTAGAAGCATCCCAATAAAGAATAAATATATCAAGATCAAAGTTTTAGATTGTCAGAAGATCTGTTTCGAAAATAGGAGAATGCATCATATTCCAACTAGATTCAGTAAGATTATAAGACTAAGGCCAGAACTTGTCAATATCAAAACTCGGGAGGAGAAAGACAAGGAAGGCAGTAATAGAATACATATACATATATATATAGAAAATTCCTCACCTTAAATCTAGTTGCCACCGAAGAAAATTTGTATGATGATCTTGAAGATTCTTCGGGCAGGGAAGGGAAAAGAGCAGCCACAAAGGTGCTTTTGGATGAAGACAACAGATTACAGTGTTCTACCACAACATAATCACGATTTTTGTCTAAGAAGCTATCTGTATGATAAGTGACCTAAAAGAACAAAAGCAAACGTAATCAAATCATTGAATTTCCTTGCGAAAGATCAATCAGATGTCACATATACCTTTCCAGCATAATGGGAAATGGTAAAATCTGTTCCTGAAAATTTTTCTTTCTGCAACCTCGGATGGGATCGGCAATTCTGAAATAATCTGATTGAAAATGTTTCATATGTTGATTTTGGGAACATGCTGCAAAAACATAAAAATCAGGATAAGGACAAAGTTCTAGAAAAAACTTTATAGACCAACACGCACCAATGTATATTGAAGAACTCAAATTGTACCAAGCTTCATCCAACAGAGCAATTATCCCAATAGGTTTCTGCGAATCACCAGACCACACACCATTAAGGCCCATTGAAAACAATTTCAAGAAAAGAATAAGTACAAACACAAAAATTAGATACTACAGATGAGTCTCATAATGCAATTATTATATGTCAAAAGAACCAGATACCAAATCTCTCCAATATTTATATGTTTCCCTAATGTTACACACTCCATATCAGCAACAGAGAACGGAATATATGTTATACATGCTTCATATAATTGGCTACAATACAACGAACATTATATAATAACGAAAACATACCGAATTAACCACTGCCGGTCTAACAAATTCTTAAAACTCCAGTTCTAACCATCTAAATTTCTAGGGAAATGGGTGACTACAATGCTTAAAATATCCATCCCCAAGATATTTGTATTACGCAGTAGGAGGGAAAGTGAGAAACCTTTTCGATCAAATCCAACACATCCTGGTTGTCTATAAATTCAATGTAGCTCCAATTAATTTCTTCTTTGCTATATTCCTCCTGCTCCATCTTGAAAACGTGCTGGAGAAAATTGGAAAAATATAATCAGAACCTATTGTTCAAAATACTTGCTTTTTCATAAGTTTTAGAGACCTAAAAGTTAGCCTATAGTATTTGTTTCAAAAGATGTATGATCCAACCGAAACAACAGTCCTACAAACCTCATTGAAATGTTGTTGAAGCTTTTCATTTGCAAAATTGATGCAAAACTGCTCAAAACTGTGAAAAAAGAAAGCATTAAGGGACCAAAGAACAAAAACATAACAGAACATTTCTCAACATGAACTGTCAAGCTTTCAAAAGATCACATAGAAAACCAGTAAGAAAAATTTACCTGTTATCCTTAAAGCATTCAAAGCCATAGATATCCAACACTCCAATCTGCATACAGGAGTCAGGATCTTGCCCAACAGACTTATTAATTTTATCAACAAGCCTGAAATAAACATTGAAACCAAACAAATTTAAACTTCCGGCTGCAAATTTCTATCAAGCTGTAAATCAATGTTCAATAAATCTGCAGGAAATAGGCACCAATCAAACAGTCTGGAATAAACAGTCTTTGCCAATGCATCCCGACTACCAACAGCAGCATTAAAGTCGAGAGATTTGATAATATTTCCTTCACGAGTTTGGATTGAACGGGTACAGAGTGTTGACAGCAAGAGATTCACGTCACACCTGATTTGTTGTGAAAAATATTCATTTAGGCTATATAGTATGCTAGAATGTCTACATCAAGATTTAATAAACACTTAAGAGGCGAAGACACATAGGTCCAGTCATTTTTTTAATGTTTAGAATGTTGCCATCTTCATTTGTTGAAGTACACCAGGCCTGCCCAAATTCTCCACGCACCAAATTGATTGTTATTCATACAAGAAATATAATTGTACAGTACAATTTTATGCGCTCATCAGAGATGGTGCTCACTCATCTTGACAGCTCATAGACTTCTCATTCTAGCTATCTTTAATCAATTGAATAAGACCATCACAACATTTCCTTAGATGTACAGAAGACGTAATAGCCTTCATTAGCATTAATGCTCTTGCTTACAAGGTTACAAGACATATTAGGCAACTGAATTTTATGAAAATATCCTATCCTATAGACTGCTTACATGAAAAGCTCAGCAGCCATCTGTAGATGAAAGCTAGATTTTTTATCCTTTATGACTGAAGAGTCATGCTCCTTTCCAGGAGAAAACTCGATGTTACCTAAATGCAAAATCGCAGCCAAGGTGCAAAAAATAGCTTCCTGACACAACAGCAATAAAACAATTATAAGAACACCCATGGAAGAAGTATGTGAATAATAATGAAAAATGAAATTGTATAAGGTTTCAAACCTGATCTTCATAACTTAAACCAACTATTTCCATTGCCCTCCTCGTTTTCATATATTCCTCAGCATTGTTCATCCCATCTAATTCATAGGTCTTGCTTTGATTTAAGTAGTGGAAATGACTTGGATGGTCTAACTTGTATTTCTCGGCATCCTAGCCATGATCACATATGCAAAGACAGTGTTTACATACTTGGACTGCACTATAATAATACCAGCATGTGTGTGTATACAAAAGAATTTTCTAATCAGAATCTTCACGACGGCAAAAAGCAAGTTAGCATTTCCCCAAAAAAAAAAAAATTCATCGTGAAGGATGTCACACTGAGAAAAACTGACAGAATGTCTTTCCTGTAATTATATATATATATATATATATTTATATATTTATATATGTTTTTTTTTTTCATGAAAAGAAAAATAAATATATCTAGGAGGAGATTACCCTAGATGCACACAACTGATAAAAACAGTGATAGTTCCTCTCGGGGTCTGTAATGTGAACTACACGAGACCTTTCCAGAAGGTAAGTTCTAATTGCAGCGCCAGATATTCTACCATTTGCATCAAATTGGATCTCAACAAACTTTCCAAAACGACTGCCATATTAGAAAATTGAATTCAGCTATGAATGGGGAACAATAACAAGCAATTAGCTTATGACTTCATCAAAGAATGGACAAGAAATTGGAGAAATCCAAACTCACCTTGAATTATCGTTTCTAACAGTCCTCGCGTTACCGAATGCCTCCAAGAGTGGATTCGACTAGATCAGCAGAAAGTGAAGGCAACATCAGAAACGTTAACCTGGCCTAATCTATATCCTCTTTAATAAAAATGATAAGAACCTTTTCCAAGCTTCAATTAAAATAAAAGACTAACTGGTGCACTAAAACAAAAGTCGGATTAAATCTAAGGTATACCTCCTTACTAACATGTAGTAGCATTGTAATCCCGAGAGCAATTTTCCCAAAAGAGATATTATCAAAATAGAGTGCATTTAATTTTCCATTTATATCAAATAAAATAAAAATAAATAAAGAGAGAATAGTAATGATTAGGATGACTTAGTGGCAGCAAGTCTTACTTCAAGAACCTGCTGCTCTACTGTTCTGTCATCTCCGGCAGCCTGACCACCAACATAAGTGAGATATTGCATTATAAGTTTTGTTGTCTCAGTTTTACCAGCCCCACTTTCTCCACTGACCAGTATAGATTGACTTTGACCTTCACTGATCATTGCTCTAACAGCTCAAAGCATACAAAAAACTAAAAAGTGAGCATTATAATTTCATGTAAAAGTAACAGAAAGCAGAATAGCCTCAATTTCTAACCAAAGGCTTAAATTTACAAACCTATATGATGCATCAGCAACTGCAAAAACATGAGGACTCAGTTCACCAAAAGGGGCTCCTTTGTACTGTTCCATCATGTGGACATTGTATAGATGAGGGAGCTTGGTAAATGGATTAACCGCAATCAAAATGCTACCCGTGTATGTCTACCAGAGACAAAAGAGAAAATCTCCCATAAGTCTAAGTGCAATAACCAGGAACTACATATTTATCAGCACAAAAGAGTACAGGAATCCCAAGACTTTCTACTGCACTATGTGCTCAAATCCATGAAATAACGATGTTTTACATTAACTCACAGAAGTTCGACTTAAGAATTCTAGCATTTCCTTATCAAAGCTAACTTAACTACAATCATAAAAGATATAAGCAAGATTGACTACAAAGCGTATAGAAAGAAGTCCATCCTGTGAATATGGAAAGTGAAACATGCAATCCGGCTGCTAACTCCATGTCCATTTCAAGAACATAAATGGGTAATGTATTGCCACTAAAGTAAAAAGTGTCAACACTCAAGTCCAATTAGCCATATTTATCAGTCGAAATTACTTGAACCCTAAGTTTAACTAAACTTCCTATTAAGTTACCGATTATCATAAAAGTTCGAAAGTTCAAACCATTAGGAAACATGCAAGACCATAACAATGTGAGTCTTGCACGTGCAAACAGATGGCAAACAAGTCCAAACAACAGCATACAATATGCATAATTAACAAAGAGGGGAGCAATATTGATTTGAACTAGAGACCCCAACTCTAATAGCATATTATAAGTTATCGAACTGTTAGAAAATGAGCTCACCTATATTATCTATCAGACTGTTAACACTTCGACACCATTAATTTGTCTCTAAAAATAAGAAAAAAAAAATTGTCTTACATATATGTCATTGAGACCATATCTTCTCTGCAGATTATACAGCACCCCTGGCTCATTCAAATAGGTCATTTTCGTCATGTCATCAACTCCTCCATGATCCTCCTCATCTGCATCTCTCGGAAATACCTTCTCCGGATATACCGAAACCTAGAGTGCCCCAAAAAAGGAACGAAAAAACACAAAAAACGGAAGTAAGAAAAAGAAAAGGAGATATTCATAGCTCAAATTCATCACAGCAAGAATGGTACTGAAACTCAGAGCAGAAGAGCACGAAATTGCTATCACCTTTTTCCCGGAAGCAGTTACAACTTGAACTAGTTTGCCACTGCAATCGTTAACTTCAGCTGCCACCCAAGCGGAGCTTCGGCCTTCCACCCAGACCTTGGAGCCTCTGCGTAGGCTCATCTTCGGGCTCGAGGAAGTCGAAAGTGCCAAAAACAGAATCAGAGCCTTAGAAATTCAAAGCAGGACGATGATTTTGAATCGGAAACCCTATAAATGGAGAAGAGAGGACAGAAGAGAGTCAGAGATAAAAATGAAATGAAGTTTTAGTGACATTTTTTAGGTTCCCGCCCTAACAGGTGTGGGACTTGAATGAGTAGAAAACAAAAGAATTTTAAAAATGGCAGGAGTATTTCATACTGTATCATACACGTCAATCGCCATCGTTCTTCCCTTAATAGTTAGTAGTACGTCAATCGCCCTAGTAAATTTTCCCGCCGACTGTTTGGTTGCTGAGAAACTTCGGAATCTGGACTCTGATGCATGTGGAGTTATTACTTGATCTAATAATAACGGAGACGGATAAAGAACGTGACAATTTAAAAATGGACGAAAGGGAAACTTAGGATAGTGCAGAATTTGATTGAAATAGGATAGTGCAGGTTTGAAAGTTTCAAACGTAGCATGAAATAAAAATTTGTACGTTACCCAAATAACGGTTTGATCTATTAATAATGAAACAATAATCAAACTACCCAATCACAATTAGCATGGCTTCTTCTGACTCTAAATTTCCAGTAGCAGGGACTTCTATCTCTCTCTTCTCTCTCTTCTTAAGTTTCTCCCTTTAACCAGAGCTACCTTTTTCTGCTCTTCTCAAAACCATGGAGCCGTAGAAGTAGAGAGTTGGAGACAACCAATGTGGAGCTCAACGCCATTAAGCCACCTGAGCAACCAAAAGTTAAAAAAGTAAGAGAAAGTAAATCTGAAAGTTGTTTCCATTACTATCAAGCCCTTTGCTCGGTAGAATGGGACATGGCTATTAATTTTGTTATGGAAAACAGTGAATGATTCTTAAAGAAGTATTTACCTGAAAGAGAAGGAGTCATTACGAAATCAAATTGCCCATGATAAATTTTGATAACACTTTTGCCATTATTGCCTTTGATAGTTCTACTGCATCTACAACCTGAGATGGAAAGATATACAAGCCACTTATGTCGAAGTAGCAAAGTTTCTTCTGATCAATATGTACAGGCTGCCGGGTTCATCCAAAAAAATTTCATATTGATCGGAAACATTTACCTGTGACAATCTGTTTCCGATAAGTAAAATTGATGCTGCATTGGAAGCAGCATTTTCTTGTGCTCCAAGTCTCAAAGCAATCCCAACATCAGCAGAGCCCAAGGATGATGGTGCATCGTTAATTCCGTCGCCAACCTAAAAATTTATTGACATGTCAGGTGACGATCACCATAGAAAAGGGACATAAGAGTCTTCAACAAATCTCTAAATTGCATCAAAGGCAAACCCTCGGTAAAAGAGACTATCCATGGAGATATAATTGGATCTTTTTCACAAGAATAACGAGCGGTATCCACCAAAAAATTATGGGTGCAATGGACTGGTTTTAAAACAGATAAGAAATCACTGTTCTGAAATTTTCATACCATAGCAACAAGATGTCCCAAAGCTTTAAGGGAAGATATCACTTCGGATAAATTTGTTTTCTATTCCAACTGCCTTGGCTATAGTTGCAACTGCATCCTCCCTGTCACCAGATAAGAGGACTGTCTTGATACCCTTTTTCTGAAGCCTTCCAATCAAAGCAACAAATTTAAGCAAGTTATCAGGAAATTATACAGAAAGATGGAGTAAGAGAATGGAATTAAACAAATATTGCCTGAAAAATAATATCGAGTGAGGTAGTGGAAAATCTCCTGGTTCAAGAATGAAATGCTTGCAGAAGTACGAAATTGAGTGGAAAAGTGAATTACCTAGTCACTGTGGATTCAGCATCATGGCGTAAACTATCTGATATTACTATACCTCCAATGATGCCTTCTCCTTCACGTCCAACATAAACCACTGTTTTTGAATGATTTGATAATGCTACTTCATCTAATGATTGATCAAAATACACCTCAAACCATTTTGAACTACAAATTATCAAAATACACCTCAAACCATATCGAACTACCTAAAACGTGTGGACTCAAACCAGATTCAATCGGAATAGAAAGAAAGAGAAAGATAAGATTGTCGCCATCGACATCAATAGCGGCGGCTACCCGATAAGAAGGAGAGGGGAAAAGAAAATTGAAGAATGAGAGTAGGAAAAGCCAAAAAAGAAAAAGAAAGCTGTTTGGATTTTTCCCATGTGTTAATTTTACCATATTAACTATAAATAATTGAAATTTAATCATAAGTGGTAATCCTCATGTTTTTCTATAGTTCAAGAAAATTCTAAAGTGTATTTTAATAATCTAGGGTACAATTCGCACATTTTAGATAGTTTGAGGGGTAAAATATAATTTACCCGTTGATATTAGGCTAAACGGCCTGAGGTCCAATAATATCTCCAATTTAAAAAATTCGCGTTTTGTTCATTATCTTCTTCCTCTTGCTTCGCTCG
Organism: Coriaria nepalensis; assembly: GCA_027186245.1. NCBI lineage: Eukaryota > Viridiplantae > Streptophyta > Magnoliopsida > Cucurbitales > Coriariaceae > Coriaria > Coriaria nepalensis. The sequence continues at coordinate 1,299,328 of CP114500.1, read as the reverse complement.
TAGCGAGCTTCATCGGGAAAAAGATGGCTCCTCCCGGCGAGTCGGCCATAGAGAACACAAAACGGAACAGTTTTTGTTCGAATAGCAGCTTACTGCTTTTCTCTCCTCTATTTACACAGACGACATTTTTGAAAACATCATCCATGAGGAAGAAGCACGGCGACTTCGTTCCTCCTCCTCCTCCTCCTATCATCTATCTTCGCGACATTCACAACTCCGTCGTCTCCACTGCCGATAAGTGTTTCCGATTTCTTCGCTTGATCGCTTTTGAAAATCCTCTTTCGAAGACACTACTTGGTGTTCCTTCTCAAGTTCACAGTCTCTGCCATCAGGTGCTGTAATTCTTTGTTATGCTTGCTGATTTAGAGTTCCTTCGTTCGCGGAATTCTCAACCGTTGAAGTTTTTTTCTTTCCCTTCAGATCTGTTGCAGAAAATCCAGGACTTTCAATCGCCAGGGTCTGTCCAATCACAACTTCGCCGCTGTTTTACCTGGAGATTCAGTAGCAGGACTCGTCGTCGCTAATGGAATCTCGAATTTCTTGAACATCTACAACACTTTACTCGTTGTTCGACTCGTCTTGACCTGGTTTCCAAACTCTCCTCCCGCCATTGTCAGTCCTCTAAGGTACGACTCCCCTCTTTCTCTCTTTCTCACTCTCTAAAATCAAACCGTTAGAAACCTCTCCTGACACGATGAATTTCATCTTTCTGATTTTTCAGCACGATATGCGATCCGTACTTGAACATATTCCGAGGACTAATTCCACCTCTTGGAGGAACCCTAGATCTATCTCCAATCCTAGCATTTTTGGTTCTAAATGCTTTTACCAGCACTGCTTCTGCTCTACCAGCTGAACTTCCACTACAAGATGATAACACACATCATACATCACAGAAGCATCCTCGTCCTTCCTCACCATTCTCTCATCTCTCGTCATCGCAGGAGAAATGGTTTAGAAGGCTTCATGGAAGCAAGACCAACAAAGAGTGCTAACAATTCCCCCTTTTCTCACCACCATTACTATGTGTTTCCTGCACTGTTCAAAAATTTTTAGCAATGACCAGTAAATCTCTATCTTCTCCATTTTTCTGCTGCATAAATTTGATGAAGTATGCAAATATATTGTGATTTGCTCAAAATTTCACTACGAACAAGCAGCAATAGGGAGAGAACAGTGGAAATGGTATGGATCTTCAGCTTACACAGTTACACTCAAACATGAAATGAAGGAAAGGAAGGAAAAATTCAAGCCTAACACAAAGAAACTGATATAGGTTGTTCGATTTCTAGTTCAACGGGATCATAACATGAACACAAACCCTAGTGTGATTAAGCCAGTGATAACAATACACCAAACCGGATGATTTGAAAACCGAACAACAGCACCACTACAGTCATCATTTGCACCACTATAGCACCCGGGTCTAGTGACCTTAGCTACACCTGCTTCAAAAGCAAAGCTAGTACTAGTACTTCCATTGCTGAACAGAACACACCAGAAATACGGAGCACCACCATCAGACCCACTAACGGCCACTCCAACTTCCATGTGATTCTTACTGTAAAGAATGTCCAAGCTCTTATCGTTTCTAATCAGGATCTGAGAAAATGCTTGGGGAGCATGGATGTATTTCGATTGGCATCCGAGTAGACGGCCTGTGATTTGGGAAAGGCTTGAGGCTGTGATCCCGCAATTGGGGGCGAAGGTTTCGGCGAATGCAGAATCTGCAGGCTTTCTGGCGTCGGCCCCGCCTACGGCCCCACAATTGCCTTGGTATGCTTTGATGTACTGGAGAGCGATACAGGCTAGTCCCGGATTGTCGTGAAGGGATGATAACTTATGTGCTGTCCGGTTGTTGTTTAGCACAACCACCAACTCGTCGGCCGGATTAGTAGTGACATTTGCTGCATTTTAAACATTTTTTTTTGGAGGGGGAGAAAAATGAGAACTTTAATTCTTTGGCAGGGATTAGATAATATAGATTCTCGCACAAATGAGAAATCCAAGATCTAGCAGTAACATGTACAATACAAAATTAGATTCTCTTTTTCTTTCTAAAGAAGTTCTAACATCAAAATGAGATTATCCCATCAAGAAAATCAAATCCAGCAAGAGATCTGATACCAAAAAGAACTATTCAAACAAGAAATGGTCGGATTTTGGAAATTTTGAAAATTTATTAGGCTCACATAAAACCCATTTCACTAAAATAAAACCTAAAAAAAAAGAAAGAAAAAAAAAAACCCAGCTCTACAGCAGATCAAGCAGTACCATACCCATTGTGAGGTGGGTTTTTTCAAATCTGTAAGAGAAGTCATCAAACATATACATTTAATACAAAACCTCTACGAAAAATAAGCAGATTTGGACCACAATGTATGTAACTAGTTAGGAAAATGCACAAACAAATGGAGAATGAAGGGGTACTTACATTGAGTAGCAGCAAAAGCAGAGACGAAGAGAAGGGAAGAAAATAAAAGAATCCACTTAGTCATCCCCATTGTTTACTGTTGAAGCAAAGAGTAGAGACTAGAGAGAGAGAGAAGAGGGTCTGGTCTGGCTTGTCCAAAGAATTCTTCTTCAGTGGTGAATAATAGCACCAGCCTTACAGCTATTATGACTACGATAATTCGTTTGGTGAAGCCAGCAATCGGGTCGGGTTTTACCCGAAAACTGAACTAAACAGTATGCAATGATGACACTGACATCTAGTCACAGTCTCACAGAGCTGATATCATTATGATGATGTAATGAATAAACGATATGTCGTATTCAGGATCGATTGCTTGATGATTACACGACATGTCGTTCCAATGGCAACGATCGCCAACCAACTATAAACAAACGGATAAGGAACGAAATCTTTCATTCTTTCTCTCTTGTTTTAGACGAACCGAAAGAAAGCAGGTTCTGTCGTTCTGATGTTGCGTCGGTGATGGGAACAGTAAAAACCGCAGCGCAGGTTACCCCGAAGCCATTCAGCTCCTCCTCAACCTGGTCGTCTCTTCTTTCTCTGCCGCCAAATCTAACCGTCAAAGCGAAGAAATGGCGTCGACTGCGAGCGAGGTGCGCATTGTCCCCACCTAGCTGGCGGGAGAGCAGGCGACTGGTCTCTATCGCTCTTGTTCTCTCCAACTTGATCCTAGTCCCTACCCGTACACTCCTCCCACCCTCCAGCTCAGTTGCATGCTCTGATTAGTACTCTCTTTTGCCATCCTTAAGAATCAATATCTGAATTTTCCGACCTTTTATTTTATTTCTTTGCAGATGCTATTGCTGGCAGCATTTTTGATAAATATGTGAAGAAGTATGTAACGGCTAGCTAAACAATCCTGTTTTTAGTTTCATTCCAAAAAAAAATTATGATTTAATAATTATTTGTCAAAAATTATGGAGCCCAGGAAAAAGCTTGAACCGCTTGAGGTTTATGTACCAGCTGTTATATTGACCCAGTTTCAGATCAAGGACTTAGGTGATTGTTGATTATAACTATCCAGTATCACATCTCTCCATCCATGTGAATAAGCCTTTTGTTATGTTTCAACATTGCAAGAATCTTGTCCTTGCGCTTTGTCTTGTTGATTTTTCGTTATAAACATCCATAGTAATATGTTTCATCCATTCTGCAGAGAAAACATTGGAAGTTGAGAAACCCGAATTCGCGTTGTGCCGATCTCTGTTACGTTCTGGACCTGCAGCATCACTTCGTGTAAATATTCGAGCTGTAAGTTGATATTCCTTGAAACTGTTAGGAGTAAGAGCAAAATGAACAGATTTCTAAGTCATAAACTGAGTTCGTAAGAACCTTTAAAGAGTTTGGGCAATATGCAGGTGGCACAATATGCTTCAGAGCAAGGAAATAGCAATACTGCTTCCGGCACTGTGGATCAATGTCTCAGGTAATTACGTTTATTGAAACCACAGAACAATACTATTAAACTCTACTCAAACTGCAGTTTGCTGTACAGTTCAGCTTTTCAAACTTCAGTTTCGAGTCTCCAAAAACTTTTTTAGCCTGCAAACTATTTCCCAAATGCTAAGTAGAATCTATTACTTTTTCAATCATGGTAGAGCCTTGGAAGAACTAGATTCTTTGCTCTTGCACGCTTCAAGGAACGAACAAGGAGCCACGGTTGAATCCATGAAGATTAATATCAATATTGCTCTTCATGCATTGGACAGGTACTTCATCGCCTAACAATATTTATCTCTTCCATTTGTTTTTTTTTCAAAACATGCTGCTACTTCTTTCTTTCTTACCACCCAATTATCCTTTGCTTTTACAGCCTCCTTCAAACAGTACCACCTGATGTGCTAGATAAAGGAAAGACTATAGCTGATTCCTATAGAATCCCAGAAGACGCCGAACCTCAAGCTGATGACCCTGAACTAAAACAGCTGGAATCAATCTTATGATTTGTTAGCAAATAGCAGATCCATTTTTCTTGTATAATAGATGCAGCACTAATCTGGGTACTTTTTGAGTTCAATGCGTTTACAATAGTAAGACTTGCATATGACGCAACAGATAGAGACATTGTACAATACAGGAAACAGAACTATTTAACTATCAGAGACTATACAGCTCGACTGCAGTAACAAAGAGTGCCATTTTCCAGTCCTGAATAGATTTTTGAGTGAGAATAATATTGGTAAAGTTTTAGTACCGGATGCTTCATGAAGGAGGCAGGCTGCTGTAGATTCGCTTCAAACTTCCAAAGCCACACGGAATTGGAGCATGCCCATTGAAGATTTCTGAGAATGGTGATAGAAGTAAAGAGATTAAGAAAAAGGAATCATTAGGACAGAGAAGGGGCATGAGGGCAGAGTAAAAGGGAAACATTCCCTTCACCTTTGGACAATAGTGGACATCTAGGGTCTCAAGCATGCTACATTCGGATATGCTATCTTCAACTACTTCTTCCTCGATATTGCAAGACTTGGAGGAAAAAAAAAAGCCGGTTTGTCACGAGCAAATATTAATATTAATTATTACAAATCAAAACTTCAAACCAAAGGCTATATTAATTCTCAGCTGAAGGAAAAGAGTACTCAATCTTGGGCAGTCAAGTCTCAATATTGCCAAAGAAGCTCTTCAATGGTAGATTGGCATAGTGTCCCATAAGACAAGTCCAGATCTTTGAGTGATGGAAGAGCGCCTTGTAAAGAGGCTCCAGTGAAGAGTCAGCTAAATACTTACACACTTGCAACTTGAGTACCTTTTTCCATAAGAAAATGAAGAATTTCAGAACACAATAATGACGCAACATAACAGCGCAGGATTTAATTGAAATAGCAAAAAAGAGATCCTTACCTTAAGCTGCATACAGGATTCAAAGACAGGCTGCAAGTTCACCAAAAAAGTATATGATAGCATCGATAGATTTAGAAGACAGTGCAAGGAGTTAAGACCGTCAGAGCAAAGGGAAGAGCATGGAGTCAGTATTCATGTCTTGATTAGGGGAGACGAAGCAGTTGCTGTGGACAAGCAGTAATCCCTCAGTTGACTGAAATAAATGGAAGTAAAGCCGTCAACAAGAGTAATAAAAGTAATTTTCCGATAGAATGACATGAAAACTAACCTACAAAAGGAAGCATCTAGGGAAGTTAGAAGTGGGCAATATATGGATGCTTCAGATAATCCTCCACAGCCCTTCAGCTCAAGTGAAACCAGGTGAGAGGGGCTTCAATTTTGAATTCATTCAGTTTGGGATAGATTCCCCATGTTAAGTGACCTTAGACCAACCTGAAGAAACAGTACAAATAATCACTCATAGAAACTCAATGATGCTTATTTCAAAGTTAGACAGGTGAAGATTGTCTGGTTTAAAATCTTGTAAACTGCATTAACATCTAGCAAAACGAAAAAGAGTCAAAATAAGACAAAATGCACTGTTCAACAATTCTAAACAGGACAAAAAATTTGCCCTTCAAGGTGATCACAGCAATTTAATGAAACCTGCTCAAGGAAGGGGCATGTAAGTTCAAGTGAGGTGATGGTCCGGAAACCAACTAAGGAAAGACTGAGTAAAGTAGTACTGTAGAATAGAACATCCGTCAAGCTCTGAACAAGGTGAAATAGATCTCGTTAGTTACAAGGAAAAATCTATTAGACATGATGGAGGACAGTAAATATTCATCAAATTACAGCATTGTCATTCCCCATCATTAAGAATCGAGTAAGAGATGCACAAATGATTTTAACAAAATGTATTCTATTAAAGATGCTACTGCAGAACTAACCTCACGATTATCAGAAACTACTGATTTTAGCATAGGGCACCTGCTACCATCTCTAAAAACCTCACACATAGAATTGGTAAGAGATACACAATCTGTGAGGTCCAGTTCTTGCAAAGTCAGAGTGGTTAAACGCTCCTGATTCTGCAATGTTAACTTCTGCATGCTCATAACTAAACTCCATCAGAATTCATCTATTGTATATATGGCTGAGCAAAGGGTAAGACAGAGAAATAATTGCATCATTAAACGACATACTTGAAGTGAATTGGAGGTGATGTTGATATGGTGGAGGCCAGGACAGTTTGATACCATAATGGGCGACAACTTGATGCTTTGTAAATTCAAATCGGTAATTCTGCATAGAAGGAAATAAATTAATATTAAGAGAACAGAAGAGAGGATTGGGAGCAAAAAATTATGTATGGGAAACATAGAATATACTTGGGACAGTGTACAAGTCGTATATTCTGCAAGCATGGAAGGTGCAAAGACACGAATGTCAAAAAGCTGCAATTGTCAAGCTCCAAAACCTGCAAACAGTATAAATTTTAAAAAAAAATAAGTTCAAGTACTGACTTAAGATGCGAGCAGGACCAGAAAATGTAAATACATGATGAATTAAGAAAAGTTGTACCTCAAGCATATGACAGAGAGATATTGCAGATGTGATGCTATCGCAACTATGGAGCTTAAGAACTGTCAGCATTGGCAGTCTTACGAACTTTAAACAAAAACCGGTAAAAAAAAAGATCTCAAAAGATAGCAGAGTTTACTGGAGTACAAAAAATAATATGACGAATATGAAAAACCGACCTCTAGCAAAAGATTTTGACAGTGTGATCCATTGAGAATATGAAGATTTGGACAATGAAGAGCTATCTCACGTAGTGTTTCATCACTAACAGAAGTACAGTTTGATATGACACGGGATTCTAATTGCGGGCAAGAAGAAGCTGCTGCACGGATAAAAAAATCTGAAACCTTGTCACAAGAGCCCATATCAAGATCATGTAGAAGAGGGCAATTGAGTATTGTCTGGCCCGTGATACTCTGTTTCAGGGACAAAGTTTCAAGTTGGGGGCACCTGCAAAGGTAAAACTTTAGCAAAAATATGGCAACCCGCACACTATAACTTATAGAAAACGTAAAATCAGTTTCACCTGACAGAGACAAGTCTGAAACGACATTTCACCAGTTGAAGAATGCGCAACCTATCATTGTTAATAGGTGTAGCTCGAACACCAATGGCAAGAGTAGAATCATTTATGCTCAAACTCTTCAACGTCAGGCAATGAGCTAATGAATCAAAAAAGGCTTGCCCCAGTTGTCCCCTCGCCAGAGTTAAAGTCTCGAGATTTCTGCAGGGAAAATAGTAATAAGCTGAAGCAAAGTTATACTAGACAGTGCCAGCTCGACAAAGATTGATATTTTCTGCAGGGAAAATACCAATTACCACCAAATATTGCTTTCATTACAACCAAGTGATTGTCAGGCGCACCAAAGATGTTCACCTCTGTGGCATTTGGATACCTCGAACAAATATCCTCAACTAAATATGGAAAAGGGACATATTCAGAACCTATTTTATTATGCATGTGCAATAACTGCGCGAATGGCTTACTGTCCTGCTTTGATGCGAAGAGCAAGGGTAAAAATAGGGTGAAGAGAAAATAGAAGGACCGACTATATTTGCAAAATAGAAGCAATGGGATGCCAAAGTCTTAAAAATAAGAAAAATAAACTGGCTTCTTTCATATATTTTGTTCAATCGTACTAAATAAATTTCAAATTTCAAAGATCTTCATGTAAGCACCCTCTTTGAGAAGTGAATGATGAGCATTCATAAAAGAATAAATCTTACATTGTTCTACAGAAATATTCCTGTTCTCAAAGTTCAAAGATTTCCAGAAACCTTCATGGCTGCTAGCCACACGCCACTGCCTACAGACTGTGCCAGCTCGACAAAGATTGATATGATCCAAGAAAGAGAAAATATGAAAGCGTACAAAGAGAAGCTCAATAAGTTCCAAAATAAATAAATAAGAAATGATAAGAATCTTTCTCAAATAGATAAAATTAATAGATATTTGGCTGGGGCATACCGTAAGAAATAGGTTGCCTGGAAAATCCATCTCCACTTCTAGATTTTCGGTTGCAGTTTTACTCTCATTTTCTTCATCATCTTTCAGGCAACTGGCATCAAAGGGGTTCTCATTAACAGCCCTATTTAACACAAATTTCCAATAGAAAAGTGGTTTTTGGTCAGAACCGAAGAACCATGACTAGTTTCTAACCAAAAGTAAAGGCGGAGCCAGCATCTGAAAGCATTACAGTTGCAAAATGATACTCACTGCAACATAACAATGACAACTTAGAACCTATCTTATCTGTCTAAGAGAGAACACTCAATATAAACTCAGCTCAACCTGATATATTTCACCACTAATATTAAGATAATCAAACAAAGTAATACACATAAATTTAACCCTGAATATATAAACTTGAAAATGTGTTAAATGTTAGAAGGAATCCTGAATATACTGAGGATATCTACTATATCACAGCCTTCTTTTTTCAGTGACTCTGTATACGATACACGAGTGAACTTAATCGGCATTAGAGGAAAAAAAAAATTGACCATCTGATTAAGCACAAAGCATAAATCTTTCTACTCATAAACTGTTTCTTGATACACAAAACCTCACTTAAAATCGCCATAAAACCTCGAAAGATTTAAGGACTCACTGCACGTAATCAAGAACGTTGGCCCCCTTGTGGTGCAATCGAACCTTCTGCTCAGCATCGCTCTCTGCCGAATTACTGCTGCAACTCTCTCCCATGTCCTGCCGTAAATCATGAAAGCGGAAATTCCAATCGTCGTCTCCACTACTTCCCCCAACATCGTCCTCGCTTTCAACAATTTCTCGTGCCATAGCTATTCTATCTCTGTATCTCTCCTCCACTTCGTCTTCTCCGGAAATGAAGCGCAGTCCTCGCGGACTTTTCGTACACTTTAAGCTCAAGCTGAAGTCTTTACGAAAACCTTTAACACGATCGGACAAAATTTGCAGGATTTTGCTAAAGAAAATGAATCCGTAGTAATCCTGGAAAATTTTCAGGAAACGAATCGAAGAGTTTGAGAGCTGAAACCCTAGAGATATCATAGAATTGATCCCCGAATATTGCGAAGAAAAAAGTAGACTAGAAGGTGGGAAAATGAGAGATACATTAGCGGTTTTGGCGGAATCTTATCGTTTTTGCCGTTGGTTGTTTTTGCCGTTTTATTGCCTCTTTTGCTTGCTTTTAAAAAAAAAAAAAAGGAATCTGATTAATGGGCTTTTAGGGCCCACTTCTCAAAAGTTGCTACATCGGCTTAAAGCAAGGCCCAAAAAGTACGGATTCACAAGGCCCGTGACTGGGAAAGTTTGGGCCAACCTCATCCCTTGCGCTGGATCGATTCATTTTTCATTAGGACACTCCATACAGTATTATAAATTATAATCAACTCTAGAATTAACTCACCACGGAATTATCCACGTGACATACGCATGACAGCCAGTGTGGACGCTAACTCTATTTAGCCAGATGTTTATGAATGTATTTTGAAATATGTTTTAAAAAATATTTTCTTAATAAATATATTTTAATTTTTAATAAGTATAAAAAATATCTTAATATTTTATAAATTTTACCTTAATTTTTTCTTCAATAATCCTCTACCGTCTTGCTGCCGTTGAGAGCTCCATCCATGGGACTCCTCTGATATTTTTTTTTTTCCGAAGTTGGGTCAACGACAACAGAGACAGTAGAAGAAGATCGAGGATTATTAAAAAATAAATTGAAATATATAGTTTTTAAAAGTTTAAAAATATTTTTTATAATTATTAAAAATTAATTAAAATATAAAAATCCGACATAATTTAATATATCATTAAAACCAAACCACATTTTAAGAATGCAAAACACATTCCCAAAACACATTTAGGGACACAAAAGTATACCAATGAACTTAACTCTTCTTCAGCCTTACGATGCGAAAATCTCGCTCTCGAAGAATCTTAAAGACCTGATATTCTAAAGCTCTGTTGGACCAGGCTTGCTTCGAGGATTTCGTATCGATCAGACTCTATAAGAACTCGCCATATCAGACCTTGAACGGAGATGAGGTATGGACAGTCAAACCCATGCATGACACAAGTTACAACCACGACAACCTTCTAAACTAAGCAAGAAATAAGGATAGTCAAACAATTGATCAATGAGTTGCATGAAAATTTTATCAATGGAAGATCTAAAAAAAATTATACATGATCATGATAGACCCCACTAGTTAAGCTAATAATTAATTACAACCATTAACAACAAATGGGTAAATTTTATTACGAAAGATTAAATCCTTCGTGGGACCCTAGGGAAGATATTTTGCCCTGGCGCAAGGATGGCCATAGGATCAAAAACAGCCTTCCTCTCAACAAATCTAGACCATTGATTACCAAAATGTTGCATCCATTCCTCCTCCAATAGGTAGTGAGGGAGATACAGCTTGAAATCAAAACCCTGCTTCCGACAGAAATGAATAATCTCGTTATTTTGAGCTACTAAATCCTCAATAGAAGGGCCTTTTGGGTATTTCGGACTGAAACGAAGCAATGCCACTATGTAGAAGATTTCACCTCCTGTTGGTAACACCACTGATGTTCGATTATCCCACCTATAATTACCGATAAGATCACATTTTATTGATCAAACCATAAAAATAATATACAAATTATATTATTAAATTCTCATAATCTCATGATCAAGATACTATAAAAAATAATTTGAGAATTAATTATTAATTTGGAGCAATTGAGCAAAAGACAAAACAATGGTGTCATCATAAGCCGCTTTGCTAATGACTAATAAATGATTTTTGTCGTTTAGCAAAAGTGGAAACGCTGACTTAACATGACGTCAATATTTTGTTTTCCCTTTTCTTTTTTGTCTTCTTTTTAAGAACTTAAAGACTAACGTCACCTAAGAGATCCTCTATTTCTAGAAACATAAATTTTCGATTTCACGAAGTTACCCCGCCACGTATACGCTCAACAGCATACCTAACCTAACACCTAAGTAGATCATAACACAAAGGTTGAAAACTACACACAGGTGGATATGCTGAAGTACGGTTGGTCGCAGAGTTGATGCTGTACAACAATCAGCATTAAAAACTAGCAAAAGTACGCGACGAGTTGCGATTGGTTAGAAAGTTCAATACTCGTTACTAATCCTCTGGATCCCTACCATGCAAATCGTAACTACCCGATTCGAAGCATTCAACAATTCAGTTCAGAAGGGGAAGTAAACGCTGACACGTGTCCGACATCAGTAAGTGTGTAGTAGAGAGTACAGTGTACTTACTTGCTTCGCCGCAGAGGGTAGACTAAGATGGGCCCACCAATCCCATCCTTAAGGATCTCCTTGAAAACGACACGATCGAAATCAGCCATGTTCGAATCTGACACGAACAAGTTCAACCAAGGATGTGGGCAGTCGTCCCACATACCGTTGATTCTTGCTTCTTCCGCCGATAAGTTCACGCGCGACAAGAACTCCACGTAGCTCACGTCCACCTGGAACCTCAACTGTTTTATAAATCCTAGCCGTCCGAGCAATCTATTCACATCCTACAATATAATAGTAGAAGGATGATTAGAGTCATTTCGGTCTCAAGTTATATTTTACAGATTCCGATAATGATGGCGTTACGGCCGAAGAACCATAGGGTCAACAAAATCTCAATGATAAGCGCGGTGACATCAACTCTATTACAATTTTACTATATTGTCCCTAAAAACTGAAAAGTGAAAACTACTTATTACCATGAGTTTTCTTTCGGAAGAGTGGGAATCGGTGTAGTGTCAGTCTCGTAAATTAGAGCGGGAAGGTATGGGCTTTTTAGCCATTCTATATACAAACTATGTCAGAAAATCCAATGGAAGGTATAAATTATCCTTTTAGCTAGTTTTAAATTTATAATAAAATTTAAATAAATACAAAATTTGCAGTGGCCATTTTTGTTGCAGTGGAGAGGGATGTAGGGGATTATAATTACCGTATTGACGGTTGAGAGGTGGTAACCGCTGTTCCGGTAATGAAGAGCCAATTCAAGGCAGTAGAGGACGGAGCCAGCTGTTTGAGGAATGTGGCTCGGGTCGAACTCATGGCCCGGGTCAAGTGGAACAGAAGCCCACCCACTCATAGGGTCATCACTGTTACAGAACACAAAACCTTCCACGTAATCAAACGAGTCACCATCCGACTCGGTCACGAGTGACTCAGCGTCTCGAGTGAACTCATCAAACTCGGTGTACACCACTCTTATCCATCTCACCTAGTCATCACAAAAACAACCAGAATTATTTATTTTAAAAACAATAAATGAATAAAAACTGGGGGAAAGCCCGTTAACTCACCATGTCGGGCGCGGGTTCAAGTAAAATCCGAGCTCGAGTAATAATACCAAATTGGCCGAGACCGCCCAAGACGCTAAAGAAAAGCTCAGCGTTTTCCGTTTCGGAACAGACCAAAACATCTCCTTTACCCGTAACAACCTCTAACTCCGTTACGTTCGACGTCTGTGGGCCATAACGGAAGGCCTGACCGCTAACGCCCGCGTTAGATAACGTCCCGCCCACCGTTAAGCCCAAATAATCGGTCCACGATCTCGGAGCAAGCCCAAACCCGGAAACCAATTCCTTCAGCACGTCTTCCCATAATGCCCCTCCGGACACGTCAGCAAAATCCGAGTTCTCTATCCTCAACATTCGGAGGAAATGGCTGTTTCCCATGGACCGCATGTCTACCACGATACCTCGATCCGCCATCGCCTGACCGTTCATCGAGTGGCCATTTCCCCTCGCCGCAACCGTCAGATACGAGGACGACTTTCCTGCCGCTTTGACCACTGCTGACATGTCCTCCGAGCTCGCTGGTTTGACTAAAGCCAGAGGTTTTGACGACTTCATGCCGCCAAAATCCTTACCGGCGGATAGTAAGTCGGTTGACGAGTCGTAGAAGTCGTGATCGATTGTGCCTTGGATGTCTAGAGCTGTACATAGGCTGGAGACGTCGTCGTCTAGTGTCGAGTCGGCGTCGCTTTCCTGTACAAGACGGTCCAGATAAGCTATCATCTTCTTCGTCGGAGGAAACAATTTTTTTTGTTTTCTCTTTTTCTCCGATGAGATGATGTGTTTGGTTTGGCTATCACATTCAGAAACACGTACTGTTTTTTTTCGGGGTCCGAGTTTAGAGCAGTAGTACAGGTTTTGGGTTAAATAGAGGCAGATTTGTCTGATTGGAGGGTGTTTTACGTGACAAAATTTTCGGAAATCTTTAGATTAATATCGTTGTAATAACGTCAATCATCCTCTGCCGTCCACTTCCACGTGGGTTAGTATTTTTATAATTCCTTTTGTATACCATACAGTATATATACTATTTAGTATAATATACATATAATAATTTTATCTATAATGGAAGATAAATATTTGAATAATGTAAAATTAAATTTAATCCACTGTTAAAATAATATAAAATGAATGATTATATTATATTTAAGATTATGTGATATATATTTATTATTAAAGTAAATTTTGATTAAGGACCGATTGAGATTAAGAAGTTAATATAAGGATTTATATTTATGTGAGAAACGAGAATCATGCTATTACTTTGATGATTTTATATTAATGATTGAGATTAAAATAAGTAATATAAATATATTTCTTTTTAATTTTTTTCAAGAAAAATTTACCCTTAAAAACAAGTTTTCTTCTTTTTTTTCGACCATTATTATTTATTTATTATTTATTATTATTTTAAATTTTATTCAACCATTAATTACATATGTTCTTCTTACACATATTTTTACACCAAATTATTTGTATATGAACCACCCATAACTCATCCTATATAATGACGAATGTAGGAATAGAAACTAATTAAACGGTTCGTTTTAATTACATACAAAGATCGATAAGTTCTTAGCATTCACGTATCTATACAGTTACAGAAATTTAGAGCCAAATATTTTAAGAGTCCTATACGTCTTTCCATTACTATTTATATAACAAGTTCTACTTTTTTCAAACACATGCATGTCAAACCAAATCCGCGGTAATTACATGCATATAATTTCAATTTACTGATTCATGTGAAAAGGATCTTCTACTTCTTGAACCGTGACTTGAACTCGGAATCTCTCGTTGCCAAAAGGAAAATTTGGTTAAAAAACTAAATAATTTACAAATTTTAACACACAAACACAATAATTAAAGTTGTGTATAAGTGAAACTCTTGTTTTTAGTGAGGTTTATCTATTCTGCTCCACTTTCTTCTTTATCATCTTTCTGAATATATATAGTTTTTTTTTTTTTGGCCAAGAAAATATATATATATATATATATATATAGTCGGGCTATCTTGTTCTCGACAAATGGGGTATCATGGCGGTCCACTGGCCACTGGTCCCTCCATTGGTGAAGCATATCATGATTAAAATGTGTACGGAGAATGTTAAAAAAAACCATTTGAGACTGTCTCTTCGCTTATATGTATAACCATTATCATACTATTTTCTTTCTGTTTGATCGTGGCTTAACATTTTAAAACTTTTAATCACGTTTTAACAGAGAAGACAAAGTGAAATTGAGTTTAATTAATGCTGAGAGAATAAGTGAACGTTGAATGAATGAAAATCCCGTTAAAACTATTTGCTGTAGATTCTGATCAGTGATCAGCCTCGAAACGATGTTTCAAAACTGTCATCTTAACGTAACTGACGTGTACAACTTTTTTGTTATTGCCAGCTCAATTGGATTGGGATTTATAGTCAAAAAGCTAGCAACACCTTTCCTTTCCCTTCTTCATGCACCCAACCAGCTAATGTTACTTGTTGGCAATCCTTTGTTAGATCACGTTAGTTTATTAGGAGATATTGCTTTTAGAATCATTTCTATATTCCGTTCAAATTCTTCACCAGAAGTTTTGACTTTTGAAACGCTTTTTTTCTTTTTTCTTTTTGACATTTCGACGCTACGCTCATGAAATTGATCACTAGATTATCAACTTCACGTATCATCCTTATATAAATTAGTCGGCAGGGAGGATTTTTTCAGTTGGAAGATTTTCTGACCAATTAGTGAAGTTTGTGTCATTTTCACTAAATATAAGTAATAAATATCGTTAATTAAGTTTAACATGTGTTCCACGTAAGCTACTTATATAATATGTGTTGAGAACTTCGTCGTCAGTGTATAAAATCTATTACCAAGATGGTTTGACATATCTACTTCAATTTAGCGATTTTGATCGTGAGTCTTGCTAAACGAATGTACTCTAAAATTGTACAAATCTGTAGGGAAAATCTTGTTAAGAAATCCAAGTGATCCCGTGCCAATCTTGGATTAGAATCTAATTCCTACAAATCATATCATAAGGGCTACGAATCTTAGATTAGAATTTCTATGTTTGGCAATAGATTTTGTAATAATTGGTAGGAGTACATGTCGTTTTTTTCTCTTATGGAACTTATTTAAGTTCATACGCATCCTTTTTTTCTTTTTGACTTTTGTCTTGTGATCAATTATGGATTAATAGAGTCAGATTGGTTGGTGTAGGATCAGTAGTATTCTTGGGTTAGCTTTGAGCATCATGTCCTTGTCTAGATAATTTTTTAGGGAAAATTAGTAATTTTAAAAATTTGAAAAAAAAGGTCTACAATCTTATCCTTCTCTCCAAATATATACGTGACATTGAAATGTGATACGAAGATGAAAATTTTGGTGTAATCTTAGACTTTGTATGATTTTGTTGAAGTAATTAGTAATAACAACACTGTCATCTGAGAATATGTTGTTGCGTGGTTGATCAAACATTTTGAATAAACAGTCAAGAAACAACTATAAAAAATTAAATTAAAAAATAATAATAAAATATATATATATATATATATTGGGCCAGAAGAGAATCATTAGTTTATTAGGCTAAGAACCACTTGCAAAACATGGGCCAGCTAATTTAAGCAACTGGGCCCACTTGGCACTTACGTTTAATCTAGTTTTAAGAGGTGAACTCGTCTCTCCGACGTGTTGCGACATAACATTCAAGATTGTATAGACTGTTGAGCATAAGCGACAAGTCGTTCTGCTATACGTTTTAGGATTTTTGTCCCTTCTTCCTTTCTACCTTATATGTTGACTAGCCCATTTATTTTCCCTCGATCAATTATATGACGTGCCATTGTGTTGTAATCAGTTATAATGACGACTGAATGAGGAGGGTTTTTTATAAATAAAAAAGTCTTCCTCCTCGAAAAACATTTATCTGGGGCCCACATTTTCTCCAAGTTTGACATGGGAGTAAAGTCCACTGTCCAGTTGACTATAGTTTGAATCTGTTTTATAATTTTCAATTTATTTATTATTAATTAGTTGTTTAAAAGATAATTACAATCTGCTAAAATAGACGATGTGTCATGATTAAGGTCAATTCTCTTTGCTTTCTTTCCCAAATTACAAGGTTAGCTTAACGCAATTCAACAGGTTTAATGATGAATTATCGGACCCGATGCTCTGCCTAACATGTGCTAAATGTGAATAGATGGTGATAAACAGAAACTCAAGAAAAAAGAGTTTGGCAATGACACGAATTCTTATCATCGACCAAGAAACAGTGGATTCATATTAGCAGTCTTACCAGTCATCTATCGAACAGAATATCATCATATAAATATATATGTATAAACGTGAGTGATTGGACCGGGTATGACTGATTGATTCATGGTCAATATGGTACTCGATCGAGATTTATTATTATTTTTTAATTCAGCTTCT
Source organism: Coriaria nepalensis (assembly GCA_027186245.1). Taxonomy (NCBI): domain Eukaryota; kingdom Viridiplantae; phylum Streptophyta; class Magnoliopsida; order Cucurbitales; family Coriariaceae; genus Coriaria; species Coriaria nepalensis. Next base: position 1,282,208 of record CP114500.1, on the reverse strand, counting down.
TGTAAGAACGCAGCATACGAGGTAACATTGTGAGCAAAAGAAAACGTGATCCTTACCAGCTTTTGAATAGAGAAGAGAAAAATAAATCTTAAAAATTCGATATATAAAAGAAAAATATGTGTCATTTCGTTTATTATTAATTAATTTTAAAATGAATATTAAGATTTCTAGGGTTATGATCCGAATGAATGCATGCATGAACTTATTCCTACGATATTATTATTATTATTTATTATTATTTTTTTTTTAATAATGTCGTGCTTGATTATTCTCTGGGCCCTTATACCCTCCATGATTTATATTTTGAAGATAATGTGTAGCACAAATTTAAGGGAAAGGGAATTGAGTGTTGGTTTTATGCTGCTGCAAGTTGGCCCTCTTGTCGTCAAAGTTGCCATTCTTTCTGCCATCATTCCTTTTCTCGGGTCCCAATTCACATCACACACCAGCTCACAAGCATTTTTACTCTCTCTCTCTCTCTTTCTTAGTAAGCAAACGCAGTATATATGATTAAATTCTCTTCGACGGATGATGACAGAATACTTGACAGCCATTGAATCTGACCATATAATAATACAATAATTCCATTCTAACGTGTAATATTATTTTTGAAATAGATCACCTTAAGCTTGCAATTACTGTATCATATATCATGTCATAAAACTACTCATTATCTGCTCAATCTCTATCATACTCATGTTTTGAAGACCTCGATTATAATATAGTTGGCGGCGTCTCTGAGGAATAGTCAATGCATGAAGAAAGAAGCTAATAGAGGAGCAGCTTGGACGGCTGAGGAAGATCAAAGACTTGCTCAAGTCATTGCATCCATCGGTCCCGAGAGATGGAAGACGATCGCAGGTAATTATGTGGATAAAAAAAAGAATACCTAAAAAGTAGTATTACTTCATCAAGGTAAAAATAGATTTTGTCGTTGTGATCATAGATCTAAATCGATGCGGCAAGAGTTGTCGGTTGAGATACTGCCTCTGTGAACACTACTACTAGTGCAGTGACGGGTGGTGACGTTGTATTAATGAATGGAAGCCATGATCATAATCCGGGGACAACTGATTACAACGACTCGAAACTTAGCATTTCTGGAGACGATAACGTGTTTTTCGATTGTTCGAGTAATATTGATCATCAGGCCGAGGGGCTATCGGATCTAGATTGGTTGGTTTGATATGGATCATGAGAATTGGGTTCTGAGTTCTAACTTGTGAGAAAATTACATTTCTTTTTTCATAAGTTATATATATATATATATATATATATATATATATATATTAGCCCACCAATACACAGGCCCAAAATCAGGAGACGAGAGCAATATACGCAGGCCGGCCCATGTCGGCCGGGACCAAAAAAAAAAAAAAATTCATAATTAATAAAATTGTTATAGTTTTCAACATGTTTGTAATTTACTTGTTAATTTTAAGACTTCCTTAATACAATAGTTTTAGTCAAACACCTAAACTTTTCTCTAACATTGATTAAAGAGGAATATATAGTCGGGTTTGAAAGTAAGTGAAGAACCCTCGGTCCGTTTTCGACCTATTTCAACTTTGAAAAGGATCGGAAAGAAAAATAAAATTGAAATTATTCTTTTAACTCGGCCGTCTTAAGTCTTAACCAATTTTTAACTTGTAATTTTCATATCTAACTTTACTTTATATTAATCTAATTAAATATGGATGATCATCACTAACCCCGATTACTTATATAATCAGATATTATCCTGTGATTCGATTTTGAGATTTTTTTTATATTATATGAAGTGTAGTTATTATTCAAACACCACCATAATATATAGTATATAGGTTTGCAAAAAAGTCATTCATAAAAAATTCCTTATGTCCGTAAATATTATTTTAATTTTGATCTTATTACAAAGTTTAATTGAAACACGACACATTGTTCAAATCTTCGTTTATTTGAAGGCTTTTAAGTTGCAACTAACAAATTAAGTGTCCAAATTTCTTGGTCTTCGCAGATTTCCTCACATTATAATAAATAATCATTTTTGTTAGGGAATTTCGATAAGGACTAGCTCCATTGATTATAAAATGGATGCATTATCTGATCTTATTAATTATTTGATATTTATTATTTATTATTTTATCGGTAATATTTTAAAATTGTAATTATTATATAAATTATAAATATTAATTAATTAATTAGTAAAAACAAAATTTTCTTTATATATTTATACAAATATATAAAATCACAAATTACAGAGATATTTCCAAACAGTACGATCGAGATATTTATAGCTACGTAGGAGGACTGACTTCTTACGGTACAGCTACAATGTGTAGTAGTTACTAGTTAGTACATAAGTGGGTAATTTTACATCGTACACGTGTCAGATTTTAGGTCCCACCAGAGAATTAGGTCAAATAGTCAACGCACACGAAACACGTGATGATCAACGACTCGGACATCACGTGATTAGATTTTAATTACGATCTCAATTCAAACTGGTCAACCTAGAATAATAATCCTTACATAATAACACTAATGATCAACCTACTTAACAATGTTGTTATATAGTCATTGCTCCATTTACATTAGATTTAGATAAGCCTAGGAGGTCATGAGAAGCATATTCATACTTGGGTCTTAATCCAGGAGTTGTACAGTACTTATGAGTCCCAAATATATATGATTTTTATATTGAGAGAAGTTCAATTGTAAACGATTTTAGGTAATGATAAGGAACATAAACGGTGCTGCTTTGTATGGTGCAATTATTGTAGGCGGCTGCTGCGATGATCAGTGCTATTATGTACAAAAATAGCAACGAACTTTCAATACTTCTAGAGCATCAAGAGGAAGAAGGTTAGTTTGAACAAAATTTGGAACGGTAGCTGAAAATAACTTATAAGACTCGACCTGGACCCCACTTAATTATATATTTAGTAATTTAAGATTTTTTTATAAATAAAATCTTAAACAATTACGAGAGCCGGAGCCGACCTGCATACTACTCTTAGAACACCTTTAAAAACTCCACCTGTAAAATCTAGATTAAAATGCTTCTTCTATACATTATATTCCATCTTGACATTATTATTTCTTCGTTACTTTCTAAATGCCATGTTGATTCTAATACTATTGAATCTATCATATATGTATCAACTTGACTCTTGAAAAAGTAGGTGATATATAGTTTATATAAATACACTTCATTTAGATGGGTTCATGAGAAGAGATCGATAAGTACTATTGATCTGTAAAACCAGTGCTTTATATCTACAGTCAGAAAGCGACATTCTGGAGTTAACACTCTCCAACTGGAGACTCAACCCACAGGCACAAACTCTTTTACCGACATACATACATACGTTTATAGATATTTATATATATATATATAGAGAGAGAGAGAAAAGAGAAAAAAAGAGGAAAAGGAGAGAGAGAGAGAGAGGTGGGAACTGGGAAATGGGAAGGAGTCCTGCATGCCACTCGAAAGAGGGGCTGAATAGAGGAGCATGGACAGGAGAAGAAGATAAACTGCTCAGTGATTACATCAAGTCCCATGGAGAAGGAAAGTGGAGTAGTATTAAAAAAAAAACAGGTAATCTACATATACAGATATTAGTAGTAGCTACTCTCTCTCTCTCTCTCTCTCTCTCTGTATATATATATATATATACTCTCTCTCTCTCGATGACGACGATGACTAAGGTGGTTGACATATTCTGCATTATGTAAGTAGGTTTAAAGAGAAGTGGGAAGAGCTGCCGGCTAAGGTGGTTGAATTATCTGAGACCAGACATAAAAAGAGGCAACATCTCACGTGATGAAGAAGACCTCATCATCCGCCTCCACAAACTGTTGGGGAATAGGTAATAACATTACTCTTAACAGCACAAACATAATTTAGTCGATTGTTTACATGATGATCATATTACTTAACGATTTGTGTATGTTTGTAGATGGTCTCTTATAGCGGGAAGGCTGCCAGGGCGAACAGACAATGAAATCAAGAACTACTGGAATACAAATTTAGCAAAGAAGGATCAAAAGGCTGGAAAACAGCTCTCGAATCGGCCGAAGCCTACACCGTTAACATCACATGATGAGAGTAGAAATCCAACTGTAATATTTTCTGGTTCCATCTCTGCTGATCATGATGATGACGACCAGAAAGCTCTAAATCAGGATCATCACGGTATTGATAATGAGAAGTTATTGGATTGTGACAGTAATTTGGATCAAAATGGAGTGTCGCAATCTGAATCTAGCGGCGGGTCATCCGTATTGCAGTCCGGATTAGAGGAAAAATCAATGGAATTAGATGTCATTATCAATGATTCAAATATCAACCAGCTTTCACTCTCCGAGTTCCTCAATTATGACTTCTCTACACTCATTGATTCCGATATTAATGATGAAACATTTTCCGGCCGACCTTTTTCGATACCGGAAAGGTCGGAGGAGAATTATTGGTGTGGTGTTGAGGCTAAATCGGGTTTGGATATTGGATCTTTGGCCTCTTTTCCGGAATCCGTCGAGGATTGGATTATCTAATAATCATCAATTACTTATCTACTTATTTTTATTTTCTCTTGAAATTATTGTTATCTCTTTGTTTGGAATAATCAAACGACATATGTACTGTGATTAGAATTTTAGATTGTAATATGTCAATAATCAATGATGGCAATAAATTCAAAATCTAAATATTTCATGTTTTAAAAACGTCTTTAAAAAATAAAAAAAATTAGAAAAATAAATCATGCATATAAATTCTTCAATAAAAAAATTATCAGTCACTTAGAAATATCTCAGTAATTTTACTACTACATGGAAATTTGCTCTTCCATTTTAATCCAATTAGCAATTTAAGATGTGAGATATATTTAAACTAGCATTATTATTATGTGCAGGTAATTAATTCCAATGCATTATTATTATGAATTCATAACATAGTCAAATATTTTGCATCGAAATTATTAATTTGAGGCGGTTCCGGTTCCGGTTCCGGTTCCCGTTCCGGATCCGGCATAATCATATTAGTAATTGCAATATTTTCTTTTTATTTTTGGACTACAAAGTAATTTAAAAAATAATTAAAGTAAAAAAAAGAGAAATATGAAAATAACTTGCGTTTGCAAAATTTATAAAAAAAAATGTTTAGTTTATTGGATAATAATTTATTTCGATCTGAGACATAAACTAATCTTGATATGAAATTAATCAATACTTTCTAGAAGAGCCTAAAATCCAACAACAACATGAATAGGCAATGGGTGGTTTTGCGAAGTCCAATAAAATCGACTTGTCGTAATATCATGAATAAGGGAACAAACGAGACGACACACCGTCTTATTTTTCCTTCACAGCAAGTAAAAATTATAGTCTAGTGATTGTTCTTGTACACGAATACGGTGTCGTTGCCAGATGATTATTCTTTCCCATTAACTGCCTCGAGATTTTCCTACGCTTTTCTTTCCCTTTTCAAAGAGGATTCGATTTCGTTCCAAAGCAGAGAGGGAAGAGAAGATGGGTTTCGAGAGGAGAAATGAGGTACCGGCATCAGGCGACCCTGGTCCGAGTAGAGAAGCCGGCGCGACGGAGAAAACAGGTCCAAGGCGGTTCTCTCCGGCAGCTCAGCCGGAGGTAATGAGAGCAGCCGAGAAGGACGATCAGTATGCCTCATTCGTCTACGACGCCTGTCGCGATGCTTTCCGTCACATTTTCGGTCTGTTTCTTTCTCTTTTCTCTTGCAATTCACCTAATTCCTTTCACTTTCAGCTAATTTCAGCATATTTGTTTGATACAGGTACGAGACTCGCTGTAGCATACCAAAGTGAGGTTAGATTTTCCAGCATTACTTCATCGAAGTAACGTTTGGAGTTTTTTATTGCTTTTCTTGTGCATTTACTGGAAGAGTGAGACTTGAGCACTTTTCTCTTGGTAGGATACTGATAAATACTTTGCTCTATCTCCATTGCAGACAAAACTTCTTGGACAGATGCTTTATTATGTATTGACGACCGGTTCGGGGAAGCAAACACTTGGAGAAGAATACTGCGACATTACTCAGGTTTTTTGAGCTTTAGAGTCATGTTCAATGTGATTAGAACGCTTGATATTTATGAAATTTCTTTTGAAAACTATAATTTGGTGGTGTCGTGTCATTTGAGGATAGTTTAAGTAAATTCCTGCTTGTAGTTGATAAAACCCGAATTGAGGAAGTCCTACTGAGTTTTAGATGTTTTTTCTTGTGTAACTTCAACTTCTCTGATGTATTAACTGTAAAAGTTATTATGTTAGGTCGCAGGGCATTATGGACTTCCTCCAACCCCAGCAAGGCGTGCTCTATTCATCATTTACCAGACAGCTGTGCCATATATTGCAGAACGAATAAGGTACAGACATATATTTTGAACTTAAGATTGCTCAGTTACAACTATTTTGAATTTCCTTGACTTGTGACTCATATTAAGTTGCCCTTTGTCATATTTATTCATCCATGCTTTCCGATTTTCTGTTTCAGCTCTCGAGTTTCTTCTCGTGCCATGGCTCTATCTGATTCACTGTCTGATGAGAGCAATCTTGTTCAGTCTTCCACAGTTGCTGAAATTACATTTCCATCAAGGGAGGAGTCTTCTGCTTCAGCTCTGACCAGGTTGAAGGAGAAAGTAAATGGATTATGGCTCTTTCTTGTTCGAAGGTGGCCTTTGGTATGCTTATTTGTTCATTCAGGCCTCAAATCTGCACTTCATTGCTCGTCTGTTCTTATGTTCTTACTATTCCTTTCTGAAACTCTTTTGGCTTTTATGAAACAACCTGAGTCTTTTTATCCTAAATATTCTGTTTTTTTTTTCTCCCCCAAACCCGGTCTTGAGGCATCTATTATAATTCCTATATAAAGCTTTCTCTGCATTTTTCATATTCAGGTGGTGCCTATGACTCGCGAATTTTTTATGTTGGTACTTCGCACTAATCTCATGTTCTTCTATTTTGAAGGTGATTCTTCAGTTTCTGAGGTTTGTATATTGTATCCAAAGTTCCGAGGAATGAACGAGAGAAACTCTAATTATGTGAATCTTTTATTTTTCCCTTGTAGGACTCTATTATCATATATCAAAGCGTGCGGCAGGCATTCGTTATGTTTTCATTGGAAAACCATCAAATCAACGGTCCAGGTATGGGTTGGAAAACGTAATCATGCTAAGAAATGCTGAATATATTTGATCGAGAATTGAAACACGTAATAGTTAAGTTTTCCAAAAAATGATATTTTCACCCCCCCTCCGTATTGCCCCCACTCCGTATTGCTTGTAGGTTACTGTGAAAATAATTTTCGGGATATGACAAGCCTTTTACAAAATTTCACAAAGCAATAGTGAAACTTTGTTGTTGAATATATGAATGTGTTCAGTTTCTGGCAGTAGGAAAATGGGTAGAAGATGTGTTTTATTTTTTATTTTCTCAATTGATTCCTCTTATTTATGGATGAAAATGGCACTTGTTCGTGAAAACAGTTGTATTATTTCACGAACAATCACACTCTTTGGAAAAATAGGTAAACTGTTTTAACAGTCATTTATTTGAATTCGCAGAATTCAAACTCTCAACGGTAACTAACCGTTTTAACTGTCAATCATTTATATAAAATGGTAAAATTATTTCGATCAACCACTGCGCATAGCGGCCAGCCGTCACGTCGCAAAAGTGCCAAGTGCGCCTCACACCCACACCACGCGTGCGCATATGTGTGCGAGTCCTGATCATACCACAACTCTTATTTATTATTACAAATACTCACTATTTGCAATCATTTATAAATATTTTGAAAATTTTCTTCCTTTCTAATGTGGGATGCATTTATGAAGTATTTTTGGGTTTGGGTCTTTAACTCATTTTCTTCAACCAATTAAAAGTCTAACAAGAAATTCACTGTTGTAGGACCTATCGACGTTAAAAACGGAGTTCGTTAATTTATGAATAAATATACACATTCTTCTTATTGGCTTTGGAACAGATACCAAATACTTGGAGTATTTCTACTGATTCAGTTATGCATCATTACTGCTGAAGGACTAAGACACAGTAACTTATCATCTATAGCAAGTTCAGTTAACCAGACTTCATTTGGGAGCCACCGTACTTCAGCAGGTTGTCGAATGCTATAATTTTTCATTCAAGTTCTCTTCATCTATACATATTTCTATTCTTCTGCTTTTTGTCTCTATTAATTTTAAAATCTTGTCTTCTCTGAGAGGTGGGTGTTCCACTAACACATTAAATGACTGGTGACAAGTGATCTTCTGACATGCTTATCCTTATATCCAATATCCACTATTGTTCTTCTGTGTCTTATTTTTAGGTCGTGGTTTGCCTATCTTAAACGAGGAAGGAAATTTAACAACCGTTGAGGGTGAGAGTGGTAGTTGGATTTCTGAATCTTCCACAGCCCCCGAGGTATTTTTTGCAGCATGTCTTTCTGAATAATTAGGTGATTTTGCCGCAACTTAGCTCATCCATAGGAGCACATTTGAATTAAAATAAAAAAAAACAATAAATAGTAAAAAAATCGAAAACCGTTTACTTGTTAACATAGATGATCAAACCAATATCTGTATCTCCTACAAAAAGCTGTAAGATTACTTTTGTGTAAATTATTTTGGCCTTCTTTGCTGCAGTCTCCAGGTGTCACTGTAATTAGCAAGTGCACTCTGTGTCTGAGTAATCGGCAAAGTCCAACAGCCACACCATGTGGCCATGTATTCTGCTGGTATGTCTTTTATCTTTTAGTTTCTCTCTCTCTCTCTCTCTCTCTCTCACAGGGTTTGAATATATTGGTTTTTGAAGGAACTGCATAATGGAATGGTGCAATGAAAAGGCTGAATGCCCCCTCTGTCGAACTCCCATAACTCATTCGAGCCTAGTTTGTTTATATCATTCAGACTTCTAGCAAGTGTTGTATTATTATCAATAGAAGATCAAAAGAAGATAAATTTACTTGAAACAAGTAACTTGTCTCCTTTTCAGATTTGAGTGGATCATGCACTGAAAGCACAAGTAGCACGAGCACCGTAGTCACCTGTGATTATATGAATTGACCAAAACATGGCTGGCTGCTGAGTTTAGCTCAGTGGTGGTAGCTTGGTTATACTTCGTGCCAAGTAATGCTATCCTCGACAGCGGTGTTTGCTCATGTTCTGGTCACAATCAGTTAGACTAGATGCACGTCACTAAAAGTAACACAAAACACATTTTTCTTATTCGGGAAAAAGTCACTGTTAGATGTTGCGGCACTAATAAACCATGCACGGGTGGTCCAAGTTCGCTGGTCCATATCTTTGGCAAAACCCAATTTACACAGTGATCGAACAAAAGCAGACCCGATTCGCAATATCAGTCTTAATGAGTTACAGTGGGCCGTTTGGTATGCGAGGGAAAAAAAAAAAAAAAAAAGGCAAGTGAAACAGGTGATAAAGAGGATGGGGTTTTAAGACAAAACTTAAACACATCTCCATCATGAAGCAGTAGCTTAGGAGCACGTGTGTAAGACAGTGAAACGGCAGATCACTAAAGAGCCCCCACGCTTTATGAAACAAATTGTGAGAAATCTAATGATGGTTTTAGGATGGACAGGCAGCATACACACAGCGACCAACCGGTCCAAAAAAGTGACTTAACAATCAATTTGTCCCCATAGTTTCTGTTTAAAAAGGAAAAAAAAAAAAAGTGCTAATCGATGATAATATTGGCGGCAAAAAGAGATCTCTCATATTTGTATTGAAACTAGTGTGGTGTGCACCAAAGCACGCCAGATCTGTCTCAACTTGCTAATGATTTCTGACCCCCATTAACCTTAGAAAGTTTTCCTTTATTAATTTATTTTGCAAAAAAGGTAAATAATTTCATAAAAAAAGGCCACTCACTTTTGTTTTTCTTGTCATATTGCCATTAATTAAAATTGGTATTTATTAGAGATTATGAGAGTTGTCTTGTATTAATTCAATAGTATTGCATTTGATGAGCAAAACTGTCATGCAAACATATTGGATGAATATGCAATAATGATAAGAGTTTTAAAAGATAAATTACTCTTTTAATACTAAGAATCACTTCAAAAAAAAATAAAAAAATACATAAAAAATACATAAATAAACCTTACAATTTTGATAATGGGTCCTTAGTGGAGGTAGATAAATTGGCTAAAAGGTGGTGGGAAGATGCATGCTGATGATACACACAAGTGCCTGTATTCCAAAACAGATACACCTAAATTTGAGTTATTTATATATGGATATCATTCATATTCATTATAAAAAAATAAAATTAATATTCTATTTTATATATTATTTACGGTATTTACCCAAATAATAAAATAGAATAAAAATCAATATTAGAATCTCCTACTTAAAAAGTGTTGACTTAATTATGCCCATGTTTGATTATCAACTCCCCCACCCCCGTTGACTTGATGTATACAAAGGCCCTGAAAACGATTGTATCTAATCTCTTCCCTTCTTTCTCTCTTTACTGCTTCACATAGAAGGTGGATTCAACCAAGAGAGAGATTGTTTTTTTCCGTTACTTATATAAAATTGTGTCTCTGCCATTGCTCGAAAAACCTTCAAACCGCCTCACAGGCCATAGCATTACCCCGAGTGATAGAGAGAGAGAGAGAGAGAGAGAGAGAGAGAGTAAGACAGTGGGCTTTCCACAAATTCTCTCTTATTAGTGGAGTCACCCCCACGCTTCCCCAAAAGCTCTCTTAACGTGGGACCCACGAGTGATCAACTAACGTGGTTCCTCTGTTATATCATTAACATATCAACCCATTCAATTTTGTCAGTGACTATATCCTTCATATAATCATAACAAATTACTTAACCTTGCTAAAATTTTATCCCAAAGTCATATGAAAGAAAGACATGTTAATCTTATTTATGTTTTGCTAAGAGGATAAATGTAAGATGATATGAAGTTTACCCATTTATGTGATGTGGGTCCTACAGATTCACTTAGTGGGATGCAGTACTCGGTCCACTCGACAGATCTCAAGTGCAGTATACAGGTGGTGCCAACTGCTTATATATATCTTTTATTTTTCCTAGATTTCGAGTGGGCCCCTAGCTCCCCTATATTCCCTACCAACCGTAGATCACGAATACTATTTCATCACGTATCACACAATCTTATGTGAATCGTTGTTAACAAGTGAGAAATTTAGGGCCCACCACTATCCCGCGCAGACGCACCAGATTGCATGCGGCACCGCACGTCGTGTTCCTTCCCAACGGTGTCGTTTTAAGTCCGAGTAAATGATTTGGTTCCTAGTTCCTAAGACGCTTGTTGCCACGTGGCAATAAAAACCTTCTGCCAAATTTTGACTTGAGTTCTTACGAACCTATTAAGAAAGTATAATATATGTCATAACTTAAAATAAATAAATAAATAAATAAATAAATAGGGAAAATAGGAGGTATGCAGAATAACCGTGATATCGGTGGTGATAGAATCATTACCACGTGATAAAATTTTAAAAAAATAAAAATAAAAAATAGAGAAATTATATATAATCTAGAGTCCCAAAACTTTTTAAAACATGCTCCCAACATTATAAAAACTGGACTAAACTATCCTATTTTGCCTTATAACTAATCCTTACCATCTTCTTTCTTTCTTTCTTTCTCTTCAGTTCTCACATTTTTCATCTCTTAACAAACATGGGTGAAGCTGTTCATGATATTTTCCATGTGAATGGGTTCTCAACCCTCTGCAAAGAGGCCGACCGGAAAGTAATACTCAACGATTACGGTACGATTAATCGATGCTGGCACGAAGCTCACGAAGTTAACATCATAAACAGTCACATGATCAAAGCCGATATCAATGCTAATAATGATAATAACAATTCCTATTCTTGGTATGAAGAAGTCATTGATGATAATCTCAAGTGGTCTTTCGCTTTGAATAGGTATGTTACATGTACAAAATTTTCCTCTTGCTTTTCACCTTAATCCTATTTTAATTAATGATACACCTTAATTATTTATTAATCCACTAATAATTATGTAATTAATTATTATTTAATTAACAGAGTTCTGCACAAGGGAATTAGCCAGTACCAGGAGATAGCTCTTCTAGACACGAAGCGCTTTGGCAAGGTAAGAACATATTGTTAAGTTTCCGATTATTTTTATAAGTTTGAATCGTTAATAAGACTATATTATCTATCATCGAGAGATTGTATAAATAATAATCATAATTAAATATTATTTACAGGCATTGATGATTGATGGAAAGATGCAGAGTGCAGAAGTGGACGAATTCATTTATCATGAATGCTTGATCCATCCACCTCTACTCTCTCATTCCAAGTCAGTGCTCTTATCACATTTATTTGGTTAAACTCATTCCAGACTGGAGTTTGGACAAATTCGATTTAAAACTGTATTTTTTTAAAACTACAGTCCGAAAACGGTGTTCATAATGGGAGGAGGAGAAGGATCGGCAGCAAGAGAAATACTGAAGCATAAAACAATAGAGAAAGTCGTAATGTGCGATATAGACCAAGAAGTAGTTGACTTTTGCCGCAAATATCTGACCGTTAATCAAGATGCCTTCCTTAATCACAAGCTTGATCTTGTTATTAACGATGCCAAGTAATCAATTTCTTATTTTCTAATTGGGCCTATTGGGCTCGAGGCCCAGAGTTTCGGGCCATGAGTATCTAATTTTTTTACTAATATATTTATTCATTTGTGATGGAAATGAAGGGCTGAGTTAGAGAAGAGGAAGGAGAAGTTTGATATAATAGTGGGAGATTTGGCAGACCCAGTAGAAGGTGGGCCTTGTTATCAACTCTACACAAAATCATTCTACAAGAAAATAGTGAAGCCCAAGCTCAATGAAAATGGCATCTTCGTCACCCAAGCTGGGCCGGCTGGCATTTTCACCCATAAGGAAGTCTTCACCTCTATTTACAACACTATCAAGCAAGTCTTCAAATGTAAGCCCACTTTCCTTTTTCATTTTATAAAACACTTCCAAATATTTCTTAACTATCACTAAATACTAATAAATAAAATAATATGTATATATATATATATATATATATATATTTTTTTTTTTCGCAGATGTGATGGCTTATACAGCTCATATTCCATCGTTTGCAGACACTTGGGGATGGGTTATTGTATGTAAAAAAGATAAACCTTAAATTCTCCGATGTAACGTTTTGATGTACTTAGTGGCTTATGATGTTATGGTCTTAAATTGTGATTATTGATGTTGCTTTTTTCAGGCATCAGACCAACCGTTTTGTGTGAAAGCAGAGGAAATAGATGAGAGAATAGTGGAAAGAATTGAGGGTGAATTATTATATATAAATGGACCCTCCTTCCTCTCTTCTACAACCATGAACAAGACTGTTTCGTTGTCGTAAGTGTTCTTCCCCCTCATATCTAATCCTTAATTATTGATTTTTTAATGAGATTTTGAGGTTTGATTTTGGTTTTAATTGTCAGGTTATTGAATGAAACGCATGTTTACACAGAAGATGATGCGAGATTCATTCATGGGCATGGAGTTGCTTACTGTCTTTAACGTTTAAGACAGTAAATAAGGTGGGTGTGGAGGGGAATTGCTGTACAGTTTTTTAGATAAAGAAGCGAGCAAGGCTGAATTATTAAAAAAAAAGAAAAAAAAAAGAAAAAAAAAAGAAAAAAAAAGTGGGGTCAAAATCTAATTAATGGGACTTAGTTTTTGTTATCTTTTTGTATCAAAGAATTATGAGGCATTCCTCCATTCAAAACTCTTTTTGTTTTGTTTTTTTGCACCTTTTGGTCCATATTTCTCTTGAAAGAGTTTGACTACTTTTAATTTTGTACGAGCATGCATGCAATGTAATAATGTAACAATGTAACTGTACATTGATTGTCTGAAATCTGAATCATTTTGCTTCTAGTAGTTCCAAATTCTAAATACAAGTTCGAAAAATCACTCTTATCGATAAATCGATTATTACTGAATTGTCCCTCAATTATGACTTGGGCTTCGTTGAAGTCCTTAATATGGGTAGTAGTTGCCTGTTGTTGTGGAGGGGTGGAAGTTAGTGCTGTGGTTCATGAAATTTGAAGCAATTTAGGTGTGTCAGGTTCTCCATCGGTTTTCGCAGGATGAGGTTTATCCTTTCGGACACATTTTGAAGGGTTCGAACTTTAAGTTGGGTCGGGCCATATGATGATGACCCATTAGCATATATAACCATTAAGAGTCTTGAGAACTACATTAAAAACCAGACCGACCCTTTCATTCATTTCAAAATATTATACTCTGAAAAGAACAAAATGATTGTCATGTCGTTTCATTGCTTGAGAAGTCGAACTGAATGTCGGCTGGTGCTCATTGCTAACTGGAGATAATTTAAAATGATTTTGTAGTATAATATTTTCAATAATCCAGATCAGTTTTGATTACGTTGGATGGGATGGGATGATTTGGAAGTGTTATATAATCCAAGAACATAAAATAACGCCTCTTCCTAACTCATCTGCAAAGTACAAACACTATCCACGCCTGAATCATCTTATTAGGGGCTCCATGTGATTACTATCTATCCATTAATGAGCGAACACTACTACTCTGCAAATATTCCAATCTTCTAAAACATATTTCTTTACCGAAATGAAACCGGGTTTTTCAACAAAAGCTGCAAAACCCGTTCAAACATGAAACCAGTTCCAATACAAATATTCCAAATGACCAGATTTGTTATATATAATAATAATTATTATTATTTTAAATGGTAATAAATGGTAATAATTATCTCTGGGATGTGGAGTAGGAACAACAAGATCAGTGTGTGTCTTCATATGATCGACGATCTGTCTTTGTTGGAGAAAGCAAAAAAAGCTTCCTTGATCTGCATTTAAAACTCCCCCTCGGGATTAATGCAGCAACTCACAACTTCCCTTCCCTTCCCGCTTTTGACGATCCTCTCTTTCTCTTTCTCTTTCTCAACCCTTTTCTTTTAATCCATTAATTAAAATAATTAAAATAATTAAAATAATTAAAATAATTAAATTGAACTTTACAATTATGTTTTGATATATATTATCATATATTATAAGAAGGAATCTTACTACCTAATTTTTTTATATATATTAAGAAGGAATCATTTTATTAGCTAGTCTTTATGACTATATAGTATAATTATGGTTAGCTAGTTAGTTATCATTATTAATATCCATGTGTGTGGTACGTGACCTTAATTTAATTACATAAATAATATATTTTTAAATATATTTAAATTATATAATCATTCATTACGATTATATAACTCTAAATTATGTATCTTATTATAATTAATTAATCTAAAAATTAGGAGAATAATATTATATATATATATATATATAGATATTAAAATTGTTGTGACTTGAGAGGTTCCAATTCCTCAACGTGTATACAAATAATTGGTAGGTTAGGTCATAATATTTTCTTATTCTTAAGCTTCATCCATTCCATCCTTTGCGAGTTATTAATATTATTTTTTTATTAAATTTATTATTATTATTATTATTATTATTATTTTTTCCCAATTCTAACTTCTAATCATTGCTGGTATTATGGCAACATCATTTAGTTTAAGTTTCTTATGGCATCTTATATTTGTATTTTTGGTGGGAATATATTTTAAATAATAAATAAATAAATAAAAATTATTTCAATATTTTTTATTTATTAAAAATTAGTGTAATTAATTAAACATAATATTATTCCAAAAGGGCAAATTTGCCCCCAACTTCTATAGATTTCCTTAATAATTTAGAAATCCACCGCCGCCTCCATATAGATTTAGTTTTAGTTAAGTTAATCATCATGATGATCAAAATGCCGAAAGTGGATTTTGTCGCCCTCAATCAAGACTAAAAATACGTCCAACCCGTTCGAATCAAAGTCACCTAAATTAGGAGGGGACAAAACACGTAGGAAAGACACAACAAGTATATATAACAATGGAAACGAATGAAAGGAATTAAGTAAATTTCTTGGTTGTAGTAGTGATAATGAGAAGGTTAACGCAATAGGGGAAGCAAAGAGCCAAATATAGGAAGAATACATATCCACTTCTAGCTCTAGTACATAAAGAAGAAGAAAAAAGAAAGCAAATGCTTTTAGACTCTATTCCTGAATCCTGATCAGCGATCACACCCTTTCTCTTTATCTGTCTGTCTCTCTCTCTCTCTCTCTCTCTCTCTCATTTGGCCTTTGATTTTGATCTCGAATCTTTCGTTTTCATCCTGCTCTTTTCCTTTTTCCGAGCTTGTTTCTATTACATATACATACATATCTTTACCTCGTTTTCAATCAAACTCTAGATAGTGTCAGTAGCTATCTCAGAAAAATGTTTGATCACGATCAAAGCAATAAAGAAAAAGAAAGCAACAACTCTGTTTCTCTCTCACGCATCCCCATTCTTCTTCTTCTCTCTCAACCTTACCCTTTTTTCCCCTTCATCCCCATTCACTTTAAAACCAAAACACAAAAAGAAACGACGATTCCATTACAGCATCGAACCAGATCGAACAAAAGCGACATCTTAAAAAATAATAATTTTGAAAAAATCAAAATAAAAAAGGGTCCAACTTTGACCAACGACTAGAGAAAATCAGATCGACTGTTGCTTAATTTTCATGATTTGTTCATAAACTCTGTAAATGGTAGTGTAGATTAAGATGAAATTGATACAGCTAAAGCTTAGAAATTCATATGGGTCGTTTCATAAACAGGAAGCTCTTCGCAATACATTTTACGACCCATCAATACAAGATGATCCAGCTCAAAAAGATCCGAACTTGAACAACTACTTGGCACGTCGTCGTCATCTTCTTCTTCATCTTCATGATTTTTACCGTAGCTATGGCGGAAATCCCTCGTTACAACTAAATCGTTCTTCTTCCTATTCATCTTCTTCTGAAACTCTCGGACCAGATCGTCTTTATCTTCGTACAACGATTTATGGCCACACGGTCTGCAATCTTCGTCGACTATAACGCTTACAGGGTAGAAATGGACATTTCTCTTGACCCCATTACGAAGCTTTTCTCTAGAAGTAGGCGAGTTCTTGCTTAGACACGATCTCGAAAACGAAGTAGCGGAAGAACACGTCGATGACGTCACTGATGGGGGGATGATTACGTTCTTTGACGTTGTTGTTGTTGTCGTCGCCTTCTTCGTGTTTTGTCCTGAAGCGAAGAGAGAGTTGAGGAAGCTTGTGAGCTTACCCCCTGGAGAAATGGGTTGCTTCACCTTCTTCAAATTGCTGTAGATTTTCAACGCTCTTGACTTTGACTTTATCGAAACGTCATCGTTGCTCTGTTGGTGATAACGATCGGACGTTTGAGGCTCCCTCTGTTTTGCTTTTCTCTCTGTTTTTTCCAGCCGAGCGGGAACATCGGTTCTGATAGGCTTAGGACGAACCGTAAGCGGAGGAGGAGCGGAACTGAGGGGCTTCTTCGTCTTTGTACCTGACATTGACTCGTTGTCGGAGGGAGAGAATATCCCGCCGGAACTGGAATCTGAAGAAATTGAAGTCGAGCTGAAAAACAGAGCATCTTGATCGTGATCGAAGTGTTTGTATGGTTTTCTGACCTTTTCGTTGATCTTCTTTTCCATCCATCTCTCTATCAAGCAAGCTCTGTGAAGATTGGCCATGATCTCTTCCTCTTCAATTGCTCTGCGACTGTGTGCAGTTTTACTTCCAGTGGATTTACTCTGTCCCTTTGCCGCCATTGTTGTTGTTTCTCTGTAAAACTTTGATTCTCCACTCCTTTTCACCCCGTCGTCAATCGAGCGGTAGATTTCGTCGAGAAGAGACGAAGAGAAAGAAGGATTAACTTTACTGTCGTATTGCTGCTGCTCGTGTCTGAACTTCTTCATGTTTATGTAGGAGAGCACAGTTCGTTTTATTTTTTTCTTTTCTGTCTAGCTAGAGGGGATCAAAAACTGCACAAAATGGGGGGGGGGGGGTAAGGGGATGGTAACAAACAATCATGTGAAAGAAGGTAAAAATTGAATCAAACCAAGGAAGATATTGATGTTTGGCTAGAGAGGAGAGAGAGAGAGAGGGTAATGAGAGCGAGAATGGCACGCCTTTAAGTCATAAGGTAAGGGGGTGAAGGAAAACAGGAGAAGAGGGTAGGAGGGGGAGTTCTTTATAAAGGAGGGGGGGAGAGAGAGGGTCCTTGTTTTTTGCGCGTGCATGTCAGATTTTTTGAAGTGTAGAGACAATGCCAGTTTGTAATCAGATGACGTGGCAACAATGTTGTGCTTCTTACACGAATTATAATTTTTATATAATAATAATAATAATTTTTATATAATAATAATAATTTTTATATAATAATAATAATTCTAGAAAAAATCATAATGTTTATAAATATTATTTTTATATAATATTTTATTAAATATATATTTTATATAAAAATAAAATCTTATAAAAAAGATTGAATTATTATATTCTCTCGATCATCATTATAGTAAAATATAATATATCCTATTTAAGTACAAAAATCTGTAATATATATATATATATATATATGCAAATAAGTAAAAGTCATTTTTATCCGAGAGGAGCCAATAAAACTTGGTCTTTTAATCATTGAAAATTTGAGTTAAGGAGCCTCTTCTTCCTCCTCACGTTTTTTCACGTACCAATTTTCAAAATCTTCCTCTCAAATTGCCCCTCAAAAAAATGGCAATGGCAATGGCAATGGCATCCAATCCAAAACCAGCTTCGCATTCTAGACAGGCAGCATCATTATAATTTTAACCAGACCAAGAAAGAGAGACAACAAAGAAGAAAAAAAAAAAAGAAGACTTAAACCCCACCGTTTGACCAAATATAACGGAACTAATAAGAGGAAGGAGGATCTGCCTCCCATTAGCGTTTCCCAATTCAAACGCTTTTTTCTACTTCCAGTTTAATTCTGTTCATTTATTCCTAGACACTTATCATTATGCGTTAAAATGGGGATTGCTTTCTTGTACTTAAAAAAACTTT
Organism: Coriaria nepalensis; assembly: GCA_027186245.1. Lineage (NCBI taxonomy): Eukaryota > Viridiplantae > Streptophyta > Magnoliopsida > Cucurbitales > Coriariaceae > Coriaria > Coriaria nepalensis. The sequence goes on along the minus strand of CP114500.1, from coordinate 1,263,169 downwards.
CATTACATCATTAAAATTAAAATTAAAATTTAAAAAGTGGTCAAAATGGGTTTGAATAAGCAACTTCAAGGGTAAGGACCGTACTATAAAGTTCAAAGTAGATGTATAATTTCTCAATGTTTTAAGAAAGGTGGGCCCCGTTAAATTATTGAGACAAGGTGTTGGTGGGCCTACTGAAACTTCCAGCCCAGTCTAGTTAGGCCTCAACAACTAGGGCCAGCCCTACCTGAATGGTAATTGAACAATCCATTACAGTTCTGGACCTTCCCTCTGGTCGTAGTACTTCTGAGTTCTGACTCGTGGGGACCTTATTACGTCTGTTTTTGTGTTTTCTCATGATACGATATCATCGTTATTATGCTGATCCAAAAATGTAGGTTTGCCACGTGTCTTGCTCTCACTTTCTCTCCCGACAGGAAAAATAAGTAAATAAATTAATCTGGCTGTACTTTTTTTGGGCTTTAAGGTAAAATGTGATTTGTAGAGCATATATTTTTTATTTAGGTGTCACAGATACATTAATTATAACATTATGGTCAGTTTCTTTGTCGTCCATGATAACTAACAGACATTTTTAATACCAGTTTTTGTATTTTATATTTATTTACTTAAATAAAAGTATATAATACGAAGATTTCTTAAGTGATAATCAAACTTAATATTACTTTAGCTTAATATTACTTTAATATATCGATATATTAATATTGTTACGATTCCACCCAAAATATAATTATGGAGATTAATTATAATTTTTAATTGGTTAGGGTAATTCTAGCAGGGGTGAAATAGGAAACTAGAGAGATAATAGTGATGTAATTAATGGCCGGACAAACGGATGACTGGACTGGAAGAGGTACACGTGGCAGTTCAGAGTAAGGACCACCTGAGGTGATGGCCCGCCAAGGGGTTTCTGAATACGATCGTACGACGTAATAGGGTATAAGGGATGGTAGGGAGCAGTAAGTAGTAGCGTGGGACCGACCCTTACCTTGGTTTGATTTTGGCTTCACGAGGAGAGCAGATGAGGTGGCAGGCACGGCTGACATCGACAGACATGGATACGGTACATGCTTCCTTACCCTGCCTACAAAGTGGTCCAGCACGGATAACCGTAGGATGCTTTTCCTCTTTAGGGATTTTGATTCCTGGAATCCCATCAAACGGCGTGGGCTTAAAAGGAGAAAAGAACAAAAATTGTGGGATCGTGATCGATTGGTGTGAAAAGGGGGGGGGGGGGGGAGGGAGAGAGAGAGAGATGTCTACTTCTGTCTTGGCCGACGAGTATTGTCCGTCTGTCGTTATTGACAGATCGACTGTTCTGGAAAGACAAAGTATTATACATCTTTAAACCCACGTGGGAATGGCTTACGAGGCATTGTCGGCTCTGAATTTCATTTTCCTTTCTTTCCTGGGGCGTATTACTGGGCCCCATGCTGAGTTCTCTACCCAAAAAGAACAAAACCAACTTCTAAGCCCAATTCGTTCTGGACTCAACATTCATGGATTTGGGCTTCCTTCTCGAACCGAAGAGACGTGCTCGTCCTTTAAAAAGGCCCAACAATTGTTTAATAAAAAAAAAATATTATATATATATATCTATTTAGTTATTTATATTTATTTTCGGCAATTAACTAGTTTTTTTAACTTTATTTTCCTTTTTCTGGCTAAAGCCATGAAATTATTAGTTTCTGCATTGAAGCAAGCTTCCATAGTTTGATACTCAGATTCATTTTGAATCCAACCTCTGAACATCAACCAACTTGTAGAGATCACCGCGCCTTTGGTCCTGAAACGGTAGGCTTTTTCTGCATAAAATGTAATCATCACATAATTAGCACTAATTAATTGCTAAACGAGCTCAAAATGAACATGTAGTATATCACCTTCTAAGCTCGAGAACAGAGTAGTCGATCTCGGCTATGATCATCCCCTCTTCATGTTCTGTAGTAGCAAGCACTTCTCCAAACTGCAATATCATCAGATTCATGCTTAAAAGGTTTTATAGTTACAAATAAATACTTGAAGCTAGCTTAATCCTAAACTTAGAGGCAAGTATCACTTACTGGTCCGACAAGGGTAGAGTGGCCCCATGCCACGTAACCAGCTCCAGAATCCCGAGCAGGCGAACAAGTAGCCACATACAACTGATATTACACATTCATAACAGCACCAATGAGAAAACCTTAATCTTTGTTTCTTCAGAAGAGATCAGTAGTATACATATTACCTGATTATCTGCAGCTCTGTGGATAAAAACATAACCAAAAAAACAAATCAGTAATATGTGATCATTAAAAATCAAAGTTTACAAAGAAGAATATAGGATTTCCATTTGAATACCTTGCCCTCTGTAACAATTCCCAGTGTAACGGTCCAGTGGTCATGTTAAATGCTCCAGGGTAACATATCAAGTGAGCACCTATTCGTTAAGTTATTTAACGAGTATATTACTATAATTTATTTTTTTAATTGACAAGCTGTAGGAAATGGAAGAGAAGGCAAAGTTAACCTCTAGCTGCATAGATCATTGCTAGCTCGGGAAATCTAATATCATAACAGATTCCAATTCCAATTCGCCCCACCTCTACATGAAGATTTGATCATTGTAGTTAAATAGGACTTGTCAAGGCAAATACTTGGGAAAAGAAAAAAAAAAAAAACTCAAACCTGTATCCACAATAGTAGGAGTCGTCCCAGCTGTAAGAGTCTTTGATTCAATGAACGTTATTTTTCCAGGGATATCAATATCGAATAGATGAATCTGCGATTCCCAATAAATGATCTATATATTATCTACGATTATCATTCATAGTTTGCAATATGAATGCTAACAAGGAGAAATTTCGAACCTTTCTGTGTTTGGCTAAGAGCTTTCCATCAGGACCAAAAACACAGCAAGTGTTGTACAGGCGGGTCCCAGAACGCTCGGCTATGGACCCGCCGACTATTGTAATTTTGAAGAGACGGGAAACTTCAGAGAGCATAGCAGTGGAAGGAGATGCATCATAACCACCTTGATCAATATCCTCTGCATATTCTGGAAAGCTATCATTTGAGTACGGACCATTCCATATTTCCTATAAAATTGAGAAACTTAGTTGATTTAGGGATTCACCTTAATCTTATAGTTAATCAGAATCATGTACTGCATTTTAATCCATTTTCGGGTCGGCTTATAGACTCAATCAGAGAGTGGTTCTAAAATTTTAATCTAAAATGGGAAAAAGACCAAATCAATCCAAATTCCAAGAAAATAAACGATATGCTTTTTAATTTAGTTTAATGAAAGCTTACAGGGAGAAGAACGAGCTTGGCACCCTTCTGAGCAGCCTCTTCTATGGCCTCACGTGCATGAGCAACGTTCCTCTTCTTATCCGCCGTAACAGATAATTGGCAAAGCCCAATCTTAAACTACATTTTCACATACACATTTTTTAAAAAAAAATAAAACAAACACTCCTAGAAAATCGAATGGGCCGGAATGTAAGTAAAATTATACCCGCGTGATAGGAGGAGATGGTAAAGGGACCGCAGGAGGGGCTCTGGCTTGACCGGGATTGGACAAAGACGCCATGGCCGAAGGGGAAGTGGTATTGTCCGTGCTTGAAGAGATCTTACTGTTTCTGGGTTTGATGGAAAAAAGAGAAGGGAGGAGTTTACGAGAGAGGGAAATTTGATTCTTCTGAAATATAGAGCGAGAGATTGAAGAAGAACGATGGAGATTGAAATTGGACACAGCCGCTGCTTTCATTTCACTTTTTCCAGTTTTCTCTGTGGTTGCAAAAAATTATGGAGCTGTATTACTTAACTGTAGAGCGATTCGCTTTAGGGATGTAACATTTCCATTTTGAGAAGATGATTGGAGCGACGTCGTTCCATTTCTGCTTTATGAAAAATATATACGATGTGTTGTTCTCTCGATTATTGTAAACGACATGTCGCATGTCTTAGGAGAGAAACTTTCCGTGAAAGTTCAAACATTAGAACATGCGTCTAAATGGCGGCAGTGGGGTTCATAATATGAGCAGGGGGCACCCTTTTCTTTGGACTTCTAGTAGGAATTTCATTTCTTGGGCAACAAATAACAGTATTTTAACTCTCTTTTTCCCATAGCAATGTTGGACTTAAAATTTCAATGAACTTATTTGTGTAAAAACTTCCATTTTTAGGTGTAAACACTATGTAAATATTACATGAAACGAGTCTCAAGATTTAAAAAATATCGTATAAATTAATCTGACGAATATTATATAAGTTAGATGTTAACTTTCCGATTCCCATTATTTTTGGATTTCTTTAGAAAAGGTTGTATATAATCCTTCTTCTATTCAATATTAATATGTATATATTTTTTCAATAAAATATTTTCTTTACATTAAATATAAAATAAAAAATGTGTGAACCGTCAAGTAAGATAGAACATGATGACTTTATGGTGTTCAAAGTCAATCTCATGCATGACTGAGACTACTTTTTCAAATATGAAGACCATAAAATTATAAGCTCATTTTCATATGAAAAAAAAAACAAAAACAAAAACAAACAAACAAAACAAAAAATCTTATCTGACCTATTAGTTTAATGGGGTCAAACAAATTATCTTCTTACATTCGAAGTCAAGTCTAACAACTAGTGTTCTTCATGTGTTTTCCATATATATGTATTAAATTTTTTTTTTTTTTTTTTAAGTCCACCCTAAGTCATCTATACCATGTCCCACACCTGTTATATGAATATATAGGAAAGTTTCCTATCGTTGAAGTTTCCTATCAGTTGTATAGGAAAGTGAGTGTGAAGCAGCAGCCTCAATATCTTTACAATTTAAAAGAATAATAAAAAAAATTCAGTTTTGCTTACAACTTCTTCCCAAGAGAAAAATGTCCGGTAACAATGAAGACTTGAGGTCAAAGAGCCTAGAAAATTTTGAGATTTCAGAGTTCTTGATGTTTGATGATGATCAATGGCTAGATGAAGATCTACCGTCTTCTATCGGTATTGGGTCTGTCATGAACTACCAACCAAATGAAGTTATCGATCATTCTGTTGGAAACAGCAGCAGCAACAAAGCAGAGCAGAATACAACAAGTAAGAAATTTTTTTTTTTGTTTCTTTTTTTCAAGCCTTTTCTTTCTCATGGTTGAGTATAATTATAATGGGTGTTTTTTGTTTATATATTGTTTGTTATGTTAGAAGGGCGGAGGGAAGGTAAAGAAAGAGTTGCATTTAAGACAAAATCAGAGATTGAAATACTTGATGATGGGTTTAAGTGGAGGAAGTATGGGAAGAAGATGGTCAAGAACAGCCCAAATCCCAGGTAAGATATGTAATAAAAACCAAAAACCCAATTCAGATTAGCAGTAGTATGAACATCTTCATCAATTTGAAATTGGTAATGAAAATGTACACATCATGTGAGTTTGCAGGAACTATTATAAATGCTCAGTTGAAAGCTGCCCTGTCAAGAAGAGAGTTGAAAGAGATAGAGATGATCCAGGTTATGTTATTACTACATATGAAGGTATCCACAACCATGAGAGTTAGATCTTCCTTAGTTGGTTTTTTTTTTTTCAACAGATCCATTAATGTAGTTTATTTGTAAAGCATATTGGGCTCTTTTTCATTTGAAATTTTTTTTGAGTGGACCGTATCCCATGGATCAATCAATCTCAACCGCATATATTAATTTTACATAAACTTTGCGGCTTATCGGTTCACCAAGAACACAGTCTATCCATAAAATTCTCTTTCCAATTTATCTTTGAGTCGTAGAGAAGAATAGTATGAGATTGAATCAGCAGAGAAGCTCAAGAGTGAACTAAAGATGGCTACTTTTTCTTCTTCAATAAGGCACCATTACAGTTTAAATAATAATACAAAGCAAATACCTGACTTGGTTCTTCCCAATGAAATTACAAATCTTCCCATAATTATAAAAAAAAAAAAAAACCACATAGGAAGAACATTCATTCACCATCTTCCCTATCCTACAACATAAGTAGCTACCACATTCTTTATAGTTCATACAGAGAAGAACTGTAGTCATTAATAGACACCATATAACAATGCCCAAATACATTGAGGAAGAAGGAAAAAGAAAAAAAGAGAGAGAAAGAGAGAAAAAAGTTTCTACCAAATGGGCAAGGCAAATACTACATTTTTTGTCATATACTTTTTTTTCCCCTTATATCATACAAATTTTTAAAAAGGGTCGATGAAAAAAGAACCTGTTTTGTCATGTTTTTGACTTGAACTTTCTTTGAGCTTTCAAGTCCACAACAATAACAGTGATATTGTCCTTACTACCCTTTTGAAGCGCTCGGTTCGCTAGATATTCTGCCGCCGCTTGAGCAGCCGGATCGGGCACCACACCCCTCTCAGAAGAGGGTGTTGTAATAACCCCGTTCTTTTTATGCCAGATAAGGATTCTTTTCCGGGCAATATCACAAACCTCTTCATTTGACATTACATCCCATAACCCATCAGTAGCTAAGACAAGACATTCATCATCTTTGGTCCGAGGAAGAAAAGTCACTTCTGGGTCCGGAATAATCCATGGTTTTAAGTACCTATCACCTGTAACCAAAAATTGGGTGACAGTTGTTACAGTTTAGTTACTTTTTCCTATTTTAGCATCATGTTAAGAAAGAATACCTATAGATCTAGACATAGCAAGAACACCAAAAACTCTAGATCCGTTCCATTTTATGACCTTCCCTCCTGCTGCTTCGATTCTTGCACATTCATCCTCTCTATCCGGCTAAAGACAAACAATAAAGATCACATTTAAAAGAAAAAGGTAATTAAAAATATAATCCAAAAGAACATATTTTTCAAAAAGTTTCATACTTTGTGATCTACTGACAAGGCGATAGATTCTTTCCCTCTGTATAAAACGGCTCGAGAATCACCACAGTTTGCTACGATAATATGAGAAGCACAAGTAAGAGCAACCACAGCAGTTGAGCCCACAGTTTCAGGAGCAATAGGATCAGCGCTAGATTTGCCTCCCACCTCAGAATCTACCTTACGAAAGCAATTAGTGAATGCCTTTCTCCATTGCTCTTGGCAACTATATTCACTAACAACATTACCAGATTCTATCTCCTCGGCTAGAGCCCTATGCATCCTATCACGACAGTAATTCGCAACCTAACCAAAAGAAAGTGGAATAAAATTTAAAATTGCACAAGAGAGTAGATATAAAATTCAAGTAACTTAATTTTTACCTGAGAACCACCATGGCCATCGTAAACTCCGAAGAAATGAATGGTTTGATGGGTTATAGACTTGCTTGTCCCATCAAGAACCCTATCACCTACTAGCATTTGAATTGGGATTTCTAAGAATTGAGGAACAGTTGCTAGAGAATCTTCCATTTCAGGTCTTTTGCCACAAATCGAAGTGAATCCCCAAAGAGGGACATAATCCACCTCAAAAATGCTCCTACCAATGGTCCCACTTACCGTCTTTTGTAGCGGTAATTGAACAAGATGATCGATTTTCAATGACTTCGAGGCAGACCCATCTTGAGCAAGTAGATCACTTGAATTACTACTAGCCTTAGCGACAACAATTGATTCAACCCTGCAAATGGTCTTATTATCACTTTCTATTTCAGAAGATGCTTCAAAGCTCAAGAAATCTTCTCCACAAAGACTACTAATTTCACTTGCCACAGAAAGGGAACATGACCCATCAAGATTCGGATCGCCTTCTAATGAAAGCGAATCATCTTCTTCACTTTCATGTGATATTATGGCCAATTCATCCCCTCCACCCTTTTCCGAAACACTAATCTCATTCTCCAAGTCATCAGTACTACTACTATTACAAGCCATGAGTTTTAGACTTGTGATATCGCAAACTGGATTGCTGCCTAGCCTAACTGGAACTATGAATGCAGGAATTATCTGCTCCATTTAAAATTCTATCTAAATAGAGAAAAAAGTTACCCTCCAACCCCCCCAAAAAAATCAGAGAGCCTGTCATATTCCAACCAGTCCGGTAAAATAATCACCTTCTTCTGTCATCAAGAATGATCTTAGGATGCAAATGTTGGATTCAAACAAGGGACCATTTTCCATGCCTCAGGGAAAAGCCAAAAACTTAAGGCGATTTAAAACATTGGATGAGCTAAAAAGATGGGGATAATGAAATGGGCTAGTCAGATCTGGTCAACATGACAACAACAAAAACAGAGTAGATTCAATTTTATCAGCTTCTTCCTTCTGCTCCTGCTTCTACTTCTTCTTCTCTGGTTTCTAATTTTATCTGCAACCCACAAACTATACAATGAGAAAAAATCAAAGAGAAAAAAGAAACCAGCTTGCAGGAAAACAAAAGCTAAAAATAAAATGTCAAAGCATCCTTCTTTTATCTCTCCAAGCACAAGAAAGAAAAGGGGGATGAGAAAAGAACCTAATAATCACAGGAAACCCTAGAAAAGAAGCTGGACTTCCCTGGATCTAAGGCAACTATCCATAGCCTCTTGTAACTTAACTTGCTCTCTCTCTCTCTCTCTCTCTCTCAAATAATTATCATAATCAATCAGGAAGAAAGGTGAAAAAAATAGAAAAAATGAATATATATATATATATATATATATATAATAGTAGGGAAATTAAAAATAAAACAAATATAATATAAACTCCAAACTGACGCAAAAATATGTCAAGTGTACAGAGGAGTCTCTCTCTTCTTCCCTTCAATTCTCAAAATTTTGTCTTCCATAAAGACTTCTTTCTGAGCACCTGAAAAAACCAAATGAAGGGATCAACAGAATCAAGAAACAATATCTGGGTTTTTTCTTAGCAGCTCCCAAATTCCACCTCCAATTTCATGATTACCTTTAATTATTATTTTTTTTTATCGGGAAAGAGAAAGGAAAAAAAAAAAAAAAGCGAGTGGAGCAGGAGAAGTAGGAACAACAGAAAATAGAGAAAAGGAAAATAAATATATGAATAAAATAAAATAAAAATAAAAATAAGACAGGGCAGAGTGTGCAAAGCGTAGAGCTAGTCAGTAGAGAAGAATTGGGAAGGACACGTGTCAGGTGTTGAAGAGCAGATTGGGGCATCTCCAATTCTCCACCCATATCATGCTGCTTCCCGCCCCTCTCTCTCTCTCTCTCTCTCCTCCCTTTTCTTCCTCCAATCAAATTCCAGTAGAAAAAGGTCTGGGTTTGCATACAACTGTTGAAACTTTTTGGTAGCTTCCCAATATGTAAAATACCCCATATGTTATTTTCTAATAGGTGTCCGGTTAGTTAGATTCGTTTATTCTGTTAATCACAAGTGTGAGTCTGTGACATTGATTTGATATATATATATATATATATATAAGTATTATTATAACTTTTTAGTTAAGAATTAACATATAGTACTAATCATCTAAAAAACTCCGACCATTTTTCCCTATTTTAACAAACATCACTCTTAAACATGAAAAATGCAAATCTTTTTGTAATAAGATAGCATTATATAATTTGATCCTATATATATTAAGATAGCATTAATTTTTTAATACGATATATATTTTTATAGTATGATTTGTTATGATGACGATAGCAGAGCTGAGTCATCAAAAATCAACGTAATTATAAGTAAAATAAAATAAACCGTACACGTAGTTAGTTAACCACACTTATAAGCTTACTTAATCCTTCCCCCCTTTTGGGAAAAATATTATTGATTGAGAAAAATATCTACATCATTGTAAGAATCAGAAAACTGAAATTATTGACTCGGTTCTTTCATACTTGCTTACGATTTACGTATAACTATGTTGACTTTAATCAAATGGACAAAAATAAATCGACCCATGTGTTTGTACTGTATAAGGTCCAATAATGGCACTAGCATTCCTCACTCTCCTTGAAGAATAAGAAGAAGATCTTAGTCAATATTAAGTATGTCCATTGGTCCGGTTAGGTCGAATCGGATCAACCTGTACTATAAATGTCCGAATTATATTGATCGGGTGGACAGTCCACGCACCCGAAAGGTCTGATTCTGTTGGATAGGTTATCCGTGGACGGATATCCATGATTTTCTGACTTTTTTTCTTAATCAGTCAATATTTATAGTGAGCACCAAATGGGGATGATATTCATAAAACTACGATCAGCGGCGGCAGCGAGAGGCGGAGAGGCGAAAATGGAAGTTCGGGCTTCTTCAAGGAAGATAAAAAGTTATCCATAAGACTCAATTTTCAAATGAGCAAATGGTGAATCAAGAAGTATTTTGAGTTTGACGAACTGGGGAAGAAAGGAAACAACGACGTCATCTAGAAACCATGAAGCTTTCACGTTTTAGGTTTCTTTGATTTATTATTATTATTATTTTTTTAAGTCAGATATCGGGCGGGTAACCTATCCAACCCATGAATTCGATATATTGTTTTGGATAGATATTCGTTCAAAGAACACCATGATAGCACAATCCAATTCACCAGTATCAGGTCGGGCAGATATTTCAAATCTGCATATCCCGAGCATCGCTAATCAATATCATTACATATAGACAGCATGAATGTGATTTTTCCTAAAAGACTAAAGGTGTAGGCTATCTAGCAAGAGAAACGAGTCGTTTTTTTTCTTAAGAGAGCAGCTAAATCAACATGGGTCATGACCCACTGTGAAAAAATTCATACTCAAGAAGTTTCATTAATTCATATTTCCCTAAGTTGGTAGGTGGAATATGCATCCTAAAAGATTACAAACTTGTTTGAGTGCTATATTTTTGTGGAAGAAGGGGCAGTCTATATCTTTCACAGAGCCCCCTTCTTCTTCAACAAAAAGATGCTATAATAACATGTATAAATCAAGGCATTAAGGAAAGAAAAAAAAATGATAGAAGTATATCTCAAGAGGCATAAGAAAAAGAGAGAATACCGTCTGTCCAAACTCGTTCCCACTATAGAAAGGCTGTACCAGCAAAACCACGGTGTAAAAGATTATGAGCAATAGCATCTCTAGCTTTCATTGAACTTACCGATCTCACCTCGTTTTCCGGAACCATCTCATCATCAAAAAGGTCAAACTTCAACAAATCCGGATCCATTTCCTCATTCATCAACTCACAAATATTATGCAAAACACAACAGGCCCCAAGCACAACAGGCAAATCTTGCAACTTCACCTCTGTCCTTTTCTGCAGGCAACCCCACCTCCCTTTCAACCTTCTAAACGCATCCTTCGCCACCTTTTGAACCTCCCTAATCTTCTCATTAAATGCATCTTGAGTCCAAGTAAGATTGCTTTGGACATAAGGAACCAAAATCCAGTCCATTAAAGGGTACCCTGATCCACCTACAATCCAAACATCATTTAATAACCCGTCATTGGCTCTTTGATATAGAGCTGATTTCTCTAACACTTGGTCATTGGGTAAGGAACCAGGCCAGCCTATACAAACATCAGTAAACACCCCTCTCGGATCAACTACACCTTGAACAGTAATTGAATATGAAGATTTCTGATTCCTTTCTGTACGGCGCTTATTGAAATAAGCCGCTACACTAATTTTCGGAGCTATAATCGGAATATGAGTTGTGTACATGGACCCTACAATGTTTGGAATTCTGGAAATTGATTCACATTCCTGTTTGATTTTGGTTAATGATTGTTCATCAGGCCATCGTAGGTATTTAGGCATTAGGACATGTCTAATTGCAGAGCAGACTTCCAGGACTAGTTTATGGCAAGTGGAAATACCTAGACCGAATTTCTTCGATACGACTCGGAGTGGATCGCCAGTAGCTAATCTCCATAGACAAACAGCTACTCTCTGCTCTACCGGAATGGCGGTTCGAAGAGTGGTGTCTTCTCTGGCTATGGCAGAGTTAAGCTCCTCGCAGATCATGTTGAAGGTAGATCTCTTCATTCTGAACGCGTGCTTGAAATCTGCGTCTGGATAATCTGGACTGTTACACCCGTCCCACCAAGCTTTTGACCTATCTCTGACCCATAGTCTTCTCTGCTGCGATCCTGCTCCATTTTCACCAACCTTTTCTGATTTATCAGAAGTTGAAGTGTTATTCACCGAATTAGGTTTGACTCTCGGTTTACTTCGCTTCGCTTTGTCCGTTTCTTCGACCTCTGAGTAGTACTGTTGCAGATTTGGATGGATGCCAATCAGAGATTCGGTCTGGGCTTTGGATTTAGATTTGGCTTTGTTCTTCTTCTTAGCTTCCGATAATATTACCTTCTCCTTATTTTTTTCTTGCTCGTCGAACAATAACAACGAAGTGAATATCAAATCGTTCTTCTTTCCTCCATTCTGCGGCGAATCATCATCATCATCTTCGCCTTCATGCTCTTTCTCTTTCCTTCTCCTTTTCTTAACGCTGTTGCCAATGGCAGAATCATTCATTTAGCGTAGCAGCGAAGTTTTGGAAGAAGATGAAAAGGCGTATATGCAAGGGAAGTTCACTGTTTCAGATAAACAATGAAAGAAGCCGAAGATAGAAAGACATACAGGAAACTAGGAAAGGTCGCCTTCTTCTTCCCCTTTTCCGTCATCTTCTTCTTTCTTGCCCTGAAACGGTTCGATGAAATGTTTGACCCGCAGTGTTATGTGTGAACACACAAGATAGAGGTCGAACATTTTTTTCCTCTCTAATTTTCCCGTTATTTTTTAGGAGGAATTATCGTATACTGCGAACGCACTTTTTCTTACGGTGTAGTTTAAAGTTTTCAACTTTGATCGAGGGATAGGATTAAATATAGTTTCCGGTCAAGGAAAATAAAAAATAAGATTAGCCAAGTCATTGATGTGGAGTTGACTTCGATCAGCAAAAACGCGAAGGGGAGCATAAGGACGATGTAGTAGTAGTGTGAACACAACTTTGCTGCTGTGCTTTTCAAATATGCGGGGTGGGACGGTGAACACGGCTTTCTAAATGAAAGATACGTGTTTTATTTATCATATTAATCTTATTACTTAACAAAATATTTATTACAAAAGAATATAATTATTAAATATACTAAAATATCACATTATCCAAATAAATAAATAAATAAATAAATAAATAAACTTCAAAATATATTTTCTCCCATTATCTTAAGTTCATCTCTTATCTTCTTTCCAACCAAATATACTCTTTGAATTATAAAGTCTCAAATGAGACTCACTTTAAATATTCCAAAGTTGATATTATATATGATATTTTTTAAAATAATTTTATATATTTAACTTATTTTATTTAAAATGACTCGGGCAAAAAATAAATAAAAGTAAAATTTGAAATAAATTTAATACTAATTTTCATAAAGTTGGATATTAAAAAGTAAATATTATTTTTATTTATGAGATAAAATAATAAATTTATAATTTACTTGTTTATTAATTTTTATTTCGCGTGAAATTCAGTTAGAGGTATTTAGAGGTTGGGTTCCCGCTTTGAGCGGCTTAGAAACGCATTTTATAACTAAAAAATATAGTTAGACAAAATTAAAGATAATTACTAAAATTAATCGATCAAATTCATTAAATTAATGGGCTGATTGATTAGTCTAAAATATATATAATAAGCTATTGGACGGTACAAATATAATTCGTAATTAACCCATTATACAAGATTTAAGCAGTCTCAACTTAAAACGGGCCGGGGCTCGTGAAATTTATGGGCGGCCCGAAATACCTGAACGGATTGGGTTGGGTAGGCTTGTGTGGTTTCCGGATCTTTAGCGCATCACAGTGAGCTGTTATCGAACTAACTGACTAACCACATGGAGTTATCTGTTATAGCCAAATGGAACCTAATTCGAGCAGGGAAGAGAAACTGCATTTTAAAAATTAGTTATTTCCGTTATCATCTATGCCCTTTTAGGCGCCATGGCAACACTAACTTTCACCATTGCAGAAACCTTTCCTAGTAAGAAGATAAGGTGGTGGCGGAGGAAAACTCTCCCTGATTCAGAAGAATGAGTAGCGGTTTTCAACCCGACGATGGCGTTCCATTCAACACCACCGCCGTGGCCATCGACCATGACAAGAACAGTCAACATGCTGTCCGATGGGCCATTAGTCATCTCGTGATTAGCAATCCTCTAATTATCATAATTCACGTTAGGCATCATAACAATCGTAGGTATCTTTCTCTCTTTTTTAGTCTTTTGCATTACAATTTATCGTCGTTGATCTAATTGGCTTAGATTAATGGCATCTGATCTTGTAATTTCTTGCTTTTCTGCTGATTTCTTTTCTTTATTAGAAAGCACGAGCAATGCTGCTGGCGATTCTGCCGCGCAACATCTTTTCGTTCCCTACCGTGCATACTGCGCTCGTAAATCGGTTATAGTCTGACTTTTTATTTTTATATTTTTTTTATTTCGTGAAATTTTTTCATTTGAATCCGAAATTTTCAGAGTGATGCTCTTAAACTTATTTTAAGGTTGAGGTAGGTCGAGATGGAGACTGACAGTGTTTACAATTAACTGCTGAAACTTTGCTTTGGATCGAGTCGCTGTTTCCAAAAATTAGAACATTACAGATCTCTAGTCTTGATTTTGATTAATTATGCTGTTCAAATGTGTGGTTGAATCTCTGAAAGCTGCTTTAATGGCTTCCCTTTAATTTCAGGTCCAATTAAAGGAGATTGTTATTGACCATGACGATGTGAGCAAAGCGCTAGCAGATTATATCCAGAGGAACTGCATAACCAATATTGTAGTCGGAGCTTCAGCAAGGAGCGCCCTAACTAGGTCGACCTCTTTTTGTTACTTTTTTCCTCTTACAACCAAAAAAAAAGAGGGGGGGGGGGGGGGGTTTAAATCTTAAATCTTAAATCTTAATTGCTCACGTTGTTATTATTGTTTATTATAGGAGATTCAAGGGAAGTGATGTGCCTTCCAACGTATTAAAGTCAGCCCCGGAATTCTGTTCTGTGTTTGTGATATCAAAAGGGAAAGTAGTTATGAGTAAAGCAGCAGCCCGACAGGCTAATAACACTGCAGCACCACCAAGACAACCATCCCCACTCGGACTTCCACCTAATGGAGATCAGCATCATCAAGATCATGCAGCCAGGTCCTTTTAAATTATAACGAACTCAATATTATGACCGTCTTGTCGATCTGTTTGCCTCTAACTATATGAACTCAACCCCTTTTTTGGGATGATGTTAACACAGAGGACATCATAGAAGGGGAGGAATAAAGCATGGGGCAGAGAAATCAATGTCAGAACAGACGAGAAATGCAACGAAAACTTCACCATCTGAGATACAAAGACTTTCCACCAATTCCTCACTGGATAATCTTGAGATTCGGAGGTCAAGATCATCATTTAGCCACAACTCATTATCTGACGAGGATGTTTCTATTCACCTGCGCCAATTTGGTTCAGTAGACGTATCTCGCCAGAGTTTAGATTTCGGCATGACTCAGACTTCAATGGATTCCTCATCCACCGTAGCTGTAGTAAGTAAAATATATTTTTTAACCACAATGATAAGTGAATGTTTACATCAATTAACCTGTCTTTGAATTGTTTTTTTTTTTTTTTAATATAGCAAGATCTAGAGGCCGAGATGAGAAGGTTGAAGCTCGAACTAAAGCAAACCATGGATATGTATAGCACTGCTTGCAAAGAAGCAATCGCTGCCAAAAATAAGGTAAGAGTTTAATTCCTTGCCTCCGCATTGTATAAGGTTCTTTCAAGCAGCATGTTGTTATAGATTTTTTGAAAAATCCAGGCGAAGGAACTAAACCAGTGGAGGCTAGAGGAGACAAGGAAGTTTGAGGAAGTGAGGTCTGCTGAAGAGGCAGCTCTGGCCATTGCAGAGATGGAGAAGGCCAAGTGCAAAGCTGCCATTGAAGCAGCAGAAGCAGCAAGAAGGCTTGCTGATAAAGAAGCGCAGAGAAGAAAACATGCGGAGATGAAGGCCAGACAAGAGGCGGAGGCGAAGAACCGAGCATTGATCGCTTTGTCAAAAAATGATGTCCGGTATAGAAAATACTCCATAGATGAAATCGAGGAAGCCACGAATAAATTCTCTGAGCCCTTCAAAATAGGCGAAGGTGGGTATGGACCGGTTTATAAGGGCAGACTCGATCACACTCCAGTTGCTATCAAAGTCTTAAGACCCGATGCTGCTCAGGGGCGGAAGCAATTCCAGCAAGAGGTATATTGAATATTATAAAATGGACATTTTATTTTAGCAAACAAAAGAAGACATTTTTGGGATATGTGATTATGTGTTGGAATGACTGGACTGACCCAATTACCCAAATCTTTTAAATGTTCTCACAATGTTTTCTTTTACGGAAAATGTAGGTTGAGGTCCTTTGCTGCATGCGACATCCAAACATGGTTCTCCTCCTGGGGGCCTGTCCGGAATATGGATGCTTAGTATATGAATACATGAGCAATGGAAGCTTGGAAGATCGGATTTTCCGTAGAGGAAACACCCCACCAATACCATGGAGGGTAAGATTCAGAATAGCAGCCGAAATTGGAACTGCACTCTTATTCCTTCACCAAACCAAGCCCGAACCACTTGTCCATAGAGACCTTAAACCGGCCAACATACTCCTAGATGGCAATTACGTGAGCAAGATAAGCGACGTGGGCCTGGCCCGGTTAGTCCCGCCTTCTGTAGCGGACCAAGTGACCCAATACCACATGACCTCAGCTGCTGGGACGTTCTGTTACATCGATCCAGAGTATCAACAAACCGGAAAGTTAACTACCAAGTCAGATACATACTCATTAGGGATAATGCTGCTTCAGATTATTACTGCTAGGCCCCCTATGGCTATTTTACATCATGTTCAGAGGGCTATCGAGAAGGACAAATTTGCTGAGATGTTGGACCCTACAGTTACAGACTGGCCAATGGAAGAGACTCTAGCGTTTGCTAAATTGGCGATCAAGTGTGCACAGATGAGGAAGAAGGAAAGGCCTGAACTTGGAACGGTCGTGGTGCCTGAACTTAACGGGTTAAGAGATTTTGGAAGAAAATCTGAGCCGAATGAGATCATTTTCCCACACAACAGTGACAGTTCTCGTTCTTCAGTGTCAAGTTCACATCCAATGTTTATGAGTGCAAATCAGGTTTCATAAGATTGGAGTTTTTATAGATTTACAATCTAATTTCTGCTCATGAACCAAAAAAACCCAAAAAAAATAATGTAATTTTTGTTTTTCCTTACGCATGTAATTTTCTTTGTCGAATAAACAGGAATCGACGTAGAAGCCTGCAGGTGGAGGAGCATCGGCCTATATGAGGAAGAAGGTGGTTCTGATCATAAAGGAAAAACAAAATGAAACTTTTTAAGAATTTAGCCTTGTAAGTTTTATAGTTGTTTAACTCATGACGATAAAAACCAAAAAGGGGTACACAAAATTTGTACCAACTGTACATATTTATGATCCAGATTCCACCCCTTTTCTCATACGAAAGGAAAGACACATCCATTAAAAAAAAATCGAAGAGATGTTCCACTTTTACATTTCGCGCTAAACGACAACTCAAAGAGCTCTGCTTCTGTTCTTACTTATTAGGCATATACGTAGAATTGTCAATGACCACCGAAAGGTGAAAACTTTACCCTTACCCCACCACCTCGCCTCTCCGTTGAATTGAATAACCATTTACCTCGAGAAATCAAAAGGCATAAACAGTAAGAAGCATCCAACGAGACCAATATTTTTAAGTAGCCATACACTCTTTTACTCTGCTTTACTCTGTCTCAGAACAAGCATACGGTGTAACAAACAAAAAGGAGAAGAAAAAATGGCGAATACAAGAAGAAGAAAACGGCAGTGCTGGTTCTTTCGGCTTACGATAACGATGAAGTTGGCCATTTTGTTCACAGCCTTGTCTCATGAAGATACTCATCATCAAGTGAAGTTGGCTAGTAATAAAGATTCACACTGTATCAGTGATTGTGCTACATGTCTTGTCATATGTTCGCCAACTACTGGTAGTACTACTACTACTCCCCCTCCTGTGCTGCCATCTCTGCCGCTGCTGCAGTATCGCCTTCTGCAGCCTCCACCGCCGTAGAGACTGTCATTGCCTCTGCCGCCACCATCGACACCGTCGCTGTCGCCTCCCTCGCCTTATCCTTCTTGGGGCAGCAGTAGTACTACTTCTCTTCCACCTCCTGAATTTGAGGAGTATTTGGACCCACCTCCTAATTTGGCCGAAAGGACGCCGTCAATGGAAATGGCAGGGCCGCCCCAGGATTATTCATTTCCTTATTACTATTTTTACACTTCCATGCCTTCTTCTCTGTCTCCTGCTTCCCTTTTGTTCTCGCTGTCTATATTTCATTTTATGTTTTCTTGATCATATGTTAGTTTCTGTTATTGAACTTCCTCTTTGTTCTTTTCATTAATGACTAAATGGATTGAATCAAATCGACATGTCGTTTTTAGACACTATGAATGGCTAAATGGCTTACTCAAAATCTTATTTGAACGCTCAAAATGATTTTTATTTCAAGCTCCATTTTTCTCACATCTTACCAAATTCTAGATCAACAACGACAGGTTCCAGCTCTTTTCCAAACATTAAAAATACGACGTGTCGTCTAGAAAAAGCAAGAGTGCCGGACACGTCGTCCCATGATAAAAGATCTGTTACATTAAAACGACACGTCGACCAACTGTAAATCGAGATGATTCGTCCCCGCCAAGCGAGTAATAAAAATGCGCAAAAACCCTAAGCAAAATCTCAAGCTCGTTCTTCTCTGCGATTCCCGCGCCTTGATTTTGAACTTTTGAACAGGTAGGAATTAACTTGATTTTGAATTGATTCGGAGCTCAAGTACTTCTCTTTAATCAAATGATTCCATCTAATTTCGTTTTCGACTCTATTTGTTTTCTGCAAATAGAGTTTAGCTAAGATTTACTTCGAAATTGCTCTCATAGGAAATGGCTTCAAATTCAGAAGAGTTGGCGGATCATCAACCTCAAAGCCAGAGATTGCAGATATACTCCACCTCTGCCGATGGAGTTTCCCCTTTCTGGAGAGGTCTCTTTCATCATGCTCACCTGGTTTGAAGTTCAGATTTCTATTAGTTTTAGAGCAAATTTCCAAATTTAAATTAATTGTTTAATTTTTTAATGCAGAGAAATATGAAAAGGATGCTAAAAAGCATTGGGATGTCTTTTACAAACGGCATGAAGACAGAGTGAGTATCCATAATCATCTGCTTCTGATGTTGTAGATGATTTCATAGAACTTCTGCAGATTTCATTTTCTTGCTTATAATTTGCAGTTCTTTAAAGATCGACACTAATTGGACAAGGAAAGGGGTCACTATTTCTCTGTGAGTTAAAAGAAAAGATCATTCTCGATACTTGCATATAATTCCTGCAATGTTCTCTGTTTATTAATTTAAGTTATTTTTCTTTCTCTTTTTTTTTTCAGGGAACAGAAAGGAAAGTGGTTTTGGAGATGAATACTCATAGTCATGTTTCTAGGTGTCTAATTATTTTATTACTGATATGTCTTTGCTTAATGCCAGGTTGGTTGTGGAGCTGGAAATATCGTCTCTCCTTTAATTGATACATACCCAGATGTATTTGTTCATGCTTGTGATTTCTCACCGCTTGCTGTAAACCAGTTAAGGTATCATAATCAACTAAATCAGATCTGTTCTGTTCTTTCTCTTGTCTCAATTTTGCTTTTTGAAGCTGGTTTAATATGTTATATGAATTTTCTTTGCTTATTGTAGATGCATAAGGAGTTCAAAGAGAGCCATGTTAGTGCATTTGTTTGTGATCTGACAGTTGATGACTTAAATGCGACGATTCCTCCATTTTCAATTGATGTAACCATGGTATATAAGTGAATTTAACAGTTTCTTATGAGTACTTGAATATCTTTTCCGGTTTTAATATTTGTCTTTAGTTATATGACTGACTGGTTTAGCAGAGATTTGTATTATCCGCAGTTTCCTCAGAGAAGATGCCCCTTGTTTTGCAGAACATTAAAAAAGTTCGGAAGGTAATCATATTTTGTGAAAGTATTTCCTCAATATAGAATTTGGTCTAATCCTCAGATGAACTGTTCTGATATAATATAATGAATTCTATTTCCATTTTCCTCCAGCCAAATGGTTACGTGCTATTTTGTGACTATGCTTCTGGTGACCTTGCTCAGGTTGTTCCTCATTTTTATTTATTTATTGATTTTTTCCTATTTTTTAATTTATCATTTTCTACCTTTAATTACCGTTCTTATCTCAACTCTGTATTATTCACGTTCACAGGAAAGGTTAAATTGCAAGGATCAGAAGATTAACAATAATTTTAATGTTAGGGTTGATGGCACGGTACCTATCTTTTTCGTTTTATGTTTACATGCTATTTCTTGAGATTTTTTTTTTTTTCTAATGCAGAATCCGTGTTTATTTTTACTTCTCCAACGAGTTTCTGGAAACATTATTAAAAGAAAATGGATTTCACATAGAAGAACTTGGTGTCTGGTGTCTGCTGAAACAAGTTGAGAACCGATCAAGGAAATTGGTCATGAATAGGTAAAAGATCCATGACAATGAGGTATATGTGGTTCCTCCCTTTTTTTTTTCTTTTTCAAACAGAGCATCTATCAAAAAAATAATCACTCTCAATATTAGGTTATTAGATTATCAACGTTGTTGTGGGACCACAGACATTCATGATTGAAGTTCTATCCAAAGAATACCAACACAGTTGCAAGTCCACTGGCTTAATGCTATGGGAATCGGCTCGATTAATGGCTCCCCTCCTGGCCCACAATCCAAATGTCGTTTCCTGAAAAAGGGTAATAGAACTGGGGTGTGGATGTTCAGGAATCTGCTGTGTGGTTGCAGCTAAATCCGCTGACCTTGTTATTGCAACTGATGGAGACGTCAAAACCCTAAACATGTTGAACCACAATATCACTTCCAAACTCGATCCATCTTCTGTGTCTAAAGTGCATGTAAGTAAGTTAAGAGTGGCGGAATAGAGACCATATAGAAGAAATCAAGGGACTGAATAATGGAGGCTTTGATGTTATTATTGGGACTGATGTGACTTACATTCACGAAGCTATCTTGCCATTGTTTGAAACTGCAACAGAGTTGATTGCTTGTAAGAAAGACAGGGAAGAGAAAGAGGAACCAAGTTTAACCCTTTGTCATGTCTTTCGATGGGTTGATGCGCCGTATATACTTTCTTCTGCGGATTGGTTAGGGTTTAGGCTGCTGGATAAGTGGGCCATGGGGAATGTTTCTCAAAGATCGGTTATTGGTTCTTGGTTTTCCGAGTACAGCTTTGATGAATATTATGTACTTCCATGTAAACTAGCAACTAGCTATGTAATATTTTTTTTGTGCTTTATAAAAGTTTTACACTGTTGGCCTGAACAATGAAACCGCATCTGTCCTTGAAATAGTGCACTCATTTGGATGAAAAAGGACCAAAAGGAATCGACTTCTAGTTAACTTTCTATGTTTGCCTTCTTGAGTTCATTGTAGCTACAGGTCTCTGTTACTCTCCTCAAGACCTACATAATTTCTTCTTGTCTAGTATCCAATTGACCGGCTAAGAAATCATCCTTCGAAATGTCTACTCGATAAGGATTAGCGGTAGGAGTTGGCAGCAATATACATTTCATTAACAAAGAAAAGTCTAGCTATATGTCACTACAAATAAACAATATAAGATTAAGAAAATACAAAGGATTTACTCAATTAGGAGCATCTTATAACTTGGAACTAAAAATTAATGAACTCATGTACATCAAAGACCTCTCTAACTAGAAGTATTCTAGCCTACTCCCGAAGTAAAATACTGTACCCCTGTTATTCATCTATATCATCATTTTTTATTATAAAATATAAAGGACTAACGTGCCTTAATCGTAACCATCTATAGTATATATTTTCAAGAGAAGGTTAGAATTTCTCATATAATATACCTTGTTCATTGTTCAACGTGCAATAATGAAAATAAATCAAAGCGTATATATATATATATATACATTGAGCATGATAATTATGAAGGAAAGAAGTCTAATTCGATGTATGTAACAGCTTGTTTCGCTAAATAAGTATTTAGCTATATGATTAGCCTCCCTTAACTATCATCGCCATGGCGATCGTGTTCTGCATCAACTTCATTTTGAGCATGAAGACGATATAATAGAGAACTGAGGTAATCACGAACAGTACAACAATTAGGAGAAACATAACATTTAAGGGAATGTTAATACCGATTAAGACATCATAAATCACATTGCTTAATTAATTAGTTTGTAGTATCAGATCTGGGTTTTTACTTTTTTGTTAGGTTAGGATGCCTTAACTCTACAATTAGAAGAGAACTCAGATAGAAGGTGTTAGTTATTTCACATATTTTGAAAAGTCTCCCCAATTATAAACTTAATTAAGCTTTAAATTACGATATATATCTATATATATATATACACATATATATAGATCGAGATCACTACGTACGGTAAAATCTTCAATAAACCAAATTAAGTACTTAAGAATTCTAAAGAAATTAACTTGTATTAATCAAGATCAAGATTATATTACAGTGCTAATAATTATATATATATAATCCATTAGTTAGAGATCACTACAGATAAACTTAAATATATATTTATATATACAGTATTATACACATAATTAATTACTTGATCATATATATGAGGGTGAAAATTAGTTGATTACTTGATCAAAGGATAAAATTTCTACAATACCATTCTTGTTCGTATATAGTTGAGGAAGTGGATCATTTTTCATGTATCACTTTCTTGCAAGAAGTAAAAAACTACAGAAACGTTTTTGCATATATATCCTTGTGATTTAGAGCTACTTAAGAACATGATCATTAGCAACATGATATCATGAATCATGAACAAGATCGTCCTATCGCAAATGAAGTACCAGCTCACCCCCAATCAAATTCGTTTTCGTGCCTGCAAACCCTATCGTTTTGTGAATTACAGAGATGACAAGGGCAACAGATCAGATTGATCAGTTTGATCCTCTTATATAAATAAAACACATGATAAAATCAACAGAAAAAAAAAAAAAAACATAGATTAATTAAGAGAGAACTAATTAAATATAATTAATGAAAGAGAGAAGAGATGGTGGGTGACAGATAGAGAGTAAGCACGCATAGCTTCAAGCATGGAACACGAAGCATGCAAGAAAACACCATGTGTGCTCACTCTCTTCTGTCACCTCCCTGTTTACTTACTTTTTACCTTTGATTAAGTTGGCTCGATGATCATCAGCTGCAAAAAAGGGAGAAAAAAAGAAAAAAACCCTAATTCGTTAAACCTTCTCTTCATCATCATCTCTACTAGATAACTACTAACCCTAGCTAGCGAGTTACAAGCACAAGCTATACTGATCTACTACAACAGCTGTGGCTGTAGGTTGAGTTGATTAGATTAGTGAGGAGAAAGGGTTTATATAGAAATTGGAAGAGGAAAGAGAGCTTATGAGGTACGTCGCATCACGTATGGAATAAATGGGGCTAACTTTATCTTCTCCATTGATCTATTGCTCCACTTTTTTTTTGTTGGTGTTATTGTTTTTTGTTTGGAGGGGGAAGAGAAACAATAATATTTTATTATCGTCTTGTGCAGATCCAGCCTGCTGGAGAATTATTATGCGATCATTAAATAATTTTAATGAGAGGAAAGTTACAATGTGTAGTACTCGATCTACTAAATTTATGGTTAAAATTCAATTTAAAATAATATAAATAAAGTAATAAACGTACGTTAATCCATAATTATATTTATTTAAGTACAGTCTGATTTTAATCATGATTAATTAACTCATTGTATGAACTGTTTAAGAATATAAGTTAATTTGTGAGGGGGGAGTCGTTCTTTCTTTTTCTTTTTTTAGGTTAAAAAAACTCAATTTCACAATTTACATCCTTATTAAGAAAGAACCAAGTTAGGATTTGGGTAAAAATGACTCTACTGCTTTCAATTATTGAAATTTAGTTCACTAATATTTTGTATTATGAAAACTTATATTTTTTAACTTTTTTAGTATTAAGATTTAGTCGATTACTATCTTATATTATGAAAGCTTATGATAAGTTTAAGATAATTAAGTGAATCAAATTCTTAATTAACAGTATAAGGAGATCAATTCTTGACTCACAGTATCAAGAGACTAATACTTTTGAAAAATAATTTTTTTACCCTTCCATCAAGAATAACAAAAGTATTTATAAGCTTAATCCTAAAATAAATATAAAAAAAACTAAAGATTAATAAGAATAAAATAAGGAAATAACATAACAGTCCCCCCTTCTAATATATATGAGCTGCATGTTAACATAACCCGCTAAACGGACATTATCTTGACAAACCCGCTTACTCCTCCTCGACCTTAACACTAGTTCAGAGCCCACTAGCTTATACTTTATCACCTTCAATTATCAAGATTGAGCCAATAATCTCCTTATAGCTCAATTTTCATCAACTTTTAACTGAAATATCATATCCATAGCATGTGCCATAAACTAATCTATTATTTTTAGATTTAAATTTGAGTATATGACTCTCATCATTAACCCATCATCAAGAGAAACATTTGTTCAATCCTAAATCTCAATAATTAAACGCGTGACACTATGAATTCTCATAATATAAAATAGTCGTTTCTATTATTAAAATATAAAAAATGGGTTTTTTATTATTAAGAAAAAGGGAAATTTTTCGCAGTGATTAATCCCAAGAGTATTGGAGCCTGAATCGGAAGAGGAGAAAGAGAGTAACATTATCCACAATCCCCATTCCATTACTGTTTCCAATGCATGGATATTGCATCATCTTTCTTACCCTGCAATCACAAATGTCTTCCCGCTTAGTGATCTCGGTCCAATATCTGGTCGGTTTGTATTTTCTAGAAAAACAGATCATGAAATAATCTAATACCTTATTTCATATCATGCATATAAAAAAAATATATATATATATACGTATATTAATTAAGATTAAACATGGCGTGAAAAATGGTGGAAGTAGAGGAGGGCTTTGCCTGCCCTAACTTTCATCCCCTTTTAGGCTTTACAAAGTGTCTACATATATATATATAATTTCCGACATGTTGAATAATGTATAATTACGATTGATCTATCTATCAAATTTATCAAGAAGTATTTCCATCATGATATTTCATATTTAGCCCTATACTTTGAAATTTGTAAAATCAACCACTTCTATTATCCAAAGCATATTAGGAATGGATTTGCTTTTATGTGAGAACTATACTTATTATAAACAAGATTAATTTTCTCATTATACATAGTAATTGATACTTTAAAACTCAAATTAGGAGAATTGAGAAGTTACAAACAGAACATAACATAACCGAATCTACTACTCCTAAGAGAACATTGGACAATCACATTAAAAGACAATATCAAAAGTAATTAGATAATAACTAAATTCCAACATACAGAATTATAATGGAATGCATCATGGATGATGCATGAAAGCCCTGAAGGCCATCTCAGCTTTGGAAAAAGGAAGAAAAATAAAGAAAAAAGTGAGGTCTATAACTAAGAGCCTCAACCAGCCAATGTGACCACGACGTATCATCACAAAAAAAAGGCTCGAACGAGGCCACCGCTAGAGACTAATGCGGCGGCAACTTAAAGTATATATGCTTTATATTGTTTATATTTGTATTTTATTATAGATTTTGGTAGTATATATGCTTCTATATTTTATCTAAATTAACTAACCATTATAATCAAAAACGAATCGTTGACAAGTGTAAAGACCAATCGCAGCAACTAAACTGCATGATTTACGGGAAAGGATTCTTACATGAATACGACTCATGCTTTATTCTCATTTACGAGATGTCATGACTTTTGCTTTCCCTGCATTCCAGCTTATACTAACTAGTTATTGGATCCGGCCGATATGTCGAAGAGTTAATATGGTAATAAAATTTCACTCATGTAATAATAGAAACTTGAGTTTTTGAACGATCAAACGAACGACTTAAATCCAACTCATTCGGGTACATACAAAAGTGTTGTGAAAAAAATTAACATCAAAATCACTAAATCCATTTATGTTTTGTTCATTCAGTGTACTTAATACTTTAATTGAAATAGTTCGATAACTGAAATTAATAATCACTAAATTAAGTTATACTAATTAGAGGTGGCATAAATAAGTACTCGTAACCCTACCTGACCACTACTGCTCACCAAACTGATTTTAAACTGATCTTTCAAAAACCCAGCCCGATCTAGACAGAGCCTCTAAAACCAAGGATTTCAATTTGAAAGAACATGACTTTAATCCATCTGGATCTTGCTCATGGATCCACTTCCCTTGACGAACAAAGTCTTCAACATGGTCAATGAAGAGAAAGGTAATCGTGGTACAGCAACTGTGGATCCACTTCCCTTGAAAGTACTCTCTCTACAGTAACAATTCAACAAACAATTTCAAGAAAACCAATCAGAATGGAGGAAAAAGAGTTGAGTGTGATAATTTCCATATCAGTGGCCACAAGAAGGATAAATCCACCAAGCCAAACCAAACCAACATAAACAACAACTTGCAAATGCCAACAATGTCACTACACAACCTCAACAAGCACCACAATCTCCTACCAGAATCAGATCAAACCTCCACCATTCAAACAACAAACGTTGCAGGTATCCACACTATTACAATGATACAGGTGCAACATGCCATATGACTGATTACAATGCATTAGTTTCTCTTACTCCCAAAATATCTATTAAATTACCATAGAAGAAGTTTAGCATGAAAGATTTCAGGAGAGAATTCTTGCCAGTGAGTTATAAAATCTATCTCTCAAAGAATATGTCTCCCGAGACACAATAGAGGAGATGAGATGAGTGGAATCTCTTATACTTCAACAATAAGATTCATCATGTATGTTATATTATGTACGAAACTGGATATTGCTTATGCCTTAAATGTTACGAGCAGGTTTCAAATTAATCTGGGTCAAAAGTGTTTTCTAGTTAATTAGTCAGTTAAAGGAGTTAGTTAGGCTGTTAGCTCTCACACCAAAGTATATTTGAACTCTTGTAATCGGCTGTGAAAGTCAGAGTTGATGAATATAATTTTATGAGCACTTAACATGAATTTTACTTAAATTTTAAACACTCATTTTTAAAATAACATAAAGTCAAAATGATTAAATCCATTTGTATCTTAAGTTTTAACCTTAACTTCAATTTAAAATTTGATACCAATCAATCAAGTTAAAAATAAAATAAAAAGTACACAACAATTAATCAAATTCTGACATATAAGCAATTATAATAATCACATGACAAAATTCTACACTACTGTAGCATCTTTTGCTTATATACACACACATATATTTAAAAGGTAAAAATTTAGGCTTTTATGTCAAAATTAATTGACAATAATAGGAGTTGACTTATTCCTAAGAGTTCTCTTTCATATTTGAGATTAATAGATTCTAAACATGTCCCCCTTCAAGTGTGGCATTATTTTGAATCGTATGAGTGATGTGAAGCATGTTTGGCGGTTAATTCATTCACATGTTAAGTTTATCTCTGATATTATATATAATATGAGCTTACATTTTAAAACAAATTGATAATGAGAGGAGCTGATCCATTTTCTCATAGCATAATTATTTAAGAGTTCATTTTTATATATGAGATGAATATATTCTCAAAAAAAAATAAAAAAAAATAAAATATATATATATGATTAATTACTAATTAGGAGTATGCATGCATCCCATTGCTTGTGATCATGATTCGGGACCAGTTAACATGAAGCCAATAGATTTTTTTTTTTGGCCAAAATGAAGCTAATAGTTTAGGTTGATCAAATTCTTTAATCAAAAGGGTACCATATGATATATATGCTACTCATAATGCGAATATATGTCACATATTAAGTAATCAATTTATATATAAGATGTAAGGACTAAGGTGGGCTTAGCAAGCACGACATCATCTTCTCTCATACCAGTTGTAGCCAATTTGTTGTGCCTGACTAAACCTATGTCCAATGCCTTCCACCGTATATGCTGGAAGTATTTTAACCTCCACCATTTTAAGTGAGTTATAATTAATCTAAAAAAATATCATATATATTATCGAATTTAAAAGATAAATCTCAAATTTCCATCTATAACTTATTTTCAAGAGATGATTTAGACTCTGCAATCCAATCACTCACATACTAAATGCTAACATGTCGTTCATGACATAGTTGCCTAACATCCATATGCTATATATATATATCTATATGACCATAATTCATTTTAATAATTAGATTAGATTTACGTATCCTACCGTGTTGTGTAATAATACAAGAGAGAGAGCATATAAAATGAAGATGTAGGGCTTAATCCATCGCAATCGCATCATATATATTCACATGTGAGAACTTTAGAACAGTTTGACCATATACTTTCAAAGAATAAAAAAAGATGATAATTGATGGGAACGAAGAAAAATAAAAAGTTTCCCATTAGGGACGTGGATTAGTCAGGCTTACCCTTTTTGGAAGTGGGAGAGTGAGGAAATGCTTATCAAATTGTTTATAACCTTCTAGACTTACCCTTTTTGGAAGTGGGGAATGAGGAAATGCTTATATAAGCATTCCATTCAATAAAATTTTCTTAAATTTTATATTATCGATTAAATTTAATAATTAAATTTAAAATAGAAATATATCTATTAATTAAACAAATAATCATTAAAATAATAATAAAAAAGAACCATTTAGTTTGCAAAAAGATTAGGCCATAGGTAGACAGAGATAGCCACATGGTTGATGGTTTCACCAATTATGATAGGCATCTTCTAGGGTATCCTCCTCTCTCTCTCTTTTTTGCCTCGGTAGCTCTAATGGCAGGAACCTTTGAAGGGGGACCAGCATGTTCTCGTCCTATCTTCTGCATTTCCAGATGTTATATAATTAATTCTCAGATTTTATATAAGAATCATTTTAAAAGACCTTTATCCAAAGCACCCAAGAATCAATTATAAATTTTGCGCCCTGTAGGGCTAATTGAGAATCATTGTGGTCCAATATTTGATTTCCATAATCACAAGTTGTGTGGTTAGGGTTTTTTCATGGAGCACCCTACTTTGGAACAAAAAAAATAATGAAGACCCTAATTATCTTTCCATTATATATATGTCATATAGCTGGCTATCATATGTTTATGCCGACCCACGGCTGCATAACCTAAATTGATTAAGGAATAATAATTGGATGAGTTAACAGCAACATGAACTAGATAATTTTATGTGAAAACTAATATATATATATATATATATAGAAGAATGGTCTCCGTTAATGGAACCGAAAGCAATAGAGAGCAGTGTACTCCTGGGTCCTGACTAAGATCGAGTTCTAGTACGTGCTTCACTCCAAATTCAACCAAAAAAACAAGATCACAAACATGCATGGCAGGCAGCTTCTCAGTTTATAAAAGGAACATCAATTCTTCTAACAGATGACATATCATGCATTATAGAAGTAGTTAGTAAGTAACACCAACTCTTCTGCTCGGTTCGGGTTTAGGCTGCTGGATAAGTGGGCCGTTTCATGGATCGGTTCTTGGTTCTTGGTTTCTGGAGACAGCTTTGAGGAATATTCCGAGTACAGCTCTGAATATTATGTAATTCCATGTAAACTAGCAACTAGTAATTATGTGATTTATTTTGTGCTTTATAAAAGTTTTAATCTTGTAATGTTGTAAAGTTTGTTTAACTCTTTGCGCTTTCTTTGCGCTTGAACGATGAAACCTTTAGTTGTCCTTGAAATGGTGCATTCATTTGGATGAAAAAAGACAAAAAGGAATGTGTTCGTAGTTAACTTTTTATATTTGCTGTCTCCTCGAGTGTTTTGTAGCTATAGTTCTCTATAACTCTTCTCAAGATTCTCAAGACCTATATATTTATTCATTTCATTTATTACACATACTAAGAAATCATCCTTCGAATTAAATGTCTACTCGATCAGGATTAGCAGTACGAGGTGGCAGAAGAATTATACATCTTATTAACAAAGAAAAGTCTTTCTATATGTCATTACAAACAATATTAGATTAAGAAAATACAAAGGATTTACTCTACCCTACGCTATTTTCTGTTTTTTCCCACGGTTTTGGCCGCACATACGGTCACAGAAACGTCTTTTCTTTACGCCGGACGGCATCAACAGGGGATTCCGGATTCTTCCAGTATGTCAGATCCCACTGCAGTACTCCCAGAAAGCATCGCCGAAACAGTGGATGAGCTGCATACCCTCATTGAAAATAAGGTGAATGCTGATCTCTCTCTTTCAAATGGTTTTGGTCAATTGATGGAAGATGCCCCTCGTGTTTTAGGGCAATGGGTACATTCCGGATCAACATCAAAGATCTCTCTAATTATACCTCTAGTCATGTAGGAAAATGTAGAGTCTCCAAGAAAAATGGACACTAATGAAAATAAATCAAAGAACCAAAGCAACAACTATATATATATATATATATATAAATTGAGCAAATTATTTAATTTACTTAAGTTTGAGATTTGTATTACTATAACTAAAATATAAGGGACTTCTTTTCTATACTTATTAAACTAAATGTCATATTTAATTTATTTTTAAATAAAATTAATTAATTATTAATATTCATTAAATTAATAATAATTTTTTATCTCGATGATCGAAGTTTTACTATAATATCCTTCTTATATATATATCCTTATATATATTTACACAATTTTTTGTGCGCTATATATCTTTTCTGATGATAGTTATGCCGAAGAGAAGATGAAGATGATAGTAGCATTTATTTATTTATTTATTTAAAGTATATTATCATTAGCAACAGGATAACATGAATCATGATCAATATCCTTCCATCATAAATGAAGTACCAGGTCACTCCCAATTAAACTTGTGTTCGTGCTGCCTGTAAACCCTATCATTTTGTGAATTATAAAGATGACGATGACAACAGATCAGATCAGATCAGATCGATCAATCTCGATCGGTCCGAACCTCATATATATAAACAGCATGCATGCTGTTTATGAAACAGTCCGCAGTATGATATTGATTAGTAGGTGAAAAATGAATTAAGAGAGAGCGAATTAATTAATGAAAGATAGAAGAGAAGATGAGGGGTGACAGGTAGAGAGTAAGCACGCATAGCTTCAAGCATGGAAGACAAAAGCATGCAAGAAAATACCATGTGCGCTCACTCTCTCCTGTCACCTCCCTGTTTAATTTAACTTTACCATTGCTTAAGTTGGCTTGATGATCATCAGCTTGCAGAAAAACCCTAATTCGTTAACCTTATCGTCGTCATCTCTCTATCACTAACCCTAGCTGGCTACAAGCACAAGCTATACTGACCTACTACTGTGGCTGTGAACTGAATTGATTAGACAGTATGGAGAAACGGTTTATATAGAATTTTGACGAGGAAAGAGAGCTTATGAGGTAGATCGCATCACGTATGGAATAAAATGTGGCTAACTTTATCTACTCGATCGATCTATTGTTCCCACTTTTTTTTTTTTTTTTGGGGGGTATATAATAATGTTTTATTATCATCTTGTGCAGATCCAGGCTGCAGGAGAATTATTATGTGATCATTAAATAATTTTAATGAGAGGAAAGTTAATGCGTACTCTACCATATGATAAAAAGATGAACAACTGCACTCGGATTTTAATCATGGTTAATTAACTCCTGATTTTGAGAATTTTTTAAGTAAACCCGAGATCAGACGGTTCATCGATTTATCTTAACTAAATATATTATTTAATATTCTCATTATCATATATAAATATATAATTAAAATAAATAAATATGATTCCTTGAAAATTCTCTCCATAACTAAAGAGGAAAGAAGGGATGGAAATAAAGTTGTCCGAGCTTTGATTCCTCCAAAATCAGTGAGTAAATAAGGGAATTAAAAGGAATGTTTTGAAAAAATATTTTACTATTTTAATTTTATTATTTAATTAAATATTTATTAATAAAAATAATTTAAGTTCTCTTTCACTCTCTTTTTCATCATTTATTGAAGTTGTCTTACCCTCTTCCTTTCCGACCAAATATATTATTAGTTTTTATAACATATTTAGTTTGATTTTTCGGTGAAAATTAACTAAAAATTTCATTACATTTTATTATTTCGGTGAGAATAATTTTTAAAACTTTGTATTTCAAACAGATACGGAAAAGTCACAATTCTCTTACTTGTTCATACTCGCTTCTTATGTAATTAAACAGACCAAAAAAAAATCATTATTTCCATTTATATTTCATTCCAATTCTTATTCTTACTTCCGTAAAGAAATCTAACCAAATGAACTTTTAAGGATGTGGAAAAATGATAGGAAATGAGAGAACTTTATCCACATTAATTTACAATTTCAAATGCATGGATTGAACATGGCCGTGAAGAAGGGTGGGAAGAGAGGAGGGCTTTACCGATCCAAATTTTCATCATCCCCTTTCAGGTCTCTTACTAATATGTCTATGTACTACTATATATATCTATGATTAGTAAATTTTTTTTGTAGATTTAACCTATCGCAAAGGCCTTTAGGCATTTATTAATATCGATCAATTATACTTATATATAAAATTTGATATGATAAGTGATTCAATATATAAAAAATTATATTTATAATTATGATTAATCCCGACTCATACAATATATATATATTATAGTAATTGATGCTTTGAAACATGAATAGATGACACAGACAGAACAGAATCTATTTCTACTCAAAGAATATTAGAAAAAAAAGTAATTAATGATAATAACTAAATCCCAACATACAGAATTGAGAATGATAATGGCATGCATAAAGTTAGTTAGGTTTAGAAAAAGAGAATAAAAATTAAAATTAAAATTAAAATTAAAATTAAAATTAAAAAAAGCAACTTAAAGTATATATGCTTTATATTGTTTATTACAGATTTTGGTAGTATATATGCTTTCTATACTTTATCTTAATTAATTAATTAATTAATTAATTAATGATAATAATGAGAACCGAATCCTTGACATGTGTTAGACCAATCAGTCATCTGCATTATTTACTTTTTACTTTTTACTTTTTACTTTTTTAATTGAACTCTCGAAAAGTATAGTAAGTTGGTTAAATTTATTAATTATGATAAAAAAAAGTTAATTAAATATTAATACTAATTTAAGAGAAACTAATACTAATTAGCATTTGGATTCGTGGGATGAATTAATATTTTAATACTTGAATTCTAATATATATTTTTAGTTATTTATACATAATTTTCTAATCATTTTTAGTGAAATCATAAGGAAGCGGTGTAAACAAGTTTGCAACTTTTGATTTCATCTGATCAATTTAAATCAACTTAATATCAAAATCATTACGTCTAATTGAATCGAATAATCTAAAATTAGAAGTGTTAATTATCATTATATTCAGTGATACTAATTAGAGGTGGCATAACCAAGGGTTTTCAATTCTAATCATTTTTTTTTCTAACTAACCCCGTTTATGATCCTCATGCACTAATAGGGTCACGAACTAACGGTCTTCAGATGGGAAAACAAATTATGTTAATCCGACCCGTTCGACTGCATGGTGGTCACAAACCAACATTAATAATCTTCTGTATATATAATTAGTCACTGATTAGGAGTATAAAATTAGTCATTAGACTTAGATTTGATACTAATTGCATTTAAGAATAAAGGAAGTCACTAAAAAAAAAAAAAAAAAACCCGACCTTTTATGCATGCATCCTCCCATTGCCTGTGATCATGATTCGGCACCAATTAACATTAAGTCAAGCTAATAGTTTAGGTAAAGCAAATTCTTTAATCAAAAGACTACTATATGATATGTTAACTCATTATGACAAAATATGCGATAGATTAACCCCGTCGTCGTGACATATTAGATATCCTAACCTTTACTTCATAACTTACGAAATAAAGGGTTCTAGTGAAGTAATGGGACTTAAAAGCAGTGAATTAGATATGAAGTTATGAATAGAATCTTCTCAAAAGATATGAGGTTACCATTTTTACACATAAGCAATACTCTTTCTCTACATGGAAGATTCGAATAATTTTTTTAATGATAAATAATATAATTATTGAAAATAATGATCGTAATATAATTTTGAGTATCATATAATCGGACATCATAATAAATATACAACCGAAATTCATAACAATCAAACCAATCAAGTACAAAATGATAACATGTGGTGCACCACATTGACATGGTTACTTAACATCCATAAGCTAGTATCCATGTGACATAATCCATTTTAATAATTAGATTAGATTTAAGAATCCTACGCGTGCTGTTTAATAATACCAGAGAGAGCATATCAAAATGATGACGTATAGGGCTTAATCCATCACACTCACATCACATGGAAGTACTTGAGAACAGTTAGATCGTATACTTTAAAATGATGATAATTTGAGGAAATGATTTCCAAAAGAAAAAAAAAAAAAGTTTCCCATTAGGGAAGTGGACAAATTGTTTATAACTTTCTAGACTTACCCTTTTTGGAAGTGGAGAGTGAAGAAATGATTATATAAGCATTCCACTTACATATTAAAGCATATTTTGTAGGGACATAATTTAGGGTTACATGATGTAGTAGATAAATTAAATTTTATTATAAAGTGTTATATTGTTAAAGTTTATGTTATTTGATTAAAATTTTGTAATTAAATTTTAAATAAGAATGTATATTAAACAAATATAATCATAAATAAATAAATAAAAAAAGAACCATTTTAATTATTTTGCAAATATAATCACCAATTATGCTAGGCATGAACCCTTGAAGGGGACCAGCATGTTCTCATCCCCTATCTTCTGCATTCCCATTCGCTTTCGGCCACCTCCAAGTGGGTCTAACGTGTATGTTTAGAACAATGCCTCCAAAGAGGCAACAACCTAGCTAGGGTTTAATTACGACTTCTTGCTTAGAATTTTGCTTAGAGGATACTAATTAGCACACATGTATGTAAATTAATTACCTCAAAAAGGATTTAACCATTAATACTTCTTAATCAGACTGTTTTTCTATTTAAGAGATTTAGAATATATTAAATTATATTTTTTGAGATTTGATGATTAATTTTGTGATATGATGATTATATGATGTGATAAGTTTTGATATTCTCAATTTTTGTGAAAAGCGTTTTATCCAACGCATCCAATAATGAATTAGAAATTTTGTGCCCTATAGGGCTAATTGAGAATCATTGTGGTCCAATATTTGATTTCCATAATCACATGTTGTGTGGTTAGGGTTTTTTCATCCATCATAATCATGATGGAGCACCCAACTTTCAAACCCGGAAAACGAGGTGCTGTGTCACGACATGTCGTACGACAGAGGCAAGGACGGCTACTTCCATGCAGTAGCCTAGACTTGCAGCCCAGATTGAGTGATAAAGATGGTGGTCGCACAGGTCATGAATTTGCGGTAGTTTTTCGGCCCGTTAACAGGGTTGTTGGTTGACGAGTCCTGGGCTGGCTGGCTGGCTTCCATAGCCCAGGTTATAGCGGCTCTCTCTCTCTCTTTTTCTCTTTCATATGTCAGCCCAGCCCAACAGTCTACATGTCAGTCGGAAAGGGTATTTTGGAACTTAAACCGAACATACGTATACTATAAAAGACAATAAAAATAGAAAAGGCAAGCCATTAGCCAATATCGATATCCCACGTCTGTCACTCACTCACCTCAACGAAGTCGCTGTCATCTTCTCCTTTGTGAAATTCTGTTCCTCAGCTCAACTCCTCCATCCAAACCACACAGAGTTTCGACTAATTTGCGAGAAGCGCAAACCATAATTCTCACTTTCATAGAACCAGATCATATCCTTTCCCTTCGTCAAGCTCTCTCTGTCTCTGTCAGGTGCATGCCTTGAGCTCTTTCCTATCTCTTCTCTCTTTTCTTTTCGCTTAATTTTGTATCCGCTTTTATCAGCAGCTATAATCTTGTTCGCTCGTTGGATTTTTGTAGTTTAGATCGACGATTAGTTAGTTACCAATGTTTTGTTTCCACGAAGAAAATTTAGAAACTTGCTCTAATTTTTCCTTATTAAATCCAAAATATCTCGATGTGTATGTGTTTTCTAATTTCTACTCTGCATAAATATGGTTTTAGAAAATCAAATTGACATTAAGTATGGGTATTTTGGGTTGGGGACAATGGTAAAGATATGATCTGATCTGATTTTTTGTTTCTCTTTGAGGTAGTGATGGCTGGTGTGGCACCAGAAGGATCGCAATATGACGCTCGTCAATATGATGCTAAAATGAATGAGTTGTAAGTGAATTTTCTATAGACTATATATGACTTTTTCCCCTCGATTCTTTTCCCGGGTTTCTTCTGTGTCTTTTAGTGTGTTCTTTTAGTTTTTCCAGCCATTATACTATCCCGTAAATTTCCAATCCCTTTTTGGTAAACTCGTTATCGGTTTTGTGTATTGGTGGGACCAGACTTGAAGGAGACGGACAAGATTTTTTCACATCCTATGATGAGGTCTATGACAGTTTTGAGGCCATGGGATTGCAGGAGAACCTCTTGAGATGCATATATGCATATGGTATACTATATTTAATCACAAATATTTTACAGGAAAGCTGATATCTTTTTGCAGTAAACTTTTTTTTTTTTGGTTCTGTCTTTCTCTCTCTAGGTTTTGAGAATCCTTTTGCAATTCAGGAAAGGGGTATCGTTTCCTTCTGCAAGGGACTTGATGTGATTCAACAAGCACAGTCCGGGACTGGAAAAACCGCCACATTCTGTTCCGGGGTTCTCCAGCAGTAAAATTACGAGTTTGTTGAATGCCAGGCACTAGTTCTCGCCCCCACACGAGAACTTGCCCAACAGATCGAGAAAGTTATGTGAGTACTGGGCGACTACCTTGGCGTCAAGGTTCATGCTTGTGTAGGTGGGACCAGTGTCCGGGAAGATCAACGCATTTTCTCAAGCGGGTCCACGTTGTTGTCGGTACCCCTGGTAGGGTTTTCGACATGCTTAGGAGACAATGACTTTGTCCCGATCATATTAAGAGGTTTGTGCTAGATGAAGCTGATGAAATGCTTTTGCGAGGATTCAAGGATCAGGTCCACCGTTTTTCATTAAATTCTTATTGCTTCCATTTTTTGCTTTCTATTACAATTAAGGGTTCTTTTTCTTTTCCTTATTATTATAATTTTTAATTCCAGATATATGATATTTTCCAGCTTCTACCTCCGAAAATTCAAGTGGGAGTTTTGTCTGCTACAATGCCACCTGAGGCACTTGAGATAACAAGGAAGTTCATGAACAAACCCGTGCGAATTCTCGTAAAGCATGACGAGCTGACTCTTGAAGGTATCAAGCAATTCTATGTCGATGTAGAAAAAGAGGAATGGAAACTAGAGACCCTTTGTGACCTTTACGAGACCTTGGCTATTACCCAAAGTGTGATCTTTGTAAACACAAGGCGAAAAGTGGACTGGCTCACAGACAAGATGCGGGGCAGGGACCACACTGTGTCTGCAACCCATGGAGACCTGGACCAAAACACGAGGAACATAATAATGAGGGAGTTCCGGTTCGGTTCCTCCCGTGTGCTTATTACTAGTGATCTGCTGGCTAGGGGTATTGATGTCCAACAAGTCTCTCTTGTTATAAATTATGATATTCCGACTCAGCCCGAGAATTATCTCCACAGGATTGGTCGTAGTGGACGGTTTGGTAGGAAGGGTGTTGCTATAAATTTTGTTAATAAGGACGATGAACGGATGTTGTTTGATATTCAGAAGTTCTATAATGTTGTGCTCGAGGAGTTGCCGGCTAATGTCACTGATCTCCTTTGATGCCAGATGCAATCAGATTTTCTTACTATACTGTCCGTCTCTTTGGCTAGTAGTTAGTGTGCTTGTTCTTACAAGTTTTGTGGTTCCTTTTCACCTTGAGTTTAGGAAAGTTTGTGTCCCCATAAAATTTTCGGTATAGAAGCATCGGGTTATGTAATTTTGTAATGTCTAACCAATGTGTATTTTGTATCGAACTCGGTTGGGTTATAAACTATGTTTTGTGTCCCGATCGTCCTGGTGTGTGCGAGAGAGCAAGAGAATAATGAAAATACGAATTGTGCTAAATATTA
This sequence comes from Coriaria nepalensis, assembly GCA_027186245.1. NCBI lineage: Eukaryota > Viridiplantae > Streptophyta > Magnoliopsida > Cucurbitales > Coriariaceae > Coriaria > Coriaria nepalensis. The sequence continues at coordinate 1,225,023 of CP114500.1, read as the reverse complement.
TTAAGATACGAACATGTAATCATAAAATGATCAACTTTAAGTGTAATTTCTGCTTAGTTACTAATTTTTTTATATTTAATTTAATTTTAGCTAATATGTTATATTTTTACAGTTTAACTAAGATAAAATTTTTATATATTTTTTTCTCTCATAGGCAGAACTCGATCAGGGATCGGCTTGATGCAAGAGCTTCTTTTTCGCTCTCCAGGCAAAGCTCGTTCATCGATCGTGATTGGCTTGATCTAGATTGACACCATAGCCAGGAAAGAAGGTTCATAAATCAACAACAGGAACGTGAAGAAGAAATGAGGATGATGAGGTAAGAACGAATTCCATATGCACGTTCTTCCGTGCTTTGATACCTTGTAAAAAAATCCCAAGAGAAAGAAAAAAAGGGGTATATATATATATATATTTATATAATTTTTTTATTTTTTAAATTTCAAATTCAATTTTAAACTGAGTCATGACTCGGTAACACGGTTCAGTTGTGCTGAGCTTCGGACTAATGAATTTGAAAGAGAGAGAAGATGGGCTATTGTGCTGTGAAGGCCTTAAGGAGTAGTATAGGCCCACTTGTAAAGCCCAGGTGAGGTACCGAACAAATAAAGGGTCTTTGAATTTTCAGATCCATATAAACGTAGGATCCATCATCATCCAAAAGTTGTCATGTTAATTAATAATTAATTAAAAAAAGAATAAATATATAATTAATTAACTTACCAGTTTTATGAACGATCGGATAGCTCTCAAATAAATTTGAATGTCTGGAGAATAAAAACTTTATAAAAAACACTGTTCCTATAATTGTTTAATTTTGAATGTAGATATGGATGAGATGGCTCGAAAAGAAGTCGGTCGTACTATAAAATCTAGAAAAACAGATCTCAACTGCACTCACTTATGTTGGATCTTTTGTCGGTTTGCTTTTTGGGCCGTTTTGGTTACCTTTTTCATGCACTCGTTGTCTCGTACAAGGTGATTGTGCCCCCCTTTTTTTTCATGTCTCCTCTATTTCTCCCATCATTCAAGTTTTTACTTTCAAAATTCCTACTTGGCGAAATATTTTTGTAACACTATGGTCTATGAATGGTACGATCACAATCGAGCGGGAGTAGCAGCCCTCTTCTGTTGTTTTGAATTTCAAGATGTGCAGAAGACCACCATTGACGTTAGGCCACGTGACATGTTACAAGAAATCCAACTGCCAAACCCCACTTCTTTTTCCCCTCTCTCTCTGTCAGTTAGTCTGTCAGTCCATTTTCAGAATTTTCACATTGTCACTAGCACCACTCCTCCTCCTCAATCTCTGTGTATAATAATAACACCTACATTCTCTTACCTAATCAAAATCTGTCCTTCATCAAGGAATCACAAAGAGTGTAGTTTTGCTCGCTTGTTTCCTTGCTTCTGTTCATTAATGGGTGCGGCTTCGGGAAAATGGGTTAAAGCTCTAATAGGGTTCAATAAAAACCCAGAAAAAGAAGACCAAGTAAGCTTACACATTTTTCCATTTTAAGCAAAAGCTGATCATAATCCCTTCTTCTTCTTCTTTTCTTATGATTTGTAGGAGAAGGTGTGTGGGAAGGGGAAGAAATGGAGGCTATGGAGGAGGAGCTCATCATCATCATGGGATTCCAGTAAAGGGAAGCAGAAGAAAGCATCTTCTGTACGCTCTGATTCTTTGACAGCCGCCATGGCTAAAGTGCTAAGAGCTCATCCTAAGGACTTCAAACTCGTCAAGAAAGAGTGGGCTGCTATCCGCATTCAAACTGCCTTTCGCGCCTTCTTGGTAATAATTACTCTTTCCTTTTTTTCATCGAACAAAGTCAGAACCGAAAAAAAAAAAAAAAAACAGGGAAAGGTCCTCTCAATGCTCTAACGCCCACCCAGCATTTTCGATTACCCAAAAAATATATATATAAATGGAAATATAAATTTTAATTTAGTCTGGATTGTATTTGAATTAGAGTGTAAGATAGGTTGGATGTCAGGTTTAGAATAGCGTTCGAGACATAGTGAGGTTTAAGAGTCAGTTTTGTCTTACCGGTTTGTTTTGTGTAGATTTAAAATTATGGGATGTAAGGAATTCATTTAAAGAGATTCTAAACGAGATTTTGAAAACGCTTACCTTAAATTTCTCACTCTCCTGAGTCCTGACACAGGAATCTGTGCTTAACAATTCAAACACAGAAGATTAGTTAATTAATGCTTCACAGCAATTTCCAGGCAAGACGTGCCATGAGAGCTTTGAAAGGAGTGGTGAGACTTCAAGCTCTAGTCCGGGGCCGACAGGTACGGAAACAGGCTGCCGTAACTCTAAGGTGTATGCAGGCCCTAGTCCGAGTACAGGCACGAGTCAGGGCCCGTTGTGTCCGAATGTCTATTGAAGGACAGGCCGTTCAACAAGTGCTCAAAGAACACCGTAGCAAAGCCGACCTCTTAAAGCAAGCCGAGGTCATTATAAAAAAAATCTATAATAAAAAAATTTCTTAAAAAAAATTTATGTAATAACGCAACTTTCGAGTATAATCTTGTTCAAATCTTTTCAGGAAGGATGGTGTGATAGAACAGGAACATTGGATGATGTCAAGGCAAAGATACAAATAAGACAACAAGGAGCTTTTAAGAGAGAAAGAGCAATCGCATACTCACTTGCTCAAAAGGTTTGTAAAAGTACAGACTATACGTATAGATTAGCTAATATAAGGGAAGATACATGATTCTTTTCTTCTAATTCTCAGCAATGGAAATCAACCCCGAATCCACCAACTACAACCCCTTTCACCTTACAAAACAGTAATGAGTTCAACAAGAACAGTTGGGGTTGGAGTTGGCTAGAACGATGGATGGCATCAAAACCATGGGAGAGCCGTTTGATTGAACATACGCAGACTGTTGATTCTTCAAGATCTTTTCCCGATTCCTCTGTAGAGGAGAAGAAACATGTAAAGAGTTCCGGACCATGTCCTTCTCCTATGGTTAAGGTTAGGAAGAACAATGTAACGACTAGGATTAGTGCAAGGCCAGTTTACAGGTCTTGTTCGAGCCCGAGTTCTGAATTGTTGCACGACGAGAGCCCTGCTACTTCTTCATCTATCTGCACTTCAACAACTCCAGTTTCTGCTAACACTGTTGTTCAAGACAAGGAGGCTTGTCCGGGATATATGGACCTGACAGAATCAATGAAGGCGAAGCGGAAAACAACACCTAGCAGTCTGAAAAGTAAGATGAGGATTCAAAGGCAATCAATGGATGAGTTTCAGTTAGTTAAGACAACAAAGACGCTCCTCCTTAATGGAGATTCCTGATTCTAATCACTACTAAGCTCTGTTCTTTATTTAGAATTTAGATGATCCAATTTGCTACCAGACTCAAAAACTCAACAGCTTGTTGTGTGCTTGTACCTTCAAATTTTCAATCATCTTTTGAGTTCTCCATCTAGCAGTTACTATTGATAATACAGTAAACATGATAGGAAATAACATCTTCCCTAACATGAATAAATTATTATAGCCTAAATGGTAACAGTTTCGGTTGGCCTTGTTGCAACATCACGACACCATTTCCTGTCAAAAACAAACAATACACACTGAAAATGAACTCACACACAGAATAATAGACAGCAAGAGTAATCATTTAAGCATTACCAGAGCCTATGAATACAAATGAGGGTATGCTTAATTCATGGCCCAGACCCGAGAAAGCCCATTTGATCGACAAGGTCCTCCAAATCCTCAGCAATCAAGTCCTCTATCTTGACATCAACTTCTGCAAATTCATCAAGCACTACACGATCTTCTTCGCTGCAAATCTCTTCCCATAACTTCTCAGCAGCTGGACCTAAATTCAATTCGTTCTCCAAATTCACCTCGAAAAGCGTCTCTATCTCCGCCTTCCCAGACGGTAGGTCCTCCTGCTCTACCTCCTGTGCTTCTTCTTCTTCTCCTTCATCTTCTAGAAGGCTCTCCACACTCGGACTCGCAGTCAACCTCCGTTTCCGACCGATCTCGACATCCCCCAACTCCCGTCTGGAGGCACTTCTCTCGATAAACTGATTAAGAAAAGTCTGATTGTTAAGCGCTTTTCCCAGAAAAGTCATAAGCTGCTGCTGCTTCTTCTCTGTAGCTTGTAACCTATCTTCCATTGAAATAATCTGCCGTCTTGAATTCTGCTGCTGCTGCCTTAACCTCACGATCTCCGACATCAATATACTCCTGTCCCTCCTCAATCTTTGGAGCTGCCCTTCCAATCCATACTCCCCTATCTCCAAACAAGATCCCCCTCCTTGTTCTTCTCTCATCACAGTAACAGTATTCTGCGATACGTTCCTTCTCCTCTTAATCGTTTTCAGCAAATGCCTCTGCCCGCCTAGAAACCCTTCGTTTGCGAATTCCCAACGGTCAGGATCGACCTTCCTGAAACCCTGCATTCATCATTTTCACCATTAAGTAATCATAAAAGGGGTATAGAAGAAGAAGAAGAAGAAGACTTACGTAAGTGTTGAGCTGGCGGATGAAGCTGGAGAAGTTCCTGTGCTTGAAGTATCTAGGGAGGAGGGTGGAGGAGAATTCGTGAGAGTCCCAAACGATGAAGCTGTTTCGAGCTCTGCTCCAGGAAACAATGGCGTCCGTCGATGGGTCTTCTACCATCTCGAATGTCTTCGTGATGAATGGAGGCGGACCCAACTCGTGTAATCCCACCATTGGCTGAGGGGGTGATGCCATGGCTGATGAGGATGATGATGATGATGATGATCCGACTGTACACGTCGTCAGTATTACTGCTGCTTCTCCATCTAGTTCTTCTTTCAGTCTGGTCACTCCGTCCATCGCTTTTGCGTGAGGTGGAGGAGAGAGAAATGTGGCATTTATGGCGCGGGAAAGTGGAAAGATCTAGAGAGTATGGGGACGACTGACGAGCACGAATGAATTCTAGAAAGTTCTGGGTTCGGTTGGATAATTGGATGGGCTGGCCCGCCAAGCTCATACTGGGCCTTCGGTGCAGATTGTAGATAAAAGCCCCACATGAGATGGGGCCTTCATTCAGCAGTCGGTTTATTATTATCCACTCCAAAATAAAGAACTGGTTGCGTATTGTGTAGATATATTTCATAATGAATAAAAAATAAACAAACAGAGGAAGAAAGTCAAAGTTGTTCGGTAAAGAAAAGGAAGAGCGGCGGGAAAAGAGAACAAAAAATAAATTATAAATAGAATAATATTTATAAATAAATAAAATAAAATAAATAAATAAATAAATAAGAGCACGTGCAGTGCAATGCAATGCAATGCAAGTGAGTCGTCACTAGCTCCCCCTCCCACGTAACCTTTCCGCAAGTCGAAGCGTCCCTTTCCATTAATAATATCTCTGACTCACGTACGAAACTTTCACCACCCTCTTATCAATTCCTATTTACTCCTTTTTATTTATTATTATTATTTATTTATTATTTTTTGGTTTAATTTAATTATTGGCTTAATTCTCTCATTTTTTATAATCGCATTCCTAAAGGCCGAAGCTCCAATTTATACAAAACGACAAAATATTTTTTTTAAATAAATAAAAATTATATATAAATATATATTAAACTTGATATATAGCTGTTTATGGGTTCGTGAGTAGTGTCGACTTACCTCTATGAAATAAACAGAAATTCAACTACTTAGGCGACGTCGTATGCTACCTATTAGCTATCCATAAGTGGAAAGCCTCTCAGGTTTACTTATAATATAAATTGATACATAAGAAATTTACACCATTTATTTCATTTATTACTAAAGTAAAAACCGTAACATCTATATCGAAAAATATCTATTTGAACTGTATGGAATAAGAAGAGGGCAATAATAGAAACAGTAAAAATCTAATGTTGGGCCGACAAAGATTGAGATGATTCCGTCATCCGGCCCACCATTTATGTCTGATAGTCGTATCAACAAACGTCACTTTCGATCAGTCAACGAATTTAACTGCTCTTTAAATATTAACAACTGTTTTGGACAATCCCAGTGCCGCCGACAGTTGTTTGGGTTAAGAAATCAGGAACCAGCACTCGGAAGAAAAAAAAATACAGGTCACTACTAACGTGCGTCCACAAGTAATCTAAACGGTTCGGGTCACGGTCCGTTGTTGTACCGGGTCAATTTATACGTAGAAAATTAGAGATTAAATACACGATGACACGTTGTCTCCCACGTGCGGCTGACCATGCATTGCAAAATCACGACAGAACAACCTCTAAGTCATTAAAGGCTAATGTGAATTGAATTTTAATATAATGCTAAATTAAAATTTATACCCAAAAATAATTTTCCTACTAATTTCCCTTAAATTTGGTTGTCGTTAAGCCTTATTTTTTTTACAAAAACTTGTTTTATTTATGTGAATAAAAAAAACCAGCAATTTTATGGCTTATCTTCCTCACCACGTGGTTACGTAGAAGAGGGTGCTTGATCATCTAGGGATGAGTGTTTTCTCATCAAATTAAATACATTTTCTATAGTTAATAGTCTCACATTTCAAGATACCTTTCTATTTATTTAAATTATTTAAAATATATATATATATATATATATATATATATTAATGGGCCCTGTGAAGTTAAAATGGGTCATGGGTGTGATGATGCTGTTCTTGCTTAATGCTTCATTCTCATCTCAGACTATTTATGTGTGGCAAACACCAAACTGACCAGTGACCACCATCAAGGAACCACCTTCTTCAAGGATACATCAATAGATATATATATATATATATAGTGTGTGGTATATGACGTGGTATCCTCTCATTGGCTCTATGTCACTGAACCGAAAGCCTCGGTCCCTGTGGATCCCTCCCTCCCTCCCTCCACTGGGGTTTTTTCACCGAGAAGAGTTAAAAATTGAAGAACAGTTTCTACTGTGGTGTCGATGATATCATATCATGCATGACAATATTGACATGGGTCCCTGTCTAGCAACACTAGTCAAAATACCACGTCATTCACTATAGTAGCAATTAAGGGATGGGGTGTCCCAGTCAAAGTGACGTCAGGCAATATTTAGTAAAGGTATGGGGCTCCACCATGTGACTGGGTTACACGCTAACGCACCGGCATATATAATCCAAAATCCCACGTATTCCCGATTCACCCACAACCATGGGGTCAATGTTCCCTCCCCCCCTATACTCTCAATTTCTTTTTTCTAAATAATATTGTACAAATACTGTAGTACGTTCTTAGGTGAGTGACGTAAGCAACCCTCCCCCTCTTTTTCTTCTCTTCTCTCTCATCCTCCTCCTCAATTATTTATAAAGTCCTCTTAAGATAGCAAAGCCCGTTGACATCAACACATAGAAACAAACAAACGGAAGTACAATTCTTTCTTTCACCGGCGATGCAAGGCCTACGGCGATACGGGAACGAAGTCGGGCAGCTGGACCTGGTCCCCACCCAGTCACCACCCTCTTCCTCCACCTCATCCCTATCTGGAGGGTCTAATTCCTTATCGATCGACGTGGCGGAGTCTGCCGAGACCCGAATCCGACGGCTGATATCGGAGAATCCGGTTATAATCTTTAGCCGGAGCTCGTGCTGCATGTGCCACGTCATGAAGAAGCTTCTCGCCACTATTGGGGTCCACCCTACCGTCATCGAATTGGACGATAACGAGATCGACGCGCTTCAACCTTCTGCTAGTTATTCTTCTTCTCATGCAGCACTCGATAACAACTTACTCTCTAATCCTGCGCCGCCACCTCCTCCTCAGACGCCGTTGGTTTTCATCGGCGGCGCTTTCGTCGGTGGGTTGGAGTCTCTGGTGGCTCTCCACCTCAGTGGCCACCTCGTACCTAAGCTCGTCGAAGTCGGTGCTCTCTGGGTATGATGACTACTAGCTAGCTATGTCCTGTAATAATTCTCTCTATTATTATTCCTAATTAAGTTTACCTATTATTTCTGAAAATAAAAAAAACTCTCCAAACGAATTAAAAAAAAAAAAAGGAGGGAAAATAATTTATGTGCTTAATTTAGAGCATTATATGGTCATGCCGGAGATCAGACGCAAGGAAGAAAAGATAAAAGATGCGGCGAGTATGTTAATAATTTAAGTAAATCAAGGGATACTGGCGAATGAATCTGTGACACGTGTATGCTTAAAATACGTGTCTTGGCTTTGACGTTAATCAGGTCATGGGATCTAGTTGGAGCTGTGAGTCAGTAGAGATAAGGGTCCCACCTTTGTACTCCTTCAGGTGGGTGAGGTCCCTACCAATTATTATGCAATCACTGCCGTTGAATGTGTGGACTTCCTTTTAGGTCTTTAGATTCTCTCTAAAGCCTACGATGGGCTATGAATTGGTGGTAACTCCACTTCTTTCTCTCGGGTCTCTCTATTCTTGTATTTGAATTAGAGGGAGAAATATTGATTAGTTGTCTTTTCATTACGAAATCATTTTGTTGATATTTTTGCGTTACTATTTTGGTCCGTTCGATTCGGGGTCCCACTCTTGATTTTTCTGACCAATCAAGGCCGTTAGATGGTTGGAATCCAAGATTTTGTTTTTTGTTTTTTCAATTATATCAGTAATTAAGGGAAGATGCGAGATTAGGGAGTGGTAAGTAGTAAAGGCTAAATAAGCCACAATCCACTTAGACATCAAATTGGGACCCATAATTTTCCTTTGGGTTAGGAAAAGACAGCATTATAAACAACAACAATAGAGGGGCCCACATTCGAAGAGTGCTTAAAATCCACGTGGCAGACATAAGTTTGGTTTTGATTTGCTTGATGTGTGTGGGACAATTTTCCCAGCGTAAGCCATCACGTAAGAAGAATCTACTGAAAAAAGAAAATAATAATAATAATAATAATATTATTATTATTATTATTATTAGTACTGAGAAATATTTATATGAATCTATTTTTATTTTATATTATTATTTTATTATTTTAATTATATAATTTAATTTTAATGCATTAAATTTATTTCTTTTAAAAATTGGACGGCTTACAAAAGTTCATTAATGGTAATTTGGCAACCTAAGTGGGCCCGCTAAAGGTTCATTAATGGTAGGGTTTTAGGTGTTACATTATATCCTAAAGTTCCAAAAAAGCCTCTTCAAAACACTTTAATTATCCTCCTTTTTTTTCTTTATATTCTTTATTTTTTATTTTATTTTTTTATTTTTTTGGCTTTTCATTTAATGGAGTTGAATTGTCTTGTATAGTATATACATATAATTAAAACTTAGACTTAGTATTACAAAACTAGTAACGCGTCACTAATTCCTAACTTAGAAGACAATTAAACTTTCTACCCATGAAAATATATATGGATAAAAGCTTGTTTTTAATTGAAGTCCTAAGGATTTATTTATAAAATTTTACAATTTTGAGTTAAGATTTTAATTTTTACAAAGTTAAGGGGAAATTTTTCCGTTTATTTTCGGATGAAGGAAAATTAAGCAACACATTAAATTTAAAGCCTATTTTTGAAGCTTAATGTGTATGATATATGGTCCGGTTAAAGCCTCCACTGGATCGTTCCAAATCCAATTTAAAATTTTAAAAAAATAATAATAAAAATAAAAAGAGGGAGGAGGGCCCACCTCGTAATTTGGTCACCACCACTCTGTAGGTTAAGGTTATGGCGGATTTTGGCCAATTAAAAAAAAATAGCTAATGGCTGATTACGCCCAGGCAGTCCGATTTGGAAACGCTGATTCAAACACAACATTGTTTTCCAGTTAGAACTTTCACTTTCATTTCTGTTTGGTACAAACTAAACAAAAAGTTTGAGATACATTTGCAGAAATATGTCCTGGAGTAATGTCAGAGAAAGCATCATCACCACACAGATTTGTCCGTCACTCAGATCCTCTGTGCTGGTTTCACCATTTCTGCCGCAATGAAAGAACCGAGAATGAATCAAAGCGCCTCAGCAAAGCAAAAGAGGCCCAAAAAATCTTCCTACATGTTGTAACTTCCGCTATGTTGTCTACTCTAAACCAAACCACCAGCATGCATATTTCATGCTACCAGCCACCCCACATGAACTTCTTTACCTCATCATACAAAACCAAAATCGCGGCCGCACCAGTACTCCTAAACACATTTGAAACAGCCCCACGATAAAACGATGTGATCCCCTCCGTCCGATAAATCTTCCTCCAACAATCGAATGTGCTTCCATACATACACCGTCCCGAACCAGACTGCATCATCATTCGCCTCCGAACTGTATCCAAAGGGTATGACAAAAGCCCAGCTGACGTTGTAACTGCCTGGGCCACCGCCCAACGCTTCCACAGTGCCAGCTCATACTCTGGATTTTCAGACATCATTTCTTTCATCGTATCGAACCCACCAAAGTAAAGTCCTCTATGAACAACCATGCCTTGTAATGAGGCGGGGAGTCCTCTATAAATGCCTCGGATTCCATCTTTTCTGAAGATAGTAGTTAGGAAATGGTGGATACCTCGGAACTGGCGGGTATCAGGTTTTCCAATATCGGCAGCGATTCGGGTGTGGGCAATGTCGAGGGGGTATATTAAGACTAGTGTTGTACAGCCAGCAGCGGCTCCTGCAATGAAATTGGATGATGGGCCTGAGAGGAAGTGATTTTCTTCAGGTGGTTTTATGTTTCTTAACATATTCCGGTAGAGGTCCTGGAAAAAAAGGAAAATGCAATAATGTTGGAAATTGAAACAACAGATGACGAGTAGTCAGATTCTTTTTGGAAGGAGGTATTGGAAAGGAAAGTGATCAACCTGCAGTTTACTGGAACTTTCTACATGTTACAGAGAAGTAGTGCTAAACAAAATAACTTGGGTTAAGCAGAAATGAGCACATCTACTTCCCTGTGATGTCAGTGTCGTGGAATATTCTAAGCTATATAAAAACTAAAAATTTGCAACCTCAGATGTTTCTAAGCAAAGCCTATGAGGCAGTATGGGTCTAATTTTCAGTTTGGACCACCAAAACTACAATTTATCCAAATCAAGGTTTTCCGTGTAACTAATATCAAAATACAGTTTATCCAAACTCCAAGTTTCAAATGCTTTGTCAAATCAATACTAAAACTTGAAGATGCAAAATATAAAGGTCAGTGTTCATCTAAATTATACCAAGATACAAACTAGACAATATCCAAACACAGAAAAAAACAAGATTTTCGTCTAATATCTCTGATTTGCCTCCAGAACCACCTCAAACAAAAAGAAAATGACTCAGTATAAACGGGATTAACACAACTTTAAGCTCAAGATTGTAAGCAACTTCCATATAATCATGCTGCCATCTAACTAACAATTAATTGTATTGGACATTACTCATAGTTCTGGTCAAGGCTTTTTTTCCTTTATTAGTAAAGTTACAACTCTTAAATCTATGATGATATGCAGTTCCTATTGATGCCCTCTGAGCCCTCTTCATTCCACATACTAATGTTCCTAATTGGAGTAGTATCACTAATTGATCTCTTGTCAAACAAAATTCACAGGAACATTTTATCAAACATCTTAAGTGCAACTAATAAGAAGGCGGGAAATCAAGAATCAAGAACCTTACGTAGCACTTGATAACTCAATGCTTAAAATTGTTATTACCTTGAGAGAAAAATTGAGAGCGACGGAAGGGTAGTAACGAATAACGCTAGTGCCATTGCCTCTCCAGAGCGAAAGAATGCCTTCTTCTCTAACAGTACGAAAGATGCAATCAAACATCCCCTTGAACCTTCTCCCCCGCCCAACTCCAACAATGGCGACGTTGCCCTCTTGTGTCTGTAAAAGAAGCTTCGCCCTTTCGATTGGGGCTACAATCGTGTGCACCACCCCTCCCATCACTGCTCCCGCCATTAAATCGCGATGAAAGCTCGTCTGATATGAGTTCTGTCCCGATGAAGATCTCCAGCTTCTTGACTTCGAATCCTCCTTTTCTGGTTCGTCTTCATATTTACTCATTCTTGGAAAAAAAAAAAAAGACCCCTACTTTCTCTCGATCAATTTATAAAATTTCTTCCGAGATTCCTACCCGTGATCCAATCTTGCAAAAGAAAGCCCAACAAGTTGTTGGAAGAATAAAAGAAAAGCCGTCGCTAATTTGGGTGAGAAGGAAACTGAACAAAAGTACGCGCACTCTATAGAAAATGGAGCAGAGCTTTCTCTATTGTTTATATATATAATCTCTTCATACTTAGTCCTGGGTGGATATATAATTGCCCAACCCAAAAGCACCGAATGGGCAGGGATAACGACGCCTCCGCTGACTGCTTACTAGCTACAGACGGTACTATCGTTCGAGAAATGTCTCCAAATTATTGTTATTCTTCTGAATCAGGTGGATCAGCTTTGATCAGAGAATTGTATGAACCTGTTAATCGTATGGAAGAGAGAGATTATTAGTAGATGGTGGATCTTTCCTCTTCCTCTCGTAAGAATGAGGTGTTAGCCCTATTTTTAAGGGTCAAGAGTATATTTAGCATAATTCCTGTGTGATTGCGTAGTTTTTCTATATTTGTTTATACGTATATAAATATGCTTGTAAAGCCTCTGAACGTAATGTATGAAAGAAGGAATATTTTCCTTACTTTGACATCATATTAGAGCAGATTTTCTAGGGTTTCTGCGACGAACTTAATCATCAACAATGGCCGAGCAAGGTGACATTGTGACACACCAGCAACAAGGTGAGAATTCCACCGCCGCCATTCTTGAAGACTTTGACGACTCGGATGGCGTAGGTCTTAACCCAAAACCAACATCAAACCCAGGTCACGAATAATGATTCTACCGCTACACAGATAGGCGTTAAGTTGGATGGCACCAACTATGCGCTATGGTCCCAAGTAGTTGAGATGTATATCTCGGCCAAAGACACATCGGGATGCATTAATGGGGAATTCCCACAGCGTCAACCGACAGACCCAACCTTCAAAAAGTGGAGAACTGAAAATTCAACTGTGAAGGGATGGTTAGTAAACTCTATGGATCCCACGCTAATTAGACTCGTCACAAGTCTATGATTTGGAACGGCGAGTGACAAGAATGAAACAGGCAAGAGGGCCCTTTGAAACCTATTACAATAGTCTTCAAGGCTTATGGCGAGAGATTGATTCTCGCCGTCCTAACCCGATGGAATGTCCTGTTAATATACATAGATACAATTCGGCTACACAGGAGGATATAGTCTACACTTTCCCTGATGAATTGGATGACCGACTTGATAAAATTCGGGCGGACGTACTTTAGACACAAACATTCCTGACGGCGGAACAAGCATATGCTCGGGTGCGAAGGGAGGATATGAGACAATTCGTTATGATGACGGATACAGACACCACACCGGGAGCTGTTATGGTTATAGTGGGGGGAAACGTGGTGCTCTTGTATGCCTCAAAATATAAGGACATTCACATAGTCCGATTTAATCTGAGAAGAGGCTTTGAAGGTCGCTTGGGTAAGGATTTTCTACGAAGGATCAAACAAACTGGATTTATTGATGTCAAGAACAGACGAGGTAAGCAATCAAATGTACTACTTATTTCCCGACATTGCTTTACTGAAGAATCAGAATTACAAATCCTTTTACGATAGCCCCCACCCACCCAACATTGATATATATATTATTGATGCAAAAATTCGTCTATCAGAAGTATGTCTATGATCCGCCGCACCCTTATTCTAACCTAACCCGTGTGAATATCGGCACCTGAAATCATAAAATACGGCTGTAGATGCCGGGACTTACTCGGCAAATCCACTCCGTATCTAAAGTTGGCCAATAATTACAGTATAATTGAGTGCTTTTTGTGTTGGAATAATTTTTATCCAGACTCAATTTTCATTTAGAGAATAATTATTATTTATAATATATATTTTGGATATTTATTTATATTAATTTTAATAATATAATCCATAAAATATAATTATGATTTTATTGTGACTAAATTATGTTAACATTAATAATATTTAATATTTTTTTATTTTTTTTTAATTTTTTTTAAATTCCGATCTCTAAAATTGGATTGAATTTTACCTTCCCTCTTTTTCTTTTTTTTTTTAGTTTCAGGTTACAAGTTACAGTCTAGAGGTCCACTTTCTGTTAACAGCGCTAAGAGCGCACCTGTGTTTGCTATGATAATTGAAAATTCTATTTTCTAGACAAGAAAAAGAAAAAAAGGAAGGAAAACTCTTTTTTAAAATTAAGCAAACCACCGAAAAATTGCAGAACCTTTGATGAGTCACCACCCGCCAGGCTGTGTGGATCCCAGTTCCACTTGATTCACGACCCTGATGATATTGAAGAAAAAGATTACATAAACTTAGCGCCAGCCCTATTTGCTGGATCGGTTTGGTCCTCTCACCTCTGGTAAAAAATAAAAAGTGTTGTATCAGGTGGGGTCTACGATCTTCATTTTGCTTCACTATAAATCTGTAATCTTTGATATTCCGTTACCCTTTTACTTATATATATATATATATATATATATGCACTACATCCACATATAATTAGATCCTCTTCTTCTTGCTAAGGAAGAGGGAAAGAAAAGACTTATTTCTTTATAAGAAGTGAGTTAGATCTCAATATTTCTTAGCTCTGAAATGGCTGAGCAAATTGGGTACATTACGGCGGAGGAACTTACAGATCATAATAAGCGTGGAGATCTGTGGATCTCTTTACAGGGAAAAATCTACGATGTCTCAGATTGGGTAAAAGACCATCCAGGTGGTGAGCATCCATTGTTGAACCTGGCTGGACAAGATGCAACTGATGCATTTGTTGCCTTTCACCCAGGCTCAGCATGGCAGTATCTTGACAAATTCTTTACTGGATTTTATCTCAAAGACTACACTGTATCAGAAGCATCTAAGGATTACAGGAGGCTAGAAGCCGAATTTACAAAAATGGGTTTGTTTGAAAAGAAGGGTCATGTTACTTTCTATACCCTTTCTTTCATTGTACTGGTCTTTGCAGCGAGTCTCTATGGCATCTTGTTTTCTGATAGCACTTCGGTTCACCTGGGTTGTGGTGGGTTGATGGGTCTTTTATGGATTCAGAGTGGTTGGATCGGGCATGATTCTGGGCATTATAGAGTCATGTCTAGCTCCAAATGGAACAGGTTTACTCAGATCCTTACTGGGAACTGTCTAGCTGGGATTAGCATTGCATGGTGGAAGTGGAACCATAATTCTCATCACATTTCATGTAACAGCCTAGATTTCGACCCTGATCTTCAACACATGCCATTTTTTGCGGTATCTTCTGAACTCTTCGATTCAATAACATCGTACTTTTATGACAGGAAGATGAGTTTCGACCCTGTTACTAGGTTTTTGGTTAGTTACCAGCACTGGACATTTTACCCCGTTATGTGCCTTGCTAGAATTAATCTATTTGCACAATCGTTTATGCTCTTGTTCTCAAGCCGGAAAGTGCCCAATAGAGGCCAGGAGATTTTGGGACTCTCTGTTTACTGGATCTGGTATCCGCTTCTTGTATCTTGCTTGCCCAATTGGGGTGAGAGAATAATGTTTATTCTTGCAAGTTTTGCTGTGACTGGAATCCAACATGTTCAATTCTGCCTTAACCATTTCTTTTAAATTGTTCTTCTTTCTCTCCCTGTTTGCGATGAATACAAGTCGGGATTTAGTGTATTTTTTATTTTGGAGAACCGTGTTTATCATAAGATCGCTAGAGTACTAGTTCATTTGTTTATCGGACAATTTGGAGTGATGAAATCCAAATCGCTGATTGTTTTTTATTATGTTAACAGTATTTTTTTTTTCTTTGCAATCAATAACCGATAGCTGTTAGTTATGAAATCATGTTTGAAAGCTGCTGGATATTTCAGATATGAATTCATTGTTATCTCTTCCTTGCTGTCTGATCGAATATGCATTATATTTTTATGATAGTATCTCAGATAAATAATCATGTAATTCTGTAAAATATGTTACATGTCAGCATATGACTCTGTTCTAGGTCTTAAAACATTCCTACCCAAATGAATCTGTCCAGAATCAGGCCAGAAGTGGAAGAACATGGTCGAACATGATTGAGCCCCAATTTGAGGTGGCAAAGCTGCGGCCTGCAAGTATTGGGAAATTATGAATATTGCACATAGACATAGACATAGGTTGCAGCGTAAATTTTCCGAGTCATTGAAAAGCCAATATCTTGAGTTTATATGCTTTCTCTACAGACTGAAAAGAGAGTGGTAGAGCTATTAAAAACTGAACTTGGATCGGTAAAACGAATGACAACAAAATGCAAAACTGGACCATTTTGCTTTGTACCCTTTCAATTAGAAATCATTAAGAAGAAGAAAAGGCAAGTTTAAGACGAATTGGGGGGGGGGGGGGATCAAATTACATCGATAATAAATTTTATGGAATATTTACTCTAAAATCTGATTAATATTATATATACAATTTACTTAGATTTTAGGACTTCTTAATATGACCCATATTAGTCTATTACTCAACAATCAAATGCATCACTTCCCAAATTTGACAGTGTCACTGCATTGCAGCAATTATTATCACTATACACAATTCCAAAACTACAAAGCAAATAATACAAGTTTACAGACAGTGATTCAAATCAAAGCCATTTTTACATCTCATCACCGTCTACATCACATTACAAAAGTAAGAAGAAAAAAAAAATCAAACTTGTAAAAGTAGTAAAAGTTCCAAGTAATAAGCCTAATTTTTTATACGATAAAAGATAAAATTAGAAGGAAAAAAGAAAAGGGTAAGATTATATGGTCAACTTCCAGATCTTGATCCGAAGATCAACTTTACATTTCGAGCCAGAAACGGACGACGCCGACGGTAACTTACCTTTCGGTACAACCCCCTTAATCCCCCGACACGTGACCCTAATCCCAACCTTATCACTTCTGAACGCTCCCATCTTCACTGCCACCTCCGTGTCCATCTGAATCTTGATTGGAACTCCATTTCTCTTCCTCAGATCGGATCTCAGAGCGGTCACCGACTCGGCGTCCAGATCTTCCGAGCCGGAGAGAACAGCTCGTAAAACCGTTTCGTTCTTCGGATTGCTGGTGTATGCCGACAAGGATGCATTGGCGATGAAGACGTCGGAGCCGTAGCCGGAGAAGCAGGAGAAGACGAAAGGTTCGTAGAAGAAGGTGAGGTGAGAGTTGGGATTGCGAGAGGTGAGAGTGAGGTTGAGGAAGGAGGAGAGATGAGAGGAGGACGCGTCGGATGAGGTCGTGAGGTTGAGTTTCGAAATGCGGAGAGAGACGATCACGAATTGAGGTTGTTGCGGACGGTAGAGGAAGTATAAGGCAGATCCGGCGATTCCGGCGAGGAGTAGTAAAACAAGGAGGATGAGGATTGTCCAGAAGCAGCAACGGCAGCAGATTCCGCGGCGGTTACGGTTACGGTGACGCCGATGTTGGTACGGCGGCGGTTTAGGCCGATATGGATGGCGGAACTGCGGTGGTTTATTAGTTGCGGCGGCGGCGATGCCGTTGGTCGTCGCAGTTGTGGCGGCGGGAGGAGGAGGAGGAGGAGGTTTGGGATTGGATGAAGGATGAACTCTATCAGTCATCTTGGGATTGAAACTGTCTATACTCTCTCTAATCTTGCGAAGAAGATGAATGTAAAGAATAGACTAGTAGAGGAGTGAGAGAGAATAAGAGGATGAGAGAGAAAGAGATGGGGCACCCAAATCCCCAGATGGATGCCTTAGACCACACCCAATTACTACGTGGGAATCTCTTCTTTCTTCCTCACCACTTCATTCATGACTCCATTTCTTATTCTTATTTATTTATTTATTGGTATGTAAACAGTAAACTTGTGAGGTGCGACTTGTCGGCACATAGAAGTTACCAAAGCGTCGTCGTTTCGTTGGTAATGGAAATGATAGAAATAGTCATAGTCCCGTTTATGATAAGTAATAGTAGTAGTAGGAACAGTAGTAGCTAATAAGGGGGAGGGAGTGAGGACGTAACTTGGTTCAGTAAACTTGAAGACAGTCAACCTCTAACTTAACCTAATCATACTCTCAACACAAAAAAGAACATCGAATCATTGAGCTCTTTGTACTTGGACCAATCTTCAAACCCAGTCCAAGTCCAATAGAAGTCCTTGAAAATTCTTCAAATTTATTTATTAAAAAAAAAAAACCTAATATTAAAATATAAATAAAATAAAATAAAATGATTCCCATGACCTGGCGGTGGTAGCCCCATTTACCATACTGAAACTGTGTTAAAAAAAAAAAAAAAAAAATCAATCAAGATACATATACCTCCACGTGGGAATCCAATGAATCTACACCGTTGATTAGGTAGAGTGTTCACATGCCTTTTGGCTTCTTAGTCAGTATTGTTATTATTGTCTTGCTTTTAGTGGATCTAGTAGTCACCTTTGCCATATATAATTTCACTATTTCAATCTGTGTCACGTTTGTCTCTCTCTTTCCCAGTTAGGTAAGAAATTGAAACTTAAGACATTTTTGGATAACCTTCAAGTTCTAGTAAGTGACATGCAAACTGAACTTCAACTATAGATAAAAACATATGTTGGAAATTTCCGACTGAACGGTTGAATCCAATCATTTTAATTATTGTCACTCATTTTTTATGGTTTTAGTTTGATTTTTTAAATTATTAAAATAATAATAAAAATAAGAGTATTAATTTTTTTTAATATATTAAACGTATAAATTAATAGTTACATTTTTTTAATATATAGTTAAAATTAATTAAAAAAATAGTTATTTTATTCGTGAAATTGAATTCACCTCTTCAAATCTGATAAATATAAATGGATAAAAAAGGGAAAGAAAAAGTAAAAAAAAAAAAAAAAAAAAGAAGAAGAAGAAAGGAAATGGCGCAAAGATGTCGACACCTTCCCGCTCACTCGCTGCCTAAAAGTCATAACGGCAGACTCCATCTTCCTTCTCTTCACTGAATTATGTCGACACTCAAACCATCTCCACCCTCTTTCTCTCTCTCACACGTTGGTACTCGAACTGCTTCCTCCTCTCCCTCTATCTCTCTTACCTGACCTGGTATTATATAACTCTCCCATTTCAATCCAGTATCACAATTATGCTTCACCGCTAATTGGTTGGGTGATCCCTCTGCTCTGCGTCGTTTTGACCTTCTCCGATTCTGCATTTACAATCTCATGATATTAATTGAGGTGGAGCTCTCTTATCGATTTCCTATAAATTTTTTATTTTACTATATCTTTGTGTTCTAATTCTTCGTTCTAATCAATGAATTGTGACGGTATTTTCTGTTCCTTTAGGATCTGTGGCCGCTGCTTTGTCTTGAAGGTTTCAGAGAAAAGGCTAGTGTTTTATCAGGTAGCTTTCCCTCTCGCTCTAAAAGATTTAGATTTTGGCCTATCTTGTAAATTTTTGTGTCTTTATTCTCGTTTATTGAACAACTGCGAAGTGAATTTAATTTTCCATTGAACTATTTAATTGCACTAATTCACTGTTCGTCGGATGCAAATGAATTGATCAAGAAAATGGCAAATATTCAAATTGAAATATTGAATTATCATTCCCAATTCCAACTCTACTCTGCATTCTTTTCGTTTCTTTTTTTTTTTTTCATTTCTTTGTATAAATCCCAATTTATATATATATATATATGTGGGGAGAGATTTAGGAAGTTCCTAAATTGATAGAGCAAAAAA
Source organism: Coriaria nepalensis (assembly GCA_027186245.1). Classification (NCBI taxonomy): domain Eukaryota; kingdom Viridiplantae; phylum Streptophyta; class Magnoliopsida; order Cucurbitales; family Coriariaceae; genus Coriaria; species Coriaria nepalensis. Next base: position 1,205,351 of record CP114500.1, on the reverse strand, counting down.
ACAGTTTCACTGTTGCAGACATTCTCTTCAACAATGGGCAACACGACCTGTGGAAGCACGGAGCTAGAGTCCTGTAGAGACGACTCTGCGGCGTTTGTTCTCAAACTCATAGCCATAGCTTCCATCCTCATTGCTGGAGTGGTTGGAATCGCCATTCCGCTGCTTGGAAAGCACCAGAAGTTTCTCAAAACCGACAGCAACGTCTTCGTGACCGCCAAAGCCTTTGCAGCCGGCGTGATACTTGCCACGGGCTTCGTCCACATGTTATCGGGAGGGTCCAAAGCCCTTTCAGACCCTTGCTTGCCTGAATACCCTTGGTCCAAGTTCCCCTTTTCGGGTTTCTTCGCCATGATGGCCTCACTCCTCACTCTCCTTGTCGACTTTGTTGGAACCCAGTATTACGAGCGGAAACAGGGGATTGTTCGGGCCAATGATGAGCCAGTCCGGGTTGGGTCAGTGGACCCGACCTTATCAGGCATTAGCGCTCAGGTCGTTGGGTCTAATGAGCAGAATGAGAAGGTGTTTGGAGAAGAAGAAGGCGGTGGAATGCATATTGTCGGAATGCATGCTCATGCGGCTCATCATAGCCATAACCATTCTCATGGGAAGGAAGCATGTGAGGGTCACGTGAAGGAACGTGCTCGATCTCAGTCTCACTCTCATAGTCATACTCACGGCCATGGACATTCGCATGACTTCGAAGAAGATGAAGATGACAATGGTGTTAGACATGTTGTAGTTTCTCAGGTAAAAATTCAATCCCATTGCTTGTAATAAGAATTTCCGGAACCACTTTGTGATAATTTAATTTTCGTGCAGATACTAGAACTTGGAATTGTGTCACATTCAGTGATAATCGGGTTATCACTTGGAGTTTCACAGAGCCCATGTACAATAAGACCATTAATAGCGGCCTTATCTTTTCACCAATTCTTTGAAGGATTTGCGCTTGGAGGGTGCGTCTCTCAGGCTCAATTCAACACCCTCTCATTGACTCTAATGGCGTGCTTTTTCGCGGTGACTACTCCCGTAGGGATCGGGATAGGAACTGCTATCGCATCGGTTTATAACGTGAATAGCCCGGGAGCTTTGGTAACGGAAGGGATATTGGATTCTCTGTCGGCCGGGATTTTGGTGTATATGGCTTTGGTTGATTTGATTGCTGCTGATTTTCTGAGTAAGAGGATGAGTTGCAATTTTAGGTTGCAAGTGGTTTCTTATTTTACTCTGTTTCTTGGTGCTGGATTAATGTCTTCCCTTGCTATTTGGGCTTAAGTAGAGTATGTTTAATAGTGATTTAGATCAGTGCTTTTCATGAAGAAAGTCATTCAATTGTAATGGGTTTTATGATAACTAGAGAAATGAAGGGGACAAAGAAGATATATTATACCAATCAAACAGTATATAGGAATAGTTTCGTCAATTCACCTCAAATTTGTGTTTTTCAAGGTGATCTTGTCCTTTCTATATAAGCTTTGCTATTCGAATATCCTATTCGATTCGATTACTGTAATGACACATATGTGAGGACTTATTTATAAATAATTTGTTTTTAATATTTTAGGTTAGAATCCTAATTTCTTTAAATTCGAGGGGCCACTACAAACAATTTGGAAATTCATTCAAATAATCAAAGTAAGTGAATCCTGAAAATAAATAAATAAATAATTAATTAATTAATGATGATGACGTCAAGTAGTTTAAGCTATATTTAATAGATTCATGATTAATAATTTGGCCTTTTTGTCCTTTTTAATTGGGCAGGCCCCACCGGAGTGTAGTGACAGTGTCCGTAAGTAGACCCGCCACGCAGCATGGTGCGCATTAATCGATAATGCCACGTACGCATGCATGAAAATGATTATTAATATTATTACCACGTAGGATATACACCTATTGTCAATTGTCATGCATGAGATAATATTGTCATGGACCTGATCTGGCCAGCTTGGCAACACAAACTCTTGGAAAATGCGAGAGGCTAATCTTTGAAGACAAAAGTATAGAAATATGTAATCCTTGTTTAAACTTAACGGATAGGATCATAGGAGTGACCCTAACCATCTTTACGTAGCACCTTTCTTCTTCATATATATGTAATCATCTCGTATCTCGTATCTCGTATCTTTACCGATTAATATTCCGCACATTTTTCTCCTTTACCAAAATACTTGCATTGCCATGCAAACACAAGGGACGATTGTTTTAGGCAGCAGTACTTCTTTCATGTTTTTGTGAACCAATTATTAGAATAATTTAACGATTAGTGTAATATATTCCAATTACGCAACAATTAATTAAAGTTTATACGGATTCATCATCATTAATAAACTATTCCGGATCTGAATTTGTATTAAGTACTCAGATCTAGGTCTTCTACTTATTATGATAAAGTGTTCGGGTCTGAATTAAATCATATTGATTATATCTAATTTTACTCAAACTTTGATTCAATTGAAATCTAATTATTTTTTTTTTATTTTTTTTTAATAAAAAGAGAGAAAATAATAAATATAACTGATATTATTATTGAAAATATTAATTTATTAAAAAAAAATAAACAAAAAAAATATGTATTTTTAAGAAAGTAAAGTATAAATGCCTTAAAAAAATGACATTTTAAAAGGGAAGCTTTATGTAACAATTTTGTCAAAACGATGTCGTCCGTTGTAGGTAAGATATAATCAGAGATTAGGTAGCCAACAAGGTTCTTGAAATCAGATAATGGCATCCCACTCCCTAAGACATAAAGAATAAAGAGCTCCCACGTTGCAATACCGCAACAACCAAGGAGGCCCCACCAACTAGTCGAATCTAGTACCATCGGTTTCTGCAATCAGACGGTCCTCATGATTTCCTTGGATTCTAAGAAACTGGTATCACGTAGCAGTACTGCTACAGCGCCGACTGTCACAGGGTACGACCTCGTTTTACTTCAATTCCCAACGTTGATCTGAAATTTCCGAATATGGCCCAGCGGTACTTGGGTCCGTTACTCCTACATTTTTATTATAATCTATTAATATTAATAGTTTAAATATAAATTTCATTTCTAATACCTCCCTACAATACCTCTTGGGTCCCAATCCATCATTAGAACTCGTAAGATCAAAGAGACAGGATCCATCTTCAAATTGAAAGAATCCTGTAAGATTTCACAATCCGACAGTTATGGTTTATATGAATTTTTCCAGTGTAGCCATTCCTAACTAAACTCTCGGTGAGCTCTCTCTCTCTCTCTCTGTAAAACAATATATTGCATAAATTACGTCCCAAAAAAAAAAAATCTTCAATATGTGATTTTCATTCTGGAAAGCAATTTGATCCATTGAAATGTGATCTTCCCTCCTTCAATTCCTTCCATACATTTTCACGAACAAGATTTTGCATCCATTTTGGTGATGTCGTATTACGCGCCAACTTCTGTCGTTTTCGCTCTTCTCTTCCCCCCACTTCCACCAGATCTTGATGTCCTATACTTATATATTATATATATATATATATATATTAATTTATTTAATAAAATAATATAAAAAATAAAATAAAATGCTCACTATATATTATCACCAACTCCCCACCCTTGAAAAATCACTCATTCCAATGGAATAACAAAATAGACAATAATCGAAAAGCTATTTCTGGTTCTCACCAACCCATTTGCTCTGCTCTGCTTTCAGTTTTATTTTCCTCCATTGATTTGCAGAGCTATCTCCATCGCAATGGAACGAGGTAGGCGTCTTGCAAACCGAGCGACTCTCAGGCGTTTGATTTCAGCGTCGAAGCAGTACCGTCAAAATGACATCAGTCCTTCGTCGTCTATGCTGTTTTCGCCGTCGAGGTACGTCTCGTCAATGTCTCCGTCATTTTTCGCTGCCAGAGGTTCTGGATCAGATTTGTTGTCCGGTAGAAATGCCAAGTATAGTGTCGGTTATGGCGTCGGGTCACAACAGACCAGGTCGATTTCTGTTGAGGCATTGAAATCTAGCGACACTTTTCCCCGCCGCCATAACTCTGCAACTCCCGAGGAGCAGACGAAGATGGCTGAATCGTGTGGATTTGACAGCCTCGATTCGCTTATAGATGCTACTGTGCCTAAATCGATTAGGATCCAGTCGATGAAGTTTTCAAAGTTTGATGAGGGATTGACAGAGAACCAAATGATCGAGCATATGCAGTATTTAGCTGCTCAGAATAAGATTTTCAAGTCATTCATAGGGATGGGATACTATAATACTCATGTTCCTCCTGTGATTTTGAGGAATATTATGGAGAATCCAGCTTGGTATACACAATACACTCCTTACCAAGCAGAGATTTCTCAGGGCCGTCTTGAATCTCTGCTTAATTATCAGACCTTAATCACTGATCTTACTGGTCTGCCTATGTCAAATGCTTCCTTGCTCGATGAAGGAACTGCAGCAGCTGAAGCAATGGCGATGTGTAATAACATTCTGAAGGGGAAGAAGAAGACCTTCATTATTGCTAGTAACTGTCATCCACAAACAATTGATATTTGTAAAACTAGAGCCGATGGTTTCGATCTGAAAGTAGTCACCTCTGATCTTAAGGATATAGATTACAAGTCAGGTGATGTCTGTGGTGTGCTTGTTCAGTATCCAGGCACCGAGGGTGAGGTTTTGGACTATGGTGAATTTGTCAAGGATGCTCATGCTAATGGGGTTAAAGTTGTTATGGCTTCCGATCTATTGGCTTTGACATTGTTGAAGCCACCGGGTGAGTTTGGAGCCGATATCGTTGTTGGTTCGGCTCAGAGGTTTGGTGTCCCGATGGGTTATGGTGGGCCCCATGCTGCATTTTTGGCCACATCTCAAGAGTATAAGAGGATGATGCCCGGAAGAATTATTGGTGTTAGTGTTGATTCTTCGGGGAAGCCGGCTCTGAGGATGGCTATGCAAACGAGGGAGCAACATATCAGAAGGGATAAAGCTACAAGCAACATTTGCACTGCACAGGTATACAGACTATGTTTTGTTTAGATTTATTTTAATTTTTATGTCATTTTATATAACGAGCACACTTTTTCGTAGAAAATAAATGATGTTTTTTTAATAATTTTATTATGAACTTAATTGTTGAGAATGTTATTGAATAATTGTTTATTTTTTAAAATTATATATTAACAAATATAACAGTTATTTGTTAGCAAAATATTATTAGATTGTTATGAATTAATATGTAGAGAAGATTATTACGTGTATAGAAATTTTATACAACCACATCTGTTTAGATGAAAATTCTCATAGATACTATTCAAGTGATTCTCTTTCTTCAGACATTCTTCTACACGAAAGCTATGAAATTTTAGAACAGGAGCTGTAGTACCTTTAACTAAGCTAGCCATGCCTGAAGAATATCTTATTTTTCATATCTAGGCATTGCTTGCAAACATGGCTGCCATGTTTGCTGTTTATCATGGACCAAAAGGCCTTAAAGAAATTGCTGAACGAGTTCACGGCCTTGCTGGCGCATTTGCTCTTGGATTGAAGAAGCTAGGCACAGCAGAAGTTCAGGGCCTTCCCTTCTTTGACACTGTGAAGGTCAAAGTTTCTGATGCACATGCAATTGCTGCCGCCGCTTACAAGAGTGAGATAAATCTCCGAGTTGTAGATAAAAACACGGTAAGCTCGATTTGAATTTCTTTTGCATCATATAGTTCACAGTTAACTACATTCTTACTGATATTAGACTATTGGACTTAATCTGCTTCTCAGATTACTGTAGCTTTTGATGAAACTACGACCTTGGAGGATGTTGATGAGCTATTCAAAGTGTTTGCCAGTGGCAAGCCTGTAAGTATTGTATATCGGTAATTGATTGAATTACATGTTTTTCGATCTCTATTCTTCTCCTTTTAACGAGACTTGTGGCTATATCCAGGTTCCATTTACTGCTGCATCTCTAGCACCTGAGGTTGAGAATGCAATTCCTTCTGGTCTTGCCAGGGAAAGCCCATATCTTACCCACCCAATCTTCAACACGTATATCGCTTTCCTTATAATCTAAAATCTTATCTTCATCTAATTTGAATCTTTACTGCTTGGAAATCTATCCCAATCACTGTTTTTCTCTGTGCTAGGTATCATACAGAGCATGAATTGCTTAGATACATTCATAGGTTACAGTCAAAGGATCTCTCACTATGCCACAGTATGATTCCATTGGGATCTTGTACAATGAAATTGAATGCAACCACTGAAATGATGCCAGTGACATGGCCTAGCTTTGCCAATGTTCACCCTTTTGCACCTACTGAGCAAACTCAGGGTTATCAGGTAGTGAATAGAAAATCTAAGAAATCTTCTTTGCATTTTATTTCTGTATGTAGATTACATTCTTCTCATCTTGAACAGCCAAATTGACAATATTCTTGATAAATGGTTTCCAGGAGATGTTTAAAAATTTGGGTGATCTGCTGTGCACCATCACTGGGTTCGACTCATTCTCCTTGCAGCCTAATGCTGGTGCGGCTGGAGAGTATGCTGGGCTGATGGTTATCCGTGCATATCACAAGGTATTCTTTATGGCACCGGGTTGATAGATTGTTTTCTAAATAAGTTAGTTATGATTCTTTCTTGACGATTGAAACATTTAATGGGGGAAAATGAACAAAAAAAAAAAAAAAAAAATTCAACCTTGCCACTTCATAACTTAAAAGTTATTTGCTGATTGAGTTAGCCGCATTTTTGAATGACATACAATACTATCGCAGCATTCTATTCTGCATCTAGACTAAAGTTTGCTTCATTTTAGAATCTTCCTTTAGGCTTTGTAACCCTATGAGATCATTCGTAACTTGATCCTGTTCATTATTTATTGAAACTATCTAGGCAAGAGGGGACCATCACCGCAATGTGTGCATAATTCCTGTTTCGGCACATGGAACTAATCCTGCAAGTGCTGCAATGTGTGGAATGAAAATCGTCTCTGTTGGAACCGACTCCAAGGGAAACATCAACATTGCAGAATTAAAGAAGGCGGCTGAAACAAACAGAGACAACTTGTCAGCTCTCATGGTAAGAAACTGTTCCTGTGTTTCATCCGATGTATGATGTCTGAATAATTGATGAACCATCAGTCCTAATTTGAATTTGACTTTAAAATAGGTCACATATCCTTCTACACACGGTGTTTATGAAGAAGGTATTGATGAGATATGTAAGGTCATTCATGACAACGGAGGGCAAGTGTACATGGATGGAGCAAACATGAATGCACAGGTTTGCCACTCCGCAATCTTCCTTGGCATATAATCATAATTCAAGTATATATTAATGCCTATGTGAATTCATGAGCATGGAGTTTGATAACATTTTATGTATTTTAGGTTTACTGCAGACTTGAATTTAGTTAGCCATGTGTAAATTTAACTTGCACTAAGATTGAACTTTGCCCCTTACAGGTGGGTCTGACTAGCCCGGGATGGATTGGAGCTGATGTTTGCCATCTCAATCTACATAAAACATTTTGCATTCCACATGGTGGAGGTGGTCCCGGTATGGGTCCTATTGGTGTGAAGAAACACTTGGCACCATTTTTGCCTTCACACCCTGTGGTAAGAGACTTGTTTGCATTGTTGATCTATACAAATTCTGAAATTTCATACATTTATAAACTAGTAGACACTTCTCCCTCGAAATTGAACTTTGAAATTAATGTAAAATTACAGAAGCATCTAATCTAGTGCTCATTACTCTGAACTGTGAAAGGTACCTACTGGTGGCATACCTGCTCCCGACCAATCCCAGCCACTTGGAACCATTTCTGCTGCACCTTGGGGATCTGCACTTATTTTACCAATTTCTTATACTTACATTGCTATGATGGGATCTCATGGTTTAACTGATGCTTCTAAGATTGCAATTCTTAATGCAAACTATATGGCTAAACGTTTGGAGGTACCTAGATTTTCCTTCATTATTTCTTTCTTTACATTTTCCATGGTGTTTACCATCTGCATCTTTGCTTTCTCCTTCCACCTTTTATATTTTTTCCTCTGGAATGACAGGACCATTACCCCGTACTTTTCCGTGGTGTCAATGGAACCATTGCACATGAATTCATCATTGACTTGAGAGGCTTCAAGGTTAGTTTGATTTTCACGAGTGATTAAAGTTTGCAACTAGTTTCTTCTACATCATGAGTAATTAAATATTTCAATGTGGTGGGTAGAACACTGCTGGAATTGAGCCTGAAGATGTTGCTAAACGTCTAATGGACTATGGCTTCCATGCACCAACCATGTCATGGCCCGTTCCAGGAACACTCATGATTGAACCCACAGAAAGTGAAAGCAAGGTATCACCCCTAAATCACCCTTTTGTCCTCTTTCCCTCTCTCACTCTCTCTTTCGCTCATTCTTTCACGGAATCTAATTCCGTCATCTGTCACAGGCTGAGTTGGACAGATTCGTTGATGCCCTTATTTCTATCAGAGAAGAAATTGCTAAAATTGAGAAAGGAAAAGCCGACATCCACAACAATGTTCTCAAGGTGAGATACTCACTTCCTCATTCATGGAATACTCCTCAAGAAATTCAGACGTCGCATGGCCCAATCTGAATTTGGATATGCCATTGAACTTGGAATCTACATAAAGATTCTATCGGCTCTCGCTAACTGTATTTTAGTTCGTATTTAAGAGGTTATCTAAAAGAACTAATAAAATGCAGAATGCTCCGCATCCACCATCACTGCTCATGGGAGACACATGGTCAAAGCCTTACTCTAGGGAATACGCAGCTTTCCCAGCTTCCTGGCTCAGGGGTTCCAAATTCTGGCCCACAACCGGTACTTAAGCTTTAGCTCTTGCAATAATGATAAATCAGACATTTATTCTTAGTAATGTTTGATTATGTCTCACTTTAATCAACTGACTAAATTTGGATTCTGTTGTTACAGGCCGTGTTGACAATGTTTATGGAGACCGTAACCTCGTCTGCACTCTGCTCTCTGCATCCCAGGTGGATGAAGAAGCAGCAGCAGCAGCAGCAGCCACAGCTTAATTGGTTTCTCAATTTGTATGCTTAATTGCCGCTTAATTAAGTAACTTATGTAATACTGTCTTCTTCTCTACCTCCTCCTCATTGTACATAACTCTTTCGTGGAAATTATCAGCTGCTCCGTATAACATTTGTTGCTGATTGCAACTCAACGACTTTTACCATTATTATATCCCAAGTATACTTTGGAATGAAACTAGTTGGTGTTATTAGTTAGAATATTTCTATGCTTTCCGGAATTAGGAAAATTTTTTATTTATTAAATTGGATTAAAAAATATTAAAAAAAAATCCTTCTTCCTCTTACCATCTATAAAGTGAAGTAAAATAATAATAATGAAAAGTTATAACGTAAGGGTAAGGGATTGTAATTGATCGTGAAGGTTCAATGTATCTAAATCCTCCTTCCTCAACCGTACAAAAAAACACACACAAAAGATACATTAATATTATATTAGTTCTTATTAGTTAGAGAATAATTATAATAAAATTTATTATGACACGTATACAAAAACACTATTTAAAAAAAGTCTACGTGGCTGTATAAAATGTTCATATAATTTTAACCCCAAGCAAGAAAAGATGTGGGGCAAATTAGTAATTAATATAGTTCATTTGTTCTTAGTATGACCCATTGCGGCATAAAACGACAAACATTCATTTCAAGGTTGTTACATCTAATTAATGTTCTCAAATGGGTGCTTTTTAACTTTGTATGATATGTCAAGTTAGCAGTTAATGCATGCCACTAGCTGGCTACCAAAACATTGGTTGCGTACTTGTTATATGAATATTCTTCCATGCTTCTTTTATAATAGCTAGTGTAGTGGAATGTTGACCTCAAAAGCACTGATATATAATCGGTCAAACCATGACTTGGAGATCAGATCGAACGATGTAATTACCAGCACAAGCGTGGGACCCAATCACACGATCTAAGGGCCAAGATCCGTGGAGGTCCATAGAAAAACAGTGAGGATAAAGCCCTTCCGATTTAGAGGCTACTTTGGTACACGGCGTGTATTGGAGGGAATAGCGGTTAGTTTAAAGTCTTATCTGTTTTATTTTATTAGTGTGGGAGTGTAGACTGTAGAGAAAGGTCGCTTAATGAAGAAGGAGTGCGTGCGCGGGTTAAGCGAATATGTCTTCTCTTTAGGTAGGCGCACGTTAACCAGTTGAAAAATAGAGAGAGAGAGAGAGAGAGAGAGGTTTCTTCTTCTTTGATGATCCATGTCGAAAATGAAGCATCTGCTAAGAAAGCTTCACATAGGTGGAGGCGATCTAAATGAGCAGCAGGAAAGATTGGGCCAGATCCGATCCGTGACGAGTCCCAACCCGGCGCCAAACTCTACTACTTCATTGGCTCCGGATTCTCCTTCAGTTTCGTCGCCGTCTTCTTCGGGTGCAATGGGAAGACTGGGAGCCGTTGATTCGGCTGGTGATCGGACGACTGGGGACGGTACTGATCACAAGTGCATGGATTTCAGTTTCTTGGAGGAGGAGTTTCAAGTGCAGTTGGCTATGGCGATTAGCGCTACGGATCCTAGTGGACGAGACGACGCTGAGTCAGCTCAGATCGATGCGGCCAAGCGGATGAGCCTCATGCGTTCACCGTCGCGTACTGCTAGTCAAGACCTCGTTGAATTTCTCACACTTCAGTATTGGGTACGCTTTCTTGAAATTTAGATGAGTTTCAATTTGGGCATTTTATCGTTTCCATCGTGAATTGAAATGTGATCTTCGCTGTGATCGTCTACATGCAAATATTTTGATTCCATGTACCTGAATTGATGACTCCGTCTTTGATATTCATGATTCTAATGCTTTTTTTTTTCCTCTTTGAAAGAGTAGGGGTGTAACTAGAAATCTATTTATTTATAAGTCTTTAGAATGATCTTAAATTTAGAATGCCGCTTCTGTAAACTTTCATTCTTAAGTTAGTGCAAGATTAATATATAACTAACAGTTTAATTGAACTATTTATTGGTTTTTTTCCCCCCTTAAATTTGATCTATATTTAATATATGCAGAGCTATAATGTCGTAGGCTATGATGAAAAAGTGATGGATGGGTTTTATGACGTATATGGCATCAGCCCGCATTTAACCCTGCAAGGGAAGATGCCAATGTTGGTTGATCTTCAAGCAATATCAATTTCCAATGATGTTGATTACGAAGTAATCTTGGTGAACCGCCAAATTGATCCAGAACTTAGACAACTGGAAAAACAAGCTTGTAATGCTTCCATGAATAGTGAAGTTTCTGAAAATGGACTTCTTTCAAGTGGCCTCATACAAAGAATTTCTGATATAGTTGTTCAGAAAATGGGTGGTCTTGTCGGCGGCACTGATGACATGTTGAGAAGGTGGACCTTGAGGAGTTATCAGTTACGGTGTTCTCTGAATACTATCGTCTTACCTATTGGTCGTCTTGATGTTGGACTTTCTCGTCATAGAGCCTTGCTATTTAAGGTTGTGAGATCTCTTCAACTTGTATCTATTAGAAAATGACTGAAGAAAGAATATGTGCCCCCTGCTTATAGTTAACAATTTTGGTTAAAGTTCTTGAGATTAAATTACGTATTAGGTACTAGCTGACAGGATTAATCTTCCATGTATATTGGTCAAAGGAAGCTATTACACTGGCACTGATGATGGAGCTGTGAATTTGATCAAAACTGATGATGGGAGGTAGTGACTTTTCTTATCTTGTTACCCCAATTTCCAGTGCGTGTGATATTCGATTTGCATTTTCATGTACCTTAGTTCTCTAATTGAAGTAATCATCATAGGGTTCATTATCTTCATGGGAATAAATTGTGACGATTTAATGGATTCTTTTCCTGATACAGTGAATATATTGTTGACCTAATGGGTGCTCCTGGGTCTCTAATTCCTTCGGAGATGCCCAGCAGTCAGCTTCCAAAGGGGGGCATTCTTGTTCGGAGCTCTACAGAAATAACTGAAACCCCAAAAATTTTCTTGCCAGAAGGTGATATAACTCAAACAATGGCTATTTCATCTAACTGTGACAGAGTAATAAAATCTGGAAGTTCAGTATCCCAGAACACTTCTTTTACACAAGAACAACAAATCGAAAGCTTTGAAAATGAGTTTGGGAAGATTAACAAGTCACGCCATTATTGTGTAAACTCATCAGGAAAAGCAACATCTGCACAAAGGAGAAAAGTTGAAGATGTTTCCAAGTATGTTATTAGTGCATCAAAGGACCCTGGATTTGCCCACAAACTACATGCTGTCTTGCTAGAGAATGGTCCATCACCTTCTCCTGCTGTGGGCTTGGAAATAGGTTTGCAAGAACAAACTCACCCTGCTAATGGAAGTGCTGGTGATGGATTTCGATGTCATCCAAATAAGTTATTATCAAGCCATGAACATTTGCTTGAATCTAGTGGAGCGGAGTCTTCAAACCGTGTTTTCGGTTACAGTAAGCAGAAACAGTTTGACTATGTATCTGCTCAACATAAAAAAGAGTTGGATACAGTTATGTGCATCCAAAATAACGTTGGAAGAATCAATAAAAGTGGATTTGGTGAAGTATCACAAGAAAATTTAATGGAGGTTAGTCTTGACCTGCATGCTCTCAGTGATGATCACAGTGAGAAGATCAACCCTGTGCTGGCTGAAGGTCCAGAATGGGAAATCTCATGGGAAGATCTCCAGATTGGTGAACGTATTGGTATTGGTAAGACTTTCTTCTTCATTGCAATTAGCTCTATAGAGAAAAGAGTTGAAATGCGGAATATTCATTAAGTGTCTAATGTTGATAATGATGTACTGCAATGTAAAATTTATGCTTAATTGATGAATGTTACTCCTATGACAGTCTTTCCGTTACATCCTGTCTTGTAGGTTCATATGGTGAGGTCTATTGTGCAGAATGGAAGGGCAATGTAAGCTGTTTCAAAAGAATATGATTTTAATGTGAATCTTGTTATTAAGAGTGTACTCTATTTGTACTGTGATATTCCTCTTTCCATGCTACATGCATAGATATTCACCGTCAGAGATTTACCTTGAATTCGTGTTGGTCTAAGATTAAGAGTGTACTCTATATTTCTCAGTCTCATTCGTTTAGCTTGATTATAACTTTTGTTCTGCATTCCAGAAAGTTGCAGTGAAGAAATTTCTGGCCCAAGATCTCTCTGGGGATGCATTGATTCAATTCAAATCCGAAGTAAGAGACATAGAGTACTCAACTTTTTTTCCCTTTACAATGTCTAATTTGTATTGTAGGATCGTTCTACAAATTGATAAAGTCAAATTGTGCCATGTATTTCATTTAGGTTGAAATCATGTTAAGGATGAGACATCCTAATGTAGTTCTTTTCATGGGGGCTGTGATTCGGCCCCCACACTTCTCTATACTCACGGAGTTTCTTCTCAGGTGGATATCTAATACCTTCTGATTCCTCAAATCTTATTGGGTCAAATGTCATTTTTCTTTTCCTACCACCTCCTTCTTGTCTAAAACTTGCATGTTTTTGCAGGGGAAGCATGTACAGGTTACTGCATCGTTCCAATACTCAACCTAATGAAAAGAGGCGATTGAAAATGGCTCTTGATGTGGTATAAGTGCCTCTATTCATAGCCTCCCCCCTCCCCCTTCTTTCCTTCTTTTCTGGCTCAGTTCCGTTTTTATGAATATTTCCATGACCTGATTGGCTGGTTGCAGGCAAAGGGAATGAATTACTTGCACACAAGCCATCCGACCATTGTACATAGGGATTTAAAGTCGCCTAATCTCCTTGTTGATAGAAACTGGGTGGTTAAGGTTCATGCAAATCCCTTTTGACACTTCAAATTGTTTGCTGATAAGTCGAGATGTTTCATTTGCAAAGCAGAAGTCCTGATTTCGGTATCTTGTTTCTCTCTACAGGTTTGCGATTTCGGTTTGTCACGCATAAAGCATCACACTTTTCTTTCTTCCAAGTCAACTGCTGGAACAGTAATACTTTCTAAATTTATCAAAACATGCCAAAATATGGTTTCCCTCTTTGTTACTGATTTTTGTAGACATCGTATGATTACCAAAACAATTGTATTCAATTGCAGCCGGAGTGGATGGCACCGGAAGTGATAAGAAATGAACCTGCTAGTGAGAAGTAAGCAAAAAGTTACTTGGAGATTTGCTTTCTCAGTGTTTAAAATGATTTGTATTGGATTTCTTGTAGGTGTGATATATACAGTTTTGGTGTGATTTTATGGGAGCTGGCTACTTGTCAAATCCCATGGAAAGGTTTGAACCCGATGCAGGTTGTAGGAGCAGTTGGATTCCAAAATAGACATCTTGAAATTCCAGAAAATATTGATCCAGCAGCGGCACAGATTATTAGTGATTGTTGGCACATGTAAGTTTAAACCTTTGAATTTACCCATCCTAATCAGCACAAGCCAGTAGGAAAACGAAATAGGAGCTTTTCTCTTTACCCACTTAATAACCTGGGCTCTTTTTTTTTTTTTTTTTTTTTTTTTTGAGGGGGTCTTCTTTTGCAGTGAGGCACACCTGAGGCCTTCTTTTTCTCAGCTAATGTCACGTTTGCGGCATCTTGAACACCTTCTAGACAATGGAACCAAGTCTCAGAATCAAAGAACAGAGTGGTTACAATAATATTTGCATGTGTTTTGTTGGATCCATGAATTGTGAGCAGGGGTTGGTTTTTTGGAAGAAGCTTGAAAGAAATGTTGGGTGCAATGATGTTTTGGTTCATTCACAATGTGCGGGCAAACAACGGCAAGTCCTGGAACTTGATGAACAAATTAAACCAAAATGAGTAGATTTCGCCATTTCGGTGAGTTTACTACACTCACCAAAATGATTCTAGTGTTTTATCTCTGTTGGGATCTTTCAGAATTGTAAACAGTTGGTCCGTACAAACCATTGTGATTCTGTAAAGAAGCAATGTACCAAAAAAATAATATTAGTAATAAAATAAACGGAAGTAAAAAATATATATATATACAGTTAGATGATGGTCTTCCTTCCAGTATGCTCCTCATCTCTCTCTCCTAGTTATAATAGTATGCTCTCCTTTGCTCTTAAAAAGTTTTGGGTTTTGCAATTTTATTAAGGTTTAAGATGACAATTTGCAAAGTATGAGTTTGATAATAATAAGCAGAATAGTTACTTCAAAAATAAAAATTTAAAATCCCCTCGTGAAGGCACAAATATCATGCTCCATACTTGGGTGCCTTCCAGAGCTTAAATGCCAACTCGTGTAGAAACCTGTTTGCTGGTATCACAAGGTTTCCTCCACGCTGCAGAAAATGATCAAAATCTTTTAAGCTTCTGTTTTTTTGAAAAAAAGAAAAAGAAAGAAAAACAAGCAATCCAGACACCAGAAGAACCGATTTCCTAGCAGTAACAGTTAATAATTCACAACCATTAGATGGTATTTTTTTTTATTTTGGCCAAAAACCATTAGATGGTATTGGTAAACTAAAAAGATACAAGCAAATTCAGAATCTTAAATCCTGTAAGAATTCTGCAGCTTATAGAATATGATACTAAGCCCTAGCAACAGAGAAATTAGCACAGTAACAGAAAACAAGAATGAAGTTTGCTTGGTATTAGAGCTGATCGTGTCAAGCATACCTCTTTAAAATCTTTAAAAGAAAATGCCTCTGCCAAATCTTTTCGGGTAACAGCATGCTGCCATTGAGCAACTAACATAGGGCTATGGTGTCTGTTCATATAAAACCAATCAGTTGCTGGTGAAATATCAAATACCAAAAGAGAGACAATAAAACCATTATCTCTAACCTGACATCCTTTATAGGAGTCTCTCCTTTCATGGTATAACTTTGACGAGGGAATAGCACTGACAGATTAGAGTCTTTCTCCTCCTCTTTGGTAATACAATATGTCAAGCCAGACTCATCATCCTTTGAAGCATTTCCATAACTCAACACAACAGAAAGGTGCAAATTGGAACCAAC
This sequence comes from Coriaria nepalensis, assembly GCA_027186245.1. Classification (NCBI taxonomy): domain Eukaryota; kingdom Viridiplantae; phylum Streptophyta; class Magnoliopsida; order Cucurbitales; family Coriariaceae; genus Coriaria; species Coriaria nepalensis. Next base: position 1,189,374 of record CP114500.1, on the reverse strand, counting down.
TTCAGATCCTGGTCCAGATAGGTGCAGTACATCACCAATCAAAGCATTGACATATTCGATTTCATTTGAAATAGCCTTTTCACTAGCACCAATGTGTAAAAACAATAAATCAAATTCACTCGTTTCCTGAGTCTTTCCATCTTGAAAACCAAGAAATTTCAGCATCTCAGAGGCCACTGAATCAACCGGATAAACTTTTGTAAGATTATCTAATTGCAATACAGTGAGGCCGAGTTTAGCACCAAAAGATTTCAAGCTTGCATTATTTGTGAGTATGGCAGCTTTCATCCCCATGAACCTGAGGAATAATTCCGGAAATAATTCATCGCCATAGATATCTCTCCAGTTATGATACTTATCTGTTCAGAAACTAAGATAAATAATGATACCTCTCTGGTAAGGAATTGTTTGGACATTCTCCTTTATTAGAATCCCCAGTCTGAAAAAACCGAAATTATTACAGCCTGAAAATTCGAAAAGGCTTCTTAGCAACGGTAAGGAGAGGAGCTTATATATTTTTACCTTGTCGAGGTATACTTCACATGAATCAAGCAGAACAGCAAACTCACGAACTACTCTCTCTTCCTCGCTTTCTGCAATCTAAATTCAAGTAAATCCAAATTCTGGCAAGACTAGAACAACTAATAATGAAAATTCCACCTAACTTGTCAGAGCTGTAAGAACCCTCACTAAGATGACGGAAAGAAATCTAACGAAAACGAATCACCGGAAAAGGAATACAACTACGAATAACATCGGAATATTGATCAGACCAAATCCAGGATCAAACAAGAGAGCTTCTTCCATCGCACGACGGATTAATGAAAAGTACATACATCTCGGTCTGATAACTAAGAAAATCGTTAAAAGAGATGGGGGCGAAAACCTGAAGAGGGAGAATTAGGAAGGGCGAGAAAACCGCAGGAAGCTAAGGAAGCGAGAGCATGGAGATGAGCGTGAGATGGATCGATGAAAGAGGCGAGACCATCTCCGTATAAAACCAGTGCTCTGCTTGGCTTGTCCGCCATGTTAAGTGTACCTGCCTCAGCTTCAGAGAGGAAAGAAAACAGAAAAAGAAAAAGTAACGTTGGAAAGAGGGTCTATTAAAAGAAAAGAACAGAAAATTAAGAGAGAATATAATACACGTGGCGTCCATGGACCACGCTACCCATTTTTTAAATATTAGGGGGTATAATTTAATTTCTTAATACTCTGCATGCCATGTCACTATTTTAAAATAGATATATGCGTATATATATAATATAATTTAGGGGGGGGGGGGGGGAGTTGCAAAGAGGAATATATTTATTCATATATATACAAAAATGGCCGAATGCCTGATTACAGGCAACAATGCAATACAAACTCCTGACCAAAATGAAATAAATAATAAATACGCTTAAACTTAAAACACAATCTTCGTCTTGATTTTGATCATACATACGAGGATAGCTTGTAAGATTCTTCGATGCTGCCATCTGAGTTTGTTTTTTGCACCTGATCCTGAAAGCGATTATACTGATCAAACTCAACCCCCAGAACATTGAGCTACTTAGAAAAGCAGCTTTGTCTAAGCTTTCCACGACGAATCTTGACTCGGTTTTTCGCCAAGACGCACTCCTAGCAAGATAACTACTCTTCGAATTCAGTAGTGAAGATGAAACTGGGAAATACAGTAGTGACATCCCTGTAACAGATACCACATCATTAAGAAAGTATAATCACAGATGGAAACACCGTAAAGACTATGACACGATGGATTTCGTACTTTAAATAAGGGAGAGTCATATTCTTCAAGAGGGATGGATGTTGGACCACAAAGGCCTTCCAGTCGGCTCTATTAATTTTACCATCATTGTCGATATCAGCATCGGTAAATGTCTGAGAAATTAAAGAGTGAAAGGTGCAATGAGAATTCAGAGATTAAGAAATTTCAATACACAAAATTTCTTAGTTTTGAGACATACTTTATCGATGATAGTCTCAAGAAGTTCGTCCGACAATCTCACTTCGGATTCCATCAAGATGGCAATGACCATTTGCTTAACCTAAAAAACCAACCCAAGTCCAACAAGCAATGAGCATAAAAACCAATTCACTTATGCTAGCATTGCGCAAATAAACAAGATGACTAAAGGCGCAAACTACTCACCTCTTCCCGCTCAATAAAACCAGTTTGTCTGAGATCATAAAGTCTAAATACAACTGCAAGAAAGTCATTGAGTACGTAAGAGATAAATCAAACAGGTATATCGGATAGTAACTTGAACAAATAGTCTATTGAACACTTACAATCGATTTTTTCTTCAATTGGAGCATGAGGATGGAAGACGCTGAGGGCATGGATAAACTCCTCAAATTCAATAACCCCGTTTCTCTTTTCATCGAAAAGATCAAAAACCTAAGAAACAAAAGCAGCAAATCAATTAACAACATGGAGAGTTTATTAATCGGCCATGCCATACAAGTAATTGGGAAAAGAAATAACAGTAATAAAAAACTATTAAAAATATATATATATGACAGGAAAGAGTTGTGCAAGAGATTTACCCGGTCCAGAAAAAGGTTCTCTCCAACTGGAGTTTTGAAAAGTGCTAACTGAAGCTCTTCCTACAAGATAGGTAAAATTTCAAAGAAGTAAACCTTATAATTCTAACTCCGTATAAACGAAAAATCAAATATGGAGGGTTAATAAATCCAATAAAATCATCGGAAGCCATAATTCACATGGAACATTACTGAGCCTCCCATATTTAACTTATTCTGTACACAGAGAAAAATCAACCAAAAAAAATATAAAAATGGCAGACAAATTCCTAACAGTTCAACATGCTTTTGGAATCTTCCCAACTTCTAAAAGTTGCATGATCTGGAACAGCTAAGATATACATAGTAAAGATATATATATATATATATATATATATTTTTTTTTTTTTTTAATTAACAATTCCCCTGAAACCATGAGATTCACCTTATGGATTAAGCCATCATCGATTATGGAACTGCTCAATTTCTTGAAAAGCTCGTACAGCGCCTCCACTTCATTCACAGAAACTTCAAAATCAACGAGAAAACGAAAAATTAAATCAGAAAATTCAAAATTCTGCAGTAAAAAATGGAAAGAGTGTCTCTCTAGAAAAGCAATCAAACCATATTTCCCCCCTCGAATTGGAATAAGAAGAAAATGAATTACATCTGGATTCATCAGCCAGGCGAGAGAGGTCGCTGTAACGAAAGCGGGTTTTCTTGGGTAGAGGAGAATGATAATCGAAGCATTTGCCTGCCGCTAAAATCAAGACCTCAATCACAGCTATGACCGGTATAAATGCCGCACAGATCCGTTCGCCTGCTGTTAACGAAGTCGATCTCTGTTCAATCACAAATCAGAAAACCCTTAATTTCACTATAAAAAAATTTACAAACAAATTGAAGAGAGAGAGACGTGATTTGAGTGTTTACTGATGAATCCATTTAGGTCTTGTGCAGCAGGGTCATTAGAGGCCAAGAATTTCAGCTCCGTTTCTCCCTCGTCTAGATATTTTCCCCGATCTCCTGTTCTTCACATTTTTAAATGACAATAATAATTGTAGAGGATGAAGGTGACGGAGAATGATGCCCGATTAATAAAACGGACCCACTTTCTTTGCCTAGTATTTTTGTTTCGTATTTATCTTCTAAGATCCTATCCTTTTATTTTTATTTATATATAAATATATTTATTGATTCAGTTTTCTTGTGCTGCAAGTTTTTCGCATTGATTTTCTTTGTCACATATGTGTGATTGTGAGTCGTGTTTGCAACAAATTTGATTAGCTTACGCATTATGGGCTACTATCTAACTTTATTATACGGTTCATTTACGAACTGAGCTTCAAAATCAGGCGCAAGCCGACTCATTTTCATTTGAGGCCCAAACCTTGACGAGGGTAAATACAGGATCCACAAGGCGCAGAGAATTAGAGGGCCCAAACTTAATAGGGCCTTCATCCTGGAAAGTGAAGGATTGAGAGGCCCACTATCATGCCCATTCGATTTTCTAAATTTTTAATCGTAATAGTGGAGGAAACTGGATCAAACATTTCATTACCGGTGACCTAAATGAATATAAATATAAATATAAATATAAATAAATAAATAAAACATTGAGCTGATTTTGAAGCAGATGTAGCAGCAATGAGTTCTGAGTTGGTCAGAAAGTGGTAATAAATATTTAGAAGAAGGGAAGGAAATGATGTGATTTTCAAGGACAGTACAAAAGCCCAAAACAAAAGTTGTAATGCCTTGCCATGGGTCGACACGAAGATCCATGATGCATATTATGATTTACGAAGAACCAAATTGGGATGTGGTGTCCCCACCCACGCATGTCCCAACGGCGTTCTGTATTCAAGGGAGTGGGGGCCCAGAGAATCTTGCAAAGAGATGGTGGGGGGACTTAAGATCACGCGAAAGTTTATTATCACATGATCCACCCTCAAATCTGTCCACAATTATAACATAATAAACATATATTATATATATTAGGGGTGATTTCTCGTCGAGATCGGAATTGGGTCTTCCTGATTCCAATCCCATGTTCGTATCAGGAAAAAATCTCATTTTGTTTATGGTATCAGGGGACGGGGAATATAACTGGTATGAGATCGGAATTCTTGATAAAATTTTAATTAATTAATTTGCATAATTATTATTATTATAATAATATACAAAATCTAAGAATTAGAGCAAAACTCAAAATAAATTAAATATTACTGCATACATTAGTATTATGAAACTCAATCAAAATTAAGAATCAACATTCCCACTAATTAAGTTAAAAAAAAAAAAAACGATTCAAGGCATCGGATCTCAGTGAGGTCTATAAACCCACCAAAACTCCATCTTATTAACAGTTCCATTGCCATTAAGATCGTCTTCGATCATACATACCCACACTTCAAAATCATCTTCACTCCCCATACCTACGATTCAAAGTATCGGATCCGAGATGTATACCAGGGCTAGAGGCGGCGGCAATAGAGAGAGGGAGGGAGGTGCTGGCGAGAGAGAGCAGACAACACTAAACGGCAACGACGGAGAGAGAGGTTGAGAGGGGGGTGGAAAGAGCAGGCTGAGAGGAGAGAGAGGCAGATCGTGTGTTGAGAGGAGAGGATAGGGAGGTAGAAGAGAGAAGTGATGATATCAGATATATGAGTTAAGGAGTCAAAAAATTTAAAATAAAAGTTTTACAAGATATTATATTATATATATATAAATATAATATAGTTAACAAGTATCGGTAACAAAATTTTAATTCTCCATTAATTCAGTACCGGAATCAAGATCGGGACCGGGACTTCCCCGGGTACAGAGAAAAACCCCACCCCGTAAATTTCACTGTCAATGGATTCCACATCAATTACAGTTTGTATTTATAGTAAGATATCTTTATACTATCAAATTTCATTACATTTCCCATCACTAGTTACAAAATTTTAGCTTAAGCAAATATGCCTTTCGGATCTTGGATCCTTTCCTAATATAGTAATCTCATCATAGACTCTGGACCCCACCTACTCTGATCCCCCTGCCCGAATCATCTTCATTGATAAACTAATCCCTCTGTCGTCCAACTAAAAAACCCATTTCATACTTTACACAACACTCCATTAGCCTCCATCTATGATCTAACAGACCAAAAACTTTATCTCTGAGATCTTCTTTCTTCGTCTTCTTCATCTCTCCATGAGTGACCCGCCGCAAGTGCCTCTGTCGGGTCTGACCCGGGAAGAATACGCGAAGCTAGAACTGCTCATTCACGGCTACCACAAGTTCGATGACGTGGCGGCTCCAAACACATGCACGTCGATAATAACGCAACGAATCGACGCTCCGGCTAATGTCGTCTGGCAAATCGTACGGAATTTTGGGGACCCTCAAAAGTACAAGCACTTTATCAAAAGCTGTAAGATGGATGGCGACGGCGGGATTGGAAGCGTCAGGGAAGTGACCGTCGTGTCGGGCCTTCCTGCTTCGACGAGCACAGAAAAGTTAGAGATTTTGGACGACATGAAGCGTGTTTTGAGCTTTAGAGTCTTAGGCGGCGACCACAGGTTAAAGAACTACAGGTCGGTTACGTCAGTGAATGAGTTTGACATCGATCAAGGCAGAGCTTCTGGGGAGACGGCGGCGGCATGGAGTGGTGGGGGGAGGATGAATAAGGTTTATACGATTGTGTTGGAGTCTTATATTGTGGATATACCGGAGGGAAATACAGTGGAGGATACGAAGATGTTTACGGATATGGTAGTAAAGTTGAACCTTCAGAAGCTGGCGGTGATTGCCACAGCGGCAGCGGCGGCCGAGGCTGTGTATGGGCTGAGGTAATGATTGGATGGTGTGTGTGGTGCTTTGATTTGACTGATTGGTAGTTTTCGGTGGTGGCGGGTGGCGGTGGGTTCTGACTTTTCCTTATTCTTTTTCGAATTTCTATTTATATTTTATATTTTTGGATATTAATGAAGTGTACGTTAGTGGGGTTATTAAATATTTTTTGCAAGTTGGGTATTTTAATTTTTATTAATAATTTTTTTTTTGTTTACATTAATAATTATTTTTTGTCGACTGTTAATTGGGATATTTCCCAAAAAAAAAAAATATTTTAATAATAAAAAAAATAAACCTATAATCATGGACTTTCTAAATCAATGAGTTGTGTGATACATGTAATAGACTAATAGTGTGACCATTTCATTATTCAAATAAATTTAGTATATATGATTTGCAAGTGGAATGAGGTGCTATCTGTATATTAACAAAGTCATACGTCATCACTGCTTGTATGGTGGGAAATGAAATGGTGTTGAGTGAATGGGCTGAAATGTCAACCCTGAATTCAACGGCATGGAGAAAAGTAATGTTTTTTTTTTTTTTCCCTTGTGAACGAGCATAGACAACATGCGAGCGTCCCTTTTTTCTTTTTGGGCTCAGAATGCCAATTGAAGTAGGCTCCGATTTTGAGCCCAAATCAGCATGAGGGCTTACATAAAACGTGGGCCTCAAAACTGGCGTAGGCCCATAACAAATTTAGCTTTATTCTTCTGTTTAAATACGACACCGTTTTTTATATCCTTTAAAACTAGAAACCCGTAATTAACTCCCAATTAAAGGGAGTAATACATGATCTTAGTTGCCAGGGCAAGCAAAGTTAAAAACATAACGGAAACTGTGCAGCTGTCCCTCCCTTCTTTCAAACAAATCACCAGCTACAATAACTTGACAGATTTGTTTTCAAATTCGTAGTTGTAATATTTGTATTTACTGTCTGCATATAATTGTAATTATTTACACAATCATTGTTTCCTTTGTATGTATATAACACCTAACTAGTCAATGAAAGTACGAGGAAATTCATTTGATTATCTGTTATATGTATCAGAGCATGTATTTTTTTCTAAATATATTCGATCCTGCTTTTTACCTTCCTCCATTAATAGCTGCCAAGACCACCTCCACTGATTCTACTATCGACATTGATCAACCAGTCATAATGAACACCGACGCCACCTTTCTGCGACGATATTGACACTACTCAACTTAGTCAACATCGGGTATTCCACTGTCGAATAAAGCATAACCTTCCCTTTGTTAGTAATTTACTCAATAAAAACATGCTCACTGTTTCGCATATCAATACCCTTGACCAGTTCGCTGATGTTTTAACAAAACCGCTTCACCGGATCAGATTTGTTTCTCTCCGATCGCCGTCGACGGTACGTCTATCTTGCGGGGGCCTATAATGGATACTGTACAGCTGTCCGATCTTTCAAGTAAACCACCAGCGTGAATCTTTCCATTATAATCACTTGACAGATTTGTTTTTAAATTCACAGTTGTAATATTGTATTTACTTTCTGCATTCAATTGTAATTATTTATGCATCGTTGTTTCGTTGTATATAACACCTAAGTGCGAAATTCATTCTATAAGAATCACATGTTTAAGTTCATGATTAAACCAGAGTAATGGCAGGAAGGAGAGAGAGAGAGAAGAGAGGTGAGAGAGAGGAGCTGTTTGTGTCTTATCACATCAAGATAATCGGAAGACAGACCAGGGGATTCGAGAATTAACCCAAAACTAAAATCCACCTGATCAAAATCTTCTGATAATATTTCTGCTATTATAGATTTCCATAATAATGCTCTGAACTGAACAGAGCAGGTATATATCTCTGTAGATTTTATCTCTGTCGCTCTTGCTCTTTGGGTTTCCCCCCTAATCCCCTCTCTGTCCTTCTTAGTTCTTACATCATCGAAACACTTCTCATCTCTCTCTCTCTCTGTTCTTTAACTTGTGTTGTACTCTTTTTTCCTTTAATTTGGTTTCTTGTCTTTAAATAGCTAAAACGGAAAGAGAGTTGTAGGGTAGTACTCCTAACAAATTTATGGAGGAGAGGGAGGAGGAGGAGGATGAAGAGGAAGTTGATGAGTAGGCCTGGCAATGAACAGAAGTTTCAACAGAGAAAATCCAGAATTTATTTTTTATCGTGATGATGATTATTGCTTTGCTGCTTCGGCAGATTGTAATATATTTAAAATAATAATAATATAATGCTAAAGAGTTTCTGGTCCGGACAAAATTCATCAGAGTGATGAAACAGAGAGAGAGAGAGAGAGAGCGAGAGAGAGAGGGAAAATCAGAAATGGCTCTCTCTAATGGGTCCCTTCTAAAAAGCCTGCAACTTTTGTTGAGTGGTGGTTCTGGCGCCATAATTCCCATTTCATTTTATTACCGTTTAACCTCCCCCCCCCCCCCCCCCTCTCTCTCTCGCTCTTGTGCGGCTCCTATTTGTCTCTCTATCTTAATTAATGGATCCATCATCTCTTTCAACTCTCCATCTCTATCTCTTCTTCTTCTTCCTCCTTTTGAATGCTCTCCAAGTCGGGTGTCCTCATGAAGTTAGATTTAAAAACGAGTGAAGAATAAAGAGATGATCATCATAATGGCGGTTTGGTGGTGGGTCTCTGTTTCCTGTCCGACTCTCTGAAAATCTCTGTTTCTTGGGTTTTGAGTTCATGAATAGAAAAAGTAAACAAACAAAAGAATGAAAGTTAAAGAAACTTTTCCTTTTCATGCACAAAATTGAACTTCTTCTGCTGATGCATTCAATCCTTTTACTAGCTTTCTATTATATATCAATCTCACTCCTTCTGTTCTTAATCCTTTCTTTATTCTTTGAAACTTTCACAACGATAGTAGTAAATAAAAAAAAAAAAAAACCTTTAACCTTTTGAGCTTTGCATGATTCTGAGGTCTCAAGGTGTGTCCTCCTTTTTCTTTTTTTCCTCAATTATGATTTCATAGCATTGATCTGCATGCAAATCCATGATCTTCATGGAGGGTTTTATATTGAGCTGTATATACTTATGACCTTTTAGTTCTCCTTGGACTAGTTCAAAGGAAAAGCAATAACTTCTGTTAACTCCTGTTTCAATTTTTACTCTTCCCTTTTCCAGGTGACAGAAAACTTGTTTAAATTCCAGGCTAAGGACATCATCATATCATATCATTAAACATGATAGAGAGAGACTTATTTAACGGTCAATCCCATATAACCCCAGACCAACTCATTTCCAATCCTCTAGATTTTAACCAGCAAAGCCATCTCAACGAAGTTCTACCAATCCTTTCAAATCTCCAAGTAGAACCCGTTCTTGATTCCGATCCGATAACATCATGCAGACAGAATGTTCTAGAGCACTTCTCCGGTTTCAGTTCGAGTTACCTCGAACAACATGACCCAGAAAACACAACATTCTTAGTCCCTCAAGCTCTTCCATTACAAACCATTAGAACTTGTGCATCTAATGGTCCAAATTCTCTGTTCGGATACGATCAGGTTCTAAGTAATTTAACTGGATGGTCCGATAACAGTTACTTCTCCTCCTCGTCTAATTTATTGAACAAGCTTTCTCTCAGCCTAGCGACTACCCTACCAAGTCAAGACCATTGCCAAGAATTAATTGGCAAGGAGCTTTCTTACCGGGCTTCTAGATTCTGTCCGGCTTTATTGGGATCAAAATATCTCTCCATTGTCCAAGAGATTCTCTCTCAAGTCACAAGCTATTCGCTTGAAAAAGGTATAGTTCGCATGCGCTCTTCGACACCTACTGTGGTGGGATCCACGCCGTCCAATTTCGAGATAATTAATAAATCCGAAGCAAGGAAAACAAAACTTCTTACCCTTCTACAATTGGTAAGTGGATTTTAAGCTCATTTTCCATTTTTGTTCATTTTTAAAATTTTGATTACTAACATGGTTGAATGAATTTAGGTTGATGACCGTTACAACCAATGTTTGGATGAGATTCATACGGTTATATCTGCGTTCCATGCTGCGACCGATTTGGACCCACAATTGCACGCCCGATTTGCTCTGCAAAGTGTTTCTTTTGTGTATAGGGACTTGAGAGAGAGGATTAGTAATCAGATTCTTTCTATGGGAGAGCATCCTTACAGGTCATCATCGTCTGGGGGAGAGAATGGAAGAATGTTTGATACATCTTTCATTGAGAAGCAGTGGGCCCTGCAGCAGCTGAAAAGAAAAGATCAGCAGTTGTGGAGGCCGCAACGAGGCCTGCCAGAGAGATCCGTCTCGGTTTTACGGGCTTGGATGTTCCAAAACTTTCTTCATCCGTAAGTCAACTTGAACGGAATTGTACATATACTTGCACGATAAACTCGATAAATTCTAAGTTACTGATGAAGTGTATATATATATATATATATATATATATGGATATGGCAAGATCACAGCTGGTTTGCTTAATAATGAACTGTTTATGTTTTGAATGATGTTCTAGGTATCCCAAGGATACTGAGAAGCATTTACTAGCCGTGAAGAGTGGATTGACTAGAAGTCAAGTGTCCAATTGGTTTATAAATGCTCGGGTGCGGTTATGGAAGCCGATGATCGAAGAAATGTATGCCGAGATGAATCGAAGGTCGGATCAGAACGAAGGGGAAGAAGCTGGAAACAATCAGAGAAGCCAGATGAGTATCAGTGATACAAGATTTTGGGTGAAAAGAAGTTTGAGTTGAAGAATGAAATTGTCAAGGTCAAGAATTTAGGTATAACATTAACCAATTCATTGGTTGCAAAAGTGCACATAAAATCAATCCTTCCCCTGCAAAGTGAACACAAACATTTTAGTCTAAGACTACTTTTGATCTCTCCCGTTTGTTGCGACAAATTTCGGGTCAACTATTATGATATTGTCTCCTAAAAGAAAGAAAGTTACCTTATGATTGAGATGAAATGATTTTATTTGTTATTATTAATTATTAATTAGTGAAAATAATGCTAAATGAGAGAGAATCCAAGAGAGATCAACAGTTGATGAAAAAAAGGTCCATTTACAATCAACACAACCTATCATCATCATCAACCCCACCTCATTATGAGGTCCCCCCATCAAAGCAGAGCCTTGTAGAGTTGTGAGTAGAAATGAAAGGTCAAGAAGCAACAAACAAAACTAGATCTCACATAAGTAGACATCAAATTTCTATTACACCTTTCCCGGAAGTCAAGCATCTGTCCCCCAAAAACTTGTGAGCAAATTTAGAAGCACGAATTACCTGGCCCCCTTTTTATTATTGAAAATGAAATTATTCAAAAAATTTATACATAAAAGGACTGGACTGACTTTTTATGATTACAAAATGAAAGAATTTGCAATTTGATATTTCTCTAAACCTTTTTTCCATATACTACCTGCCCCTCTTTCCAATTTATCTACAGCCCACAAGTAGTCATCAACAATCAAATCTCCTTTTAACAGATAAAAAAGCTAAGTTGGTCTGTTTGACCACGCCCACAATTAAAGAGTAGCAAGTATCTGTTTCACAGATACAAAGCTTAAAGTCGTTTAGTTACTCAAAACAGTGGGAGGGTTCAAACGGAATTTTGGATTCAAAAACCCGATTTGTTCCATTCCCTCTTTCACCATCTTCTTTCAGACTTCTAGAGAAATTCTTGTTTTGATCGGCTTTAACTTCAGTCCCATACTTTCGGGCGAAAGAAGATCAGGAGCAATGCAGGAAGGGCTTAAAGGGCTTCTTGGGCTAACACTAAAATGAGATGATGGAGCATGCAAGCCATACCCTCTCAAGAAATATTGCAGTGGTATCAACATTGCATGAGGCTGCTCCTCCGTCACTAGTGACCCACATGCTTGCACCTGAAGATATATTTCCCCTTTAAGATACACGAGTCTTTATGTTTTCTGAGTAACAGAAGAATTGTGGTACTTTACCTCCACAAGGGCGCTGTATCTTCTGTCTAGCTTTGATGTCATCTCAAGAGCCTCGGAATGAAACGGAGAGCCATCTCCAACAAAGATTAATGAACGACACTTTAGTTTTCTCAATCCTGAGGTAATATCAGGTCTCCTGATTACATCAAGCGAAAATTTTAAACCATACGCACGAGTTTTGAATGAGAAAATAAGTATAGACACGAGATTTACCCAGATATTGCATCAAGAAACCTCCATACATTTAAACTCTGCCTCTCATTAAGTGACTGTGGAAAGAGATAGCACGACATAAAGACATTATTATTCTCGTATTCAGTTCACATGCATAAGTAGCTATGAAGATGTGAAGGACTTACTCTTCTGCACGCTCGAACTATATCAGACTCTGGTACTTGTGCACTACCACGAACTTCCTGCAAACACGAATTCAAAGCACAATAACTCAAACTCCAATTGTGGGGGAAAAATGAACTTAGTTCTGGTTAGTATGAAGAGCTGCAAACCTTGCTGAAGTATCGTTTGATCAATAAATCTTTCACCAATCCACACATGCCATAGAAATAAAGTAAATTTGACATCAACTGCATATACACACAACCTTTGTATAAGAATAAGACACAATGTTAACAGAAGAACGTAAAGACATTTGGAAAAACACCTTATTGTACAACCACTCTGTCCAAGAGGGTGTTGTGCATAGTGGAGAAACCAGTATCAGACCAAGAACATGGTGTTTATACTTCATCTGCCCCAAAATATGCCAAAAAGGGAAGGGGGAAAAAAAAAAAAAAACAGTCAGCAAATTTCAAAGAAGATTTTTGAAATAACTAAGAAGTCCTTACAGAGGAGATAGCTTACAGCGAATAAGGTAAGGATGTATGCCCCAGCAGTTACTCCCATACACATTACTGCACCGAGTCTAGAGAGAGAGAGAGAGAGAGAAGTCAGGTTGCTTGTCCTCAACTTTTTTCCAAAACAACATAATGGTTGACATTTTAGTATAAAGATACAAAACAACATTTCAGAGGCCATTTTCATGAGCTGCTAAGTGAATTGTATTGTTACCCAAAAAAATTGAGAACTTCTGCTATCTGATCTGCCAGGTCATCTGCAGAAGGTACAGGGTCATCAGGGCAAACTGCAGCTGCTCCTAACTGCAACATCTCTTGAATATCACGCATACGAATAATTTCACTCATTCAAATATTTTATCTTACAGAAATAATATCTTCAGTTATTTCATCTTACAACAAACCTCATGGCCAGGAGGACTAATATGGTATATGCAAAAGTTGTGGAGTAACAAGGAACAAACTTCCGGAAACAAAAATAATCCTTCGAAGCAGAACATATCTGAGCAACAACATATTTAAAGAGAAAAATTACTTTAGCGCTCTGGCTTACTAATAATCTTTTCGACAAACGGACTTGAGAAGTGCAATTATCTTTTAACTACAGAGCAATTTAAGCCTTCAATTCAACTGGTTAAGTCTCATAATTTATAATTTCGTATATCAAACTTCATCTGTTTCAGCCTCATAATTGATAATTGCATTCTAACTTCACCGAATCTTACGATTTAGAGCTAAATCAGGATAGGTGATGAGAGCTGGTTTATCCTGGTCTCCTAACACAGCAACAGAAACTACACCATAGCAAGTTTTAACAAGATGCTCCTGCAAGATAAATCTCATCGTGAATTCACAAGGGGTGAGGTATCTTGAATGAAGAAGCATAATCAGCAGCTAAGAATAAGAAGTATTTACACCATTTTTTTTTCCAAGAAGCTTAGCAATTAGTAAACTAATATGTTTGCAAAGAGCATTCAAAGAGAAATGGATGAAGTTCGAGGACTGACTTCGTCCCTTTCTCCACGGAACAGGAAGAAGAAATATTCCAAAATTAACGAAAATAAAAGGCGAGTTTTGGACAATCAACAGCTCGAGACATATGTAAATGGGTGATAATGTTCTCCAATTGGAAGATAACCACAGGCAAAGAAATTGGAGAGTCTACTGATATAAATTCAATTTTGTTCGTCTTCTTTCTTCTTATTCTTTTCCCTCCACTTCCTCTAGACATTTTCCAGCATTTTCTCAGCTGCCAAACAGAAGCATTACAATTTTCGTAGACAATCTACACGAAATGCTCGTACCTTTCGTCCTAGAGAGATCCAGTCCATATCCACCGACACCGAGTCGCTTGAATCCGCCATTTCCACCTTATTCTCTCTTGTTCTTCTTCTTCTTCTTCTACTTCTACCTCTCCCTCTCTCTCAAGTTGCCGACAGCTTGTGCTTATAAGCATTCCATTGCCTATTTAATAAGCATATGCCACTTTATAAATTAATAAATAAATTATTTTTTATTTTTCTCTCGTAAAAATAATTTAGTTGGTGGTCTCACTCGCACGGGTCATTCCGAACCTTTTAACATTGGTTCACACGAAACGGGCTTTAACCGGACACTCTGGTTAACAAGTAACCATAGTTCAAAAGCCGACAGTTTTCATAACTACCGTCGTGCCCCCTTCTTTCTCCAGCCAATTACGGCGTTGATTTGCCGCGGTAAAAGCGTAAAGCCATTGAAATAATTTCTTTTTTCCCTCTATTCTTTTTATATTTATATATAATCACGTGATTAAATATTATAATAATTTTTTAATCATATTTTATATATATATATATATTTCAAGGATTTGTCCAACCATACCCAACTTTCCCCAAGAAAAGCAGAAATCCAGTGACTCAAAAAATTTCGGTTGAGACCATAATTTTTGTAAATCTTTAGAAGGAACCAAAAATCTGTAGTTTAACAGATTATCCTCCACCAATAACGCCACTCTAACCTGCATATAAAACTTCTAAAGCATCTATTTAGATTTTCCTATTTTTATGTAGCAATTAACTCCCCCAAACTGCTTCCAATCTTCTTAGCACAAGCCTTGTTCATCATATTCAATGGTAGATTATGAATTTGGAACCATATAATCATTTTTTTGAGAAATCTAAACTGGACAGGGTTATAAATCTGGACTATAAAACTTGAAGATTAAAAAAGATACCCCATAACTGACCAGGGGATTTTCTGGAGAGAAAGTTAAGAGATCCTTTTTTAGATTAAGATCAATGGCATAAAGATTTATTCCCATCATTGTGATTTCATTGATCTGATCTTCTTGTTATATATTTTTCAAAATTGCTATCATCCCTGTTTTATTTTTAGTACTGGAGTGGCTTTGGTGCGCTGGTTCCAGTAGAAAAAAAAAAAAAAAAAATCGAAAACAAGAGGCAAGGCTGCTGAGGAAGAACCCAGATGCAAATCCCTAATCCATTACACCAGGATCCACAAACTAAGAAACCCACGCTAAAACAGGCTCACAGAAGAAACGAATCAAACTCACTATTTCACCGCATTTCGAGAGGAAACACAGAAACCACCAAAAGAAAGAGCAATAAAATCCAAAAGAAACTGACGAGATGGATGACGAAAATGGAAGACAATATGATAAACTCTAACAATTTGGGGTTAGATCTGAGATTACCCAGAGGATTCTCTATCTTGGATAGAGAAACTCCCATTCTAGAGAGAGAAGCTGCCTAATCAAACTCGGTTTCTAACTACGGTTATTCCACATTGATTGGGGACACGGTCCAAATAATTAATCAATGGGATAATTTTATTAAGTATTGGGAACAGTGTAAACTATTCGTAAGGTAAAAACGACATGACGAGATTCTTAAGAGACTAGCAAAAACGACTGGTAAAATATCAATGGGGCTGCCTTGGAGTCGATGAAATGCATGCGAGATTGTCATTTGTCACTATTTCAATGTCACATGGCATATGTTTTTGCTTGATACCAGCGCCCACAATTAAGGCGCGAGCTATTTCGACATGTAGCACCGACAAATCCTTACCCTGTTTTGGATTGAATGAATAGTGATTTCGATTTTAATATTTTGATCTTATCCATTTATTTATTATTTTTTCTTCTACTATTCATTTAACTATCGCACGAGAAAGTAGGTGGCAAATTAGATTACCCAAGTGGGACCGGGTCAGGGAGGGCCCATTCATCTATATCAAAAGCTGACATGGGATATTACGCGTCAGTTAAACGGTTGTTGGAGTATGACCGGTTCAGTGATTGGGCCTACCTAGTCTAAAGCCCATACTAGTTCGAGCTGGGCCGAAATAGAAAGTAGTTATTGGACCGAAATGGGGAAAAGAAAAGCATTCGCACGGGTTGTATAGTCAACAGCGATACGTGGGCAAGGAAACAAAAACAACTTCGTCATCTACGCCGAAGTTCGCTCCACTCGCGTACATAAAAAAGTCGACAAGATGGAATGTGAAATGCGAAAATAAAAGACGTTCATGTCGCTTTCAACCCGCCAAAAAAAAAAAAGAAAAAGAAAAAGAAAAAGAAAAAGTAATTAATTAAATAATAAAAGATAATTTTTCCACGATATAAAATCGGCAAACAAGTACAAGTAATAACCTGAAGCTACGGCCCCGGTCCGTCGTTTTGTTTCGCTCCATTTTTCTCAGAGAGAGAGAGAGAGAGAGAGAGAGTGAGCTTGAGAAAAATTTCATCGATCTTGAAAATTATTCAGGTAGAAGAGAAGAGGTGGAGTAGGACGGAGGTTTTTAGATTGTGTATAGACGATTGATGTTTGTTTCCTGAGGAAGTTTATTTTTCTAGGGAAAGAGTGGGAGAAAGAATAGCGTGGAAATTTCATTTTCGTTGGTCCCCCGATGTTTTCTGGATTTTGGATATGGATGAAGAAGAAGGAAGAGTCTGCATTATTTTCTAATGCGGATTGGCTTCGAATCCGTCAGATTCACGCTTAGGGCCCGAGTTTCAGATCGGCTTCTTCTGCGTTTTAGTCGTGCGCTTTGTGATTTTGTAATTTTCTTTTCAGTTCGCAATCTAGCGAGAATATAGAAAAAATGAACGGCGGTGGCGAGGGGGTTCTGCAGCCACTGGAGTGGAAGTTCTCTCAGGTATTTGGAGAACGGACGGCCGGTGAAGAAGTTCAGGAAGGTGACTATTTCGGTTTCTATGATTTATGGATCCCTAGATTGTTGAATATATTTTAGGGAGGTTGATTGTATTTCGCGGTTTTGTTTGATCGGTGCTGAAAGCTAATTGATCGCTAATTTTAGTTGATTTTGACCTGAATTTATGCACTGATTGAGCTGATTTTGATTGGTAATGCCACTTGTGGGTGATATGGGGAGTTGGCTTTAGTGGAAAACGGAAATTTAAGTAGATGTTACTTTACTTTTCATATCAATATAGCTTACAGTTGGGGCCTAAACTTACAGTGGAACAATGTCATCTGTAGCTGGTTTAAGGGATGTCAATAGAGTGGCTTAGGGATAGTTAGCAATCTTAGTGAAACAGTGTAGATTTCATAGCTGGGTTTGAGACTCCTATATTGAACTTATGCAAAGGTGTTATATGGTTTGTTTGTGGCTTTGGATTTCTCCGACTAGGTAATTTTGGTTAAATTGCGGTTTGTGTTGTCTGAATTGATAATTTAAGTCGGGTACATAACATGGATGGGTTGCTTAGCATTCAACATTCTAGTTGGATATATAGCTTTCAGGGCCTTTTGTTTGTTTATTTGCATTTGATTAGCTGTTTGAGCATCTCTCTTTTATTTATGAGTGATGCAGTTGGTTCATTTGTTTCTTGACCGAAATTCTATTTGCAGTCGATATCATATCTGCTATTGAATTCGATAAAACCGGGGACCACCTTGCAACTGGGGATCGTGGGGGTCGGGTGGTTTTATTCGAAAGAACTGATACAAGGGAGGTAAAATTTGCAGACTGCTCCTTCTGACTTTTTCAAATCGTTAGTTATTATTATTTTTTTTCTTTTTTCAGTTGCTATCTGACTAAAGTGTTTTGTGCGGTTGAATTTTCTAACTTTAATCTTATGTTAATATGTAGCATGGTGGGAACTTGAAAGATCTGGAGAGCATGGATTGTTCAATCAGTAAGCATCCCGAGTTCCGTTATAAAACTGAGTTTCAGAGCCATGAGCCTGAGGTATACTGGTTTTGTTGGTCAGCAGTCATATTACATCCTTTTGCAGACTTATTTCTTCATTCTGTGGTTCTGGATGTGATTTACTTTGTCTATTTGTGAAATTTCTTTGACTTCAGTTTGACTATCTTAAGAGCTTGGAAATTGAGGAGAAAATCAACAAGATTAAATGGTGCCAGACAGCTAATGGCGCCTTGTTTCTTCTCTCCACTAATGACAAGACCATCAAATTTTGGAAGGTACAGCAGTGAATTTAAAGATATGATTATTATAATTACATATCTTTGGCCTTTACTTTTCATTTTAATTTCTGAAAGAGCTATCAATTCAGCCTTTCACACTCCTGGATTTCTCATCTCATGCTCATATGGGCCTTGCCTATTGGATAATTCTGAATACTCGTTTCTCATAGCTCTCTGGTAATATACATTCCTTATAGTCTAGAATTTTTGGTATTACTTCAATGTTTGGCAGGTGCAAGAGAAGAAGGTCAAGAAAGTAAGTGAAATGAATCTGAATCCTGTAAAAGCGAATGGTCCAGCTGTGGGTTCAAGTAAACCAACTAGTGACAAACCCTATGCGAATGGAGGATATGACTTGAGCAATGATGCTTCATTCCCTTGTGGGGGTGCCTCGATGCTGCGCTTGCCTGTGGTAGTTTTAATCAGTCTTCTTCCCTTGTTGTTAGGAGCTTATGATCTTTATGGGTGTATTTTTGCCACTAACTGCTAGCAAAATTGTAATATCTAGGTGATAGGTGTCGAGACAAGTCCTGTGGCTAGATGTCGAAGAATCTATGCCCACGCCCACGACTATCATATCAATTCCATTTCGAATAACAGGTGCCTCGACCAATCACATGGAGTGTTTTACTGTGCTTTTCTCATGCATTTTTATTTTAATGAGGCTCGACTGTTCTAAACCTCTCATATCCCTTGAACACTCTTGCATTCCATGGCTTAAGAAATCGAGAACAAAATGACTTTAAGGCATACGGAAATTATGGTGTTTTTCCAAGATTTTTCTAGAGTATTCAATTCAGTTTGTACTATCACTTCCTGTTTATTGTCTCTGTTATGCAGGGTCTAACTCTTACATTCGTGGCATTGGCTATTGTTGTTTGTTCGTTTTGTAGTGATGGTCAAACTTTCATATCAGCTGATGATCTACGGATAAATCTTTGGAACTTAGAAATTAGCAATCAAAGTTTTAACATTGTTGATGTGAAGCCTGCTAATATGGAAGATCTTACTGGTAGAACTTGAGAGCTTCCAACTCAGAATTTGGTTGTCTATTTCCAAATTATGGTTTCTTTGCTGTCTCTATCTGCAAGCGTCTGTATCCACATCCTTGAATTTATATGTGCAGAGGTCATAACTTCAGCAGAATTTCACCCTTCTCACTGTAATACATTGGCGTACAGTAGCTCAAAAGGCTCTCTCCGTCTTATTGATTTGAGGCAGTCAGCTTTATGTGATAGCCATAGCAAATTGTAAGCAGTCTGAGTTTCTTCGGTTATTTTTACATCTCAGAAATTATGTTTGTAATTGGAAGCTAGAAATATGGGTTGTACTTTAGATACCTGAATATTACTGATAGGCTGATCATAGTGCTTTTCCAATGCTACAGATTTGAGGAACAGGAAGCAGCTAGTTCAAAATCATTTTTCACAGAGATCATTGCCTCAATTTCGGATATCAAGTTTTTCAAGGATGGAAGGCATATACTTAGCAGGGACTATATGACACTAAAGGTCATATTTTCATAATTCCTTTTGATTAAATTGTTGTTATACTATCTGCAACTGTATAGTAAGACATGGAAATTGCAAGTTTATATATATTGCTTCTTATTCTCTGGCAATTTATAAAGGAAGATGACAAAAAGTATTTGCTTTTCATATCTGGGAAAGTTTGTTGTCATTTTCCCTTTTCAATGGTAAAAAAGAAAACGGTGATGCTTTTTCCTGTGGTTTCTCAAATCTGGATAGTTTAGTGGTTCCGCATGACTTATATCTTTCAGACCGTGTGATTCAGTACTCTGCTTTCTCCACCTCAGCCACCAGTTATGTTCTCTGACAAGATTTCATCTTTTGAACTGTAGCTGTGGGACATAAACATGGATTCTGGCCCAGTTTCAACCTTCCAGGTGCATGAATATCTAAGACCAAAGGTACTGCATCTTACAGAGTATATTCACAGGAGTGACTTTTTTTTTTCTTCTGTCTTTCTGTTTGTCATTTTGATACTTCAAAAGGAAATTTACTCTACTTCCTGTCTTGATCAGCTCTGTGATTTATATGAAAATGATTCCATCTACGACAAATTTGAGTGCTGTCTAAGTGGAGATGGACGTCGAGTAGCTTCTGGTTCTTACAGGTCTACTTTCTAAACATATACAAATGCTCAATTCTCTTTCATCCTTATAAATTAAACTTTCAGTTTCTGTGGTATACAGCAACCTGTTCCGTGTGTTTGGTTGTTCCAAAGGCAGCACTGATGCGTCGACTTTGGAAGCAAGTAAAAACCCCATGAGGTATGGCAGAAAGAGAACGTGTGTAAAATTACAGTTTGACAAACTATTGCATCAAGCCAATTAACCATTTGACATAATTCATCTATTCCATGCACTACAGAAGACAAGTCCAAAGTCCTTCATGGCCTGCTGCTAGATCTCTTGGCTCCCTTCCGCGTGTTCTCCGACGAGGTATGTATTTGGTTAGAAGAAAGCGTAGGGCCAACCTCTATATATGAGATAACTGTTTTTTTTTTACTTCTTTTGTGGGTTTTCTTTTTTGTTTTATTTTATTTTATTTTTTTACGAATTCAATTTTAATAGGAGGCGATAGCTCTCCAAGTGACACAAATGGAAATGTGTTCGACTTCACAACAAAGTTGCTACATCTAGCGTGGCATCCAACTGAGAATGCACTTGCCTGTGCTGCGTCAAATAGCCTTTACATGTATTATGCATAAAAATGGCGTGAAGGCAGAGCTCTTACTTGCACCTTTAAGAGATAAGAGGCGTACACTACAACTCCTGCCTTCTCTTCAATGTCCGGATCTCAGTTTTTCTTATATACCACACTTTTGAGGAACTAACATCACTCTAGAGCAGATGGTATTTTGCTTTTTATTCTACTATCATAGGAGGAGAAACAAAAAGGAAAGGGTATATTCTATTCCAATGATATTGATTAGGAAGGAAGAAAAATCTGATGAAAAGGGCCGCTGCTCGCTCCAGTGCTCTTCTGTTTTCCTGCCGGAGTAAGAAGCTGTTTTCTTGCATCAGTCTGAAAGTAAAAGGTGTAGATCATCCTTCTACCTTGTACTTAGGAGACATCAAATCAAATTTTCTTTTGTAAGATATGCGACCCGTTAACCTTCCTGTCTCAGAATGATTAATTTCATTATGACCTTTTCTACCAAGTATTGTTGGTACCGTAGAACTGAAGTAGTTAAGGACTTGTGCAATTATCGTCTCTGGTTTTCTTTTCTTGTTCATGTAATGTTTTTGCTCCAAGCAAACTAGCGATCTAACTAAAGCTAATGAAACCTAAGAAGTCATTTAGTATATGAATCATTTCTTGTGCCATGAATTATAATGAGAATTTCTTATTAGATCCATTCATCTTAATTTTAATAAAATATTAATATGATGATATTTAATATATATAATTAAGATAAATTAATTTCTTAATTAAATTTCTTAATTATATTATTATCAAGAGAGGTATAATCAAATGGACTAGACAGGTCCACGTGGGTCCTCGCTTAACATGGCTGAGATTCGTTCCACGTAATGCCAAAAATAGCTATCAAAATGAAACGACATCTATGATATGAATTGAAGTCGCTGACGACAGATCGGGAAATTAGAAAGCTACGTTGTGAGTTGTCGTTCATAACCATTTCCATAGCTCCGATTTCTCTCTCGGTAATCGCTCTGGAATTTGGAAGAAGCTTTGCATCTGAGGATCAGCCATGGCGCTTATGAGCCGAACCGCCACGCGTGTTCCAAACCTCCTCTCCGCCCGAGGAGCCCTATCCCTCCACACCACCCTCCCTGCTCTTTCGTCGGCTGCTGCCCCTACCTCAACGCCGACACCGTATGCTCGGCCACCTCCTCCTTCAGCTTCTTCTCCCAACGCGGGGCTTTCTAAGGCGGCTGAGTTTGTGATCTCGAAGGTCGATGATCTCATGAATTGGGCCCGCCGTGGCTCCATCTGGCCCATGACCTTCGGTCTTGCTTGTTGCGCGGTCGAGATGATGCATACTGGTGCCGCTCGCTACGATCTCGACCGTTTCGGAGTCATCTTCCGTCCTAGCCCCAGGCAATCTGATTGCATGATCGTTGCTGGAACTCTCACCAATAAGATGGCCCCGGCTCTTCGAAAGTCGGTTCTCTCTCTCTCTCTCGAAACTTTTATTTTTTGAATTCGTTATGTTTAGTTTATAAGTTTCTCTATGAAATGCTTGCGATTAAGGGGGAACTATGATAGCATGCACTGCTTTGGAAATCTTTGCGCATTGATTTGGATTTGTTGAATAGGATTATGGATGCAATCATCCATGGTATGAGCTAATTTGATTTACGTCTTAGTGTTAGTTAGAGAATTAGCGTTGTAATTTCACCTTCAATACAGAATGGTGGTAAAGTGCTATCATTTTTCCTGGTAGTAATCTAGTAGCTGAAAAAAGCATATGGATATCATTCATGGGGATAGAATGATGGAAGCATGAGAAAGATGGGTAATTTTATGTCTTCCTTTTAGTGCTCTGCAAGAAGTTTCAGATTTCTGTCTGCATAAATGTGAAGCATTGATAACTTTGTTTCTTTCTCCAATCTATGATTGAATGGATGATATCTTGTTAGTAGAAGAAATTGCCTATTTCATTTCAACTGCTTTAGTTTGGCTAACCCTGTAATCACTCCTTTGGACTTTGATCGGTTTTAATGAGACTTTAGCAGTTAATTTGATCTCCTGTTGTCTTCTCGCTTGACCTGGGTTTAAGTGTTTGAGTTACTTTGAAAATTGGTCCACCTGACTTTTCCTCACCTCAAGTTGTTCCATTCCTTTCCTTTATGAAAAGTCTGGAATCTTTTTCCGGAACATTATGGTATTGAAGAATTGGAATAGAACTTTAAGCTGGACACATCCTATTTTTATTGTTCTTCAGTGTGGTCGATTTGATGAAAGTCGATTCATGATTTTCTAAATCTCTCTTATGTCTTAACATCATTGCCAGTTCATTGACCCTTAATACTGCAAATTGCCTTGCAGGGTTTATGACCAAATGCCAGAACCAAGGTGGGTCATCTCAATGGGAAGCTGTGCAAATGGTGGTGGATACTATCACTACTCCTATTCCGTTGTTAGAGGTTGTGACCGAATTGTCCCTGTTGATATCTATGTTCCGGGCTGCCCTCCTACTGCCGAGGCCTTACTCTACGGAATTCTCCAACTACAGAAGAAGATCAACCGGCGCAAGGATTTCCTTCATTGGTGGACCAAGTGAGCGATAACGCTCCGGCTTTTAGATGCTTACAAAAAACAATAAGTGGTTCGGTAATGGCTCGCCTGCTTGAATGTATCTTCTAGAACAAGAGACTTTCTATATTTGAGAACATCCTTTGTTTTTAAGTTTCTTTACATTCTTTGCTCCTCTTGAAAACTGTTGTTTATACTGTTGTAGAACTTGATTTTGCTTATTACTAGGTTAGTGGTGTCTGAACTATTCTGTGATTGTTACATTATTCCAGTAGTGTGAGAAGCATATGCCATAAGACGACAAACGGCATATCCTTTTTTTTGTTATGGTCTAACTTGAGCATATTCGGGTTTCTGGTTTCTTCTTTTCCTTTTTTTTTTTCGTTTTTTTTTTGTGGACAAATTCGTCTGGATAAGGATGC
This sequence comes from Coriaria nepalensis, assembly GCA_027186245.1. NCBI lineage: Eukaryota > Viridiplantae > Streptophyta > Magnoliopsida > Cucurbitales > Coriariaceae > Coriaria > Coriaria nepalensis. Next base: position 1,165,103 of record CP114500.1, on the reverse strand, counting down.
CTAAATAAATATCCGGCCCACGGTCTGGTCCATATAACATCGACCCGGAAGGTGCCGCCCTGGCATCGTAAATATCCTCCCCAAAAGGCCAACGTATTTTAGTTTTACTCTCTATATAGGGCCGCAGCCATTGACCTGCCTCCCAGTTTTTCCTCCTCCAATTCCTCTCCATCTTCTTACATATTTTCTAGGGTTAAGTCTTTCACTCCTCTCTAACGATGGCTGACGAGTCGCACTACTCTTCTAGTACAACTGACTCTGCACCTCACAAGCGCAAGTACGACGACCAGATGGCGCCGTTACCTCCGCGCAAGCCGACGGGGTTTTCTTCTCCAATTATTTCTTCATCTCCCGATGCGGCTAACACTCCACCTCCGTTGTATAACAACGTCCCGCCTGCTATGGACGAGATCCAGCTCGCTAAACAGCGCGCACAAGAGATCGCTGCCCGATTGATTTCTAGTGCTGGTGTTGGCGTCGATTCCAAGCGGTCTAGGGTCGATAATGGCGGCGGTGGAGGCTTCGATTCGTATGATAAGGGTTTTAGTTCTGCTTCAAGTGGTTAGTTCTCCATTGTCTCGGTTTTTTGGTACTCTGTATGATTCATGATTAACTTAGGGTTTAGAGTTTTCTAGGACTTGAAATATAATTCATGTGACTGTGATTGCGATTGAGTGTAGACATGAAGCCTCACTCTCAAAACTTAGCTCCGTCAGCTATACCGGTTTCTTATGGCTTCCAAGGGTCAAGCAAGAAGATCGATATTCCAAATGGCAGGGTTGGTGTTATTATCGGTAAAGGTGGAGAGACTATCAAGTACCTTCAACTCCAGTCTGGAGCGAAAATCCAAGTTACACGGGATATGGACGCCGATCCAAACTCTCCGACTAGGGCAGTAGAGCTCACCGGTACTCCTGAACAAATTTCCAAGGCTGAGCAGCTGATAAATGATGTTCTTACTGAGGTGGGACTTGTATTCTATATCAGCTGTTGGCATCTATATTATGGCCATATTGACAGTTTCACTATGTGCTGGCTGTTCCATGTGCATTTCTAATTAGTCTGTTTTGGCCTAAACACAACAACTTGTTTCTTATGTTTATTTGATTTTAAGAGCGCATGTTAATGGACTGTAAATAATTTTGTTTGCTATTTCACTGAATATATATGCTTCATGTCTGCAACAGGCTGAAGCTGGGGGATCTGGTGCAGTATCTCGAAGGTTGACTGGGCAAGGTGGATCTGAACAGTACGTGACAAAAATCCCAAATAACAAGGTGCTTGACTTTTTCATAGTTACTCTTGTTTAATCAGTCTGTATTAGGGTGGCATGTAATGTGGTTCTTGTTATCAGGTCGGTCTTGTAATTGGAAAAGGAGGTGAAACAATTAAAAGCATGCAAGCTAGCTCTGGTGCTCGTATTCAGGTTTGTTGTTGATACCCCCTTTTGCAGTTTTTTTATTTGTTTGTTCTTGTTTTTGCTTACCTGTCAAACAAACTCCTTAATTTTAAATTTGTGTTTTCTCTTCATTTGTCCAGGTGATACCCTTGCATCTACCTCCTGGCGATACATCAACAGAAAGGACATTACAGATTGATGGTTCTAGTGAGCAGATTGAGGCTGCGAAACAGTTGGTCAATGAAGTCATCAGCGAGGTATGTTTGGTATTTGTCTGTTTGCAGGTTTTGCTCCCTAATCGTGTTATATGGTTTGCTGTGTTTACTTTTTATCTTAAATTGAGTTTCTCACTATAGATACTGGGCTTTTCTTTCCTTGATTATTATGATGAATTCTTGTTCTTGGAGACATTGCTGATGGATGCATTTTTGTGCCACAACTATAGCTTTAGCTAGATAGCTCTATCATTATTGACCATCTCTTTCTGATTGTGATACACATAGTAATATGCACTGCCTAATGTTCTTAAGATAGGCTGTGAAACTTTAAGGCCGTCTTACCTATAACTACATGGGTTTCTTCTATATCTGCACCTGTATCTTCTGTATATATCCATTGATGCAGATCAAGCAATTGAATTTCAGGATTATGAAGAGGTGACATTATAATAGTTTAACCTGTGTAAGTTCTTGGGAAGGGAAATCATACTTGTTAACGAGTTGTTCCGTGGTGCTGTGTTGATATAATGGGATATTTAGCTTGTGAAGTCATATAAGGCATTAACTGTCATATGACTGATACTGTTATTGAGAACTGTTGTAGGTTTAGGATTTATGGGACCATTGGTGATACCAAGAGGGATCATTTATGTTGGTGTTCCCTCAGCGAGCTCTGGTATGGTTCTAATTTCCCAACTTCTGATATATAGTAGAGATGTTGTGGACAGAAGTTACAGGCTTGCTGTATGATGGAAATATAAGGAATTACTAACTGTTGGAGGTCTCCTTAAATTTGATACTTTATATTTTCTGGGAGGTTTGTTGATATTATTCTAGACATGTAATTATTACTTCTATTATTCCTGGGTTCTTGCCTCCATTTCTGTTTTGTGCTCACTCCTTATGAAGCTGGAATATGAACTAGATTGTTCCTGGATTCATACCTGTCTCCCATTTGTCTTTAATTTGGATTGTAGTTTAAGTTCACTGACATGGCTGTCTTTGGAAAATCTTCTTATGATTTATAACCCTTTGATCTGTTTTTTAATCTAGTGAACAAGATCACTTACCTTTGATGATCTTGTATTTGTCATGTTGCGTGTTTCTAACTTTTTTGAAAGGCAATCCTTCTCCAGTGGACATCGTTTTTGGTCAGAATTGTAACAGTTTCAAGCTTACACTTTCGGAGATCCCTTCATTATCTTGCTTTCTTCAGGAGGTTCAACTGTCAGCTTCTGCCTTCTAATCTTATATTTATAGGATATTGACTCGTTATATCATTACAAAATTTTAATGTGTCTGCATGCTTGATAATCCATTAATTGTGGCTCCACATAATATATATTAATATTTGTCCCTTCTCGAAGATGTTTTTTTTATCCCACCTCAATTTCATCTTCTCTCGAGATATTATATTTGATTTCAAATATAGCAATTAACCCTCTTGTTAATTTTCATGAGCTTGACTACTGAGAATATAGGCACCAAAGTTGATCCTCTAAGCTTCCTCCTAATATAATCTACTGGCTCGGTACTTCCAATTCATAAAGTTGGATAGCCGGCTTTATTTCAATTTGCCTTGCTTCTGTCAGTATAGTGCATGTTTCCTTTTTACATTAAATATTTGTTAGTATTGTGGTTCTCTCTGTACCCATCAATGTCAAATAGGGAGGGTGAGCTTCTGCCAGGAGTAACTCCAATAATTTCTTCATCCTGTACGGTATGTTGGCATTTTATACCCTTTCCTAATACAGTAAAATCCTTTACTCCCAATATGGATATAGACTGGACTATACCTCTAATGATATGTTGTTTATCACCATTCTGTACCATTTATGTTATTGTCTTTCTCTACTTGTTTCTGTGATTGAATGCATCTCTTTTGAAAATTCATCTCTCCACTTTTTCTTGTACCCCTTGTGAAAGCTCCCCCTCCCCCTATCAATAAACAAAAAAACTTCTAATTTTGTTGTAGAATCGCGGTAGAAATCCAGGAATGTCTGGAGGATATCATCAGCAAGGTTACCAAGCACGGCCACCTTCAAACTGGGGCCCACCTGGGAATCCTTCACCACAGCCTAGTTATGGCTACACCCAACCAGGGGCATATTCTGGGCCATCACCCCATTATAACACGTCTCAATCCCCTTACCAAGGTTATACCCAACAGACATCTGGTTATGGCTATGCCCAGCCAAACCAATCATCTGCTAATCAAGGGAATGGCTATGATTACTACAGCCAACAGCCACCTCCCCAGCAACAGCAGAACACAGGAGACAACACTGGTTATAATTACAATCAGGCCCCATCTTCCCATACTCAGCAAGGTTATACCCAAGATGGCTATGGTGGATACCTTTCTGCACCTCAATCTGGTTACGGTCAGGCTGCAACATACGATCAGCAGCAAGGCTATGGTAATGTCACCAACACAGCTCAAGAAGGAGCCCATGCTTCCACCTACGCATCCCAAGGAGATTCAACTCAAACAGTCCCACCTTCAAGTTATCCACCTTCTAGTTATGGAGTCACACTGGGGGGTCCAACTGGGTATGGCAACCCACCACAGGCACAAAGTGGGTATGGACCTGGCTATGGCCTGCCTCAAACTCAGAAACCGGCCGCCAATCCTCTAGCTTATGGGCAGGCCGGTCAGTCGCCTAGTGCTGCTAGTGGATATGGGCAAACTGCCCCTGGGCAGCCAGGATATCCCCAGGCACCACCCTCTGGTTATACTCATCCAGGCCATGGTGCTCCTGCTTATGGTGCACCTCCTACTGGTCAACCAGGTTACGGACAGGCTCCACCACCTTATAACACTTCTTATGGTGGAGCTTACTCTCAAGCTCCAGTATACCCTGCTGATGGAAGCACAGGTGGAAATCCTCCCCCTGCTCCACAAGGCGGGGTTGCAAAAGCATCGCCACCCAGTTAGGTCATATTTGATATATGTAATTGTTTTGTATTTTTTGGCTGTTTTAACGTTTTTGGCATCTCGTGACTGATTGGCTTTTATTACTATATTTTAAATGTTAGGTTTTTTAGTTTGTAGCGTTTGGATTGTGGTAAACGGTATTATGGGCTAATGAATAGTGGTGTAGTGGATACTCTGCATCTGTATAGGTTTATGAAGAATTAAGCTATGTCTTGATCGTGGATTAACTTTTATTTTACCCAACTCTGATAGAACAAGAATTTTTTATTAATAAACCAGTGAATGAAGCGCTGTATAAACACTACGATGGTTATCAATTTTCAGCGCATCTTCATGAGTTCTTACATACGAAGCATCCTTATACGCTCGATGGTGTATAACTACACAGCATACAATAATGTTCTTCATTCCACGTGCGAGAAACCGCCACTGCCATCTGCACGAGTCCTGAAACATGACAGCAACAATCTAGATAAAGAACAGAAATCACGAGCTAAGGAAAAAAAAAATAATGAAAAGTTGCAAGACTTACTTGTGGTCGGAAGGATTCGGCATGAGTTCATAGACAATGGTTGCAACATCCCTCTTCAGCTGTTCACAGAAAAAAGGCAGACAAGAATAAGTAAGTAAATAAAAATAAATAAATGTGAAATATAGCTAAATTTATATATCATGGGATTACCTGGCTGGCCTCACCCTTCAAGCCAATGTAATGTATTTGAGTAGTGTCTCCGCCGAAATTGTCAGGAAAATGCAATGTGATACTTGCCACACTCTGAAATTTGGAATATCTGATTTCATTCATATTAAGCTTGGTGTCAAAGAGATTAACATGACTCAAGCGACACGCTTTAAGACGACCGGGATAAGGTTAATGGAAGTACTAACCTTGTCTGGTATTCTAACACTCCTTGCAAATTCTCGGCTAAGTCCCACTCCTGAATAAACAACATGAACCAATATTAATGCATATACTACATATCGTAACTATGAACTCCGATAGAAAGCTGACATGAGATTGTTGTATTTGTACCTGAACGGCTTGCATACTTTGTGCGTCCGAAAAGTCAATGCCATCTCGGTTTATGAACCTAATTTACAAGAGTTGAAAAAACTCAATACCATCGCCTATCATAGATATCAAAGTAATGCCACTTAAAATGAATATCCTCATCAAAATCATATAGTCGAAATATTGGAATTGTGCTTACGCTCGCATCTTTGAAGGACTTGTACCGTCAGCACCACCAACAATCGATATGCTCTTGATCTTAACATCTGAAGTGAATCTATAACCCAACAACAAAAATCCAATCATTTAATAAGTAATAAGGCGACATCGTACATAATAAAGATACAAGAAAGGGCACGTTCTGAAAGAAACGGAAGATACTTACGGAATGAAAACTAGGAGTTCAGGATCACCCTCATTGCTTTCCAAGTTTCCCTATAAAAGTTATAACTCCAGTCTAGACTTAATTAGATATTATGATGATACTCGAAACTTACACAGAAAACCTTTTTGGGCTAACTGATCAACTCGATACTAAGAAGCCATAAAAGATACTAAACAAGATAACAGAAGTTATAAGATATCTCGTACAAACCAAAGAAATTCTTCACGAAAGAAGAAAACAAAGGAAGCCACATTACTAAGTACCTGAGATGAGTCTAGTCGTTGCTCCCAAGCTTTAAAAACAGATTTAACACTTCCTTGAACAGCCTCATTCAAAGCTGATACCTGCAAAAACAACAAGATATAAGAAATTGATAGAAGATGCACAAATTTTCACTCTACAGCCATTATAACAAGATTCAAGCCTAAGAAACCTACAAGTAAAAAAAAAAAGGGAATAATACCCAAAAGCAGAAAAGTGTACATGAATTGAATTCTGATTCGATATTAATTACTAGAGAGCAAGAAATCCCATTATAAAAGTGTAAGAACACGCAACAAAGATCACTCAATCAATTTAATCTTGTAAGAAGCCGATGAAACCTTCGACAAACACGTTAGAAAAGAACAATTGAGCTAAGAAAGAGATCAAGAGAGTACCTTAGAGAGGTCTACGTGCTTATAGAGAGACCAATCGGAAGAACAATCGTGATCTTCACAGCTGTGGTCGTGTAAACAAGCCATCTCCAATCCCTCCAAATCTTCCCAGCTTTCGCCCGCAAAAGAAATGAACTTCCTTACGGCAGTAAAACCACTGCGTTTGATTCTCAACAGTTAACATAGTGTTAAACGACGTCGTGTTTTGTTCGGGCCCGAAACCATATAACTAGAACTTGGGCCCCCACATAAAAGCTACCCAATAGTTCTACAAAACATCAAAAAGTCAGGCCCAAGAATATTTGACTATAAACAGAATTAAGCAGCATCGTGTCCGTCCATTGCAACCAAATATCAAAAGTAGATTCAACTAAAAGAGAGGCCAACATCGGAGCTATCCGAAGGGCCCCACCATTGCCAAAAGGAAGACGCTTCTCCTTCATCAGTAGCAAAAGTCCAAATCCAATGAACCAATTATAAACAAATTATTAGATGTTCTTCACTCCAACCTCGTTGTAAATTAGTTTGACTACTTGGAAAAAACCATGGCTCGTATCTCCACACTCGCTCTCTTTCTCTTCCTGACCGTCTTCGATTTGGCTTCATCGAATCGAGATCTCTCCGGCGATGTTCTAAGATTACCGTCGGAAGCTTCGAGGTTCTTCAGCCGAGCTGATGCTGATGATAACGATGACGACGCCGTAGGGACTCGTTGGGCGGTCCTCATCGCCGGCTCTAACGGTTACTGGAATTACAGGCATCAGGTTCGGTACTTGTTTTCAGTTTTTCCGATCGAATTGAGCTGTTTACTCCTTCGATGATTGGACTTGCGCTTCTGATTATGATGCATATAATCTTATTGAGCATGATAGAAAGGCCGAAATTATTATCAATCGTTCTATGTAAAAGAATTAGAAGAATTACAATCATGAGCATATTTGTTTTGTTTCCTTTCTCCCAGGCTGATGTTTGTCATGCTTATCAACTGCTGAGAAAAAACGGATTAAAAGATGAAAACATCATCGTGTTCATGTATGATGACATTGCTTACAATAGTGAGAATCCAAGACCTGGAGTCATCATCAACAGTCCGAATGGTGATGATGTTTATAAAGGTGTACCAAAGGTTTGCTTTCTTATTACTTTTTCGAATCCACAACCTCTATTTGTCCGGTTAACAAGCTGTTATTGATACTTACCCCTCAACTTCAATTTTTCGGTCTGTCTATCGCTCAGGATTATACTGGGGATGATGTTACTGTTAATAACTTCTTTGCTGCTATCCTCGGAAATAAGACTGCTCTTACAGGGGGTAGTGGAAAGGTTTTGGACACTGGTCCTAATGATCATATTTTCATATACTATACTGATCATGGTGGTCCTGGAGTTCTTGGTTAGTAGTAAGCCTTTAATAATTTATTTTCATATATGTTTGATCGGATTTATATTCTCATATCTATGTTATGTGATATTCAGGTATGCCTACTAGTCCTTACATTTATGCTAACGATCTGATAGAAGTTTTAATGAAGAAACATGCTTCTGGAACTTACAAAAGTTTGGTAAGTAGTTGATAATTTCTAGTATTCTATTACTGCCGATATCAGCTGGCAGGATAAATTTAACTTTTCTTTTTTTCTTTTTGGTGAAACTTTAGGTATTTTATCTGGAAGCATGTGAATCTGGAAGTATATTTGAGGGTCTTCTTCCGGAAGGTTTGGATATCTATGCAACAACTGCATCAAATGCAGTTGAGAGCAGTTGGGGAACTTATTGTCCGGGCGACTATCCAAGTCCTCCCCCGGAATATGAAACTTGCTTGGGTGACTTGTATAGCGTTGCTTGGATGGAAGACAGGTATGGATTATGAAATGCATTTGAAGTAAAAGGTGTAAGTTTGCCTTATCAGATCATCCCGAAATCTATGTCCTATCATTTATTTGGGAGAAGAATGACAGTTTGATCTTCTTTGCAGTGATATACACAATTTGAGGACAGAATCTTTACACCAGCAATTTGAACTAGTAATGACCATTATATATTTAAGAAAATTTCTCTGTCCTTGAAGTTTTCCATGGAAATTTGCAGAACAAGTAACGATCACGTAAAGCATTTTTTATTTTTATTTCCATTGCGTTTAATACAATTTGATCTGTTTGGATTAACAGGTGAAGAAGAGAACTCTAAACGACAACTCCGGTTTTGGTTCCCACGTCATGCAATATGGTGATAAGGGAATAAGCAAAAACCATTTGTTCTTGTATCTGGGAACAGATCCTGCAAATGATAACTACACTTTTGTCGAAGAGAACTCCTTGACTCCACCCACAAAAGCCGTCAACCAAAGGGATGCTGATCTCATCCATTTCTGGGACAAGGTTCGCTATTTTCAACATACATAGAGACCTTGTTGGTAATTTAACATCCTACTTTCTAGTCTCTTATTTCTCTGTTCCTTTCTTTTTCTATGCAATGCAGTTCCGCAAAGCTCCAGAGGGATCCACAAGAAAATCCGAAGCTCAGAAGCAGTTTCTCGAAGCAATGTCACATAGAATGCAGATAGACAAGAGCATAAAACTAATCGGACAGCTCTTATTCGGAATGGAAAAAGGTCCAGAGGTGCTCGACACCGTTCGATATGCCGGACAGCCCCTCGTCGACGACTGGGAATGCCTTAAAAGCATGGTAACATCACAAACGTTTTCTTCCAAACGTAAAAATAAAATTAAAAACTCAAAATGGAATTAACTATTTATGATACAGGTGAGAACATATGAGAGTCATTGCGGATTGATATCTCAGTACGGGATGAAGCACATGAGATCATTTGCAAACATATGCAATGCTGGTATTAAGAAAGAGCAGCTCTCTGATGCTTCAGCTCAAGCCTGTGTCAATGTCCTCTCTCTTCACAGTGGATTCAGTGATTGATCAACTCAGTTCACATTAAAGGACCTCTGCCTATATATATATATTTAATGTGTAATAATAGTGTGATTTAATAATTTGTATCTTCAATCTGCTACTGTGTATATAGTATGTAAGAAAAAGTTTCAATATAGGGAAGGCTAATTTTTTCGATTATAAATGGAATTTGTATATGGTCTATGATTGGCCGACAATTACGATAAGAGTCCAATCAAATAAAAATGGGTTCACTGTGGTTAGTTAACTAACCATGGTTAGTTCACGTTTTTGAAGTAGAGCCACCATACGTCGCTTTGCGAGAAACATCTTTTCGTCTTTCGCTCAGGTTTTATCAATGGAAAAATAATTCCGAGTTTCTTACATGGGAAGGGAGTTCGACGGCGTTAAAGATTCCGTTTGATTATTCTAACGCCCTTCAGAGAAACTGTAACGGGATTTCGGAAGTGGAACGTGTTGACGGAACAAAAGAGGAGAGATATGAACCGTGTGATTGTTGATGAACGGCTACGATCGGTTCTTATTCGACGGTTGGACTGTGACGGAGTGGAAGAAAGATATATATAACTGGTTTTGAAAGGGCAGAGTGTATTTTCGTCGTATCAGAAGAGGAAGAAGCTCCCTACACAAGACGTACTCCCTCCCTCTCTCTCTCTCTCTCTCTCTCTCTCTGTCTCTGCGAAGTTTCCTTCAGTTTCCTAGAAACAGAACGGAAGGTTTCCTGGACATAACTAATGAGAATCGGACTCTGAAATGCTGAGGATCTGACGCTTGAGAACCAACAGGCGGAGAGATACAGAGTTCGAAGCTTTGTAATTTCGACACCGTAGCTAAAATTCGTAAATCTATCCTAGATTTAATCCGCCTGAAGCAAAAACGAGATTAGGATTTTGGATTACATTTTCTCAGAGCTTCATCTGAAGGATTCGAGAAGTAATTGTTTGGTAAAAAATTGGAGTGGATTTAAGTCTGAATTTGTGTTCGGATTCTTGAGATTGGCTTCAGTTTAACTGAAACCGACGCAGAGATCGGGTAAACCTTTCAGTTCAGATGTTTCCGATTATTGAGTACGTGTCTCTATTGCTCTGCGTTCGATTTTTCTTTGTCTGTCTAACCTTTTTCTGAATGAAAATTTTTCCTGCAGATACTTATCCTCAACAAATTTCCGCGGTTCCTGAAATAATCTGGACTGTTTTCTGCGAGACAAGAGGTTCTTCTTCATCGTCAAAGCAGATTCGCCATCTTGTGCGAGAGTCGAAGATTTAGTCTCTGAGAAATGCAATTATTCCGCTGAACATTTGGATTTTTTACGGATTTGCATTCAACTCAGTCTGAACACCAAAAGAAGCAATTTTCTCGGGAGTCTGGGTGTTGATTCTGCGTAAATCTGAGAAATATAGGTGAGGAATACGTCTTCTGTCCTGGATCCGAAACATCAAACACTATTTTTTATATTCTTTTCGGATTAAACATGGATGATTTGATGGCTGCCTAATTATAGTCCGTCTAATTCACCTCTTCCAAACTGTGTTTTTTGTATAGAAGTCTTAACTAGTTTTTGTTTTCTTTTCTGGTTTTCTGTAATCTGCAGCACAAAGAAAGCAATCGGCTTCCTTACTGTCGTGATTTGGATTATCAGAGACCTACAAAATTTTTGCTCTAAGAGTTTGAAGTTTGAAGGTAATTGCGTTGGATTCTACAACCTTCTTTACCTCAGGATCTTAACCTTTTCTCTTTCAAAATCTTCGCATTCTTCACCTTTTCTCTCTCGAATTTCTCCGTCTCTATCTCTCTCCCTCTCTCTCATCTTGGTCATCTTCATCCACCCATTGCCTCGTAGAGGAAATCTCTCAGTTTAGGAACTACTTATTGATGGAAGAGGAAGACTTTTGTTTTCTTTCCTCAGGAGGATACTGGTTCATTGAATTTCCTCTGCACTGAGGCAGAATGTGAAAATATCTCAACTTTTTTCTTTCAACCGCCATAATTAGTTACTATATTTCCCCCTCCAGGTAATTATGGTGCTATTTTTTTTCCCCTGAATTTGGCATGAGAAAACAAGTCAAATGAATGTAAGCCCTCCTCTGCGCTCGTTTCTTTATCTCAGCAGTCAAAAATATAATTTCTTCGTTGCTATCATCTCTCACAATCTTCCGTCACCTTCTTCTTCAGCCATTATCGCCGACGATCTCACCGTTTGATCCGCCGGCTTTTCTGTTTCTATCATCGTCGTTTTTGGAACGACGAAAAACCTATAACACAATCCCATTTCCAATCCAAATCTGTACCTTTTTTTTTCTATTTATTTTTTATTTTTTAATTTTAATTTCAACTATTTAATTTAATGGTGTAAGTTAACCATGGTTAAGTATTAAGCCTAACCCCGGTTAAAGGGAATTTCCTTTGAGACGAGACAGGTGGTACAAAAAGGAAGATGGAGAAGGGCCCCGTAAGAAGCAACAACAACAACAACGCCAGTAATGGCAACACCACTAACAACACCAGGGAGAGAACCGGAACCGTAGCTGAAGGATCGTTGCTATTAAGGGCGAGTTCCGAGGCAATCAGGCAAACGACGTCGTCAGATTTCGTTTTGCAGTGGGGGAATCGGAAGCGGCTCAGGTGTATGAAGGTCCAGGTTAAGGACAAGGACGTCGATCCGTCTGCTCCGGTTCTTAGGACCACTGTCCGGGTCGACCGCCGAGTTGTTCGAGCCGATAAAGACTCCCTCATCCACAACCACCCGACCGGTTCTACTCACGCTAATCATAGTAGTAGTAACGGGTACTTGAATCTCCGTCAACGGCCTTCTTCTCCTCAACCTCCACCTCATCGTATTCTAAGGTACCCTTTCCTTCTACCCGCTTTTTCTACTTTTTATTTCCCTCATAATTTATTATTTACGTCCTCACTTCCACGCGATGGAACGGGCCGTGTAGTACACGCAATTCCTCTAATTCAATGATTCTCAACTTCAAGTTGGGGTTTAGCCACACAAGTTTGATACAACGTTATTCTAAACGGAATTCCTGAATGATAATTATTTATATAAATAAAACCTTTTTCATAATTCGTGAGAACCATAATCATTTTTGTTTTTGCAAAAGAAAGAAATTTAAAATTTAAAAATAAAAAATAAAAAGCACGTTCAAGTTTGCCAACGGTGGATCCCACTTGGCTTGGTTTTAACCTTGAAACTTGAAATGTGAGGTGGGGGCCTTTATAATAATAATAAGCACGTTGAAGGGTGTTATATAATTTTTTTTTGTTTTTTTTGTTTTTAAATATATTTGTACTATTGGGTTGTTTGATCTAGTGGGTGCGTTGAAACTAGTGCAGCAGTTGGGCCAGGCCTGATGCGGTGAACGGGCTTAAGTAGTGATTGTTCCACTGTCCAGTCCAATTGCCAAATTGGTCAGGTGAGTTGGGGTAATTGAATAACGCTTAGTGCTAATTAGCCAATCCTTCTGCGACACGTAATGCAGTTTGTTACTTTGTTTTACACAGTCGATCCCAGCTCGACCTGTCACTCTCCAGCTAACGGATATTATTTTCTGTGCTAACGTGTCCAGCATATTCCATATCCCTCCCGTTACCGTCATATTTCCAGCCGTCAGATCACTAAAACAAAATTAGGAATGTGGGGTGACCTTGTCTTATCATCCCGCATGCTAGACTGCTTTATTAAAGTAGATCTTTTCAGCTTCCATGGCTCAACAACACGTACAATTTCAACTCCTCTAAAAAGGATTAATTTTAATCCGACGGCTCAGAAAAGCTGATGAAGAATCAGAACTGCACGTCTTCGTCAGTTAAAATCACCTCCCTGTCTCGTTAAAAATGTCTCTCTTTGATTTTGTAACTTTTTGGAAATTTTTTTAAATTAAAAAAAAAATCGACAAGACAAAATTCCCAAAAAAAAAAAAAAAAAAAAAAACTCGTCGTCGAGATTCTAACCACCGATCCCCGATCACCACTTAGCAAAGGTCAATCCTGTAATTCATTATCTCCCTAGCTTCAAAATATTTTGTACTTTAATTATTTTATTATAATTTTTTTTTTTTTTTTCAGAAATTTTTATACATTGCGTAATTTCTTGGTTCTTGATTCTAGTTTATTGGTTTTGATCAGGAACTCGGAGACTTCAGGTGCGATGAGAGGGCAGAGCAACGGCGGAGGAGTGAGGGGAATTGCTTCGCCGGAGAGGGCGGGTGATAAGAAGTTAGCAAGCAGTAACGAGAATAACAAGTCTGGAGGTACGTCTGATAGCAAGAAGGGCGGGTCTCCGTCGGGAAGTGGTGAGGGCGCTGCTCCGCCACCTGTTTGGCCGCCAAAGTTCGTTATAGCTTTGACGAATAAAGAGAAAGAGGAAGATTTCATGGCCCTCAAAGGGTCTAAGCTACCTCAGAGACCCAAGAAACGAGCCAAGATTATTCAACGTACCGTCAATGTAAGCCTTTCTCTTCAAGTATCTTTTTTACTCATTGTTGTTATTATTTAATAAGTACAAATATCATGATCATGTTTTACTATATATTCATTTTCGTTCATTAATTAAAAACTTAGAATGGCGAATTTGTTAAGGAAATATACTATTAGAAAAGTTTGACCTGTTTAGCAAATTAAGGAGTAGTGCGATTGCTCAAGCATATATCACTTTACTTTTTTTATGTATTTTTTATTTCCTTTAGATAAAGCCAAAAAAAAAAAAGTCTGTAGGTTACTTTTAGCCTATTAGGTTCGTAGATCTATGCCTGAATTAGGTGCGAAGATAAGATGAAAGTAGAATCAGTTTGCTCTTGTTTGTATCTTCTATTTCATCATATGTGCCGTAACTAAGTGATGTGGTCTAACCGTCCCTTATCACTGGTAGTTTAATTTTATTTGGAAATTGACCCCCCTTTTCTTTCTTCGAACTGGACATGTTTTTACAGTTAGTGAGTCCAGGGGGGTGGCTATGTGATCTGACCCTTGAAAGATACGAGGTCAGGGAGAAGAAGACATCTAAGAAGGTAGATAAGCAGAAGGTGATAATCCTTTTTTTTTTTTCCCACGTAGATAACAGTAAATAGTCGTCTGGTTTTATCTTTCATTGGTATGATAAGTTGTTAAATATGCATTTCTTATACTTTCTTTTCTCTGTGAATGCAGAGACCGAGAGGGTTAAAGGCAATAGGTAACATGGAGTCGGACTCGGAATAAATAGATATAGAGAAAGGGGGAGGAGGGCCTTTTTAAAGATAAGGTCCTCCTTCTGCAAAATCCATATATGATGTTGATTTTATATTTGTTTGTAGAGAGATCTGATCTGCTTTGGCCTTTGTGTACGTAAAAACAATCTCCTCCCGTCACTGGTTAAAGGAAATGAATGTCCCAAATGAGGAGGCTTTTTTTCTTTTTCATTTGGTTGCTGTTTAAGAACCAAGGAGTCCCATCATTTTGGTGGGCCTGCAAAAGGATCGATTTTTGTCATTTCTCTTAGGCCCATATAGGTGTATAGTTCAATACTTCAATCTCTGGGCTTTTGTGGGTAAATGGTTTAGATAATTCTTCAATAAATGAAGAAATTCGGAATGCGACTAATATCAGAAATTCTTTAATAAATGATCTTGTCTGTTGTTTCTACCTCGTCGCAGTTGAATTCAGACTCTTCACGCCATTTTAGTGAGTCCCCCTCTCAGCTGGGCAACTAGTGAAAAGAGGAAGGAGAAGCAGAAAGCATAAATAAAAGGTAAAATATAAATATTAACTTTTTCCCCCCTTTATTTCTAACGAAAGCAACTTATTTATTCTCCCCAAAAAAAAAAAATGTTATGCCCACCTTGTAAAGACATCCGTAACCATCATCATCACACATGAACGCACATGGGTTATATACCAGGTGGTAGGTCCCATGATAAATATCTGCCAACCAAAATTACAGCTCCTTCCAAGCTTACCAATGTGTTCGATGCTGTCCTTATCATATGAATACCTTAAATAGATTAAAAATTTAATGTTCAATAATTAAACTCATCAATGACCGTTGGATTTTAATTCAATGAAATCCAACGACTAAAATTGATGAGTAAGATAGGTTATATTGATGTAGTAAGGATAGGATCCGAACTTCTTATTCATTTTTATTCCTTCTGGATCTTGCGTATAAACATAGAAATAAAACAATAATGAGTCGAACAATCTAAACTACCGCGAATCATCATTCAATGTACGTCCGTCATTTATTTCAACGGCTATTTCTTAGCCGCCACTCATTTTTCCTAACTCCAGATATATTCCTTTCCAGCCTCTTATTAACCCATTTGAGGCTCAGGATTACAACATAAGTTAACAAGACGTTCTTGTCCGACATAACACACCATGTGACATAATCAAATTCATCACATTTTATAAATTTGAATCATCATTATCATTACGAACGAGGAACGTTAACGACCAAAATCACAGACTAGGGTGGGGGGATGGCGCCAATTAGCAAGTGAGGAGTCCGACACAAATGATGGCGCGCCAATTAGCAAGTGAGGAGTCCGACACAAATCGGTACGATCATTAGATATGATCTAGACGTGGGCTAAAATTCTATCAAGTATTCGCTACTACTACTTAATCTTAACGAATAAGTTTTGTCATAGTCTATCAAGTATCAACCACTTCATTCTACCTTTTTACTTTCGCCACTCCACTTGCAATAATGTTATCTTCAAATTTCGCACGCTATTTGGTCGGCGGGTTTGATAGCGCTACTATACCGGAATAACGAGATATTAGCCATTTCCGTTGTTTCTCAGCAACCAAACAGATTATGATGAAAACGGTGAGAAAGAAGAACATAAAGAAAGAAAACAGGTTTTCTCGTCAAACACACAGATCAGGTTCTAATAGAATCGCATAAGATTGTGGGAGAATAGGAAGAGAGCAGATCTTCCAGATGTTAAAAGAACAAATGATAACAGAGAAATGAATTTATTTACTAGTGATAATAATGATGATAAACAAGGATCAAGATCGTTAATCCATAGGAAAAATGAAAGAACTACATCACATATAGGAAAATCTGTGCATGTAAAATGAAACTCGGAAGGAAAGCCTAACGCATCGAAATCATCAAATGTATTAATAAAAATAAAAAAAACTCCTAGATCAATAACAAGTAGCGATAGTAGAAAGAATCGAAATACGTAGCCGCAATCCAGTCATCTTCACCAACCACCATCATCGACGGCGTTTCCCTCAAGCCTTGAGAGCAGATCCGAAGACGAAAGCAGCAAATGCGGCCAGTAAAGCGGAGAAGAGTGACGGGGAGATGGCGACTGCCGGAGAAACAGGGGCCGGAGCAGGAGCCTCAGCTGCCTGTGCTGCGACCACTAGAGAAACGATGGCCAGTAGAGCCGCCAAGAGAGAAGCGATGGAGTTAGCAGCCATTGTTCGGAAAAGATTTGGTCGAGAGAAAAACACAAGAGGCAGAGGAAACAGAAGATTGTGGTTGAGTTGAACATGAAACATGAGTGTGTGTATATATACAGAGATAAAGAGAGAGAGAGAGAGAGAGAGGGTTCGGGCAGGGCGGGCAGGTGACCGAGGAGCTGGATATTAGCTGAGTGACAGCTAATTTATGGACAGGTTAAAATTCTTAAATTCGATGTTCTCTTTTTGGTGTTAGCAAATATCTTAGTGCTTCCCAATTCACAGTGAATTAATCAAGTGGGAATATGCGTTTGCTTGGCTTTGGCTTTGGCTTTGGCTTAGTGGGTTTAATTAATTTTTAATTAACTAAATGGGAAAAGAGAATCCTTGTCATTCTGAAGTTCAATTTAATTCAAGTGTACAGTGAAGGACACAGATCGATCGGACGGTGGAGGAGCGAAATGAAGGGTGGGGCCCATTAGTAGTGTACCAGCCTGTGTGACCTGAGGTCATCAGCCAAAGGCAAATACAAAACGACAGGTCGGAGTGGACAGGTGTTCGGCTCCAAGTCCAGGATCAGGCATTATTTCCAGAACCTGCTCTTTATTTATTTTTTTTAACTTTCAAAGTATTAGGTGGGTAGGGAGGTTTGTGCGGCTACATGTGCAGCAAGCAAGCAAGCAAGAAATAAGATAAAAACGAAGGTTGGTGTAACTTTTTTTGGTGCCAGGACTAGGGAGAATGATCCAGATGCAATTTGATAACAATTGTTACTTTTTTCTGAAATTAATAAAGGAGGTGGAGATCTTGGGAATGACACCCATTCCCTGTAGGGTTAATCAATCCATCGATCAATCAAACTTTCACTTTCATGGGCTAACCAGTGAATATTACACTCGAGGTTTCACCCACCACTTTTTTATCTATTCGTTTGGTAGTCTAATAAACTTAACATCAACTTTCATTGAACGATAAATTAGGCGCACCTTTTCTTTTTTTTTTTTATAACGTTTAGGAGGCACTACTATATTAACACTTTTCATGGATGTTCAGCTGATTTAAGGTGATTTAAGGGGTAGTTCTACTTGTTTTACCAGGATCCAAAATGTTGCATGTGCCCAAATTTGAGGTTGAGAATATCAAGAGAGTTTGATGAGAGACTTTTTATGCACAAATCGACACTCAAAATACACCTTTCAAAGCAGGGTTGTCAAAATGTTCATATACCCACCATGCCCATCAGATGCAGTAGTTACTTTTCAGGCGGAGAAACGCCAGAATAGACAGTTCGCGACAGCATGCATTTAATCTACTTTACCACATCAAACGTCGCACGGAGATTAGAACTCATAACGGGGCACTCTCCCTTCTCATCGTATTCTGCATACTCCCCTCCAGACAAGTCAACTTCCTCAAACTTGGTCCCCTCTATCTACACGGAAGAAAAAACCATAACTTAGCCATGAAAACATACAGACTTAAAATTTGTAATAGATATATTTTTTAAAAAATAATATTTTTATCATTTAAAAATATTCGTAAATTACTGTAAAAATAATTTTTAAAATATGATACACCTTTACAAAATTTCACCAGCAACAGTAAAAATTTATTATGAAATATATGAATATATTCAATTTCTATTAATAGTAAAATAGGTAGATGAAAATATACTTTATTTTTTACTGATTTTTCAAATTTATGGACAAAATTAACATTTGTTCACGAACTGTCACTCTTTTAAAAAAATAATTAAATTGTTTTAATTGTATCATATTTAAATTCTCGAAATTCAAACTTCAACAGTAACTAATCATTTTAACTGTCAATTGTTTAAATAAAATGATATATTAAATTAAATCGGCCACGACGAAAGTGCCTAGTGCACCTTACGCCCACGCCGCACATGTGCGAATCCGATCATATCTCAACCATTATTTATTGTTACAAATATACTATTTACAATCACTTATAAATATTTTGAAAACTTTTTCCATTTTCAATGTAGAATGCATTTATGATGCATTTTTTGGGCAGGGATTTTAACTCATTTCTCTTTAAAATTAAAAGTCAAACAAAAGAGGCATCCTATATCGCTTTCATACAACATAACACCAAAAAAGGATAAATGAGGCATAGTAAAATCAACATGGATAACAAGAAGTAACAGGAGGAGGAACAACTAATCAATCTAGCTCAGAACACTGTGCAACTAGATGATACTGATTGCAGAATTGACAGTGGATGAAGGGATGAAACACGAATCCAAAGTTTTTCTAAAGAAAATGATAAGTGATATATTTTAAAACGCTTCTTATATAATTAGAGGTAAGAATAGACGGATGCAGAGGAACTTACAGACTCAACCTTCCACCCAGTACCAAATATGTAGTCCACAGGGTCGTAACCCCTGCAGTCGAATAACATCAAGGGGGCAGACTTTCGTGATTCACTTATCTCCTGGGACAATGGTTTGCCTCGTCCTGGAATCATAGTCACAGTTCCTTCCCTCCCACAAAACTTGCACTGCATAAGAAGAAGAAGAATGGCATGAGTATATCACGAAGTCCGAAATCATACTTCAAAAGAGAAGAAGCTATTGCTTGTAACTTCCTCAATAAATCATACTTCAGAATTCAAATGATTCCATGAAGGTCAATTTAAAATATATTTCTTGCTAAGGATACCATTCAAACATTTGCCATAATTAAGTGAAATTTGTTCAACACTAATATCCCATTGTAGGAAATTAACTGAAGGATGCTAATATGCACGAATGCCTAGAATCAAATCTTCTCCTGATCTAAACTTCAAAAGGACTATCACGGTAATGTTAAACCATCTTAGTGAAATATAATCACTGCAGCGCAGATAAGATATTCAGATAGTTTGCAAGATCCCGTCTATGCATTTTTTGTTAGTGCAGTATTAAAACCAAAATCAGGATAGATAAGAGGAAGAGGGACGGAGTTACCTTCTGAATGAGATGAGTGGTTCCCTTGCCAGATTCAATTGGAACAGTATCATTCAAGCTGACACAAGTTTCTCTCTGGCTCAGCTCACCACACCTCCCGCATTTCACCCGATATTACAAAAACAGGTAATCAGAGAGCGAGAAGCGAACAAAATTATAAAAAGAAAGACCAGAAAATGTATTATGAAAAGTGTTTAACCAGATTTGGAAGAAAATAACGGGGATAATAACACTAACAGAAAGATTCAAGATAAAGCCAAAGCCGATCGATCCTCACTAGTAGAGAAATGCTACGAAAAGTTGCTTAGATTTCAAATTCAGTATCAGAAAAATGCAACTAAAAGCACACACGCACGAGCTCGGACTCGGACTCGGACTCGAACGCAGAAATATCATGATACAAAGAAGTACACCAGTAAATCAGACGAACGAATAGACGATTCAAAATCCAACAAAACCCTAAAATCCAAGTTACAGAAGCAGAAAAACGAAGTAGACCTTGAAGAAGTAGGAGAAGTTAGGATCGTCACAACCACCTTGAGGCTGAAGGTTCGTGAGATTCTCCAGCTCGGCGCTGATAATCAGCAAGAAATTCACCATTTTTGTTCAGCTTCCTCTTTCGAGCAGGAAAAACGGTTCAGCTGTATAAACAACAATAACCGTTTTGCAACTTATATACCAACCGATTGCATTCTGGGCTTTTCCTAACGAACGCACTTGGATTGGTCCAGAAGGCCCATATCTCTCTAAAGCCCATTAAAGAGCAGAGTGTGATGCTCTTGCCTTATTATAATGCAAATGTAATCTCTGTGAATGAGAAATTGGGTCATGCACGTGGTAAAAAACATATGCTACTAACATTACAAAGAATTTACGTCCCCATCAAATGGGATCTAACGCAATCGCTTCTACATGATCTGGAGAAAAATGGGAAGAACTTTCTCTATTTTTTATGTCATTCTTTCAGAATTGGGAGCTGCATTTCTGAGTTCTTACGCCGTAGGAGATGAAGAAACTGGCATTATAAGCAAAAGAGTCTTGCTATTGAAAGGCACGCGGTAAAAACCATTCTGGTAAAAAAAAAAAAAGAATTATTCTTCTGAGTTCTTACTGTAATTTTTCTTCACTTTTTTTGTCACAAGCAAACTTGAAAAATAGTTATGGCAATTTGTAGAGTGAAGATGGGGATATCATAGATTGCATTGACATTTACAAGCAGCCAGCTTTCGATCATCCGGATTTGAAGAATCACACTATCCAGGTCTACTACCTTCTGTTTGATCGAATTATAGTACTTGTAACAATATATGGTTAAACAAGCCGGTTTTTGTTTAGATGACACCTACTTGCGATCCGTCTATTGCAACAAGCAAAACAGCGGAAGAAGCAGAGACATCATCCAGGAAAGTGAAGCAACATGGCGGAAAAATGGTAGTTGTCCTCCAGGATCAATACCGGTTCGAAGGATCCGAAAAAAGGAACTACTTAAAGCTAATTCATTAGATGACTACGGAAGAAAGAATACCGCCTTTGACAAACACTAAATTTTGCAATTCTATCGCATGAATCAAAGTTATTACACACGACAAGCAAATCGCTCGGTTAGCCCTCCCTCTCTTTTTCGTTTTTCCCGGTTTGTCTAAAACTTTGAATAACCTGATGGATGCTTTTGTAGAAGCAGAAGGCAATAGAACTGACTCTAGGATACAGTTATTCTGGAGCCAAGACAGACATTAAAGTGTCGAACCCTCGTGTCGAGTTCGATGATGAGTACACTACTTCACGCATTGCTCTCTTTAACGTTCCTTACTACCATTACGAGTGTGTAGAATCTGGATGGGAAGTAAGCACTATAATCCACACACTAATTACAGAATAATTAGTTTAACATGTAACTAATCCCATGTTGTTTCAAGGTAAATCCAAGCTTTTAGGGGTTTTAGACAAGGAGACCCTATATCTCCAAAGTATCATGTCTATTTATGAGAATGCTTCTGGTCAAAGAATTACTTTAGCAAAGAGCAATTTCTATGTTCATACCAATTGCCCTTTGTCTAGAAGCAACATGATCGCTCGTCTTACTCATTTCCAGAAAGGAAATTTTCCTTTTACTTATCTTGGAGTTCCCCTTGAATATGGGTACATCAAATCGGTTTTCTTTGATAGTTTGGTGAGTAAAATTACTAATAAGTTGGAAGGTTGGAAGGCTAATTTACTTTAAAGCGGAGGTAAACTTATCCTTCTTAAACATGTTATCTATTCGATGCCGCTTCACTTGCTTGCAACTTCCTCTATTCCTAAGTTAGTGTTGGATAAGATTGAGTCTAAGATGGCTCAATTTTTCTGCGGTGCAAACCATGGAGAAAGAAGAGAGGTACTGGATCTCGTGAGATAAGATTTGTAGACTTAATGATACGGGAGGGTTAGGTTTACGTACACTCCACGATATGAAGACGGCCTTCATTATAAGAAAATTTGGCATCTAATTTCCGGAAATTCTCTTTGGTGCTCCTACATGCATGCTCGTTATTCGAATCATCGGCCTGTTTCTCTTTGGACTGCTCGGGATAATTGTTCACGTGCTTGGAGAGATATTGTCCTTGCTTTGCCTAGATTCCTTTCCTTATTCGAATGGCAAGTTGGAGACGGAACTTCCATTGACATTTTGCACGACAATTGGGGTGTGGGTATTTTGGCCGATTATGTGGAGGAAGATTTACCTTACATCAGTTTACGTGATGTCATTGTTAACAATATTTGGTTTTCCATAGAGCTTGGTTCCGAATTAACTGATTTTATATCTCGATCCATGGTGGTTGTAACTTCGGATAATGATACTCCGACCCAACCAATCCGGAAATTTTTCTGTCAAGACTGCATGGTCTGCTACTATGGCCGGCCATGTTCAAATTCCTTTCTGCCAACAACTCTGGTGCAATATCAGCCCGCTGAAAATTAAAATATTTACATAGGGGCTCTTTCAATGTTGTAGCAGTGGAGGCGAATTTGAAGAAAATGGGCATTCCTTTGGCTTCTGCTTGTTGCTGCTGTAGCGCTAAAATGGAGGAAACAGCTCCCCATCTTTTCATTGAAGGTCAAGTGGCTTCAAAGGTTTGGTCTTTCTTTAGTAATATTTGTCGAGTAAATTTGCTCATTCAGCCCATTACCGACAGATTTATGTTATGGTGGTCTTACTCCAATGGTTCCGGGCAATTACAATCTGTGATTGATAGTATTCCTTATCTTATTTGTTGGAAAATCTGGATAGGTAGAAATAGGCACATTCATGAGAGAAATCTTAATTTTCTTAAAAAAGGAAAAAAAAGAAGAAGATTATATGTATTTTGGACAGTAAGTGGACTCATTACGACTCACGACAAGCTGTAGAGGATTTAACTTCACTTCTTGTGTTATGGTTTATGTTAGGCTGACTCAGCAAAGACAACAGGCTGCTTTGATCTGATCTGACCTGGATTTATACTAACAAGCAGTGAAATTGCTCCTGGTGCTGCAATTTCTTCAGTCTCTGTTCTACATGGACCTGATTATCAGATAACTATATTCCTCTTTAAGGTCAGAAATTGTGAAAACTCAGAAGTAACAAGATTTTTTTTCTTTTCTTTTTTTTTTATACCTGATTTACTGTGCTTTTGAAATCCAGGATCCATATACAAACAATTGGTGGGTGCAATATGAAGAGAGAGAGTCAACATAGGTTATTGGCCTAGTACTTTATTCAATGCACAGAGCCAAACAGCAGAAACAGTACAATGGGGAGGTGAAGTTCATAGCTCAAGGATTTTAAGGCAATCTCCACACACAAGAACAGAGATGGGCACTGGATATTTTCCATCCTTTCTCGGATCAGCAGGTTATACGAAAAGAATGCGAATCCGGGATAACTCAATGATTTTGAAGATCCCACAATGGGTTTATTATGCTTTTTAGATGAATACAGATGTTATGGGGCGGGTTAGGCTGTTGATTACGAGCTCGAGCTCGAGCCTGCGTTCTACTATGGAGGGCCTGGTAAATCAGAAATATGCCCTCAAACAAACCCCTGCCAAAAGTAACTACTCCAGAAAAAAGGGTTTACTTACGTCTCTCTTCAAAGTGAGACTATATTGATGCATTTCCATCACTTTTTTTATTTAATTGAGCATAAATGGCAAGTATTCAATTAGAGTTGCGAAACCATTTTTCATTCACATTACATTCAATAAGCTGCGACCTCCAGAAGTATATCTACATGTGACTAGACTTGTAAAGAGGGACAAGAACGAAAGATACATGACAACATGTAAACACCATATCCCACAAAAGTACAAAATTCAATGAGCAAACCACAGTAACCTGAGACAGCCCAAGACCACTTTACCACCTAATTTGAGTCGTGCTGGTTTCTCTCTTCTTGTATAGACTGGAAAATTTGTGCAGCTGATTCAGTTGCAGTTCTAGGATTATGAGGCACGACTCTGATCACCCGTCTCGGTGGCTGTGAGCCCACCTCTGGAACGACGGGGCCCATTGGGAAGAGAGGAAGCACATTCCTCCTGTCTGCAACCTGACGTGCTGTGCAACCCTCCACCCTGTCACTTGGGCGACTTGCAGTGCTTGCTTGTTGAACCTCACTCTCCTTAGGTGCCTGAAACTTGACTGCTTGAAAAACTTCTTCATTTCTTTTTGTAGTAAGAACATTGCAAGAGCTTTGTTGTTGCATATTAAAAGTGGGCATCCCTCCGGAATGTTGACCACTTTGACCATTTGGATAAGGCATGGGATACCAGCTCATTTGTTCAACAGCAGAGCCAGACATAGCTTGATGCATGACTGACATGCCATAAGGTGATGGCAAGTAAGAATGACCAGCTGGAGGATGTTGATGATGATAAGGTGGAACCCCATAGGGTGTCATGATTGAGCCATAGGGTCCACATCCTCCACAAGGTGTTCCCATAAATCCAGGTCCAGGATATGGCTTATAGACAAGTCCTTCAGAAGGAGACATTACAGGGACCAACCATTGATGGGCGGCAGGTGGTGATTGATGAAAGTACCTATTATTCGTTTGATTATTATCAGTAGCTGGATGAGCTGGCAGTGGTGGGTCCTCTGACTGTTGTGGCATGAGAGTTGAAGGTTGAGTCCCGTTTCTTCTTGCTGCAGGAAGAGAAGTCTTCCCCACTGCATTTTCTGCAGAAAATTCTACTTCGTCGTTCGCCTTGGGGGAGTCTTCTTTGCGCTTAAACTGCATCTGAGGTTTTAGAACATATTCTGATGGAAGCTTCTTTGCAGGAGAGGATACCTTCAGAGGAGATTTAGCAAGAAAAGTTGCAGCATCTTCAACTATTAGTTGTGGTGATTCAGCAATCAAGCGCTGGACCTGCAGATGTTAAGTGTATATATATAGTTTATGTTACATGATCATATACAATTACAAAATTTTGTATAGACATATGATTCTCATAACAGGATGAGAGAGCCACTTATAGGAGGTGGAAATCACTTTACCTTTATCAGTCTATGTAACTCAAACACTTGTACCGCAAACGCTCTCTGTTGGCTATAGAAAGTAATAAGAGTCGTATCAAGAACAAAGTCTCAAAATATTCACCAAACAACACTTTGATAAACTTATCACAAAACTGAAGCTGAAATGGGGAAGTTATGTGGAACAAGAAAACATAGATAAGCTAACACGAGTAAAGGTATGCAGTTCTACAATAAAGTGGGAAATTGATATTTGGAGCCTAGCATATCCAAATCTATATATCAGCCAACAATTTACAGAGTAGTAACCAAAAGTGAACAGCAAAATACAATGACCACATAGCACCAAGCAATTTCAGATAATTAATGTCTACATACTTCCAAATTTTCTTGATTTGCAACAATAAAAACCTTGATTATTCACAATCAAATAGCAACTAATGGATGTCAAGTCAGTACCAAGCACGTTAAATTATCATCCTGTACAAAACATACAGAAGAGGTTTAACAAGGCTTTGAAGTTCATATATAAGCAATCACACTCCTTGTTTCCTATATAAATCATCAAAATGCAGTAATGCCTACCAGTTTGAAACAGGGGAAGAATTCTTTAAAGAAAAGAGCATATGAAAAGGCCACGTATCCCACCCTAACAACATCCTCTAACACAGAATATTACATGCTATTATGATGAAAACCCACCCCACCACCATACATCTAAAAAATATTAATATTGTCATAGCAATCCTCCAAGACCAACCAACAATAGCTCCAGGGATCCTCTTTCACTACTTGCTCCTTTTCTGATATGAGCCCTTGAGTGCAATGGAAGGAAAGAAAATCCCAAGGGGCCGCAGGGATATGGATAAAGAATATGGAGGTCGCCACCTATATTCAGAGTGTACACGTCCCTGTTGTAAAATAATCCAGTACCGTGTTAAGAGAAAGATGTTATCAAGGGCCTATATGCATTGCTTTAGAGAGAATCTGGGATTTCAACTATGAGTTCTTAGTTCTTACCTCCACAAGGCGATATATGACACCTCTTCTGTCTGAAACAGATAACTCAAAACTCCATGCTTTTTAATACCCCTACCTCATGAAATATCTCATGCAGTTCTATATGGTGAAAATGGAATGACCCCCACAAGAAAAATACATACGTCTACTAAAACCACAACTGGAATTTCCAGTTCACAATTTTTTTTTTCCTAAATTGAAAACGTGAGGTCTTTTAAATTGTTTGAAAATCATAAGAGAGATAATGAAGCCAAGACAACAATACCTCTGCACTGTATAAATATGTTCTTCACTCAATGGTCAGTATATTGAGAAAGAAAATTAATATAGCACCCCAAGTTCCACCAAGAGAAAATATAAAAACAGCTATGAGATACTATAGAACTTACTTGGCAATTGCCCTCCTAGCTTTCCAGAAATGCTTCTGACCTATTATTCCCACAACATCATCTGGAGAAATATCCATTCCTGAAACTGAATCCACCATCGACATCTCAGAGACAGCATCACTTTTGTCTTCATTTCCAATCTGCTGTGGACTGCATGTTCTATCAGCACAGTATTCAT
Source organism: Coriaria nepalensis (assembly GCA_027186245.1). Lineage (NCBI taxonomy): Eukaryota > Viridiplantae > Streptophyta > Magnoliopsida > Cucurbitales > Coriariaceae > Coriaria > Coriaria nepalensis. The sequence continues at coordinate 1,138,115 of CP114500.1, read as the reverse complement.
CACCATCATCAGGTTCATTTGAATTACTATGATTGTCCTCAGAATGAGAGTGGCTTCTTGCCTGGGGAACACCACCCTCGTCCATTGAACACTCAAGAATACCATCACCACGTCCATTTTTATCTGATTGTGAACTGGCTTGAGACTTTTGCAATTTTTCCTCTAGACAAACTTTATTAACACGTGATACACATAAACGGGCAGTCGGGAGATCCTGAAAGTCTTGATTTGGGGAAGCTAGATTCTGCCTATCAGTGACATTCAGAGATTTATTTTGACCCGTCCTCCCTTGATCAAATACTGGAACCATAAAATCATCTTCATGTCCTACTTTCTTTAGCGATGATGCAGAATTTAAACTTGCTCCGCCAGAGGTGGATGTTTGAAACCTTTCAGTCTGACGAATAGGTGCGGCAAATGACTGCTGAGGAGGGAACATCAAATCTTTTTCTTGATCAGTTCCCTGAAAAATGTTTCCAGTAATAAGGATCAAAATTTTCCTGCTATTAAAGATTCACTGTTCCTTTACATGAAAATACACAGCACGCATATGCATGAGTGAGAACTGTTCTATCAACAAAAAAAAAAAAATAGAGGAACTCTACGACTTTCCCTATCTCCTAATAACCTTTTCAATCAACAAGCTATTTTAACCATAAATCCTATCAACAACCAGAAATATCACATTGAAAAATGAACAGTAGTAGCAATATCAAACTGGCTTCCGGGTGAATTTCACATACAAGTTTATACAACTACCTGGATTCCGGATGTGGGAATCAAACTGCTATTGTTATTGGACTTATTGAATCGATGAGAAGTAACACTGAACTGTTCATAAAGAGCCATCTTATTCCTTGGAGGAGCTCTTGGCCCTCCTCTGTCTGTATCGTTAACATGTAGCCTTGGGAACATAGGTCCCATCGTCTTCTCTTCATCTCTCCCCCTCTTCATCCTTTCTTCTCTGCTTCAACACAAACTCGCTACAGCATCGATTTCACTCATCTCAAAAGTAGTCAACTTCTCAAGAATCCTAAATAATAAAAAAATCCTAAACAGCAAAGAAGTTTCACAGATTTCTTCTTACTCGAATCTCGAAACTCCAAATTAATCACACTTAGATGACAATAACAGGTTCAATTTCTCCTTCCCGATTACTTTTTCCCGGAAAACTGAGCGATTTCCTTAGACTTGAAGGCCGGATCCACCTGAAAGAAAGCTCGTTGGACTAAAACAAGAGGTCGAAATAGATCGAAAGCGTGAATCGTGTAGAGATCATAGAAAACTAAGGAAGAATCAAACTAACGACAAAAAAATCGATCAGATAAGAGAAAAGAAAGGTAATGCTAAATTTAGGGATTCCAAGGTCAGAAAATCATAGTCTCTCATCAGGTCGCAGGAAAGAGAAAGGTCGGGAAAAAAAAAAAAAAAAAAAAAGGAGTAAAAGCGCGCAGTAGTGGACCCCTGCTGGATTAATTTACAATTTACCCTCCATTTATTTTAATTTCATCGTACCAAAAATATGTATAAAAATAAATAAATATATAGACTTTCTCACTTATGAAATCGGCCCGGCCCAATGACTTTTGTAGTTATCATTCCTTGTGGGAACGTTTCTTCGTGCAAATGTGGTGGCTGACAGCTTGATAGATAATGTATGACGTCGCTTGGTTTCTAAAGAATATAATCTTATATTATTATACATTGGATAAGAAGGAATCAGGTTGGGATTTGATGAAAACAACACTTAAATTAATTAAGTGACATAGTGGGAGAAATCACAATCATCACTTTCCTATTTGGGCCTTTTAAGTGCATTGTGTACGAGGCTGAATTGATATCTTGTTTGGGCCTTTTTGTAATGGTAGCCCAGTCCACAATACAAATGGAAAAAGGGCCTTTTTATAGAAACTTGTAAACATTTGCTAAGTCAATCGACAGAATTTGGAAAAGTTAGCCCAAATTTGATGTATAATTTAAACATTAGGTCTAAATTAAAATTTTATTATAAAAATGGCATTCTTATTTGTTTTTTTTTTTTAAATTTATTTTAAATTTTATTAACATATACTTGAATGATAAAATTAACCTTCATGATAATTTTGAGAAAAAAAAAAAAAACGTGATTACTACATCCTCACGAAACTTCTTAGAAAGAAGCCATTGAATGGTTATGCTGTCCTTAATGGGCTAGGGGAACTATAGTCACTGTTTTGGCCCACCACATGTTATCATCCACCATCCCCTCGCATCATGTAAGAGATATGTTATGAATGGGTTAGTGGTTGGTCAAAGTAATCAGATAACTAAATTAAAACCCATATATTTCAATTAATCGTACGGATCGTACGATCCGAATTAGTCAGATACCCGATTTTCTACGGAACCATGCCATTTAATTTTATTGCTGTTTTGGCCACTCCAAAACAAAATTCAGGACATTTTTCCTTTTTTTTATTAATACAATCAGAAAGGCAAGATGAAAAGGGGTTGATATGAAGGATCGAGGAGATATGTAAATTAGCATGTAAAAAGTCTTTCAATATAAGAACCTGACGTTTTCAAAGAGCACTTCCGCGTGCTTGGATGGTCAGCTAACATGGCCTTCGCCCCTTCTTCGCATCATCACACACACATTCCTCTGCCATCGGATTCAGGTCTTCTTCCCTCCCGCAATTTCGTTAAATTCTTACCTCAGTTTCTGTTCCTAATTCAATTACATAAATGATTTCGTTTTTCTTTTCTGATGAATGTTTGCTTTTCTGATTTGATCTACTTCTCTGTTGCAAGCGACTGTACTGCTTTTGAATTGACTTTTTTTTTCTAGCTAACTCGAATTATTTTTCTCTTTTATGGAGTTGGAATTGCATCTACTTGTTGTTGTTCGGTCCTGTTTGGTTACCGAGAACATGCAGGAAAACTGGAGTTGGAACTGAAATTGAACCCGCAGAGTTATCTCCTTCAAGTGTTGCATCTCTTTTTCAATCTGTTTTCCTTTCTTTTGTCATCTTGCTACAGAGTTCCACTTTAATTCCAATTGAGTGTCATTGTTCTCCTAGTTTTCATACCCACTATGCCGGAAATAGTCCTAAAAGTTTTTTACAACGGAATTAAAGTATTGTAAGTAGCTTGTTATTGTGAAGCCTTTCTCTGAGAACACTCCACTTGCATAAGTTCTTTTTTTTTTCTCAAGCATTGAAGTTCTTACTGACTTGCTATATGCATATGACACTGCTTTTTATTCTAAATGTCAGGTCATGAACAGCTTCATCCTGATGGCACCTCGACATTAGTTCCTATACATATTGTGACGGATGCATCTCAACTTCCAGGCGACTTCATCGACCCTTCACCCGAGAGGAAATTCGTTATAGGTTTTGATTGCGAGGGAGTTGACCTATGTCGACATGGGACTCTCTGTATCATGCAGGTAAACACATTTAGACAACCCGTCAGTATTCAAGAACAATTTGAATCTTTTTTAGTTCAAAAGTGATTAATGCTCTCTTTGTTGATGATTTTGATTAGAAATTCTTCTATTCAAATACTGTCTTCACGTTTTCCATTAGTCTGTCTTCATTAGTTCATTTTCGGCAGCTTGCGTTTCCAGATGCTATATATCTGGTTGATGCTGTTCAGGGAGGAGAGACGCTTGTAAGAGCCTGTAAGCCTGCACTTGAGTCCAGTTACATCACAAAAGTTATTCATGACTGCAAACGAGACAGTGAGGTCTTGAATACGTTTTCTTTCTTCTCATCTCATTAATCTCAACTGCATTACAATGTACTGATTCCCCCATTGGATTATCATTATAGGCATTGTATTTTCAGTTTGGCATCAAGCTGAACAATGTCATGGATACTCAGGTGAATTTCCTTTCTAATTTATTCTTCTTCCAACTTCACTACCTGATCTTAATACATCTTCCTCTTTTATTGGCGTGGAACTATGACGGTGTGTAATTGATTTTCATAAGGTCTGTCACTGAATAGCCAGAGGGGTAATTTAAAGATTCTCATTGAAAATGGAGCCAAATTTTCCATGTTGTATACATATTACTAGACAACATAATTTTATTCGCAGGCCTAACTTGATTGGCAACAATAGCCCCTCCTTTCCATTAAAAATATGCTGGGATATTGTTCAGTGTAACAGTGATAATTGATTGAATCTTTCTTGATTCTAATAATACTTTTTGTTGTTTGTGTCCAGATTGCATACTCGTTGATAGAGGAGCAAGAGGGGAAAGTGAAATTGGCAGATGACTATATCTCCTTTGTTGGTCTCCTTGCAGATCCACGCTATTGTGGTATTGTAAATAATGTCCCGGTATCTATTAGAATAATCTGTTTCTGGTTGTAGATGTTTATGTTTGTCGACATATTTAGATCCAATCATGAAAATGTTGATGATTACTAAAAGTTTTTGATGAGTCCATTTTTAAATTTTTGAATTGATCATTCTGTTGCCACCTGCATCCCTTCTTTCATATTCTTAGCGAGCAACATTTTGTCCTGTGTAATTAAGAATTCCTTGTGGCCTTTATTCCATGCATAGTTATTTACTTTTCTGGTGAGATGTACTTGCTTTATAGATTAATTTCAAACTTTATAGTTTTGCATTTTCATGAAGTTTAATAATACCTATTGTAGGTGTATCTTATCTTGAGAAGGAAGAAGTTCGCTTTCTCCTTAGGCAGGTTAGTTTCATTAACATGCTAACGTCCGTAGATAGATGCACTGAGATGGATTTTCATGAACTTGCAAAATGCATTGATAATGTACTTTTATGCATTATCTGCAGGATCCCAAGTTTTGGACTTACAGACCTTTGTCTGAACTGATGGTCCGTGCAGCTGCTGATGATGTTCGTTTTCTCCTCTGCATCTATCACAAGATGATGGAGAAATTAAACCTGCGTTCTTTGTGGTATCTTTCAATGCGTGGTGCTCTTTACTGTCGCTGTTTCTGCATCAACGATAATGCTTTTGCTGATTGGCCATCTCTCCCTCCTACTCCAGGTTCTTTTCCAAAGGGCTCAAAATTTTTATTTTTTTTTCTTTTTCCTTATGTAAAACATACACTGTTCATGGGAGAGTTTAGTGAGAAAAACACGGTCCATAGGATGAAGCACCCTGTCTTCTAAATGCTTATCATCTATTCTGTTCATACTTGGTTAGCTTAGATGTCAAATTTGTGACCTTGCAACTATAACTTTTCTTATCGTTGTATGAAATGCTCATTGAAGTATTTTCCTAGATAGCCTTGCAACAGATGGCAATGGTCCTGAAGAAGAAATCCATTCAGTCCTAGACATTCCCCCAGGAAAGATGGGACGTGTCATCGGAAGGAAAGGAGCTACTATATTGTTCATTAAGGAATCTTGCAAGTAAACATCTCTTGCCCTTGCTTTATTATTTTTGGCTTGAAGAATACAATGTCATATTGACTGATTTACTTCACCTCAAATGCTGAAATTGCAGTGCGGAAATTCTCATCGGAGGTGATAAAGGCCCACCCGACAAGGTTAGATAAGACATTCATCCTTACAATTGTCTAAAATTTCTCATTTTTAAAATCCTAAAGAGAGTAGTTATTGTTCTTCGAGTAAGAATTCGAGATGCAGATCCACCTTCCGTCTCGATGAGGTATTTTCAAGTTACTGCATTCTGCATGAACATTAGGGAAACTAATACATGATTTGGTTCTTATTGTGTAGGTATTTATAATAGGGCCTGTGAAGCAGGTGAGGAAGGCAGAAGCAATGATAAGGGGAAGAATTCTAGATATGTAATAACATAATTCAGTGTCTACAAACTTACATTGAATCCTAAATAAAAATCCCCAATTTTATCAAACCTTATTTGCTCCAAATTTTCGTTCATAACCTGTTCAATGTTGATTATAATTCCATATCGTATGAAAATAATTTTCAATTCAAAGATAAATAATTATTATAAATAAATAAAAGAAAGTAAGAAAACAGATTCTAAAGTGTAAACGACATGTTGCTTATACAAGTGTCTTATTTTCATAAACCGACATGTCGTTCCGTTCTCCCCGCGCATTTGCTTAGCTGCGCGCGTTTTTTGCCCTGCAAAAATACAAACCATTCGATTTTCTGGTTCTAATTCAATGATAATGAATGAATTAAATTAAATAAATAAAAATCAGTTAGAGTGGATCACATCCGTCACAACGACAACACTCGAATCCTGATTCCAACCACGTTCTCCTTTCAAGAAATTATTCGATTGGAGCAGTCTTGTCCGATTCCGAAACGATCTTTCTTGCTTTCTCTTCTCGGCAGACTCCATTGCCGACGTTCGTTGATCTTCAAACCTTGAGCTCTCTTGCAGGTGATTTTTCCTCTCTGAAAGAAATTTATTAAGAATGCACAGAAAAGATGTTTTATAGATTTTCCATGGACCAGTGAATTTCCTTAATTGTTTCATTTTAATTTTGCGAAGGCATTGCATATTTTGATTTTCTAGTTTTTTTTTTTTTCTCTTTCTCTCTCTTCTGGGAGCAGATTGTGATTTTAGGAAAAGAGAAATAACAGGAAAAGTGAAATTAGAAAGAAGAGCCATCATGTTTCAGCGAATGTTTGGAAAACCTAAGCAGGCCGGCTCTAATGCCTTATCGACGTTAGATAAATTGAGCGAGGTATAAATTCAAATCAGTTTTCTCAATTTTTTCTCCCTCAATTTCCAATCAGTTTCTGTTTGGCTGGGCAGAATATGTTATCGTGAAAATCCACCACTTATTGGTCCAAAATGCATTAAAAACCAACTTGCCATTCAAAATCATCGAGAGCATGATTTCTCTAAATTTCATCACCGATCTTAACTTCATCTTCCATGTGCAGACACTTGAAATGCTCGTAAAAAAGGAGAAAGTTCTCGAGAAGAAGGCAGATGCAGAGGTTGAAAGGGCTAAGAAATTTTCCAGAGCAAATAACAAAAAGGACGAGCCTGCATAATTTAGTAAATTGAGATACTGTTAACAAATTGTGCTGCAATTCCTACTGAGTACTGAATCCACCCATACAGTCTTATAAGATGCTTGACTGGAAGGTTGTGCATATCAATTATCCTGGGTTAATCATGCTATTAATCTGTATATTATATATTGTTGCTAAAATGCAGCTGCAATACAGTGTTTAAAGAAGAAGAGGCTTTACGAACAGAACAAGAAGTTGAACAGCTCGGAAAATTTTCAATTGCGCATTCATGATCAGGTTCCCTCGAATTACCTTTTCAATAGATCAATTTCATCAAAAAAACATTCTCATCCCTTCTAAAGCTACCACAGAAGGTGATATCTTTAGATAATCATGTTAGAAGGTGCAAAAGCTGCCACAGAACTGTTGATGCATTGAGAACGGGAGCAGCAGTGATGAAAGATATGGATGTTAATAATCTTATTTATTTAATCAAAAATATTATTCTGAATTTAAAGGCCAAAAAAAGAGAGAATCCTCATTCATAAATAGTGTACGGATAGTTAACTATGGACTAAAAGTGTAGAGACGAAGCCACCTAAAAAATGATTTTGGGTCCAACAATGAATGGGACCTTAGAATCATGATTTTTTGTTTCTGGGGCCAAAGATGGGCCGGATTTTCAGTGGAGCCTAAGGTATTTGATATACTTTGGGCCCAACAGGCTTTGATTCAGCAAGCGTGAAAACGAGGCCCATATAAAGCCGGACTGCCGGGCGTTATATTCAAAGAGACAGGACGAAGGAGGAGCAGAGGAAGAGGAAGGATGTGCTACGAGGTGAATTGCTCGACCTGCGGTAAGACAACATGGGGCGGCTGCGGCCGACACGTCGTCTCCGTTTACAGGCGCATACCGGAAGGCCAGCACTGCATGTGCCGAGATTGGCCGGCAATCAGTCCCGCTGGCGACGCCTCTAAACAGTCGTCTTCCTGTACTATTCTCTGACTCATCATCTCCCCTGCCTTCTATTTTCCCATATCACAAAAACCAATGTAATTTAATGATTATAAACTAAATAATGATATGGTTCTCTAATTTTGTGATTACTCATGTTTCCATTCCGTGTGTAATCTTATCCTTGTAATAAGAAGCTTTCTTATTTCTGTAACTCGACCCTTGAATTTTTGATTATATTCATGTCTCGTCTGTCTTGCATCATCGACACCTTTTCGAGATTTCAAAATAGAATTCGGATTGACATCACCAAAAATCTTTTCGGAATTCAAAATAAAAAAACGGCACCTTTTTCGTATTATCATAGGTCATAAGATCAATGTATCATTTTGACAGAGTTAGGCAAAAAAACTTTACCAAAAGAATATAATAGAAAATGGTTCGTCGTAGATAATGTATCTCAGGCAACGTTGTCTCTGAAACAACCTTCTCTCAGGTAGATAACCCTTCCATAATTTTGGATTGAATTGCAAACTTGGAATTATGATTCTTAACCCCGAACAAAGAAAGATATTGTAGGATATTTATACCACTGTTCTTGCTAGTATTTTGATCTCATGTTCTTACCTTTGTTGCTTTGTGCATTTTTTTTTGTAATTCCAGCGATGATGAGTACGCAGATGTGGATTGGGACAACCTCGGAATTGGGTTAAGGCCAACCTTTTACATGTACATAATGAAATGTACAAAAGATTCAAATTTCCGTCAAGGACAACTTGCTCGTTATGGAAATATCGAGTTGAGCCCTTCTGCAGGCGTCTTAAATTACGGCCAAGTAAATTTTCTCTTCTCTATTTACCGCAGAAGATTAAGATTCTTGAAAGTTTTCTCAAACGGCTGTTATAGCAAACTACTAGCGAAAAAATTATTTTACTTTTACAGGGATTATTTGAAGGTACGAAAGCGCACAGGAAAGAAGACGGAGGCCTTCTTATTTTCCGACCGGATGAGAATGTGCTCCGAATGCAATTCGGTGCAGAAAGAATGTGCATGCCATCTCCTTCCGTTCAATTCATTGATGCCGTGAAGGAAATTGCAGCTGCTAATAAGCGCTGGGTAATGTCAATCTTCATTACCTTCAATATATGGCCATAATCACTTATATATATAAAACAGTTATACAACTAATCCTTATAAAAGGGTCATTATATGACTACTATATATATATATATATATATTAGGTTCCTCCTCCTGGGGAAGGCTCAATGTACATAAGGCCTCAGCTTATGGGGACGGGGCTGGTTTTGGGTTTGGCAGAAGCACCCGAATATACTTTCCTCATTTGCGCTTCTCCTGTCCGTAACTATTTCAAGGTGAGGTTTTCAATTAGAGCTTATTATTAGCACTTTTAGTATAACATCCCTATTAATTAATTAATGATAATAGAATTTGTATACTAATAGGAGAGTTCCTGCTCCATTGAACTTGTTTGTTGAGAATGAGTTTGCCCGAGCTTCTCGTGGTGGGACCGGGGGTGTCAAAACCACTTCGAACTATGCTCCGGTGAGAGGAAACTCGGACTTGAAATTTATGCTTCAATTTTTTTATATAAATAAGTGTAATTATTAAGTAATGGAGTCTTTCCGATTTATAGGTACTAAAAGTAATAACTAGAGCGAAAAGCAGAGGATTGTCAGATGTATTGTACCTTGATTCGGTGAATAAGAAGAATATTGAGGAGGTTTCTTCTTGAAACATTTTTATTGTAAAGGTGCCACTTCTTTCCTTCAGTTTAGAACTACATATATATATATATATATACAAGGTCTAGTTTTTCTTTCTCATGACTAATCCTTCAAAATTAATATGTAGGGCAATGTTATTTCAACCCCGGCAACGAACGGAACGATTCTTCAAGGAGTCACCCGTAAAAGCATCATGGACATTGCTTGTGATCTTGGTACCAGGTAATAGTTAATCATCTCACTTCTTAATTTTTTATGGTGATATATATATATTCTTAACAATGATGATCCCAAAATCTGGTTCAGGTCGAGGAACGGATTATTGAGGTGGATGAATTGTTCGATGTGGGCGAGGTTTTCTGCACGGAACCGCTGTAGGTGTTGCTCCAGTAGGTAGTATTACTTACGAGGATAAAATGTAACTCCAATTAATCATATATACGATCCATTTATGAGTTGTAGAGATTGATTGAGGCTCATGAATTATGTATGATGACATTGTGCATATCAGCTTTTTCATATTTGAATCGAATTTTATCAGATCAAAGACAAGTTTAAGACTTTCTTTTGTTGATGTTACTTGAACTCGTGTAATGTTTATGCTTCCTAGCCGACAAAATTTCAGATCCAAAGATCGTTGTGATTGATTGTGAGTTTATATTGTAAGAATGGGAAAACTTAAAATAGACAAAAATGTTATTAGAAGAAAGAAAGATGAAGGAAAAATGAATTTGATGTTGACTCTCACGTGCTTGATTGCTAAGTTAAAAGAGACTGAAAAGTCAATGAAATTCCAAGGATCATTGACATCAGTTACTTAGGCTCCATATTTAAGATCTAGAAGGGCAATCCAATAGATCCAATAATTAGAGAGATAGAGAGAGGTAAAGATGGTGGAAATTGCGTGGAAATTTAGGTTACACACGAGTTTACTCGATCAATCTGCTCATACTCATATCATAAAAAAAGAATACATTTTTTTGTGTGTGTTTCAAATAAGGATGAATGGGTAATAATGAAAGCATGGAGAAGGAAGTTTGCTTGAGAGGTAGCTGTCCTCAAATTAATTACTACCACTATGAAACAAAATTAATGTCATAACGCCTTCAATTTTTTCAAACTGTAGGGTCCATTACAATGTGCAACATTAACTTCTAACTTCTACTCACCATAAGTTTTTCTTGTTTGGTTTTGTTTCCTGTCCAGCTTCCGAGGCATCGAAATATAATATCAAAACGAGAAATTGATAATTAAACTGATCGAATAATTATAATTATATATAAAATTAATATTTATAATTATGATCGATCGATTTATAATAAATAAAATTTGAATATTTGAAATTGAATTAATAATATGGACCAACCCTAAAAATTTGAAGTACACTGGACCTCGATGGTGTCTGTAACTATTGACTAGGTAGGGTAGATAATGTTGGAAACTTGGACTCACAAATGGCATTTAACCAAAAGCCTTCACTTTCAAATGACATTAACCTTCTCTTGTTTTGGTCATCTTTTGGTCACCTACCAAGAGGGAAGACAAAATAACTTCCCGTACCTAATGCATCAAGTATGGTCTTTTTTGTGTCTCGATTGTATATAGAGCCGGTAAGTTCGAACCGATCCCGTGATTCGACCCGAGACGTCTAATCAAGAAGAAAATACACACACACTATTAATATGTATAAATAATGTAATTTGTTACGTACATTATATCGAAAGGACCGTACTAAGACTGAAAGCTCAGAAAAATAATCAAAGCTATAGCCCACGAGGAACGATTATGAACATTTGATTGATTATAAACAAACAAAGACAAGAGGAACATCCCCTATACTAGCACTCTGGCACTCATCACTTTTCTCCATTTTTCTACATACATACATTAGTTAATTAATAATTAATTAGATATATAGCTTTCCCAGTAATTAAACATGTTTATCCTCTTTCCACATAGCATATCTATCCTCTCTCTCTCGGAGACTCTGACCTGCATCTCTCTCTCTTATTACAAGTAAGCTGTGGGATTAGAAGATGGGGAGAGCTCCTTGCTGTGACAAAGCCAACGTGAAGAAAGGGCCATGGTCGCCGGAAGAAGATGTCAAGCTCAAGTCTTACATCGAACAGCACGGTACTGGCGGAAACTGGATTGCCTTGCCTCAGAAAATTGGTAATATATATTTGATGATTAATACACTAAGTACCCTAGCTACCTATGTTGTTATCAGTAGTTATATATGATCTATATGTATGACTAATTATAGATGATAATCTCGAATATTAGGCCTAAAGCGATGCGGAAAGAGCTGCCGGCTTAGATGGTTGAATTATCTCCGTCCGAACATCAAACATGGAGGATTCTCTGAAGAAGAAGAGAGAATCATTTGTAGCCTTTATATTACTATTGGAAGCAGGTAATTAATTAAGAATTAAAATATTGGTCAAAGAAAATTAATTTTATTTTATAATTTTATTTGACACAAATAATTTCTTGCATATATAGGTGGTCTATCATTGCTGCACAATTATCAGGAAGAACTGATAATGATATAAAGAACTACTGGAACACGAGGCTGAAGAAGAAGCTCTTAGGGAAGCCAAGAAAAGAGCAACACCACTCTCGTAGGGTTAACGGGCTAAAACAAGAAAAGAAAAGGGCGACGGTCCGCGGGAATTCTGTAGTTGATGATGGAAATTATCATGTGTACATGCCAGTTGAGCTACCTAATGTGATGGAGCCAATACCATACTCATACCAAGAACCCATTAATTGTAAGGATCATAATTCCATTAGGAAACTTCTTATCAAGCTGCAAGGAAGATTTGCAGTCGATAATCACCAGTTTCTTCGCGAGGGAAAAACGAATCTTCAATTTCCAGTTCATGAGTTCACCTCGACCTCTCAAAATATTCTAGACCAACCGGCCTTTATGTTATCTCGTGATCATGAATTAGGAGAAAGCTACCAATTCAATATCTCAAATGGGATTGGAAATGATCGTGGTATGGAAATGCTGCAAGGAGGATTAGGAGAAAGCAGTCGTACAACAGGTCAGGCCGAGAATTACATGCCGATGCCGCTACCGTATAATGATAATCTACAAAGCATGGACGGGTTAGAATTCTTATACGAAGATCATCATGATCATGAAATGATGATGATGATGATGGCAGACAGTGGTTCTGTTGTGAATAATGCTATTGGTAATTGGGGTGAAGTGAGCTCTCTAATTTGCCCTCCTCCTCCTCCTCTATTGTCTTCTTCAAACTATGAAATAGGTTTGCTACAAGGGCTGAGTAGTAGTACTACTACTGCTACTACTGATCAAGAATGTTCTTTCACTGATTTGATCATCTCCTAATTCAACGTGATATTGTACATTGTTAGTATAGCGATCTTAGTTATTGCAATTTGGGGAGATTGATGTTGGATTTTCAGACAGGACGAAACCCTAATAAACACTATGCTCTAGTGCTTGTGTTCCTGCTGCTTCTTTTTCTTTCTACATTATTAATATCCAGACAATTGAATGTTATATTAATTTGACGTTGGAGCTTAAAGATGATTATTAGTAATTAATAAATATACTATATGAAATTATCATTTTGGTGTCATTGCTATATACATGTGTTGTAGGAGATCGATCGATGGTGGAATGCTTGCTAGCTACTCTTATCATTTCCCTAAAAATCAAAACGGTATGTTTTTCTTTTCCCTTCCATGAGCCACAGCTATACATTATGTGTATATATATATATATAAACCATAGCTGTACACTGGACTTGAATTTCATGGGGACTCGATATTCTGACCTATATATATATATATATATATAAATCTAATAAGCTCCTCGTAATTAGAATGCATACATAGTACGTACTGTATACAACTTACTCTGCTGCAGTGGGGGAAGTAGTTTTGATTATTTAAATACTCTAGTCTAGTCTATTCTAAGATAATCAGTGTTAATCAATTTCAGGCGATCCTAGCTCTCATGCATGTACATATGACTATATGATCTTGTTCCAATATAAAATTATATAATATGTAGGCTAGGTAGGCCTCCTGTTTACGACTTCTTACTTCGAAGTTAAATCATCTTTTCTTGAAGCTGGATCAAATCAAGAATCTTCTACATATACAGAAATACAACCCCTATTCCTCTTCCTTAATTGGATGACTTTGTTTAGGTAGATCATAATTGATGTGAAGCACTATATAGTGTGTGGATTACAGTTGTCTGTTCAAGATCAAAATAGTGACATTATTTTTTACCCATGTATCTTCTGCTAAGCAGCACTGGTCGTGATTTGTTAAGAGTTGGTTTTGACATGCATGGTTTGACATTAACAGCTATCCATACATTTATATAATTAATTATAAGATATGGATCGATGACAATTGCATATAGGTATCACTAGGGTCAGGCCAGAAGCAAGATTAGGGTTTCCAACGAGCTGGAACAGTACTCCTCTTGACTCAAGCTGTCAGACCAGACATTTTGGGTGGTAATTTTTTATTATTTTTTTTAAAAAAATTTGAGATTAGATTAATTAATGCTAAGTGGTTTTTGTAGTGGAATTCCACGTAATTAGATCCAACAGAAAACACAAAGAGTACTTGTAATGTCTTGCATAAAATAACAATAATAAGGTATAAACATAAATGAGTATATACATAAGAGAAGGAAAAAAACAAGATGATAACGAATTTGTGCTCTGTAAAGTGAAAGAGAATATCCCTTCTCAAGAACAACCACAACACAAAACGTCCTAAACTAAAACCCAAGATTTCTAACTCGGTTTCTTACTTTACCCACATTCTGTCAACCTGATGATGATATAATATAATATAATTATAATATATATATATATATAATATGTATATAAACCCCAAATAAAAATCATCCGTGACTTTTCTGATTAAGGTCTCTGCATGCGAGCAGATAAGCACTGGATGCTGAATTATAAAATAGCAAATAGCCATGCATGCCAACAGCAAACAACGACTTTCTCCCACCTTTTTCTTAAGGTTTTTTTTTTTTTTTTTTTTTGGTTTTTAATGGCATTATTATTAATCAAATATTTACATTCTTTCTCTGTTTTTTGATAATGACACTCATTAATTTTTTTTAATTTTTTTTATAAAGAGTGTTCGGTTCGATTCTCTCGTAAAACTGAATCTGTCAAGCCGGTTTTTATTTACTGGACGGATTGATCTTTCACTTAGGAACCGGGCCCAGTAAGAATTGGGATTCATCGGATCTACACTTCACTTGGACATATACATAGGCTCGGTATGTTTCTCGACTAGCCCAAGTTGAAACTGTTATTCAACGAGTAAATTAAGTCCCCATTCCCATACACAAATTATATCTGCTGTTTTTTCTTTGGTTTTTCTAATAATAAATTTCGGCCTTTTTTTTTTGTGGCCAAATTTCGTGTATGCCTGTTGAGAAACTGCATTGAATTCTACATAGACCATCTTCTGTACAGCTGCCATGAGATATTGCTACGGTCCCACGTTTCACAATGGCTTATCATGTCCAGAAAATGGAGATGAACAACCACTGTGGCTGGGTTCGACTATCTCTGAATTCTCTATACCAGTTGGTAATTCATTTTCTTGGCCGAGTTCAACGCCAATATTGTGAGAGGTTTCTGAATCAGTAGCTTCATGGCTCAAATTCTCGAGATAACTCTTGCACCCTACAATATCGTGAGAGGTTGCAATTACCCGGCAATATGCTTCAGGCAATTGTTCGTAAAACTCTTCCATTTTTCCAGACTGCTCATCTTTCCGATCCATGTCAATTAAGGTCTGCAAATTATGCACCGATATAAATAAAGGACTGGAAAGAAAGGTAAGATTCACAAAGAAAAAAGAACTGAGAGATAGATGTTTTATTTTTCAGATTGGTAATTACCTCTGCAGCAGGTTTTCCAAAGATAGGGAGAAACCTTTGGCGACAGTAGACATGAAAGAGAAGAGTAAATACAATGAGTTGGCCAGTGAAACCAGTTGCGACTGGAGATCGTTTTATACCAAAGACAGTCATAGCGATTGCTTGAGTAAATACCATTGAAAAGATTGTACAGTTATGAGCTATAGGCCAGAATCCCCCGCCAAAGTCATACCTTGAAGTATACACGTTGAGAATCTGAAAGATTAAATTCCAACAGATACACACATGAGAATCTCTACTAAGGAACTTGATGCAAATTATAGCAAAGCAGGGCTTTAAGATAGTTAGCGTGCCTAATACAGCTGAAAAATAAAGACCGGTGAGTAGAAAATTGGGGCTTACCTGGTTTCGATACACAAGGTATGCGAGGAAGAAGTAAACCAGCAATAAAGGCAAGATTAAGGGTGCAAAAACTGAAAATGTGAAGCCAAGTAATCCAAAGAGAAGGACTTTGGGAACTTCTGTATGGTACGGGAATGCTAGAGGGGCATAAGAGGAACAGTCCTTGTTTCTGAGTATCAATCTATTAAAGATGTTGAGGATTAGAGGCCAAACTTGCATCAGCTCAATGGCCAAACTTGCCCATCCCGATGTTAAAACATAAGTCATAAAGAAGTTAGCCTGCCAAAAATTCAAAAAATGAAATAAAATAAAATAAAATAAAATAAAATAATGATCCTAGCCCCAAATCACAATCAAAGGCACCACAACATAAGCTTGAGAGAGATTTATTTAAAAGACGACTTGTTCCATGAAAATTTGACAGCAATTTTTGTATTTAAAATAATCAAAAGAAATGAAGCGTTGTTAAATGAGGGAACATAGATTTATGATTGTTTGAAACACGCATAAATCTTACATTGGTAGCAATGAACCTAAAGTGGCATAAAAATAAATGGTACAAATCAAATGGGAGAAAAAAAAAAAGTCACCTGTGTTGGCACTGCTTTGGCAAGTACGGTGGGTATGTCCTTTGTACTAAAGAAAAGAGTCAATTGACTGATAAAAGACCCTGATAGTATATTGAAGAAAAAGACATTCCAGATATAGAAGTACAAGACTTTGACGCATGCACTCATTTTCCTCTTACTACGAGACACAGGCCCCTCCAATTTTGAAAATAGCATCATTAATGGCGGAACCAGTAAAAGGAATAAGAGAAAAATCACACTTGGCAGGTAACCTGTAAGCAGCTGGCTTACCATTTTCCTGCATAGAGTCACAGTTTCTGTTCAGAACTATCTTGTACCACCCACAGTTGCATTTGAATGACTAATTATTTTACTAATTTACTGTATTTTGACTTCATTGTTATTCTAGCTTAGACTTACCATTTTAAGATTCCTCTCAGAAACGGAAATACCCTCTGTAGACTTTGTAGTTGTGTTAAGCTTTGGACTAATGTGACAGGAAGAAGAAACACCAACATGAAGGCAATCGAAGCAAGAATTGTTCCTGTCCTACGGATCCAAAGTACTCTATAGGGTATGTTTAGGCTTGACCAAAGAACATCATGCGGTTCGGGAGCTGATTCAGTCACCCATGTCATGGGATTTGCGGAGTGAACAATCTGTGAAGCCACATCAGCAGCATATCGAGTCTTGAAAAAGACAAAAGCAGCCGCACGTTCCTTCAAGAAGGGAAATGGTCATATACATGGAATGAAAAAAACTGTTCAGAGAAATTTCAAAATTCAAACCCTATTTAATAGATTATTGCATTATTACATAAATTTTTTGAAAGATTAAACATGGAGTATAGTTTAATGGTAGTATATATGTAGATAACCAATATTGAGAAGAAAAGTAAACGTATAGCGGAGAGTTGAGATCTCTAACCTTTCCTCTAGCAGCCAACTTTACGTGACCAGAGTCGTTTGCCCTCTTACCATCATCTGTCTCTTGAGAAAGCATCTTAAAAGAACTTATAGGCCATCCATAACCACATTGAATGATACTGGGTTGGCACATCCTCTCTGCATTACTCTGAATATTATAGTTTATTTTGGATTTACTCAACGGGAAGCATGTTTTTAACCAAAAAAGAAGTCAGAGCTGAAAGAATCTATTAATTCAATTAATCTATCAGAACAAGCCACTGTTTGAAAAGCACTTTAGAGACACAAAAATACATGGAAGTGAAGAAAGCATTCAATATTCACCTTCTTTTCAAAGTTTAAAAACGAATCTGGGCATGTCGTTACCCACATGATCTATATAGTATCTTGAATATATAACAATACCAGCCATTTAAATAATCAAGTGAAATACCCGGTGTTAATCGCATTAAATAAAAGGAACAATCAGACTTGATAACTGGGTAATATGAGACAAAACAGAAAGTAGCAACTTTGACTACTTACAAAAGCAGAGTGGATTTACAGATTGAGTGTTAGGATAATGACTCAACCAACAGCGAGGATCAAATTAAAGATACAAGAAAAGTTTAACAGCAAAGGAAAAAAGATTGATCTTAGAACTGTAAAAGCAATGGATTCTTAGAAGCGCGTGACTGATACTGATAAACTAGTGACCAGTTTGTGTTCCTTTATATATGAATACAGCAAGATGCGTACCATGAGTTTCCGAACAGTACTTTTCTGATGCACAATTAGGTGTGATAAGTAGCTCGATCCATGACATTTTTTAAAGAATCTTGTTACAGATTCACTATATGATTCTTCTGGAGACCGTGGAAGGGACAGAACAAGCACTGTAAAATCGCTTGGTTTCAAATCAGATGAAGTGATATGTGCAAGCCTCATCTTAATGATTCTCTTGTGCTCCTGGAGAAGTATGCATAAATTTAGTAACAATTAGAAACATCCTAAAGGGAGAAAATGTTCTAGAAAAGGTAATGCGAGACAGAGTCCTTACAAAGTAAAGCAGAACATAAGCTGAGAATGATACAACATATAATGCGAGACAATGAGCCCAAAGCCTGACACAAGAGAAACCACCCATTAATAACTGAACTTTTGGATTCTTGTTATCATAGTTGAGCAATAAAGCAAGATTGAGTAGAAAACAAAGAGCCAAAAGTATATTTTAAGAAACATAGAGTCTCCTATCAAAAATTTACACAACATAGAGAAATGCTCTAGTTGGAAAATACAATATATCTCAGGTGTCGTATATATCTCTCCATAATATAAGCATCTCGATTCCTGAAACTTGAAGAGAATGGAAGGAATCATAGAGATTCATACCACTTTGAATTTTCTGGAATATTATCAATGGATAAGACTTCCAGTGACTCTGAAGGGATATGCCTGTGCATCACCTTTTTCCCGAAATAATTCATTGGAAGCACAAGAGAGCAACAAATGATGGCAGCAATAGAAAAGATCCGGATACTGTGAAGGAAGAGAGTCCACAAGTCTAGAGTGAGTTTGATTGATGTCCAATCCACCCACCATAAATATCCACCTACTACAATATCAGATATCATTCTACAAAGTTTTTGATAGGCGCGTACCTGAAGATAATCATCCTGATAAATATAACAGAATCCAGGCCATCAAGTTCCAAGAGTTCTTCTTCAGTAGTTTCCCAAGCTTTCACCAGCCAACTGGGGGAAGGAACAAATCTTTCTAGCGAGAAGGGATCACCCATGCTTCTGCGCTTTGAAATATTCCGCCCAAAGTACACACTTACATTGCTCGGTTGTTTTCTCAATACTGAATAGAGTGAAAAAAGTGCCACACAAATGCCGATATTGATTCCAGCTGAAGTGAAAAGAGCAGATAGATCCATCTCCCTCGATTAAACCCGAGCTTCATTCAGCTTAGCCAAAAAGATAGAAAACAGGACATGAGACTATATCCTAAGTTGCATATCAGGAAACTTCCACCTTTTTTTTTTGTTGGACAAATCTGGAAACTCTTGACACTGGCTCAGTTCCTGCCAAATTATTGACATGTAAGCACATTATTTTCCGTTTTATAAAATCCTGTTTAGTGTTTTGCTATGCTTCTAGGTAAAAAGAAGAAATGGATTACTGTTTTCGGCTGATCCCCCTCCCCTGTATGCAAAATATTAACTCTCGTGGTTTAAGGCAAGCAGAAAACCTTGACAAGTGGTTCGATACTATCAATCTCAATAAGAAATTAACATACACTTGGCAACTCATGCAGAAAATGGCAGATCCAACCCAATTCCTCTCTTTTTCTCCCTCTCTAACTAACTCAGAGAAAAATTCTCAACACCAGATCAATCGTTTACTCACAAACTCAATTCAGCCACTTTTTTCTTCATCTGTTAATTAAGCTATAAATAATTCCTGGAAACTGACTAAATCGAAGTGAGCAATAAATCAAAGAAAGCAAGCACAACGAAATGAGCACATAGCTGAGAAAAGCACGAACCAGCAGCATTCATCCAATGATAAGAAATGCAGAAACAATCCGAATCTAATTCCGGAAGCGTCGCTTTTTAACTTTCAAGTGAACCAAAAACCTTATCTTATAAGCATGCTTAGATCAAAGCTTATACGCCTCTGCCGCACGTCACTTCAACTCCACACCCCAAACACAGATGGATTGATCAGATGGAACCTGAACGAAACCCTAATTTCTCAGTTCCGATCCTCTTCTGGGAGAGAAATTTTTTGGCGGAAAACTCTGCTCGAATCTGGCACGCAAGCGGTAAAGCTTTAAAGTAGGAAAAATGGTGTGAAATTAAAATCTTATACGAATGTCACGTCGAATGCGCATTAGTTTCATTTTGCTTCAAAGAAGATTAACGGGCCCAACGGCAAGTAACACGCGGCGCGAAACAGTCGACATGTGATGTGCGAGTCAAACCGACCCGAACTTAAACCATAACTAATTACTAGTATTTACTTTATTATTTTCGCGAATAGCTTACATATTTATATGATGATTCATTAAATGGATCGGGTCGTTGATGTTACACTTACCCACTAAATGCTGGTCGGACCGTGGGGCCCACCGGGCTATTTATTTATTTATTGTATGCAAACTGAAACTATTTTGGGAAAGAGACAAACATATAATCGACAAATTTATCATCAAATGAAATACGTCTCTTATTAATTAACTAGTGTTTTTAGTTAATTAACGTTACTATCATACTATAGTTCTTTAGAGTAACCAAATCGCGTCCATAAATATTATTGGGGGCAATTTATGTCCTTGTTCAGTCGATGCCGTAAGGAGGATTCGAGTTAGATGTGTTAAGTTGGTTCTTAGTATTCGGAGGGAGTAAATCTTGA
The DNA here is from genome assembly GCA_027186245.1 of Coriaria nepalensis. Classification (NCBI taxonomy): domain Eukaryota; kingdom Viridiplantae; phylum Streptophyta; class Magnoliopsida; order Cucurbitales; family Coriariaceae; genus Coriaria; species Coriaria nepalensis. The sequence continues at coordinate 1,117,270 of CP114500.1, read as the reverse complement.
TCACCAAATGGGTGATTGGTAGGAAGTTGTGCCGACCAAATCAAGTCGGCACCTTGATGTCATAGTTAGGTCGGACATCCAAAGTTATTAAGAGTTTGGAGACATGAAGAAAGGGATGTCGATCTACGCATTCAAACTAGTTGGTTTCACAGGTCAGGGGCCGAAGTAAGGGATAAAGATCCTCTAACATATATAATAAGAAGAAAATCTTTAACAATATCATGATACAATTATAAAAGTAACATGAGCACTACTAGGATGTGCCAATCAAATGATGCCACGTGTAAAAGTAAAAACCATGTCTTGTCTCATGTGAGGCAATATAAATAAATAAAATAAAAATCTTAAAGGATAGAAAAACGAATAACTCTTCAACTCTAAAGATCCCCTCTATTCTCTAAAATCTATCTTCTCTAAAAAATCTAATTTAGGTATCGGAGGGGGTGTCGGACATAATCTCAGCCAATCCATCCTTTTTATGTGCATGAGAGCATACTTAGCTCAACGAGCATATTGTTGCTACAAGAGACAAATTTGTACATCAACAGTTTGCGCTAATTGTGTGGAGTTTATAGTCTCCATTTTCAAAAGTTCGTTTAGCTAAGAGTATTAGTTAAAGTGTTTGGAAAAGTCTTGAAAGATGGAACAAACTAGTGGAATCACTTAGGGGAATCAACATCTTCCCCCTATTCTGAATGTATATGGAAGGAGGACATGGAATTCTATTAGGGGAAAGAGATCCGAATGAGGGAATGCTACAATGAATGAGCCTTGGTTGGATTGGTTTAGGTTGTAGAAGCAATGCAAAGGACGATGACGTACCAATGAGAGGCAATGAATCATTCCACCAATGAAATGATCGAGGGGGTTGTACGGCGAATGCGCATTGAGTTTGGAAATCAGCAGCCACCTTCTCCTCCCCACCTTTCCTAGCTCTAGCTCTACCAACTCATCCCCTTCATCTAGCTCTTTCACTTCCTCCAGTTCAAGTGAAGGATAATCCTATAAATCGAATTGAAATCGTTATTCAGCTCATGGGAATTAAGTTCGGTAAGAAGTTTAAGATATTGGAAGCGCCTTAAAAAAAGGTGGTCTGGAGTAAGAAAAAAAATGAGAGGTAAGCCCCTTTACTAAAAAAATCTTAAACTATCTTATGCCCTGGAAGTTTAAACCTCCTCCGTTTAATTCATGTAGAGGAGATTTTAATCCAAAGGACCACATCGAGGCATTTAAGATTATGATGAGGTTCAACTTTTTAAGCGATGAATTGATGTGTCGGGCCTGCCACATTACTTTGGTCTACCCAACAATAGATTGGTATAAATTATTGGCTCCCAGCTCGATTGATTCCTTTAATGAGTTAAAGACTCTGTTTGTGGGCAGCTTCTTAGGAGCCAAAACAACCTTTGGTCAGTCTTCAAATAATCAAGCAGCAACTTGGTGAATCTTTAAGCATTTATACTGATCGATTTCAGAGGGAATCATAGAGGGTGGACTAACCAACTGACCCATGGGTGTTGCATGCATTTTTAGAGGGTACCACTAATGATAAGTTATTGTCCAAGTCTAGTAAGAGGCATTTTGATTCCTTTGTTGAGGCTTTGGAGGAAGTAAAGAAGATTGCTTGCAATAGCAATATTCAAGCCACGTAAGCAAAGGGATGTGAAAGTCGAGTTGAGTACTCTACATGAGAGTTTGATCAAAAGAAGAGGAAGAGGGATTCAAGAGGAGTAACTGAGCGAAATGATGATAAGAAGAGGAATGAAGTTAAGAGAGTAAGTCCAGAAAGAAGGAAGTTGGTTGTGACAGTGCAAGAAACTTTCACTCATATGACGGAAAATATCGAAGTGATCTCCACTATGTTAGAAGGACATAATCTGTTTAAGCATTCAAATCCTATGTAATCGACTCTTGGCTTGCGTGATTGAAACTTACATTGCCAATATCATGGAGATCATGACCATAAAACTAATGATGGTCTCCACCTAAATAGGGGAATTGAGAGATTTGTTCAAGAATGACGAATCAATAATTTTGTTTAGAGGGGTGGAGAGGAAGAGATAACTGGGTTGATTAGAGAGTTGAGAATCATGAAAGAGGCGGAATAATAAGGGTTGAAGCAAATCTGAACACCAAATGGTCCAAAGAGAAATTCATGTCATTATTGGAGGGCTAGAGGAATGTGATAATAGACGTAGAGGAAGAAATGGTCCATGCCGACCCTTCCTTTCTATGTACAGTAGAGCAGACTTAGCTCAATAAGTATATTGTTGTTGCGGGAAACAAATTTGTGCATTAACAAATATATATTATATCCAGAAATTTTTTTAATAAATTCTAGATGGAATCTAAAAATTAGTTTAATAGAAATCAATTATACAATTATATATGTGACCGATTACGTCGACTAATCCATGATTCTAAAAGTGGAGCATGCTTAATTGAGAGGGAAAAAAAAAACTCATGAACAGTTTACTTGACTAATAAATGTTAAATGATCGTCTATTAATTTTCACTTCGACATAAGAAGATGGAAATTGGACTTCAATTAAGCATTTTAAAGAAATTAAGGTAAGAGGAATGCTATCATATGATTTTGCCCATTGCCACCATGACACTAATTAATTAACGGTCTGATAAGCCATGATCATCAAATGAGCTTAATTGGAAAACCCACTTGGTTAACGCCGACCTTCTTGAACTAGAACAATTTTTGCGGCCGGTTTGTCTCCTTTGATCGGAACTAGCTTCAACGTTAGATTCCACAAACGCTTTAAGACGCAAAATTGCAACCGTTAGCGTCACTTCCGACATGTTGGCGAAGCACATTCTGAACCAACCCGGTTCAGAACAATGACAAGACGAACCGGGAGAAACGTTAAGCCCAACTTCACAAAGGATCTTCTTCCAAAGCTCCTTTTCTGCCTCGAATGTGTTAGTGCTTAAAAGCTTCCTCATATCAACCCAACAAAACAAACCGGCATTACTCTTCGAGCACTCAATCCCAGCCATCCGGTCTAGCCACGAGACAAGCATGTCCTTCCTCTTCTTTATCCTCTTTCTAGTCTCTTTCAAGTATTTTGTAGTAAATCTCTTGTCCGAAAGCATGGAGGAGATTAAGTATTGTGTTTGAGACGAAACCAATCCGAAACTGGACATTTTAGTAGCCGCGGAAACTACTTCTCTGTTGTCGGAATAAATCATCCCGGCTCGAAATCCAGGCAGGCCTAGGTCTTTAGAGAGACTATAAACAATGTGTACCCGGTTGGACATAATTTGGCCACATTTTCTGTCCATTAGAGCTTGCTTGATGCTTATGAAAGATGGAGAGTCAAAAACCGTCCCGGAATAGATCTCGTCGCTTACTATGTGAAGCTGTTTGGATGCTGTGAAATCAATTAAGATGTTGAGCTCGTCTCGAGTCATAGTCGTGCCTAACGGGTTAGATGGATTCGTGATCAACACGCCTTTAACTCTAAGCTTGAGCTCTTCAGCTCGTTGATAAGCTTCCTCAATGGCAGTTTCCGTAATTTTAAAGCCGTTCGAACTCGAACAATGTATGGGGACGATTTCGACCCCGGTCCGCCATTTTAGATCTCTATCAAACCTGCATCCCAAAACATACAAATACGTAATTAATTAAAACGTACATATTTCTTTTACCAAGTTATCAGTAATCTCGAAAATTCTAGACGGCGTATATATACCCTGGATAGTATGGCGTGGGAAGAAGAAAAGCTTCCCCGAGATCAGCCAGACAGAACATGAGAATCTCGTTGGCTGAAGTTGCTCCGGCGGTGAGGACGAGGTTGTTGGGATCAAAAGTTACTTTGTTACCCCGTATTTTTGACATGAAATCTACCAGCTCCTATACATATAATATCAAATTGAGAAGACAATTTATAAATATTAGCAAAATAAATTGAAAATACTACGTGTTTATATATTATATAGATATAATACTTTTTTGAAAGAAGGCAAGCCATGGTAGTCTTGGAAGAGAGCCAATTCTTTAAACAAGGATTCTCCATTTCTCTTTAACCCCATTGCATCTGGGTTGTTTGCTAGCCATGCCTCAAGAAGGTCAAAGGAAAGCTGCATTTACATGATCAATATACATCGTTAGTTGATGATGAAAAATGCAACGTTGATCACGTGATTAAACGTGGATGATGATGATCACCTGATTTTCTGCAAGACCCATTTGGATGATTCCTGTGGGATTATGAGTAAGATGAAAAGGGTTCTTCTCGTATTCCTGCCACCCAGAGAAGTAGGAAGAGTCTTGGCCGTGTGATTGCTGACTAGCTTTTCTGGACAACATTTTGATCTGAAGAAGAAGAAGAAGAAGAAGAAGAGAGTAGTACTAGTGTTTGGATGGAGCCGAGTCCTGTGTAGAATTACGCCCAGTGGCATTTATATAGGAGAGTCATGACTCATGCTGCACTATACGTACCGTGCATTAACATGGTCTCAGAAAAAAAAAAAATTTTGAAAAGTATATTACAAAAAGCGCATGAACGTAATATTATATATTATACAGATGCAGACAGTCCAAACTCCAAAAGTACAAAGAAGATGTAGGAAAAATTAAAATTAAAAATTAAAAAAAAAATCTGAAAATTATTATGAAATTCAGTAAAAATATGATTAGAGAGTATATAATATAGTCCACAAATTAACTTCATTCGTTTAAACAGTGCATTGAGCCGGAAAACCAGATTTCAGAATGTAGCACCCATTGTATTCACTAAATGTAATCAGGGGTGGAGTTATTATTCAGTCTAAATTTTTGGAAAATTAGTATTTTAATTTATAATTATTAACAATTTATATATAAAATTTAGATGGGGAAGTTGTTAAGCAATGATTAGTCAAGTGGAGTATCTAAAATAAACCAAACCGGAGAAATTGCTAAATTCCTCTGGTTGCTGTTGTGGTTGTTTTTTGTTTTTTTCAAGTCAAAAGATCGATGGAATTTTATCGATTTATATGGGCCCTACATAAGGGGGCGATCGTACCCTCATTATATGGAGCCTCTTGGAGTTGCCAAGTGTTCTTAACTTCAATGGACAAGTAGAGTGCTCCATGAGACCTGGTTTTTTTATCCTACTGAATATTCTTATTAAGGAATAATAAATTTTGATAAATTTTAAATAAATTAATAAATAAATAATAATTATTACCCTTTCTTTTATTTAAATTTGATAATAAATATTATTATTAAAAAGTAGTAATAATATAAATTAGTGGGTTTGGACCCCATGTTTCCGGGTTGTACCTTGGTCCAACTCAAACCGGGTCGGACTCCACCTTCATGTTATATGGCCCCCCATCGTCACTCTGTCTCCTCTAAGCTTCTTCAACAGATGAAGCTTTTCTGTATGACCAAAATATTGTCTTCCAAACCTAAGTTGCATTGTTCCAATCTAGACATAGACAGCATCAAAATCTTACTATATGTCTTAACAGCACATATTTTATACACTTTTTAACTGAGCACACAATATATGAAAACCGTTTGTGAATTTTATTGTAAGAAATTACTTATAAACTAATTTATCCATTTGCAATGGAATCCCTAAGAAAAATATTAGTTTAGTTTTTTAGCCCACTGATTCTCTTTGATTAATTTATACAATCCTTAATAACAAGCATAGATTGTGAAGCGCTGTGGCGGAGGACTCCAGTCTCCACAGTTGTGGCTTAATGTTACAGCGAAGAGTAAACGTATAAATATTTAATTTTATTAATTTATAAATATATTTTTATTTATTTTACTTTTTTATTGGGGGAAGAGATCTTCCTAACATTAATGTGATAGTGAAGATTTTGTAAGACTTCAAATTTGACAAATGATGGTGACATGAATATTAATTATTTAACGAAATATATATTAGAAAATATTTTGGTTGATGATTGTGGATTATTCATCTTAATTTAATATATTATTTTTATATTATTATATTATAAAAATAATAATATTATGATTAAAAAAATATTAAAGTAATTAAAAATTAAATTATTAATAAATTAATGATTAAATTATCAATTAATTAAAAATTATTAATTTACAAATATATTTCTAAATTAAATATAAAATTTAGTTAGATGAGTATAGAAAAAAATTCCATATTTTAAGCCTAACAATGCAAATATTAAATTTAAATAAATCATTATAATTATTTCAATAGATTCATTTTTTTATATTTATTATTAAAAATATATTGTGATAAATTAAAAACAATGACGACATTAAATAATTTTTTATTATAGTATGAAAAAATTACATTAAGATTTCTTACCATATTAAGAAAATTTAAAGATGAGATCTAAGTATGTTAATTTCAACGATGGAGTCATATTTTTAAAAAGATTTCATAGTTAAATCATAAACATTATATTAATTTATATATTATATATAATTTTTAAAAAAAAAAAATTAAAGTATATTATCTTATAAATTTAATAAAAAATTAATTTAATATATTATTTTCGACCGATTAAAAATTTAGTATTGTGAATGATTACAAATTCATCTTTTAAATTTTATCACCATTCCAGGTCCAACTGAATTACACTTATACGTGCATTCTTTGGACGGCATTCGTGTCCACGATTAAGAACATTAGGAAAATAAATAAACAAATACCATACAGCAAAATTTTGGACGGCGAGCAGTACTTTACTTTGGTAAATAAATAAATATGGTAAATATTGTAGGGGGCAGATTCTTTTTGTGTAAGATCGATCATGAGCAACTGATCAAACGGCAGGAGGCTTCTTTTTCTGTAAGTACAAACCCCACAACAATGAGAAACTTCCCAAAAGACATGGATAAGGCTATCCTTTTCCCTCTGCATGCATGCCTGCATTCTGCCCACTGCTCCCTCTTGCATGTGCTGGAATCTGGATTCTCATTCGTTGTTTCACATTCTACACTTAATTAGACCGACAATGAGAAACTGACTGTACGTGATTATGTAAGTTTTTAGAGTACGAAGAAGGGAACTGGGGATTACATATGCTTCTTATTTGCATACACGTTGAAATAATACTTGGAGGGAAGCCTGTTTCGATTTTAACATTTAATAAATAAATTATCCCAAAAGATTAATCTAATTAGTGACAGAATCTTAGTTTATAAAAAATTCACATTAACTTCCCTGTGTAAGTGATGTGAGATGGACGCATCATTGCACATCTCTTAAGAAGCCGGCACTCACGGTAGCTCACTTTAAACTGCTTTCATCGTAGACCCTTTCAGACATTATATAGTTTTTCCTCAGATCGTCTATTTTGTTGCGTTAACTCTCAATGAGAGTATTAAATGTTATGATTTTAAAATTTAAAAAAAAATTCATTTCAAAAGATTAGTTTAACGAGTGATACAACTTTAATACTTAAAAAATCCGCATCAACTTTTTTGTATAAACAACGTAGAATAGAGGTATCATTGCACACTCCATAGAAAACCGACACCTACCGTGACCCACTCCAAAAGACTGGTTCATAACTCATAAGGGATAAGGCCTGCCATGTCACGTCACACGGGTAATGTAATAAGAAACTGGTCTTTATGAGATTATCGCTAGATGTGTAATTAACTTATCACAGCCATGTTCGTTCGTTTTCTTCTTCGTTTTTACGAACAAGGAAAAAGTCGGCACCAGTTTTAACCCAGCTTGAACATTGATGGGCAAACATGCCACGTACTCTGATCACGTTCGACCGTTCTTGAGAAGCCACGATGCAATGCCTCCATTAATTAGACAGACCTAATCTTTGAAATTGGAGTGGGTAGTCAAAGTTACGTGAACGGAACGTTATTGTACACAAATGGAATGTTTTTTCCAGGCGGCGACAAGCGATAAGGAAATTCTAGTGATGTTTTTGACTTTAAGCCGACAAAAAGGTACACGGGGAAAAGCCACGTAACAGTCCACTCGGTTAGTACCATGTTTATCATCATGTCATTTTGAGACCACGTTGATGTAAGAATTACTCGGGAAATATAGAGTGCGTACGGACATAGAGCGTTCTAGTTTCAAACTCGATTAGTGACTAAAACGCGAGTCTGTTTGGTAATCTCCTCTCAAATCTAATGTTTAGTCTAATAAAAATGCAATATGTCAATCTTTTTTAAGTTACAGAAAGCTAATCATGTCCCGAAGAGCGATTCGCTCGGTGTGATGAGTAAAAGCCTTGCTTTCCAAAAGATATTACGATGCTGGACTTTTGGAGAGCATGCGAAGTTGAGAAGAAATGAAAAGCTTCACTGATTCCATGGTGGAATTCATAATTTAAGCTCTCTCTCTCTATCTATATATATATATAGAATTAAGTGACAAATGTCAATCAAATGTAGTACTCTACGAAGGATAAATAATGTATACATGTCTGGTTGGAAAGTCGAAATTCCCCGACAAAACTTGGTCGGATTTCAGCCTCACCAACAGCATTTTCTAACATTGTCTGTTTCTTTTATTTTTCTATATATGTTATATACAAATCTATCCGCTTAATATTTGGCCAAAAAAGAAATGGAATAACAATTAACATAATATCCAGATGATACAAGTAATGTTACCGTAATTAATATACATCCCATCTAATCACTGTTGTTACAAATAAAAGTTATACTTGAAATACATGTGAAAGTTTGACTCACAGGACGATTCTGTGTTCGACAAATGGACGGGAGTGATGGAAGACTAATGAGATTTGATCAATCACCATATATCAAAGCATCTGATACAGTGATGATCGATAAGCCTGGTCACAAGGCTATCTGGCTCTGGAATGAGAGAAGATGTGATGCTGTTCCAGAAATGAAATGTGGATGATTCCTTTGCTATCTTGTTGAACAGAGTATTTTGTTCCGCCTTTTCTATCTCTGTTTCTGATGCGATAAAGTACCTGTTTTTATTTTTTTAGGGTTGAATACTTCTCATGCGAAAACTGATAAAAAGAAGCAAGATATGAAGTGAGAGAATAATATACCTAGTGATATTCTGGGAACTAACGGGGAAGAAAATAAAAGAGGGTTGCACTTTCAGCTCAAGCTGTTTCGTTGAAGTATTGTCTTCTTTACTTGAAAAACTTCTTCTTGCAACTCTTGTCAAGAGTTCCGCTCCATTCCATCTTAAGCGAGTATCATCATAAGTTGCATAGAACTCTTTCAAGCACTCCATTAGGAAGGAACTAAATGAAAAAATAAAAATAAAAATGAAATCTTATTATCACACTAATGGCACCCACATAATCTAACTGAAATACACTTAATTTTGAGTCCACATTATCTTACTCCATTCTTAGTTAATCACATTTTCAAAATAGCATATCTGGAAAAGGTAAATGGATCTCCATAATTAGAAACACCTGAAAAATAGCATACCTCTGCTTTCTAAATGCCATCACTGCACCATTCAAAAGGCTTCCGGAAATTTCATCCTCCTTGCCGACAGAATTGTTGAGTGATGATAGAGGGTTCATTACTATGATGTCTGAATCAAGATAGATTCCCCCATATCTGAACGAAAGAACAAGTTCAAAATGGATTTAAATGCTTATTAATATAGCATCTACTAGGTATTATAATCTAGAGAAGACAACAGATTCATTTTAAAACCAAATAACTCCACCTCAATGAATGGCTAAATGCTATCTACCTAAACTTCTAACAGTTAAAAATTACCATGTAAATCAATTCTGTTTAAGTTCATTAAGTTCATGTCCAACTATCAGAAAGTCTTTTCTAATGTCTTAAAAATTACCATGAAAATCAATCATATTCTATATAAACTTCTAGAGAAGAAGACAGAACACGCATGTTCTGTTTTCTTTATAGTGAATACTCTTAAAATTTTCAGTCTTAATCAGAATAATAAAATTTTAGTAGATTTATAAGCAAAATGGAAGCATAAATGCTCTACATCAAAAGGTAAGAAACGTCTTACTTGTACAGAGCAGCCAAACGAACCAACTCACTGTAGTGAGTAGGATAGAATTTAGTCTTCCTCCACTCAAACCAAACTGATGAAAATATATGGGCCGGAGTATCCTTCAACAATTCATCAAGATTTGGCATGACAACAGCAACTTTATAACTGTCAAGCAAAAACTTCTTAATTAGCATGCCGCACAGAAATGAATCTTCACTTAATATAGCAAAAACCAAGTTCAGATTAATACCCATCCTTCAAAAAGCTGTCTTTGAAAAAATCAAGCTCAATAGTCTCTGAAAAAACAACTACACAAGCATCTCTATGATGGTAGAGTAAACTCTCAAGCCCACGTTGGTGCCTCACACTATACATCCACGGTGGAGAATTCCACACCATAACAACCCTCATATCACATTCCCCTTTCCTGAAAAATTCATCCATGAAATTCGAGAAAGTTAGATGCGGATGCAAACCAGGATAATAACCCCATCTCTTACCATCTGCATACACATGATTCAAAAACTCGGAATTAGCCTTAACCTTAGCATGATCCACCTTTTCATCTAGTATCAGCTCAATTCGCCCTACATTGCTAGCATTCTCTTTCAAAGTCCTCCGTTCGGCTCTCCTGATCTCCCTCTCATTCCCTTTCAAATTTTCTGTATTTGATTCGTCAGCACTCTGTGAATCATCCAAAGGCTTCTTAACATGAAAAGGGACTTTCTTAAACTCACTTAACCACCATTTTTGCACAATCCTATCCCCTCGAGTCAGCCCCGTTACACCTACACCATCAGGATCTTGCAAAAGTGGATTGTTTAAGGGATTCAGGATCTCAAAATTTGACTTGAACATCTTATCCCTCCTCAAGAAATCACCTTTCTTTTCAAACCAATCCCCCCATCCTTGTCTTAAAGGCGATGCCTTCCTACCGGCCACTTTCAACAGAAGTGCGTCTTCGATTCCCATCACCTCGCTTCCCTTCCTCCTCACCTCCTCATCCACAGCTACATCGTCCGAGCCAAACGCTGTCTTACTCTGATCCTCTAACCCCAATTCTACACTAAACCCCAAATTCTCATCTCCCCAATCCTCCACCGACCGTTTATTATCAAAAGCCCTGCGAATGGCTCCACTAACATGATCAAAGTAAAAACCAGAAGCTCTAACCTGATCGGACAGCTCGTCATCATCGTCGAAATCTTCATCGTTTGTAACATCCTCATCCACGATATCCAATTCATCGATCTTATCCTCGTCGGCCTTCGCGACGTCGTCAGCGGCGGAGTCGTCTGAATCGGAGAGGAGTGAGTCGGTGAGAGAGTGCTCGGAGTTGGAGTCGTGACGGAGATATGAAGAGTGGGCATGGGATTGAGAGTGAGAAAGACGAGTGTAGAGTAGAGATACGGAGATGAGGAGGAGAAGCGCAGAGATGACAGCGCAGACGTAGGCGCCGTAACCGGACCGGCGCCGAGACCGGAGGTTCCGGAGCATTGTGCCGTTACAGATCGCCGGAAAGGAAAGACATTGATCTGGAAGAGAGATATCTGTCAGGTGAAAAGGAAAGCAACGGATCTGAGATTCTGGATCACAACAATTTTGCAGGAGGGCAGTTGGATTTAGCGGGAGTAAAACTGAGGTTTTCGACAGGGGAAATTGGAAGTGGTTTTGTCATGGTCCGGCCCAACCCAATCCATACTCTGTAAGTAATTGGACTGGACCTCCGTATTTGTTTGGGCTGTAATTCAATTCTTTGTTAGCTATAGACGACGCATCGTTTGAAAGAGAACGACAGTACATGGACTGTCAGAGTCATCTCTGTCTCTTTCTCACTTTAATTTCGGCTCAGCTTCGTGACGAGATTGAAGAGGAGAGTTCTATTCTATGGCCGTTCGAGATAATTGAATCGGAAGAGAAGAGAAAGGGGAAACTCTAGGTGTTCCAATTGGGGATGAGAATTTTCCAAGAGGAGGGAGAATTGGTTGGAGAGCATAATTAAATTGGAATCGAAATGAAGGACGAAGATGATAATTTGAACAAGGATCGTCGGAGCACATGGCCGTCTCCGAACAAACCTAATCAAGAGAAGGCGGAGGGTTTGAACCTTGGCGGCATTTTCCTCTTCGGTTTAATCGGCGCCACTGCCACCACGTTAGCCGTAAGTTTCATGCTTCCCCTTTCTTTTCTTTTCCTTTCATTTCATTTACCCGTTTTAAGCATCTCTCGTCTTCAATTTTTCTTCTTCCTCCTGATGTGTGCTGGTTTGATGACGAATTAGAGGTCCTTGATTTTCTGTATTTACTAAAACCGTTGCGTCGTTGTATCATGTGAAGGATTTTGTAAAGCTATAGGCTAGGGATCTTGTGTTTAGTAGAAACTCAGACAAATATTCGGTGTATTTGATGATTTCGAGAAACATGGCAGGTTCGTAAGCTGCGGAGGACTGTTGATTGGGTATATTCTCAGGTATCTCCATTTGCTAATCCTCACTAGTGCGCTTATAGGATTATTTGTTTGATTTAGATAAACTAGATTGAGTACTTCATGTTAAAGCTAATGATGGACATGCGCTACAAAAGTTGCGCAGGTCTCAGTCCTCACGGAAAGATACGTCTGGGAGGACTTTTCGTTCAAGTTTTCAGGAGGAAGCGTGGAAAAGGTATAATCGTAGAATGCAAGAGGAGTACGAAGAAGAAATGGAACGAGTGGTTAGTTTCATGTTCACTGTTTTTTTTTTTTTTTTTATCTTTTATTTGGTTAAGCAGGAATGTAAACACTAAGATTGGTTATGTTGCTTGATGTTAACCATGGTAGGCAGTTCTGTGTGGTCTATAATGGGTAAGAATTTTTCTGAATTCGGATTGTATATCTAATTCGATCTATCACAACAACTCCATTTGTTGAACCTTCATCATGAAACCAAATTGTTGAGAAAGCTAAAAGCTTGGTTCCAATAGTCGGATTAAAGATTTGGGTAGAATCTGAGGTACATGGGGTTTTTCACCTGGCTGCATTCATCTTCTAGGATCTTCTGAAACCTGCAATTGCAATATCTATTCCAAATTTCTAATAAATTTGTTCAACAATTATCCATAATAAATTCGTGGTATATGGTTTGTTAATCATAGATTCATAATAAATCCTTCTATTTTCCATAGGAACGAATAAGGCGGATGCAGAATGTTTTCAACAGAGAGAGGAACAAATACAAGAGAGGGTTTGAGAGCTGGGGCGATAGTGGGCCAGGTCCAGGTGCATATCATCAACATTACCAGCGAGATGACTGGTATTGGAAGGCAGACAGAACCTATAGTGAAAGGAGAACCAATTACAGGGAAATTCCAAGAAACACTCCTAGCTTTTCATTATCACACCACTATTCCATTCTGGGTCTTGAAAGGTGGGGATAAAGTACTATAGAACCTAAACTTTCCCAGTGTGCAGATACTGAATTTCTTTCACCTACATATGTTTAGTAACAAGAGTTGACATTTTCTCCTTTTCTCTCTCTCCAAACAGGTTCAGATCAAAACCCTACACAGATGCTGAGATTAAGGCATGCTCTATTGTTTATAGTTTGTTGAACTCTATATCAACTCCTCTTTTATTTGCCTTTTTGGTCATTTTGTGATATCACGCCTGTCTTCACAAGGTTTCTTCCCTTTTGCAATAATGGTGATCTTAAGTTTTCTCATTATGATGATAGAAAGCATTCCAGGCCAAGGCAAAGCAGTTCCACCCGGACCAGAACCAAGATAATAAAGGTAGGAGATGCACCTTGGCAATGTAGCCTTTTTTTCTTTCTTTTTAAGTCAATATTTGATTGGTTTTCACAGAAGCTGCTGAGGTGAAGTTCAAGGAGGTAATGACCTCCTACGAAGCCATAAAACAAGAGAGAAAGAACACTAATATGTAAACCGAAAAAAAATAGTCGCAGCTTCAAGATGGTCAAAAACATCGGCTGTCCCGAGAGGCTCTTCGACAGTGGAATCATCGACAGGCGTCAAGTAGATGAGTTTTTCCAGGAATTTTTTATGCTGAGAATTTTGAGACACTAACTTGCGTTGGCTAGTCTTCTTTTTGGGAGTAGCTGGTGTTTCCTTTTTTTTCTTAATTACAAGACGACACAAGGGTGCATTATTATATATATGTGTTTGTATATAAAATAGCTTGGACTATAAAGCATAATGTATTCATAAAAGAGCATGCTTCAATGCATAAAATGTCCCTTCGTGTTTAAATAAACATTGAAATTATTTCCTTAGTCTAGAAATGTAATGCTGAAGTTAAATTAAGGTTCTCTATTTGGATTCTCATTCTCGACAGTTTTTCTGACTGCATAGCACACGACTCACCAGAAATTTTGACCCCAAAAAAAGGAATAAGATAGATAATGAAGTTTTTGGGCAGATTGTATCATTAATTCATCTTAAAGATATATAAAATTGATATAATATATGATATGATGTAATAATATAAAATTTTATCGATTTATCTTTAAACACATAATTGATAAGAAGGATGAATGAATATGCATGACTGCTGCATTAGAATCTCATATTAATAACTTTAATTAAATAAATTTTTTAATCTCGATTTAAGAATAATTTATTAATTTTTTTAATAATTTACTAAATTAATAAATTTTCTTAATCCAACCGTATTAATTAATTTATCGAGATTTTATTATATATCTGTAAACATAACTTATCCAAAAATTTCTTTAAGACAATAATTCACAAAAAGATCTAGCTAAGAGGTTCTATATGTGATGAGGAAACTAGCAATTTCGAGGGGGAGAAAAAATACATATTAAACCACCTTTTTTGTTTAATCTTATAAGAATGAAATTAATAGTGTATACTCCAAGAATACAATTTGGTATCTAGAAATAAACAAACAAAAGACCTAACAACACATCTAATTATAGCACATACATCGTTGTTCATACATTTCACCACATTCTCGACCTTACAAAAAAGTAGGTAGAATAGAATCAGATGCCAAATATAAACTGCACACCAGCTTCTTCACGGAAATATAGGTTTTAGAAAACCATTTCCCAACTTGTCTCACTTAGCAGGTGGAGCAGCTCTGTAATAAGCAGGGACAGTTGCAGGGAAGAACATCTGCCGTACTCCCTCCGCCTTAATTATCGGAAATATAATCCCAGATGCCCCCTACAAATCAGAAATTCATTTGTTAGAAGAAACCGTCCTCTAACTCTTAATTAAAGATTTTAAAATGTAAAAAAGAAAATATGTTTTTAGTATACTCACCGAGATCAATCTTGCTCCAATCCACATGCGTTTAGGCGAGGGAAACGGAAGCAATAAACGACCAACGCCATATATTGCAACAGCAAAGAAATGACAAACCAGGCTTAAAGGTCGTGGATTTAATCCTGATAGCAAAGATACTGGTCCCTCTGAAAATACACCTCCCAAGCTTAAATAATCAAAGCAAGCTTGACGCATTTCCTTCCTTGCTTGATCGGGTGAAGCACTGAAAACCTTGTAAAGCGCCCCTGCTAACGTGTTTATAGTAGCTGCCACAGGCTGCAAATCGAAAAATCGTGACTATAATACCAGTAAAAATTGTTTCCAAGTAATCAGAACAACTACTAGCATTAGAGCAATATTTTCTTTGCCATTTTTTTTTTACCTTGCGCAAAGTGTAGAATGATTCTAGGTATTTGCAGAGTGTGGATGCATCATTGAGGTTTCTCAAAGGCTTGAGAAGATCTCTTAGCACAACAATGTCGGATAATGCAACAGTCATGCCTCCTCCAGTTAGAGGGTGACGCATATTGAAAGCATCTCCCATTAGAAGAGCTCCAGGGGTAGGCTGGGGAGCCGCAGGCATGCTTCGGTTTGGCATTGTCTTTATGTTGCCTCCGTCAATAGCAGCTATGAAGGAATCATAGAGTTGAGGAGGAAGCTGCAGAAGGGCATGGCTTGTTAATAGACTACTCAAATTAGTGGACAAGAAAAAAAGGTTTTATGATGATTAATAGGTGTCAGAAGAGTCTAGTTTGAATATAAGTACCTGAGGAGCTACCATGGTCTTTAAATATTTTTCCATTTCACCATTAGAGATAGAAGGAACCTTTTGACCAGGTACGTCGACAAGACAACGAACCTCTGTACTACTGATGGGATAGAACAAGATGGGGGAAGGATCTGCTAATACAACATGCCCGTGATTTTCGTAAGGAAGTTTACAGTTCTCCAGAACCAAACCAACAAAACAAGAGGGCATGTCTACCTGAAAAAGATGAGATAGGCGTCTGAGTAAGATTCTAATCTACCAAGTTTGTCCTCGGTAATGAAATATTGATGTTGCCTAATCGGGCAGGCTAATCAGTAGTGAGAATGTATTTCAACTTGAATATTAGCTAATCAACAAACAAATATGAACCAATTCTAGTTTCTGAAAGTTTTATATCCAACCAATCAGCAGAAAACTCACCTTAGGGTTGCAAAGAGAGCGACGCAAATTTGAGAAACAGCCATCACAAACAATGGTCAAAGGTGCATAAGCAGTCATCTCTTGTCCAGTTTTAGTCTTGTACTGAACGCCTTTAACTGTTCCATTTTCTTCAAGTAGCGAAGTCACTGTTCCTTGTTCTAACTTGACACTGCAGAAAATAAGAAAGAAAACAAAAAACAAAAGTACTCTTAAATAAAACAATAAAAGAGGGGGGGGATTAGATTTCCTCAGCTAAACACATAGGATGTGCTTAAACAATGTTTTATTCCAGTCATAAGACACAGAAAATAATATTTCCCAACGCATGCCCATATGATAGGAGGTGATAACACTAAAGTGAAATGCATAGTGTGAAAATCTTGTACTTTGGGAGTGCGCCAGCTTTCTCCCTCATCCTCTGTATGAAGCGCCCATTATGGAAGCTCCTTCCAGACACATCTGAGTGAAATTTTTCCAAGGGATATGAGAGTCGAGTGCTCTTCCCATCCTTGAAAAGAGCATAGCCATAAACCCGTTGAGCATCTATCTCCTCAACACAATCTGCAGTGAGAGAAAAAAATGATGTTAACTCAACCTTCTGCTGTAGTTAGAGAGGTAAGAAAGAGATGTTCATCCTTTGTGCCGAATTATCCACCATCAAAAATCACAAATTTCACATAAAGCTTCTAAGCACTGACCTTCAAGTCCTAGCTCAATTAGTTTGAGGTATCCCCCTGGCTGTAATAGTTCACCAACAATTCTATCAGGCTCCGTCAAATCTCTTTCAATCACATGAACTCGCCGTCCATCCTGCATCATACAGCACATAACATCACTGTTCCAAATCTTTACTATTTACAATTAGCAGATATAAGCCAAGAATGTTTATTAAAAAAAAGGATGAGTCTTCAATTTTCTTTCGCCATATACACTTTTCCATCTCCCAATAACATCAAATTTTCTAATAGCGTGTTTGAAACACGTTGCGCAGAAGCAACAATCGACCTCTAAAGATGTTTGGAAGATTCCAATACACATAAACAACGACCGCCGGAGGAAATCTCCCCCGACTGAGCATCAGATCGTGAAACACGCCCCGTTCCATTTCCGATAAAGAAAAATAGAACCAAATATATAACGAAAAGAACGAGAGCATTGCAGAATCCAAGATATTTACGAGATCAGTGCACTACCTTGCCAAGAGTATGAGCCAGAGCCGCTCCAGCGACGCCAGCTCCGACGATGATAACATCGTTGTCGTCGCCTATACTGGATCTACATTCTCCATCCGTCGTATGTACGCTCCTCACGCACTCGTTCCTCGCCGGCGACGAATCTTTACGGCGGCGAGTAGCAGCCGTAACGTAACATAACGAAACAATTCCTAGCACTGAGGCCAAGATCCATCCCACCGTCCATTGATCCACCATTGCGCTTCTCTCACTCTATCACTCTCTCCTTCCTCTTCTCAGTTATCTCTCTCTTTCTCTCTCTCTCAATCTCTCTCCTCTCTTATGCCTAATATTCCCTTTTTTTTTCTTCTACGGTGGCAGCCTGGCAATGACCTGTTCGCCGAGTTTCTGTCAGAGGCACCTCGACGGCTAGAGAGTCCCACGCCTTTTATAAGGTCCCCCACTAGTGACGACGACAAAGCACGGCTCAACGCCTTGAAACGGCTGCGTTTTAATGCTAACATGGATAGCATTTCTTTTTAGTGGTAATATTA
The DNA here is from genome assembly GCA_027186245.1 of Coriaria nepalensis. Taxonomy (NCBI): domain Eukaryota; kingdom Viridiplantae; phylum Streptophyta; class Magnoliopsida; order Cucurbitales; family Coriariaceae; genus Coriaria; species Coriaria nepalensis. The sequence goes on along the minus strand of CP114500.1, from coordinate 1,099,126 downwards.
ATATTTATAATATGATTAATTAATTTACTGTAAATAATATTTTTTTATATAAAAAGTAGAATTATAAATTATAGTATTCATACCTCTTTTTCTCATTATTATCAGCAAGAAATGTTGATTGCGCTCATTTTTTACGTTCATTTTTCTTTTATACTTACTTAAACTGAACACATGTTGGTTTTCCGGTCGGGTATGGTATGCTCTTGCTCTTATTAAAATTTTTGGTGGGCCATGCACTCTTTAATGACGTGTACCAGCTGCCTGCATGCATTCTGGACCGTGCAATTTGAACGGTTGATCCTAATCACACGTCATCACTTACAAGCATATAGGCAAATCCGTAAAAAAGAAATGGGAATGAAACACGTACCGTATGATTAAAGGGATGCTTAAGGAGAGAATCTTGCTTCTTTATCATTAATTCATCATCCCAACAATTATTTATTTACCAAATAAATCAATTGAAATAAAGACTGGTCCCACTGAATCTGCCAACTGTATTTATACGCTATTATTAATTAGGACTATATCTACCTCTCATCAGTAACTGAAGTTTTGCCCTAAATCATCTAAATTAAGTTAATCTAAACTGTATAGTACAAAATGACCAAACTGCAGTTCTATATTTTCGTCTTCACTTTTTTTTTTTTTTTTTTTTTTTGAAAATCCAATTATTGGTCTAAAGAATATAATATAATACAATGGAAATCTATAATATCAGTCGTTAAGCCCTCGTAATTCAAGATAGAAGAAAACAAGAAAATGGATATATTGAAATGAAACGAACACACGGTAGAATGTACTGACTGCAAAAGTGTAAATTAGTAGGTTAGGCTGGGCTACTTTAGGTTGGGCTCGTGGGCCATAATGGATCGAGGCCGTTTAGAGACCTTAGGCCTGGACCCTAATTCTTTTACACCCAGGCCGGCCCAACTGACTTTAATATAAAGGATAGAAGTTACATTTTTTTTTTTTTTAATCATGAGGAAATTAGTTGGTGATGCGACGCTGTCGCGTTAACAGTCTGATTTCTCGTTGTGGAACTGTCCCACTCCAACACGACAGCAAAGTTCCGATTGGCTGCTATTTCTTACGTGTAAGCATCTAATTCGATGTCGCCACCTAAGTATTTATCCACGTCAGTTCCCGCGTGAATCCTCTACCTCATTCTTAAATGGGAAGCCGCCAAGCGGGATCAAGTTCATTCCCTCTTTCTCTTGTTATCCTGAGTGCTTCTGCTACTAATAATCTTCGATCTTTTGACGGCTAGAAACAGATCGCGATGACGATTCTGCCCTCTTCGGATCGAAAGTACCGCCGAAGCCCAAGGAAGCACCTGCTACAGGAAAAATATGGCGACTGCGAGTCTGCGGAGCCGCTAGAGGTGGGGTTTGGCGGCGCCTCTTTTTCAGGAGCGGTGTTTAATCTCTCGACTACCGTCGTCGGCGCCGGAATCATGGCTCTCCCCGCCGCCGTTAAGCAATTAGGAATGATTCCTGGCCTGATCATGATCGTCTTGGGCTCGATGCTGACGGAGTTTTCCATCGATTTGATCCTGAGATTCAGCCGTGCTTCCAAGTCCGTCACGTACTCTGGCGTTGTCAGTGACGCGTTCGGTGGGACCGGACGGACTCTCTTGCAGATCTGCATCGTTGTCAACAACTTGGGCCTGCTCGTGGTCTACATGATTATCATCGGTACGTCTCTTTCTCTCCATTTCTGTATTAAATTTGGGCCGTTGGCCCAATTTTGTCTGCACTGACTGTCGGTGGAGATTGGGGGCTGATTTTCAAGATTATCTTAAAAATCCGTTAGATTTTAATTCGGAATGTTATACTCATTAGCTAAGTGCTCCAAGTAAATTATCTTCGAATGGTAATGGGCTCATGGCCATGGGCCGGAGGCTATAATTCTCTTCCTTCATTCTTCGAGCCCATGGGCTTTGACAACTATATGAAAACTTGAGTCCGTCATGGGCTTGCTCGAATTAGATGCGTTTCAATTCAAGAAATGGCACCTGGCCCAAAAAATAAATAAATAATTCAAGTTTCCCTTTCCCCTTCCCCAGCTTTCCTTTTCTCTCACTCTCTGTGCTCTTGTATGGGCTCATAGGGCTTCAAGTACTGAATTTATCTCGGATCATGTGCTTTCTGGTTCACATTCAAAGTAGAATCCTAGAATCCTAGGCCGTTCGATCAAGTTTATAGATTTGATCGTTTGATGTGATTTGGTTTATGAATGCAGGAGATGTGTTATCAGGGTCGTGGTCAGATGGGGTCCACCACTCAGGTGTGATTGAGGAATGGGTGGGTAGCCATTGGTGGAGCAGGCGATCCTTCTTAATGATCCTCACGACCCTTCTAGTCTTCGCGCCTCTCATTTCTTTCAAACGTGTCGGTAAGCACTAAGCAGCTCCCCTCTGGTTTGCACTTCTTAATCATCTTAATAGATGTAATTAATCATGATTAAGGGCTACTTAATTACAATGATTCCCTGATTAGCACAATTTTCAGATTCATTGAGATACACGTCAGCATTATCGGTAGGACTAGCCATAGTATTTGTGGCAATAACAGCTGGAGTGGCAATAGCTAGATTACTCGACGGCAGCGTCCAATTCCCCCGTTTAACGCCGGAATTCACCGATCAAGCCTCCTTCTGGAAGCTCTTCACAACCATTCCTGTTCTAGTCACCGCCTATATTTGCCACCATAACAGTAAGTGTCGAAAGCAAACAACTTGTTAGTTGTTACTTGTGCCTTCTATATTCCGTTCCTTTGTTCTGAGCTCGCTACTTGGTAATGCAGTCCATCCGATAGGCAACGAGCTCAAAGACTCAACACAAATCAAATCCGTCGTTAAAATATCACTCAGACTATGCTGCATTGTCTACATGGCAACGAGCTTTTTCGGAATTCTCCTATTTGGCGACGGAACATTAGACGATGTGCTTGCTAATTTCGATGGAGATCTTGGAATCCCATACAGCTCATTGCTTGACGATATAGTTAGAGTTAGTTACTGCGTGCATTTGATGCTTGTTTTTCCGATAGTGTTTTTCTCTCTTCGCCTTAACATTGACGGGCTTCTCTTCCCGTGTGCCATTCCAATCGCCTTTGATAACAGGAGATTCTTTTTCGTGACTGTGGCTTTGATGGTTTTAATTTTTACCGGCGCTAATTATATTCCGAGCATTTGGGATGCTTTTCAGTTTACTGGAGCCACTGCTGCTGTCTCTGTTGCATTTATCTTTCCCGCTGCAGTTACACTAAGGTGAGAAACGGTTGTGAATTTCTTAAACAGAGGGGCTGAGATGCTATAGATTGCAATTTCGTAAAACAATGTGTTTATGTTTTTGCAGGGACAGTCACGGAATTGCGACGAAGAAGGACAGGTTGATGTCGTGGGTAATGATCTTCTTATCGGTATCTTCGAGCATAGCGGCAATTTCATGCGATATATATAGTGTTTTCAGTGATGCAAAAAGAGTCGAGAGATGACATTGAATGAGATGATGAAGTTGGGCTGACTTTCTCTGTTATTCTCTTGCCTTCTCCTCGGATTCGTCATTGATTCTGTTAAATTGATTATAGGAACAGCGTGGAATTCCCCCGAAGGGGGTTCTTCTGCCTTCTCTGTTCTAAGTATATGCAGGAAGAAGGTCGCTGTGATGTTGCATATCACATTAGTTTCTTCTTCTTCTTCTTCTTCTTCTTCTTTTTACTTTTTCATTGTTATTCTTTCTTTCTTCTCAGAATTATACGGTAAGATGAAAATAGTTTGCTTCTTATGCTATTTAATTTTTTTAGGGGGATATAATATGCACAATGAAACGATTTAGAATGACAGTGGGGTAAAGATATGAAATATCATGCCTAGATATATATTTCCAAACTAACCCTCTTCAAACCAATTTGGTATGAGTATGTTGTAGTGGCTAAAGTTCATCATAATTGTAGCTCTTATGTAATATTAGGGTACGGAAAATGACACTTATGATTGTAATGAAATGTTTTACCTTTTCATTATATACTATAATCATACGAGAATATCTCGATTCTAAAAAATTAACATAATCTTCTAACATGTCGTAGCTACGTGACATTTATAAAAATAAAAACTTTATACAATAACATATTGTAAAACATGGAGGGCATGAAGTATTAATAGTAAGGGAATTCGCATGTTTGCATTACATAAGTGATTCAAACAAATAATTGGTGACGGTGAAGTGTTAACTTCCTTATTATATCATATATTTTTATTTCCTGTTTTTTAATAAATAAAATTATATAATTTCGAACAAAATCTTAGAGCAATCATGTCGAAACTTGTTGTAATTTGAAAGCATGATTATTGATGCGATGTTGTTCCTCTTTAGATTTGAAAACGCAAGTGATTAGGTTTTCAAATTTGTTTTTGTTATTTTTAAGGATTTAGAGATTAAATTTAGATAAATTTTAATAATCTTAACCTTCGCTAATCTTTTTATATTACTACAAGGTGTTCGTGTCGGTATCAGTCAATCGTTTGCAACTAATCCTTTTAATTAATGAATTTCAAATAAATAATAATAAACAAAGTTTAGTTTTCCCTTTTTTTTAATAATTAATATTTTTTTTTTTTTTTTTTTTTTTTTGGGCCTTACCTTGTCGAGTAGCTTTTCATAGTTGGCATTTTGCACTTGTTATTTTTATTGCACAAGACAAGAAGGTTCCTTCGTTTTTCTGTACTCCATTTGGGATATCAAAAGAGATATTTTATTTATTTCCAATTAAATTAGTGTTTGGAAAATTAAGAAATATAAAAACAAAATAATATCGAAATTCAGACAAGTAAGTAACTAATTTCAAACGCAGTTGGATATAAATAAAATGAGCGTGGTTAGCGGGTAAATTACACGTACCTACTGTCGCGACGAGCGACAATATGGGCCGCTGGGCTTTCTTTCTCTTACATTTTACACCCAGCTGTTTGCACTGAGTCTTGTCTCCCTCTCTCTCTCTCTCTCTGGCCAACCACCACCGTTTCCTTCCCAGGTTCCCCCCACGTTTTAAAAATACAAATTTCAGGAGAGACCAAAAAAAAATCAATCCAAGCTCGTTAATGTCGTGCCTAATCGAATTTGACGGTGTCTGACTCTACGTACCCCACGTATCTCGATCAACGGTCAATCTTACGGCTCCAATGAATCAGATATTTTAGTCTGTAGTGTTATACCATGTTTATCCCCACTATTCCTTTATTATTACAAAAATGAAGTGTGAAATTTCCGAATATACGAATATACCATCTGATAAAACCGTTAACGGTCTTTAGGTGTTTGGTTAAACGGACACAGATTCTCGTGATTTGAGTTATAAGATTCGATCTCAGCCACACATCAATGAGTTACGGCCCGGGCCTGATCAGATGAGCAGTCACCAGTCAGTCCCCCCACATGAATAATCTTCTCCATCGTCACTATTTTGATTTCTAATTCCACCTATATACCGACATTATCCTTCGTTGAGAAAGACTCGCTGCTTGAAAAATTGTCGGTGGAGATACAAGAGGCGAGGATAATTTAGATAATTGTTATCACGATCTCACACACTTCATAGGTCCACTTGCATCCTGCGCGTGTGGTCTACTGGAAGGTGGTGCGCTTCTGTAAAATAGCATTCATCAGGTGGCTTCACGCGCTCTATATATCTATATATATATACATAAAACTTTTTTTTCTTATAGAACGAGCCTTATTTTTCAATTATTTTGCTAATAACGAAAAAAAAAAAAAAAACGATTTGTCGAAATTTGACGAAGAAGAAGAAGGAGGAGGAAACTGAAAAGTGGTAATGTCGGAAGAGCTTTTTATGATTTAACCTTTGAACGTGGCCTGTGTCATTTTTTATTTATTTATTTTATTTTAGTTAATATTTTTTGTTTTTTTGTTTTTTTTTTCTTAATAAAAAATTGAAGACGTGTTGAGCTGTTAACAGCATCTTCTCTTTCACCGAATCCTGAATACCACTTCTTCTCTTCTTCTTCTTCTTATTTGAATGGATCCTGTTCTCGACTCATCCTCCTCTCCATCTCTCTCCTTCTATTTATTTCTTTCTCTGATCTCACACTCTTCTCCAATCACCTCACCCCAATGTCACCTCTACTTTCTTGACCTCTCCACTCTGAACCGGAAGCCGGTTTTTTTTCCCCATTGTTAACAATATATTGAGATCGGAGCGAGAAGAAGATACTTCACTCGAAAATGGCGCCTTCTTTTGATTGGTGGGAGAGGAAGAAGGAGAAGAATAGCCACAGAGGAACTCCAGTCGTCGTGAAAATGGAGAATCCTAACTGGTCCATGGTCGAGCTTTCCCTCCCTTCTGACGAAGAACTTCACACACCGGACACGCCGAGTCGGCTCGGAGATAAATCCCGAGGCAGGAAGAACAACGCTAAGCAGCTCACGTGGGTCCTCTTCCTCAGAGCTCACAAAGCTGCAGGCTGTTTAAGCTCCATTGCCGCCACAATCGCTGGACTGGCCTCCGCCGTAAAACGCCGCCTCGCTTCTTGTCGCACCGACGCCGACATCGATTCCACTACCGTCGCCGGCGGGGGAAGAGAGAAGGAGAATCCCGCCGTGAAGACCAGGTTCTATTCGTTCATCAAGGTGTTCTTATGGGTATCGCTGATTCTGTTAGGGTTTGAGATAGCAGCGTATTGCAAAGGATGGCATTTCGGAGCTCCGAATCTTCAATTGGATCGTATATGGGCGGCCCAATTTGGTGTCAAGGGCGTCTTCGATTGGGCTTACTCTAAATGGATCATGCTTCGGGTCGAATATTTAGCTCCACCACTCCAATTCCTAGCCAATGTGTGTATTATACTCTTCCTGATTCAGAGTGTAGATAGACTTGTTCTTTGCTTGGGCTGTTTCTGGATCAAGTTTAAGAAGATCAAACCGGTCCCGAAAGGAGCTCCCCTTGATATTGAATCTGGCGAAAATGGTTACTTCCCTATGGTCCTTGTTCAGATCCCCATGTGCAACGAAAAAGAGGTAAAAAAGTAAAGAGTGAATTTTTATTGTAATTAAGTTGATTAGTTTCAAGTTTTCAAGTCTGACTTGATTGATGTAATCACTAATCAGGTTTATCAGCAATCAATTGGTGCTGTATGCAATTTAGACTGGCCGAAATCGAAGATGCTAATACAAGTTCTTGATGATTCAGACGATCCGACAGCTCAGTTACTGATCAAAGAAGAGGTTCGGAAATGGCAGCAAGATGGGGCCAACATAGTGTACAGGCATAGGGTGATTAGAGAAGGGTATAAAGCAGGTAATCTCAAATCGGCCATGAATTGTAGCTCTGTTAAAGACTATGAATTCGTAGCCATTTTTGATGCCGATTTTCAACCCACCTCAGATTTTCTCAAAAAAACAGTCCCTCACTTTCAGGTAACAACAATTTTATTGCTTTTTAGAAGAAAGGAAAAAAAGAAGAGAACCTTATGTTTAATTTTTGGCATGGTTAAATTAATATTTTTACAGGATAACGAGGAGCTAGGATTGGTTCAAGCAAGATGGTCATTTGTGAACAAAGATGAGAACTTGCTAACAAGGCTACAGAATATTAACTTGGCATTCCATTTTGAAGTAGAGCAGCAAGTAAATGGAGTGTACTTGAATTTCTTCGGATTCAATGGAACAGCTGGAGTATGGAGGATTAAGGCCTTAGAAGAGTCTGGTGGGTGGTTGGAGAGGACCACTGTTGAGGATATGGACATTGCAGTCCGGGCCCATCTCCATGGATGGAAGTTCATATTCCTCAATGATGTAGAGGTATGCACACAACTCAGAATTAGTCTCCCTTTCACAAAATATAATTTATTGGTCTACGAATTTATAATTTATTTTTTTTCCCCAGTGCCAATGTGAATTGCCAGAATCTTATGAAGCTTACCGGAAACAGCAACATAGATGGCATTCCGGGCCGATGCAGTTGTTTCGCTTTTGTTTACCCGCCATTATTAGAGCTAAGGTGACATATATTTTATTTTTGGCTGTTTATACAAACTTCTTAGATGGTTAATTACTCGATTAATATTTTGGGTGATATGGTTTTTGCAGATTAGCATATGGAAGAAACTGAATATGATCTTCCTCTTCTTCCTCCTGAGAAAACTGATCCTCCCCTTCTATTCATTCACCCTCTTCTGCATAATTCTCCCCATGACAATGTTTGTTCCAGAAGCCGAATTACCCGCTTGGGTCGTGTGCTATATCCCTGCCACCATGTCCTTTCTAAATATCCTCCCCGCCCCTAAATCCTTCCCTTTCATTGTTCCCTATCTTCTCTTTGAAAACACAATGTCAGTCACTAAGTTCAATGCCATGGTTTCTGGCCTCTTTCAGCTAGGAAGTGCTTATGAATGGGTTGTGACCAAAAAATCAGGCCGCTCATCTGAGGGCAATCTTGTCTCTTTGGTCGAGAAAGAAGAGCAGAAGCTTCAGAGAGGGGTTTCGGTCCCCAATCTTGGTGAGTTGGAAGAGAAGGTTGTAAATCAGAAGCAGCAAAAGGGTTTGAAGAAAAAGCATAATAGGATATATATGAAGGAGTTGGCTTTGGCTTTTTTGCTTCTGACTGCTGCTACTAGGAGTCTGCTGTCGGCTCAAGGGATCCATTTCTACTTCTTGCTTTTCCAAGGGGTTTCCTTCTTGCTTGTGGGTTTGGATTTGATCGGTGAGCAAGTTGATTGAGTTGAAATGGGAAAAATTATAAACTGATTCGAGTTCTATAGAAAACCGATAAATGCAATCGATCAATACCTCTAAAACCCATAAATTCATGGGTGCCGAGAAATCCAACAGGAAATAATGGGGAGAGATGAAGAGATATACATAAACGAAAACGGGGGATGATGCTGTTGAATATATATATATATCTATATATGTATATGTAAGATTCAATTTTTTTTTTCTTTTCTTATTAATTTGTTTCTTTTCGTCGATTATATTCTTTTGTGTTCCGGACAATTCTTTTGTATGATAGGGGAAACACTTACGGTTGGAAAAGTTGAAAAACAGGGATTGAGTTTTAGTTTTTACAGATAAATGGGGGAGGACGATAGATAGGAGCCCAGTCAGTCATCTTCTTGATGCTTTGTCGTTGTTCCCCTGTCATCTTCAGACAGTAAAAATGTTTTTATTTGTTTGTGTCAATATGAAAAAATCAGCCGAGAATTGAAATTTTTTACTTCTTCCTTCATCAAGGCAGTGAGGTTTTTAGGTTTCAAAAAAATTCAATTTTGGTTATATTTCTATTACAAGTGGATATGAATTGGTACATATTATGAAAGAGCATGACAATATGTATTTGGATTCGGTTTAGACTCACGGTTGAGATTGAAATCATTAGGATTAATTTTTAATTAATCTCAACGGTGGATTTGGATTGATTCGAACCACGAACTGAATTTAAATCCAAACATTATGTACGTAGTTAGAAAATTATAATTGAAGTTTGCTGGTCGGCATATGAATGTAATTGAAGAATATAGAACTGTACGTGTGCAAGTGGGCATTTCTCTGATTAAAGGAGATCCATAGCTTGGAGATGGAAACATAACAGTGTCCTTTTGCTCGTCATTTCTATTGCCATGTCCCTTTTTTGGAGAGATTCTATTTGCTATGTCATAAAAAATCTTTGCTAGACTTTTCGTACCGTAAAGGGCTCTTTTAGTTACTGGCAATGGGTGTCAATGAAAACGGGTGTTATGATGGACAACATGAACAAATCCATATTAGTGTATAAGATCAATTAGGAAAAAGGGTCATTACAAAGAATTTACTACAACACTTTCTGCTCTGTTTTGCGAACCCACAATCACAAATTCACTGCCTTCACCTCCCCCCCCCCCCCCCCCCCCATACACACCCACACATTTGGAACATATACATATTTCTTCAAGTAAAAATTCGAAGAAAAACGCAGTTAAATTAGGGACATGGATATTCTACAAAACAATAACAATAATTATTTTTTCTTCCATATATTGAAAAGGTCAAATCAGAAGTCAACTTGAACAATTGAATTTTTTGTGCGGGATTAAGTTGAGATGCTGGCTTTCTACTGTGTCTCTCTCACCAATTAGTTATAGCTCTGGTTTCAAACGCCCTGTTCAAAAAGAACACGTTAGGTGAAAAGAAATCGCATCTGGTTTACGAGAAAATGCATGGACCAATAATATTGCAGTAGGCTCAAAAGAATCAATCCATCAATCAAAATTATGATACCATTTGGTCCCAAATTGTCAATGGCTGAACTGGAATTAAATCCCATTTGTAAAAGACTGTGAAGGTCATTATCCAATACACCCTGCACACAAATATGCCCCATTTTGTATTACTAATCTCATTGTCAGAGAGAATAAAATGATCTCTAGATCTTGAAACAAACCTGAGATAAAGGAGGAAATTGATGCGACGAGTTTGGGATGTTCTGTAATGATCCTCTGAGCTGAAATATGTTGTGAGGAAACTGTTGGAATGAGCTTGATCCCGGACCAAATCCCGGGATAGAACTACTGCCTCTCTGAAGTATCTAATGGAAACAATATGTATAAGCAAAACTTATATAACAAATCAAAAAGTTTCAAACAATAATAGACATTAGGTCATAATTATAACCTTGGACTTACATCTTTGGATAAAATTCGGTCTATATCGATGTTCAGTTCAGGATTGACAGTGGCAAGTTTCATGGACAAAAACTGCAAAAAACAAGTGTTAGACACTTGTAAACTCCAGTTCTGGGTTTAAAGTCATTACACAGTTTGCAGAAACCCACTGGCTCTTACCTCAACCTGTTGTTGCAAAGACTGGACATAATTAATAATTTCATCGAGCATTACAGCTTTCCCAGTAATCTACAGTTTTATACGGCAAATATAACTTATAATTAAGTACGTACTGCAAGATATTCATTTGAGAAACTATATAAGCCAAAGAGGCAAATACCTTATTGCATCCAGGAACAAGCTCTTGAAGCAATCTCATTCGCTCACTGATCTTTTCCCTTCTTACCCTTTCGGCAAGACTATGACTATTAGTAGCTTGGCCTCTTCTGGCTCGGACATGAATGTAATTATTCTCTCTGGGTTCTTCTCCACTATTAGAACTCTCTTTAGCTTGCTTCCCTTTATTATGCTCTGTTTTTGGCTTTTTCTCATCTTGTTCTTTAAGCAAATCAGAGCTTTCCATAGAAGGATCCACCTTCAAGTCCCCTTCACCACTCTAATAAACGGAGACAGTTAAAGATCTACTATTACTACTAAATTACAATACAAAAAACCTAATATACTAGAGTGAATTTTATCTATACCTTGTTTGAACTGAAAGGAGAAGTGGAATCGAGAGGGCGTTTTCGTCTATTTCCGTTGAGTGAAGAACCGGAAGCACCTTCTTCTGAAATTTGCCTGTCTTCTTGAACACGGGCATTATTTGGAGAAGCCCTTTCACTCATCATCTCCTTATTAGGGGGATAACTTGAAGAGCAACCAATATTAGATATCTGACCACATTCTGGTAGATCGAAAGAACTAACCATTTCTGAGAAGCTTCCACTTCCAAAGCATGAAAGTTTGGGCACTGTGTAATTTGGATAGGATAGGTATTGAACAGGGTAAGGAGAATCAGAGTGAGAGAATTCAGTCTGAGAAGCCAAAGAAGAAGGTCCAAAATGGTCATTTTGGCCCAAGGAAACAAGTGGGTGATCCCAACCAGAAGCAAGAAAAGGGTCAGCTCCAATACAAGAAGATTTATTGTACATGGAAACTGAAACTGATCCCACTGTCATTCCTGAAAGCTTTTCTGATTGAGGGTTTATGCTCATTCCAGAAGATGAGCAATTCAGAACAACCTCATTATTTCTATGTTCATAACCCATATTCTCATTTCCAGCCCCACCCATCTCTTCACTAATCACTACAACTCCAGAAACTAAACATGGAAAAATAAAAACCCTCTTTATATTGAAGAATTAAGAGCCCAGCTAAACAGTTACTTCAAACCTGGGAAAGATTTAAAAAGAAAAGTTAGGAGAAGAAAAATAATATAATAAGGAGCAAAGAGAGGGTTTGACCAAAAAAAAAACTGAGGGTGAGATTCTCACAGAACCGAGCAAAGAACAAGTAACCTTAGCAGCTTTATAGTACAGTGAAAGTGGGGTAACGCAATAAAAAGCAACCTCTTATTGAAGTGAGGCATCCCTATGGCCATGGACATAAAAGTAAAGGAGAAATAAAATGTCGCAGGCATCAAATCTAAACAACGCAATACAAATATATTCAAATACACTAGGATTAAGCCTACCATATACTCTATTTTAAGGAAAATAAAAAATGTTTCCTATGGACAAGAAAAAGTGAACCTTTCAGAGATAAAGTAAGGAGTAGACAAACAATGACATTAGCTAATTAACAGCTCATCAGCCTAAAACCCACAAAAAAAAAAAAAAAAAAAAAAAAAAAAAAAACGAAGAAGAGGAAGAAAGCAGATTCCCTTTTTCACTTTTGGGTGCGTGAGAAAACAGTTTTCATATAGTTCAAGATTTTTGAATGAGAAATTAGTCAATCAGAAGTGGTTGAGGCATTTAATCAAATACCTTGCCAACATAGGAACTAAAAGATCGGGCTTTGACACATTGCTAGATTTGCATGCAGGAAATGAAAAGAAGGCATCGAGCTCTGCTTCAATTGAGTAGAAAAGAAAAGGAAAAAAAAAATGTGGGGAGTTTAAGCGAAGTAACCTGGAACTGGAGTGGTGTCTAATTGTGAGGTTAAGTGAAGAGCATCAAATTATAGCTTAGAATTCGAGAAGGAAACAAGAGAGAATCAGTCAATCAGCCATTGCCGGGAAAAAAAAAATATTGAATAGAGGAGAAAGAAACAAAAAATAAAATAAAATGCAGAGTTTCTATAATTTGGGAGAGAGAGAGAGAAAGAGAGACTTGTCTTACGTGTCTGATTTTCAAGAGATGAGAGTAGAGGAGAAAATATTCCGTGTAATATGTGAAGACGTTCAATTTAATATAATTTATGGTATAAGTTAAATTTTAAAAATAAGTATAAATTATAATTATTTTATTTTATTAAATATATTATAATATTTTTAATAATATTTTAATATATTTAAAGAAATTAAATAATTAAAATTTATTTTATTTTCATTTTTAATTATATAAAAAAATTATCTATATTCAATTTGGTGTTGTAATATTTTCAAAGTTTTTAATCATCGAATTTTTTCTTTATTTATATAAATTTATTATAATCTATTATTAATAATCCTTTTTTATTTTAACGTGTTATAATATATTAAAATAAATATTTATTTTTTTTTACTTTTATTTTAGAGTGAATCATAAAGAGAAGGAAGGACGGGTAATTCTTCTCTTCAAGTCCAAGCTTGATTCCTTCTTTTCTCTCTGCCATACTTTAATAATTAATATAATAAATAATTAAAGAAATAAAATATATATATATAATAATTCTTTTTTATTTTTTATTTTTTTTTTTATTTTATTTACTGACCCAATTGCCAACTATTGCCCCAGTCTTTCTCAGTGCCAACTAACCCGCCTTATTTCTTTATTTTCCGGCGGAAATGTTCCTCTGCATCTACACCTACAGTATCTCCCTTGTGAACTCCTCGACATGACGACATATATTGACTTTAGTACCTCGACCTGCTACATCTAAAGTGGATAGAAACGTGTACATCTCCGATTGAATAATGAGAAGAGTATACTCTGCGTAGCAGAGCACAGGAAACTTCTCGAACAGGTAATCTTAATTTATTAAGCTAAGTTATAAGGTGACTTTTTTTTTTTTCCTTTTTTTAAGGAACATAAAAGGAATAATGGAATCTAATCATAAAATTTTACATCCTTGTCCTGATACGAAATCCAGCTGTAGTTTTTGGATAAATTATTTTATATTTATTTCGTTATATATATTAAATTTAAATTCTCTTTGTGTAATAATTAATCTACGTATAAACTTTAAAAAAAAAATTATAAAGAATATTAGATTTAATTATTTATAGGTATTTACCAACCGGCACTAAGTAGTCAACAGTCAACACAGCACCCTAGAACTGAACATCTGCTTGGCTGGTACGGAATTGTGATCTTGCTTTGCTGGAGATGAATATGAATTTCTCCGAAATCAACGGTGGGAGTTTTATTCCGATACGTTACCACTCAGATTAACTGAAATACACCGGAATAATTATTTGACAAGGATCACAGTACAATCCAAACTCTACTTACACAGGAATTATTCTCCTTGAGTATGCTTTCATGGTGGGCCGGGTGTGGGCCTGGTCCTCCTATCTTATAGCTATTGGCCCAACTGGGAGAGACAAAGATCTCAGTTTTTCTAAACTAGTTAATTAAATTATTTATAAATTATTTTTTTTTTAAAGTAATTAACACCTAACACATGATTAATCATTGTATATTATCTACGTGTAAAAAACACCACGCGTGAGAACTCCATGCATTGAACTTGACGTATCCTGTGCAGCAGATTCTTAAGTTAATGTTAATCCATTAGCTTATAAGTGGTCCTGCCCTAATTATCAATGTATTAATGATGGGATTAGTACTTAAAACCACTAATTAGAAGAATCTTTTTGGGATATTTTTTTCTTCCTTCATTATCACTACTTCGTGTTTTTCTGATTAGTACTTAAAAAATTGATTCATGAGAATAAATAATAAGATTTGGGCTGAAAATAGAAAACATAATAAGATCATCCACAAATGGGTAATGGATCTGATTAACTCCCACGAAACATTAGATTGTAGTTTATATTTATGTTTCAATAAGGCCCAACCCAAAAGTGGACACTCATGGTCCAGTGCTTGGGACATTGGCCCAAAAAGAACTCATCGTGCCGGGCATTTATTATTTTTCGACATAAAAGGCCCAATGATATCTTCCGCCATGTGAACAAGTATATGAAAAACTCGCGTAATTCGCATGACGTGGACAGTAGTAGAGCACAGAGTATAAGTGGACAAATACTGGGCCGAGTAAAACAGCTGGATCACTGGGGCCCAAATACTAGATTCTTTATTTAGATAGCGACGTGGACAGGTCTTAACTGGGCTCACACTGTCACTCGGGCCCTGGCCCTATTTCTGTCTTGTCAGCTTCACCTCTGCACTGTTTAGGAGCCACAAAGAGAATTTATAAAATTACTCAAAACATGAAGCTAGTGAGCCGAAAAATACATTTTAGTTATATAATTAATAAATAAATAAATAAAACCAAAGTTGTTAATGGAAACCAGAAAACACGTGAGGGGAAAACCTCCCCAGGTTTTATGGCACCATGTCCCGACGTCGTTTGATAATTCATTAATTAATGCGCTATGTTTAATTGATCTCACCCACGTGTGACATATTCTTACGTAAAGAAGAAATTTGTGGGTGAAAAAGTTTAATATATCTATCCATCCTAATTTTATGTATTAATATTATATTAATTTTATGTATAATTAAAATAAAATAGTATATTATAAATATAATATAATGAGAGAGAATTTAAGAAAATTTCTAAAATATAATTAGATATATAAGAAAAAAATTACTACAAAAGGTTATTATAAGATTTTTATTTTTTATTTCCTTTTAATCATCATTATTGGTAACAATAAGCTGGCAACTGTACTTGAACAGATCCTTAAACAAGAATTAATCATGAATCAATATTTCCCATTATTCCCTCCAAGCTCATCGGAAACGAACCACCGTTCGATCGGTATGATCATGATAGGGTATCATAATAGAGTCGTTTGATTTAGGTTTGATCTCTTTGGTTCTTTTTAACAAGCTCTCCACCAAGCAGAGTAGAACTAGTCAGGATTCTATCAACGTGGTATTTTGACATATCGAAATTAGTAACGGCAGTTATGCCTCGGAATCTTATTGCGGCCACATCGTATGCTTCGGCTGCTTCCTCTTGTGTGCCTGCATATTCATCCCATTAGATTAGCAAAAGTTTTATCATCAAACGCAGTTAGCGAAAAACAATCAGGACTGCATAATATTATAGGATAATAAGGAATGAACATACTGAAAGTGCCGAGATAAAGGTCCTTATTTCCGGCAACTCGGCCGATCCGAGCTTGCCATCTGCCATGTTGATGATGTCTGAACAAAAGAATTAACAAGAAACAGATTATAAAGTATGTATACAAGTATATAGAAGGAAATAGATCGTTGATTGAGTATTGATATAAAGACCTTGTAACCCCTCTGTAGATGGAAGCCCCCCTAGAAAATCCACTGCTTTTCCTGCATATCAGAGCAACAAAATAAGTTATAGACCAAAAAATAAAATAAAATAATAATAAGATGTTTCTAGAAGCCAATTACGACAATCTAATCATACCTTCTCAAGTGTGAAACATATTGGTGGCGGCTCATGTTCTTCATTTCCTTAAGTTCGGCCTGGTAATTCTCCAACTGGAAATATAAAAATCATGTATTAATAGTTTTACGTAAGATATTGATGATAATAACAATAATAAGATAAGACGTGTAAATTAGATGAGACTGATTCATACTGAAAAGTTGATAAGAGTAGAAGGACCCCAATACTTGATGGCTGCAAGATCATAAGCCCTGGCTGCTTTTTGTTCCACGTCATACCCTCCTAAAAAGTTCGTGATATCAAATACCCATTTGGCTATTTTAGTAATTTCACAACAAAACTATAATCACTTTTTAACATTCACGAAGGAGTTAGTATCTTACCCAGGTAAACTACAGCATGCACCAAGCCCAGTCCGAGGGGAAGAAGTATAAACCATCAGACCCAAGAAGCAAATATAAGCGGTCAAAGTCAAAGTCAAATGAAAACAAAATAAATAAAATGCATTTTTGATGACAGATGTTATATACCTTGCCTTCCTTTCCTGGTTTGACCTTCCTTCTCGCAACTATTATCCCACAAATGAGCCTCATACCGACCCGTCCATCTATGTCTAAACATCATCAAGAAGTTAAAAAAATTCGTCAATAAAAGAAACCGGAAGTGAAGGAAGCTGACAGGAGAAGGATTGCAAATAATACCTCGTGACCCCTCTGAACTGAGAGGTTCTCTGTCCGAAAGTGTCGATGGATTTTCTGTGGACAACATGGCGTTGTTGTTTTTGATCCACTACTTTTTGAGGAGCACCTCTCTTTTTTGTTGCTTTACATTCCTCTACTACTCTAACTCCGTGGCTAATCAAACAGCTGCTAAATTGATGAGAGCCACGGCTCATGGACAAGCTAAGTGCATTACTAACAGACCCATAACAAGCTGCTCTGTTTTCATCAACCATGAGTTGTTGGACCTGGACATAGGCCAGATCGGGATTGTGAGGGGGCACCAACCAGTTGGACCCTAGGACGCAATTTTCATGAACTTCCTTCGCTCCATTTTCTGCTCCTTCTTCGTCTAAAGGGGTTTGACATAATCCATTACAAGGCATTATTGTACCAGAGGCAAAACAGGGCTGTTGACGTTGTTCTCTGTTATGACGATTAGAATCTGGTGAGATGCTGTCTAGGCTTAGAACCATACTTTCTTCTCCTCCTGCTCCTCCTAGAAAGTCTTCTAGTTTTGGAGAGGGATCATGAACTCCATAGAAGATTCCTGGGATGTTGTTGTGTATCAAATGAGTAGGAGGAGGAGTAGGAGAAAGATAGTTTTGTTGCTGAGGTGAGAGAGAGAACCCTAACCAGCTGCTATGGCCCGGCTCACCATTCATGTTTTTGTCATCAGTTCTTGCCTTCAACGACGTCATCTTCTTCTTCTTCTTCTTCTTCAGCCTTCAGAAGGACGGCAAGTCGATCATTGTAGAGCTAATACATTAGTAATCATGTCAAAATCTATTTGGTTTTTTTTAGGCTACTTTGTAAGTTGTAGAGAGAGAGAGAGGAAGCTTCTTTCTGGTCTCTTGGAATTAAGAAAAACAAAAGGGAACGAGTTGCACTATTCCAGCAAGCAAGTAAGCAATGTTGGGAAGCATCCCTGCACTGCAATCCTTCCCTCTTCCCATCTCATAGGGATCTGTGTGTGTATGTGTTTTACATATATAGATGATATACATACATAAAGGAAAAGAAGAAAGAAAGACCACTTCTCTCTAACCCTATGCTTGAACTTGCTTTTTGTTTAAACCCTCACACTGGTCAAATATTAAGCTTATTTTTTCACCACTTCACTCAATAGAGTTATTAAACGCTACTTACTATATATAATGTTTACTGTCATGTATGAATGAGATTCATGAGGGGCAGGACATCATAACCTGTCCAACTGTCTCTTCTTACAACAACAGTACAGTGCCTTAATTCTCTGCGCCGTGTTTTATAATCTAATTCCTTCAAATGCGATAAATAAAGTAAATTAAATTTTATCTTCTACTACTTTTCAAAGTAGCTAATTTACTGTGACCGTAAAATGATCACAGCTCATCTCTCACCCATTCTTGGTTGATTTAGACATAACCAAACTTGTTCTTTTAACTCTTTCTCCTGTGTGGGGTCTTAGATGATGAGATTTCTCCTTTAGATTGTATCCCACCTTTTTGTTTTTGGCAAAGATGGTACCCCACCTTCATCAACTAAGTAGCGAGACATTTTTACATATAGATAATATATATATGCACGTAACATAATGTAATCCTACAGTGTTTGGCATATACCATATGCATTGGAGCTCTGGAAAAATACCATACGGATACTCTACCATAGAACATAGACTAGACCCCCCCCCCCCACCCCATTTCCCTGTGAATCATATCATCTGTGAATTGAAGTAGAATGCTGTACACCACTTAATTTGTATCAATTTCGATTCAAACAACTTGAAGATTATGCATTATTGGAAAAGAACAGAACTGATTTTACTTCTTTTTTTTTGTTTTTTGTGTATTAAAAGAGCAGTAGTTATATTTGTTGTAGTCAATACCTACTTCCCCAGAAAAGGAGGGAAAGTGGGTCCAGTTAGAAGAAAACCTTTTAAGTATAATGGAGAATGATGATAAAGATAAAGTAGGTTTCAAAATAAGGTTGATTTTTAGTTTTGATTAGTTTTGTGTCTGTCTAATTATTATACGATCTAATTTGTTTGTTTTGTAAGGACGTAATTGCATACCAATTAAGCACATGGGCGGAACCACCCCACCCCAGCTCAGGCGGGGGGGCGCCGGAAAAAAAATATATTAAAAATAATAATTTTAAAGTAAATTATATATAAAATGTGAGGTAAACTTGTAAAGAGAAATGTAACATGATTCACTTGTAAAACAAATAATATTTCTCTACTATTTCTTCGCTATTTCCTTATTTCCCTAAACTTTTTTTTTTTTTTTTTTTTTATAATCAAGAATTTCTTCACAAACTATTTAGTACAAAAGACAAACATGGAAACATCCATCCTTGAAATCAGGGTGTAAGTTGGAGTAGATAACTACTTTTCTCTTTTCTTTTTTTCTTTTCAAAAATCTTAATCTTGTCGGATTTGTGATGATCGAAAAGGTGACGATTGAAGTGTATATGGTTTAATTAATCAAATATAATTGTATGAGGATAAGATTAGGGTTCTAATCTAACACTCTTAAATCTTTATCAATGCTTGTATTAACTTTGGATGAAGAATTTTAAATAAGGAAATAAATCAAGCATATATATATATATATATATATAACTCACAAAGCAAGTGGACTGTTTAACCCGGCAGGGAACTAGCGGTCAACATGCATCGGTCTGAATGTTTCCGCTCATTCTACATGCATGCATGATAGCATAGCCATAATTTTTGCTTTGTAAGGAACTGACTCACTCTCGCTTCATTAAATAGGATAAATTCTTATGAGAAAGATTTTTACCACGTCATTCGTGGTAAGAACCAATAATATTTGGACAACTCATCATAAATAATTGTATTTTTTTCAAATCAAAATTTTGTCAGATTTTCTCTCATCGTGATTCATGAATGCTTAAAGTCTCTTCGACCTCTTTAGAGACAAAGTGGGATTTGGTGGTTACGGACGAAAAACTTACGCATGCTGACAGAATTTTTGTGGGTTTCGGATGGAGATCCATGGAGTACAGGCTTCCATGTTTGCTTTTTTGGCTAAAATAATAATAATAATAATAACAATAATCGTTGTGAAATTGGGCTGGACTGCATATTAAAAGGCCCATAAGTCTGATAAGGCCCAAGTTTCAGAAGCTTATTAAGACTGGTCCAAACACTATAATGCGTGCGAATACTCTATATAATCCAGTCGTACATATTTATATTAATACTAAATAATTTTGTTTTTATATATATTAAAAAAATAAAAGAAAATGTTTAATAATGTATTTATTAAAATAAAATAATTCTTAATTTTCTGTGTGTTTCTCCATGTGCCATTGCATTTGATAATGTAAGTAATATATGTAGATGCTGAGTTTATAGGAAAATTTGCGTTGCTATAAGCTATCTTAGCTCTGCATGGAAATCTTGAGCCACGTGTACATGGGAGGCCACATGGGAAAGATGTCAAGACAAACGTAATCTAAGAGTTTAGATTCTTCTTCAAGACGATTTTGTTTTTAAGCGATACAATTATAATATAGAATATATGTACTAGAAGATATCTATCCATGCGATCCACAGAATATGATCCTTATAGAATTGGACAAAGGTTAATAAATTTATTATTTATTTTAAAATTAAGAATATTTTAAATTTTTATCATTTTTATTTTTATATGTTAACTATAAAGTAAGGTGTTAAGATATAAAATTGAAATATGGTAAAAATGGTAAATTAAAATATATACGAGAAAAATAAATAATAAAATGTGATATAATAGAAATTTATTTATTTATAGATAGTTTTTTTTATTAATAGAAAAAAGAAATAAAAATTAATATATATATATATATATATTTTTTGTATTTCTTTTGAATTTTTAAATTCATTTAATTAAGATAATAATTTAATCAAATAAAAATTATTATAAAATTATAATGATTATAATAATTATCATAACAAATATTATAACAAGATTAAGAATAAAAAATTATTTTTTCATTAAGGTAAGGTAATATTTTATATTTATTATGGATTTTCAAATTTAAATTATAATTTTATAAAAATTATGATAGATTAGAATGATTATTAAAATAAATATTATGATAAATAATTAAAATATTAAATTTATTTTTAAAATTTTATTATAAAATATGAAATGTGTATTTTATAAATTTTAATAATAAAATTATCAACTTAGCATATTGTATGAAATTAAAACTGCATAAATAACGTAATTATATGATTAAATTAAATTAATATTATATACTATATGAATCCATGGCAGAAAATTATTTAATAAATATTTAAAGTGATAATTATTGATAAATAAAGTAATAATAAAACATTTATTAAAAAAAAAAATTGATTGAGAATCCGAGACAGAAATGACAAATGGCAATGCGATCAGAATGGCGAAAGAAAGCTTCATAGATTCCAAGAAAGCATTGGGAGATAGCAGAAGAAGACGATAAGGATTGAGGAGGAGGCAATCACTTTGATTTTTAACCCTTTTTCAAATATAAATTTAAAATATAATTCTTTGATTTGACCAAGAACAAAAGTTGATAAGACATGCCTTTGGGATTACACAATCACTGCACTGCTTCTTCTAACGTATACATAAAACTTAGAAAAACACACCTTCTTCTTATTTTGTGCATTAATATGTATATAAGATACTATTATCGTTTTTTTTTTTTTTTCTTTTTAAAAATTTTAATAAAATATTCAAAAACTCTATGATATAAAAACTATATAATAATAAAATTAAATGTGTCTTCTTCCAGTTCCCAATGTGATGTGTACATATTCCATGTCTTGGAAAATCAAACTTGTTACCTTCCTCAAACTGATGAACTAATATAAAAAAGAAAGAAAAAAAAAATTAATATTAATTTATTAGTGAAAGGCCCAAAGGAGGGGGACCAAAGTGATCTTTTGAGTCAGCAACATATATGCTTGCTTGAAGTGAGTCACGTGACCCTCTTGAGCTTGAGCTCGTGGTCAGCCAGTCGGGCCCTTCCTCCGATGGAGCCCAGTTCGGGGAGTGTATCTATGTGACTATTATTATGTAGGGTAAACCCCCCTGCCCCCTTAATTATTATGTTCTTTATCAATACTTAAAGATCTATTTCTTTCCTTTTTGGTCCTTTTTTTTTTTTTTGTGGGGTTGTTTGTATGAAAGAGATATATGAGAGCTATTGAATTATTTAAATACACAAAGGTTTCCCTCCTTGGTCCAAATTCCCGGTAACGGTAAAGACCTACTACGTCCAGCGGCTTCAACCTACTGCTAACATGAGTCATGTTCATGTTCGATTGTACTTGGCTTCTTGGTATTACCCGAAATTAAGTGTAGAGTTCCCAAAGATTAGGACAAGGGCTTGAACCAGGCGGTCCCTGAGTCACCCCCTACCCTTTGGGTAACTAGTTCCCTAAGGGTCTATTTGTTCACGTATAAAAACATCATCGAGCTCCTAGCTTCCTGCAAACACATCCTCTTACCATATTTAATTTAAAGCACCAAATTATTTTTATTTTTTAAATGATACTGAATTTTAATTATATCAATTTTTTGTTGGAACCCAGAAGAGTTCGTGTCATCTGTGACCAACTTTTACAGTTTACTACATTTGCGTGATGATGGGTTGAAGGGGACGGCCATGATTGAAAATATAACGATCCAACGTACTTGGAGAGAGGGAGAGAGGCTGCACACCGCACGATAGCCCATCTCTCTTTTAATAATTAACGGTTGGGGTTGACGTGGGCCCACGAAGGATGTAAAGGTCAGGAGGTGATGAGAAATTATAAACCGGAACAAATATCGCAAGGGGGGCCAAGCCCAAATGTGTCGGCAAAGAGGGAGCGTTCTCCCATTGTCCACAGCTCGTTCTCCTTAAGCCCAACATCAGCACCACCACCGGCTACAGGGACCACCGCCTCGCGAACCGTGGTGGGATCGGGGGACGGACGGGGTGGTGATGTGATTGTGGTGGCCCGCCAATTCTTTTGTCCAATTCCTCTCCTTCAATATCTGCATTATTGAAAAATGGGGAGACGGGTAGCTAGTGGGCCCACCTGGCACTATCCAGCTACCAAAACCACGCCCGCTGTTGACACGTCAACGTCGTAGTACCTCCTCCACGGCCTCCTCACTTCCCACTTGATTTGTCACGTGGAGAACAAAAATTATATATATACATATATATATATACTTTCTTATCATACATTTATCTTTTGAGATAATTTATAAAAGTAACCCCAAATATATTTTATTTTAAATATTATCCTCCAAAAATGTTATATAAAAATAACCTTCAATTTTGAATTTTATTGACTTCTAAATAAAACTTTTAAGAAAAATGCACATTAACTATATTATCCTTCAGCTAAATTTTGAAAAAAAAAATTAAAAAAAAAAAAAGAAGAAACCTCTCACATTCCCTCTCTATTTCCGCCAACTTCGATCACCGCCATCTTCATCTTTATCCTAAAAATTTATTGACTTTTTCCCCGAAACAAAATCGTGAAAAAGCTAGTGTTCCAACAATGGTTCAAACAAATTCTTCAATATAAATATAGTTTGATGTTAATTGATGTCTTATAATGATTTATGATGAAATTTCGAATTATAATATTATATTATTTGAAATAATTTATAAGTGAATCATGAAAAACGAGTTTTTGGGTTAAAGTGGGTTGGAAAATAGTAAGAACAGGTTCATACTAACTCGTTGAAGATAATGAACAGTAATGAAAAAATGACGCTCGCATGCAAGAAGTGGCATATGAGGGCGCATGCATAATCCAATGGAGGATTTGAGACCACTGTTAAATTCCTTATAAGATAAAGGTATTATACGTAATATTTTGATATATATAAAGCATAGCAAATTTAATGTTAAAGATCTTTGTTATATGTTCCCGACGTTAGATGATCCTTGAATGTACTCATTGAGCATTGATGTTATAGATATTTATTCTATATTATCGATACCTGATAGGCCCTGAATATACCAATCGAGCATCGAGCCTTGAGTTCAAAAAATTGGGTATGTTCAAAACTCACCTAGCATCATGATTAAGGGATCAATGCTCTCATTCCTATCAAGAACTGTAAGAGATGATTATAGCTTTGATCCATTCAAGGTCGAAGTGGTCATCCAAATGAATGAGAATATTAAAATACAAGGGAATTGCAGGATATACATGCTCAAGTTTCTTGAGTTTTATCATGCAGGAGTTGATATAATGTTTGTGAATGATGAAAATATTGCATTATGTGTTAAACATAAAAACTCAACTTATAAGTCTTTGAATCTAAGCTATTGTCCTCATATCTCGATGCTCGATAAAGGCCTTAAAGCCTATATAAAACATCAAAATATAATCATAAAGACTTGTTTATCTCAACTAATTTTATCTCAATGTTCAACGCGGGACAAATAAGGTCACTATCGTAGAGGCTTGCTCTAGATGCCCGATGATCCCTGAACGTATTTATTAAGCATTGAGGTAAGAGATATTTATTCTATATTCTTTACGCCTGATAGGCCCTGAACATACCCATCGAGGATCGATCCTTGGGGTCAAAGCATTGGGTATATTCAAAACCCATCAAGCATAAAGACTAAGGGATCAATGCTCTCATTATTGTTGAGAACTGTAAGAGATAATTGCAATTTTGATCCATTCGAGGTCGAGCTGGTCGTTATAATGAATGAGAATGCTACATATAATAAGGGGATTGCACGATATACATGCTTAAGTTTATGGAGTTTCATCATTCATGAGTTTATATTATGTTTGTAAATGATGAAAATATTACGTTATGTGTTAAGCACAAAAACTCATTATGTGTTAATCACAAAAACTCAACTTCTAAGTCTTTAAATCTAGGCTTTTGTCCTCATATCCCAATGATCGATAAAAGCCCTAAAGTCCATATCAAACATCAAAATATAATTATAGAGACTTGTTTGTCCCAACTAACCTTATCTCGATACTCAGTATGAGACAAATAATGTCACCATCGAGTATCGAGATGGGGTCACATAATAATCTAAGTCTTTGTCTCTTATCTCGGTGCTCGATGAGGGATTTAAAGCCTTTGATCACAAATGTTCTAACCTTTGATCACAAATGTATAACCTTTTTGACCTTTAATCATAAGAATAATTCATTGATATTAAATGTTTAATCTTTTACCTTAAATATTTGACATTTTATTATAAGTTTTTAACATTTAATCTTAAATATTTAATATTTAATATTTTACATTAAAGGTTAAACATTTGTTTTTAAATATTTATCATCCTAAATATTTAGGGCATGTTTGGCTAACACTTTTAAAATACATTTTGTAACATGTTTTGAAAAAAAAGATGTTTTTAGTAGACATGATTTAATGTACTTTAAAGTGTATGTATGTCAAGACAATTAGATTTTGATTCGATTGTGCAAATATTTTATGCAATATTATTTTTGTGTAGATATTAACAAAATATTATCATTAATGAAAGTCATATACTATTTATCATGTTTAAAATATGATTACGAAAAAAATTTTAATTGATGTACAAGGAATAAAGATCGAGTATATCTATCATAAAATATTTTCAACATTAGGAAGGATAGATAGTTGATGAAACTCTTTCTCACGTGTATCTCTTGGAGTTTTCGGAATCAACTCTACATACATGAGAGATTTTTCATTTATGTACAAGAAAAAAGAAAAAAAAAAGAAGAAACTAAATTAGTAAATTTTGATTGTAAAGAAAAATATGAAGAATTACATATTATTATTACTCGATAGGCCATCGAGCATCTAGCATCTAGCATCCAATCCATCGAATAACAACAACTCAAACCCATATTTTCAGAATCCATTACAAATTTTAAATCACTTCATTTTTTTTTTTATAGAATTAAACGAAAGTTCAGTAAAAAAATAAAAATATGATTTTTATCGTGATTATCTGTTAATGTATTATAATAGATAAATAAATGATATTTTTAAATATACATATCATATTTTTTTTTCCAAATTAATAGTGGACAAAACTTACAAATGGGCAGCTGAAAAAAATGAATAACAAGTGATAAAGGAATGAAATCGGATTGAAAGAATTGATTTTTGAGATTTCTAAATATTTAAGATGAAGAACATAGGAAGAAAAATAACGTGTGATGTCGGGCGTAGAAAGAAGAAGTAGAAGAATAAAATGAGGGTATAATAATTTTTTATTTTATTTTTTTCCTCTTTAAACTAGCCAAGGACCCTTATCTTATTATTATATTATTATTATTATATACTTAATAAATACTAGATTTCATTTATAACGTTACCTTTTTTTTTTTTTTTTTTTTTCTTTCTATTTTTATTTTATTTATTTTTAACTCTTACCCACTCCTCTCTCTCTCTCGAGTCTCAACTCTACTCTATCTAGTGTTGGGCTCTCCTAGATTGCAATCGTAGAAAGATCTTCTCCAGCTAAGCAACAGCTCTCAATTCTCTCACGCGTTACCTTTTTACTCTCCTCTCAGCTCGGCACTGCATTTATTCGCTTATCCTCTGCCCCCTTCCAACGCGCTACCTCATATTTGTTGGGCCACGCTCTTCGTTTTATTACTTTTAAAATACATCTTTAAAAAAAAAAAAAAAAAAACACTTCATATTCCAAATATAGCAGCATGTTTGTATTTTGTAGTTCTTATGAGTAGATTCATTTACTTAAATAATTAATTATAAAAATTATAAAAATTTAAAAATTATATTTTACGTTTCTTTCTCAATTTCTTACCGTTACCACCCCGAAACTCCATTAATGAAGGTTTTCTTTTCCCGATGGAAAAAGTTGCAAAAAATTAAGAAATAAATTAAAAATATAATATAATATTTTTTTTTATAATATTTTTTTTATAATTATTAAAAATTAAAATATTTAATTATAAAACATCAAAATATATCTGCTAAAATATATTTTTTCAAAATACACTTAAAAACATGTTTTGTAAGTAAATAAAGACATACTTTTCTTCATCCTAATTTTTATATAACATATTTTATCATTTAACTTCATATATTATATTATTTATTATATTAAAATTATTTATAACCGTGATCACTTAATTAATTTATAATAAACTATAATTCTATCAGATTTTATTATTATTATTATTATTTTTTAATAAAAGTGTTTGAACTATAAAAAAAAAAAAAAAAAGAATAAGAACAAGAACGTGCAAACAAAATAAAGAGGGGAGGTGGGCTATACCGAAAAGAACGTATTGTCACATTCAAATCGCGAAATGGGTTTGGAAAATCCAATATGTCCCTAGCTAGCTACATAGTATTAGTAGTTGGTTTGGTCGCATGCAAGGCAAGGCTTGTTGTGGTCACCATGCGTTTACCGTTACCAAGATACCATAACCTATCCTATCCTCCTACCGTATTCAATAGCTAACTCTACTTCCACCTCCCCCCCCCCCCCCCCCACTGTGTCTACTCTAATTGCACTCTCTTTCACGAGAAACTTCACTTAATATTTTTATATTTTATCAATCAATATTTAATATTTTAAAAGATTTCATCTCATCATATATCTAAATGTCGACACGTGTTATTAGTACATGTGTAGGTAGGCTGGTTAGCTAGCCTAAGTAATTAAAATTTGACAAGAACCAGGGAAGTAACAATGTATGGATGGATGAAGCAGTTGGATCAATAATGGAGACACCTAAATATCTGCAAAATGTACCCAATTATTACACTATATTAGTAAATGCCATGAGACTTTGTTTTTTTTTATTTTTTTTTATTTTTTTTTATTTTTTTAAAATTTAAATTCTTATAGTGTTTTTCCCTCCTTGGCTTATGTTTTTAGACTTTAGTTGTTTACTAGATCAACCAAACCTACACAGTTGCTCGTCTCTCTCGTGTACTTGCTCTTGCTTTTATAGCTAGATTCTGTATTAATGGCCGTATCTTGAATTAGTTAGCCTACCAAAATTAAATCTATGTTCCCCCCATTAGGGTTTATTGGTCGTCCCACTTAAATCCAATCTCCCTTATTATATAAAAACAAAGACTTAAATGATAGAATCTCTATTAATATGAAATGTAATACACTTCCAATTATATCAAAGTGGTGGAAAGCGTTATATAGTTTGTCCATTTATTATAAGAAATGGACCGAATTTGACATGATTTTCAAGTTACTTGTGCATTAATCTATTAGAGTAGAGCTTCTCCTTACTAAGGGAGAGAAGAACTCAATGCCATTGACACGCGAATAGTCACATTCACAAAATACCTTTAAATAACATAAGCTCAGTCTATTACCTCACTTGTCAATCAATTTGGAGAGGAATTCTGTCCTACTATCTAAGTATGACATAAAATCAAAGATGTTGTTCAAAACTATACACAACCATCAAATTGGTATTCTCCCCAAGAGAATCAATTATAACAATACCTTAATGTCACATGTGGTTCTTAGCAGTTAGGATACTTTCCCAAATGTAAGAGAGGGTGAGAGAGAGAGAAAGAGAGAGAGACCACATGGTCTACATGGGTCCCACGTGACCTAAAATATATGTAGAAAGAGAGAGGGTGAGAGAATTTGACCCTTCACAAGACACCCAAATAACCCTCGAGGGGGACCTTGGCATGTGATTCCAAACGGAGGGCATAAGCAAAAGTCGTGAAATTATAGAGTAAAAGAAGAGAAAAAATGAGCACACAAATTTATCTTGTCACGTGGAGACGCTTTACTTTTGTTCATATGCACATAGGTGAGCCCGACCACACCACCTTTGCCATTTTGAACTTTTAAGGGCACTCTCTCCTTATTACTACTCAATACCCTAGCGGACTTTCTGTTTTTTAAGGTACATCCCCATTAAAAATTTTTAAAAAAAGTACATTAAAATTATTATTTTATTGCCAAGATACTTGAAATGACACATACACCCCTTCCATCTTCAACACGACCATATTACAAAGTACAAACCAAATAAAGTAGTAATTAATAAACATCATTAGTTTTCATTAAAATGTCATTACGGCTTAACTCGATCTTAACATTTTTATTTATTTTTTCATTATACTAATATTTGTTTTAAATGTCCGAGCTCCTAGGACGGTAGGAGTATTGAGTACACTTTCCTTGTCCAGCCCATCTCTCATTCCCATCCTTCTCTCTCTCCCTCTCTCTCATTATTTTTTCTTTTGTGTTTTGAAGACATCAAGTCCTAATTTAAGCATCTGGATTTCAGTTTCATCCTAAGAAATGAGCCTTTCTTCAACCCATCAGGTCTCTCTGTCTTTTCCCACAATGACCATATGTTCCGTTTCCTCGGCCTAGAGATTCTTTACTAGGGGAGGTTTGGAGTTTTTATTCTCTCTCTCTCTCTCTCTCTCTCACTACTCTATTTGAAAACTTTTTTTTATGGATTTTGGAGTTGTGGGTTTGGACGGGTTAGTGGGTTCAGACATTGGTTTTCCTTCTTTTTCCTCTGCTTCGGATCCTGTAACAAAGCAGATCAAACTCTACGGTTCCTCTTCTACTTCTCTGTTGCAGAAACAGGAGAGATCTATAAGCACTGTTGAAGATGACTGGAGAAGCTCGAAAATGGCCAAAAGTAACGACGGTTTCACAGCATCCAAGGGGATGCCTTTTCTGGAACAACAGCAGCAGCAAATGCTCTGTTTTTCTTCACCTAAATCGGACTCCTCTGTTCCTTACAACTATAGCTCCTCCCCTGCTTGCAACAGAAGTTCAGGTAAACGTTTTAACTGAAAGTTAAAATGTTTGATTTTTTGGTAATTGCACGAACTATAATTAATTTCATTAATATAAAGGATTTGTGTGCTTTTGGGTTATTTATTACTTGCTGATGCTGTCTGCAAAAGATAAGGACCCTCCCTAAATTTTGAGTCTTGTCCACAAAACATGAAGAAGGTAAGGGGAAAAAAAAATGGTTTATGGGATTTTTCATCAAAGGGAGTCTGTTTATTGGGTAGCATGTAACAGCAGAAACAAAAAAGATTCATTCTTGATCACTTTTTTTTTTTCCCTGAATCCTCGGTTTTTTTTAACTACTTCCCTCCCCTCCCTCTCTCCTAATTTCTACTTGGCTATGAATAGTTTGGAATTTTGTTTCTTATTTTACCTTTTAACATGAAAAATAAGTTGGTGGTTTTTCTTTTGATGTTTGTAAGGCAATAACAACTATGGAAGCATGAGCTATGGAGGAGGAGGCGTGCATGCTACTTCTTCATTAACAGGAGTGAAAGGACCATTCAGTCCATCCCAGTGGATGGAGCTTGAACATCAAGCTCTCATCTTCAAATACATAGCTACAAATGCTCCCATCCCTTCTAATCTCCTCTTTCCCATCATCAGCAGAAAAGCTCTTGAATCCGCTACTCTTTCCAGCTTCTCCGGTCAATTTTTCCGGCCCAATAATTCATGTAAGTCCGTGCACAAAACAAGTTGCATGAATTACTGAAACAGCTAAATGGTAAATAGTAATTGGTGGTATGTGTGTTTTTTTAGCGGGGTGGGGCCCATTCCACGTGGGATTCTCAAACAACAATGATCCGGAACCGGGAAGATGTCGACGGACAGATGGGAAGAAATGGCGGTGCTCGAGAGATGCCGTTTCTGACCAGAAGTACTGTGAGCGGCACTTGAACAGAGGTCGCCACCGTTCAAGAAAGCCTGTGGAAGGCCGCCAAGTCGGCCATTCCGTTGCCTCTGGACCCACCACCACTACCTCTGATTCAAAGCTGATTACTGCCACATCAGCATCGACCATGGTGGGGCCGGGCAGCGCCACCGCATCCAACAGCCTCCCACCAATCACCAATCCTAATCATCATCATGAACAGTTCAAGAATATGAACAGGTGACAATTTTGTATATGCCCTTTCTCTGCTTCTATGTCTTGTTCTTGTTACAGAGATTCCTTAAGATTTTTTTTTATTTTTTATAATTGTTCTTTTAATGTGAACGCAGAATGTTTATGACGGAGGAGAATAATGACATGAAGTTTAAACTGAATGTTAACCACCCGGTTTCGATTCAGAAGCAGCAAATGCAGTACGACTGGTCTTCTCAGAAAACCGAATCACAAAACCCTCTTCACCAGTTCTTCAACAACTGGCCCAATTCCGATACACGATCCGATAGCACTCAGTTATCCATTTCAATCCCTATGCATTCTTCTTCTCCTCATGCTGAAGAGAAACTTGCCCTGTCCCCACTAAGACTAGCAAGCAATGTTGTGAGTGAATCAAACTGGAAGCAAGGGGCGAACTGGATTCCGATATCATGGGGCGGTTCTTCTTCCTCTTCATCTTCTTCCATGGGGGGGCCACTAGGAGAGGTCTTACATCCTACTGCTACTACTAATAACAATAGTCCCTCTTTAGGGTCGTCTCCTACAGGTGTTTTACAGAGGACCGCTTTCGGATCTCTTTCGAATAGTAGTGCAGGGTCTAGTCCGAGGCCAGAGAATAAGAGATGTTATGACGGGGGGGCCAGCTTCTGCAATGACCTTCTTGGCCAACTCTTATGAAAATTCTGCTCTCAACGTAGCATCTCTGGCTAATGAAGTGTAGTTTTTTCTTTCCTGCTTATCTGTAACAGTTAACAGAATTCCTTGTTTCTGTTGTAGCTTTATATTTTCATTCCATTTTCAACATCCAAAAGTTTTTTGTTTTGTTTCTCTCTCTCTTTTATCGGGTAAAGATTAGAACTATGTTTGTATTGTTGCCACTGCTTAAGGAATTCTTTTTGTTTATTCTTCCACATTGTCTTTCTATGTTGTCTGGTATATCACCCGGCAGGTTCCAAGTTTCTGTTGTGCTCGACTCATTGCGCGCACATTAATTTCTCCAGATAAGGTTCAAATTTGGGCCCGCTGAGCTTGAGGTGGTAGGAACTGAACCCGAGCCCTTTCCAAATTCTACCTAACTCGAGAAACAAGGTTTTGGTGGTTGTCTCTTCTCCATCTAACCGCACCAAGCGTCGAGAAGATGAAGAAGAACGTGATCCGAAAAAGCGAGTCGTCTCAAGTTCGTCTTCATGAAGCTGCTGTTGCAAAGGAAGGAAAAACCTGCATTCATGGAATCGATAGTTTGCCCGAAGATCTTATTCTGCACATCCTGTCTCTATTGCCCATGAAAGAAGCGGTAAGAACAAGTATTCTGTCAGCAAGGTGGAGGTATCGGTAGGCCCGTATTCCTAATGCCACTCAAGAATTTGATAATTTTGATTATAATCAACTGGAGTGATCAAATACTGAGATTTCATCAGAACCCAACTATAGAGACCCTCAATAGAGAGTTATATATTAATTCTAAATTATAAATATTAGAGCTTGAGGTGGAAAAAATAGTCGAGAAACTTGAGCTGGGTTTTCCTTCATCTTCTCCATTCTGCTACACGCTTGCGTTTCCTTTTATCAATAGTTGTATGCTTAGTTCCTTAACATGTTTAAGACTGGTGCGGGTGCATCTGTCCAGTCAAGTTGTCGAATATTTATTATCCAACTGTTGTTCACTTAGAGACTTGTATATAGGGCGTTTCTCCACGATCGTGACTTTAAATGTTTGCGGCTCGAGCTCATTACTGCACTTAAGTGTTTGGGGTTGCAGAAAGCTGTAAGCTTCCTTTCCTATGTGATGTTTTTTTCATTACTACTGATATGTGATGATTTCTCAGAATTTGCAGAGCAAGGAATTGTTTCCTATACACGAGGAGTTTAGAAATCTCAAACAGTCATGTCTGAAATTTAGCGGAGCAAGCGACGGCTTCCTCTGTTGGTTGCCGTTGTTTCTCCTGTTGGCTCTTCTGTTACATAAATTTATACTCGAGGTAACTTTCTACTAGATTTATTTGTTTGAGAGCTCAATGCTCTTAAGTTTCTTTCTGGATCGAACATTATAGATTAATTTGTATCAATGTCATCGTTATCTCTCTATACTTGCAGTATGATAGTTTTTGGCGTAGGAGGAGGGCATGGACTGGAGAAGAAATCGATGAGATGATGATAAAATATGCGGAATCCTTCACTCTACATCATCTGAAGGAAGTCAAATTGATTGGTTTTGCTTGATGGAAATCATGTTTTATGATGATTGCAATTCATTTAATGAAAATGGCAACATCACCGGAGAAAATGATTATCGACCCTATCACTCTTCGTGACTCGGACTTTGGAGAATGCGTGCTATGTACACTGATGCTGAGCTCCAATTTGATGCTACAACTTGCACTAAATTGGTGGAACCAAGCCTCCCTCCTGCAGCACAATTGGTCAAGCAGCAGAATTCATACATAATTATACTATGTTTTTTCTTTTCTTATTATCTAGTTCTGGCTTTCTTCTTTTTCTGCCCTTTCAAAGCGCAAGCATTATAGGTTGTCGTGGAGAATTTTTCTTCTTTAATGTGAATGTGTTGTGGAACTCTCTTTTCTCCAAGTCAAATGGCCAAAAGGGTCGATAATCATTTTCCCTAGTGACGTTGCCGTTTTCATTAAAGTTTTAAGTTTAGGATTTTGGTTTATAGGTTTAGATTTTAAAGTTTAAGAATTAATGTTTAGGGTTTAAGAATTAAAATTTAGGATTTAAAGAACTTCAAACTTCTAGATCCAGTGGTTCAGTGGCTCCCACTCTTCACCGTTCATACGATTTCTTCAAGTTTGTCCCCCCATTCAAGACTTCAAGCTCCTAAGTGTTCATTCGATCTTCGCCATCTCATTTCAGTCCAACGAAAAAAAGCATTCCGTGCCCTAGCTTGGTCCTAGATCCAACGAAAAAGCTGAAAATTTAAGGTATTGCCTTCTCCCTAATTTCTAGTAAATGCATGCAGCTCTTCTATTTGCTATATGAATCCCTAATTTTGTAGTGTTTGAGATGAATTGAAGTTTCGTGAGCTTTAACTCGATCTAAATATAATTTTGGGTTTGAGAGATGGATATTTATTTATTTCCTTGCTTTGAATCTTCCTAAAAGTTTTTCTGTTTTGAGAAGAAACTGAAGATTAACTCATAAGTGAAAATGGCGATTGACAATGGAGATTTAATTTATATTAATTTCATGAATTTCCTCGACTAATCTGAAAATGGTGATTGATTTTGAAATCCTTACCTCAAGCAATATAACCAACAAACTGATCTCATGGTTCAATAAAATCCTTTCGAAATCCTAGTGAAATGTTGGAAATATACTAGTGTCTTAAGATTTGGATTTTCTCTTCTACTGCATTTTATGGAAACAAGGAAACTCTTTTGTATATGAGCTCTGAAGGGGTTTGCAGCAATCTGTCCAATTAGTCTTAGTGTTTTAAGGGATTGATCACCAACTAATTCATGTAAAGCTGATGTGAGAACTTGCAAATATTTCCTCATGTATGTTTTCATTTTCACTATTTGTGAGTATATCAGTTTGCTCTTGAGGTTTATCCTTCTCATTCATGTCATCTTGATCATCTGATACACAAATAAGTAGTGTACTACCTTTGCATCTAAGAGAGAGGTTGAATTCTTTTCTAGCAGCTTTAGTTTATGGGAGGGGAAACCTTTTGCCGACAACATTAACAAGTAGTAAGTTGAATGCCTTATTGAAGATTTAGAAGGTATTGATATAGGTACAATTTTTTTTAATTTTTTTATATGCTTTTTGAAAATTTAAAGTTTTTATTTATTGAAAATTTGACATATTTTTTTATGTTAAATATTGAAAGTAAGTTGGAAGAATGTGGTTTGACTTTATCCAAAACTAATGCAACAACTTCTACAAGTAAGTTGTTGATCAATATTAATTGTTTTATCTTACCTGATTATATGCTTGATTTGATTTGATTTTCTTTTTCATGATTTTGTCTGGTATGGATTTCTCGCTTAAAGATTAGACATAATAGTAAAGGCGCTTAGAAATTAGACATTATGGTGGATTACGTATTACTTTTGTGTTTGTCTGCTCGGATTATTTGTTGGAGTGAAATATCATATATTATAGATAAGACTCAATTTTTCCCCTACTTTGGTTAGGAGGGGTTTTTTTTTCGGGACCTAACTTGTAATTATTTACATTTCGATTAATACAGTATCTTTATTGGCCAAAAAAGTAGTGAATAATGTGAAAGACACATTCAATTTGATAAATTATAAGTAAGTATAATATAATGTTATACATGTAAGATAAAATACAAAATAATAAGTAGCAGACTAGCATTATCATTGTAATATTATATAATTTAAAATCCAAATACGAATACAAGAAAGAAAGAAAAAAGTAAGAGAAGGGAAAAAACTGTATAACCGACCCGAGAATAGTGGATCAGGTCGGTTTCACTGTTCATTCAGTTCGATTTCTAGGTTGCTATAAACCGAAACCGATTAGGCCGATCTGGTTTTAGAATCGAACCTAAACCGAACTATGTGCAATCCTATAACATCTGTACAAATTATAAAGACCATTATTTTAGTTAAGTTTCCTGCATTCATCTCCAATTTCCACCATATTTCAGTGCAACGTCCGGTCGACATAATTGGCCTTAATACAGACCATTACTGCTACCATTGACTAGATATACATTGCTTTAGTAAAGTAGTACCATATGTTATATATAATTGATTATTCGATTGTGGCTGCATTATTAAAATAAAGTGTTTTAATATATATTTTCTCAATTTTATATTTTCAATTTTTGATTTTATATATGTTTCCGTATAGGATTAAAAAACTAATATATATATATAATATAAGGATCTCATCATCTGTTTTTTGATGTACCATTTAAATAACGTATAAATTTAATAGACATAATGATCGAACAAAGATATATTTAAATTATCTGAATTAAATTAAATTTATTAATAATTATTTTCTTATACTTATTTATTAAAATAATATGATATATTTTATTAATCGACCATCTTAATCCAGACCATCGAAAGTAATAGGCACATGGTAAACGCAGGCGTAACATTTTTATTAAGAATTGTAATCTGTTTTATATCTTTAAAAACAGTTTTCGAGAACTGAAAACAGAATACGATTCCCAAATTGAATAGTCGAGCAAGGGCAAAACCATCGGCGAATCGTTTTCCAACACTCTTTTTTAGGTTATCTCTGGAATACTAGAACGAGTTTCTCTGATTCTGGAATCATCTTGCTCAAATCGTTCTTCCTATTACCGCTTATGGTGATTCCGTAAACCATAGCACTCTATAGAGTATAGGAGCTACATTGATCCATGGTCTACTTCCGTCACTACCTTGAAGGTTTCTTCGTCTCCTCGAGTTGAATCTTCTTCTCCGCCCTGTCTAACTGTAAGTTTTTCCTTTTTTTTTTTTTTTTTTCTTTTTCTGTTCTTAAACCTGGAAGATGCGTCTTAGTCATTGGTACTTTCCGGGAAAACAATAGGGCAATAGAAAAGGAAAATGAAGGGTTTACGGTGGGGTTAGATGGTTGATTACTATATATGGTTCTGAGAAGATTCCAGGGTTGGAAGTTCGAGTTGGTGAATTAGGAATATGTTGCTCGTTCATTGGCTTCTTACGTAAACTTATATAAATAGCTGGTCATTCCTCTATGTAAATCTACCTTAAACTTAGCCAGTTCATAAATATTCAACACGTTTTACGTATGATTTTCAATGTAAGATATGATCACGTAAAGCATGTTGATCTATGCAGTTTTTTCCAGGAGCCTTTGCTTATCGTTGAAATGTCGAATCACACGCAGTCCTCTGGTGCGCAGGTAGCTGGTTTCTAGTCTTTAGTATTTTGTTGATATATATTATATATGTATGTGAAATTTAGCTTACTTTCAAGTTTATGGTGTAAATATATGGGTATGTGATATCTGTCTGCTGCAGTTCCGACCAGTGATTCCTCCACAACAAGGGCAGCCATTTATTCCTTCCCAACACTTTCAGCAGGTCAGGCAAGCTACATCTTCTTAAAAAATTTAAGTCACCAAAGTCACTCACTTGTGTTTTCTCAATCAATGCAGCAGTTTCCTCCAAGGCAAAGTCATCCAGGGTATGCAGCACCCTCATCACAGGCAATGCCAATGTCGTATGTTCAGACAAGGCCACTTACATCTGGTCTGCCTCAGGCTCAGCAAAATGCTCATCCTTTCCCCAATCAGATGCCTGGCTTGGGGGCCCCTGGAATACCACACTCTTCAGCATATACAGTATGTCTTTCTTTTCGTTTACAATTTTTTTTCTTTCAGTTTGAATTTTGAAGTAAATTTTCCATTTAGATTGACATTATGCATTGTTCCAGTATGCACCTTCTCCTTTTAGTCAGGCACCAAACAATGTCAGTTCAACATCCCACTTCCAGCAAATGTCACAAATGCATGCCCCTGCTATGCCTGCTCCAGGGCAACCGTGGCAATTGTCTGGAAGCCAGGCTACAACACATGTTACAACGGTGGATCAGGGTAGCCAGCAATCTTCAGTCACTCCTACAGATTCAGTATGTCATTCACTCTTATGTCTATCTAGCAAGTTCGTCAATTGCTATGGTCATTCAGTTGTTAGATTCTTTATACTTACATTGTCTTCTTGTTTTGGCTTAGACTGTAAATGTTTCTAGCCTTAGTCAGCCATCTGCATCTGATTGGCAAGAGCACACATCTGCTGATGGGAGGAGGTCATTGCTCTTTACCTTTTGATATTTCTGCTTCCAGTTTCTTGAATTTTAATTTATGTTCATATTATATAGAGAGATTTCTAGCAGTATTATAAAGGTTTCTTGCAATCAGTTACTGTCAAATTTTAATCTCCTGATTGAAGTATTTCTGACCTTTTTTGTTGATCATTTTCCTTTATCAATTGCATTTGCCAGATATTATCACAATAAACGGACAAAACAATCCAGTTGGGAGAAGCCTTTGGAATTGATGACGCCCCTTGAGGTGAATCATATCTCTTGGCTGGTCATTATCGCTGAGATTTAAACATCTATTCCCTGGCTTGTTATATATCTTAAAATTGAATGTTCTAGAACTTATACAAACACTATTCCTGTGCATGGAACGTTGAAAGATGCAGCCATGATTTCATAAAAGTAGTTTATGCGAATCCTTTTTTTTTATTTGCACGTCCTTCCAATGACTGTAGCTATCATGGCAAGTCTGGGGAAATTTAACAACTGCTCTATGATTTCATGTACTCAAGGCAGGCAATGATTTGCTGTTATCTTATTTTTCATTTAGGGATTTATATTATGAATTTGACAGCTAGATTTGGCGGCATGTGCTAAATGATTTTCACCTTCTTCTTGGGGATTTCTTAGTAGCTTTAAGTGTGAGGCTACTGCTTCCTGTTGATTGAGGCCAATGATTTTGTTCTATGGGTTTCTTTTCTTACATGGATCATAGAAATAGTGTTGTTATACCTTTGTGAATTGTTCTTAAGTTCTTTATTTGTGAGTCTTTTCTTTTCTTTTTTCATATAATATCTCAGTTTCGAGTGTCTTGTTTCCTGACTTTATATCACTTGGTTGTAGTCTTTGATGTCTTGTATTATTTGATGCATCCTCTCACTAAACACTTGTTCTTTCTGTAACAGAGAGCTGATGCATCAACTGTTTGGAAGGAATTTACTTCTCCAGATGGAAGGAAGTGCGTTCTACTTTCTTTAATTCAGTTACGTGAATAAATTAATAGGTTAGAAGAATCATAAGAACATCACGTATATGCATTTATAGGTACTATTACAACAAGGTGACAAGGGAATCAAAATGGACGATTCCAGAGGAATTAAAGGTTAAGAGCTTGTTATCTTTTTCTTCCCTCTCCAGCTGTTATGGATTGTATGTGTGTGTGTATGTGTTTTTCTCTCTTCTTTCTTTCCTTCCTCATGTTAATTTTCTTTCAGCTTGCTCGGGAGCAAGCTCAAAGAGAAGCGAGCCAGGGAATACAGCCTGAGGTAACTGTAGCTTCTCATGCTGATACCGCATCTGGTGTCTCATCAGCTGAGACACCAATGGCAAATACTTCTGGTAAGTTCTTCAACATTTTCTCTCAGCTATAACTTTTCCCTTTTTCTTTTTTGTCTAATATATGTTGCTGACCAAAGAAAACCTCTCCAAAACAGGCTCTACCTCCAACATCCCCACAGCATCCAGGAGTATGCTTAGTCCCGTTCCAGTCATTCTGGTTGGTACTGTATCAAATTCTCCTTCTGTTGTGGTTTCTGGATCATCAGCAGTTCTAGGCATGCAAACTGCTGCAACTAGTGTAGTTGGTGTGCAGTCTGCTGCAATAACTACGGTCACTCAACTTGATCCTGGTCCAGGGATTACTGGAGGTCCTGCGAGTTCAGTTCCTACCAACTCCTCATCTATGTATGAACTGTTTCTGCAGTTTCGAGTGTCATCTATCTTCACTTTTTTTATTTTATTTTTATTATTTTATTCCTTTTAATGGCTTTCAATGTTACAGGAGCTCTTTTGAAAGAGTAGCATCTCAAGATGTTATAAATCCTGTAGATGGATCTTCTACCCAAGATATTGAGGTAATAGTTTATTTTTGCAAGTACGTCGAGGATCACCCAGCTTCATATTTCTCTTAAACAGCTTCTTGAAGTTGCTGCTGCATATTTGCAAGTACTTTTGTCCTTGAATTTATAGAAAAGAAAGTAGTATTTCCTGTTCTAGGATCAAGCAAAATAGAAAAACCACAAGATCCTGCAGATAAATACTTTAATTTGCTTCCATGTTACTAACAGGAAGCAAGAAAAGGAATGGCAGTTGCTGGAAAAGTTAATGTTACTCCTTCAGAGGAGAAAGGAGTTGATGATGAACCATTAGTATTTGCAACTAAGCTGGTACTCTCTGAGAACCATATACTTTCTTTTTGCTTACTGGGTAATTGCAAAGTTTCCTAAGTACCATCAGCTATTTCTACACTTTCTTACCTTTTCTTAGGAGGCAAAAAATGCATTCAAAGCACTACTAGAATTTGCTAATGTTCAATCCGATTGGACATGGGAGCAGGTAGTGTGATAAGCTTTTGGTATCTAGTTTCTTTGATCTGGTAATACATGCTTCTAACTCATTGAAATATGACATCAGACGATGAGAGAGATTATTAATGACAAAAGATATGGTGCTTTAAAAACGCTAGGCGAGCGGAAGCAAGCATTTAATGAGGTAAGCTTTTTAGATGGCACTACATAATTGTGCATTTGTAATAATGTTTCTTGAATTAAACGATATTTAACTTGATTGTTCTTGAATGCTTTATCCTCTGCATGTTGCTAAAATTTTTGGTACATGCCTGACAAAGTAAAAGAGAATTTCTAAAATAGTTTTCTGTATCCACTAAGAGAAATACGATATATAGACATCAAGAATAATCAGATCTCTTAATCCTAATCCTATAATAGAAAGAAATACAGCAGTAAATACAGCAAGAATATATACAGCAATAATGAAAATCTTAGAGAGGTAATCAAGGGATATACAACTATAAATAAACTAAATAAGGAAAGAAGAATATATTGACAATGCCTTCATGTGGTGTGTTTTAGTACTTGGGTCAGAGGAAGAAATTGGAGGCTGAGGAGAGACGCATGAGGCAGAAAAGAGCTCGGGAGGAGTTCACCAAGATGTTAGAAGTACGGCTGCATATATCACATGACTACCTGATGTTACCTTTCCCTCATTTGTTTCATTTGGATTTATTTCAACGTCTGATCTATTTCAGGAGTCCGAGGATCTTACATCATCCATCAGATGGAGGTACCAGCTATTGTTTTTCTTCATTCTGGTCTACTGTTCTGAATGCAAGCTTAATGTTTTCCCAACCTTCTTCTGAATTTGACTTTTTGTGTGATCAGCAAAGCTGTTAGTATGTTTGAAAATGATGAAAGGTTCAAAGCTGTTGAAAGGATTAGAGATCGTGAGGATCTTTTTGAAAGCTACATTGTGGAACTTGAGAGAAAGGTAGTGAATTTTTTCTCATTCATCCATGTTCACAATATGAATGAGAAGGCATAATCTTGTATCATTATTTCAAATACTAATGCAGGAAAAGGAAAGGGCTTCTGAGAAACATAAGAGGAATATAGCTGAGTACAGAGAATTTCTCGAGACATGTGATTTCATCAAGGTTTCTACTTTAAACCATAAAGTATTCATATTCTCTTGTGGGTTTCTTGTATTTGAATCTCGTTATGCACTTCATCTTTTGCTTTTTAGGTGAACAGCCAGTGGCGGAAAGTTCAAGATCGATTGGAGGATGATGAAAGATGTTCACGTCTTGAAAAACTTGACCGTTTGCTAATTTTCCAGGTAATATGATCACTTTTAAATTGGTCTCTTTTCTTGGAAGTTGGAACTGAATCTGATAT
Organism: Coriaria nepalensis; assembly: GCA_027186245.1. Taxonomy (NCBI): domain Eukaryota; kingdom Viridiplantae; phylum Streptophyta; class Magnoliopsida; order Cucurbitales; family Coriariaceae; genus Coriaria; species Coriaria nepalensis. The sequence continues at coordinate 1,057,599 of CP114500.1, read as the reverse complement.
TTGGATGTGGCAGGACTTTATCCGTGACTTGGAGAAGGAAGAGGAAGAGCAGAAGAGGATACAAAAAGTAGGACCTAATTTTTACTTTGGAAATAAATTTCTCTTATTACATATACTGAACTGTTGGTTTCTCATCAATAAGGAACTAATGAGGCGGGTTGAGCGAAAAAACCGTGATGAGTTTCGCAAACTCATTGAAGAGCATGTTGCTGAGGGTGTTCTTACAGCTAAAACCAACTGGCGTGATTTCTGCATGAAGGTGCTTGGTCTGTCTCTATTTGTTGTTGTACAACAACATGCGTGTTTATTCCAGATTAGAAGTTGATTCCCCTGAATCGCCTTGTCATTGTTTTGTCTTGCAGATAAAGGATTTACCTCAATACCAAGCAGTTGCTTCAAATACATCTGGCTCAACACCGAAGGATTTATTTGAAGATGTATCTGAAGGGTTAGAGAAGCAGGTAAATGCCATATTTCAGTTCATGTCACACGAACCTTTTGTTCAGTTTTCAGCTTGAGATCTTCCAATACTAATATGACACTGCTAAATATTTTAGGTTTAGTATCCATGCTTGATTTTGTTTTATTATTTGTCCAGCCTACTGTAGTTTCTTCTCTCTGAACAACAACCTAATGAAGTTAAGCCCTACATCTTTATCTAATGTTCTGCTCACTCATATGACAGTACCATGAAGATAAATCTCTCGTAAAAGATGCAATGAAGTCGCAAAAGGTACAGAAAGTTACTCACCTGGAACTGAATGCTGTATATTATGTTTTTAGTCTGAAACATATTTTTTTCTTCCTGTAGATTAGCATGGTATCAACATGGACTTTTGAGGACTTTAAGGCTTCCATTGAAGAAGAGGCTGGTCCACTACCTATTTCAAGTATCAACTTTAAGGTATATTCCCCAACATAGACGTTAGTCCTGCTTAGAAAATAAGATGGTTGAAATATTGGAATAGGTATCTAGACTAGTCATGTATATGAGGAATTGTATTTGAGATCTTGATGAAGCAACTTTGTTGCAGCTTGTCTATGAGGAGTTATTAGAGAGAGCGAAGGAGAAGGAGGAGAAAGAAGCTAAAAAACGCCAGCGAATTGCTGATGACTTTTCTAAGTTGTTGCACAGCATCAAGGTATGGGGAGACCTGCTATGATGAGTTCCCTCTGAGATCTCCTTGACTTGTATTAATGCCTGAATGTTGTATCCACTCCTATAGGAAATAACTGCAACTTCAATCTGGGAGGACAGCAAACAATTTTTTGAAGAGAGCGACGAGTACGGGTAGGTTAATGCCCCCCCACCTTCGAACCTTTAGTGTTCTTAATGGCTAAATTTATTTTCAAGTCCATGTTGTTGACATATGGTTTGGCAATATGTTAAGATTGATTGCAGAGGAGAGCTTTGGAAGGGAGATTTTTGAGGAACACATTGCTTACTTGCAAGAGAAGGCCAAAGAGAAAGAACGAAAGCGTGAAGAGGAGAAGGTACTAGTATTTGTCAGCATGTTTTAGTTGGTCCTACTATCAAGATCAGCAGATCTTGATTATCATAATCATTGTTTTTGTGTAAAAAACTAGATCAACTTGGAAACCTTATACAGGTGTTGACGATATTTATTTGCAGGCCAAAAAAGAAAAAGAAAGAGAAGAGAAAGAGAAACGGAAGGAGAAAGAAAGAAAGGAGAAGGATAAAGGAGAAAAAGAAAAAGAAAAGGGGAAAGATCGATCTAAGAAAGACGACTCAGATAGTGACACGATGGATGTATCAGAAAGTCAAGAACTTAAAGAGGGTAAGAAAAGGGAGAAAGACAGAGACAGGAAACACAGGAAGCGTCATCAAAGCACCACTGAAGAAGCTGGTTCTGACAAGGAAGAAAAAGAGGATTACAAGAAGTCACGTAAACATGGTAGTGACCGTAAACGATCAAGAAAGGCATGTGATATTTATATATATATATATATATTTGTGACAGCTTTGTTATTGGCTGTGAAAGTGGAGTCTCAACTATTGCTTACAAATCTTGGCAGCATGTGTATTCACCTGAATCTGAGAACGAAAGCCGGCATAGAAAACACAGGAGAGATCATCGAGATGGTTCAAGAAGAAATGGTGGGTACGAGGAACTTGAAGATGGGGAGCTTGGTGAAGATGGCGAAATCCAGTAGCTTAGCTCTCTGGAAGATGCAAGTTATCATTTAGGTAAGATGGACTTTTATGGTTTGAGAAAATATGGTTATTGTAGAAAGGCAAATTTGAACTTGATTTTCGTCATTGAAAGATAAGGGAAGCTGCTTTTGTACGATTTTGTGTTAGCTTGGAACAAGTGGACACCCGGAAAATTAGGATTGATACCCATAAGTTTACAACCACAACCGTAACTTAATTCTAGATTCTTCCCAAGTAAACTGGAGATTTGGTAAGTCTTCCTTTGAAATCTGGAAAATTTTCCATAGTTTCTTGGTAACAATCATAGTTTTTCCCCATTTTCTTAATTTTCCCATGGCCGAGAAACTATTTACAGATTTTTATGGTTCTGGGAAAATGTCCCAGATTGTCTCCCTACCGGGAAAAAGTTTGCAGATTTTCTCAGAATCTTAAAAATTTACCAAATCTCCTTGTGGGGCAATATTCAATGTTTTCAGATTTTAGTGGATATTTTCTTGCTCGCAGAATTTTCCAGATTTTAATGGATATTTCTTGCAGGTGGGAAAATTTTTCCAGATTTTCTCCACGACAGGGAAATTTTCCGAATTCTAATGTATCTTCAGAAATATTTTCCAGATTCTATTGGATCTTCGGAATTATTTCCCAGATTTTCTGGGGCCAAGAAATTCTTTTCCAGATTTTCTCGGCGGTGGGATAATATCTCTAGATTCTAATGGATTTTCAGAAATATTTCTGAGATTTTCTCGGGACCAATAATTTTTCCACTTTGTTATTGATATTTTCTCACTTGTGGGAATTTTTTCCAGATTCTCACGGTTGGGAAAATTTTCCAAATTTTTTCTGAAATATTTGGTACCTAAACTAAAACTTAGATGTATCACTACCATTTATGTCTTGTTTATACATAGATAAGGACAAAATAAACGAAACGGGCTACGAATTTGCAGGCCCAACTTAAATTAAAGCAACTACATAGTTAATTAGACCCAAGATATTTGGTCACTCCAACTACATTTTGGGCTTTCAATTTCTCAGTTCTAGACTTTACTTCCTTGCTGAAAGACGAAAATGAGCTCTGCCTGCGAGCAAGTGCAACACTGAACTCTTTAATCCCGTTCAGAAGTTCTCTCCTTCTCTGCACTTCACTGTTTAAATCCTTCAACGCATTTTCCTTCTGCTCGGTTATCAGCTGAATTGTTTGAGATGATTCAGAAACCGTTTTGATCAAACAGTATTTTTCGTCTTTCAAAATCAGGAACTCTCTGTCCATGGATTCATACTTCTGCTTGTAATTTTCCAGAAGCTTGTTATTGGAATCTAACTCTTGTTCTAAATCATGGCATCGTGCTCTGATTTCCTTTAATTCAGCGCTTAAGTCTTCCTTCCAACTGTGAAATTCTTCTTCCATAGCAGAGCCCTTCATCACAAAATGGCAATTTTTGAAATGAGATACAACATAAAAGAGTTTCTCTACATACATTCAAAAAGATTTTCTGTCAATGATAATCAAAATTATAGATAGATGACACAGACATAACATCCTGAAAATGGTGACCAAGAAGCTGACCTTGTTATTGCCGCTACCTGATGAATCTATTGCCTCTTTACAATTGCTTATTGGCGGTATCAAAGGTCTTATTGTGCTAAACAGCCTCTCATGGAAGACTCCTTGCTCTTGGGTAAAGGAATTATTCGCTGAGATATATCCCTTCCCGTCCGAAGCCATGGATAACTGAGCTTCCAGAGTATTAAAAAGGATTGTACAGAGTTGACTCATGCTTGAGAGAAATTTCGACATTTCCCCATCAGATGTAAGATTCTGTTTATCGGTCAAAATAAAATGAACATTACTGTTATCTGATTGAATATGAGAATGGAAAGGCTTAGGGTACAGTATATGAAACTAGGCTTTCACCTTCATTGTCGACAAAACGTCCTCATAAATATCTTTGCAGCTAACCATAGACTTGGACAACGTTTGTGGGATTTCCTTAGCAAGTCTTGCTTCTTGTTTTAGCTCAGATATCTCTTCCATTAATTGATTGTTTGATAGTACTTGTTCCTCAAACTTTTTCTGTTAAAAAAAAAAAATTTGAATAAAACACTGCTAAATTTGCAGAACAAGCATATCCTCAAGATGGCAAGCTATATTCCATTATCACAAACCTTGAGTTCATTCTTCTCCAAGATGGCAAGTTCTAGTTGTCTCTTCATATCTTCAAGCTCTAGCTGAGGGTTTTCATTTGAAAAATCCTGGAAAATTCAACAATTCCAGCTCAGGCAATGTAACGATTTTGTATTACTGTCACTGATTAATCTTAAGTAAGTTTAGAAGCAAAAATAGGACAACAGTTAAAGCAAAGTCAAATGGCATGACAATATATTCAAATTCATGAAAGAGGAGAACTCACAGGAGCTCTGTTAAATGATGGAGATGATTGAAGATCTCTAGCAGGGGTCATTTGGAGTGTATCAAGGTCAGCGATGAAACCCTTGTTCATTTTCAACCACATGTCCTCATCAGCAACGTTACTAAAAGTATCAGGAAGAGGGCTATTATCAGGAAGCATTGAATAAGTTGACCGCTTGACTACAAAAGAATTTGGGGCTGCTTTGAAACAAGGCGTCGTAAAAGAATCTCCTTGGCATTTTATATTGCCGTTACTGCATTCCTCTTTAAGGGTTTGTGTTACTGAATCTTCCCCCTACCAATGGAGATTTAAAATTTAAAAAAAAGCCCACGAATAACAGAGAAGATGCAAATTAGGGACTAGTCGGTTTAGGGAAAAACAATTCAACCAAAGCGGGAGAAAGATTGCACAGTTGGACTGTGTCCATGACAAATGGAATCTATAATATTTAGTAAATTAGTTTACTTGACTGAAGTTCCTTTCAGGCTCTGAGAGAGTAACGAGACTACTCAGATTATCAATTTTCATCTGTTGCTCCCTGATGCATTGTTCGCGTTCTTTGTGTGAATTCCTCTCCTGCTGAAGTTCCATTTCCAGCTTTTCACGCTCTAGTTCATACTGAGAAATTGAAAATCATCAGTAAGGTTTACAAACATATCTGTACCTTACGTTTCTCTTTTCTCTGGGTGCCATATCACATTATACACCTTACCTTGAGCAAATCATTCCTCAATTTTAAGACCTCTTGTTCAAGCACTTCGGAGTGAGATCCCTGAACAAGACTCAACTTTGTTACTACTCACTACTTTCTAATACGTTTTCCCTACAGTATAAAGAAATATTATACCACCTGGAGTTTTTTGCGTAATTCCTCGATCTCCAGCTGTTGGCGCTTCATCAGGGCGGTATCTGTCAATATCTACAACAATATAGTACAATCAGCTTCTAAATTAAAGTTGAGTGGAAGGAGCCATGATTGAAGACTCCGTGAAGATAATCAACTAGGTGGTATATTAAATAACAACAAATGCAACCTCGTTAACTTGGACACAATTGGTGATGCGTTTGGCTCTGCTAGCAAATTGAAGAGTACCCTTTGTTTCCTCAACATGTATCTGAAAAGTACACATAAATTGAAAATAAGATATGCGTGTGCGCGCGAAGCAGACATCGCAGATAATGTAAAAAGTTAAAACAAGAATTTAAAGGGATATTCGAGGCTACCTCTTCTGGCGAGATAGTGCATATTATTGAAGTTTTGGCATTACCACCAAGAGCCGGTTGGAGTATACGAGTCAGCTTACTATCTCTGTAAGGAACATGTCCCCTACACTACCAAAGCAATCAAAATAATGCATCTATAATTAGTAAAATTAACATAAAAAATCGAGGGCAATTGAATTACCTCTGCTTTGCACCTTCACTCAATTTGTTGATCACATTACCAAGAACCATCAAGCTCTTATTTATGTGCTTCCCTTCTTTTAAACGTACTCCACCAGCTCCAGTTTTAGCTATTCGCTCTGATCCAGCTAAATCTACTAAATTCTATTTCCATTCAACACATGTTAGTCGAACTGAAAAGTGAAGAGGGCTTATTTTAGCATAGTTTAGGAGCATTTTCAGAAAAAGGTAGACAGATCACGAACCAAAACAGAGACACGAATAGCATCGGTATTTGAATAGTCATCCGAAGAAGTCGGGTCCTTTCCCTTGCTTTCAATAACCTAAATAAGAGACAACCATATATTGAGAAACCTTTGTTAACTGGAGGTTCTTATCCAATGGAACTAAGCAACAACATACCATTCTGAATATGGTATGGGATCGACTACTCCTAGCATTCATATTTGTTTCACCAAAGTGCCTATTTACTGTAGGAAACAATTTTATAAAACGCATAAACATGGCTAATCAAGTAAAGATTATTTGAAACTGCATATTATTCATGTTTTCCTTCAGACCTTCTCCACGTTCTATGAGTCTTAGAACTTGCTCAGCATTATTCACTATTTCCTCTCTAAGACCCGCAACGAATATCCCACGCTGAAAGGAAGTAAAATCAGTTGACATGAACACCTATTATTTAAGGAAAAATTCTTAGTGAAAAATTAACTGACATCTAAGCTCTCATGAATCTGCAATTTCTGGTTCTCTACAGCAAAAAGATCATTGATTTCTTCATTGTAAATTTCCATGTAGGAAACTCGAATAAGGAACTCTCTATCCGTCACCTGACACAAATAATGTTAAGATCAAATTTCGATCTTGCTAGTAGAATCACATCAAACTTGCATAACCATGGTGCTTTAATTACCATCTGAATTCTACCAAATATGTCTTTAACTGCACGGTGAATAATTCCAGGATCTGTCTCGGAACCATTCATGGTGAAAGTCTTGCCACTGCTTGTTTGTCCATAAGCAAAAGCAGTTCCTGCGAATGTCTCAGTCACCACTCTCAACATCAATATCTAAGAAACGCCATATCATAACATGAACATACATACATATAAGGTTTCCCTAAGAACTCATTTCAAGTGCAAAAAGAGATTAAGAAGAAAGCAAGAAGCATACCGTTAAAACCTTCAACTGCGGCATGAATAATATCCTTAGTGAGAAGGTCGTAAACCCTAGAATTTGTGCAGCTTTCATCGAATACATGATCTGGAGCCAAGAAAAAGAAATAAAATCAGAAATGCCGAGTTACGAATTAAGAGATGTAAATACCAGCATATGAAAGATAGAGAGAGAGGGTGGATGGAAGCACCAAAAGCATAGGAAAGCCCAGAGATAGGAGTGCCATGAGCTCTGTGAAGTGAAATGCGATTGTCATCGATTTTCCAGAATGTTCCAAGGGAAAGAGAATCTTGAGATGCAGGAGGCCTCAGTCGCACTGCTACACAGATCTTCTCCATGGACTCCTCTGTCCACTCTTTCAGCTGATCCTTTCACTCTGAAAAGATGACGATTCTGATCTATGTCGTCTGTGTATTTTGGTTGCAGGCGGGATTCTTTTACTCCTTTTCGTATTTGAAATATTTAACTTTACGGAGATGCCCTCCACGCTCTACTCTTATTACGCTACTGCCATTGTCTACCTTCCGCTGTTTCCTGGAGGTAAGGATTGGAACTATAATTCAAGGCCCGAATTTACAGAAAGAATATGGATGGGCCTTGAGCCCAATTTCGCAAGTAGCAGCTGCTATCTATTTGGAACTCAAGAAAGACTAACCAAAATTCTTAGATGTATATGGTATGGCTGCACAGTCATGTAGGTATGAGCAGAGAAATTTCCCCGACAGAGACTGCCCGAACCCCGCCTCATCAGGGCGGTGCTTAATTTAAAAAACATCCACGGTCGGACCCCGACCGGAATTTACACGGGGCGAGTCGGGGTAAAAAAGGTCAAGGGTGGGGCCCAATCGAAATCCGAAAAAAATGTTAACATTAAAAAAGTTTCACTTCTCTTCCTCTGTACAAGCGACAGCCCCCCTCCCCCATTCCCTCTATGACTCTTCCTCTAAGCTGCTACTCTTCCGCCCGTCTCCGACTAGCTCTCTCCTCTTTCTTCGTCCGTCCACGCCTGCACTCCTCCGCCCATCTCTTCCCGCCCACGCCTGCACTCCTCCTCCCATCTCTTCCCGCCCACGCCTGCAGATACTCTCCACCATCTCTTCGCCATATATCCGCTGTCGCTGTCAGATGGAGAGTCGTCGTCCGCCGTGAGCCTCTACCGGAATGGTTTGTCCATTTCCCTCTCTTGATTGAATATCTTCTTGATTTTGATTTAGGGTTTGTTGCCAACATATTTGTTAGGGTTTGATTTAGGGTTTATTACTAACAGATTTGCCGAGTGTTTGATTTAGGGTTTGTTAGATGATTTGTTAAATCAAATTTAGGGTTTGTTGAAATCAGATTTGTTAAATCAAATTTAGGGTTTGTTGAAATCAGATTTGTTAGATGGTTTAGTTAGGGTTATTCGTTTCTAATTTAAAATCAGATTGGTGAATAAATTGGTTTTCCATTCATAAATCATATTTGAAATTATGAACGTTTCAGGTTTATGTTTGATTTTGATTTTGTCATTAAATTGGATTGAATTGAATCAGTTTCATATTGGTGAATCGAATTGGATTATATTGGACTGAATTGAATTGGATCAACTTCATATTGGTGATCAATTTTCCATTGGTATGTAGGATTTTCCACCACCAGAACCAATTGACGATGACAATAGTACTAAGTTACCGCCTCATTTAAGCGGCGACCATGGTAGTAGTCTTTCATGGAGGTACTGTGGGGAAGAAAAGGGAAGGCACAAATCCAAATGTTGAAGGTTTTGTAAAGAAATCTAAGAAGGGTCCGACTTGGGGAATCTTCGTTTGGAATCGTGAAAAAGAACGTGCCTTTTGTCAACATTGTCCGTATTCTACTATATTTAGGGGTTCTAAGATTGGGGCCTCCACAATGAATGACCACTTACCAAAGTGTCTGGGTTTGGTGCAAAATCCTCCATCGAAGGATAACTACCTAACGTCTATGAAAAATGCAAAGGAAGGAATGTGTTGGTTACCCACAAGCAATTTAAGTTGATCTTAAATTTAAGTTTATTAATGTAAGTGCTAATTAGCTTTATTAATGCACTTATTGAAAAACCTCTGTTTAGATTTGATCTGGCCGCCATCAGAGCAGGCATTGTACCATGGATTTGATATCCTAGTGTGGTGGAAGACGAATCATTACCCGACACTAGCTATGATTGCTGGAGATATTCTTGCAATTCAGTATCTATTGTTGCTTCATAATCAACATTTGGCACTAGTTGTCGCACAATTAATGATTGTCGCTGCAAGCTTAAGCCGTTTACTATTGAATCGCTTATGTGTGTTAAGAGTTGGATTTCGGGTTTGAAATTCTCTTCAGTTGTAGCGGTGGATGCCTTAGAAGATTTCAATGAGGATGACGACTTTCTTTCCTACTTTTGTGTTATTAACTTCTTTCATTTTGTCATATTTATACTTATTTTCTTGAATATTTGAAATTTTGCATATCTATCTGAAGATTCGTCGGATGTGGAGAGTTACGTCCTCTAGAACTACTAGAAGTCCATTCTATTTATTTTGTTGTGTTGTTAGATTATGAACTTATAATGGATTGTGACTGTTGTGTTGTTACTTCTTAGATTATGAACTTGTGAAGGATTCTTGAATAATTGTTACGGTTGCGAACTTGTGATGGATTTCGATGTTTTGGGTGAATTGTGATATTGACCAATTCTTTTATTTAGTTATACTAGTAATTTTTAAATGTTATTATAGTAATTCTTTTTTATGATGTAAATGATTGTGCAGTAGCTAGACTAATAGGCTTAAAATGCTTCTCTATACTTTTAAAATTGAAAAAAAAAAAAAAAAAAAGTCAGTCCTCGTCACCGCCCTGCCCCTCCGCCGCTTTGGGGCGGGGCTAATTGGGCGTGAGGAAAGGATGGTCAGGGGAAAATTGTTGATGGAAACATTTGACTTCCGACAATTCCGACCGTTTACTCGTGCCAACAATCATTATATGAGAAATACATTCGTGGTTGGAAGTGAATTTTAGTGTGCACGAAGCCATGCACTGTACATGCACGAACTTCTCATTATTAATTATCGACCCCAATGTTACGATAAAACAGGAGTATATCTTTGTCTTAAACGAATTAACATTCCAAAAAAAAAAAACCAGTTGATCAAACAAAGAAAGTGAAGATTCTCTAAATTCACGCAAAATTCTATTAGACCCGTCATTATTATTATTATTATTATATAACTATTTTAGTAATTGGCTGATTAGTAGTATAAATAGTAATAGTATGATTAGGGTTTAGGGAAGAATTGATTTTGAAAAGTAAAAACTCTTAGGGAGAGACGGTCTACCTCTCGAATAGTAGACCAACTTATATTATTTTAGTTATTGTATAATAAAGATTAGCCTTAATTTTATATCTCTAGATCGGGTCCTATCAAATTCACATAAAATAGAGATTCATTCATTGACTAGATAAAATAATAATCATCGTTTTCGTCCCTTTGCAGGTGGTGTGATCTCCATCTCTGAAGACTTCTGATTTCCTCTTCCAGGATAGAGCTTCGCATCTTGTTCACATCACATTGATGGGAACTGAAACTGCTTACAATTTAACAGCGGTTCCCTGATTTTGGAAAATGAGGTACAATAAAAGTCAGTATGCACTATGTCGAAATGTTCGAGCAGAAAACGGCAAGTAACATGTACAGCACTAGTTAACCAACGATCTGACCTTAAACAGGAGGTCATGAGCAATGTGTTCCCAGGGTAGCGATACAGACATTAAGCAGCACTTGAGAGGCACCATTTCTTCATCATGGCCTGTGCTGCTGCTACCTGATGCAGCTGCATAGGCGTGTTTTGCAGCAACTGATGCAATAGATGCTGCTTTACAAACAATAGAACCGATCCCTAATCCTTTCTTTGATGCAACGGGAGAAAAAGGGCCCAAGTCATGCTGACTTTGATCTGATATTAATCATAATTTACATATTCATAACTTGGTCTAATCATTCCGAGCAACTATTTTGAAAATATGGAAACAAAGAGAAAGAGTCCTTTAGTGTACCTGCAACACCTGATACAGCAACTTCAACTTCTCCACGTCCTCCTGGACCCCTCATGAATAATCTGTCAGTTTTACCGGTGGAGTGACCAAGAGAGAGAAGGCTACCAAATGTAGACTTTCCAGCTGTTAATCAGTTCAATAACTTCTTTAGAAATTAGTGCTAGGTTTTAATTCGATTGTACTTAGAGGTAAGGATGGGAGTGATTTATGGAAAAGACATAAAAAGATGACTTCAGGTGGATGTACCATCATACGCGTCTCGAACCATTTGGTAGCTGACAAATCCAGAGAAAAGAGTGAGCTGCCATTAACACCATCATTAAGCAAGAATTTATCTCCCAGTGCAAGTCATCACGGTGCAACTCTAATGAGATCTTAAAATTAGTAAACACTGTCTGAGCACGTCTATGCTATTGCTAACCCAGGATATTAGAAGAGTCCTCCACATTTGAACAGAGTAACAGAACAAACCTTGGTTTTATTTGTCTTATGGAAATCAGTAACGACTGTTAATGGGGTACTATTACTAGTGCTGCAATCTTGTGCATCATTTTCCCTAGGAAATGCTGCCCCATCATGTGCATTGAGAAGTACACAGTAGCAATGGTCAGTCTCTGTCAGGACCTGGAAAAAATAAGGAACACAGCGGTTTTAAATCCCAATTGGACCAGAATTAAAATTGAAATACGTAAATGCAGAATGGAAAACTTTTCCCTATGAGCCATGGGGAAAAAAATATATATGTACATATATATATATCAGGCAAGAACATCCAGGTGTAATGGGTAGAGTTTACATATAGCGAAAACATAACAAACTAAATTTTACCTGATTGAGTTCCTAGTAAATAAGAGATTCACAACTAAACTGTAACAAAAACCGTTGAGAGAGATACATCGAATTTATTGGAAATCAGAAACTACTTCTATGTTTAATTAAGAACATTACCACTGCATCAAAAGTAGAGTCAAAGTCATCAACTGCAAAACATATATCTGGATATGCAGGTGTTGTCTCCACTTCCTGGAAATATGCCAATGACAATGTCAGAGAATGTTGCTTGACAAGGCATAACTCAGGGAGATCACTCTTGAATAATATTATAAAAGTTACTTTTCTTGAGTCCAAGTGAAAATCAATGCGGCTAGGAGAAGCATAGACTGTTTTCACAACCTGCAGAGGTGCCCCGGACCAAACTGTAGATTAGATTGTCAGATTAACAGAAATTCTCATACATCGTATGGGGATTTTGCTCTCATAGAGATAAATTGCATAGAAGTTAAAACGGTTCCTCTACATAAAATCATAAACTTCAGAAAAAATCAAGTCCTCCAATAGACGACTCGTGAAATGAAGGAACCTTGTATATAGGAGACAGAGGCGTATCTCGTCTGCGTTGGTGATTCTCAAGGGCTTCATGACTGGATAAATAAATTAAAAGGAAAAAAAAAAACAGCAACACAATTCAGTTTTACAAGACAAAAAACAAAAAGGCAGGTTGACTGAGAGGGGGGGGGGGGTCTCAATTGCAAAGCACTAATAACATTTAGCAACTGAACATCTTTTGCAGCAGACAAAAGTTCTTATCGAAAACTATTTACAGGTATCCACAAAGCTTGACCACAAAAACAAGGCAAACCCATATGCATTGGAAACCTACATTGTCGGCATTCGTAGCAACCACCAAAAAGATAAACATCAAACCAGAATTTGAAAATCAAACATCAAGAACGGAAGTAACAATTTCTTTGTAAAATAAAAAAAGCGACATGCAAAATCATACTCACCGGTCAAGGGTGTACACAAACAAAACACCATTTACGTCAAATTTAGAAGCTAATGCATCCGCAAAGACCACAATACAATGCAAATAAAGAAAAACGAAAAGGAAAAACATACCTACAAATTGCCACTGTCACGGTGAACGAAGTATGAGCAATCAGGTTCAAATAGAATGAACGCCTCCAATCCACATCAATAATTTTTTCACCTACTAAGTTATTTAACTGGTTTTGACAAAATCGTGAGAAATATATAATCTAACTGACAAATTGCAAAAATTAACCAGACACAGTAAACCTGTTGACTACAAAACCATGGCATAATACAGAAGGAGAAACTTTTATGTAAGTCAATATGAACTAAGAAAACATATTGGTTGAGCTAACAATGCATGCATATAATTTTAAGTTTCAACCTAGTTATACCTTAGGTCCCCACCTGCGTACAAAGTAAGGAGAGGCACCTTCCACACTATCATTGAAACCATATCCCTCTGAGCTCTTTTGCAGCAAAGAACGTACAAGTTAGATCCCATCCAATTCAAGAAAACATACAAATTCTAAAACATGAAAAGACAAAATAATTCTAAAAGCCATACCAATTTTTTAACGAAAAATAGGAGATCATCGTCCTGAGACCTCCTCGATTCCTTGCCCTGGATGAAGTAAAAGTCCATGACATCATGCCAAAAGCGAGGATCCATTTCAACATCGGAAGCATCTTTCTTCTCCTCAAGAATAGCATTCTCTATTATGTTCGAATTCTTCTTTACCATAGTCAACAGCTCATATCTACAAATCCCACATTCATAAACAGCATTTATTATTGGAACTAGACTGAGCTACACGCAAACAAACTTTCCGGTCATGAAATTATTTAAAGCAACACAAACTTTCTGCAGTATCGAATAAGTAACCGAATAAGCAAGAATTTGTACTCGAACTGCGTCAAAATTGAAGTATACAGTATCTAATTCGAGCTACTAACTGCAGTATCGAAGATATAACTGCACCATTTCAAGCGATATAAACCCTAAAGAAGGGAAGTGTAGTTGCAGGTGTACCTGGAAGGGATTTCTCCTCCATTTCCGATCATTTTTTTTTTCCGGTTCAAAACCGTTAATTTAAAATCAACGTGGAGCGATTCGAGATTTCATACAGAAAAGGAAGATTACAATGATTACGCCCAAAGATCGATTTCATTAATAAACCGAGGGGATTAAAGTACGGATATGATGTAAAGTGCTTATATTCGTTAACAAGCAGTCGTTGTAGTATAGGGGTAAGTATTCCCGCCTGTCACGCGGGTGGGTCGGGTTGGATTCCCGGCCACAGGCGATACTGTTTATTTTTCATGGTTTTTAACCGACGGCCCAGTAAGTAGTTCAGTTAGAGGTGGGGACATTTTTGACTCGTAGTCATCTTTTGTAATAAAGACCTAGCTGGAGATAGAGGTGGCGATCCGTATCGGTACGATTCAGGCACTGTAATATCGGTTTGTTTTTTTATTTATGGGTTTTTACCTATTGAGTCTCTTGAAATGATAACCCAATTTATATCAGAATGTTGGTAATTTGGAGTGTAATAAGTACAAGAACAGGTAGAGGCTTATTTGTTGATACTTGATCGTATATAATGCTGGTGTTGAGATATCATATTATAATAATCGAACAGATGAACAGGATGCATGCATTATAACAAAAGACAAACACCAATGTCGCGGTCGTGTCTCGAAGAAAGAGAAAGGGTTAGATAAAATTGACTGAAAACAAAATAAAGAAAATATGTGAAAAAAAACAAAACAAAAAACAAAACAATGAATTTCTAAGTAGTGCTTGAATAACAACCGAGCATATACTAATTTAATCTAAATTTTATTCTTAGGCTAAAATTCGTATTTTGAAAAATGTAAAATTAATGGATCCTAAAAATGACCCACTACTTGATAAATAGTGACAGTGAAGTCCACTTTACGTACAAGCTTTAATTTATTATCAATGAAGTCAAAAGTCAAACTTAGAATCAGATTCTTAATTTGTTGAAAAGAATAACATATATACGAATGATGGAAAACCACAAGAAGTTCTTCATTATTGCGTTACACTAGCAAACCACTCTCTACCTTTGTTACTATCCTTTATCAAGCTTTGTTTTTTTTTTTTTTTTTTTTTTTTTTAACTTTTTAGAAAAAGCAAAAGAGATTATTAAAAGTGTGATTGGAAACACCTTCTATTTTTCATTACAAAAAAAAAAAAAAAAAAAAAATTTTTTGTGATTATGACAAAAAAAATGTGTAACAAGTCTGACAAAAAAAATCATTTTTCCAGCATCAATCTTGTTTCTGACTACGGAAGGAGGGTAGCTAAAACCTGTATAAGCTCTGAGAAAATGTAATCCAAAAATTCCTAATCTTATTTTGCCTCACGATGATTAAATCTAGGAACGGAGAGAGAGAGAGAGAGAGAGAGGGAAGATGTCTTCTTGTACAGATAAAAAAATGAAAAGGGATAGAAAGCGAAAGACAAAAATGAATAAAATATTTTATAACACAAAAAAATTCAAACCAAATGACTCTGTCCTTTCATAAAAAACCGGTTTTTGGATTTGTAAATATAAAAAACAGATTTTCAAAATTATTATTGATCACACCCTAACTAATTGTGCTACTAGAGAACTAGAGAAGGAATTTAGGCCCAGCCCAATAACTTTCGGGGCCATGCATTTGACCGAGTGAGGAGGTTATTATCCCAGTCAGCCCACTAAATTCCATAACGCATGCATACATCTTGCACGTGCGAAAAGTTTTATCGGGCAAGATCTTGAACTCGGGACTTTTACCCTATTTTTTTGGAATTCTTACCGCCACGTGAACCACCACACAAGTTGGACAGTACTAAATTATGCGAATTTCCGAATGGTCATCTATTAAAATGTGTTATATTATGGGTCAATTTTGCAGAAAACGTCACAAAAAAGCGTCCTTAGATTTACACTGTTTTTGAGGTGGATAAGTCCTTTACGCTTTGAACGACAAGTAGTTGTCCATGTGCACCCGGTCGTGAAGGCAGAAAAGTTGAATTCAAGGACCCCTTAAAACACCCCCAGACAAATCGCATTCTTTCACACTCGACGACTTGATTATTAATTTTCTCATGCTATCAAAAACCCCAGAGTAGCCTCTTTATGTCTGCATCCCATACAGATCCAATCTGGTTAACCATAACTTAAAGCAAAAATTGATTTTCCGGCCTCTTTACACTTTCATTCAATTGTTTCAAACCAACCCTTATGGCATTATAATAATATGAAGTTTCTGTGTCAACACAATTGTAACAGAGATAAGGCCTCAAAATTGTATTAGAGAAATTTTTTTTTATTAAATTATATTTATGATAATTCAATTTATTTTAATTATATATTATTATATTAACATAATATATAAATAATATATATCGATTCATCCTCACAAATTCCCATTGGAGTTAACAATACAATTCAAAAAATTCATTTCCAAGTTAAAATTTCTGTAATAATATCGGATTTTCTACACCCATTTAGAATCTTAATTCCCATGCTGAATAATATGTCCAAAAAAGAAAAAAAGGAGAAATTTATACAAACAAATTTGACATTACACTTTTTTTAATCTTATTGTATAGTTCTTGTGAGCTTACACTTAGAAATGAAAATAGTAGCCGTGTAATTCAAACTACACAATTTCAACAACTCAGCAGATTGCTGCTTCAAAACCGGATCACACCCACTCTGTATAACAAGCAATAACTTAGCCGCCAAGCCAGCCTCTACAGCAACAGAAGCACATTCTTCAGGCGCAAGCTTACAAACTGCCCGCAGTATCCCCAAACCAAGCTGAGTACAATTTTCCGACACTCTCATTAACAGCTTCACCACATTCAATATCGTTTCCGGGCAATCCTTCAAAGCCAATCTTCCTTCCGGGAGACCTGACAATGCTTCTAGAACATGTAAAGCCAACTCAACACAGTCCGGGTTTAAACTCGGTAAAAGCTCAACCAATTTCGGAACCGTTCCAATACTCAAGGCTGAGTACTTAACTGTTTTGTATGAACAGATTGTTTTGAGTAAACTAAGTCCGGCTAAGACCACGTCTGGACATCTCTTATCTTTTACTAGTCTTAGCAATCCAACTAATAGGCTCAAGCTAGATATGTTTTCTGCACCAAAATCTAGGCCTTCTAATAACATCTCGATAAATTTCGAGCAATTGATCTTTGTCTCCATCGATCCTTCGTTTAGTATATCTACCATTAAAGATACCTTAGCAGGTTGAATCAGATTCTTCTTAGATTCCGAATCGAGATCTAAGTTAACTAAGATTCCCACTACTTCCGATCCAACAGCATGGGAGGTGAAATAATTTAGCAGCGAAGAGATTAACCGAACCCCACCATAATCAACTACTGTCTTCTTAGCCAGAGAATGGATGGCTACGATTCGTTTGAGCTCCTTCAAGCTCTGTACTCTAGTTTGACCTTTAGCTTTTTTCAACGTTTCTAAAAGCTCTACGACTCTTCCTTGAACATCTTCTGATCTCTTCATCAAAGCCAAGTACTTTTGCGAAAACCAGCTGTAAATCAGCTGGTGAAGGGTTATATTAGGAGTGATTGAATCGTCCCATAGCTCTTGCATCGTGGTAGGGCAAGTGAAATGTCCTAAAGAGAACCATTTGACTATGTTCGATCTCTCGTAGGTTTGGCCAGTGCAGAGAGTTACAGGGTCTCTCATGGGCTCCAATGAGATTGGGCAGATGAAAACGGAGGGTACATCGATCGAGTCGAGTTCTTCTATCATTTCCTTCAGATCGAATTTCTTGGTTACTTCGCCGCAGATTAACCCGCCACCACATGCGCCGCCCAAAATACCATCTTTTACGGCGGTTTCTAGATCTAGCACTTGCCCGCCACCACTCACACCTAGCTTTAGATCCACCATCGTAGAAATTTACAGAAAGGAAAATCTAGAGGAAGAAAAAAACTACAGGACTCGAATTTAAGAAAGAAGAGAGAGACGGAACAGGTAACTACTATTTTCTCTCTCTTGCACTATCGTTCTCATCGACAATCGGATGATAATTTACGAATAAAGGAAGAAAGGTGGAAAAATCATAAACACCTTTTCCTTTCTCCCTTTATCTGATCCCTTTCTCCGGTCAAAAGGGTCGCCTTCTGAATCTCGCTCTTCTTCATCACCGCCATCATCATCGTTATCAAGAATACGATGGGTTAGCCAGCAATCAATCTTCTCTTTCCCAATACGAAAGCTTCCTCTTCAAGCTCGAAAAAAGTGTGGAATTATCACTCCTCAGATTAGTATAAGAGAAGGACCAAGGAGAAAAGTGAATGTAAATGCAGTTGCGAGGTGGGGGAAAAACGATATTAGAAAATTGGGAATGACACTCATCTCCCCACTAAAAAGCAAAAGAAGGAGGGGAGCTACTGAGTGAAGAAAAAGGACTGATTTCTCATTTCAGAATGAAGATAGAACCCTAGAATAGAATTAAAAAATAAATAAAAAATTGCTTTTCTCTTCTTGAAAGAGAGATAGGGAAGAATTGGTTACCGGCTATAATCGGTGGTCAATGTGAAACCGTGGATAGACCGTGCACCACACGTGCAGTCCAGTCTTCGGTGTTCGTTGCAACAGAAGAATTTTAATTTTAATTAGTATAAATAATAAAAACTTTGGTTAGGTGGTGTTCTTTATGGATGGATGGGGTACCAGTCTTCACTGTTTTTATAAGTTTATTTATAATTATTAATTAATTAATCTAATTAAACTAACAGTGAGGTCACAGGGAGACGCACAGTTCTCACGGACACGTGTCAGTGTCTTGGTGGCTAAAGCAGGAAGTAAAGTGGATTTAAGAGGGAGTTTGCTGTTATCGAGGTGGTCAAAATCAAAGACCAGAAAGGCAAATTGAGAAGGCAATTAAACAAAGTGTTTTATGTCCCCAATACCAGTCAAAACACTGAGCTGGCAACTTTTTCAAAAGCACGTTCCCCCCCCCCCCCCCCCCGGGGTCCCACCTCACATCTCTTGTCCGTATTTAAAATTCAATTCCAATTCTTTATTAGTTTTTTAAATTCAGATCGTAATAAATTCTCAGAATTTCAAACCTTCCAGCTTCATTGAAAATTTAATATATGTTTGATAAAAAAAATATAAATAATTGCATAGAAATAATCGTAAATGCATCCAGTAAATTGAAAGAAATGAAAAATAAAATGTGTAAATCTATTCTCACTGTTCTTCTCCGCGAGCCACTTTAAGGCCCAATATTGGAATTGGGCCTCCAACAAACGTACTGAGGGTGCATCTGTTCTCTGCCTTTGGGCCGGCTGCCCTTATTGATAGCAAATAAGCCCTGTTGCCTGTGCTTGTCATAAATATTATTTAAATATTTAAAAATTATTTATTATTATTTTTTTAAACAAAACTCAATATTTATGATGACTGGTCAATTTGGGTAAGATAAAAAATAAAGGTTGACCCATTATTGCCATTTAAGATAAACCTGCCAGCTAGGCATCTCAATAGTTCGTTCTCATCCATTATCGAATCCCATTTTGTCTAATCCAATGGGCTCTGAATTCTTAAAAAAAGGGGGCAGAATTGAAATTGAAATTCTATCCCTGCTTTCAATTCCAGGTTTGCGGTTTGTGCTCGTCTAAAAAAACTACATACGAGCCCACAGCTTAAAAATCACACCTCATGAAACAAAATTACTGACACCTACCCCCTAGTGGGCCCCACTAACCGCTAATAACCAGCAACCACCTGTCACGTGTACCTTATTAACTAAATACTATATATTTTCTTCAATCAAAATCCCATTTCTAATAATCCCTCCTTCCACATCTTTCAGAAATGAAAACCAAATCGCGAAGCCAAACAAACAAGCTCGTACGTGTCATCACGATGCCGATCAAAATCCTGAGCAAAGCGAGGGATTTCTACGTCCAGAGCATGACGAACTGCGCCGGAAAGGTTACTTACAGCAGCTCCGTCGGCTGTCCGGTAACTTACTACGCCGCCTTGTCGAGGAGCTTCAGCCCCGGCTCGTTCAGATCCGACAAGAACGAAGATCTTAGAGAGCTCATCAGAGCAGTTTCTGCTAAGAAACTGGGGGAAATGATCGAAAGGGATCTGAATCTACACTGTACGTTGACGCAGTCTATGAGATCGAAGCGACTGTCGAAGTGCCGGAGTGTTGGCATGGGCCGGATCGACGAAGAGAAGTCCACTCATTTTGAGAAAGATGGAGTCGATCTCAAGCCTCATGTCGTTTATCCGAGAAGTAAAAGCTACGCCGCGGTTGTAATGCAGAAGCAGTAAAAAAGCAAGCATGAATAGATAGATAATCTGATCTTCGGGTGTTTTTGTTGATTGTATAGAAGTGTTGTTTCTTAATAACTGGGGACTAATTAATTGTCTTAGTCTGGTGTTTGTTGATAATCTGAATATCATAAATTATGGTTACGTAGTTCATTATGTTGTACGAACTAAATCCGTGACTTCTGGAGAAGGAAAAAAGAAAACTTGATCGTGTGGCCAACTGGCCTTATATGATCCCAACTGCAAAGTTGTTGTAAATCCATAAATTTTTATGTGGATATCCTTTATAACTCTGATTACTCAAAAATGTTGCACTTTTAATTGAATAAAAGGAAAAATAAAAAAGATGTATTGGGTTTATAAACATAACAATCAAAATAGCAAGTAGCCAGAATGGGCATGGGTAAAACAATATGTGGATCCATCAGTCGGGTCGGGTATCGAACACAAAAATATCCAAAAGTCTTTCTTCAAGCGGACATTCGTCTGTCAGATACCGTCGGATCAAACTCAATATCACATAGTTAAAAACCCATATTATATTTCTATCATTAAGCCAAGATGGTTTTAAGTTTTCAAATTTATAAACTTTTGGATCGTAAATCCGATGGGCATCCGAATTGAATATTCAATATTGAGTAATTTATCATGTGGAGTAGCTCAATAGATGTGTTATATATATAGGAGGGGGAGAAAGGGAGGATTCGCTGTCATTCCCTTAATGAACTTTTTTTTATTCATTTGATTTTTTTTTTTTAATAAATATCTTTTAATTTATTTTACATCAAAAAAAAGTTGAAATTATCTTAATAATTATGTTTTTCTTTCTTTTTTATTTTCTCTTTCTCTCTTTATGCCAATAATTTATAAGAATGCAAAAAACATTCGTGACTCTCTTGATTATGAACCTATCTAGACCGAAATCTTTCCGGTTCAAAATTTCGGTCCATACTAGTGTGTTCTTTTTTTTTTTGTAAGTTTAAAGATCGATACATGATTTCTATCTGAAATGAAACACACTCTGATTTGAGATGTAGCGAGATAATTTTATACTTATTTCAAATGTTATAAAATCCTTAAATATATATATCATAAAAATATGTTTTTATAACTTTCCATATAGTACATAAACACCTCAATCATAGTTATATAACTCGAGATAAAAATTATTAAAGTTGATTGATTCCATATTGAATATTTGTCAACAATTTTGGACATATTTTAGATGTTATAAAATTATAGAAAAAAAATATTTGTTTGGTTCTTGAACTACGGTAAGGAGTTAGAAACTAGTAAGGAGCTAGAAATTGGTAAGGAGCTAACTATTGTGGGCAATATATGCTTTTATTTGGCTAGACCTGATGAGGAAGCTAAAACTGTTAAACCGAATTTATCATTAGTACTCGACAAGGTAAGGCCCATACATGTAATAGATAATCAAAAATTCAGAGTGCCGATTAGGTCTGCTAGGTGGTTAGGTGCAGGACTTGGTAAGACATCCATGTCTCAAAAGCTCAACTTAGGGGTTATGTAGAAGAGTGTGCCGATCTATGTGGTCGGACTATTAAGCTACGCAGTAATAAAGTTGAGGTCTAAAAGATAAAGATCCCCACATATAAGTAGTAGGAAACAAAACTTTACATGTGTCAAGATACAATTAGGGAAGTGTCACGAGCACTAGGCCACTACTAATATATGTCAATTGGATCATGTTACGTGTAAAAAAATAACTGATATGATTTTTTATCAAATAATATAAATATCAAAAATCAAAGGTGGATTACTATTTATAATCTAAAAATTCTATCAAAACAACTTTTTTAAAAAATTAATTTAAATATAGGCGTGTGCTAAATATATAACCTCAACTTACTCTTCTTTTTTGGGTGCAAGAGCAAAATTATAGCTGAGAGGGCATACTATTACTGTTTAGACCGAATTCAAGCATTACGCATCAAATCAACGCATTTGTTCATAAAATATTTGATGCCGAGCTGCCACGTGCGTTCCCGCCAAACGTAGCCGCCAAGGAGCAAACGGAGCGTTTTAAGAGATTTGATTCGAGGAGGGGGGGGAGGGGCGGATCGACCAATGGGGAAGCATACACAATCCTGATAGGTGTATCCACGCATGGCGGCCAAGCCCACCACCCGTTCTCGCATTCTGTAAGCCACCAGGCGATTCTCATTGGACCTCTGCCACGGGACAAACTATTCCCATTTCACAAGCAGGTGAATGGGCCCAGGCCCAATGGCGTTTCGCAGTTTGTTTAATATGTGTTGCCATGCATGCACCCACAAACAGAGCTTCATTCCCACATGTCTATCTTTCCAACTCTTCCAACACGTACCCCACCGTGCAAATCCACGTGTCAGTTCCTCCTGCCTCCTTGCTTCATGTTGCCCTTCTCTCACTGGTCAAATTCACCAACGCTAGAAGAATCCCCCTAAAACCCTCCACTCCTCACCCATTCCGTCATATTTCTTACACACACAGAAACTCTTTCGTCTTTCATGATTTTCTAACAACTTCCGATCATAACTCAAAAAAAGAGCAAGAAGAAGTTGAAGAAAACAACTAACCGGACACCATGATCAAGACACTGAGCCCATACTCAAACTCAGCGAAAACAGCTGAGATTATGTCGAGGTACAAGCCCATAGCGCCAAAGCCTGAGATTCCGATGGATCCTAGTTCAAATGAGGATTCTTCCATTTCTCAGAAGATCCGGCAATCTCCCTACCTGAGGAATCTATGGCCACAGCTTCAAGCCCGGCCCACTAGAACCAGGAAGAGAGGCAGGGCTGTCATATCACAGCCTACTACTCCCAAGAGACCAAGGAACCAGGTTTATGGGCTTTCTTTTCCTTGCTCAATGACACCGCCATGCACCAGAAATCTTTCCCTCTCGGATTATCCAGCTTCGGGACCCACCCGTCTTCCAATTCCTAATCTCGGTGGGGACAAGACCAGCCTCAGAACCAATGGCTTAACTGCAGATCAAACCGCTGTAGTAACGCTTCCGTTTCTTCCCTGTCCTCCGTCTGAACTCAATTTCGTGAAAGATAATGCCATAGACTTAAACATCAAAACTGAAATTCCTGAGTTAAAGGACTTCCTGCAGCAACTACAAGGGCATGGCTCGAGTGGTAATGTCATAACACCTCAACCAGTTCGGCCCGTAGGTTCGGTCATTTACGTGGGCCCCATCAGCGAAGATCCGAGTCCGAGTCTGAGCCTGGCTATGCGGAAAGCTTATAGCAAACCGGAGGAAGTTGAGAAAGAAGTCGAGTCTGAGCCATTACCAGTTGTGGTGTCGGATTCAAACAACAAAGTGAAGGTGGCTAATTCTGCCTATAAGGAGATGGTGGGTCAGCCGAAGTGTTCTTGGCTCGACTCGATGGTGACCGGAGAGAGCCAGGCCGGAGGCGGTGGGACATGCATGAGGATTAGTGGAGAGGTAATGCTCCATCTCTCTGATTCAATTATGGTGGCTTCGTCGACAGGGTTTTCCTGTTGGGTCAAGATAGAGTGGGAAAGTGATGGGAAGAGAAATTCGGTGGATACTTTCTGTGATGTGATTAGGCTCTCTTGTGAGTCCAGAGATTACATTCTCAAATGGAGGTTTCACACCCGGCCTAAAGGCTTTTCAATCCATTTGCAATGTTAAGCTAGAATTGCATGAGATCCTAGCTAGTGTAGAGCAGTACAATTTACATAGTCTCTCTCTCTCTCTCTATATATATATGTGTGTGTGTATAAGCAAATCTCACCTAAACCTTGCTTTTATCAATTGTCAAAAACATCTTATAAATGATTTCCTTAATTTTATAACTAGGTAAAACGTATTATGCTATCAGCACATTGTTTTTCCGAGTGAAACACGTTCATGCATGAAAGTTGATTATTCTTTAGAGAAAAGTGAACACTGAACAGGTTTTACATTTACAGAGCCCTCAATACTTTCTCTAAAGAAGCTGATTACATCCTTCAACGCATCGATTTTCCACTTAATCTCGAGTCTTTGGAAATCCTTTCCATTTGAAATTGTCTGCATACGACTTAACCTGCATGTAGTAACAAAGAAGAAGAAGAAGAAGAATAAATAATTTGTCAAAAGAAACAAAACTCAAATGGGTCAATTTTGAACACGGAATGACTGGAGTGAACAAAACATCTGACCTTCAAAGTAGGAGTATGAATGATGCTTCCTCAGCGAATGCCTTTGCAGCTTCTGCAATGTCAAAACTAAGTCCTGTTTCACCGACATTCGCATATGGGTCTGATAGGTGTTTAATCTGTATTATTTAATAATTTTTGAATTTATTTTTTCTTTATTAACTTATTTTATGTTTTGCAGGAGTTTTGGAGCAAAAATATAAAAAGAGATTTAAAAGGGTAAAATTGGAGCAAATGGATATTTGAAGGATTTGAATGCAATAAATGTTGAAGGTCAAGAAAATAAGCCAGGCCAACTTAGCCGCCCTTGTTGAAGAAAGGTAAAAACATAAAAATAAAAAATAAAAAATAAAGAGAGAAAGAAAATGAAATGGGCTGCAAAGCATGTTACGAGATATTAGCCCTAAGGAAAAGAAGAAAGTGGGATAGTTGAAATATAAAGGAAAATGTCTAAGTAGAGAAGAGGGGTAATCGGCAGAGATGTCAAAATAGGTAGGCGTAATGGGCCGGTCTGTGAGCCCGCTTACGTGGCCCATTACAGCCTCGCATGGCCCGTATCTTTTATTAGGTCCAAGCCTAGCACACGTAAACGTGCTAGGCCTTGTTCTAAATTTAGGCCTGTGTGTCGGCCCGGTCACGACACAAGGGTCCGTTATAAAGCCCGCAGGCTTTACATGGGCTGACATGCGGGCTCGCATACGAGCCGGTCCATATATGGCCTGTGTAAGGCCTGTTGAAGCATACGTAAGTCTGTCGTTTACTAGTCAGGTTGTATACCACAAGTCGTGAAGCATAACAGTCTGGACTGATTCATTATTTTTTAGTAACGAAATTACCCGATCGGCTATGCATATTCGGTAATAGCCGAAATCCTCATTTGTCTGTATTCAACAAGAAAACGCCATTTGTTCTTATAGTTTACATCGAGACCGAGTATCCACAGATCGCTTTCTCTCTCGTCTTCATCCAACTCCATAAACATTGTGCTTGTCGTTAAGTCTTTCTTCACAGTTCAAAAAGCGTGACAGCATAAGTTACGATCATCAATGGCGTCAATGGAAGAGGACTCGAGGCTCGTTAAGCTCGAATCAGCATGTTCAGATTTGAAAAAGCTCCTGATATCTTCAGTCAAATTGGAAGAAAGTATCGGAAAGATGGACAAAAAGTTCGATGCCATCGATGAAGCTCTATCAACAGCGTCGAGAAGAATTGCGCCGTTACAGACTCTGTCTATGGCGACGAAAGCACTGGATACGAGAATCAACCGCGCGGTTTCTCCAGCTCTGGCTCTTCTTGAAGCGTTTAAGCGGACCGAGTCTCTTCAATACAAGTTACTAGATATCCACTCCAAGTTGTCATCGGAGAAGACGCCGGAAAACCGCCTCAAGAAGCTCATCAAGTATGTGGATTGTGCCGATAAACTTCGCGACGCGGTTAACTCGATTAGTCAAGAAGGCGAGCCTGTGATTCAGAAGCTTCAGGAGGTGGTTGAGTTTTTGAGCAGGACGAAGGCGACGGATCAATACAGAACACATAGACTGAGAGAAACTCTGATCACACTCAAAGCTCTTTACGAGACAGAAGTTGACGCCATGAGGTTCGAGGGATTGCTCGATGAAGCTCTGTTAAATCTGCAAGATGAATTTGAGAGTATTTTGCAGATATTAAAGCATCAGAATATTTTGAAGTTGCAAGCTGAATATGATGATGATAATCATGATCAGGATCGAGATGATGATGCTACGGGATGTGAGTTAGGTACGGAGTTAGAGATTGAAATTCTGAGAAGGATCTCGGAATCTCTAGCTGCGAATGATTGTTTAGATATATGCATTGATATATACATAAAGGCAAGATATAAAAGAGCAGCAAAGGCGTTAATGAAGTTGAATCCGGAGTATCTAAGGACATACAGTCCCGAAGAAATCGAGAAGATGGAGTGGGAGACGTTGGAGAATGCAATTACTCTGTGGATTCAACACTTCGAAATTGCGGCGAAGAACGTGTTAGTTGCTGAAAAGAAACTCTGCAGCCAAGTTCTCGGATCAATCATGGACTGGTCGGTTTGGCCGGAATGCTTCATCAAGATCGCTGACAAAATCATGGCCGTTTTCTTCCGTTTCGGAGAGGGAATCACAAGGAGCAGCAAGGAGCCACAGAAGCTGTTCAAGTTTCTAGACATGTTTGATTTCCTGGAAAGGCTCAGCCCCCATTTCACTGAAATTTTTGAAGGCGAGGCTGGATCTGATATCTGTACACGATTCAGAGAGCTTCAGAAGCTTCTCGTCCACGCCTCGAGCAAAGTATTTTACGAATTTGGCCTCCAGATCGAAGGAAATTCCGATGCCAATCCTCCACCAAAAGACGGATCCGTTCCCAAAATAGTACGGTACGCCATTAACTACCTCAAGTACCTTGCGAGTGAAGATTACAGCTCGTCCATGGCAAAAGTTCTCCGAACAGAGAAGATCTGGAAAGCCGGAATCCTTTCCAAGCCAGAAACCGACGAGAATCTGCTTCGAGATGCGATCTCAAACGTCATAGAAGCGCTCCAAAGAAACGTGGAATCCAAAAAAGTTCGTTACAGAGATCAAATCTTAACGCATATATTCGCGATGAATACTTACTGGTACATTTACATGAGGACGAGGAACACGGAGGTGGGGAGGCTACTAGGCGAGCAGTATATGAGAAAGAATTACAAAATAATCGCCGAGGAATCGGCCTATATGTACCAGAATCTAGCTTGGGAACCTCTAGCGAAGATATTGGAAATGGAGGTTTCGAAAGAGGAAATGAAGAAGCAGAGTAAGGAAGCCATAGTAGGTTTAGTGAGATCGAAAATTGAAGCGTTCTTGAAAGGTTTTGATGAGGTTTCCAAGAGACACAGAGCAGCTTATTGTATTCCAGATTTGGATTTGAGGGAGCAGATGAAGGAAGCGACGTTGAGGATTGTGGTAACTGCTTATACAGAGTTTTTGGACTCCTACTCAACGGTTTTGCGTGGGAAATCTTATGTGGGGCCGGAGACGATACAGGGTCTGGTGCGCCAGGCTTTCGAAGGCGGTGATGCGAGGGGGATTAGGAAGTTGAACCGTAAAGATTCGACTGATCGAACGGCTAGGTTTAACTCAGAGTCGGTTGAGGGTGAGATAAAGGAATTTCGACGATCAGGATCAAATACAGGAAATGTGTGAATTACTCGAGGAGAGAAATGTTAATGCTCCTTTCTCTTATATTATATATTGATACATTTTGGACCGACCGTGTATGGTGTATTGATCCGTTTAACCACATAAAATATATTATAATTGTGTCGTTACAATTGGATTATGTGAACATATATTGTAATTGTGGTCAGGCTATGTAATATTTCTGTTTTGCTTTGGTGAAAAATGAGTATCATCATCCTGTTTGAAAACTCTACTATTCTGAAAATGCATTTGGGGCTGATCTACTATGTAATCTCACTCTCGTAACATTTTTATAATTTTTAAATGCAATATTATATTTTTCGAAAAAATATCGACAAAGATCTCTCCCTCGAGGTCATCTAGAATTTTGTAATAGTTCTTAACTGGAGTTTGATAGACTCAAATTATATTAACAGATAAATGGAGGTTCCTCCTTCCTAGTCTCATGGAAGAAGGGTCAGAGTGTTGTAAGAACAAACGTTGTTAATAAGCAGCAAGAACATCAAACTCCTCCGAACAGTGTGCTTGTTGTGATTGATCTTGTTCTGAAACATTCTTGCAACTTGATCCTCCTCTTTCCATTCAAGTGGAAAAGTGATATATTGGCGAAAGTATCATTCAAACAAAACATCAAGTGAAAGTAAAAAACAAGAAACAGATAACAATTTTGAAAATCAAATTCTCATCTTTAAGCTGTTTGCTATCAGTGTTCGGAAGAAAAAGAAGATATTTCTAGTTAGATTTATAAATGGTTGGCCCATTATTTATGAAGATATTTCTAGTTGGATTTATAAACATCAAGTCAAGTACCATGGATGGCCCATTACCTCATCTGGGTCAATGGTTGCAACCTGATCATTAGATTTTCTCTTAAGCTGAATCTAAGCCCTTAATTTTGTCTAGGCTTATATATTCTCTTTTCTTTCTCACTTATATGAAGTTACGGTTTGTACCATTTTGCTATGCGTGTATGAGTTCATATGATCTTGATATCTTAGTATATTCTCCTTATGTGATTTCTAGTTTAGATAGTAAATAGATTTAGGAGTTGTCTTTCTCCATACTAAAATTGATGGTCTTAGAGGTTTGATCTTGGGTTCTATTTGATTGTATGGTGAGGGTATGATCGCATGTTTGAGAATATAATCTGAACAATATATTTATACAACGAGATCGGATATACCCATTTTGGGAAACCACGGTAAACTTTGTATTGATTATCTCTATCCCTACTGTATTTCATATTTCTTTAAATATGAAACTTGAATAAAATAGAAATTAAATCTGTTTGTAAACTTGAAATGGAAGAAAAATCATAAGAAATCATAACAATGGAATCAACTCCATTGTTATGTTGTTTGCGATCTGTTAATTGCTTGACTCCTGAACTTTCTAGGATTTTATATTTTATAAGATCAATTTTTTTTTGAAATTTTAAGGTTTCTTGAATTAGTGATAAGCTGATTTGAAAATTATGGTTAATTTTTTTTTAGAAATAAAAATTCGAAAATTTAGGGTTTTATCTTTTGTAAGATTTTTACCATAAGAAATCAAATCCAAATCTATTTTACAAGATTTTCTGATCGTATGTTGCTTATTTTCTTAACTGTTCGATTTTTTTGAATCTGTTAACGTTTCTGGTACAAACCCTAGAGTGAGTGAGGACAGAAAAAATGAGTGCTTTAAAAATGAAAATCATATGCTTTGATGGGAGGTCTGACTTTGGCATGTGGAAAACGAAACTATGTGCCTTACTTTCCCATGAGAGGCTTGTGGTAGCGTTAGAGGCCAATGTGAAAAAATGGCATGTATTTGATCCGGAGAAATATGTTCTCATTGGATAAACGTGTTCTCATAAAAGAGGATGCATATAGTTTGATTGTGCTCAACCTATCAGACTCAATACTACTAAATGTTGATGGCTGAGACACTGCTCTTGAGTTATGAGATAAACTTGAATCCTTATATGCTAGACAGTCTCCACCTAATTTAGTTTACCTTAAAGGAACCTTATTTGCTTGAAAAGGGATGAGTAAATCGTTGGATGATAATCTTGATGAGTTTATGAAAATTATATTGATTTTAAAATGAACTAACCAAGCTATGATCTTGCTTCAAACTTTACGTGATCAATATTCTATTGTGAAAATTTCTCTAAAACATAGTGGTGTGATTCCTTGTATTAATTTGATTGTACTTGGATTAAAAGCCAAGGAACTTGAGTTGAACATAGAAAAAAGAACAAACAATAACATGTTGTTAAAGGGAAACTGAACAAAAGAGATTATAGTAATAACGTTGTTTGTTCTAATAAGAAATTCACTAAAAAATTTTTATAGATAAGAACAAAAATAAAGATGTTATTTATGCGATAAGATTGATCATCTTAAGAAGAATTGTTATTCCTTTAAGAATTAGACTTAGGGTCAATCTAGTAATGATTATAATGGAACTATGAATGCTTGCAATACAACCTGTTTCTCTAAAATTTTGATTGTATCTAAATGTATAACTGTCAATGAATGAATATTGGACTTTGGTTACTCTGGTTACTCTTTTCATATGAGTCCTAATAAGAACCAGTTTTCTAATTATACTAAATTGAGTGATGGTTCTGTATTTATGGGCAATAACAATATGTGTAGAATCCATGGTATGGGTAATATCACTTTGAAATTGCATGACGGAAATGTAATATTACTAACTAAAATAAGATATCTACATGAACTATAAAAAAAAAAAACTTAATTTCTCTTGGTACCTTAGATGAATCTTGTTGCATATATTCTGCTTAAAATGGTTGTTTGATTTGTTTGCTGTTACTCACAACCAGTTTTAAAGGGAATTAAAAGACATAATCTATATGTATTATGTGGATATTATTATGCTGATAAAATAGATGTTATACTTGTATCTGAAGAAACTAATATGCCAGATTGGTACTTAAGGCTCGATCATATGATCAGGAAGGGTATGTAAGCTTTAGGTAAGCAAGGGTTGCTTGGAAATGATACACTTACTTCTCTTGATTTCTATGAAACCTATGTATTAGGAAAATATAATAAAATGACTTTTGGAAAGGGTGTACATCTAGCTAAAAATTGTTTAAAGTACATCTATGATGATTTGTAGTGTCCAAAAAAGGCTGTCTCATATGGGGGAAATATGTTCTTCTTATCCATAATAGATAACCACGATAGGAAAGTGTGGGTAAGTATTTCTCTTTAAACTAAAGATGAGACCTTAGAAAAATTTTAAGGCTATGAAGACTTTAGTTAAGAAACAAATAGACATAAAGATTAAGACTCTATGGGCTAGAGTTCTGTAACACTCTGTTTGATACCTATTGTAAAGAAAATGGAATAGAAAGACATAAAACTGTTATAAGGATACCATAACAAAATGAGGTAATTGAACGTATGAATAGAATTATTAGAAAGAGTTAGGTATTTGATATTTACATATGGCTTATTTAAAACTTTATGGGGGGAGAACTTATGTGCGACAACCTACCTTATATATAGGAGCCCATCCACAGTTCAAAACTTAAAATGTCTAGAAGAATCTGGTCTAACAGACCACCTGTTTTAAACCATTTAAAATACTTTTGGTTGTGCAGTCTATGCTTATAAAATAGATGATAAGTTAAACCTTAGATTTGTTAAGTATGTGTTCTTAGAATACCAAGAGGATACTAAGGGATATAAGCTTTGGGATAAAAAGTCTATAAGAGTTCTGATTATAATTAATAGGGAAATGATATTTAATGAAAAAGTATTTCCTTACAAATAATCTAACGCTTTTGTAAGTACTACTCATGATGATATACAAGCTTATAAGAATGCTTCAATTGAGGTAGATCTTGCAATCCCTCCAATTCTAATTGGACATAAAAAGAAGGGTAACCCCTTCGATAATCTTTATCAATATGATGAAGTGCCTTATACTTATGATGGAAATTAGAATGAATAAGATACTATTGAAATATTGGAAATATCTAACCAAAGTGATCTTGATGATTATCAGTTGGCTGAGAAAAGGAATATAAGTGATCTTAAACCCGATCTTAGATATTCTTGTGTTGATATAATACTTACAACTCTTGTAGCAGGTTATGAGATTCAAAATTTAAAACCTATTAACTTTTCTATATCTATGTCTTCCAAAGAAAGTAAGCATTGGACGACTGCCATGGATGATGAAATACAATCCTTAAATATCAATGGTACCTGGTCTCTAGTTCCTAGACCAGAAAAAGGAAGTGTAATTAATTGCAAGTTTATGATCTTTAAACTCAAGAAATATATATCTAAAACTGATCATATTAGATATAAGACTTAGATTAGTAGCAAAATATTTCACTAAGAAAAAAAAAGCTTAGATTATAATAAAAAATGTTTGAAAATTATATATGTAAACTGCATAAGTAATCATATAGTTTAAAAGAATCACTAGGTAGTGGTTTAAAAGATTTGATTCATTTGTTATAAGTTTAGGCTTTACTAGAAGCAAATATAATGTATGCACTTATTTTGCATGCTTGAGTGACGTTCCGATTTACTATTTTGATATATGTTGATGATATGCTATTAATCAGTAAATCTAAGTCTAAATTAAATAAACTAAAAGTGAAATTGAGTTCAAAATTTGATACGAAAGATTTAGGAAATATTAAAAAGAAGTAGAGTGTAAAACCTATATTGTAGAAGACGAAACCGCCTCCCCAAGATATCGGGATCCAGCCCCTCTCGCTTCCCATTAGATTCATTCACAGCATTGCTTCCTTGGTAGTCTTATGGGTATGTGTATATTTTGGTCATCGGTGAAGTTTCTCTGTTTTGCTTTGGTCTGAAAATTATACTATACTAAGTAATAACTTGTTTATTATGTGTACGATTCCATTTGGTTTCCGTGTTGTATTCTTACAAATGATGTGTGTCACGCAAAATTTGATCTACTAAATCGAGTTTAATAAACACTGTTTATGCTAAGAAGTGCTTAAAAATAAAAATAAAAATCTTGTATAGGTTTCATTCTATAAATTTTTTAATTTATAAAAGAGAAATATATTAAATTAATTTAATGTTATTTATTTATAGTAATATGATCTTATTTTATATATATTTTATTTATTTATTGTACTTTACTTTTTAACACAAGATACCCAATTATTTCAAGTA
Organism: Coriaria nepalensis; assembly: GCA_027186245.1. Lineage (NCBI taxonomy): Eukaryota > Viridiplantae > Streptophyta > Magnoliopsida > Cucurbitales > Coriariaceae > Coriaria > Coriaria nepalensis. Next base: position 1,024,665 of record CP114500.1, on the reverse strand, counting down.
ATATTTTTTTCAAGAAAAAAAATATTTATTTATATATATATAAAAATCAAAATTAATCAAAATAATTTAACCAGAAATTGGAAAGAATTATTCCTTATACTCTCTTAGAATCTTATAATTTTACGAGATGATCTTCCTTCATTATCTCACCTCACCAATCCTCTAGAATTTTTGCTTTCATAATCTTGATCGGATTTAGTTTGTAAGAGAAGATGACGAATTCGAACCTCGGACTCGACGAAGCGGCACCGTCTTCCTTCACCGATTTCCCCGAAGACGTCCAGCTCTCCATCCTCTCCTTCCTCTCTCCCTCCGACATTGCCACCTTCTCCTGCACATCAAAACGCTTCCTTTCGTTCTGCAGGAACGACCGCAAGCTCTGGTTCGCCCTGTGCGACCGCCGTTGGGGATCCAAGACTGAGATCCAGAATTGGGGCAAGGGCAAAATCACCTACAAGCAGCTCTACAAAACACTGAACCAATGGGAGAATCTCATCGGCTTCTGGCGCCGCAGTGGGCCCTCTACAATCGGCATGTCATCTCCACCGTTGATCTTCTTCGAGTGGGGCCCTTCGTTTCTCACCGGCTCTAGAATCTCCCCGTCCAAAACTGGTACGTACGATGTGTGGAAGACTCCTTTTTTATTGATTTCCCTCTCTCCAGACGGTCAAGTCATCAACTTTCTCGACCCGGACGGCTTGTTCGAATTCTCTGATATTTTTCTGTGTCTGGACACGTTCAATTTTATAGAGTGCGATCTCATTCCAGTCCACTTAAGTTTCATGGGGAAAACACATTTCGTGCTAGAGGAAAATCTGAGCTTTGTGTATTCAAATACCATAGAGGATAAGAAATTAGGATTCCGGAAAAGTTCGAGTTCGGAAAATTTGGGGGAAGAGTTTATGATGGGAGCTGAGAGTGGGTCCTTCGGAAGCTTACCGGACCGGCTGATGTCGGAGATTTATCAGCAGTTTGCGAATCGGACTAGTCCAGGTGGAGATAGAGCTTCTAGAAGGCAGAGGAAGAAGGAGAAAGAAAGGCAGGGGAAGAAGAGATGGGAGTCGGAACATTTTGTAAAGATTGTAAACTGTTCTCCCACTCCATCCCGGCCATTGCAGGGCTTATGGAAGGTTTCTTCAATAACTCTAAGCTACCTATTTTTGTGCTATCGTTAAATTATTATTATTATTTGTCTTTTGACAATTGATGCTACCAATTACCGAATTAGGTTGTGTAGATTGGAACCTTAAAGATTACTAGAGTGAAGCTAATGAGATTAGATTTCTGAAACGGATTTCTGAAAGTTTGGAAATTGATGTGAGATACTATCTAAAAGTTTGGAAATTTATTATATTAGATCCTGATGGGATTTTTATAACTTTTTGGCAGACTGGTTAGTGTTTTTCCAAATTTATTTACCTTGTACAAACCCTAATTGGGAGTGATGATAAGAAGTCTATGAAAGCCCAAAAAAATGAAACAAAACCCATTTGAACTAAGTTTCCAGCATGAGATTCTTTCTTTACAGATTTTCCTTTTCCTTTCCTTCTAATTCAGGGGATTTGTGGTGATAAGCGCATGGATTTCTACCTCGTGGTATATGACGACATAGGGGGGATAGCTTGCCGTAGGGTAAGTAACACATCCGAATTATCCAGCTATGCCCCTGTTTTTTGGACATCAAACACTACATTTCTTGAATCTCCATTCTCTGCCGAGGAAGAATGTTTATATGGAAGTAGAATACATGTCAGGCCGAGTTTATCGGCTTATGAATTTGATGACGATTTGGAGACACATAATGAAAGGGTGTCTCGGATTCTGTACATCAACTCGAGCTATGATTTGATTATTCCGGACTTGGCGGGAAATGCAGGGGACCATCGTCATGTGGAGGGGAGGATATGGGAGTATAGGAATGGTGGTTTTGGGTTCGGGTTTCTTAGGGATAATTTTATTATAGACCTTAAGCATATTGCGAAAAATGGTTCTGTTTTAGATGTCATGGAGGTTCCTTCCAGTGACTAAGCTTCTTTTCTTTTTTTAATTTCCCTTTTTGAAAGGATTGGTTATTGATTCTTTCTTAGCTTGGAAATAATGTTTGTATAGATTGATCATCAAAAGTGTAATTTGTGCATTACATTATATACAGTTAGAATAAGCTCTGATGTGAGTTTCTAGCTTATTTACTAGTTCCTGATTCCATTTATTTGCTAATGAAATAAGCTACGGGTATAATTGTAATTGAAGCCAACATAAAGATCACTAACGAAAGACAAAAACCCACAAGACATACCATAATAGGGTCCGTAATAAATCAAAATTTATAAGAACACAGATACAGATTTGAGAGAACTGAGAATTGCATAGATCCTGACATATTTTAAGGAAGCATATGATCATGATAATGCCACACACACAGACTGGGAAAAAAAAGGATCTTTATTCTTTTTCTTTGTTTTTTATGTGAGAGAAGCAACGTCGGAGGCGGCGGCGGCGGCGGCGTTGACAGAAGAAGTGTTCCTGTCATGATCGCCTTCAAGCTGGCTGAGATTTCCCTTTTCCTTAATGAGCTGGGTGTGATGGTGTTTGCAGTAGAGCCGTCCCTCATGGGCTATGTAGTTCGACGGGCTAATTGTGCAGCCTCCATGACAGCACTTGAAGCAGCTCTTGTGGTAAGCTGTCCCATTCACCGTCACCTTCTCTGTCGGATAAACCGTGTTCTTACACCCCAGACACTTGTCTCTAGTTCCCACAAACATCCCGGCAACTTTCGTCGCCGCAGGTTTCTGTAATAAGAACATAATCATTTAAATTTTTTTTGTCTACTGTTCCTATACGGAACTTACAACTATAGGCCTCGTGAACTTTACCTCATGATCAATTGGTTTTTCTGGTTTTGTAATCTTTGGAGTCCCTGAAATAACAAGCAAGTTGGGATCGAAATCACAGAAGAAATCAAATCATCCAGAAATCAAGTTGGTTAGTTAGTACTACACCTTCAAAGCTTTTATCAAGACTACCAGTCCTTTTGAAGAGTTGATCGAAGTGTGGCCTGCAATAAAGTACACCCTCAAACGAATTGTAGTTGCTCAGCTGCATATGAATCACAATCAGATCTATAATTATTTCACCAAAAAAGAAAAAAAAAAAAGGAAAAAAGATTGGTTGGTTAGAGAGAGAGAGAGAGAGAGAGATGTCAGTAAAACCTTGAGAGTTCCTCTACAGTGGTGACATCTGAAACAGGCTTTGTGGTAGATCCGATTGTCTGCAGTTAATTTATCAACCAGATAAACGGTCTTGTCACAAGCCATACATTTCTGGGTTGTTCCTGCAAATGCCATTCTCTTTTTCCCCTTCTTCTGATCTTCTTCACTTCACCTCCTTTATCAACTGTTCTGGCTGCTGTCTTTTTCTGTGGAAGCTAGAGAGAGAAGCGATGAAGAGATAGAGAGGGATGAGAGAAGAAAAAGGGGGGATTGGGGATTATTAAAATTACCGAGGGCTATCCCGCTATCGCAATCATTCTGTTCAAAATTTTCAATCACAAAACTAAAACTCTCTCTCTCTCTCTCTCTCTCTATATCTGTCTTTCTTTTTGTTGCTCTATTTTCACCTCCTGTTTTGGTCAAGTTTTATGGCGGGTAAGAAGTGAAAAAGCGAGGATGAGTATATGAGGATAAGAAATCTTCATTCAAACAAACATTAAACAAGTGGAGATGGAGACACGATCGATGGAGACACTATAATATTATACGCACAATACCTTTTGTTTTTTTTTTTTTAACCTTGAAAATAAGGAGTAAATAAAAAAATGTATAGTTTATTTTAGCTTGAAAACAAAGGAGCCAAATTTTAGTTGCCGGGCCCCACAGGCATCAAGGGGCAACAGCAACAGCTAATCTAAACCGTCCATCACTTGGTCACCTACTGCTTAGCTGGCTTCTCATGGACATTATACATTTCCTTATATTTTAAGTATGTATATTTTTAGAGAGTATTTTAAGTAATTTTTTTTTCCCCAAGAAATTCAACTGTTTTTTGGTCCTATGGGGGTGTAAAAATGTTAAGCAACCATCAAGTAGAGAGCTAGATGGCACATGAGTCTGAAATGATGGAAGTTACAACTTACAAACTCCTTTTTCTTTTTCTTTTTCTTTTTTTTTCTTTTTTTTTTTTATCATCTTTCTTTTGCTACAACCCAATTATGATGACAGCTCTTTTGTGGGCCCTATGGGGCCACGCAAAAGAGATCCACATCTAATGGGCTCTAAGCCCATATTCGTTTATTTGGGTTCTTCTAAGCTTAGTTCCCATGACGGGCCTATAAAAAACCCAATTAACTTTTGGACATTATAATCCAGTTTCTCTGTAACCTGTTCGGCAACACCAGGATTGCATTTCGTCACATTTATGGAATTGCTATAAAAAAAAAAAGTGTAAATATATTTCTTGTTCATTTGCGTGAAAAAAAAAAATGGGAATAAAACAAGAGTTTGGGTTCCATCGTAGCCTCTGAGATGCCGAACTCATTCAAACGTACAACTGACACTGCCGGATTTATCACGGGCAGTGGGGGCAGGTACAGCCTTAAAAAAAAAAATTTAATTTTTAGAGAAAATATTTTAAATTTCTCTTCTGGCCGATCTTGAAGAGAAAAAGCAGAGCATCTACTCACGAGTCGATTCTCAAGACATTCTTTTCGTTCGGTTTGTGTACAAGAGCTCAGACGACTGCGTTCCGGTTGTCGTGAAGCTGAAGGACAAAAGGAGTTAAACGACAAGCACGTGATGATCAGACATAGTTCCGAGCCACTGCCAGCGGAGAAGCGGACTCAACCGTTTATGGTGGAGAAGGGTGTGTTTGATCGGAGACGGCGATCACATGTGTATTTGGAAGATCTCTTGCGGTTCTGTGTACTTCTTTCTCCTGGTATTTGATACCTACTACGTTAAGCGAGAGCTCCAGAAAGTCAACGAAGATAATAAGAAGATAGTAGAGAACGACGTGTCGTCTGGGGTAATTGGTCGCCGCGAAAGCTTGTGGGCCGGTTTAGAACTTAATACTGTAACTTATATCCCATTTTGTGATCTATGAAATCGGGTCTAATTTGTATTAGTCGATTAGAGAACGAATTAAAACTAAATTTAGATAAAATTAATAATTTTTGCTGAGTCATCAATCGACGCTCGATTGATAATATGATATTAAAATTGCTCTACTTTATCAAAATTTTGATTTTTATTTGATTTCTCTATTCATTATCTAAAATTTTTGTTTTATGTATACAAATAATTAAATCAAGGAAGGAGACGAAGAAGAAGCAAAACCAGGCGAAGAAGAAAGTAGAGGAACTTTAAGTGCGGGTGGGGTAAGGGGTATATATTCTCAACGAATCGTGTAGCAAAACTATTACGTCGGATTTGTTGTCAGAAGAATCAGAGTGACAAAACAACGAAGAAGAAGAAGAAGGCTGGTACAGAGATAGAGATAGAAAACGAGATAAGGAGGAGGAGAGTGTTGTGTATGAGGTCAAAGATGCTCGGAAATGTGGAAGCAAATCGGAGACAGAGAATCGGGATTACTCCGAGCTTATTCTTTCTCAAATCGCATTAAATCTTATCGAATCGACACTCTTCAACTTTCCAATCGTAAAGACATCGTCTCCCCTCACAGAGGCTCCATTAACACTCTTCAGGTACTGCTCTCTCTTTGTCCTTCGTTTTCGTTATCGCGTGAGTGGTTAGATTTACGGCTTGATTAGTTCTTCTTTTTAACTATTAATCAGTCAATTTCTGAATTTATCAGCTACTTCAAATTTATCACCAAGTAATTTGTAATTCGAGAGTCGATTGTTTAACTTAAGCTCGTCGTTGTTTACAAGTAATTTGCTTATGAACGACTCTTGGCTATTTAGGACACAAAAAAGAAACAAATAGAAAAGGACTGAGTCTTTGATCATGATATCAGGTTGATTTGACAGAGGGGAGGTATCTTCTATCCGGGGCATCAGATGCATCGGCTGCAGTTTACGATATTCAACGAGCTACTGATATCGAAGGGAATGGTCTAATTTCAAAGCACAAATATCTATTTACCATTGACAAGCAACATGAGAATGGCCATAAATATGCCATTTCGTCAGCTATATGGTACCCGGTAGATACAGGTCTATTCATCACAGGGTCATATGATCATCGCATAAATGTTTGGGACACAAATACCACTCAGGCAAGGCTCTATCTCTTCAAGCACGGTTTGTAGAAATGGACTTTATGTTCTAACTAGTTTCTGTATTTTATAGGTGGTGATGAATTTCAAAATGCCGGGAAAGGTTTATAAAACTGCAATGTCGGCTATAGCTACATCCCATATGCTTGTTGCCGCCGGCACAGAAGATGTTCAGGTTCGCCTTTGTGATATTGCTTCAGGCGCATTTGCTCACACACTGTCTGGTCACCACAGTATGTTTTCATTCCATTATGTCTAGTCTACCCGTTTGCATATGGACGCGTTATCAATTTGTATTGTTCCTTAATATTTACCTTTTAGTTTTCCCCTGTATCATATTTGTAGATGGTGTAATGTCAGTAGAATGGTCCACTTCTAGTGAGTGGGTTTTAGTTACTGGGGGATGTGATGGAGCTATTCGGTTTTGGGACATCAGACGAGCTGGATGTTTTCGTGTTTTAGATCAGACTATGTCTCAACTTGGAAAGCGCCCCCCTCTTTTAGAACAAGTGGCCACAAATAAGGTTTTTCCTCATGGTTTTTCTTTATTTGACATACTACCTTGCCATGATATCTTAGTCATTCACATTGCATTTTATTCGTATACAGATTTCAACTTCTAGGTCAAGGATGCCACAGAAGAAACTGGTTAATGGGAACACGACAAAACATTCATCCACAGGTAAAATTCCAGGCAAGGGATCTATGAAGCAGAGGTTGCACCCAGGGATGTTATCTACTCAGGATCGGGCCACAGCTCATTATGGTGCTGTTATTGGATTAAACGTGACCGGAGATGGCATGTATCTTCTCAGTGCAGGTTCAGTTTTTGTTTCTTAATCCTTAAAAATATTGACCATTGCAACTATGTTCATGGTTGTGGATGTGAATCCTCTTTCACACACTCTCAGTCTCTCTGTTTTTTGATTTTTTAGGTTCTGATTCAAGATTGAGGTTGTGGGACATTGAATCCGGCCGTAATACACTCGTAAACTATGAAACAGTGCGCTTACAGACTAGCAAGCCAATGCAATTAGCCACAACTCAAGATTCATCTCTTGTGTTTGTTCCATGTATGTCTGCTGTGAAAGTAAGACATCGTTCCTAAAGTTATTTTTTGTTTTCTTTTTAATTGGCTTTTAAGTGTAGATATATTAATCTCTTAGTATAATTAGCTGATGCTTTTTTTTTTCCTTTCAGGCATTTGATCTGTGGACGGGGAAGACATCCCTTGCATTTCAAGGCCACTACGAATCTGTGAACTGTTGCTGGTTCAGTTCCCAAGATCAAGTACAACCATAGTAAAGATTTGTTTCTTACCATTACAAAAAGGAGAACAATAACCTCTAACTGTTCAGTTTCATCTCGCAGGAACTGTACACGGGAGGCAACGATAGACAAATTCTCGTCTGGTCACCATCTAACTCGGTCTCTGATGAAATGGTAATATCGAAATGTCCCATTTCTCGCGAACTACATTATTACCTCTCTAGTTCTTTAAAACTAATTCCTTTCAGTCAAAATTTAGGGGGGCGGGCCAGGTATGGATCAGGATAACTGGAGCGATTGATGATGCGGTGTGTTCAGGTCAAAGTATCTTTCTATTGGTTGATAGTTGAAGTTTGGCTTCATCAGATCTCTGTTTAGTGCAATATATACATATATATAACATCTCAGAGTCTATAATTTAGATTTGTCTTGTTACTCTTCTTGTTAACATGCTGCTTCATAACACGAACGTTGTTTATTTGCTATGTATAATATATTGTTTTGATGTGTTTTAAGATTTTTGAGAAAATTTGGACATGTTATCTAGCCCATGATATCTAGTATTGCAGTCAACGTACATTGATCAATGATATATTCTTTATACTACACTTATTTGTTGTTATCTTTATTTGTTTGAAACTGTTAAAATGTATTATTAGTGCGACTAATTCCTCTTCATTTGGCAATAGGAAACGTCTACTGCCGCAAATCATCATATAATTTTTATTTTTATTTTTATTTTTATTTTTTAATTATAGGGATAACAAATTATGCAAAAATAGAAATGAATGGACCCAGCTTGTTTGTATAATACGTTAATATTCTTATATAAACCAAAACAATGTCAACAAAAAGAGAGAAAGCAGTTAAGGAATGGCCCCATCTTACGAATTCAAATTTTCACCGGAAATTAATATGATACGTATAGACCGAATATTATTAGGCACCGTTCAAAAAGTTATTCTTGTCACCTCCTATTGGTTTTGGTTTCTAAAAGTGTAAAAGGAAAAGGGTTTACGGATAACATTAAAGAGTCTCTCACTTGTTCTATCCAAGTGTCCACTTCTTGTAATCGATGTTTGCCTTTTCGCTAATCCCATTTTAATATTTGCTTCCTAAATCTTCCCAAGTCCCCTACTTATATTGAAAACTATCATTAACACTTTAATAAGCTTCTTTACTTTAAAAAAAAAAAAAAAAAAAAAAAAAACACACGCACAGACAATAGCAATATGGAACCTTTTTAATCTTCGCTGGAACCCACATTCTAATCCATAATTGTCCTTTCGCCTATCGATGTTTAAAATTAGGTCTACCTGCTAAAAAATTAAAAATTAAAAATTAAAAATTAAATTCAACCAGATATTTTCATTTTTTAACACGCGTTGAAAAAGATGCAGTAAATTTTTTAAGAGAGAGTCAAATCTGATGATCAACATCTAAGAAGGATGGACTTTACCCCGTATGGACGATCAGGATTCATGATGAATCATTTTGATCAAATCAAACCATGTGAAGCCAGTCAGCTGAGGGAAGGAATATGCCGAGTTAGATTGTTCTCTCATGGATGAGAGCAGGACTACCGGATCATCACAGGGCAGTGTAGTACCAGATCACTTGTCTGAAAGAGCTCGAATTCAATTTTAAAAAACCTTTATCGAATGGCGAACCTTCTATGCACGCGTTTAAAGTTGTCCTCGCACGTGCTAAATCGACTGGGATTTTGGGTACGGTCGCAAAAAACGTGCACGTGTCAGTCCAAGCCCCAACGCTAGTCCAGGTGTTCTCTATCCCACACCCCTTTTATAGTCTCCGCTCCTTTCATTCTTCTCATTTCTCAGCGTCGTCTTCCGACGCTAAGTAAACAGCAATTCGAAAATCGGTTTCTAGTTGCGCAAAGAAAAGCGCGACTTTCTTAACTGATCGTGTATTTTTAAGTTCCGTGATTTTTACTCCGGTTACGTTTTTATGTGGTTGTAGTTTGGATTCTGCCTATGGCGACGGAGAATCCTGTGAATTATAATAGATACATGAAGAGGAGTTTAGGCGATCTGAGTGTAGACGACAATTCATCGGCTTTCAGTGATTGTGGAAGCGATCGATCGGGCGAGTTTCCGACGGCGTCGTCGCAGAGCCGACGGCTTCTAATTGCGTGCACTTCAGATAACTCCGACGATCTCATTCGACAGCTTGTACTGGACCTTGATTCCTGTTCGATTGATGAGCAAAAGCAGGCGGCGATGGAGATCAGACTACTTGCAAAAAATAAGCCGGAGAATCGACTGAAAATTGCTAAGGCCGGAGCGATTAAGCCGTTGATTACTCTAATTTCATCTACCGATCCTCAGCTTCAAGAGTACGGCGTGACGGCGGTTTTGAATCTTTCACTGTGCGACGAGAACAAGGAACTGATAGCTTCGGCGGGAGCAATCAAACCTCTGGTTCGAGCTCTCCGGACGGGAACATCGACAGCCAAAGAGAACGCAGCCTGCGCTCTACTCCGGTTATCGCAAGTTGAGAAAAACAAGATCCCGATTGGACGAAGTGGAGCGATTCCGCTCCTCGTGGACCTTCTAGAACACGGCGGTATCCGCGGGAAGAAAGACGCATCAACCGCTCTGTATTCCCTCTGTTCAGTTAAGGAAAACAAAATCAGAGCCGTCCAAGCAGGAATCATGAAACCACTAGTGGAATTGATGGCTGATTTCGGGTCAAACATGGTGGACAAGTCAGCTTTCGTGTTGAGCGTTCTGGTAACCGTAACTGAAGCCAAAACGGAGTTGGTAGACGAGGGAGGGATACCGGTTGTAGTGGAAATCCTTGAGGTGGGGACACAGAGACAGAAGGAGATTGCGGCGGCCATTTTGCTTCAGATTTGCGAGGATAGCGTGGCCTACCGGACCATGGTGGCGCGAGAAGGCGCGATTCCGCCCTTAGTGGCTTTGTCACAATCTGGCACCAATCGCGCCAAGCAAAAGGTGAGCCCATTATTCCATTCTTCGTTTCCAACTCCAGATGTCTACGTGGCAGAGTACACATATATACACCTTTTTTTCTAACAAAAACTAAATATAACTAATTTTATTATATTTTGGGTGGAATAATAGATTAGTTTGTAATTTTGCCACGTCAGCTTGCCTTCGATTATTTTCCAGCACAGTTTTATAATGAACACTAGTATTAATTTAACAATACACTTTTTAAAAAAATAAAAAATAAAATGTATATTATAGTGAGAGGAATCTTATAATGGTGGTGGCTGATTGGGGGGAGGTGTTATTTATGTCGTTTTGTGTATGGACAGGCTGAGAAACTGATAGAGTTTCTACGACAACCGAGATCCGGCAACCCCGCTACCACAACATCAGACGTGTCGGTATGATTTTGCTCCCCCCGCGTGACATGTAATCCCAAACAGTCACCTTGATTATATTACAAGCCAAAAAGAAAATGAAAAAAAAGTGGGAAAAAAAAGGCAGTCAGGTTGTATATATTATGTATTTAAGATTTGCATTGTAATGTCGATCCGAGTTTCGCATCGTGTTTTTTTTTTTTTTTGGTTTATTTTGTGATTCTCGCGATGATTTCTAATTTGTATCATAAAAGAGTGCTTTAAAAAATCATATCTTATCTTAAAGACTTAAGAGTGCCCATCAATCACTTTGAAAAAATTGTGTTTTTTTTCGGGTGGGGACAACATATATGCCCAAAAGTGGAATCATTGAGGACTACGTGCCCTTTTCCTTTCCTCTCCTTGTGTTCGGAGTGAAAGTGGGAACCAAATCTCTGTTTGCTCACCTTTTTTTTCGTTATTTATTTATTTAGAACCCATATAGCTGACACGTGTCTAAATTCAGTTTCTGATTTTCCGTTATATGTCCCAGCGGGTCCTACTCTCGACGGTTGATATACTACCTAATTTACCTCACTGTTCCGCAATTTTGAAATTTGTTTTTCCGTTTTAAATGTCGTACCATGTTTAACATCATTGCAATTCGTGGACATTTCATTGCTTTTGCTAAGCAATGCTTTCTCACTCATTATCTGTTAGGTCCCAAGAGTGAATTTTACTGATTTTTCCTCGAAAAGAAGAAAAGTGACATTAAAATAAGGGAAGATGATATTTATTATTTAAATACCTTTATATAAAATAAATAAATAAGTAAAAAATAAAAATAATAAAACTTGCAGTAATGATACACGTGCAGGCCATGTTTGTGGTTGTCTCAAGTTGACACGTGTGTTAGGGTCTACGATGGACTCATTATATGCAGGTTGGTCTGCTGTTACCAGGACCTGGATCCGTGAGGTGGCCCATTATGTTTAAGGAGGTAACTAAAACAGAAAAAGGAGAAAGCCATTTTTTGAACTTTTATATATATATATGTTGGGGAAGATTTCTTTCCTCCCTTGCGGAGTAGGAATTGAGAGAATGTCAAAACATTGTGAGCCGAATTAGAGCTCAGTATTCAGTGGAACATAGGACAAATTTGCAGAGTGAGAGTTTGAGGTGTGTGTGCCGATTAGGTCCGGTGGGTTTTAAGGTATTAGGATTTGGTCAGTAAGTCATGTCCCAAAATATTATCGTGGAAGCTTTACTAAAGGACAATCCAATCACGATAAATAAATCATTGATCAGTATCGAGAGAAGGTCAAAATCGGATAAGCCAAGCTAGAGCCCGATGTTCAGTGGAACAAATGACCAATTCGTAGAATGGAAGCTGAAGGTGTATGTGTGCCAACAACTAAATTTGGTCGGTCTTAAGCTGCCAGGACCTAGTCTAGAGGCTATGTCTCGGAATGTCATCTTAAGAGCCTTGCCGGAGGACAGTCCAATCACAATAAATAGATCATTATTTAATATTATTGTACATTAGAGATATAATTGGATAAGAACCCTAAAACATAAGTAATTTATGCATATATTAAAATACAATTAAGACAATGATATAAAGTACTAGGCAACTCAAAATACATATTAATAAATTTAGACACTTTAATAAATTGTATAAATATTAAGAATTAAAAAAAAAATCTATATTTTTTAAATAATTAAATTAAATACCGAATAGAATGTATCGAATATAATCCCAACATATTCTTCCATTTTTTATTTTATACAGAAGATGAGTTCTGATTAAAAAACATATTAAGATCAAATTTATTCAACAACAAAATATATATAAAGGTGAAGAGTTCAAAGAACGTAGCACTCAAAATCAGTCAGTGTCTTTTCAAATAAGAACGAAAATAATAATTGCCTTGTTCAATTATTACAAAAGATCGGTTATCTGATCATTAAGATATGTCGTTTATCACTGTTCATATGTCGTCCCCCTTTTTCTTTTTTTTGGTAGCTTGCTTAATCATATGATAATGTGACACCTAATTGAGTTATTTATTTAAAAATGATCATGTAAAAAACACGTGTAAAATGAAACTGGCATTCCCCATTATTTCCACACCGTGTCTCCCCATTTAAGAGCAATAAATTCAGCGTTTTCTGCAATTTTAGGGTAGACTTGGTCAAGAATGACGAATCCAATCATGGTTTGCTTGACGATCATCAAACATGTTTTACAATTTAAAGCAGAACTTGGGATACTTTTAATTACTTTCATTTGATAAAAAAAATATATGCGCTTGAAAATAGTGCATAAATAATAAATAAATACGAATCCTGATCAACAACATTGACATGGTCAAATCTACTCTACTTCACTATAAACTATGAACGACGAGACATAAGTTTATAACCCATTTAACCAGCCATCGGACTTGACCTTTATAAACTATGAACAGTGTAGCCACCTCTTTTTGAGGCTGCTTCTCCCAACTGCCTCTTTAACTCTAATAACTAAATGATATGATTACATGCCAAACTTCACCAACTCTTTTGCAATTCGCATAATTTTTATTTAACGTATTTTGCAATTCTCTATGTTTTTGTCTGCCTGAGCTTTGTAGGTAACAGTAGTTAAGACTAAAGACCAGAGGAATTTGGGCCTCCTTGCCTTCTTATGCTTTTGGGCCTTATTTACAAATTGTAGGATGTCTTTAATAGGCCCTCATAGCAAGCCGCTTGCTATAACCATTTCTACCCATTTCTCAATCGACATGTCAACTATATGAAAAATGGCGGGTCCACAAGTACTATAGAAAATTATTATTCCAGACAGAGCAAACAACACAATCTTCCCATTTTCTTGGACATTAACCTCCATATTCGGAAGTCTTGACTACTAAAAGAAGATTAATATTAAAGGAAAGGAAAGGAAAGAAAAGCAGAAAACTTAAAAGGGTAAGTGCAAACGTTACCGCACCTAATTATATACCCTCGAGGTTTACAACTTTACATCAAACCAAAGTACAGACAAAACACAAAGCAGACAGATTGATTGGACAGTGGAGAACAGGACCTGACCCATCTTGGGCAAACATTACTTTTACCGAGCAAGGGCTCGCCGGAGCTTTCGAATGAGAAGTTGGGGAGCACTCAAATGGGGCAAGTGGCCTTCTGTGTCGAGCATCTCCACCGTGTTCCGACCACCCAAGTGGTCTTTCAGATACGTAGCCACCGATGTCGGCACGGACATGTCTCTAGCCGTCTGAATTATCCAACATGGCACTGTAACCAGACCTAGTACTCCCCTCAAATCGCTGTTGAATACTGTCCTCGACACGAATAGAGAAATATCCGGCTGCATGTTGAAGAGGGTACGGCTGAATTCTTGGACTGCAGTTGGCACGTCCGCCCCGACTGCTAAAGGGGCAAACCCGTTAACCCATGCCTCGAAATTCGCCTCCATTGCTCTTAATACTCTCTCTATCTCACTCTGCTCGAATCCACCGTTATAATCCATGTCATTCAAGAATCTAGTCATCACAAAATACTTATCAAACAGACGGACATAAACATTTGTACTGTTATTAATAATGTCCGATCTTCTTTCTTTTTTTTTTTACCTCGGAGAAGCGCCGATAAGGATGAGTTTGGAGAAGAGGTGGGGCCGACGAATGGAGGCCAGAATACCAATCATGGCGGAGAGGGAGTGGCCGACATAAGCGCAGTGGTCGATTCCGAGTGCGTCGAGGACATTAAGCAAGTCGTCGACGTAGGCATCAAGTGTGCTATAGCGGCGAAAGTCGAAGTGATCGGGATTGACACTGCCGGCACAAACAAGATCATAGAGGACAACACGATAGTAGGGGGTGAAACACGGGTAGATCCGTTGCCAGGAGGACTGGTCGGTTCCGAGCCCGTGGGAAAGTACTAGGTACTTGTCGCCGGTTCCGATTACCCGGACATTGAGAGCCTTTAAGATCATGCTGTTAGCCATACTGTCTTGAGTTTTCTGGGGGTTTTTTTTAATTATTAATAACTTCATATGGTGCTCTACTTATAATGATACCAAAGTATCTCAAAGTAACGATGTGTGATCTTCTTTATTCTGTAGATATGACTCGTCATATCATATAACTCATTGGAAGTTAATGAACTAATTAAAACTTGCCACGTGGAAAAAATGACAAAAAAATTTGACTTGCCAGTTATTTCTTTATATGAAGGCAGTGAGTCACATGCAAAGAATCCGATTCAATGGGAGTAGCTATCCAACCCATTAGAAAATTTAAAAAAAAAAAAAAAAAAAAAAAAAAAATTCTGATCGCCAAATTGTCCATTTATGATATGCAAAAAGACTGTCCCTCCCTAAATCATTCCACCACATTACACGCTCCGTTTTCTTATCATTTTTCAACTATATATATATATATATATATATTGTGACATTTTTATAATTATAAATACTATTTTTATTATTTCATTTATTATTTATTATATAAAATAATATTTATAATTATAATAAAATATAATATAACAATTTTATTTTCCAATTAAATTTGTAAAATATCCCTTCTGATTTGTAGCAGTGACAGCCAATAACAAGGGGGGACCCTGACTGGGTAACTAGTGCTGTAATGCATGCGAGCTTCAGCCACTGGTCTAAGTAAATCGATAAAAGGAGTGTTCTCAGTACTATATATAATCATATCGTCCGTACGGACACAATTAATTGGTCTCTCCAATTTTGCCTCTACACTTTAATAATAGCCCCCCCCCCCCCCCCCTAAAGCCGGAGGACGGAAAATATCAGAACACCAAGCTTGCTTAATAATTTGGAGTGTTGAGAGAAACAGAATGCCTTAGTAAACCCTATAACGAACAGGATGGTAATCCAATTTAATGTGTTTCGTTCTCTTATAAAACACGGGATTGGTGGCGAAATGGATAGTAGATCGACTATCACAATAAAGCACAGCCGGAGATGAAACAAGGAAACTCAAGTCAGTTAATAATTGTTGAATCAAAAGAACCTCACATGTCAAGGAGGCCATAGACCTATACTTTGCTTCCGTCGAGGAACAAGAGGTCACAAGGGAAGAACCGAACAAAATACAGAAACCAGTGATAGAGCGACGTGAAGTTGGACAAGAAGCTCAATCACTATCACATAAGGTAGTAAAAGACATGAATGAGGTTTTGAGGTGATTAATGAGAACCTAATTACTTCTAGTAATCAAGACGTCATCGACATATAATAAGAGTATGTAACATGACCATCCTTTTTAAAGATGAACATGCCTTGGATTGAAAGAAGCCAACATTAAGAATGACAATGGTGAACTTAGTATTTCATTGGCGTGAAACTTGTTTTAATCTATAGAGGGATTTGTTAAATCTAGACACTTGCTTGCTAGAAAAAAACAGAAACACCAGGAAGAAGGGACATATATACCTCTTCATTTAAATCTCCTTGAAGAAAAGCGTTGAAACGTCCATTTGGTAGAGGAGCCAATCTTTCATGGCTACTAAAGAAAGGACAGTTCGCACGGTTACCATTTTTGCTACTAGGGTAAATGTCTCGTGGAAATCAACCCTTTCCTAGTGAGTATAACCTTTGGCAACGAGTCTTACTTTAAAATGTTCGACCGAACCATCAGCCTTGTATTTGATCTCAAATACCCATTTACACCCATTCAGAGTCTTGTTAGGAGGTAAATCCATCACAGTCCATGTATTATTCAACATGAGAACTTCAAGTTCATGCTCCATTTCCAATTGCCTCCTTTAATCTTTTGATGCTTGAGTGTAACTACTAGGTTCGATATCAGTAGTAATGGAAGAAAGGAAAGCAGAATAAGGAGAAGAAAGATTCTAGTAAGATAGAAAAGAAGAAATTGGATACCTGGTAGTACATTTGTCTGTTGAAATACTTAGACCATAATGAAGAGTATCATGAGCACAATTATAATCACCCCACCATGCAAGATGCTTAGTGTTCGTGTGGATTTTCGTAATTGAACTTGAGGCTGTATGGGAGCAGAATGGACATGGGAATGGTGCAGAGACGAAGAGAAATATGGAGGTTCAACAGCAGTAGTCAAGGTAGTAGGGATATCAAATGCAGAAGCATGAGAAGGAATAGAAAAATGTAGGGATAACATCATCAAAGCAGTCAATGGCATTATGAAGAGTTGGGTATAAATCAAATGGGGGGTTGAATTTATAAGGAAACACATCTTCAATAAACTGGAAATCTCTACTAGCTAAGAACTCTTTCATGGATAAATGCATTAAGCAATAGGCTTTTTGTGATTGAGCATAACCAAGAAAGATGTAAAGTTGTGCATGCGATGATAATTTGTCAGAAATGTTGAGAGATCCTATATAGCATAGACATCCAAAAACTTTAAGATGGGTGATATTTGGTGGTTTATTGTAAAGCATTTCATAGGGAGTTTTATTGTTTAACAATGGAGTTGGGGTACGGTTTAAAAGATAAGTAGTTGTCAAAACAAAGTCACCCCAGTGATTGTTAAGAAGGGAAGATTGAAATTTAAGTGCCCTTACAATGTTGAGCATGAACATATACTTCCTTTCTACCATACCATTTTGTCGAGGGATATAAGGGCAAGTGGTTTCATGTATTATTATACTAAGAATTTGAAAAAGGTTTGCACAATTGTTGCTTAAAAACTCTAAATCATTATCTGAATGAACCATTTTAATAGTATAAGGAAACTAATTATGGATTTTGGTGAAGAAAGATTTCATAATAAAGTACACTTGATGCTTAAAGGTCATTAAACATGTCCATGTTCCTCGTGTGTAGTCATCAATTATAGTCAGAAAATATCTTGCATTATTATGGTGTGCAACTCTACAGGGTCCACAAACATCAAGATGCCATAACGTAAATGGATTAGAGGTAAATGATGAATTAGATGAAAAAGGAGATCGAGTTTGTTTAGCGAAATGACAGACATCAGAATCAAGTAGAGTATAGATGTTAATATGAGAAAATTATGGTAGCAATTGTTATATAGAATAGGACAAGTCGTGAATATTATAATTGGACATTATAAACTAACCATTTATTTGTGAAAGCATTGCAGTGAATGGCAGAAAGAATGGACGAGCCATTCTGATGTTGAAGAAAATAATAGAGCCCATGCAACTCTCTACCAATCCCCAAGATTTCTCTAGTCAAATATGCCTGCAAAAAACATTATTTAGAAAAGAAAGAAGTGAACCAATAATCCTCTGTTTAATGAAAAAATGGAGAGGAAATTATATGGTTAATTTTTCTGAGATTTGTATTAAACCAGAATGAGTAGTGTGAGGGGGAGGGAAGTGCTTAGAGAGGCTAGAGGAAAGAGAATACATAGAGACATGGTGGTGGAATAAGCCATTAGGAAAAAGAAATTAAGGTTAATGAATTGGTAAAAAAAATAGAGATAAAGGTAGTATGATTTTTATAAACAAGCAAATAGACTAAGTAATAAAGTAGTATGGGATGCTAAGAAGAGAGCGTATGCTGATTTATATAATAAGCTAAATACAAAAGAGGGGGAGAAAGATATATTCAAGATAACGAAAGCTATAGATCATAGAACTAAAGATTTGAGTCATATTAGATGTGTCAAGTATGAAGATAGTAGAGCTCTAATGCAGGATAAAACTATTTTAGGTAGATGAAGTGATTATTTTGAGATCCTACTAAATGTAACACATGTTGAGGGATTAAATTTAGAGGAATATGATTCACTAGAAGAGAGGCACCTGATGTTCCATCGTAAAGTTAGTGTTAAGAAAGTAAGAGAAGTTTTGAAAATGATAAAGCCGAAGAAGGCAGTTTGATCAGATGATATACCAATTGAGGTGTGGAAGTGTTTGTGAGAAATTGAGATCAAATAGCTGACTAGACTCTTCAATATGATATTATATATTAGGAAAATACCAAAATTATGGAAACATAATATTGTGGTATCAATTTATAAAAATAAATGTGATATATAAAATTGCTCAAATTATAGAGGGATACAACTTCTAAGTTATAGAATAAAACTTCGGGAGAAAGTCATAGAGTAGAGAAGAAGTTTTACCATTATATCAAAGAATCAATTTGGTTTTATTTTGGGTAGGCTTACTACGTAAGCAATCTTTTTTATTAGACAAATGATAAAAAAATATAAAGAAAAATAAAAAAGTATGTATATGATATTTATTGATTTAGATAAAACTTATAATAAAGTGCCTATGCAATGTATCTGGTAAGTACTTTGAATGAAAAATATGTCTCAATATATTGTTATTATTAAAGATATGTATGAAGATGTTGTAACTTGTATTCAATCAATAGATATGATGTTACATGAATTTCTTATTACAGTAGGATTTCCTCAAGAGTCATCTTTAAGTTCATACATTTTTATTTTGGTTATGAATGAGCTGATAAAACATTCAAAATGAGATACCCTAATATATATTATTTGCATATGATATCATTCTAATTGAGTAAACTAGAAGAGATTTAATTCGGAAATTAAATAAGAGGCGAGAGGCTCAAGAGAATAATGGTTTTAGAATTAGTAGCTCGAAGAAGGAATATTTAGCATGTAATTTTGGTTCCAAATTTTGAAAGATGAGTAATCCAATTGAGATTGACAGTAGAGAGATCTCAAATGGTGAATTTTTTCATTATTTAGGATATATTGTTCAAAAGAATATGAACATTCAAGAGGATAATTCAAGATCTTGAATAAATATAGTAAAAGAAAACATCATAGATTTTGAATTATGTGATAATAAATTAAAAATTACATAATTTAGATAATTACTATTCATATAACTGATTTCGAAAATAACTTGAATGAGTTTTGATGATGACAAAACTACTTCTATCCTAAGGCAAGTAAAGCAATTATCTAAGATCGCTCTTATAAAAAGATCTCAAATTATTAACCTATATTCATATATTTAATAAATAAATAAATAAAAATATTTTATATTGTTATCATATATATATCTTTCGAGAAAAAAAAACAATAATAAAAATTTTGAAATAATTGGTTACAAATATTGGGCTTCGCATGTCAGAGTCCAGAGAGAAGAACAATCATACCCGAGTGTGTATTTGGCCCATATAAAAGTAAATAGAAATAAGTATTTGGCCCAATTTAGAAAAACAAAAATGATTTACAAAGAAAAAATAATAATCATGTCCACGTAGTGTCGTAACCATCCGCACGAGAGAGAGATCACTGGCCTTGACCGACTGTAGACTGACCATATATTCCATACCACGCAAATGGAATAATTCCCTTTTAGGTTCTAGACCAGAAAATAGGGAACCCCAGCCCCGTTCTTCATTTCTTGTATTTTCTCCTCATTCTATATAAACCCTAATTCCTCTTCACCGATCCTTTATTTCTCTCTCTCTGAAATTTTTAAAAGAAAACTCAATATTTTAATGGCTATTCTGTCCCTAAAGCTACAAGATTGCTTGCCTTCTTACGATTCGATAAAATTAGTTTCGACCGATCTCATATTTCAGAAAATCTCTCTTTGTCAGAATTTAGTTCAGCTCTGTATATCTTTTTGACGTTGATTAAGGGAGCCGCCACGACCTACCGATGGGAAAGCGTAAGTCCCCTATTGATTTTTTTTGTACTTTTTATTGGAACTATCATGATTTTGTTGAATGTGTAATGCCCTAATTTTGTAGAGGAATTATGCCCAATTTTTCCCTGATTAGTGGAATTTGTGATTTTTTTTTTCTTTATAGTGAATTAAAATCAGTTGTTGATGGACGTCTTCTCGCGGTTGTGGTATTGATTTGTGGATTATATTTTGACAGGAAATTCTCAACGTAAAAATGCCATGATTTTGGACAGCGACGACGATAATAGTAGTGAGAGTTCTTCGTCCACTGTTCGATCAGACCGAATCTCTGTTTCAGGGACTGAAGAAGTTCAATTGGACAAAGAAACTTTGCTGGATCAAGCTCTAGATGCTTTATATGAGAAGAGGTACTTTTGATTCAGCTTAAATGATTAGTTCCATCTTCTTTTAGATATCTGCACGTATTTTGCATTTATTTGGAAAAAAGTAATAATATATGTATCGTCTTGAGCCCAACTATACTTTTTCTATTTTGGGTGGAAAAAAATAAAAATACAGCAGCACAGTTTTCTATCATTTTCTTTGTATATTTTGTTTGAATTTTGGCTGAAGTAGTTAGTATTGTTCATTTCTGGGAATGAAGGAGTTCGACAAGGGAGAAAGCTTTGTCGACAATCATTGACACTTTCAACTGCGATCTGCAGCATGAATTTGTGGAAAAGAAGTAAGTATTTATAACGCTTTACACTGAATGTTTCTCAAGTATAATTTTATTGTGGCTAGGAAAAGCTAGACAACGAGTTGAAAATTTATTTACCTTATGCACTATGTTGACAGACCTAAAACTTGTATGTTACAGAGTCTTAGTTTCCCATTTAAAATTTCTCTGTTGACAATTTTCCTATTTTCTTTCAGATATGCTACTTTACTGCATCAATGCTTGAATTCTATAAAAAAGGGGTCCAATAAAGAGATAGCTTTGGCATCTCATGCCATCGGTTAGTCCCGTCACGGTTCTTATCCCTCTTGCCTTTCTCTGGTCTATTCCTTATCCAGATTTATATATGGAGTTTTTCATTATGCAGGACTATTGGCTTTGACTGTTGGTCTTGGGGACAATGCTCGTGAAATACTGGAAGAAGCCATCATTCCAATCTCTCAAGCTCTTAAATCTGGATCTGATTCCTTGAGGATGGCCTCGGTATATGAAGTTATACCCCTTATTATTCTTATCCTAGTTTCTCAATGGATATAGAATCTTATTCTGATTTGTTGGCCTTTGATTTATAGCTTCTCGAGTGCTTGGCTATTATCACATTTGTTGGGGGAGATAATCCTGAGGAAACAGAACGGTCAATGCAAATTATGTGGCAAGCAGTTCATCCTAAATTGGGATCAAATGTAATGCACTATTCCTCTATATCCTCTTGTGTTATTAAGGTCTTGAACTCTAATGCTATTGTTAGCTTAATGAATTTTGGGTCATAGTTTAATCGCATTTTCTGTTGCACATAACAGGTAGTGGCAGTCAAGCCTTCTGCATCTCTTATAACGACTATGGTGTCTGCATGGTCCTTTCTTCTCACAACTATGGATGGATGGAATCTAGCTTCCAGAGAATGGCAAGAGTGAGTCAAATGCTTTTCTTGATCTTGTGTGAATAACTAATTGTTCACTATCAGATTCATTCATCACATGGAGTCTCAGTTCTACAAAATTGGGTAATAATGGAATACTGACCGGAAACTGATGCAGATGTAATTCATTTGGGATATAAACTTATGTCTGGTCTTATGATACAGGTCAATCTCATATTTTTCCAGTCTCCTGGACAAGGAAGACCGGTCTATTCGCATTGCTGCAGGTGAAGCTTTGGCTCTTATTTTTGAGATTGGAAGCTTGGACAAGTTCTCAGCAAACCCTAAGGAATCAAGTGACGGCTCCACTCTAGAAGCAGGCAAACCTTGGAATGGCTATGTTCATATACAAGGACTGAAGGGAAAGATCTTGAATCAGGTTAAAGATCTCTTGGCTGAGGCAGGAGGTAAAGGCTCCGCTAAAAAGGATCTCAACAGCCAGCGTACCTTGTTTAGAGACATTCAGGATTTTTTCGAGGTATGTCTATCTACACTATATTCATTTCTGGGAATACAGACGTTTGATAATGTAGCTGCAAACTTAATAGGATGGTCTTTGTTCTGTTAGGATGGTTACTCCCCTGAAACTTCTATGAAGATTGCTGGAGATTTGTTTCAGGTCTCAAAATGGTCTAAAATTATACAGGTCTGTTATCCTTCCCCTTTGTTTGATATATCTATTTTCTTTCCTCTAATTATTTCTCCCGAGTTCGATTTCAATTTTGTGGCAGTTGAACTACTTGAAGCGATTTCTTGGGGGAGGCTTCGTTAAGCATATGCAGGTTTTTTATCTCTTACCCCTCTTATATGTTCTATTAGATGAGTCACTATTATCTTTTATCTGGTTTTAACTCTAGTCAATCTCTATCTTACCTTTACTATTATTTTTCTGAAACAGGAAAATGAATTCCTTCATGATATCTTTGGGTTCACTCCCAAGAAAAAGTACCTTTCAGACAATGAGCATCGTATATCAAGCTCTGAAAAGGTAACTAGCTTCTCATTTCCTCTTAGCAATTTACCTTACCGTGCGCAGGTAATTCCCATTTCTCGTACCCAATATCTATATATATTATATGCACTGAAAACAGAGATTGTTCAAGTCACCAAATTCAGCACTCAACAAGGCGAGGACACAACTGCTAAACAAGCAGCGGATGTTATCCGAGGTAATTTCTTACCAAACAAGGAATTATATGCTATTCTTATGCATATGTATTTAATTACTTGATCAAATCATCAAAAACCATATAAATTATTCTGTTATGATGAATTTTCCTTTTCAGGGTAAAAACATAGGCCACTATGCTGTCGGCCACTGTGCTGTCAATGTAGGTGAGGACTGAGTCCTAAGATAATGTTCAGCCATCTCAATGAAACTTTGTAGGTGTTTCCTGTGAGAGTTGCATAGGAAAGGAGATGATGATGCTACGGATGTACTGAAAAGAACTGAAAGCTGTATCATATTCCAACTTCCAAGTATTCAACATTAGATTCTCTTTCATTTACTCCTTTTAACATTTATTTAATCAACAATTTCGAATCATTTATAGAGTAGACTTCTGGCACTTAACCCAAGTCTTGGCTTTTACCAATTTTTTGATAAGGTCACAGTTTCAGTATCATATTGATCTTTAAAAAAAAAAGAGGGGGGGGGGGGGGGGGGGGAGGGGGAGGGGACTGATACCATGCAGTCTGTATCAATCTTTTTATCTACCCCTACTGTAAAATATCAGGATCCGACAAAATAAATATAAGATGTCGGGCCTGGGGTGCCCAATTTCATGTCTGCGAACATGTTTGGGCTATATTATGAAGTTCTAGATGTCGAAACTGAATGTCGACACCGACAAGAATATTGACTGGACTCCGTGCAGCTCCGCCCCCGCCTAGCATGAAGAGACAGTAACGTGAAGTAAACCTTTAATTGTCTTTTAAGGCATGTAATATTTTGGCATTTCTTGTTTCAATAGAGATCGAGATGATGAACCTAAAACAACGAGGATTCTCCTCATAAATATAACATTATTCAACTTAGCGTTACAAGTTTATATATATATATATATTGCATGTTATATATTGCCTTGCCTTAACAAAGGAAGAAAACAAATCGAGAAAATAGTGGTTTTTTTTTAAAAAAAAAATTTCAAAGTAAAGAAATAAAAGAGAAGAAAGCGTCATAGAAGTGGAGCAATCCTGTGGGGGAGGTCATTAATATCCATTCCATTGTAAGCAAATTGTGCATACATCCATAGATCTTCCGAACTTAAAAGCTGCAAATAAAAAAGATTTAAAAAAATATCAACATATATTATCAAAGTAGTAATTAACTTTCACAGCCAAAAAAAAATCATCTCAAAATAATGAATTAGGACTTCACCTTGATTTGAAGCTGCAAAAACTTCACATACTGCACTGCATCTTCAAGCATTGTGCTTATATCAACCTGTCAAAATAACAGAATCAATGAATTACTTAAATCGTAGTCTTAGATCTTAATTAATTACTTTAATCAATTACATCACTCACCTTCGTTCCATTAGGAACAAGTTTCTGCAAGATTCTCAAACGCTCGTTTATTTTCTCCCTTCGTTTCTGCAAAATAAGAGGCCCGATCAGTACTGGAATTTGCAAACTGGAGTTCGGTCTTAAAACGTGAAGCTAATTAAGACTATGCAGCTTCAAAAGTTACCCTTGCATAGAGGCTTTGTGGGTCAGTAGCTGAGCCTCTACTAGCTCTAGCATTCTTCCCCTTATTACACATTTCCTGTGGAGCATTATTCTCATCCTCCGAGCTGTAACTATTTGAGCTGGGTCCCTCACCTGTTACTACTGATCCATTACTTTTATTACACTCTTCTACTTCTTCTTCCTCTACATTTCCCTTTGGAAACACCTTCCGCCTCTTCTTTGATTCTTTCTGAATCTGCTTATGTATTTATTTTCATATCACATGATGATTAGAATCGCTGCTTAACATTTTCCCTATACAAAGGCTAGGAATTATGAAACAACTAGAATGGATGTAATCATACTAACATTATGTCGAGGAGCACGAGTTTTGATCTTCTTCGGATCTGCACGAGCATTGAGTTGATCTCCTTCGTACGGTTCGGGATTAACATTGAACGAGCCTATGCTTTTGTAAGATATCATATCTACATCTAAAAACATAGAGATATTATGATCCGCTAGTGCTGCAAAGTTATTACTATCATCGTAGCAACTTTCTTGTCGGAGAAAGGGAAAATCCGAGGTGTAATTAGAATCTAAAGAATAGAACCCATCAGGATTAATGATGGGATTCATAGGAAGGATTGAATAAAGCTGATGATCATCTTCTTCATGTGAGGAGGAGAACATTTGGCTGCAGCTGTCCCACTGATCTCCTTCAGGAAATTCCCCATAAGCTTCCATTGTTTCTTTCTTGTATACTAGTTGGAGCTTGGAAGCGTATGAATGGAAATCGGATACAGATTGTTGAGTGTGCAATGGAGGAGCAGTTCCTATTTATACTCCAACCCTGCGAAGAATGTATTAGAGATTATTAGGATCGACTTCTTTTGATTATGGGAATTCTTAATTGATTAATGATTCTCTCTGACAAAACTGGTACACGTTTGTAACTCTTAGCTTGTTTGGATCTAAGGTTCATTTTATTCTATATAGATATACATATATTATATATAGTTACATGCAATCATTCCTTGTGTAAGTAAGAGGTGATATTTACAAGTAGAACAGATTGTTGGGACTAATATACAAACAAACTCCAGTTTGAAAGGGTTTGCCAACTACATTCTGAAGAGTCCATTGTGGGGGCCACATACGATCAAATATTGATTAATTATAATTAAGTTGCTATGGTTTTCGTTAACTTAATTAAATTAGTGTTTAGACTCATGATTAAAATTAATTTATCCCCTTAATGATTGGGAGCTATGATGTCGGGATTCAGATAGAGCTAGCTAGCGCCTAACAGGGAGGGAAAAGAAAACTACGAATCAAAATACATGTTAATTAACTAATCTCTTTAATTCATTACCAAAACGGTAATTAACTAATTAAATCACAAGCATGGAGCATGCTATATGCTAATTGCTGTTAGTGAGAAAATATTAGCAAATTCGAAGGAATCAGTACGAACGTGCACAGTCTTTCAATTATAAGTTATATACAACTCATCTCAACGACCATCCCTTTCTCAACCTACCCATTCCTAGCTAGCAAAATACTTTGGACCAGATTTTTAATATTTAATTATTATTATTATTATTATTATTATTATTATTATTGTAAATTTATTTATGAATACGTAGATATACTAATTTGCATGAATATTTAACTTACCAAATCGATTGGAATATGTTGGTACACATTAGTAAAACATACCCTCTGGAATAGTCCAAATTCAACTACTATATACATGAATTATATATATATATATATATATATATATATTTATATGTTGATTATATTCACATATAAATATACAAGTTAATTTGCATCTCATCTTTTTTTTTTTTCTTTTTAACTGATCATCCATTGGATCTAGATTGAAAGAAAATAATGCACGAGCATGTGAATTCTCCATCGATCGGACTCTTGTTTTTTGCTTCCTCCTAGTTTTTTGGGTCTTAATTTTTTTAGGTGAAGCACATCCAGGTGTTAGATTATTATACAGAGCAGACCATAAAAACGAAGTCGTAACTTAAGATTACTTGAACAAAGCCTTAAACACAAACCTACCATTTCCAAGATTCCTTCCTGTCCGTTTGATTATATTTGCTGTTTTGTCGATCTGATAGTGACTGTTGTAATAAGGTAGTTTGCGCCGGCCATTTGCATTTCCCCACGACCTATCAAACAATTACCCCCATATTAAACTACGTACCACTTTTCTAATTTTAATATATACATATGATGAAGAGAGAGAGAGAGAGAGAGAGAGAGAGAGAGAGGGAGAGAAATTCTAAGAATCGGATTTTGTTCTTCCTGCCTGGTTGAGAAGCTGCTCTAGCCGGCCTACTTACACGATCACCATTAGCTTTTGTCTTCTCTGTGTTTTTTTTTTTTTTTTTTTAATAATTAATAATGTTCTGTCTTAGCCATTCTGGAACAACCACGTATGTACGATACCATTTTCTACTCGTCCACGTTACGTAATCATTCCCTTCCCTTTCTCATTTCAGTTACTATAGTTTAAATAATCTGTAATAAAGCCAATAGGGTATATATACTATGTAAAAATTAATAGGTAACTTTTTAGGGTTGACTAAATAGCTTATGATATGATATGAAGTTTATAAAATATCATTTTATATGAATGAATAGTATACATAGTCGTATAACTACCTTATACTTTTTTACACATTTCATGCTTAATGATAATGACAACGTGATTAGCGTTGTGTTTTAAGTATATTTATCCTCCTAAAACAAAACATGTTTGAAGATGCCTTGTTCGATTCCGCAAAGGGAAATTAAATGTACTAAGAAATAGGATTGAAGAACGAGGAAGAGTTAAATTTCTTTAATTATAATTGCATCTTTGGTTATACAATAAATATACATAAAATCATAATTTTAATACCTCATTTTAAAATTATTTGATATCCAAGAAAAATTTTAAAAAATTATCCATAACCTAGAGATGAAATGTACTGGATTTAGTACCCCTTATATTCGTATTCATGACTGGTAGGTATAATGTGATTAGGGTTTATAAAACCAATATCGATTTAGTTGGCATACATTAGATTTAGTTTTAGTAAAGAACTAGTATTTAATGCCCAATTGGAAGTACGACTAAATTCGAATAGGGATCCTGTTTCGTTTCGTAACTCCTCTGGCCCACAGTAAGTGGCCCAGTCTCAGTTGTGACTACCAAGTACGAGCAATGTCAAACACATAACAATAAAGCTTATTCAATCTACGAACACCATTTCTAGCTCTTCAGTAGTAGAACCAAAAACATGTCCTTTATTGTCTTCCACCCGCTACATCCTTAAAAGCCTCGGAAAATCCAGATTCGAGCAGTTCACAGTAATCTCCCACTAAGAAACATGTCATGCTACGGAAGAGGTTTTTCATGTCATTCTCCATTGACAAGAACAAACAAGGGCTTATCTCCTAGTCGCTCTCGGCCCTGACATAAGCCGAAAAAACCAATCACTTCACAGATTCATTTAAAAAGAAAAAAAAACCTCAACAAGAAACAAGATGTTAGAAGCTTGTGAGAGATTTCGAATTCAGTTACCTTCAGTTCTGGCAATTCAATTACACAAGCGCACTCAACTACTTGAACTCCAACATGCTCTGTGACAAAAGAGTGAGAAACGAAGAGGAAAGAATAAATAACTAACAAGAAAATGTGGTGCCCATCAGAGCTAATTAATATACAGTACCAAGTAGCCGGATTGCAGCAGATAAGGTTCCCCCGGTAGCAATGAGATCATCTATGATAAGAGCACGTTCTCCTTCTTGAACTGCTCCTACATGCATTTCCATTATGTCTGTTCCATACTCTAAAGAGTACTCCTCTGAAATAACCTCACCTAAATATTACCAAATACACATATTACAAAACAGGTTATGTATTAACAATATTATAGATGAGTCTACAACAGTTGCACTAATATATGTTGAAACAAAATGAGTAAGATGACATTCATGAAAAGAGCCACTATGTCTTTATGACCAGACTATTGATAAAACAAGTAGATAACGCAAATTTAGAATGAATGTGGAATTATACCAGGCAACTTATTGGGTTTCCTCATGGGAACAAATTTCGCCCCAATAGCCAGTGCGATAGGAGGACCAAATATGAAGCCTCTTGCTTCAATACCTGTAATACGCGAACCAAAAAATAAAAATAAAAAATACAGATATTCCATATACACAAGAGATTCAATTTAACAAAGTAAACAAACCAAAACCTACAAAGAAATCCCTTAACTTAAAATCTATAACTG
The DNA here is from genome assembly GCA_027186245.1 of Coriaria nepalensis. Taxonomy (NCBI): domain Eukaryota; kingdom Viridiplantae; phylum Streptophyta; class Magnoliopsida; order Cucurbitales; family Coriariaceae; genus Coriaria; species Coriaria nepalensis. Next base: position 995,584 of record CP114500.1, on the reverse strand, counting down.
AACTTCCCTACATGCCCTCACAGGGCTTACAATATCCCTCCGACGTGCTACAATGACACGGGCTTATCTTCTGTCCAAAATAGCTTCAAATAAGATCCAATTGTCCTAATTCGAAACTAAGAAGGCAAATATCAACACATAAATAAAGATGGTAATGAATGACTAGGGTGTTTTGGCCAAAATAAAAAACAAAAAGAGACAAGGGTGTTATTAGATTAAGAGCCTAAGGTACATTTAGGAACGCACGTCCAAGGTCACAATAGATATTCATCTGAATGATTACTTAATCCCAACAAATTTATCCTTTATACACCTTCGGTAGCTATGGACCTGAGATGCTACTGCGCCTAATGACAATGAAACCGAATTTCCAGAGAAAAAAATCATGTGACAGGAATCTATTTCCCACTACTATATCAATAAGCATATGAAGGTGGGACATAACTCTATACGGGACCATGGAATAATAATTGAATCAATATCAACTCCATATTCCACTTAACTTACCAATTTCCCTCCTTATCTTTTAAGCACAACTTATGTATAGTAAATAAGAATCTGTACTCTCCCATCATATATCTCAAAGTATAAATATTTTTTTTATGCTATCCTCATTCACCAGAATTCAAAGGTAAAAAAAAAAAGAAAAAGAAAATGCAAAGAAGAGAAAAGATTCATATAACTTAATATCAATATAAAGTAATAAATGGTTTGAAGCAGAGTACCAGCAACAACGGAGATATCTTTATCTTTGTATCTTTCCACAAACAAATCAATAGTATCCCTAAAAGCCTTTGTATCTAGAAGCAGCGTCGTGATATCTTGAAACATGATCCCTGCCAGAAGAGATATGATCAGAAAACAAAAACACCATAAATTCAGGAAAAACACGAATACTTGTGACCTAAAGCCAATCATTTCCCCTCCAAAAAATAAAAAATAAAAAAATAAAATTCGGGAGAGAAGTACCAGGCTTGGGAAAGTCGGGGATAACTCGAATAGACCTAGAAATTCCAGCAAGGCGAGGATCACTGTTCTCCTGCGAAGCCATTCCTGAATCCTGCACTGGATTCAATCTCGCACCCAAACGCCGCCACTCAGCTTCAGAACAGTAGTCTCACAGAGCAATAAGTGTGAGGAAAAAGATGAATGAAAAGAAGAAGAAAACAGTAATCTTATATTTTAAAATTAATTAAAAATAAGGAAAAATAGTAACTGATGGATCACCACGTTTTTATCTATATGACCAAATTGCCCATATTCGAAATAGTCCAATTCCACCAAAATTAGAGACGGGCACTTAAGACCTTTTCTTCTCAGTCTTTTCCATGAGAGAAAACTTGACAGTACAATTTCCAATTAAAAATCTGAGATCAAGGATCAGCAAGATTACCATTGCAGCGGAGAGGACGTAGGATCAACGATCTGCAGCTTCTCCGGTGACTCAATTTCACATAACGAATCGACGGAGCTAATATACGGCGAGGCACAGTCACGGCGGCAGTATTCTTGCTGGACGGAGAAAATGGAGTTGAAGAAGACAAAAGTGAAGCTCTCTGCATCTTTAACAGCATGCTCTACCTGTCTCCTAAACAACACAACTAATAACAAAAGAGAGTTCAGAAGAGAACCTGTTTTATTTATTTGTATTTATTCATTTTATTTGTTAAGGGTGTTTTCGTCAATTCGAGTGTCGTGTCGTGACAAGTTGGCAATTAGCATAACTAGAAAAAGGCAAAAAAGGCGCCATTAAGCGGGAGCCCACCTCTTCTTTGCACGTAAATTGTATTGGGCCTTACTAATATAATCTAGCCAGCGAAGACTACACACAACGAGCCTAGTTGGAAATGGGTTCGTAAGTCCAGAAGGCCCAGATCAATGGACTGAGATCCATAACACCCAAATCCAACAACAAGATAAAATGAAGATACATTTTTTGGGTAAGAGATTAAAGTCTCCCATACATATTCTATATGTAAGCAATGACTTCACTAGACATTGGGCCGACTCTTCAGTGTTCTGACTATTCCTCCAACCGCCCACACTTTTCTACCAGCTAGACTAACCCCTTATGTATATATATATATATTATATGCTCTTAAATAGTTTGGACCCTCAGTATTTACTCTATAGTTTTTATACTTGGAATTTGACCCAAATTATCTCCTTTGTGGATAAAGACGTCGTAATTTGGCTGCAGTGAATTAGGCTTATATGACTGGCTGGTTTGTTTATGCAGTGATGGAAGTAGGCAGTAAGTATGCCGCGCTGTGTGATTGGGTTATCCATTCCATGTCCATCACAGCGGGACCCTCTCTTTACTATTCTTTTATAATGTTGAAGGTCGTAGCTAGTCCGCGTATGAAAATCTGGATGCTTCGGGTGACCTTCTAGAAAGCCAAGCACCCCAAGAAGAAAGTTCTAATGAAAACTAAGAAAGTATCGGATCAACGGAAGAAGGTATAGAAGAAACTTATACAAAGTTTCAAGGAAATGGTGATAGGTGAAATTGAACGCCTTTCTCGAAGATCAGTAAACTGACTTTTTAATATTTTTAATATTTTTATATAGATAAGATAAAATAGTAATACAAGATTCGTATTAAATTTGGGTACGTGATTGTCGTGGTGAATGTCTGACCTAAACGCACATGTGGGTAATCAAAAGTTCATAGTTCCACCCACTTTCAACGGTTTGGATTATGATAAGTCCAGTCATTAGTTTAAAATAATTAAATCCCATTAATTCGTAAAAAATAAAAATAAATAATAATAATAATAATAACGTGGTTAATTAATTAAGGCTGTGATCCACTTGTTCGTTACGTGGTCAGAATTTGGACCAAATCCTCCCCCTACCCACTTGCTTGGTGATTCTAATTTATAAACTTCTTCACCTGACCAAACTCTTAACTAACTGAATGTATCAACTATCAATATTATGGCATGGGCGGTGTTCTAAAATCTAATCTAATACATTGAATTTGTACTCAAAACTGATTATATCGTATTCTCTTACGTGTACGAAGTCGGCCGTTAAGAGAAAAATTCGTTTTGATTATATCGCAAGTCGCTGGTTGCCATTTGCCATTTGCCATTTGCCATTTGCCGAGTTGTTTGCTATTTAGATTTGGAACGCGTTTCCTAGAAACGGAGTTATGTGAACTTTGACTTTGGGTTTGAACAGTCTTCCACTTTTGAGTCTTCTTGCTTTTTTTTCTAGAGTCAATGACTGCAAATCTTAAGAGTATCAAATTATTATTTTCGGATTAAATTTTTTATAGATTCTTTTGGTTAGGCTAAAAATTTGCTTATCGCACATATCCAACTACTGAACTGCTCTGTGCTGTATAAGTTTGACTGGCTTAAAAGGGTCCCTCACAACTTGGGCATGAAGGAAACCCACATCAAAACCAAACGTGCGGCAGCGGCACTCTATTATAATGTGAGCATACGCCGATCTCACTTTCCCACCACCTGTCACGCAACTTCCCATCTACCCAAACCGAACTCAAGCCGCCCCCCACCCCTTATAAAAGGACTCAAGCCTTTCCCTCACTCTCACTTCCAACTCACCTTCAACCAAAACCGACTCTGATTCTCTCATCCTCTCGCTGTTTTTCAGATCAGATATAAGTTGATATATAATATCAGAATTCAGATGGCTCTAGAAGCTTTAAACTCTCCGACCACTGCTGCGGCTCCATTTCACTACGAGGACTCTAACCTCCACTCCGTCGAGCCGTGGACCAAACGCAAGCGGTCGAAGCGAACACGCTTCGACAACCCTGCCACGGAGGAAGAATACCTAGCTCTCTGCCTAATCATGCTCGCTCGTGGTGGCTCTGTTGGATCTGCTTTCCCCGGAGCATCCGCCGCCGGACACCGCCAGCAATTTGCCTCTACTCCTGCTGCGGCTCCGGCTGCTCAGACAGAGGAGGCTGCAGTAAAATTTCTCCACAAGTGCTCTGTCTGCAACAAGGCGTTTTCCTCTTACCAGGCTCTAGGCGGACACAAGGCGAGTCACCGGAAACAACAAGCTCTAGGAGAGGATCAGTCTACGTCCTCTACTACAACGACATCCGCCACAGCCTCTGCCTCCGCTGGCGGTGTTAGGTTACACGAGTGCTCTATCTGTCACAAATCATTCCCCACCGGTCAAGCCTTGGGCGGACACAAGCGATGTCACTATGAAGGAAATACCGGCGCTAGTAACAATAACATGAGTAGCGCCGTGACGTCATCTGAAGGAGTAGGTTCAACCAATACGCAAAGCCATAGCCACCGGCACTTCGATCTGAACCTCCCTGCCTTGCCGGAAATCTTCATCTCCGGCGACGACGAGGTCGAGAGTCCTCTGCCCACTAAGAAGCCCCGCCTCCTACTTGTGTTGCCGAAATCACAAATCTCCGAAGATCGTTAAACGATACTAGTCATAGTTATACCTTTTCGTTGACTATTATCGGGATTTATGAATTTCATGTTTTAATTTCTTTAATTTAATTCTTTTTATTATTTTCTTTTCTTTTTGGGAGGGATAGCTGTGAATTTTTGGTGTACATAGAAAGCACTACATCTACCTGCTGCTTGCTTTTGTTATGCTAAATTCAATTAATTATTTTATTTATTAATAAATAAATTTATTAATTCATTCAAATTGAAATTTCAAGCCAGAATTTGAATCTGAAAAAAATATAGGGAGAGAGTTTGTTGAGTTAGTTGGCGGTTGCGATGGAGAAGCCAGTCGAGAATGTGTGCGTGTTTTTGGCGGTTATTTTCCTTAACTGTCCAGCTGCCATGAGGTTCACGCGCAATTGCATGTTAGCCTAATTAACCAATTTAGCTATTGGCCAAAAAAAAAAAAAAAACCAATTTAGCTGTAAAAATAACTGATATCGAATCCAATATTTATTATAATTCTACTACGACGACTCTTTCTAAGATATTTATGGATTTTTTTTCTATTTTATGAAATTAGTTAATTTATGTTATTTAAAATTATTCGATTTTAAATTTAAAAAATTAAAAGATTTTAATTAAAGAAATAAAAAAATTATTTTAAATACTTTATTTACTTGAACTATTATATTTTATTTATCATATTTCAATTAAAAATGGATATAACTTATTGCCAAATAGTTATGATTAAATATTTAATTAAATACAATAATAATATCAATCAACTAGGTTTCGTCTAAGTCTATCTGTTTGTCGGTGTGGCCAGCGGTTACTATGATTTTTTAAAAAGAAATTTAAGCAATTAAATAAATAGTAAATTTACTTATATAAATTCGTTCTTATATACTATGATTTATATAAATTCGTTCTTATATACTATGATTTATATAAATTCGTTTTTATATAGTTTATTTATAATTTAAATAATATTATTTAATCTCTTTAATTATCATTTTACTATTTATTTATTATAATCTTCCATCATCTTTATTTTTCTCTCATATTAATTTATTATTATATTTTATAATCCAACTTTTATTTTTTATTTTCTAAAAAATAAAAAATTAATATTAGAAAAACTAAAATCCAATATGATTTCTTAAAAACAAAAATAAATATTTTTTCCTATTTGATTATATTAGGCTTTTCGCGAGTCAAATAAGAATCAATCAAATCTTGTTTTCCGTAAAGGATTGGAACGATTTGATCGAATTCTTTGCAAAAAAAAAAAAAAAAGATAATTTTGATTGATTTTTTTCCAACCAAGTTTTGGCATTTCTAATATTTTTTTTTTAAATGAAAAATGAAAAATGAAAAATAAATAATTATAAAATATAATAATAAATGAATATGATAAAAAAATTAAAAAAAAATTAAAGTGATTAAATAACCATTTAAACTACAATAACAAATAAATTACACATAAATAAATTTATATAAATCACGTTATATATGAGCTAAAAAAAATGAATTTACTTTTAAATAAAAAATGCTTATTGAATGGGATTAAATAGCTAATAGTCCAATGATTTCTTAGATTGTCGGCCAACTAATCGGGAAGCGAGGCGACAGTTAAGGTGTCATTATTTGTACTATGTTGGGAGTTTGAAGTAAATTCACAGCCATAAGATAAACTTGTATTTAAATTATATTCCACGTGTGCATCAGTGACAGTACTGGGTTTATGATCGCAGAATTTCTGACCACAATCATGTATGTATACACGTACACAGCCGAACAGCTGATCTAGTATGTATGTACTCGGTGTGATCTGTTCTTTTTCTGTGGGAGGGCAATTTTGGAAATAAGTTGGTATTATCGATAAGCGGTTCATATCGTTTTCGAAGGAAAGTGCAAGTCAGAGGCTAGAGTTAGTTTATGTTTTGTTCCATGACATGATTATGTCATTAGCTTACTTACACACGGAGTAACTTTTTCCATGTAATTTAGACATGAGATTGGTGGAGAGATAGAGAGAGATATCCGTAATCATGATGAGATTGGTCGATTAGGTGCGGTGCTATTTCCAGTTTCAGTCCACGTGCTGGAGCACATGGTAAGGGCCTTACTTACTTGGGCTCTTTGATCTACGGCCCAATAATGAATGCAGGCTGGGACGAATAGGCCTATAATCAACACGGGCTTACATGGGCCCTAAAACGAAAGGAATATGGCTTTTCTTTGTGAATTGTGAATGCAAATATTGGCGGGTAAATTATTAAGGAATCAACAGCAATTGATTGATTATATAGATTTTCAATTAAATGTAGGGTCCACATAACATAATCTGGAAATCACTCATTTATTATTTAAGAATACTATCTTAACAGCAATAGTATTGAAATTACAAAAGTACCCCTATTGAATGATGATTTTTTGGTTTCAACTTTCTATTAATTCACATAAAATGATAAAATAGATCAAATTACAACTCCCCTATTAACTTACCTACGAGGGGAGGGGAGGGGAGGGGAGGGGAGAGGAAAAACAAGAACATAACATATCTGGTTTCGTTTGATGCTTGTAATTAGATAAAGATTAATTGTAATAAGTACGTGGCAGTAATTAATATAATTGCATTTTCACGCAAATTACAATTCTAATTAGCACCCACCAAACAGGCTGGAATCCACTACCAACTGAATTCTTTCCTTAACTAACCAAACAATAATAGCTACCTACCTACCTACCTACCTACCTTATTGCATTTTAATCCTTTTTTTTTTCTGAAATTTTGATAAGAGTTTTTATAAGTGTTACCAGTAAAGAAATTATGTAATTACAATTTACGTCCATCTTACACCTTTTTATTATTATTAGATGCTTCGTAATGTAAGAAGTGTTATACACGTATACGACCGTTACAAAATTTGTGAAGTGTGTTCTTTAACGAGTTATATGAACCCATGCATATGCGACAACCTTATTGTACGTAATATCAGAAACGGTGAACACATATACGACCGTTACAAAACAAGTGAAATGTGTTATTCAACAGACATATGAATCCACATGCAACGACCTTATTTTAAGTAATGTCACGAACATTGTACACATATACAACCGTTACATAACAAGTGAAATGTGTTATTCAACAGTTATATGAATCCACATGCAACAAACCTTATTTTACGTAATGTCTGAAACGTTGTACACATATAAGACCTTTACAAAATAAGTGAAATGTATTCTTCAACAAGACATATGAATCCACATGCAACAACCTTATCATATACATATACGACCGTTACAAAACAGTTGAAATGTGTTCTTCAACAAGACTATGAAGTTATGAACCCACATGCGAGTTGCGACACGTCCTTTTTTGCAAGTGATATCTTAAATACATTGAATCAATACCGATGTGATTGTAATTTATAGACAAATACATTGATATGATATGAAGATATTTGATTGTAGAGTGAAAAAAAATATAATTAAGACCAATCTTTATACACATATACACGTAATCTTGCAAGCGCTCAACTTCGCATAAAAATTAAAACCCGTACGTTGATTTACAAAGAAAAAACAAGAAAGGATTTTTAATGGTGGAGATGAAAGAACAAAGAGAAGCGGAAACACGGAGCCGCACTTGCCCAGAGTTTGGAGAATATTCCCCTCCCCTGCGAAAAAACGTAACTCGCGTAGTCTCTTTGGGCCCCCACCATCTTCCTAGTCCCTTCCCTCGCCTCGTACCCACAGAACCCGAAAAAGGTCTAGCGTCTAGGGTCAATATTTAAACCTTTTTTTTTTTTAATTAACTCAACCAGAGTTACTTTTTAACTCAACTCTAGCTAAAACCACCATATATAATATACATCACTTCCATCTGTTTTTAACTCCCCCTAACCTACTTCCATTACCATCCCACAATTCAAACCATCACTTAACTCAAGCAGTCTACTCTACTTATCTCTCTTTCTCTCTCAATCTGGAGCGTTGCTTCCAAACTAAGTAAATATCGCGACATAACCAGCTCGATCAAACAAAAATTACAGATAAATCAGACGGTGGAGATCATGAGTTGCAGCGGATGCAGAGTTCTCCGTAAAGGATGCAGTGAGACCTGTATTCTCAGGTCCTGCCTTCGCTGGATCGATTCCTCTGAAGCTCAGGGCAACGCCACCTTGTTCCTCGCCAAGTTCTTTGGGCGCAGCGACCTCTTATCATTCATCTCCGTCGTGCCCAACCATCAACGACAAGGTGCTATATATTTGGATATATACGTATATACCTACTATATTGTTTTTTCTTTTTTTCTTTTTATTTCTAAATGTTTGTAATTATTTTGTTTTTTCAGCTCTGTTCCAATCTCTATTATTTGAAGCGTGTGGGCGGACGGTGAATCCGGTGAGCGGAGCACTAGGACTAGTATGGAGCGGGAAGTGGCAAGTGTGTGAAGCTGCTGTGGAGACGGTGCTCAACGGCGGTGTTATTCGACCGATATCTCTTGGCACCGGATCTAATTGGAAGACGCCGAACTTGGACGAATCGACGAGTAGCTGCATGGGACGGAATCTGTGCTATCCAAGTGGACCGTCCGTTAGAAATGAGAGATACGATCAGCCTTTGGATCTTGATATTTCCATTTCTGGAAGAGTTTCAGCTAAGAGCGGATTCGGCAGAGAACGTCGGAGCCTTCCGGTGGAGAAGCGGCGAATGGAAAATAATTTTTCAGGTCTGTGCTCTTCCGATGACTCGGCGACGACGAGCTTTGGAAGCGGAGATACAATCGGCCAGTTTAAGGAGCGCAAGCTTCTGAATTTGTTTGTCTGAAAAAGATTGGAGAGAGGAGGGAGAGTTTAGGTGAATAACAGTTCGAAGAGATAGATAATAGTGAACAGACTAGAGAGCATCTTACTTTCCTATATGCCGGAATTCACTCCGGCGAGTATTTAAACAATTTCCGGTAAATATTCCCCCCTTACTAGTTTTCTAATAATTTAGATATTATTATTAGAAGAATACTATTTTACATGAGTATTGATGACGTGTGATTGTCAGATTCAAAACAAGAGGCAAGAGTTTCATTTTGTCAGGTTGCATGAATCTTTTGTCTTGCCCCTACATCTTCACCTGGGTTTTTGCGAGTGACAGTTCTCTGCTGTAAGAAAATTTACAGACAAACAAACAAATAAATAATTTAGATTCCATTCGGATTGTATGGTCCAACCAATTCAGATCTACTATTAATATTGAATAAATAAATTATTTAATTTCATAAAATAAATAATATATCAAAAAATTATATCCGGATCGGTTTGGACCGTACGTACGCCGTAATCTAAAACCACGAACAAACTACTCGTAACCAATACTGTAGTAGTAGCGCATGATAAACGTTTCCATGAATCAACAATAATTAATCCTTAGCAATGTCCGGTGTTTTACATGCATGTCCGAATTATCTGACCTAGTGTAATAAAATAGTACATCATACGACTGAAGTACGTGGACTTTAATTAATAATAAGTGAGCACTAAATTCGAAGGTAATTAATAATTAGGACTTAAGCACGTATATAATGAGAATTCGAAACCTAACTAGCCGATAAGAGAGGTTCTTAAATGCATGCGTGTTCAATCTGGAATCGTGGAATTGCAATGATGTATATTTAGATTAAGCATCGATTTGAGAAGATGACTTCTTACGTGGGTCCCTGTTATTGAATAATGATTAATGATATAAATAATAGTGCGGTCCACGAAAGCTTCCTGCACAGTCGCAATCCTCCTCCATTGGATGTGGATTCCAAGGAGGCATCACCATCCATTCTAATAGGAGGAGGATGCGAGATGAGGTAAGGAATAAGAAATTTTCAAATAGTTTAGAACGGGCAGTGTGGGCCTGGGGGGGAGAGGAGAGGACTTCCAATCCATTCGCTTCGTCGCATCGCATGGCACGTGTGGTGGACCCCACCAACACATTCATTGGATTACCATTGCTCGCGGCAAACTGAAGAAAAATCCGACCTCCACCACAATTTCATTCGAGAAATAGTTGTCAAACAGGCGTGTTGAAAGCTTTGACCGCTCTTGCCTTATTTTCTATACTGGCTGTCTCCACATATATATCTATGTATATATATATATATAGAGAGAGAGAGAGAGAGAGAGAGAGAGAGAGACCACAGCTGAAACACTTCGATAAAACTAAATACAATTGAATAGAAAGAACACATCATAACACATTTACAAGAACAAGAACAAAGAATACATTCACGACCTATAAAGAAAGCACCAGAATAAAATCGAACACAGGATCACATTTTAGTGTTAATTTTCTACCTAACCAATCAGCAATCTGCTTCCGCTTTGGCAAAAGCCACAACCAGTCATTTAGAATCATGTTCTTTGATATTCATTCTTGTCAAGAAAGAAAAGGTCACTTAGTAATGCGGTGCTCCTGCTGCTGCTGTTGTTAGCTACATATAAAGTTTGCAATTGATAGGGTATAAGCTTTCTACGTTTTCGCTCAGGCTTGAAGGTTCACATTTTGAATCCTATGTGCTCTATGGCTACATTCCTTAACCTGCCAAAAATATATTTTAGAAGAGGGAAGGAGGGAGATGAAACCTTCCTCTTTTTTTCACTTTCCAAAAAAAGGAGGGAGGTTTCATCTCCATAGCTTGATAGCAATGAGTTGAAATAGGAGCCAGAAAAAAGTACCTGCATGGCTGCAATTGTAGACGAGTGATCTTTGACATGGTCAAGTAAACCACGCTCTTTAGCACTGACATCTGCGAGTTCTTGCACCAAGGAATTCACAACTTCCACCTATCAACAGAAAATGCTTTTGGAAATAAGGGAGAAACCATAGAGGGAATTTACGCTATGTTTTGTACAAGGAAAGCATATCAGTTAAAGATTTGGCAGGAAAAAAAAAAAGAAAGAAAAAGAAAAAATAAAAAAATAAAAAAACAAAAAAACAAAAAAAGAAAAAAACAGATCAGTTTAAGAGTATGGGAAAATACTGAAAACGTGGGGCTAACTCAGTTTAAAATTGCAGAAGCATGCAAAACGAGAATTGGATACTCGAGCATGTAATGGTACAAATAAAAATAAAGTGGTAAAAAATTTTAACATTGTTCAAATGGTCTCATCTCTGTAATCCAGTATAAATAACACAGAATGTAAAAAACCCACGAGGCATTTTGGGGTACACTGGGAGTATTTACTCACAGCGGTGGAGATGGAGCCATGTCATCCATCTGTGATGATGTAGCTCACATCACCACCCTTGGGAGTATCTACTCCCAGAGTACTATAAAAACTTTTAAAAACCCATAAGACAAGCCCAAAGAGTTGGATAAGGAGGAGGGGACCACCTTTGATAGCAGTAACCCTATTGAAGATGCCAAAGCCTGCGTTACATCAACAGCTGAATGGATAGCATCTTTAATATTTCGTATATCCGCCTGTAATCAGAAAGAACGATTAAAACCAATGCCAGACAGATGAAACACAAACATATAAGCACACTCATTAACTCACTCACCTTTGCTCCACCGATAACTGGAAGGCGGAGGGTACTAGCCCTCAAGGCTTCTGTTACACCGGACAAGGAAATGGAGAAGTCGTGATCAAAGAGATCACATTCTTCCAAATATATCATCTGCACTTGTAAAACAGATAGTAGAGTAGATTCCAAGTAAAGATTTCATGGAAATGAAGAATGTGGTTGAAAATCATACTTGCCACTTGAGGATGGAAGTTAGCTTCGATTTTTGCTTCAGTAATTGAAACTCGTATCTTTTGGCTCTGACAGATTCACGGAGTTTCAAGGTACTTATCCATGCATTATACAGGCTTCTCTGATACAAAGATAAACATTTAGATAATGACTTTTACAGTTAGATAATGTTAATCAAATAAAATGCAAAGTCTAGAAAGTTTTATGAAAATATGGAATACAGCTCAAGTGTGGGAGATATATAGACTAAAAGAACAATCTATCAGAAGCTTTTATTGTGCAAAGTAACCCAACACACAATTATCAAGAAACAGCTGAGAAACATGCACCCAAAACCATTTAAAAGAAAAAAAAGTATAAAATGTCAGATAGAAAAGCTAGTCTAAGGGCTGGGTAGAACTGTTTTTATCCCTCTCTTCTTTTCAACTGTACATAAAGCATAACTTGATATTAGCAGTTATAACTTTTTTTATGATATATCCATATGGGTTCTCTTGAGAGGCTCAAAGTATCTTGGCATACAGAAAAATTTAATAGTATTTCACACTTAATGACATTGCAGTCCAGGAAATCAATTAATGACAATGCAGTCCAGACCCAACACTGAAGTATGAGTCCTTACTTCCTACAATTTTTGCAGTCTAACTCTTTCCTATGTTAACCTCCTGTCTAATTTCTGACTTGGATAATACACCCAATATTTTCCAAAATTGTCGTATACATAACAAAGAAACACACCAATTGGCCTCTAAACTAATCACCGAGCAAGCGAGCAAGCGAGCAAGCAGAATCCATTAATCTATTACATTTCTTCTTTTCTAGTGATTATTGCCTGTTCCATGATATTTCACGACAAGTCAAGTATTTCCTCTCGTGTACTTCTAGAAGTTAGAACATAGGAACGCCACACATATTCCCTTAGGTGGAGTAATTAGGAAACACCCCATAAGTTTCAGGTTTACACACAGTACTGTAGAACTAAATTATTCACAAACTCAAGCTCCCGATCATTGCCATAAAAATTATCAATCGGAATGTCCACTTGGAGTTAACAAACAAATTCAATCAACTATAAAAGAGTAAACTGAATGTAATTAAAAAATATATGGATATTTGTCAATAAAAGGCCAATCAGATATCAAGACCCCTAACTATAATGATCAGCAAAACATCAGTTAAAATACAAAACTTAACATGAATACTTTAATGTCAAGTAAACTCACCTCAGCATTCAACCTCTGGGCAGAAAGGGCGGCATCAGCTCTAGCATTAACAAAACGCCATTGTAAAAGCCGATTATATAAGAGCCTCAACAGATGTGCATCGACAATCTGGGTCTCCCCAATCTTCCCCCTTCTTATATCGTTAGCAAAGTTCAAAATGGACGGTGTACTGCTCCCATTACTGCTAAGTGAATTTACCGTTGCATTCCTCGCCCTAGATGGACTCATTCCTCTGGAAGGTGATGATGACATGCATGATGTTGATAGCCGGCTTGGCGATGAAGCCATAACCGGACCACGGATAGGAGATGGCCCCCTACTATCTAGTACTCCCCGAGGAGATGATACTGGACTATCAGTTGCGAACTTCTTAGGAACAATAAGTTTAGAAGATGGAGCTAAGCTTTTTGTTCCAACATTTTTAGAAGATGGTGATCCTGGCTCGGGAGGGCGGCGCAATCTTTTATTAGTCTCCTGCCAAAACCTTGCTGGCACCACAATTCTGCGGGGCCCCTTCACAGTGCCATGGCCATGACCACAATCCTGCGCTTCAGAATTACTACCAGAAGAAACACTTTCAGAATCAGAGGCAAGACGGTCAGACTGGATATCAGAACCAGTACCGGAATTTCCCTCAGCATCAGCCACCGTCACTAGCTCGTTGCAGCCAAAATTCGAGCTAAATCTTGAATCAACTGAAGCACTACCACTATCGACCATGGAATTTTGCAGTGACCTAACCACATTTCCAGATCCCCTGCATACGTTCTTACTCTCGTCCGTTAAATCGAAACTTCTACTCATGCAATTTGCTTGCCTCAACCTTCCTGGCCACCGTTGTTGATCGATGACTGGCTTTGAATTCTCCATCTGATGATCCGCAGCTCCACCTCCTCTCGCCGGCGTTGATGCCTTCCTCCGCTCTGGTGTTCCCTTTCTAACCGCAGGAGATGGAGCTGGCTTTGCCTTACTAACTCGCAAAGCATAGGACTCACCCTGGAACGAAACCGATAAGCTTCTGGTTGAAGTTAGTAGGAGCTTCTGAGCCGCAGACATCTCGACTCCACCTCCACCGCCATTTCCATTTCTAAAATCCAAAGAATTCGGCCGAGGAGTCCCTACTCGCCTACGCTCCACAGACAGCGACCGCTTATTTGCGGATGGCATAGGCGTCACCGCAGTTGTTGAAGTAACCGTTCTTGAAACCAAAGGCGACGGACACCTTCTCGAAACTGAAACAGAAGTAGAGGAAGAAGACGATGAGGAGGAGGTGGTTAAAGAAGACGTGTAACGAGAAGTGACTTCTTTAGATTTGGTCCACCGTGTAACGAGGGCAATGTCGGGGTCGGAGGGTAAAAGTGGCGGCCGAGTAGTGTTCTGAGGATGAGGTCCCTTTGAACCGCGGTTTTTGGATTCAACGTCGTAGACACTGCAGCCACCATTGTTCGCATTCCAAAACGAATTTCCTATGCATTATTCAACACCAATCTTCTGAATTCTGTAACCCTAATTTTGAAGCAACACAAACCTTTCCACCACTAACGCAAGCCAAATCTTCAAATTCCGCTACCAAAAATGACAGACACAGAATCAAAGAGTGAATTCGTCGAAATAGAGTAGGTCTCGGAGCTGTAGTTGCTCTTTAAGTGCGAAAATTATCCGATCGCAAAGTGACCGTTAAGTTCGCCGGCGAATAATATTGCGAGGGGGCGGGACTTAAGGGAAGTTGTTCCGGCGAGATTTAGGAGCATAACTGTCGTACTAGTCACTCTCTTTGGACTCGGAAAAAAATATTATTCATAAACTGAAAAATATTTATTATTTAAAAACCGGGAAAAATAAAAAGTAGTTAATAGTGATAACGATTCTCGTGCGGCTTGGTACCAAATTATAAATATGTAGACTCGTGCCGAGAGTTGGACACGTCATAGGAAAGGGGGGTAATTTCGTATTATCAGGGGAGAGAATAGGGCTTTCCTTACACGCCAAAAGCGATGATGTCGAAGTTTGTGTCTTCGAAGAGACGTTACACTAACGACATGACACTTATTCGTTTGTTAAAACGGATCGTCCGATTCATGCCGTATTTTTCTTTATTTAAGGTTGAGTCGGGGCCTAACTAGTTTAATAAATATATTTTGAATTTGGCTTAAAATTTAGTTAATTTAACTTTTTAAATTATTTATTAAATAAAAGAAAAAATATAAGATCAGAAGATAAATTTAAAAACAAAATTAAAAAGAGATTAACTGATAATTACATTTGTTCTCAAAGAATATGGTAATCATTACTTTTATGAGTTTTTTTTTTTTTTTGGCCAAACTACTTTTATGACTCCGGCTTGGCATCAAAGCACATCAATTCGGTAGCTCATTCGTCTATTGTTATGATTACTTTCATGTATGTTACAATCTCACCTTACTGCAATCATTTTTTTAACATAACTAGCAAAAGTAATCATCACTCATTAGCTAGAATGCTAACAAACCTCGAACCATTTGTAAAAGTGAAAGGGACAATGAACCTTCTTCTTTGACATGTAGCATCCCAATTAACCTTTTATGTTAATCTTAAGCCACCCTAAGTAACATTCATACTCGTATATGAGAATATATTACTAAAGCCAACTAATAGTGCACTAAGTAGTACCTAGAAAGGGATTGCCAACGATGATTTGCTTGAGGAAGAAAAAGAGAGAAGGAAGAAAAATAGTATTTGGCCAAAAAGTAAAAGCTGCAAAGAAAATTCCACCCCTTATGATGGATGCTTCCATCGTATAAAAAATCAACAAGTAAAATTTGTTAATGTGGAGATTAGCTGGATTGACATGGTACTTACGGACAATAACACATGCTGTTTTATTGCAAATGCAACGTACTAATCTTATAAGCCCCTACCTTTTCAATTTAAGCTTATATTTATTGGACTGTCGGCCCCTTTTTCTTTCAGCTGTGAACTCTTATATGGGCCCACCCATTTTTTTGGCGGGCCCAATGTATTAGGCCCGATCATCTGTCCGGTCTGTTACTTTAAGAAGGTACGGGGGCCTTCTTAGTCATAATCTAAGATTTAACATTTCACTTTCAATGACATTAGATAAAATTAAAATCCTAAAATGAGTCACATATTTTATAATTTGATCTGTCTGCGACCAAACTGAGAAAGTCTACCAAACAGGAATTTAGACAGAGACGTTGACTAAATCTTGCAGCAATTTTAACCGATTTGTGAACCGAAATTAATTAACAGCTAGATGTAGATTGCATTAAGAGAAAAAAAAAGAAGCAAACACTTAACCTTAAATGTATGATCTAGTCACGGTCGGTTAAGAAGCAAGAAAGCACCATTGACTTGAGAAACACTTCATGCATCCATCATCAATCAGTGTCACTAACCTTGATTAAGTAATATCTCCTACTTAATCAATTACTTAATTATTTAATTACGATAACCCACATTGAAAATGACTTGCGTAGAGCTTTTTGAAGAGAAAATTAACTAATAATTTGCAGTGTGAGTGAGTCCCATTGCTTTAACAGCCATGATACTATGATAGTATAGTCCCTCCCACTGACCAAAACCGGGAAAGCAGGAAAAGGCAAGCAGATAATGAAAGAAAAAGTGGAAAGTTTTTTTTTTTTTTTGGGTATGAATTAGACTATCAGTACTAGTTAGCACACTGTATGGGCATGACGTAATGATTAGTACAACTCTTCCAATGTTTTATGTCATGTTTTTCAGGCTGCTGTTTAGCGGTGATCATTGGATATGTAATAAATGTAATGACTAGTTAATGATGCAAATTACGCCAATTTCCAATAGAGTATAATAAATAACATTGTTTTCCTCTCATCTGTACAGAAATTGGCATGCATGGTTCCCATTTTCTTCTCGCACGCCGACAAATGAATGCACTGGTGATGTTCAACCGACCAGATCTACAGTGCCTAAGCATGCACCATGCAGACACCGTCTTAGGAAAACGTGTCTGTGTAGTACTAATTACTACAGAGGTTTTTTTTATAATTAAATTATTACTAGTTAAATCAACTGATTCTCATAATGTATATAGCAATAGATTGAAACACTGATACGTATTACATAAATTTTTATGCTTAACATTCGACAAAGTTGTAAGAGCAAATTAACTTAATTAATTTAAGGAATTGATTGCATGAAGCTCCTGCGTAGGGTGAGAAGGAGGCGTTGGAGGATTGGTAGGGAAGAATGGGCCGACAGGATAAGTATGATAGATGGGTCCAGGGGAGCATAGCGACGTACTAGGAGATGGATCAAAAGGCCCAAGCCCATTATAATCTTTATGATCTCCGTCTTTCAATTTGTGTAGTTGCTGTCTAAGCTAAACAAAATAAGAGGAGATGAAATAAATAAATAAATAAAAAATGTATATATACCTCTTTCTTGCAGCTTCTAGGACTGTATATTACTTGCTACAGCAATCTGGTTGAAGATCTTTTCAAACTGATCTACAGTAATAGCAGTAGTACATACATGCAGCGTTAGTTAATCACGATCCAAATTACATAATTACAAAACGAAACCACCCTAGCTAGCAAGCTACTAGTGTAAATACAGTAACTATAATGGAGAAAATGAAAGGTTGAAATGCACATCTTTCGAAGAAAGAATCGGAAAAATCTACACCACTTAGCTACGTTTGATACTTAGCAATGAATGATCTTTGTTTTTGCATATGCATGCAGTAAATATCGATCATGACGAAGAGGTGAAGGGTTTATTACCAGAAGTTGACGGCCCATATACGGTATCAGATAAGAAGAAGACGGTTGAAGTCATGATTCAGACCACAAAGAACATGAAAACCCAGTTCAGCTTCTCCATGTTCTGTCCAAATAACACATTTTCTTTCACAAAACGTGCAAGAAGTTGATCGATCTGTCACCCACAAGATTACAAGCTGAACCCTTAAAAAAAATAATAAAAAAAAAAAAAAGCAGAAATATTAATGCAGCGTTATCGATCGTCAGCTGAGATATAGAGAAGATACAGAGAGAACAAGACGAAGCCATTACCTTCAAACTCTTTCAACAATGTTGACAATTAACGTCTACTTATAACCAGCGGGAAAGGGACAGCTAGGAAGCGATTATTTTACTATTTTGGCCCTAAGGGTTAGGGATTAGTGAATAACTAAAAGGTCCAACAGGTCAAACTGGCGTAATTATTAATGTTGGCCCAAGCAAATTAATAATAACTGATGTAATAATCTGAGTAGAAAAATAGTGTAAAATAATTAAGGTGATGATCGATATCATCCAACTAAACCGTTAAACAGGTCATTAATAAGGTCATGAATACACCAGTACTCGTTACATAACGTAATCAACAAAATTAGAAAATACTTAAGAGCAGTCACAAGACAGAACACAGCGGTGCGTCAACATTATTTAAATACCAAAGAGACAGAAAATCGAAATTCATATAGATATATCTGAAAACTCAAGCTCTATACTAAATCCCGATCAAATTATTTTGAGAAGTAGTCAAAAGGACATGTTTTAAAGCGAAACAGTCATAATATTGAAATCGATTGGTGTGATCTCCATTTTGTTCACCTTGATCCTATTTTGAAGCAAAAATACCAACACGTTGAAAAATGTTGCCGGCCCGTAAGAAAGATCTTGTTATCATTTTTCAAGCAGTTGTGTAAACTGAAGCATAACATGAATAAATCAATATACAAAGGTTCATGATACAAGTCCGATCACTATCTGTATTTTGAAAGCTAACAAAAGATGAGCATACATGAACAAGTTAGAGGCTAGACTGATCCAAATCAAAATTGCTATGCGAAACTGGGTTTATCGACTTTTGTTAAGCTTGCCATGTATGTCAAATAAATCGTCCATAAATACGAACACGGACCTGTTCACCAATGGCTGCCAAGAAACAGTTCCAGACAATATTATCCAAACCAGTTACTGAATCGGGTTCATTAGTTCAGCAATAAGAAGATAAAAAGCTAACCGCTCAAAAAGGTTCGAGGGAAGAGGGATATGATATTGACAGACCTGTAGATGAACAGGAACAAATTTGTATGTGAAAAAATCACATAATGGCCAAAACAAAAGAATGGGTAGAACCAGGTTGCATTGTGATCATCTAAATTATTATTATTTTTTTTTTCTGGTTCAATCACAGAATTAGCCTTTTTTATTGGAATCAGGTTGCCTGAATGAAACCTTAGGGATGAACTGGAAATTGTATTGTTTACATCCTCACTAAACTCACATACACTAATCAGTATAAACATTCACCGTACAAAAAGGTCTGGTCCACTCTCTATTACTTAACAATACTTGCTCACATGAGACATGATATATAACTTAGTAACATTCTGTCAACTTGACTACGAAAATGGCAGGACAATTTGATGGTGATTTCTATATCAAAAAATCGATATCGATAAATTTGATATTGTACATGCAATTCATAAGATATTTCGAGCAAATCGTAGCTAAAAAGATGGAATTGTGTATATTACCTGGGAGGTTGAGTAGGCAGCGGCATGAATTAGCGAGGAGGTAATGCATTTCGTTATAAGCGGGTGCGATTCAAGCTGGCCGAGATACCACCCGATAAAACCAGTCTTAGATTTCGAGGAAGAAGACGATGACAACGACATTGAAGACGAAAATGAATTCCAGAGAGAAGGCGGACTCAATCGGAGATCTAACCTCTCTGGTTTTTCTAACTTGAAGATACGACCTATTGTAAGCTCTCCATTGTTTAAAAAGTAATGAAGAATCGCCAGAAACGCCGGCGCGGTGGAGAAGGAACCGCTTGGATGGTTGCCGAAAACTCCAAATTTCAAATACGATTCTCATCGAATCGCTTTGCTGCTAGCCTGCCTCTCTCGCTTAGAGCTTCCTAATTTCAAGCCCGTTAATTCGTGTTCTGAAACTCTTCTGGAATGAATCTTTCTGCTAGCGAGTTGCAGTTGCAGAGTGATGTTGTTAGGATGATGGGATGTTTGGTCTGGGCTAAATGTTACGAATGGGCCATGTGATATTGAAAAGGGCTGTCCGAAGCCCAATTAAGCACTCGTCCACTATAAAAGGAAAAAAGATGCAACAATAAAAATCTTCTCGATTTAATGCAATGAAAATTTCCCCAACATTCAAGAACAACGGATCTGAATTCATTTTCTAGTTCAAATATGTACTTTCTGCGGTCTGGAATTGGTTCAATCTCGTGTGGTTCTTTCATGATTCCCTCTAATAATTCCTTCAATTATGAGATTTATGAGCGCCATCACTTAAATGGATTAATCCTAATTCTAGCTTCCAGGTATTGTTGAATCGCTCAGCTTCTCTTTTCGGAGGTGCTTATAGTGCATAATGGACCCCTCCATCGTGAAGCTTCTTGAAGATGACGAGGTGCTTTCTATGCGCTTTTTGCTTTTTTCTCTTGTGCATTATCTGATTGGTTTCAAGTAATTGGCGTTTCAAAATTCTTGACAATTTCTGGCTGTTTGGTCTGCACAGGACGAGACCATGCATTCTGGGGCGGATGTGGAGGCTTTTCAGGCTGCCCTAAATAGAGACATAGGCGGCGATGCTAACTCTAGTTCTCAGCCATCTGAATCGGATACGAGTTAGGTTTCTAACCCTAAAAGTTCTTTGCCTCTTTATAATCATTAATTTCCTCTAAAGTCAGGGGTGATTGTAAATAACTTTCTGTGATATTTCAAATTTAAGAATTTGTTGTACTATTTCGATGATAAGAGCTTAAAAATTTATCCAGAAATCTAGATAAGGATACAATGAAGCAGTGGTAGTTAGTGTCATTAGCATGTTTTCTTCAGCTGATAATCACCATGTTGATGCAGCAGTGTCTCATGGGGCCCTTAACTCTTCCATTCAGCCACTACCACATATTCAAGCTTCAATTCAACATGAGAATACTAACCATGAAATACAGCAAGAACAACATTCATCTCAAATGGAACTAGAGCAACAGGCCTCGGTTTCTGAGCATCGACAACAGCATGATGGGACCCACCTCCAAACACCTCAGAAACAACCCCGAGATGATCGGCAGCAAGTACCGAGCCAGATGCCTCAAACAACTGGTTTACCAGTATCTGATAGAAATCAAGTCTTGATGAATGAACCAGACAGAATGCACTATAGAGGTAATGAATCTCAATACATGAAATTACAAAAGATGAGTAATCAACAGGGAATGGTGTCAGAGCTGGCAAGCAACCAAACCACCCGTGGCAAACAAGTGCCATTTGCCTTGTTATTGCCTGTATTATTGCCTCAGCTTGATAAAGACAGAGCTATGCAACTTCAAACACTCTTTAGCAGGCTAAAGGTATATTCTCACGATTCCTTTATTTGGCTTGTCTGATATATGTAATCAATATGAAGTATATGTACTGTAATGAACGTTTTATACATTTTTTTGGATGAGTGAACGTGTTGTCAACATTTGGCCAAAAAAAATAAAAAACCTTTTGTCTGCTTGTATTGATCTTTGATCTCTCTTATAAATTCTCTTCCAGAAAAATGAAATGAACAAGGATGATTTTGTCAAGCTCTTGAGAGGTCTTGTAGGGGATCATATGCTAAGAGTGGCAGTCACTAGAGTGCAATCACATGTAAGCAACAAAATAGGTTGACATGAATACTAAGATCTTACTACTCTCAATTGATGACCTGTTACATGAAGATCAAGATGTGATTTAATTTTCTCCATCTATGTCCTAACCAGTCCCCCAATTTCAGTCTGCACCTGCATTGCGACAAATGCCTCCAAGGATGCCATCTATCAGTGGTGGTCCCACAAACTTCACAGATCCTCGTTCCTTCCCTCAACTTCATCAGAGGGGTGTCAATTCCCCCGCAGTTACATCTCAAAAGCCTTCATCAGTATCCCAAGGTAAGACTGATCCAAATTATCCGGCCATAGATAATAGTCCACAGTCTGCTCGAGAAGCTGAACGGCAACCAGATAGTAGTGGAACTTCTTCTGGTCTTGAGAAGCAGCAGCCACAACTTCACTTTCAACAGAAACCCTTTGCCATGTATGGAAGCAGTGGTTGTAACAATCACCCATACTCAGGAACAAACATAAATACTTCCACTTCTTCTCTCAAACCACAACCTCATGAGACCCCTATCAGGTCGATTACACAACAGCAAAGTATGGGATCAAGTCAATTAGTAGGGGACATTTCAGGCATGAACATGATGAATTCTTCTAGTTTTGAAAGGAAACCCTGTATCAATGACCCCAAGAGAGTGCAAAGTGGATCACTTCCACACTTTTCAAGTAACTTAACTTCACAACTGAATTCAGCGCCTTGGCAATCAAATGCTAGTAGAGACCAGAATTCTGGCCCTTACTCGTCAATGCCTTATGTAAAACAGGAGCCAAGTGATCAGGTTACTGAGCTGCAGAAAAATCAACGGCCCAGTTCACAGGGATTGCCATCTATTTCCAGTTTGCAGGCTGAACAAAAAAGTGTGGCATCAGGAAGTTCAAAGGATGAGGCTTTAGAGCTTCAGTCTTCTAAACCGGGGTTTCCAACCTCTACTAGCCTATCACCCTCAAATTCAGTTCCCCAAAATACGACAGCACAACTTGACCATAATGTCATGGTAAACCTTTTGATGCATAAGGTTTGCACTTTAGAACACATATGACAAAACCTTATTTTTTGCTTCGGTATTTATCAGTTGGGCTCTCGAAATCCCACTTTAACTGCTGCTACTGCAATGAATCAGACTCCTCCAAAGAAGCCATTGACTGGCCAGAAGAAACCACTTGATGCTGTTGGTGGTTCCCCTCCCTTGCCAAGGTGAAATGATCGATCTGTTTTCTCATGGCTCTGTGACAACCTCTATTTGTTTCTTTATTATCTTTTCGTTTGTCCATGTCACCCTTTTCTCAAAAAGTGTTTACATCTATAATATTGGATCTGCAGCAAGAAGCAAAAAGTAGGAGGTGCCTTCTCGGAACAAAGCATCGATTTACTGAATGATGTCACTGCTGTTAGTGGAGTTAATCTTAGGGTATGCTCTAAGCCTTGTATTTTCTCTCACCCGTGAAGATGAAAAAGCTTTTATTTGATTCTCTCTCTTTCATCTTTTAATATTCTGCTTATGATAGGAAGAGGAAGAACAACTATTTTCAAGTGGCAAGGAGGACAGTCGATTATCAGAAGCATCGCGAAGGGTTGTGCAAGAGGAAGAAGAAAGGCTGATTCTTCAAAAGAATCCATTACAGAAAAAATTAGCAGAAATCAGTTAATACTCTTCTTTGCCCCTTACTCTGTTACCCTAGTTCCATAGGTATATGCACTTCTGTTCCTGTCAAAAGTTCACACCTCTAATTGGTGTCTGTCTTTGTTGCAGTGACCAAATGTGGCTTGAAGAGTTCAAGCCATGATGTTGACAAATGCCTATCACTGGTAAGATGTTAGTAACTTTGTCATTTTCAATATAATATGTTCGTAGTCTTACAGAATCCAACTCTGTCCTCAGTGTGTGGAGGAGAGAATGCGAGGGCTAATCAGTAGTCTAATCAGACTCTCAAAGCAGGTCAGTGTTGATTTTTAATTTTTATTTTGTTTTTATTTTTATTTTTCATTCTTTGTCTGGTGCTGTATCTTGCATCAGTACATGTTATGACCTGTGTGTCTATAGCGGGCGGATGCTGAAAAGCCCAGACACAGAATTGTTCTCACCTCGGATGTCAGGCAACAAATCATGCTAATGAATCTAAAGGCTAGGGAAGAATGGGACAAGAAACAGGCTGAAGTAGAAAAGGAACGGAGACTTAATGAAGTAAGGGCTTTGTTGCGACTTACTGTGATTAGTGTTCTATGTTATAGAATATGCCCTTGCATTGTTTCTTGCTTGTGTCACTTTATTATTTAAAGCCCCTTTTTCCTGATACTCTCTAGCATCATCTGTTAATGCAGCCCGACAATGCCAATGGAGTTTCTGGTGATAAGGAGAAAGATGAGGATCGTTCTAAAGCAGTCAAGGTATCAAGAAAAATCTTTTCCCACATGGTTCGATTGTTTTCGCTTTGTTAAGTAAAAGAACAAAAAAAAAAAAAAAGTCCATTCTGGTTTGTTCTATGGTTTAGGCAAATAAAGAGGATGATGACAAGATGAGGACAACTGCAGCAAATGTTGCTGCTCGGGCTGCTGTTGGAGGAGATGACATGTTGTCAAAATGGCAACTTATGGCTGAGCAAGCCCGGCAAAAGCGTGAAGGAGGAACGGATTCTGCATCTGGTTCTCAGCTTAGTAAAGATGCCATGCGAAAGCCTTCATCAGCATCAGGGAAAAATGTGAAGGATAATCAAGAAGCAGAGATAAAGGATAGTAATGGAACTCCCCTCGGTCCTTCCGGTAAGTCTGATTTGAAAATGAGAGTTTTTTCAACTGGGTTTTGTTGTCTGTCCTCTATTTCCTTTTCTTCGTCCTGATCTTGCATTGTTTTATAGTGTATTTTCTTTTCACCCAATTCTAAACAGGAGCTAATAGGAAATTTGGAAGGAGCCAAGCCGTGGCTTCTTCAGAAGCAAGGGTGGTTCGTAGTATCAATGTGAGGGATGTGATTGCTGTGCTGGAAAGGGAACCACAGATGTCTAAGTCCGCTACGATATATCGCTTATACGAGAAGATTCATTCCGAGGCTGCTAGCAAATAAGCAAATGGTCTGCCTCTGTCAAAGTCATGCCTCGCTGCTTCGTAGACATTATTACCAGTCTCTGATATAAATGTGGTACACATCATTTGCCAGCCTTTTAAATGACATTTATGCGTGCTTTTTATTTTTAATGCAATGTTATCTATTTTTTTCTTCATCCCTTTGAAAGTGGAATCAGGTTTACGAAGCGTGTCTGGAGTTAATTGAGAGGAAACTGTCGTGATGAGGGAAGAGAGGTTTTCATCTATAAATATCTTTCTCCTAATACTTGGATAAACATGTTGAAAAAACAGAAGTTCCACAACAGTTTCAAGATTAACAGTTACATCCCAGGAGTCTTGGAAGCTTAGCAGTAGAGTCACAAGATACAAGAGTAGAAGTCAGAGCTTCGTTTATATACATATAGGAGTTATTTCTTAAGATGAGGGAAACACGTAGAAACATCAGATTTGGGATGCTTTGCTTCGGCATGTTCCCGGCACTTCACCTCCGATGTGGTACAGATGAAGGTCTGCATGCACACCTTGCACTGCAATTGCAAAACCCGGCACACGGATAAGAGACTCACAACTAGTATGGAGACGTTCTGAAGACTCGTTTTTTTTTTTCCCTTTCCACCATACCAATTACCATTTTTTCCTTGGAAGAAACAATGAATGCATTATGATTCTGATTCAATTACCATTTCAAGAGGATCTTTGAAGCATCCACTCATATAGTTTGAAGATTCCAGAGAAGATCCACAATTCGCTACTCAAACATAATCGATGTGAAAACCATATAGCTTATTATTCTTAAGTTTATAATCACACTTTTCAGAATCTGGTGGAACAAGTATCGTAGGAAATGGGAATACTAGTACTAGTACTAGTTAGTAGTTAGTGGATAAGTAAGGTGAAGATTTACTGAAGACACAATGTTGACCAGTTTCTAAGTCAGTAGGAAATGAAAGATCGGATAAATTCTGTTCCACATCGCATTTCCACACATTTTCCCCCCTTCATACGACAACGATCTAAACTTTGAAAAGGTAAAGGGGAAGAAAAGGTAATGAAATCAAGAAGTTTAGTATGACCTGGATCGACATGGCTTTCTTGTTCGTTTCGAGCTGACTTCCTGCATAACATAATCACAATAACGATCAGAGGTAGAGATCCATATTTAACACCTCTTAATACTGAAAATTTTCAAAAAACCAAAACCGATCAGATATCGGTCCCTTTTTTTCCTATCAATTATTCCCTGAATTTCCTTCGAACGAGAGAAATTACAAACTTGGAGACGTCCAACTCTGACGATTCAATTAATTTTCTCGGGAACCAAACGGAAAGCGCAGCTAGGTGGACTGAGTATAGTAAAATAGTACCTTTGTTAGCCGCTTTCTGCTTCTCCGAGTTCCTCTCGCGCGCCATCTTCGCCTTCTGGCCGTTGCCTCCGCCCATTTTCGCGGCAAAATTTCAGCTGGCGAAGCTCAAAAGGCACCTAATTTTAGAGAGAGAAGAGGCGCTTGATTTCTGCAGGGATTAGTTTAGTAGGAAAGCCTCACGCTTCACGGTCACAGAGAGTGGAAGCCAGAAAGAAAGCAATAATAATAATAATAATAATAATAATAATAAAGAAGAGGAAAATTCTCGTACGCCACGCAAGTAAAGAAAAGACGTCAAAATGGTGGCCGAGAACTGGCCTTTTCTTCTTGTTGTCATCATATCATCTCCTTATCTGATTAGGGTCCAGATGTGACTAATGGACTATTAAGGAACTCAAGCCCTAATTAAAATCAATCATTGGACACCGGAGGCCCTATTCGGACTGTCCGAACAGGTTTGATGAGGGTCCAAGCCCATAAAATTGGGTTGAATTCTTCTAGACCCACCCATTCATGATATATCCGTCACACTAGTCCTATTTCCCATTAGGTTTATATAGGTTTTCAATTTATTTCATTTCCTTCATATAAGAATATAAAGTCGTTAAAGTGGTGGGTCTTACTTTATTTTCAATAATCAATTTTGCTTCGAAACCGACCCAATGCACGGTGGGTTGGTAAAAAGATGTTAAAAATATTAAAATAAGCTAATACCATATTGAATAATAAACGGTGGTGATTACAAGTATATGAGTGTTGATGTGGATGTAGTATAATATATTTAACATTTTGAAATATTTATAATAGATCGAATCATCTTAATCGAATAGATATAATGATTAATATAATATAAAAAATTGATATTTATAATTATGATCGATCAAATTATAGATTCAAATAAATGTAAAGATAAAAGAATAAGTATAAGTTTATAACTCTACATCGATGAATGTCCTCTTGATGGATCGTTAAACACACTTTCTAAAACATAAGAGGTCTCGAGATGAGTTTTTTCAATTGCCTAAAGAACAATTATTTGTTGAGACGGGAAAATGACATATGAGCTACCTCAATCAACTATATGTCAAGGAATGAATTAGCATCTCCATCTTGGCATCAAACAAGATATAAAAAAAAAACGTGTAATTTAATTAAAAAAAAAATATATATATATATATATATATATATATATATATATCATGATTTTATTTATTAAATTCCGATAATATTATATAAATAATTTATGAATCATCAAATCATCAAATTTTTGAAATTTTCACAAGAAGATTCCTCTACAACCAATCATCTCTCTCACTCTCTCTTGCACACGTTTTCTTCTCTGTCACCTTTTCAATGTCTGTATTAATTTTCTGTCTGGCATGATTGCAGCCATTTTGAGGCAAGAATACATCGTGGAACCAAGTTGTGCAGTCAAACAAGTTTCTGGGTTTAGATCTATTGATTCATCTCATTCCTATTAATGTTAGTATTACAGTCTTCTAAGCCACTTTGATCTAATTTACCTAAAAATGAAGAAGATCAAATGTTGAAAATGTTGCTAAAATCCCGGGAATCTCTGCCTTTCCCTCCACTCTAATCTTATTTATTGCCTAAGAGGAAAAAAAAAAAAAAAAAACCCTCATCACAGTTATTGTGAGCGGCCTCTTATAAGCTAATTTTAGAGTTATTTTGTATGATATCACATTAAATTAAAATAAAAAATTTAGAAAGTTTATGAATATATATATATTTTTATATCTTTTAAGATATATTTATATTATAATATTAATGATAGATAATTATGTTTATTAATAATCATTAATGACTCTTTATATGTGCCGATTTTTAGTTACTTATATAATTAATATCATTTATTTTGATAATTAATTATATAATATTTAAATGACTAGTAGTTCGTCCGATCTCCTGAGACATCTTAGCATTCGACCTTATAGAGTTTACAAGCTCTACCAAGTTGGACCTCATATTTTAGCGATCATCCATCACATTTTTTAAATGATGGTTTCTGATCATTGAAGTTTGAACTCCATTTGACCTTAGAAGATCTGGGTGTGAATTATGGTTCCAACAGTTGGTCACCTCGCATTGATTGATGCTCGACATAAATTAATACAAAATTTCTGATCTCATCTTATCTTGTAGGTAATGATTGCTGGCATTTATTGTTCATCTCTTCATCTTCTTACTTACACGTTTTCCCTAATTTTCTGCATTTATTCAAAAATGTTCTTTTACTTTTTTGCCATCAACTTCTCATTCTTCTTCTATTCCATAACCACCATTTAACATTTCACTGTGAAAACTCCGCCATTACTCTCTAACAAATCTCATACTTTCAGAAATTTATCTTGTGCTTGCGAAACCATCGACTCATTCAAAGTTTTATTTACTTGCCTCTACTTCATGTACTCATTTTTCTCATTTTTGTTTATCTGTTGACTTTAAAGAATCTCTTTGGCAATAGCTCTTTTCTAGATTTTATCGCATATTCATCTTCTTTTCAATTTATTGAATTTTAGCCTGATTTTGATTCTTTTTTTTTGTTTGGGGCATTCCCCGACCTTAGTTCTACTTAGGAAAATATCCTGATAATAATGGTATCATCTGGTGGAGACCCAAATAACAAACTAGCCCTAGCCTTAGCACTTATTGATAAGGAATCTAGTAGTAAGGCTGCCACTAACCTTTTCGGGGGTAAAGGTGAAGAACATATAGATTATAGGTTATTTGACCCTATGATTGGAACAAACAAGGCTACTACATTGGCCCATCCCAAAAAGAATTTGAAAACTAAGGGCAAGATGATCTTATGCTTAAAGAAGATCAATTCAGACATGACTAAGGTTGATGTGTGGGATCTTCAGACTAACTTTGATATTCTGATGATAATTACCCTTAGGCTCCCTAAATCCTCATAGAACCTTTCCAATAGAAGAGGTTTTGATAAGGCGATTCTCTATGTTAGAGCCTTCAACTCCATTCTTATATCCAAGGAGTGATAGGTCGTTTAAATATCGCCTTGGGTCAATTGGCTCCCAACGCCTGAAGGGTCATAATTGGGAGGGGGGGGGGTATATGTATTGATGAAGCAATTTGAAACTAGCGACCCTCACCCTTATTATTATTATTTTTTAACAAGGTCTATAGGCTCAGTTACAAGAATGATTTTAAGTGGTTCTATCCTTACCCAAACTGTGAGAGGATTGTTATAGAATATCTCTCTTCAAATAAGGATTATGTAGAGGATTGGTTTATCGTCAGCCAAAAATGGCACCTAAGGGATGAAACCAATATATACTCACTTCAAGGAAGAGAGTATGTCCAAACCTCTTTACCCTTTTAAGACTTTTCTCAATCCTCACACTTACATTTAGTAAGTTTGATTTTTGTTGGCCCTCTTCTAGGTGTCAAGTTTAAGAAGCATATCTTCGAAACTTTGAAGGTAGAAGTGACAAGATGAAAGGTGTGCCCAAGCCAAAAAGGCATTGAGAGTTTCTTCTCTCATAGGAGAATTTAATAAAGAGTGGTCTCATCCACTTCGTAACCCCTTAGATGTTGAGCCATGCCGGATAGTCTTTACTGACGAACTCGACAAAGCTAATCCTTGAAACAACTTAACAACTTTAGGAAAGAATTTATAATGTTACCGACCTTATCGTTTTCCACATGCAGATATGGATATTGAGACTAGAGGTCTTCTTGCTAAGGAGAAGGAAAATGATGCTGGCCAGAAAGCTGCCAAGAGGGCTAAGAAATAAGGGAAGAGGCCTATTAGGGTTAGAAGCTCCAGAAGTTGACCTATTCCTCTTTCTTTGAATATTCTAACGACCTTCCAACCTTAGGCTCACGAGTAATGAAGGCCCACTCAAGAAATTATATCTGACCTTGAGGCTCAAAATTCTTTTCCTAAGGGTGAAGTTACTAAAGATGAGGTTATACCGTCCAATCTTGATGTAATATGAGTTGACCTTGTCTTGGAGAAGGCTCCCCTCATAGATTTAGAGGAGTCAATGCCTTGGTTGGATTTAATAGGCATTTTCTTAACTCAGAGTTTAGGTTTTAGAGAAAAGAAACCTTGGTTCGAGTTAGAACCGTTGAAGGATTTTATGGATAAGCTTCATCGACTCATTAAGTTAGAAGTCCCCACTGATTTTCAATCCTTTCAAAAGTTCATTGAGGAATTCATAGTCAGAGCTTCAAGGGTACGCCACCTCATCAATAATACATTATTTATTCTAAGACTTCTTGTTTGACCCATTTTTATTTTGTATAGGCAATGCTCAATCAAGCTATTTTGAATGCTGCTCTTCTAGGTTCTAACTCAAATGAGGTTATGACCCTGAAGTTGAAGCTTAACCATGAGAGGAAGGCAGTGGATCGTCTGTTCATGGGTTTTGATTCTAAGAAGAAAAAGAGGGAGAAAGTCGAAGTGAAGCTTCATCTATGTGAAAAGGAAAAAGAAGCGGTCACTTAAGTCTTTCATTCCTCTGAGGCTTAGCTGAAGAAACACAAGGAGGATCTCCCTGTTCTTAAAAAGAAATGAGAGGACGAGTTTCTGCAAAGTCGTCTCTCTGAACTTCATGATCAGTGGAAAGCTAAGTACTTGAGAAACTATGTTTCTAGGCTTCACAACAAGTTGAAGGATGAGTTTCTGAAGAGCAATATTCATCCTCTATAGATTCAATGGAAGGAGGATTACTTGCAGTCTGATGAATTTAAGGAGAATGAGCTTGAGCTCCAGAAGGATGGCCTTATCTTAGTCCGGGGTCACTTTAAACAAGTTAATCCTAATATTGACCTTTCTAAACTCAAGTTTTCTTCGACTGAGATTAATTTCGGTGAAGAGGGTGATGATGAAGATGATGACAATGGTAAGGATGGTATTGGTGATGTTGATCGGCTTATGATGCGCCCCTTAAATAAGCAAGATGAAGAAAATGCTTCTTTATTTTTTATTTTTTATTTTTTTGAAAATTTGTATAAGGTTCGGGATTTTGATCTTTCCATTAATTTGAACTTTTTGTAAGAAACTTTATCATATCTTATAATTAGAGCATTTTGTACCCGATTTTTTTTTTCATTTAACATGCTCCAAAGTGTGTCAAGATCTTTTTATTTTTTCTCACTTAGAGCTCCACCTAGGATCTTAAGTCTTATGGGTTGAGATGTTAGGTAGATGATCTTTTATGCTGATAGCAAGGTCTTTAGTTTAATATTGAGTTATCATGTTTGGTTATGGTCTCGGGTCAGACTTAGAGGCTGAACTTAGAAACTCTGTTCGTATGTTTGAAGATCTTTGTTAGTCTGAGCTGAGTCATCAAGTTTGATGATGGCCTCAAGTCAGAATTTAGAGGTGTAGCCCTCATTTAAGACTTCTTTATTTGAACTGAGTTATTAGGTTCGACGATAATTTTAGGTCAGACTTTTTTATGCATGTGGCCCCCGGTCTTAAGATTTATTGGTCCGAACCGAGTAATCGAGCTTGATGATGGCCTCAGGTCGGACCTTTAGGAGTGTGGCCTTCAATCCTAAGATTTGTTGGTCCGAATTGAGTCATTGAGTTTGACAATGGTCTCATGTCGGACTTTGGGGGGTGTGGCCCCCGGTTCTATGACTTCTTGTTCTGAACTGAGTCATCAAGCTCAACGATGGCCTTAGGTCAGACTTTGGGGGGTGTGGCCCTAGTCTTAGGACATATAAGTTCGAATTGAGTTATCGAGCTTGGTGATGGCATCAGGCAAGACTTTAGGGATGTGGCCCCCGATCTTAAGACATTGTTCTGTGCTGAGTCATCAAGCTCGGTGATTGCCTCATGTTCGGCTTTGGAGGTGTGGCCTCTAGTCCTACTAACAAGTCAGACATTGTTCAACTTCTTTTTTAGGATTGTCTTGACAACCTTATTGGCTGCCTCGACTTGCCCATTTTCTTATGGGTAAGCAGGGAATGAGGTAAACAATTTGATTTTTAATTTAGTGTATTATCAAATTATTTTTTGTTTATCTATAATTAGAATATTCTTAATGTTGAATCGACAAATTATATTCTTTCAAATAAATCTCCATATGTATATCTCATATTTTAACGATGATCCATTATATTTTAAAATAAGTGCATTTAAGCCTTAAAGTTTGAACTACGTCCAACCTTAGAAGGGCGGGAGTGAATTATAGTCCAATAATTAGTATTATTTTCTTTTTCCCTTCTAGAACCTATGACTATCAATATCACCATTTGCCACTGCTCTGGCAACGCCTATCGGATTAGATTGTCTAACTAAATCTTTCAATGTAATAATTTTGATCTTAAGTAGTGAACGTGGTGGTGATAATTACTGGGCTGGCCTTCCACTTAACTTAAGAAGCTTAAAAGAAAATGACATAATTATAGGTTAAGGCCGAAGGGGGTTGTTGTTAGTTGAATCTTGAATGTGATAATCATTAATCATCGCCCATCTCAGTTTTCATTTATGGCCTCACGTTTCATTTTAGATTAGGCTTCTCACCTTGCGAGCTTGACAGGTGTGAACATGCAACAAAAAAACCAAAAAAAAAAAAAAAAAAGTTATAGCAATCATAACGAAAAATTCGACGATAAATTGAATATAACGAATTAAGTGATATATCATATCGTTATTTATCAGTATAAATCAATTCATCAATCATAATAATGATAATGATACATGCACTAGTGCCGACAACGCGGTATTTTCAGTATGAACTGAATTTTACGTAGCTAAAGTTAGACTCAACCTGGCGTTTGGAATGAAGTTTCCTCAACACAGTGAAAGGCATATTGATAGTTGAGACAGTGAGGGGATTGCGGTCAATTTTATATTTTTTTTTTCGGCGGGGATTGCGATCAATTAATTGACGAGTATTGAGTCTCAGACACAGACGTAACATGAACAATTTTCTTACACGGAGCCAAATACTAATACGTCAAGTGGTAAGTTCTGTTCCGTTTGACTCAAACTATGTGGTCGCCTACACATTGACGGATGTTGAATTTTGGTTTGACGACTTGTCGTACTTAGTTTACTGTTTACATATCCCGTGATACGCAACATAGTAAAAGTAATTTATTAGTCTTGTAGATCAGAATGGGTTTAGAGCATACATTAGTCTCCTAAACACTAGTTAAATAAAGTAAATTGATGAAGTTAATTCAAGCCTACTTGGAATGAACAAAGACCGATTCTTTCATGATAATGCATGGTGGGTGGTGAGTGTACCCTACCACATCGCAGGCTAGTGGAAACACTATATATGCGGGACAAAATAACTCAAACAGGAGCTCTCTTCCACTTTTTAATTTCCCAGTGAACGAACACCTCGAAAAGGAGTTGAGAGGAAGATGAAGATCCTACTCAGTTTACTGCAACTTACAGTAGCCCTTGTCCTAATCCTGTTTTGCGATTATGCAGAAGCAGATGATGAGAAGAAAACTTACGTAGTTCACATGGACAAGACCAACATGCCGCAAGAATTCGACGATCACTCTAATTGGTATGACTCTTCTTTGAAATCCGTCTCTAACTCCGCCCAAATGCTTTACACCTACAACACAGTACTCCATGGCTTCTCCACAAGGCTTACAGCCCAGGAGGCCCAGTTGCTCGAAGAGCATCCCGGAGTCCTCTCAGTCCTACCCGAACAGAGATACGAGCTTCACACAACACGTTCACCACAATTCCTTGGACTCGGAAACGTAGAGTCTCTCTTCCCGGATGTATCCGAGAAGGTCGGAGAAGTGACTGTCGGAGTACTGGACACCGGTGTTTGGCCAGAGATCAAGAGCTTCAATGATGAGGGTCTCGGCGCAGTTCCAACAGGCTGGAAAGGCGAATGTGAAGTAGGTAAAACCTTCAACTTGTCGAGCTGCAACAAGAAACTGATCGGGGCTCGGTTTTTCTCGAAAGGGTATGAAGCAACAGTTGGACCGATAGACGAATCGCAAGAATCAAGATCACCTCGCGATGATGACGGGCATGGGACCCACACTTCAACTACAGCTGCGGGATCCGCCGTGCAAGGAGCCAACCTGTTCAGTTTTGCTTCCGGAACGGCGAGAGGGATGGCTAGTAAAGCTCGGATTGCTACTTATAAGGTTTGTTGGCTCGGAGGATGTTTCGGTTCAGACCTTATAGCGGCAATGGATAAAGCTGTTGAGGATGGCGTGAACGTAATTTCCATGTCGATTGGAGGGTCATTACCGAATTATGACAAAGACAACGTTGCGATTGGAGCTTTCTCGGCTATGACTCAAGGAGTGCTTGTTTCTTGCTCGGCCGGAAATGGTGGGCCCGGGCAAGGATCCTTGTCTAATGTTGCTCCTTG
Source organism: Coriaria nepalensis (assembly GCA_027186245.1). Classification (NCBI taxonomy): domain Eukaryota; kingdom Viridiplantae; phylum Streptophyta; class Magnoliopsida; order Cucurbitales; family Coriariaceae; genus Coriaria; species Coriaria nepalensis. The sequence goes on along the minus strand of CP114500.1, from coordinate 960,769 downwards.
GATTACAACCGTAGGGGCCGGGACTTTGGACCGTGATTTTCCAGCTTATGTTAGTCTCGGAAATGAAAAGAACTACACTGGAACATCTCTTTATAGTGGAAAAGAAGCATCTGATTCTTTACTACCAATTGTTTATGCTGGAAATGTAACTAACTCGACAGCTGGGTTTTTATGCCTGACGGGCAGTTTGATTCCTGAGAAAGTTGCCGGGAAAATCGTGGTATGTGACCGAGGGGTGAATTCTCGGGCCCAGAAGGGGTTAGAGGTTAAATCATCAGGTGGGGTTGGAATGATCTTAGCTAACACGGATCTTTATGGAGAAGAGCTAGTAGCCGATGCACATCTTTTGCCATCAGCAGCTGTTGGGCAAAAATCCGGAGACGCGATAAAACAGTATATCTTCTCGGAATCCACACCGTCCGCTAAAATAACATCTGGGGGTACAGAATTGGGCGTGCAACCATCACCTGTAGTAGCAGCATTTAGCTCTAGAGGGCCGAATCCGTTAACTCCGGAAATACTCAAACCGGACCTGATTGCACCTGGAGTGAACATTCTAGCTGGGTGGAGTGAAGCCGTTGGACCGACTGGTTTACCCGGTGATAAGAGGAGGGTGAGCTTAAATATTATTTCTGGTACATCCATGTCTTGTCCACATATAAGCGGGTTAGCTGCCCTGGTGAAGGCGTCTCACCCAGACTGGAGTCCTGCTGCGATTAAGTCCGCTCTTATGACAACATCTTACGAAACGTATAAAAATGGAGAAACTCTTCAAGATGTTGCAAGTGGGAAATCAGCAACGCCGTTTGATTTTGGAGCTGGGCATGTAGATCCTGTTCGTGCCCTCGATCCTGGTCTAGTTTATGACACTAGTGTTGAAGATTATTTCGGGTTTCTATGTGCTCTGAACTATAGTTCTTCTCAGATTAAGCTTGTTACCAGAAAAGACTTTACTTGCGACACAAGCAAGAAGTACAGCGTAGGGGATTTGAATTACCCATCTTTCGGCGTTCCGTTTCAAACGGCTTCAGGGAAAGGAGGGGGACACGGTGGATTAACCACTTTGAAATACACTAGAACTCTGACTAATGTGGGCCCCTCAAGCACATATAAGGTAACACTGTCTTCTCCTCCTCCTTCGGCGGTGAAGATTTCGGTTGAGCCCGAAACACTAAGTTTCGGTAAAGCAGACGAGAAGAAAAGTTATACGGTTACATTTGTTGCTGCTTCCATGCCATCTGGTACAACGAGCTTTGCTCGTTTGGAATGGTCAGATGGGAAACATGTGGTGGGTAGTCCTATTGCTTTCAGCTGGACATGATCGTAACGTTGCAGATGACAAAGGGGTCTACAATGAAGGACATAGGCGGTATGCCTCTCCAATCGGTCTGGTAACATGTGTGGTTGTGGAGGCAACTGGCCCAAAGTGGAATCAGTTGGTTGTGAATGATTTAAAGAATGTGATACCAAAAAATGAAATAAGTGAACTGAAAAAAAAAAAGGAAAAAAAAAGAAGAATAACGGTACAGGAATCCATGTAATGGGATTTAGTATGGGTTCTAAATTAAAATATCATCTGAAATTTGCTCTATACTCATCATTCTGGCTCCATAGTAAATCATCTATGTAAGCGTTCATGTTTATTGTTTACGTATTACACCAAGTTGTGACATGATCTTGCCTAGGAATTCAACGAGATCATCAACTCTCTTCTTTGCCCAACCTTTGTTTTCATGTTTATTTATTTTCAAGTAAATTGCGTGATGACATATCAACACATGAATCGAGTTCTCACTTGACAACTTAAAGTCTCAAGTATATGACAAGAAAAATGCAAGAGAACGAGACTCGTTCGGGTGAATGGTAATGGATGGTTGTGTATTGCTTTCAGCCATACTATGTTGCAGTGGATCTTCAAACAAAAACGTCAAGATCCTGTTAAGCACGAAACTTAGAACAACATCGGAAACATACAAATTTTCTCTGTAAAAGATACTTAATAAGAAGGGGGTGAAGAGTGGACTATTGATTCGAACGTTATTCAGAATCCTGTATAGAGTGACAAACAGGGAGGTAGTAAGTATCAAGCTGCCAGTATTTGTGTTTCAGCCCTTCCCATACTTCTTCTCCCAAACATTCCTTAACAGGTAAAGGAATCAACTGGGTCGAGTAACCTAAATTCTCGAGCTCTAGAGAAACTATGTTACAGTAAACAACATGGAAGAATGCATTACCTCAACAACTTAGGAAGAAACTGGTGGAACTCTCTTAAGTCTTCATAATACTCTCCATATGTATCAAAGAATATACCTGAAATATAAATTCAGCCAACATAGACTCCTTGTGAAATTTAGGATTACAAACAAACATGCAAGCTACCATACACTTTTATGGGTTCAAGATCATATTGACTCACCATCATAACATCCAAGTTGAGGCAAAACATTGCCAATGACCAAATACTATCTTCACGTTATTTTTATCGGCTCAACCAGATCAAATCATATGGTCAAACTTCCGGATAAGCCTTATACAATGGTGTGCATAACAGGGGAATATTGCTGGATTGCTGTATCCACAAGGGCCATTCCAAATCCAATATTCAGTATGTCACCACCTCCTGAGCAAACAGCCTTAGCATGAGCCTCCATCAATGGCTTCTCCCAAGCCATCATTACAGCCTTACTGTTAGAGTCCATCAGTTTATCTTCGCTAAAAGGGACCCTGTCTTCCAAATATTCGCCATTTCCTTCACCATCTTTATTTGCATTCCTTGCAATTGTTCCTAGAATCAACTCGGCTTGGATTCCTTTCGAATTAGAAAGAATTATCAGAATTGAACTGATTTAAACATCTAATAATAAGTCATCTATCTAGCTAGACATAACATCTCGCATTCTAGAAACAGATTTCAATGAACTCAAATTCCAAAAAAACGCGGGAAAGTGAAATTGTAAAAGCACGCACCTGCATTGAGGAGAATCTCGTAGACTTCCTGGTGACCGGCTTCCATCGCGAAATCTCCAGCGGAGAGGTTAGAAGGAGAGAGAGCATTCCACGGCGCGCCAGCTTCGATAAAGGATCTTGACGGCGTCGGCCTGGCCATGTTTGGCGGCATGCATGGGAGGAGTAAGTCCTGTGACGTCGAAGTAGGAAACATCTGCTCTTACACCGATCAGAGCTCTAAGATTGACGGCGTCGCCGCTCCTCCCAGCCTCACACAGTGTCTCACCTTCGTCCATTTCTGTTAAACCCTCTTTCAGCTCTACTCCCAACTGTTTGCGTTTGTACGTTGAGACTTCAGAACTTAGGCCTAAATACCTGGCCCATTTTCGAAGTCCAGGGCCATCTGGCCCGAAAGGATTATGGTCCATTAAAATCTTTAGCTATTGGACGAAACGTCGACGATGATTTGTAACGAAACTCGATTTCATTTTCCGTTGACGACACGCTTGGTTTCAAATCATGTGGCTGAGGAGATCCCAAATTAATTTCACCCGCCACTAACTCATCTCCAGAATCTGAAATCCATTTCAATTTTCCCCTTCGTTTATGCCGATCTCCTTCTCTCTATCTCTTCTCCCAAACGAGCACAGATTGACACTAGGAATCAACTTATTTACGGTTTATCTGCCACATTGAAATTGGAAGATTTTGTCAGCTAGGGTTTTTTCTTTTTGTCATCATTTCTATTTGTACAAAATTTATTGTGTTTGTTATAAGTTTATTGATCGAGACGATTAAATCAAAGAAATGGCTTCGAGTTTTGATCGGTGGGAGAAGGATCCGTTCTTCTCTGCGGCCGAGGAAGTTCAACATTCTGCGGACAGGTATTTATTTCTAATAGGGTTTGATTTGTGGCGTTTCTCGTGATTATGGAGTCTCCCCTAGCTTGCAATCAGAATTGGAAAGTTTTCTTATTGCAATTTTTTCCATACTTCCTCTGCCTTTTTTTTTTCCTGGTTTTCCATCTCAATTTCTTGGCAAAAATTAAATGCAGAATCGGAGATTCTGTTTTGTTTTATCATTTTCATTTTGCTTTCAGGTGTTGTTCACCATTGAAGTTTCTTTATGTGCTTTTTTGTTTCTTGTAATGTTTGACTTAGTGTCATTCTCTTATATGGTCTTGAAGGATGGAATCTACGTGTAGAACATGGCTACATGCTACCAAAGATGCGTCCAGTACGTGGAATTGTGATGAGCTTCAAAGAGACTTACTAACGACCCTCGGAACTACTAAGTGGCAGGTAATCTTATGACTTTAAGCTTCCTATGTCACTATATCAGGTTGTGTACATTGTCAGATTCAGAGGGAAAATGGTTTAGAATGTAAACTGACCGCCTATATACTTTCATCCACCTAGTTGATGAGCAATTTGATTTACTTGTGTGCAATGCAGTTAGACGAGTTTGAGCAAGCCATCAAATCAAGTTACATTAAAATCTCCAATGAAGATGCGAGAGATAGGCACCATGATTTCATTGAAGCCATTGAGGAGCAAATTTCAAAAATTGAAAATTCGATACAGCAATCTGCACTTACAGACGGCTAGAGATCGCATTCTTGGGTACGTTTGGATGAAGGTGAATGTGATGAATTAGCATTGTTTCTTTCACGACCAGCAGAATATGAAGAAAAAACTAATACTATAAATATTAGAGTGAACAATGAGAATCCACAAGAGACAAAAAAAGAACCAATGCCAGACTGTACAGACAAAGTACGAAAGAAGTCACATGGGCATAGGAGAGCTGCTAGTGCTAGTGCTGACATTAGTTTCTTGAAGATTACAATTTCTGCTGGTGATCTGCAAGAAATTTCTCTGGATGGAGGGTCCCAGAAAGCTGTCCGAAAGATACCCAGTTTATTCGGGTTTCTCAATACTCTTGAGTCTGCTTCAAAGTTTAAGAGGCCAAAGAATGGTTTTAGGAAGTTGAAGGCAATAGAGCGGCACAAAGAGGCTGATTCTGCATTACTTTTTGTCCCCCAATTGGCCAAGGTGTGTGTCAAAAGGGTAATTCTGATAACTTGATAAAAATTTGATTCTGATTTTTCCATTCGTGTTGTAATATTGTTTAATTATGGTGTTTTTTCCCCCCCACAAAGGACATGAATACATATTATGAAAGACGCAAGAGTTGCCTGGATGGTGCTGATAATTGTTATGATAAGCATCTCTATGGTTGGTGTGGAGCTATTCAGAGGCTGCTTCAGAGATTGCATTATCAAATGCAACAGAGTAGGAGGCCAGCTCAATTGCTTTTTATATTGGTTCTCATTCTCTTAATTGGTAATCTTTCTTACTTCTGCTACATCTTTATTTTTTTTTTATTCTTTTTCTTTTAATTTCTTTTTTCTTTTAATCTTCATGTGGAATGAGTTACACTAGGAAAAGCCTGTTCTTCAATGTAATTCTCTCTTGTTATCCTTTTTCTTTTTTTTCTTTTTTTCTCATTGAGAGACTCCTCACTTTTCTATAGTTCAACTGCAATCTGGACCAGAGGTTCTAGTTGTGTTTCAGTGCGTAGATTCTACGTTTTTCCCCTTCTTTGTTTCCCAGTTCAATGTATTGAATATATATATGAAAACATCAAAAGATCACCTTGTTCATCGAGGTTAAACTGGATGTTTCTCTCTGCAGTTTTTGTTGCACGGCATTTGGTTTGAGGAGCTATTAGTTTTCCTCAAAATTCTTGTAACTTTATGATAGTAGAACGAATGAAGGTCTTAGAAGATGAAATAGCAAGGAATTGATGCTGTCTCCTGGCAAAGATACAGAGAGGTCAGTGTTAGCTTTTCCTTTCTGCCCCCGTGTATAATTGCCTTCCGGACATATTCGTTAAGTTGTAGCTTTTTCTTTGTTACATTTTCACAGGACATAGCATAATCATGTAACTTGTAATATACGTATCCTAGCTATTGTTTGTACATTAATATTTTTAAGATGATTGAAATTTTTACCCAACCATTATTAACCGCCAAGCAAGTGATGAACGATTGAGTTCTATTGAGTGCTGAAAATTTGGTGCATCATTTTGTCATTCTTAGTTCCAAGTTAACGACAAAAACATCACGTGTAATGGTCATAACTCCAGGTTTGAAGTTTGTAAAGTATGGTCATAACTCCTGCTTGTACACGAGAAAAATCCCAGTTTTTGTTAGCTGGGACCGTTTGGTGTAGCTGCTAGTTAGCCTTTATTACATGTCGGAAGATAGTCTAGATTCAGTGCCTTAGGAATTTCATGCCAATTGCTCCTATCAGAATTAGATATGTGATATGCGAAGGAGGGTCAGTATTTCTCATTAGATAAGATGAACACGGACACAATCAACATGGAATTCCCTACGCATTGAATCCAGACTTATAAGAAGGCAAGTTGGTGTGAAGGGTAGTCCTATTGATTCCTCGGAGCTCTATACTTGTAGACTTTAGACTGGGATGATGCTAAGACATGAGATAAAAGTGAGACTCCCTTTACCCTTTTTTTTCTCGTTTAAAACAAAATGCTACAAATATGAATTCAGATTTTTCCTTTTTTTTACTTTTCTTTATGTATGGTCAAATCATGAAAGGAAACTACTCTTCCTTATTTTCGGAACAACAGGCGACATCAACAGACAATAAACAACATTGAACGACATAAAGCCATAATAACATATTAAAATAACTCATCTAACTCCTCTTTTCCGTCTCATCTCAGGGAACAATCTTGGAACTTTTGATCTTATCGATCCAGGTAATGAAGGAGTTCTTAGAGTTCCTGAATCCCACGAAACCATGCTCCTTACTCTTATTCATACTATCGATCGCCCCAGCAACTCCCAACACGACATCAGCAAACCACCACACCCCCACCTCCTCCAACTTAGTCTTTTCCAGTTCATTCTCCTTCACTATCTCCTCCCAAACTGCTTCTTTCCCCTTCATCTCCTCCTCTAGCCTCAGCCTCTCCCCCCCTTCATCAAACCCATACTCCTCGATCCCAAACTGCTCCGCCAACACCTTCCAGAAACCCTTCCACTTAAACACATCTCCATTGTTAGAATTAAACGCCTCATTCCTCGCGTACGGATCAACCGCCGCCCAAATATGTTGCTCCGCTATCAGATCCGCATCGGACGCGGTGCAGAAACCCTCCCACGCCGCTTTAGTGCCTGGAAACTTCAATGGCCGTTTCTCGTGTTTGCATATAGCGGCGTATACGCAGAGAGTTCCGACTAGGTTCATCAAGCTGTAAGGGGAAAATCCGAATATAATATTGGGCCGGATCACTGACCAGGCCAGGCCTTCTTTCTTTTCGACCTCTTCGAATAAGATGTCTTCTTGAGTGTAGTAGAAATTTGGGCCGTCCAGTCGGGGGAGATCCTCCGTGAAAGGCGGATCGTGCGGTTTGATTTTGCCCCAGCTCTCGAACGATCCGATGTAGTGCTTGGTTCCGGTCTGGAGGCAGATGTGGCGGAGATTGGGTGCGTTTGGGATCACAGCTTCTAACACGTTGCGTAACATCTGGCCGTTGGATTCACAGTTCTCGATCTCTGTGGATCGGTTGGTCCACGTCACGTAGAATACGTGGGTGACGTCGGTGAGAGGGGAGAGCTTGGCTTTGGCGTCTTCCGGATCGGAGACGTCGCACTGGATGTATTGGATTGGGTGGTCGGCGTTCCAGTTGGGCCTGGGCCGACGCGCCACGCCGTAGACTTTCCATGGGCCGCCGGGTGTGTCTGATAGTGGGAGGATTTCGGCGAGGCTGTTGCCCACGATGCCGGTCACGCCGATTACTAGGCCCACGCTCTCGAAGCTTTTCGGAGGTTCATCTTCATCGAATTTCTTCTGCAAAATTAAGATCAAATAAGAAGGTTGTTATAGTCGGGGTAAGAAATATAAATAAATTAAATGATTGAGGGATGTTGTTAACTATGCCTTAGCAGCTCCGATAGCTCCAGCCCACCACCAGCTCATTTCTGAAGAAGATGAAGAAGATGAAGAAGAAGAAGAAGGGAAAGGATAATAATGAATAGGAGGATGAGGAAGGGAAAACGTTGTGAGAGAGAAGAGAGACCAGTTGGTGAAGTTTTTATAACCAGCTGCCAGTCTCAATTTAAACTGAAATGCAACTGGCTTTCGGCTGATTAGCTAAAGACAGAGACTTTGATTGGCTCCTGGGCCTGTGGCATTCTCGTAAATAATCAATATCTATCTGTATCTACTGATCAGCAATCAACATGTAAATACGACGAGGTCACGCGTAAGCTTAAAGAGTATCATGCCACTTCATTTTCTTTCAATGAACACGTAAGTTATATTATTACTCTCCAGCCACGTCAGCCTCTGCTCCATACAATGTGATTGTGGATATATATGAAAGAGGTTGCATAGATTCTGTACAAGATTCTGTAATACATTTTCTTCAGCCGTAGCATATTCTAATTGGGCAATGTGATTCGGATTAAATTAGATAAATTTTAGATAAAATATAATAAATTAATAACTATTTATTAATTAAATTAATAATATTAAGATTTTATATTTTATTTTATTTAAAATTGATCAAATTTTAGCTCATCCGTCGTTCTCCATTTATTAATATTACATGAATTAATGTCATTATTATTTTTGCAAATGAGCTTCAAGGATAACAAATCAATAGACCTCGTCTAACTCACCATTTCCGTCTCATCTAAAGGAACAATCTTGGAACTTTTCAGCTTATCAATCCAAGTAATGAAGGAGTTCTTAGAGTTCCTGAATCCCAAGAAACCATGCTCCTTGCTCTTATTCATACTATCCACCACCCCCCCAGCAGCTCCCAAAGCAGCATCAGCAAACCACCACACCCCCACCTCCTCCAACTTAGTCTTTTCCAGTTCATTCTCTTTCACTATCTCCTCCCAAACTGCTTCTTTCCCCTTCATCTCCTCCTCTAGCCTCAGCCTCTCCCCCCCTTCATCAAACCCATACTCCTCGATCCCAAACTGCTCCGCCAACACCTTCCAGAAACCCTTCCACTTAAACACATCTCCATTGTTAGAATTAAACGCCTCATTCCTCGCGTACGGATCAACCGCCGCCCAAATATGTTGCTCCGCTATCAGATCCGCATCGGACGCGGTGCAGAAACCCTCCCACGCCGCCTTAGTGCCTGGAAACTTCAATGGCCGTTTCTCGTGTTTGCATATAGCGGCGTACACGCAGAGAGTTCCGATTATGTTCATCAAGCTGTAAGGGGAAAATCCGAATATCAGATTGGGCCGGATCACGGACCAGGCCAGGCCCCCTTTCTTTTCGACCTCTTTGAATAAGATGTCTTCTTGAGTGTAGTAGAAATTTGGGCCGTCCAATCGGGGGAGATCCTCCGTGAAAGGCGAATCGTGTGGTTGGATTTTACCCCAGCTCTCGAACGGTCCAATGTAGTGCTTGGTTCCGGTCTGGAGGCAGATGTGGCGGAGATTGGGTGCGTTCGGGATCACAGCTTCCAACACGTTGCGTAACATCTGGCCGTTGGATTCGCAGTTCTCGATCTCTGTGGATCGGCTGGTCCACGTCACGTAGAATACGTGGGTGACGTCGGTGAGAGGGGAGAGCTTGGCTTTGGCGTCTTCCGGGTCGGAGACGTCACACTGGATGTACTCGATTAGATGATCGGCGTTCCAGTTGGGCCTGGGCCGACGCGCCACGCCGTAGACTTTCCATGGGCCGCCGGGTGTGTCTGATAGTGGGAGGATTTCGGCGAGGCTGTTGCCCACAATGCCGGTCACGCCGATTACTAGGCCCACGCTCTCGAAGCTTTTCGGAGGTTCATCTTCATCGAATTTCTTCTGCAAAATTAAGATCAAATAAGAAGATTGTTAATAGTCGGGGTAAGAAATATAAATAAATGAAATAATTGAGGGATGTTGTTAATTATGCCTTAGCAGCTCCGATAGCTCCAGCCCACCACCAACTCATTTCGGAAGAAGGTTAGAAGAAGAAGATAAACGCGATTGGTATAATATAACGAATGAAAGATATGAAGAGGGATGGGAAAACGTGGTGAGAGAAAAGCCAGTTGGATTTGCGTTTAGATAGAGACCGGGAGTTCGCTACAGACCATGTCCGTTTCTGTATGTTCTGTAAGTAGCCTGCGGATTCTGTCTTTGCTTTCTGTAGGTCTGTTAATAATATTTTAATTATTGATTTCGATTCAAAAGTTAGGAAAGTGTCGCGTCAAAAAAAAAAAAAAGAAAAAAAGAGTGTAACTCATATCAGCCGTATTTTTCTTGATCTCTCTCCTATTTTTTTGATGGATTCGATCCCTCTTCTCACCTGCTTTCTTTATTTGTTGACGGATGTCAATATTAGACATTACGCCATTAAAAGATGTAAATAAACAAAATTTTCTCTTAATCGCTCTCTTCAACTTCTAAATTCAAACTAGTTAAAAGATTCAAGTATGTCGATGGTCATTGTTAATATTAAGAGAAAATTAAAAAAAATAAAAGAGAAATATATCAAATATTATTAATAAATTAATCATATTTAAAATCAAATTAATCGTATTTGAATCGATTAATTTGTCGGGATGTATATTACAAATAATTGGTTTTGAATATTTCAAGTTTGGTTGAAATAGATTAATATATTAGTTTGGTATAAATAAATTAATAAATTATAAGAAGTTAAATAAATTAGTAATCAATAATGTTAACATTATTAGTATTAAAATATAAAACTAATAATTAATATCAAATCCTTAACTTTAATATTTAAATAATATTCAATAATAAATAAACATGTAAATTAACTCAATTTAAGAGCATATATATATATATATATAATCATATTATTGGATTGGATGGTGGTCGATTTTTCTTTAAAAGATGATAGAGAAATTTATTTATATTAAAAAAAAAAAGAAGAAAATAATAATAAAATAATTTTAGCTTTCGTAATATATATTTTTTAAATTTTAAGAATTACTGTAAGAAAATTAATGGAAAAGTTAAATTTAAAAAATTAGATGCGTTCTAGTTTTTTTTTAATATAATTTAGATTTAAATTCTATAAAATTATAATTAATTTAAAATTTTAACTAAACGAAGGTCTGAATTGTAATTCTTCAAAAGGGAAAGAAAATAAGATTTTTTTAGGTAAGTAAAGACTGTAAAGTGTTACGAAATTATTTAGTGGAAACAGTTATCTAACTAGGCCCAAGCCCGCTACAAGACCGGGTTGAGTGATCCACTTCGTGCCTTGTTCATAGTACATGAATGGATCCTTGGGCCCAGTCCACTAATAAGTTACACTGATAAAGCAAAAGCAGATGAATGCGTAGACTTTCTCTGTGCTCCTTCCAACTTCCTCATGCCTACTTTCTTCACCAACATAGCTTTAGCTTTAGGACATTCTTCCACGATGGTCGACAAGTTACCTGAAAAATCGATCACGACAAAAAAAAAAAAAAAAGTTTCACATATGCTTTGTTTGTTCTTACATAATAACGACAACTAATAATGATCAACGGCCATGTGAATTTCAAATTCTGTACTAGTTAATATAATTCAAATATAATTGAATCATGCATGATCTAAAATGCTCAATTACCAGATTCCAATTCATGCTTGGACTTTTCAATTTGTTTCGTGAAAAGCCACGTGGCATTCATCTGCTTGGTAAGCATACGTGTAGCATAGTATGGGATCTTCACACCCTTCATCGTGTAGCCATTAACGAACATAATACAATCCTTCAAGCTCTCTTTAGCCAACCCTTTCATGTCATAAGCCTGCGATCTTCTCCATAGACTCTTACCATAACAATTGACAGGATCAGAATAGCAAAGAGCTCGAGTTGAGTCGCTAATGGCAGCATCTGGATTTCCTAGTACCAAATAACACTGAGCTCTATTCCCATAAATCACCATCCTCTCTTTCCTAAACCCTAATGGGCATAAATCCAACGCTTCACTGTACTTTCTCAACGCTTCTTCTACTTCACCGATTAAAAACATGTTCTTCGCTTCTTGTTTGATCAAACTGACTAAGACCCTTTTTTCTTCAAGCCATTCTTGTGACATCAACCTCTCTCTCCTCTTCCTCTCTACTTTCAAATCCCATAATTCTTGTAACAACTTTTGAACTCCCAATGAGTTCTTGTGATAATCAGACAGCTTGCCTTGCCTGTTATAATCTAAGAGGAGGGTTTCTGTGATTGACTGGCCTAAGTTTGATCTATCTTCGAGGGCTTTGATTTCAACAAGATCAATAAGAAAAAAGGCGGCAATTTCAATTACTTTGTACCTTGTTTCTGGGTCTTTGAGAAGCAACAGAAGACAATCGATCCCCATGTATTGCCAATCATCACAGGATCTAGAGAGGTTGCATAGATTCAGTACAACATCTCTAGATTTTGCAATACTTTTTCTTCCAATTTTATGGTAACAACATATTCTAATGAGCCCAATTCCAGCTGGCGAGGCATAATTCATCAACCCACCCCACATGTCACATAATTTCTTCAAAAAACATTTGTTAATACTACTTGAATTAATGGTATTATTATTGTCAGTGCAGATGAGCTTCAAGGACATTTCTTTATATTTGCTAGCAAAGCAGCTTAGAAGATGAATTGACCAGCATTGGATCTGACTAGTCCACTCCTCTGCTTTCTTATTTTCCATTTGTGCCCCTCCAACACCTCTTGTAAGCAAATCTCTATGATATTTCAACCTCTTTTCCACATCTTTCACTCCAACAAAACTTCTATACACTAATTCAATGCAGTTAGAAGCTAAATCCATGGCTAATCTAACCACCTCCTCTTCATAAACCGCTACGGCTTCAAACGTTTTTTCGTAACTAGCAAGATGACCCAATGCTCTTACCGCGACTCGTTGCTCGACCCAGCTGATTTTTCCTCTAAGAAGGTCCAACAATGGACGGATCACTCCTGATTGGACAGCCTTTTCTGCAAAGTCATCCTTGTTCATGGTGTAAGAACCTATAACATGTGCTGCATAGTAAGGGATGTAGATGTTTTGGTTCTTTGAAAGCCAATCTGGGTCTTTGATGCTTTTACGGATCAGATTTGCCATGCAGTCAAAGATGCCTAGAGAAGGAAACTCCTGATCATTCGGTTGAGTCATAGCGATGTTCCATATGCTGCTCAGCACCAGAACATTTTCATGACCATCGATGAAAGGGATGATTTCGTCGAAGTATTTTGCTATTTTAGGTCTTCTTAGAAGTGGGTTTGTCTCTTTCATGATGCAAAAGAAACAACAAGGGTCAAGGCATGAGATGGGACTAAGATTTGGGCTCATGATTTTCTTCTCCATTAATGACTTTTAGATGAGTTTGAATAATTAGCGTTATGAACTTTTCTGTGCTTTAAGTAGTAGTAGTACTTGATGAATAGGGTTTGGTAAAGAAAAGGGTATACAGGTGATCAATATTGTCGACCCCTAGCTAGCTAGCGGCGCATGCATGGAAAAATACTGGAATCGTATCGATAAAGGTCATGTGTGTATAATTTTTATAGCTCTAGGTTGTACTTAATTTGACCAAAAGAAGAAAAGGTTGCAGGGAATGAAGAGTATTAGTATATTTATTACATGTTATGAGTATTCCTCTGACAGAGGTTGTACTTGGTAGCGCAGTTCACGAGCTGAGTAAGAAGATCTAGAAGAAAAACTAACAAATTTATTACTATAGTAATTTTGTTAATGAGAAGATGAAAAACTACGTACGTTCATATGATGATCGAACTCAAACACGAAATCTACTATTTTTAACACAATATCGAACTCAAACACGAAATCTACTATTTTTAACACAAGATCGAACTCAAATGACAGCTTCATAACCATAATCTGAGTGCTGATTAAAAAAAAGTTGGATTTGTTTTCCTCAAGAACATAACAAGAGTTAATTAATTTAATTACATTGTTAATTGCGTTTGATTGGGTATTTAATTAGGATTTATTATGCATTGTATATGCTTGAACAGTATGTGCTTCCCACATTGGAAAGCAAGTGGTCCTCACCATTCCATTCGCCATTTTTATGGTGGGAAGCTCCCCACTTAACCCTGGTCTCTCCCCAAAAGATGATAGCAAAACGTCACGAAATTGTTTAGAAAAGTACGCATCTGTATTATATAATCTACAAAAAAGTGTACCGTACTCTTTTTTTTTGTTTTTTCTGAACCTTTTCATAGTGTTTACATCATGATTTTCTGTTTTTGTAAAAGATGCATCTGTTCTCTTTCTTTCCATCTTCACTCGTATATAGCCTAGTGCATGTTAAAGAAAGTTGAGCATGCATTCAGAGTAGGTAACTAGTGTCTTACCCACCGTGTGTATATATATATATATATATATATATATATATATATATATATATATAGTATCATAACTCATAAGATATGGAACAATTCATAATTCATGGAGCTAGCTAGAGAATCTTTAAGTAAAGTGCTCTTGAAGAGAATCATGTATATATAAATAATGGGCACCGGAGCATGATTCCATAACATAATTTATAATTTAGATTCGATTCAGACTAATCCAAATCTATAATGGGGATTGAATACAAATTAATCTCAACTATTAATTTTTTGACATGTTTTGTCTAGTTATTTTACAAAAAATTAAGGTAAATAAGTTATTTAATTTCATATAATAAATGATTAAATCTGGACTTGTACCGAACCACCAAATCACTTATAGACTATAGTCTCTGACATTCTTCTGCAGGAAAGGGAGTATAATGAGGGACCACAGCTTGGTAGAAATCAAACAAGGTCATCAAATTTCTTCTCAAATATATATGAAGCAAGATACATGTGTTAGGAACGTAGTAGTAGCCCTTCACATTTCTAACCAGCCAAAAAGCTAAGACAGAAAGTTGAGTAAGATTTAGATGAGTACAAAAGAGCAGATGTCTCGAGAATATGCGGCTACTAATCTTAAATTACATCGTTTTTCATTAGTTTAACTTGACATTAGCATATATATATACATATCATATATAGATCCCACGAAATTATAGCTCATCCGACCAAATCAATGTAGGTGTGAAGGAGAGAAATAATGACATCGCATTCGCTTTATATATACATCAGCAATTTGAATGGCAAAGATTGCTTTCTATGGAAGGTCCTATACATAACATCTATTATAATGCACGCAAGCTCAGAAACAACCCGCTCGTATACATTTCAATGTTTAGGCTTTCTGTGAGTAATTGTGCAGTATATACAGAACTTACCGAGAGCCTGTTTGGGTCTATTTCCATTCAATGAAAAGGCTCATATCTAAGGTTGTTCAAAATCCGGTTAGGATAGATCCGGATCCTAAAATATCCGAAATTTTGTAGTCCATCCGGATTTATCCGAAAAATTAGGAGCAAAATGAAAGAAAAGATGGTTAGACAAGAATGTCGAAATTATTATCTTTTCCATCCTTCGCTCCCCTCACAAAAAAACAGAGCAAGCAACAACCTCCCTTGTTGCAATCATTTTAACTGAAATGTTTCAAGCCAAAAGCCTTCTTCTATATTCAGTCTCTGCCTTCCTCTCTCTCCTACCACAACAAAACCTTTCTTCTCTCTCCTCCCAACTTCTCAGCCTCTTTCTCCTCCAGACTCATCAGTCTCTACTCCTCACCCAGAACCGAGCCATGGCTAACTAATGTGGGCGAACCCACCGCCACCATTGCTATAGCGGAGCCGGAGGAAGATGGTGAACGCCGATAGCCACGAGGAAGATGGTGATGAGGCCGAAGAAGATGATAGTGTGAACGACGATCGAGGCGGCGCGGGTCTGCATATTTCCAAACTCACATCACCCTTCACCGCCCTGGTATCTGAAACAACAGCCCCGGCGTCAGAAGCATTAAAACAGCACCACCGCTATCAGCACCGGCCCCCAATCCGCCATCACACAGATCCAGAGAGAGAGAGAGAGTGGATCGAGATTTGGAGAGTAAGTTTTGAATTTAAGGTATTTGAATTTGTTTTCTCTACTATTCCGGATCTATCTGGAGCCGATCCGATTTGATCCGGTATATTCATTTAGGAACCGGATATATCCGGATTCGGAACCGATAAATTCAGCTTGAGTAATATCCGATCCGAAAGATCCAGATCCGAATGCACGTACTTAAATTATCCAATGCTAAGAACTCACCTTAAGTTTTAAGTTTGTCAGTAATATTACTAGTTCCGGAATATACACTAGTTCCGACAATTTGGGAGCTCACAAGCTTCGGTTACGGAAGCAAATCTCAATTCAGCAGGAGGAATAAAACAATCCATAGACAAGCCAGGAACATTAAACGACACTTCTTCAATACTCCATTCTTCTTCCATCCTAGTCTTGGTATGACTCAAAGCAGTTTCTCCAAATCTGAAAAGGGTCACTACAGAACGTCCCGAATGAGCAATCATAATCCCCTCAATCGGCTTGTACTCGTCTAGAAACGAATCTATTGTTGTCTCCCAATACACAGCTTCCCCTCCATTGTTTTGAATCCTTGTCAAATGGGAATCTTCCAAGTGGACTAGAAGTCCTGTTTTCTGGCTAAAGTATCCGAACAAGACATGCCGGATGATCTCAGCAGGCCCCTCACTCATCGCCTTTAAAGTGATGGGGTCTGCACTTAGTTTGAGGATGAAACAATCCTCGTCATTGATCCTCTTTTCCCCAATGCATCTTGCATTGACAAACATATTGGCAGTTGTTTTCGGGTCGAGGCCTTGTAAGGCTCGACGGAGGGGTCTAACGGGACCTTTGGCAGAGTGTGGGCCGAGCCAGGGGGTGTGTCTCCATACGAGCTTTCCATTGCAACCTGCTTGGACCTTACTTGGCCCCAGGGCTAGCTCGACGTACCACATGTCCGGAGTCATTTGCCATAACACGAACCCGCCTGACTCTGAGGCTTTAGAGGGGTTTCGGTTTTTGACGAGTTTGTTAGCGGTTTCAAACTCGGAAGCTATCATTTTTATCTTCCCCATGGCATAGGCATTCCGGATAGTGTTTTGACGGCTTTGCCCTCCTGTAGCTGCTGTGTATTGCTGTAATATGTACTGTGCAGATGAAGTCTCCTAAGAACAAAAAAATGATATCATGAAAATTATTATTACTCAGTTCAAACTCCAGTTTGTCCAAACAAGCAAAATCCTGATTTAACTCACAAAATTGACTATAACACGATTTACAAAAATCTGTGTTCAAATTGCAAACTCTTAAATTATTACACAATCAACTGAATTAAAGATTGCCGAAACTCCAGTTTGCAACAAGTCCTTAAACACAAATTTAAATCACACAGAAGCAGACAGAACTGTATTTTGAAGCTCCTAAGGCAGTTCATTTAAACCGAAATTTAGAGCATGATAAAAGTGCCAGAAAGAAAGAGAAGGAATAGCAGACGAATTACTAACAATAGGGGTGTCTTTTATGCTGAGGTGAGGGAGAGGATCGGCGGTGCAGACGTGCACCGGAGCGAGGGGTGCACCTAAGACGCCAAGCAAGAGTCTCAGATCGGATCGCTTATAGGCAGAGCAGGAAGGTGGAGGGGCCCTACAGAGCTGTCCCTTCATCCAGTGGCCCCACCGCCCTTCCATTCTCGGATCCCCGTCGTCTGTTCCATCCGGACCTTCCTTCAACGGCGACAATGCCTCCGACAGCCTCATGCTTCCGGATCTGGAAACGGAGGACGCGTCAGGTTTCGCCACGTGCTGGTTCTTACTACGGCGTAGAGTGGAAGAAGAGCCATTATTACTCCTTGCCGGACTCTTTGCCCTCGACCTGCTCGGTGAAAGACCTCTTCTAACCACCTCTTCTTTCAGCGCCGAGAAGAAGCCCTGCTTTCTCTCCATTCGTACAATTCTGCTCCAACCCCTTCGTAACTAAGCTAGCAAGTACTAAGGCAATTGAGAAATTGAGAGTATATATGGCGGCGATAGGAGATTAGAGAGTGGTTTTGGTTGAGAGAGAGAGAGAGCAATTTATTGGTTGTGGGGTTGAGTGATCAAGAAACAGAGTATGGTTTGTTCGTTGGTTGGTAGGACATTAGAGGACTTCCTTGCTATATACTATACGACAATAAACTGAAGGGGAAAGTGTAACGACAGTATCTATTCTCAACAAGATAAATAACGGTACAGCTTGGAATTAGCGCCGTTATTAACGGTCAATTTGCTCCGGTACGGTCAAGTGTATCGGATAAAATTGTTGTTATTATTATTTCACTTAAATGAAAATTTACAAGACAAGGCATGCATACAGACCAATGATGTTGGGCTAATCTTCATTTATATACAACCTTTTGAATTTATGACACTAATCATTAGTGTCTGTGGTGAGTCTATAATATTTCAGAAATTATTATTATTATTATTTAAAAAAAAAAAAATATATATATATATATATATATATATATATATCTTATATTAGTTCAATCAGTGGGCCCAATCCGGTGTTGTAGTAGCTTAAGCACGTGGAATGCAGTTTTAAGTAAGATTAAAAGCAAACCCAAGAGATTTTGTTGACTGAACCACAGGCTACATTTTTGACTTGTTTAATCTTTATACTCGTTGATTTGACCAAGGAAGGGCCCACACTAGTTAGGCTTTTGCATCACATGGCGATAATCACGGAGATGTGGGAAAAGTGAAGGTAACTGAGAAGACGGCTTAGACCAACATAAAAATTGTGTCTACAGCGGCCAAGCCCACTTTAACAGCCAGCGGGCCCAAATAAATTTTGCCACGCAACGAGAGCTCCAGTGTCGTCTAATATCTAGTCACCTTACAAAGACGTAGTTTGGAAAATGAACGACGTATCGTACACCTAATTAATTAGCAAACATTAATCACTCCGGTTTATAGGAAGATGCAATTGTAAGTTGCAAGGACGTAGAATAATGAAGCTTTCCGTACAAGACAAGCGAAAAAAGACCAATCTGAATTCTCCGACAGCTCAAACAAATAATTAAATGAACAACTTTTTCATAATCACACCGATCTCACCTTTTTATTTCCCTGCTATAAATAAACTCACTCACTCTTCTTTGGCCTGGTAAATCAATTATGGCTAATTCATATTTTGATTAACCATGAAGCTAGTCTTTACAAGCTTGCTACTTGTGTGCTTTGTCCTGACCATGACCTCCTCTTTGTTTGAGGTCTGACAGCTTAGTGTGACGTGGAATGCGGGAGTAGATGTGCAAGTGCAGGTGTACAGGACAGGTGCTTGAAGTACTGTGGGATCTGCTGCGACAGGTGCCAGTGTGTTCCATCTGGGACTTACGGAAACAAGCACGAGTGCCCTTGCTATAGGGACCTCACGAACCCTAAGGGCAAGTCCAAGTGCTGCCCTTAACTGGACCTCACGAGTGCCCTTCATCAGATTTTCATCTATCTAATTTGCTTTCCTTTAGTGATTGAATAATAGTAAAGATAAGTTTTTATTAATTTATCCTGCTTACTTAAATTTTACATCATCGCCTTGATGAAGTTTGATTTGATGGTCGTACGAAATCTTTATAACGCTATGCATCCACTTGATGAAAAGCACGTGACACCTCAAAATCTTCCTTTGATCGGGAGTGAGGGACCAGAAGAACAGGAAAAAAGGGAAAAAAGAAAAATGGTAAAAAAAATACAATGTGCATTGGAGTAAATACAGACACAGTACCAGACTCTGAAACTTAAAATTATGGTAACTTTGGAAGCATTTTCTACCTCGTTCTTATAATTGTACAACAGCGAAATATTCAGATTTCGATATCTTCAGGCTGAAGAGATTCGGCAACGCGTCAACTTTGCATAATCAGAGTCAAAGCTATGGAGACAAGATGATGTAAAAAGGATTTTTTTTTTTTTTTTTTGGAAAACTCTATACACTGGTCCGGGAATCATCAACGCCTGCTAAAGACTAATAAGACTGAATTGGCTGAAGCTCTTGTTCAGGAACAATGGTACGAATTGGCTCATAAGGAGCAGAATGCCGTTTTTGATATCCCCAAATTAACCATGTCCCCAATACGGCAAATGAGACAAGAACCAAAGTTACTGTTACTCCAATAGTTACCTCCCACAAGTGACCCTTCCACCATGTCCTGCATTCATTCAGAGAAAGAAGACATTGAATTATACAGCAAAAGTCCAAACATACCGCTCTAACAAGTCAACCAGCAAAAGTCCAGACATTGAATTATACAAGCCCTAACAAGTCAGACATACTGCTTCTTTGGAGATTCGATGTTCAATTCAACCAGTTGATAGCTTCCAAACTTTTGGGGAAGTTGCATTCGGTGTTCCTTTAATTGGGAAATTATGCTCTGTGTATGTATGATGTAGATACACAACCCATAAGTGAGACAATGAAATTAGTAGGTTGGAAAGAGTGCGGTTGGAAACACATGTAACTCTGCTTTTCTGAGAAATATTACCATGGCAGTGGTGATAGAAATATATTTGGATGATTGAGCTGGGTAGATGGCCCAGCTAAGGAAGAAATCATTCCCATTGGAAGTGAAGTTTGATAAACGAACCTGTAAGGAAAATATAATTGACAAGGTAACAAAGGTGGTTAGACAAGATAGATGACATCAAAAGCATGCTATGTCATTGATTAATAGTCAAGATTCAGCCCATAGAAAATCTAGTAAAGAAAGATGACAAGCCAGACGCCCGTGATTCATTGTAATAAACTCTTTTCCAACAATTAAGATTATATCAGCACTAAAAAGTGAAACTAAAATTAAATTTTAATACTAGGAAAGTATGTGTGTTTCGATCCAAAAGGGTTCACCTATGAACAAGAGTATTGAAACAAATATTTAAATAGTTCAAAGATTAAAGTTATAAAATAAGCATCCTAGAAATTTTTTTTCCCTTCCTTTCATATTTGAGTATTAACAGTGACGCAAATGCTGAGAATAAAATAACTGAACAGGACCTGTGAAGCATTAACTTCAAGCTCATGAGCAATGAACTCCGTAAGTTCTGTGAAGTTGGGCTTTATGTAGGAACTGTTCGCATGAAGCATCATATCAAATGTTATCAGTCCAATTTGTAATTCACCTACACATATAAAAGAGAGCCAAAGTCATGAGTACAACGTCACAGGCATTGAAAACAAGTTAGGGAAGCTGATGACAACAAGGAGTTCAATAAGACACTACACCAACTATATCCCAGAGACATTTTGATGCTTTCAACAGAACAAAGTGATAAAATTTCTGCTCAACCATATAACTGTAATTTACTTTCTGGTACTCAGCAAAATGGTACTCTTTTTCTCAAAATAATTTGTTGATCAAAAAGGATAGAGGAAGAAACAGAAGCTCAAGATGCAACCTATGATCATCAAGTAATCCTTTCCTATCGTAAATTTTCATTCATAATGACATTAATTTGAATTTCAGGGTAGCTGCAAAGAACAATAAACTCTACCTGGAAGAAGGGCAGGAGGAGCTCCTCCTGGAGATAAAAGAGGAGGATCCGTAGATGTATTCCGATCATGGGAAGGTTTAGGTTCTGGTGGAAGAGGAGCACTAAGAGTTTTCCAAAGGTTGGAACAATTAGTTTTCCAAAATCCGATCTTAGAGTTCTCCCGATCATAAGTCACCAAGGTATTACGGACAACAATTCCTGTCCAATACAATCTAAAGTTAAATACCAGCCCCTTTTGGTTTCTCTTTTGTGCATTGTGGGTAAGGAAGAGGGATACTGCCCTTGAAAAATGACAAACAAAATGCAGAACTACATTATCTGAGAAGCATGAGATAGAAGCTGACATGCAGTCGAGGGTGAATTATAATTATACCTCCCAAAAGAGTGGTTTGGTCATTCCCATTTTTTAAAATTCCCAGGCAGTATGCACCACTAACCTTGGTATGCTTGAGGAAGGAGAAAACAGAAATAACATATCATATCAGTAACTTTTTGAGTGATAAAAGTAATTATTCAAAGATATTACATTTAGAAGACAAATCTAAAAGCCGGACCTGGAATAAGTAGTTCTCTGGGGATAATGATAACTTTTGTCCATTGCTGAATACCATATCAACCTCTGGAAAAACTGTTGATAGATGGGAGATATCCCTGATACGAAATCCAAAGGGAAAAAAATTTGAAAGTAAGGCCAAGCCAACTATTCCACCTAGAGGTTCAAAACCAAGCTATCGAGGGAGTACCTTCCCGCACCAGAAAAACAAATATCATCAAAATTTGGGTCAGGCCCATGAATTTGTTTCAGGAAATGAGTTTTCTTGCTAATCTGCACATTACAAGGATGAGTAATGTCAAGTTACATGCTCCATTGAATTCCCCAAAATGGACACACTGAAGAATAATGAGAAGGTTGCAAAAAGGAAAGGGAAAATTATTTTTCAGGCATTTCACCCAAAACCCCAAAATGAAGAAGTTTCACCATTGCCAACCAATTAATTTTCTGTCCAGTTACTTTTCCAGTAAATGTTATAATAGTATGAATGTGAGAATTGAAAGTCTTACAGCAGCCCGAAATGCATTAAAAGCTTTTTCAGGAAAATAAGCATATGTCGTTCCACTATCCAAGACAGTTCCATACTTTCCATTGAAGACACTAGATTTCAACTCCAAGGGCTTTCCAGCAACATGGATCTCCTTCAGGTCTATATTATAATATGGGCTGTAGACATCCCAAAACTAAAGCATACGTGTGAGGCACACAAAAAAAAAAATTATCAAGGAAGAATTTCATAATTGTAGTATTGTAAAGTGTCATACCTTCGAGAAGGATCTGAGTTTGTAAATACCATACCAGAAAGTGGGGATATACCACCAAGAATCATGGCACCACCACCTACATCCATCCCACCATAACACAATGAAAAAGAGTCACTAATAACACCCTTATCTACCAGCTGATCCATCACACTGAGTGGACCTCGACCCAAACCCATTATGCCATCAGCACGTTGAGAGTAAAGATCACCAGTTTCCACATTTTCACAACCAAATACAGCACGCTGAGGTACCAGTTCGCTTTCATTTCCAAATGAAAGAAGGTCTTCACCTAGCACACCACTGCTAGTGCTCATTTCAGCATACCGTCTCTCATAAATGCATTGAACTCCTCTATCATCACAGTTACAATCGATATTGCAACTTACAGGTCGATATGTAGCTGATAACTCAGGTTGGAACCTGGGATCCTGAATGACAGAAGTAATAAACAATTGGATAATCGATACTAGAGAAATTGCTAGACGGAGAGGCAATTCGCAATTGAGAAGAGTTAAAATTCCAGCACAAATCTTCCAACCCTCCAAGTATGATTTCAATCATCAGACTATGTAAAGCCTATAATCCAATATTTTCATAGTTGATAGTATTTTATCTGATCCAGCTGAAAATTTTTCTTAATCAACACTTCAGTAACACATTTGGATATTTTAGATACAATTCTTCTGAACTAATACTATTGCTGATTACACCAACTCTTCAACGAAATGGTTACGTATAAGAAGACATTAATATCGAAAATGAAAGTTGAACCTGATGTTTCCCACACTGTTCGCAATCAGAGCAAGGCACGTATGTCACGGTGCTTCCAGTATCCACGATTAAAGCAAATTCCTGTGGAGGTGTCCCTATCCATAGCCGCGTCGTGTAATACCTATAATTCCACACCTCGGATTACTTCCAACTTGAGATAAACTTCAAACTGATTCAAAAGAAAGCCAAAAAATTCGCAAATAGTTTAACCGAACCCGTTGGTATGGAGATCGTCGTGGAGCCTCAAGCGAGCGTTCTGTGTAGGCGGCCGCTCCGACTTCTGAAGATAACGGCGACGATCGTTGCGATCGAAGGCTTTACGCGTCAAATTAGAAGAAGAGTGATAGAGAGGAAGAATCATAGGCCGGAGAGAATCGGTTGAATCTTGAAGAAGTACAGATGCTGAGTAAACGGCGAAAACGGAGCTGAATCCAATTGACAAGTAGATGAGGAAAGTAGTTGCCACCGGCTGAGCACAGGTCCGCGCCATGGTGCGGTCCTGAGGTCGAGACGATGCAGGCGATGGTCAACAAGAAGCTTATCCTGACCCTGAACGGAGATGGGCTCGGAGACTAAGAGGACCGAAACCAAAGTCCTCCGCGCTCCCCCAAAACTGCGATTCGACAGCAGACGCTGAAATTTGTAATTTACTTTATATTATTCGTTTTAAAAAGCAGTTTTTTTTTTTTTGTTCTCTTTAATTTCCGCATGATTTGAACCTATAGTAGACTGTAGAGCTGCCAAATCAGAAGGGGCCACATCAACGACCAAGAACCTCAGTGGACAAGGAGCTGATTTTTCAATCCAGACAATACGACCTGGTTCAGAATTTGCCAAGGTACGTAGTTCTTCCAAGCAAAAACAGTCCACTCCAAGCCAAGAAGAGGCTAAAAGGTTTCATCCAAATTTTGATAGTGTATAGATTACAATTTCAAGATTTATAATGAATCATGGCCCCAACTCTGAAGCAACTAGACCCAGAACAAAGAACCTCAGATCTATCAGTTGTTGGCGAGAAAAATAATACTCATTTCAAAATAGCACATTTACAACAGAACAACTCATAATTGGTTTCTCAAGAGCAATAATGAAAACAAATTCTCAGCTTGAAATCTTCAGCTCTAAGAGTTAAACAATCTTCTAACTTTATGTATAAACCTCCGACATATCGGACATACCTTGTTCTCCCCCTCCATAATCCTGTAAACCGGCATCACTTCAGAAAAAAAGAAAGGAAAAAAAAAACATCCGAAGAGAACTTAGGAAAAGAATCATCAGCCTCTTTGATCTGCATACCTTTGAGCACAGTCATAGCAGGTGGCACAATGACCGCAGGGAACAAAGAAGCAATTGCGCTGATCATCATAACAAATTATACACAATTTCTCGTCATATAATTCATCTGAAGAGCTACTAGAGCTTCCTGATTCTTCATCATCTTCTTCGCAAGTTCCATATGTAACATTTGGCTTTGACTGTATAACTATGGATTCTGTCTCAGTTACTTCCCTTGAAGCTGTCTCGATTACTGGACTATCACCATCATATACTCCCAGATACATCAATATCAGATAGATTATGATCACAAAAAATCCTGCAAAGCACATTTTAATTGAGAGCTCTTGATGATAATACGACCAGATCCATGAAAAAGTGACTTGTTATGATTGAATCAATGATGTTTTTATTTCATGGTTCTGTACCTAAAATCGCAACGTAAGTTACGATCCGAGCCACAAATGAAAGCTCCACATACCATCTAACTATATCTCCCTGCAATTAATTGGGGTCTTAAAGATAGAATGCTGGGAAATTTTTCATAGTTAGGATGAATAAAATTGTTGGCATTTACAATTTGCAACAGTTCAAAACCGTAAATCAATGACTATACCTAAGAGAAGGAAATTCACAGTTTGAAAGAAGGAGGAAGGGTTCTTACATCAATGGGTGTGGTTAGCACGATGTATTGAGTATTAGGGAACTGGAGACCGAGTCGGCATGAACCCTTTGTGGTTGAGCACACCTCGTTTGCTTGAGAAACATCATAAACCTTTGACGAAGCATTTACATTCATTTTCATAATTATACTTCTTGGATTACTGTTTACAATGTCAATATGGTACTTTTCGTCTTCTTCAATGATATACTCAGCTTCCTTGCCTGCATAAAAATTAAGCATAAATCTGCTCATACCACATAATCTTATTAATTAACACTATACATTCTACTCTTCCATCGAATAGACTAATATAATGGTCCACGGAACTAATTGATTACCTGTAATTGGTTCTCCAACAATGGAGGAATTAGCAGAACTTGTCCATTTCGGCAGAAGTGTTTCATAGTTCCGCTCCCCTATACAAATCAATGAATCAGCTGATTGAATGCTAAATGAGTAAGAAGTCATTAATCAGTGAAATTTTTTTCCAAGTTCAATAACCTCTGAGCATAATTACTTGAAGCCGGTTTAAAGTACTATTCTGAGTTTCCCATCTCATATAGAACCTTGAACCCTTGTTTAACCACAGGGAGAATCTCTGCACAAGAAAAATCAAGCTCTTCAAAGATCAACTCCAGTCACTTCAAAAGCAATTATACAGACGATCAGAAAACAGAAAACAAAATTCGAATCACTAAACCATACCTTCCGATCGTACGAAGCAACAATCATGTACTTGGAGACATTCCAATTCGTCTCCAGTTTCAATTCAGGCTTCTCAGAAAAGGTATACAGAATAAGACCTTTGCTATCGTCATTTCTTACTTCAACGTGATCTATAAATAATGAGCTCGCCTTAATCAACCGTGACGAGCTTGGTCCAAGCTCTGTACGAAAATCCCCAAAATAACCATATCTCAGACTCACCGAAACTGCAAAAAATCAAATGCAATGACACATTGACTGAGAAATTAATGGAAGTTTAACCCGGTACACGAAACTAAAAAGGAAAAATTTACATGCCACAAATCCAAAGAGTGAGAGGAGCTAGAAGCCGAGACCAAATCTCTCGCCACCGTAAAAAAGATCCTGGAGACGGCGATATTGGGCGGTACATTGCCGATCTTTGAGAGATGGAGACGTTGATTGGTAAGGGATAACATTAACCTCTGGTCAGGTGGACAAGAAGAATCTTTGCGAAGAAGAAGACTGGTAGGTTTCATGGTGATGAATTTCTTGACTGAATAACTTCCAGCTAACCCCGTTTTTTCTGTGTGATTGGCGGGTACTTGAACGGCGAGGTAACGGTTTGAAAGTTAGGTGTCGGCCCAATATTATTATGGGTTACGTTTCAAACTCCGTTGGGCCGAAGATAAATAAGAGTATGTTTAGCGTAAGACAGCGGTTTGAAGTTCTTACAATTTTTTAGTTCTCTAAAATGGACAAAAAATCGGAGGGAATGAAACATATTAAAAATGTATTTTTAACGTTAATTCTATTATCTAATAAATATTTAATTTAAATAATATAATTGTAAAATAAAATATTAAAAAGTTGTATCCTCCTTTTTCTTTTCTTATAAAATAAATATTAATAAAATTTAAATTATTTTCTCTCTCATTTTTTTTATTTAAAAATATCTTCTTAATTGATGAAAAAATTGAGCACCCACTAATAATTAATCTAATAATCTCTAAATTTAGAATCAGAATATAATATTTAAACTATTTTATAGGATATTATTTTGCCCTAAATCCCTTACACTATCAAATTACTTTGAGATTGAGTCCAAACGCCCTTTCTCTTATTAAATACACAATTCTTCCACACAAAAAAAAGGCGTTAAACTTTAACTAAATCAAAACCCGCACCAAAGTTTGAAATATTAAAATAAAAAATAAAAATAAAATTCAAATTTGGAGTCAAACTCGAAATGGGAGAAATGGTAAAAAGTGGAAATAGCGCCCGCGCGAAAACCTTTCATTTTCATTTTTCTGTTTTGGGGCGGATTTTGAAATTAGCAGGTAACAATGGCGCTTCTCTACCTCACTACAAAACTCCACCATTTCTCAATCCTTCACCCCACTCATCTCTCTTCTTCTCTTTCTCTAAACCTTACAAGCGCTAACTCAGAGCAAAGAGAGTTGAGAGCAGAGACACCATGGCCGAGCAAGCAGTCTCCATTCGCGTCACTCGCGCCGCCATGAAGAGAAAGACAGCTTCTGCAAACCCAGACGGCTTGTCGTCCAGGAAGAAGCGGGTGGTTCTGGGAGAGATTCAGAATGTACAGAACGTCGTCGATCCAGTAGAGTTGAAGTCAAACGTTGAGCCGCAGAAACAGAAAACTAGGGTTCAGACGAAGGTCAATAATGTGGAGACTGTAGTCAAGGGCATTGATTCAAACAAGCTGGTAACGGATGCCGATTTAGAGGATTCGCATAAGTGTTCGCCCTATGCTTCAGATATTTATGGATATCTTCGCAAGATGGAAGTAAGGGAGTTTAATTTACACGCTTTTACAGTTTCTATGTTCTTAGGGTTTTTTTTTTTTTTTCTAAGAATAGGGCTTTTTCTGTTCTTCATTTATTAGGAGGAGCCGAAAAGAAGACCATTATCTAGTTACATAGAGAAGATTCAGAGTGATGTGAACGCAAATATGAGAGCGGTTTTGGTCGATTGGCTGGTGGAGGTAGCAGAGGAGTACAAGCTTCTTTCAGACACACTTTACCTTTCCATTTCTTATATCGATAGGTTCTTATCTTCGAACGTGATCAGAAGGCAGAAGCTCCAATTACTTGGCGTTTCTTCAATGCTCATTGCCTCGTAAGTATCTGAAATCTCATATCCCTGATTTTTTGTTTTGATTAATTATGATGGGAGTTTTGATAAGATTGGTTTGAGTAATTAGAATATTATTTATTTGTTCTTAAGTAGAAAGTATGAAGAGATTACTCCTCCAAATATGGAAGATTTCTGCTACATCACAGACAATACATACACCAAAGAAGAGGTAATCATTATTTCCCTTCTTTTTTTTTTTTTTTATCAAGATTTTTGTTGAATATTTTCCCCCTCTGTTTCATATTCATGCCTGTTTTTGAGAAGATCCGTTTTGTTTTTTTGTTAAAGCTGGTGAAGATGGAGGCTGATATACTAAAGTCTTTGAGTTTTGAAATGGGGAATCCTACAACCAAGACATTTCTAAGGTAACACATTAGAGATGAAGATGATCTTAATGTTTTTGTCTACTCTACATTAAAGTTATAACTGGACTCATGGGTGTTTCTTTCTGTGTATTTTCTCTTTCTACAGAAAGTTCATTGATCTTGCTCAAGAAAATGATAAAGTAAGTAAAATGAAATTCACTTCCTTGATTGCATATTTTTCTAATGTTTCTGCTACTAATTTGTTTCTTTCATTGTTATGTGCTTTCTGTAGAAACCAAGTTCACAGTTGGAATTCCTAAGTTGTTATATTGCTGAGCTAAGCTTATTGGATTACAAATGTGTGAAGTTCTTGCCTTCTTTGGTTGCTGCATCTGTTACCTTTTTTGCAAAATTCATTATTCAACCAACAGCTCATCCCTGGGTAAAGACTGTTTCAATTACTACCAGTAACTTAGATGATTTTCTATATCATATATCACCTTCTTACTTGTTTGATTGCATTTCAGTATTCTAAGATGGAACAATATACTGGATACAAGCCATCTGAATTAAAGGAATGTGTCCTCATTTTACATGAATTGCATGCCTCTAAAAGAGGTGTGTCCCTCCGAGCTGTGAGAGAAAAATACAAGCATCAAAAGGTGATTATTATTAATCCCTGTTACATGAGCTTAATTTTGTCTTTACATAAATAAAGAGAACATTTTTAATTGACGTTTGGTTCCTTGATTCTGTGAACAGTTTGAACGCATCGCGAAATTGCGCACGCCATCAGAGATTCCAGCTTCTTATTTTGAAGACGCTTAAGGACTATTATCTATATTTGCCTATTACATCCCTAAATGGTTTTGCAGAACAGATTCTGATTGAATGAAGGTGATAAAGCAACAGATTTTGGTATTATCATCAGAGAAGATCTTGGATAACACAAAGGATTCTCATGGTAAAAAGAAACTGGAAGAGTCAGCCTCTGCAATAGAAATGGTATTTGTACATTTATCAATCTGATATGAACTAGAGGTTGGTTGAAGAAGATAGTAGGCAGCAGATAGAGAAGTTATAAAATTACTGATCTGTACACTAGTCGCTAGGTCAATGCAGATTTGTTAAAGTTGATCGTTTTGCTTTAGCAATCTGAATAATTAGAGAAGTTATAAAATTCATGTGTTTTTGAAGGATAAACTCAATCTTGAATAGTTATATGATAAATCTTGCTACATATGTGATCAATGCAATGAAAAAAACCAGACTCTGAATAGTGCTTTCATATTTTTGGTGGTCAGGCTATCTTAATTGGATATGTATTTTTATATATAAATAAGAGTGATCGATTAATAATTAATATGATATGTGAGAAAGTTCTTGTATATACATGTTACATATATAGAAAATAACATATATATTTTTTTATCGTATAAAAATAATATTCTGATTGATTCAATACATTAGATTACATATGTTATTTCTTCTGTGTTTTGAGTCTTTCTGCTCGGTACTTGTTCTTTGCATTCTTGTTGCCTGGCGGCGTGTCAGCCATCTCATTCAGTATGATATCTTTGGAGTTCCTTTAGGATCTTGTCTTACCACTCTTAAGTTGTGTCGTTGATGTCTATCATCCCATTCAATACGATGATATCTCTAGAGTTCCTTTAGTATCTCATGGTGCTCTCAAATTGTTGATACTACTAAGATCTCGTGCTTAAATTTTAATTATATCGATCTATCTTAATTAAATATATATTTTCATATATAAATTTATATATAAATAAGAGTAATTGATTTATAATTAACATAATATATTATAAAATTCTAGTATATACAGTTTACGTATGTAGAAAATAATATATATTTTATTTATCATATAAAAATAATATTCTGACAGTGCATTAGATTACATATGCACGTGCCATTACACTTTACAGATTAATGAAAGCGCATAATATATTGTTAGAGATTTATGTGCCGTATAGTTACTGAAATTGAATGGGAATGATTTTCATTAAATTAATTTGATTATATTTAATTCTTTAAAAAGTAAAATTAGAGGATTAATGATTAACATAAATACTCTAAATAAAAATCATAAGCTAAAATAAAAGTGTGATCATTTCCCAATTCCCACCACCATTTCATCGCTAAAATCATGGAGGGAAATCAAAGTTTTAATGAGATCCCGTCTTCGATCCCTGGGTAAGGCGTTTTTTCTCCTTTTTTTTTTTTTTTTTTTTTTTCGAGTCTTTCTGCTCGGTACTCGCTCTCTGCATCCTCGTCGCCTGGCGTCGAGCTCTGCGACGCTGCCACCGTCGTCGATGTTTACCGTCTCATTCAGTACGATATCTCTGGAGTTCCTTTAGGATCTCGTCTCGCTACTCTCAATCATCATGCCGGTTCTCTGCATTTTCCTCCCAACCTGGATCTCTCTCGCACCGTTGTCATAATTCCTCTTCGAGAACTGGATATTAGCTTTGTCAATGGTACTGTTCTTTCTGTTGGATTTCGTTTATAGTTTGATCTAATTAATGTTTTACACGAATCTCTTCTTTCAAGTGATCTCGTGGCTCTATGTGCTTCAGATGTTACTTATTGAAATTATGTAGGATGCTACTGTAGCACAATGAGGTCGAGCTTTCTGCCCTTGGAATGGGTATATTTTCTGTAAATTGCTTCTTTTGGAGCAGTTCTACTTTCTATGATTTAATATTCATTTTCGATTTCATTCAGGATCTGCAATGTTAAATAGGCACGCCATATGTTTGATCAATTGTCTTCTCCTATCAATTTCCATGTAAACGGCCGCTTCTGCTTGTTTCCAACACAAATTCATGAATGTAATGTAAATCAGATTGATGCTGTTTGGTTAATGGGAAATTGAGAAGGAAAAGGGTTAAGAGATTAGGAACTTTAGGCTCTTTTCTTAACTGTTCCTCCCGTAGTTTGCCCATAAGGAATTGACGAAATACATATAGATAGCTTGTTAATCTTGGTGCTACAGATTTGATGATTGTGTATTGTCATGGTAGACCCCTTTGTAGCTCTACTGCATAGAATCAAGTAGTTCCCTCCATTTTTGTTGATCACATCCTTAAAATCACATTTCATTCTTTGAATTATATTTGTTTGAAGTGTTTGAATTTCTAAAATGTTCAATTTGTTCAGTTTGGAGAAGAGGATGGAAAAGAAGATGGAGGAAGAAGAAAGTAAAATGTGGACAAATATTTAGGAGGCTAGTTTTCCATTTCTAATTGTTAATGAACTTTGCTTGTAGTAGAGAATGATTGATAACTTTGAAATGTTATGTTCAATTTGTTTCTTCAAATATATATCTAAGTGTTTCGATTGTAGTAGCAAAATTGTTTTTTTGTTTTTATTGTGGTTCGTTGCAAAATGAAGTTTGGAATTTGGTTTTCTTAAGGGTAAAATTGTCAAGTTAGTTAGTAGATTAGGGGTATAATTGTGATAAAAATATTTTTTTCAAAATGAAAATTTCATATTAAACAGCGGATAGAGAATCAAAAGATGGATCATTCACGCTCATCTCTACAAAGTAACCGTATTTTACTTATTTGGGAAAAAAAAAGGCGCCTAAAACTTCAGTTTTAATTTTAAAAAAAGTGGCGCAAAATTTCCAAAAATGAAAATTGAAATCGAAGCATGCACTGGCTGAAGCCGCCAAGATTCCCAAATTTTAGAAGAAAGGAGTGGAATGACGTCAGCTTTCTCCCTCTCCTTACAAAAATCCCGCTCTCTACTGTCCCTTTCAAAAACCTGAATCTTTGATTCTATCTATCTATCTATCACTCTCAAACTGAAAATCCCTGTTAATATTAAAACACTGCATCCTAATCTTGAAGAAGGTCGATTTATCCATTGAACAATGAATATGAACGACAAGGAGAATTTCGCACGTGTGACGCGCGCCTCGAAGAAGAGAGGTGCTACTGCTAATTCCATGGAGGAAGAACAGAAGCAAGTGACGAAGAAAAGGGTGGTGCTCGGCGAGCTTTCAAATCATCAGTTGGGTACGGTGAATGAAGATTCTCTGGCAGTCGACCCTAAAAAGAAGAAGAAAAAAGATGAGGCGAAGGATAAGGTGAAGAATGCGCTGTCGGAGAATGATGCTGGGTCGGAGGATCCAAAAATTTTATTAGGACCCTATTGTTCTGACATCTACAACTACCTTCGTACGATTGAGGTAATTAACATCTCATTTTTTCAATTCATATTTTAGGTCATAGATTGTTAGTTAGTATATACATATGGAATTGGATTTTGATCTCATGTGTATTAGGATTTTAGCTGTGATAAAATTGGTCTTAATTCTGATGAAGGGTTAAAAAAAATGTGTTCAGAACAATCCGAATAGGAGGCCATTTCCTGATTACATAGCGGCGGTTCAGAAGGATATAAGTGTGAATATGAGGAGCATTTTAGTTGATTGGCTAGTCGAAGTTGCCGAGGAGTATAAGCTTGTTTCAGACACCTTACACCTCTCCATATCATACATGGACAGATTCTTATCAGTCAATCCACTCCTTAGAGGAAAGCTTCAGCTTCTGGGTGTTTCTGCCATGCTTATTGCCTCGTAAGCTTTGAATCCTTTGAAACCAAATTCCCACCCTTGTTCTTGTTCTTGTTTGGTACTCATTTTTTTTTAGTTTGTTTTGTGATATAAATAGAAAGTATGAAGAGATTACCCCGCCCCATGTTGAAGAATTCTGCTACATTATGGATAATAGCTATACTAGGGAAGAGGTGATTTTTCATTTCCCGTTTCCTTTTTCATATCCCAAGACATTAATTGCTTTATACTTTTGAGCTTATGTGTTAGGATATGTTGTTTGAAAAAGGTGTTGAAAATGGAGGCTGATATTCTAAAGTTGTTGAAGTTTGAATTGGGCAATCCTACAGTCAGGACATTCTTAAGGCAGGTTTTTTCTCTGTATGTACTGATCTCCTGTTCCTTTATACTTTTCATGTTAATAACATTGTAATTGATTGCATTTTTACTTGGTATTCTTGTATGAATGCAGAATATTCACGAAAGCTGCTGAAGATGATATCAAAGTGAGTACTTATCAATCAAGCATCTTATACTGTAAAATGGGCAGACTGCGGTTTTATCTGTTAGTAACAAATTTCTTTGTTCGATTACAGAACATCAATTTGCGTTTAGAATTTTTAACCTACTACCTGGCTGAGTTAAGTCTGTTGGATTACAACTTTGTCAAGTTTGTGCCTTCTTTGGTGGCTGCATCCGTGATCTTCCTTGCAAGATTTATCATGGAGCATAAGTCTCATCCTTGGGTATGACTTGATCAAACATTGCTTATGGTATACAACTCTTTTAGGTAAGGAAGAAATTACTTATCGGGTTTTACATTGAACAGAGTTCAAGCCTGCAAGAGTATTCTGGATATAAGCCAGATGATTTGAAGGAGTGTGTGCTTCTCTTACACGATTGGTATGTAGGTAGAAGAGGGGCTACTTTTCAATCTATAAGAGAAAAATACAAGCAACATAAGGTAATCATGTTTTGTGATATTAGTTTTATAATGACATTGTTGTAATGATGATGTAGTTGATGTAGCCTCTCGTTTTTGAAACAGTTCAAGAATGTGGCTGCCATTCCTTCTTCTCCAGATGTTCCAGCACAATATTTTGAAGATCTTGTGGAATTTGAGCGATAGATAGATAGATTTTGTATCCAGATTTTTGGATTTTATTCTTTTGATTTTAATCTTGCTTGAAGAGGTTTAGGCTTACAAAGCTCCCACTGACATGTATTTTGTCGTTGTAAGTAGTAGACAGTTAATGTCATTGAGTTGAAGTTTGCTTGCTGTTAAATTGCCAAAACTTAAGAAGACAAGAATTCAGTAGAATAGCGACAAAGCTGTTTGCAATTTTGCATTAGAAATGCCATTTTTGGGTAATGTTTGCAATTTTGCATTAGAAATGCCATTGGCCTAAGCTGACGTTTCACATATTTTTCACTTTTGGGCCTGTTCTAATATCAAATTAATATAAACCTCTCAAATCTAACTTATATTAATATTAATATCGAAAGAGACGTTGAGACTCACTTTCAACAATCATTCTAATTAATCATAATCTCTCCAAAAAGATATTTATGCCAGAAATAAGAAAAATAAAATCATAAGAATTGAAAGTGACCAAAACACAATGCTATACAGCTTCCATTAGACTACAGATACACAAAGACGGTAGGAAATCTCAACCGTTGATCTTATGAATCCTGTCGGGTAAAACGTCCTTTTTTATTGTTTCCCACCTAGAAATCCCAATTCATTTCCCTCGCAACTTACAAACTGATTTCTCGCTGTCCGA
This sequence comes from Coriaria nepalensis, assembly GCA_027186245.1. Lineage (NCBI taxonomy): Eukaryota > Viridiplantae > Streptophyta > Magnoliopsida > Cucurbitales > Coriariaceae > Coriaria > Coriaria nepalensis. The sequence goes on along the minus strand of CP114500.1, from coordinate 925,788 downwards.
ACTAATTTCTAATATATAAACCCTCTAAAGTACACCAAATCTCACGCTCTATAGTTCCTTCCTCCCTTTCACTCACCGTCCGGTGCCCTCACAATGTCGGATCCGGAGATCGCCACAGCACCGCCTTCCGATGAAGAACCAAAACTCGAATCGGAGCCAGCTAAATCAGTCAAACCTTCTATATTTAGCGTATGGCCTCCGTCGCAGCGAACGCGTGACGCCGTCATCAACCGCCTCATCGAGGCTCTCTCCACCACATCCGTCCTCTCCAAGCGTTACGGTACGTTGCCGGCCGACGAAGCCTCCTCTGTCGCGCGCGCTGTCGAGGCAGAGGCTTATGCTAGTGCTGAGGGAAGGGTGACTGTCGAGGACGACGGAATCGAGGTCCTTCAGGGTTACTCTAAGGAGATTAGCAACCGTATGCTTGAGGCGGTGAAGGCTAGGGCACCTACTGCAGGATCTACGGCGGATAACGGTTCTGTTGCTGACAGCGAAATCCATTACCATAGTGAGGAAATCTCATCTGTTGAGAATTAAATTACGTATGATGTTTTTAGGTTTTGTGATCATATTAAGATTCTGCTCTGTTACAAACTTATGTGATGAAGATCTGCTTCTATTGCGTATGGATATATTATGCTAATAAGATATTCATCGGTTTCTTCTACGAGTATTTAGTGATTGCATATCAGTGCTTTATCTTCTTGCTTTGAGAACATTCTACCATAATAGATTAGACATTAGGCCATTGAGCTTCTACCAGTTGTGATCTGAAATTGACTACGTCAAATGGAAGAAATTAGAGAATGGATGAAGCTGTAAGAGATTTGATGGGAATTGTAATGAATATGTTTGTGTTTTGTTGTGTGTTCTGTAAGAAAATAATGGCAATTGATAGTTAACCCCAGAAGGGCGTCAGATGCGCACTGAATACTTGTATCTATTTCATTTTTACAGCTTTAGTCTATGATACAGAAATCTACCATGAAGCTTAAGAGGATTTACGAATTTTCTGGTTTTTTTTTTTTCTGTTCTCTGTTTGATGATTTTGTTAAACTGCTTCCTTGATTTCTATCTCTTACTATTGATAATTGATATTGTTCATTTTCTAGGTAATTTTCGGATTCGTATATATATATATGTAGAGAGAGAGAGAGAGCTATTTCTTGTTGTTTAAGGAATCGGGGTATTACACGATTGCACAAATTTCTTGTTTGTGGGTTTGTTGCTCTTATAAACTATTGTTTTCAAGGAGTCCTTGCTAGGAAACTGAGGATTGGATTACCTGTTTTTAGATGTTTTCCCGGTGTTCTGTCCTGTAGATTTGTTATGGATATTGGTGTGCTGTAGATTTTTGTTCTTTCTTTGATAACCTAAGATGTCAACAGTAGCCGGTGAAGTAGATATTGATCACGCACATATTGATGTGGTATTGGCCTAAAAGTAAGCCATTTTATTGTTTCTGTGTTTTTGGGGTTATATGTTTTGGACGGTTTTGGACGGGACTGAGAAGGAGAACATTTTAATTTTCAACACAGAACTCACGTAAGAGAAGCAACCCCATCACCTAACTTTATCTCCACTTATTATGTTTCTGTTCTTTGCATATTGTCGTTTGATTCCTATGCTGTCTCCATCTCCCTTGTATGTTTCCGTATCCCCATTTAAACACTACTTGGACCTCTGTGATCTCAGTCCAACAACTCTTGTTTCTTCTCTCTTCTCTTCTTCTACTAAATTGTTCAAATTTCAGTCATGATTACTTTTGAACTAACTCTCAATGAAGTATATAGTGAAGGATAATGTCATTCAACACAGTCAGCATTTCTACATGTACAAAAGGATATATATCTCTAGTCGTATAATTTGACAATTTGACCTTAGCAACTCCCATGTACGATCCCGTAATGATGTTTGACAATTTAACATCCTCTATTAAGAGATAGAGATAGAGACAGAGTTGCTAATGAGATTAACAGTTGCTTATACAACCATGGATTTAGCTGGAAATACGAGCCCGCATTGAAGAAAAGAAAATGATAATAATGGAAGTATATTTCTTCTTCAATAAATTAATATATATATATATATATATATCTAAAGACTAACTAGCCACAAATTTGTGCAGCAGTAAGCTGAGAGAGTTAAGCTGAGAGAAAGAATTAATCGAGTGAAAGTAGCGGGCAGTGGCTAGTGGCCAGGGCCACTCTTGCTAGGCCCAGACGACAGTTTATACTCCATGCTCCTTAATCCGCTCCGACTTGTTCTATTGCTCGAATTATTTGAAGCAACTGCATATGAAGCTAATAACCCCACCGCCTCGTCGACACCACCACTGCCCTGATCGCATCCATGCCTAGCAGCCCTCTTGCCGTTCGATATGAGTGCTCTACAGTCTACACCGTCGATTAGAAACATCGACCCCCACCATCATCAGCACCACTAGTACTGAACATACATGCATCGTTGATCTCCTCGAACTCATTTGTGGTCTCTACCGTTTTTCAAGTTGCTTGAAATGTTTTAGATAGTTAAACACTTCAACACTACATTTTCATTCCAACTTCCAATTAGGTATTTATAGGGTGTGACATGGCTTTCAGAATTTGCTTGCACAAGTCGGTGGTCCACTTTCCTAAGTGGGTCCACATTTTATCTTTTTGACTTGGCATGATGATATCTTTTGTGCTGTTAGAAATCGACTTTTAATGGACTCAGACGCGTATTACAGACTATATCGAGTCATAATTTAGAGAGGGAAAATATTTTTTTTCGAAGAAAGTAAGCAACCTCTCATTTTAGACATTTTTTTTGGTGTCCCTTCTCTAACCTTTTTAGCTTTCCCACGTTTTAAATTTTATTATTTTTAAATAAACGGTCGTTGAGATAGATTGATCTATTTTTATCATTTAAAAATTTATCAATTTTATCATTGAAAATCAAATCGTATTTAACATTTTTATAGGACTATAAAGATTAGAGTCGTTGAAGAGAAAGAGCAATGTCAAGGAAGACTAACAACTGCTCAAACTTGCCAAACTTGTGTTGCAAGAAAATTATTCTTTATTCAACGTAGCAGAGATTGATTAGTCTTTGCTGCTAGTATGCCTACGGAATAAGAGGTAAACTTTTATATATATATATATATATATATTAAGTATTTGTTTATGGTATCACAGTGTAACAACACTCTTACGAGTTTTTCTTTCGATTCATTTCTTCTTTTTTTGCAAGTTGAGCCATGATGACTGCTGCATCCACTGTCACAATTGCTGGATCTATTGCCTCCGAGCAATCTGTAACTGTAGTCAAACTCTCCAACCCACTCATCGGACCCACCTACATTCATTTAGTCGCCATTAATGTGCATCACCATTTGCCCCTGCAATTGTCATCCAACAATTATCTATCTTGGCATGCGCGAGTCAAGACCTACTCATCGGTTTTGACTTGCTCGGTTTTCTCGATGGCTCCACTCTGTGCCCGAATCGCTCCACCGATCTTGCCTTATCCACACATTTGTGTCAGTAGAATAAGCTCATCTTATCTGCACTTTTTGGCTCAATGATCGAATCAGTCGTGGCTATGCTGGCAACTGCCACAACAAGCCGCAAGGCTTAGACCACGGTTATTTGCCTTTATGCAAACCGTCCTCACACCCGTGTAATACAACTCAAGGAGGATCTTTCCCTTGCAAAATGTGAATCGCAATTTGTCTCGAAATTTCTTCAGGGTATTAAGGCCAAAGCTAATGAGATTGCCATCATCGACAAACCCATTCCAGCCAACAAACTGACTCTTCACATCCTCAATGGTCTCGGGGCGAAATACCAGGCCAAACCAGAGAAACGACCCTACATTTTGAAAAACTCCACGACTTGCTTGTCTCTCACGAGGTATACCTTCGGCATTTTGTGTCCGCTGCTGGAAACTTGGTGATGACGACATTACTGGGAGTGATTGATGTCTCATTTCAGCATTGGTAAACCAACTTAGTGACTTTTTCTCTCTAAAAGACCTCGGCTCTCTCACCTTCTTTCTTGGCATTGAGATCATTCGATGCTCTAAGGGGGTTCTTTTAAGCCATCAAAAACATATTATAGAAATCTTGCAACGTCATCAGATAGACGACGCTCGTCCTCTTCATACTGTTATGCATACTAAAGTATCTGTATTTGCTATTGTCGGCACACTATTTCCTGATGTTGTTATTTATAGACAACTTATGGGCACTCTGCAGTACTTGACTCTTACTCATCCTGATATTGCATTCTTGGTCAATTAGTTATCCCAGTTCATGCAGCATCCTCACACTGACCACTTCTATATCCCAAAGACTACTTCTATATCCCAAGGGTACTCTATCACATGGTGTCCTTATTCGTCACTTCTCTTGACTTGATATTTCTGCCTTTTCCAATGGCGACTGGGTTAGTAATCCAGATGATCGCTCCTCCACTTTGGCTTTTGTTATATTTCTTGGCCCCAATCCCATTGCCTAGAGTGTGTGGAAATAGTAGGTTATCGTTTGCTCTTCTACTCAGGCTGAGTATCATTCACTTGCTTGTGTTGCAGACGAGTTGTAATGGATTCACAACTTATTCACTAAGTTGTCTATCCTGATTCAAAAACCGTCTTTCCTCTTCTGTGACAACATTAGCACTACTCATATATCACTTAATTCAATCATGCATTATCGGATAAAATATATCGTCGTTGACATTCACTTTATCCGTGATCTTATTGCTGAAAATCTTATCCTTATCTCTCATATCAATACAATTGATCGATTAACCAACTTACTTACCAAGCCGTTAAGTCGCGTCGGGTCCAATTTCTCCGAAACAAACTCGTGATCACTGACGACTCGCCGACTTTGCAGGGGCGTATAAGAAAATGTAGCAGATTCATGATCTCCGAATCCCACAAATATCTCTCCTTATCTTTAGGATAACTTCCTGATTATATAATCTTAACAATATTCTGTACAGCAATACTTTATATGTACGTGTAAATTCAATAGCAATTATATGAAGTATCAAGTTTGTTTGCATATAAAAGGGAAGCAGCAACGACTAACAAAAGAAGACAAAATGATCTGCCCATTGAACTTCCCTACTTTTTTATCTTCTGTTTGTTTATAGGCATTCCAAATTCCAACAAATTGATGTTCCATTTGGTGTTATTACATTACAAACGTGTACACAAAACAGTAATTTCTTATCAAAGAATGCAATTCAAGGCGTGTCCAAACAGAAGAATACTAAACAAAAGCACCATATCGGCCAAGATACACTATTTGGATAGCCATAGTGGGCTACACTATCCCAAGAAACAAACAGACCCAAATGAAGCTTTATTAGGTTAATTTATACCCGCATTTAATGCGCGTCGTGTCGTCTTCGAAAAGCGTCATAAGAAACAGGTGAGCTTTTTCTTTTCCCCCAACCATCTTCTTCGCACATAAATCCAAACCAAAAAGCCCATTCACACCGGAATCATCGTTTAGCTTCCCCACCTCCAAGATTTTCATAAATTCCTTAATTCCATCTCAACTTGTAATCATATCCTCGCGGAAATTGTGTGATCTGATCTGAATTTGGCGATGAAGCGGACATTTGCTGGCGACGATTCTGGTTTGGAGATGAAGAAGTTAAAGCTGGAGGAAGGAGGAGGAGAAGAAGAAGAAGAAGAAGTTTCATCGAAATCTGGACTCGTGAATTTAGACGAGAATCTGTTGTTCGAGGTGTTGAAGAACGTGGATGCGAGAACGTTAGGCATGGCGAGTTGTGTGAGCAAGCAATGGCACAAGACGGCTGAGGACGAGCGGCTATGGGAGCTGATCTGTACAAGGCACTGGGCGAACATCGGCTGCGGTAATCAACAACTCCGATCTGTGGTCCTAGCTCTCGGAGGATTCCGTCGACTCCATTCTCTTTACCTCTGTCATCTATCGAAACCGAAATCTTGCTCAACGTCGTCGTCTTGGAGTGTGTTTCCGCCGATGATCGGATCAAAGCCGCCGCCGCCGCCGACACGGTGGGGGAAGGATGAGGTTCATCTTTCTCTCTCACTTCTCTCTATTCGTTACTACGAGAAGATGAATTCAACTAACAGAGGCAGATGAAGATGGACTTTGTCCTCTCTTTTATCTCCTCAAATTACTTGGCCTTTGTAATTTGTGGGCTCTTCCATTATCTCTTCACAATCTTCTGCTGGGAATTTGCGACCTTCGTTTTTTGTTTTTTTCCATAACTGCAAATGGTATCTTACCTTAAGATTGCTTTAAAATTAACGTGAATTCTGAATAGTCAATACCACGACTGTAAGTTGAAAGTTTTCATCGTTTTCTGTCGTTTTACATTACAAACAAGATTGCGGCGAATGCAGGAATCAAATTTTATTTTATTTTATTGGCCATTTTTAGTGATTGAGTAGGTTTTAAGATCTGCAGAATCGAAATCCCTCTGATTGTGTGGAGGGATGGAGTTGTATTGTAAATCCTTTTTTAAGGCATCTAGCACTGTACACTTCTCGGATGGTTTCAGAGTACGGAATATGTAGTATTATGTTTCTTAATAGAGAAATTCATTTTTATTGATTTGAAATTAATGATGCTGGTCCTCCTCCTTGTCAAACTCATTCAAATATAATCTTTTAGGGCTTCTTTTTAAGGCCCAAAGGCTGAGATTTAATTTCATCGGCCCAAAACACAAATAACGAAAGGTTAAATGCAAAAGAAAAAAAAAAGGTCCCCATGGCATTTTCCTAAAGAGAGTATTTGATGAATGTTTGTGGCTTATATACCGTACAACCTTCACACAGGGGAAAACGACAAAATGAAGCCTGAAATCCTTTCTCCACATTATTTACACGTGCTTTAAATTAAGAAGCGGCATCAATCAATCACCATACCCTTGTCAACTAAATTGGAAAAGTCCAATTATTGACTACCAATTTTTTATGGTTTTTACCTTCCTTGCTTCTTTTCACCCAAAACAGTATTACATATGATATTTTTTATTCAATTAAAGGAAACAGAAACGGTTATGTCCTCAGTCCACGTCGGGTCCACCAAACATAATACTAATCCGATTGAATATTTTGGATCCGAATCGTTCGGATAAGAAAAATTACAATTTATATCAAGATTGGATAGATCCGATTGAATTGAAAATAATTAGATAATATATTAAATTTTAGTCAGACAAACATGGGTCAGATCTAATCCGACACTATTTCCTTACTCGAGAGTTTACTTTTACTTTTTACTTTATTTATTTATAATTTTATCCCTAATATTTGATTAATTAGGATTTGAAGAGAGGTTCACCTCCCCCTAAAATAAGAACTACAAAAACGGTTACTACTACTTATTTTCATCATCAATTCCAGACTCTACCCCAACAGCTCGTATCTATCTCCTTTCTAATCTATGCTTAACAAAACGACCTTGTTTCTTCCCTTCATTCACATTTTTAATTCCTCTGTACACTACCAAAATTATTTTCACTTTGTAATTTAAACATTAAAAAGTAAGAACTTAAGGAAAGAGAAAAAAAAGGGACTCGAAAACACATATAGAATATAAGATGGATTTGCGGATAGGGACTCTCATTTTTGGCCGTCACCATGATCGTCAAGGGCTACTACTTCTTTGAGTTCTAAACTACTCGATCCTGCTAATACCAATACGCTTCACTACAGCGTTGGTAATCGCCTCAGTCTGGAAACGCAAACCGTTATTCTCAATACCCGACATGTAGTTCCGCACTTCCTTCCTGATCATTTCCTGCATCACAGCCAGAATCTCTGCGCTAAAATACTGTTTCTCATTACCCGCCTTATTTCCATGGCTGCTCTTATCGACCAATTGAGCATCTGATACAGGCTGCTGTTGCACCGCCTTGGTGGCACTAACATTCTGATCAAATCCGGAGCCTTGAATTAAGACCTCGGATGAATCGGATCCAGGTAGAGATAAGCTCAGAGAGGTTTGAGGATCTGTAACAGAGGACGACGTCGTCGTTTCAGCCAGCTGCTGATTCAACGGAGCAGTAGGAGGAGTTGCCGGAAAGGATCTGAACATTTGGGATGGAGTCACGCCAGTAGGACTGGAATCGCTGACATCCGAACCTGACGGACTGCTTGGATTAAGATAGAACCCTGTGGCAAGCGGATTCGCACCTAAACTGGCAGATCTCTTATGACGATGCTGGCCAGAATCGTCGTTCGAGTCTTCGATCATCGACGAGCATTTCCGCTTGAGAGTCGAGTTCCAGTGGTTTTTAATGGCGTTATCAGTGCGACCGTTGAGAAGTCGAGCTATAGTAGCCCACTTGTTACCGAATCTTGCATGAGCTCTGATTATAGCATCGTCCTCTTCAGGAGTAAACGGGCGGTGCTCGACCTCCGGAGAGAGCTGATTGCACCACCGTAGACGGCATGATTTTCCGGAACGACCAGGAATCGACTTGCTGATCAGAGTCCAATTTCTTGGCCCGTAGTTATGAACAAGCCTCTTTAACGATTCATCCTCTTCAGGACTCCATGGACCTTTTATCCGATCCACATCTTTCTGTGCGGAAGCCATTGATTAAGAACTCGTAAATCTAAACTTCCCCTAAACCCTAAAACGAAAAGTAAGAAATAAAGATTAAAGCGAAAATTTATACAATGGAATTTCTGAGATGGAAAATGGCAGAGGCGGAGCCTCACCTTGTTCTAAGAGAGAAAGAAGAGGGGGCGAAGAGAAGGAGGTATTTATACGGGGAAGATAGGAATGACTGGTTAGGCCGGTAGGATCTTAAAAACTAACCGGTCGTGGCCGTTTTGATTAGCTGGATAGCGGTCCTTCGAGTCAGGGCAGTTACTAGTATACAGCTTTCAAGTTGACACGCGTCAATTAATAACCTCCTTCAACTTACACGTATTGTGACTATCAATGGCCTCTTTCAAAAAAAAAAAAAAAACTTTGCTTTGTCGTTCATCTCTCCACTCCCTTACGTCACTTCTACAACGATTTTTGGTTAAATCGTTTCTCTGAATTGTCTTTTTTCTTTTTCATTTTTTTTTTTTTAATTTTTAAATTTTGAAACGAAGTCTTCATGAATTATTATTTATTAACATGTAAAACGGTAAAGAGATAGGTTTTAATAAAAGTCAGAGGGACAGTTTTTTTTAATTTTATGAAGTTGAGTTTGGAAACGGAAAGTTGAAACGGAATAATAAATGAAAAAGAAGGAAAAGGTGGGGGAGAGGGGGGGGAAGCAGACGGTTGGGATGGTTGGATAGGAACGGACGACTTTGACCAGAGGCCAGGCTGGAGAGCATTCTTAATGCGAGGGGAAGGATATTTTAACATCCGAAAACGACACGAAATAAGTGCTGTGCTGGTGAGGAAAACGACAAAAGTAACAGTAAGCAGAATCGAAGGGGTAGAAGGGACCCCACCATGGACGGAGGGCCGCCCGCCCCCTCAATCTCAACTTTCGTCTCTATTTTTTGCTTAGATCTTAATTTAGGTTTAAGTCATAATTATTTAGTAACAAAGTGTGTTACACTTTAATTTTAATTTAACGAGAGTTTATTAATTCAAATACTAATCTTATTATTATTTTTTTCTTTTTTACTTATTTTCCTTATCAAATAAAATTATTTTAATTTACTTTCGATCATAATAAATTTTTAATAAAATAAAATTTTCAATACTATTATATATATATATTAATGTCCGTTATAAAAAATTCCATAATTAATAATATATTTTAAAATTAAATATATATATTTATAAATAAATAATAATATAAATTATAATCGATTAATCTCATTTCAATATTTTAATTAATTTTATATATATCAAACTCTTATTACTCGATATCTTAAATACCGACTGTTTCATAAATAATATCAAAACACTCCTAATCTGACATTACATCAAAATAACCTTCCACTTATCCTCTTTTCGTTTCTGAATATTCTCCACATCTTCTCTCAATATTAACTACCCTAATACCTTGCTAATCCTATCTCAATATTTAGGATTATCCCCAAATCGAACCATATATATATATATATACCTTAAATATTTGTTCTGGCCCTGGCCCCCCCCCCCCCCCCCACCCCCCACTGCACTGCACTGCTTAGTATCTATCCTGTCACTCCAGGCTGTAAAAATAAAAATTTCAAGGCACAGTCTCTCGAGTGGAATCCATTAACGGCCAACTCTACGGACACGTGGCTGACACGCACTTCTCATTTCCCAAACTGCCAAAACCGACTTCACCGTCTCGCTAGCATTAATTTACTTTTTTTTGTTTTTTTTTTTTTGCACTACCAGATTTCTTTCTTAACCCCAAGAGCAAAAAAGAAAAATATTAAAACAAAATTTAAAAATTAAAAGACGGTCCATCGTGTCAGCTCTAAATTTGGATGATGATGTATCATGTATGTCTCATTCCCTGTTTCTTGCCAATAATTTCAATGAGACGTTACGAGTAAACAAAAAAAAAAAAAAAGGGCAATCTCAACCGTTCATTTTCTGTCACTATTTTTTGACCGTCCATTACCTAACTTTAATTTTTAAATCTTTTAATAATTTAATAAAATTATCAGATGTAATAATATGAGGAGGAGGAAAATTAGATCATGAATATATATATATATATATATAAATATTATGTTGTCCTAAATAGCTTTCCTACTAAATTACAGAAAAACTTTTCCCGGCACGTGCCACACGCATGAATTTCCTACATCAAACTACCTACAGTTTCGCCGTACTAGTACGTTTCCCCATCGTACTGGATCACTTGATATCATCCCTCCCAGTTCACACGAATGCACTACAACGTGAGATCCATATTATTCCCCGTAACAGATCCGATGAACGAACAATTGTAACACAATACACATATCGTAAATTCATGTACTAAACCACAAGAGTTTAGTCCAATATTAAAGATTCTGAGACCTTAAGTAAGATTCACCTCAAGATTTTATATTCACATTCCATAATAACTAAACTTTATGATATGCAATCGATCGATTTCATTGTCAATGCAATTGAATGGTTCAGGCACTGCCCGAGTTCAAGCCACATCAAAACTATTTATCATATAAGATTATCCGAGTGAGTTACATTCGAATGTAAGTTTGGTCGTGATTACTCGTTGTATCGAATGTATCTTTCATACATATATAAAATAATTTGATAATAATATTGAGATGTTGAAAAATAGACGGTCAAGATTTAAAAAGAACAATGCTATGTAATCTTAATAGTTAATGCAACTTTGGATTCTCACAATCATACTCCCACTTGCAAATGGGTTTTTTTATTTTTTATTTTTAATTTAATTTTTTTTGGGTTAAGCAGATCAACTTGAGAATCATGTGTCGTTTTTAATTGAATGCAGGGAATATTAGATATCCTTTTTAGCAGAAATGTCACATGGCATGGGAGGAGCACGGCAGCTTATTCAGAACTCGATTAATTTACTTAACCCAATAAAAAATAATAATTAAAAAAAAAAAAAGAAAAAAAAAGACATTAACATAATATAGATTAATGGATAATGTCTCAAACTTTAGTGATTGTGTGCTTCTTCCACATTTGTATCCACATCAAAAGTACATTAAACAAACCAGATACTAAGAAAAATAATTGAATTTTTTTAGACCAACTTGCCATAGAGTAGTAACATGTACTATATAATATACTATACAACATTACTTATAATTGCTCGCAATAGTTAAAATTTGCTAAATCAAGTTAAGATTTCTGTTGATTCATAATCTGATTAATTATTTGTCATTACCTTATAATTAGTTAGGATTAAGAGATTACAGATGCAATTTATTTACCTAACCAAACATTATTTTTTTCTTAAAAAAAGGGTTGGAACAGTTGAACTGAACTGACTGATCGTCCGACATGGTTGCAAATATTTGTCGTTTTCCGATTTGACGTAGACGGACGGGTGTTGCTTCAACTAACGGACCAAACTGCTGCAGCAATTTTTTATTAACTTCTGATAGGCTGCCTGCCAGCTATATTCCACTTTGTGAATTCCATAAGGAAAAAAGAGAATCAACACCTTATTATGGAAGCGATTGCCTAGTGGGTCCCGATGTCTCATCGTACGGCTGTTATTAACCACGATCCCCCCCCTTTTTTTTTTTTTTTTTTTTTTTAATAACGTAACGATCTATGGATGGATTACTTTTAATGATTAGATTAGCTCGAGTTCAATCAAACGGAGCACATTGTAATTATGTTAAAGCTAAGGTTATGTTTCTCGTGCTACTAATTTAATAATTAAGTTAAGAATTTGACCGTTGAATCGGTCATATTCGGCTAAGGATGAAAGGGAATCGTAACCTATTGGTCGTGACTCATGTAATCAATTATGAATTTTAAATAATAATAAAATTGTCTCCATTTATGATGCTGTTGTATAATTGTGTTTTTTTCTCGTTAAAGTATCACCTTTCCTTAATGTACTTGTTTGAGAAGGAACCCCTGCCCTTCTTGTTCAGCCGAAGTCAAAGAGAGATGGAGTTCGAATGTGTCGAGGAAGAATTATGAGATCGGACAAAACCAGACACGTTTGAAAAGTCAAGTATCGGACAGTGGGGGTGCCAACAATCTGCTCAGTTCGGTACCTATATGGTTCAACCTGATCGGATGTTTAACGATCGAATCTTAAGTTTAAAGATTGATAAAGAAGGATTCGAGATAGGTGTTCGAATCATTGCGTTACAAACAATACTCTTTGTGGATTAGATTCAGTAATCAAACAAACAATACTTATATGTTATTCAATAATCGGATTACAACTAAGAAAAAGTAAACAAATAATTACCATCGTTGTCAACTTGTAATAATTATAGAAGTTTATTGGGAATTATTTGAAGTAAAGCATTTAGAATTTCATTTTGATATGGGTTGCGATGAATCATACGATCACAATAATAAATGTTACTTACATAAATCAAATATCAAGAGTCATATTTATAATTATACGTGATTGAGTTTATTTGATAATTTGATCTTTTAGATTATAACAATATTTGAAATGAATGTTCATATTGAAGCTGTCATTCTACCATGCTACAACTGTCTCCTAAAACATACTGCGTCTTATTATTAGAAATCCATGTCGTTAATAGGTTGATCGCTGAACCACCAAATCGTACATTCCCATGTATGACATTCATCGACAAGCTAATAGGTTATCTTTTATATATATATATATATATATATATATACGAAAAATACTAAATGGATGTGAACAAATAGAGTGGTGATCCAATGCAACAGTAAAGAAACACCAATATCTCGAAGGTGATCCAAGTGATTTTTGCAGCAGTACTACGAGAGCCCGATATTCAACCTCGGTGGATGAAAGCGAAACAGTAGGTTGCTTCTTGGCGGACTAAGAAATGAGATTGGATCTCAAGAAAGTACAAAACCTCGGGTTAGATTGTCGTGTTTCTCTACATCCATCCCAATCCAAATCACTAAATCCGAACAATTTGAGTGAACTATACTTTCTTGAAAAGAGAGACCCAATTCACATGTACCTTGAACATGCCTCAAAACCCTTTTTAATTGCTTGAAATCATCTTGTGTCGGCTTGTTCATGTGCTGACAGATGGTATTTACACTAAGACTCAAATCCGGGTGAGTGATAGTTAAATATTGGAGAGACCCAGCTATACACCCATATGACGTCGGATCGGGCAATACTGTCGAGTCATGAGAAGAGAAAACTGGAGGTTTTATCGACTGAGGTGTGTTCGCAGGTTTAGCAAAGCACATCTGGGCTAAAGTCTGAATTTCAGAAGCATAGCGTTGCTGGGAAACAAATATTCAAGTAGGTGTTCTTTGAACTTCAAGGCCCATAAAGTAGTGGAAAGAACCAAGATGTTTCATGTGAAATTTATTGCTTAATACCGAAAATAGAGATTCAAGAAGAGACAATGAATCTCCAGTCATCACAATATCATCCACATATAATAATAAAAGAACCATATGACCATCACACCGATATATGAATAAAGAAGGATCTGCAAAACTGCAAATAAATCCATAGGATAAAATAAACTCACTGAATTTGTTGAACCACGCACATGGTGCTTGTTTAAGGCCATATAACGCCTTACGTAATCTGCATACATGATTGGGAAATTGAGAATCCGAAAATCCAGGTGGTTGCTCCATAATTACTGGTTCAGTAAGATGGCTATGAAGAAATGAATTGCTTACATCCAATTGATGAAATGACCATCCTCAAACAACAGCCACAGATAGAATTATTCGAATTGTAGCTGGTTTTACGACTGGGCTAAAAGCTTCGAGATAGTCAATACCCTCCTTTTGTAAAAATCCTCGGGCTACCAACCTTGCTTTCAACCTCTCTAAAGAATCATTGGATTTCAGCTTTGTTTTGAAGACCCATTTGCAAGTAATCGAATTCATACCTGGTAAGCGTGGAACTAAATCCCATGTTTTATTTTCATGCAATGCCGCCATCTCTGCTCCATATCAGCCATCCACCCTTTATGTTTGAGAGCTGACTTGACCGAAGAAGAGCGTATTTAGGATTGGGTTTAACTATTCCAAGTTTAGACCGTGTGACTATGGGATGAGGAGTGGGTGAATCGGTGGATGGTGATATTGGGGAAGGAGGTGGAGAATATAGTCAAGGACTGTAGGTGGTAGTAAATTTGGAATAGGAGATGAAATTGGAGAATTATAGGAGGAAGATTCAAGACCAGTAGGTGATGGTAGATTCAGAGTAGAAGGAGATGATGGCAAATTTAAAATGGGTGGAGGTAAAGTGATGATAGTGGGCTCAGATTTAGGCAAGGTGGTGATAGTGGGCTCTTCTTGAGAACTAGGTTCGTGAGTTGTGGAAACAGGTAGGAAGGTTGGGCCATAATTTTGTGATTGAGAAATTGGGCTTAAAGGAGTGCTAGCATTAGGTGGGGAAATAATGGATGAATGAGATTAAATTTGGAAAATTTGAATCCATGTGATGTATAGCCAAGAGTCCAATACTGAAGCAAATTCTTTAGAGGGCATGTCATTCAAGTGTGCAAATGGGAAGAAAAGCTCATAAAAAATAACATGCCGAGTAATATATAATATATACTTGTCCCGAATATAATGAAGACATCGATAATCTTTGGATTTTTCACTGTATCCCATAAACCCACAAGGAAGTGAACGCGGTTCAAATTTATTTGTAGCATAAGGATGAAGATGTTGGCCGATGCTAAGGTTGAGATGGGTATTACTCCGCTTATCCTAAATCTAAAGGAGAATATGTATTAGAAAAAGATGATAAGTTTTTTTTATCATATCAAACTAGAGCTGCTTTGACACAAATTATTCAATATAAAATAATTAGATCACCGAACAATAAGAATTGGATACATATAAAGTTATTTAGGATTTCTTAATTTTATCTAAATATAAAAACTAATTAGTAGATGCATTTATATCCGATTAACCATATACTTATTTTCTCTCACTCCTCTAAATATTCATTAGAATGTTGGAATGGGTTGACCGACCTTAATCTCAACCATTATTTGTCTATGAATGCGGATGTCTAATCACAGAGAGTACATTATTGACTACGGTGGAGCCATATATAGTGGATGGATAAACGCGTTAACAACTCATATTGGTCTTGTGTGGTTTGAATATAGGTCCGGAAACTTTCATTGTCTTAATCAAACTTGACCAGCGGGTCTCGCGGAGTATTCGACAACTTTCATTGTGAGTAAATATTACTGCATGCATGTTTCCTCTTAAATGGTTCTTTGTTTTTAGTACATTGGCTTTTAGCTTCTAAATACATTTTAAAATGTTTATTAAATTCAGATTTAAATTACATGCTTATGGGACAAGTTAAAAGAATTTTAAATGTAATTATATTTTCTCTCTACTACAAGTTACGAGGGGGAAGAAAGAGAGGTGGGGTAGGACCAGTTGGTAGTATTCTACCAAGATGCTTTTCTTGCTCCTTCTCCTTCTCAACTTGACTCACACAGATTACGCCGCCACAGCTCTGCCATACGATCATAAACCCGACAAAATATTTCTACTTGCTGGACAGAGCAACATGGCGGGCCGTGGCGGCGTTACAAATAACTCCATAACCCACAACATGTCATGGGACGGCGTCATTCCGCCCCTTTGCGCTTCCAACCCTTCCATCCTCCGGCTCAGCTCAAACCTCACATGGGTCGAAGCCCACGAGCCAATCCACGCCGATATTGATATCTACAAGACGAATGGGATCGGGCCCGGTATTCCCTTTGCCAATACGTTGTTGGTCAAGGGCACGGTGGGTTCAGCAGGTAGCAAGATCGGTCTAGTCCCTTGTGCAGTAGGTGGGACTAATATAAGCCAGTGGAAACAGGGGAGCTTGCTGTATGACCAGCTGCTGAAGAGGGCAAAATGGTCAGTGCGGAGTGGTGGGACAATTCAGGCGCTTCTTTGGTTTCAAGGTGAAAGTGATACAGTTGATCTAAAAGATGTAGAATCATATGAAGCTCATTTGAAGAAGTTTTTCTTTGACCTGCGTTCCGATCTACAGTCACCTCCACTCCCTATAATTCAGGTCATTTTCCACTCTCTATTAGTTAAAATGTGACCCTTTTTTTTTTGTTTTGGTTTTTTTTCTTAAAAAAAAAATAATAATAAAAATAAATATTTTGGTGGTTGTGTTTGTTTTTGGGTAGGTGGGTCTAGCTTCAGGGGAAGGGCCATACACCGAAATGGTTAGGAAGGCCCAATTGGAAATGGACCTTGTTAATTTACGAACTGTTGACGCGAAGGGCCTGCCTCTGGAACCAGATGGGCTGCACCTGACAACGGAAGCCCAAGTTAAGCTGGGAAGGATGATGGCTAATGCATTTTCCCAACTGCCACTACAAGCCCACATAAGCATGACCAATGACAGTCGAAGTAGTTGTAATAATTTTTGGCAAGTCTTGTTAGTTCCAACACCCATTTTTCTCATTGTAATATTATTATCCTTAAATTGAATCAAACAAAATAAAGTGTTGTTATGACTTATTAGTGTGGAGTTGCCTAACATTTCCCTTATAATTGCACTCCATTTGGGCCTGGAGAGTCCAGTAGACTTATATTAAGTCCACTAGGAGTAGTGACAGCCCATTCTAATAGTGGGCTGAACTGTGCGGCTCAAATTAAGATACGACAAAATGACTAAAGTAAGGTTGACGGAGTTAGAGAGATGGATTTCCAAGCCACTGTTTGATGGAGTTTAGGCTGTATCTGTGTCTGTGCGAATAGGTACGAGAACCATTTGTACTTTGCTAGCATTTCTTTTTCTTCGTGCCGGTTTTCGCAGACACAAAATTAAAGATAAGATATACATGGCTAGCTTCGGGTCAATTGCAATATTCTGTATGCTTTTATTAGCCCCGGCCTGTTTAGTGCCTCAATCCGAGACTCCAGGCCGGAACATATTCATGTTAGAAGGCCAAAGCATCATATTTCTTTATCGGTGAGTTGAGTATTAAAAATTTTAATAATAAATATAAATAATATAATTGAACATATTTTCTATCGGTTCTTCCTTTTAGGCAATTGACAACTTAATAGGCATAATTATCTAAGTATGGATCCATTACAAGTTAGAGTGCTAGTCATGTATCTAGTTTGTAGTTTCTTTGTATTAGTTTATTTTGCTCTACTTATGCCACTATGCATGTAGGGAACTGAAGAAATAAACGAAAAAAGTGAAATAGAAACAAATGTGGAGACGGTGGATCACCGTTCTCCACGGGTCAGAGCGGAGAACCCGACAAGGCGAAGGTGGTGCTGTGGCAGATTGCAGCTGGTGCAGTAAAAAACGCTATTCGATCAGCCAAGGATGCCATTCTCGGCAAGGGCAAAGACGAAGCGCGCCCAAATAAACTTCCAAGACGTTTTCATATATGAAATGAAATCTTGTACCGTAAGAAAACGACATGTAGTTTATTGAGAAATAAATCTCTGTCGCAGTAAATGTTAAGGAAAATTACTTCTGCACCCGCTAAAGTAACAATTTATTTCCATTTTTGTCAAATGAAAAAGAGCACATCACTACTACTACTTAACCCAACTTGTTACATAAAAACAACACATATCACTAATGGAAACTACTCCCAAATTCCAACCTCCACAAACCCGGATTCAGTGGCACAGCCTCTAAACATGCCGGTCGTATTGAACCCATAAGCCACCTCCCCTTTATTGGACACCGCTATCAGGCCGGCCTTCCCTTCATCCAGCCTCTCTTTTATCACAAAGTCGACGGCCTCTTGCAGACCAAGGCCCTTGTACTCCATCACGGCCGCAACCTCACGAGCCAGGGTCCCGCGTATGATCGCCTCCCCTTCTCCGGTACACGACACGCCACAGATCTCACACGCGTACGTGCCGGAACCAATCAGGGGCGAGTCGCCGATCCGGCCCGTCATTTTGTTCATCAGCCCGCCGGTTGACGTGGCTGCCGCACACCTGCCTTGGCTGTCCACCACCACGCATCCGACGGTCTCCGGTGCGTACACTTGGATTGGGAGTCCGTTCATCTGGAGAGGGCTCTCTACTGCCGAGCTGCATGATTCTAATCCCACGGTTGGGATCCTGTAATCAAACTGTAGAAAGATTGAAATATGTAACTAGTAATTAGTCAATTATGTGGAGCCCAGTTGGGAATATTCTTTAATTTTGATGGAGTGGAATCAACGTACCAAGATACTGTTTGCTTCTTTTGCTAGCTTGAGCATTCCTATGTTTTCGTGGGTGATAAAGTATTCATTGTCTACCAGCTCTACTCCCTAAAATAGACCTGATATTTTTAATGGAAAGAAAAGTAGCTTTTGGCTTTTGGGAATGCATGTGAGGCAAATCAAGTCACGTGATATTCACGAGTTTGGAAAAGGGAACAGAAGAGAACCTGCTGTCGTGCAAAATGTTCGGCGCCATCAAAGGCAATGTAGGAGTGAGGAGATTTGTCCATGACAAGTCGGGCCAGCGAGATCGGATTCTTTACGGTGGTGAGTCCCGACACGGCCCCGCACCGGCGTTTGGGCCCGTCCATGATGCTGGCTTCCATCTCCACCGTCCCTTTTTCTGTCAAAGCAGATCCTCGGCCAGAGTTGAACAGAGGATCTGTCTCCAATTCTCGCACCTTTTTATTCATTTAATTATTTATTATTAATTCAAGAGTGAAAAGATGAATCAAATAAATGAATTAAGGAATTCCTAAAATTAGAAATGGAAAAATGGAGGAGGAGAGAGACATACGACGAGCTCGACGACATCAATGGCAGAGAGTTTAGAGCGAAGAGCGGAGATGCCGAGATTTAGGCAGCGATTTAGGAGTTTCTTGGCCGCTTCCTGACGATCTTGAGGGAGTTTGGGGTCCACACCAGCGCCACCATGCACCGCAATAGCCCACCCTCCGGCCATATCTTCCTTCTCGCTCTCTCTCTCACCAAATGTGTGTAGCTTACAGGTATTGGAGTGAAGTAGTCAGTCATGCCCCTTAAATAGGCCTCGTGAATGGGTTCCGGAAATCTTTGCACCCGATTTTATTTTATTTTGTTTTATTATTTATTAATTAATTATATTATGTCAGATTTATTTCTGTTTCGTTTTCTGTTCAGACCAAAAATGAAAATTGAATATTATTTGTTTGGTAATTATTAGAATAATGTTTTTGTTCTTAAAATATAGAAAATTATTCATTATTATATTTGGTTCGTTATTTTTTTATTCATAATTTCATGAAAACTGTTTTATAAAAATTTGAATAAAAAATAGATTTTGAAAAATATTTTGCATAATTTAAAAAGAATAATTTTCATATAATAAGTAAAAATAATAATTTTTAATAATATAATAAATTAAATGAAAATTTCTATTATAAATTATTTTACCAAACGAAATTAGTTTTCTATCAAAAATAGTTTATAACAAATTTATTATAAAAACAAAAATAAGGAAAATATTTACCAAACGCAATTCAGTAGATCTATTAAGTCCGCTTCAAGACAGAATGACTAATCGACTAATCTTAAGATAACCGTTCTTTTAGGTTTATGTTTATTTCCGCTTAAAATGAGATTCGATATTTTTACTGGGATTTATATTTTTATAAATTATTTTCTTTTTTTTTTTTTAATCTTTTTTAAGGAAGAAACTCTGCCAACATTTAAGACATTCTGGAATTTCATAAATGTCTTTCATTTATGTCATTCTATAAATAATTATAATAAAAAACAGGAAGAGAAGACTCATCTAAATATAAAAAAGAATTAAAAATACCTAATCAAGTTAAAGAGTTCGCTATAAAGTTGCGTTATCTGAAGATGTCGGTAATTGTAATGGAAAAGGCTTGAGCCAAAAATCGATATCAAATAATGAGCGAGCTGCAAGACAATGGGGTCCTTCCAGATAGCTTGCGCAAAAGCATTCGAATTTGTTTCTATCACAAGAGGCAGGAAATCTCTTTTAAGAGCAATTTGAAGGCCATAAAATGACCCATGATCTCAGCATGGAAGCTACTAGAACAAGATAACTCCTGCCAAAAAGCCACAACAAGATGGCCAGATGAATCCGAACCAAACCTCCACAAATCGACTGTCTATAAGTAAAAGGAAACGATTGTCAACATTCAATTTGAAGATACCTAAAATAGAAGGACTCCATATGCATATAGTTAGTGATCGGAGGGTTCGTACATTGTTCCCTACAACCCATATCACACAAAATATTCTTATCCATTGCGTTTTTTGGGTAGAAGTTAAACCAAGAATGTATAATCTCCCTAGCCCAATTCTTTACCTTTCGAATGATCGAGTCTGCATTCATGGGTTTATTGAAAAAATACAAAACATCATCTCTTGCCAACCATATTTCCAACAAATGAGCATAGGAAGGATAGAAATAAGCTAAAGTATGCGTCCACACAAGTAGTAAGCCGACCACCAAAGCCTAAGGCGATCAATAGTTGGTTGAACTACATTTTGCACTCAGCAGACAAACGAGAAATAGCTCCAAACTTTGGTCGTAAAAAAGATGGTTTGTGGACTCTATATTTCTGGCAAAGCAACATCTACATGCAGATACACATGTAATCCCTATCTTTTTAATATTGCTATCCACCGCTATGGAATTCTTGCAAACCTTCCAAGTATGCAACTTGATTTTTAATGGGCAGTTAATCTTCCACATGCTGCTGTAATATGTGTTAGTGATATCATGGCCACTTAAAGCACCACCCCATGCAGAATTTATGGAAAAACTTCCATTCTTATTACAACTCCAAATTGGCCTATCATCATCATCATCTGAGTTAAAACAAAGAATATTTGAGGTTTGAATTCATCAATCTTCTTTCGTGAACTGCGTGAGCCAGTAATATTTAAGGTCAAACCCAAACGAGATGTCTCCAGCTCCCCAATCGCCCATACCAGAAAGAGACAGATCTTCCATCCCCGACTTGCCACACATGATATAAATTATAAAACAACTGGCTTAGAGTAGTATACACAAATCACAATTAAATCTAAATCAGTTGTTACAGAAAAATATATACGAAATTTGGATTCAAAATTGAACAGGATGGAATTGAGTCTTAAGTTAAATTAGTATTATATGATATCTCGTTTGAATCTTACCTTATTATGAATTAGTTAAGATCATATCTAATTCACTTCTTACTAAATAATGAATGCAAGCTTAGTAGCTTATCATATGTTGCTGATATGAAAATGGAAAACCATTGTACGTACAACCAACCCTACGGGCATATAGTTAGTAATGCACTGTCGAGTCATCATATTGATGTTAGCCAACAAAA
The DNA here is from genome assembly GCA_027186245.1 of Coriaria nepalensis. Classification (NCBI taxonomy): domain Eukaryota; kingdom Viridiplantae; phylum Streptophyta; class Magnoliopsida; order Cucurbitales; family Coriariaceae; genus Coriaria; species Coriaria nepalensis. The sequence continues at coordinate 903,889 of CP114500.1, read as the reverse complement.
GAAAATTAAAAGGTGTCCTGGTATCAATTAAATTACAAGTTGCATCCCTAATTGGAGCTTAATGTTAGTCTTAATCATACGAAGTGATAATTATGTCATAGATCACTAACCAATGCTAAAAGCATGCTAAGTCATCCTCTGACGATACTGTGCGGACTAAATATCCCATCATTATCTATAAACATATTACTAAAAAATTTATGAGTAAGCCGACCCAAGGAGATTCATACACCACCGGAGAAGTATAAATATTTTAACACAAATTCCGACATACGAGAGTTGCAACAGCAAGAGATTGATGTTTAGCAGCCGTCACAATCTGGGCCCACGCAGCTGCATCTTTGGGGTTCCCTGAATCTTTCAAGATTCCCTTCCTCCAACTTTGGTGCTTGATCAGCAGCCCGCATTATCATTACAAATCAGTTTATTCTTTATCAAAATTGGTTCGAAAGATTCGAATCTTGTGACTGAAAAGAATCTCCAACTTTCCCGCTTGTCGGGTCTTGTTGCTGTATTACACTATTTCTGTCTTTACATGCAGTCACGCGACTCGCGATCAAATTATAATAATGTTATTGCTTCGTTACTTAAAATAGATACTTTGTGAATAATTGTTATATTTAATTTATTTTTAACGTCATACCTGTATAATTGTCCACGTCATCTTCTTCACCCTTTTTTAATTGGCGCGCAATATAATGGTTTGTGCTCAGTGCTGGTCGTCATCTTCCATGTTAGGAAAGCACGAAAACGACATGGCATTGGTGTCAACAAAAGCTGTTAACTGGAGGACGCGTCGTCGTAGGGGTTTTCATCGATCAGCAGAGTTGGGCCTTATCTTTTGAACTATTTACAAACTATAAGCCCGGGTAGCGCATTCTTTATGGGATCGGTGGTTTGGTCCGTCAACTGTTGGGTTGGGCCGAAAGGCATTTTTTTTATATTTCAGTGTGCAAGTAACAACCCATTGGGCTTGACCCGCGATAGAAATCTCTCCCCAACTGATACCATTTGTTATACTCGATTCTGGGACAGCTTTAGAGATCGAGGCTAGACATTGTCAGCCAAGATTATGGAAATAATGATGAGGTTAGATGATAACTGAGATTGAGGTATAGAAGGGCTGAGGTAGCATCAGCTCGACGATCCATATTTGGATGAGATGAGAAATCTTAAAAAAATGATGAGGCTAAGCTATATATTTCATCGCTTGGCTCAATTGTTGGCAATGTGACCCTGAACGAGTGGACATGTGAAAAGTAATCGACGCTCGAGTGGAAATCTTGTCCTTGGTGTGTCAGACGATGGGGGGTGCGGCTGCACATTGAGGTGCTCTGGAAGACGTCAGACTAGGGTGGCACCGTGCCACCCAGGGAGAGCATATGTATGAGACACAGATCCTCGTCATGTCAGACTGTGAGACCTTAACACTATCATGGAGTAGGAGGTGGTTGGAGCACTGAGCAATGAAAGCGCAATACGTATAAAATTATTGGGTACCTCTCAACTTAGACCAAGTATAAAAACAAAGTGACAAAACAGTAAGAGGTAATGCAAAATTCATTAAGAAAATAACAAACATTATCCATATCCTCTATTTTTCCTCTATAAAACTGACTAGAACGTTGGAGCGGGATTGATCGACCACCACCCCCGCTGCCGTTTACTATTGAGTGTAGATATCGATTTTAAGATATACTGTAGATCCCTTCATAGCAGACGAAAATCTACATCAACACCGTCGACACCATTCATTCATAAGAAATGTCTCTAACTCTTCCAAATATTGACTGCCGAAATTTTGAAGTCTGCTAAAAATAAGAGAGAGAGAAGAAATCAATGTTATAGTAGTCCTAGACAAATGATATTTAATTACAAGATCAAAATTCAAGGCTGTAAAGGGGGGAAAAAAGAGAAGAGGCGTGTTACTGATAAGATTAAGAGATGTGTGCTTTGCCGCCAATTTTTTGAAAAAATGGACCACTTCAGTTTGTACGGTCCAGGTGGTATGGGCTGGCCTTTAATAATAGATTCCAATAGATCCAGTTCGTTACCAGATAAAAGGCTAAGAGAATAGTTTTGGCATTATCTCGAGATGGTAACAAAAAAGGGCCCAGCCCAGTAGCCCCATTGGATGGCCGATGGACACTGTGTATCAATTACCCTGCTCTGCCTCTGTCACTCCAAAACCTGCCACAGAAACAGGTCAAGCAACTTTTGAGTGAATAATCATGCAACCATCTCTTGTCTCAGGCTAGAGAGAGAGAGAGAGAGAGAGAGAGAGAGTCTTTGGTTGTTTCTCACTTAGCTCAAAATTTCTAATCTAATCTTCTATCTCTTGTACCCCTGCTCTTCGTGTCATTAAGGCGGCTTATTATACAAGGCCAGATAGCTTCACAGGTTTGGTCTCACATTTTCCTCCATTTGCCACGTCCAAAACACCTTACAACCCATAAGAAATAGGCTCATGCTTTGATGGACGGCTGCTCATGTCTCCAATAATTTACGTAAGGTTCTCTCTCCTATTCCTCTTATAATTTGTTGGGAGATTTGGCTAGCTCGAGACCTCTCTTACTACGGAGGAAAGAAGATGCATTTTATGGCCATCATCAACAAGCTTACAGCATTGGCTTGTGTATATCACTAATTCTCTGGAGAGAACGATTCTTCTGGATCTGGGGTGTAAACATAGCCCGCATTCTCATATATATATATATATATATATAATATAATATATGTATAGGCATGTTTAGGTAGAGAAGTGGAGAAAAGTGTTTTTGTTTTTTTGTTTAGAAAGGTTAAAGAATGAGAGGTTATATATATAAGTAATGATGTTCTTTAATTGTAGTCAATAAATTAATATTATTAGTAAAATTTATTAATTTAATAAAATATTAAATTAATTATGAAAATTTAACACATTATTTTTAAATTAGGAAAAATAAATAAATATTATTTAATTAAAATTATTAATTTATGGAAAATTTTACATGCAAGACTTCTTCTCTGTGCCCTTTTGTCTGCTGTACTCAACAACTATGAGGAAATCAAGTATAAAGCTAAAATAAATTAAATAAATAGGAAGACTGCAAATTAATTGTATTTATTTTTTCTTTTTCATTTATCATTAATTATGCATGTAATAAAAATATGTGATAAGAAAGCGAAACAAGCCAATCTCTACTTGTTCATAAAATTGCTATGTTCATATCCCTTTTTTTGGTTGCTCCGGATAAAATGTCAGCCATCTCTACTTGATTAACCTCTCCCAATCTCTGTAGAGATGGCGGGCAATTTAACTAGCATAATTCAGAATACTGTTAACATATTTATCCAATTAAAAAACTGGTTCTAGGTCCCACAGGATCGAGATCATTAGCGTGGAAAGGTGAGAAAATCGACAGCTGAAGGTCCGATCATGTGATAAAGCTGAGCCTGACCCCCTTGGAAAAAATCTCCGGTGAAGATGTAACAGATGGTGCTACGACGGACCATGAATCGTTTGAGCTATCAGAGCTGAACGACATGTCGACCACGCCATCTGGGCTGCCGGGTATGGTACCGTACTTGCGTTTGTTCCAGTATTTCATGCCAAAATTGCAGCCTGATGATAGTGATGCTTGCAAGATGTGTTTATAGCACTTATCTACCTCCTCCTGTTAATCAATGATTACAGATAGTAATTAACCAAATGATTTTTCAAGTAGTATTAAAAAAACAAAACAAAAAAAGCCCCAGACTTGCGAACGGATACTAGGATTAAATATGAAAAAGAAAAACAGGACAACCTTATTGATTCTGAGAATTTCCAACAGCTGTTTTTGATACTCAACACCAAGACATGGTTCTATACAATTGAAAACGTGCAGCATTGTAGCGGTCGAGATCACAGAAGGGATAAAACACACGAAACTCGAATCTGCAAATAGATAATTTTAAAATCGAAATCTATAAAAAAGAAAGTAAATTTATGATATGGGTAAGAAAAGAAAGCCAGCCATTACCTAAAATGAGAGAGAGGAGAGTCCGCTCACATCTTCTAAGAAACTCAAAACAGAGATGATCTTTCAATCCTAACCTCCTTGACATGAAATCCATAAAGGAAAGTGGAGTGACTGGATTCAGTCGCCATTGAAGGCTAGAGAGCACAAGAATCTCCATTCTGTTAATCGTTTTAGCTTCAAAAACATACTTATTCTCCTCCACCTAGACAAAATCAAACCAACCCATATGATTTTCAGAAACCATGCAAATCTACCATTACTATTATTTCAAGGGATGAAGTAAAAGAACTAATTGAACATACTTGCAGGTCTAGTAGGAGTGGGACGTGGGTCTCTTCGACCTTGGCAGCAAGAGAGACGCAGGCGACGGAGACGAGCTGAGTCATCCATGGCTTCTCCCTCTGAAACTGGAAGCTTGATAGAAACCGGTCAAGGTAGTCAACGGCGAGAATGGCGGTGAGAGTAGAGAATGAGTAATGGGCGATGACTTTTAGCATCCACTCGATGGATTCCTTTCGTGCTTCCGCTAAAAAGGGGTTTGTTTGAAGGGATTTATGGAGTACGTTTTGCTGCTCTTTTGAGAGAAGAGAGATTAACTCTTCCTCTTCCCAAAATAGATCTTGTTCTAACAGTGTCGGAGTAGTAGTCTTTAGTTGGTAATTTAAGTTACTGTAAGAAATATTATCCACTTCGTCATCTTCACCGTCTTCTTCGAATAGCTCCTCTTCTTCCCAATGCTTTTCCGAGCAGCAGAGAGTATCGTCCAGTAAGAACGCATTTGATTCTTGGATCGCCATTTCCTTATCTCTGGAGAAAAAAAGGTACTGGCTTTTGTTATTTTCACTCCATTATCTGATCAGGGAGAAAGAAGACGAAGAGAGGGAGACCTTTCTCTTTCTCTTTCTCTTTTTCTTTCTCGCGCCTGTACAGAGGAAGAAGGTTGGGGTGGCTGACCATGTGAAGAGGAGAGCTGCTGTATGTTTATTAATGAGAGTGTTTTCCAAGTCTGTCTTTTTCCTTTTTTTTTTCTCTATTTTGTTTCATGGTTATGATCTGGTACGTAGAACCGCAGGATATGTATCATGGGACCATGCAGAACGATAAGTTGCCACGTGACAAATGGACCTGGGTACCATGTGTAATGCGTCCCACTCTACAGTAATGTAGTAATCACATAATAATAATAATAATAATAATAATAATAATAATAATAATAATAATAATAATAATCAAATTCCATTAAATTAATTAATTAAAACATTTAACAAATACAAATTAATATTCTGCGTGAGACCTGCGCCTCATGAATATCTCTACTGTATTAAGAAAACATAAAACCAACATTAATTAAAAGAAGGTCTTAGAATTTAGAGTGGGGAAAACTCCTCTTAAGTTTTTACTATTAGATTATAATCCAATGATTAAATAAAATTAATTAATTATTTAATAAACTCCCATTTCCTTTAATGTTAAATATATTGAAAATCTATATATTAAAATAATTAATAAAATAATTAAATAGAAATGGTGGGTAAGTACACAATTCAAACTCCTCTCTTTTTGGGCTCTTGCTTTCTTTTCTTGTCTTCTTACTCTTTATAGGCTCAACCTCTCAGAAAATAAGAGAAAGAGAGTTTACAGTATTTGAAAATTTTTTTTAAAAAATTAATCGGACAGGATGAATGGAGGTCGAGAATGCATGCAAATGTAAGCTATGTATACAATGGCGGTGGTTTCCGACAAATACTGGTCAAACTTGGTACTTAGTATAGTAATAGCAGGAGAGAGAGAGAGAGAGAGAGAGAGAGAGAGAGAGAGAGAGAGAGAGAGAGAGAGAGAGAGAGAGGTCATGCTCAGTTCATATCAAAATGCTTGCACTATTTCATATCATTAATCATTTCAATCAATCACCCACCCACAAAGAAAGAAAGAAAGAAAGAAGAAAGAAAAGAAAGCTAAATTCCTTTTACTTTATCGGAACTCATTTAAACACTGCATTTCTCTGTTTAGCTGATTGCGACCAGTAAATAAATCACTGCCCTTCATCGATATTTTGTAGAAGAAGATCATGATCATCACACGAAAATGTACATATAAGAAGAAGATATGGGATGTAAACTGTAAATTCAACAGTCAACACACCAGACTATTATATATGTATATACATACACACACACTGATGATCAGGGAGGGGACAGGAGTCCACAAAAGATCCTCATCTTCATCCAGCTGTATAGAGAGAGGATCTGGACCCCACTTACCAATAACACGAAGCAAAATGATCATGCTTTTGTCCCTGTAATTTACTTCATATTGATTAAATAAGATGAACAAAGTTTCTTATAATTGATCAGAACAGGTTGCTAGTACTGATAGTACTTACGGCTTGCTGTTGCCTCTGCATAATCCTTAATAGGATTCAAAGGCATTATGATTTATGATGACAGAAGAGTTGACTTTTCAATGGTCATTATCCTTGACCAGCAACTTTTTATTATTATTATTTTTTCTACTGTGTTTCTCTCTGCTTTGCTTCGCTTCGTTGCAGGAAAAGGTCTCGACCAGTCACCGGAATTGAAGGATGTACAGTAATGGCTCACTTAATACGCGTGTTATTATTATGTCTATATAATTATTTCTTCCTCGAGCCCTCTAAAATTTAATATCTCAGCATTTAAAAAAATTTTCTTTTAGAAAAGAAAAAAACCTATTAGCATGTGCATATCTGATGATACAGAGCATGATTTTGACAAAAAAAAAGCCTTAGAATGTGCTGTTTTTGTGTATATCTAAAAGAACAAGTACATTCTATCATGCGTTTCAATTTAAGTGTTGAAATTTCTAGTATTCGTCTGACAAATGAGAAATCTTTCGAAAAACCCAGCATCAATATCTTTCTTTGGATATGAGCCCAATTGTAATTGTACCCAGCACTGGACAATGATACTGTTCTATCCTCGTCACTACCATACCCATACGCCTTGTGGGCCGAAGAGTAAAGACACCATTCATGGTCCAATAAAGATGAAAAATCCTTACTAGTCCAACTGATAATCTGGTAGTTAAGGATATATAGAAGTTGTTAACTCTTGTTAAGAGGGGGTGGAACTTACTGAAAAAGGATTTCCTTTATCCTTTGTTCCCGGACAATCAAAGAAAAGGGAGACAGTCAATAATCATCTCTACTCCTTTGACAATTTGTTGATCTAACTTATGTAATGAAGCCAACAAAGACACCTTTTTTTTTTTCACCGACATTATTCGAAATGTTCATTCTATAGGCTATAGACACTGTAATCTCACGCTAACAAGCATAACTAATTCAGGATAGGACTGATGGGCGCATAATCTGAAGCAATCCTAGCGCTTGACAAGACGCCAACAAAAGGTCATTAACTAATTGCAGTAGTCAGTGGTTAGTGGCCAAGTTGTGGGTTTCGCTCACAAGTAGCAATCCGCATAGATAACTAGTTTCGAACAAAGAGATGAATACTTTCTTGCTTCCCAAACACGAGCAATTTCATCCTAAACCTTTTCTCGTCTTCTACTATTACCATTTCAACGTTAAATATACGATTGCAAATGGAAGGAGCATAAAACAGAGTAACAGACAAACCTCTTAAGAGTGAAACGTTGTTCCTCTTCTGTCTTCCAGCTTCGGTAATCACGATCATTAGAGGCCCATCCCAATCCACCACTGTGATGCACCACGACGGGAGAATCATGCCGGAGCTAAGGACGGTGAGCTTCTGTTTGTCAATGGAGTAGGTAGGGGAAGGTGGACTCCCACGTGGACCATCGTCCACGCCAGCAGGAGTTATATTTGCTGAGATAACCTGCGCGTATGTTTTCTTATTGGTCCACGTGGCATTCTTATCGGACAGTTACGTATATCCATTATCTGGGCTTCTTCGTAGCAGATGAAAATGGGTTTGTACGATAATATGTTAAAGGCTGTAACGGCCCAAGCCCATATTGAGACCGAATAACCAAAGATCCCGTATTCTCAAACTTAGAAATTGGTATAGCCGTATAGACACGCTCTTGAACATGTTACATCAGTATGTAAATCCCATCTACTTTTAAAAAAAAGATTTTGTGTAAATCGGCCTTTCCTAATAGTCTGAACCATCGAGAAGTTATTGTCGGCCCAATTCAGTAGAAGCTGAAATGGATCGATTCCATCTCTCTGCACAAAAGAAAAGTTGAAAGAAAAAAATAAAACTGAAAAGTAAAAACACGAACAATAAAACTGAAAAGTAAAAACACGAACTCTCGGATTGAACGTTGAATTGTTGATCGAAGTTGACAAGTTGAACGTCTGGATGAATTTGAGATTCCGCCAGGATTGAAAGATGAGCTCTGCGTTTTCTCTTTCACTATAGAAATTACTTTAAAAAAAAAAAGAAAGTTTCAAAAGGTCAAAAAGAAAGAAGGTTCTTAAGAGAAAGGGACCGTTGCGGGATGAGAATTTCTATTTGCTTTTCTGTGCTACTGCATAGGACAAGAAAGCTGTGGTAGCAACTGGAAAGCCGCCTTTCTCATTTCAAGCCGCCCTGGATGGGCCAGACAGCCTCGAAGGCAGTAACCTCCGGCCGCCGCGAGAGTTACCATAGCTATCGGTTCAAGACCAGACCGACGCACCTCATCTCCGTGATGCACTTGCAAGAATCCGATGAGTTTAAAGAAATCATCGATGGAGCCTTCGACTACAGCTCCGATCTGCCTGATGAGTGCTTGGCTTCAATCTTCCAGTCGCTCAGCTCCGCCGACAGGAAAAGTTGCTCGCTCGTCTGCCTGCGGTGGCTCAGAATCGAAGGGCAGAGTCGTCATCGTCTCTCTCTTAACGCTCTGTCAGATCTCCTCCCTATGATCCCTTCCCTCTTCTCTCGCTTCGATTCCGTTACAAAACTTGCTCTGAAATGCGACCGCAGATCTGTTAGCATCGGAGACGACGCGCTCATCCTCATCTCTCTCCGATGCCGCAATTTGACTCGCCTCAAGCTCCGCGGTTGCCGTGAAGCGACCGATTTCGGCATGGCTACCTTTGCCAAAAACTGCAAGGGTTTGAAGAAGCTTTCCTGTGGATACTGCGCTTTCGGAGCCAAAGGAATGAACGCCGTTCTCGATTCTTGTTCATCTCTTGAGGAATTATCAGTAAAGCGGCTTCGAGGCGTGCTAGACGGATCAGGATCCGAGCTAATCGGACCTGGCCTTGCCGCATCATCGCTTAGAATGATCTGCTTAAAGGAACTTTACGACGGTCAATCTTTTGAGCCGCTTATCACTGGCGCGAAGAATCTTAAGACCTTGAAGCTTTTCAGATGTTCAGGTGATTGGGATAAACTGCTTCAATCAATAGCCAATCGACCTTCAGGTCTGATTGAAATTCATCTCGAGCGGCTCCATGTAAGTGATTTTGGCCTTGCTGCAATCTCGAATTACTTAGATCTACAAATCCTGCATCTCGTTAAAACACCTGAGTGCACAAACACGGGGCTTGTATCGATCGCAGAACGTTGCAAGCTCTTGAGAAAGCTCCACATTGATGGATTGAAAGCCAATAGGATAGGCGACGAAAGCTTAGTTGCAGTAGCAAAGAACTGTTCTAAGCTTCAAGAGTTAGTACTTATCGGAGTGAACCCCACAAAATTGAGCTTGGAGAGTCTGGCCTCGAATTGCCAGAATCTCGAGCGATTAGCACTATGTGGAAGTGATACTGTAGGCGATGCTGAGATTTCATGCATTGCTGAAAAATGCATAGCACTGAAAAAGCTTTGTATTAAGAGTTGCCCTATCTCTGATCATGGAATTGAAGCTCTTGCCGAAGGTTGCCCTAATTTGGTGAAAGTGAAGGTTAGGAAGTGTAGAGGAGTAACACCTGAAGGCGCAGATTGGTTGAGATCGAGTAGGGGTTCACTTGCTGTGAATTTAGATACAGGTGAACGTGAGCCGGAACCTGAAGCTGAGCTTATGGAGGCGAGTGCTAGCGATGGAGGGGCCCAGGAAAATGGTGGGGTTGAATTCCCTCTGATGCAGAATCAAAATGTCGGCCCAAGTCTTGCTTCGAGCAGCAGTGGAAGATCCTGGTCGATTAAGTCGAGGTTAGGCTTGCTAACTGGTAGGAATATTGTTGCTTCTACAGTTAGAAGGTGGTCAGGTGGTGGTAATATCAGTTCCAGGAGTAACTGGGCATGAGCTTGAAGCAAGCAAGTTTCGTGTCAATGTGTCGCTTGAAACAAGTCCTGGTCTTGGGTCTTTGTATTGCTTTGATTCCCTCCCCCCCCCCCCCCCCCCCCTCTTTTTTTTTTTGGGGTAAATTTAAAAGAATCCTAAATTTGTGTTCTGCATATTGGTTTTGTAAGATTGAATCATCATTTTGCAAGTTGTTATTTTGATATATTGGTTGCTAAAGATTTTGACTTCGGCATCATGTTTACTGTATCTTGAAGACTGCAACTTTGCAATCTGATAATGTCTTTTTTGTTTGAATTTTTGCATTTACCAAACGGTGTAATAAGTTTATATGAAGATGTATGTTCTAGCTATGAAGGTGAGATTAAGGAAAAACACGTAATGCAATTTATACAAGTTCCATCGGTTTATGATGGTGTATGGCAGCTCTGTCGTCTTCTCAGTTTCAAAACGAGAGGATTTGATGGGCTTTGTGGGCAGGAAGTGGACACGGGCTTTGTTAGAAGTTTAGTGTCCAGATATCTAGAACGGGCTTTTTCGGGCCTTACCGTCACTGTCACCAACCTCATTACTGGGCCGTTCATAAAATGCATTATATGGCAATGGATGTATTGCCCTGTAAAACTGTAGCTGTCGGTGTAGATAGTTGCCTCCAGAACAGGATGCATCATCTCAACAATTAGCTTTTCAGCCTTGGACCAGTTGCCAACTTGTCGTCCCAGTACTTCCCTACAAGTACTATGTCATGTGCCTTTTTATTTTAGTATTTATGTGGTCTTAAAGGCTTCATCATTCAGAGATTTTTTTTCTTGGGGGGCGGAGGGTAAGGCAAAGTTATCTGTTGTGAATTGACAAACGATTTTTGTGTGGATAAAACCTCTGTTGTGTCGACATTTTCTTGTAAACGATTTCTTAAATGATGTATTTGCAGCCAAACAAGGCTGACTGATTAGTTTTGCGTTACAAATTAAGACAGAACCAGAATGGGGTTGGTGGGGACAGCTTTCTAATCTCCCCTCCTTAAATATTTTCCTCTTTTAGCTGGGGGGAAGAAGAAATTTATCTTTTCTTCCCAATTGTCTGTTCCAACTGATCATAGCCATCTGTTTAGCTTCTCTGAGCTCAAATGGAAACTAGACTTCCTATGATCAACTGTCTACTACAACACACCTTGAGGAGCTTATGTTCTTCTTCCTCTTCTTCAGATGCTTCTTCTTCTTCTTATTCTTCTAAGTGGGTGTATGCAATTTTTTGGAGGATCTTGCCTCGAAACTTCCCTCCACCAAAGTAAATTGTTAATGAAACTTCATGTTAATATGTATAATTATGATCTTTACTGGATCAAACATCTACATTTATGATTCGGCTATGTTTGCAGGTGGGACTACCTTGCTGGTAGTAATGCTCTTGATCTCTCTAAAGGCAACAAAAGGAATTGGTATGTATATATATAATGAAGCAGTTAAACATATTATAGTTGTATGTTAATGAACTTGTTAATATAGTGAAATTTGTTACCAGGATTCTGGTTTGGGAAGACGGGTTCTGTGATCTCTATGAATGTGAAGCAGCGGCGGTGGCAGCAGCTGGGTACGGAAGTGGATTCATCATTAAAGGGCGGTTTGGAGCTGATCTTTTTTTCAAAATGTCTCATGAAGTTTACAATTTTGGTGAAGGGTGAGAATTATCCTTTACAATAATTCGCATTATTGGAATTCAGATAATGAGATGATTTTTTGATGAAATTATTTAATAATAATTTGCAGATTGATAGGAAAAGTTGCAGCAGATAACAGTCACAAATGGGTTTTCAGTGATAGTAGCTCAAATGAAAAAGAAGAATACGCCTTCATCCCCTACTCTCGGAATGCATCCATTGATCCTGTATATACTAATTACTTAATTAACACTAATTATTGATTACTACGCACTTAACTTCATATCCTTCTTGTTTTACTTTGATCAGCAGCCCAGAGCATGGGAATCTCACTTCAGATCAGGCATTCAGACAATAGCCATCATGTCTGTCAGAGAAGGCATTATCCAACTCGCCTCATTTGACAAGGTTTCTCCTTTAATAGACTAATATCTTTTCAGACCATGGAAAAAATCTTGTAACATAATCTCATCTCAATCAATGTTTCCAATATATATATATATTTTTTTTTTGCAAGATTGCTGAAGATCTCGATCTGATCGTGAACGTACAGAGAAAATTCAGCTACCTTCACACCATTCCGGGCGTTTTCGCAGTACAAAGACTATACCCACCAACTGACAATTATTACAATAACAACAATGTCCCGACGATCGGATCCCGAACACGACATCTAACCGGAAAGAAGAGACTGTTCGATGAAATACACGATGATGATTATAACGGTCATCAAATGATCAAAAGCATGAACTCTGGTAGACCCCCACCGATGTGGCCGATTCCGCCACTCATGCCATGCAGTCAGGTCGGAGTAGTCAAGGCGGAATCAGAATATTATAGTTTACATGAAGAGGATGGAGTTGCTAGAGAGGGAGAGAGACAGAAGTAGAGTATGTTATAAATCCTTAATTAAATGTAGGAAAGCTACTTTTCATGCATTTAATCGAGTGTACTTAAGAGTTCACGTTTTTAATGTAGGAATTTGTCGTGTCTTAAATAATACCTAATTGGATTATGGTATGCAACTATGCATGAATACGTACCTTTTAAGTCATAACCTGGGACCAAAGGGGCAAAAACTCATGTTATTAGGGATGATAGGGTTATTAGGGATGATAGGCAAAGTATGATCCTATTTTACATTATTAAATCAATATTTTTGAAGAGGATGTATTTGCCCATCGAGGGTTGGACTAGGGGGTGGCCCAAAGGTCCATTCCTATCCCCTTTAGTGGGGGAGAGAATGGTCCCTTCCACAACAAATTTAATGTGTAAATTGACGACTGAGTCTCTTAGAAATAAGATCTCCTTTTTGACATTATTCATACTCTGCCTCCCCGCACATATCTATGGTCCTATCCCCCCCCCCCTCCCGCCCCCCCGCCCCCCCGCCCCCTCGCCCCCGGCTTTAATTCTCAACTTTTCTGGGTGGATATCGTAGATATAAAATTTGACCTATTTTATAAGAAATTGTTAAGAAATGAACCAAAAAGAAAAAGTGATGGTTGAATTGGACTCAACCTGCCAGGCCATTATTGGATCAGGAGGACACTGGCTGGTTATCCTTCCATTGCTGAGAGTAGGAGGTATACGCTGCACTGTGAAGCCAGAAGAGCGGCTTCACACTATGCCCTCCATACTATGAGTCTTTCTACTTGGGCCTTCGCTCAGACAACAAAGCTCACTCTCAACTTGGAACGGGCGGGTCAGTAGATAGCCCCCACTGATCAGACTTGAAGATTTGGGCCAACCTCCCATCACTTTAATTCCACCACTTGGATCAAAAGCTTGCATAACTGAGCTCGGAGCATACTTCTCCGATGTGGTATAGTTATTGTTATGTTCATATTCCTACTTACCCTCAAGGTCGGAAACAACAAAGGAGATTTACTACAAGGGCTATATTGCGACCGCATACTAAAGGTGAGGTTGATCCGGGTTCCTCTGATCTGGGGCAGTGTATGAAAAGTATTGGGCCAAGATTATAGCCACTCTCAATCTAAGACGGAAAGTTGGATATGTGGTTGACCTGAAGATAGGATTGGCCTCAAACTAAAAGTCTCGGGCTTGTGGGATAATGGTACGAGGTTGTTGAGGCTGAGGAGCCGAGGATGATGTCTTAGGAATACGTTTGTGTAGCTAAGTATATTAGACCATAAGGTAATCGAGGTTGAGGCCAATTAAGATATCATCAGTATGGGGCTAATGCGAAGAGCATAGCTGACGAATAAGAGAATAAGTATAGGGTCATTTCTTGAAACATTAATGGGGAGCATATCTCTATCATAGCAAAGGGAAGGTGGCACTACCACCGATTATGGAGCAAAGAACAATCAAAGCTCTGAGCAATGAGATTGCAACATATATAAAGGTGTCTAGAATTTCACACCAATATCAGAGGTATATAAGTTAAAAATTACTTGGAGAATAGGGTAACCTGTCTCCTACACTTAAATTTTTTTTCACAAAATATCTCTAAGTTTTCCTGGTTGACTTGATTGTCGGAGGGGATTGGCCGACCATAACCTCTGCAACTCCTTACTTAGTGTGTGTAAATAAGCTAATCTTGGAGTATGATGTCAACAGTGGTGCCTTTCAACCTGGATGGATTTCAAAGTTAATAATTTGACGCCAATCGTAGGGACGTAGTCTTCATATTTGAAAGTTCCAAGTGATCAGTTACCTGAGCTGGTGGTAGTTAAGTAATGGATGACATGGAAATTGAGCAAATGATGGAGAATGATGAAAATGCTCCAGGCGCAGATACGGGTAGGGGAAGATGAGCTCTTCCTCCATTACTTGATAGAAGGATAACTCCTTCCTTTAGTCTTGCCCGAGGACGAGTCACACCACCTTAAACCTTGTTTGTTTGAAACAGTAGTGTGGATGTGTTGCGGACCATAGAAAAGATGAAAAGAGGTTTGGTTGAAAGAGTAGACCATGTAGTATATCATTCCATTTATTCAAGGATGCTTGAAATTAGACCTGAGATGAGGCGTGGCAAGACATGAGTTGGGGGACGAGCATCCTCCTATGCAAGTTCATCAAGGTTCAATTGGAAGAATGATTTCACACCATGAGGGGGATGAGGTTGTTTCTCATCTAAATGTGTGAACAAATTGGGAAGAGAATGAGGCAGATAACTCTTATGGTCCTACTTGGGTTCCTAGGCCACTTCAAGTGTCAAAGAGACCAATGCTTCTCAAAGCTCATGTTGAAGCACCTACTTGGGGTTCTAGGCCACTTCAAGTGTCAAAGAGACCAAAGCTTCTCAAAGCCCATGTTGAAGCACCTATTGAACAAACTAAAGTCATTGAAGGGCTAGTCAAGAAGGTAAAGGAGTTGGAAGCAACAGTGAAAAAATTGATCATTATATGGATGAGCTTGAAAGTCCATTTACTTGGAGTTCAGGCCTTCTATATCACTTTGGTGTATTCAACCATGGACTGGTATTAGTCACTTGCACCAAGATCTGTTAATTCCTTTGATGAGCTAAAAAGCAAATGTTCATGGCAAATTTCTTTGGAGCAGCCGACACATGACTCCCTTTCATAAGCTTATATACAATCAAGCAGAATCTAGGGATGCTTTGTTGGACTATATTGATCAGTTCAACAATGCTTCAAAAAATGCGGATAGGCTAAGAGACATGAGTTCTACATTTTTTCTTAAGAGGGAATGACTGATAAAAAGTTTATTTTATTAGTCATTATGAAAAAAACTATTTCAACTCTTACACTAAGATGTTGGAGGCTAAGAAGATCGGTCTGACAGAGGATGTATGTGTATCATAGCTGAAAAGTCAACAAAGAATAGGTGAATCGAGCAGAGATGAAGATCTAAAAAGGAAGAAGGATGACCCAAAAACACTCCTTGCTTCGTGTGTGTAGGCATGCTGATTTTAAAGCATACAACAGTAGTGCCCTTTAACCGATTTCCACGTTAGCGGTTATCAAAAACAGTAGATGATGAACGATTATAATAAGAATTCATAACAGAAAATTACTGGAAAGAGGAAACTTTTAGATTACAGATTGTCTGTTTTTGTGGTTCAAATGTAAAAATAACACTACTTGAATATAAGAAGCTGTATATGCATAGATCACCATCCAAATAATCCTAGAACTCTCAGTATTTTGCCACTAGAGGCGATGAAATACTGCTTGATAATCCATAGGCTATAAGGCTTAGGCACTGCTCCTCTTCCCACCACTTTCAACTGCCCTGTGAGGTTTAGCAGCGGTCCGCTTCATCGCCCTCACTCCTATCGGATTATCCTTACTCTGAAAAAGAATTCACCAAAGCATTAGCCTTAACAGTTAACTAAGTATAAAGCAAGGAAGCTTAAGTTTCTGTTAACTTCTCTCACCATCAAACAAGTCCCTTGATTAACATTACAAATGGGATAGTCATGAGGGCAGCAACTGTAATGATCGTCACAGCATGTAGCAGACTCCAACGGGCAGCAACCCCATGAGAAGCAATAGTTTGCATACTCATAGATACAGCAACATGTGCTACTTTGAGGGCAGGAGTAATAACTGTCACAAACGGCAGGAGGTTTTGTAGGCGTTGGAGGAGACTGGCCCGGATTAGGTGGGTTTTGACCCTTCTTGATTGGATAAGAGGCTTCCATTGCAATCCCGCATATCCCATTCGAATTTCCGGCCAAATTTCGTTGCATTCTGATATAGCCTTCTTCTCCCCAGCTTGATCCCCACGAGTTCCTCACAATCCAGTAATCCAGACCTTTCTCAGAGCCGTAACCAACTATGTTGACTCCATGGTCTAATGCCGTCCCACAGCTTCCAGTAAATACACCCTATTGAAAATAGTTGGGAGAGACGTATAGAATATTAGTAGATGCTTCTAATCTAATCTTCTTTTTTTGTTCATTTTAGTATCATTTAATCTCTTACCGATACATAAAACTGGAAATCTCTGCCGCCTCCTTCAATGGCAACAGCAACAGGCTGATTAGCAACCGCCTTTTTTAGTGCGTTCTCATTGTAAGCAGGAACGTCTTCATAATCATCGATTGTGACGACCTTAGCGTTTTTCTGAGGAACAAAAAGTTTGATAAGTAAAAGGATCGGATCATCAGAACACAGCTGATTGATATTTCAAAGGAAGTATGCAAGTACTGACCCGATATTGGTCGCATTGATTATCAACGGCTTTGTAGGGATAATCTTCTTCACTGTCAATACCACCGTTGTTGATGATGAATTCAAAGCCATAGTCCATAAGACCACCGTTGCATCCTTCGTTATATGTTCTATCACAATCCACCAATTCCTGTTCGGATAATGATATCAGGTCACCTGTAACGAGCTTGTTTATGCCTTCCACGGCAGCTATGGTCGAAAATGCCCAGCAACTCCCTTCAGAAACGGATTTTAGCAGTCAATATATGTCTCAAGAATCCACCACTTAGAGAGTATAATTATGAAACATAACCATAATTATAATCCATCACTTCAAAGTTATTGCTATAGATCAGTTATATAACATCCACCGTCTCTGGTGGAGCAAAAACAAGGCATATTACGAAGATCACTATAACTCAGCTTTTTCTGTTTCAAATCAACCAACTAAAATCGGGTGCAAAGGAAAAAAAAGAAAAAGAAAAGGGAGCAGTCTAGCTCTAAGTTTGCTTTTTAGTTCGTAACGATTAACTGAAAAAAAAAAAAAAAACACTAACCACAACTGCCTTGGTCTTTGACGCCGAGGACGGCGCCTTCTTTTCTCCAGTCAACAGAGTCCGGCAACTGATCGCCGACGCGCCGCTCATATCGGTCGCTCGCCTTGGTCACTCTGTTCCTAGAACCACTGATCTTCGCACCAAGGTACATGGACCGATACTCCTCGTTGGTCAGATCGGCGAACCGGTTCAACCCAACCTTGTATGTCAGGTTATCGGCGTTGTGCTCGTCGATGAACCAGAGGTTGCTCTTGAAGATCTGAAACCTCTTCTCTTTCTCTCCCAGAGCGTTGTAGTTCTTTCCGTGCTTGACAAGCCAGTCCTCGTAGATGGCCATGACGTTCTCGTCTGTCCTCCAGCTGGAATCCTTGTTGTCGGCCAGATTGTCGTCGTAGGTGATGATCGACATGTCGAGAGCGGAGGATAAGGTGATGATCATTATCATGAACATCAAGATCATGGCCATGGTTGGTCTTGATCTGTGAGTACCCATAGCTTAGATTTTCTTTCCGTGTTTAATTGAAGAAGATGAGATGAGACTTAATAGTGAAGCAGAAAGTGGGGAACGATGGTAGCTATATAAAAGGCAAAGGACATGAGCAAAGCAAATTTCTTCTTTGTAATAATTACTAATTAGTAATAATTACTAATTAAACAGATTGTATTATTTTCATCTGGAGAAGCATGCAGCCACCGTGGCGAGATCTGATTGGTCTTGAAGGAAGCCAAAAATCCACGGAACTTGTTAAACCGCCATGAAATGTGTGTGTGTGTGTGTTTGTTTTTTTGGGTAACCGGAGAGACAATGGGTCCCACTTTCTGCGAATAAGGATCCTCCACGTAGTCTCTTCAAATTTTGTTTGATATTAATAATATCTTAATCAAGTGAATGCGCCAAATGAATTTATACAAGACTCCCAAGAAATTGGTGCTGATGTCATGACTGAGAAGCAATTGAAATGTAAAAAATAAACGATCAAATCCAAAAATTGAAATAAATAAATAAATAAATAAATAAATAAATCTTAATCAATGAAAACCAAAAGTCATCTCCAGTCTAATCTTATGACATAGATCAGTTTCTTGTAATATAAGAGCATCGTAAAAACCAAAGAACACATCATCCTCATCCTGGTTTGAAATAAATAGATAATGACAGTGATCTTCGTTTAGACAACCATCATACAACTCCTATCTTGTACACTTGTTATTGCATTCAGTCCAAACCGGTTGGTATTGAACTCTCTGTAAATTAAGACCAATAATGCACACCCATCCAACCAGTAAAGATCCCGTTCACACCTTCACTAAAGCTTACAGATTCTGATGATTTTATTCTATCTAATTATCCAGTGCGGCTACGTGGACCCACCCTATTCCATACCTTCATTGCCCAGCTTTTCTTCTTCTGTAGAAAACATCGAGTTTGGACTGGCCCCGGATGGAATCCCCCTTTGACCCAATGTAGTTGGACACGAGTGAGTATATACGACCCAAGTAAGATGATCATAAATTATACCTGCGAATTCTACATGATGAGGTTTCAAATCTACATATGATAGATATGATATCCTTCTCAAATCAACAATATTAGTAATTCCAAAAATAAAAGGATGAACTTTATCATCAAGGCTTCCATAATTTCATAGTGGAGTCTTCGCTGTAGGTAACAACAAGATTTCTGTGGGGATGATGGGTGACGCCAATCACATCCTTCTCATGGACCTGGAACGAGTTATGAGGAAAAAACAGAGTTAGCCCATCCTCAAGCACGAGAGAAATGCATACCTTCATCAGATGCTCCAGCTTTCCGGATTGGTTGCTAAAGCAGTACATATTCCTGAAAATAGTAAACAGAAAACATAGATCATGACATTGCACCCTATATTAAGATTAAGAAGACCAAGTGAATGTAAGGTTTATAACATACCTGTCTTCACCAACACAGTAAATCCATTCACCTTTGGGTGAAACCCAAGCAGCAACAAAGTCTCCGCCTTCTCTTTTACCGGAAGAGAAGCTCTTAACAACCTACAATATATGCATGGAAATGTTCAGAATAAAAGTATCGTGTCTTTAACCAGCCACATCCTCCTGTAACGACAAGTACCTGTCCTTGCATTGTCATGACATATACTGACGATGTCTTGTTACAAACAATAATGTGATCAGTACTTTTAGGGGAGAGGTGAACTGAATTCACTGAGGCATCAATTCTTTTCTATTTTTCACTGAAAAGAAATCAATACCCTTAATGGAGGTGGTGGCTTGAATGTTTGCAGACATTCTGCAGTCTTCACATTCCATACCTACGAAAAACTAGCAATCATTTAATTTGCTGACAGGAGAAAGAATAGACTTATTTTAATAACCAAAACACTGTGGTAACACAGTGAATTCCGAGTTACTTGGTGCAATAATCTACCTTGACTGTGCAATCACTAGATGCAGTAACAACACGACCTCCATCACTTGTGAAAATTGCATCATTCACATAAGATGTATAGCCACGGAATTCTTTCAACAACTTCCCAGATTTTAGGCCATGAATTCTACATCAGAGATATATGTTGTCAGACCAAAAGGCATAATAACATTTATCAGGAAATGTTCTACAGAGTATATGATATAACTGGTGATAGCCATTGAAAAAATAATTGAAAAACCTTTTGCTGTGCTGTCAAATGATGCACTTAGTAACTGGCTTCCATCACGAGAGAATACAACACTTGTGACACCCTGAGAATGTGCTCTTTCAAGACGACGCAAGCATTGACCTGTCCTTATGCGCCATACCTGAGTCAAAATTATACTTCACATGTGAAGAAAGGATGTGACATTTATCACATATATTTTAAAGCTTTGGATTAATGCGGATTAAAAATTAAATGTGAACGAGAAAAACTCACTTGATCTTCCCATCCTGTGATCCCGAAGCAAGCATCTCTGAGTCTCTGCTAAACTCAACACAAAGGACGGGTTCATCGTGCATCATGAGTATTTCCTGTAAAAGTAAATAAACAACCTTCATCATTCTTGTTCCGACAAGGTAACATATACATCCAAGCATATGAAAGGATGTGGG
This sequence comes from Coriaria nepalensis, assembly GCA_027186245.1. NCBI lineage: Eukaryota > Viridiplantae > Streptophyta > Magnoliopsida > Cucurbitales > Coriariaceae > Coriaria > Coriaria nepalensis. The sequence goes on along the minus strand of CP114500.1, from coordinate 883,244 downwards.
GACAAAAATAAGGTCTTGAGAGAGAGAGAGAGAGAGAGAGAGATTACTCACATCTGCCTGGTACTGAAGATCCTTCTTGAGTTTCCTGTAATGTAATCCCAGACCTATATTAGGATCCAACAGTTAGAAAGCATTTTAGAAATCAAAATTTCCTAACCAACATGAATAAGGATGTGTGATTCAACTGTACCGCAATAAATCCATCCACAGAACAAGATACAAGAAACTGTCCATCTGGAGAGAATCTGGCACTTTCAGCGTGACTCTTTGTCCTAAACTGCAATTAGAAAACCACCTCAGAGATGAGATGAGAGATTTAAACAAAAGGGTGAAACTATCACTAAATTGTACCCTAATACTAGTAGCAACCACACGACAGATCAAAAGGCAACAGCTAAGCTTTCAATAAATTTGGAAATTTGGAACTGTATTAAAGATTAAAGGTCATCTAAAAAACACCTTATTACCTTTATGGTGTGAGAGAGTGTTGTCGGATACATGTCTTCCACATCTTGTTTCATAGCAGCAGTACCTCTAAATAAGTCAAATTGTGTTCCTGGAGGAAGTAGACCTGAGAGAGAAAAATAAGTTCATTGGAAAATGATATCAATCATACTATTCCATTATAAATTTACATAAAACTAAGTTGGAATGACATTTAATCCAGTTCCCTTTACTTTTGGAGGAGTGTTCTCAAATATGTAATCAAGAATCTGCTATTCACCTTGGTGCTGCTGCCACTTCAAAGCCTGGCCAATCAAGGCCATTAATCGAGAAGGTGGAACAACAGTAACTTCAGCTGCTAGAGCTGTTAGGAAACAGCAAGAGAGGAATAGAATCAGAAACTAAGAATGCCAAAAATCAACGGCTTGTGTACGAACATTGAGGGAGATGGGGAACCTTGGGCGATCTGTGAACGGCGCTTCTCTTTCGTTGATTCTTTATAAGCCTGTCATAATAACACATTCCCTGCAATTCTTAGAAGTAGCACCAATGAAAAACATTACCGTGTAACCGTGGCCCAACTTGAGAAATTATCCTTTGTTTAACTCTTACGCTAATCCTAACTAGTCTAAGAACCTCATCATTGTGAAGTTAATAATAAGAAAAATTGAACAAAATAGCACCCACTCGAGAAGGGGGGAAAAAAAAAGTTTACATAACGTAATTGGAGCTTACTGGAGTCAAATTATACAACCTTTAACAAGTTTATTGACCAATTAAAACCAGAATGCTAACCTCATTTGGATCAAAATATGTTCTGACTAGGAGATGCTCAAGTCGCAAGTATCTTTCAGGTTGCTCTTGCTTCATGACACCCATCACCTGAGTCTGCCTTAGAATAGCACGAGCAGTGTCCACTTCTCGAAGCTCAAACATTTCTAGTACAATCTATGCAGAAGAAGTGACAAGGAAGGTCAATAATATATCATGCATGCCCGTTAAACAGCCATCTCAGGAATTAAATAAACATTCGACTATGTTCAAACTTGACGGATTGACAGCAAATCCCAACCCTCCAAAAGATATACCGGAGCCTACTTTTCCCACATCTGCCTTACCAGAAAGCTCGTCGACTCAACCGTTAACCTCTTAGTTATTCATGTTACTTTTAACAAAGGAAGATATCAAAATTCAAAATTTAAAATTTATAAGGCCACTCTATGGGAGAAGGGGAAAAAAAACCCCTCTAATATTTGTATACAAAGGGCACCAAAAAAAGGAAGGCTTAAATAAATACTAGAATTTCATTAGTTGTCAATTGTGTTATAGTTACACACTACATACCTGTTCGTACAAATCCTCCAATTTATTTCTGGGAAGCTTAAGTTGAGCTACTTAAGGTATGAATTCGGCCCATCTTCCACTGTTGATATCAGCGACAAATGTCTCAATGCTGTCAACAGTATTCAGAGAAACCTGGCACTCACTCTGCAACGTTTGCTTTTTTCCATATTGGGCCAACTATAAGATTTGAATAGACTGTCCGTCCAAATAGAATAATAGTAGTGAAACAAAGACCGACATTTCGGCCCAAAAGCACAAAAAATGACAAAGACCAATATATTCCTTCCTTTCATCTTTTTGAGAAAAAGGAAGATAAAGACAGATCTTGAAGTTGTCTCCAACTTGTTCGTAACAGATATATTTATTCATAAACTTTAAATCTTAAATCCTAAAACAACTCTTATATATTTCCTCCTCTTACCTCATTCAAGAGAAACAGTTCACTGCTCATGCATGCATGCATGCATTGCTCGTTCAAAATACAGACATGAACTGAATTCGCAAAATGAACTCCTTCTAAGCTCCATGCATGCATGACTGGATATAAGGTCTGCATCCTGCAAACCCTAGAGCATAAACGTTGTTATGTTGCTTTAGAAAAGATAAAGCACTGATTTCACTATTGCCCTTTTTCTATGCAATACTTGTGATTTGTGAAGCATATTATGATAAAAGAGATCATAAATAATTGATCTCACTTTATTATTATTTATTCTTTTTCTTTTTCTTTTTCTTCCTGCATGGTGTCGGTGGAAGTTCGAACTTCGAAGCAAGCACATCTAAAGAGTGGAGCCCAAAATCCACAAGGTCCTGCTTTAGCTTTATATTCCTTGTGCCAATAAGAAAAGTGAGGGAATGCTTTCTCTTAAATGGCTGTAAATAAAGAGATACTGATTATCAATCGCATTATTGGACGTACGGATTTAGCACTAGGGCCAATAATTGACGATGAAAATTTGATATAGTACGTGACACGTCATTCTGGTTTTTATATTAAAAATAGTAAAAACAGTTTTTTATTATTATTATAACCCCCATCGTTCATCACGTTGGATGACTTTTTCTTTATTGAATTTTTATTATATGCATATACGGTGCTTAGTTAATCTAATCTCTCCGTCAGCCGTTTGGGAAAACTTGTGTCAGCGATGACACATCTTGCATGATAAGTAAGTATAAAGACCATATTCAGTAATTTTTCTACTTTTTCTACCATATTCTACCATATTCAGTAGAGAAACTTGGACCGGAATGTGAATATTCATGAAGAGAAACAAATGAAATTGTAAATAGAATGAGTCCAGCGGGTCAGTATTTCGTAAAATAGCTTATATATACCATCATTTCCTTGTGTTTGCAGACACACCAAATCCTTACTCTCACTCACTCACTCACTCACTCACAAACATGAACTTCAAACTCCTTCCACTCCTCTTCTTCCTACATTCGTACTACTTTCTTCTTGGACATGCCCAAAAAACATGCCCTCCCCAAAGAACATGTCCTCTTGTATCGGCACCACCTCGTCCCAATCCTTTAATCCCCCGTATTCGTCCACGCCCACCATTATATCCACCGGGACTACACCTAATGCCGCGTCGTCCAAACAACAATCCTGGACCCTTAGCCAACCGAGCTAGAATCCTATTCATCACACAAGAGCTTAAAAGAAACATCACTTATGACCCATTTGGTTATACTCCAACATGGGTAGGCAACAATTATTGCCTCTTCAAAGGCTTTTACTGTGACACTGTTCCCGACCTAAACATCACGGGCCTCGCCTCCATTGATTTCAACGGCGCCAGATTTGGTGGCCGGTTTTTGAACTTCTACCGGTTTATCCGTAATTTGCCTGATATTGCAATCTTCCACGCCAATTCAAACAACTTTACTGGTATCATTAACCGCAACATAAACAAGCTGCGGTACTTGTATGAACTTGACCTTAGTAACAATAAATTCTTAGGTGGATTTCCTGGTTATGTCCTCGGCGCGACGAATTTAACATTCGTCGATTTTCGGTTTAATACTTATAACGGGTCAGTCCCACGCGGATTGTTCAACATAGACACGAACGTGCTCTTCATCAACAACAACGGCTTCTCAACAGGGATCCCGGCTACACTGGGCAACACCCCAGCGCTCTATCTAACTCTGGCTAACAATAAATTCTCCGGTCCGATCCCATCAAGCATAGGCCGAGCTTGGAACACACTTAGAGAAGTGCTTCTGATAGGCAACGGGCTCACAGGATGTTTGCCGTTTGAGATCGGTTACTTGGGCAAGATGACAGTTTTTGACGCTGGGTCGAATCAATTATCAGGTCCCATACCGCAATCTTTCGGGTGTTTGAAAAGCCTGCAGCTACTAAACTTGGCTCATAACCAGTTTTACGGAACCATTCCTGAGTCGTTGTGCAGACTACCGAATGCGTATAATTTTACGCTGACTTATAATTTCTTTACTCAAATCGGTCCACAATGTAGGAAGTTGCTAAGGGCAGGGAGACTACATGTGGGAAGGAACTGTATCTTCGGTCTTCCGCTTCAGAAAACAGCGACCGAGTGTGCTACGTTCTTCGCTAGGACTAGGAGCTGTCCGCGTCCGAGTACTTACAGTATCGCTCCTTGTGCTATTCCGACAACCAGTTCTTTGGAAGATAACTTTGTTGCTTCGTTTGAAGATATAATTCCTCCTTCCCCAAGATCATATGCTGCACTTAACGAGCATGGTCGACATTGAAGATGATCGTGTGCATGTAAATAAATATTTTCATCGTCGGAGTGATTTTGTTTGTTTTTTTTTTATTTTTAAGTATCTGCCTTGGAATAATTTTAGTCACGTAATGCAGTGGTAATGTTGTGATAACTGCATTTAATTATCAGTTCCTTTTTCTTTTCTTTTCTTATTTTTTTTCCTGTTGTGATAAGTTAAATATTTTGTATTTACAACTACCTTATTAGAGCTTCAAATTTGTTCCTCATAATTGCCTTGCATGATTAGATACATGATAAAGACATAAACTAGTCTGATGCTACAAATTTGGATGGGTAATGCCGTAATGGGAGTTGGATTTTATGTGGGTATAAGAATGAAATGAGATATCCGAGATGGCAATGATTTGATTTGATTATGATTTGTGATTAAGATTTGATTAAAGTATAATATTATGATGTTGAAAAAAATTTATGATAATTATTTTAATATTATAGTAAAAAATTTAAAAAATAAGCAAAATAATTAATATAATTATAATAAATTAAAAAATATTTATTTCATTTCTATAATAATGGAATCAAATATTTCTATAGATAGACCAAATGGCTCACTCGACGATTTTTTATATCTAATAATCATATTGACTCATTTAAATTTCCTTTTTCTTTTTTTTTTTTTTTTTTTTTAATTTATGAGAAGGGTTGCCAAATCAGATAATCTTTATTTAATTTATATTTAATTTCCGTATCATTAATTTCGGAATGGGCTCGGATATGTACATATAACTATTGTCGTCGAATAAAACCCAAAACAAAATGGACCAAGACTGTATTGTTGGGTGCGACCCAAAGGCATAAAACCCGAAACGAACTTCCAAGTTGTTATACAAAGCTAACAGCGAACCTGGGCCTGGGTTTGGCTCTTTGTAGGCCGAGTCCATGAAGCCTAAGGTGTCGTCTTTCTATTTTTCATATCGGAAACTTTACGAACTATAATTTATTTTTGAAGTTTTAATCTTTTGAGTTTGAATAAAGAAGATGAAATCAGGGGAAGAAGTATAAGACTTAGAGAATGAAGGTAAGTGGAAGACGAAGGAAGATAGAATGATTGCTCTTCCTTCTTCTGAATATCCCTTCCTATCTCTGACCTTTATTATTTTGTTATGTCAATAACTTAAAAAGTCTTACTATTGACCTTCTGATTGACGGTCAATGTTTCAGGAGAATCTTATCTTATTTATATCTACTGATCAATTAGGATAATAAATGTTTTCACACGACAGCATGTGAGTCACCCAATCGTTAAATCACATGAAGATGGGCAAAATGTTTTGTTTTTTTTTTCCAACAAAATAGTAGTTCACAGTTTTACCCCTTAACTTCACGTGATTCTGAGTTTATAGTCAGACAACGGGACCCAAAGGGCCCAAAGGCCCAAAAAGCCTTACTGTACGTGCTTTTGTCACGTACTGTTTTGCAGCTTCTCCTTCCTTCGATCCTCCTCCATGTAACCCCCCCCCCCCTTCTCTCTTCTCTTCCTCGAGTACTAGTTGTCTCTGCAAATCCAGAAGAAAAGGAGGAAGAAGATGTTGAAGAGGAGACGATCTTCCATCGACCACTGTGTCTTCTTCCTGTCAAGCGCTATTGTTTTACTCTCTCTTTGTTTATTGAACTCGGCATCATCATCATCATCATCGTCATCGCCATCTCCGTCCGATGAACTCGCGCTTCTGGCATTTAAATCCAAGGCTGATTTGAACAACCGCCTCGACTTTCGCTCTATGAAGAACTCCAGTCTCCATTTCTGTAAATGGCAAGGAGTCACCTGCCTCCAACAAAAGGTGGTCCGTCTCGTCCTCCAGAGCTTATATCTCGGCGGCGTTTTCGCTCCCGATACATTGACTCGTCTCGACCAGCTCCGAGTTCTGAGCTTACAGAACAACTCGCTCACCGGTTCAATTCCTGACCTCTCTCAGCTAGTCAACTTGAAATCCCTCTACCTTGACCACAACTCTTTCACTGGTTTTTTCCCTCGCCCAATTTTATCTCTCCGTAGACTGCGTACTATCGATTTCAGTTATAACAACCTCACCGGTTCGATTCCTTCCTGGTTAGCAAACCTAGACCGGCTTTACTATCTCCGGCTCGAGTGGAACCGGTTTAATGGAACTGTTCCTTCTTTCAACCAGTCTTCCCTCGAAACCTTCAACGTCACGGGAAACAACCTCACCGGTGCGATTCCTGTCACACCAACTCTGCTACGGTTCGGACCGTCTTCATTTTTATGGAATCCTGGACTCTGTGGCGAGATTTTAAACAAAGAGTGCCACCCAAGCCCGCCATTTTTCGGTCCCACAGCGGCCGTGGAGATGGCTTCGCCTCCGCCTACTGTGGCTCTCGGTCAGAACGCGGAGGCACACGGCCATTTTGAGTTTACTGATCCGCCGCAAAAGAGCTACAAACAAACGGCGGTTGTTATTGGGTTTTCATTTGGTGTTTTCGTTCTCATCGGTTCCCTACTCTGCTTCTTGTTAGCGGCGAGGAAAAGACAGAGGAGTCGAAAGAAATCAACGGCTATGATGTATTCAGATAGGGAGGTAACAGCACAAGCAGCGGCTGTGATGCAAATAGAGCAAGAAAACGCCGAGCTGGAAGAGAAGGTAAAAAAAGTACAAGAAATGCAAGTGGGTAAAAGCGGGTGCCTACTATTCTGCGCGGGTGAGGCGCATCTGTATACGCTAGACCAGCTGATGAAGGCTTCCGCTGAGTTGCTTGGAAAAGGAACGATGGGGACCACTTACAAAGCCGTGATGGATAACCGTCTGATCGTAACGGTAAAGAGGCTTGATGCGGTTAAATTGGCGGGTACGAATAAAGAGATCGTTGAGCGCCACCTGGAATCAGTTGGCGGGCTCCGGCATCCTAATCTGGTCCCACTTCGCGCCTTTTTTCAAGCTAAAGAAGAGAAGCTCCTTATTTATGATTATCAACCGAACGGCAGCCTCTTCTCCCTCATTCACGGTTTTCACTCTTTCACCGCCTCCTTTCTTTATTTCCTGCCGGGTTTCCCGGTTTGACTCAACTCGGCTTTGCTTGCAGGTTCAAAATCAACTAGAGCGAAACCGCTTCACTGGACGTCGTGCTTGAAAATTGCAGAGGACGTAGCACAAGGGCTCGCTTACATCCATCAAGCATGGAGGCTCGTTCATGGAAATCTCAAGTCCTCGAACGTTCTTCTCGGTGCAGACTTCGAAGCATGTCTCACCGACTACTGCATCTCTGTTCTCGCCGGTGATTCACGGCCGGGAGAAGACAAAGACGGTGACTCAAACGCATACAGATCTCCAGAAACTCGAAACTCTATGAAGGTGGACCCATCAGCGACGCCTAAATCTGACGTGTATGCGTTTGGAATTTTATTGGCAGAGCTTCTCACTGGGAAGGTTCCATCTCAACACCCTGTTTTGGTGCCAGACGACATGACGGATTGGGTTAGATCGTGTAGAGAAGATGGACGAGGAGGAGAAGGAGAAGAAGATGAGAGAATGACGATGCTTGTAGAGGTTGCTATTGCTTGTAGCTTACCTTCGCCGGAACAGAGACCAACCATGTGGCAGGTGTTGAAGATGTTGCAGGAGATTAAAGAGACTGTATTGTTGGATGATAGTAATGAAATGGTTCATCCCACGGGGCCATCCCTGTAAGCGTAATGGGTAGTTGCATTTAGAATTTTGTACTATAAATTGATTAGTTCGAAACTAAATTATCAAGTGCCATGAGTTTGAAGAAGGAAAACGATGTGGGTAACTGGGTCGGATCTCTTGCATGTGCCCCACTTATGTGACCAAGTTCCCAAATATTCTCTCCACGATTTTCAGTCCCAGATTTTTGTGCAAAGCAGCCATTTTTCTGCAAGTGTAAGCAAGTCCCAAATAGTATCACTCATGAGGCTATTTGTAAAAATGGGAAGTTTAATGTTGTCTTTTGCACTCATTATTTAATTATTTCCCGTACGTCGGTGCTCATAATCTAAACCAATTGATGTCATTTTCCCTTTTACGCCAGTTTGTTTCTATCCCTATATGACCCACTTTGACTAGAAGCATTAATCTTCGTTGCTGGTAGACATACACTTTTATTTCCCACATTCCACCGTCCCCGTCAAAATCTTCAAGAATCAAGAATTCACCTTTTTAATGGTTTTTTACCCACTACAAGTGTGAATTCTCTTTGGCAAATCGTGGATGATCAAGTCTTTTTTTTTTTTTAAATAATAATAATAAATCCAACTATTGCTTGTATGGATGCTACGGCGGTCACGCCACGGCGTAGGAGGACACTGGGCTCCACCTACAAGGCCCGACCGATCGAGTACTTTGGGCCCATTTTGGACCAATGTTTAGCCTGCCCATTTGATAAACGACATCATAATTCTATGAAGCTCTCCATTTGTTTCCAGTTTCCGTTGGGTGCAACCCCTATTGACTTTTTGTTCTGTTTTCGCCATCTCACTATCGGTAATAAGAATTATAACTAGTTTGAGACTTATACTGTGAAAAGCAGGTACATTGATCATATGTTGAACAGAAAATTAGAACCTGTAGTGTACTAGTGCTTACTATACAAGTCGGTCATTAAATCAATAGATTCTCTCCACCTTAACCTTCTACATAAATAATAATGGAAGACCAAGGCCCAAAAGCTCCAAAACCAATCTAAAATCGTCAGTGAGAAATTCTCACCTTCTCGCTTAAACGAGGAAAAAAGAAAACCTATCAACGGGTATTATCTACAACATCAATCTCAAACAAATCAATCTCATCAGCCGAATCAGCATCAGTACAAATAGCCTTATGATCAATATCCAGCGTATAGCAGCTGCTCGAGAGCATCCCCACCGAAAAAAGCTCTCTACTATCTTCATAGCTAACTCTGGCCCCATCATCATCATAAATCCCGACAAAGCATGGATTAGGAGTTCGCTGGGCTGGTCCGTATCTGAACAGACTCTGTCCCATGTTCACTATAACTGTAATGTCCGAATTCGCCGCTATTGTCGGATAAAGCGGCGATCCAAATTCCTGAGACTTGCAGTTTATTACATGGACTAGCTCTGAATCCAATGTGAAGAACACCTTCTTGTCTCTTGGATCATACCCACACCCTATCACCTTCTCCTTCCTCCCCCACTCTTCCTTCTCTGATTCAAACACTAATTTCATCCCTGCCAAAAAGATAATAAAAAGAAGAATGTTATTTGTGACTGAAAATTCCGAGAAGGGTGAAAGTCAAAGTTTTAATTACCGTCGAGGAAGACAGAACCATTTGAATTGAAACCTATGCTTCCTGGATAGCTGCCTGGAAGTTTGGAGGGATTTATTGGGCCTCCTATAGAAAGCCCAATTGATATTACTGCTTCACCTTCTTCTTCTTCAACATTTGTACCATTGTTATTACTATTACTGCTACCTCTTTTGCTGATAACAAAAGGGATCAGAGAAGATCCTGAAGAACTCATTTTTGGATTGCCATTCATCTCATGTATGAGTTTCATCTTCTCCCCTTCTTTGATTAGTCCAGATGATTCTGAATTAATCTCTGAATTAACGGTCAGGATTGTGATTTCGAAATACGCTTCTTGTGGGAAAGAGGCCAAAGGTGGACCTGGTAAAGGCAGGGCTGTTCTTATGTTGATGATGGGCGGCTTCTTCAAACCGGATTTGTTATTATTGAGCCCGATTTTTTGCATGAAATCGGCCGATCCTTGATACACTTCCCAGCTTATCTCTACAGCCGTCGGATCTTTCCCGCCGTGATGATGATCGTGGTTAACCATGTATAGACCCATCACCCGCCGTGATCTCGCCGACGATGCTGAAGAAGACGGAGATGACATGTAGTTTGTGAAAACGAACTGAGACCAGCCGTTTTCGACGGCATCGTGAACGAGAGAAGGATGATCATCCCAATTGAAACGACAGTTTCGTAATAGGACGCCACGTGGATATACCGAATTATATGGCCTTCTTGATCTGCTCACGATCTCTAAATCAGGTAGCTGATGAAGTTGGCTTGTCCGTCGTAATTGGTTGTTTGGATCTTCGCGAGTTAACTCGGCTTTTTGCCGGCGACGTAACCACCAGGCGTACAGAATTAAAGTCAGCCCGATGAAAACTCCGGCCGGCACAAGCCCGGCTACAAGATACTTGGAGTCGACCATTTCTATATACAGTTTGATCAATTTTTTTTTTTTTTTTATTTCTTATTTTTACCTGAAAACTTGAAAAAGGTTTATAAATAAGAAAGAAGAAAAATGGGAGAGGCTGGTTCAAGAAAGGCCCGAGGATAAAACTTTTATCTAATTAAATTATTTTTATTTTTATTTTTATTTTTATTTTTATTTTTTCGAACAGTAATTTTGCAGATTAACAGTGAGCAAGCACTACCTGATATTTTAAAAAAATCATTAATATTTTATTTTGTGAGAGATAGATAGATTAATATCAACGGTTGGAAATTCGCATGGATCACAGTTTACTTTAAGATCAATTTAATGAAATAAGAAGTGAAAGAGGTTATTATCGGTTAATCCTTTTTAATATTTAAATTAATTAAATCTTTAAATCTTGTCTTAAATTAAAAATATATAAACAAGCGCTATAAATAGTCTCAACCTTATCTCTACTGCAATTTAATCTACTCAACTATACATACGTCTAAAGAGGCCATTGCCCTCGGCTTCTCAACTTCGGCAAACATATTTCATGACCCAATAATCCGACTTACACCCGATTCGAAATCGATACACCTACCTCGAGAGGGATCAAAGTCTTGGCCTAGCTCCAACCATTAAATTAAAGAATCTCAAATTTATATTTGAATGAAAAACACATCTAATATAATGAGTTTGTCTCATTTAAGAGGAGATGAAAGGGCATAAGCTTTGGCCAAGGAGTAGCCTTTAGATATTATGCCACGACACAACAATAAAATCAGGACCCACAACATCACTTATTGTGATTTAGAGAAATATTCATACATTACATTATTTTTTATTTTATCTATAATATTAAGATTCAGCACAAAAAATTCCTTATGATTTCTATGCTTAATATATATTATATAATAATAATAATAATAATAATAATTAATTTTTATTTTTATTTTTATTTTTATTTTATTGTTAATGATAACTCTTGCACTAATTATCCTCTCGCATGCAGTTTGTCACCTTCGTTACCTTTTTTTGGTTGTTGTCTCTTTTTTATAATGTGTTTGGACTGGGATTAGTTACGAACTCGACCAATAATGTCATTCCTTTTTTAATAATGTTTTGATCATTTCATTATCGTTATTAATTTCAGTAACTACGCATCCTAATCATTAAACTGCGTTAACCTTTTTTTTGTTTACTCCAATAATGTTATTAACAAATTATCTTTATATATATATATATATATATTAATTTTTTAAATATTTTATTTTAAGTAGAAAATATAATATATTTTATATATGGTATTATTTTAAGTCTATATATTTATTGATATTATATAAAAATTTAAATTTTTATTATAAAAATAATTCATTTATATATATTATATGTTTAATAATATTTTTATAATTAATGAAAAAAAAGAAAAAAAAGAAAAGAAACAAGGCTCAAAGCAAAAGGCAAAAAGCATCGAGTGTGAGGCATGAAACTGTTGGGAAAAGACAGTAAAAAGGTGTCGAGGGGAAGAGGCAAAACCATCTGACTGCGTGCTCCGCCTTGTAATTTTGTCCCTCTTATTGCCAACATGAATCTCCCCCCTCGCTTTCTTCTTTGAAAAGCCCAATGGGCCGAAACGGATAGAAAATATAATTCCATTAGCATCGTTCAGGTAAAACATGTTTTATTCAGGCCCATATCATATCTGGCCCAATCATTATACTCAAAAAAGTCAAATCGGATGGACAAACCTGAGAAAAAAAACATTAATGATTCGTTATTATTTAATGTATTATTCATTGTCGGTAGTGATATTGATGATATGGGCCCAATAGGTCAAACCAATGGCCCACGCCCACGACCCATTTGCATCCGCCCATCAAATGGTAGGGCAAATAGATATTTGCATTTTTTATAATTTAACATTTCGATCCATGTACTAACATTGTTTTTGATTTGGGCACTATTTTGGAGAAAACTTATGCATCTAACATTGAAATCCAAATCCAATTTCGGTTTAATTTCGGATGAAAACAACAGTATATGATATTCGATTTAAAATCCGATCCGATTACATATCTAATTTCGAACACCGGATGCAATTTCATAGAATACTAAGATGCAAAATTGTATATGGATTCAAACGCCACATTGGCAGCAATTGTACTGCACCACTTTTAAGCCCCAAAAGATAAATTCAGGGATTTTATACCTTTCTAACCCATAAAGATAATAAAAATTAGATCTGAAATTAGCTGTAATTACTAAAATAATCTTCTCGGTCCATTAAGTATGGGAATGAAATTAATTCTAATATAATCTACTATTCTAATGCTAAGCCGCAATTGGACCACACCGCTTGGACCTCCTGGCAGAGGGCACTGCCCTTTCTTTTTCCTTTTTTTTTTTTTTTTTTTTTTTTTGAATAGTCGGTGGGTTTTGAATACTATGGTAGTAGATACAAGGAATTTTTGAGAAAGTCAATGTCTTATGTATTAAATATACTTGACCGTCTCGGACAGTTAAAAGTCACGGTACAAAATAAACGTGACACGTGTATAAGACAATAGTTACTAAAAGTTAGGCACCCCCTTCCCCCTCCTTTCTTCCTGTCTTGTTTTTTTTTTCCCCCTCCCCCTCCACTAATGAAGCAGTGCATTGAATTAATAACATACTTAGCATATGATTATAATTAAAGTCGCCCTTTAATTAGCTCTTAAGTTGAATAAACTCCTCATCATAACTCTTAATTACTTTTTTTATATTTCCACTCTTCGTCTTTAATACGTATACGGTAAGTCATTTCCCCACCCTTTCCGTCTATCCATAACCGACCTCTCTCTCTCTCTCTCTCTCTCTCTCTCTCTCTCTCTCTCTCACACACACACACACATCAGACTTCTTTCTCTATCCACTTGTCGACAAACAAGGCCATATGATTTCATCACTATCGTCCGAACATTATTAACAAATACATGGACAAGTTAATTACTTCGTTTTCGAAGAACAGGAACCTTAGCAGTCAGGAGTGTGTTATGTGTAGGTTATGGCTTCCGTCAGAGAGGTGGAATCGATGCAATCCACGTCGGCACCTCTACGCCCATAATCCGCCACGTGGAATTATACACCTTTTCAAGACACCCCCACAATAAAATACTATTAAATATAATCATAGTAACGAAAATTGTAGCTTAGAGATAGAGATAGAGATAGAGAGAGAAAGAGAGAGGATGGATGAGATGGCAACTGATAAAATATGTCGGCCATAACTTGGATTTGTCCAAAAGCGAACATCAACGTGGCGTGTCCATACGACAGACTAATAGCCAACTAATGAAACTATATATCTCTCTCTCTATGTATATATGTATATGTAGGTATATATTTTCTGAGGCCCAGTTTAGTGAGGGTTTGGGGTAATATCGTTTGCTTTTGCTTTTCTTATGGGTTAGTATTAAACTTCTGGAAAAAGAAGGGACAAAAAAGGAAAAGAAGATAGAGATGGAAGGGGAGTGTTGCTCGACAAGAAGAGGAAGCCCAGAAGAGAAGAGGAAGCAACAAGAGAAGCCATATAGAGGAATAAGGATGAGGAAGTGGGGCAAGTGGGTGGCTGAGATTAGAGAGCCAAACAAGAGGTCTAGGATTTGGTTAGGCTCCTACACCACTCCGATAGCCGCGGCTCGAGCGTACGACACGGCGGTGTTCTATCTCCGAGGACCGACTGCTCGTCTTAATTTTCCGGAACTGGTGTTTCATGAAGACCAGCTACACGACATGTCCGCCGCCGCTATAAGGAAGAGAGCTACTGAGGTGGGGATGAAGGTTGACGCAATCCAGATATCTCTTCACTCCTCCAAATCGGATTCGGGTCATGTTATCGTGTCTTCTCATGATACAAAACCGGATTTGAATGAGTTTCCTGAGCCGGAAGATTCTGATGAAGACTAATTAATTACACGCGAAGATATTTACATGATATATATGCAAGTACGTACTGTTCCATATACATGTTCATGAAAATGATCCTTCCTTCTTTTTTTTTTTTTCCAAAAAAAAAAAACCTTAATCTCGTAGGAGCAACAGAGGTGAAAAGAAAGAGAGAGTTTTTCAAGAACTGGGAGAAGTTGAATCAAATCGATTCATTTCGATATGTAATTTAGAGATTTTTGTTTTTTGGTAAGTTTAATCATATCTAATTAGGTTTGTAGTTTGATAATGTTAATTATGGAGGAGAAGATAAGAATTAGACCGTGAAAAGGTTATGGACCCATATAAGTAGAGGCATGGGTCTACTATACATATAGTCTTATTCGTAATTTGTAGCACGGCCGTGTTAAGAATCGAGTCACAAAAGAATTTCCGACAATAACTCACGCTTTACTGAATACATTTAAGTTTATAAATAATTTCTTATAAACTTAAAATAGAGAAATAAAAAAAAATGACTCACGTTACTTAGTAAATAATTCAACTAGAAAAATAGGACACTTAATAATTAAATTTAAACATTATGATTTATTTAAATATAAATACATTTATAATTAATCCTTAATTATTAATTTTTTTCATTCTCTACCTTAAACTAGTTACCAACAAGAACTAGTTTAACTAAGGAACTGGGCAAACTCTTAACTGATTTCGAAACCTTTGAAATCCATCCACGGTGAGAAGCTTTGTCATTATATGTGTCAGTTGATTTTGTGTTTCACAATAAACCAATTCAATTTGTCTTTTCTCGAGTGAGATTATGAAAGCGCACATCAAATGTGTTTGCTTCTCTTATGTAACGCATTTGCTATGAACTCTTATCACAAAAAACTTATAATACATTTGCTTTCCTCCAAACCCAACTTTTCAATTATTCTCTTCATCCAATTAGCTTGAATAGCACAAGCAATAGAAGCTATGAACTCTTCTTTTGTGATTGAAAGTGTGACTATAGGTTATTTTCTTAAAGACCATGCAACAACTCGAGATACCAACACGAAGACATAATCAGATGTGCCTTTTTCTCTCTTTTATATCTCTTACATAATCACTATCTGCATATTCAACAAGACCCTCCCTTCTTGTAGAAAATTCCAAGTCCGTCTCACTGCAAACATCAAATCTGGTCTTATAGTTATCAAATACATGAGATTTCTCACCATTTGCTTAAACATAGTCTCATCAATATGAATCTCATTCTCATCTTAAAAAAAGTTAACAACCTCGAGCAATACGAGGTTATGTCTTGAAATACTCTTGAAAAATACTCAGAAACTCTTTCTCTAATCTTCATCTCTAAAGTCTCGAACTCTCTGTGGAGAGCTTGTAGATGAGATCTCTTGACCCTAGCATTTCCCTCAAACTTTTTCTTCAGAGAATCCCAAATTTTGTTGTGCTTCTGTCAACACTGATTCACTTGTTGGCTCAACTTAGTTAGTCTCCACCAACCCTCAATACTCCTTAGATCGTACGAAATTCTCCATCAACATGCTCCAATGGTCATAGTGACCATTAAAGCGAGAAATAGATGGCTGCATAAAGTTTCCTTCGATAATCATGTTCTTTGATGCTGCAAGAACGTCAAAGACCACTACTTTGAAGAATCCACGATACTCACCGTGAAGAATTCAACCAGAAAAATAGGAGACACTCAACAATCAATCTTTAAAATTATGACTTATTCAAACAAAATTAAATTCATAACTAATCCCTAAACTTTCTCTTCGGGCCGACTCTCATTTTAAAAAAGTGAGGCAATTATCTAGGACATTACTTGTAAAGAGATTTCAATACCCATATATATTTTGTACAAAAAAAATAAAATAACTTAAAAAAAATATTTTAAATAATATATATATAGCAACTAATTTTTACAATTATGACTTTACGTAAAAAAATCTAAAAAGTTGTAAATGTACAACTAGTTTTCACACTTATATTTATGATCAAAGTTTTTAAATTTATTCTTAATATTTAAAAATTATTCATATTTTTCAACAGTTTTTTTTTTAATGTAAATATTAATAATTTTCTTAATTTAATACTTATTAATTATAAGTAGACTCAAAATTTAATTTTACTTAATACTCCAAGCTAGTACGAACCGCCTCCGACTTGCAGTATACCAAACGAGTGATTAGTAGATTAGAAAAATGGTTTAATCAACGTCTAATTAGTAAGAAAGCTTATCACATATGTTATGTTTGTTTACCTAAACTACTTATGATGTGTGATGGGAAAGACGACTCATAGGGCTGTAATTATATATTTTATGATTCTATTTAACGTTGTATATGGCCCAGAAGTGTTCTTGTCTTGATATATGTTGCTTCATTTGATTATGAAAGCAGATGGTGAGGAGCTTCGTCTAGGGCCCATCCCATCACCTCTTTAGACAAAATACAAGAAAAAACAACATTAATATATAATAATGTCAAATCATAAATAATAACTTGGAAAATTATTTTTGGGCCAATTCCACCGATGAAATTAATGGCATGTGTGGTGATTGTAAGCCCACCAACCCACCATCGATATTCCGCTTTGACATTTGTAATGGACTGGGCCCAATGATGTTTGGGTATAAGCCCAGACTAAGTTCAGCCCTGCTGATAAAACAAGCCTTTGTCCTTGCTGTTCTTTTTTTTTTTTTTTTTACTCGAAACGCCACCGTATAGGACAACCGGACTACATACGGATGATACCAAACTGTATGAAATCAGATCCCTTAAAGAACAGCGCAGCAATTACACTAATCGAACGCAATGAATAGTAATTTCCTCAACCTGGTGAAGAATGAATTTGACTATTTGGGTAAAACTATTGTTTAAGATAAGATTAAAAGCTGATTTTACCAAATACCAAGTTAAATTCCCCACCTACTCTGAAACACAATTGACTCGAACTAGGTAGGGATACTGCGCCAGATCAATTGATGTCTTTTTAATACAGTTTAACAACTGTTTGGAGACATGAATTAGAGACTGCAGTGTGAAACAAACACTCAACTTGTCTTTATCCATCGTGCTCAACTGCTTTTGGCGGGAAACTGTGAATGTATTGACTTGACACGTGGATTTAAACTCCGACGTGGACCGGACACATCGACTCATGAAGATCGATGTTCTTCCCACGAGCGTTAGAAAGACAATTTGACAATGCGGAAAAAGGTGGTTCTGGAGCTGGGTTTTTTTTTTTTGTTCGTGCGGAGTCAAATGTTTTAACTCTTTCAGAGTTCGTGCGACCACCCACATGTAGAGCAAATCGGTAAAGGGAAAGGAGAAAAGATGTGCGATTTTTGAGTGGCTTCACTGGTTGAAATGATTATTAATGCCTTATGATTTAAATTCAAAGATTTTATATATAATTTTAACTGTAAGTTTTATTTATTTATTTATATTTATTTTTATAATTATTATCAGTGCGATATCAATTCGTTTTTGGACTGGCATCCATCTACCCTCACAAAATCTATTTTTTCACGGTAAAAAAAAAAAAAAAAAAAAAAAAAAAAAAAAAAAAGGAGAAAATGATGATGATAATAATAATAAAAGGTTGATGGAAAAAACATAAAGTGAGGAAGCTATTATCTGATCCAGAAAAAAAAAATCTAGTTGTTGGAGAATATATTTTTCAACCAAAACAATGATGCCTACCCGCAATCACATATCACTTTATTCTATGTATCAGCACAACACATTAAAGGGGAAGAAGGGAAGGGTGGTGAGTGAGTGACGTTTTAAACATCAACAATCACTTTCCAGTTTCCATCAATTTCCAAGCTTAAAAGGCTTCCAAACAAATTTTGAGAGCTAATGAAATTACCTCTTTCTCCATCTATCCATACAGTAAAACTTCTTTCTCTATGGCTTATAGTGAGATCCAACTAGTTCTGGTAAAACCTGTTAAGACTATATGGTCAATCATTTCCGTATTTTACTTTCTTTTCTGAAGTACGCAGAAATTTGTATTATCATGAAACCACCATATGAAACAAATCTCGTTTTAGCGCGCAGTTGCATGAAGTGCTTCAGTCAAAGAGAGTACTGGAGTCAGGTTATATAATAATGTGAAGTGGAAGGAGATAGATATATATGAGACAGAAGGAAAAGCCTGATGCAGAGGGAGAATTCCGACAACATCGTAAGGATTTGTTATTACTGTGAGGGTAGAACTGTTGAAGAACTTGGAAGAAAGAAAAAGAAGGTGAAAAAAAAAAAAAAAGGACCATGGGTAGGAAATAGGGTTTATCACGAGTGGGATCCATAGACACGTGCAAATGATGACTATGTCTTGGCCTAATGATGGAATCCCACCGTTTCTTCCATTGTGTGGGTTCCACCATCTCTCTTATCATTCCACTGCGATTCTCCCCTTTCATCTTTGACCGACAATCATAACTATTACCAGTAAATATTAATTATTACCCCTCCATTGATCACAATTATCTTCCATTGATCTTCACTATTAACCAGCTTCAGAATTTACTTCTACAGTAGTTCTTTCTCTCTAATGACCATTTTCAAAGTGTCTGTCCCACGTCTTAAGAAATATATCCCAGTTAGGTTAGATGAGAGGCATTTTCCTTGAACTCGATTGATATTCTGGAAATCAATGGCGGTTCATTTGCATGATGTTAGGATCTGGACGAAAATATGAAATGTACGTGGGTGCAGAATCATGAGCTCGATAGATATGAAAGGATAATTTGATTATTATATAATATTTATTTGATTGTCGTGATTGAGGTAAGTGAAGAGCTTACTGTGTATGTTGGCTTTGCTTCCGTGATGCCAAAAGAGATTTACATGGTTTCAAGCCCATGATCTTTTCTAATTGTCAACACTGAAATTATTATGCTACGCATTTCTGTCAAGTGAGAATGACACCTGGCCTATCAGAATTTTTTCAAAAAAGACTCCTTTTTTGTAACCCTAATTATGATATGTGCGTAGTAATTAGTTGAAACTTGAAACTCACCGTTCAAATTGCAAAATTATTGAAGAAAGACATTCCAAAATAGGCAGGTAACTAATCAGTGAATATAAAGAAATTTGAAAATCATGTCACCACCGCAATTGTGATTATAATATATTCCTTTCAAATTTTAATATAAGAACATTAATTATTTGATTAGTAATGAATTAGTTTTGAGATTAAAATATTGATTTTAATTAATAAAAATAAAATAAAAAATAAAAAATTATAATTAACAGAGTTCATAAGTGACTCATTTTGCATGCTAAGCATATCCATAAACGAGAAGAAATGATGATTTAAAACTCATTTTCATGAGATGATCTTGTAATCGGAAAATGATCGAGTGAATTGATTTCGGATCAATTATAAAGAGATGAGCCATGCACATGTCCATAGTTGATAGTACCCCACAAAAAAAGGCATAATTATGATTAAATTCTGTCTTCATTGTCATAATTCATAAATGGAAATTACAATAGCGACCACTTATGAGTTATGATTATGTTGCGTTGCCGAAGCAAACGCACGCACACTGACTTGAAAAACAGTCTCAGTTACTTGATATCTACTTACTATAAGTTAATTATATAACATCGATCCCAATCACACGTGCTATGTCCAATTGCTTCATACTAACTGCATA
This sequence comes from Coriaria nepalensis, assembly GCA_027186245.1. Classification (NCBI taxonomy): domain Eukaryota; kingdom Viridiplantae; phylum Streptophyta; class Magnoliopsida; order Cucurbitales; family Coriariaceae; genus Coriaria; species Coriaria nepalensis. The sequence continues at coordinate 862,918 of CP114500.1, read as the reverse complement.
TATAGTATACATAGTATTGCTGTCTATGATTGAAGCCATGCATTAATGGCGAATGGATGGTCCATTAACTCAGAATACTAATCATAGAACTCGGACAGTGGAAAAGAAAATGATTGCTTAAATACAAACAAAAGGTGTTTGATTAGTATTTGAAGTTCATGCATGCCAGTATAAGTATGACTATAATATATGTTAATGCTAAGATAAAGGTGGGGTTTGGTGGTTTATACTTTATAGTTTTTATTTATTTATTATTATATAGAATATGATACTGTTTGGGAAATTGAAACTTGTACAGTTCCCAAAGAAGAGGTGGGATTTTTTTATTTTTTTATTTTTCTTGGGTGTTGGATCCAAATGGGGTTTTGGTAAACTGTGTATGTGTGCGAGTTTTTCAACATTCTCTACTCACAAAAGGAGTAAAGACGACGACATTCATTCACTTCCCTTGCCAGCTGCCATATCCGTATGGATCTTCAGAAAAAAAGAAAAGAAAAAGAGTTCCTATTTTCAAGTGTTGGGATTGGTCCGGAATTGCTTAGTTAAAAGACTATATTTAAAGAACGAGAAAAAAGCTTTCAACAAGGGCACCGAAAAGCATCAACACCTTATCATCATGAAAGCAAGAAAGAAAAAAACGACCCGATTTGACGGGCCAACACACACACACACACCCACACGATGGATCGTACTAACGATTTTTTTTCTTATTTGTCTATTTATTTTTCGTTGCTTTTTACCCACAATTTATAAATATGGAAAAAATCTCCCAAGTCAACCTCATCTCATCATTTGGTCTATAGCATGTTCCAAGCACCACCTCATTTCCCACTCTTTTTTCCCACCTTTTTTCAATTAATGATGTTATTGATTGATACAATATTCTCCTGTATCCCTTTTTTTTCTTTTTCTTTTCCTTTCTCTCTTACTTTCTCTCAATCCCTTGTCTATATATATATATATACATATATATAATTGCTAGTCCTCATCTGCATATCGTCTAATTGTATTCCATCCTCGATCTATAGTATCTTTCCATCCCCACTGATCATGGGAAGCTGCAGCAGCATGAAGGTTCATCAGTACGCTCGTGGATTCAACTGGGATCATCATGATCAACTTCCTTCCCTTACACTTAGCTGCAAACGCTTACGCCCTCTTGCTCCTAAACTCCATAATATCATAGACACTGCTACTACTCCAACTACTAGTACTTCTAGCATTGTTTCCTCTTTTGATCTTAAGAGCTTCATTCGACCCGAGAGTGGCCTGAGAAAACCCGGATCTTCTAACGAGATCAAGATCCTACAAGATTCTCCTCAGTCTCAAGTACGTTCATAAAAACATATATATACAATTAATTAATTGATTGATGTAATCAAATGCATGTAATTATGTACGAATTATAATATCTGATGGTGTAATATATATCATGCAGGTAGAAACGCTTCCTGGAGGGACGAGATGGAATCCTACACAGGAGCAGATAGGGATACTGGAGATGCTTTATAGGGGAGGAATGAGAACTCCGAATGCGCAACAAATCGAACAAATTACGGCACAACTTGGGAAGTATGGGAAAATCGAAGGTAAGAATGTGTTCTATTGGTTCCAAAATCACAAGGCGAGGGAGAGGCAGAAGCAGAAGCGGAATAGTCTCGGTCTTAAGCATAGTCCTCGAACCCCCGTCGTGAGCTCCACCACCTCTGCCGCCTCTATCACCACCACCGTTAATACTTTCCTCCCACTCGGGGTATGTAGTACCGTTACTTACCAAGCTAACATATAGTCTCGAAACACTATGTCGACATACATTTGAATCAAAATATTTCACTAAACATTTCGTAGGGGGAAGATCAAGTTGAAATTAGAGAGGAAGATAGTCCATATTATAAGAGGAAGTGCAGGAGCTGGGCATTCGAGTGTCTGGTAGGAGATAATGGTACCGTTCATAGTAATGCCTGTACAAAAGAGGATGGTGATAGAACTCTGCAGCTCTTCCCTTTGCACCCAGAAGGAAGATGATTAAATAATACTAGAAGAAAAAAAAAAATCTTCATTGATCATCTAATTCGGTCCAAAATTGCGATCTACTTTCATATGCTAGCTTTTTGTTTCTCCTTCGCTTGTCATCCTCTCCTCCTCGTATCTTAGAATATTTTTTTTTTCTTCTTATCTTCTTTTCTACGTTTCGGGAAAGAAGAAAGACAACAATTGTAGTCTCTCTTTTAGTTTGTACTCTAGCTACTTACTGTTTATTATTAATCTTATGACAAGCCTGCAGAACTATCGCTTTGTCACATTCTCTCACTAAAGAGAGAGAGCGCAAAGCAATCGTCTTCTGTCGATCTTCCCTCTTTTTTCTTTTCTTATCTTCTCCATTCTCTCTGTCCGGTGCGAGTAGTAGTACTGTGAAGTGATCCCTTTTGTCAATGCCAACTTGTTAAATCCACGCTTTTAGGTAAAAAGCGAGGACCTATATACACTGAAGTCCACGTACCTATCATTCTTCTTAACGCTGCATAGAGATTATAAACAGATACGTACCAAAATAAGATTATATATATGGTTAATGAATCGACCACTTAGAAGACTTTCTTAAAGAGCAAATCTAAGATATGGAAATTGGAAGCTCGACATGTTTGTTTGTTTGTTTATTCCACTGTTAATATCTTTTTAACATGCAAAGATTTGGTACAGATCACAGCTAGTGCTAAGTGGGTCCTCCCGGTTTCTTTTTTGGAGGGAAGAATCGATCACCATGTTTGAAAATTTTGGCCGGAACTTGAATAAAAAAATGGGGTTTTTTTTTTTTCTTAACATGATTGAAGTGGCACGTCCTCATCATCTTTTAACATTTCAAACGATCGAGTACACTGTCTTGTGCAACGTGTAAGACTGTAAGTAGTACTGTAACATCATCCTAACTTGCCATAAGTTATCATATGTAAGGTCTTAGTACGTATGTACAAAATGATTACATCTGTTTCATGTTTCTGGAACTAGCTTGCATGCAATTCATATCGGGTACGGATCAGAATCTCTATTATTTAATATCACTGATTTAATTACCAAAAAGATAAATTAAATAAGTTATTTAGTTCCATGTTTCCATTCAATTTGTGTCGTAAGTCTGATCGGTCCTAGGATCGATCAGACGGTCGAAAGTTATTGTTTATTGCAAGCTGATAAAGAATCGTACTTTTTCATTCTCTATACGTATACTTTTATAAATCTATAAGATTAGTTTGACCACTTGTTCATGCATGCATTGTACTTTAATTAAAGGTGTATATATATATATATAAGTGGGATATTGTAAGTCTAATATTAAACTCGTGCATGCTTTAACTTTATTTATTCCATATAACATCAAAGTAAAACCATATATTATTTTGTTGTCATGTATTTTAATGATATTAGATAAAGACGGAGTATATTGGAGTTGTCCTATGATAATATATAATTAATTTATAATTAAAAAAATATTACTTTTATATATAAATTTAATATAATATCACGGATTTAATATATATTTTATTTTATAAAATATTTCTTATATATTATATTATTTATTAAGCTTTTAAAATAATATTAAGAATATTATTAAAATTATCCTATATCATTTAAAAAAAATAATATTTTATTAATTTATAATTAAAAAATTATTTCTTCAAAAAAAATAATAATAATTAACCTCTACAAATTTAATAATTTCCAAGTCAAACTTTTCCTTCGATTCTTCCACTCGAAAGTCTTGCTTAATTTTGTCGCTTTTCTAAGCTATGCTTCTGCACTAATTAATATTGGGCTCGACGAAAAATTACGTTATTGCTTCGTGGGCCAGAATTGGGCTAAGACCGCCTATTAGGACCTCAGGTTTGGTCCATTCCAGGAAGAAAAATTAGTCAACGATCTGAAAGTCAAATATACAAGCGGTTCAGAAATAAGGAAGACAGGTACTTTAGTATGAGGCGTATTACACCTGAGTAAGCGAGGTGTCTTCCAAGAAACGTTTCCTTTTTAATTTGTGGCGAGAAAATACTTGGTGAAGTTTCTTAAGATTTAGTGTATAGTTATTAAGGATTTAATTATAAGAATAAATTATAATTATTTAATTTTATTAAATATATTAATTTTGTATTTTAAATAAAATGAGAATATTTTAATATATTTAATAAGATAAAATATTGTTTTATTAATTTTAAATAAATTTTTTAGCATAAATTATACCGAATTACATTAAGTCAAAACTTCACCGAATATTTTATAGTCTGTGGCCTATCATACAAAGCCCTAGTAAAACCTTTTCGCGTTTCTTCATTGGCAGAGACGGATTTCATGGGCGATCCACCACCACAGGTTAGTAGCGCAACGTCGTTTTCACTCCCACCGGGTTGTCGATTTTACCCCTCCGATGAACACCTCCTCTGCTACTACCTCACCGAGAAGAACAACAACGCCATTACCAATGCAGTCGACGACGGGACTATACACGGCTATGATTTGATCAAAGAGCTCGACTTGTTCGATTACGATCCCTTCGAATTGCCTGATCGCGCGAGTTTCTCGTACGGTTATGGGGGAAGGAAGAGGCATTGGCTCTGCTACGCTGTTAGGGTTTTGAAGGAGAGCAGAGGAGGAGGAGTAGGGAGGAGGAACACGAAGAGTGGTTATTGGAGAAAGAAGGGAAAGGCCAGAGATGTGTTGGGTCGAGGAGGTATTGTTTTAGGGACCAAGACGAGCTTCGTCTTCTATTTAGGCACTTCGCCTAAAACCTCTGTTAAGACTGATTGGACTGTGTACCAATATGCTCTAATTGATCATCCTGAGGTAATTGCAAAACTTTCCCTCATTTTTCCAAATTCTAGGTCAAAATTTTCAATTGCAGTGCAAGTTGAGCTGTGGAATAGCATGAATTTTATTATACTGTTTCTTTGTTCGAACAACTGATTTGATGTATTTTAGATGGTATTATCTTACACTAAAAGCTCATAATCATATCCGACTGCAGGATTCTTTTGTTCTTTGCCGAGTATTTGTGAGAAGTTGTGGCAGAAACAGCATATTAGAGAATGGTTTGAACTCCTGTGGTGAGGAAAGTGTTTCAGCTGTAGCTTATGCCAGTATTCAACGTAATGGATTGAGTGGCCCTGTTGACGCGAGAATTCCCAATGGAAACTCTCTTGATCTGAGGAATAAGATATCAAAACATGTTACTGATCTTGATGATCAAATAGAGGTTATTGATTGTGGACCATCATCTGTTATGTTTTCTGAGCATGTGCATTGATAAATTTGGTGTTCATGTGTTTTGATTTTTTGATTATGGATGATTTTTTCAGGTTAATGCTTTTGTACCTGATAGAGGAGCGATATTGAATGATGATGTAGAAGAAGCTAATCTCGCCATTTTGGAGGGGGATTTCTTAGAGTTGGATGATCTTGTGGACTAGCTTTTTCCATTGTAGAAATCAGAAGATCTTAACTTACCAAGGAAGCGGGTCTTGATTCTTGAAATTGAAGACACCTAGATCGTGTTTATGGAGTACGGAAAGAATTGTAATTTGTACCTAATATCTCTTGTAAGGAAACTAAGTGAAGATAACAAACTCTCAGTTATGGACTCAGTGAGAGAGATAGAGTGGCTGGATTACATTGCTGGCTAAGGTAACTATTTGTTATCGTTGTCTTCTAAGACTCTGATTTATGATTATTTCCTATTCATTTTGGGGTAAGTTCTTTTGTTTATAGTTTGGATTGATGATGGATGCAGATTGGTCCTTGAAGCGAGTATGAAGCATCTTACTACTACCTGGAGCATGGACATGGAAAGCTAGTTAAACCATCAACAAAATGTAGGGACCCTGTTCCGATGATTCGACTAGGTCGATCAATCATCACCCGCCTCGTGTTCATGTATTTAAATTTCTTAGCTATAGGTTTCATCTTTAGGCAAATCATGGGAAATCTAATAGTTTCCCATATCTCCTTGCTGCTGCCTTTGTTCTTAGGTATTATAAAATTTTATGGAAGTATATTGATGCCATTAATAGCCGATGCATGGCTGAATCTATATGACTTATCAAGTACTTAAGTAGTTTCCCTTTTCCCATTCCAATTTGGGGTTCCTCCCCTGTAGTCTCTAAAAATTATCTCACGCTCCAATATGGATTATGCACAATCTTGGGCTGGTTAGTTAGATTTTGACAAGTTCTCTTGGGCCTGTTAAGCAGCTGGGCTGGGCCCAAACTTCAAAAAAAATAAAACAAAAAATCGCCGTTGCCGGGGATCGAACCCGGGTCACCCGCGTGACAGGCGGGAATACTTACCACTATACTACAACGACATTATTAAAGTAATAAGAAGAATATAAAAAAATAAAAATATATACAATTTTTTTCCCCCCAATCTTTTGTTGAAATTTTGTGATATATATATCTTTGGGTCCCCGACTAGCAAACTCACTTACATATCTAATAATGCGTGACAACCCACTTTACGATTTGTCAAATTTATTTTCATGTGTTGTGTTCAAAATGCATGTTCTCACTACACATCTTTTTTATTTCCCAATTTCTTCTTCATCTCCGCCTGTGTTCTTCTGTTTCTGCAGAAACAGCAAGAGTCATAAGCTTTTGGTCCCTCCTAAATTTCTTTTCGTTTTCGTTTTTGCTTCAATTATACATTTTTGACACTACACCCAACAAAAACATTTTGTATTTTCTCCCAACCACCATTACGTTTTCCCAAGTGGTTTCTTTATACGAGAGTCAAAACGTTCATTAACATTTATTTTTTGTTCCTTCTCCAAGTGGGTATGTGATTGAACCCATCACGTATATATATATATATTGGAGCATCTAAAGAGTTCATTTTTCTTTCAGCTGATGATTTGGCGTGTTCCTTAGCTTAATCAGAGTTTTATTTTATAGGTTTCTTCTCTTTATTGTCAAAAAGCATGGAAATTTAGCTAACTATGCTCTTTGGTGGGGGAAGCGTTATCTTGTTCAAAGACATCTTACTTAGGATTCATATTTATCCTATTGGTCAGTGGTTTTCTATCTAAGCAATTGAGAACTATGGAAAAAAGTTAATTAAATAAAAAAACTAAAGAAACCCCATAATTTGATACAAAATACAAAGTAGGAATGTGTATTAATATTTAAATTTAGAAAATCGATTAATCTTTTTAAAAGATAAGTTCTAAATTGACCAAAAGGAAAGGAGGGAAGGACACCGAATTTTTCTCTCTCTCAAGATATATTGCCTTTTTTTTTTTCTCATAATTGGGTGGTGAAATTTGTCTTACTCATGATTAGACACGTAATAGTTTTTATGTAGTAAGGAAAATCTAAAAGCCAAGACTAGGATTTAGGAAGGAAATGGTGTTTTTAACGTCCACGTGGTGCTATGATTTTGTCATAAAATAAAATAAATAGTAACAATAAAGAAAGGAAAGAAAGGAAGGAAAGGAAGGAGGGAGAGGAAAGGAAAGGAAAGGAAAGGGGAAGGAGGGGAGGGGAGGGGAGGGGAGGCAGAGTGACGCTTGGCGTGAACAGAGATGGAAAGAAAGAATGAGGAAAAGGTGGGGGGCTACAGCTACTTGCTCTTCCCCCTTCCTTTCTATCCCTCTCTGCTACGCCGCGCCATGCATTGGGAGCTGGGTCTTCTTTTTCTTTATGAGAGAAAGTAGAGAGAGAGAGAAGTGTGAACGAAATTACATAAGAGAGAGAGAGACGGAGACACCTGACCTGAAGCCATTTGGTTAGCTGCTACCCAACAAGACATTAATATTACAGCATCATCCTCCGTTTATTATTATTATTATAATTTTTTAATAATTAAAATTTTCAATTCTTGGTTTGGAAACTGCTCCCTCTGTCTGACTATTACACACACTTTACTGATCTCTCTCCCCCCACTTTAATCTCTCGCTCTGTCCATCACAATTCACAATTTATCCTCCACCCAAAGCTTCTTCCTTTTTTTTTTAATTTCTTTCCTTCTGCCTTCTTTTTCATTTCTCTCTCTCTCATTGCTGTTGGGTTTTCTTCTTCTTTTTATTTTCTTCCTCATTTCCTCTTGGTTGGGTGATAGTTTGTTTGTTTCGCCCCTCATAGATCGGTCTCTTTTCCAGAATTTGGTGAGTTTTTTTCCTTAGATTTTTCATTGTTTGTTGATCCGTCGATTGTTTATAAGTAGGATTTCAGTTTCATCTAATTTTCTGTTTTGTTTTGAGGGGGTTTGATTAGTGAAGTAAATTTTTCCTCACAAATTCCATGTTATTTATGATGATCTTTTTGCCCGTTCAGCCAATCCTGACAGATTTTTATATGATGGTGTTTGAAAAAGAAAAAAAAAACTTTAATTTGTTGCTGGGTTTTGTTTGCTGTTGATTTTGTGAGCTTGCTTCATATTAAAAAAAAAAAATGTTTCTTGTATTGGGATTATGGTTTATGACTTTTAGTAACCGTAGTTGACCCCCTCAATCTCTCAACCGATCTTCATGAAAACATGATGTTCCTGAAAATAAAATTGATTTCTGTATGTAACACCATAGTTGATTCTGGATTCCTTTTTTTTTTTTTTTCTTTCCTCCATCCCCTGTTCTTTTGGTTATCTGTGGTGTTAAAGATTGTAGCTTTCCATTGTCATGTTTAGAGTTAGACCTCTGCTTCACATCTTTTCACTCGAAATGCTGCTGTGCATTGAGTTTCATACTCTTTCATAGCTGCAATGTTGAAAGTAAATATTTCATTTCATTGCCCTTAACCCTCTCAAGTAAGAGAAGAAACCTGAAATAGAAAGTGCAGCCATTGTTGTATGTGTTAACAGTTATCAATACAATAATGTTTGCTCAATATCTGTTCCCTTTGGACCTTCCCATTATTACATTGCTTTCTCTTGCAGCTTGCTTTCTTAAATGATTCTTCTAGTTGAGTTTTGGAACAAGTTATTGCGAAGCACACTGACAGCATAGTCTAATTGGTTCATGTTTACTTCTTGCATCAGGTTTACCTGAACTCGTTTACCTATTGGCACTTTTCTGGATATTTCTCCAAAACTTATTATCACTGATAAAAGGGGGAGTTGACATTAGCCCCAATGCAAGGGCAAAGGGGTGGTAGTAGTTCCTCATCAGAAACCCTAAACTTCGACCATGGATCTTCTTCATCCAGTAATGTTGCTATAGATCAGCAGATTTTCTGGAGTAGTATGAGGAATCCCTCGGTCAATATAATGCCAGACTTTCTACTGCCTCCAGGTGATATGAACATCGCCTATGTGAATTCAGCGGACCACCACGAACCACAGAGTTTGACCAGGTGGAGCTTTGGTCACCCTGTTCCGAGTTTAGAAGGCGGGACCTATGAACCAAACAATCATCTCTCTTTGGGTGATGCAAATTTGAACCCCATGATCACGCAAAGACCCAACTCTCATCCAATTCTGCAGAATCTTAACCTGAATGGGCAGATTCCATCATCTTGTGCTTCTGATTCTTTCTTACTCCCTTCAAGGAGTGATCCAAGCCCTTCAATGGAGGGTCGACGTTCATCTTGTAAAAGGAAGGCTCTTGAAGAGATTGGAAGTAGTTCTGGAAACACTATTCCCTCTGTCTATAGTACTCCACATGGGAGTTTAAGCATATCAGCTCCACCGGAACAGGTGACTTCTGCAAGTGTGGAGGAAAGTCTGGAAGGTTCTCACAGAAATCTCCGTATAAGGGTAGGTTCATCAATTCAACACGATTCTATATTGGGGAGTGCTTTCTGCCATCCCTCCGGGGTCCCATCTTCCCAGATGCCTGCAAGACTCATTCCTGTGGATCATCCTTTGGACTTAAGATCATCTCCGGCTGTTGACAATATGAGTGGTCAAAGGCAGCCCATTTTGTCCCATGTTCCGGGTTTGTCTCAAAGTGTGGAGACTGTTAGGTCAAGAAGCATGGGGGGGAGGAACATTCTAGAACATCCCGTTTTTATGCCTGCTACTGAGTTGAGAAACTTTGTTTGGAATCCTACGAATAGAAGTTCAGGTGGTGGAATGAATATTCCTGGGAGTCATAATAATAATGTTGGTTCTACTTCTCGCACTGTTCATCCGCCTTCAGATGGGGCCACTTGGCCTCCTCACGAGAATCCACCTCCTTATCCATTATATCCGAGAAGGCTGTCGGAATATGTTCGTAGTAGATATTCTTCATCGTCTGGTTTTGGGTCTGGAGGTCAGGCAAGTAATTACTCGCCACTACAGTCAGGTCCCACTTCATCGTCACAAGATGTGGTTCTTCCTCCTGGAGGTGGTAACCCCCTTCGTCAGCATCATCATCATCCATTATTACAAGCAAGATCAGCAACATGGATGGAGCGACAAGGTGGTGACATGGCACTTGGCCTTCCCTACTCGTTGCGAGCTTTGGCCACGGGTGCCGGTGAAGGAAGCGGAAGTTATAGTAGACTCGTTTCTGAGGTCTATATGAGAAACTCTCTTTCCTCCGTTTTTTTTTTTTTTTTTTGGCAAATAATGAAATGGGCAATTCTTATATCATTAAAGCTGTGTTAATACTAAACTTGTCTTGCCTGGAGCAGATTCGAAATGTCCTGGGTCTAATGCGGAGGGGAGAGAGCTTACGGCTTGAGGTAAGGCTTTTGTATTGGAAATATAGGCACTTCAATTTCTATTATCTTCAGGAGTCCTACTATTATATATTGTATTGGAAATATAGAATTTTGTACGATTTTTTTGTTTTGTTTTGTTTTGTTTTGTTTTGTTTATAGGATGTTATGATCCTGGACCAGTCTGTATTTTACGGGATGGCTGATATTCATGATCGGCATAGAGATATGCGTCTTGATGTTGATAACATGTCGTATGAGGTACATTTACTTTATTATATAATACCAACCTTAGTACATTTTTTAGTTCCAGTTTTTGTTATTCTTAATCCGGTTACATAATTGAAATGCACAGGAATTACTAGCTCTTGAAGAGCAGATTGGCAATGTGAATACTGGGCTCGGTGAAGAGATGATTCAAACTCGTCTTAGACAACATAAATATTCAAATGTTGCTGGATTTCGGCTACAGACCGAACCATGCTGTATTTGTCAGGTAATGATCCAAATACTGTACTATTCATCGCACTTCATCATCTCCGTCTGTTCCGTCGTAATTCTAATGTTTTTAACTGAATGCAGGAGGAATATAGTGAAGCAGATGATCTTGGGAAATTGGATTGTGGACATGATTTTCATACTAATTGTATTAAGCAATGGTTAATGCACAAGAACTTGTGTCCCATCTGTAAAACGACGGCCCTCAAAACCTAATACTGGAAGAAGATGGAAAAGGAGAAGGAGAAGGATTATTTATCAGTTTATACATTCTGGACTACTCAATTGTCGTTGTTAGCCTATTGGCTTTAGCATTGTTGTTATTATATCTACATTTTGATACCATTTGTTACAAAGAAAGAAGTTGATTACATATTATTATCTTTACTTGGAGATGTTTCTTTATATCAATTGATAGTGTCATGATTTGGGTTAACATTAAATAATTGAGGAGGATGTGGTCGAAAGTCAAAAACTTTGAAAATACAGGGTACAGTGATCTGAGAGAAGTAGATGAAAAAGGACGATCAAGTCAGTAATCTAAAGAGGTAGGGTGTTTTTACATTTTTGGCGAAAAGTAGGGGTAGGCTGTTGGAAAAAAAAAAAAACAATAGATCATGTTCGAACACGCAACCAAAAAGCAATTCTTGGAAATTGCTCATTTTAGGGTACCCTCCAATTAATGACATGACGCTGATACGACAATTATTATCATCTACTTTGACTTTGACTTCACTACCAATAATTTTTTTATTTAATTTTTTTTTTTGCAAATTTATGTTTTTAAATTTTAGATAAAATTAATTAAAATTATAAGGAATAACAGTCTATGACTCTATGCATCTATTTATTTATTTGTTATAATAATATATAAATTAATTAATTAAAAAAAAAAGAGAAAAAAAACAACGTAAAGGTAATTAAGGCGGGAGAGCAATCAATCAAACAGAGCTTTGGTCTGGGAAAAAAAAAAAAAAAAAAGAAGCATAAAAAACGGTCTTTACGCTCTAACAAAATAGCACAGAAGAAGGATAAGACGAACAGAAACGGAGATGGCAATTCAAACGATCCGAAGTTGTGATAGTTTCTAGTTTCTTCGCCGTTTTGGTCTCAAATCTGAATCATGTCGGATCTGTACAGGACATCTTCTTCTTCCACCTCCTCTGCTCTCTCTCCCGAATCAGAGGCGTTATCTTCCTTTCTGAACCACCAACTTCACAATTCCTCCTCTGCATATTCCTCTGTTTCTCTCATGTCTATGAAAAGAAATTACTCGCAGTTTTCTCCTCCGTTAGGGGCGTCGCCGACGCCGCTAAGGCCTTCGGTTCAGTATCGTCTCCCGTCGGAGTGTTTGCCGAATTTTCCCGATCCTTCTGGATTTTTCGTGGCAGACGCGAAAGAGAGTGCGGAAAACGCGTTTCCTTCGACTGGCGTTGTGGATTCCGACGCAAACACGACGCTGATGAAAATGAAAGCTTCATCTGAAAATGATAGCGAGGTAATTTGGAAAAAAAATTTACTATCTTTTTCTATATTTTCCCTTCAAGTTTTCTTACCTGCCAAACAGACGTTTAGTCTAAAACACTTATCTTTTTTTCGTTAAAAGGGTTGTGAGGCTGAAGTATCGGATTTGCCTTCGAACCTGGACCCTCCTCGAAGTTTGTCTAAACGAACCAGAGCAGCAGAGGTTCATAATTTGTCAGAGAAGGTGACTCCTTTTTTCTTATTTCTTGAGTGTTGGGAAAATATTGTCTTAGCTTGAAATTACATCTTATATTTTATAAGGAATCTGATATCATCAATCATTGCTTGGTGGGGGCAGAGGAGGAGGAGCAGGATCAATGAGAAACTAAAGGCCTTGCAGAACTTAATCCCGAATTCAAGCAAGGTATTGGCATATGCATCTTAAGATCATCTTACATAATAATTTTAAATTTTTTTAAATTTTTTTTTTAACAGACAGACAAGGCTTCAATGCTAGATGAGGCAATTGAATATTTGAAGCAACTTCAGCTACAAGTACAGGTTACCTTCTCTTTCACCCTTGCTTAAATTTCAAATCGAATCGAGTAACTATTTTGGTATTTGCAAACTTCAAACTTGTTTTGTGAGGCAGAAGAAAGTCTGAAAATCTCTTGTGGCAAGGCACGTAGAAAGCTTATTACCTTTCGCCTAGTCGAGTATCCTAAGTTTTCTCATAGTAGTGTTTTTTTTGTAGCAATTATAGTTTTTGCCCGTTCGTTTAACAGATGCTATCAATGAGAAACGGAATGAGCCTACACCCGCTTAGCTTACCAGTGGAAGTTATGCGGCCTATGCAATTGTATCAGGCGGGAATTAACCCAGATATTGGTAATGTTTTTCTCCCTTTGAACCAAGGCAGAGACGCATTTTCCGGAAATGAAGAATTCAGTGTTTCAAACAAATGCTCCCTCCCTGATAGTAAGCCGATCACACATTCTACAACGAACATAGCAAATTCCCAAACCACCTTGTACGGTGTTGGACAGCAAATTCAACCTTGTTACGGAAACTTCAATCTCTCCACTTCTTCCAAGGTAATAATAGACACTATTTAACATGACCGATCTCTAGCTTATAGTAAATAGAGTTCATGGATTAGTATGAACCAGAACCTTGGTTTTGCAATTTGAAGGATATTTGCAGGGATGCCACTACAAAAGAACAACTTGATGATCTGCCTCAGACAGGGAAAAGCCCTTCAGGTGCTGTTTCTTAGCCGGGTTCTTATTCGGAAAGAAGTACACTCTTGTTCATAGAACTAGCCAAAGTTTCCAAATTTAATATCTGGATAACGTCATACCTGTCAACTATAAAAGAAAAGGTTGGCGCTTTGTGAATTACAAACATTTGTCATCGTCTGTAAAATTGTGTACCAAGAATTTAGCAGCTTACTATCATTATATATATGTGGAATTCGAGAGAGTTTCAAGTTTGAACGAACTCTTTCATTTCTGAACAAAAATTTAAGGCCATCTCTCTTTTTCTTCTGAAGATGCTATAATTGCATAATGATCAATTGAAATTATTCTCTTAATCACACTTGGGTCAAAATGTCAAATCCACTTAAGTTTACAAAGAAGGTGTAAGAAAAAAAGGTCTGATCTTGCTATAACTAATATTCTCATTATTCAGCGATCACAGTGGCTGCAGCATTGTAATGGAATGGTAAGTGGTAATTAAAACGAAAAAGATATTCCTTTACTGCTGATTGGATAACGTAGATATTTTTTACGGTAACAGAAAACAGACACGAAGGAGAGAAAAAACTAGTGGAGCTTCTTTCTTCTCTTCTACTCTCTTCTTCCCTTCCTATCATGCCAGCTCTGTCTTGCCCTCTTCTCTCTCTGTCTCTCTCTAAGTCCCACTGGCAATCAGATAGTAAGTTCAATTCCACTCTGACACAAGGAAAAGACGAAACAGAGAAGTGAGCTGAAAATTCAACAATGTCCGATTATGCATTTTTGAACGACCAGCTAACAAAAAAAACATCCATCTTCAGTTTATAATTAAGGGTCGTTCTGGGTATAAGCGTAGGAGCAGTCAGAGTGGTAAGCATCTTCCTCGTATCGCTCTGGCTCACTTCCAAACGTCACAACTCCTCATAAAAAACCAACACTTCTCTCACCCCAAACGTCTCCAAGGAAATCCAGGAAATCCGAGTCGACCCGGTTGCCAATACCCGTTGGGATAAACCCGAACCGAATCACCTGTCCTCTCTGCTTCAGCTAGAGGAGGAAAGCCAGCATGCAAGTGGGCCCCATGGGGTTTCTCATTTGGGCTAGAGCCAGTGGCTTACTACTCTCAGGGAGCTTGAGTATTCTACAAATGGATTTTCAGATGAGAATGTGATTGGAGAAGGTGGTTATGTCGTCTACGGAGGCGTTTTAGAGGATAATACTGTGATTGCTGTCAATAATTTGCGCAATAACAGGTTCATCTTCGACTTAATGTTTACTTACTATAGCTAGCATAAAGTATGATTCAATCGATCTTTTGTTTTGTTAGGGGACAAGCTGAGAAGAAGTTTACGGTTGAAGTCGAAGTCGAAGCAATTGGTTGTGTTCGGCATAAGAATCTAGTCCGATTGTTCGCTTATTGTGCTGAAGGAGCTCATAGGTGACACTTTTATCTCACTATAAATTCATTGCTCATATCTAATTCTTATAACTATGAAGTGATTTTCACTTACATTGGTGCACTGGGTTTCATATGTAGGATGCTTGTTTATGAATTTGTTGATAATGGGAGCTTGGAACAATGACTTCATGTAGTTGTTGGCCCTTCTACTCCACTCAAACTCACTTGGGATATTCATATGGATATAAGTTGACATATCTCCATGAGGGGCTTGAGCCCAAAGTTACTCACCGTGAAAAATCGAGCAATATCTTGCTCGATAAGCAATATTGGGCTTCCGAAAGTCTCCGACTTTGACTTAGCAAAGATCCTCGGCTCAGAGAGAAGCTACGTGACAACTCGTGTCATGGGAACATTTGGGTGCTTAGAATTGAACAATCTCCATATGCATTATGGAAGTTAGTCTTGTTTCCTATGGTTTTGATTTGAAGTTAACAGTTTTACACACTCTTGAATGAATCTGGATTTGATACCGACCGTTGGATTTGTAATAAATTATTTTTTTAAAGAAATGATCAATAATTCAACAAACCAATCAACAGCCAACATCCTGACTCTTCGACCTTAGCAAATGTTCAATAATACCCCTTTAATGTTCTTCATAAATCATTAAAAAATAAAAAAAATAAAAATTATAATAATGATAATAAATCGATAACTTGGTTTAATTACAACATAAGCAAGATATTAGTAGTTAATATAGAATGGGTAGTGTCGGTGTTATGTAGCTGTCAGGCCTTTGGATTCTTCTTCTTCTCCCCTCAAGCTTCTCACACACTGAATGAACGGAGATTGAAAATAAGTACAAACAAGATAAGATTACGAGCTTTAAATTATTATTTTCGTCCTTATTTTTTTTAAAATTAAAAGTAGTAAAAAGAAAAGAAAAAAGAAAAAGAAATAAAAAATGGACCGACCCAAGCAGCAACCTTGGTTCGGATAGGTTGGTTCCGGCCCTGTTCTCACATTCATCAATCAGACAATACGCCATAACTATTTTCTTTATTTATTTATTTTTTAAACAGTAATAAATGAAATATATAAAAGAAGACGTTTACGGTACGGTAGAGCCAATTTTGGAGTGTAAGAGACCTCTAGATAAAGTGATTAAAAGCAGTGTGAGCTTAGTTTTCAGTAGAGAGGAGAAGAAGAACAAGAAGAAGAAGAAGAAGAAGAAGAAATGCACGCCAAAACAGACTCTGAGGTGACCAGCCTGGCACCTTCTTCTCCGACTGCATCTCCCCGCCGGCCGGTCTACTACGTCCAGAGCCCCTCTCGAGATTCCCACGATGGCGAGAAGACCGCCACATCGTTTCAATCCACGCCTATCCTCAGCCCCATGGGCTCCCCTCCCCACTCTCACTCCTCTGTTGGTCGTCACTCTAGAGAATCCTCCTCCACAAGACTCTCCGGATCTTTAAAGCCCGGATCTCGCAAGATCAACCCTAACGACGGCTCCCGCGGCGGTCAGCGGAAAGGTCAGAAGCAGCAGCCGTGGAATAAAGCATGCGATGTGATCGAAGAAGAAGGCCTTCTCGACGATGAAGAAAGTCAAAGAGGTCTCCGTCGTCGCTGCTACTTCCTCATCTTCATCCTCGCCTTCGTCCTTCTCTTCTCCCTGTTTTCATTGATATTGTGGGGCGCTAGCAAGCCTATGAAACCTAAAATCACTATGAAGGTATACAAATTCTCCTTCCCAATACCTTTTGAGAGAAAATCTATGAAATGAAATGTTTATGCTGAATTGTGAACAATTGATTTCGATTTATGCAGAGCATTACGTTTGAGCAATTCAAGATCCAAGCTGGTTCTGATTTTACGGGAGTTGCCACTGACATGGCGTCTGTAAACGCTACAGTAAAGCTCACCTTTCGTAATACCGGCACGTTTTTCGGCGTGCACGTCACGTCGACGCCGGTAGATCTATCGTACTCCGATATCGCGGTGGGATCAGGGACGATTAAGACGTTTTATCAGTCGAGGAAGAGTCAGAGATCTATATCGGTTAATGTTATGGGCGATAGAGTCCCGCTTTATGGAAGTGGTGCTAGTCTCAGGAGCTCGACAGGAACTCCGACGTTGCCGGTGCCGCTCCGGTTGAACTTTGTGATCAGGGCCAGAGCTGATGTGTTGGGGAAATTGGTTAAGCCTAAATTCTATAGGAATGTGGATTGCGCTGTAACGTTTGATCCGAAGAAGGTCAATGTTCCCATCTCGCTTAAGAATTGCACAGTCAGTTGAATAAGGAGGATATGATGTGAAAATTTTTTTTTCCCTTGACCAAACTCAGCGGGGCAGGTTTCATGGGTGTCTGGGCAGGAATGAAAAACACGTGGTTTTCGACTTTATTGAGCTGCCCCAGCCTGCCCGAATGGTGAAAAAACAGAACAGATTGAAGAACAAGGACCAGACTTCTCTTTTTCTTTTTTTGGTTAATGTGGTCGCTTTTGAAATTACTGTAAATATCATATAGAATATTGTTATTTATTATTTATTTTTATGATGTTAATCATTTTCCATAATGTTTTCTCTTATCCGCGTAGGTGATTAGTTACTGTTTATTTATTTATTATTATGAGAGTTAAAATTATTTAAATAATTATTATATTAATTTAATGATATAATAATTATTAATAAATATAATTAAATAAAAATAATATTTATTATATTAATATTGATATTAAATTTAATATTATAATTATTTTATTATATGTTAATCAGAAATGAAATAATTTTATTATTAAGTTAAAAATAAGTTTGTGACAGGATAGTATAAGATTTAACATATTATGATTTAACATATGCATTTGACATTGGATCCCAAGCAGGTTTGTTATAAACACGTATCTAGAATTGTCTATTAGTTTACAGATTCTGAAATGAGCTGGCACAAGACAAAATGGGTTTAATCATGTCAGGACTGGAAGTCACGTGCATGTAATGAACATATTAATTATATATATTTATATATTTTATTCGCCGGCTTTGCTGCTGTTGACGTGGAACGGTGGAGCCGAACAACAGTGCCACCGTGTTCTAGCATGTTTTTTTTTGCCTTTCTTCTTTCTTTATTATATATTCCCATAATTTGGACAATTTGATTTTGATTATTGCATCAGTAAGGCTTGAAAAAGCTCAGTAAAATAAGGTTGGGCTCGAGTTATTATGCTGTAAGAATTATAGTGGGCCCATTATGGGGGGGATGGGGTTCTCTAACTTGGGATTGATTGTAGCGCCTTCAGGCCCGCTAAATAAGAGACCAAAGCCCATATAACTAAAACGGCAGAGCTACTTTCGGAAATTTGAGAAAATGAGTGGGTCTACATATAAATATAAATAATAAAATAAGCAAATTACAGGGACCACCTTCCCGAAAGGCCCCAAACCTGTCACAATTTTCAACTCTCTCTCTCTAAAAACCTCCGTCCATCATCTATCGATGATGGCTCTACCTCAAGACCCTTTCCAACAACACTACCAGCCTCAACAGAAACAACAAGATGATAAATCCAAACTCTTCAGGTAATTATTGAAATTTCTAGACAAACCCCTAACACTATTTTTGTTCTTAAGATCCTCTGAATTTCTTCCCCTCAAGAAAATTTTCAATTTTTCTTCTTCTTATTCATTTAGTGCTTATCGTAAATCTCAGGAATCTATATGCAACGGAAGTGCAGATTTCATCTGAGATCCCCCACTATTGCCCATCTAAGCTGCGAGATCGGCCCCAGCATCCGCCTTATATCCCTCCTTGTAATTTCTCTCTCTTCTTTGCCCTTAGTCTCTTTTTTTTCTTCTTCCGTCCATTAGGGTAATCGGTTTTGTTATTTTTTTTTCCCTCCTGAGAACTTTGCTAGGTTTGGTTCATTTCCTGGATTAATGGAGCTATGATTTTTAGTCCCTATTATTGATGAATCCTTAAGTTTGAGTTAAATCAGCTATGACTCTAATCTTGTATTCGTTTTGGTTTCAGTTCATGTAGTCGGGTTGGCACCAGGTCCTGTTCAGGGTCCTGATGGCAGTGATGGTGGAGTTGAATTTCCAGGGAACTACGGTTTAGAACCCAAGAGGGAAAGATTGAAGGAGCAGGATTTTTTAGAAAATAATTCCCAAATTTCGTCCATGGACTTTTTGCAACCTCGATCAGTCTCAACCGGGTTGGGCCTGGCCCTTGAAAATCCTCGCAAGGCTTCTACCAGTGATTCGGCCCTGATTGCCCACATAGGGGATGACGTTGATAGAGAATTACGGCGACAGGATTCAGAGATTGATAGATATCTCGAAGTTCAGGTCAATGTTTTTATAAAGATCTTATCTTTATTACTTGTGTACCTGGCTTTGCTGTTTGTGCTTTGTTAATATAGCTAAACTTCCTTTAATTTAGTGAAATGTTACCCACTTGTTCCGGGTAAGATGTGTTTTGGAATGAAATTATCTTCTTTTTTAATCTGTTTGCATCTATTGACATGGGATTTGGTTCCTATATTTGAAACATTTAAATGAGAGAAAAATGATTATTTATTCCTGACAAGCATTATGAATCCATCATAATCATTATTGAATCACTATATTCTTATGTGTCTTTCTGTCATTTGAACTTTGAAGATATCTCTCTATTAAGGCCTTGTCAAAATAATATTGATGACAGAAAGAAATATATACATCAGTTTTTATGTTATAGTACACTTGAAATCATATTCGAGAAATGTGACCTTTGTATTTCATGCACCTCACAGTACTAGTAATGGCTTGCCGTCTATAAAGATAGTGGATGATGAGACATGGTTCGATCGTGATATGTGATTTTATGAAATCATCGATTTCTAAAACTCATTGTGAAGATATCGGTTTCTAAAACTCATTGTGTGATGTGGTTTATCTTAACTGTTGAAATATGTTAGATTTGAATTTTTTTTCCTTTTAAACAGGGTGACAGATTGCGTCAAAATATATTAGAGAAGGTCCAAGCGACCCAAATTCAAACCATCTCACTTGTCCAAGACCAAGTCCTTCGAAAGCTGCATGAAAAAGAAGCCGAGGTTGAGAGCATTAACAACAAGAACATAGAACTCGAAGAGAGAATAGAACAGTTGACTATAGAAGCTGATGCATGGCAACAAAGAGCTAGATACAATGAAAACTTGATCTCCACCCTCAAGTTTGATCTGCAAGAAGTGTATGCTCAAACCAGAGACAGGAAAGGACATGGGGACAGGAAAGAAGGACATGGGGACAGTGAGGTGGATGACATGGCTTCTTGTTGCAATGGCCGCTCTATCGACTTTCACTTGCTCTGCAAGGACAAGAATGACATGAAGGAGCTGATGACGTGCAGGGCCTGTAGGGTGAATGAAGTATGCATGCTTTTGTTACCCTGTAAACATCTCTGCCTCTGTAAAGACTGTGAGAGTAAGCTTTGTTTCTGTCCCTTGTGCCGGTCTTCTAAATTCTATGGCATGGAGGTTTACATGTAAAATTCTAAGGTACATGCTAAAGAACTTCAGTAATGTTATGTTTTTTAAGAATTGAATGTATAATACTAGTCTGATTGGTGGTTTTCTTGGGCTGAGCGAAGTAGATGATGAACTTGGGCTGGTTTAAAAGTTCAGAGCCCACATCCAGTTTCTTGCATTATATTAGAAAGTGGGGCAACCTATATTATTCCAATAGTGTATTAGCAATCTTGGGAAGCAAGTCTCCTCCTCCCTCCTCTCCCTCTTCTCCGTCTCTCTCATGCCATAGAATTTGATCAAACCTCTTCTCTCTTTTGCCTTTTTTCCCTCTTTCTAATCATGACATGGAAAAGTTAGGACAGAACAGAAAGTGAATATGCTTCGCCCTCCATGATTAAAAGACGTAAAGAAAAGGAACAATGTTGCTATTTCAGATCAATCCTTCTATTATTATTGCAATAATTAAACCCACCTCTACTTCCACCACCTAGATCACACCGCACAAATCAATCCAATTAGCCCCGTCGCACTCATACTCATATTCACATACATAACTTTCTCTTAGGTTTCAGAAGAACTAATAGAAATCAATTCTACTGATTACTTCCAGTTACAGTGATTCAATCATCAATCCTTCCCTCTCCTCATTCCCTTACAAAGCTATCTTTCTTCTTCCTTCACTCTTTTATTTCTCCTTTTGATTTTCCCTTTTCTATTCTTTTTCCCTTTTCGAGAATTATAATATTTTTTTTCTCTCTTTTAACCAACTTAGCTGGGGCCCTAAATGGCTAAATTTTATGCGCTGGTTAAGTGATCTGCATCAGATGATGATGATTCATCGAGAAAGAAACTATTTTTTTTTGCTAGTGGGTTATTAGTTGGGCTTATGATACACTTATCATTACAGAAATCAAACGTGAGAACTACAAATGATTTTGAGGTTACTTTTTTTAATGTCGGCATGGATTGTTGTTATATTTGAGCCTTGGTTAATAATGCAGTACGTATGATTAGTGAATTCTCGAACCATATAAATATGTGTGGGACCCCCTATATATTACACTATATATATAGATATATATGTATACACTCTCTCTATGTAGAAGGAGAAGGAGAAGGAGAAGGAGAAGGAGAAAAAGGAAGGTGAAGAATGTGACGTGCATGTGATTTAACAGCCTTTATGTTCCCCTCAATCCACATCTACACATCCAAAATTACAAACCCACCAATTAAATTCCTTCTCTTTTTCTGCTTCTCACTTTTTATTTTCATTCTTTTTGTTCCCTTTTCTTTATCAGCGACTTATATTGGCTTTGCTTGTGGTAATGGAAGAATGAAGATCGTTTTTTTGGCTGAAAACGAAGGGAAAAAAAAAAAAAAAAAAAAAAAAAGCAGATTGCCATTGAGTTTAAACGCTTTTGAACTTTGACCCAACCTTTTTAGTTTTGCACATCGAGTTCCATTACCACGTTATGTAATTGCTTTCTGAGAAAGGAAAAAAAGTAGAAAAAAGCAGAGAAAAAACTTTATACTGGTTAAAAAAACAAAAGAGAGAATTTTTAGTAGTTAGGGCATATATATTAAAATTTTTAATCTTCTTCTCTCTTATCTTCAATGTAAAGACAAAAGAGAGAAGGTTTTTGTTAGTGGTCTGAGTTGCAGACATCTAGCGATTAATCAGCCTTTGTTCTTTCGATCTCCATACTTTGTGGACCCCTTTCTATCTGCTTTCTTTAACATTTGATTCATCTCGAACTTATATGTATAACGTACTCGAGCAACGTACGTACATTCTACATATATATAGGAATATATTTATTGAAAGAAAGAGAGAAAAAAAGAAAAAGAAAGAGGACAGTCTCAGTGCAAAACACTAGCTAGCTAAGCTAGGCACAGAAGATGAAAGAAGAAAGAAAAAAAATGACTGAACAAGAAGAATATTTAAGAGAGACTGGTTTTCTTCTCATTATATATATGTATGTCTATTTGCGAGTTGCTGAATGAAATGTAATGTGATTGGATTATATCATCTATGCATGTTATCATAAGCTCAATCATTACTGTTAATATATAGTTTTAATTTAATGCTCATCAATCATCATTATCCCGATCATTGCATTCGCTCTTCCTAATTCTAAATTGGGTTACTAATTACTATTGTAGTTACCATCATAATTACCATACCCCCTTAGATTTAGATTCACTTCAAAAGTTCAAATATAGAGAGATCAAAGTGGATGACATATTGACATATATATATATATATATATATAAAGGAAAAAAGAAAAAAAAAGGCTGGATACTATTTCACAGTTAACTTTATTTGTTTTTGTTACTTTTCGGCCTAGTATTGATCATGAGAACCATATATATTAATATGAGATGTAGTAATATAGAATTATATATAATAAGTATCGTATCTACTTGATATCATTAGTCATCATTCTCATCTCCTTTTGCTTTAGTTTGCAGTAAACAAAAGAAAAACAAAACAAAAAACAACAACTGCAAGCAAGTGACGAGTAAAAGGGAATTGGCAGAGTGGGGGTGTCTTTAGGCCATATATCTATCCATAGCTAGCTACCCATTTCTTCTTCATGTTGAAAAATATTGGAAGTTAATTTGGAACCTGTCATAAGCAAAAAGAAGATGAAGAAGAACAAGAAAAAGAAATAGAGCTAGAACTAGAAGGGAAGGTATAGTAATTGGTATGGAATATCGTCTCACTCACAACAGGCTTTAATCCTGTCATGTCGTAAAAATTAGAAAAAACGATAGGGTTTGGGAATTGGTTCTTTCTTGGTGCCTTGTGAAAAAACAAACAAAAGGAAAGCAACTAGTGGAAAAAGAAGACACCAGTCTTTGACGTGAAGTCGGACCACCTTCCATTCTCTTTTACTTTCCAATCACATTATATATTCTCTACTTTCAAATACGTATATTCTATGTATACATACAACTTAAATATACGCTATATATTGACCCAAATACGTAGATGTTTTGGTAATGTTTTCTGTTAAAGATGCCAGAAAGGTCACTTTACGTATAGAGATGAAAAAGTGATTATTTGTATAGAAGTCTTAACAATAAAAAAGTGTTGACCAATATATGTATGTATCCTTCTCAAGCAACAACTTAACTAGTATGTAATAATGAATAATCATTAACAAATACTAAGAGAGAAGACAAAAATAATCATTAATATAAGAATAAATAGAACCCTAACATTTTATAACATGTTATCTCCCAAGATTAGTAACACTAACCACTCTCCTACTCACTCACTTTCTTGAACATTTCCTTTCTTAAGATCTTTTCCCGTCTTTGGCTCGCTTTCTATTGCCTGCAGCATCATATTCTTATAACCTTTTTGGCTTCATCTTCTCTGATTCAATGGCTATAATGCTAGAAAACTATGAAGCCAATATCTCGCTTTCCTTAGACTCGCACAAATCAGTTCCAGCTCCATTTCTTATAAAAACATACCAGCTCGTAGACGATCCTATCACTGACCACATAGTCTCGTGGGGCGAAGACGATAACACCTTCATCGTCTGGCGTCCGCCTGAGTTCGCTCGTGATCTCCTCCCCAACTTCTTCAAGCACAACAACTTCTCTAGCTTCGTCCGTCAGCTCAACACCTACGTGCGTACATGTATATGTATACATATGTATATATAACGGCTTGATCTCGTCTCTTAATATATGCTTTTTTGCAGTGTGATTGACTCGATTTCTTGTTCTTTGGATTTGTTGAATTAGGGTTTTAGAAAGATAGTGCCGGAGAGATGGGAGTTTGCGAACGAGTTCTTCAAGAAGGGAGAGAAGCATTTGCTTTGTGAGATCCATAGAAGAAAAACTGCTCAGCCTGTAGGATCGGTGTTGCCTGCTCCTTTTCATTCTCAACAGCATCATTCACATCTTTCTATGGGTGATAATAATGGATCCTCTAGCTTCTTCACCTTGCCGAGCAGGCTCAGCATATCGCCGTCTGATTCCGACGAGCAAAGAAACTGGTCTGATTCATCGCCAAGAGAAGGAGGAGGAGGCGGCGCGTCATCGATTCTTGGAAGCAATGTGAGTTGTAACTATAATAGCTCGGTAGCGGTTACTGCTCTGTGCGAAGACAATGAAAGACTGAGGAGAAGCAACGCAATGCTAATGAGTGAGCTTGCCCACATGAGAAAACTCTACAATGATATTATCTACTTTGTTCAAAACCATGTTAAGCCAGTTGCTGCTCCGAACAGTAACATTATTTCTTACCCTAATTATTACAGCAACTCCTCCTCCTCTTTGCTTAAGTTTTGCAGCCCACCTTCATCACCTTCATCTCAAGTACACAACGTGCCTTTGAACCAACTTATAGGGTACTGTCCTAGTACTTGTAATAATCCTAGAAAAGCTCCTGATCGCGATCATCACCATGCTCAAATTTTCAGCCCACCTATTACTACATCAAAGAGTTCAGTAAGTGCAACCGTTGAAGAATGGAGTAAGAATAATTTGAAAACGAAGCTCTTTGGAGTTCCACTTGATCATATTCACGATCAACCCAATAAGAGGTCGCATACGGATCACGGTTCTATTCCAGTTAGCAACAGGGACAACAACAAGATGGCTCGTCGCTTTGTCTTAGATAAAGATGATTTAGGCCTCAATCTCATGCCTTCTTCCACATACTAATCACTTAGTTCGATCCCTGACATAAGAAAGATAAAAAGTTGATTATTCTATATCTATTGTCCTTGATTACTTTTTATTGCCTTCAAAGAGTACATGCTTTGAGGATATTGTTAGTTAATTATGAATCAAAGAGAGCTCTTTTGTCAAATGTTTCCATATATCTTCATCTAATTCTTCTTCCTATTTAGTAGTAGAGACCCTTTTGACCGGTAGATGAACCAAACCAACTTTGCCCTAAGCCATGTTTTTTTTTTCCCGTATATATTGATCGGGCAACGTAAGAGTCTCTAAACAGTTTGCTAATTAAGTTTTGACTACGCATTTCTACACCTTATTGTATTTCAGTCACAAACGTGTTCATTCTGATATTTTATATTCATAGATAGAATCATAGAGATTAAAATCGATTTTCAGAAAAGAATGAAAGTTTCACATTATCTTTGTCGTTCAATGATTCTGTCTCCATACTAGGAAGAACTAACTGCCCACGTGCTGCTAATTAACAGTATTATAGTAAGAATATATAGTCATATACGATCATTTGAAATTTGGAGAATGATCAGACTAATACTATGGGTTTCAAAAGTGGATACGGATCATCCGGCAAGAAAGAAGCTTTTCTAAAAAGGAACGTTTCATTATATATATGTGTATATATATATATATATATATTTATTGCTTAACAGCCGTATTGATTGACCGCATGTACATGCTCAGTACTCAGTAGTGGCTTTGGGTTTCTTGAAAGACGTCAAGACGATGTTTTCGAAAAAATGGAAAAAAAAAAAAGATGACCGATTCAAAGATTCAGTGCCTCCCCTCTATGCCTGTCTGTGGCGGTTCTTAATTCTTGACCCTTCATTTTCCAGCCAAGGGCTAGTGAGATTGCCACGTCAAAAGGCCCGAGAAGAAGACTGGCTAATTAAAGAGCCAATACCGTATTGAATACGGCTAAATACGACCCGATCCACGTCATCATCAAGCCGACCCCTTCTGTTCTTTTCTTCTTCGCGTTTTCATGATTCAGCGTGGGCTTCTCCAATTTTCTTATTCTTCACCATCGACTCCTCCATCATCACGATTTCCTTTGCCTCATCAACACTCGAAGATCAGAAACGATCTTCTTATTCGATTTCTTCTTCGAACTCAATTTACCAATTCGATTTCTTCTTCGATCTCAATTTACCAACCTAGCTATAAAATGGAAATGTCCTCTCCAATCATAAGAATAAAAAAAGTGATCAGCTATATGTTTCTGAGCAGATCTCATATTTTTTTTTAATATTTTAGAAATTTCTGTGTCTCTGATTCAAATTAACAAGGCTACTAAAACAAATTTGTGATATGAGATATGTCGGTGATACAGATTTCCGTCCTAATGGAAGGTTCCACATCCACCAACATGTTTCAGGATTTGATGTACCTATAAAAATAAACAGAAGGGATAATATCGGGACGACGGCCGGCATATCCCATCCGACAATCAAGTTAATGAAAGCTTAAAGGAAATTTTTCGAAGGCAATAATTATAGTAAAAAGTCTT
This sequence comes from Coriaria nepalensis, assembly GCA_027186245.1. NCBI lineage: Eukaryota > Viridiplantae > Streptophyta > Magnoliopsida > Cucurbitales > Coriariaceae > Coriaria > Coriaria nepalensis. Next base: position 835,955 of record CP114500.1, on the reverse strand, counting down.
GTACCCCTCCATACTTTTGGGAGCTGAATAAGCACTCAAGAAAATGACGGCTAAGCTCCTGATAGATGCTCAACATCAAGTTATCTGGGCACCAAATAAGCATCCAAGAAAGAGACGGCTGATCTCCTAGCAAGTGCTCAACATATGGTCATCTCGAAGCACCCAGGAAAAAGATGGCTTAGCCCTTAATAAGTGCTCAATATTAGGTCATATGGTCCTCAAATTCGTAAACTTCTTGTCGCACTTAGACCTCTAGGCTTCGATCTTGGATTTTTCCACCCTTCGCTTGGCTCTGAGGTCATCAGAGTCAGCCACCACCTCTACTATAAGATTGACGTTGGAATGCCCTTCATCTCTATTGGTTGCCTGCCCTTAGTCTTACTGGGATTCTTTGGCCGTTGCGTTGGTGGGGCCTCAACCCTTGTTACTCCCGAGAGTTTTAATTCCTCCCTTATATCGGCCATGATACTAGTAATGGTCTTTGTTAATCTCTCATCCACAGCCTAATCCATCTTCCGAGCATGATCCACTATATTCCTTTTTATCCTCTCGAATAGTAGGACCAAATATGTTCTCTCACTCACCATAGGTAAATTAGTCTGAGAGGTTACACCGCATCTTCCAAGCCCATATTATGTCCTATTTTGGGGACTCCTTCCTCTGGGTAGTGGTGGGTTCTTACTCCCTCTTCCCCTAATCTTTGTTCCCCAACAACTGCATTCTCTTCATTCTCTCCTCCCTTCTCCATCACTTTGATTGATTGTACCTTTTTTGTTGAAATGACTTGACCCATTAAAGCTTCAACAATAAAGATCAATACGTCCCACGATATACATCAAACTGGTAATACAGATTTCTATCTTAATAGAGGGATCCACAACCACCAATATGCTTTAGACTTCTATGTACCTATAAAAACAAACATATGGGATAATATTAGGATGATAGTTGACGTATCGTCCTCCGACGGTCAAGTTAATTAGGGTCTAGAGGGAGTTTTTAGGAGGCAATGATTATGATAAAAAAGTGTTGTAGCTCATCTCTATTAAATATTACACCTTTTATATATTCGGTACGGAGACAAAAACCCTAATGGGCTTGAATATGGGCTAGGCTGACATTGACCAACTTACATACGGCCAACCATCCCCTTTTGGAGTTGCACTTGGAGACCCTATGTCACCCTCGTCCCTGCACATGTTCAACCTTCAAACAGGTTTGATCATGTAGCTTAGAGGATGTCGATCCTTCAATCAGGTCAACGTCATCATGAAAGGTCAGCTTCATCCTTTAGTCGGGTACCATTGTGCATGCCACAAGCGACGCTGATGCCTTTATTTGGCAGATCTCAACAGTCGGCATTTTCTGGACATGAACATGCCCCAATTTGTCGCTTTTACTCTCATTCTCTAAATATAGGTGAAATCATGCAAGATAATTAGTGAAATGAGGGAATTATAGAAACTTTCTCTTAATATTAATTTGTGAGGAAAACATTTACGTATAAAATCTAAACAGTTGACTATACGATTATATAGTAGTAACTACGAAAGATACACTGCCATTAAAGTGAGCTAAGCTATACACGAAAAATAGTTAAAAGGAAATTGCATGGATTAAGGGAGCGATTCACGTTTCCGTTATAGGAATCAGAATAAGCAACAGAGTGAAATTGCATATGATCTTTCTTGCCAGAAGAATTGGAAAAATATTTATTAGTTAGAAACAATTCTCTTAATGAAAAGATGGAAAATTCCAATCTTTCTCTATTTCTCCCTCTCTTCAAATCCACGTACCCCAACAAAAAAAAAAAACGTAAACCGCAAATAACCAAGAACTAGAAAGACATGTAAACGTAATAGAATTCATCAGCCCAGAACAAGGTAAACAGACCCGGTTCCATTTATAAAGAAGATGGAAACACCTAAGGGTTTGTAGAAATCAAGTTCCAAGAAGAAATCGATCAAGAATTTGGCTACTAATTTTCAAATGTTGGTGGAGCAAAGGAAATCATGAAGGTGGAGGACTCTGAATCGTGAAATCGCGAAGAAGGGGAACTATAGGTTCGGTTTGCTGCTGACGTGGATCGGCTCATTATTAGCCGTATTCAAAACCATATTAGCCGGTCTTCTTCTGCCCTTTTGACGTGGCAATCTCACCAGCCCATTAAATTAGCCCTTAATCAGATCGGCCTGAATATGGAAATGTTGGGTCTCAGCCCATTAAATTAGCCCTTAATCAGACTGGGCTAACCGAGGACTGGTCCATAGCCAATGTGGCCCGGCCCATCTACTAATGTCACGATTTGAAAATATTTTAGAGAATATTTGGATAGCATGAGGAGAGCCTTGGAAAGTTTTAACGCCTAATATCTCTTCTATTACGAAGACCACCGGGCCGCGAATTAGTTTATCGTCATTACTTGCTATAAAATATACTCGTAAAATAAAAGCTTATATAATGAAAAAAATAAAAAAAATTATATATCAGATGATTGATCTAGTTACAAATTCACAAACACATTACACATTCATTATTAGTAATTTGGTAAAGATGCTAATGGGAGTCTTTCACAATATCTAAACGACTAAACCCTTTTATAATATTAATGCTATTAATTTGGAAACTTCGAGGTTCGATTTGATTTCACACGACACCAACGTTAGTGTCTTGCTAACAGCTCTGCATCATCTGTCAATTGATTTCAACCCCCCTCAAGTATGCAATCAGAAACAAATGGAGAGAGTATGGCTCAATCGATATATAAATTTTACCCAAATCAAAGTTTACCTGCCATTGTCAAGGGAAGAAGATAAATTAGAAAGCATGGCAGGTGAAACAACCACTTAAGGAGGGGATTTGATGGGTTCTATGAAATGACACCGCCTTATTCATGGATGTTCTGGTAACTTGCTGATCTCTGTTTTCTGACACTGAGCTCCTCATTTCTTGGGCTTTCTTCTGAGCAAATCTTAGTTTATTCATAATCCTATCCATGGAAGAAGATCTCTGTTTTTCCAGCTTCATCTGAAGTAGTACAATCAAATGAGTGTGTAAGAATATTTTCTGGAGTGAAAAGGATGAACAAAAATGGAAAAGCAGTTTCAATATGGTCGGCATCAATTGGAAGAAATCAATGACCAAACTACATGAGTTTAGAGATTATGATAAACTTGTTCCTTCCTTGTTCTAATTAACTTTTAGTAGGCTCCAATCTGTGGTTTATAGATCCAGAAAGAAAATTAGACGTTCATGTTATATAAAACCTGATTTTCTTTCAAAAAAAAAATGCAATTTGATTCATAAAGATGAGACGAAGCAAACTTGTTTTCATCAAGACCGAGAAGAACCTCTAGTTTCCTTATTGCTGCCTCTGCTTTTGCCTTTTGAAGATTTTCCCAAGCAGCAATTTTGGCTTCCTCTCTCTTAACCCTGAAATAGATACAAAAAATGTAGAAACAGAGGAAAGAATAAATGGATATGAATATAATCAATTCTTAATAAAGTTATAAAAACCAATAAGCATTATGGTGAGGCCACATAAATGGTTCAATGCATTAGTCCAGATATAAATGCCAGTGAGGGGTAGCTGTTCCACTCCATATGAAATGTAATCAGAACACATGTGTGGACCTAGCACTATGTGGATGACTTCAAACTTCAGAATATGATAATAATAGATAAAAAAAATCGTCTCCTTTTAATTTCTAATCGCGCAAAGAAGAAAACACTGTCTAGAGATAGATAGACATACTTTGAAATGCTTTTTGCCGCATCAGTTATATCCCATGCTGAAGAATATCGGGCGCTTCCATCTCTCTCTTTCTTTCTCCACACATCGACATAGCCTTTGCCAGGGATACGTGTTTTATGCTTCTTAGACCATCTTGTCATGGTAACCTGTTCATCAACCTGTACATCCCTGACTTCTGATTCAGAGAAAGAGACACTTTGCAGCTCCAAAGTGGGAAGGACGGGGGGGTGCCAGGTAGAGATAGAATGCCTAATTTTGGGAGATGAGTGCGGGCTACCATCTGGGCTCATTTGGGTTGCCATATCCCTTCTCGAGACAGTACGGGATATATCTGTTGCTGCATCCTTAACTCCACTTAAATTTTCATCTGTCATATGAAGCAATAATTGCACATACTTCAAGATAAGAAAATGTAAAGGTTGAATAGGCATAAAACAACTAATGTTGATTTCCAACTTTCGGCTGTCTATATCAGTTGAATTAGGATCAAAGTTGACTTATTATGGATCCCACAATGAGGTTATAAGAAAAAAGAAAAGCGTATGATAAGTTAATGACCCTAGTCCACATAATGCAAATGTTGATGGACTCAATAAATCTTTTTTTTTTTCTCCCATTCATTTTTATGGTTTATACTTTGCTCAATGTCCGGGCCACAAAAAACAAGAGAGGAAGCAAAATATACCTTGCGAACCTGTGTGGAGCAACATGTCAGAGCAACCATGGACACTAACAGAACGGGCCATGCAGGGGTCTGTTCGCACAGAACCAGTCCCTACTCGGCCGGAAGAATGAATTGCTAACCTTTCTGTTGATACAACTCCGGCTGAAACCGGTGAACCAGCAATGAAGTTTCCAGAATTACCTCCATCATACATCGGCATTCCTGGGGAATACAACGAATTGTATGCAACACCAGGAGGCCCAAGTGGCCCACTTTTTGATTTAGGCCGCCTTTGAGGCTGCGTAATTGAGACCCTTGAGATACCATCTCCACCTACCGGACTACAAATCCACCTTTCTGCATCTTCCCATTTTGATGGCAATGCTTTCCCATTGTTGAAAGGCAATGATGATGCGGGGCACAAATGATTCCTGCTACCACCACTGCCATGCAATGGCACTCGCTCTGAGCTCCAACCCTTCATTCCGACGCTAGAGTGTCTATAGTTAGGCGTGCCGGGGCTTGGAAAGGCACCGGATAGGCGAGATGATGCCGAGTTTTTCTTCATGGATCCCAAACGAGGCGAGGAAACAGAAGCATTATTCAGATCCAAAGAAGCAGGTCTTTGCCCGTCTCTCTTCCTCTGTAGAGCCTCAGATCTGGGGCTGCGATCCAAACACTCTGTGGAAACCGTAGGATTCAAATCAACGTGTTAGAAAGACGGAACAAAAATTAACACTTGGCTTCAGTTTTCTAATTAATGAAATTGAGTACCTTTGAGGGCAATAGAGAAGGAGCTTCTTGCTGAATCCAAGGGTTGAAGTTCTTCTTCTTCTAAATCAGCATCGCTATCTTCTTTATGAGCTGCTAAAATTGAGGGAAACCGTGAGTCAGCGAGACACACAATGAGAGTGAATGCGACTCGAATTTGAAACTCATAAGGGCCCTCCGTCGTTTTCTGTTTTAAACTCTTTCCTTTTCTCTTTTTTTTTTTTTTTTTTTTTAATCCTCCTTTTCACACAGTTCCACAGAGCTAATAATAATCTAGCTGTACCTTTTGCCTTTTCTCCTTTTCGTGAGAGACGACTGTGCTTGTTGCCTACCGTACTGCCTTTGTTTTGATTTGGATCTGGACCACTAGACCGTCCTGCCAATTGCTGCATCAAACGACATGTATCTTTTTAGAAGCTATGAACTGGACAAGATTTTCATTTTCACTAGATTTTTCTCTCTTCCTATTCTGATAATGCAAATCTACAAACGCCAGAACTCATAGACTAGATCCTCTTTTTTTCCATTTCCAGTACAGCAGCAATAATGCATTCTTTTATTGATGATTGATCCGCTACTTCCATGAGAAATAAAAGCAGAGCAGAATGAAGAAGAACAGTGACGAGGAGTTTACCGGAGAAACTTCGGAATCGTAATCATGAGCGTCAGATGCGAAAGAACAACGCTCAACACTAGCTGAAGCAGAAGAGAGGAGGCTAAAGTTAGATTCGAGAATGAAGATGACCGAATCAGGGCTACCGTCGCGAACTCTGAATCCAGATACCGAAGACGACTTGTTTGACTGAAACCCTAACTCCGACATCATCATCAATCTGATTGCTTCACATTACAGAGTCAGAGAATCTCTCTCCGACGGTCAGAGTCCGAGGGGAAAAACGCAAGGTATTATTTCTTTGCAACGCATTTGGCGGGTACTTGTGACATTAGTTTATAGATAGCAATAATAAGTCCAGACATTGAATTTAAGTAAAAATAGATGTAAAAATAGATGGGAGTATGGGAGTCTTAGAATCTACAGTCTATCATGTAAAATGACTAATTGCTGCTCCTCAACGTGTTCTACTTCATTACTTGTTCGCCACGTCTGCTCAACATGTATTTTTTTCTTTTCTTTTCTTTTTCTTCTTCCGATATTAATTCTAATTATTAAACAAATAAATAATTGGGGACATCACAACAGCTGTTATCACATGGCGATCAATCCGGTTAAAAGTTAGATCAATGACGCATCCAACATGATTACTGAGAATCACTAAATGACAAATATTACAATCAAACTAAAAAAATGGTCGTTTTAACAGAGCAGTAGTAGTGTACAAGTACAACGCATCTATGATCTTATATAATAAGATTCGCATTCACATTCTCATCTCTCGCTAATTTGACTAATGGTGTTAGGTTATTTCACCATGGACCAGTCTGTGTTCTTCTCAAGCAACGTTTCTTCTTCCCTCCTCTTTCCTGCATTTTCTTCGCCTCCATTACCTATCAATAAAATTTATAAAAAAAAATAAAAAAAAAAAACCCAGAATCAAGTACTGAATTGAAAAGCTGCGAAAGAAAGAGAAATGAGGAAACTTGTGGACTTGATGAAACAAGTACCTGATTCTTCTGCATTTCCATGATTCTTTTCTGCAACAACTGAAAAGTGATTTGATCATATCCTTAAGCATTCATTCTCATTAATGTTAATCTGCACACACAAAGTGCTAGAAACTTGGTACCTGTTTTTTCTGCAGCTTTTCGTTCTCCTCTTTTAGCTTCGCTATTTCTGCTTCCAGTTCCATAGTGTAGGCCTAGAACAACAAATCCGACATGTTTTTTTTTTTTTTTTCATTTTCATTTATTATGCGATTGCGACCAACTATTGTACTATTTATTACAATAAACTTTAATGAAACAGATTGGTCTTTTAATCACCTGCTTGCGAGCGCGTGACCTGGCAGCTGATTCTCTGTTCTTAATCATTCTTTTCTGCCTCCTCTCAATAGTCTTCTCTACAGCGCCGCTGCATCTCCTTCCCCTCGCTCCGACACTAAACAAATAAGACATAGTGGGTGACACAGACGACATGTCGCCGTTACTCTTCTCTTCCGACGACAGTTGGCTCACCGGCGACCCTATTGCAGAATAACCCTGAAGCAAACTACTCGTCGTGTTCGCACTCACTCCGGCCTGATCAGGAATTCCCCTAACTCCACCTCTAACTCCATTCATGGCAGCAACAGGCTGTTTTGGAAGATTTTGTTGATGGATTTGCTGATTCACTCGAACGCCGTTCACGTTCAACGGTAAATCTGAAGACTGAATTTGGATTTGATTGTTATTATTCATCTGTTGCTGAAATTCAAAAAATCCTTGACGATTATTTTCCGGCCGGTTGTTGGTATCTTCTCTTACGACCCCAGCTTTGAACAGGAACTCCTCTAACGTTATTTCCCCTAGAATCTTGGGCATATCAGAGTTAGCGTTTGAACCATTGTATTCATGAGTCCCATCTTTCGCTATTTCCTTCCATACGTCATCCACCGTCCTCTGACTCAACGTCCGAGGAAGTGTTAACGAGCCCTGCTGTCTCTGCAAATACCCACCGGAACCGCCGCCGCTGCCACCACTTTCTTTTCCGTTAACAATGGCGGACGCCGTGTTCTGTGTCTCTTCAGCGGTCCATATGCTCTTCAATAACTCGTCCATGTTCATGGACCCAAAGTCAGCTCCCATGCTACCCATCGTGGTCTGAAACTCGTTAAAAGTCAAAGAGTAGACCGAGTTTTGTCGAGCTATATTCCCGGTGGGTCGTCCAAAGTACCCACCATTGTCGTGACCATTTCCAAAGTTGAAGTTCATATCTGTAACTCTGATCTTAAAGTTTCGTAAAGGAAAAGACTCTTGAGTTTCTTCGACCTTCTTCTTCTGTTTAAGCTAAGCTCTCTTTTCATGCTATGGAGGAGGCGCCAAGTGGCACTTGTCTCCTTGCTATTTTGGGGCTTTTAAGAATTTGAGAGATCCTTCTCAGCTAGAATAACTATTATATGAGCAGCTGATTTGATTACCTCGGGGATAAGAGGAGGGGACCACCGTTGATAACATGCACACTTATCCAATCACACTTTAGAAACGTGGAATTAATCTCCACCGTCCACGTTTTCCTCACCTAAAATAATCGGACGGTGGAACATGAGTCTCCTGAAGTGGTGTTCACTGTGCTGACACATTGCTTCGGGTAACACTATGCATGTGATTAATGATTTCTGACAGTGCGTAGAATTAAATTGTAACGTGTCGGACTACCATTCGTTTGGCGGAACCTACCACGTAGCCCATAGAATGGCTCGTTGTTTAATCCAAATGCAACAGCCCATTCCGGTATTGGGCCAGGTTCAGCAGGTGACAGGCCCAACACGGCTGTGGAGTGTGATCTTGTTCTAAAACACGGTATTCATTTTGGTTTTCGTTTATTTCGTTATTTTTTCTTTGCGCGCATTTCAAATTTCAGGGATCTCCAACATTTTTTTGGGGGGGAAGGGTGTTGGGGGTATAAAATTTTTCTGCAGCGTCTAGCTTTGTCTACGAATTAGGGTTTCTGATTGCCGTAATGCCACCATTTTTATCGACCGCGAAGGTGGTCGGTTCCTTGTTATCCTGCAGTAAACGAATCGGAGATGTGGTAAAGGGCAGCAAGTACGGCGCGCAGATATCGAAATCCAATCAGATTCGATGGATTGGAAGCGTTGCCGGCGGCGAGACCTCATTGTTTCGTAGGTTGGGCCCTAACCAACAGGACTGTAAATTTTTGTTGTCGAGTTTGTGTGACAGTAATACTATTCAGAAGAGATGGGTTTTTTGCCGTGGAGGTAGCGAAGAAGGCAATGTCTTAGCCAAAGTTTATGAAGAGAGGCTCGTTTTAGGGTAAATTTTGAGATTAATCGAATATTTTGTTCAGTGCTGTAAATCTTGTGTTTTTGGGACTGTTTTGCTATAGACTTATTGATGAACTACTGAAGGCAAAGAGTGCCATCCCTAATCTACTTTTCTTATTAGTTGTAGTTCTATATATATGTATCCAGAATAATGCTATTTTAAAATAATTTCACGTTTTCATTGGATGTTTGAATTTAGCTTGACATAATGTCTGATCTATTAGGTATTCTCCAGAGCAGTTATATGATGTGGTTGCAACTGTTGACTTGTATCATGGTTTTGTTCCCTGGTGTCAACGATCTGAGATCGTTAAACAGCATCCAGATGGATCTTTCGACGCAGAGCTGGAGATTGGTTTTAAGTTTCTCGTTGAAAGTTATGTTTCGCACGTTGAATTGAACAGACCGAATTCTGTAAAGGTTATTAAAACTCATCTTCATGATGATTTAATCGTGTTTATATTGATTGATCTTTGAACTTTGTTAGATTTAATCATGGTTATTTATGGATTTGTGCTGGGTAGCATTTGGTTTTTCAGTTTCTATACACCCTTTATTTAAATATTGGTGGTAACGTTTGACCTTTCTGGTTTCTATGTTGTTTTTCCTGCAGACTACTGTGTCAAAGAGTACTCTTTTTGACTACTTGATAAACACTTGGGAATTCAGTCCTGGACCAATCCCGGGATCTTGCAACGTCCACTTTTTGGTGGATTTTAAGTTTCAATCACCACTGTACAGACAGGTAATGCCATTTTTCTATATCATTTCAGCATGTCAGCAGTCTCAAACTTCTTGCTTGCACTCGTTCATTATAACATTGTTCTAGTTATAGTCATTCTTCTATATGTCCTTAGTTAAGAAGCAAAAAATCTACCTGTTTTTAGATGATGAAGCTCGTTAATCTTCCCAACTCTTCATTGAAGTGTTCACCTCTGTACTTCAATTGTTTTTAGAAATCTACTCAACTAGGTTTCGACTTTCCTTTATTTCCAATATCAACCCTTAGCCGTGATTGTTGTTTTAATTGCTTTTTCTGTGATTAGATACTCACATTCGGACTACATTCTGAAATTTCAATTCCTTTTTAACTGTTCTTTTTTTTATTTATAGCAATCTAAATTTCTATCTTTCAGGTAGCATCTGTGTTCTTTAAGGAGGTTGTCTCGCAACTGGTTGGTGCGTTTAGTCAGCGTTGCCATTCGATATATGGACCGGGGGTACATATTCTCGAGAAATCACATGGTCAAAGCACCTGAAGTCGAAGTTGGTTTTCTTTGTTAACTTGCATATGTTTTCCCCCTTTTCCTTTATGTATACTTGAGCGTACATATATTCTTAAAACAATTTTGATTAGTGAAACGTCCTTGACATGGACTGGGCCTTCATAATCACTAATCTTAAGATGTCGGGTTGATGAAGATTGATTTGTCAATTATCAGCTTCAGTTTGGGCCTTGTCTATTAAGCCAGAGCTAATATGAATCTGTCACGGTCTCTGTCCTGCGCCAGTTCACCACTTCTTCCCCTGTTATGTTATGGGCACACTAGATTCTCAAAATTCCTCAAAAATCGGCTTTCGGCCGTTTGGAAATTCCTCAAATCAACGGGCAATACTAAGCAAAGCACTTTGAGGGATTCTCCCAGCTGGACTTTTAATTGGGTCCCACGTGCCATAAAAAGGAATAATAATAATAATATTAAATTATTTATAATTTATAGTATGTGATTTAGATTATATATTTAGTATGATGACGTGATTAAAAAGATTACAGTAAAACGGCTATTACACGCAACGATTATTACAGTAAAACAGTAATTTATTACATACTATTCAAGAATCAAGAGTGAGATCCCACGCAACGATAGATACAATACATGTTAAATTTATTAATTATCTTAAAATTTTAAGCTGAAAACGTGTTAAATATTAATACATAATTGAAAGCAAGACATTATAAAAATCTGTTTGGTGTTTTTATTCATTGTGTCCAGTAACTTCATCTTGAGCTGATCGATCAACAATCATGGGAGGAGTTGTAATTAAATGTTTGATTAGTTAATTAATTAAATTATAACCATAAAACCAAGATGAAAAGTTGTCCGTTTAACTTGGGAATCATGAACTAAACCCGATCATCATTCGACGACAACGAAACTTAATCTGCATGTGGACTTGGCACTCAGGAACAGTATCCTTTCGACTGACACTTGTTCCTTGTTCTTTGTTATCTTTTCTACTTATTTCTCCATATAAAATCTCAGCACACCCCCCCCCCCCCCCCCCTGGCTCTACCTTCCTTATATTGAAGAGGAAACTGATAAAAAAATGGGTGAATGTTTTCATGCATTAGTTCTCATCATATTTCTCTTTATAAGCTTACTCTCATACATCTTCTTCAGAAAACCCAGGAATAGTAGTAGATCAAGGAATCTCCCGCCAGGCTCAATGAGTTGGCCTTACATTGGGGAGACCCTTCAACTCTATTCTCAAGATGCAAACATTTTCTTCGCCGCCAAACAGACAAGGTCAACCCCTTCACCTTATTGTTTTGTAATAAACAGACCCTTAACATGACCTACTAATGCAAACAAAGTTGTTTTGAAATATTAACTTTCTGTGATTATAGGTATGGAGAGATATTCAAGACCCACATTCTCGGGTGCCCATGTGTGATGCTAACAAGCCCTGAGGCAGGCAGCCCGGTTTGTGTTGGTGACGAAGAGCAAGGAACGTCTCATTTGGCCCATCTGCGTTGTTCTACCACCAAGGCAGTTATCATCTGCGTTTGAGAAAGCTCGTTCAGACCTCATTTTGCCTCGATGCTGTTCGAAACTCGGTCTCGGATATTGATGCCTCTGCAGCCGCTATCTTGGACTCATGGCTCGATGGCCGTCTCCTCAACACCTTCCAAGAAATGAAAAAGGTTCATCATAGTGCACTTGAAACATTATTCACGATCATTTTTTTTGTTGAATCTGGTCTTATTTTGGGTAATTGTAATTCTCTTTCGGAGTGGGGATATCAGCCATTTTTGGACATTTGAAAGCGAGTTACAAAGAGAGATTCATGAAGGGTTATTTGATATTTGATAGAGGCTACAATTCTTTCCCCATCAACATCCCCTGTACACCATACAGGGAGGCCTTATCAGTATGTTTTTCTTTACTTATCTTGTCTTGTTTTTTCCATTACACTTTGCATTTATCATTATATCTTGTTCTTGATTGTCCTGATCAGGCAAGGAAGTCGATGAGCAAGATCGTAAGCGAAATTATACATGAGAGGAAGGAGAAAAGTGTTGTGTGGGAAAGATCTTATGAGTTGCCTGTTGAACTTAAAGGATGAAAATGGAGAATTGATGTTGAGTAATGAGCAGATAACTGATAATCTGATTGCAGTGCTTTTTGCCTCCCAAGATACTACTGCTAGTGTTTTGACTTGGATTGTTAAGTACCTTCATGATAATCCAAAACTTCTAGAAACTGTGAAGGTTGATTACTTATGCATGATAAAAGAGTCATAACTTCATGAGTACTAGTTATTTACGATCGTTATAATTGAAAACAATGTTGGTTTGACTTCATCGGTTTAGGCGGAACAAAAGGCGATTCGAGCATCGAACGACATCGGGAAACAAGGATTGAGTTGGAACCGGAAAAGACATATCCTTGAGAATGGCAAGCATCATATCCTTCACTTTCAGGGAAGCAGTGACTGATGTGGAGTACAAAGGTAACCAACTACTAAGATAAACAACACTAACTCTGTTTTTATATTAAAGACAGAATTAACGTATGTAATACCAGAAGGTTGGAAAGTGATGCCTCTGTTCAGGAGCATGCATCACAGTCCAGAATGCTTCACTCATCCTTAGAAATTTGATCCTTCAAGATTTGAGGTATAAGCTAATAAGTTATGTCATCTTCATTTTGACCCACATTTTTGCCTTTGGAATACAAGCTTCATGGCCCATCAATGTCGGTCACTTAGGTTGCATCAAAGCCCTATAAATTTATGTCATTTGGCAGTGGAGTTCATTCCTGCCCAGGAAATGAAATGAACTTGCCAAGATGGAGATCCTGGTTATGATCCATCATTTGCCTACTAAGTTCAGGTAATAGATCATCGACAATACCTACTTTTCCATATGTATGGTCATCTATATCTATTGCTTATTTGGAAAGAATCTTATATATTTTTGGTACATCCAGGTGGGAAGTAATTTCGGAAGGTCAGATTCAATACGATCCCTTCCCCGTCCCGCTGCACGAACTTCCGGTTAGATTCTGGAGGGAATATTCCGGGGCCTTCTGGCCATAGCTCGATCAATACCTAATCACGGAATGTCTTGATTCCCAGATTCTATCCTCCTCTAATAATCAACAACCTCTTGTCATTTTTTGGGTTAAGATCTTTTTTTCAGTTGGATAAATTTTCCTCTGTTTTTCCAGGGAAAACAATCAAACAAGAATTATAAATATCAAATATTCAAATGATATACACAGTAACATCCAAAACCAGAACGTTTGCATAGGAATTGATTATGAATAAATTTGAGCACGTGCAACTAAAAACAGAATGGATTATTTATACGTTCTTATTTACAAGCCAGTTAGCCAAGTTATAATCTTATCTTTAGGATGCAGGGGAAGAGGTGTATTTACGGATTGCTTCTAAAATCCTGGCCCTGTCTCGTGTAGGGAATGCTTCTAAGAGGACTCCATCTTTATAGAAATGGAACAGAGGCACCGTCTGAACCCAGAATACAAAAATCAAACTTAAAAATAGCAGTCTTATGTTTCAAAATGAGAATAAACCAAAGGGTTCTTTTAGCTAAACATATAATTAGTTACCTTGATCCTTAATCTGTGAGCAACCTCAGACTGCTCATCATATTCATCAATAACCTGAAGTTTAAAAAGAGAGATTAGAACAAGCAAAGGTGATAAAAAACAAGTCTTTTCTACAAACAAAACGCAGCTCACATTGTGCTTTAAGAAGATAACAGAAGATTCTTGATCACCAGATCCCCTGCATAGTTTTGCGAACCCTTGTTCTATATACTTACAACTTCCACAAGAAGTCCGGAAAAAATCGACAACAACTAACGATCTTGTTTCTTTAGCCTTGTCGAGAATCTTAAGTAACTCCTCATCTGTTTTGAATTCTCTAACACAATCAACAGGGCAGAGATCTTCATCTTCATCAGACAAGTACTCTTCTCGCTGATTTTCATCAGCTGCTCTGGTTTTTCCAATTCGAGAAGCGGGACGAATTCTTGATAGATTCAAACATCTGGGTTTGTCTAAACACAGGATCCTGGGTTTCATAACAGTCACTCTCACATGGCTTCGCTTATCAGAAACTGTGCAGGAGATTCTAGAATCCATGTGGTGTTCATCTGGGTTCATTCCAGAACTGATGAACATGGATTTTTGGTGATGAACAATATTCTGCATTCGCATCGACATTTTTCCGAAGACGCGAAGACAACCAATCTGTACAGTAGAAGTTGGTGCAGATTCAAACTTATTTCTTTAATTCGCGGGTTTAATATTTCAATAACGACCGCATTAACGATTCATTTTAAATCATGAAGAGAGAAACTCTGTTACGACCCAGTACTCTGTTTCCTTTACGTTTTTCCCAGATTAAAATAAAAAAATTAAAAAACAAAAAACAAAAAAAAACAGGGGCTTACCTTCTGAAGAAATTAATGGTGAAGGTGAAGACGGAGGTGAGGATATCTGCAGAAACACTTTCGAATGAGAAAATGCCACGTCATTATCATATCCATATTAGTTCTTTTAAACATCTTATTGGGTTGGGCTTTACGAACTTAAGTAGTTTGAAACGGGCCTGATATGTCCTCGGCCTCTTATGCATTACCCGCTCTCTCCAGTTACTTTTAGCGCGAAATATAACGGCCAATTTCTCAGAATACAGAATGCCTCAAAGATAAACAAAATTACATTCTTTTCATGTATGACTGTATTTGCCTTTTTTTCATGTACATAAGAAGAAAACTTGTGTTAGACTCGGAGAAAGAAACATGATGAATTACGACGACTTATTGGCTCGTGACTTTTTCCGGGAAAAGAATGTAAGAACCCGAGGGAGGAAAGGCTTCTTCTTTCCCATCTTCCCATCTGGCAACGAATTAGTTCTTGCGTAACCCTCTGATCCATTTCCTTTCGGGCGGGACGCAGATGAGATCGAAACTGCCATTAACATCTTCCCCCCATCAAGACTCATTGAGGGGCCCTTTTTCGGGTTTGTCACTTCTCGGACCGATCCACCATCCTTTCTCAAATGCTCCCGTCGGGCCCTCCACACCCTCAACTCTTGCTCTGCTCCTAACTTCCCTTCCTTAGCCTTCTCTGCCTTCTCATTCGCAATTTCCAAATCTTTCTTCCTCAACTCCATATCTCTATTCAGTTCTTCAAGCTTTTCTAAACTCTTCATCTCGGATTCCTTAATTTCCTCGATCTCGGAAATTGCACTAGCTACCCTGCTATGGGCCTGTTCCTCAGCCTCATTGGCTTGTTTGCTCAGCCCATAATACTCCTCCGCAGAGAGCTTCACTTGATCACCAGGCGAGCCCACCTCGCCGCTCTCTTGCAATGCTTTGATAACGGCCAAAGCCAACTTTTCAGAAGCCCTGGCGGCTTGAATCTCCTTCTGGGCTGCTAGTAGTTTAGTCTCCATAGAAGTTGCTCCAGCTTTTGCCTCGTCTGCTTGTTCTTGGGCCTTACGTAGCTCTTCACGTGCAATTTGGGACAACGACTTCACCTCATCAGCCTCTTTTGCTGCCTTCTGTAACTTTAATGGAAGCTCCACCATCTTATCTCCGACTTCTTGCTCCTTCTCAACTAGAGCTAATTCCGATCTAGTATTTTCTACTTCATCCTTAAGAGATCCAACTGAAATGAAAGCTGTTTCTTCTCTCAGTTTTACAGCTGAAAGAGCAGATGTCTCTTCTTCAAGCTCGGCTTGTAAAGAAGCAGCTTCTTCCTTCAATGAGTTGATTTCCACATTTGCTTTCTTGAGTTTTCCCTTCACTTCCTCGAGCTCATGCTTAGCAGAAGCGACTGCTGCAAGAAGATCTGAATTTGATTTCTTCGGCGAGTCCTCTACCACTTGATCGCATCTCTCTTTGGAAATTGATTCCATACAAGACGCCAGTTCGGCTTTCAAATCACATAGCAAGCTTGAAGCAGTGTATACTTTCGATTTGAGATCCTTAGTAGACACAATCTCCTGGTGGATCTTCTGGAGTTCTTCCTCTGCGTGCTTCAATTCCTTCTCCCATCTAACCGAATCTTGCTCTCTAGCCATGGCCACTGCAAGCCTCTGCTCCTCCACTTCCAAATGGGCTACATGAGCCGACTCCAAAGACTTCTTTGTGATTATAAGCTCAATGGTTAATCCTTCAGCTGCTTTCTCAGCTTCCTTAGAAACAGCAAGAGACTCATTAGCTTTTGCCAAAGCTACATTTTTCTCAGTCACTAAAGAAGAATATTCCTTAACCAATGCTTCAAGCTCTTCCTTAACAGACTTCAGCTCGGAAATGGCTGCAGAATGACGGGCCTTAGCCACCTCAAGCTGGGCCTTGGCTGCCACGCTGGCATCCTCTCCAATCCCGCGCTCCATCTCTTCCATTCTGAGCTTGGCAAGCTCAGAGTCTTGCTTTGCTTGATCTTCCTCTGTTTGCGCCCTCCCTAGGTTCAGCTTCAGTTCTTCAATCTGCCTTCTAGTCCCGTCCAGCTCTTTTAAAGCCTGCATTTTCTCATCTTCAGCAATCTCCGATAGTCTCCTACACACCGGAATCTCATCTTGCACTTTCTCGAGCTCATGCTCCACATCCTTTTTCTTCTACACATACAGAAGAGAGAGAGAGAGAAATTAGATGCAGTCTGACAAAAGAAAAACTAATTTGGGGAAAACATATATATGTATATATACCGAAAAACTTTGCTGTTTATGAGCTTTCCATTCGGTTATGCCTCCAAATTTAGAAACAGCTGCTTTGACGGACTGGAAAGGGGCATCGGTATCGATAACTCCTCTATTTCCATCACTCCACTTCGGATTGTTGGAAATGTAGTTATTGACCTTAACCTGTAGGATAGGAGCATCATTATAACTTTTGGGGTTGAAGGTGAATTCTCTGTTGGAACAAGTTAGTAGAGTCCTAAATTTAAGGGTACCTTAGGTCGCAAGGTTCCATTTACAACCACGGGAGCTTTTTCCGTTTGAGGTTCAGTCCCTCCATTTTCCATCTTGCCGGATATAGCTTCTTCCATTTCCATGAAATGGAAAATTCTAAATGCAGCTCGAGTATCTGCAATTTCCAGCACAACTCAACCAAATATGTGTTTTATGCACTTAATCACCAGCAGAAGAAACCCCCCCCCCCCCCCTTCTCTTTTTTTTATGGGCAAATAAATAATGCAAGTAGACTTAATCAATCAATCGGGATTATCAGATTGAAGGAAAATCACAAAGAGTTAACGAAAAAATGATTATATAATCTTTTTACGAAAGATTAAGGAAGAAAGCAAGAACAAGGAGAAGAAAGGGGAGAGAGAAGCGTACCAGGGCGTGAACCAGAAACGAATGAGAAGCTCCAAGAAAAAGAATGGCGATGAATTTGGAAGGGAAGAATTCCTAAAATATATGTATATATACGAAAATAGTATTAAATGGAAAGCTACGGTGGGTAATGATGAAGGGCTAAAAAATAGGAAGACAGAAAAACGGGCTCCTCCTCTTCACACATACTCAGAATCAGAATCAGAATCACAGAATCCATCTGTATTTTTCTCTACGTTCCAAACTTTTCCTTAGTTTTCGCGATAAGAGAATTCGTTGTCGATTAAGTTGATAGCGTGTGTCTTCTCAAATCCTCTATTTTTTTCTCTGGACGATAGATTTCCTCTGTCGTTGACCTCTAAAAAAAACAGTAAATAATCAAGACAGACAAAGGTCAAAGGTGAAAGTCTACTCAACGGTCCAGTCAACCTCTGACTCAAGCCGAGCAATTGTTTTTCGGCCCAAATCCTAACATACATGGATCCATTTACGAGGCCCATGTTTATAAGACGTAATACTACTCCATTTTCTAATTTCTTAGCAGGTGCACCTAAATGCAAGGTTTGCTCAACTAATCCTTTCTAAAGTTTGTATTGCGTTTCCCAAATCTTGAATGACGCATTGATCATTGATGATGGGGACACTCAAACTGTGCCCACTAACTATCTCAGACATATTCGTTAACCTAACTATCTCAATTATTCATATACAATATTGTCACTGTGACAAGCTAGCTATAAGTTGTGAGAATGGACTCAGTGCCTACAGGCTCGGGTGTTTTTGGTGCTACGGAAGATTTTAGACGGTTAACTTCTCATCGAACGGATGAAAGAGCGCCATGCAACCTCGGACTTACGTAATACATTCTCATGATTTTGATTTTGATTTTGATTTTGATTTTGATTTTTTTGTAGGCACCGAACACCCCAAGCCCGTAGGCACAGAATACATTCTCATGAGCTGTATACCATAATTTATTATAATTTCAAATGTAATCAATCATTTTGGTTCAGTTGAGAGCATAATGCAAGCATGTTAATGTCCATAGTAACGGATCAAAAGAAACCGGATCGGCCGCTGGCCGGCATGTATGACCGGGAAAAGAATTACTGTACATTATAAACTTGTCTAATACATTATACGTGACTATCAATACAAACATAATTTACTTGGAATACAAAGAAAATATTTGGGAAAAAAAAGAAGAAGAAAACACAGTTCAACTCAGTGATGTAGATGACGTCTAGGATCAGTGATGTTAATCTTCCAATGGCCGTCCGGCAAACTCATCTTCCTAGCTTTCCTTCTCTCCCAGTTCAACTCAGTCCTTCTCACCTTGTTCAACCCACAAAACCTCTGCAACTTCTCATGCATGCCATCGTGGACGGTCCACCACCTCCGGTGTGCCACGTCACTCGCATAAACACGCTGGTCCTCCACGTCCCAGTTACAGTCATAGTCCCTGTAACAATTCCATGGCTTCAACCCCAAGTAATGTACAGAGTACACTTTTGGCGGGTCCGCTCCAAACAGCTCTTCCTTCACGAACCTCTCCGTCGTCGTGTTGGACCAGAAATTCTTCAAGAAGTTCACTCTTCGCGGCAAACGATGCCACCATACAAACACCTCGTTTAAGAAACCTTGGTCGCCGCCGTTGTACGAAACGATGTCGTCACGACGGTCCATTAAGACATGGAATGTACAGTTGGACGGCTCGATGACCATAATGCCTGAGTTGAAGAGCCACACGTCATTTCCGGTTGCCGACATCTGCGGGAAGTGGAAGAGGAGGTCAAGGTTTCTTAGGACGATGATGTCGGAATCGATGAATATGACCTTGTCGTAGTCGGTTAGCTGCCATAGACGGAGCTTGCTGTAGTTGTACTCGTTGTACGTCCCCTTTGAGGCTCTCGGGTTGCGGATGCGGGTTATGAACCGGAGCTTCCACCCGGACGCGGTGAGGGCTTTGCGTTTGGACACGGAGATAGAGTCGTCTATGAGAAGGATAAGGTCGCGTTTGGTCCCGGTTTGAAGAAGGCTCTGGGCTAAGGCAATGGCCCCACACACGTAGGATTCCGACGAGTGGAGCACCGTCGCATAAGCTTCTCTTGTCACTGATTTTGTCGTGCTTCGGATTTTGGACAGATCGTAGATTTCGTTAATTCCTGCAATTAACAATTGTTAGATACCAATTAGTAACCAAATACCTTTTGGTTTTTAGTTAGAACTACTTAAACTAAAAACTAAACTAACGATAATAATTAAACATAGGCAGAAAGCAAAGTTTTTCTTTTTTTTTTTTGGTCCCCATCACTTATTTTTGTTGTTTCTTGTAAAAAAAAAAAAAAACTAATTAATTACCTTGTCCCCATAGGGGCAAAGCCAATTGGCAAGTTCCGGCAGGCAACGAGACCTTCTGTTCTAACTTCGACATGTCCGGTTGGAAAAACCACCAGTTTCCGTCGTGTCGTACCAAGTCATCACACCGGAACAGTTCCAACATGGGCCTACATTTACTCCAAAACACTATCTTAGTAGTCTTCCTATTCCAATCCGATGATCTCTTCCCTCTCTTCACCGCCATGTTGGCCGCAATTAGATGCACTTGAAGCCTAAACACCTCTCTGGCCCACCCTTCTTTTGGATACTTACATGGCAGTTTAGCCACGATCACGTCGACGTTTTCTCTATAACTCGGAAAATCCGGCATAGGTATCATCGGACATACGTCCACGTCGCTCTCTTCTTCCTCGTCAATCCACTCCGGAAACAAATCCTCCCACTTAAAATTCTCCGAAACTTGCTCAAAATCAAATTGTATAGTCTTCGTGCTTTGATCTCCATTTGCTTTCCACCCACTTACCTCCTCTTCATCAACGTTGATTAATCCAATCTTCATTGATTTCTTCCCTAAAAATTCCTTAAAGAAACTGGGCATCTCTAGCTTAGACATGTTTCCCTCATGCTTTATCAACTTTGCCTCAACTTGATCCTCCAAAACTGCCTTCATCTTAACATGTCCATTTTCCACCTGAAAATTCTATAATGATAAATTCAAGCAAATGGGTAATACTCAAATACTTTTTTCTTTTTTTTTTTCTTTTGGTGTCTAGCTCACCTCACCTTATGATGGCGGCACTCGCGCAAAGAGCACCGAACACGTGAAGCGGCCGCATCAAAATAGACAGAAGAAGACGACTTGAGAAGAAGAGCGGCATATATAACTAGGAACAATGCAATGAGAATCAGATTGATTCTGATCGCCAAAGCTTTAGAGGGAGTATTAGTTGCTGCGGTTTTAGGCTTCAACATTTTCTGAAGACTAAGGCCTTCAGTCAATTTTCGAGTAAAGAATAGGAAAAAGAGCTGCTGCTAAACAAGTCCCGGTTTGTTTAAATATCAATGTGATTTTTAACTCAATGCAGTTGTTAATCGTGATGATTAAGAACAGTTAATGAAGAATGAAAATTTTTTGTATATTTATCCGCAATGGTTAGAGGGAAGTAGAAATTTAAGAGAGGGAAATGTTTTTTGAGTAAGAGTTGGAGAAAATCAGACCATTTAGAAGCTTCCAAGTGTCCTTTCCTTGTCTTGGATTTCCTTCCCCTTTCAGACAAAAAAATGGCCGCAGCAAACCAAGCTTATATTTTCCTATAAAAATATTTTTCGAATTGCCAAATATACCCCCTTCTATACACATTTTCACCTACAAAAAGAAGATAAAACAGCCGCTATCTCTAATTTAATAGCAGGGTAGAATGGTAACTGTGAAAGGAAACTCGGCAGGTCCGGGTCAACAACTATTTAGGTGGGCCGTCAACTTCTGACATGCCATGAGATGTCGTTTTTATCCGGTACGAAATCGCAAGGCTTCACCTCAAGTCCACTCCACCCTCACCAATTTTTATTTCCTAAATTCAATAAATCCGATTTCAAACCATTTTTTTTCCTTTTTTGCCCTTTTGTATATTAATCATGATTATTCATTATAATCACTCTTTTAGCATTAGGTTGAACATCATTAGAAAAAATGACTTTGATTCCATGTTTTAATTACCCAACGACTATGTCTGGTCTGGTAAGCAAACTCTCACCATTTTTACTCATTCGTTGACTATGACTATACAGTTAACCTGTTAGGTATTACTAAATGGGAAAATCATAATGAGAACTTTATAGATATATGCTCAAATACAGTCTACAAAAAAAAAAAAAACTCAATTCTAATCTCTAGTCAGTAGACTAAAAATCTCAATGGGCTCGAACCAAACAATTTCTGACAGTTTAATGGGCTGCATTGGGCGCTCCAGCCCAGCTCCATGATTGCAGGAATGGTATGGGCCGTAACCATGTTAAACATCGTTCATAAATTTGGCCCACACTTTAAAAAAGGTATAAACGCGCGTATATACTCTATAACCACGCATGCAAGATTCCCTAACTATATATATATATATATATGCTGGAAAGAAGAATCTAATCCACAAGTTAAGTGCACGTCAGTTCCCATTTGTGCTAACTACTATGATCAACGATACCTTCATACCTTTCATTTCTAAAGTAGATTGATAGATTCTTATCTTTGTATCATTAGATTCTTATCCTTTTTGTCAAGCTGAAGCTTAATTATAAGCTTACATAACAAATATTGCATCATATCTAACACAAGTACCACCGTCCAAATGAAAGGCCAACAGATTGGATCAAGGAAGGGCCCACTATATATTCTTCATATAGTTTTCGCATAAACCCCACGAACAGAAAAATAATATTAGATCGAGTTCTTAATTATCATCATGTCGTTCAAAGGAGAGGAAATGAAAAGTGAATTCAGGCAGCTGGACATGAACGGAGATGGAGGGCTAAGCCTGTTTTAGCTGAAGAATGCGTTTAACGAAGCAGGTATAGTCTTCCTTGTTCATAGAGCTTTCCAGGCTCTATGCCACGCTGACTCTAATAGGAATGGAAAGTTGACCGAGGAAGAGCTGGACGGTGTCGCTGACTACCTTAACATGAAGCCGATGAGTCATGATAGGTTTTATTATTAGTCAGACGCAACTGCGCGATTATAAAAAGGCTTAGGCTTATATATATAGAATATTAAATAACTGCTATGTGCTATGATCATATGATTATGTTACAGATTAATGGATATTATTACTTTGTACTGTGTTTGGGTTAATATGTATAATTACTTAGTGCATGCACTCTTTTATTCAAAGGAATCGAGAAAAGTTAGCGAATTAAATTCTTCACGTAGATTCGGAAAGAGAGAGGGAGGTGATCCCATCAGTTAAATCTATCTCCATTGATGTTTTACACAGTTGGGTTACACGACAGCGTTTAGTACTCATCATCAATTGGAGGGAGAAATTAAAGGTGCAACTAAGTAATTAATGATGATTAATACATCATTAGTTCTTTAAAATCACATCTTAAGTACTATATATATATTTTTTCGACAATATAAATAAAAATTGTTCCATATCTCTTTAGCTATTTTTCATTTTAATTATAAAAAAATATATAATAAAGAATGGGAAAGGATGACTAACTAAAGTTAATTTGAAAATGTCTTAAATAAAGTTTAAGTTAAATTAAAAAAAGATTATGAAATCTTAGATGCCTAACCCCTGATTTGGCAACCTTTTTAGAATACAAAATCTAATAACTTATGTCAAAGTGACATTGAAAGCACACAAACCCGTAGGCACCAAATCCTTTCTCATATTCAGCTACGCACGTTAAGTAGTTACTAGTTATATACTACTTTGCCTCAACCTAACGCAAATAATTCAAGCTGCTTGCTAGTAGTTATGAGTGTATACTATTGTATGGAATCTGGATCCGCAGCACCCCATCATACACATATAATTTAGAAGTTGAAAAAGAAGAATCAGACTCTCTTCTCATTCCTTATATTCATGTGAATGGAGATACGTTCTGTAGCTATACAAGTTTGATCATTCATTAGTCTACCAACTAATAACTAACACAAATACACAATCACTATTAATTGACTACTCTATTATGTATCGGATCGACCATATATACCGTCAAAAAGATCAAAGGTGTCAACGACTACCAACTTAGACTTTATATCCAATTTTGCACTGGGCTTGAGTTTCTCGTTTAAACATTTTCATAATTCTAGCCTGATTGTGTGTATAGATAATTAGGCCAGTGGCAGTGTGGTGGTCCCTACTGCCACTGGCCTACCGCCTGGGTATAAATGGAGGGAGAATCTAGCTGTAGCTACTCATTAAGATCATGATGAATATATCTATATATAGTGAGTTACTTGCTACTACTCCACAATCCACATCACCAACCAGAAAATATTATAACACACTCTTTAGACCAGTAGATATATATGTACACTATTCAGGCACTTTGATTCTCTAGTACTTCCTTTCTTGCCATTTCTCAGTTTTCACTTATTACTAAACCTGCTGTTCCCTGTCCAAAAGAGAGAGAGAGAGAACACAAGCATGGATTTTCTTTTCCCAATAACTGTTGACAAGTGTGTGGACCCAAATTGCAAGAGGAACAAAGCCGGAGCTGATGTTGCCGGTGCTGATCAGAACCGCCGCAACGGGTGGATGGCGATGAGGGACACAAAGGGTGGGGCAGGACCAGGATTACAATTAAACGAAGAGCAGCTCAGAAACATACTCAGAAGCTGCGACGAAGATGGAGATGGTCGTCTCAGTAAGCAAGAGCTCAGAAACGCTTTCGTACGGCTGTCTTCTCGCAATCCCTGCTGGCGGACATATCGAGCTATGGCCCATGCAGATGCTGACAAGGACGGATACATTAGCGAGGGTCGGGAGATGGATGATCTTGTCGAATACATTTTGAGCCTTGGTTATACCCTTTAATTAAGCTTCAACTAGCTAGCTCATGAGTCGTGAGTAGGCCGTACCGTATAATATATGTCAAGTGTACGTACCGTTCTAGATCTGCATGATCCATGTATTTCCAAATTCCAAACACGACTCGTCACTGTTGGTCTGTCGGATGTCTATAATATATGTTAGATAAATAATCAGTAGACAGAATAAGAAGCAAAAATTAGTTCGGGTGAAATTCGATTGACCATAGAAATCTTAAGATGGTTTGCATATTTATTATTATATTTTATTTTTTTAAGAAAAAAATATCATACTTTAAATAAAAACTTTAATTAAGTATTAAAAAAAAAAAAACTTTATTACAATTACATGCTGAACATGTTTGACCAAAAGATATATCCATTGAATCCAAAGATCTCAATCTTCTCCGTCAAAATATACGAAGAGAATCGTCAAAAAAGTAGACCCCTATGCAGAGTAACTATTCAAGTGGATCCAGATTTGTTAGATTTATATATCTCACGGGAATAAGGTGCTGTCTGCATTTTAATAAGGAGACGACATATGTAAAATGTGAAGTGTTCTCTTAAGATATGTAGTATAACTACCCATCCTTATTCATTGTGAGAAGTTTTTGTTCTAAAAGATATCTCATTATTATATTTTCCGATACAATCATTCTATCTCGAAATTAACTTTCGTATCGGAGAGGATTCGCCGGAACTAATCCAAACCGACTATTTCTTATTTTTCGTTTTAGATGGACTTTGGTGGACCAAATTCTGCATCAATCATTATGCATGTTATCCTACATAAAAATATTAACTATCACGTTTTAGAGATAAAAAAATAATTAACCGACTCTAATAACGTTCTCTAGTACAAAAAAAAAACTGCTTATCATGTAAATGGATCAACGTTCTCTACTCAGCACTTATACAAGTTTGATCATTAACTAATCCATCTACTAATTATAAACACGAATCCACAATCGATAATATATAAACTACTCTATTATGTATCGAACCTTACCGTTAAAGCAGTTTTTAAAATAAAAGGTATCAGCAACTACCACTGTTGCGTTGGATTTCAATTTCTCGTGTAATGATTTTGATGATTCTTAAGTTCTGATCATGAGTGCAGGAAGCTAGGCTGTTGTGGTGGCCCCTAGTTACTTGCTAGTTGGAATATTGGATAAGGCCTGTATACGTGGGAGAAGAATCTATTATTGCTTCATTACGATTATAATAAGCTTTATATCTTATATATAATAAAATCTCGTTAAATTAATACTATTAGGGTTACATTTTTTTATTAATTTGAAGACATTATTTTTAAGTTTGAATAAAAAAATTATTATTTAACTAAAGTTAATAATTTAATGGGGAGCTGCTCAGAAACATACTCAGAAACTGTGACGAAGATGGAGATGGTAGTCTCAGTAAGCAAGAGGTCAAAAACGCTTTCATACGGCTGTCTTCTCGCAATCCCTGCTGGCGGACATCTTGAGCTATGGCCCATGCAGATGCTGACAAGGACGGATACATTAGCGAGGAGGAGATGGACGAGCTTGTCAAATACGTTTTGAGTGTTGGTTATACCAACCTTTAGAGAATTAAGCTTTAACTAGCTCATGAGGAGGAGTACTAATATATGGACACACTGTTCTAGATTTGTATGATGCATGTATTTCCAAACACGAATTGAGACAGTGTCTGTCTGTCCGATGTCTGCCAGCTTGCTTCTCCGTTGGACCGTTTATTGTGTTTTGTTTTTGTTTTTATTTTTCTTGATGTTATTAGTTAATGACTTAGAATGTTCATGTTTGACCAGAGGATTATATTCATTGAATTCAAAGATTCCTATATTCTCCGTCAAAATATCCGAAGACAACCATAAAAAAAAGTACACTCCATGCAGAGTAATTATTCAAGTGGGGATCCAATTAGATTGGTTAGGCTCTTGTTAATGTTTTCAAAAGGGCTCCTATCTGTTTCAAAGAATCTATCATATTTATTACGCAAGATCTGATCAAGAGTCTATGGATAGTAATTGCTAATAAGTGGGATATCTATCTCAGAAAATAAGAAACTAAACAATATTGCAAAGTGTTGTGAGCCTAAT
Source organism: Coriaria nepalensis (assembly GCA_027186245.1). Classification (NCBI taxonomy): domain Eukaryota; kingdom Viridiplantae; phylum Streptophyta; class Magnoliopsida; order Cucurbitales; family Coriariaceae; genus Coriaria; species Coriaria nepalensis. The sequence continues at coordinate 809,249 of CP114500.1, read as the reverse complement.
CGCTTAGCTTTGATTGTTGTTTGCAGTAAATTGGAGGTTGGATTTGGTTTGAACCATGCAGATCCGAACGTATAGTGAGATGTATTCCAAATTTGATCCAACTATTTATAAAATATTACAGATGAAAAGTATTTAATAAAAAATAAAAAATAATGATTTCAACTTCTTTATCGATATCATTCATTAAAATGTAATATTTTATAAGCAGTTGGATCAAATTTTGGATTGATCGGCACCATATTTTCGAATGAGTTCGGACCAATATGGTGAAAAGTAATTGAACTGACTAAAGTCTAAACTTTTAAATATTTTAAGACTTACTAATGGTCTAGGTTTTACGACTCTATATTGTGATCCTAAGACCCTTGATTTTGGTTAGGGTTCTTGAATGAATCAACATAGAATACTCTAGTTTGAGACGGTAACTGTAAAACATACTATGTAATGTCTAGAGATAGAGAAGCAGTGTTAAGTACAGGCACCACAAAAGAAAAGTACGTAATACTAGCTAGGGCATAGCCAAGGACTGGCCCTTCTTTATTTTTATAAGATAGTAATTAGAAAGCTTTAGCATATAGACAACCACATAAAAGCTAATTAACGTGCATCAACAGACTCGGACTTCACATGAATAGCAGGACAGGATGACTGAGCTTCTTGGGCTCAACCTTAACCGGCCTCTTGTGAAGCTTCTCAGCATAATCAACGAGTTTGTCAAGCTCGTCCATGCTGATTCTGCCATCTCCATCCTCATCAGCCTGAGCGAGCCCATGCTTGGCCTTGTAAAAAGGGATGACTGAGCCTAGGAAACTGAAGGCCCTCATCAGCTCACTCATGGTCAGAGTGCCGTCTCCGTCAAGGTCATGCTGCTGAAAAATGTCGCGCAGCTCTTCGCGAGAGAATGTCATTTGAGCCATCTTGATCGCAGATGTGTTCTTCCTGTTTCGTACTCTACGATGTTTTTATTAATGTTTGTGGCGTGTCCTCTATGCATGCTTGCTCGAGGTTTATATAGAGTTGCCGTCTTCTTCTTTTTTCTCAATATGGGAACAATGACACTTTTATTCCTTGTTATCTTGGATTCTTCATGGACCATGCAAATCGTTCCCGCCTAAAAAAGTGAAAGATTCACGATTGCAGGTTCCACGTTTTCTTCCTTTTCTTGTTACATTCTCAAAGAATGACTGCATGAGGCAAAATTTAGGTCGTATGATTATCTGATCAGTAATAGTAAACTCTTAAGAGGTAGATTTCCTTGAATTTCAAAACGGAATAAAACTTTAAAGATAAGATGATGAAGAATAAGCTCTTTATTCCCGCCTTTGTGTAATCATATCACACCCTTTTCTATCCTTGAATCCAATACTTTGGTAGAGGTGGGCAAAGTCAGGACCGGAACCGGTACAAGATAATATCGATCACAGTATGGGACTGAAAGCGGAAGAAGAAGAAGCAGCTAGGTTCATATATAGTTAATATTATTCAAGACCGAGACTGAAATTAAAATTAGTCCGGTCCCAAGCCCTAATAACGAGATCGATACCAGTACGGTACTGATATCAGTTCTGAAACTTGAATTCTTACTGGGACTCGATAGCATAATTGGATCATGCAAGAAATTCTTATGGACCAACAAAGCAGAGTAGGCGTAGATATTGAATACCGGGCTTTGGCCCAAAATAAAGTAGCGGAATGTTTGAGTATATGATTCAATTGCTCAAACAAGTATGATCCCAAAAGGTTGACTTTTTTGTTCGGATCATATTTTGTGTTGATTTTTCAGTAAGAAGCAAATCTAGATCAATATAAACTTGTAGGAACAAGTCTCGTGTAACTGGTTTTGAAGTTCAATTTTGAAAGTTCATTTTCGGTAGTATGCTAGAGGAGCATCGTGTAAAGTCCGGATGATGTTGGGATCGAATTGGGCCTTTTTTTAGGTCTTCTTGGCAGTGTAGTTGATTGAAAATCCAGATTTTCTGGATTTCAAGTACCTCTCTATTTTTTGATTGCAAGTGTTATAGGACTCTAATGGATTGTAAGTCTTTTATTTCAGTTTAGAGTGGCCATTTTTTGGTGTACCGTTAATGTACTTTGTTCTTAACTTTATGCTTGTATTTAGTCATGTTTGTTAATCAATGAAAGTAGATTGAAAGTTTTCCATAAAACATTTTTTCTTCATTCTCTGTTTTGCTTGTTTCTCTTCTAGCTGTTCTTGAGACAAGTCAGAGCATTTTGTTCTCAATTCCAACACGGAACAGTCCAATTTCGGAACTCCTTGTACACTAGAACTAGAAGTTCAATCGTGCCTACTTAAATCATGAGTGTTTATTCAAACCTTCTACTCCTAAGACTCAGGGCACCAATTGAATCGCACCATTTGGCTTTAAGCAACATCTTTAACTATCTATGTAGCATGTCCTGCCACCAGAATTCAGAAACATGGTAACAACAGATTGAAGGCAATGAAGACATCTCCAAATATCTAATGTCATTTTATACTCTTTTTTTTTTTTTTTTCGTTTCTTTTCCTAAAAGGCATATTTACCTGAGTATTTACAGACGACGTGTAGCTAAGATTTGGGCTGATGATTTCAATATTCCAAGACTATACAGAAATTCAGTCCTGATGAGTTCATATATCCATTAGAGGATGTGGCAGTTTCCAGAAATTCCACGAATTATAATCCTCCTGGAACCAGAAAGAGGAAATATCAGACGCGAAGCCTTCTCAGACCCCTCTCAACAATATGAACAAGACATTCATTTCATAAGGTAAGATCATACAACTTGGATATGGAAAAGAAGAAAAAAAGAATGTTGCTGCGGAGAAGATAAAACCTGCTCGAAAGACACGGTGGGGGGAAACATGCCATTCACAAGAGCATGAAGGGAAGGATAACATTGTTTTTCGATGCGACGATTTACAGCAACTTCACCCTGCGCATATGAATTATCAGGATTTGTTTTTTTCTTTTTTTATTTTTCTTTTTTTTAAAATTTTATTTCAGTCGTGAAGGCCCTGAATTAATTTACCTTGGGATTGATAATGAAGATTTTTCCTCGGGGGATTCCAACCTTAACGTAGCTAATTTCGTCGGTATCTCGGTTTCCAAACCCCGCATAGAATGGATTGCAATCTGGAGGAAATAATTCCCTGATTCTCTGGAAGAAAGTGGAGGATTAAAATGATACTTGTAATGTACTCTTTAGTGTTTTTACTTCAATGTCATTTTAGCTTTGTTGATTCAATATTTTTCTCTCAAGGGGTCGGGTGTCAAGTAAAGCAGGTAAGCATAAGAACTAACCTCTAAGCATGCAATCTTGAACTCATGCGAGGCCCTCCTAATGACTGAGGAGAAGTAGGAAAGAATGTCTTAGCCCAAACAGTGCAATTGACATGGATATACTCAAATGACATAACAAATTTTGTTTTCGACAGTTACCTTCTCGATATAAAGAAGGGAATAGCCCGTCAGGGGAGATAACAACAGGGCCTTCTGGTAAAGCCTTCCCATCCTACATATACAAAAAACCAGGAGACAGATAAACAACATATTATTTAACGTTGGATTAGGGATTAAGCTCTTTTTCAGTATACATTACCTGCTTAAGATTGAACAAGAATTGTCTAGTGTGGTAGGCCTGAGATATTGCACGTGCACTAAGAAAAAGCATATGGTACCCATTCTCCTGCGATAGACCCCAAAAAAAGGGGAAAGGAGTTAGACAGTGTCGAGTCCGGTGTTGTTGTCTTCAAAGAAACAGTAAGGTTATGTTTGGTTCGATTCTTTGATGGGAGAAATGAAAATTTCATTTGATTTCATTGTTTGGTCCAAATAATTGATTTAGTGAGAATGATTTTTGATTCCCACTAGAATGGAGAAGTCATTCTTTAATTCCCACCTAAATAGGTGTTTTTGGTGGGAATCAAAATAAACATCCATTTACATGACCTTTTTTTTTTGTATTTTTTAAATTCGTGATATTTGAGTCATTTTTAAACTTTTTCTTGAAACGGACACAAAAAAAGCACCATTTTCATTCTCATTCCCATTATCATTATCATTCCCACAAAGAAATCGAATCAAACGAGCCCTAACTCTATAATGGAAACTTATGCAGTCTAGAACACTGCAAGAAAGAAGTGACAACTCGAATATAACATATGGCTTATTTTGGACACCCATAAGCATTCTAACTGCAGAAAGGTCAGATGCAACAAACCTTGATAGCAGAAAACAAATGTGCAACGCCTATATGTGACCAATCTACTCCAACCAAGGGCATGAATTGGCCAAGAACATCTGACCTGTAGCCAAAAAAAAAAAAGAGAAAAAAGAAAAAAAGGGTAAGCACAGATTTAATCGAGACACGAGACTTTAAAGAACAGGATACGAAAACACTTACTTTGTAATTGTCCCATCTACATCTGAGATTACTATACGAGTGTTCCATTTCCACAAATAAATCCTGGCGTCAACCTGTTCAGTACCCTTACCATCATCATAGTCAAGCATACGCAAAACAAAATGGGAGGGAAAAAAAAAATTTAAAACTGAAGAAAATAAAATAAAGAGGGACCTGCTGCTTCCCTAGCATTGCAGTGGAGAAGGTGAAAGTGACTGTGTTCCTCCCTTCCTTAAGATTCAAGGATGCCAGCTGCTCAGATGTTGGGATGTTTGTCCTTAGCATATTTTTTTCTACCTTGTCCGTAAATATTTTTGTCTCTCCATCCAAGAAAATTTCTCCCTTTAGAGCATTATCAGTGTCAGAAATTCTAACATCGTCAATACCTGTTTCCATTACTTTGCTGGATTTTGATCTCCTCATAGAGAAAGGCCAAAATCTCCAGTTTCCACTAACCACAACAGTTGCTTCTGATGGATCTCCTGCAAGAGTATTTATCAAATCTACTGTATTACACTATCCATTTCTTACATGAGAAAAATATGGATGAATTCTCTTACCAACTGCAGACTTAGCAATTGAAACATGGGATCCTTCAATGTTCAGATGTTCCTGTACCATTTTCTGTTCTCTGTCTCCATCAGATATATTATGGCTCAGATCATCTTTTCTGAAGCTTGTTCCCTCCAACTGTGTGAAAGTCGAGTCCAAAGAATGGCTAAGTGGGTGAAGAACAACATTATTTGCCACCACATCACCAAGACAAGACCGCATATTGGGTAATGATGCTACCAGCCTTCCGGAATCTTCATCAGCAGCCTTACAGATTTCCGGAATTGACATGGGACAGGTAGACTTATCAATAGAAGCATACTCGTCATTTACTACTTGATGAACCAAGGGATCAACATATTCCAGACCATTTGATTCCTCTTGCTGAACAATCTCTTTGGCTTTAAATTCGTCAATGTCAGTGAAAAGGAATTGTTCTTCATCTGACTCCAAGGAATTCTGCAACTTGCTCATGATAGCTTCATCCCTCATACTTTCCTGTTCTTGAACTTGAAGAATCGAGTCAGAGCACCTGCAAATCTTGCTTATATTATGTGACTCAACTTTTTCAACCGAACAAACTGTTTGGTCCCCTGTGATGACTCGACAATCAGATTCTGACAGTGTTCTGTCAAATGCATTGCATACATCTTTTGTCTCTAGATCAATTTCCCTGCCTGCTCTCTCATTAACCATGTTCTGATGAAGAACTTCTAATACCTCAGGGTTGGATAAATTGGGACTCAACTGTATATCAATAAACAAATAAAATAAAAAAATCAATCAATTTAGCTCACAATAGTCTCAAATCTGCTTCCTTCCAAGTTTTTAAGGTTTTCTTCCTATCTAAGGCACCTACCTTATTTTATTTTATTTTTCAGAATAGAGATTACCTCAGATGGTAGTTCCATTTTTGAATCAGAACTTGTGATAAGAGAAATAACTCCCTTAGCTTTCACATCTTGTTCATCATTCTCACCTGTTATGGAAGCCTCAACAGTTTGGTTTCCAATGTCATTCTTAATACTTATGTCTTCGGCATTGGCAGAAAAAGATGAAGCACTGTATTTCCCGTTCTTACTAGTAACAAGATTGGTAGACCACTTCAACTCCAAAAGAACGGCCGCAATTTCAGCTCTTTCCAGCAATTTAGAGCACGCCACGTCTGCACTACCAATCTCATCATCCCGATAAACAAATTCCTTAATTGATCGTCTTCTGAAAACAAACCCGAGTATGCGAGACCTCCGGGGACTAGCCAATATCTCTCCATTACTCTTCCCGGGCGAATTACCGGAATCATAATTGCAACTTTTTGACTTAATAGGCCTCATCTTGTCCCGTGACTGGGCAGCATCTGTATCATCACTTGAAGAAGAAGATGGTGAAGAAGAAGAATACGCTGCAGATTCTTCTGCTTCAGCATCGAGCTCTTTTAGAAAGTAAGCTTCACCTTTATTATCCAAATACATATGGAAATTAGCTTCTGCTCCATCAACGCTTATCTTGACCACTTTCTCTTTAGCCTTCAGAACACCCTGGAATTTCCCAAATCGAACATACCATGGCGAGGATTTGAAACTGCCGTCTTGCTGCTGGACCACGATTATGTCCACTGCTCCTCCAAATGGATGAAATGGCCCAGAAACTGTGTACACACCTTACGTAATGTAGCTGCCTATCCTCCCCACCGCGTACATCTTCAATCTTTGCTATCAAATATCCTCAGAACCAATAAAGATCTCAGCTTGCGTGCATTAGGAACCCGAAGCGGCCTGATTGCCCAGAAATCAAACAATCGAACGATGCTCGGATCATGGAGTATTGATATTATAAACTCTAATGAACCGATGAAGGATTTCAGTTTTCAGCTCAAAAAAAAAAAAAATTAATAATAATAATAAGATGAGAAAATAGTGAGAAAATAGGAACGAACCGCCGGGGAAGATTTAGTAAAAAGCATATTCCCTTTCGATTATCCGCATGTGCCCCCACCACATCATCATTTTGAATTCCAGCAAGCAAAAGGAAAATGACGCATATAAAATCAAAATCTGGAAATCTCTCTCTTTCTCTCTCCTAATTTATTTATTTATTAATTAAAAGAAAGTTAGAGAGAGATGGAGAGAGAGGGAGACGGGGGACGAAGAAGAGGAGGATGGAGAGAGAGGGAGGGGGAGAGGAAGAGGGGGGAAGAAGAAGAGGAAGATGATCTTGGCGTTTTCTCGGAAATGTCAAAAGGAGATGGGGGGATTGACTGAATTCCACAGTGGAGGGATGGACACGTCAGCATGACGATGTTCCTGTGTTTGTTGTTTGGGCAGATGGAAAATTTAATTTGCGACGCTGTTCCTTAACCAGATCGATAATCGACACTCTCTCTCTCCCCGTACGATGATTGAATTATTCTTTCGAATTTTCGACGGCTGAAACTGAAACTGCTGTCTCATGTCGTCAGTAGATACGTACGTGTCCTGAAACTGGACACTTCCCCGCCATCTCCTTCTATTAAATAGTTATATTATCCCTGACCGCCACCAGGTCGGTATTTCTGTTGGGTCCTGCTTACCGCCCCTGTGCATGGGCCAAGAAATAACTATTCATTAACTTGAAGCCCAATATTGATTCGGGTGGTCAAGCCCAATAAGGAGGAAATGGATCTTTTATAATCCCTTGCAATTGGACCACTCTCAAAATCCCACATTTTCCGGATCCGGAATCGCTTTTCTTTTCTTCTTTTTTTTTTTTTGGGTTTTCATGGTGGAGTTTACGTGATGATCTAATCATCATGAAAATAAAGAGGTCCACTTCTTGAGCCCCTACATCCATTCAAACCTTTTTGTGGGGGCCACTCCGCATGGCCCAATCGGTAATACAACATGGAATGGATCTGATCCGAGAGACTAAGGTTGGATCCAACTTTTTAAAGGCTCAAAGTTGCATGTGTCTCAAACTAGCACTCATCAGTCCATTCCTCATCCCTATGCCCTACTAATCAAAACACCTTCCCTTTTCGAACACTTTCTCACTTTCTCTCTTTCCACTTCAAAAGCGAAGCAAGTTTAAGCGGCTCGGCGCATTACAGTCTCTCTTTCTGAAAGTTAGTTCATGTTATGACTTTACTTCAATTCAAATCATCTCATCATCTGTTGGGTCAAATCCTTTCAAACTTCAAACATTGACTGAGTACCCACCAGGCCACCACTCCTACTCCAACCACCGCCACATTATTTTTGGCTTATATATATGTGATTATATATATATTCTCAGCAAAAATGAAATAATCAAAAGATGTTAAAAGAGCTTTTACTTTATAGAGTCTGTAACACTTTTACTACCTCCTAGATACTTTACAAATTTTCTCTGGCCAGTAAAGCTGGTAAGAACTAAGAACTTTGATCTTAGATGGCAGAAGTTGAAAAGGAGTCCTTGGTCTATCCAATCTTAGATGAGTTCCGATTGGATATTTTGACAGATTAGGTTCAATTTTTGAAGACAAAATCTATGGCCACTCGATTTGTTTATGAAGACTGATCACAGAAAGCATTCAAAAGAAGGAAATTAGATCAATGAACTTGTAAGACATACGAAATTTTTTTAGCCTTTCCGAGAAATCTTAAGCATCCGATGAAGAAATGATGATACTACTCTTGAATTATCAATTATTTCAAAATAGACCCCAAAAATGGAAATATATCACTCTTTTCATCTCTCTCTCTCTGTCTATACGTATGCATATGTGTTTACCATCTTGATTAAAAATTTGAAGCAAAAAATATGCAAAATGTGAAGTAAAAATTAAAATTATATGCAAAACAAACATAAGAAAAGGGTCCTAACATTTGATCCTATCTTCTTTAGAGATAGAATTCTTGCAATGAGCAATTGCAGCTTGAATTGCAGACTGCAATTCTTCCATAGTGCTATCACTTGAAGAATAAGGCGCCCCTCCACCGGCAGTTGCAAGAAGAAGACCACTATTTGTAGGAGATGTTCTCATAGAAGCCGGTGCAGAGAACAGATCTCGTCCCCTTCTATTAATCCCTCTGGAGTCCTTATTCCTCAAACTCAAATTACCCGGAAACGAATAGCCTTGCCTATGCAATTGCATATTCTCTTTCCTCCCTCCAAAAAACAGCAACGGTCGGACCATTCTTGCATACCTTTTCAACACATTGCTCACATCAAGTCCCATCTTCCTCTTACTCTCCTTCCCGTGATCAGAATTTTCCAGCTCCCCCACTTCAAACCCTTTTCGCCTTTTCGCTAATCCGAATAGAGAGAACGACTTTGACTTGGTCCGTGGTCTTGTTTCGGAACTATTGTTGGTTTGATCATATTGTCTGAAACTAGTAGTAGTACTAGTACTGGTACTATTGTTGTTGTTAAGGTTGTTCGAGATAGAGTTGGTAATATATTTGTACGGCTCTTGATCATGGTGATGATTATTATCTTCTAATAGGGTTTTGATTGGGAGAGTGAAACTGTCTTGGGAATTGGTAGAGGAGCAGGGCGAGACGGGGAGGTGAGAGAGAAGGTGGAGAGGAAGCAAGTGGCCGTGGAAGAAAATGTCATCGGCCGGAGATAAATCAATGGCGAAAGGAGGCAAAGTTTTGGAAGCTTTATCAGGAGGAAGAGCTGTGGAGTCGTCGGTGGCGGAGGAGGAAGAGAAAGATATTGTGAAGGAAAATTCATGAGAAGGTGAGGAAGAAGGTGAAGGTAGTGAAGCTACAACTTTCTCTCTGATCATCTGTTGCTCATAGGAAGAATCCATACAAATTTATAAACCAGTTAGAGAATCTTTGTGGAGGATATATGTTACGATCAAAATTTCACGAGGGAGGAGAAAGAGGGGGAATGAAGAATGATTAGGGAGAAGTGGTGGTAATGGTGAAGAATATAGGAAGGAGTTATATTAAGTTGGACAAAAATATATCTTCTTATCTTTTTTATTTTCATGTTAAGGAAAAAGGCTGTGGTGGTGGGCAAAGGCTAATATGAAAGCATGTGGAATGAAGTAGTGAATTTAGAGGTATGTGACAAAATTTATTTATTTTTATTATTTTTTTTTTAGGAGGTGGGTCCCTTCTAAATACACTACATCGCCAATTAGAGGGTTATGAAAGATTATGTAGATCTAAAATCCTTCCAAATAATGCATGGTTATTGAAAGATGAGGTGATTATTAGCAAGCAAATCATGATAATATCAAATCATTCAAGTGCGAACAGATACGCTAATGTAATCTATTACGAGAAAGATTTGAATCTACATGCAATGTATGTTTGATTATTACTTTCTCTAATGCTGTTGATCAACAAACAAGTTTGAAGAAAGATGAAAACGTCTACTAGGAAGCTTCTTAATTGTTAATTACATGATTATCTTTTGGTTGACTTATTGTTATGGAGGGTAGTATATACAAACAACGTCAAAGGACTTAGTCCACTGATATCTACTGTACTGTTTTTGTTTGGGTAATAGTTAAAATATTCCAAATTAATATAAATATTAAAAATAAATAAATAAATAAAAGACAAACAGCCACGCTAGCAATCATCTATATAGATTACAGCTAGATGAGGGGGAGAAGGGTAGAGCCCACACACACGTGTAGAGAGTGGTCCATGATACAGCATAGAAGAATTTTGTACGTATTAAGGTCAACGTCTCAATCATGGATGCATTGTTTTAGTGGACTCGCTCATCTATATGCAACCCCTTCTTCCTCTTACCACTCTAAATTAAATTAAATTAAATTAAATTAAATTAAAAAAGAAAAAAAATCTCAAATATTCTGATTTCACCAAAAGATAAAACAAATGAAGACATCAAGTCATCGACCGACCCCCTTCACTTCGTGTAAGAATAAAGAAAGATGAAACTCTTTCTCTCTTTTCTGCCGTCCCTTTGATCTCATCTGCCCACTACTTGCCCATTCACATTTTTGTATTTACTCCAAGAGGAAGACTTGATGACCACGGAGCGATAAAAGAACCAACGGCAAAACGTTGTTCTCACTTCTCACACGAATGCCTCTGTCCCTCTTTAACTTTACTTCAACTTGCAATATTTTGGTTTATGTATCTGATGCCCTAAAATAATTGATCAATTTTTGGACCATTTCCTTATTTATATATTTATTTATAATATATATTATCAGGTCAACGCATCTTGGTCCATTGCGAGTTAAAATTTAAAAAAAGAAAATAATAATAATTAAGCACTCGTGTAATTTTGGGAAGCATGTGTTTCCTTCACTATCATGTCTCCTTGTGACTAAGAAAACGATGCAGAATATGCAAAAATTTCTCCTACTCATAGTAAATAGAATAGGGAAGAAGGGGGAAAAAAAAACCAAAAATAAGTCCATGTGAGGTATCAAGTTCACATGTGAAGCTGGGCCTCCCCCTCCTACAACACTTTACCCACTGGCTAAAGCCTCGCCAAAAATAAGGTCTGAGACAGCATGTGATTCATGACCAGATGACTAAACCTCTACAACTCTGGTTACTGCAAACAGATGAATCAGCTGGAAAGATTTTCAAGTGTCTTGACAATGTACATAAGTTAAAAAGCAGGTATTAGATGGGGGCGAGTTCTGTAAATTACAGGGGTCCATAAAGCCTATGGACGGAAAAATCGATCAATCAAAGAATACGGGAAGGAAAATACAAGTGCTACTTTACAAGGGCTAGGGAAACACAGCTAAATGAATTTTACAAAACATTACATGATATAGAGACCTTAGTCAGCAGAGAGGATTACCAATGTTTTCCTATTCTGTAGATTCAATTTCCAGCTTGTCACTTTAGGGATAAATGCTACATGAAGTCAGGACCATCCGTCTAGAGAGCTGTGTCATGGGTTTGTCACTTTGTCCTAGTCAAGAATTAGAATATGAACAATTAAGACAGACTCAGTATATACTACTTACAATGAAGATTGCTTTTCATTCCCTGTATATTAGAAAGTAGGATGAATTAATCAAGAAAAGAGATCGAATTTTCACCTCAGTCAAATTGTTAAGCACAGGTAGAGATATCCAAGACTTCCTCAAAAATTTTAAGGAAGGTAGGGCAGGCACGATCTTCTAATGCCTGAAGTCATAAAACAGAATAAGAAAAAGCAAGCAACTCAAACTGGGATCTCCTCACTCGAAGCTTGGAAATGAACATATGAGTACACTTTTCAAACGGTTCAGAAGTTTCCCAAATGCTCATAATTCCCATGCAAACGAGAATTGCTACACAGCTCCACCTTTTTGGCAGTTATGATTCAGTTTCAAGACAAATGTTAACGCTTGGGGGAGAGGCTAGTCATTTCAACTATAGTGTCTATCTGTGCGCATTAAAACGGGAATTAAATTGATGTTGCTTTATCTTCATTTTAGTAATGCTTATTATACACAGAGACAATGAATGACACACCACCTGTGATATTTTTCCCTTCCATGGCTTCTTTCTTCTCTTGGCAACTCAAGCATAAGAAAGGGCCATCCCAGGGACGCACTTTTCCTTGGTTACAACTATGTATTGAAATACCCTCTTTGGGTTTTATTTCTACTTGGCAGACGGCACATATAAACATCTTGAACAGATTGCAGAGTGGATACTTCGTGTCAAACCTGCATCACAGACGAGTTTATTTTTCATCAGTAATCCATATGCTGTTCATTACCCATAAGTCCATCAGCACAACAGATCTAATCTGAAGATTCAAGATTCAACGACATTTTAGCTAATAATAATTTCTTTCAAGGAAACAAACCTTTCAGAAAGCAAAGCAGAGCCTTCCTCAAACAGTTCTTCCAGCACATCTGGTTCAATGTATTCTTTTTCAACAGGAGAAGATGGTTCATCTGGCCTTTTATGGAACATGAATTTAAAGATTCCTTTTCCTTGCTTCTTTGGTGGTGGCAAAGGAGTCACTGTTTTCTGCTGGGGTAATATATCAATAACAACACAAGTAGTATCATCTCGAAGTCCATTCGCGTGTAAAGCTTCCTGTGAATGGAAAAAATATATATAACATAGAATCATATCACACCAAACCATCATTAGTGTAATAGCGAACTGAAAATGGCCAAATAAGACTAAGACTTTTCTTCTTGTTATCATACTTTCACAATCTCTGTGGCAGCAGTTTCAGCAGGCATCCCACGACAGCAATCAAATGCCCTTTCTGCCGATAAAGCATCCCAAACACCATCGCTTGAGATAATAACCCTACCACCCGTTGTAGGCAGCTGCATACATTAGCACCAATCATGTTACAGACTATCTATTAATCACTACAAGGTATGGACCGGGATTGAAAACTATGAACAGAGAAGCTATAATGTGCCAAATTGACAAGCTACCTTCACTTGCTTTACATAGGGAACTGGAACAATATATTCGCCTACATCCATATCACCAATGCTTCGTGATAAACACAAACCACCAGGCCAACATCTTAAAGGACCAATCTACAAGAAATAACAATACAATAAAGTTAATGAGTCAGACGGAAATAGAGCAATATGTTAAGATGAAGTATTCAGAAAGAATGAGATTGAACAAGGTATTTAAGGGAAGAACACAAGATAAGCGGGAAAATTGTACATGATGCTGTAGTAAGAATAAAATACCTGTGTACCACCACCAGTATTGAGTCGACCCACCTCACCACCACTAGCAACAATACGGTCTCTCCTGTCGCAATAAAGGGCAAAAGAAATGAAAAATGAAAATAAAAATATTAAAAAAAAAAGAAGAAGAATTGTGTTATGGAATCTTTGATTCAGTCACCTAATAAAGAACATTAATGAGTAAAGTAGCTTACTCTTCTTCATTGCAATCAAGCCTATGATCGGCTGACAAGTAATTAATACCACCATCAGCAGACTCTAATATGCAACGGGAATCACCAACAGATGCAACCGTAATGACCCATCCTTCTATAATCATGAAAGTGACAGTTGTACCAGATTTCTGACCTGAAAGCAAAAAATATAAACCAATTCATTCACAGAATGAGAGTTAAAAAATCCCAATCAGAATAATTTCACTACAGCCATAAAAAATGGCTAAGGTGCATCTCTTAAGTGACCCTTAATACAAAAGGTCTGAAGATCATTAGCCGCTCTCAATCAAGAGATAACACAAAATCTATGACTTGATGATGAAAATATGGAACATATTTTGACCTTTTTCTAGAAAATCTTTGTCCGTCTTTACAAAGCCTGCAACCAAAGCCCGTGGCAATGCTGCTACCCATTCGTCTCTGTTAAGATCTGAAGGAATGGCTGCTAGAACGTTGTTCAATAGATTCTCCTTAGTGTAAATTGCTGCTGCAGACCCATTGTGACCATCGAATAGCTGCAAAAGTATTGTTTAGTAAGAGAAATGGAAAAGCAAGAAGTAGAACTGTGCAGAATAAGAAGACATACCCCAAAAACAGAAAACGTGGAGACTCCATCTCCCACCACTCTTTGGCATTCGGTCTTGAGTAAGGTAAAATCCTCCCCCTTTTTACTCTGATTTGCCTGACCATGTAAGAGTTCGGGTCTCTCAATCTTTTCACAAGCAGATTCACGCTTAAGCAGCACTGAAAGTGGGACGGAATGGTGCTCACTATTTCCGGACATTGTTTACCTGTTTTGTGCCCTCAAAATGCAAAAAAAAAAAAGCTTTTTGATCGAGCAAAATTGCACCTAGACAAAATGATCGGAAATGACAGATAGTGATTTAATAAATCACGTCATGAAAACAGGAATTTGAAGGAAATTCTTCCGTAGAACAGAATAATCCATCGTAGGTATGCTCGGGGTAGGAATTTGATCTGAATAAAAGGAACATTCTGATCGAAGTACGGTTAACAAAATTCAGATCAATGCGGTTCTCATAAGAAATGCAGAAACGCATTATCCTAATCGTAATCGGCGAAAACTCCAAAGAAATATGTAACAATTTAAACAGCTTTCTCAGGTAAGAACGGAGCGAAAAGGAAGATTCATCCATAGGCAGAAGAAAATATTAGCGAGTAAAATATAACTGATGATTATTACCCGAAAAGACGATGAAATTTTCTATCAATTGGATAGAGCCGCTGTGATCGAGAAGCGTGGATCCCAGCGCCCTGCAAAGTTATTCCGCCTCTCCTCCTCCAAGACAGACAGACGCGGAGAGAGAGAGAGAGAGAGAGTGAAATGAATCAGAATCTAATAGGAAAGCTGTTGCTGAGTCCTCTTTTTCTTTTGTGCGCTCCCTTTTTTCTCTTTCATGGAAAATTCTCAAAATTGGCACCCGACAACAAAGTGAATTAGGCGCCCGATCCGTTTCCGACCCGCATCGAGCCATTGCTGTTACTTCTTCCCATTCCCTCCTGAAAACCGTCCGACCGTTTGACTTGTTGACTTCCTCTTGAAACTTAATTAACATTACTAAGTATTAACGTCCCTTCATTAATATTTTATATCATTTTTCCCGGTCTTTCCGTTTACAACTGTATTAGGAGCTCGTAATTATAGGCGCCAATTAGGTAAGTTAACAACTAGGCTGGACTGTGGCAAGTCTTCATAATTGGTTAATCAGCTCTGGCTCTCTCTCTCTATCTCTCTCTCTCTCCTCTCTCATAGTGAAGATACGTATATATATATATCTAGTGTTATACTTCTCTGAACAGCTGTTGACAGCTTAATGTCAAGGGTAGTGTAGAAAGCATGTTCCATAGTTATTTCCCTTCTTTCCTAACTTGCCTACTATATCTGTATTGGTTGTGATCATTTTCTGGATCTAACTATACAGAGTATTTTCATTGCAGGAGAATTGACAGATCCTTCATACTAACATGGGTTGCTGTTTTCTTTCTACAGACTTAGTCAACGACAGTGATGCAGTTTACTACTAATTAAATCTATCTATGACAGGTAATTAAAAGAAGATTTGGATTTAAAAAACGTTATGTGCTCGAAAGTTTCTCTGGGAAACAGAGGCTGACAAACTTGTTTCAAAATGATCGGCTTTTGTCCGGAACTTTCTTTTCCCTGGAATGAATACAATAAGGTGTTTCAGAGAATGAATGAACAAGAAAGATGATCAAAATACATGGAAGGAGATTTAGTGATAACTTATTTGACTTATACCATGTGGTAGAAACTCAGAACTTTAATCCTCTTCATGAGCATTCGCCCTAACAATGTACACCTGAAAAAGCATCTCGAATAAGAGATAGAAGTATCAAGTGAAGAAGACGTTTTAATTAGAAAGTCCGGAGTTTTAATCTGTAAATCATCACCTTCATTACAGAAGGTCTGATTACTTGAAAAATGACGGCATCTCCATCGACCAATCCATGAGCAACTGCAAACCCTTTCCATCCGCCGCTGAGTCCATTTTTTCGAGGCAAGAATACTGTTTTGTACTCATCGCCATCTTCATCGATTAATGTCATAACTTCATCCCTTTTCGGAAGATGCATCTTGCAGAATTGCACAGGAAGGCCCTGAAAATTATAAAGTGCACACTTAAATCAGTAACTCACCTCCGCTGCATTGCAAGCTAAATAAGATATAACCCAATATGATCATTTTTCTTTCTGCTTGATAAATCAAACTAACTTTTCGAATTTACAGCTTTCTTACCAGCCAGAATCCCCCAGTGACATGTGATTGGAGCATTGATTTTATAAAGGCTGGGTGCTTAGGCTCCAAGCTTGATTGCAATTGCTCTGCTCTCTCCATAGCATTCTCCCTGGCTTCATCCGAAGCATAAACTCGGTTCGACAAATCCCTGCCTCTGCCTTTGGAAACCCTATAATACCATACCGTGAGAGTTAATACTACTCCACAAAACCCAGATACAAAAAAAGCTTATTCCTTTAAGTAAAATACCGTACCTCCTTGGTATTGTCACACGATCAACGAGAATCTGCAAGAAAAAATAGAGATTTATTTGAACAAATGGGTATCCAGGACGATCTAGAGTATAATAAAAAAAGGGAGTTAAGGAAATCGCTCACTTCAGCGTAAACAGGGGTTGGCATTTTGGCAACACGACTAGACCTTCTCACCACAACTAGTTGTTTCTCGCTTATTCTTAGAGGCTTCACCTGCTTCATCTGCATACAGGCGACTATCAGTCTATCAGAGTCAGCTAGTCATTAAATTATATGAAAACAAATACAGAGAAAGAGATGGAGAGAGAGAGAGAGCGGGATTTTTACAGGTGCAGGCTTGGGAGAGGAAGAGACACGGAGAGCTTCAGAAAGCTGGGGCAAAAGGAGCGCTTCCATCCTCATCTTATTCTCTTCCAGTCTTTTGCGACGGCTTTCCTCATATGATGATACCTTGCCACTCACCATTTTCTCGACAACGAAACAGATTTCCTTCTCTCTTCCTAAGGTTTGATTACCGGAGAGAACGAGCTTCTGTGTATTTTGGCGGCGATAGCACACAGCCCGTTCAAATTTTCAAATTTTCAAAATGGTGTCAAATGGGACAGTCTCCCACAGTTCCCACTTTTTTTTTATTTTATTTATTTTTTAATCATTGTTCAGAGCTGAAATATGGTTGGTCATTCTATACGGGATAAGACGACATGTCGGTCTATGATTGGTAACCCCGAAAAAAGAAAAAACTAAGCATTGAATACCGTCGGATCAGGTTCCCTCCTCTTTTCTTTATCAGTCACAGTCAGGAAGGAGGAGAAACAATGGAACAGCTCCATAATACAAATATTACTACGTTTTTCTCTTATCATCCGCGCGTTACACCCACACAAATTCTCTGGCTATGGAATGGCCAACACCTGATTATCCAGCAGCTCGTTTCATTATCTTCTTCTTATCCACTTCAAAAGGACGCAGCCCATGTGCATTCATTTTCCAACACCCCCATATCTTCTTCTTCATCTTCCCTTCCCATTCATTTTCTCTTGTATCTCCCAAGTAATTTCACCATCAGCTAGAAATTCCACCCCTCCTGTTTGATTCTCTTCTTCAACAATGGCGGGTGAATACACAGGCAGGAGAAATTTCAATACTCAGGTACTGGATGAACTCGAGTCATTGAGTCAATCTCTGTACCAAAGTCAGCCCTCTACTACTAACCGGAGAACTGCATCACTTGCTCTTCCACGCAGTTTGGCTCCTCCGATTCCATCTATAGATGAGATTGACCCACCTAAAAATGAAGAGATCAACCCCACTAACACCAAGCTGAGATCTAGACGTATGTCTATGTCTCCATGGCGTTCTCGTCCAAAGCTCGAAGAAGAAACTGAGCCAAAGGGGCGAGCCAACACATCAAACCAGCTAGAGCTTAAGAATTTTAATGAGAAAGAAACCCAAGCGGAGAAGAAAGGACTATGGAACTGGAAACCGATTCGAGCTCTAGCACATATCAGAATGCAGAAGCTGAGCTGTTTGTTTTCGGTCGAGGTTGTAACCGTCCAAGGCCTTCCGGCTTCAATGAACGGGCTTAGGCTTTCGGTTTGTGTTAGGAAGAAGGAAACAAAGGATGGGTTAGTTCAAACTATGCCCTCTAGGGTTTTACAAGGAGCAGCTGATTTTGAAGAGACACTTTTTGTTAAGTGCCATGTTTATTACACTCCCGCAAGCAGTGGAAAGCAGCAGAAATTTGAGCCACGCCCTTTTTGGATATATGTGTTTGCAGTTGATGCAGAGGAGCTTGGTTTTGGGAGAAGCACAGTAGATTTGACTCAATTGATTCAAGAGTCCATGGAGAAGAATTTGGAAGGGACTAGAGTTAGACAGTGGGATGTGAGTTTTAACTTGTTGGGCAAGGCAAAAGGAGGAGAGCTTGTACTGAAATTGGGGTTTCAGATTATGGAGAAAGATGGAGGAGTTGCTTTGTATAGTCAACAAGCTGAGGAAATGAAGTATGGGAAACCTTCTTATGCAAGGAAGCAGTCGAAAATGTCGTTTAGTGCCTCTAGTCCAAGGTTGACCGGTCAGAGGGAAACTTCAACTCCTTCACAAAGAGGAGCCATGGTGGCTGACTTGCAGGGTATTGATGACTTGGACCTTGATGAGCCAGCCCCAGTTTTGCCCCCTTCCACTTCCGTTCAGAAGTCAGAGGAGCCAAAGACGGAAGATTTTGACCTTCCTGACTTTGAAGTTGTGGATAAAGGAGTTGAGATCCAGAAGAGAGAAGAGGAAGAACGGGAAGAAGAAGGAGAATCCGAAGAGAAATCATTGGAAGAAAGGTCAAATACAAGTGAAGTAGTCAAAGAGGTCGTGCCTGATCAGGTACATTTGACTAGACTCTCTGAACTCGATTCGATTGCACAGCAGATAAAAGCTCTCGAATCAATGATGGGAGAAGAGAAAGCAGTCAAACCAGATGAGGAAACTGGATCGCAAGGACTGGATGCAGATGAAGAAACTGTAGCAATGGAGTTTCTTCAGTTGCTTGAGGGGGAGGATGGGGCAGAAGAATATCATGAACTGACTCAACCCAAAATACACAATCCACCTAATTCTTCAAGTCTCTGAGATTGACAGAGGTTGACATCCAAAGTGTATCTTTCGGATCTTGGAAAGGGTTTGAGTCCTGTGGTACAAACCAGAGATAGTGGCTACTTAGCGGCAATGAATCCTTAAGATATAGAAGTTTTCAGGAAAGACACTCCTTAATTAGCAATGCAAACATCAAAGCCTTATATTTTAAGGCCATCTCAGTCCCTAAGGAGGTTTGAACTATTTCGAAGAATGGCAGCTGTTGGGTTTGATGAACTCAGCTTGAGAGTTTTTGCATTGATGCCAATGGAAGAACTGATAGGTAAAACTGCAGAAAAGATAGCTTTTGTAGGCACTGCTTCTCTAATCATCCAAGGGAGAAACAAAGAGAGTGCAAGCTCAAGTGTGCACAATGCTGCGTCAATACCACGGCAACTGCAATGAGTTCAGCCTGGAAAGAGAGAATTTCAACAGGAATATGGAATATTAATGAAAACCCACTTACCATTGAGGAAATTATGGGTTCTCAATACAGAAGCAAGCCACCTTTGGTATCCCTCCCACACAAATATCAGAAGGCGGATCAAGATCACCCTCTAGCTTCTGCTATTCCACTTGAGGATTGGTTGAAAGAATATAGCCTGGAAACTAATGATCTATTGACAATTACCATTGCAGTGCTCATTCAGCTAAGGGATCTGTTGAGACGGTATGAAGAAGTTGGAGGTCCTGTCCTAGCTCTAGGTCGTGCAAACAGTGGTGAGGTGAAAGTTCATATCATGAGTAAAAGAAATTCAAGGTGTCAAGTTTGCATGTGGGAGGTCTGCAAGTTAGAACAGGAGGGCAGATGAACCTTTGGAATACTGAAAAACAGAGGTGGCCTGCAACACAGCGGCTTGTTGCATATGGACTGGGAAAGCAAGTGAAGAAAGGGAAACAGGTATTGTTAAGAGAGCTGATCTTTTATGGAGCATTTCATCACGAGTAATGGCTCACATGTGGCTTAAACTAATGAGGAATCCAGATATAAAGTTTGCAACATTTATACCTCTTTTTGAGCTTGCTCTTCTCAGATCAAAAGAAAATTTTGTACTGTCATATTCCCTTCTGTCCAGATAGATCAAACATGACAAACAGTAAAGAACTAGTTGGTGCTGATTGAGGTGATGTCAATGTAGTAGTGTAGCAGACAAGCAGTTTCAACCTGCATTCAATTACAAAATTCAATAAATTTTATTTTACTACTAAGCAGCTTTAGATAGCTACAAGTCATCATATCAGAAAATAAGTACAATATATACCTTCTTACTGGTAGATTCATGAAATTCATATTGCAACAGAAATATATTTTTTCCTCCATTCAATTGAAATCAGATTACAAAATAAGCAAGCAAACGTTAAGGGCCTCGTATATGAATTTCATATCAATGTATATAGTGTACAAATCTGGTGCAGCACCTCAGAAAATGATAAAAATGCTCCCTTCAATATCTTATCAAGCCTAATGTCACGGGCTGCCTTTCTTGGTAGAAAAGATGGAGGAGGCTTCATGGAAGAGTCTAGAAACTTCTAGACTTCTCTAGCATTCTCTAGGGTTTCCTACACTTTTGTAGAATTCTTTAGAATCTTGTACATTCTTCTAGTCCCTTGTAGAATAGTATGGAAGTCTCTAGAAGATAGATTGTAGCCATTAGATCAAATTGATCTTGACCATCCATTTCAAAGTGGGGGTCTATATAAGGAGGAGTCCTCCTCATTTGTAAATCATCCTCAAAAATACTAGCCTTCTAGCAATACAAAGAGTTCTTTATTCTCTAGCTCAAGTGTTCTTCTAAAGTCTTCAAACAAACCTCTTGGCAAGGTTCGGTTAGGCTGACTTGGTTACTCGAAGGAGTGTCAAGTGCCGCACGGAGCGTCTAAGTTCGGGGCGAAACTTTACGCACGTGACAGTTGGTATCAGAGCCAAGGTCGTACGGGAGGGTGCGAAGTGGTTCAATTCTTGCCAAAGCTTTGTGTAGGTGAAGATCTTGTGGAAGAAATGGCTAGCGGTGGTTCCAACGTTGTCGATCCAATTGAAGGAGAGACAAGGCGAGAAAATGTTAAGGGTGGAGGAAGGCAGAAGCAACGAGAGCCATCTCGAGACATGCTTGCATCATTAGAGAACCGTGTTCTCAAGTTGGAGAATACAGTGGTGAGGCAAGGCAATGTGATGGAGAAGACGGTGGAACAAGTAGCGGATTTGGCGATGGCTAACCAAGGAGGTGGACTTCAAGAGGGATTCCAAGCATCATTGGATAGGATTGTCGCCACAATTCAAGAGGAGATGAGGGCTCTCCAAGCCAACATGGATGCTTCTCTAGCAGAAGTGCATGAGAGGATGCAGATCATCGAGACGGATGTGTCACTCTGTAAATACAGGGTGTCTAGGGATATAATCGATGCTCCTCTCGCACCAAAGGTGGACGTGCCTCGACCCAAGACCTATGCAGGAGCTAGGAAGGGAAAGGAAGTAGAGAACTTTCTATGGAGCTTGGAACTCTACTTCAGGAAAATGAGGATCACGGATGATGAAGAGAAGATAGACACGGTACCTCTCTATCTTACCGACACCGCGGCACTATGGTGGAGGAGATTGAGCGGTGACATTGAGCGAGGACTCTTCGAGATGACAAGGTGGGACGAGTTCAAAGAGGCATTTAGAGCACAATTTTGCCCAAGGAATCTCGAAGATGAAGCACGAGGTAAACTTCGTCACCTCACTCATAAATCTAGTATTTCTGATTATGTGAATGAGTTTTCAGAAATATTGTTGGAGATCCCGGACTTCCCGGAAAAGGAAGCCAAATTTGCCTTCATAGAAGGGTTACAGCCTTGGGCCAAGCAAGAGTTGAAGAGGAGAAACATTCAAACTCTCAAAGCCGCAATTGAGGAGGCGGAAAGCTTGACCGAGTATAGGCGGGAGGATAAACCCAAGAGTAGTCACTGGGATGACAAAGGCAATGGTGGGGGAGCCACCAAGAGTAGCTTCAACAACCGCAATGAGGGAGCGGGTAAGCCCTTTGGAGGGAAGGGTTTTGGCAAGGGTGTGGGGGAGACATCCAAGGCCAAGATGTTGAAGTGCTTCTTGTGCGAGGGACCGCACATGGTTCGGGATTGCCCGAAGAAGGCGAAGCTCGCCGCACTTGAAAGAGGCGGGGAGTTAGAAGAAGAGGCAAGGATGGGGTCAATTCGACTCCTTGGTGCACTCAAGGCCCAGGTCGTTGAAGGACCTAAGTTGCCAAAGAAGGGATCCATGTATGTCGGGATAGACGTTGTGGGGAGGCAACTCAAAGCCCTAGTGGATTCAGGAGCAACGGAAAATTTCATCAAGGCCGACGTTGCGGAAAAGCTCGGTCTCAAGTTAGCCCAGTCGACTGGCTTCATCAAGGCAGTCAACTCGAAGGCATTGCCAATCACGGGGATAGCCGATGCTAAGACCAAGGTGGGACAATGGTCAGGAGTCGTAAAGTTCACAGCCATTCCGATGGATGACTACGACGTGGTGCTTGGGCTAGATTGGCAAGATCAGGTAAAGGCTTGTCTTATGCCTTATGCAAATTCGATTATGATTATGGATGCAGGTTCTCCTTGCACGGTCCCGGTCTCGAGAGAGACACGGCTAGGGACCAAAGTTTTGTCTGCGATGCAGCTATGCAAGAGATCGAAGCGGGAGGAAGAGACCTACCTTGCCGCTTTAAAGGTGGACGAGGGCGAGCCATCTAAGGAAAGAGAGATTCCGAAAGAAGTACAAGGGGTACTTAAGGAATTCCTAGATGTTATGCCACCGGAACTCCCAAAGAAGCTTCCACCTAGGAGGGAGGTGGATCACAAGCAAGAGATGGTGGAAGGAGTAAAGCCACCAATCATGGCGCCTTATCGCATGGAATTAAAAGAGACAGACATGGCTCGTGCTCACTGGAGGAAGGCATCAAAGAAGATCAAGAAGTGGGCCGATCTTAAACGAAGGGCAGTTGAATTCCAGGAAGGAGATCGTGTCATGGTGAAGCTCTTGCCTCACCAATTCAAGTCGTTGAGGGCGGTGCAGAAAGGTTTGATCCGGCGGTATGAGGGGCCGTTCAAGATCATTCAACGAGTTGGCAAGGTCTCCTATAAGCTTGAGTTACCTTCGAAGTTGCGGATTCATCCGGTATTTCATGTGAGTCTCTTGAAGCCTTATCATGAAGACAATGATGAACCTAGTCGAGGGGTGTCCAAGCGGGCACCAACAGCGGTGGTTACTTCTTATGACAAAGAAGTTGAGGAAATCCTCGCGGATAGAATCATGAGGAAGCGAGGCGTGCCGAGCTACAAGGAATACCTCGTTCAATGGAAGGGCGTCCCGGAGAATGAGGCTAGTTGGGAGCACGAAGACTTGTTGTGGCAGTTCAAAGACCGCATTAAGCGATTCGAGCTTGAACGGACGACGAGGGCGTCGCCCGAATAGGTGGGGGAGCGTGTCACGGGCTGCCTTTCTTGGTAGAAAAGATGGAGGAGGCTTCATGGAAGAGTCTAGAAACTTCTAGACTTCTCTAGCATTCTCTAGGGTTTCCTACACTTTTGTAGAATTCTCTAGAATCTTGTACATTCTTCTAGTCCCTTGTAGAATAGTATGGAAGTCTCTAGAAGATAGATTGTAGCCATTAGATCAAATTGATCTTGACCATCCATTTCAAAGTGGGGGTCTATATAAGGAGGAGTCCTCCTCATTTGTAAATCATCCTCAAAAATACTAGCCTTCTAGCAATACAAAGAGTTCTTTATTCTCTAGCTCAAGTGTTCTTCTAAAGTCTTCAAACAAACCTCTTGGCAAGGTTCGGTTAGGCTGACTTGGTTACTCGAAGGAGTGTCAAGTGCCGCACGGAGCGTCTAAGTTCGGGGCGAAACTTTACGCACGTGACACTAAGCTCGTAAGCCAAAGTAGGACCTCTTCTTGACCTTCTTTTAAGCTTCTGGGATTGTAATCCAGCTCTAATTTTGCCTTCTCACATGAATATGCCCACTGATGTGCTAAAACATTCAGGGTCTGCAACACCCATGAACAAAGTAAAGTCAGAATATCACCTGAAAGATCTAAGAATAATACGAAAATAAAAAATAAACAGCTTGGAGTGCAATCTTATCTGCATCAGCCTTCGATTTATCATACTCTGTACAGAAGAACTTCTCGGGATGGACCTGTCATCACAATTTCCATTCTGAGGGAGGGACGGGAAAACTCGATTCCGTTACTTGATTTTCCTTGGCCACATTGCCAATCGGACCGACAGCGAAAAAGGAAGACGTGTATAAAATCTTCTCTACTGTCTTCGCTTCTCTAACTGCTTGCAGTACGTTTTTTAATCCTTCTACGTTAACCTAATACAATCAACAACCTGGTTAACTAGTTTTCCACTTTCAGCTGAAACAAAAATTCTTATTGAAGAAACATAGCTCATCAATATCCATGAACAAAGTCAATGCTTCTCTTAGATTTTCTCAGCATCAAGAAAATGTATAGTTACGACGAAGAATTTGGTAGGATCGGGAGGCCAGGGCTCGACAAGTGCAGCAGCGTGAAAGACGACTTGGCAGCCGGAGCAAGCATCCAGAACGGAGAGGTAG
Organism: Coriaria nepalensis; assembly: GCA_027186245.1. Lineage (NCBI taxonomy): Eukaryota > Viridiplantae > Streptophyta > Magnoliopsida > Cucurbitales > Coriariaceae > Coriaria > Coriaria nepalensis. The sequence goes on along the minus strand of CP114500.1, from coordinate 784,187 downwards.
TCGGTCACATCACCGTAGACAAGTTCGAGATCACCGGCCTGAGGAAGGGCGGAGAGATCGCTGGTCGGACGGACCAAGGCGCGCACGGCGTAGCCTTTGGTAAGCAGGGAGCGACACAACCTCCCGCCTAAATAACCGGATTCGCCGGTCACTAGTACCTTCATAACTACTTTATCTCAAGTTCAACGGAAACTGACTATCGGTGAAATCCTTTCAGCTTCCGTTACAGCCCATAGAAGCCTCCCTATCGCATCTGGGAGGCGCCAATATGGAAACAGAGTGGTCACGTGCCAACACGTGAGTATCAACCCCACGAGTCATATGTCATGTCATATCTAAGACAGGGTTTTGACCAAGATAAAAACTTGACATGATTCTTACATGAAAATTTTTTTTTCTTTTTCTTTTTTACATGTACATTTTGTTCTCTCGAAATGTTTACATGATTACATCATATAAAGAAATCCATCATCAAAACTTACAACAGAGCTTTTGTTCAGAAGTGACTTTGAACACAGTAGCTGTTAGAAGGGAAGACAATCTCTCATTGCTAAAAGAAAAAATATATATATTTAATCATCTTACATCCCCAACATCTCCTCCTGAATTGTATATATCCTCTTCTCGAGTCTTGTCAAGGTTTATCTTTTGATTCGTGAGTGGAATATTACTACAATCTTGACCGACGAATACATTTGATGATCGGATTAAACGTGCCGTTCCTTCTGAAAGACTGAGCATTCAAGGAAGTAGACGGTCTAATGTCCCAAGCTTCAACGTTCTTCGGAACACACAAACATCGATTTGACCAAGAACCCCATGAGCATTAAGGGTAGGCGGGCCAGAAAGCGGGATCAAACGTTCCTTCTGTTCGTTCTGCATGAACCCCACATTGCCACCCTCGAAATACTCCATTGAACTCAGCAAGTAAGAGTGGTCACTCGGTGCAAGAGCAAATCCCTAAAAACTACTCGAGCTAGACCCTGCTCTCCTTAACTCGGAGAGTGGCTCAGAGATACCATGATCATCATGTGCTTGCTTCCTCTGCTCTCATTCTTTCTCCTTCAAGTTATCTAATTCGTTCAGAATATACTCGAGCTGCCTTACCAAGTAGCTCGTTCACATCAGCCCTGTAGTCAACTGGGAAAACCCTGTAATGACCTGAGATAAAAAATAAAAAATGAAGAATCATCATGTAGCATTCTACAAAAACTATGTAGAGAAAAGGAAAGGAAAGAAAGACCCGAGTTTAGATTCAGACCCACGTGAGGAGATCCATTCCATTTTATTAATTTAACATATCCCCCAAGTTCTTTCAGGCGATGCGTAAAATTGCAGATAATTTGATAGGGTGCAAGATCGTCTTCTTCTGATCATAAGATTAGATATGGAGCTTGCATGCTCTGCAAAGGAACAAAACCCAATAAGCTGAGACGAATATATAATGAAATTGAGTAGCAATAGATAAAGAATTGGTTTAAGTAACTTACAACAGAGGCATAGAAAGTCTGCCAATACTCGGCTCTTTGTGACTCGAACCTGTTTGGAAAGAGTGCGTCAAGACCAGAAGCAATGCTATGAGTTATCCATGAAGCTAATTTTGGTGGTTGGGACACTTTTAGATCGGATGGATGAAGAACATATCGAGTTCCCAAATCACTGGTGAAGTCAACTGGACTGGAGTCGTAAATGTGACCAGAGAGACAGTCTCTAACCAGTTGATAATCATCCTCCTTCATTGAAGAAAAGAATTGAGTCAGAATTTGGGAAGTGAACTAGACACCTTTGTATTTGTATCAAAGAAATTCATTCTGAACCGCAAAAGGATTGTACCTGATTCTGCGGTGCTTCACATTTTCCCTCGATTATCTACACACAAAAACCAAACATGAGGAGTTGGAGCAGTAAATTTTACATTTCCATCATTGCCCAAGACCTTGAAAAAGTTTACCTGAAAAATCTTGTACATAAAAGGCCTTTGAGCCGCCAGGAAAGGAGGCAAAGACTACAAGGCATGGCTTTATTTTTGGCTCCTGACCATCATAAAAGAGAATCAGTTGTTGCACAATAAATCAGAGTTGGGCCATAAACATTCATTAAATCATCCATGGCACTAACCTTAACAAGTACATTGAGAATGTCAAATGCCAGCGCCATCGCTTTCTCTGGGAAGAACCTGCAAAATTGATCATTATATAAAAATAATATTTATAATTAGAATTAAATTTAAAAATAATTATATTATCTTTTTCGTTTAAACTTTATTGTGTTCGCAAGTTGCTGCTATTCGTTTCGGAGGGTAACAATGGGAATGGGTACATATAACCGAGCTCGAATGAATTATTGGGCTGAGCCCATTTGATTATTCCAGCCCAAGTCGTTGCCGATAACCCAATCAATTAATCCGATCATAAAATTGCCTGCCACGTGTTGCACGTTACACTACGTGAAAGGACAAAACAAAACGAATGACGATGCTCAAACAATTAACAGAAAACTATATACACAGAAATAGTGTTCGTATTAAGAAAAGAAATAATTATTAACAAATAAGGAAAATAATAAAAAGGAAATCCGCTATTTATTCTTGCAGAAGAAGTAAGAGAGAAAAATCTTCTCTAGTGTTATTGCTGTCGGAAAAGGCGAAGGATAAATTATAAAATCACGGATTGGAGAAAAAGCAAAACCTGCTGGAGAAATTTATAATTAAAGTAGTTTTTGTGTTTGATCGGAGATCTAGCTAATAGATCTATCGGAGCATTGAAATTTGTTTCAGATTTCAAGTGACGGGGAAGATAATGGTGGTGGGATGAAGGTGGAGAAGAAGGGAAATGGCGAGGGGAGAGTGGGGATATCAAGGAAGAGGAAAATGGACGTGTTCGTACAAGAAAACCACTCTTACTGTTTGCCTCATCAACATTGTTTTTGCTCTCTATTTTCTTCGCTCTCTTTATGCTTCACTCTATGTTTACTCCGAGTCCGATTCGGCTAAAAGTAAGTGTTCTGGTTTTACTCGCGTTCAGCATTGAAATTTTGTATCAATACATTTTTGTAGGGTTTTTTCTTGCACGGGTGAGAGAATCTGTGTGATTATTGTATATCCTTTTCTGTTTCAGCTGCTAATTATACTCCAGATCAGATTATGAAAATGGAAGAGTCAATTCGGATTCAAAAGGAATCTGAACCGCGAGAGCTTTTTAGATTGGTAAGGGAACACCTAACTTTTCTGGGGAGCTTTATTTCAATTTTATCCTATTTTCAAAATCCAGACAGATCTGTTTAGTTGAACACATAAATAATTTAATGGAACATATCTTTGGCGGAAAGGTTAAGGAAATTAAGGAGGAATTCTCCAGGGAAGAAATGCTGTTTGAAATGCCACATACCCTCAAACAGAAGATAACTGATGAGATTCTTTGGAGGTTGAGAAACTTGAATGCAAGTGCGAATATTCACGAGCAGAGAAGTGGGTACCGTTATGTTCTTAGGTCTATATAAAATGTATAATCATCAACATCTCTTTTATGTTATGCATCGCATTTTTCCAGGCTCTTCCATCCGATAAAAGTTTGTTAATACTATTATGTTTTTTTCTTCACTACCTTCACTTATGTCACAACTACTACACCAAGTTATAGAAGTAATAGAATTAGTACAGATTTTGTTATCTTCTTTGATCTTCCCTTTATGTATGTATGTTTATTGCATTATTCTATTTTGAACTGAGTTCAATCTGTTTAAAGAATTTAGAAACGGATGGACCTTTGCTTCATTGCTTACATCTTAAAGAAACTTTTTGAGTTGACAGATTTATCACTTAGGTTCCTTCACTGAAATGGATTCTTAGTAGGATGTATGAGTGTATTTCAAATTGCTAGGTGACATGATGCATCCATCTTTTCTTAAATGGATTCTTACTAACAAGGATACTATTGATTTTAATTTGGTTATTAGTATTGAAGCATGATGACTATATATCCTGGCATATTTTGGATACATCCTCTTCAGCTCTTCACTTTCATGAATATCCTATGTTTTTCCAGTATAGAACTGTATCTTGTAGCCTTGTAAAAAAGTAACTATTTCCTATAGTTTTCGGGTTCATATCATCCGAAATAATTATGTGAGGTGGATGCTTCATTGAGATATGACTGCAAATACTGTTACAAATTATTGTATTAGACTATTGAATTTTAGATTGTGAATTGCCAGTTAAGATTTTCACCACAAGCTCCCATAGATGGCCAAAATGTAACTTATCTCTCTTGGTCTGTTATGGTATAAAATGCTGCCGATAAATTAAACTAAAAGAAACAAATAGAAAGGTAGTGAGCTAACTGATATCTTTTTCAAATTAATCAAATATTCTGATGATAAAGATGTCTCTGTTAAAAGAAAATTCTTGTTAGTTATATCGTTCCACCTAAAAAAGCAGAGACCGTTGAAAGCTGGCGAAAAGAAAAACTAGAAGCAGCAAGGCAGCTGTGCAGTAATAAAGAGGCAGCTAATTCAACTATGTCCAACGAGGAAGCTGGTAGGTAGACATTTATAAATTGGTTATGCAATTCTGTGAGGGCACTAGTAAAAGATTACTGTTTGATTAACCTAGATCTTAACTAATCATGATTACCCTTTACTTTCCCTTGTAGATATCCTTGTAAAAGCTTTGGAGTCAAACTGGACGGTGCTATCTGAAGAAATTGGCCTTTGGTTACCTCCAGAGATCATCAATAAGGAACATGATGATAAACCTGAGGGTGCAGATGAATTAGGTAAGACTACTTTTTTTTTCCCCTGTTTCCTGTTGGAATTTTTCTGGTGATTAAAAATTGGATTCATTTCATAACTGTGTTAACTCTCTCTGTCCAACAGAGGATGAAATTTTACCTGGTAGGTCACTTCCACCTGAATGCCGTACTGAACTTCATACAGATTACAGTGGGGCTGTTGTGAGATGGGGCCTCACCCACCTTACAGAAAGTGCAGCTGATTGCTGTCAAGCTTGTTTGGATCAAGCTCAACAAGCCAAGCCAGGTCAATTAAAATGTAACATATGGGTCTATTGCCCATCTGAATTCGGATGCCATTCCCCAGATATCTATCAACATAAAAATATGGAGTGCTGGTTGAAATATGTAAGTATACGATTAATCTTTATCAACTGTTATCGAGTTTTCTTTGTTTGGTTTGAGTTTTTAATGAGAGTCTCTGAATCACTGCAATGCAGGCCGAAACTCCCAAACTGAACTTTAAGGACAAGTATCCAGAGTCTTATAGAGATTCCCACCCTTCTGCTCCAGTAATTGTTCCATGGGTCTCTGGTGTTGTTAGTTAATGTCTGGGATCGAATTGATCAGCAAGGAAGTCTATGCTGCCATGGAAATTAGTGTGGAGATACAAGAAGGAACCTCCGTGGGGTTTATACAACAATTATACTTTTGCTTGTGGTCTTTTTGTCTGTGTTCTTGGATTAGAATAGCAGTAAGGAAACTTTGCCCCCCCCCCCCCCAAAAAAAAGCATTAAGTAAAGGAAAATGGTAAGATAGTGGGTGTGATTTAGGAGTGGAGAGGGATGAATCCAAGTTTACATTTTTGTTTGTTGAGGAATTGATTCATTATAATGAAGATTTTATACTACTTTAGCATTTTTCTTCCTCCTGGATGTTAATATATATATATTTTTTTGAGACATTTTTCTATACGCCATACATGGTGTAAGGATTCATCAAATTAGTGACCGAGGTTTGGTATTTGGTTATGCATCATCATCCACAATTTTTATTTTATTTTATTTTGGTAAATAAGCGAGTCTTATTGGATTGGCAGAATAAAAAGGAGACGGTGTCGTTTGATCTCGTTAATTTACGTAATTCTTTTTTGGCCCTTTAATTTTGGAAATTTGTGAAATTTCCCTCCTCTCGCCCATTTTTCTTTCACACACCTCTTTTCCAATACGTATTAGACAGGAAACTCCCTCTCCCTCTCCCTCCTTTCCTTACTTCTTAGGCGGCGGGCCTCCGTTTCCCGCGAAATCACTATTTTCTGCTCCATAATCTTTTCTACATAGATCCGGATAAATCTTCTCCTACGACGGCTTGTCTTCTTCAGTGTCCTTGTTTTCGGTTGGCACTGCCTAGGATCTCGTCAGTTTCTTCCTTCAACTGAAATTTTGAGGCTTTTCAATTTCTTTTCTTGGTTTTGAAGGACACATAATTTGAAATTCTTCTGATTCTATGCATATTGCTCAAATTGTGAGATTTCGAATCTAAGTAAGAGTTCGTGAAAGTTTTATTCCTACACCACGGGATGAAATTATCGATCGCTAATGGTGTTCAAGCTCGGGCTTCGTCCAAGGCCCCGATTACATTGAAATTTCCAGAACTAGATTGTAGTGTATGTGTGAAAAGTTGAATTAGAATAATCAGTGTTGATTTTGGAAACAGACCGATCTAAACAGGTCCATGATTAGTTTGTCAAAATTTGATAAAGCTGATATCTTTTGTTGCACCAGTGAACTGTACAGTATACTATTTATAATCATAGATGCGCATGAAGTGTGTGAGCCTCACTTGGCAAACAGTTTGAATGAGAGAGAATGTTGTTCTCCATTGCCTATGTTTGTCCTTTCTATCATTCTCATAATGCTTTAGTTTAGCAAGTTTAAGTCATCTTTATAAATAGTGACATCTACTTATAATCACTTCTTGCATTTGCAATGGTGAATATCAGAATCGCATCCCACCATGGAAACTCATTATGACGTCCAATCCGTGAAAGAAGATGCAAGCTATGATGAAATCCGAGCAAGTTACCGATCTTCCCTCCTTATTTTCCATCCCGATAAACTACAACAACAGACATCTCATCCTAGCAACTTTGAATCAGGAGATAGATTCTTGAAGGTACAAAGAGCTTGGGAGGTCCTTAGCAATTCTAAGTTCAGGGCAGCTTATGATATCGATCTTCAAGCTTCAAGAGGGGGACGATGCGTTAGTTTCAGAGGAGAGAAGCTTAGAGGATAAAAAGAGAGCTTTTTTCATTTGGATGGAAAAAAATAGTAATTTTTACTTAAATCATTTATTTAAATCGTGGAACAAAATAAAATTTTCGTTTTATTATAAAATAATAATAATAATAATCGAACATAGGCTTAGTGATTTCAAAAATAAAATTAAAATTAAAATTCGTTGGGCTGGATTGTAAGCCCAATTAAAATTAAAAATAATACCAAATGGCCGAGGCCCAAGGGTCTAACACCAGGCTTACTCAGCTGTAAGCCCAATTATCGAAATGGGCTGGAATGAAATTATACCCGGTTGGGCCTGCTGTTCCCCTCCATGAATCCTTACATAACAGAAAAACATATATTGTTTCGGCTTTTGTTTTTTATGGCTCGATTGTATGATGATTGACAGAACAAAATTAAGAGCAGGGTCGTCTTCATCCTTCCTTAGGCAATCGATCGATTGTTGTACAATACACCGAGACGCAGAGCACATCAGGGTTCAGAGGAGTCTCCTTCAGGTAACTTTCATCGAATTTTTGTTATTTTTCTCTATAATATCTAAATTTGATCGAAGATTCCTATTTTTCCATCGTCAGGTGCAAGTAGCTCACCTGTTTAATGAATCTTTCAGCATTAAAACAAACTGCAAATTTGGATCCGGTAGGGCTGGAGTTTTCTTCCTGCTACCGTTTCACTCAGCCTCTCAAATTTCGCGGGAAAATTGGACTAGGAACAAAGAGGCTGTAGTGGCGGAGAAAGCTGGGCGTTGGAATATATTCGACAGAGTGAAAACTGCATGAACACCTGATACCTTAATGGTGGAGATTAAAAAAGCGATTACGAATCTCGAGTTTTCTCGTGCAACTGCTTTCCTTGACTCTCCCTCACCTTCCATTCCGCAGAGCAGAACCTTTAACGCGAATTCAACTCCTCAATACGACGCTCGAATAGCAGATGAAGCTTACAAAGCAGGATGTGCAGCCTTAGCTGCTGGAAAACTCGACGAGGCACTTCACTCATTGAACATTTCTCTCTCTAAATGCCCCCCTGATAAGACCTCTGCTGTTGCTAAGCTTCAGTCTCTCATCTGTGTCGCCTCTAAAGCCCTGGGCAACCCCATTGATCTTCCTAATGAACTCATGACCTCATGTTTTGATGTTTAGCTGTAAGTATTGCAATTGCTTTACTCTTTCCTACCTGAATCATGTTTCTGCCTTTATTTCATTTCACGGTTTTTGTTATTGGCTGCAACTGTTTTGATTAAGACTTAAAGCGAATATAAATGGAAGTGGGTTGGTTTTCTTCACCTTTATGCTTTTTTGCTTTTTGTTCTTACCATCAACGGTGATATTCAATGGCCAGAGTGATCTTTTCTTGGTAAACTTGCTGGAAAGGAGTAATGGGTTTTGGTAAAATGTCTTAGTTTTAGACACTAACTTGAGCTTAAAGTAAGGCTTCAAAACCTACTGCAAAGATATGGCGTTATCTATGTAGGTCTAAAATGGGCTTAAATGAGAATTTATTATAGTGAGATAAAGATTAGCGTTTTGAATCTTTAAAATGGCGTAATGGGTATTAATAGTCATTGTTGTTGTTAGAATGTCTTATACTAGTCTTGTGACTTTGTCTTTACCCCTAAGGATTACAAAAGCAGTGCATTTTTCATTAAGCAGCAGGGCCACTATCACAAAGTGGGAAAAAGCAAACTCATTTTGGACATCCAAATATTCAAAAGTATATCTTCTGTTGCTTATACAAATCAATATTCAAATCAAAACCTACTTCAACTCTTTGTATTACTCCCATCATGGGTGTCTTTTATCACGAGGATCCACCCAACTCATCAAAGAGATGCAAATTTATACTGTCAGTTTTGAGGAATATCATCTCCAATTGCCAGAAATTCAGTGCTCAGCTTTCAAATTCAAGACCCGAAGAAGAGTACCCCATAATAGACTTCAAAGATGAAGAGGTAAACTAATCACAAGCTCATTCATGATCACATCTTAATCTTTGTCTTAGTTTTACAAGTGTTATTCTCAATCGCTATTTTCAGGTGTTCATTTCGGAAATTCGAAGCCGAGCGATAGAGAAATTGCGGAAAAAGCCGACAAGCCTCTTGATGGATAACTTCTCTCTGGTTTACTCTCCTATCACAAAGGAGTTGTACATCGCCGCTCCAAAAGAAGTAGAGCAAAAGGAAGAGAATGAAGATGAAAAAGATGAAGGAGATGAATTCCTCTCTGTTAAAAGCTGTTTCACTTGTTGTTCCAGTACTGCAAGTAGAGACACATTTCTTTCTGTGAAAACCAACTTTTCCACCTTTTCGGGGCTTCTTGATGGGCTTGATTTTCTGGGCGACCAAGCCTATATCAAACGGCGTTTGATCATTCAGGATTTATGTCAATGTGAGGGTTGGCCTTTTGGTCTCTGTAGAAAGGCTTTATTGCTTCCACCTCTACCCAAATCCCCTGCTGAATCATGGTCATGGCGTAAGAATCCAACAGTTCCAAAGAAGACTTAATATTATGGGACCTTAGCTTTGATTATCTTAATTTTAAATGATTTTCCTGTTATACTGTTTCTGGGTTTGCAGGTGAAGGAATGAGGAACGACGATTGTAATAAGATCCAAGTTTGTAGCCAATTCTATGATACTTGGAAGTATGTCTATAAAATCTTCTTATTTTATTTTTTTACTGTAATTTACAGTTCCACCAGTAATGGCAGTTGAATTGGAACAAAGAGATCAAGGAAGAGATTATATTATACAGGGAAAACATGATGATGTTGCTCAATTTCTCAAATTCACCATATTAGAACATGATGAGCTCTTATTAAACCACCACAAACAGCGAGTATAAAAGGTTTTCCGGGAGAGATTATACGACAAAATATTAAAGAATAAAATTCTAAACGCTTTTGTATGATAACTCCCGGACAAATTTAAGACTAAGATCTTTGCTCGACATAAGAACCAGATAGACCAGAGGTTCCCAGAACTGAAACCTGTTATCCACGCAAAAGTAAAAAAGGCTAAGCATTAGTAGAATGTTTGAGCAGCATTCATTGGCAAACAGAAGAAAACTATTGTCCTTTCATAAGAATGATTTGAGCATGAGATTTCTAGTAGTAATGAAAATGTGAGTTCTACATGGCAACGTTTAATACCTTTCCCCACTGAGCTCCAAGGCCACCGCATCTCATCTTCAAATGTATCATCTTTGTTCCCAACTCTGTCTCTACTTTCTTCTTCAAATATCCCTCATCATCCCCAAATGCAGCCAAATAGGCAGTGTAGCGATCATAAGCTGTACGAAGTGCATTCACAAGCTCCTGTGGCAAGGGCTTCACATCCTATACATTGGTTCAAGAAAACTAATAAGCACCATAATCTATATAACCTCAACAATTGAAAGAAGAGTGAACTAAGTTCTGATTTTTCAAAGAATTATATACCTCCCCACTCAGTCCAACGCTATCATCAATTTCCATTTTCAAGTTCACGAGCTTTCCGCTAAATTCTTCCACTGCTTCAGCAGCTCGGAAGACATTCTCCACAACCTCCTTGCCAGACTTGTCACCATCGGTTTCAGACAATGCTTCCTTTAACTCATGGATGAGAGCAGGAGGAAGCTCATCCCAACTTGCAGCCATCAAATCCTTGAAAGCACGTTGAAGAGCAGGGTCTTTAAATTCAGGCATACGAGATATGTCATCACTGAAGTATCGCACGCTTCTTATGCCAGCAAAAAGAGGAGAACTCAAATCTGCAGATTTCAAATGAAATTGAAGGATTATGGTAGGCTTTTCTCCAATTAGTCTAATACGCATAAAAGATTAAATGTGAGAATAGCAGACCACGATTGACAAATTGACAACACTATCATCAAGTTTCAACTTCAAGACCCTACTTACGGGAAAAAAATATCATAGGAGTTTCTTTATCTCTCTCTCTGTATACACATGTGTTTCTATCTTAATCTGAGTCATAGTAGTTTCTTTGGCTGAATTATTTGGGTTGCTGTTTGGTAGATTAAAAACCATAATCAAAAGATTTATCATAAAAACAACTCAATCAAGCATATAATCACATGAACACAAGTATCGGAATAAAAAATTCTAGGAATAAAGGAAAAACAAAACAAAAACACATTTCCAATTTATGCAAGTAATTTTGATCTAAACGAAAGTAGACTGAAATAAATTAAAGATAAACGAAAAAGTAAAGCACCAGATGGAGCTCGCCGGGGAGAATTTGAGATAGCAGGTCGAGCAGATATTGAGCTATTGAAGAAGCTTTGAGCAGCGGATTGGTGGTGATGGATTACACTGTTTCTAATGGCGGCAACGCTATAAGATCTGGAGCAGACTGACCGGTAAAGTGATCTTAGAATCACCATCTTCTCCATTTCTCTCGACCCAGTCTCTCTCTTTCTCTTTCATTTGGTATTTCTCCTTCGAACGTTGAAGAGGCCACTGGCCCAGTGAAAATTCCTTTTTGGACGGGGTTATTAAACATGGAAATTACTGAAAAATGGCCCAACAGGCTTTTGTAGTTGCAAGTTGAAAACCCAGTCCATTTTTCTTAGTTACGGCTCAATAGGCCCATACGCTCCCCTAGAGTCTTAGACTTTTGATTAGTCAAAGCAAAGGCCAATAGGGTGACTTATTGTTAGTAGACCAGTCTTCCACGTACCCTTAATTAGCCAATAACTGAGCTCCATGTCATCAACTTATTCATAAAAACAACTGAGCCAGAGGACAAAGATTCACCAGCTCAAACTTCAGATTAGCTCCTATCAACCATTTGTGGCCATTTCACTGATTTCAGGTTTCTTCTTCCATGGAATTAAGCAATTCCGAATTAGCTTTCGAGTTTATTCCTCTCCTTCGTGTTTTCAAAGACCGCCGGGTCGAACGCCTCATCGGAACGGACTTCACTCCGGCGTCCCTTGATACGGTGACCGGCGTCACATCCAAAGACGTCGTTGTAGACTCCGAGTCTGATCTCTCCGCCAGAATCTATCTTCCAAAGCTCACTAATCCTAACCAGAAGCTTCCCCTCGTGGTCTACTTTCATGGCGGCGATTCTGCATCCAATCGCCGTTTACTTCCGAGTACTATAACTACCTCAACGCTCTAACCGCCGAAGCTAAAATCGTCGAGGTTTCTGTAGACTACAGAAAAGCTCCAGAGCATCCAATCCCAGCTGCGTACGAAGATTCTTGGGCCGCATTACAATGGGTCGATACACATCGTGATAATGGTGGGCCCGAGGCCTGGTTGAATGAGTATGCTGATTTTGTGCGGGTATTTTTAAGTGGAGTAAGTGCCTGTGCCAATATTGCGCACAATATGGCTATTGTGGCGGGAGACCCTGAATTTGGGCTTAGTCTTGGGCTTCTTGGGGTGGCTAGAGAACCCGCATTTCTGGGGGTCGGATTCAATTGGGTCAGAGGAGTTGGATCCAGTTAGGAAGCAATCAATTGATCGGGTTTGGCCGTTTGTGTGCCCATCCATGCCGGATAATGATGATCCACGGCTCAATCCAGTGGCGGAGGGTGCACGGAGCTTGGCAGGGCTGGGGTGTAGGAGGGTTTTGGTTTGTGTGGCTGAGAAGGACGTGCTTAGAGATAAGAGGCAGGCTCTATTATGAAGCATTGGGCCGGAGAAGTTGGATGGGTGTGGTCGAGATTGTAGAGACAGAAGGGGAGGATCATGGTTTTTATTTGTATGATTTGGGGAGTGACAAAGCAAGGGATTTGATCAAAAAGTTGGCCGAGTTCTTCAATAGGGGGGATGGCTCCCGTTTTTTTAAAAATAAACTGAGATATTGAGTATTTGTAGCCTGGGGAAAATATAGCCTGGGACAAGCAAAAATATAGCAACGAGTTGAGTTTTGACGAGTCTTCTAGCCTGGGGAAAAAAAAAAGAAGCATTCTTTGATGGACCTTGGGAAGTACTTTCAACATAACAACACAATAGAATACAAAGATTACATAGCCTAAAAGAACAGTAATGCTTAAATCATATATCAGCTGATGTCTCAATATGCAAGACAGCACTGTATTTGGAACAAAGAGACCTCAACCGTGGATTTTGTAGCTCTAAAACACGACTGTATCGAGCATCATTCCCAATGTTTGGACGATGTTGGATGACATCAAGTTAGAGACATGCTCTTCCAAGTGCTTCTTTGCATCTTGCCTCCCTACATTTGCAATTGCCAGCTTCTCAGGGGTTAACTCATCTTCCTCCTGCACTGCCTTGTTGTACCTGACAGCTAAGCTTAGCATTTCCTGCAAGGAAAAACATGAACACAAAGGCAACAGCTATAAATACTAGCTCCTTTGTTTGGAACATTAGTATAAAAGAGTTTGACTACCTGAACAGTCTGCTCATTGGTTTTAGAATGGGTATCGAATCGGCGAAGTGTCAACCCATCAGTCCATTTCTTCTTGTGAAGATTAAGTAACATCTTCTCTTCAAGTTCGTTTTTCCTGTAGTTGATTGCTATTGAGTAGTAATGGCGGTTTAACCCATGGATTAATGCCTGAAATAGATATTTGCAATAAGAGGTGGAAAATGTAAGCCAATAAAGTAAAAAATGATAGATGTTTCTTGAGCACTATTTCCCTACTTGAATAGATGGTTTATTAAGATGTCCAAGGTTGGATGTTGTCTGGCGTGGTTCCTGCCCAAGCATCATGGTCTGAGGATTGATCAGACGGAATGCGTCAATCACCACCTTTCCTTTCACACTTTGAATTGGATCCACCACAACAGCCACAGCTCGCTGGTTCAAAGCTTCAAAACTCTGCAAAGATAAACATACAAATGCATTTGTTTACTCAAAATAATTTATTTTCTAAGACCCCCAAGTATAATTTTTTCAATCAGACCCCAATGTGTGTGACCAATACCTATCTCATTATGCCAAATATCTATTATTATTCACTGCACTTAAGCATAAGCAATGAAACAGTCGGGATCCCAGCCTTCAAAAGAAATGGGAAAGGAAATGGACGCATGTAGATATTCAGTGCAAATGAGAAGCTAATGGTGACTGAAATAAGAACCAATGGGCTTAGCTCTATTGGCCACCTGATATTACTCCCAACTCCCAAAGTGGAGGTCAGGGGTTCAAATCACCAAAAATCTTTCAGGGGTTTGCATCTTGAAAAAAAAAATAATATATATATATATATATATATGGAAAATATATATATATATATATATATATGGAAAATATATATAAACTACTTCAAAGTTCTAGCATAAGAATAACCTTCTGCACGAGAAAATGACGACAGAGATTGATGCATAAAAGGAAAATGATAAAGAAGAGTAAAGACAACTGCTCACCTGTTGTGTATTTATGTCAACACCAGATAGCCAACACCCAAATCCAGGATGAGAATGATACCAACCAACAACCATCTCTGGCCTGCAAACAATGAATCCAGTCCTCAATCTTAAAACAAAGAGCAAGAAAATATGAAGCCAAAAATTCACAAAACTACGAATGTTGCATGAAGCTCCAGAAAATATGAAAGATACAAACGAATGAAAAGTCAAAAAATCCTAAAGGAGGAATTAGTACCTTCCAGTCTGTTTAAGCATATCAAGCATGTTGGTTTGGAAGACATGATCTACAGCTTCAACACTAACACCAGTACCACTCTGTGGCATTGCAAATACATCAACAACCCTAACCGTGTACTCATCAACAAACTCTCCCAGCATCAGTCCCATCACCTCCATAGGAACCCCAGCTCGTCCTATCATTATTCAAATTTAGACGCCAAAAAAACTCAGAAAACCGTACAAGTTTGAAATTAATTACGGTTTGGAAACTAGCTTAGGGTTCCAAATCTATATGAAACAAGATCGAAAACATCCCTAAACCCTAAACATGCTATAAAAACCATGAAACTTCAAGGAGGATAATAAAATTTTCGCATTGAGCACAGGGTAAGAGGGAACTAAGCTAGTTAATTGCCATGATTACCGTGCTTGAGCATCTTGAGA
Source organism: Coriaria nepalensis (assembly GCA_027186245.1). NCBI lineage: Eukaryota > Viridiplantae > Streptophyta > Magnoliopsida > Cucurbitales > Coriariaceae > Coriaria > Coriaria nepalensis. The sequence continues at coordinate 769,148 of CP114500.1, read as the reverse complement.
AGTGCGAGTGAAGAAATATAGACCTGCTCGGAGGTATCCAACGTCGGCGAGTCTGGGGGTGGGTGTCCCAAAGCACCTCCGGCACCGGCGAAAATTCTCTGCAGCCGCTCCATCCCTGACATCGTTTTATGAATCGCTGATCAGAATTTGGAGTTTCTTTGGCGGCAAGACGTCGATCGATGATCTAGATGGGTAAATCTCTCAACTTTACTTATGGTGCCGACTGAAAATTCAATGGGCCTGGCTTCACCTAGTTAGATTGCACCGACCCAGCCCATAAATTATTCTTTCTTTGGGCCTGCGGTCTGTGAGTTGGTAATGAAGGCCTGTTTATTCGCTTCATAACGACGTGTCGTCCGTGTGTTAACGGCGTGTCAACATTCATTTTGCACAAGGTTCGCATATTCCAGGAGAAAATTCTTTTCAAAGTAGTCCTTCATTTTCCCTGTACGAATCGCGAATTCTGCTCCCGCCATATATTCCTGAAAACTTTTACAGTTTATTCGGGGAAGAAAGAAGAAGAAGAAGAAGAAGAAGAAGAAGACAGAAGAACTGCTTCGCGTGTATATGATTCCTGGAAAAAATAGTAACTATAATTTTCAATTTAAAATAAAAATTAATAAGAAATAAGGATCTTAGAATTCTGGAAAAGTGAAATAATGCTTCGTCTCTGCTTCAGAACCCGGCGCTCAAATCAGTTACTTCGTTTCCGTCCCTTCACATCCTCATCTTCATCTTCGCCTTCCCCTTCTTTTTCTTCTTCTTCACAGAATCATGTCGAACCTTCTAATAATCTAAAGAACTCCGAAGAATCCCTAGCTCAACCTCTACCAATTTTGCACCGCCACACTCCGAGTCCTCTCTTCCCTATCCATAAAACTACCTCTCTTTCTCGCATGTCGATCTTAGCGCTCTCCGCTACGATCGTCTCGGCTCTTGTAGCCTCTATTTCTCTCTTCTCCTCCTACCGCGATCACGACCCTGAGAACCCCAGCCCTTTGTATGACGGTATCGAACAGGTAATCCACAAATCCAGCGAGCCTTGTAAGAAGCTTTTCCATCACGTCAAGCAAACCGGTATTGCTGCGTCGGTTCTCTGGAAATCGTTGAGTTCGGTTTTGTCCTCGGCAAATCATGAGGTTCGCTCTGGATTTGAGCTTAGGGTTGCAGCCTTGCTCGCCGACATTGCTGCTGCAAATTCTAGTCGGAGAGCAGCGATTGTTGGCGCAGGTGGTGGTGCCGTGGTGGATTGGTTGCTTGAGTCGGTTGCAGTTCCACGAGATGGCGGTGGAACTCAGGCTGAAGCGGCCAGAGCGCTTGCCTACTTGATTGCCGATCCAAATGTGTCTGCGGCTGTTCTTGAGAGGCCTCATGCTGTTCCCAGTCTTCTGAGATTCATTTTCTCCTGTCATCCCCAGAGGTCGAAGAAGGTAGGTCTCCCGTTTCATGGATCATTCTACATCGTTATCGATTTAACAATGCTTTGGCCATTATCTTTGATCATGCAATACGATATAGAAATATCACGTTTGATGTTATTAATGTTATTTTAACGCTTGTTTTTCCACTGAGACAACCATGGTTTTTGTGGGAGCAGCAACCAAGACGTAGTTCACTCGATATTTCTGATTCTTTAAAAGGCCGGAGCATGCTTGTGGCTGCTATTATGGACATTGTCACATCTAGCTGTGACAGATTGGACAGGGTATCTTTTGAGCCATCCTTGCCTGCAAATGCTGAAACTAGGGATATTGCAGCAGCCATTCAAGTTATTGAGGAAGGTAGCTTGCACTTGGATGACTCACATGTAGATGAAGATGGTGACAGTGGAATAGAAGGAATTGGAATGAAAGTTCTTGGAGGTACTACAGTTCTAGGTCTTTCAAGAACCACTGGAAGTATGAAGCTGGCCTATTGTGATGGTAGCCCTGTAGAATCAGTCAGGCAGAACCCCATTACTTTTTTCTCTCAAAATAGGCATGATAGCTCACTTGAGCTAGTCAATATGTCCTCTGCTGTTGTTCCTGGTCTCTGGGATGATTTGCACTGTGAGCATGTCGCTGTACCTTTTGCTTCATGGGCATTAGCAAACTGGGCAATGGCATCAGAGGAGAACAGATCACACATTCAAGAACTAGATCAAGATGGACATGCGGTCATGACTGCTTTAATGGCACGAGAGAGATCTGTGAAATGGCATGCAAGTTTGGTAGCTAAGTTGCTATTAGAGGATCACAATCTACCCTTAAGCGATTCTGTTTCTGATTGGAGTTCTAGTCTTCTCTCCACCATTGCCCAGGCAAGCCAAAATGAAGACATTCCTTTGGCTCAGGTGGCGCTGTCTGCATTTTTGGTTTGTGTTGAAAGGTGCCCCCAGGCACAGAAAACAGTGATGGAGATGGGTCTTCATATGATGAGAGATGCTGCTAGGAGAACACCAAAGCATAAGCAAGTGCAAGAAGCATTGGCAAAGGCATTAGAGTTGCTCTGTTCTGGGGACCTGCATCTATCTCTTGAAGAGAGTCAAAAATGGTCTGGTGTACTGTTTCAGTGGATCTTCGGAAAGTATTCCTCTGAAACTTTGCAATCTTCTGCCAAAAATATTCTAGCTCACATTCTTGATGACCATGGACCATCTTCTATACCAATTTCTCAAGCATGGTTGGCTTTACTTCTGACAGAAATTCTGAGCTCTATCAAGAAATCATCAGTTAAAGGGGGCCCTCCACCCAAAAGCGACAAAGTGAAGGTCTGCAGATATTGTTATTTATAACTTAATTATTAGTCACATTTAAACATTTGTGTACTTGAAGACTTTGATTTCCTTAGGATATGCAATTGAAATACCATATGCCCTAAACTCCCTCCAAGCCTCAAAAAGACCAAAATGCTCGAAATGGTTGGGCCACACTTCACTTTTACCTCGCAATTTTACCAAAATCTGGATTTGCGAAAGATTATTTTTTTAAAAAAAGTGTGGGCTTTCACTTTTACCACACTTAACCTCTCAGTTTCTTTTAGCCGGCGTATGTCAAATATATCCTATAAATTCCATTTCTCTACAACACCATTCCTATAAATTACATTTCTCTACAACACCATTTATGTTGTTGATCTACTCTTGCAGACTCAAATTGATCAGTCCAATATTGCTTCTGCTGGTCAAGTAGCTAATCAATTGGCGGGTGCTGTTATTAATCTAGCAAGAACCCAGTTCAGATGTGTACCAGAGTCATTAGATAAATCTCCTCTGGGAGATCTTCTTTCCCTCGAACTTTTTATGGGACCTCTAAAAACTGTAAAGGATAATATTCCTAAGCTTGATGCAGCAGATTCTGCGATGGCAACATTGAAGGGAATCAAAGCGCTGACTGAAGTTTGTGCGGAAGATTCATTGTGTCAGAACAAAATAATTGATTTTGGGGTACTGCACTTGCTAAGATGCTTTTTGTTGTCGGATGATTACGAAAAGCTTGCTGCAATACAAACATACGATGCTTCTAGAACCCTCGAAGCTCAGGAACATGCTTCAAGTCTCCCTGCAGGATCATCCAATTCAAAAACAAACAATCCTGCTAGTATCCGAGTTCCACCTACAGCTCATATCCGTAGGCATGCAGCTCGGCTTTTAACTATCCTTTCACTTCATCCCAAGGTACAGAAGGTTGTTGTTGGAGATAAAGAATTATGTGAATGGCTTGAGGACTGTGCCAGAGGGAAGATACCTGGTTGTAATGACCTTAAATTGCAAAGTTATGCTAGGGCCACACTTTTAAATATATTCTGTAATGAAAAAATTGATGCACATTCTGAGAGTAATGATTCTGATACAGACTCTCCAAACGGGAAGAAGACATGTCCTCGTTATGATGACATGATATTCTTAATCAGTCCTGAGCTTACCCACTGGAAATGTCCTGAGAAAAAGGTTCAGGAAACTCCCAAGGGTGAGAATTCTGTGACAGTGTCTAGTTCTGTTGACAAAGATGGTAGAAGTCCAACAAGGTTGTCAGACAATGGTAACCTTCATAATTTGATTGATGTTCCCCATAATGACTCGCAACCTGAGAATACCCTGCTAGATGTGGTTTTTGTCCATGGGCTCCAGGGTGGGCCTTATAAGTCGTGGCGCATTGCTGAAAGCAGCTCCTCAACCAAATCTGGATTGATAGAGAAGATTGATGAGGAAGCAGGGAAAGAGGGAACATTTTGGCCTGGTGAATGGCTATCTACTGACTTTCCACAAGCTCGCATGTTTACCCTAAAATACAAGGTAAGCTTTAATCTTGGTGGTAATTCTACCTTTTTCACTAAAATGTGTTTTTTGGTGTTGGTTGAACTGTCGTGCCTTAATTTCTCAACAGCTCTTAATAGTTTTGTAGAGGTGGTCCCCTGGTTTGCCCCCTGCAGCAACTCATAAATCCCAACTTACTGTTTTATGCAGACTAATCTCACCCAATGGTCGGGAGCTAGCTTGCCTCTTCAGGTTTGGCATAATTCCGTAATGTAGCCATTGACTCTAGCTTCATAATTTCTCGGGTGTCGTTGGAGATAAAATTTGAATTCCTATTGATGCTCAATATCCTTTTTCTTTTCTCTTGAAAATGTGAAGGAAGTCAGTTCCATGCTATTGGACAAGCTTATTGCTGCAGGCATCGGGGATCGACCTGTTGTATTTGTGACTCACAGGTTTGTCTAGTAATAGTATCTGAGTTGTGCAGGAATCCGTGGTTTTGGTCTTATCATCTAATACTTATATTTTCATTCTTTAACACCAGTAGTTGGTGTCCTAGTTGATAAATTGATATCAGGGACATTCTCCTGAGTTTTGCAGTATTTTCCTTGCTCTAGTTGTCACAAATATTATCTTGAACATCTTATGAATACTGAATGTATCTGAACATCTGTGTTATGATGATGTTGAGTATGTGTATGAAATGGCAAAAGGATTTGATTCAGGTAGCATGGTTTTTGAAATAAGTTACGGATTCAAGACACCGGAATTCTTGAATGTTTTACTTTTCAGCTTCCCAGCATGAATGTAACCTTGGCTTGTCTTCATTAATTTTTCTTTTGCAGCTATATCCTGAGTTTTTTTATTTTCGAAATTTTCCTCTTGACAAATGCTTCCTGTGCTAAAGTAATGACTTGCTTTTGCTTTTGCTTTCAGCATGGGAGGCCTTGTTGTCAAGCAGATGCTGTATAAAGCTAAGGCAGAAAATATCGGTGCGCTAGTGAACAACACTATTGGAATTGTATGCACATCTTCTTAATTATCTAGTTACTTGTTTTATAAACTTCTTTCAATAACAGTTATAGTTTCTTATCAGTTGTGATTTTCTCTGTTTTCAGGTGTTCTACAGCTGCCCACATTTTGGCAGCAAATTGGCAGATATGCCATTGCGGCTGGGCCTCGTCCTTCGCCCAGCCCCAAGTGTTAGTATTTCCAAAAGCCTAACTTTTATCATCATTGCTATATTCATTTTAGTTAATGAAGTTCCTACTGATTAAGTTGACGACTTTCGTTTCTTCATTTTCATAGATAGGGGAGCTAAGGAGTGGGTCTTCAAGATTAGTAGAACTTAATGACTTAATTCGTAACCTTCATAAAAGAGAGCTGCTCGATGTCCTTAGTTATTGTGAGGTATTCAAGCCTTATAAAAATTACATGTCCGTGTATGTGTTTCTTTTGTGAATTTGATAGGTAGCTATTGATATTTTGCAGACCAAGGTAACTCCAATTGTTGAAGGTTATGGAGGATGGGCTTTCCGAGTGGAAATCGTACCAATTGAATCAGCATATCCGGGATTTGGTGAACTAGTTGTAAGTGTGAATTTTATAAACTTGTGAACATTATTTACCTAACCAATTAGAATAGTTTTTGAAAATAACTTCTTCGTAGTTATATAGACCAAAATGCTTCCACCCTTAACAATGTCTTATGACCAGCCTTTAAGGTAGAGTTCCTGCTGTAGCCGGAGTTCAAGTCTTTCATGTTTTTCTGATGACTTGTCTTTCACTTCTTGTTCAAACTTACAACCCTGCATTCTCCATCTTTCTTGTTTCCGAGCAGGTATTAGAATCAACAGATCACGTAAATTCGTGTAAGCCAGTCAGCCGTGATGATCCTTCATATAAAGAGACATTAGATTTCTTGCGGAAGCTGAAAGCCCTCCATACCTAAAGAGTGATTTTATATAATAGATTAGACAGATCATCACTTATCACACCAGAGCCTTAGAGGTTGGAACTGGACCCACAACACTGTCGTATTTGAAAGGAGCCGCCAAAACTATACAGGTTGGTGGTCTAACTCATTTCTAAACTGGCGGTAACAACCAGCTTCAGGCGCTCCCAGCTATTTACTATTCATCACTTTCACACAAGATTTCATGTGCATCCATTTTCATTTGGATTCCTTGTTGTGCATAGTTTTTTTTTTTTTCCCCTAAGTTTGAGTGACGAGGGCAGTCCGGGAGTAAATACGGCCCAATGATTATGATAGTACCAAATCATCATTTATAATGACATTACATCATTACATCTGCCATGAGTATTTTAGAAATTTTGGATGTAGTGTATTATTTCTTGTAACGTTGTATAGAAGTCTTACAGTGTAGCCTGTGTAGGATTATCATCCCGTTTCTATTTAAAATTGGTGAAACATTTTGATTCCTTAAAACCTCAAATAAGAGATTAATTGTTTTCTTTAAAATGAATATTTTTTTAAATAAAATGGAATGATTAATTCATTCACACATGATTTTTTTTCTATAATAATTAAAATTTTATAGATATATTACGTAATATTTCAAAAAATTAATTTAAAAGGCCCTAAAATATGATAAGAAAATATTAAAATATGAAATCAAAATTATTTCATATTGTTTATTTCTTATGTAAATAAATAAATAATAAGAAATCGGTAATTTTTTTTCTCTTTTTTTTTTTTCTTTTTTTTTTTTTTTTTTTTTTTGAAATTGAACCAATTGTACTCTCTCATTTTCTGAATGTGTATTGGCCTGAACATAAATGAATTGGGCTTTCGCTGTCTCCAGCCCCAAAGATGTTGGGCCATGGCCCATGAAGATACTTAGCAGTGGCCCAAAACTACTGTCACCTCATGCGATCTGGCCCAATAACAAAAACTCAACCGGATTCGTCCCAAAATAAAATCTGGAATAAGGCCCAAAAATAATATTGAGCCTACAACTGATTTGGCCCAATGACAAAACAAACGTGCATAGCCCAAAACAAAAAAACTGCTGAGCATTGGCCCACAAATTGGGCCTAAAAAACTACAGAGATTTCGCCCAACTAAAATAAGGTTCCCATACTCTAGATTCTGTGGGGCCTCGCGCAGAAACAATCTATTGGGCAATCATACTCAAGATTCTGACCCAACAAGAGAACAAGAACCGGCTGACAAGGCAAATAACGTACCAGTCACAAGTCGTTGGAGGGAGTTAGGAGGGCACTAGGAGGGCACCGTCACTTATGCCAGTGCCGAAAACATCTGAACCAGCGACGATAAAACATATATATATACACACAAATTTCTGTTTGCTACCATCTACATTACTTCTCTAAATGCTGAGACTTACAACTAATATTACAAATAATAGCAGCCAAGATCAGTGAATTACCGACCTGTTACCCACCCCAATATCAGTTTCATCAGTTCGGCTAATAACAAAGTGATCAACAATCTTAACCGAGTGAATCGGATCCTGCTGAGGTTGAGCTGCTTTCCACTTGCTAGGATGTGCTCTAAGGTGGCTCAACTGCTGTGGTTGTTTCAACTCTGATTCCCAATTAGGATCCACTTTCCACGTCTTCGGAACCTGAAAGTCAACAACAATCTTAGAAAGTAGTTTACTAGGAGGGAAAATGTCAAGACTGCTAGCCGATAAAAGATTATATCGGAATTCTGATTTCATTCAAAGGAGGGGCAGGAAATGAACTACCTTGTCAACCGCAAGAGTGTAAACTTCAACATCACCATCCCGATTGAGGTGGAATCGGGTAAATGCCTTATAATTTGCAATTCGAAGTGAGGAGAAGGCTTCATCGAAGTGTATATGAAGCCAGTTGATACAGATGTATAGGTAGCTTCCAAACACCAATGAAACCACGGGGGTGGAGAACACCCAGAAATAAAGGAAGACGGAACCATAATATATGACAGCCCCCCCTCGAGAAAGAGCTTCCATCCCATTCTTGCAAATATTACTCCGTGTGACAGCCATGACCTGACTCCACGAGTTAGTTGAGGGAACAAAATTAGAAATGTTTAGAGGGCGCACCAGATTTTTTTTTCTTACCTCTGGAATATCAAATGCAGACATTAGATATTTGATACACGCCGGGTATAAGCCATATGTCCATTCTTCTAAACGAGTACGGAGGCCAGTTGGATCTGGAAAATGCTCACTCTCCACATATCGATACCATTGATACAAAGTGTGATACCCTGTGATAAAAGTTCACACTCTGAATTAGATAAAAATGACAGAATGAGCAAACATTAAAACTATATAAATTATAACCACCTGAAGTTGCTAGCAGTTTGTGGCGGATGCATGTCTCAACTCCCAATTCCAGAAGCACCAGGAGAATTAGAGCTGCAGCTAAGTGTGCAGAAACATGAAGAACTCCAATAATCAGTCGTTTCTTCCTAGACAATTTGGAGGGAACAAATGTCACTGCTATGATCAACAATAGCATTGCACCGGTTACGGATACATAAGAGTGATCCAACATGTATAGAAAAGCATCCCACACTGTGCCGAAGAAACTCCACAAGTGATCAGAAACTGAATCATCCCGCAGGATGTGATCGAGCTTACACTAGAAAAGAAGGTTATTTGGTTAGTCATGCATTCGTAGTGCAGTAACATTCACCTTGCAAGTAAGATAAAAAGCATGAAGCCTATTTAAAAGACAAACAGATGAAGGGCGCGGCTCTGTTACAAATCAATAAAGGGATACCTGAGGGAACATGGAAAAGACCAATACAAAGTATATAATGCCACCGATAAAATCAAATTGCCAGTTCTTCTTTCGGAACTTTAAAATATTTCCTAATGCAATCTGCACAAAATTGATAAATGCACATGCAACCAAAACAAGAGTATTATGGAAATCAGAACATGGTAGTTATAAGGCACTGGAATAATAAAAATATGAAATCTAATAAAAATATGAAATCAAACATTACCCTTCCTGAATCCTCAAATGAAGGGTAGGCAGCCTTGACCTCGTATGTAGAACCGCTAAACTTTGTAAAATTGCTGAAGACATGGGTGGGGTGTAAAAATGCCCCACCACAGCCATTAACAATCAGATGTTGCACATGAACGGGCCCATCAGATTTGATAACTGAATGGCGCATATAATGATGCAGGTCACCAGCTATTCTAAGCTTGCACCTTCCTTTTAGATAATCACATATTAGGTGTGAGACATTCTTTCCAGAAGGATAGTTCCAGTACCAATCAAGTAACCAATTCGGTTCATGTGTCATGATGATAACAGAATCATCAGCTCCAACCTAGGTAAAAAAAAAAGCTTTTATATTAACAGAAGTTTCACACACCAAAGAAACAAAGTAAAAAAATAGGTGAAGTAACGTCTGACAGACTAAGGGAAAAATGTGAGATGAATCAAACACCCGTTAGTAAGACTAGTAGACAAGTCCTCTATCAGAGTTCAGCGTCAACTTTAGTAAATAACTGCTCAAACACAAGTAACAGCAACCACTCCGATTAGACATACAGAATATTAGACATACAGAACCTACAAGTAAATAACTGCTCAAACCAAATTGAACTTTTTCTTTGTTAGCTTGATATATTAGACATACAGAACCTAACTCTAAAACTTCTGAGCATAATTACATGTTCATCTCCAACAATGCAACATTGATGACAGAAACATCCATGGTACAGGGGAAATCAAGACTGGAGTCTAGAGTCTAGACACCACCACGCCACCCATTCAACCCCTACATTCTATTCCAGAATACCAGGTCAAAAATATTTTAAAGCAAATTAAGAGCATACCTTTTCCTTGATGAGCTCTGTAAAGAAGTTGAATTGATATACATCAATATCACCATGGAGAGCTAGATCAAGACCAAATACCCACCACCCTTTAGGGAGTTTTAATGCAAAATAGCTCTTCTTCTGAGGCATAAACCACCCACCCAACCAGCTCTTATGACATATATACCTCATAAAGGTATGCAGTCCATCAAACCAATCTGTAAAGCCAGAAACTCTATCATGAGAGCTTTTCTCTCGACATTCAAGAAAAAAAGAGGAATAATATAGGCAGAACCACAGTCAATTAAAAAAAGTGATAAATCTGTAGTAAGACCAACCATGATTTCCAGGGATTACAAAACATTGAGGCCCGTCATACTGCTTTAGTTCTGATATCCCACCTGGTAACTCAGGCTTGTGTACAGCTATATGCTCTGGTTTATACCATGGAGGAGGCTGAAGAGCATACTCAAAAGGACAAAAAAGACGCCTTTCATATGTGAACGCCGATGGATTAGGATACCTGTAAAGAAAATAAAAATAACCCATGTGATGGGGAAATGTGTATTAGACAAGAGTGTGTTCTATGATTACATAAATTGTGTGTATGATCAACATCACGAAATCATTTATTGATCAAGAAGTATACTGCAATATGACAATACACTGTCACTCTACCAGAGGCATCAACTTGTGATTAGAATATAATTGGTTTCATCTGCTACCTATCATAATATTAGAGGTATTAACTTACGCAAGATCCCCTCCAATAAGTAGCAAGTCTCCACGAGGTAGTGTAAGCACAGAATCATCTCTAGCCACACGAATGGAAGGCTGAGCAAGTAACCGTGCAACAGCATAAGATGAGTTTCCACCATCACCAGTATCAGCCATGAAATCAAACCACAGGTCATCCCTTTCGCTGAAATTCTCATATAAGAGATCATTTATTTGAGCTCCGTCTTTGTGTTTGTTCATTGCTGCCTAACATTAAGAGAGACGCAAAGATAACAAATTTCATTACACGTTTTAAACAATGTAAACTCCCACTCTGACTCTACAAAGCAGTGTGTCTGAGATAAATCATCGACATGCTTAATAGTTACTGGAACTACACCTGCATCATCCTCATATCAAAGCGACCAACAAAGACAGTAACTGATACAAGGAGGTCAAAAACAGTCTTGAATAAATCAGCTGAGGTCCTGCAGTGTATAACAACCACAAAGTTCAACAACTAGTCTTTTTTTGTTAAACAACTTGTCTGGATTACCTAAAAGCACTGACCCAACAACCCATGTAGATCACATACCCTGAATACCAAGGGACCATATCCATGAAATCAGGCTTCATTTGCTTTTTCTTCAGTTTTTCATATTCTTTTACAGACAATGGGTGGGAAAGAGCCCACCTGTACAGCGCAAAGAAAGCAATGAAGAAATGATAAGAAAGCATCACGTCATGAAAAAATCTTCTCAGCTAGTCACTAACAAAGAAGTTGGTAGGTTAAGAAACCACCCTGTCAAAAGCAACTCACTTTTCTATCTACAATCAGTGAGGTTGATGACCAAAAAACAAATCTTTACAATTTTCTCATATGAAGCACTTAGCAAACTACCATAAAATGCAAACAACTTTACAAGACTCGCAAAAACAACTTTGAATGGACAAGATTAGTATTAATACATACCCTGTTGACCTTTCCACAACATAGTTAGCTATGTAAATTCCAATAAATGTAGCCCACAATGAGTAGATAGGAGAAATTTCATCTGATGAGCCCATACATGAGCCATTACAAGCTAGCTGTGAATTGAATGCGGAAAAAAAAAATCAAGAAAGAAAAGAAAGATTGAAAGTAACAACTAAAAATCAAATAGATGCAGGTAAATTCCAAATTATGAAAGATAGATGACCTAATCACACCTCACCATAAAAAACCCACTTAGATAGAAGCGGATAATCACTAGCAGACCCAACAGGTGCAAACCAAGAAGAGCAGACCTGATCTTTCCACTCATGCACACGAAGAAATTTTGCAAGTAATGTGTTTCTATCTTTTTTCTTCCAAAAAGTAAACCAATTAGAGTTTCTTCTTTCAAGTGTCTTATCTCTTAAAATAGCACGGTTTCCGCAGTGACTATAAAACACACAACAGGCTATACTAAGAACCTACAAAACACAAAATGGGATGTTAAAATTAAGAAAAGACTAAGATTAATCAAATGCTGAAGAACTGGAAGTATCTCGGAGCACTTACAGCACAATTCTGGAGAATTGCCAAGATTTCTGGCCTCTTTCCAGCCACTCGTGAAACCAGACCAATGTACCAAAGGCCAAGAAATAGAATGTGGAAGACAATAAGAAAGAAGATAGAAGAGAAATATATAGTTAGAAACAAAGAAAGGTTCATCCTCATATCCACTCCCATTGACTGAAAACTTGGAAGGTGATAGACAGCTGCTACTAAAATCCAAGCGATATACCTGAAAGGCAAAAATACCACAATGCTATCAAGATCCATAAGCTGCGGAAAAATGTACATGCTTGTGTCGATATATCAATATGTTATTGTAAAATAAGAACTGAATTAGGATTAAGAGAAACTGCTCACCATCGACTGAAATTTGAATAACTTGGTTTGATAGTCTTCCCTATAAATGGAGATGAAAAGAAATAGAAAAAACCAAACAAACAGGCATACATTGACCACCACTTGATATTCTTGTCCAACTTCTCTATAAGAGTATGCATGTTATCAGACGAGATGAAAAACAAGCAACCAACTGCCACCGCAATAATGGCATGGCGTGAATGCTCGTGCGGATAAGGATATGTATGAGTTAAGATCGTCCTAACCCTATCCATTTTGAGAGAATCTAGCAAGCCAACAGAGACGCCTTCAGACCCCATTGAGTGATCTTGTATTCAAAGTTACTTTGCTTAAAGCGAATCCCCACACAAAGTAACTCAGCTTTCTGAGTGCCAAATAAACCTTTATGTCCTGAAACATAAGCGGGGAATAGATAAGCATGCATGCTGCTGTATAGTTTCCAACCGATCAGTTGAGCAGTAAAATGCATAAAATACACATACATAGAACATCAGAAACCTAACCTAGGATAGATTCTCAATGATTTCATCTTAATTTTCTGGAAAAATAAAATAAAAATTAAGCACCTAGGATAACTCACAATGTCTTCAAATCGAAGATTCCATAAAACTAGAAAAAAAAAAAGGAAAAAAGAAAAGGAAATTAGACTTTTAAAGATCAGGAGCTACCTATCCACGCATTTAAGTCAATAAACAGAGATTTTACTTTCCCAATCACCATTCCTAAACAAAACCCTTATTCCACCCTAACTTTGTTCGGCAAGAAAACACAACATTGGAGTTGTCCTATCACACTCATTAGTTCTTATCAAACCAAAACCGAAGCACAATCTCATCCAAAGATGAAAACCACAACGTAAAGTATTCAGAAATTATGGAAGCGGAATCCATAAATTTACGCAACAAACGAAAATCAGAAAGAATGCAATCAGCTCCCACCGATTCCGCTCGATAACTCGAACAGAAAAAAAAAAGTAAATATATATATATACACGTAAATCAAATTCAGATGCAGATATAGATGGAGAGGACGAAGAGAGAGTAGTGCCTGCGCGCAGAAGAATGCGAAAGAGCGAAGAGAGAACAGAAATGGTAGCGTAGAAGAGGAAGGGAATAGTAAAAGAAGGAAGGAAAGAAAGAAGCTTGAGGGGGTATATATCACAGAGCAACTTGGCATATGAAAATGTCTGCGAAGAACATAACTAGAGCATATTCTTTTCCGAACCACACCGCGCCACCGGTCCACCGGCCTACCCAAGCCGGTCTAGAGAACGAGCTCGACCTAGAGAGAGACACGCACGCAAACAAAAATGTGCGAGTCAACATTGACGCGGTAGTTGGCTATTTGGCTCAATTTTCTTTTCCTCTTTTTTCTTTTTTATTTATTTATTTCGTTTTCTTGTCCTTTTTGCTTTCTTCTTACCTACGTGTCACTCCGGTGATAAACCGTTGGCATACGACACTTTCTTGGTTGTTAGGAACGGTAAGAAGAACAATTAAGAAAATATCAATTTGGGCCGTTTGATGATGAGTCCATCCATAGCTGAAAGCCCAACTCCAGAAGGCCCAGTGGGTCACTCTAAATATTATTTTCTCGTAAACACTAGTTGCACGGCCCAATAGGCCCATGTGGTCAAAAGTATTATTATTTGAAAATATTAAAAAAAAAAAAAAAAAAAAAATACTAATGGTTGAAGTAGGCCTTTCTCTTTTAGTAGTAGTAGTACAACTAAGTCAAATGTGCATGCGCATATCGCTCCAGCACTTTTGGTAATGCATAATCATCAGCGCATCTTTGATACCATTAATCATTAATTGTTCATTAAATAACCATATTGTAAGGATACTAATTGATTAACTGAAACTATACTATGACAAGTGGAGCTAGCACTCAAAAGAAAAAAAAAGTCAACAAACAAGCCGGGTTTTCTTTTCTAGTCAAAAGCATAAACTACTCACTGATATACTTTTATGAGTGTGTATATATATATATTAAGTGCCTTCATGTTAAAGGTAATTATTAAGACAAGTGTTAGAGATGGAAGTGATCATATTGTTTGGTTAAGAAGATCGACCCCACGAAATTTTTCCTTTGATTCTAAACCAAAAAATAAAATTAAAAAATTAAAAAAAAAAAAAAAAAACCCAAAGAAATAACCTTAATAACATAGATTCATTATCATGATAATAATAAATTTATTATATTACAATATAAATTAATATAGACTTTAAATCACCAACGTTAAGTGGTTTAAAAAAAAAAAAAATTAATTAAATATTAATAATTAAAATATTTAAGAGAAATATGAATATTTAAGACGCCAACATGAATGGCTGAAGTTTTTTGATTCCACTCGGCACTCGTATCAAGACATCTCCGCTTTTCAATATATTGTTTAGGTTGTTACTTACTGATCCATCCAATCATCCGATGTGTCTTGCTTGATATGAGTAGCATCTGAGTATATTAAAATATTCCATGAATGGCTGGCTAGCTTAGCTTAGCTTAGTTAGCAGAAAATGAGAATGTGGTCAAGAAGCAAATACATGTTTCCTTTGACAATATTGAATCTCCCATGGACGACGGTGCATGATATATCATGAATCAAATGGAATGTAAGAAATATTACAGACAGTGCGTGACAGCGCACTGTACGACTGTCCTCCTTAGCATTAGCATGCATCAAATTTAGGACAAATCAACAGGAGTGTTCCTCTCTTCAAGTGCGGGGCAGATATGTTTTTTTTTGTTTTTTTGTTTTTTTTTCTCAAATGGTTCTATTTTTAGGTAAGGCATGGAAAAATGAGGTCGGAAAGGGTTTAACAAAAAAATTACATGAAATTAATTTGCATGGGACATGCAAAACCTAGTTACCCTTATTAGGCAAAACTGGCTGGCCGAAAATATTACACTCTGTCCCCACAGTTCCCTCCATGAAGAGAATCTTTGGAAACATAATCATTCCCGCCGTTTAATATCGATCTATCGTGCACTCTTCTTAATTTCCTCGCATTTCATTTTAATCAAAATTTATTTATTATTTATTTTTTGTTTTAATTTCTTTTTAGTTTTTCCTTTCACCAACTCTCTCTAGCTCACTCTATAAATAAGCAAGTGTATAAGCAGCTTGAAGGCACCCCCCCCCCCCATAAACTTCTTAATCTCTTTCCTTCTCTGATCTATAAACTCTAGCTAACATGGCCTTATTGATGAAGCTCTCTTTCACTAATGCTTTTCTTTTGATTTTGCTTTTATCTTATGGCGTTGGTATTAGTGAAGAAAGGATGTTGGAGGCCATACCAGCTCGTTCTCCTTTGCTCCTTGCAAATGATTCAGGCCGAGATCAAGATGCAGTTTCTAACCACCTCGTTGTGTCGGCAGTGCAGGCGATCCATCGGAGAAGTACTGCAGGGGGTGGGCCCACAACTCCCGGCCACAGTCCCGGCGCCGGTCATTCTGTTGGTCACTGAATACAGATAATAACTATATAAACGGCCGTTACTAAGCAACATTGCTTTAAAATGAATAAGTGATATTTCCCTTGATACCTATAGCTTTGTTAGGTGGTCAACCATTGATCCTCTTGATAAAATAAATGAATAAACAATTTTAAATCTAAATAAAATAAAATAGTGGTCAAACTACGTACTATAAGTTATGGCTTTTTAATAAGGTTTATAAAGACCGAAACAAAAATAGGAAGTGTGCACGATCGTGTTTTCGTTATATGTTGTTTACTCGATAACCAGCTACTGCTTTGCTTACTTTTGGTTTGGTTGTGTAAGAATCTCCTCCCATAAATAAAAATTGGAATATTTTATTTCCCACGTGCTTAACTTTATTAATTCCGTACTAATACATAACTAAGAAGTCACATGCTTTATTATACTGATCCAAAATATGGCAGGCCTGTCATCTAAAAGTCATGCTCATATTTTGGGCTTGGGCTTGGTCCTGGGCCGAATAATATAATCTTGTGACTGTAGGCCCAAAAGGAAAATACCACTAATCTGCAACTAACGGCAATAAGATTCAAGTTAATATTTTTTAATTATAACTGTTTTATTTTATAGAGTCATGATAGTTTATAATAAATTTTCCGTTAAATCTAGATACAAGATTATGATATTAGATTAGATTACTAAACACGTCTATGTGTTTGTTTTAGTCGGACGCAACATCTCAAATCCTTTTTTCTCTATATATTTTATCTTGTTGTAATGGGGGAAAACATGTCGGTCCTAATTGAGATAATAACTAAAAAACATGGGAGGAGTTAGTACAAGCTTGATTTCATAATGAAACCTTCCTCTTAGCTACTGACACACATGACTCAGCCGCTAAACTGGTTCCCTCTAAAACCAACTCAAAAACTTCCCGACACCCATGTGCAGTTTGTGCACGCATTCATAGATTGGGACCACTGATTTTAATTCTTTGCCATCCACCTTCTAAAGCTAAGTCAGCACAACCAACGGTTGTGATTCCTCCATTCATCAGATATGGAATGCTGATAGATATCTCTTTTCTGGGATACAATAATGGGGTTAAGTTATTCGAATCCTGACCGTTTGATTATCCGATCAGCTTCAAATCTGTGTACGATACAAATCACTTGATAGATCGAGTATACAAAGTTTTCTTAAGTTTAAAGAGGCGAACGACTCCTCTGGAGCAAATCATTGATTTTCGCGGCGATGAAGCGGGTAACCTACCGGAAAGAGCCACGTGGCGTCCAGCATCTTCTGCTAGTGGACCTGATTTATCAATTTCGGGCACGTGTCAGTTTTGACCTCTCAAAAAATATATATATTTTATGTTTTTTTTTTTTTTAAGTATAAATTAGCGTTAATGACGGGGCGCTCCTCCCACGTTATTATAGTAAGTAATTAGAGCTGGCTTTTGGAGGCAATCCTCTGCGGCAACACGTTTGCTATGGCACCAGTTTCACTCTCCTCTCTGTCTCTTCCGTCGTCAGCACTTCCTCATTGTCTACGTCTTCACCGGCGAGTCTTCCTTCGTTCCTGTGCAGTTGTAGCTTGCTCTGCATCGACTTCTCCTTCGGACTGCGCTCTGAAAGTGGTGGTGACCAGAGAGCGCGGCAAGAACGGCAAGCTCATTAACGCTTTGGTATTCACTCAACTTTCTCTGTTGAGGTATTCGTAATTTTAAGAATTTGGATAGCTTGATAACTGTTCGATTTCTAGGGTTTCAATTTTGTTTAGTGAGGTCTCTTGATTTTGTTTTCCGATCCTTCAGCTGCCTTTCGTCTTCTCATTTCATGTTCTGGATTTTTTTTTTTCTGCATTATTTGTGTGGAAGCTCCCTAATGATTGTTATATTTCTAGAGTGCCTCTGGGAATCTATTTTTCCGATTTTAGAAAATTACACACTCCCAAGAGTACATAGATACCAAAATGTAGATTACACACTCCTCAGATACCATTTTTCTTCAGACTCATAGATACGATTGTCCTGCTATATGTTGTTAGACGGTGCCCATAGATTTCCATCATCTAATCTTAAGTTTCTTTTATGGTTTATCGATTATTATAGCTGGATTGTTGATGTTCGAGTTTTCAAATGTCTGATTTTGAGTACAGGCCAAGCACGGGATCAACTGTCTAGAGCTCCCCCTTATCCAACACACTGAGGGACCTGATTTTCGGAGGTTACCTTCTGTTATAAGGGGTAAGGTCCATAATTTTACAAATTTTAGGATCGCTTTACTTCCATCGGACCGAACCACACATTCCAGACAAAGGATCTACTTTTCTGACTTTCTCATCTCTTCATTAATAGACACTACATTTGACTGGATTGTTTTAACCTCCCCTGAAGCTGGTTCAGTGTTTCTAGAGGCATGGAAGTAAGAATCATAGCTTATTTGATAGATTTTCGCAACCTTTATATATAATACTTCAGGCTGCTTTGTCCTTAATATGGTACTCAGGGCTGCTGGAAGTCCGAATGTAAGGGTAGGTGTTGTGGGAACTGGTACCGCTAGCATATTTGAAGAATTGACGCAGTCATCAAAGGAATTACTTGCTGTGGCCTTTGCTCCATCAAAAGGTAACATATATAGTACAAGATATGATAACTACATTGGAACCTGTAGCTGTATGTTAGGCTTACTTTTTGTGCATCATAAACTAAAAGGTAAAATATGAGTAATAGATACTATGAAATCAGGATGATGTAGTTTTCTATTTAGTTTGCACTTTTGTCTACAGTAGAAAATGTGATTATCATTTCGATCATCACTATGCAGCAACAGGTAAGGTGTTGGCATTAGAACTTCCAAAGGATAGAAGCAAAAACTGCAAAGTCTTATATCCGGCTTCTGCAAAGGCCAGCAGAGAGATAGGTATGAGAATTTTTCTGATTGCTTTCTTTCATTTCCACTTCTGTACCATTTTCTCTTGCTTATAAATTTAGCATGGTTGAATGTAAATGCATGTCTTTACAAAACAGATTTTATCCCTTGGGCCTTGACAACTGTATTCAACTCTTCTTTTGAAACTGTACTATTCGTGGAAAAATGATTAAACCTCTACATTTTGGTGCCTATATATCCACTGACCAATGATAAACTTGAAAATCTCTTGTGGACATTTTTTTCAGAGGAAGGCCTATCTAATCGTGGTTTTGAGGTCATACGGCTAAATACATACACAACTGTAAGTATCAAGTCCTTGTGGAGTAGGTACATGTTTACTTACCCAGCGTTTTGTAACTGAGCTACATCTCTGATCTCTTTATTAATCTTGTTTCAAATAAAGATTTAATTTTTAGGACCAGCCAAATAAATTCCGTATCAGATAGCAGGCTGCTTTATTCCTATCCTCCTTAATTACTTCCTCATTTTTCATGGGTTGCTAAGTTGGATACTGGTCGTTGAAAATTGTCTTAGCTCAAGGTATTTCTTCCAGGCACCTGTCGATCATATCAATCAAATAGTTCTAGAGCAAGCATTTTCTAGCCCAGTGGTTGCAGTGGCTTCACCTTCAGCAATTCGGTGAGTGATGATAATATGCATGGAGTTTATAATCTAGATTTTGTCAATGTGGTTCTCCACTTATTACAATAGTCCGAATGGGTGCCTTATTGACCATGTCTCCTTAGAGTATTCCTCATACCCATCAACTTAGTTCAACTGTCTGTTGCAACAGGGCATGGGTCAAGCTTATACCAGAGTCAGAGCAATGGAGAAAATCAGTTGCCTGTATCGGTGAGACGACTGCCACAGCTGCAAAAAGATTAGGCTTGAAAAATGTTTACTACCCAACAAACCCCGGTCTTGAAGGGTAAATATTAGTTTCCTTACCTCTTGATCATGACTTTGAGTCGGTGGGAAGGTTTCCACTTCTTGCTGCTGTAAAGAAGTTGATGTCTATATCTTTTACCTGATTGCCTTCTTTTGGGTGGCAGGTGGGTAGACAGTATACTGGACGCACTTAGAGCAGAAGGGGAACTTGTTCAGGTTGGTTTCTTCATACTCCATGGTATTTCACTAAAAAAACACCTATTATTATGATCTGACCGTATAGGTAATTTGTATCTCGTTAGTTTCTCACTAAGACAGGATTACAAGCAACAGGTGTAGACAAGTGATGATAAAGCAAATTAGCAACAGTTTATCGTTCCTGTGGTTCCAGCCCATCTACCACAACGTAAACGTCAGTTCCAGTTGCCTGATATTTCATCGGATGCCAGGAAGATAATGTCATTTCAATCTGAGCTTTCCAGCAACCATATTTTGTACTATAGATTCTCTTCCTTGCACAACAGCCAATTTCTTGTGGTATTGACTGCAAATTCTTTTCGAGATGCAGTACATTTACTCAATTTTTTTTTTCTGTACTTGGGATCGTTGTACAGTTAGTATGAGGAGAAGAATTTGTAAATGCTTTAATTGTAATTATGAAATTTTCTGTTGATTAACCTTCCGATGATGTTGCACTTCATATCCATACTTGATGGATTAACAGACCCGATCCAATCTATCAAATTTCAATCATGTCGTTTTGACATTATAATTTATTCCTTATTTTTTGTAACTTCTCTGTAATTCAGTACGTAAGAAGGCCATAGTATATGCTCTTATTACATATTCACTTTTTTCTGTTTCTTATTAGTAATAGATAGCTACATAACAAATTCTCTGACAATCATGACCTGAGGATTTCACTACGAGGGAGGAATCTTCCTCTCAAGGAAAGATGAGAACAGGACCAGCGATCGCTCTGGCTGGTAGCTATGGACCAAACGTCAGTCCATCGTACCTGACAGCATATCCTCCGACCTCGTTATTATAAGAGTACCATGGTTGCCATGGAGTTTCGACCTTTAGCTGTAACTGGCTTATGCAGTACCTTGAAGATGTTACTTCAACTCTCCCATCTGTGTCTCAACTACATTTTTCATTTCGAATAGAGTTCATTGCAAGATTAGCATGTACATATTGAAGAGTCTGAAGTTTTAACAAAACTGGACTTTACCTGAAGATCCAAACGTCAATTCCTTTCGCAATAAGCTGTTTTATTATCGGTAGAGTAGTAGTTGGCCCGTCGGTCCATCCAACGTCCCTGTAACGAAACAGAGTCAGGCGCCTTATGTTGTATTTTAAGATTGTATTTCTGATTAGAAGATTGTTTTAATCCATACCCGCAATGTGTCCAGTTGGTAGGGTTCACATTCAGACCTGCCTGCACCTCAGCACGGTTTTCATCTAATGTCAAAGATCGATCGGGATATTAACTTACAAGCTTCATCATTTTGATGTATATAAGAAGGAAAAGAGCTCCTATGCAACATTTAAGACTAAAAAAATGTACTTACAGAACTATTATAGGCGAGAATGGGAGCCGACGGATTGCAAGTCAGAGCATAGATGTTATAGACATCTACAGCTCCCAATCTCGTCATCAGATCGAGACATATATCGAACACAAGCCAGATCAGAATCACCATTATCGTTAAAGTCGCAGTGCCCGTGGATTCCAGCATTGATTTCATCAGAGTTCATTGCATGAGTCCAAAAATAATCATACATACCCTTCGAACATGTATCATCATCTACACATGCGTTCCCCAATCTGCACCATTTTAGCTTTTCCTTTCAAAAAAGGCGCTAAAAATGAGGAAGGGAAAAAGAAAAAAGGGATTGATGGCTGCTGCACCATGTCTAGAAACGTTGTTGCTCTGAACTGCAACCATGTATGGCTTCAGAAGATGCAGGTGGACCGGCCTAGATTCCATTTTGTTGAGTTAGACGCGATGGACAGAAAATAGCACCGTTAAATTTCAGAAACAACAAATCTGCACAAGCATTACCTTCCGCATAATGTCTACTACACGTGTATGGTCAATACGAAGTGCAAGAACATTGAGAAAATCATTAATAAGATCTGGATGTTCCTGCAAGTAGAAGTGTACGTCCTTGTAATAAAGTTCCACGTTAGCAACTTTAACTGCAACATCTTTGAACTGCATGTGATCCCATGCTTCTGGTGAATGGTTCATTATAGTGGCTGCAGCATTATCAAATTCATCATATTGGATGTACTAATAGGTGAGTTCCTTCCAGTGTTGCTGCTCATCACAGGCCCGTATAAGCTTGGGAATGTTGAGTCGGGTTGAGAACAGCTTAATATGCTCCATAAGCTTCTCATGGCGATATCTAGCGTACAGAACTCCTAATTCGGTGAAGATATCCATGTCTACCCATATCCTAATTCAGCTTGAAAAGAAGGTTTTGCAGTTCACAGATGAACTCTATAGGGAATTCTCTGTACATATCAGAAAAGACGAAAGAGAAGAAGGAGAAGGAATTCTCATTGATCTAGAAAGTGAATGATGTTCAAACAATGAAAACGACCCCATTGAAATTCCATCTACATGTTTAAGTTGAAGCGCTATAATACAGTTATATATGATGTATATTAAATAAAAATTAAATTCGAAGGAAAAAAAAAAAAAAAAAGATTAGGTGTATATTTGGTCTTGTCTGATCAGAAGTAGATAGATGGCAATAATAGACCACACCTTCCACGATATACATACATAAACCATAATATAAAACAACAAACTGAACAAACAATAATTATTTGACCAAGAAAACAGACAATAATTACATATTTGATTACATATTACATACTACAAGAGATAGATCTGGCACATTTATATAGTACGTACGTAGTATATATTATATTTGTTTGCGAGCGGAGACAAGGAACGTATGATTGAAAGATAGAGAACTTTGGAATAAAAATAATATAAACGCGGTTATCACGTGGAAAACTTGTAATAATAATGTATATTATCTTAATCTATCTTTCCTTCTCAGTTAGCGTGTCAACTCATCCCCCTTTGCATATATGTATATATAATCTCCTGTCTCTCTCTCTCCCTCTCACTAACTCAACAAGCAGAAGATCAATCAATCTTCAAGCTCTAGAGAGAGAAACAGTGATGGAGGTGGCGATTCCATATGCAAGCATGGACTTTGACTTCAACACAGCACGTGCTTCTTCACCGCACTTGCGCTCTCCTTCTTCCCCAAAAGGTTTCGGAAATTATGGCCTCTACAGCGCTCCTACAAGCCCTACTCACGCGATGATGATGTCTGAGTTTTACCCAGATTTTGACGATTCTGGTTGCAATGAAGAAGACAAGGATAGATCTGATGAGGAGGACGAGGAAGAGGATGAAGCTGCTGATGGTTTTGAGTTTGATTTCAGTAAGGATCAAATTGAAGAGGGCTCAGTCTCAGCGGAAGAACTCTTCGACCGTGGAAAAATCAAACCTTTGAATCCACCACCGCCTGCTGATCATATCAAGAACGATATGATATCGCCAAGGCGGAGACAGAGAGATTCGAAACCCTCTGCCGCCTTTGCAAGAGAAAATAGCCGAAAGAGATCAGAAACGGAAAACACGAGAGGGAGAGAGGCGGGCCCCGCCATGTTATCGTACTCTACTTCCGGCCGGGTGAGAGCTGCGAGGTCTCTGTCTCCATGTAGGGTTTCTGTTTATCAGTGGGAAGAAGATCAACATCAACAGCAACAGCAACAGAGAAATAACGACGTGAAGCCACGGTCGTTCATTTCAAAAGAGTCTTCTTCTGCAAACACTTCAGCTAGAAGTACTACCAGTATTAGCAGTAACTCAAAGGGAACTACTACTAGGAAATGGAGATTTAGGGATTTTCTGCTGTTTCGCAGTGCATCGGAAGGGAGGGCGACTGATAAGAAAGATCCTTACAGGAAGTACCAAGACATGTTCAGAAAACACGAAGAATCCTCCGGGTCACGTCGAAAGGGCCGGGTATCGGCCCACGAGTTGCACTACACGGTGAACAAAGCCATATCGGAGGAGATGAAAAGGAGAACTTACTTACCATACAAGCCCGGCATCTTCGGCCGATTTGCATTTTGATCGGCATCGAATCTTTTCACCTTGAATCAATCAAAACTTGGACAGTTACAAGAGGTTCCCCTGTACTGTGGGACCCACCATGTGGGGGCTCACGTGGCCTCTCTTGGTATAAGCGTTTTTTTTTTTCCTCGCCATCCATATATGACTATATATAAGCTATAAATAAGTGGTATGCTTCCTCCTTGAACATGGGAACACCGCTTTTAGCAACTTGTTCATTTGTAGCCAAGTATAAAATTAGACAGATGAATTTATAAAGTTGAATGATAAGCCAATCGTTTCTCCTTATTTCCAATTTCTATCATTTTCAGCTCGTTGACATGGAGAGATGATGTATTATATTTCAGACTTTTTATTACAGCAGAAGAAGAAGAAGATAATGATGTACGAGATGAAACTCCGTGCAAAGGTTGACAAAGAGGGAGTCAAATTGTTGACTTAATCTGCTGATATAAGTATACTTTCTGGAAGGTCAAATGCGTAGGAAAGATGACTTCCATTTTGTAAACATATTTAATAGGAAAGGAGGATGGGTTTTTCCATTAAGCGTGCAAACAGCTACCAATTGATGCATCATTTTCAACTTCTAGAAGGGTAGAAAAATGCATCAACAAATCGTCTTAACTGTGTTACAACCTTTGTTTATTACAATGTTAATTTTAATCTACAATCTACACACAAGCATGCTGAGATTTAGTAGCTGTTCTTATTACATGCAACGAAAGCTTCATTTATATTGTTTAGAGCTCAGTCGAAGCTGTCGATTTTGATTGGAATAATTTCATCTGCAATGTCAAATCGCCCGACCAGTCGAGCAAAGAAAACCATTTGTTGCTCCAGTGTAAATTTGATATTCTCCGCCTGTTTACACGACTTAGGTCAATGAAGAACCGATTTACATAATAATGTATGCACAGGTGCATTGATCGGCAACCTCTCGAAATAATCTTTCCCCCCTTCAGCCAGTTAAGATTGCCTCATTATAAATAGGGTTAAGAGAGATCTAAGGGGAAAGATACATAGGTTACATGAATTTTTTTTTTTTTTTTTTCTTACCAACAAGATAATCTATATAGCGAGATTCAAATTTGTGTGTTTTTGCTCTCAACAAGCTCAAGTCAGCTACCTAATAAAAGCCCATACGTTGAAAGAAAATGTCAGTCTGTTATTAGTATGGCACAGAGAACAAATTTGAAGGTCTGGTTGCAGATTTGGATAATCATTTGAGGGAATCCTTGTAATCAACTACTACAAATCTTAACCTTTTTAAAGTAGAATCTATGAAGATGTTAATGAAGAACCAGGAATAGTGTCTTTGACACTTTGCACCATATAATGGCAAGTGTTTGGATCGCCCTCTTTTTGTATGTCTCTATAATAAAATCTCACCTCTATCAATCATGTGATAAGAAAAAAAGAATGCTCCAATTTATTTGCTTGCAAGAAGGAAAGCAAGTATTTTTACCATCCATCATTTTCAATGCAGAAAATGCATTTTCCCAAAGATTCAAAGTAAAATGTCACGCTCAGATTTTATATATAATCAAAATATATAACCAAAGTTTCAATATTATATATAATTCCAAATTAATATTATAACTAAACTAATATTGCATAATTTACTCTCAATTATATTATAACAAAACGTTTTTTTGTCTTTGTAAAAATGAAAATCAAAATATTATTCCCAATCACACCTTCAAGCTCTTTCATCGTTGGATACATATATCTGCAAGAGACACAGTCCAAATTGAGGCCCCACGGTACGACCGCAGGTATTTAATTATTAAACTGCAACAGCCAGAGAATTGAGAGGCAATTTGGTAATTACGGTAATAGTCGTTTGAATCCAGCTGTAGCATGATCAACTGATCAACTGCTACTCAACGCTCCAAAATGACCATTGAAAGTGACGAGTGGGCGGCGTCCGTGCTATGATGACTTTTTTTCTCCGTCCACACTAAGTACACGAAAGATATGGCACGTGTAGAAGGATGCGCGTGGATCACAACAGTCTCTAAGCTCAGTAGCTCGTGTATAGAACGTTTGATGGGTGGGATCAGTAGTCGGAAGCTTACGATGGGATAGATACGAAAAAGTCAAAAAGCATTCGACTCGAATCACGTGATATTCTTCCAGGCTGGGAGTGGGTCCATCCTATGTGGTAGGCGTTGAACTCATCTTTCAAACTGAATAGTTTTCCAACCAAAGGGAGCTGCTTTTTGGTATTGATTGATTGGGAGCCGTTGATTTTGATCGAGTGACGCTAATGGATTGGGACCTTACAGCTGTTTGTCTGGCAACAAAAAGCATTCAAAAAAGGCTTTTAGCCACACTAGTCGTTTCTTTAATTATTATTATTATTATTTTTTAAGAAACGTTTTTTATAATTAATTTTGTTTTTGTCGGTGTTTAACAGCTTCTGCTTCGCCTTTCCTGTCATGTTTTAAACACCTTCTATGTCTTTTTTTTTTTTTTTACTGAAAATAATTTATATATTAAAAAAGAGAAATAATTTAAATCTTAATAAATGAAAATTTCTAAATAAATAAAAACGAAATAAGAAATTAAATTATTAATATAAAATAAAATAGTAGATTCAATTTTTAAATGGATTATGATATAGATCAAAAAGTTATATTTTCTAAATATATAAGTAATAATAGAAAAATTAAAAAATTAAAAATAAAAATATTCTTAAAAATACTAAAACTGCCCATTCGAATAAAATTTAAAAATAAATTAAATAAAAATATTATTCAACAATAATAATAAAATAAATTAAGTATCATAAAATAAAATAAAAATTTATAACTAAAAATTTTTAATATAAAATAAAATCCGATAAAAAATAATTTTAATGAGCTCCTAATAATTTAGAATAAGAACACCGTCACCTATCTTATCAAATTAATACAAAAAAAAAAAACCACCAATATTTAATTTAAATGATCCATAATCTAACACAAACTACGAGAATGATTATGATTATGATTATTATTATTAGTCTGTTACCTCTCGCTGAATTCCCCTCCTTACCCCTCTCTGCCGCCCAAACGATCTTAAGATTAAGAGGGGTAAAGTCGTGAATGAAGGAATCGAGACAAAGCTGAATCATAAGCCAACTTTGCTCGCAGAAAGAGAATCAGAGAGAGAACACCAAGGTGCGTAAATCTAGTTAAAGTACCCCCCACCAACTTTACAAAGGCCAGTTTCCTGGAAGTACCCTCATGCCCTGCCCCCGCCTTTCTGCCACTAAAGCTTAACTGGATGAGGAACAGTGCATGAACCTCCATCCCTCTCTCTCTCTCTCTCTCTCTCTCTCTCTCTTCCCCTTCTGTATATAATCCTCGAGTTCCTTCTTCATCCGCCGCCCAAATTTGTTTACTCCTCTTATAACTACAGCTTGATTTCGCCTAGCATTAATGGAAGCAACGAATAGGTTTTCCTCTTCTGCTACTTCTTCGTCTGATTCTTCTTCTAACTCGGACTCTTCTCTATCTCGTACTAAAACGCAGAGAAATGTGATTAAGAAGTCGGAGAGAATCAAGGGTCCATGGAGTGCGGAGGAGGATCGAGTTTTGACCCGACTAGTTGTGGAATACGGAGCCAGGAACTGGACGTTAATAAGTCGTTACATTAAAGGTCGTTCGGGGAAGTCTTGTAGGTTGAGGTGGTGTAATCAGCTGAACCCGAGTGTAGAGCACAGTCCTTTTTCTCCGACGGAGGATGAGACCATCATGGCCGCGCATGCGCAGTACGGTAACAGGTG
The DNA here is from genome assembly GCA_027186245.1 of Coriaria nepalensis. NCBI lineage: Eukaryota > Viridiplantae > Streptophyta > Magnoliopsida > Cucurbitales > Coriariaceae > Coriaria > Coriaria nepalensis. Next base: position 741,276 of record CP114500.1, on the reverse strand, counting down.
GGCCACCATAGCACGGTTGCTTCCCGGTCGGACCGACAATTCGGTGAAGAATCACTGGAACTCTACGCTCAAGAGGCGTGCAAGAGAAGAACGGCATGTAGACGGGATTGCTCTTGGTGTTGGCATTTGTAACGGGAATGGTGACGAGGCTAGTACTTCTGTTTCTCACGAAGCGTCGTTCGTGAATGGGTTGGAGGAGGATGATGACCCGTTGACTACGCTGAGTCTTGCGTCGCCTGGAATTGTTAGTGGTGGTGGAAACGTTTGTCGTGCTGTAAATCACCGGCGGAATGAGAGTTTGCCGGCGGGGTTTTGGGATGCGATGAGAGATGTGATCGCGACGGAGGTGAAAGATTACGTAACGACAACGTTTTCTTCCCAGAATCCAGGACTCCAGTGACTTGAGAAAAGGCGGAACGCCGACGTTGGTTCGTGTTTTGTTCGTGCTTTTTTCGCTAGTTCATTTTTCTAGAGATCGGATAAAATCAACGATTTCGTTGTTAATATGAAAAATTACCAAAAACAGTTATTGTTGTTAAACCTTAATCTTACTGCAAATTTCTCTTAATGTAAAATTCTAGTTTCCAAATTTCATCATCTTATGAGAGTTCAGTGTATAAGCTTTGCAAAGTCAATCATAACACCAAATCGCCATGCACGCGTGCATTTATATATGCGTACTCTTCCCTAATCCTTTGGATAATGGAAATACTCACGAGGACTATGTCTAATCGGAAAAGAAAAAGGAAAAATAGTCAAACCTGGTTAACGCGTTTTGTAAGATTTACACCTAATGGATTAATAAAAGGAAAACAATATAGATTAGGCTAAATCATACACATGGGGAAGTTATTAAATAGACGCAACAGCTTAATTACTTAATTATAGGTTGTTTAACCGTTCACTTTCAAATAAAATAAAAAACCGCTGCCGATTTCCATCCATCACTTTCTTTTCATCTCATATAATAACTTCTCTCAATGATTCTACTGAGGAAGGTCATGCCACATAGCCTCTTTCGATTATATGGATGGCGGGAAATTTTCTTTCAAAGGACACTACATAGCATTCGTTGGTTTCTTTCGACATCCTTTTGCGATGTTGACGCCGGTTGAATTAGAAAACTTCATAGCGAGGTGTCAAGCGGTCACTACTGCTCTTATGTCATTCACTACAGGTCGCCCCCATTATATGCTAAGGGTATATCTACGACTATAAACTTTATCATGACCATCTTTTGCTGTGGTTCTTCTCATACTATCGTGATGGCTAGCGTGATGGCTTCCTCAGGTATTACTTCAACTTTGGAGAATCCAGTCAAAGGGGTGTGGATTGGTTTCAACGAAACATTTGAATCCCCATCTTGCGGAAGGCTGAACTAGTGAGCACATCTACCGAGCTTCCCGCACAACCAAAACTCGATGTACTTTCATCGTGGGAATGTTATCTGTGATGACCAGCACATCATTATGGGGGAACAAGATCCCCTTTTCATTTTCTCGGCTGAAGGTGATATTCAACAGTGGATGAGGTTCGAAAGTTGATCCTATGGTGAACATCTCTGAACAAGCAGTTCGAACCTAGTTCCTTGTTTGATTTTTGCTATCACCTCCTTATGGACCTCCGACGATGAAATGTGTTTCATTAATGTGACCTTGGTTATTCTCCGCGTTCTGTTGCCTTGAATCAACCTGGATTTCTTTAAGTAGTCTACTTCCTAGTCCACGAATTCCTACAATTCACCTTTGTGTATTCATTCGTCAATTGCATCCTTTAGCTGATAACAATCAGAAGTTCGATATCTAACATCTCCATGGAAGCGGCAATATATGGATTTGTCTTTGGAATTATGGTTTCCTCGTATAGAAGGTGGTTTTTTAAACATTCGTTGCCCTTCGTATTTTAGATATATAATCTGGCCGTCAGAGTAGTTTCTACAGCAGCCGCTTCGACTCTTTCTTGGGGCTCTTCCTTTTTTTCTCTTCCTTTCGCCCTTCCCACTGCTTCTCTTCTTTTTTTTCCTTTGTGAGAGTTAGCTATGAGGTCTGAGCAATACCTCTTATAGCTTTTATCTTAGTTTCATATACTTTATCCGCTAAACCAATCTTCTGAGTGATCTCCATAGTTTATGCATAGTTTTTCGAGTGCTTCTTTCAAGTGGTTCGGAAGAATTTTTCACAAATGGTGCTTCCTAGGAAAGCATGTGTGACCCCTTGATCAGTTGGCCTATTCACTTTTTACTCCGTCTGATTAAATCTTTCAATAAAGTCCAATAAGTTTTCTCCCAGCCTCTGCTTTACCGTGGGGCTAATAAGTTTTAACTATGAATAAAGATTTTGACACGAAAAGATAATTTATCGATCTTGGGGTCAATCTCTTGTACCAACCCATGGTTGAGCCTATGAGAGTTATTTGAAAGGCTTAGTTAACTACTACTTCAGATATTCCGTGCAATCGCATTGAAGCCATGTAGGCCGTAAATGTGATCTCTGAGATCTTTTAGTTTGTTGTATCGTGGGATTTGAGGTGTTATGAACTTCTTTAGAATTTGAGCCTCCATGATCCTTTTAGTGGAGGGGCTATTTGTTTCAATGCAAAAAGGTGTGGCTTTTATATTTGTTGTCGAAATGAGTTTCGAAATCCTTTTCTCCAACTCAACTTCCTTCACTTTCGGTCTTTCGAGCTCCTCCTTAAGCCTTTCTTCTACGGTCATGCCTCCTTCATTCATGCATAATTGACCCTTTCGTTTCTTCACTCATTTATTCTTAGTTCCCTAGAGTTAGAGGTGTGAGTTGTTATAAATTCAGCTCACAACTGGCTTAAGAAGTCGCCAAGGTGACTCTACATGGCTCTTTCAATAATACTAGAGAGGCAGTCTACCTCTTGAGCTTCATTGCCCCTATCTTGGTCTCTAGCAGATTCACCGGGGGAGGATGGGGTACTCTGGAGTTGTCCACCAACCTCTCTTGGCAGTAGTTGGTTGTTATCTCCGTCGTGTTCCATAACTTTTCTTGCAGATTTAATCAATCAAATGCTTTTATGTTTCCTACAAACTGTGCCAAACTATTTATGCAAAAATTCTCATCCTAATTTCAATAGTATGCTTGACCCGATCAATTCATACAAAACAAAAGAATATCACCAAGGTTGGTTTTTCAATGATACCACTACAACGATCAAGTTAGACTTGGGAAGAGAAATTGGTATAACTTTTTTATTTTTGACAGCTTTTTTATGTCCGTACATTTCCCGTCCTTTGAATGTATTTATACTACTCTTATTAATGATATACAAGTTAAGTTTATTAATGGTTATTAATACTCTTTTAAAACCACTGATCTTTTATTATATATTTAATTAATATTATTTACTCTACTCATCAATTATGTAACAATCAAACGACTAATAAGTTGTCTAATATTTTCTTAACACCTTAGTATTTGTTCTTATAAGAGTCGGCATACTCTGCAAGGATCAAACCCTATAATTTGGCGATTATCTCATTTTGAGTCAAGGATCTCTGATCTCGGAAGATAATTTATAACCCGTGCTTTTGAGGGTCAGAATATGAATCATGGCTTAACAACATACACACAAAACAAGTGTACATGAGATTTCACAGATCGAAAAATATAAATCTCTCGCGAATGCAGTTGCGCTCCTGAACTAAATATTAGGCAAATGTACGTACCCAGGGCAACAACTATACGCACAAAACATAGACACAGAAAATTTTATTACCATAAAAACAACACAACATATGAAAGAAACTGATAATGACAACATTGCGTCTTTATTATGATCAGTAGTTGTTGGCGAAGTGCTCTATCTCTTAACTCGGGAAATCAACAGTCAATTACCAGTCTCATTTTTTATTACCCTCGGTTCTCGGAACATCGTCTGGCTCGGCCCAGCTCAATAGACAACTTCAGGCCTAGTAGTAACAGATATTCCAGGGGGATCTCATAAGGTCCTCACCAATCCTTTTTTAGTCCACTAATAAGCCTACAATATTACGACATGTAGTTGTTTTACATGTTCAGCGACTCGAGCTCACTGCCAGTTTTTCAAGTTGTCATTTTTACGAAGATCCTTAGCACCTGTAAAAATTTCTCCAGATTTGTAATCTTCTGTTTTCAGGGAAGGAATGACGAAATTTTTCTAAAGGGAATGGATTCGAATGCTAAAGAACCATTGTTTTGCTTGAAATGGCCTTGGGACGTTAATCCTAAAACAAGCCCTAGCCGCACCTGTACATTTGAAGGTCCTTGGCTGTTCAAATCGTTGCAAAATCTCGGATTTGCTGCCTCCAATTTTGTGAATACAGTTTCGAAGTCAACAGATTCATGGGTCAATGGTTTAAATCCCTTACAAATTGACTCTGGCCAGAGGAAGATGAACAAGTCTCGAAAAATCTTACCTTCCGAAGAGCAAGGAGAAGCGGAGCAGCGAGCATTTGCTTTGGCTCTGGCAAGTGGGAAAGAAGCTACCGTGCTTGAATTCTACTCGCCTAAATGCAGCCTCTGCAATTCATTACTGAATTTTGTTATGGAGGTAGAAAGTAGGAATTCAGCCTGGCTTAGTGTTGTCATGGCTGATGCCGAGAATGAGAAATGGCTGCCTGAGGTTACACTCTTATTTAATATATATGTTTTTTTTTTTTTTTAAATGTTGGTGTTTTGTTTAATTGTTATTGCTGTTATTATGTTGAGAATGTTGTTTTTTCAACCCAAAACCTTAATGGAGAAGTGGTTTTGAGCATGATTCAAAAACTGCAGTTTGAAATTGTGAGGTTAGTCATTAGATTCGTTGCGTTTTTAGTAAAGAAGCTTATTTTAGGTCTATATATGTTCGTTTTCAGTTCGGTTTTCTTCCTCCATTGTTTTCACTTTTTAGTATGTGCTTCTTCTTATCATCTTTTTGTTTTCTCTGCAGTTGATCCACTATGACATTAGATATGTTCCTTGTTTTGTGCTACTCGACAAAAACGGAATGGCATTAGCAAAGACAGGTGTTCCCACGAGTCGACTTCATGTCATTGCGGGTCTTTCTCATCTTCTCAAACTGAAGCGGCCCATGAAGAAGACTCACTAAATCAGACATCATCCTTGCACAAGCATCTGTAGTTTTATTACATCGTTGTTTAGTTCAGTTGGATGTTTCTGAGTTCTGGTTTGAGTATGCCTTTACGAAACTAAAGATGATTTCAGAAGAACATTTGATATTTCTTTCAACTATCTCTCAACTTTCCACATGACACACTTTGCTTTCATTTGGAAGTCAATTCATGCTTCCATTTCCGTATCAGAACTTGTTTTTTTTTTATATATACAGAAAATGGCTCCAATTTTTGGTGCAGGGCAGAGTGGAACAGTGTGGCAGTTAATGGTTGACCTGGCTTACGCATTTAAAAGGGTAGAAACTTCAACACTAAAATACAGTAGTATCGATTGTTACCTATCATCAATTAATCATATACCTAAGAAGGAAACATCATCTTCTTGGGAAAAATTTGTTTAATGCTCCTGCCAACCTTCAGAATTGAACAGTGGACATCAATCAAACTGTCCAATAGGAATCGACCAGAAATCAAAAGGAAAACAAAACCCAACAAGAAACCAAGTTAACATAATCAATTCCTATCTTGAAATGACAAAACAACCTGAAGACAAGTTTCTAACATCATAATCTTCAAAAATCAAGCAGAAGGAGGCGATATCGGTGCCGGTTGGTCTTCCGGCAAAGTTTCTTGGCAGGTTTGAACTGGCATTGATACAGAAACGTTATTAGTAGGTCTTGCAGGAGGAGGAGGGTAGCTAATTCTTCCATCAATGCAAGAAGAGCATTTGGTCTCTGCCCAACTCTCTATTTCATACTCATACCCCATCACTCTTCTACCCGAACAGAGCCGTCCTACCATGACGGCAAGAATGCTTAAGATTATGATCACGACGAGAACAACAATCAATGGTCCGATGGAGCTGTGGTTAGAGTGGTTACTGTAAGGATGCTGCATTATAGTACCACCTGGTGGAGGTGGAGATATTTGCTCTATTGGCAGCGACGACATGTCTTGTTATGTGCAAAAGGAGAAGTACAACAGATTATAAGACCACTTCTTTTTCCCCTGCTCTGTCTCAGTCTCAGTTATATGGCTGGAGTAGTAGGGGACCACTGGTTGAAAATTCCACCTAATTTCTTAATGGTTTTCATGGCAGACAAAACTAGAATCATGCAATGGTGTAGAAGAGAACATGGCATAATTTGAAAGTGGAAGATCTATAAACAGAAGCATGGAGACAGGGAAGGGAGAGAGAAGTATCCGGAAGGAAAGGGAGTGACACTGATACTAAAATATATTCATTATTTAATGATTTAAAATTATTAAAGCGAACCCTATAGGCTATTGTGATTTGCAGTGAGGCTGAAAAGAATTTTGAAGAGGAAAGTGAAATGTGATGAGGAAAAAAGGAATCTTGGGAGTATAAAGTCTAGACCCTTTTCCCTAGATATGCCCATTTTCAAAACCAAACGAAACAGAACAAACATCAACCAGCCTTTTCGGGACTTCTTTCGCCACTGCAACTGTAAAAAGAAGCACTCCTCTTTTTTACATTAAACAATTTTCGTAAGTTACTGTTTTTTTTTTTTCTTTTCTGCTTCTCTCTTGCTCCCAAATTTTACAGATAGACAGTGACAAAGCCTGCGATTACAGCATCTTTCAGTTGCAGCCTGCAGGCCTGTGGATGTATGGTACTACGAAACATGACTGATTGGTTCCTGGTAACTGTTAAACTGGTAAGTAGTATTGCTCTGTGTGATCTTGTCTCGTGAAGGCTACTATGCATGTATAATGTCATCTCTGCAAAAATAATGCTACTGATAATAATGTAAATGGATGGAAAACGATGGATGCATGGATCGTAGAGAAATCAAGATGAAGACACAAGGATGAATCACAAAAGCTACCTTATTATTTGCAAGAGATTCTGACAATAATATGAGGAAAGACTATAGGGTGGGTTAAATAGTTTACAAGTCAGTCAGCCATAACCGAATCATGATTCAACGCTTATAGAGTACCATACAGTCCGTGTCTACCGGGAAATCACGACCGTCCATAACACATGAAACGATTGAGAGTAGTTCTCATAGGTGGATGATTGTTTTCACATGTTGTCGAATCATTTTTGCCAAGAATAAGTCTTCCCTATATGGATTTCTCTCAACCATTCGATAAAAATAAGTCTTGCCTATATGGACTCCTCCAAACCATTTGATATGGGACGGATGATCAAGATTCTTCATAAGCACAGTCGGCATGTGACTCCATAGGCCCTCAATCTTTACTCCACGTTTACGAATATGACGATATGATACGTTGACACGCCAAAACGTATCAGCTAAAAACAAACATTTTTCTAATCAATAATCAAAATTCAATGACAAAAACGAGGCTGGTAGACGGCAAGGCCCAATGGGTTTGTTTCACTAACAAGGGAGTAGGTTGTAGAAGCCCAAATGTTAGCCTGCCATAACCCAAATATCAGGCTGGCCCAGAAAGAACAGACACGGGTCGCATGGGTCCAAGCCCCTCAACCCTAGTCGCTACTGTTGACTATTTTAAGTCATAAACCATTTACTTTACCCTAACATGTTAACTTCTTCTCTACGTCGGAACTAAATCCACCGCGAAATTGCTTCCTAGCACCGATCAACGGCGGCTAAAGGTGGCGGTCTGAGATCTTCTTCGAGCGGGTGTCTATGAAGGCAGTTCGTATTCTGCAATTAGTCAGAAGAGCAAGTCCTTCGTCTCTGATGAGGATCGCTTCCTTCTCTTCGGATTCTGCTAAGAAACCTAAATCAACAAATTACGACTCGGAAAATTCCGGGAATGGAAGTAAATTTGGAAAGATAAACATGAAGTTTTGCTGGAACTCGGCTAGCTTTATCGGATCAGTAGAACAGCCGCTCCGAGCGATTAGTTACGATAGAGTTAGCGCTTGGACCATTCTCAAAGTCAGAAACTCGCCTCACTCTAACGCACCGCTTAGGTCAGCTCTATACAGAAACAATATGATCGATGTTCTTCTGTAAGGACTGATTCGATCAATACCTTGATAAAGCACCAGAACTTACTTTATAGAATTCTTTGCACAGGATTTTACTTCGTATGTGGGACGAAATTGCAGAATCATCTCTCAAAGATCTTAGACCAAATCATATGATTCAAGTTTCAGGCCGTTTGGAATGCTATAAAAAAGCTCACAGCTCGAAATTATTTCACAAGGTCAGTTTGAGTCGATTATATTTTCTCTTTTTTTCTTTTTATATATGGTAGATTGAATGAAATGATTTCCTAAATGTAAATTATTGTGTAGCTACTTGTGAGGGATTTGATTTATATATCAGAACCTGGCCACAATTCGGAAGAATCACGTTCTCAAGGTATTGATTTAGCTTCTACTTCTAGTTTGTTTTTTCTGTTCATTCATCCTTGATCCAAGATTTATGTGGATTTTTCTGATGAATAACAATCATACCATCTTGTTACAATTGTAGATGACACTAATTCGGAAAGATACAAAAATCGAATTCTGCTGTGGCAGTTGTTCTTCAGGAACCCAAACGAATGGCGGGATTGTAGAAAGTATAAGATGAGTCCTCGAGCTCCAGATTTCAGGCACAAGTACGGTCGTGATGTGCTGTGGCTGGATAGAGAAGATCCCCCTTGGATCAAAAAGCAACTCGATTTGCTCGACTCCAGAACGGCAGAAAGAAACCAGGAAGAAGATACCAGTTATTGTCCTCGCATGTCTGACTGGTTGTAATGTTAACAATCAGTTTATATATACATAGAACGGTATAGCTTGCACACAGCTTATAAACAATTTATATTTTAAACCCAAATAATATATTGTTTTAGATCTGTTCTTGGTTTCCAGAAAAGGTGCTACAGTTGGGAAGGTGGTGAAAAGAAAAGGAGGCCATTTTTACGTCAGTAAGTAGAGAAATTAACAAACGAAGTATCAAGCTCGTACAAAGATGGACCATACCCGCGTGAATTGAAGTTTATTCGCGAGGAATGAATAAAGAACAAGCCAAAGAAACAACAAAACTACACAGCATAGTCAACTGCAGCCACGGTATAGATGTCATTTCATCCATAAGGCTGGGATAATTAGTAAATAGTAAAACACCATTAACAGTATTTGATCATTCTGTAAGAGGATTCAGGACATGTCTGATATAGAGTACCGTTCCGGTTTTGTTATCACGGATCAGGAACAAGAACGAATGGTCCGCCACAAAGTCTTATCTTTTGAGGCAAAGACCTATAAGATATTACACTGACAGAAGCAGCAGCCGCCTCTGTGCCTTCCTCGTTAACTTGTATGAAAGATTTATGGAATATGCTTGACACGTAGAGGTTCGTTCCTAAAGGGGAGTCTTCCGTCTCTGTCAAACCTCCTCACCATTGAAGGGTAATACAAGCCTTAATCCCTTCAAAAGATTTGAAGCTTCAAAATGGAATTCAATCTTCAACTTCGGGATTCTGAATTCTCCGGTGACTTCTACAGAGGGTAGGTGACGATTTAAGAAGTCAGATTCTGAGGAATGTTCTCAACCAAAGCAGGGAGCCCAACTTTTGCATCACGAAGAAAGTACATAGAAAAACTGCGCTTATCATTACCTTGTCCGTAAGGAAGTGCGAAAAGCCATCGAAATCGGAAACAGTCTGCTTATCTTCATGAAGGGGGCACGAATAGTGCTCCCATTGAGAGGGTGGAAGTCTTGTTGATTGGTTGCGGAAGCATTAAACTTTTATTTCCAAGCATAATGCTAGATACTTGAGTTACCATGCAGATTTAAAACTTAAAACCTACTAAAAGCAGAACAGCTTGTGTAGCAAAGATCATCTTATATAGCAAACGATAAGCAAAGGCCTTTGTGTCATGCTTAAACCTCACCTCAATATAGGATTTGATCAAATGCAGAACGACAGAAGTTTTTAGTGAATAAGCTGGTATCATGTCTATTGTCTAGCAGTTGTGACAATCACAGTTCCTATCAAAAGCTTCAACAGAAGAGGATGAATGTAAACTAGCAAATGTGTTATTACAAGTCAGAAACATGCTAACCTTCATTTTCAACAAGATTTTAACCTAAATATAAAAATTCACACATGAATGAACAAGTAAACATGAATTCTGAAATCTGAAACAGAGTAATACCTAGGGCGAAAGAGAGAGCATTTTTATCTTTTTACCTTGGTTTGGAAATCGACTTGATTGACATCGGCTTTGTACGCGGTGTCCACAATCTGCTTGAAGGAAGGCTTGAGAGGAAGCTACTTGTCAACCCAAACGCCATTGGCAGCAGAAAGGCAGGGACCACCGCCAGGGGAGGCATCGGAGAAGACGACAAAGACAAGCTCGGAAGCAAATGAGTTAAACGTTATCGCTGGACTTCGATTTGAGGAAGGAGAGCAGCTGATCTACAACCTGTTTGAAAGAATGCTTGCGAGGAAGAGATTGAGCAAACACGAGCCACCGCCGGGAGAGCTATCAGAGAGTAATGTGGAGAATAGCTCTGAGACAAAGTAGTTGATTTCGTCTCTACTACAGTGTACCGGAATTCCCCATTGGAATCCGGCTACTACACTGTACCGAAATAATGCTAAATGTATTTGCCATTCCAATAGATGTTGCCGGAGAAACATAGTCGTCGACCGCAACATAGTTGACAGCATTGATCCTTTGACCATAAGTACACACTGGTTGAATTTTTAGAAAATGAAAATAAAAATGTATGACTAACAAATCAAAATAACAAGAATTGTATTTTGTATTTGAAATAGTACTAAAAAAAATACGAAACAGAGTTCGCGAAATCCAAAGATTCTATACTAAATTTGATACAAAATTGCATAAAACAACAAATAATAGAAATACTAAATCGTCATAAGAATTATGATATTATCATATGAATCTCACCAATACAAATTATACAATCTTTTGAATACACAACAGTAGTGAAACAATATCACTACTGTCATAGAATTACATACATCTATCATTATAACTTCAATAACCTCCATTAGAAAAAGAACATAAGAAGAGGAAGAAAACCATAAACTCAAAAAACCCAGAAAAAGTTAAAAGGAAGGGGAAGCAAAAATCAATCTCAACTGCAGGATTCATCGGCTTCTTCTGCTCCTTCTCTCTTTCGCTTTACCTTTTTATTTTTATTTTTTTATTTGTTAATTTTGCTTCTCTTGAATTCTTTTTCGGCCGCAGCCATACTTCCTTGTGCCTTAAGCTTTGTTTCAGGGGGCAGACATTCTCGTTTATAAGGAAAAAACTGGGTAATTGTTGACTATTTGAAGCTTCCAGCCCTTTGGGTCATTGGTCAAATTGGTGAAGTTTCACTCAATAGGTCCTTCACTCATGAGGAAGAATGTCTTCGATAAGTCAATTAGTCTCCTTTTTAGCCCATAAATTAACTTCATCGAGTCCACCTGCAGCCCTAGAATTAACAACATTGCCATATAAGCACATCAATTTATGTACAAAAGAGATCTACAGCAATAGAAAGCGAGATGAGAAGTTGTTACCTTGGTTTGAAAGTCTACTTGACGGATATCAACTTTATACGCAGTGTTTATGACCTGTTTGAAGGAAGACTTGAGAGGAAGAGATTGATCAATCCACACACCATGACCACCGTCGGGGGAGCAATCAGAGAGGACGGTGGAAAATATATCTTTGATGCAAAGTAATTGATTTCGTCTCTGGACTTCGATTTGAGGGAGGAGAGCAACTTATTCAAAGTGGGTCATTGGAGTTAGCCGCAGGCAGACTCAGAACTAAGGACATGGATAGAGGAGAGAACACCAGGTTCGACTCCTTCCCCTCATCTAGCAGTAACTGTTTCGCGATGCTTAATGCAACATCGTTTTGGTCACCGGATAATTCTCTGAGATTCATCGATTATTAAACTAAGGAACGATCAAATTCTCCAATTTCTGCTCCCTCCCTCTCTACCGCAGCCTCTTCCTTCATTTTCCACATGAACTTTGTGTCTTTTTTAAATAGAACTGATTCACCGACGTTCTTTTAAAAATATTTATTAAAAATTTTAAATTTAAATTTAAATCCTTATTTCATTGGGCCCACGCCTGTAAATATAAGTACTGATATTTTAAGGCCCTAGCCCGTTTAGCCCATTAGTGAAGCTCCACTTCGCAGTCCATCTTTATATATATAGGGTTAGGCTTGTTGAATCACCATTTCAATACAAAGGATCTTAGTTGTTAATACCTCGAAACCTTAAAAAAAAAAATGGAGATAATGTCCACAGGCGTTGGCATGGTGTTGGTGTTGACTTTTGCTGCTCTAATTAACAAAGGAAGAAGCATCCAGTACAATAATTGATTCCACGATTCTAGGAATCATGTCTTAAAATGTTTTACGTAGTTCCTGTAGTGTGGGAAAGCAGCTGTTGAATCCATAAGATTTTGAAGTTTTTCTTGGAAGAGGAGAGAAGAGAGAGCGTGGAGAGTGGATCGTGTATCCTCCATTCAATTAATTCGCACGTTCTTAAACACTCATCAAGCACTCAGCAAAAACGTCTTAACCACTATGAATTATGAAATGAATCACCAACACATGAAGCCCATATCACTCCAACTTGTCATATGATTAGTATATAGTTTATTGAAATTAGTGCAAAGTGCACGCTAATCAGACACTAATAAACATTATCATCGTTAAAGAAGAGAGAGCTCTTCCGTCACAAATGGTACTGCCTACTGCGCTAATCCTGTTTATTGAAGTTACTTCATTGTGTATACTCTCTCTTTGATTAATCTGTTTCATCTTGTTCCCTAATTAGGTCATGTGCATGGATTTTACAGCTCGACCAGGCCGCCGAGAAAGACAGCTAGGAGGAGATCGAGCTGTGATTTTCGTATACGGTATGCTCTAATGGTCGATCAAGTTTAGTTAAGTAGTTAATTATCATGATCAATTGATCGTTGTTGTTGGTTATATAACTGTGCAGTTACTCAGGGTCTGGAAAACATGGCATTCGTGGCCAATGCAATCAGTCTTGTTACCTATTTCTATGGCTATATGAACTTCAGCTTGACAAAATCTGCTACCACTCTTACAAACTTTGTGGGTACAACGTTAATTCTCACACTCGTTGGTGGATATATCTCTGAAACCTATCTCTCTAGATTCAAAACTTGTGTTCTCTCCCTGTGCATAGAAATATTGGTACGTCAAAAAAAAAAAAATGAATCGATTTAAGCAAACTTGAATTACATAATCTGATACGATGTTGGATTTATAATTTCGCAGGGATATGGTCTCCTTACGATACAAGCACATTTCAAACAACTACGGCCGTTGCCTTGCATCGGAATGTCACGGAGCGAAACGGACCAGTGTGAGGTGGCAGATAAGAGACAAGTGGCTCTTCTTTTCACCGGACTATATCTAGTTGCGATTGGAGCGAGTGGAGTTAAGGCGAATTTACCAGCTTTAGGAGCGGATCAGTTTGACGATACGGACCCGAAAGAGGCAGCTAAACAGTCTAGCTATTTTAACTGGTTCATATTCAGCTTCATAATTGGAAGCCTTGTTGGTGTCACTTTCATTGTTTGGCTCAATACTAATCTGGGTTGGGACTGGGCCTTTGGAGTTTGTTCTATTGCACTTTTTTTGGGCGCTGCTTCTTTATGCTTTGGAAAGTCATTGTATAGAAATAATGTTCCTAATGGAAGCCCACTGCTCAGAATTGCACAGGTTTTTGTGGCCGCGATTCGAAACCGGAAACTCCAAATTCCCAAAAATGCAGAAGAATTGAATGAAACAGGGGAGCCAGATCACGAAATTCTTCAAAGCACTAATCAATTCAGGTTCTTTCCTTTTCTTTTGTTTTTCCATATTTATAATGCATGGTAAATTCTGAACTTTTTTTTACATCCAAAATTTCTCAGATTTCTGGACAGAGCAGCTGTGAAAAGGAACACTGCTACTATTAGTACAAAAGGATCTTGGACTCTGTGTACAGTAACACAAGTTGAAGAAACAAAAATCCTAATCCGAATGCTTCCAATAATAGTAAGCACAATCTTCATGCATACGTGTTTGGCCCAACTTCAAACATTCTCAATTCAACAAAGCTTAACCATGGATTCACATGTTCTCGGAATCAAAATTCCCGGCCCATCGATCCCAGCAATCCCCATGCTCTTTACATTCTTTGTACTTCCCCTATATGACCGCGTTTTCATCCCACTCGCTCGGAACATCACCGGAATCCCCACTGGAATCCGGCCACTCCAGAGAACCGGAATTGGATTGATACTCTCCGCCATTTCAATGGCTATTGCTGGATTCATAGAAGCCCGCCGGAAACACGTAGCCGTTTCCCACAACATGGTCGATAGCATTGATCCTTTGCCTATAAGTCTTCTCTGGTTGAGTTTTCAATACGCTTTATCCGGAACTGCTGACATGTTTACTCTAGCCGGTTTACTCGAGTTTTTCTACGGGGAGAGCTCGATTGGGATGAAGTCACTTGGAACCGCCATTTCATGGTGTTCGGTTTCGCTCGGAAGCTATACAAGCACGGTGGTTGTCGTGATCGTCAATAAGGTGAGCGGTGGTTGGTTGGCTAGTAACAATCTTAATCGAGATAGGTTGGATTATTTCTACTGGTTATTGTCTGTTTTGAGTCTAGTTAATTTTGGGTTTTACTTGATTTGTTCATGTTGGTATAAATACAAGAATGTGAAGAGAAACCAAGGCCAAGGAGAGTGTGAAACTGTTACCATGTAATAAATAATCTACTGATACTTTGTAATAAAACCAATAAAACTGTCTCTCTGTTTTGTGATTTCTTGCTTGAGTTAGACTTGGGCCGGATAGCTTTTTATTTTTATTTTTAAAATTGGGCTGGGCCTAACTTGGTCTTGTAATAGAAATGATGTTACATCGTACAAGGGATATTTGAAGACTCGTGTCGACTCTTTTCTTCTGTCGGCGTGGAGAAAAATATGATGCATGTGGGACCAGAATCATCTTACTAATTAGAGAGATTAAAACATCATCTTATGTTAATTAAAGTAAATATAAAATTGATGATGATGATAAAAACGATCAAGCAAACAGTCAAAGATGAAAGAACTCAAATGTCCAGCTGGCTAGCAGTTTTCTTACCGGCACGCGTGGTTAGTTTGGTTAATTAGCGCGAAAGGCACGTGCTTCTGTCGGTAAATAAACTGACGGCTTCATTTTCGTAACTCCCGATTTTATTTTTTTTCAAAAGTTACCGCCACGCAGAGTTTGATGCCTCTGGGACCCGCACCATTCTGACGGGACCCACGCCGTGCCACGCCTTTGATGATGAACAAAAGATTCAAAACCAATCAGAACGCATGATTGATCGACTCCTAGTTTAATTAATGATTCCCACTTTATTTTTGGCCGTAGCTCTTTAATGAAAAATTCAACGAGTCAAACTTCACTGAGAGTTAGAACACATCACAGCCGTTCAAAAAAACCATCTGATCTTGTTACGACCTCCATGCAAAATCAACGGTCAACACGAATTTACGTAGCGTCACTCAAAACCCACGTCATCATCATATAGACATATACTATACATTCTCATTTCTCTTAACTCATTGTTAAAACGCAAATCAAAACTGAGAAAGACAAGTGAAACAGCTGAGCAGCTACTCCTAGCAAGACAATAATGGACGAGAGGCCAGAGACGGAGCTGATCTCGATTCCGGCGACGCCACGTGCGTCGACACCGGAGACACTAACGCCTTCGGGACAGAGGTCACCGAGGCCGCCGTCGAAAGATGCTAAGTCTTCAACGGCCTGGACACCGACGTCGTTTATTTCGCCGAGGTTTCTGAGCCCAATAGGAACACCGATGAAGAGGGTGCTGGTAAACATGAAAGGGTATTTAGAAGAGGTGGGACACCTCACTAAGCTCAACCCACAAGATGCTTGGCTTCCCATCACTGAATCTCGTAACGGGAACGCTCACTACGCTGCGTTTCATAACCTCAACGCCGGTGTTGGGTTCCAAGCTCTGGTTCTACCCGTCGCCTTTGCTTTTCTTGGCTGGTAAACATATCTTCCTTTTCTGGTTTTTTGTTTATGCATGCAAAATATGCTGTTTTGATTGAATCAAGTAATCGCTCGGTTTATCATGTACAGCTATTTAATCTTTTTGTCGCATAGTAAATTAGTAGTAATGGGAGGGTTCTGAATTTCCTCTGTTAGACTGTTTTAGAATGGTTGCGCTTTTTGCTCTTCTTTTCTGAGCGGCCGCATGCTAAGGGGTTTACCGTTTATGGATGCGGGACTGTAGAGGGCCTCTTCTTTCTATAACTTATTAGACAACTTTACATATTATATACAGAATGTGACCCTGAAAAGAATGATGTGTTTATGAAAGCAGGTCATTTCTTTACCTTTTTTGTTCTTTATCTTTTGCTTTTTAAGAAGTTTCAATTATTCTATTCCTGCTGATGCTGCTGCTGCTGCAGAGATGTCACCTCTTATGGGCAAGGGGATATTCTCCATTCATGAGGTTTTTTTTTTTCCCATGCCTCTTTCATGGGATTAAGACAGTCGACGCTTTAGGGACCCTTAGATTTGCTACCGTTTCTGTCATTTTTTTTTTCTTTTTATGATGTCTCGTGAATTTTGAAGATGTTTGTCTAGTAAGAGCCTTTACTGGAGTTATTTGACATTGAACAACAAGTATTAATTTGAACCATTAAGAGGAAAAAAAAAAATGATATTGAGATTTAGGGAAAACATACTGAAGGAGATGAGTTTGCTTAAATTGTGAATCGATGACTCTTTTCATAAGTATTTTGAATTTGGTATTGTGATTTTCGACATTTGAATGAATCTTGCTATGATCTTTTGGCAGGAGTTGGGGAATACTGTCATTAACAATAGCCTACTGTTGGCAACTATACACATTATGGATTCTTGTTCAACTCCATGAAGCAGTTCCCGGAAAGAGGTACAACCGCTATGTCGAACTAGCACAAGCGGCTTTTGGTAAGGAATCAAACCTTAAAACTCATTCCAATCCTTCTGTTTGATGTCTCTAACTAACAACAGATATAACTTTATTCCATTTTCATCAGGCGAGAGATTAGGCGTGTGGCTAGCTCTCTTCCCAACTGTCTACTTATCGGCCGGAACAGCAACCGCTCTAATCCTCATAGGAGGGGAGACCATGAAACTCTTTTTCCAAATAGTATGTGGACCCCACTGCTTGTCTAATCCATTAACAACAGTGGAGTGGTACTTAGTTTTCACCTCACTCTGTATCGTCCTGTCTCAACTCCCAAACCTCAATTCCATAGCAGGCCTTTCCCTTATCGGAGCCGTCACTGCTATCACTTACTGCACCATGGTCTGGCTTCTTTCTGTTTCTCAAGACAGACCGGCTGCCATTTCTTATCAGCCCGTTTCTCTGCCATCATTTTCTGGTTCGGTTTTTTCTGTCATGAATGCATTAGGAATAGTTGCTTTTGCTTTCAGAGGCCACAATCTAGTTCTAGAGATTCAGGTACTTAAAACGGAACCATCACTTGCTCTCTAAATGACTGCATTTTGTAATGATCTAAAGGGGTTAATTACAGGCAACGATGCCATCGACTTTCAAGCACCCAGCTCATGTGCCAATGTGGAGAGGGGCCAAAGTTGCGTATTTCTTCATCGCCATGTGCATTTTTCCTGTTGCAATTGGAGGCTTTTGGGCTTATGGAAATCTTGTGAGTAGTTTTATATTAATATTTATTAACACATCCAACTTGTTTATAACATAATGTTAAGGTTTGTTAATGGAATTTCATTTTTTAGATGCCCTCTGGGGGAATTCTAAACGCGTTATATGGATTTCACGTTCACGACATATCAAGAGGGCTTCTGGCAATGACATTCCTTCTAGTCGTGTTCAATTGCTTAAGCAGTTTCCAGATATATTCAATGCCAGCATTCGACAGTTTCGAAGCTGGCTACACTAGCCGCACCAACCGGCCTTGTTCCATATGGGTCCGTTCCGGTTTCAGAGTTTTCTACGGATTCGTCTCATTTTTCATCGGAGTAGCTCTGCCTTTCCTCTCAAGTCTCGCCGGTCTTCTAGGAGGACTGACACTTCCCGTCACGTTTGCTTACCCTTGCTTCATGTGGGTTCTGATAAAAAAGCCGCCTAAATACAGCTTCAACTGGTACTTCAACTGGATTCTAGGTTGGTTGGGTGTTGCTTTCAGCCTGGCCTTCACAATTGGTGGAATCTGGAGTATCGTCAACAACGGGCTTAAGTTGAAGTTCTTTAAGCCCAGCTGAGCTCATCACAACACGCACCAAACTATACAGCTGATCGATCGTCGTTGTGTTCTGTACTGTTGCATCTTATAATTATATGTTTGTGGTATGAGTAAGAATCGAATGATGAGTGGGTTTTTTTATTCTTTTCTTTTCTCTGTGGTCCATCTATTATAATTTGCGCGCTAAAAATTCGACAATAAATTGAAGCATGAAAGCACGTAACGAGGAAAATGATTCAGAGACATATATGATACGTACTTAAGTGATGAAATGGGGTGGCGAGTCCGACACAGCGTGCAATATAGAATTGGGAAATGGTTGGGAGCCAGTTTTCATTTTTAAACTAGGATTCTGGATGAAGTGATGAAGCATACCAAGTATTGGAAGAGTAATATTTACAGTTACACGATTTGATAACTTAATAAACTATGTCGTGGAAATGAGCAAAGATCAACCTCGTACAGTATGATGGATTTACAGAGGATCATTATGAATCGGATGAAGATGGTCTAATGGTCGGTGACTTGGTGGGCTATTAAAACCAATTAGTTCATTATTACATTAATCCTGACAGCACACTCGTAATTTTTCTTAACCTACCATTTCTCCTTACGAATTTCTACTTGTATTTTATGAATACATTGCTCAGAATTGCTTCATTTAAGCTAGCTTCTCCTTATAACACAATGCATGCATGCTACCAAAAAGACAGGACATGAATAAACCCTAATTGATATCACAGAGAGACCTAACCATTCAACTTCGTCATCCTCTTTTTTTCTTTTCTTTTTAACCATATACCCTATTACACCCTATACCCACCATTCCAAACCCTTGCGCCAAAAAAAAAAAAAAAAAAACCAAAAACCAAAAGAAAAGACATAAACAAACTGACGCGGAAGAGGAAATTAGAAACCGCGCCAAAAATAGAAAGTGAACTTTCCTTCACGATCTACTTGGAACCCCCGGTTTGCATGGAAATTGCAAGGTCAGGCCAAGCAGGGCCATCACCATCGATAACTCCTCCGTCAGAATCATTAGGAAGCTGCCACGTGTTGAACATGTACAAGAAGTTGATGGCAAGGGAGCTCAGTCGGTTATTAATAATTATATTTAATTTTTTATTTTAATTGAGTTAATTAATCGTAATATAATTTAATAAATACTTAATATAAAGTCTAATTATGGATAATGAAATTTAAAAGGGTTTTAGTCATCAATAATAATAATTATATTATTTTTTTATAGATTTATTTAGAGGGATAAATTAATTTATAAAAAATCTTAAATTTATTTTTTATTAATATTATAGATTTAATTATATTATTCTCATTATTTTAATATAAAATTTTTATATTTTATACGAAATTTATGTGATTAATCTAAATTATATATATGTTTTATAATTATATATATAATTTATTTTTATTTTAATTAAGCTTGATCAGATAATTGATTAAATTTTTTAATTTTGAAAATAAACTCAGTTTATAAATTTTTTAGTTTTTTATTTTATTTTATGAATATTTAATTTTAATTATATTCATAATTATTGTATATATATAATTATATATAGTTTTTTTGGTTACGGATTGTTTTAATTTTGCCTGCAAACTGCAAAAAGACTGCGGGTCTGAGCTTCCGGTGCCGGATTTCTTGGTGGCCGTAATCTCTGCTCCCTTGATTTCGCCTGTCAACAAAGCCCAGGCTCTAATCCCCACCTGTTTTCCCGCCTTAATTAATATTATTACCAAAATTTTCTTATACTGCAAAGGTACAAAGCTTCTTATTTTATTACATATGTTTGGACCCACGCCATGCACGATCAATTAGAAGAATATGATCAAAGCTAATTAACTTGAAAATTTAGCGATTATGTTTGGAAGACAGTACTTACTTAGTGGTACATTAAGCAGCTAATCAGAATGGGCCGACAGGCCCAGTCCCAGGAACTGTAGCAGACCTTTCCCTTGTGGACTGAATCGCTGACCCTGACTTGACCTGATCATTGGCTGAGGAATAAATCATAAAGCGGTCAGATTGTTGAATATTTTCTTCTTTTTGACCTTTGAAAAAATCATAGCTGCTGCAGCGCCAAGCCAGCAAGCCAAGCCGAATCTCGTAATCGTGCGAGAGTAGTACAGTACTACTAGTAGAATACCTAGCAGTAGGCAGTAGCTAGCCAGAGTCCAAGATTCTTTTCCCCTTGTCGTTTTCCTTTTTAATAAAAGCTCCTGTATTTATTATGTTGACCGTAGCTTAACTAGGACATACCGTACAAAATGGGTGAGTTAGGCGGTTTGACTTATTAATCTCTTTCAAGGGTTGAGATGGAGACAGGCCTGGACGCCACAGAGTCAATGCTTTAAGGCCCACAGGCCGTGCAATGAAATACCAAACGGTCCATACGCCTCTATCTCCACGGGTCATGGTTCTTTGAAAATTTTCTTTTGAAATTGTACTGATTAGAGTAAAGCCTGGTTCTTAGTACTATATCATATACTATTTTGTTGTGTTTTGTTTTTTCCATATGGAATAGTCATCATGTCTTGTCTATAATAACAGAAGCGGAAAGCGAATGGTAGGTTCATACTTCATATCATGGGTTAAATCAATTCTGATTTGGTGTCGGACAAAAAATGAGACCGCAAAGGCCTAACTGCATTTTTGTTCTGGTCATTTTCAGCATCGGTCCAATCCATAATATTGTTTTAGTCTTGGCCAAGGACTTCAGAAGACCATGTTTCATGATCCAAAAGAAAATGGAGCTAAATATATTAATCTTATACTGATATATATATATTAGAATTTTGAGATGGGTATTTCATGTTGAGTTTTATGTTTCAGGGGAGGCATTGCATTGGCATGTCATTACAAATTCAAATGCGATTCAAAGAACAAATCTATACACTATCAAAAGTAGTTCTATATAATATTTGCGAGGTAGTAAAACTATTTAGAGTGCCTGAAGAAAGTAAGGAAGAGAGAGGTTAATCAAATGATATGTCTTCAATTAGTAACCGGCGAATATTGGAGGAGGAGGGGACATGTACGATGAGCCGAAATTGGGTGGCAAGATTATGTCTTCCTTAGGAGGTGGTGGTGAGAAAACAGGAGGAGGTGGAGAGCGAACCGGTGGCGGGGGTGACTGAACGGGAGGTGGTGGGGGTGATTGAACGGGAGGCGGCGGTGGAGACATAACTGGTGGTGGGGGTGATTGAACGGGAGGTGGGGGTGGAGACTTAGGTGGTGGTGGGGGTGATTGAACGGGAGGCGGCGGTGGAGACTTAACTGGTGGTGGGGGTGATTGAATGGGAGGTGGCGGTGGAGACTTAACTGGTGGTGGGGGTGATTGAATGGGAGGTGGCGGTGGAGACTTAACTGGTGGTGGGGGTGATTGAACGGGAGGCGGCGGTGGAGACTTAACTGGTGGTGGGGGTGGTGGGGGTGATTGAACAGGAGGTGGCGGTGGAGACTTAACTGGTGGTGGGGGTGATTGAACGGGAGGCGGCGGTGGAGACTTAACTGGTGGTGGGGGTGATTGAATGGGAGGTGGCGGTGGAGACTTAACTGGTGGTGGGGGTGATTGAATGGGAGGTGGCGGTGGAGACTTAACTGGTGGTGGGGGTGATTGAACGGGAGGTGGTGGTGGAGAGTGTACCGGAGGCGGGGGTGAGTGCACAGGAGGTGGTGGAGAGCGTACCATAGGCGGGGGTGGCTGAACAGGAGATGGTGGAGGAGAGTGGACCGGAGGTGGGGGTGACTGAACGGGAGGTGGTGGGGATTGAACTGGATGTGGGGGTGAGGGAACCGGAGGTGGTGGCGATTGAATAGGAGGTGGTGGCGGCAGAGGGTGAACTGGGGGAGGTGGGGAATGAACAGGTGGCAGTGGCGACAGAGCCGGTGATGTCTTAGGTGTTGGTGATACCTTAATTGGGTCATCCGTTGGTGAAGGTGTCGGAGCATTATATGATGATTTCGGAACGGGTGAAAGTTCTATAGGGTCTTCCAACGGGGATGGTACTGATGGTTCCGGAGGCTCAGGCTCGTGCTTTGGTGACGGTACAAATGGTGGTGAAGGGTGTTCCGGAGTTGGCTCCGGAGAGTGCTCTACAGGTGGTGATGGAGGTTGTGGTTTTGGTGGATTAGGATGCGGGTTCGGGGTAGGACTAACCGGTGGGCGGCCACCACACAATCCTTTCCCACAATCGACTGGCTTGCTAACAACCGGACTACATTCCTTTTCTGGCTTTTGTTTAGGTTTATCCGGTAAACAATTGCTTACATCATCAAACAGAACTCCCCTTCTTGACCATGGCTTACATTGTGTAGCTTCCCCGTTGAAGAAGTTGTAAGAAAATGTGAAGTTCACCAATTTAGGCAACTGGCAAACGCTCTCTGTAACAAATCCTGTGAGAATATTCTTCGAGACATCTAACTGTTCTACCTTTCTAAGACCACTCAATGCCTTAGGCAAGAGTCCACTGATTTTGTTATTTCCGATATCAAACACCGATACATTACCAAGCATGCCGATCTCTTGAGGCAGGCATCCTACAAATTCATTGTTCACGAAGATAATCTCATTCAACGTGTTCGCCATTTTGCCAATTGTGCTCGGAATACACCCGCTGAAACGGTTATTGGCAACAACTAAGACCGAGACCGAAGAGTTTCCAATAGTTTCTGGAATGGAGCAAGTGAACCTATTGTTGTTCAAGAAGATGGCATCCATTTTCTTGTTGAAGAGTTCTTCAGGCAAACAACCTTCAAAATCGTTGAACCTGAGATCAAGATACGAAATAGCCGGAAGCTCTAACACGACTGTAGGGAACGGACCCACAAACCTATTATTACTAACATCGAGCTCGAAAAGAAGCTTGAGGTTCGAGAAAGTCGTAGGAATGATCCCACAAAACCTGTTTGTATTGATATGAAACATGGCAATGTCGGTTAACAAGCCCAACTCAACGGGAAGGTAACCAGCGATGTCAGCATGGTTAATATCAATTCCGGCAACAACGGTCACTTTCGGGTCATCAAGTGCCTCCGCGCAGAAAACCCCTGTATACGCACACACATCAGTACCCACCCAATTAGTTGTTGTGTTAAACGGGTCCGAGTAAATAGCCTTTTTCCATGCTTGGAGGGCAATGTAAGCCCTTTTAAGCCTTTCATTTTCAAAAGTCTCTTCTATGTTATTATCCTCCACATTCTGATAATTCGGGTTGAGGGTTACTAAATGATTCTCGCCGAAGCTTAATAACTGGCGGCGTGCGATATAAGAAACTTCGACATCGGAGAGAGCATATGAAGAGGATGAAGAGAAAAGTATCAAAAGAGGGAGAAGGAAAAGGCAGCCAAAGGCCTGCATTTTCTGAGGGGATGAAGGATTCACAAATTTGCCGCCCAATTGGAATAGGTCCAGGACGGCTTATTGGAAGTGAAATGGAAGAGAGGGAAAGGGTGGGTGTTTTATTGATGGAGATGAAAGTTGGTGGTTGAGATTAAAAGCCTACAATCTCTGTTTGAGAGGTTGTATTATGATTTTATATATTTAGATTAGCGTGTAGGAATTGTGTTTTTGTACACCACAGATTCATAGATCTTGTTGCTTCCATAGTTTTTTCACATGCTTAAAAATTTTTCTGTCTTCAACGTTTGTCCTAATTTTAGCTGGTTTATGTTGGATTGATGTTGTAATTCGTTTCGATCTTCCGGTTTATGTTTTTCATTTTAGGCTTATTTTAGCATTTGGATTCTGACCAGGTCTCCATTTGCAGTAGAACTAGAACTACATGTCGTTCGTTTCGGCCCAATTATGTTGTATGGATTGATTTCGTCTTCGGCCCATGGTCCAAAACACAGATCATGTAGTAATAAAACGCGTGGGTAATGGTTACAACACTGACCAGCTATTAACGTCAGTAACTGTCAGGTGAGTTTCAGCTGTCAATCGCCATTGAAGACTGCTTAAAAAGCTATAGCTTGCGGAAAGGAGGTCTGCGATGTACTAAATGCATAACAGGAGGAGTTTTGTTTTTCTTTTCTTTTATTTTAAAATTTTAAAATTTATTTTTTTTAGTTTTTGAGATTCATTTGATCATACTTTTACTGGGCTTGTAAGAATCTCTCATCATTTCAGGAAAATGGGAGATGATGAACGCAAAGGTTGCCGCACATTGGAAGAACATATCTATTGGAACCATTTCCGGTTCATAAACTTCACTCAGACTCTCAAAACTGGGTTTGAGCAACAGCTTGTGAGTTTTCTTTCCCTCGTTTCCTTTTCGGGGTTCTATATAGATCTCTTTGATTAAGGAGTCCATTTGATGATCAGCACAGTTGTTATGGCCTTTTGTTTTTTTGTGCTTGACTGTCTGGTTTACAGTTTCTTATTTCCATCATCATAAATTCAGAAAGAAAAAATAGTAATGAATGGTGGTAATTTTGTTTTCCCTGTTGTTATCTTCGCCCGTTTGATGAGTGACAACTTTGGACATTGCATGCAGGTTCATTTAGGTCTGATTCTGTCTTTGTACTCTGTACTACTAGCTAAATGCCCGTGAAGATTTCACAGCTTGTCTTCTTCCTTGTGACATTTTGAACTTTGTCTCAAATGAATTGCAGGTCATCCCGAAAAAGTTCTCGAAGAATCTGAAAAGCAAACTGCCTGAATCTGTCTTTCTCAAAGGTCCTAGTGATGTTACATGGAATGTGGAATTGATAGCCAATGAAGACCCCTTGTACTTCAAAGATGGTTGGACAGAATTTGTTTCGGATCATTCCCTTGCTGAAAATGATCTCTTGGTCTTTAGGTACAATGGCGATGCACAGTTTGAAGTTTTAATATTTGATGGGCAGAGCTTCTGTGAGAAGGAAGCATCTTATTTTGTGAAGAAGTGTGAGCATGGTAGAAGTGACCTTAATATCAATATTAATAGCAATGATGCTAATAATGGTAATAATAATGTTATTAACTCAAATGCCGATCCTGAAAGTGTTTTTCCTGAAAATACTAATTCTACGACAAAACGTATGGGAAAGTGTTCTTTGGGACAGAATGGTAATAATTCAAGCAATGGTGTTGAATGTGCTCTGTCTGAATGTGGCGAGGATAGTGATGAACCCGTTATGAAAGATATTTGCCCAGAAAGCTCCATTGTCCAAGACATTATATCTCCTGAAACAACTGCTACTAAGAAAACAAAATTAGAAGATGCTACCATTGAGTCTTTTCGGGTTAAGCAGACTAAAAGAGTGAGGAAAGCTCCAATCAGCACTAGAGAACTTGTGGCCAGCCCTGGTAAGTGTTTTTCATGTAATCTTAAGAATCATTGGTCCAAAATTCCTTTTTTCTTTTATGATATACTTCTCAGTTTCTATTTGGATCATGGTAGAATCAGATGCTATTCCTACGGCCCCTAAAGTTGGTGGTTATACCGATGTATATATATCAAATAGAAGGCCTGTGACTGAGGATGAGATAAGGCATGCCTTGATGTTAGCAGAAGAAGCATCAGATGAAAACAGTTTTAGAGTTATCATGCGACCAACTCATGTGTACAAGCGATTCTATGTGGTAAATTAACTATTTTGTTTCCATATACTTGAAATGATTATAGTGCATTAATATTCTTAACATTTTTTACGGGTTGATTGGAGCAGTCTATCTCTAAGGAAAGTATGGCTCTTCTGAATCTGAATTCTGATACAAAAGAAGTGATTCTAAGAATGGGAGGTGAAGAATGGCAAGCTAGGTTTTACACAACTTTAGGTAGTAGATGCTCTAGAGGGCTTACTGGAGGGTGGCGATGGTTTGCAGTTGACAACAACTTGGAAGAATTTGATGTTTGTCTTTTTACGCCAGATGGTTATCAAAACAATCGTCCGGTCTTGGATGTACAAATATTCCGAGTGGTTGAAGAGATTACTAGGTACACTCCTGTGTTATCATCTCCCAGAAGCAATAAGAAGGATATAGAGAAGTTCATCAACAGTGCCTAAGTGATAGCTCGGGAACTAACGTAGATATGTCAATAGCTGTCGTGAATCAGGCATTACGAGTGTTGTCGAGCCTTGTCTCAAAATATTAGGATGTAAATTCTGAAATAACTTTTAGTTGTGACATTAGCGTGTAGGTTATAATTAATATCGAATCCCTCCAGATTCTATGCACTGTATTGAATGATTATTTTGTCCATTTTGTAGTAGTTACTACTAAGCGTTTGGAAAATTCTTCATGTTTATTTGTTTAGATTGATGTTTTAAAACAGGTTTTCCCCCGACGAGATACTTAATATGCAGCAAGACAATAAGCTATAACTCACTTGCACTTCAAAATATCGAAAAACTTGTCTTTGGAACAGCTCTAAAATGTTCAAACAGGGTCGCTTGTGCCAAATTTAAGAAAAAAAAAAAAACAAGAAAAAATCTGATTTTGGAGGTAAATATAAGATCTGGATAACTGTATTCCTCAAACCTAATGAAAGTTAATGTGAAAATTCGATTTACACAGGCAAACATGATGCATGCACCCGGTTTAGCTGTAATCCATCCTAGAAACGAAAATTTGCCCCGCTCCTCAGCAGTGCTGTAATGGACTGTTCCTGATGGCGTAGTGAAAAGCTTCAGATGGATGGTCTCTGGCATGCAGAAAAGAGCTGCCAACTAATAAAAGCCATCACCAGAGAGGTGAAGAGTTCAAACCCGACCACCTTCGGAAAGTGCCAACCCAAACCTCGCCTCAGATAGCTGCCAAAAGAAAACAAAAAAAGAAGAAAGTTTAGAAAGCAGCAAAATGGATTCAATAGAGATGGGTCAAGCAGAATCCAGCAATGAGAAATAGTTTGATACTCACCTTGTGATAGACGGCATTGTTGCCAAAATTAATGCAGATCCGTATATAATGGGAATTAAAGTCTTGGGTTTGTTCTTCCGTAGCCACATCAAAGATCCTAGTGCAGCAAGAGATATACATAGGACCTGAATTGAGAAAGAGGAAAGCAGTGCCCCATATTAAGAGATTAAGAAAAATATATATATACAGGTCGCAATATTTAAGGATTTCTGAAATCCATGAAACAAGTTTTCTGTAAATTAAGCAGTAGCCTCCTTTTTAGATTTATACATGAGACTCCTAAAAGGAGGATAAAATAAAGAGTTACAAAGAATGAAATTTGTAATTCTCTATCAAGGGGCGACAAGAAGAGAAAGCATACCAGATTTGCATTTGCTTCAAGGCCTTGCAAGATGTAATCCCAAGTGAACTCCAGTCCTCTCGCACCAACCCAGAGTGGTGCCAATCTATGCAGAACAGAATCAGCAAAAGCCCACCCTGTGAGCGGAGAGAAAGAAGGTGCAATTAGACATCTAGAGGATGAGAAACAAACGACCTGCATTTTCGTAAATGGTTCAGAAATGATATTACATTTCACTTACCAAGTCCAACTGCTTGAAATTTGTGATTCTGAGAGATATTCCTGTGAGTCAATTGGGTTAAGGCAAAGTAAAGCCCAGCAACGTCAACAAAACCAATTAAAGCTTTCAATAGTTCCTGAATATACACATTATAAACATATTCATTAATCAGTGAACAAAAGTGCTGAGAGTGAGGGAGAAAAGGAAAGCATATTAAAGAATAACATGAAGTAGTAACATAGCTATAATTTAACCACTCCAATATTCTAGCCCAGAATTAGCAGAAATAATAACAATCATATCTTTAAAAAGCACATCCTAATAATATCATCTACAAGGCTGAAGAGATACCTGATATGGATCGAAGTTGTCGTTTTCTGATACTTTGAGAAACGTTGCAAGACAAACAAGCTGCAAACAGTTTGTAAACAAGAACAGTTCAAGATTTTCAGCTTACAGTCAATAGTCAATACAGTAACATTTCTCAGAAGAATAAAAAGAGGCCAGAGAAGGTAGAGTAAGAATGTTAACCAACCTTGACTAAAGCGGTTCCGAGATAAACAAGGGCAGCTTTGACCGAGGTACCAAGTGTATCATACTCAGATCTGCATACACACACTCTCATTAATCCAAAACCCTTCATATCTTAACATTACATTTAAACTCCACTATAGAATATCCAATGTTCACTAATAAAGTTGACCCCTTCCATATGAATCCTTAAAACTCAACGATGAGAAATGTTGAGCTGATGGTTTGTATTTCCGGTAACCCCTATGCTCTATTCTCTAAGATTGCAAAGAATGATAAGTTCAATTACTCTCTTTTTCTTTAAAAATTCCCAATTTGCACCAATACATAAGTCCATAAACATTTTTCAGACATGGATTCATTAGGGCTTCGAATCAGGAAGTAATTGGACAGTAAAAAACTTGAAAATCAGATCTAGAAAGGCAGTAGGAAACATATAATTCTTTTGCGTAGAAGAAGAGTGGTGAAGCATACAAGGGGGTAGCTGAATAGTAGACGGCGTGAGGACCGAATGTGAGAATCGCGCAGTTGAAGAAGTGAAACACCGTCATAATTCTCTCTCTCTTCTCTCTGATTCTTCTTCTCCGGCACGTTCCGACGACGACGATGATTGAAGAAAGAGAGAGATTGATTGAAGAGAGCAATATGAAGGAGGAGAGCGCTAACTTGCTCCGACCTGGACTTTTCACTTTCTAGCCCATTTCGTCCGCCAACCTTTCTTCTATCAGGCCGAAGGCCCACATATTTAACAGCCTTACTTAATGATTATATAAATAGGGCCTTCCGAGTTCTTATCCTTGGCCCATTTAAACTACACTTATCTGTAATCGTGCGGGCTCGCCCTAATTATTCTATGTTAAATGATCCAAATACTGGTTAAGAAAAAAAAAAAAAAACAGGTTTGAGGAGGAATCCAGAAAGCATGCTGTGCAATTGCCAGCAAGAACTGACTAGCCATCATGACGATTCTCTTCACACCATTTCTTCTTCAAATCCTAGTAACGAAGGGGGGAGATGGTGGGGTCCAGTTTCTATCTTGTCCTTATATATTTTAGTACTTGTTATGATTAAGATTCCAGGATCTTAATCATAGTTTTGTACTGCAATGCAGAATAAGAGCACGTGCAGGTTTTACAGTGGAAAAAAATTTAATAATAATAATAATCAAGAAGATTAATGATCATATTGAAGTTAATCTTGATTAGTGTAATAATTAATCAATGATCAGATCTGTGATTTAATTAAACAGAGAAACGGGATTATTGGACAAGAAGGTGAAGTGAACATGCTTCACGAGGTCACGTGACAGTGATAGTGACAGTGACAGTGACATTGACAGGGATGGGAATTAAGCCATGTCGACGCCGAGGAATATGGTTTTGTCTTAAACTTCAAGTTCAAACAACGTGGACGGAATATTGTGGAATATGGGCATAACTTTTCTTCCCTATTACTTTTAGTCGTTTGAATTTGAAGATTTCAATTGATTAATAATGTCTTATTATATGTTTTTTACTTTAACGGTGCATTTTTTTTTTCAACCTTTCTTCCAATATAACCTATATCGTAGGATTGAACTCCTCCTCTCCGGTGCACTTGGGGACTGTAAATAATGCACTATGATCCCCCAAGTAATAAAGCATTGAGATTGCTTCTCTAATGCACTGACGATCCAAGTACACACAGGGAGATGAGTTCTTTCCATATGTTGTATTATATTCATTTCGTTCTTGTCAGAAATGATGAAATTGGTAGAATATTGCATGTGGGTTTGTTTCCATGGGGTCGCCGGACAACCAAGCCAGAACTCTGACACTAATTGCTCTATTCCTTTCTCTACGTTATTATTAATCGCTCAACTTTTTTCATCAGGACGAAACTGAAACTGATTAATTAACTTAATTAAAAATCCGTCTGACCCAAACCAAAAAGATGACAAAAGCTATGTAGTAGCTCACCAAACTATACATATATAAAGAACTAAAGAAGATGATGTGTAAAAGATAGTCAATCTTCCTTCATGAATCTCTCTGACCAATTTTGTTTTGCCAACACCAATACTTCAATTAATATTTGTGTTGTCGAAAGCACGATCAATTACAATCTCTCTCTCTCTCTCTCTCTCGTGTCTCTAATTGAGAGAAAAGGTCTGATAGTTTGTGATCAATCTGGAGCATATTAATAAAGAAATCGCATTTCCTTTTCTTCCATTAGTACTTCTCTTCTAACCCATCCATATCCCAAAAGGGCTCCGCTACTTTCTCCTCTCATGATACAATCACTGCTCAAACCATTAGTTCTTCTTCAACAAGCTGCTTCTACCTCTATATAGTCCCTAAACAGCTGATCTCTGACTCAATCATAGCCCTATGATGAAGAACACATTATCTGATTTATTACCAGATCTCTCCTTGCAGTTAAGGATCAGCAGTCCACCCTCGTCACCGCCAGATTGGGAGGATGCTAAGTTTAAGGAAGATTATGGGTTTGTAAGAAGAGCACTACTACTCAACGTGAGTAGTATTAGTACTACTGATAGAAGCTCAACCACCACCACCACCACCACCACTTGTACAGATTCCGGTAGCAGTAGTACTACAGCTGGGAGTGATTTAATCGGTGGCCACGAAAACAGCTTGGCCACTCATTTCAACCACCAGCTTGTTGGTCATGATCATCATCAACATCCTAATGTTACAGCTGGGCCATCGTTGAGCTTGGGGTTTGAAATGGCAGATCATCATCATCAATATCGCCGTTTGAGTAATATGTTTCATCATCACGATCTCGTTCAAATGTCCAGATTGTCTAATAGTTATACCTGTTTTCACGATCAGCACCGACCTCGTATCAACGGTCTGGATCAATTCAAGAGAAGTGGAAGATCGTTGATTAATGGTGGTCATGTGAGAAGAAGCGTGAGAGCTCCAAGAATGAGGTGGACTTCAACCCTCCATGCTCATTTTGTGCACGCTGTTCACCTTCTCGGAGGCCATGAACGTAATGATACATCATGATTATATACGTAAATCTTAGCTAAGTTTCATTTAAACATACATATATTACGTAGACTACTTATTCTAAGTTTGATGATGATCAGGGGCAACACCAAAATCGGTGTTAGAGTTGATGAACGTGAAGGATCTCACACTAGCTCATGTCAAGAGTCACTTACAGGTACGCCAGGATTTTCCCCATTTGTTTATATTTTGTTTGTATATGTTTATACTTCCAAGATTCATCTGTAAGTAGTGGGGTTTAGAGTACAAATGATAAAGACAAAAGGGCATCTCTCATTCTCTCTCTCTATATATATTATATACACATACGATCATTTGAATGCGGAGCTTGCCCGATTGTATTTTATCCTGAGTATGCTCTGTTTTGCTGGGTGTTTCATGCAGATGTATAGAACAGTTAAGAGCACTGATCATAAAGGAACAGGTAATGAGTCCCAAACTTGATTAGTGCGTGCATGGTTTGATTTGAATAATGCTACAAACTCGATCATTTGGTCTACTGGTCCCAAACGACAACTAGGAAAAGTTCTGAAAATGCCGACCTTTTGATTTGTATTGTGGATTTGTTGCAGGTAGTGGTCAAGGACATATAGATATGGACATGAACCAGAAGATAGGGCTCTACCCACCACAAACAGAACTACAACAACAACAACAACCTCAATGGTAATAATAATTAGATGATCAGCATTTAATTTTGCTAATTACTTATTAACTAATAAATTTCATGTAAACAATATTAATGAATCAATCTTAACTTGTCTTTGACTTCCTTATAGGAGGGAATCATGGTTGTCATCAAACCAGAACGATGGTTTGTCCCTTATGGTCAGGACTAATGAAACCAAGGTAGGTCCTATTCATTCATTCTACTGCAATTAAACTAACTAACTTATTATTAATATGAGTTGACTGGGTTTGAAAAATCTGATTGGTTGTTAGGTAGAGGAAGCCAACGTTAACACGACAACATTAATTCATGCTTCCAAAAGTATGGGAGATATTTCATCCTTATCATTATCGTCATCCGACATGTTCGTCGATTTAGGGATCACTCTTGGAAGGAGCACGAGTTGCACGTCAGACGAGCTCACTCTTGTTTAACTGCTAATTTGACTATTTAATTTACATGATCTTTTGTTTTTGGTTCATATTATGTGATTTAGACATGCATGGATGCCAAGTTTCATAAATTTTGACTTTTCTTGTCAATATCAGTTTAGTCCATAAACAAGACCAGGACGGGTTACAAAACAAAGTAAACAAGAGAAGAAGAAACGCCCACGTCTGGGCCTATCGGCCTTACAACACTACATGGATTACGTTTTCCTGGGCTAAAACTAAAAGCCCAAGATTGGTCTTACCGAGCATTCAACCGAAAACTAGTCTTATCTAAAAAGCCCAACCCAGCTCTGCAGTAACTTATCGTCTGAAACATTGCACGTGCAATATTGTTTTTTGTCAGGATTTTACGATCATTATTAAGATCATCTCTCTGATAGGGTACTTTAAGATCAACTCACTTATACCCATAAATAAGAAGTTGAGATTATAGTGGGTTAGCTCCCCTCCGATATTTAAGTTAGTATTGAGAATGTAGATATGTCATGAGTAGAGAGTTAAGTGTTTAAATAGTGATTACTCTACTTTACAAGTATCCTTTAGCTTTTATATGATAAAGGTGTGAAACTTTTAATAACTTTACACGTGTGATGCTCTAATTGTTCAATGGTCTGATTGTTTTCTGCTCTACGAGTAGTGTCAGGACAATCCTCCTCTAAAATGATAACGATATACTCTCCACTAAGATATCAGAATAAGATCTAACTAATTTTGATGCATCTATTAAGCAATAGAAAGCTAGGTAGGTTGTAAAATGGTACACTCAACAATATGTTATAATTATGATGAGACATATACTCTTGTTGTAAAAATGACTATTATTCATACTCATATTATAATAGCTTCAGTTCATCAGTGACATATCTCTCAACTTAATATTAAAAATGTCTTTTTTAATGGAGATCTCCAAGAAGAAGTTTATATATTGTCCCTTCCTAGTGTTTCATATGACTTTGGATATGTTTGCAAGCTTAAGAAAGCATTATATGGTCTCAAACAAGCACCTCGTGCTTGGTTTGAGAAATTTTCTATTTTGATTTCTTCTTTTGTATTTGCTTTTTGTAGTCATGATTTTGCTCTTTTTGTTAAGTGCACTAATGCAGGTTGTATAATTATATCTTTATATATAGATGACATGATTATTATTGGTGATGATATTGATGATATTTCAGTTTTGAAGACAAAATTAACTAGATAGTTTGAAATGAAAGATTTGAGTTTTCTATGATATTTCTTGGATATTGAGATAGCCTACTCCCTAGAGGTTATCTTATTTCTCAATCGAAATATGATGTAGATATTCTTAATCAGGCTACATTTACTGATAATAAGACTATAGATATTCCCATTAAGGTTAACGCAAAATATTTTTCTTATAATGATTTACATTTGTTAGATCTTATTTTATATCGTACTATTGTTGGGAGCTTAGTATATATCATTATTACTCATCTAAATATTGTATATGTTATTCATGTTGTTAATCAATTTATTGCTTCTCCTACTATAGTTCATTGGGCCATTATTTTTCATATTTTGTAGTATCTTTGGGGTACAATTTTTAAGAGTATTTTACTTCCGGGTACAATTTTTAAGAGTATTTTACTTCCATCCACCTCTTCCTTAGAATTGTGTGCATACTCTGATGCTGATCATGGCAGTGATCCCACAAATCGCAAGTCTGTTACTGGTTTTTGTATCTTATTTTTTGGAGGAGCAAGAAACAATTTATTATTTCTCAATATTCAACCGAAACAAATTATCATGTTATGACATCTACTACCAAGTAGATTGTTTGGTTATGGTGGTTACTTACAGATATAAAAGTTTATTTTTCTCATCTTACTCATATGTATTATGATAATTAAAGTTCTATTCAAATTGCTTACAACTCGATTTTTCAAGAACAAACTAAGCACGTTGAGATCAATTATCACTTTCCTCATCATCATCTCAACTACAACATCATTACTTTGCCCTTTGTTTCTTCTTCCTTGCATATTGTAAATTTCCTTACTAATTCGTATTCTATTTCCCATTTTCGTATTTTAGTTAGCAAACTCTCAATGCTTGTCGTTGCCGCATAATGAGTTTTAAGAAAGATGTTAAGAAATATAATATTTTATTTTATTATTTATTAAAGGTAGAGTAATCTTTTTAGTTTAATTTATTTAGCTTATATATATAATAGTTGTTGTTTGTATAAATTATTTTTTGTATTATGCATATTAATGAAACCTTAATTTCCTCTTTTTTGTATTTCTCGTTATTTCCTATTGATTATTTCACATTAAGAACGTCGAAGGAGGAGAAATTCTAGTGAGGTGAAGACAAATAGTGACTTCAGGGACGCTCTGCTCTCAATCGCTGATGCAGATCATGATATTTCTGACCGTGGTAATCAAACGATCGTCAAAACTACATGTCTGACAATTATGTTGGCCGCCTCTAACACAGTCACCACGACAATGATATGGACACTCTGATTACTATTGAATAATCGTGAAGCCCTCAAGAAGGTCCATTAGGAACTGGACCAAGGAGTTGGCCGAGAGAGACAAGTAAAGGATACGGACTCGAACAACTTAGTCTATCTCAAAGCGATTGTGAAGGAGTCAATGCGTTTATATCTAGCAGCACCACTCTCGGTTCCTCACAAGTCACTGGAAGATTGCACAGTCGCTGGCTACCACATCCTGACCGGAACATGGCTCCTGGTCAACATTTATAAGATTCAACGAGATCCACATGTATGGCCGGATCCGGGAGAATTCCGACCGGAGAGATTTCTAACGAAGAATAAGGATGTTGATTTTAGAGGTCAAAATTACGAATTAATGCCATTTGGAAGTGGGAGGAGAATGTATCCTGGAATTACATTTGCGCTTCAAGTTATGCAGCTGACACTCACGATGTTGCTGCATGGGTTCGACATTACGATGCCATTTGATGAGCCGGTCGACATGAGCGAGTCGCCCGGCTTGACTAGCCTAAAAGCATTCCCATTGGCGGTTCTTGTTTCCCCCCTCGTCTGCCTGCTCAACTACTATATACATGCAACTAGAATAAATAATGTTACTCTATATTTGATTCAAGGTTTATTTGTATAGTTTTTATAATAAAGACTGACTAGTTATATGCAAATGTAAAGAGTATAATCTTAATTTGAAGTACAATATGATATTCTCCTTTTGTGATAGGACGTACAAGTAAGAAAATGTATAGTGCAACAAAGAGAACCAAACTGTTAGTCATTTCTGCTAATATATAAATAAATAAATAAATAAATATATATATATATATATATATATATATATATATACCTGTGTATATATCGTCTCTATTTAGTTGTTCATCTTGTTAGACTTGTCTGAAGAAGGAAACACTTCCATCTAAGGGCACGTATGATTCCGTATCAAAAGTCCATATGCCGTTGTTGATGCTCAGAAATACTCCAAACCTTTACCGACTTATCAAGGCTCCCGCTGTACAGTATCCACCGTCTATCGGCCTTGTCTATCGACTCTTGATCCACCTCAACTGCCAAACATTTCACCGGCCCCGTGTGTCCTGTTAAGACCGACAAGCAAGTATGGATGTCCCCCTCCTTTCGCCACAAACATATTGTCTTGTCTGCAGATCCGCTAAACAATAAGTTCCCAGCGGCTGCCAGACACAAAACTGCAAGCTTATGCCCCTTAAGGACGCCCGAATGAGAAAACGCTTGCTTTTCTCGTCCCCACGTGTTAACCAACCCGTCAGAGGAGCCGCAATAAACAATTGTACCGATAACGTTAACGGCCAATGCTGTGACCGCACACTCCTGCTTTAACAAAGTTTTGACTGTGGAGTGCTTTGTTACTCTCCCTACCTGCTCTCTGTGCCAAACCTTAACCGTTCCATCAGCTGACCCGGTAAAGACCAACCCGTCTGAACTAGTTACGACCGAGTTGACGGCATCGTCATGGACTTTGAGTGATTCGAGGCATTTGGCATCTGAGATTCTCCAAACCTTCAATGTTCGATCCCAAGAAGCTGAGTACAAAAGTGTTTTATCATTGCTTAAACACAAGCATGAAATCGCGTCGGAGTGCTTTATCCATATCGAGCTACGATTTCCCTTAACATGAACGTAATTTCGAGGGACGATTGAGCATTTAAAAATGTCTTTCAAAGACGGTAATGTTCCAGCTCGTTTGTGAACGCTCGGGTTTTTAGGGGAGATCTTCCAAACCCTCATTTTCCCGTCTTGGTGACCGGTTATGATCTTCTCGCCGGCAATTATAATTGCCTTAACCAATCCGCTTTTTGATTTTAATCCGGTATATTCTTGTAGATTCTTCCAAACCCTAATGTTCTTGCTATCGGAGCCGGTGTATAAGTACTCTCCGGAAGCGGCCAAAGAGTAGATATGACCTTCTTCACGTACTAGGGAGCCAATCAGAGAATTTTGTGGCACCATTTCTATTTCCGTAGAAGATTTCGCAAACGGAAAAGATTGATTCCACGGTGACATCACCATTGGAGAACTAACGCCGCTATTCCTGATGTCATCCTTACCGGGTGTATTCGGATCAGAATGCATGATTTTGCCCGATTAGTTCCCGCCCTCTCTTCCACGAATGTCTCGTCTAATCACCCTCCTCTTTTCGGAGGGGGAAGAGGAAACAGAGGAAAGATAGAATAGGAAGGAACGGAAGGCGGGGGAAAGACGGAGGATGTTTAAATGAATACAAGGGAAAAAGTAATGGTGGAGAGGGTCTGATATTCCAGATGTTGACACCTGTGAAAATGAGATGAAAACGGTGAACCAAGTTTGACGATTCGTACGGTTACGGGTTTGGATGCTATTTTTGGGTTTAATGATGATAACTATCAAATAACAAAACATGTCGGATTTTGTTCAACTGTTTGTCTTCTGAATTTAATACTCCAAAAAGAATTTATTCCTACAAAAAAAAAAAAAAAAGTTGTTATTACAATATTACACTTATCACACAGAGATTCCCCTACTCCATGAGATGATAAAAACATGAAGCCTCTGTCTTCATTTAACTTAACAGCACAATTTCCGAAGTACCACCACCTCGAACCGCCGCCCACCGACCATTCTTGCCCTTTCCTCTTTCTATAAATTGGCCAAGACTCTACCTCTCTTAACATCACTCTGTTCTTCTTAGTTCTAGCTAAGCCTTTCAAACTTTGCAAAAATTATGTCACCCATGGTGCCCCGTAAGAGACCAGAAGCAGAAGCCACCCATATCGGCGGCGGAGAAAGTGAGAAGCGATGGCTGCATGAGAAAAAACAAGGACCCATCTGGAAATCAGAATCAAAATACAGGGGTTACACGACAGCTTTCCATTGACTCATCTAATGATGTGTTCTGGGACAGGGAAGCTGTTCTGCGGCGGATCCGGCAGCGGAAGCAAGTGAACAAGGTCCGAGCGGCGATTAGAGCTCTGTTTGGCTCACCGTTCTCCCTTGCCGGCAAGACTAATGATAATGATAAGATCCCTGTTTGTGAAATCAAGTGGGTAGACGATTCCTTTGCCGCACCTTAGTTAGTTAATTTGCCTACTCAAATCAATTATTAACACTAGTTAATTATAAGTGACTCAAGTTTGTGATATGTACAGTATATTGAGTGTATGTTTTTGTGTACCGTAGATTCGAGGTGCGGGCCGGTCTGCCCGTCTTTATTAGGACTGAATTAAAAAGCGTCCAGGCCCAATAAGGTAATAACATTTAAGGCCCAATAACTATTTACCAGATTGACTCTTCATCAATTTCCAACTAGAAGTCAAGTGGCCAGACCAATTATGAATCATTATTTAATGTGCCTTCTAGACGACCACCAGCTAAATTCCAAACTGCATAAGATTATTATTACAGATTGAATCTATTGTATTCAATATAACGGTCACGGGAAAAATGCTAAAACAGCTAAAACAAAGTCGTTTTCGTTAGCGAATGGCAAGCTTTTGAGGCCCATGGCGGGCGCCATCCCGGTCCGGCCCAATTTCTTTACTTGTTGGTAGTCCATTCAAATTCTAATCAGTGCATAGCGTAATTCTGGAATCTTTTGGTATCTATACAGTATCTGCTTCGCATTGCTACCCTGTCAATTACATATATGATGAATGTGGAAGCAGAACTAGAGTTCTAGTCCTAATTGGAGGTAACTACTATACTTTTCCGGATTTGAATTCGGTTCAGACCGTACAGATCCGGATCAATCTGGACAGAATCCAAATCCTACTTCTCCTTTTCACCTTACCTTTTTACCTTTTGAATCTTTTCCACATTTCATCCAAGAAAACATTGCTATTTTCAGGTGTATTTTTGGTGGAGCATTTTTAATGCTTAGTCTCGGCCTGATATTATGCATGGTTCAGTAGCAACCAAACCGTGACGAAACGCCGGCTTACCGAAGCAACACAAGGAAGTTGCATCATTCCGATATACACATACAAAGAAATTGGGAAGGACACAAACAATTTCTCGGACAAACAAAGGCTCAGAACGGGTGCATATGGAACAGTATATGCCGGGAAGCTACAAGGCGATCAAGAATGGGTGGCCATAAAAAGAATAAAAAACAGAGACAGTGACACGATTGAGCTGGTTGTGAATGTAATCAAATTCATTTCCTTTGTAACTCACCCGAATCTCGTCCGCCTTCTGGGTTGTTGTATCGAAAATGGTCAACAGATTGTAGTCTATGAGTTCATGCCTAATGAGACATTATACCAACACTTACAAAGAGAAATAGGTGAAGGGCTCTCATGGCCGATTCGGGTTACAATTGCCCGGAAACTGCTAGAGCAATAGCTCATCTACATTCCGCAATTAAACCTCCAATTTTTCATAGAGATATAAAATCAAGCAACATTCTATTAGACTCCAGTTTCAAATCTAAGGTTGCGGATTTCGGTCTATCAAGACTTGGTTTGATCGAAACGTCTCATATGTCTACTGCACCTCAAGGCACGCCTGGATATCTTGACCTACAGTATCACCAAGATTTCCATCTTTCTGATAAGAGCGACGCATATAGTTTCAGCGTAGTTCTTGCAGAGATGTTAACAGGTTTGAAAGCAGTGGACTTTTTCCGTCCAAAAAATGAAGTGAACTTAGCGGCGCTAGCTATAGATAGAATTGGAAACGCCAGTTTGGACAAGATCATAGACCCGAACCTAGACCCCAATGAGGATGCTTGGACTCTTCTGTCGATGCATAAAGAAGCAGAAATAGCATTTCGATGTTTAGCATTTCATAGAGATATGAGCCCTTCTATGATGGAAGTTGCGGCAGAATTAGAAGAGTTGAGGCTAAGTAGATGGACACATTCAATTTCCAGGGCAAAAAATTATGATTCAGAGTTATAAGTTCCAGGACTGTCTACTTCTTGTTCTTCTTTATGATCTAATTCAAGTGGAAAGGTAGTAAATTGCAGGTTAGATAAGGAGGTTGATGGAGATGGTTTCTTCCATTATATGGATAAAATGAAGGATAATTCACCAGTTTCAGTTCAACGGTCAAGTGAAAGCAGCTCTCCTTCATCAAGCAGTTTGCTGAATCATGTGATTCTCTGACCTAAAGAAAGGAAATGTAAAGATTTATTTATTTGTTTACTAAATCAGAAGAAGAAATACAAAATCGTGGAAAATATGTACTTTCACAAAAGGAATCTTGAAAAAAGTTTCGACGAGCTAGGGACCCTCAATCCAACAACTCCTAATTCACACAACAGCCCCTGTACTATTCTAATTACCAAAGACTACTCCTCGAACCCCTCGAAATTAAATACACAGAACTGATTTCTTTATTCATTCTTTTTTTCCCCTTCAAAAACTTCCTCTCTTGAGTGAAGTGAGAGTAACTGCAGCTCCTAACGGTGACGATCCGACTTCGATCTCGAACGAATCATACCGCAAGAACAATTCCACGACTAGCAATCTCGAGACCAGAACTACGAAATCTTTCCCGGCGCATTGTTTATTCGCAACGGTAGGAGTCTCCGACTCCGGTCCGTTTGACCAGAGCACGTACTTC
This sequence comes from Coriaria nepalensis, assembly GCA_027186245.1. NCBI lineage: Eukaryota > Viridiplantae > Streptophyta > Magnoliopsida > Cucurbitales > Coriariaceae > Coriaria > Coriaria nepalensis. The sequence continues at coordinate 700,744 of CP114500.1, read as the reverse complement.
AGCATCTCCTCTCCCTCCTCGCCGACGAACCGATCCGGAACGAACTCTTCGGATCTATCGAATATTTTCGGATCCTTAGTGGCGAATGGCTGGTATCCGAAAATCATCTCGCCTTCCTTCACCGGAAACGCCGCGTCGTGGCTCTCGATAACGAAGTCTCTCTTCGCTTTCCCGTACTGTAACGGAACGGGAGGTTCGATCCGTAACGCTTCGTAAACTACGGACTTCATCAACGGCATCTGCTCCATGCCCCCCATGGTGACTTTACCGCCGTTGGATCTGACGGCGGTTCTGATCTCCTCCGCCAGCTGAGTGTGGAGCTTGAGTCCAGCTCGTCCGATCAATTTTAGCATGTTAGGGAAGAAGATCTTCATCCCTCCGAATGAATTAAAGCACGTGGTGAATAACAGATTATGACAAGCTTCATCTCTAGAAATGCCTAACCTCTCCGCTTCGTCTAGAACAAATCCAGAGGATGCGTAGAAGAAATCATAGAGCTTCTGGTAATCAGCCTTCACGAGGAATGGAGGGAGAGGGAAGGTGTGGATCAGAAGGTCTTCTAGAAGCTTTGGGAAGCCCAAAGTGAGTAGTGGACTGAGCTGAAATAAAACCCATTTTCCCACCAGACCCGGCCCATCTACACCAAGTTTGGTATCCGCCGGGTTTGTTCCGAATAGAGAGCGCGCCAAGAACGTAAAAGCGGCTTGATCATTCGCTGAGCCGAAGTTAGCTTTACCTTCAGCCGCCAGCTCACTTTCGAGAGTTTCAAATAGCTCCGTGTAGGTGGAATGGAACTCCGGTATGACCTCGTCCCGGCGAGACTTGAGGAGGAAGAACATGAGCCGTTTCAGCTTGCCGTGATTAGGCTCCGATGGATCAAGGTACGAAAGAACTCGGTAACCGCCGGTGAATTCAGTCGACGGCATGAAGGTTCCTGTAAATAAATCTTTCTTCTCGACCTTACTCATGTCGAAGAGCACCGGAAAGCTCTTTCCGTCAAGTAAAACGACGACGCGAGGATCCGACGCGATGAAGGGACCTGGCGGGAGATTAGCTCGAAATACCGTGGATTGATACTTCTGGACGCGTGATTTGAAGAACTCATCTCTGCCTTGATCGTAGAAAAAGTCAAGTCTGTCTTTGATCGGACCCAAAAAAGGAAGGCCATAATCCCCGGGGATTTTTCTTATTGGTAGCTTGGTCTCCGGTTCAGGAGGCGGCACAGTCACCGGAGAGGTTGATGGTACAGAAGGCCTTTCAGATATTGAGGCGAAGATCGGACGGACAGGGAAGCTTTGTTTGGACGCTGTAGATGATTTTTTTTGTGATAGGAAGCGTAGTTGGGGTTGCAGAGAAATGAAATCTAGAGAAGAAGTTGACGCCATTTTTTTACTCTGGTCGCAGAGCTTCGAGAAAAGCTGTAACGAGGAATTGAGTATTTGGGTTGGATCAAGTAGTGCTGAATAGGCTAAAATATATAAAGATTGGTGGAAGTGTGAGTGGAGGAGGTGGTGGGCCAGGTTTTGAACATTACCAACTTTTATTTATCAAGAGTCGCGGTCCTCGTGGTAGGCGTGCAGATTCATATTTGAATCTTGCTCTGTTCTCCTGGCTGCTCATGTGTGTTTTATAATAAGGAAGATTAAGAGCTCAATCGAAAGAGAAAAAGTAAGTGAAAAGTAAGGAAAATTTTAACTACGTTTAGTTTAGTTTAGTTTAATTTGATTCGATTCGATTCGTAACGTGGATATGATTGTGTTTATCTTTTAGTACTATAAGATTTACATTAGATTCATAAAATTTACCACGTGATGGCAGACACAAAGTGTCGGAACCGACATTAAAACATGTGTACACGACCCCAGAGGCAGAAGGCTCTGGACAATTCAAGTTTAGCCTAACCAGTTCGAGTTGGGCATAATTCAACTTAAAACCCAAGGACTGAGCGGTATTTTGTTGAATGCCTAATGGACAAAAATTTGAGACCAAAACGATCTCGACTTGTTTAATTATAAAAATACTAGTCCGTCGGTTCTAGTTAACATCAGGATAAAAGTCAACCAATTAAATCACGTACCCGCAACTTTTAACTTCCGACCAGAAAATATGCTATTCTCAACCACCGGTCGTCGTAAAAAGATGGACGGTCGTCGTAAATTCAACCTGGCAGATTTGCGAAACATGGAGAAAAGTATCCTACTTGAATACGAGAACAGAAACCCGGGCTTACCTGGCGGCTGGCGCGGGCCCCAGATCCCTACTTCTTTTTTTTTTTTTTTTTTCATTTTTCATTTTTTGGGCCCAGAATTGCAACATATCGTTTTTAGGCCCACAATCTCCTCCTTAAGCTAGAAAAATTTACCGTCATCGAGTCAGCCAAGATTTTATAAGTTATGGAAGATCAGAGACTTCTTCTTGAGCTGAATGCTGGCAGACTGGCAGTAGAGACTTGATACAAGGAAATAAAAGAATGTAAATGTGATAGTAGAGTAGAATCAACTTATCAGAGGCTTGGCCTTGCGAATATGGCCCATACTATTAACAAGATCCTTGCGGGTGCATACGGGGAACATGTTTATTTTCTTGAGTGCATTTAACCGCCATAGAACATATGGGAAGCTCAGTTGATCTCGAGAAGTAAATCGGACCACCTCATTAAACCAGAGGCACATAAACAGATTTATCATTTCCGTGTGCTCCCTAACTATGACAGAGGCTTCAGCTAAAGCTGCTCATACAAATAATATATAATTAATAAGGTCACCAGAAGAAATTTAACAGATTTCGCAGGGATAGCTACTAGTTTAGAAGCAATACAGAAAACATAATTTATACCAGTAAAACAATGCAGAATGATAACGTAAAGGTTTACCTTTCTTTCCGTTGAATCGCTTATCCTCTGGCAAGCCATCTTGGCGATATTGAGTCAACTGCATATCGACTTCTTCTGGGGTGGCTTTATGTTTCTTGACAACAGCTTTGGCCTCATCATAGACACTACTACGAGCTCCATGCTGAGAAATTGCAAGCACAGAATTTGAGCGCCAAAGAAGGGCTTCTAGTACACCTAGAGGATCCCTTCTAAATTGGGACTTTGAATCCACCCAAATGGAGTATTTAGCATTAGGAAAGAGACGATGTCCCAGCATCTGGTGGGAGCAAATAATAATTTAGCTGTTAGAGAATCCTACGCTCAACCATATCTATACAGAAAATCAAGAGTCTTCTATCTATGTGGTTGAGTTATCATGAAGTAATTTATACTGACACAACTTTTGATGAAAGACCAAAGAGGGGAATCATGATCTTTATATGGCTGAAGTTGGATGATTTTCTGACAAGTATTATCTCTTACAAAAGAATATTGAGGTATGAATCAAAATTTACAAAGAATAGGAGGAAAGAAAGGTAGAAACAATGCAAGCAGCCAAACTGAAGGATAAGAAAATATGAACAGAAGCAAATAAAAAGTACTTTCAATTTAATACCTTTGGTATTTTACCATTCAACCTTTGATCTACAAAAGGAAGATCCCTGACGACTACAACACGCCACTTCCCTATAAATCCATTCTCACCAATTCTGCCCCCCACTAATTGTTGAGCATTAAGAGTGATTTCATCCCAGAAAGCAACATAACAAACCTACATTGATGTTGTACACAACATTAATATGGATGCAACACACAAATATCACTGAAAGATAGGAAAAGCATCGGACAATAACCTTTCGAAGCGATGCATTTGACATTCCAATTGGTTGATAAAGATCATCTCCACCACCAAATGCACAAGTAGATACCACAACTTTGCAAGTTTTCATATAATTCAAATCTTCATCAGAGACCTTAAACCCTCCATTTTCACAGTAAAAACCACAATGTACTGCAACAGTTTCATTTACCTGTGAGTCAAAAATGTCGAGCATATGAGCTAGGATTTTTAAAAAGTATGGGATTGAAGAAATATATTTCAATAAAAGGAAAAGCAGTAGCCAGATTAACGTGAAAAGATACAAGTTGCATCAGATATTTAACAGGATGATAACTACATCTATCCTAAAGCTACGTCAAGAGAATCGAGAAGGAGCTTATAACCTTGAAACTTTTGTTTCTCTGATCAAGAGTTTGGTTTCCTGTAAACAAGTTAAACTTAGTGGCCTCTGTTCGAAGTTGAGACAGGTTAACATTCTGTCCCAGAGATGCATCCTCAGAGATGTATAGCAATCTAAGAACTGGACTAGTGGAATGTACATTAACAGGCATATCCAATTGCTCAAGTTCTTTGGGAGGCAGAAGTTTCAAGCAACCTGCTAGTAACCACAAACATATTATTATCAACAAAAACTGTTCAAAGTGTTTATATTTATGACTTGAAATGAAGACAGCACATCATAATCTACCTTCATAAATCTTTCACATCGAAAAATCATAGAAATGAAAGAGCATATTTCAAATTTGACTTGAATAACTATTACAGGGGAGTCACCTCTAAAACAGAATCATATTGAGGTTAAGCATCATAGTGTCTAGTTTCTAGGTCTAGCAAATCAATTAATCATATAAGAAACTTAGTTGTCATTTGTTCAAGTACATGAAAGTTAGTATGAACTTACGTTCTCTGACGCCAGAAACGACATGAGTAGTAGGATCAAGTCGATTCAAATTCCCCTCCGATCTGTTCCCCAAATTCGACTTGACCAAATCAGGTGGCTTCACATTGTCGAGTACAGAGTTCACCTTCAAAGCGGGCTTCCTAACTATTCTAGAGGCCTCAAAGAGAAGTAAACCAGCAGCTGGAACAAAGATCAGGAGTGTCCAATACCTAAATAGCAGCCTAAGAATTCGACGTGCGAAGTCGTTCTTGTCTCGAAACCCAGGTTTCTTGCGCTTCCTTCGAACTCGGACTCGCATGCGATTGAGCTCGTCCGAATCGTCGTCGGAGACTGAGATTGATATGCTGTTGTTACTGAACATCGAAGACGTCGTCACTCAAAAAGTTGCACAATTTGCAGGGGCTCGGAGGACAAATTAAGGAGTGCAGGGAGATCAGGGCTTGCGAGTTGAGTAGATTAGGGGATTCAAGGAAGAAGACGGAGTTTCATTTTGTTCTTCTTCGAGTCTCCAACCCAACTAAAGAAAGAGTATGATCGAAGCCATTAGCTGGTGATCACTGCAATGAAGGAATTTCAGTGAGTTTTGGATCGAATATGAAAACCAGAACTGGGGCAAATATAAAATTTCTATAAAAATTTGTGTAAGGAGCAAATTGCAAATTTAGATTGTAGTGGGATGAGGTTGCACATGAGAAGAAAAGTCGAGTGATGGTATCCCGAAAGAGTGAGAATACTCTTTTCTTATTCGGCTCATTTTATCCTACTCTCCCCTCCATTCCCTCTCTTTAGGTTCTCACTTTTTTTCTTCACCTCACTTACGTACTATTTTCCCTCTCTAGTGTTGACTCCTTAGTTGTAATATCCTTTTTACTTTGAACAATTCTTCATTACATGAGCTGAAGCATTTTTTGTCCCGAGTAGTTGAGGAGTTTCTTATTAGTCGTATTTCTTAGGAAGGCATATAAAACTCCTATGTCTTCGGGCTGATCCACCGTCTTTAAAGCCTAATTGAACTACTCTACATAATTCAATAAAGCCTTCCCCGAATTTTGTTGTATAGTGTATATACTCATGAGAGAGAATCACATGTTAACCGCCCTCCAAAAGTTAGAAACAAATAGTTGCTTTAACTCATCAAATGAGTTAACAGAGCTTTGTGTGAAAGATCTATACTAGTTACTGACTGAGTCTAATAATGTGATGTGAAAACATTGACACATCATCTTGTTAGACATGAAATTCATCCTCATGCACGTCTTATGCGAGTTAACATGATTCCAAAAATCTTTAGTTTCATCGTATATTAGGATATGAGCCTTAAACTTCTTCGACAACTTGGCATTTTGCAGTCATTCCATGAACGGGCTCTCCAGCTCGTTTATGCATATAGTAGTCTCTTTCACTGCTGCTTCTAACTGCTTTATTTTTTAGTTAGTTCTAGGATAATTTTTGTCTACCCCTTAGGTTTCTCAGTTCTATTCATGAGAAGTATAGGCCTTTTCGGTGTCTGGAGCGGAATTGGATTTCATGTAGTATCTATAGTATCCATATGCCCTTGTCTTTCTCCCTTCTCCTATCTTATCTCGGCCATGATCTCAGTGATTCTTACGTATATGGAATACTCTTCCACTTGGCATACTCTCTCTGCTAATCCCCTTTCCATCCTTTCAATAGCCTGCAACACATCCACCCTATTGTTGACTACAACAGGGGGTTGTGGATGTGTTGGTCGTCCCCTATTAGTACTAACAGAATGCGCCACCCTTCCTTCGAGTAAGGGAGGAAGGATTACTCTTCCTTTACCTATTTCTCCTCCCTTATTCTCTCCAGTCTATTCTCTTTCAAAGTTTTTCATATCCTCTAAATCTCTCTAATTCAGGTTATTGATTCGTTAAAACTTTCAAAAAATGAAGACAATGTCCTCACGTGCCAAACTGTTAATGTAGAAATTTTTCCTTCTAACAAAAGCCTCTTAATTGACAGTATGCTCCAAGATCAAACTACATGCACTCACAAACAAATAATGGTCGGGATTGAGATCGGCCAACCTAGCTTTGATGCCCCCGATGCTCTAGTTAGTTTAAAGGAGTTGAGAGAGACTGTGTTGTAGAAACTTAAGTATGAATGTATCTACTTTATTTTTCTACATTAGTTAGCTTTTATATCTAGACAAAATTATAAAACTCTAGGCATATTTACACATGTCGAGCTCGCATTGTTCACTAGCCTGATTATTCTCTACTTCACAATCGGTGTCAAAGCTGGCTTCCATTGATATGGTAAAAATATGATCTCCGAACCAGAATAACTTTTCACTTGTTTTCTTTATTTTCAGTGTTTTCTACCGAAAGCACCTCAACCTAGAGACGAGCGATAAAATACCTTACTCAGCCTAAGCTTCACTTAACCTTCTTCTTTATCGCCAAATTATCACGATACATGTTGATGTTATCCTCGATCCCAATATACCTCAGCCTCAATCTCACTTAACATCTTCTCATCACACTTAGTGATCACTATAATGCTGCCCTCGATCCGAATGAAACTTAGCCACAACCTCGCTTTACACTTACCGAAATCATTGATTTGAAGCTGTCCAGAAATATGGCCCAACACATCATTAGGCAGAGGGATGCAAATAACTAAGTACATATTGACAAAAATTGATTGTAACATTCGTTCCATAAATAAATAAATCCTCGTAGAAGTTAGAACTGTAATTAAATAAATAATTCAAGCCTTATGATCCTTATGATCCTAAGCTTTAACGACTAAAACTTCAATACACTTGTCGTTATCTGACTAAGCTTCACTAAGTACATCTTATGATCCTTCTTCTTCAGTCTCTTTCGCGTTAAGATAATATTTTTTATTTTTTACTTTAATCTGGAATTCTTAATTTGCCCAAAGCCAAAAGTTGTTCTTTCTTTCTTTTTCCTTTATAATTATTACACTTTTTTTTTTGTTTGGAAACAAGTGGAGTATTTATTTTATTATTATTATTATTGTTCTTTTTTTTTTTTTTTTTTATAGATATTTGTTTCCTTCTTTTGCTTGCTAGCATTGATTTTACGCTAACCCAGAGAAGAGAGAAAAGGAGTTGAAACTTTTTTTTTTTTTTTTTTTTGATGACTCCGTAATTTTTTTGCTTTCTAGCAAAATAGGGATCTTTTTCTCTTTCTCTGATCTGGGTTTGTTCTGCTTCGCCATGTCTGCGGACTTTCTTCTTCATTTTCCAGAGGTGAGTCACTCCTCTATCATGTGATGATTCTCATCCTCCTTTTATTTATTTATTTACTCAATTTTTCCTTTTAATGTGAGAGAATATATAAAATATGTATGTTGTGCTGGAAAGAAATCTCTTTATCTGAGCTGAGTTGGGCTAGATTCATTGCTAAATTGATTTGAGTTACTAGTAGGTTGGACCTTTTGATCTTCTTTCTCTCTCCGTTTGGTTTAAAAAGAAAAGAAAAAAAAAAGGGTGGTGGGTGTTTTCTTCTGTTTGAGCTCTTTGATCTTCTTGTTTAAACATGAATTACCATGCAAAAGAGTCTTAGCTTCTAAATTTAGTAGGATACTGTTTAGGCAGTTCCCATTACTAGTTTTCCGTATATCTGGGTTCAATATGTGTATGGATTCTTAAGACTCTCACATGTTTGATTTAGAAAATTTGTTTGAGGTTCATCTGTATGTTGTTTGTTTCAATTGGATGCTTTTCTGCTCAGGTAAATACTACATTGATAATGGTCCAATAACATTGCGAATTATGGGTTGGTTTAGCAAATTCCTAAAAGTCGGGTCGAGCCATAAATGTGAGGGGCATTGCCACTCAAGTTACGAGGACGAACGGAGTTCTTACACAGATTCTAATTCAGAGGTAAAAATAGATAAGAATCCATGTTCGTAATTTCCATTTTTTTTTTCCCCCGAAGTCTTCTAATTCTATGTTTTCTATCCTCCTCTAAGATGTTTCAGTTATGAAATTGAATGTAGGAGATATTGTCCCAAAATGATGAAGATATAGACCATGCTATTGCCCTCTCTCTCTTAGAAGACAATCAAAAGGAGAAAAATGTGATTGGTACTATGCAAAATGTGCTTTAAGAATGAATCCCATTATTTACTCTGTTATTAACATTCTTTTTAATTTATTTTTGGTATAACCTTATAGATGACGATTATCGGATTAAAGAAGATGAACAACTTGCCAGAGCCATGCAAGAAAGCCTCCATGTGGAGTCTCCTCCTCGTTATGCTAATGGAAATATGTATCATCCTTTTCCGCTTCATTTTCCGATGGGGCCCAGAATATGTGGTGGCTGCTATTTTGAGATTGGGTACGGACGATATCTGAACTGCCTCAATGCATTTTGGCATCCAGAATGTTTCCGGTGCTGTGCTTGTAGCCTCCCAATTTCCGATTGTGAGGTATTTAAAACTTAAAATAAAATGATCTCACAAAACAAACTGCATTCTTAGTGGTTGATAAATGTTTGTTTTCTCTCTTATAGTTTTCTACTTCAGGGAATTATCCATATCATAAATCTTGCTACAAGGAGAACTATCATCCGAAATGTGATGTGTGCAAGCACTTTGTAAGTACATTTTTTTTTTCTCGTCATGATTATGTTCTAGAATTTGACAACTGAGATGTATTCATTCATTCTTAGACATGTCTCATTATTGTTTGGTATAATCTCGTGACAGATTCCAACAAACCATGCTGGTCTTATTGAATATAGGGCTCATCCTTTTTGGATACAAAAATACTGCCCTTCTCATGAACATGATGGTACACCTAGGTGTTGCAGCTGTGAACGAATGCAGGTCAGCCTCACAAACTTTAAAAAAAAAAAATTTAATCTTCAATTGAAATGGTGTGATGTTACTTTTCAATTACAGTCAAGGGACACAAGATATGTTGCGCTTAATGATAGTAGAAAGCTCTGCTTGGAGTGTATGGACTCTTCAATCATGGACACAAATGAATGTCAACCTCTATATCGTGAGATTCAAGAGTTTTATAAGAGTTTAAATATGAAAATCGAGCAGGATGTTCCATTGCTTTTGGTTGAAAGACAAGCACTCAATGAAGCTAGAGAAGGAGAAAAGCACGTAAGAAAAAGGAATTTTCTAAACCATTTTCTCTTTTCTCCTGTTATGAAGTTTATCAAAATAGCAATAATTTTCAATCTTTCATTTTCTTTTCCAGGGTCATTATCACATGCCCGAAACAAGAGGACTCTGTCTGTCAGAAGAACAAACAATCAGCACCGTAAGATTCTTTTTTATTTTTAATTTCCAAACTTTTCTGAGTTTATTCATATGCTGCTAAGTTTATCTATATTCTCATGATGATACTAAATTTATCAGGTCTCAAGACGACCTAAGGTTGGATCAGGAAAGAGAGGCACAAATATGATGTATGAGCCCTGCAAACTAACACGTCGTTGTGAGGTTACAGCAATTCTTATCCTGTACGGCCTTCCAAGGTATCATATCTCTGCCTCTCTTCTGTTTTAGAACCTTCAGAAGAGGGATACAAACTCGGTCTTCTTGCTTAACCTCTGTATATTCATCCAGGTGGCTTACTGGATCAATTCTCGCCCATGAAATGATGCATGCATGGCTACGACTAAAAGGTATGCTCTTTTTCTCTCTATTTAACATTTTAATGTTTTCCAATTGAAACAACCTTAAAATTTTGTTTCTGTTTATGTTTTGGGAAGGTTTTCAGACTCTAAGTCTAGATGTGGAAGAGGGTATATGTCAGGTTCTAGCTCACATGTGGTTAACTGCAGAGCTTATGTCAGGATCAGACAGCATTAGCAATATGGCATCAACTTCCTCCCTGTCAGCTTCAAGAAAAAGGGCAAGAACTCAATTCGAGAAGAAACTTGGGGAGTTCTTTAAGCACCAGATTGAATCAGACATGTCTCCTGTTTATGGAGACGGGTTTAGAGCCGGTCAGAATGCGGTTCATAAATACGGTCTTAGGACTACCCTTGACCATATGTGGATGACGGGCGGTTTCCCGGATTGAATTTGAACCGAATTGTTAATTTTTTTTTCCATTATTATTATTCAAGTTCAAAATTTGGCATTCCATATTAGAAGCGAAGGCCAACTGTCATTTATAAGATCCAACTCTTGGTTGTAGATTAGATTACATTGATTTTGGAAAACTCATGATTTTTTCGCTTGTAATCGTTCATAAATGATTAACAACAGATTGATCTTCTTTTCATCCTTGTGATTAATATATAGTTTGTACAAATTCCAACATCTCTTAGAAAGTGATACTACATTCATCATCTAATGATTCAGGCTGTATGACTAAATCAGCCTGAACTTTTAGCGGATAGGAAACAACTTCACCCATGCTAGGTCTCCTTTCCGGTTCACGATTCAAACAGGCCATGCTTAAACTACCCATCAGGAAAGCAAACTCTCTCTTATTATATCTTCTGTTATGCTTGGATCCACAAACCGGTCGACCTCCGCTTTGACTACCTTCTCCCCATCTCCTGTCATAACAGATTCCATAACTGCTGAAAGCAGTACTTTTTTCCCACCTTCATTAAAGACAGCCTCTTTCCCAGTTATAAGCTCTAAAACAACTACCCCAAAAGCATAAACATCAATCTTAAGAGACACTAACACCTACTTCTCTAAACTCGCGTGCTAAATACCCTCTTTCCCGTAAACATTTTCGGTTAGAAAACTGGTTTGTTCTTCTCTGACAGAAATTCTTGCAAGACTGAAATTTGAAATCTTTGCTCTCAAGTCGGTGTTGAGCAAAACATTGCTGCTACTGATGATGTTGTGAATGTATGGAGGCTCAGTGAAGTTTTGTAGATAGTGAAGTCCATGAGTAATATCTAGAGCAATCTGAATTCTCTTGCTCCAACTCCATCTCTCTTTTGACCTTCTTCTGCTAAGCCAGTCCCCGTAAGGAGCCGTTTGGCATATACTCCAAGAGAAGATAGAATCACTCGTGATTTTCGCAGACCCCCTCTAGATTAATCAAACTGGTATGATTGACCCTCTTCAACAAGTTGACTTCTTTGGATGCGTTTGTACTCATCTTCCTGACAGCCAAAATCTTATTTCCGAAATTTCCACGATAAACCAAATTGTTGATTCTGTTCTTGGGAGATAACTTTTTTGTGGCCTTTCTTATATTGTCAAAATCGAACACTTTCAAAACCTTGTCGTAGCTTGCGATTTCTCCACGAAGATCTTGAGGTGGGTCCATTTTTTTTTTTTGTTTCTGCATTTAAATCGGTCCCATAAAGAAGCATATTTGATATTTTCTTGTAGAACATAAAGTCAATTTTAAGAATCACACACAGAATCAGGCTGGAACCTCCTGCCATGGAAAATGCTAGATAGAACTTTCTATTTGAATTATCATTCTTGCTCGGTCCATGGCTACTGATTCCTGTTTCCAAGTCGGAAAAACGGTTCATTTTGCAGAGGAATTAGAAGGGTGGTGGATGGAAAAATAATTGGATCTTCCTCTTGAAACTTATTTGCATGAAGAATGCTCTTCATGCTGACATTAAATCTCTTACTAATGCTAAAGATATTATCACCCTTTTTCACCACGTAAGTTAGCAAAGACTTGGTGCCGTTTCGGTTGGACTTCATTAGTAGAGGGAATCAGGTGAAGAAGTGTAATCCCTGTTTGGTTCATGTTATTAATGCACCTTCTTGTTGGGGTTTGTGAGTAATTTTGTTGAGCTTTGTCGAATTAAGAAAGGAAGACAAGTGTATAGAAGAAGAAGAGAACTTGATTCATGGTTTTCATTGGATTTCTATGAGCAAATTAGTAGACACTTATTTATGTGATCTAATAATAAATACTTGCCGTAATAACAAGACAGCATCAAAATGACATTACTATTCCAATCATAACATAAAAAAAAAAACAAAAACAAAAATAATAAATAAAATAAAATTAACGACGTCTCAGAAAAATGCATGAGAACAGTCGGTTGTCGTGTGGTAAGCGATTATTACTATTATTTATTTATACCTTAAAGACATATATAATCATAAGAGAATGTAAAGTAATTATTACTAACTTAAGTTGTAAGAGATTAGAGAGAAGTAAATTTACGATCATGAATATAATGCAATTGGCAGAAGATCTAGAGATGGGCTTTATTCCCATTAGTTCATGTTAAAGGAGGCCATATGTCTTTTTTTTTTTTCATCGCTTCTAGTTGAAGGCAATATCAAACAAGACAGAAGACGGTAAATTGCTTTCTTCTCTTACTTTTTTGAACAAATCATTCATGAACAAAACATGTCTTATTAACTATACATATATATATAGATATAATAATTTTCCTCTTACTGCAACGCAAATTTTGAAGGAAGGAAAGATGAACCCGGCCTGTTGTATCACATACCTGTATACTTAGCTCTTGATCGATTCAATAGTAGGACTGCAGCTTTTAGTTCTAGCTGCTGCTTTTCATTGATCTTTAAAACCCAACACGACCACCTAATAAGCGCTGGATAGATCACTTAAAAATATTATTTTTTTTATCGTTTTACTCTGCATGATCTCTTCCTGGTCTTAAGAATCCAACGTAAATGGAGTTTGTAATAGATCGTAAGGAAGCCAGAGAGCATCTAACGGACAAGGCCGGTTGGCATCAAGTCTAGCCCACGGTTTACCTTTTCCGCTCCAATGCAAGAGGCTAACTGGGCCGGGATGAAGATCTCTACAAAGCCCACGGAAATTATCACCTCCCAACCCATGTTGGTTCCATCTGTGATCTACCGGAGCTATCTTTCCGGCAAATACTAGTAAAAAGGGAGGGAGAGAGCCCAACTCGTAGATTCTCATTCTCTTCTGAAGCTCCATCCACTCCTCGATCTTCGTCGTGTAATCTCCGGCCCGCCATCTGTCCAGATCGATCACCATCACGCCGGTGTTGAAGTAACACGCTTTCCTGTCAGCAAAAGTCAGCGACAGAGAAGGGTTTGACCAGAACGTAAGAGTGAAATAAGATGTGAAATTCGCGTTGCAGTATTCCGGTGCAGCCAGGACGATGTTTTCTTCGAGGGACGTGGCGGCCAGCTTGGCAATATCGTCGACGAGGATGAGGTCCGAGTCGAGGTAGACGACGCGTCGGACGCAGAGAGGGAGAAGAGTGGCCAAGTAGCTACGCGCGTAGTTGAGTGTGCAGTCCAAGGCAGAGCGGATAGAGGTGGAGATGAGGCCCTTGACGGCAGAGTCATCGAAGGGGTATACTTGGAATTTAAGGTAAGGGAAAGAGGTGGATATGGTGGCGCGTAGTAGAGACGCGTTGGATGAAGCGGAGGAGACGAAGTGGAAGATGATGTTCTGGGGACAAGAGGAGTGCTGGAGCGCAGAGAGAACGGCAGCCATGGAGCCACGTATGTAGGCAGTGTCTAATGTCATTGCCACATGGACTGCCTCGTCGGAGCATAAGATGTTATGAGTTTCTTCATCCTCGTCATTACTGGTGGTGATGGAAGGGCAATCCGGAGAGTTGTAGAATTGTGGAGCCTCTTTGAATCGTTGGGATATAGTGGTGGCCGTGGCAGTGTTTATGGCGGAGGTGGAGAAGAGGAAACAGAGGAGGAAGAGTAGCAATAGTGGTGGTATAGTCATAACAGGTGCCCGGAGATGGTGGTTTTTGGCAAGAGAGAGAGGTGGGGGGTGGTTGGTTTTTTATGTGAGCAAGAGTAAGAGATCTGTAGCTTTTGCTTCAAAGTGAGTTTTCATTCCAGATCGAGAGGATGATAAATTAATTCCATAAGAAATTAAAATACTAATAATAATAAAAAAAATATAAAATAAAAGTTTATTAATTATCTTATAATTGAAATTTTCTTCCACGTGGATTAGATTTGAGGATGGTCCCACCTCTTTTTTTTTTCTTTTTTTTTAATTCGGTAGTTGGTAAATGAGTGATAGTAAAACTTCACCTAGAAAAACAGAGATAAGTAAGCAATAAGTAATAACCAAATGAATGGGATTTCAAGGAGATGATCTCTCTGTTTCTCCCACTATTAAGCAAACGGTTGGAGGAGTAAATATTGGGTGTAGTTTGAATCTATATGATTTCGGTTAAATATTTAGTAGAAATTTGTCACAGCAAATAAAAAAAAAAAAAGAAATTTAATTTTAATTATATTAAATAATGTAATGTGATGTTTGTCTGAAATCTATCTCGATAGTTGTACTATCACATTCTGGGTAATATTTTCCATTGAAAATTTGGAAACAACGTATGCTTAGTGATCAAGTTTGACGATGTCTTGTAGAATAATGTACATCATGTGTGTGTTTGTTTCTCCACCTTCCATCCACGAAGATGGCAGCTCTCCCCTGTCTTATCAGTTTAGTAATTATGGTAGTTGAACTTGAAGAGAGTTAATGAAAAGCTTATTTTATACATAACGAAGTCAATAAGGAAATAAATGAAGTGAGATATCATCGTCTCGTCCCGTCTTTGCTTGTCCAAGAGGTCAAGTTTGTTCAAGGTGGAAAGGTTTCCTTGACCACCGACAAAAAACCAAACAGGGGAAAAAGGGACGGTGTTTGGACCATAATCAAAAGTCTCCGTTTCATGTTCTGTTTCTCACCGTGCACATCCAAGTACAGACTACAAGAGTATATTTTCCAGTCGGTGATTTGGAAGAAACATGAATGAACGAACGAAGTATTCTGCTGTTGGCTGTTGCTTTATTAAGTCAACACGGCAACTACTAAGTGTCTAAAAAGATGCGGATCGACAAAGAAGATAAAGATTAAAGAAGGGGGGAGAAAAAGGCATAAAATGAGAGAAAAACATGTCATATGGGTTAGGGGACACCCTAAATAAAGCCCTCACCCCATCAATAATGTATCATCATCAAACTCATCTTTGAAACAGAGCCGAGCAGGCCTAGCCAATTTATTGAACCCTAATTGTGATTGAGCTGTAGGTATCACGTTTTGTTGAGAGCGGGTGGGACAAAAAAAAAAGATCAAAGATCAAATCATAGGACCACGTATCGCGAATTATACGCCAAAGAATCAATGCGTAGCATAACATGCAAAGTGTAACCAGAGGCAGAGGAACTATTGCTCTGCTTTTTTCTCTTTTTTTTTTTTTTTTTTTTGTTCAGTTGCTTGTTGGACATGAAAGTCTCTCATCGACTCGCCCGGGAAGAAACATAATGGGACCCGAACCATTTTTGTCAACTACAAACAATTTAGACAAGAACCCTTTTATTACAACCTTGAATTTAAAAGCGAAAATGGCATGAAAATCAGTCCAGGCTTTTCGCTGGCAAGTATTTTGAACCCCACACATTTTCATGTCGTCATTCCCAACTTTAATCAGAATAATGCTTTAAAAGATGATAAGATATGACATGGAAGAATGCAGACAGCATATACTCGATACAGTACAGGACTTGGAACACTACTGTCTGTCATTCATGATCACTATTTCTACGAGTCCAGACAATCACGATTTGTAGTACTGAAAGCACATTTTCTCTGGATATTTCATTTTACAAGACAACAGCACTCAAAAGGCATCTCACTAACGGACACAACAAGCGCATCTAAGTTCTAATACAGCAAGCAATCTAGAAGAGCAAGCCCAAATGTCCTGTTCTGTCCTGTTTTTTTTTATGGCGACAGCCCCCCTTCGTCAGCTGAATTTCTTTAGCCCCCTTCCTCATCTTTCTGTGCTGTAGGATACGAAATATCTTCACATTGTGGCAGTACATCAGATCCCGCACTAACCTTGAGAGCTACTAACAATATTAAACCGATATTGCCGGAGCACAACCTCACTCTATTATATATATGAATTCTACACACAACAAACACAACGATGGTTATAGTGCTACTGTCTTGTCTTCGTCAGTTTCCTGTTTGTTACAAGCATCACGCTATAAAATCGAAAACCGGCAAGAAACGCACAAGTACATGTATTCCAAGCAATGCCTCTATCCGCTGATTACACCTACCGTGAAAGAAGAAGAAGAAGCATGCAAAACACAAGAAACAAGAGAATTTTCTTCAGATGGGAATCCTGTCGTCCATAATGACGACTATTCCTATAGTATCCATGAACATAACCGCCATGAAATGAATGACGAAACCCATAACGGAATCCACCAACCGGACCATAAAGACTAGCATATCCATGAACCTGAGGGCTAAACAAAGAGGGGACATAAGCACCCAAAGCTTGATTGAACCCAAACTCAGGTGGAGGAGGAGGAGGAACTGTCTCAGGTCTCAGACCGGCTGGACGGCTGGGAATATGAATACCCGGATTACTAACTGATTTCAACCTGGGGTCGGTTGATGTTTTTCCCCTACCGTATAGTGGGACCAACTTGTCTTCTTCAACCACGGCTTTGCAAACCGGGCATTGATGAGAGTGAGTGTGAAAGTGGAGCCACTGGTAAACGCAAGGCCAGCAGAAAAGATGGCCGCATAAGGTTACGATAGGATCTTGAGCTAACTCGAAGCAGATATTACACTCAAAGTTAGCAGAAGAGTTTGGGGGTGGATTGCTTGATGAGTCCACAATTCCACTTGACATATCTGAATTTGAACACCCCCCCCCCCCCCCCAAAATTATATATATATATATCTCAGATGCTTACATTACCACAAAATCGACTATAGCGACACAGACATGATCGGACAGCAAAGAAGATAATACAATACGAATTCTGGATCGGAATCAGGGCAGTGGAGTATACTATCCAAATCAGAAATCTAGGGTTAGTAAATGACCAGAAACAGATAAGGAGAGAAATTAATTGAACAATTAGGCAGCACTAATAAAGGAGGACGATTAAAAATAGAGAGAATCTTTGCTATCAATGTAAGATCAAATTAACAAGTACAGAAGAAATATTAACCTTCAGATTGACGATGAAGCAGATCGATCCGAACTCTGCAACGAATCAAAAATTTCCAAGGAAGCTCGTTGTTAGGTTGACGCGGGCAAGAAGACTCCATCTACAAGTGAAGCCTGACCTTTTTAGCCCGAAAGATCAGGTCCGCGATTCTGCCAAAAAGGACAAAAGAAAAAAGGGCGCGTGTGGGGTCCTCTCCCACGTGGCATACATTAATTCGCTGATGGTTTCCACGAATGGGCCCACCTAGGAGAAAAATAAATGAAAACAATGATAATGGTCATATGGTGGAATCCGATCCATCTTCCGTTGGAAAATAGCGAACGTAGAGCCGCCGCCACCAAAAACCCTTACAGTACCTTGCCCACGTGTTTCATACAGTTCACGACCATTTTTCTGTTTACCGCCATCTCAGCATACGTGATCGCCGCCGCAACTCTCCACTTCTCGATCTTCCTGCGTAAACGTCAGGTCCCACTGGGCCCAATCCCGGCCGTTCACAGCCTGTCGATGTTATTAATCTCCGCAGTTATCTTCCTCGGCATATTGCTCTCCGCCGCGGCGGAGATCCGAGACACACGCTTGTTATGGCGGCGGATCAAGACTACTCCTTTTCCATTTCGGCGTGCTTTTAATGCACGTTATGAAAGGTGGTTGCAATGGGATCGAAGCTTGGGTCTGTAATTCTGTATTGAACGGAGCTATTCTTTTGCTGTTCGTCAAGTTCTATGTGAATATGCATTTGCAGAAGGGGAAGTCGGGAACAGTTAATGGGAATATGGAATATTCTTGTGAGCAGTTGGACTCTGCCTCCGACACAAAGAAGATAAGGACTTTTTCTTCGTAGCGTTGCAGAAAAAACAAAAAACAATTGAGTTTTCTTTTCTTTCTTTTTTTGGGTCTAATTTTGTTCTCTGAATTCTAGGGGGGGGGGCTAAACAGTAAAATGTAAATTGCGAAGAAGCTTCCACGTATTATGTTGTACTCACCGACATGTTTCCTTCTAGAAGACCTTCTTTGTTAAAACGATGGTTAGCTTCCACTTTCTCGGTGGATTCAGAACTAGCTGGTATTGGTATTTTTGTCTTTAGCTCAAGCATGCAGGTACGTGCACGGTCCATATTGGTCATTTGATTAAAACTCATCACATGGGCCAAGGCTTAGAGAGGCCCAATTCTAAATGGGCCGAATAATAAAACAAAAAATCGAGACTTTTTGAAATAACTGGGTAGTATTTGGGCACTTTTGCTTCGATTTTAGATTATAATGTATGCACCGATCTTCTGAGATTAGATATGGGGTCGGATCGGAAATGTCAAGAGCCTTTATCTCAAGTTTGTGATAGAAAATGTTCGAGATATAAAAACAAATCTTAACGGAGCATGACGATCCAATAGGGTCGGATGTAGAGCCGCCTCAAAGGATTGGAGAAGTAGATAGAAACTGTCAGTATGCGGGATGTGTGGCGGACTTGAATGGTAACTTCCTCACTGAGCTACGGTTACAAACTCAGGTAATTCAGTGCTCGCGTGTGAGAGCGCTTGCATTGCATTCAACACACTGGAGTTTTGCTGCATCGGCGAGCATGTACTCGGAGTTGTTCAAGAATGCTTGCCCAACGGCATATAGTTATGCTTATGGTGATGCCTCGAGCTTGTTCCAAGTCAGATTACGCGATTACTTTTTGCCCGACCGGGTCATAGATCCATACCTTTTTTTTGTAATTATTTTTATTATTACTATTTTAAATTCTAGGTAATGGGAATTTTTAATTTTTATTGTTTCTGATGGTAGGAGCAAGTGCATGAGTTTGATAAAATTTACAAATTTCATGACAGATGAAGACGATGTTTCAGTTTTTAACTGTAACAGGACAAAGAAACTACATCTGAATGAAGTTGATGGTTCCATATTTTAACCGGATTTAGTACCATTTTATGTCGATGTACAATGAAACCCAACCAGCGTTTACGTTAAAGTGCATGTATGTGCCTCCGCCGATGCATTCGTTCGAGGAAACGCCACCAAAAGGGCGCTTTTCCTTCACGAACGCCGCCACCCAAAAAGTGCATGTATGTGCCTCCGCCGATGCATTCGTTCTAGGAAACGCCACCAAAAGGGCGCTTTTCCTTCACGAACGCCACCACCCAACGCTAACCGACGTGGGCACGTGGTGACAATCCCGCCAAAAGTAGTGTCTTAACCCCATTTACGATACGCAAAGAAAAGAATGATAAGGTAAAACACATTTAACAATTTTTTCTATACATACCTCATAAAAAAGAGAGCCTCGCCCCCTTCAAAACTAAAAAGACAAACTCAAACAAAACAAAACCAAATCGTTCGTCAGACTTACGAAGAAGGGACTAAAACAGCTTCAACTTGGTCCATTCATTTTAAAAAAATATATAAATTAGTATTTTTTATTATATTTAAATATGCGTAGAGGAAAAATATTGCGACGTGTTAAGACTTGATTGGCAGAGACTACATGCTTTAAGTAGTTCATTGTATCTGTTAATGTCAAAGTTATGAACCGCCATGAGTTTCTTTTGCTTGGTCTTAAACCGTCGTTGAAAGAAGCCTTCAAAAGTGGGCTCCGTGGAGGTCCTGAGGAAAAACCCATAGCCCAAAGCAAAGTGAAGTGATGTCACAAAGAAGCATATGGGCTCCATTACATCCCAAGTTAGCTCCCAGAAAGTGAGCCTCATGAAGCCCAGTGTTTGGGCTATTAAAAAGCCCATCCCACAGTACAGTTCTCCACGGACCAGGGCCCTTGCTTTCTCATCTATCATCTCTTTTTTCTTCTCCATCTGTTTCAGTTCTTCTATTCTTGGGTCATCCGGAATCGCTATTGAGTTGGAAATTACTGTCTCCATCGATCTGGCCACCTGTTCAACAAAACCCAGTTTAATGGGCTAAATAAACACCCAAAAAAGCCCATTGGTCCAGCCCAACAACACAATAGAAGCAGAAAACACAATAAGCTTATGTTTACCTGCTCGGGCCGGAGAAATACGATGTTTCCAAAAACGATAACGTTTCCTGACTCGTCCAAAATCTTTGCTAACTCGGCTCCTCCGCCAAGATTCTGATTCTCGCAAGCTTCATCGCAGATTCGTATGAACTCAGAGTAAGAGATGGAGCTCTTCGATATCTCTCTAAGCTTCGATTTCAGCCTCTCCACCCGAGAAAACCTCAGAATCTTTCTCGCATCGTCGACGGTGATTCCGAACAGCGAATCAACTGACACCGTCGGAGGCGGCGGAGGAACGAGACCGTCGAGACGGAGACGATCTCCTGGAATGTTGATGCGTCGAAGAGTTTCTCTGAGCTTGTCTCCTACCGGAAGCGATCTGAGCTCCGGGAGAGCATCCGGTGTTTGGTATATAGCTCTGCGTTGAAGAATCCGCCGGAAAAAGCTTTTGTCGGCGGAGTATGACGGGGTTCGGTATTCTCGATGGAAGCTTATAATGGCAGCGTGAGGGGGAAGAACGGTTATGGGCGATTGGAGCAAGAGCGGAGTATGTTCTAAAGCTACAGAGTGTGATGTATTTGCTCTGTAACTGTCGAGCAAGCGCTTAGAGAGCGTCCTCCGCAGCGCCATTGATTGAAGGAAAAGATGTTTTAAGAGAAAGAGAGAGTTCTGGTTTTCCGAAGGTGATGAATGATGACAGAGGTTAGTCACTATATATAGCATCCAAAGACAGAGGAAGTCTCAATTGTGGGCCCTCTTTCTTTTCAAAAGAAGTAGCATCAAATTAGGAGTGACGAGCGACCGAAGAGAGCGAGAGTTCGCTCGCTCGTGAGAGAGAGTGGGGTTTAGTGTGGTTGCGCATTTCTGTAATTTGAGGGGTAATATTATTGTTATTACATTTATATAACAAGAAGTTTTAAATCTTAAATATTCTCCAAATTATTGATATTTATTATTTATTTAATAATATTTTTTTTTATAAATTTTTATTTTTCGTAAATTATTTATGATAAGTTTTTATAACTTTTTAATATTTGTAAACTCTGTTTATAATATTATATATATATTACTAAAACTTACATAATCTCACAAGTTGTGACATACAAAATTTCAAACTCCTCTCTTTATTTTTAACATTGAGCGAAGTACTTACTGACTTGACTTTATAAGTAACCTCTTCATATATATGAAGAGAGAAATACGTATAAATTATGTAGAATACAAGTATAAGGCAACACTTACGAGTTTTTGTTTGCTTCACAGATTCATTTTGATTACAGTGAAGAGCCAAAGTGGGCGTGCATGGTTGAAATCGTGCTCGTTTACAATCCAAAACCATTCTTTGGAAACGTTAAAGGGTATATACAAATATGGACAAACATATGGTACGAATTAAAGTACGATGAATCCCTTAATGTGTAAAGCTGTACTAGGTTTATTTTTTGACAAATTAAAATAAATAAACCAATTGAAAGGAGTAGTAGTTGTGTACTTGTGTTGTCTGATACTACATTTGTATACATACGTAGTAGGGCACAATCCTACATGCACACTGTCTTTCTTCTATTCTACGTAAGAAAGAGTCTCTTCGTATTAATCAAGTTTCTTACTAACTAAACGTATTTAGATGAATCTGAAATATTCATAACTATTAATACGTGACTAATCTCTCTTCCGACTTCTAAACCTTGTGGACAATGGAGATTTAACGTCTCCCTTTCGTTTGAAATTTGAATTATCTAGAGCTAATGATATAATATCAAGTGACTGATCATACTTTTTGATATTATAGCATCATATCAGTTCATCATCAAGCATATTCTCATCTGCTGCCCACTTTAATGTGCTTTGCGTCTATGATAATCAGTATATTCTTTGCTTATACATACATACATACATACAAATATATATATATATGTATTTTCGTTTCACCATTATTTTGGTCCATTTCCCAGATAGTCAGGTAGTGATCCGGTCTAGTTGAACATGAATGCAAGAATGGATGCATTGTATAAAAGTCAAGAAGATCATGTATCATAAATGGAGTACCAAGATCATCCTACTTATTACAACAATGGGTTAATTGGTAGGCATTCGCATATTCTTCAAATCTCATGAATAGACCAAGTATATAATTCAGATATGTCCAACTTACATTAAACATAGACACAGATCGTGATAAACAAATATTTCAAAGTGGGAAATGGACATTAATTAGAAACATAGCAAAGAATCCAAGAAATAAAGAGAAAGATTCACTCGAGAATCAGCACCAGTTCTGTGAATGAGAACTACAGAATCCCAACAAATTGGAGGTTTCAATTGGGGTTGGATAAGACAAAAGGGCTACTACCACATATATAAGATTAAGATTCGATCGATCTAAAAAGTTAAAAACATGTAGTGAAAAATCTACTATATACCCTCATTTTCCACTTGCATCAGATCATTCACACATATTCTCTCACTTCATTGCCATTTGTAACCTACACTTCAAACAATAGGGATCATCAAGTAATAGTCGGTGGCATAATTGGTCTGCAAGCATATAAACCACCCATGTTAGTGCGAATCCACTACCTCTACCACTCTCTCTCTCTCTCTCTCTCTCTGTGTCCTATGATTTTACTGCAATTAGTTCCGTTTACATTATAAAAAGTTGACTCATAATAGTACACGAGTGTAGGTACTTGAGTCTATCATATCTTCACTTGTTTAATTGTTAATTGTTGTTTTTTAAATTTTAATTACAAGGAATTAAAGTGCGCTACGTATGCCCACTAATTTAGCTTTCGGCCAGGAAACCATGTGAAGTAGCTAGCTAGCTCCTATACTCGTAAATGGTGATGCCATTTTGGTGACAAAACCATGTTTTTTTCCTACGAGGTCCACTACTTGCTTTCTTGTTCGTCCAGTAGCTAATTTTTTTTATTTATTATTATTATTTTTTAAAAAAACCTGTATTATTAGTTTGGATGGCATGCGCTCAATGATTTAGGAAGAAAAAAGAATATACGTCAACTAGCTTACTTTGTCGATCCATGAATGGAGGAAGTATGATGTATGTTTCCAGATAGAGAGGAGGATGTATAGTACATATGGTGGTGTATGATGTTTGTTTCCAGATAGAGAGGAGGGTGTATATAGGTTCTCCCATTTTCTATGACTCGAACCAGACCTATTAAATCCAGATAAGAGTGTTATTACAGAGCTTCTGTCTAATTATCAATTAAGTGTATAAATTAAACAATAATAATAATAATAATAATAATATATATCATAAATTATAGATAGATTTTTGATTTATTTATTTATATTTTTAATTACTTGATTGATTACTTACTTATTGGCAAACATCGTACAGTGCGGTCCGAATCTGACGCACTAATTGTAATAATAACATAAAAGATATGAAAGTGGGATAACCAAAGAGCATTAAGGAATGATAAAAGTTATGGATATGTATGTAGTCCGGCCTAAGTCATTATCATATCAATCCACCCTCCGAATCAGCTTCTGATTCAAAATTTCAGTTCGATTATCAAAGATTTTTTTGATGCTTGATTCCTGAAGTAATTTTTGGATCAACTTATTTTCTTTATTCTTCCAGATAAAACACGAGAATTTGGTACCAGCGTTTATTCAGGTAATTGATTAAATAATTTGGTAATTAGTAAGTAAATTGAGGTTATAGAAGAAGGATTAAGTTGTAGTGATCATGATGTACGTAGGTGCATGCTTTATCATTATGTGAAGAAGGTTCCTGCAAGTGCGGAATGAGCAATCTTGCATGCCATTGCCCTACTTTTCATACTCGGGCTCCACTTACGTACTGTTTAACTATATGTATCCATATAGAACACTCACTTGCTAAGTAAGTAAATTGAATTTGAAACTTCATGTCGAGGGAAGGTGGGATCCATAGTTCTTAGATTGGTCATATTTGAAGATATCCTGATTCCTGACCAGTTAAGTTAAGTGTAAGCGTCTCAACAATAGATAAGTTAAGGGTTTTTGAGACACAAAAATATACATACATTAACTTCAGCAAATAAGATTAGATCACCATAAATACTTAAATATAAATATTTAGATTTTTCTGATTGATAAATAATCCTTAAAAAAATAGGCTTAAATGATTCACTAGCGACAGTTGAAGAAAGTTTGTAGTGGCAAATACTTTGATTCAAAAGTATCCCACGATGAGACCTTTAAAAAATGAATCTTTGACTGAATCTTTCATATTATTAAGACATTCATTCATTAAGTCTTAAATTTGTTTTAGGTCCAATCATGGGGGCAGAAGAACACAAATTGGGCTCATTGATGCTTAAATTTAGTAGGCCTTTTACGTATTGCGCTTAAACTGTTTAGATAACTGAGTTCTAACTATTGGGCCAAACCTAAGTGATGCGAATGTGCAACTGTTACCACACTTCCCAACCACACCCATTCATTATAATTTTTTACCAAATTTACTCACAGTAGTGTTAGTGATTGGTCCCCAACCAAATTATTAGTTAAAACTTGTCAATT
Source organism: Coriaria nepalensis (assembly GCA_027186245.1). NCBI lineage: Eukaryota > Viridiplantae > Streptophyta > Magnoliopsida > Cucurbitales > Coriariaceae > Coriaria > Coriaria nepalensis. The sequence continues at coordinate 675,699 of CP114500.1, read as the reverse complement.
GTTAATCATTAGTGTGCCCCTTAAAGAAATTGATTAAGAGATAAAAGTAATGATATGATAAGACAACCTAATTATTTTCTCCGACAAATTCCATGTTGCCAATCTTACTTTAGACTTTAGACCATCTAAAATCAAATTGTCGTTTTTTCCTTTGGACAAGACCCTTTCATTGTATTAAGATGTTAAATATATATTATATCTTAGTAATTTTATCATAAAATTTAATAGGAAAATTAGAATAGGATATCAAAAATATGAGATTGACTAATATGTACATTTTCTGAAACTCACTTCCTCAGTGTCAGCATTACATTCAACGATCTAGGAAGAAAGTCATCAGACAGATTTCTTCTTCTTCTACTACTACTACTACTAATACTGCTACAAACTACAAAGTCTTTAATTGCCAATTTACGCTTATCTACATAACTCTCTATAGCTCTACTTAGATAATACGATTGCCTGACTTAAACCCGAGACCAGGACTGTTAACAGTTGAATATCTTACATAGGTTGGTCAGAGGGATGCAGGAAACTTTGAGGTACAACTACTATCAATTAGATCCGATTCGTCTCTCCACGTCATTTGCAAGCGTTCTTCTTCATTCTTTTTGCTGCCTTAACAAACCCCGTAATCACCTGCAACTCGTCGATTTGCTTTGGAAATAGAACGAGTTAAGTTTTCACAGAAGATGAGAATAAGTTTTTGTAAAAGCATTTCATTTACTTTGATCGAAAATATGAATGTATACATGTGTACCTGTGACATAAAATGCCTCTGAACAAGATCAACCAGTTGCTCTTTAGATGGGTTAGGAACAGAGTCCACCTAGAGGTGAAAGTCCAGCCATTTCAGTACGTACAAAGAAAAGTTATAACAGCTATTAATACAACTTCATCAACTACAAAATACGTACGAGATTGAAATGTCGCCAGTATCTCCACAAAGCAGACATCTCCAGCTTGCTCAAGTCAATCTTCTGCGCATCAGAGACATTTTAGCAGACATGGGTTTCTTTTTTTAAATATATTTTATGAGTTCAGTTTGAAAACAAAAACTATACATAAGGTACCGTCGAGATCGATCCCTTGGACGGTGAATCGCAAGAGAGAGACGGGCTCATAATTTTAGGCGACGAACCAAATGACTTTGCCATTCTGTGCCTTGATCTCTGAGACTTTTGAGTGTCATCTGAAGCTGGATTTAATATCAGAAGGGATGGAAAATTAATCATAAAAGTAAGACAAAACCATTTACAGAACTAGAAAGAGTACTTACCGAAATCAGCTCCATTCCAGTGCAAGTTTTCGAATTCAAGATCATCATCTTCTTCATTACCAGTAGGAGCTTCAATCACACTAAGGGCATTGCGCTGTAGTTTCACTTCAATTCCGTTTGTAAGAACCTGTAATTGCTTAACTCCATATCAGAAAGTAATTGAAGGAACTGTAAAGAAAGTTGGGGCTAATACAAAAAAAGACAAGGAATTTAGTTCCAGATTGATGGTAGAAATGATAAGAACATAACTGATAAAAAAAAATGCCCTCACGATGATATACAAAACCAATCAAAGTTCCCCAAATAATAAAACCCTAAAAAAGACCAGACCCATGGTAAAACCAAACATGCAGCCAAATCAACAACCAAACAGACAAACATTAAACTAGGAGTAGAATCCTAGATTACACACTTAAGTTTCATGCAAAATTTACTGAGAAGCACATACTCTCTCTCACTGAAAGTGATAAGAAATCAACACTGTTGCTTATATATAACGTATCTCACAAAGACGAAGTAAATAAATATACAAGCAATAGAAAGGGACAAAGTATTTTCAGATAACAACACCAATCAACCAAATATTGGCATTGCCCCCAGAACTGCAATTAACCACCTCCAGCTCTCCCCCCTTCTAGAGATGAAGGAAATCAAAACATACAGAGATTAATAGGTCTAATTGAAGAACATATAATATCCAGAAAACCCCAAATTGAGAAAGAGAATTACAAGCCAATGCCATCCTCCGAGCCCGACAGCCTTCTTAACGACTCCTTGGAGGCCCACCAGCACCGATTTGGTCCGGTTGTTTCCGGTCACTACAACTTTAGTATGACGAGGAAGAACAGAGAGCTCCTCCTCACTACTATCTCCACAGCTCTGCAATTGAGAGAACCCTCCATTGACAGAACTCTCCACTGCTTCCAGCATTTTCAACTACTTTTTTTATCCAAACTGAATGAGCCTTAGGAAGTGAAAAAGAAAATTAAGAAAAAGAGAATTAAGGAATTAAAAACGAAAATCAGAGAGCAACAGAAAGAGCATGCATTGCTGAGCGAGTATTCCGGAATTTCAGACGCAAAAGAAAAAGTAGAAATCGACGAGAAGTTTTCAGAGAAAGAAACAGAGAAAGTAGGAGAGAGGGAGAGAGAGGAAGGCACTAGATAAACAGAACAGAGTGTGCTTTTGCTTTATGAGAGAGAGAGGAAGAGTCATAAAGATAGAGATAGAGATAGAGATAGAGGGAGAATAGTGACTGTGTATTCTTTTATTGGTGAGTTGCCTTGAATCCCGATGAGTTGAACAGAGCCAATGACGTAGCGCCACGTAACTGACCTCCTAACTCATGCGCCCGAAAATAGTAGCCGATGTTGCGGCATGACGCCATACCCACTAGCGGTTAGGTCCTTGAAAGAGCGTTACTGGGTTTGACTCTTTGACCGCTTAAAAAAATGACGTGAATGCCCCTCTGTTCCGGCCTTCGGCTTCAACTGGTGTGAAATGGAAAGGTTGTTTGGTAATTTAGCAGGGAACATTAAAAACAGGAAAAAGTATTTAGATTTAGAAAGGAAAAGGAAAACCGGTAGATGATCGAAGGGCCCACGTGGGTCGCAGCTCCTCCACCTGCCGTCGGTGTTGTCTTTATTACCACCTCGGGATTCCTACTCACACGTATCTCTCTACCACATGTTACAAAAACCGGGAACAAAGAAAAGAAAAGGAAGAAAATATCGGCGCTCTTTTTTTTTTTTTCCCGCCAAGTGTAAAGCAACGTGGGCCGTGGATTAAGGAAGACCAGAATCAGCACTGTTGGATTATTCCAATTTTGCTCCAGCCGTTGGATTAAAAAAATATAATTAAAAAAAATAACAGTAATAATAATTTGTTAGGCAGGATGGAAATGAACAAGTCGTATGGAAAGCAGACATGTTTGCTAAAAGCATTTGTAATAATAAAAAAAAGTTGAAAGAGCAGTGCTATACATCCTTTTGGACGCTCCGTATTTTATTTTATTATATATCATGTAATTTAATTTTTAATTAATTTTTTAAAATAATTTAAATATAAATTTTTAATTTATATGATTAAAATTTAATTATAATGTATTATTACGTTCATTATAAATTTATGTCATCACTCTTAAACATATTACTTAATCTATTTACAAAGATTTGGCATATGCTAACCTAAAATGAATGATTATAGATGTAAAAATAAATATGTGTTTAGAATTAAGTATGAATCCCTCGTGTTTATTGCATCTATCCTTGACTGTCTTTTATTAGTTTAGTAAATCACGTCATAAAAAAATAATTTTTTAATTTTTAATTTTTTTTATATTTTTTCTCTTATATTAATTTATTATTATTATTTTTTTATAATTAAATTTTCATATTTGTTTTAGAAAAGAAAGAAAAAAAATTAGGTAGGGAGAAAAAAAATTCCATCTCACTTCTCGAAAATAAATTGATTAAAATAATTCAATTTTTTTATAATAAGAAAAATCAATTGAAATGATCCGATTTTTTTTTCATAAAATATCTCAACGGAATTGAGTTTTTGTGAGAAATTTGATCAGATCGATTTTATTCTTTGTGAAGAGAAACAAACTTCATCCGATCGAATCCAAATCTTGAAGAAAAAAAAAAGTAATTTCTTCACATGAATCGATCGATAGAAATTAGATATTAGTATTAATTGTTGAAATTTGATTATAATAATTAAAAATATATTAAAAAATATATATAAATTAAAAAATTGATTAAAAAAATTATATATAAATAAATTTATAAAAATTCGTAAAAGTGAATAAAGCTTAGAATTGAATATAAAATGGACAAAAATAAAAATAAAAATAATAATAAAGAAGGAATATTAAAGAAAACGAGGTTGAGGAATTTATATGCTGTGTGGTAGGGTGTTGTATAAGTCTTCATGGTCTTGTCATATCATATGTACAAGATCAAAGATCAATCTCACTTTACAACAGCCGGACATACAGATTTTACCCATAATGCCCCATTAATTACTATACAAAATAATATTTATTATATACATCAAAATTTGAGGAGACATAGGGGTCCCACCATTTTACCTACCTTCTGCTTTTATGATAATAATAATAATCCATTTTGTAGGCTGTGGGCTTTTACCCTAAGCTATCAGGGTACCTTAAATGTATAATAAAATCTTATCCTTTGACTTTTCTTTTGATTTTTTTTTTTTTTTTTAAATTTAATTTTATACCTTTTTTTTTGGTTCTTACCACAAAAAAGAAAACATGAAGAGGCAAAAGCCAATAGTTGCAAAATATTGAAACCTCGTAGGGTGCTAGAGAGAGATGTTTATTATAATGTTTTTCTTTTATAAGGATCTTGTCACGAGAATCTATATAGCATACAGACACTTATAGGAAGCAGACAATATCCAAGAGAAGGTCTAACAATAAGGGATTGATCCTCTATTCGATCGGGTGTTCGTTCGTTTTTTTGTCTTTCCATTGCTTTAGCAAGACAGCAATGGCTTCTTCATATGTCACTGAATGCGAATGGGCTTATATTTTGGAATGGGCTCTGCAATCAAATTGGTCTGCTACACTAAAATGGGCCACTGGGCCGAGGATAATAATTGGTTTTCATGTTTGACCCAAACATTTTGATCATGAATGCCTGCCTGAAGGAGCAAAGTTCCGAGTACTTACTTTACTGCCTAGTTATTTTTTGGATCACATTGGCTCACAAATCACAATAAGGTATTAACTTCATAATATGCTATAAGAGGTAAAGGTAAGGTAGAGAAGAACTTCTAGACTGTCATGAAGCAGAGATACTTCTTCTTAAGCTTCTTCATTCTGCCAAAAGTTGCTTTCTTTTCCTCATCCAAAGCCGTTGCTAAAAGACTACTAGATGAAGCCCCCATATTATGAGATTGTAACTCACCTTCATTTACGGGCTCTGCCTTCTGGTCCTGTCTTGTCCGGTTGGATAGTTTTTCATTCGGTTCTGGATAATCAGTGTTTGGGATAGGTCTATCAGGTGATTCATGTATTTTGCTTCTCGCAACAGATTCTGTTCAGCCAAAAGAATGATGACAGATATAAGGATCTTGCCCATAACCATTAGCTGCATAATGAACACGGAAATTTAGAGAGATGGTGAATGAGAAAGGATATAGACATACCATGGGAGGCTGGATGGATTACCGCTTCGTCTTGTCTTATGGGAGCAGATACACTATGGTTTAACTTTGAATCATCTCCATTTTCTTCACGCTCTAACTCTTGCAACAAAGCTAACGCATCGAAGCATGCATCTGAGGACATTGTCATGCAGCTTGAATTTCCTGAGCTTGAAGAAGGAGAAGCTGGATTATCTAAATCCAGCAATTCCAAGAAGTCTCCTCTATAAAGGTAATCAATTTCAGGATGATTTTCAACAGGTTGATCAGAAGGTTTTCCTGCAACGGCCAATTCAACTATTTCATCATCTTCTTGCATCTACAGGAAACAGGTAAACATTGATAAATCTACACAGTCCACTGCTCCACTTATTGAGCTACAATCCTCTCGCTAATTCTTAGCTACAGTTTTATGGAAATAACCTCTTATTTATCATGTAATTACTGTATAATATTCTCCACCAAGTATTTATTTAGTCAATCTCCAGGATATATTTCCTTTTCTATTGTATGTAATTGCTCACCTTTATAAGGCCTTGTATCATTCAAAATAATACACGATCAATTTTACACACACTCTTTAAACATTATCACAAAAAATAGAAAATATATCACCATCCCGTATCCCCCCTCTCCTAGGCCCTCTCAGCTCATGCAGTCACTGCTTTTGCCGCCTTTAAGCTGTCTAAAAGTCTCTATCATTCTGACTTTACTACGTGGAAGAAAGCCCATGAGCGAGTTCTTCATTTCACGTATTTAGTGTCATGGAACAGGCTTGAGTGTCTATGATAGGGTGGTTCATTTTCTAATTACTGACAGAGACGACCTCCACTTCCTTTGAAGATAAAAGGGGAAAACATATTCTACCTAAATGTTAATCTAAACAATTGCCAATGTACATAAAAAGATGATTCAGTGTGTAAAGTACCATATCCTTATCTATACTAACGCTTCACATGATAAATATTTGAGTTGAAGTTAAACGACAAGGGCACACACACACACACACAACCTTTCAGAAAGATATTTTATTTGACAATTGAACTCCAGAACTCAAGCGCGTGCTATGAAACAATGAAATCAACATTCAACAACAAGAATGAAAGCTTCAACATAGACAACCTAAGCACATATTTTTGGAAGACGAATAATGAAGTACCTGACCTTTGCTGGTGGAACCATGTGGGCTATTGCAGTTAACTTCTGGGGTAACCGGGCTATTGCAGTTTACTTCTGGAGTAACCGGCTGTTTTGAATGAATAAATTTTACACTTGCTAAAGGACCAGTTTCCAATTTCTGCCGCTTCTCATGGTTTGGCATCTGTTCCCCTCCGAGAAAGACTCTGCATAATAATTCTGCTTCCTGTGCCTTTCCAACCAAACCGGCAATCGGTTGGCCAGTAGGGTAGAGAAAAATAAAAATAAAAATGAAAGGCGTCTGTCAGCTGATAGATATTTTGGACGATCAAGTTCCATGTTTTTGTACCTTAGCCTTGCTGTTTTCTGACAAGTTTTTGTACATTATCCAGTGTTTATGCATCATCCAATTTGTTTTGTGCTCGTGAGGGATTTGGCCCTCGTAGAATTCAAGAGTTGTTCTCCAACCAATGATGGAAGAATTTGAGAATAATTTACAGGGTTCACCTTTTGCCTTCGAGAATCCATATTTCGAATTCGTGTTCACTTCGGAGTGGACTAAAAACCAAATATCATCTACATAAAGCAATCATCACCATTCTCGTTTATCATTAAGCTGAATACAAATAACGTACAGAAAATTATTTCCAGGAAGCATGCAAACAAATCAAAGACAAACGATATTTGATCATTGTGTAATAATCCCAGTAGCAAACAAAGGTCCAACCACGTTTAATCCAACAACAGGAGCAGAAGCCCATCGATCACATGAAATACCATTAAACGATTCAAATTACAGCTACTGTATATGATCTCCTCCGCCATCAAATGAGCAACTGCAAGCTATAGATATGTAACATACACGAACAACCTTTCATTTAGAAAAACACATGGAAACTTACCTGGAAAATTTGATGGCATATATTGATAAGGATTTATATCTCGTATCTCATTTCTTGGAAGAGGTAATCCACTCCGTACTCTCTCCAGCGACAGAAACAGCTCCTCATCATTACAAAAGAAATCGATATCACCAGCTGCAGCAGATGCCGGAGAAGCCATAGAACCACAATTCAAACGAGGAAATTGAAGCTTCGATCGTCTTCTTTCTCTGGAACTCCCATCAGTAAAAAAATTATCAGGCGATTTCCAATCAAACAGAAATGCTATCGGGAATTGAACTTAATCATATTTTCAAATTCAACAGCCGAGTCAATTAACAAAGACCAAAAAGATTCAGAATCGTACGAATATTCAGTCAAATTATCACAAAGAAATTGACAAAAGCTTACAGAGCATTCTTGCTTTGAGACGTGCAGGTGAAGAAGAAAGCGAAGCAATAGTCGAAATTGCTTGGGCTAGTATTTATAAGGATGATGACTGAGCGTGCCTGAGGTACAGTGGCGAGTTAGAAGCACGACTCGAGTGCCTAAACGACCTTTAACTATGGTTCGGTTATTATTACAGTTGTATTTTTACTTATTTTTAAATTACTTTAATTGATTACTAGTTTTCCATTTTTATTACGTGGAACTTTATCATTGGCCCGACCTCATAATCTTGGATATTGGTAATATCAGTATATGTAAGGGCTTTTTGGTCGGTAAATTGGCGCCCTTTTTCTACCCGATAATGACCTTCGGTTTGGGCCGTGTTAGAATAAAATGCCCGTCTCGGGTCCGGCCCAACAACTAATCTTCTTCATTCTTCCCTCCATTACCAGTTTCCCACTGTAAACAGTGAGGAATGGAGGTCTGAGGTATGGAGGATCTGAATACGAGAGATGAGATATATCTACCTTCCTGAAGAAAATGGTATCTACCGGTTTGGAGATTCGAATAGCGTCTTCATTGATCCGGTTGGCGTCCTGAACCGTTCTTACACTCGATTTAGGGTTTCCCCATCTGTATACTACACTCACTTCTTCGATTCCAAACATGAAGTTCAGGACTCTAGAGTTTCTGTAGATTCAAGGAAGAGGAAGCGGAAGGAGAAGAAATTCCGCGCTCTTAACGAAAGAGAACGTGCTGATGTAACTCTAGGGTTTTTGTGCAGGATGTGAGGCCATTGTTACATTTTAGAATTTATAAGCAGTTTGAACAGTGATTTTGATTCCTCAACAAAATACAGAGACTCATCTGAATCCGAACAATCTTTCATCGAGCTTGGACGGGTTTGGCAAGCCCCTCTGTATGAGATAACTCTGAAATTCCGTCAACTCAATCGGCCAGATGAAGTTGGAGGTTGGTCTTGTATCTTAAGCGAACTATGCTGAAATTTAGATTCTGACAAGTTATGCTCTGATTGAATGAATGTATTTGTTTATCAGGCTCTTCAATCAAGCCATACAGTGAACAAAGAATGCTTCCATTGCTTAATAACTTAGTAGTCAATGAGACTGGTGATGATGTGGAGACTGAATTTCTGAACTGTGATTATGTATTGCCTTCAGGAAGTTGCTTCTACATGGTATGTTAAAAGAATCTGTACTTTCCTTCATCATTTCTTGTAAATGGTATGCTTTTTTTTTTCTTTTAATAGAAACCTTCTTTGTTTAAAAATTAAAACCATAAATTTTGAAGAAGTAATTTTTCAGTAAAGAGTCGGTCTTACGTGTCTCTGCTGTTCTATCATGTGCAAGTCTGATCTGGGGCAGATTCGCAACCTTATTCCCGGTAATGATCAAATGGATCTCAATATCTAATCATGGATTACTAGTCAGTTATTCATTACTTGTCACTTGCCATTCGACAACTTTAATTGTATTTTATTTATAATTTAATTTATTTATATATTTGGCGGCAACTCTTTCCTATCGGGAAACCGGCATGCAAAACTATAACAATCGGTAGTATTTCGTTGAAAGTTAGGGATTTTAGGGTGATTATGAAAGACAAGGCGTGTTCGAAATCGAGTATTGAGATCGCGGTTCCGAGAGGAACCGAGCATGAGGAAGAAAAAGAGAAGATGGCGAAAATCAGACAGAAGAAGTTGATGAAGAAATTCGCAATTGTTCAAGATTTGGCCGATGGATTAATAATGGCTTTAGCTGATATTCGAGATGGAAAAGGACGACTATCTGATCCCCTTGAGCTATCCTGCGCTGGGCTTGTATCGGCCTTCATTAGCACTCAGAAGAACTGGATTTCTTGCTGATTAGGAGATTCATTATCGGAAGAGAGAAATTTTGAATAAGATCATAGTCAGGCAGTAGACTGATGATTTTGTAAGTTTAGAGTTTTAGTCGAGAAATTCAAAAGCTGATTCTTGTGATACCAGTCCAAATTATTTATGGAATATGAGTTGGCACTAAATTTTACTGATTTTGATGATGATCATAAGAAAGCCAGAACCTTTGTTGGTCTACATTCAAGCAGGTTCTTATTGCCCTACGATTTGGCCCTGTTTCTGCCATTATCAAGCAATGGAAATGTAAAAAGAAGCTTGAAACGACAAGATACATATATCAAAAGAAGTAACCACATATACACTTCAGAAGAATACAAAGGTAAAACTCATTATTTTCAACAAGCATATTATTTCACAAACTAAAACACATTTCCGTAGTCTTTTTCTTATCACCTTCCCTTCAAGGAACCAGTGCTAGACCTTTTCAATTCCCACGGCGGCAAGCATCCTTTCAATGGTGATTGTAGAAACAAGGAAGAAGTGGACAGCTGCTTCTGCCTCGTAGAGATTGATGAAAGGCAAGAAAAACTGCTCCTCAATCTAGTCTTCTCATTGTCATAAGCTTCATACGATACTGGATCATGTTGAACGGCAGAGATTCTTAGCGCTTCAGGTAATATGCAATTGCAAATCGAACCTACACCATAGACAAATTATATTAAAATTATATCAACAATAAGCTATTAGAGCAGGTGAGCAATTATGTCAACGAAGAGTTAATACCTATTTTTGCGAGCCGATTTACCCATTTGGGAATAGGTTTTCGGGTCAGCTCGTAACAAACGTCCTTGCAAAAATGGTTACAATTCTTGACAATGAGATGGTAGGAATCACCATAGTAGCTTATTGAGCGTAGCTCCATAAACTCCCGAACTTGATTAGGATCCAAGCTAGTCGTACCTATCAAAATCGACTTTCTAAACTTGAATCCAGGACACTGTCTAGGCTCGACCTCAAAAACACCACTTGTCGGGTAATCATGTGCCCCAAATGCATATTCTACACCATGGACTGCAAATTCGTTCCCATCCACTTTGATTGTTAGAAAGCAATATAGGAAGAAGGTGCATAAAACGAGCATGTATAGCTGCTTACCTTCGACGCCAGAGTGGAAGATGCCGAGGCCAGCCCAGTAGACATAACCGTTCATGGGTGTTAAGTCGTAGACATTAAGATAAACAGGTGCTTTTCCCGTGCTACCAGTGGTTGACTTGCTCTTGGGAAATAAGCGAAAGGGGATTGCTGATTTTCCTTTCAAATGTAGCGGGACTATGGATTTCCATCTCTTCTTGGTTTCCAATTTCATCTCTTCTAATGGATACCAGAATTCAATCTAATGTTTGTATCCAATCTGTTCATAAGGAAGAAAAAGGTAAGAAGAACAATATGAGATTCATAATCAATCTTCAACTATGCAACACAAAAAATTCAAGGCATAATGGATTCCTAAAAACAACACTTTCCAAAAAAAAAAAAAAAGTTTTATTATTATTATTATTATTTCATTATTAAAGATGGATCTAATCCAGACAAAAACTTTTACTTCAAAAGCAAAGACCCCAAAAATGCATCAATAAATTAGTCAAAGTTGCAGCATTGTTGCAGATCTAGTCGAAAATATGCAAAGAAAGGACCAGATCAATTATAGTGAACTCAACATTATCAGCTAAAAAGTAAACAGATAAACCCTTTACCAGATTGAAGAAGCCAGCGAGAAAAGATAAAAAGCAGAATGAAAATTTTCCGGATCTTCAGCTGCTAATAGAAGGAAGAGAAAGCATCCATGGAGCATGGGTTTTTATCTTTCTTTCTATCTTATCGCTTTCCGTGACTTCTCACTTCTGCCCAGCAACCGTGAAAGGGAAAAAAAATTATGAGCAACGAGAAATCAAGCAATGCACGTGCAACTGCAACTGCTCACTGAAAAGTTAAAAGAGGGGGAAAAAAGGTTTAACATTTTTCAGGAAATGGAATCAATTTAGAGGAAGCTAAGAAATTGACGAAGATCTGGACGATAGAGCAATAGGATTCAAGATTGAAGGGAGCTTACTAGCTGGAAGCAGCTTCTTTGGCATTATAAAGCTACACCGTTTACAGTCCAACGCAGTTTACAAGGAGGAGAGGGAAAGAGAGAAGCCCAAATTGGAAGGTTAGGCACTCTCTCTCTCTCTCTCTCTCTCTGTGTAGTGGGTTATCTCACTGGTTTGTTACAGACAGACCGTAGAGAGTGTTGCTGTTGCTACGGTTGAGAGTTGTCTTATTATATATTAGCTTGGTTCCGAGTTTTCTGTCTTTGAAGCACGTGCATTTGTCTAATCTTGTTTTTGGAAATTTTTGTTAATTTATTAAATAAATAAATAAATAAATATTTTAAAGTTTTGACCACTTGCTATGATTAATAATCTTTTGACTTGTCCGGGTTACAGTGTAATAAACAGCGGTTAATTACGAGTTATCTATTACTTGTAATTAGAGTTGGCATAGAAAACGACATGTCGTCTTATCTTCGGAGAAAGAAAGGCGGTGGTGAAAGAAAGTTGGGTCCTCTCAAACACTTTCCATCATTTTCATCTTTCTCTTATGTTGAAGAGATTTCCAAATTTAAGGGAACAACTTTTCTTACAAAAATTTCCCACCTTTTCTTACTTGACTTTTTGGACTTCCCCACAAAAAAAAAAAAAGAAAAAAACAAAGACAAAAGCTACTCTGTATTCTGGATAGTTGTAGTGTAGAATTATACACACCATCTTAAACGACATCAATCTCAAATGTCTACACTTGCCGAGTTGAACTGCATCCATGCATCCTGTAGTTATGGCAGAATGGATTTCGGGGATTGTTTCCCATTATCGCTTGAACATCTTCTGATTTTTACCTTTTTTGGACCTTTCTGAATTTTTCTCTCCACTATGAGGTTCAAGGAAGGGAATCATCCTCTGCATCCCCAATCAAAAGTCGAGAAATTGAATTAAATTCGCTGCTTTTGATCGAATCTTCCAAGATATTAGTTCCCTTTCCGGAATTACCGGATTTAGTACAAGTTAATGATCCTTCACTAGTTGTGGAAAATTCTCGGGATAAGAGGCCATTGTTTCTTGTCAGATCTTCATGATCACTTGCTTGGCGTGAAGAAAATCTTGAAAGAAAAGTAGCTGAAGAAACATCCTTGGATTCGGTTAATTTTGCAGGTAAGCTGGATGTTTGGGAAAAAAAGTAAACATGTTCAGTTTATCTAAACATAAGAAAATATGAATATAAACAAGATTAAATGTACTAGAATAATTACCAGAGTTGTGCAGGGAGTGATGAGTTGCTTGGAGTCGAAGAAAGAGGACCGTGATCGGGATTTCTTGGAGAAGAAGTTTCATTCTCATCACCTTTAAATATGTCATGGATGAAAGTATTACCTGGGTAGCTTCTTGGATGCACGGATTCTTCGCCAAAGACAGGCTTTTGGCTCTCAGACGAGACCATGGACCTGGACAAGGGATTATCTCATCATCTCCAATTGATCCGTTGGAATCTACGGACTCACTGAAGCGGCACCGTCCGAAAATTGATAAACGCCGCCTTAATGGGCCCCCAAACACATCATTGAATTCTACGCCCGAGTTTCTGAAGTGTTCTTTGGAGGGTGAAGAAGTTGCGTTGGTGAATGATCTTGAAGGACTATAACACAAAAGAACACTCTCTCTTGCTGAAAATTTTCTCATTCGTCTTGTTTAGGTTGATTCACTGTTTCATATTTTTCAGAACAAAAGAAAGTGGCGGGAATATGGTACTATCATGAACGAATGGATGGAGGGGATATTGGAGAAAAGTAGGACCCAATTGATGAGGAAATCTACAAACTAGAAATCTCAGAATGAAGATAAAGTGGGGTTCTGTTTTTGTTGCCTTTTTTTCAGAGGAGTATTTGAAGCCACACACAAGGTGGTAAGAAAATCCGGGTTGTTGATAAGTTTTAAGAATTTCCAGGGCAGACAAAAACGTCATTATGATAGACCAAATGATTTTGAACTCCGATTTACAGCTGTGCAATTTCTATAATCTTCTTGTCTCGAATTGTGACAAAAGTATCCGATCCATCTCTTCCTGCTTCTCTGTCTTTCAATTGGCGGGATTTAGGATGAGAGGATCGGTGGCTATGGCGACATTTCTGATAGATGATTAATCACAACAGCCTTTTTAAGTATGCATAAGCAGTTTTTCTTTCATCTATAAGAAAATGATATTTATCCAGAAATTTTAACGTAAGATATTTAGAATATGCGTAAACTAAAGTTACAGAATTTTCACAGTAAAACCCGAAATCGAAGATTGGTTAGGCGGGTGACGCAAATTAACCTTCATGTGATAGCAGAGCTCATCCATGGCCGATATAGAATCGTCTTCTGTAAAGGGTATATCTCCTATTTAGAACCATCTGGGAAAGGTTCTAGTCCATCTTGCTTACCATTAAAGTAAAACTGGACAACTGCTTTCATTCTTGGAATCTTATCAGGATGGTAATTTACATGAACAATTTTACAGGTTTCAGTTTCTTCAGCTCGGCATCCTTCCTCACTGTCTTGAAAAGAACCTTACTATTCATAAACAGGAAATAATCCATAGTCCTCTTAGAAGCATAAAGCCCATCATATCCAGGATGTGAAGCGAAAAACAGCTCCTCATTGAAAACCGCCTGGTCCCATGGATTTTCCCCAGCAAGCCTAGTAGCACCCCGGTGCAAAAGCTGAAGGAATAGTGGGTCTTATGTAGAAGAAACCAGAATTATAAACCCAGATTCTCATTGTATGAGCATATGGAGCCCAACCCATAGAAGGTTCATCAAAGACATCATTATATCCATAGGCAGTCATATTATTATGCCCATCTGTCATGGATTCCACATCTGAATCGCAGTTAAGATAATCAAACGGGTTTTGTAAATAAACTATATCAATATCTGATAGAAGAATAGTATAACCAAGTTGCAGAAACTCCCTTAATACTCTGAACTTCAATCCCGAAACTGCATGATTGCCTCCTGCCTTCCCAATCGAATCAATACCCTTGTCTGGATCTCTTTTGTAGACAGGAACAAAATTCAACTCGCAGAAATCTGCAATCTGGTCATCTAAGGCTACAACTAGATAATTGGTTATACCAACTCTTTTTATGCTACTAAACCAAACTTCAAACATACTTTTTACATTTGAATTTGCAAGTACAACTATTAGCTCCCTCTGAATAGCAACTTGGTCTAAGAGCTTTCTTAATCTCAGGTTTATGGATTCATCAGGAGTGACAGTAGGGTTAGTTCTGAGAGCGTTGATCGTGCCAAATGGTCCGGCTTTGTGATTCTGTCTGAGGGTTAGGAACTGCTTCTCTACATGATGTTTTCCTTGTTCAGCTAGCTTCAGCTTTGCTATAAGATCCTTTGCGCGTTTTATAACCGCATATTCTTTTTGGAGAGTGACACTATATCAGACTTTAGCATCTGGATCCGGTCAGAAGATTCACTCGTAGATGAACCAATCTACCAAACACAAGAAGTACGAAACTATGATTAGAAGTTAGAACTCATAACTGGTGTTATATATTAACAGAATAAATTTAATGAAAACTGCAGTTATGAAAAGAACCGTCTTCTCAATAAACAAGACATTTATGAAGAGAAAAGACATTAACTCCACATGAGTATTACTAGTTCATATATATTCACGATTTCATAAATACGGTGAAAAGTTTGACAGATTCATGAACTGGAGGAAGAAGGAGATCAAACAAAGCACCAATCAGGAGCAGCTGGCATTTAAGCATCTGTAGAACTAAGAAGCAAACAAGTAGATTTAAGTGATTACAGGACGAAAATACGAACCTGTTGATCCGCTTTAATACGAGGGTTTTGAACAGTCAGATAGGAGCTGAAGTAGCCGTGAGGGGAGAAGAAAGCGAAAATGCAGCCGAGAAGAACACCGATCCCAACAGCAACAGAAAATCGAGTCCCTAGAGCTGATTTAACTTTGTCCCTGCGACCGGCCATGGTTACTGCGTTTCTGCTTAGCTCAGGTATAGTCGCAAAGACTTTCTTTTAAGCGAGCAGGACGCTACATCTACTAGAAAGTCAACAGTTGAGTCTTGCGACTGTTCCTTCTATGGAAAGGCGATTATTACAAACCCATGAGAGTGGAGTTAGTAAGCCGTTTTATTCGTGGTTGTAGTAGCAGTTGCAGAGGGATTGAAGAAGACGACGATATAGTTAGTGGGCCGAGATTCTCATAATTAGGACACGAGAGCAGAGAAATGCCTCTGCAATTTTTTTTTTAACACTAAAACAAAGGTGCCATACAGTTTTTGGTTCTACAGAAACCCAAAAAAGAAATATACAAAGACGAGGGTGGGACCAAAGGAGGGAAGCTAAGAAATATCAGATTACAAAAGACACTCATGAACACGACTCAAGCAGTAGCATCGCCGGTTACATAGGAAACAACAACGGTGATGTCATCAAGTTTGCCGCCATAATAGCGGAATCCAGCATCCTGGGCGGCTGTGGAAAAAGGGGTCTGCCTGTTCTTATCCTGAGCTCGTTGGCGAGCCAACGCTGCTACCTTCTGAGCCGTTACTTGCGGGCCCAACCTGGCTCTCATGGCATGAACCACCACTGCAGTTATCTCATTATTGTAAAGGTTGTCAAATAGCCCATCCGTGCCGGCAATTAGCACATCTCCCATTGCAACAGGGATAGAGAAAACCTGAATCACAAGATAGAGGGTAGTGACTCATTTTAGGAAAATCTCAAATCCATCTATTAACATAGTAAAAATTCAATTTGACTTTACCTGTCCGGAGCTGGGTAAATCACCGTTATTTCCACTCTCGAGTTGATAGGTGAAGTTAAAATCATGTTGCTGAACAGGAGATCGGAATACAGTACATCCATCTCTAACCACGATAAACCCACTGTCCCCTAAATTTATGGCATGAAGACCCTGCATAGGAAAGGGGACACATTTTATACAATGTCATAATCGACCCATGTATGGTCAAAATATGGAAATAAGTATTTCATTTAACTTTTAATTTTTTTCCACATACCTGGTCTGTTAGGGCTATAATACAGGCAGTAGAAGAGCCTTTAGCTTTAGTGCTAGAGTGAGCCTTCTCCAAGACCCTCGCAGGATCAATTGATCCCTTGGGCTCCTCTCGAATTGCATCTACAGAATGACACATAAGTTCCCGAGAATACAATCCAGAATCAACACCAAGATCTGCCCATCCACCTACCCCATCTGCCACTCCTATAGCTTGTTCATCTGTACAGATAAAATGGGCATCCTCCCCACCAGTCTCTTCTTTATCAGGGTGAGGCAGGTAGCAAGACCCCGAAAGTAGTTTCAAGGCCTTGGCAGCTGGTACCTTTCTGTGGATTATAAAACATCTTTGTAAGAAATACAAGCACTTACAGTATATAATGATTTGTAATGAAAAAATCGTAATGAGAATGCATTAAATAATATACTGTTCATCTGAAGAGGTGGAAAGCTTTTCTTCACGAGAAGGATGATCAAAAGACACAACGGAGGCAGACCCAGAAGAAAAAGATGTAGCGGATGTGCTATGAATATCTCTGCCACCTGACCCTGTGTAAGGGTTAAAATTGCACCACCTTTTGCCAACATTATATGTTAAGTATCCATAAACAGCAGAATTGCTAGGCTGCTCTCGGTTTTTTAAATTCATGCTGGTTTTTCTGCAACTGTCAAGGCTTCTGTTTCCGTAACTTGTACTTGCATTGTTGGCAGAAAATGAAAGGGGTTCACGCCTAGAGCTTAGATTATCAATACAGCATTTACTAAATAGGGCTCTGGAACCACAAGCATCCATGTGTCTATTCTGAATCTTGACGCTGATTGAAGATTGAATATTTTCAGCTATGGCAGGATCAATATGATACCCACAATTCTGAAACACAGGACCTGATATGGAAGGGATAGAAAATGTTCGAGAAACAGCTCCAATAGCAGAGATGTTCCTCCTCTGGTTCACGAGCTCTGATCTTCCGGCAAGAACCGAACTTGGTCTTAACAATGAGTGCAGCTCCAACAGTGTTTTAAAAGGTGAAGTGTGAAATGACCTGACCGCTCCAAGCAACAACCTCTTCTGCTGAATCAGTAATTCTACAGAGTCTAGGACCCCACCTTCCTGCCCTAGAATTGATCTAGAAACCGTAGTTCTTAATCCTGAAAAATTAGCAGATGGCATCTTAACCCCTTAGACAAAATGCTTTAGCCTCAATTCTTTCGTTGCACACACCACGACTGCTACAACTTTCCGAAAGATAAATTTTCATTCCTCCACACACATCTGTTCCCTAAGAAGGCAAAGAAAAATCCTTCAGATAGACATATTCATATAAATAAAACTAAGCTCATAAGACAAGCTTACTATTATGGAAACCTAGTATCGAAGAAACAAGATAAACGCAAGAATTTGCATATATACAATTCATTTATTGATCACCGTACCTCAAACTTGAGGGGGAAAATCATCGGATAGAAAAGAAAAAGAAAAAGAGAGGACTCCTAGAATATGGGAAACTGAAAAGAATGAAATCAAAGTCAACTAACAAACGAACGTAGATATCAAAAGGTAGGAAAGGAAATCTCACCGTTAGGGAAGAATCGAGGGAAAGAAAAAAAAAATCGAATAAAATCCTAAATCCTAATCTTCCAAACCTCGAAGCTCAACCTGCAACAAATCCAGGATCAGGAACGTCTTTTATATACAGCTTGTAAAACAAAGCCCTGGAGTTAGGTAAGGCGTCACGAGGTTTCTGTATCAATCACTTCCTCTTCCCTTCTCCTCCCTCTGATTTTCTCCATCTAACTCTCTATTAGATTTCCATTGAAGCAGAAGGAAAGCGAGACCACAAATCCGCACAAAAAAATTGTTCTTTTGGAGGCTAGCGGTGATTAAACCCTAAAACGATCAACCTTTAATATCGAATTGTTTATATTTTTATTTATTTATTTATATTTATATTCGGATAATTATATATTGATTATTATTTTTTTCCCTCACTCATTCTAGACCGTTAAAACCCACATTTCGGGAATAAACAAAAAACCCGCCAATTTACACGCGTACGTATGATATAGATTTACCTCATTAACTATCGCCTCCTTGACTAATCTAGAGGTCAGGAAATTTCTCGAAATGGGCCGAAAGCCCATTTCATAAACGTAATCCATTAGTAGGCCCAAATCCTTTAAAAAACAAATATTTTGGTTTCAATTACGACACGTGTGGAACAGACACGAACCGATCAACTCATTATCCTAGTAAAGAGGATTTGAGCATCATATTGAGGCTGTAAGGTAATAAACAACATCGGAGCTTGAACATAAGTTGAAGAAATCTCAAAGGAATATTCCCGAAGAATCGTCGCAAGCACGATCTTGACTTCAACAAGGGCGCCAGATTTTGTCCAACTGGGACCCGGTGAAATGGGTAGAAACGAAGCTAGATGCTTTCGAGCCTCACTGAATCTAGAAGGGTTGAACTCATTAGCATCTTCTCCCCACAACTCAACGTAATGTTGAGCGGCAGTTACAGACATACAATTGCATGTCGGAAGGTACGACTAGGCTTCCTAGCCGGACCGTTTTCGATGCTTGTCGTGTTAACATTACCGCCGAGAGTAGAGCCTTAGTGTTTCGTTGATTATCATGCTCACCTGGTTAGGAACCAAAAGAGTAGTTATTAGAGATTAACTGTATGAAACAGAAAAAAACATAATGAGGGGCAAGGGATAATTGGCTTACAATCTTAAGGTCACTCAATTTGTCAGCTGTTGGCAGATCTTCGTTTTCTTGTCCGAACACTCGAAAAACTTCTTCTCGGGCCTTGATTTGCCATTCTTGATGCAATGCTAGAAGTAGAAATGCCCAGGTTAAGAGATTAGCAGTAGTGTCCTTTCCTGCAAAGTAAGAGGTCTTGCATTCATTTATTATCTCCTCCAACCCGAATCTTTCTTCTTCACCTTCTTGATTCTTGTAGGACGACATTAATAGTCAAAGAAGGTTCGTCGTGTTTCCCTTTTCCTTTCTGTTATTCTCGATCAATGCCTTTATCGATCGCCGAGTTTCGGTTTCTAGTCTCCACCTCTCTCTGTTATTCTTCCTAGGCAAAAATCTAATTAATCTCAAAATCGTTAATTTGAAACGTTAAGGCTCAAATTCTAGCAAATTGAAGAGTAAAGTAAGAAAAAGAATGTTCACCCGAATCAAGGAATGTAGACGCTTCTTATTGCTTTTGAAAACAGATGCATTTGATCTTCTTGCAAATTGAAAATCCGTTTTCCCTCCTCAAAACTACTCGCAAAAGCTGTTCTTGAAATGACATCAGCTGAGAGCTGATGAAATTATTTATGCATATCCATTTCGAATTCTTCCTTTCCTTCTCGTATTCCCTCCCAAACTCCATCATCTTAGAGACACTAGCAACCATTTCAGGAACCCAGCCCGGAAAATTTGACCCAAAAACCAAAAGGGAGGGAAATTGAAAATTGGAAAAAAAAAATGGTGAAGGCCTGGTTGGCGATTCTTCGATGAACGGCCATTTGTTCACCTTCGAGCCCAACAAGGCCGTCTCCAAAAAGCATCTTGGACAAAGGATTATACCGGATCTTTCTAAACGACCCGGTAGTATTCGTAAGGACCTCTTTGATCATATCCGGTTCGGATAAAGCTAACCTGGGCTTCAACCCGAACCAGTAAAGAAAAGTTTTGCCGTACATTTCGGAGCAGCGGTGATAAAACGGATCGGCCCGTTTAAGTATGTCGTGGTCGAAGGGGATGATTGGCTTTGCCTGAGCTTCAGCGTATATACGGCGGATCTCGGCGCTGTTTCCGAAGATCGGACGGTAGCCAGGGCCTCTTATTCCTTGCTTTGGAAATGGCGTTGGATCGTCCGCGGGACCCATATGGTTGAGTAGAGAAACTTGAGGAGCAGGAGAAGAGGAAGAGGAAGAGAAAGTAGTAGAAGAAGAAGAGGCATAACGAAGAGACCTAGAAGCTCTGCTGCAAACAGAGAAAGTTGAAGATGAAATTATTGGTGAGGGATCAAAAAACAGGGCAAGGGTCCAAGTTCGAAAGGCCACGCCTTGGGGCCTTAACTTCCTAAAAAGAAAAACAGAGAGTAGAAGATGAAATTATTGTTGAGGGATCAAAAATGGCGTTGGAAATGACAAGATGTTCACAAAAGTCAATTCTCTTACAAGTGGGTACGTAAGATCTGCTGTTATAATATTAATGAGAAATGGATTATGGCACTCCAGTTGCCCCGCTGGCAGGATGACGTGGAGTTCTGCAACCTTATGAAAAGAGGGGTAAAGGAGTAATTGAACATCTCCTGAAACTAGCGCAAATTGATACCGGTTCACCGGCCCCTTGCGAACAAATTCGACTCAGAGCACTTGAGAAGCCACTCCGCCATAGCGAGTTGGAGGTGGAGAGAACGATAATCTCAGGAATTAGGATCCGGGGTTTCTGAGCGGGGTAGAAGAAGAATTCTTATCGAACCAGGTTGTGCAGAAATGGAGAATGCATTTGCGAGCGCCTCTGCGATCTCGGACCAGAGGCAAAAGATCGAGCAATACAGGCATATTCTAGCCACTGTGATTGCTTCCAACGACATTGGACAAGCGAAGAAGTTCATCGATCACAGTTACTCGTCCCAATCTTTACTATTTGGATTCTTTTTTCTCTTTTTCCCCTCCATGGGATTTACTGATTTCTGGAATCTTTGGCGTTGAATAGCTAGGGCTAATCGTTTGCCAATTGCTCCTGAACTTGCAGTGTTATCTGATGAGGTTCCGTTGGTAGTATCGCGGCAGCTCTTACAAACTTTTGCGCAAGAGTTAGGGAAGCTGGACACGGAGACTCAGAAGGAGATTGCTCATTATGCGCTTGCTCAGATTCAGTCCCGCGTTGTATCATTTGAAGAACAGGTTTGCTCTCGACAATTTTGGTTCATACTCTCTCTTCCTAGCAAATACATCTCTGCGTTTCATTTCTTAAATTGATTGAAGACAATAGAGAGAGGTCATAGAAACTGATGGAATGTTTTTTTATTATAACCTTACTCTGTTGGCAGTTCTATTTCTTCTTTCTCATGAGGAATGGAGTTCTAATTAATTTACTGTAGCATCAAACATGTTCTGGTTAATGATGAGATCCGTCTAATGCGAAACAATTTGCATATATATTGTTGTCAAAAGTTTGGGGGTACAAATATTCCGTTTGTATGTGTTGCAGGTTTTGGTTATCAGAGAGAAACTTGCGGAATTGTATGAATCAGAGCAGCAGTGGTCAAAAGCTGCACAAATGCTTAGTGGCATCGATCTTGACTCTGGAATGAGGTCTGACAATAAGATCCTTTCTTAAAATATTTTGTCACACATGATGTCAATTGCATCATTGTTGTGGCCCTCGTGCTACTAATTCTATCTTCTTCTAATTCTACATTTTTTTTAATCTCTAGCAGAGTGATTGATGATACATTCAGGTTGTCAAAATGTGTTCAAATTGCTCGCTTATATCTGGAGGTATGCTTTTATTTTTATTTATTCAGGAGACAAATTAATCGTGGCTGTGTCCTTAGTACTTCTAACTGGAATTGGGAATATCGCTTGCTTCTTTTACAGGATGATGATGCTGTTAACGCTGAGGCATTCATTAACAAAGCTTCATTCTTGGTTAGCAATAGTCAGCATGAAGTACTGAATCTACAATACAAGGTGAGACATCGTTTGGCAGACTATGAGCTGTACCAAAGGATTCTTATGATATTCCATAAAAAGCTTGAATATAACCACCAAACAATATAAATATAGCTTTGACTCTTCCCCCTTTTGATTCGCTGTTGCAGGTTTGTTATGCAAGGATCTTAGATCTAAAGAGGAAGTTCTTGGAAGCAGCATTACGTTATTATGACATTTCCCAAATTCAAAACAGGAAGATAGGAGATGAGTATGTAAATTTGAGTGTTATTTTTGTTAGTTATAATTTCAGTTTACGTCAATCTTCAGTTGATATCAACAATTCCTAGGTTCTCCCTCTTGGGTATTTTAAGTTTGTAATTGTTCTTTAACATTGCTTGACCCATTGGTTCTGGTGCGTCAAATCTCTCCATCTTTTGGTTGATATTGTGGCGCCTTAGTGATAGCTACCTAATTTCATGCCATCATGCCATCATTCATAGTTTATATCTTATCGTAAAATTCCTCAAGCTTATATAAAATAAGTATTTGCAATTGGTTCGCCCTCTAGATGGTCATAGTAATTTGGAGGTTTAACGCAGAGAAATTGATGAGGAAGCGCTGGAGCAAGCTTTATCTGCTGCAGTGACATGTACAATTTTGGCTGCTGCTGGTCCTCAACGTTCTAGAGTTCTTGCTACATTATACAAAGTAAAGATCCATTCTTGATAATTTATAATAAATTGCATTGTTCAAGTCACATCATACTAAGAAATTGCTTTGGTTTAGGATGAGCGGTGCTCAAAATTGAAAATTTACCCAATACTACAAAAGGTTCTCCCTCACTCGCTCTCTCTGATGTGTTTTCTCCAGAAGATTTATACATCCTTCTGCTATTATCTTGCTGAGAAGCACTTTTACCTGCCAGGTGTACTTGGAGAGAATTTTGAGAAGACCAGAAATTGGTGCATTTGCTGAAGAGTTAAAAGCACACCAGGTAATCAATTTCTTGTCCCCTTTGCTCCCACATTTGTATTATTCAAATTTAGATTCCGTTGGAGGCTGTGATATCTAGCTTGATTGTACATCGTCAACAGAAAGCTCTCCTGCCAGACAATTTTACTGTTCTAGACCGGGCTATGATAGAGCATAATCTTCTTAGTGCAAGCAAACTTTACACAAATATAAGGTTGGATATATATTACTCTCTTTTTAGTTGTTTTTCTGCTTATGTAACCCTTGGGTAGCCATTAAAATATTTACTTGGGACAATTGTTTCGGCAGCTTTGATGAGTTGGGCACGTTGCTAGGCATTCCTCCTCATAAGGTGCTTTCATATTTTCATTCTAAATTCTTCGTAAAAGCATTGCCTATGCCTTGAAAGTGTATTTAAGCTCATCTGGTTGTAATGATTGACACACTTTGTCGTAGGCTGAGAAAATAGCTTCAAGAATGATCTATGAGGACAGAATGAGGGGATCAATTGATCAGGTAAAATGTCTACTAAGATAGATAACAGGTTGATTCTTAGGGCAAACGTGTTTCTCGATTCATTTTATCACCTTTTCTAGAAGGCATTTGTCTGATAAGATAGATAACAGGTTGAAGCAGTAATCCATTTTGAGGATGATACTGAAGAGCTACAGCAATGGGATCAGCAGGTTTTCTGTTTGCTCCCTTTCAATCAAGTTACCAAGAGTTCATTAACCCAGGATTCAAATTTTTGCAGATTGTAGGCCTTTGTCAAGCACTCAACGACGTCTTGGAAAGCATGGCGAAGAAAGGGATGCCCATTCCTGTCTGATTTAAGATCTTCCTTAAAATTACATTAAAGAAATGAAAAAGATACTTTCCGAACTAAATCCATACGAGTTCGATTGGTATTGATAATTCAATTTTACTCGGGCTTTTCCTCGCCTTCTTCGAAGGTTGTATGTATTGCTGAGAAAATGATCAATGATGAAGATTGTTTTGCGCTTAAGCTTGAGGCAGACTCAGAGATACTAATTGCTCATAGAACGACACACACGGAAAATGTTCATCACACAATGTGGGGATACTTTAGCCAACGTACAGGTGTACTCATGCAGTTAGACGACACGAAGTTAGTGAAGTAAAGACACAGAAAGGAAGAAACGACGAGGTGGGTCCCGTGTTCTGGGAAACGAAAATAGAGTCGGCGGTTCAAGATAATAGATATGTTGATGGCATTAGTATAGCCCAAGGTGGTAAAACTGTTACAAGATTGCATAGGTACGATGAAGAACATAGTCATAAGAGGAAGATTGAAGAGAGTTGGAAGATTAAAGAGACTGACTTTCAATATCTGTGGGTTGTCAATAGATTGCTTTTTGCCCCCCTCTGATATTGTGAGAGAACAAGATGAGCCAGATCAATAAAAATGGTATATAGAGCTTATTAGTTTGGATTTGGATTTAGTTTGGACCGTCTATCCGGACCGATACAGACCTAAGATTGGAATTAGATAAAAATTAATTTTGAGAAGAGTTAAGTTAACAGTACATGGAGTTAAGTTAACGGTTGTTAACTGAATAATAACCTCAACCTTAGGTCTGAATCTGTCGGTATGGTCTGGACCCATCCAAATACTATTAGTTTAGGATAGTTGATAAGCAATTTGCCGCTAATAACGCGGGTTTAGCAGTTGCACTCGGTCCTTGAACCTGCAAAATTGAAAGTCGTCTTATGACGGCCCACCAAAGTAAATAATTTATTAGTCCAGACCTTCGACTCTACTTTCTCATGGTCTTTAAGAAAGAGAGAGGGTGGAGAGAGAATAATGTTGCGAGTGTAACTAACTGTAATCTGTACTGATCAAAGCCAGCTTTTATTGGTCCAAATGAAAGGCGATAATTCACCGACACTACTACCAGCAAAAGCGGTGGTGAAGAAAGATGGCTCAGAAGCTGGATGTTTACTGAGCAAGACTCGCTACAAATTCTGGGTGTTAGGTGCGATTCTCCTCCTCGCCTTCTGGTCCATGTTTACAGGCTCAGTCACTCTCAAGTGGTCGGCCGGTAATCTGACCAGATTCTCCCGCGAATTCGACTCCTCCATTTCCACGGACCTAGATGTTGTGGAAGTCGAAGAACAAGAGAAGGTGGTGAGGCACATGTGGAATCTATACACGCACCACCGTATCTCTAGTAAAAGCATCCGACTGCCTCGGTTTTGGCTCGAGGCCTTCGAAGCTGCTTATGAGGACTTGATCAGTGCGATTCCTGGCGTTCGGGACGCCGCCGTCTCGGAGATTGCGAAGATCTCCCTGGACTCCATCCATCCCGATCCGCTTCCCCTTCAATCTAAGGTCAGTTTAACTGTTCCCGTCTTATGGATCTATAGATCTTGTTTTCGCTACTCAATAGTCCACTAGTTCTGCTTAATTTAAAGGTTACTCAAATGGAATCTGGATCCTGATGTTGTTATTCAGTGATTAAAGGAATTATTTACTGCTTAGGTTTCATGATTTCATTTTCTAAAAGGTGGTTTCTGTGATATGATTATTCAGAGTGCTAGCAAATTGAGAAAGAACGGCAAGCACGCAGAAGAACAGAAGGAGGTAACTGCAGCAACTAGCTGATAAAGATGTGAAGCAGCAAAAGATGGTGATGAATTTCATTGTACAGCTTAAAAATCCGAGAAAGAGGGAGAGTATTAAGCTATATTTCAGTCGAAGTAGAGTTGCTCATTAATGGATCTTATGATTTGTAACTTTGTATGAATATCCTCCCAAAGTAATAATTCCGTTAATTAAGAGAGTTACAGAAATTTGTGATTGTTATTTTGAAAATCAAGGCCCAGACTTTTGGGCCTTTAGGCCCAAAATAATGGCACCTGGCTTGGGTGGTGCCAAACCCAAACCCAAACCCAAACCCAAATAGAACGTTCAAGCTAAGAACGAGAATTATTATCGCATACGAAACACGTGGCAAAAATCCTCAACCAGTGGAAATCCTATCTGGAACCATCGTTATTAGGAGCGGTATCTGGCGCAAAATTAAGAACCGACTCAGCGCAAATCTACGGTTAGTATTTAACACGTGCATCATTTACACCGTTGGATCTTTATTGATTCCCCTCCATAAAATGAACTCCTTCCCATTCTGTGGCGTCATCGTCATTCTTTGTCTGCTAGTTTTTCTCTCACGAGCTCCTTCGTTCTCTGTTTTTTTTTTTTTTTTTTTTTCAGATCCCTTCCTTAATATCCACTTTTTCTAGTTCCTTTTTATAGATCTGACCTGATCGTCCTCCGATCTACGTTTTGATAATGGTTTTTCACGGGCTTCCTTTAGGCTGGGAGAGATCTCTACCTTTTTGGGATCTGTACATTTTCATTTGGGAATCCATCTATAGTTTCTCGGATCGATGACGTGCGGTCCTCAGGGCGTTCTCCATCTTTATCGATGGTATGTTGGTGGGAACATGAATCGATTATGTAATTTGAAGTAGTTTGTTACAAATTTTGAACTCTTAATTTGGAGTTTCTTTCGATTTTTTGCAGAGATGTGAAAGGATTCCTGCTATGCTACTGATAGGGGAAGCTCCCGTCATATGATTATAATTCAGATCTTCAGCTTGTTGTGATCATATGTAAGAATTTCGGAAGTTTTTTTATTTATTATTTTCTGATATTTTGCAGTTGTTCTTATGAATCTCTAACGCACCTTTTGATTTTCTCCATCGATCTTCCAGCTCTCTTTCACTCATTTATTGATTGAAATTGTCGAAGGAGAAGATCCTCAAGGTGAAATGGACCCGACCTACGCCGTGCTAGATATCTGTGCTGATTTTCCCTAAGATCGAGACATCCTGTTGGATCTCGTGGAATGAATTTGTATTATAACTCCATAGTTATGATGATAGTTCGAAGAGAGGCACATGCAAAGGTATATGGTTTGATTATATGTTGTTATCTGAGACCTTTGCCATGACAGGTGCGCTTGCATGGCAGGTCATACAAACTTCAATAAAATATTGGTTTTTTGGGGTCTTCGGGGGAGACGGTACGGGCATTATTTTTACTTAGCCCGGCTCTCCCCCATCTGTGTGTGTGTGTGTTCTCTTTTTCCTCATCTTTCCCGTTTTACATCCCTCCCCCCACAGCAAAAAAAAAAAAAAAATTATAAGAAAAAAAAAAAGAAAGGAAAAAACAGATCACACTTGCATCCATTCATTGCATTACATATACATCGCTTGTTTGATTGGCCTGTAATTCCAATCAATCTACGATCAAAACCATGACCAGAATAGCAATCACTATGCAACGAGGACGACTCTGGATTTCAACGGTCTCAGGTAAATTCATATGAAACCACCTCTACATTGCCCGAATGTTGAGTTTATGTTATAACATGAGTTTTATCAAAGCTATTAAGTAGGATACAGCGTCAATACTTATACTCCATCTCATGATCCGTCATGCGGCGAACTTATGAATTTAGCATATTCCGAAACTCTGACCTTATTCAATTGGAATACTTCAATTTTTAAATGATTGAGCATTTTATCTCTAAAGGGGAGTTATAGATTCAAGTCAATAAGGAGCCATAATTGGCTTATGCAGTTTAAGAATATTAATTATAACGTTTAATACAATCTGACTACGCTATATACATTATCCATTCCTATCTTCATGCCCGTGGTTTCTATCTTATGGGTTCTTACTTTGCCTACTGCTTCCAATTTGAATTCGGTTTATTCTAGAGGCTGTTATTGGCTGTAATGCAATCTATGTATTATGTATTCTTGTTTGCTGAAGTAATCTCCTCTGTATTTAGCAATTCAGAAGTTCATCTATGGGTTGGATATAGAAGACTAGGTATATTAGACTTTACATATGGATGTGATGTATCTGTTAAGTTAGTATCATTCACTGGTTCATTTAGTGGATGTCACAAAGTGGAAGTAGAGAATGATGGAAGGTCATGGTGGATGATGAGGATTTCCATCGGAGCGATGATGCCGAAAGCATGGGGTAAGGATTGTTAAGACACTGCCAGTCACTGCCGACTTCACTCTTTTGGATCAGTTAACCTCAGGAAGCTGCTGTAAGGTTAAATTGATGTATGAGAACTTGCAGGTGGCTGCATTTATACTCATTTCAGCAGGTATAGTTTGTTTGGAACAATATAAATTTTCAATTGCTATCAAAGGGGTACTTGGTTGAATTTCCTGTTAATTATTTCAGCTACTTTTATGTAAGTTTATCGAAGAGTATGCCGTTTAAATAAAAGTCAGCTGTGCTACATTTGTGAACTAGGTAGTCTCTATTTTTGGCATACCTTGATTTATTTTTGAAAAAAGTACAATGAAAGAGATTCGGATTCTTAGAGTGATGAAACTGTAGAAGATGATGCTTAAGATGAAAGAGTTCCTGTGAGAACTTATTGTGTAGTTTTCAGTGCAGGCTCGGTTGCTGCCTTATATATTTAAGTTACTGTAATGCACTATGGAGTTGGTGCAGCTTCTGGGTGGAAGGTCAACACTTTTCAATTGTTTAATGCTGACATAAATATTAGTACTTAATCAGTACCGCTCGGCTGTTCATAAAATTATAGTTTTCTCTATTATGATGATGTTGATCGAGGTAAATGTTATATGCGAAGCCTACAATAACAAGGGGTGTCGCCGCCTATGTTTATCTGTGAAGCAGTCAGAGGACTTGCTTATCATGACATTTGCTGGGTGCACGGAAGTTCAGTTAAAGAATCTGTGCACTGTCCGGCCTCTTATTTTGATTCAACATCAGATTTTTGCTTTTATTTTTCTTCCCCTGCTTATTTCTCAAGTAATTAGAGAATTACGCATCTTGAAAGTTAGAAAGTGTCTGAAATTGGAATTGATTCCCCGTTAGATGTTTTAACAAAAATCTATATTTTCGGTGTGTGAACGCACGGTAATAATGCTTTGTTTGGTTTCTGTAAAAAAACTGTTGATGCTCGTAATCGTGGATCCAGAAGCTCAAAAATGCGGTCGGACCTTCTGATCCACAAGCTGTTGGTGGTTCGAATCCACCTGGGTTCGTATTCCCCTCTCTCCACTCGTTATCCAATCGTTGGCTAATCACGTTGATTACGGATCTTATCTAGATGATTACTTGGACAAACGCTACGAGAGCCACTCGTGCGGTCGTGGAAAAGCCAAAAAAACGTGTGTATCTTTGTTAGACGTTTCTGTACCGTATTTTCCACCACCTTAAGCGCTCCATGTGGAACGCAGATGGTAAACCACCACATCGCACGGCCCAGCAGCGATCTTGACCGGAGGTGATGCCTAAAGTCTAGAAGCTGGAGTTCCCACTAGCTGACTGTTTATGTATACTTCCCCTTCGTCAAACGTTGCTGGCTTATTGACGGACCGACTTGCGTAGGATTTGACAATTTTGTCCCTGAATTCTTTTTTTTTTCCTCTTCCCACTCTGGTTTGGTTTGTAGTTGTCTTCATGAACAGGAGACTAGTGGGTGGTGGTGAATGCGATTCTCCACCTAACGATTACAAAGGTAAGGTATATTTCCTTGCAGATCCTCCTTCTGCTGGACTTGTCGAATTCGTTTCTGATTTCTCGTTAAGCCTGAACAGATCCGCTGGATAAGAATTCAAATGCCCAAGGAGTCACTCAAATGGAGATCATCCACCTTTAAGCCTGAACAGATCCGCTGGATAAGAATTCAATTTTGGTTCAAATTTAAGTTTCCCCATTTTGATTTCCAATTTTATTAGCGATCTTATTGTGTAATTATGATCATTGAGCATCAGGTAGCTATTGAAGGAGAAACCGGAAAGGTATCAAGGGCCAAACTTTCATGATTGACATGGCCAGACCGCCCTCATACTCCGAGCAGCTCTACAGATAATTAATTCCATTATATAATATCAGCACTACTGAAAAATCTTTGTGCTAAAATATATTGGTTAGGTACCAGCATGTTATATAGTTTGACCTATAAACAAAGTTTCCTCTTTCATTTTGTAATCATCTTAAAGTTTATATTTCTTCTTTTTTGTATGAATGATTGATGAATTAGTTTTGCTCAAATTGTTTATAATTTTGGAATTCTATCTAATTTGAAAATAATAGAAGTGGTCAGTAACTCTCGAAAACATAATTAATATTTAAATCGAATCTCGTTAAATTTTTAATATTCTTATTTTTCTACTTTAATATTTTATTTATTTATTTTAATTTCTCATAATTTTATATTTTCAATAATATTATTTTATCGGACTAGTTTGAATTTTATTCATATTATTTATTAATAATAATTATTTTTAATTTGACTTTTATTTATATTATTTATCAATAATAATTATTTAGAATAGAGAAAATATAACCCAATTTTCCAATAAGTATCCTCGTCAGCTGTCTTCTTTTGTCAGAGAACAAATCTCTTCTTAGCGATTCTTGAAAAAAATTATTTGTATATAACTATGTATATATATACACAATTCATATATGTACAACCGCTCAAATCAAGCATGCCCGAATATGTACAAGAAAGAAAGATCCAGCGAATCACCATCTCTTGCACGATTACATCTCGTGTTGAATTGTAAGAGGAAGAGAAAGAAGAGCGACAGACAAACAAAATCCTCAGGTTCCGACATGCGGGAGGCTCGATCGATCAAATGAGCCACCTTTTAAGAGTTCTCGATACTTGATAACTACGGATGATCAAACTTGCTCCTAGACCAACTCCTACACAGATTCCTAACCCGATTCCGACACCAACTCTCAAACCAGCATTGAACCATGTAAGTTCACCATCTTCACTCTCTCCATATTCTGTGCTCCTCCAATACATATCTCCATTTTCATTCTTGCAATCAATATACTCTTCATCCTACAAGAATACAAAAGTCCTTATAATTTAGCTCTCAATAACAGTCAATGCTAAACAATATGAATAATCACAGATCGATAAAATTACCTGCACATCAGTTTGTCCAGAAGACAAATCTTTACAGCATTCAGTTGTCTCATTCTCAGGTATGGCATCCAAAGTACACTTCCCATTATGCTTCTTCCAAATGCTAAGCTGCAAAGTTTTGGTCAAGATGACGGGATTTCCGGAAAAACTACCCGCCACATAAACCTCAATCAGTGGAGACATCGATTCAGGTCCAAAAGGCCTTCTCCTCAAGAAACAAGTCTTAGCAGTTACCTCTGAATCACAACTCATATTCCATCTCCTTGTATTGCTTTTAGAATCCTCATTGTTATTTGACACCATTTCTAATTCCCCATAAAAAACTGGGTCCTCTTTATCAAAGACCTCGAATTTTACACTTCCAGTCAACCTTATATTATCGGTGCTCACGAAAGTGGCTTCTTCCGATTTTCTATCTACTCTATCTCTTCTAAGAAGAACGGAGACTCCATTGGAGAAAGTACTACTTCTAACACCATTAACTTCTAAAAGGGTGTCTGGTCTTAGGGGTATGTGATTTAGAGTGAGAAATTCTGGGGTGGAATTACCTACCTTGAAATTACTCACCCTTATGTAAAAAACTATCAGATCAAACCATGGCGATAACAGCAATTTGGTGCGGGCCTGGTAATGAGATTTTCTGATAATCTGAAGGTTGAGATCGGTCGATTCGACAGTGGTCAGCGTTTGATTTTGATAAGAACCCTTCATGATTTTCCTTCCTTTTTTATCGGCCTGGTCCTGTCACTGAAATCTTCATGGAAATTGCCTGAAATGGGATTGAGATGAGACATGGACGGGATCAAATAGGCGACGAAACAAACCTGCTTCAAACATTAAAGGAGAGACATGTAAGAAAATATATTTGCTCAACATCTGTTGTTCTAAACAGTATTGTTATGCACATTTTTTTTTTTTTTTTTTTATCATCTGTTATCTTTTTTGTTGGAGAAAGGGAAATTAGACGAGGCAGTATGGTCAGATTCATAACCATAAAAACTAGAAATAAGCAAAACAGAGGTCGCAATGCGAGATGCCAGGTAACAAAAATAGGCTTAAAAGAAGGACACCATAATTTTAGGAACAGAAAACTGAAAACCCTTAGAATAAGGAGTAGTAGAAACTGAAAGAAGATTCAGAACAGGCGGAAAAAAAATAGAGAAAAGTAATAAAGCATAGTGACAAAAGGTAGCCTTTTTTGCTTTGATTATTATGAGCAAAAAAGGTTCTCAGATTCTGCTACTACAAGATGATATTTTTGCTCCAACTTATTTACAACTAAACAACATAAAGAACAGAATCCGAATTGAGCATAGCAAGCAGCAAAACACAAACCAGCAATTGCAGAGATTCATCCCAAACTGATATGAATCCTCCTAAACCATTGTCTTCAACAAAATTCCCAACAACACTAAGCTACTATGTGAGCTAGGCTGAGCAATCAACTAACTTTTGTAGAGAATTCTGAGAGAAAAATAGTAAAGAACCAAACGAAGTGCCGGCAATGAATGAGCAAATAAAATAGAAATGCCCAGATCAGACAAGTCGAAAAATTTAAAGTCTTCACACAAAAAAAAAACTATAAAAAATGAAATATTACAACTTTCTGTGGTTCTAAAAATAGAGATACCCAGAAAACTTACGTTCGTATGTCCCATCATTTTATCGCAAATAACAATCGAATACGTCCACAGCCAGTCAGTTCAAGCTCCAATGTTAAAGCTTTTGATTCGCTGGCCACCACGCTTGGCCGCAATTTAAATATGACCCACCATCCACCATGTCTAAGTGAGAACCACTTGATTATCTTCTACCTCTTAAAATGGAACACTTGTTTAACTTTCAGCTGGAAATGATTTATAGCCCGTTGATTCAGAAAGCGAAAGCCATGTCATGCCTAACTCAGATTTAAATATTAGGCTTGGGCCTATATTGGAAAGTAGGACCCACTTTGACTAATAGCATATACATCCATAAGCATAAACGCTATTAGCCCAAAAAAAGGAAGTGGACTGGCCTTTTCAAATACTGCTTACTTTAGCAGTGAATTTTCATTTTCGTTTGCTAGGAAAGACTAAAGAGGAGAGAAGAGTTTCTGTAGGACTGACCTTTTACCCATTTTCTTTATTTTAAAAAATACATATATATCTGAAACGACATGTCATTTAGTTGAGGTTAGGACCTTACCTATTTATTCCTGCTTGCTTTTGAGATTATGGTTCATGATTGAAACATAAGGAAAGAAGAAGAAGAAAGATTACTAGATGGTTAAGGAGAAGGTTCATCAACAGAGCAACAGCATCTTCTTCCATAGAATAGTCAGTCAGGCCCAGTTCCTCAACCATGAGCAGAAGGCATAAATTTTTTTTGTAAACTAATTTAAAATTTCTTTTACTGATAATTCCACTATAACTAAAAAATGTTCACCCTCAGAAACGAGCAATTATTCATCAAGGGGGAGCAAAAAAAATAAGTTATAGATCAAAACTGTTACAAAAGCCCAGAACATTGAGTTATCCCAGTAAGTTAATAGATCAAAACTGATAAGGAAACTTACTCACACACTAGCTTGGATCCCCTAATTTTGTATAGCAAGAGAGTCCTTCATCTGACTTGATTTGTGATGTCGCTCATTCCGATAAGGAGACTGATCTGGATCGAATCCACCTTCCTCCGCTCCATATACGGCCCACGATGGAGTGGGAGCCATGTAATCTTTGCTGTCAACAGGTTTTCCAGAAGCCACCTGAAAAAAAAATTTCAACAAAAGCAAAACATCATTGAACTTGTCTATCAGTAACGGTCGGTAATTCATCTTTAGTTGTTTGAGAAACAAAATTGTTGAGGCTATTTTTTGTTACCAGGTCATGGAACTTGTCGTAGTCAATCCAGGTAAACCATTGACCATGGACCTTATATTTCTCGGTATTGGCCAAAAGGACACAGCATGAGTGAGCATGCTCACATGCAACTTCATACGCCCCTTGGCTTCTTAAGAGCTAATGCCTCAGAAAAAGATTTTCACATCAGAATGCCAGGGAACGTTTTCCATGGTCAACTTTGATGTAGCAGAGCTACAAGGAGAACAAAGTGATTTCGATAAATTGAAGAAGCGTTACACTTTCAGAGAGAATGGATAAACAATTTAAATAAGAGCTTACGATTCACAATAGGTGACGCCTTTTATTTCGATAAAACCAGGACTGCCAATACTAAAGAGATTGAAGTAAGCATCTATTTCTTCTGTGTTCCACCCTTTCACCAATGTAAGTCGATAAACGGTTCGCTGGTTTTTGTCCCTGAGGAATTTTAAGGAATCCTGGAAGTAATTTTCACAAAGGAAGTAAATTAGAAATTACAAGAATTCTCTTCTATTTTATATTACTTGCTGAAACTGTATCCATTAGAGACGGGAACATCCAATAATTTCAAATATATATATACAAGGTTAAAAACTTACTATGAATCGTTCCCAAAAGTCCCTAAATTGGCCTATCAATAGCCTTTAAGCTCTCCTTCGTTGCAGCATCAACACTTACATGTAACTGCACGCACGAAGAGGGAAATTTTATTAAATACTCATAATAGGAATCGAAGAACCGTACGAAAGCAAATTAATAATTGCCTGGGTTCATGCAAAACCTGTGAAATGGGATTCAATGACTTATCTTTTCAGGAAACTGGGCATTCGTCATTAAGAATGTAGATCCTCCTACGATGCAGTTCATCGATGAGTGTATAATCTCTGGATAAATTATAAGTTCACCAACAAGTGATAAGGCACAATGCCTTGGAGAAAGCCCTTCTGTCAATCGTTCCTTTGTGACTCCTGCAGGTAATTATTTATCTCCTGTCAGCAAAATGATCCGGGCAAAGTGTTTGAAGAAGGACTTCCTAATTCCTAATGAATAAGAAGAGTGATCAGAATTGACTGCTTGGATTCGGTGGATTTTAGAGTTGACTACCGTTCCTACAATTGAAAGAGGCTAAAATAAATTTATTGTAAGAAGAATCAGTTAGATCGGATCGGATCAAAATTAAAAAAATTATAGTCTATTATAGCTGAGCATGGCTCAATGGGTCGACGGCTCAATGAATTGACATACTCAATGACTCAATGTGTCGATGGGTCAACATACTCAACGGGTCAATAGGTCAACGTCTATAATATCAATAATAACAACAGCTGCAGTTTTGATTTATTTGTTGCTCGATCAACAAGGCAAGTCTGCAAGTTTGAGTTCATTTTGATTCAAATCCGGTTCCAACAAGTTTTCAAGCTCATTAGAAATGTGTTGGAGTATTTGGTAGAAAAGTATATTCATTAGATTTCATTTTGACAATTTTACTAAGTTTAGAGTGCACATTAGAAGTTGTTTGCTTAGGTCTAAAACAGTTGATTTACTATATATTCAGTAGACTTATGATCAATTAATGTTTGTAATCATGTCTTCAATATTTTTAGTTTTCAATTTGTAATTTTTATTTAGTTAATCATATTCAATCAATAAAATTTAAGTTTCAGATTTTATTAATCCCATGCTGCTTTGTTCTCTCTGTTTTTTCACTACATAATCGATTGTTGTTGGTTTTCGAGTTCAGTCAAACTCAAACCAACTCTAGTCCTTAATTTTTCCAACATGGTATCAGAACACACGTTGTAGCCATCAAATTCTCATCAAACTCATCTTCTAAAAACCTCTAAAACAGTTTCAAACCACAAACACCAAAAAAAAAACAAAACAAGTTAGATATAGCTACTGGAAGGTTGAACTTGATTAGACTTTCAGGATTTACTAGAGAAGGCTACTAGTTTTGGTCAGCAAAAATGGCCACATACTTGAAGCCACTCGATCTATGTGAGATAGTGGATGAGGGGTATGAAGAACATGATGAAGAAGTGGACTACACAGTCTAATGGATAAGAAAACATAAAGTGTCTAAGTAAAACAACTTCAAGGCTCTGTCAACACTGCATTTAGCAATCAATGATGACATCTTCACTCCAATCATGGATGTAGAAGTTGCAAAAGAATCTTGAGATCTCTTGAAAACATAATTTCAAAGAACAACAAGGGTAAGAACTATCAGACTCCTTAATCTTAAGAGAGTTTGAAAAACTCAAGATGAAACTGTCAAGAGCTATACCAGCAGATTGTTGCAAGTATCTAACTAGATGAAGTTACTTGGAGTATATGTAACTGACAAGATTTTGGCCAGTGTATCAACCAAGTATGATTCCAAGATTGATGCAATTGAAGAAAGTAAAGATTTAAAGACCTTAACCCGGCCAAAGCTTATTAGGTCTTTTCAAGCAAAAGAGCAAATGAATTATAAACTCAAAGAAGAGGAGACATAAAGATTAATCTACTTGCTCAGAAGATTCAAGCAGTTTTAGAGGAGCTCATAACTTCGAGAAGAAACAATCTCCTCATTGTAGCATATGCAAGATGAAGAATCACACAAAGAAGAACTGTTATTGGAAGGGAAAACCATAATACAACTTTTACTTTTTAACCTTCTAAAATAAAAAGAAAATATTATAAAAATAGAAGAAAAAAATTTGAGATCGGAAATTACATATGTTACAAACCTCACTCCATCATCCAAACTTCAAACTATTTCACTCTTCTTCTTCAAAACCAAAATCTTCAAACCCTAAATCTCGAACCGAAATCTGAAATCTTCAAACTCTTCTCTCTCTCTCTCTCTCTCTCTTTTTCTCTATCTCCCTT
Source organism: Coriaria nepalensis (assembly GCA_027186245.1). Classification (NCBI taxonomy): domain Eukaryota; kingdom Viridiplantae; phylum Streptophyta; class Magnoliopsida; order Cucurbitales; family Coriariaceae; genus Coriaria; species Coriaria nepalensis. Next base: position 638,487 of record CP114500.1, on the reverse strand, counting down.
TCTCGTTCTCCCTCTTGGCCTAAATATTGTGCATTCTCTAGTTTCTCTCTCTCTCATTCCTCTCTACTTCTCTCTCCCTTTCTCGTTCTCTCTCTCGACTGAAATCTTATGAGTGGTTATCTCAAACCGACATCTCACCTGTCGGCTACATTCAGCCAGATATGTAAGATATCAATCTAAGATGCAGACTGCATCTCGAATTCTCATCTCATATTCTCTTCTCTGAACCACACATATAGATCAAGCTCAAAACTTAAATTTAAATTTTAAATCATATGACAATTTTTTCAAATTCAAAACAGACCGTCTGATTTTTATATAATTCAAACGAATTATCCTATTTTATTTTAAAATTTATATTTTAAAAGGGTAAAAAGAAGAAAAAAAAAAAAGAAGAAGGAAGAAGGTATTTTACAAAAATAATATCGAGTGCTAACTTTTAAAATAATCTCTAAAGTAAAGATATTTATTAAACAAAAAATATAAAAAGAAAAAAAAAATATTTTAGGAAAGGGTATTTACCTAAATAAATTTTTTTTCCCAAACACTAGATTACTCGATTAACTTGAGTATACACTAATAAAGCAACCATTTAACTAGTTGCCTTTAACTACCAGTTGCATTCAATTCTAGCTCTCCAACCTAGCCTCAATCGCGATACGCTATCAGGAAAATTAATGAGCTTTGCTGGTGTCGGACCCTGTGCCTATTTGGCTCAATTTAACGCGATATTTTTTTTTTCTTGATTTCCTCCCAAGTATCTATGAAATGCAATCATTTTATACCTCAATGCGATAGCCAAACGGACACGCAAGTTTTCAATCTTCCCTCGTATAAATCATGCGTCGGTGGCGGGAAGAACATAATAAAAGGTACACCTTTTCTATTTTTCTTTTTCACCACTACCTCATGTACCATATGAATCCACGTCCGCAAGCACTGGCATGTTAGATTGACCGGCCTATGGCATTGGACAGAGACAGTGATCTGGAAAGGAAATTCAATTTGCAAACCCACTTCATGTAACCCTAAATGTAGCTTTGTAAACGGGCGTCCAAACTGCCAAAACATGACAACAACTGAAACCTTCAAAAGCCACATTGCCAAACAAAAGCCAGCTACTCACAAGGCTGAAGGTCCCAGTTACAATTTTAAGTGGGGCCTAATTATAACGGGGATTGAGGAGGGACTTGACATGAGTCATGACAACAAAAAACGACGAACTACTTATTTATATGTCCAAGTTGGGACCCACCCAAGTGACCCTTTTTCCCTAATAACCGGCTCGAGAGAGAGAGAGAGAGAGAACTCTAAATAGAGAAAAATATGAGATTTATGGGGTTGTCGTGGATCATATAGTTGCCTTCCTTTTCATCAAGCAAATAAGGTAGATACGATTTGAGCTTTTTTCTGAAGCGTTGGTTGTGTGTGGCTGCAATCTTTCTTATCCCATTACACTCAAACTAGCATCTACTCTTCTCATAAACCCTTCCTACAAAAAAGTAGGATGCATTATCTCCTTACCTTGTTCTCCTTACCAATTTTTACTTCCAAGTTACATAAAAGCATGTCTGATCAAGAAAATGGTTCACTTTGGCCCGAGCTAAAGCTTCCGGATGTTTTATTCACGGACAGTGTAAGAGAAGTCCATGCAAGAATCGAACATGAGTGGGATTCTCTCCAACGGTCAGCTTGCCAAACAGCAGCTGGAAGAGCCCTATGGAAGCATGTAACTAATGATCCACTTGCAGCCTTACTTGCAGGGGAGACTTACCTGAGAAGCTTCTACGAGAAGATAAAGAAAGATCGAATGAATAATGCAAGAGAAACTTCTGGAGTGATCCTTGCTGTTCGTACCCTCTGGTTTGACTCGAAACTCGAAAGTGCTCTCACTTCCTTTACTAGCAGAGGTTCACAGGTTGTTCTCCTTGGCGCAGGTTAGTATTTTTGACCTGTCCAGATTCTTGCATTTGATTAAACTGGTTTATTTCCAGAATGTTGTCAAATATTTTATATGCCAGATGGAGAAGCCTGAAAATCAGATACTAAATAACAGCTACCTCTTTAGTCTCTAGAATGGTGTTTGTCCAAGCTGCCTTGTCAAAAATTACTACCTTATCTCAGCAAAGTGCAAAGATACCGTCTGAAAACCAAAGACAAACTGAAAAAGGCAAAATCTGATAAACAAAAAAGGTTCCTTCTAGAATTTTTTTTTTGGCCAAAAAAAAAAAAACATTACATCTAAGGCATTAGACTAACATAGAAAACAACAAAAATTTACAAATAGACTTAAGTTTGGATAAAAGAAAAACAGAATGGCAAACAATTTGAATCTAGACAGTCACCAGACTAGTTAATGACCTGCCTCCCAATTTATGTTCCAAAAAAAAAACTTTTAACTAAATTTAAACACAATTTTTAGTGCAGTTAATCACGTTCAGAAGCACAAATACCATCGTTAATATATATATATATATGTATATGTTTTTTTTTTTTTTAATGATTACCTCATCAATGTAGGTATGGATGCAAGGGCATACCGATTGAGCTGCTTGAAGGAATGTGATGTCTATGAAGTTGATTTTCCAGAAGTATTGCAAGTGAAATCCAGTCTTGTTAAGGAAGGAATGGAATCTACAGAGGACCAGCATCTAGTGATGATGGCAAAATCCCTAACTAGAGTAGCGGCTGACATCAGAGGCATCGACTGGCTTGAAAAGCTTCAAGCGGCAGGGTTTGTACCAGAGAAAAACACAGTGTGGGTTCTTGAAGGAATCCTCTACTACCTTTCCCACTCTCAGGCCATGCAAGTTTTGAAAATTATAGCTGACAAGTGCACCATTACCCAGACAGTTCTCTTAGCAGATTTCATGAATAAATCATCAACAACACTTTCAAATTCTATGTTCCACTTCTATAGTGATTGGCCTGATCAACTCTTGCCATCTATTGGCTTTTCTAATGTCAAACTGTCACAGATTGGTGATCCAGATGCTCACTTTGGGCTTATGCATGATCCAATGAATCTGTTCAACAAACTGCGTAGCTTGCCTAGGTCAGTACAAACCAACCCTGATGATGGAACACCATGCTGTCGCTTGTATCTGGTGCAGGCATCAGGATCGCCAAATTTAACTGATCCATAGAGAGAATGGATGATATCATTTCAGAGAGCTAAAAACCCTGAGGGTATTGGATGCTAAATCATCACGACCACTTGGTACAGGCCTCTTGTTCATTAAACAGTTCTGCAGAGGGAAAACAGACAAGTCATAAAATAACTACTATAGGTGTCAACTCCGAGTTACAGTATAGTTGTAGACATCATTGTTTGTAGTTCACCTGAGAACTAAATCTAAAGATGTGGACCATCCAAACAGAAGAAGAATGTACTCTGATGGTTATTCGAAAAAGAAAAAAATCATAGGCATATACCCTTTTTTTTTTTTTTTCTTTTTTTGAAAATCAGCATATACTGGCTCGTTTTATATATGTTTCAATAACTTCTCCATAAGGAAAATAATAAGCATAGAAGATACATCTTCTTAGAGATTATTCTCGCCTACCTTGTTTAACCCTTAAAAAATGTGGCACCAACATACCTTTATAAGGAAGAAAATATCAAATAACCAATTTGCTTCTCAAAGATGTTTAACAGGTTGTACTAAGAAGATATGGTTAAGTAACCAACTTGGGAACCTATACATTTCAGGGTCAAATCCCCAGATTTCCCCCCATTCTCCTCCCCATCCTGGGTTCCCCCTCCCATAAAAAGTATTAGAAAAAAGTTGCTATGAAGGTATATGAGAAGAGATGGTTAATACTGTTCAGAAACTAATTGAAGACGGGAGAGAGTGTCCAGCTATGTGGTCGGTAACTATTACAGTATTGCAAATTTAAGTAGTATTGCCTTAAATAGTACAATGGAAAATAAATGACTGAAATCAAAATAACAATGGAAAAATGAATCCAGAATGGCATACTTCAAGCTTCGTTATGTTCTAAGTTCCACCAAATGCTTCTTCATTGTTAAAGCACAGCTATCCACCACAAAACTTTAAGCCCCAAGACACTCCTTTATACCCTGCTCAAATTTGTCAAGGGATGATATGGTGTCTATCAGGGCATCTACTACCTTCCCTCTGCAATTAAAAGAGAAAAATGAGCCGATATAAAAGTAACAACCTAGTGGAATAATTAATGAATGAAGTGACTAAAATTAACGTCAACCTAACAACATAACATCCATAAATTTGCAAGGACATAGTAGATTGTTATGGAAGTCATACCTGTCAGAACTGAGTTGAAGATCAGTTTCATCTGCGTGCGATTAAGAGAAGTGAAAAGAGCTACATCAACGGAAACAAGGAAATTATAAGGACCAGAATGGAGTTTTAAAAATTTATCACAGAACTACTTGCTGAACAAAATTTTTAAGAGGTCATTCAAAATATATCCGTATCTCCTACTATGAATTGAAATGGGGATAACTATCACCTCCTATACAAGTGAAGCGGGAAAGTTCCGGAACTCCCAAAGGCTACATCAGAATATCTAACAAAAGATAAACTAGCCTACGGTAGATAGAACAGCGACTACCTTATAAGGTCTTTTAGCATAGCCTCAGCTTCCAGTTTTGCTGGATCCTTACTGTCGAGTAACGAGGATGCATTCTTCACAACCAATTTAAAGGTACAAACCTGTGGACTTAGAATATTAATTGCTTAACTTGCATTAAGGAGAAAAATGGCGCAAGCTAGATCTTCTTCTTCAATCTTAATAGTTTTATGTTCTCCGAGACCCTAAGTCATTGTAGAGTAGAGACTAATAGAGAATATTTTGGAGTCTAAAGTTCCAGAGTTGATCAATTTCAGTAAACTACCATCTGGATCACTAAACAGGAGTTATAGATCAAAATGCACAGCACAGATAACCAAAAAAAAAGAACAATTAAAATATTGATTTATCCGAATCTCGACCCCAGTGTTTGCTCGAAACTGAACAAACGAATTCCTAACTTGTGGAACGCAATCCCTAGCAGCAGAAATAAGCAGATTACGAACTTCCTCTAGGTCCTTACTCGAAGCAGGAGAGTCGCTGGCTCATATGAACATCCAAATGAACTTCATAATGTAACAAAAAATAACAGAAAAAGATACAGAGAGAGGGCGACGTACTGAGTAATGTATATTCTGTGCGAAGGCTGTTTCGAGAGGAATCAATCGGCGCCAAGAGGAACTTGGAGGCCTTATTCTTTTGCCCTCTAAGCCAATCCTTTGGTCCAGCTTCGAGTGTACAAGAAATTAAGCTTTCAACAGCAAAGAAAAAGAAATGTAAAGAAGAGATGGATCGTGCCTACAGATGCCGAATTCGAATGCAGCTGCAGGAGCAGATACAGACAGAGAAGGTACGAGAGCTATGAGTGAGAGCAAAGCGATGTCTCTGCGTGAGTACTTGGCGCGAATTTGAACGCGCTTCTCTTGATTTTTTGAATCTAGATAATTTGGAGAGAGTGATGAGATCACTGTGAGAGTGGAGGAGCGGCCGAAGATAAAACCGTTGTCATTGCCGTTAAGCGTCTGAGCGTTGTTCTCGTGTTGCGATGTGTTAGTGGATAAATTATTCTCGGCTATTTTTTTTTTGGTCATTTTTTTTTCCATCCCTCCAATACGAAAATTTGGGCCCCAATCTGCTTCAATATTGGTCTTGGGCCCCGATCCTTTAACAGACTAAAAACACACAAAAAGAACCGGCCACTGGATCAAAAGGTTTTTGCCATGAGGTAATATAGTAAAGAAAAAAGTTGGATCCATGATTTGAGTCAAACTGCTTAAATAATAAATATGTAATTAATTTCATGCAATAAAAAATTGCCATAATTAAGTTTCGTAATGACCTCATGACTCACGTCTATATCTTAATTAAGATAACTTCTTATTACCCGCCACTGGGACGTTAGATTTACCCGCCACTGGACGGTTTTTTCAGTTGCAGAAACCGGACAAAAGGTTCGAGAGAAAAAAAGCCCACGTTTTTTTTTTGTTTTTTTTAAACATTTATTTCCAATACTATCCTTTCCCGGCGGGCAGTTTATCGACGCTACCTGTCAATATCCCAGTTTCAGCCCATATTCATTCGCTTCCAGAGTATATACGATTCGTATTCTGGGAATTGATTCTTACCCCCATTAGGGATAATTTAATTCCGGAAGGGAATAATCGTTCCCAAATGCCCATTCAGCCATTTCTTTTTAAGCTTACATGTCCATCGCTGCAACTTCCATTTCCAACTTGTAAAATTGCACAGCTGTCAATGTCATCCATTTCAGATTCTCTTTGTATTCTGTTTTCCGAGCACTAATGCTAGGAACCGGTTCCCTCTAATTTTCTTTCTTTTATTTTACTATTTTCCCAAATGCCTATATAAAAACCCGCCATGCGCATTTCAAAGAAACCGTTTTCCTTCTGCCTCTCTATCTTCTTCCCCGAATCCTTGCCTCCTTTCTTCTCTCCTCGAGTTTTTCTCAGAGACTGCGATCAATCTTCAAGGAAATCGCGAGGAATTCATACCCTAGGTTCGTATTTTCTTGCTGATTTAGTGCTTTAATGGCTGTTATATTGTTATCTACAGTAGGTTTCTTGTGCATTAATGAGTTCGTTCAAAGTAGTTTAAAATTTTGTCCGATCAGTTTTCAGTAGTGTTTATGCCTTCTTTTGGTCTTATCTTTCTTTAATTTGAGGTCCGAATTTTTTTAATCCTAATAAGCTTAGTGTACCTCTCTGATTTGCTGTTTTTGTCTTTTACGATGGTTACATCACAAGATGAAACTTCTTCTTCTTCCTCTTAAGAGATTATCTGGAGAAGTAGGAATTGATGAATGAGTTATGTAAGAAAAATTATGGGTTCTAGGATTTGACTTGGTTTTGGGGATTCCTTGGAGCGCATCTGAGGATTCTTCAAGTTCGAAGATAGTGCTATTTACTTTGCGCCTTTTTTTTTTATTGATAAGGCAGATAAGTTTGCGAGGAGATTTTAGTTCCTTGGTTTTTTTTTTTTCCAGAAAAATTAGTGGAATGAAAAGCTACGGAAAAATGAGAATCTACAGTTGTCCATTTCTATTTTAGTGGTTAATAATGGAGACTCGTAGACTGATCATTCTTTATCTTAGTACGCTTGCATTATCGATATGGAAAATATAGCTGCAGACAACTTTTGTTTGCTTCTATTTGCGTGTTAGGCCTCTGTATTGAAAAGGAGCTTAGATTGTGGGCACCTCTGTTTTTTTTTTTTTTTTTTTCATTTTCCTCTTTCTTTGGTTTGGGTACTTTTGGTGGTTGAAACTTAATTAGAATGGGTATGACTTTAGAAATGAAATCACTTGATACAAAATACTTGACAGCCAAAACAATGATAACACTTCCAGGAAGTTTCTGCATATTGTTGGCTCCTCGCTGGAGATGTAATTTTGAGAAATTGCTGTGTTGGACTTTGGATTGAGATGTCAATGAACATTTCACTCTTATACGTGTCATATTCAACACTTAAATCTAATATTTTATATGTTATCGGTTTTTCCCCTGCTAAAAAACAATCAGGACCTTTTCAGCTGCATGCCATTTTATCAATGGGAGAGGATCACAAGATGCATGATCACCAGGAACCTCGTGTATGGTCCTCACCAGGAGGAGGACGAGAAATTGATATAGGAAAGCAAATATTTTGCAATAGATCTTTGAATATGAAGAATATTGTTGCTGTAGGTTTTGATATGGATTACACATTAGCACAATACAAGCCTGAAACTTTTGAATCTCTCGCATACGAAGGCACAATAAGAAAATTGGTCTATGATTTGGGATATCCTTCAGAGGTTTGTCCTTTTTTGCTTCCATGTCTTTTGCTATTCAGGAATTTTTGAATGTTGTTCTCCCTTGCATTATGAATAATGTGGTGATAACTAGTACCGAGTGATTTCTCCTCTCGATGGCTTAATCATATAGCATATTGTCCTTCACATTTTCTCCCTTTTCCCTTTTTCAGTTCTTAAAATCTGGACTCGGTAGCAATATTTATTTAGTTTTTCTAAGAATTTCTTCTTCTGCAGCTGCTCGGGTGGTCATTTGATTGGAAATATATGGTCAGAGGCTTGGTACTTGATAAAAAGCGAGGCAACATCTTGAAGGTTATCCCTGTTGTTTCTCATTCATAGTTTCTATTTCCATTCCCCCCCCCCCTCTCAGCTGGCCTATGTTTTGCCTCGAATCACAGAGCTTGAGTGATTGGAATTAGTGTTTGCATTGAACAGATGGATAGGCACAAGTATGTGAAAGTAGCATATCATGGATTCAAAGAGCTGTCTAAGGAAGATAAAGTCGAGACCTATGGCAACACTCTAGTGCAGGATTCTTTTGATGAGCCTGATTATGCTCTCATCGATACACTTTTTTCACTAGCTGAAGCGTACTTGTTTGCCCAACTGGTTGACTTTAAGGATAATAATCCTGGAAAGGTTCCAGAGGGTGTTGAGTAAGAATTTACTCGCTACTTTTTCTATAACTTGCTTACTCTATAATCTGTCACTAAATGAGCTTATGCTATAGATTTGAAGGCTACTCTGAACTTTTCATTTTTTATTTTCTGCTTGTACCTTGCTTTAAGAAAGCAGGAAAAGTCCTCATATAGTAACTTGTGGACATTGATATAGTTCTTCAAGTTAGGTTATTGTTAGAACTTTTTGATTAGTAGACTCTCTTTTCACGGCTCAATATATCTGGATAATTAATATACTCTTGCATTATTTTTTTCCGCTTCCAGTTACTCTCGTATGTACAGAGACGTTCGAGCTGCTGTTGATTTGTGCCACCGAGATGGAACTTTAAAGCAAATGGTTGCAAAAGACCCTAAAAGGTGAGATGGGAATGATATATAGAAATATAGGCAAATGATTGAATGCTGTTAAGGTTAGACGATGGTAATTTGTCGAGGCTGTATGGATCAGCAATGGAATGGTGTTGAGCTCTGTAGAGTTGTGTGAAGAGTAGAGTATCATAAGATACACGATAAATTTTATTGGCAACAGTTGTTGGTTTGTGAATCTCGTGGGTGAGAAATTTGTTGTTTGGTAGAGATTTTAAGTTTTCTACTTTCAATGGTCCATTTTAGGTATATCAATGAAGATACCTCTATAGTACCCATGTTCAAAATGCTCAGAGATTCTGGTCGCTCTACTTTTCTGGTCACAAACAGGTATATGGTGATATTTGTTCATACTTAAAATAATATATATATACTAACATAAGACTGACATCGTGAGGGACACATGGTTATCTCTTGCAGTTTGTGGGATTATACGAACATTGTGATGAATTTCCTCTGTGATTCCCGCACAATGCGTGGTGATAAAAAATGTAATTTTGACTGGCTTCAGTACTTCGATATTGTCATCACCGGCAGGTTACGTCTGCTAACTCTAGTTTGATTTGAATTCTATTTTGCATTTTTATTGTATTGCAGAGTTCAAATCCATTTGTTTTTGTTAGTACTTGTTGAGGTGGAAATTTCACAAACACACCCACTGCGTGGCCAACTCTTTTGATTCTGGCTCTCTGTCCATGCAGAATTTATAATTTGATAACTGTGCTAGCTTTTTATTGCTTCTGGAGAATTTGGTGGTCATAACAATTGGTTGTTTTGGAAATTATGTGAAAGCCATAATGCTCTTTTCAAAACCTAATTGTTTTGCATGGCTTTCCATTCTCATTGGATCTTATATTTCTTTCCATCCTCATTGGTTTTACAAGAAAGAATAACCTTGAACATTCCATTACATGTGCAGTGCTAAACCAGGCTTTTTCCATGAGGACAATCGTGCCAATTTATTTGAGGTTGAACCCGTGTCAGGGATGCTGCGTAATACTGATAATGGCTCCCCTATACTGCAGGTTAGCCTAGTAATTTCTTTTTCTAAAACGTATTTACTACCATACAGGTGAAATATTCTTTAATGTCAGTATATTCACTTACTCCATATATTACTCAAAAGGTTGGGGAAGATACTCTACTGGATTTATCATTAACAGGGCTGAGTAACATTTGTAGAGTTTTCCAGGTACTTCAAAAAATCTCTAGTGTGAAGTAGAATCACTTGTGGCCCAAAAAAAAAACGTATAAACATCAACTATAGGCTCATCATTGCATAACTAACATCAGTAACATGTATTTTCAGGGAGGAAATGTCAGGCATCTGCATAAAATACTTTCTATTGAATCAAGTTCCCAGGTGAAGTAGTCCATAATGAATAGGGAGCAAGGAGATGAAAAGATGAATTGTTTGCTTTTAGTAACTTCAGATAATTGAATATCACAATGATAACTCCAAAATTGTTATTTCTTCCATTAGGTTCTCTATGTTGGAGATCATATCTATGGAGATATATTGAGAAGTAAAAAGGTTCTTGGTATAATGTTTACTGCTAATGCTTTAAATCATAAGTATGTTTTTATGACAGGATTAGGTTTAATGAGTTTGAGTCAATTCTATATATGTTTTAGTTCCCCGAAATTTGCAGATATATTGATCAAACAAACGCAACATGTTTATTTATGACATTACGCCTTATGTGTAGGGTGGAGAACAATGCTTGTTGTTCCAGAGCTTGAGAGGGAGGTTGAACTCCTTTGGGAATTGAGAAATACCCGCAAGGTTTGAAGCATCTTTAGTTGAAAAATTGAGCTAATTCAAATTTACTACAAGCTATAATTAGTCAAATTTAATGATATTGTACCCTGAAAATTAATATACAGTATATTGCTTTATATCATTATATACCTTTAAGTAATTTTTTTTTTCTTTTCTTTCAGCAACTTCGGTTATTGAGAACTGAACGGGATGCGATTGAAGACAAAATACAACATTTGAAGTGGTCCCTCAGGTGTTTGTCCGAATGCCTTATATCATACTTGTTAATAGTTTGACAACTTAAGATAGAAAGTAAACCTTGTTTATTCAGGTTGGAAGATGTCAGTGATGCTGAGAAGCAGAAGTTATCTTCCCAACTAGATTGCTTGGAGGTAAGTCCATGAGCTGTAATCCAAGCATGATCTTATCTTGCATTATGTTCTTTAACGATTTTATCTAACAGTCAAAGAGGGATGAAGTGCGATTGAGACACCAAGAGACTCAACGGGAATGTCACCATAAGGCATAGAACTAATACTTATCTCTAGTTTTGTTTGTAATCTATCGATATAATGATTACACTATTCTTTGTGTCTGATGGACACTGAATTTATTCTTTATCAAAACAGTTTCACCGGGTTTGGGGGCAACTTATGAAGACCGGGTATCAGAATTCTCGCTTTGCTCATCAGGTATATATAGTAAAGTGTTTTAGTTCTATTATCAGATATGAATCTGACTCTAAAGAGATAAATTATCTTCCAACCAATTGTTAAATTTGCTCTGTGAATACATGAATGCAGGTTGAGAGATTTGCGTGTCTTTACACGAGCCAAGTAACCAATTTAAGCCTCTATTCTCCAGACAAATACTACAGACCGAGTGAAGATTTCATGCCCCATGAATTTGGCATCGTTCCTTTTGAATAGGTTGTGAGAGACCCTGGCAGTCGTGCATCAAAGTTACCTTTCTTCTTTTTCTTCTTCTTCTTTTTCTAGTTTCTAGTATCAAATTGTGCTTCAACGTGTTAAGCTGTAAGCCTGTAATAGTTTACTGGCATAATAGATGATTGCTGCAAATTAGTTCCATAGAAGAAAAAAAAAAAAAAAAGTACTGGAAAGTTACGGTAATTGCACTAGCTAAACTAGTAGTGTCTGTACAAACAGCATTTCCATAGGATCGCCTTCAAAAGAATCATTAAAGCCATTACGTAGAATATCAACCTTTTTTTTTTTTTTTCCCAAGTCGGAACCAAAAACTAGTTGTATGTTGTCAGTTTCTAACAAATGATTGTCGAACTTTCCATATACTAAGGAGACTCGTGATATAAATAGAACTAGATCATCGCTGGTGAATGAGTATCTTATCTTTACAAACAATGATAGATAGCCAAGCAGTCACATTCTTATCTTTATAGCTCCACCTCACCCCTTCATCCGTCAAAGTATAATCTTATGTTTTTATAGTAAACTAATTTCCTTCACTGATTCAATGGGGTTCTAAATGAAGTGATTACAACTCTGACTTTCTTTCTGTCACGAGAGAAAAAAAAAAAAAGTCATGGATTCTATTTTCGACATCACTAATTTGTCCGAGAGAATGCATTGGCTATGGAGAGTACCTTCTGGTCAAGTAAAGAACCCATTTCGCAAAAATATTGCATCTATCATATTCATGACCACATTTTAAGATAGAGATATTTGAGCCCTCCCCAACTTGCAAAATCCAGGTCCACTCTGGATAACAGAAAAAATTGATTCGAAGCTCTCCGAAATGACTGCAAAGAGATAAAATTCACCTTACAGACGTGGATGGTGATAAGGATTCCCATTTCCCACCTACGTTGCAGAACTAATTCCACTACGGTGCCTGAAAAATGATAATACCTAAAACCAGAAAAAAGAGAAGTAAGAACAGTTTTCCTTAGGCCGTGTATGAGAAATTATTATCATATTCATGCATTATTTTGTGTAATTTGTATCAGATTATGAAAATAATGCACGAATACAGTCGTGCAAAAATTTATCATTCCATCACTTCGCTTACAAAGTTGGAATGTTCTACGTCTAGTTGAAATTTAAAGTAATTTAGTTTATGTTGATCTAAGTTGATATGATTTTTGTGGTTTAATATTCCATATCACCAAAGTGCAGAACTTGTTTTTCCATCATTTCAATTTTCAAGCATCGCTCTCAGATAATAAGGATTAACATCTTATCTTATGGCCACGAACTTTCGGTTGCCCCAAAAAGTGTGCATGGGCCCACTAATTTATACCCCCTTTTGATCCTAATTAGACTTAAAATCAGGTAGCTAGTCCGAATCCTGCATTAATGGACCATGTCAGGTGAGACAGAACAGAAGGCGGAAAACGCCCGACATCACCTTTCTCTTTCTCAAATGTCTTCTCTTCTCTGATGAACCCGATACAGCTCGAAAGCACTACATCAAACATCTTACTGGGCCGCACGGTCAGCCCGTGAGCGTTAAGACGACAGCAGCTGGGTCCTTCATCCTCGAGCCACTTGTCCCAACAACCTAGTCTGCTACTTACTAATTTCTCCTGATCACGTACAAAACTTTCTATGCAGAAAATTTAACACAAACGACGTTGGTTTATTACCAGAACGTCGGTCCCACCAGTATAAGCATTAAATAAAAAATAAAGGAAAATATATTACAGCTGGTAATTTATAATCTAGAATAAGAATAAGGAAATCCACTAGCCCACGTTATCTTCTTTTGAGGTGTCATAAATAGAGCAGCAATGCGAGTGAAGTTTTGCTCATAAGACATAACACCATTCATTGTGTTTGGCACTTGGTTTCTCCTATCTCTATTCCACTAATCAGTGATCAGTTCATATATATATATAATCACAGTTATCATGGCCTCTAACTCCAGTAGTAATTGGACATCGAAGCAACACAAGCTGTTTGAGAATGCTCTTGCAGTCTACGACAAGGACTCTCCCGATCGTTGGCTGAATCTGGCTAGAGCCGTCGGTGGTAAAACGACAGTGGAAGATGTCAAACGACACTACTACATGCTCGTTGAAGATGTCGACAAGATCGAGTCTGGTCAAATCCCCTTGCCCAATTACAGAAAATCTGCTCGAAACTACTCCTCTACTAATAATTTCCTGGACGAAGAAAGGTACGTGTATACGCAGAATTATGATATTAATATTTTTATTGCTTTAAATATCATTAAATGACCCTTTTTTGCAAGTCGGGTTGGAAATATAATCACTAAAAAGCTTGCTTTTTAAGAGTAATCAATTATCACTTATCTCCTTATTTGAAGAAGATGGCGACCAACCAATTTACAGCTAGCTAATACTAATAATAACAATTAGTAAGATAATTAGGTACGTTGTCCATGCATGCAGGATGAGGAGTCTAAGGCTGCAATGAAGAGGATGATGGTGGTGGTGCATGGGATCAGCATGCAGCATGCAGCATGCAATTATATTATTATATTAACGGACCGTGAATAAAGCTCCGGCTGGCCGGCTCCGATCAAATGATATTTCGGACGGAGAAATGTAGTACTACTACTAAATAACAAGAATTAGAAGTGATAATTGAGTATCATTATGAATTTGTCGTTTTTTTGTTTGCCTTATGTCGTCTCGTCCCTGTAGAATGTGACACATAGCTATCCGTGTTAAATGTTTTCTTATCACCTGGCGTGTAATTATGCATGGCTGGCCTACATGTTTATTAACGTACGTTTCTAGATCTTATGTATTATGACACGAGGATCTCGTTAATCACGAGATAATTTCGATCGAGAAAAGATATGGTCCCTAATCCTAATGATGTTGTCTGATCTCTTATGATTGAGAAAATCTAACGGTGTATATTATGTTCATGTTGTTAACTGTTGTATATGCATTCTCGGACGCCGTAAGGGTTTAAACTATCTCATGCAAGTTATTGCAAAGTTGGAAAAAATATAATTAGTGGGGTAAACAATATAATTAAGAAGCGATTAATTACATTTTTTTAATCACTTATCCGCAGGCAAAAGATAGGGAGATGTCGTGCAAGTTGGGGGTCAATTGTCGGAACCATGTCATGCATGTAAGCTGTAGCTTTCCATTGGATTGATTTTTTTAGCAACGTTTATACGTATAATTTTTTTTGAATAAACTGATTAATTTTAATTATATATATTAATTTTAAACGAAAATATATCCCACGTGCATAAGTAAAGACTGATTTTATTTCACACACTCCATGCAGCAAAATACAACAAACAAAGATGGAGAAAAAGAAATAAGAGTTTAAGGGCTTATACATATATCCTGGTATTGGGTTGACCAATAATATTGGGCCTAGTCCACTCATGTTGGCCCAATAAAAGAAAAATTTTATCGCTCGGTCCGTAGTCCTCTAACTTGCAGAAAGAAGAAAAGGCCCCCTTCCGTGGAAGATGGAAAGTGCGACACGACGTCGGATTACACTGACCGGCAGACTACATCGCCTACGCTTTCTTTTCATAGTGCGCTAATCTGTTGTTATTAGTCAGTTCTCATTTCCCTCTCTTTTGTTTAATTGTGCGCAAAAACTTCCTCCAGTTCGTAGCGAACTGCAAGTTCCAGGAGATATGGCGGCGAGACCATCTCCTTTCAAGGTACACCTTCTACGCTCGATCTCTTCTTTTCTTCGTCATTGCTTTGCTCTACTTGCTTGCTAGGGTTTCTCTCCATCTTTGCTGTTTCCTGTGTGATGTGAACAGTTATATCTTAAAGTTACATATGATTTTCCTGCTTTTTTTTTGGAGGAATGAACTTTAGAAATAGCATAAGAACTTCTAAATTGTTAAGTATTAACCATAATATTTTGTTTTTTCTGCTTCAGAACTTTGATTGTTGTTTCTTCTAATATTCGTGAGAGTTTATGGAAGCTCGCATCTAAATAATTTGCTGTCGTGCAGATAATTTTGGGTTCTTCTTCGATAGATAGTAGGAGAATATTAGCTGAGATGGGATATGAATTCACTATTATGGTGCTATTTTCTTTTCTCTTTATATTTTACTTAATATTACATTTTAATTTCAGATAGTAATTCCTTATACTTGAAAAGACTGCAGATATTGATGAGAAAAGCATCCGAAACGAAATGCCGGAAGAGTTGGTATTGGCTCTCGCAGAGACAAAGGGTAGCGTGTATCTGTGATCTATCTTTCGTCGTTCTTTTGATAGTCGGATCAAGAACGACTTATTACAATCTTTGGTTGAGGCTCTATCATGATGCTAAAGAATATTTCGAATGTCTCTATAATTTTTCCATATTAATCTGTCTGTGACGTAAATTGTAAAACCATTATTTTCCATTCCCATCCCTTTTGTTGAGAGAGAAGATGATTTACATCTCAGGCTAATGCTATTACATCGAAACTGCACGCAATCAATAGTCAAGAAAGAGAAGCCAAACCAACAATATTGATTGCAGCGGATACAGTATGTCTCTGTTTCCATGTCCTAGTACAATGCTCCCTGTTTTAGCGACAGGGTGTTTGGGTCTGAAATTACCTAGTGCGATTTATGCTGAGAATACATAGGCCTTTTGAGAGAGGAAAAGTCTTTTTTCAACATCATATGGATCCTCTTGCCCTTCAGGTCTACACTTATGATATTATTACTATCCAAGTCATTCTTGCCTTTTGGTCAAATTTTCTGTCCTTTTCAGAAGACGATCAAAGTTGCTATTTTTTTTTTTTTTTTTTAATTTAAGGCGATAAATCTTAAGGTAAGAAACAATATAGCTTGTGGTATTAGCTTTGATCTCTGAGTGTAAGGTTGCTACTTTTCATTACCTCTATATCTCACCTCACCATGTGGTGCTGACTTATGCTCTTAGGAATAAAAGAAAAAAAAAATCCTTAACTAAACTGAAATTCTCTGAATTGTAACTCATAACTAGCATAATGAAGTTAAAATATTAATAAATCCCACCCACTCAACACCCCTTCTAAATCTACTTTCCTGTTTCCAATTCCATTGCCCTTACATGGGCATCAATCTTTTTGATACTGACATTATTTCTCTTAATGAATACTAGTGTATGGTTGGATTGGGAATTTGGGACAATGACTAATATTTAAATGACTGGACCTAATTCTCAGGCAGAAGCCATCTTACAGAGGATCCAAATCGATGTGCAACCCCGGGCTGATTATTCTTTATTCACCAAAAAATGAGGCAAGTCGTTCACTGTTCTACTGATATTTGTTGATGATATTTTAATCATTAGAAATGATTCTCAAAGTATTGCTGCAACTAAATGCTTTTTGCATAGTCAGTTTCATATTAAAGACCTTGGTGATTTAAAATACTTTCTTGACATTGATGTTTCTACTTCCAAAAATGGGATTTTTATTTCCCAACATAAATATGCATTAGAGATTATTGAGGATGTAGGGTTGTTGGGTGCAGCCTCAATTGATACACATATGGAAAGAGGATTGAAATTGTCTGACTAGAGCAATTTGCTTAAGGATCAAGGACAATGTATGAGACTGGTAAGAAGACTAATATATTTGACTATGTCGAGGTCGGATATTACTTATCTTGTTCATGTGTTGAGTCAATTTATGCATCTGCCTCGAAAGGCTCATATAGAGGCAGCACTCAGAACAGTGCGTTATCTTAAGAATGCTTCTGGTCAGGGTCTCTTTTCCTCCGATAATGATTTCAGATTGAGAGTGTATTGTGATTCGGATTGGGCAGATTGTTCGCTTACTAGAAGGTCTACTACAAGATTTTGCGTATTTCTTGGACCTTCATTGATTTCTTGGAGATTAAAGCGTCAAAAGACTATATCGCTTTCATTAGCTGAGGCAGAATATCGTGCCATGACTGGAGCATGTTGTGAGTTAACTAGGCTGCAATATTTGCTTATAGATTTGGGCATAATGCATCGTGAACCTGCCTTGCTATATAGCGACAATAAAGCAGCACTACACATTGTTGCAAATCATGTCTTTCATGAGCGAGCAAGGCATATAGAGATGGATTGTCACTATAGAAGAGACAAAATTCAAGACGATTCTGTTGTTATGAGGTTTGTGAAATCGATGCATCAATTAGGAGACGTCTTGAGCAAAGCTTTAGGTAAAGAGACCTTTGTTCCCATGACACGCCAGTTGAGAGTGCAAGATATCCACTCTCCAACTTAAGGAGAGAAGTGTTGAAAAAATATCTTTCGAATCTGTTACTTATAAGGAAAATATTTTGTGTATATTTAGTTTCTTTTTGTTTCTAGTTACCAGCTAATTAATTGCTTAATTGAGAGATCTTGTACTTACAGATAAAGTCACTGACTTGTATATGTATATTGATTAGGGTCAATAGAACATAATTTTCACCCAATTCTTCTTTTCAATTCTGGGGCTCACGCAGCAACAGTTGGATCTGTGCTTGTTACAAACCTTAAAACTGGAATCAGGAAAGTAGAATGGGACAGAGTAGAGGTGTCATTTGTTTCTCTTCCTCCTTGGCTGATCTATTAGTTTTATAACTATTAATAATATGCATCATTCGTCAAATTTACTTGCTAGGTAGTAGTGTGGAGTGAGACAAAGGTCTTTTAGTGTATGTGGAATTAATCTCTATGGGGTGATGCCTTGCAGATCTATTTCGATGACATACCTGATGACGTCATCGAGAAAGTGGTAGCTGTTGCTCTTTAAACAATTGAATATTCGATGATGCGTGTTCATGATTTTTCCCCCAAGACAATAGTTTTAAGTCTTTTTTTTTTTTTTTAAAAATCAGATCGAGGATGGAATTGTGCTCAATGTTGCTGGAGGATTGATGATAGAACACCATTTAGTCTTGCCTTATGTCAAAGAAGTGGTTTGTCTTCTGTCTCCTCTGCTTCCAAGTAAAAAATGACTTCTATTTCCTGGCAGATGACTGTCTGAAATTTTAATCAATTGCAGGTAGGGACCACAGATAGTGTGATAGGACTACCTAAAGCTCTCACTGAGAAACTCCTAACGGAGGCTCTTGAGGAATCAATTCACCTTGTCATCCACTAACCGACCTATTCACCATTACGTATGTATGTAATGCTTGTTAAAACATGTCTTAAGACAGCCGTGGAAAGTACAGATTTTGGTTTGGTTTTATTCTGGTGAATAGTCATTAATTAAAGTACATAATTTGTTGCCTTTTTGTAATTATTGTAAGCTTCGCCAGGTCCCACTTTTACCAGACCACCACGAGCTTGGCAGGCTCATTCATTAGGATAAAAAGCATCATAAAAAATTAAAAAAATAAATAAAAAAAAATCAGAAATTTATTAACCACTCAAAAAGAAAAAACCCAATAAACCATATCTGGGTGGGTCAAATTCAGTAGGCTCTGTGGGCTTTCCACGCGCTCCACGACGAATATTACTACTCCCACGGCCTTCCTTAACAGAGGAGCGAGAAAGAAATCAGTTATTTAACCGTCACCCACCCGTCCTTCCAATTCCATTTCATGGTCGTATCTGGTTTGGATGATATGAAATTTTTCGAAAATCTACAATACGGAAATACAAACATTCCTTATATTATAATTAATATAATAATAAGTATTATAATTAATATAATAATAAGTATTATAATTAATATAATAAATCTCTCTTTATTTATTTGTTTTAATATTTAAAAAATAAAATAAAATAAAAGAAGTATACCTAATAAATAAGACATATTTTATGCAATTTCATTAAAAATCATTTAACAGATAAAATAAAATAATAATAAAAATTATTTATTTTCTTATATTTTCCCTCCCTCTAATAATTACTATTTCCAATTTTCCACTACATATTCATTCCTTCCCCCAAAAAAGTCCAGCCCTCCTTCTTCCCCCCCCTAATTTTGGAAAATCTTGCGTGTCCTTCGACCTATTCTCCCCTCCCTAATCTAAATCTGATCTCGTCTAATTACTCTCTCGCTACGGAAAACAAAGAATCTCTAATCGGAGAAGAGCGGACGAGGAGCCAACCACCACCGCCATGGAACCAGGTGGCGCCGGAACCGGATCCGTTCAGATCCGGCAATCTCGACGGCTACCGGATTTCCTTCAGAGCGTGAATCTAAAATACGTCAAATTAGGGTACCATTACTTAATCACAAATCTATTAACTCTATGTTTAATACCTTTAATCGCCGTCACTCTGATCGAGGTTCTCCAAATGGATCTCGATGATATTTGCCAGCTCTGGCTTCACCTCCAGTACAATCTGGTCAGCGTTATTGTTTGCTCCGCTGTTTTGGTTTTCGGTCTGACGGTTTACATCATGACTCGGCCTCGTCCTGTTTATCTTGTCGATTATTCCTGTTATCGTCCGCCTGATGATCTCAAGGCACCTTTTGATCGGTTCATGGAACATTCTGAGTTGACCGGAGACTTTGACGATTCATCGCTTAAGTTTCAACGCAAGATCTTGGAGCGATCAGGGCTAGGTGAGGAGACGTACGTGCCAGAAGCAATGCACTGTATTCCTCCAACGCCTTCCATGGCTGCTGCCCGAAAGGAGGCAGAACAGGTCATGTTTGGTGCTCTAGACAATTTATTTGCTAACACGAATATCAAACCCAAGGATATTGGTATTCTCGTCGTGAATTGTAGTTTGTTTAACCCCACGCCTTCTCTTTCTGCTATGATTGTTAATAAGTATAAATTGAGGGGTAATATCAGGAGCTTTAATTTGGGGGGAATGGGTTGTAGTGCAGGGGTCATAGCAGTTGATCTTGCGAAGGATATGTTGCAAGTTCATAGGAATACTTATGCTGTTGTTGTGAGTACTGAAAATATAACTCAGAATTGGTATTTTGGTAACAAAAAGTCTATGTTGATACCTAATTGCCTGTTCCGAGTTGGAGGCTCTGCTGTTTTGCTGTCAAATAAGTCTATTGACCGCAGACGGGCTAAGTATAAGCTTGTTCATATAGTGAGGACCCATCGTGGAGCAGATGACAAGGCTTTTAGATGTGTTTATCAGGAACAGGATGATGTGGGCAAGACGGGCGTTTCTCTATCTAAAGATTTGATGGCAATTGCAGGAGGGGCGTTGAAAACTAATATTACGACATTGGGTCCTCTTGTTCTCCCTATTAGTGAGCAGCTTCTGTTTTTTATGACTCTCCTATTGAAGAAGCTATTAAATGCAGATGTGAAGCCTTATATCCCAGATTTCAAGCTTGCATTTGATCATTTTTGCATACATGCTGGTGGAAGAGCTGTGATCGATGAGCTCGAGAAGAATCTACAGCTGCTTCCCTTACATGTGGAAGCTTCTAGGATGGCACTTCATAGGTTTGGCAATACTTCATCTAGCTCGATTTGGTATGAGTTGGCTTATACAGAGGCTAAGGGAAGAATGCATAAAGGCAACCGTGTATGGCAGATAGCATTTGGGAGTGGGTTCAAATGTAACAGTGCAGTTTGGCAAGCGCTTAGAAACGTGAGGCCGTCTAAGAATGGTCCCTGGGAAGATTGCATCGACATGTATCCTGTGAAATTGATTAATTAGTTTTGAAACCTTTTGGTATGGATTCTTATTTCCCTCTTCTGTAGCCATCTCTTTAGGTCTTGATTGTACTCTATTGGGCCTTTTATTTTCTTTTTTCTATTTTTTCTCCTTCTACTCTTTCCTTTGTACTTCTTGTTGAACTAGAAGAAGGATTTTACTGATTTTGTATATCTGTGCTAGTGCTGTTATTCTGAATCTGTTCACAAGGAGGAGCATTGCTTCTTAAGAATTATGTAAAAGCAACAGGGGTTACTTCTTTTCTAGTCAGCTTTACAGAAGGAAAACTTTCACTTGTCTTTGCCAAGTTATGTTTGAGTATATCATTTAATGTTTGACGGGATTCTTACTTTTCATTCTAATATAACCAAAATGTTATGGGAGAATTCAGCATTATACATGCAAATCGCTCACTATTTTGTAGTTTAGTCCAATAACTGGGAGAGTTGTTTTTAATAATTTAATACCATTGCCATACCTTCGTTCATTTTGACTGGTAGAGAGGCCAGAATTAGAATTGCAGTAAAATTAATAGTCGCTACTTCCCAAATGTTCTGGAACCAGGTAAAGTAAACGTGTAAAATGTCATTCCCACGTGAACTCTCTGTGTTTTGGACCCAGAAATTATTGTGGCAGAATATGTAGAGGGTAGTAAATGACGGTGTCGTTTGGCATCATTTTAATCGCCTGTCAGAGCCATTCATAGATAGATTCTCCAATTTTCACTTTATTTATTTAGTTTTTTTTTTTTTTTTTTTTAACATTAAAATTTCTGTCCTAATCCATTGGTTTTTTCTTTTATTCATAACTTTGTCATATTTAGTAATCTCTTGTTAGATGGAGACTGATATTAATTCAAGCAACTAGTACCTTTCTAGGAGCTTCTTTTTCCCCTTTATGTAGATAGAGGATAGACCTTGTATTGTCAATTGTGGATCTACGATTCATTTTGGACTAGTCAGTGGGGGGAGATTTTTATGATTTCCAGATGCTTCCTCTTCAAATGAAAAAAAGTCATAAAGATGATAAAGAGGACATGCGTTATTGGTAATGAGACTGACAGGTGACTTCTAGCGATTGGGTAGCTTATCCAATAGTCAAAGAATCTAAACGCATAATTAATAGATAGTAGTAACTTCCAAAATAATCCTCGACGAAGACAATGTTTTGCATGGATTGCAGACGTCTGATACTACAAAACTGACTAAAGCCCACGGGACATTAAACAAAAAAAACAATAATGAAAATAGATATACAACAGCAAATATGTTCTGTTCTTTATCTTCTGAGTGGTTGTAAAAGAACGAATAATCTTTCCTCTAAGAACAGAAGCAGAAAAGTACCAGAAACCCGAGCAAAGAGGACGTTAAAGAAAAAAAAAAACATCATCTGAATGAGAACTGAATTTCTTCCAAAGTTCTTCCTTTTGTCTCAGGAACCCAAAGCGCCACAAATACTACTGTGAATGCGCTCACGGCAATGTATATAGCGAATGTTCCTGTCAAAAGAGAAATGCGGAAAAAAGATATAAGCATAGTTTGGTGTTGATTAATGGTTACTTATGGTTAGAATATAGGGGAAATGGTAAAGGAGGGATGGAAATGAAATGGATAACCTCCACTACTCCAGGCTAAGAGCAAGTTCGCTGTTAATGTGATCAGCCAAGACCACGACCAATTGGCTAACGTTGCTATGCTTCCAGCAAGACCCTTGATATTTACTGGAAGAATCTGCATCCCAATTCCCAAAATTTGTTTCAAGTTTTTCTAGACATAATACTATCTGCATCCTGAATCGCCATGTGATTATACATAAGGTAGAGGGGAGAGAGAGAGAGAGAGAGATACATCAGACATTATAATCCATGGAATTGCTCCCATACCCAAGGAGAAAAAACACTATCATGGACCGAAAATAAAATAAGTAAATCCAGGTTAAAGTAACTAATTTAGGTTTGTATAATCAAGTATAGAAAATGTAAACATACCACAACTCCAACTACTGCAAAGATTCCCAATATGTCATACAAACTGGAATCCTCTGACACACAATCCTGATATCAATTTATAAGACAACAAAAAAAAAAAAAAACACTTTAGAGAAAGGCGTATAGGAAGTAGTCCATTGACACCACTAAGCTGCTGCAGAATAAGTAATCCAATCCCAATCTGGAAGATTCAAGTAACCAAGAAATAGGTCCTGATGTTTTCAGTCATGACGTAAAAAAGAAAAAAAAAAAGAATGTGATTCAAATCTTATTATACCGTCAAGGGGAACCAGTGTCTTTTCTTCTTGAGTTCTGCAAATCGGATTGTAGTTCATCTGCTAGATGACGCCACAGCTCTCTGCACCATGGCCATTAGAGAAAAAGTTAATATTGAGCTGCCAGTGGTCATAAGATAAGGATTTAGTTGAACAGTTCGTGGAAAGAACTGTAAGTGCCAGTTCATGGAATGTCTATTTACCTTGATCTCGTGAACTTCTACAGAAATATTAGCATCAAACCCTCGAAGAACTTGCAAGGATGCTTCAAATTCTTCTGTCATTCCCATTTTTACCTGGTTTTGAGAAGAGTAATCATAATATAATATAATATTAAAACAAATAAAAAATCAAATAAAAAATCAAATAAACAAATAGTAACCTTATATCTTAAGGTCATTTAGAAAATATCGTCTTGAAGAAGCTTACCAGCCACCGAGGAGATTCTGGGATGAAAAACAGCCCTGGTATAAGTATTGTACAAGGTAGAATTCCTGCAAAAGGAAAATTCATGAAGTTCCATCACTTGAATATGCTCATCTACTATAATGCATAGCCTAGACAATTCGCTATCTAAAGCTAATAGCATCTGGTTAGTGATTAAAATTTCTACAGTAGTTATACCTAGTTAATAATATAGATGGGTTGCTCCGAAGCCATGTGTAGGGGGGGCTATCAACTTTATAATGAAAGAGTGAAGGTCCGAAAGAGAGAGCAAGTGTGTACGGGATAGGCTTCGAGCACGTCATTACTGTCTCCAGAGTGAATGATTAATACAAATATACAATTTAATTTATAGCCTGTTATCTGATATTGGGATAGGCTAAGGGTTGTTCAAATGTACGAGATTTTCCGTCCATACAAATTCTGGACTGGGTTGTGGGCTAATGGGCCCAATCATATGTACAGAAAGCCCATAAGATAGACAAGAATCTCGCTCCATATCCCTACCAGCCATTTTGACGGGCTTTACAGGAAAGACTCATATATTGGAAATCTGCTTAAGCCCAAATGGTTTCAAACTCAGTTTCCAAGTATTGATAAGTTATTGATAAGTTACCTAAGAAACTCTTGAGGGCTTTCTATTTGGCTTGGATTTTCCTAGATTTCATAGAAATATGCATGGTTGCAGCATTGCACTGAATAAAGTAATCTGGTCACTGTAAGAGTGTAAGTGTCATCAGAGCTGCAAGAACAGACTAATTATGTGTGTTTAGCTATTCTGCTTTTTCTTTTTTTTCTTTTTTCGTGAGATTGAGCCATTGTTGAGAATAGATTTCGTGGGAAACATTTGGGAAAAAGAAAAATGGCTAACTCCATAGCCCACGTAGCCATAACCTGATTAGTTTTGAGATGGAAGTTTTGCTTTTCCGGGTGAAAGCAGTGTTCGCAGTTTACACCAAAACTGAATTATTATTTTTTACCAGTTTAGCAAAACACAGGCAAGCACCAGAGCAGAAAGACGTGGGAAAGAGATGAGAGACAAATAAAAAGACAACCATCGATTACATCACAAAAAAGTAAAGACTTTTGCTTAGGGGCAAGCGTGATGGTTCAGAAGGCTGCAGAATCCACACATTTGACCAGCTTCCATACATACACATGAAAGAGAGAGAGAGAGAGAGAGAGAGATCAGAGAGCAATACCATACGACGTCAGAGCACTAGTATTATGATACTGTCAACCGTCCAACTATCTTTTCTTCACTTTTACCCCCTCCTCCTAATTCTGATCATCATCATATAATTATTGTTAGAGTTATTAACTAAAGAGGTTTAATCAATATGGGGATGGGGCCATGCTTGAAATATGGTAAATTTGTTATAAAAAAATGTGATTAAATTAGGGAAAGATGGGGTTTAAGGAAGCAAACCAAACCAAAGCTTACGTCGCATCAAAACAGGGGGGGGGGGGCGTTGAAGGTGAGTAGTACAGAGACTGCATGCTTTTGGGGTCATATTGAGGGGCCCACGTGTGCAGAGCGTTAAGAAACAGAGATAGAAAGGGCAATAATGAAAAGGGTGGAGGAAGGAGGGGGGTGGGTAGTGGGACCCATCTTGGCAGGGCGTGGGAAAGAGTAGAACATGACGTTGTCGGTTGTGGTGTTGTGTTGCACCAACGTACACAAAAAGGGTAGGGGGATTGAAGATCGAAAGACCTTATATTTCTCACAAGTATCTGCTTCAGGCCACTCGGATGGGAGTACTAACTACACAAACCCCCCTCTTTGCCTTCACAAAATGAAACCAAGCTGTCTCTTGTTGGATGCATAGCTGTCTTGTTGGATTCCCTGAAGCACAGCCTCTAAATCATATACCCCGCCCCGTAAGCTCAAAGCCTAAACCTAATCTCTTCTCCTCTCCTCTCTCTCTCTCTCTAGAATTATTGTTCTCTTCTTTGAGGGAAAGACAGCTTTATGACTTGATTTTGATGCTGGTGCTAGATCGAGGTTTTGCTTTCACATAACTCTCAGTTGTTTAATCCTGAATACTAGCTAGCTACAGCCTACTGCTTGTTGTCTATGACACTCTTGACCTTGCTCTCGTTCATTTTTTTCTCATTCATGTTCCTATAACTTAATTCATAAAGCTTGTGTAAAAATAGTTAGCAATGAATTCGAGAGATCAAGACAAGGAAATTACGAGAATGCCAAGGTCTTCTTCCAGCTACGCCCACCATCTCATAGCAGAACAATCTGGTGGAGGATTAACTGATCATCATGGAAGAGATCATCAAGAAGCCGGCGGCCTCCATAACGGTGCTACTACTGGTCACAACAACAATCATCCACCAAGCTCAGATCAACCACTGGCCGTCAGATCCAGATCATTACAAAGAACACTATCCTCCTCCTCCTCCTCCTCATCCACCGTTAAATATCGCGAATGTCAAAAGAATCATGCGGCCAACATAGGCGGCAATATCTACGACGGATGCGGAGAATTCATGCCAAACGGAGAAGAAGGATCCCTAGAAGCTCTAAAATGCGCAGCTTGTCATTGTCACAGAAATTTCCACCGGAAAGAAGTAGACGGCGAGTCGACTCAGCTACTACTCGGTGCACCTACTCCAAATTCAAGACCATTGTCGAATGCTACCACCCACCATCATCCTATGATGCAGCTTAATCATCTTCAGCTCCCTCCTTCGCTTCACCAGCAGAGATTCTCCATGGCGGCTTTGAATTTACATTCCAGCCCTAGTCCTAACGCTAGGGTCATCAACGCGCCTGCTATGAACGTGGCTTATGGAGGATGTGGTGGGACGGATCAGTCTTCCAGCGAGGATTTGAATCATCATGGGGTAGGTGGCCCGGATTTTTCAATGTTGAAGAAGAGGTTTAGGACCAAGTTCAGTCAGGAGCAGAAGGAGAGGATGATGGAGTTTGCTGAGAAAGTAGGGTGGAGGATTCAGAAGCAAGATGAAGAGGAGGTGGAGAGGTTTTGTGGCGAGGTTGGAGTGATGTGGCAAGTTCTTAAGGTATGGATGCATAATAACAAGAATGCTGTTATGAAGAGACAGATTGGTAACAACATTGATCAGATGATGGACACTGGAGAGCGGTCGAATAATTTGCAGATGAGTGGATCATTAGGCACTGATGATCATGATCATGATCATCATGACGTTTAAGGAATTAAGAGAGATGGGTGATTAATGAATGATCGTGATCATCTTACGTAGGATTAGGATATGTTATATTTATGTATACATCGTAGGTGATTTATTTAATTAAGTAGCTGGCTAGTAGACTATTAGTCTAGTAGTTTAAGCTGTGATCGAGAGAATCATTAGAAGGCTAGATTTGTGATTCACGTAGTTCATATTCGTCCTCGTTACGTTGATAATAGCTAGCTTTAATATTGTTCTTAGTCTATGAAGTTTATGAGTTATATTAATTGTATTCAATTTGTTGAACTCTTCTTCTTCTTCTTCTTCTTCTTCTTATAGTACGCTGTTTCTGTAATGCCAGCTAGCTCTTCACAGTTGATGACAGAGAAGGAATTATAATGCAAAATACAGTATAAACAAAATCCATGATAGATTTACTATGTGATATAATATTGAAGCTAATAAATTAATAATTAAAATGACGACTGTGATTCTTACTTTCTTACAGCTAATTATCGACGAACAAAATTAAAAAAAATTAAAAAAAAAAAAAAAAAAAAAGGTTATTCCCTTTAAGAAGTATATATATATATATATATAGATATATCGAATCACGGGTTAATTCTGCTTAGTCTGAAACCTCCTTCATCTTCGTCTCCTTCCCCAAAAGCCAATTTTTATGTTCCCAGTTGATAAAAAGATTTCAAGCAGTTGATCAATGTACATTGTAATATGTAGAACAGCAGAAGTAATAATAGACCAAAATTTTGCTCTTATTTTTGTGTTCATAATTTTCTGGAACTTAAAAGTTAAAAAACTATATGGGTCCTAAGGATATATAAATTTTTCATGCTACTCTTAATTTATTAGCCAATTTGAAGAGTGCTACACGCCGGTCGGACTCCTCCTCAGTGTGCTCCTTAGCTGCATCATAAGCGTCCCATGAATTCTGAGGCGGATATTTTCATGCTTTCTTGGGCCACTTTTGCCGTCTACTCGATCTCTTCGCATAAATACTGTCTTCTGATCATTGAAAAGACCAAAGCGACTACTATTCTATGCCATTTCTGTTTGGTTTTTTTTCTTTTTTTTGGGTTGGCTCACTTAACCCAGAAACTAATGCAGCTTATGAAACCTTATAGTGTTTTTTTTTTTTTTTTTTTTTTTTCTTTTTTAGGTGGTGTATGGATCGAGGCAGGTGTCGGATCGCGATAATCATGATATATGATTGGCCTGAGTAACACTAGAGTTTAATGGTGGATTAGTTTTCGTTGACTAGTCAAAGAGTTAACAAATTTAAGGGGAATTGACGAGCCACTTACTCAAACTTTTAATTCATATCTTAGCAATTTGTGGTATATTTTTGTTTTTTTGTTTTTTTGTTTTTTTCATGATGTTGTGAACTTAAAATTTAATGACGTAGAATAAATTTTGTTAAATTATTATTATTATTATAAATTTCGTTTTTAATTTTAATTTTTATCAATTTTTAAGGGAAAAAAAAATATTAAAATATTATAAAAATCACCTCTTATTCTCTATAAAAACAAAATTTACTCAATTTTTATTCTTTTTACTTTCATTTTCGTCCTACCTGAAACATTATTGCCAATATCACCATCGCCACATATCC
Organism: Coriaria nepalensis; assembly: GCA_027186245.1. Taxonomy (NCBI): domain Eukaryota; kingdom Viridiplantae; phylum Streptophyta; class Magnoliopsida; order Cucurbitales; family Coriariaceae; genus Coriaria; species Coriaria nepalensis. The sequence continues at coordinate 609,763 of CP114500.1, read as the reverse complement.
ATTGTCGCCGCCTCCTCAACTTCGCCATCCTACTTCCGTTGTCAACGCCAACGCCTGAACTTTTTCGCTGCCGCCGACCTGCCTTCACCATCACCCCAACTTCTTTGCCGCCGCTGCTCTACCTTCCTCGTTCCACCATCATTAAACAACGGTGACAACGATGGAGGTAAAGCGAAGGTGCGGAAATACGACAATGGAAGTGAGCGAAGATACAATGGGACGACAGTGGAGGTGGAGTGGCGGCTGTGAAAACGATGGAGGTAGAGTGGCGGCAGCGGAAAATTCAAGGGTGGAGCAGCGGTGGAAGAAAAGATAGATATTTTAATATTTTTCTTTTATATTTTCAACCGAAATGGCTAAAATATGAAAAAATAATAAAAATTAAAGAATATATTTAAGTCAAACGAGAGTTACGAAAATAAGAAAAATTATAAAAAAGGGACCAAAATAATAATTTAACGAAAAAAATTAATGTTTTTCCAGAAAAACGTCAATGGGGATGTAGCTCAGATGGTAGAGCGCTCGCTTAGCATGCGAGAGGTACGGGGATCGATACCCCGCATCTCCAATTAGTTTTCGATAATTTTAAACTTGAAGATCAACGGTCCGTTTTTTCACTCTTAGCCGTCAGTTTGAAATAGACGGTCGTGATCTCTTAGTTCACGATTTCCTCCGCATCAAAATTTTCTCCCGCCTTCCGCCGCTTATTAACTATTTTCTTCCCCCCCCCCCCCCCCCTCCCTTCTGCACCAATGCCTTTTCAACCAAGAATCCATGTCTACATCTTCTATAATGTCCTGTGTACCTTCGAGCTATTCTGGATGTCAATGGCTCCACTTCTTCGATTATGCCTTTCAATACCTTTCTTCTATCTTATTCAAGCTCTTACTCATCATATCAATGGCTTTTGGATCTGCAATTTCGCCTATCAGTGGTTTTCTTCTATCAAGGTATCATACTTGTCAACCGTGATCTCTTCCGTTTTTCATCATTCAGTTTCGTGCTGCATTCTCATCCCGAAAGCCATCCAAATTCACACGGTCAGTATCAAAACAATACACTATCACGCCATTTCGATTTGCTGATTCGATTGATTTGATAAATTATTTGTTCTTTCCTACTCCATTTAAATAATAGTTATTGAAACTAAGTACAACATTCAACCTTCATTTTCTGTGCTAGAATTTCGATATAAGATTATAATTTATTAGTTTAAAATCCGATCTAGTAACTGTTTTTTCCATTAGTATGTAGTTTGGACAAATAATGGATGAAACGGTGACGAAATAGATGATCCATCTCTTTTTAGTGCTTTTACTCTAGTACGATTGTAATATTCCTTGCTCTATATTAAATACAGTAATTAGTTCAGTTTCCAGTAGGAAGAAGATGGTGAAAGTTCATAATATTTCTTAACATTAGGAAGCAGATTCAATATGTACAATTTCCACTGTGAGAACACATTATTGACTTTCACAGCAGTAGGGGTACAATAAAGGGGGAAGGTAGAGAACCACATACTAAGGCTAGTCATACTTTGTTATACTTTTGCATAGATGTCATGTAATATCTCTTGAGACTTATAGTAGAGCATTGAATGCTCTCGTGCTTCATTAATGGAGCCTCAGATTCTTCACGTGCCTGCAAGATATTATAAAAAGATCAGAATGATGACAAAGGGAAGAGTTACTTTGGTTTCATGAATAGGGAAGCATTTGACTTCCAAGTAGCTAGGAGGAGCTTAATTCTATAGCCGTTTTTTATGTATTCTTAAACGGATCCATGCTTGGTATTCACTTTTTTTTATTCAAACGTTTTTCTGTTCAAATGTGCCCTAGATCCAAGAAACGGTTGAAAGGCATAAGCAACTCCACGAATCATAAAGGGTCACATAGTGAGAGATGAAGAGAGAGAGAGAAAGAACGATTGAACTATTGTAGCCTACAATTTGTAGGCCATGTGCATGTTATCTATAACATGAAAGATTAGATTTCATGTGGTATTGTTTTAGGAAGTTGAATAGAGTATGGATAGAGTACATTATGAAGTAACGTGTAGGTGATAAAAAAATACTTCTTTTAGGGAAAAGTATAGCTGGCAGGAAAGCGGAGGTTAGTATAACATTATTAAAAGGATACGTGGGCAAGTTATTAGCCCTCGAAGGCGAAGCGTTCAGTTTACCCATAAAAAATGAAATAAATTATAGACACAAATTTACAACGTCAGGCTGTCTTAAACTTGCAAAATCTTTACGTATGCGTGGACCAGTAATGTGCATTGCACATTCACCTGGAGTGAAAAAGTGCTGTACTCTGAACAGATGATGTTTCTCTGTTTAGAGATTGGTCTGAGTGTCATTTTAGATATATGAATGTCTTTATGAAAACATTTGATCTGGGATGAAATGATTTTCGTGGAAACACATGTTTCCAGTACCTAAGGTTCATGATTTATATACCGAAGGAGTCTGGAAGTAGAAGCCTATTTGCTCATAGCATGCGCAATGAGACTACTAGATAGTATGAAAGAAAAGCTGAACAAACATGCAATCTAGTAGGATAGTTCAAATTGCAAAAGCAAGTATTGAAATGAAATACCGCAACAGAGCCACATTACCCATCATAATCATATACTCCATTGTTCGATCCAGCATCTTTGTACTTTGGTATAGGCACTTGGCCAGCTTCTATAAGGATCAGATCTTGCACCAGAATGTCGTAGCGTCTTTTGACTTCTTCTACTGTTTGCCCAACAGCCCTGGCAATTTTCTGCCAACGGTCTGGTGTGTCCTGGTAGTAGAAAGCCAGAGCCTCCTCAAATTTCTTGTTTTGTTTTGGAGTCCATGAAGTGTTAGAACCTCGAGATGTTGTTCTTGAGTTTGACGACATGATATAATTAGTAAGCTTTGGACAGAAGGTGTAGGAAATGAGGAAAAGAGTAGTCAGGGGAATGAGTTAGAAGCTTTAGTAGGGGGATGGTATTTGCATGAGATTGCGACGCTATTTATATAAACTGGCAGCATGCAAGTTGACGAATTCCTTTTATATATATACCTTTTAGTGGTTGCGAGAAGTGATTCGCTTCCTTAAGAGTAGGTAGGAGGACAAGAGTGCGAGAGAGCGAGACACAGGGTATTTGTAAATCTTTTAGACATCTTTTTCTTTCAAATTATAATATATATATGTATCATCAGCAAGTGGATTTTTAGAGAATTTAAGCCTGGTGGAGGATTAGATCCAATTCTTAGCCTACGCATTCACATAGATGCGGTAGAATTGTAGACCCCACCTCCGCTTTTAAGACCAACAAATAGCACATATTATTTAGATATTCTTCTTTTCTTTTTGGTAGGGTCCCTAAAATCTGCTTAGTTTGGGCTACTTGCCATAATATTCCCACTAAATGGGGTATATGATTATGCTCTGCTTCTCTCTGTTTATCAGCGATAACAAAAACAATTACAGCACAATTTACGTCATTTAACAACATAGCATCATAGACACAGGTAGAATTGTAATCGTAGGGAGTTATATATAGTAATAGTAAATAGTATATAAAAAGGGAATATAATAATAGTAAATATAAATATAATCTGTAAATCAGTAAATAAGAATATAATATATAAATAATAAATAGAATAAGAATATATAATTTAGAACAATATGTATAAATAATTTAAATATTAAAATCTGTAATAATAAATAAAACGTTAAAGGATCATAAATTAAATAAATAAATAATTAAATATAAAATTAAAATTAAAAAAGTAATAAATTAATAATCAAATTATTACCTATTATATAGGTACAAAAACGAATAACAGTGGGACGATATCACTCCTCGGAAACGATAGACTATATATAGTTTGTGCCGAGGAAAAAAGCTACTGCATGAATTGAAATTCTTCATTTTTAGGTGAGTTCAAGAAAATCACTATTGCAGGATTCTATCTGGGCCCAACGAGGTCCACTCATTTGCTACCGAAACAGTGATAACCACTCATTCAGAGCTGAGTGTTCTTGTATAGAATCATCATTGAAGGAACTATTTGCAAAAAAGAAATGAAAAAAAATCTTCATCGTGAATCAGCTTTAAGATAATGACAAATCTTTGGTAATGGAATATTGTAAAAGGTAACGAATAGACAAGGGAGGTTCATTTTTTACCAATTATCTTTGCTCATTTTGCATTCACTTTCTCTTTAACACCCTTCATTGTCTTGTTTTCTGTGATTATATTCAAGTTAGAACATCCATATAATCTTTTATATACCAAGAGACGAAAATAACTAAATATGTGTATCTGAATGTGTGTGGCACCATCAATATTAGAACAAAAATCCTGAAATTTCGAAAATAAAATCTTCCCATGCATTGACTTTATGGTATGGCTGCTATTGATACTGCCGAGGACTATACTATATGAGTCGATATGGACGTTGTCATTCTCTTGTCACGTTTAACATGACCATGACTTGGACAACTTGGTCGATATACTCGTCCCTACCAAAATAAGAACTAAAGGGTTGGTTCAGGTCACTTGATTAGTATTTTAACCTGTGTCAAGATATTTTTGGCTATACTTCCTTATTGCAAGCGGTTGGACTGAACTCTCACATTTTTAAAATGTGATTTTAACCTGTGTCACTGTGAGGTTCTATGGTTCAGTGCATGAGATTTTTATTGACAGTGTTTACACCTTTCTTTTATTTATTTATTTCTTTAATTTCCATGTTGATACAGAGAATGAATCACTAATATTGAATTTTTATCTTGTGCTGTATGTTCAACTTAACTTTTGTGATCATAAACATTGCTTTATTGTCAATGCCTTGGCTAGTCTTTCCAGTTTCTCTTGGTCAATCAATCAATTCATTCAATTCTGCATTCATACCAGGAAGGTGCTGGAAGCTGAAAAAGCTACTGCGTCTCATAGATAAATGGGACCAGTAACCTGACGCTGTTCGTGGTAGCTATTGGAGTTGGGTAAAGCTTTCTGCGGTTTTCTTTTGCATAAGAAGGTTCTAAAGAAAATCTGAGAGATTATTATTTTTATTATTTCTGTTTTGTTTTGTTTTGTTTTGTTTTGTTTTGTTTTGTTATTAAAGTCTTTTGGTAAACGAATTACGTCGGAATATGAAAAATTGTTGGTTGGACTCTTCATATTCATTTCTTTGTTATTATTTTTATTGGAGCGCACGTATAATTTAGATGAAATTATAAAATTAAATAGTACGTAATACTTATACGCAGAAATATTCTAATGACCGTTGCTTGTTTGTAATAATGTTGTGCAGTTCTGTGCAACAGACAACGAAGGCGGAGACCTGAGTCCCTATAGTCAATCTGAAAACGTGAATCCGAACTTAAATTCCATACTCATGGAAGGCGACGATCAGTTTTTGGGGAATGAAACGATCATCGCCGAGGAGATCTATGCCAATGGCTTTGATGTCGATGAAAAGAAATTTGATGGACCTATCATATTCGGCGACGGGACTGAATTCAATCGCTTGATCTTCCACCAAGCTTTCTTTGCATTTCCTCACAAGTGGGAGCTTCATAAATGGTACAAGGATTTTTTCCGCTGTTCAGGAGCGAAACGTACTTCTCCTTTGCCTATCGGAAAACCAGCTAATTTAGCACAATCGTCAATGCACATTACAGCTCTTTTTAGATGGTTTAGTATATTAGTTGTTCTTAAAGTAAGTAAAGAGTCAACTGGTGCTGCAATAGTTTCTGGTTTTCTTGTATTGTTTCTATCCCTCAAGCAGCTCTTGTGCTTAGTCTAGCTCTCCTATAGAGTAACATCTTGTTACTGTTCCTGAACTCGCATTGAGGATTCTTAGTTTGACGTAGGTTCATCTTTTAATTTGCTCGTCAGGTTCTTCTTCGCATATTTTACACCTTTGTCTAGTTTGTTGGCATTATTTAAATAAGGCCCTTACCATAAAGATATACAAGTATATATAGAAATTCCCCATCTCGAAGAGATTGATGTATGATCTTGTAATTATCTCTTCGAACCTTTGAGAAAACATGGATACAGAAATGGATAGCAGAGGGTAATGAGACTTGTCCAGTAACTGGTCTGAAGTTAGAGCATTTGTCTTTGACTCCAAATTCTGCAATGAAAGGGACTCATTTCAAAATGGTGTTTGATGCATGGGGTCACAGTCCCTGACCCTTCGGTTCCTGCGGTTCTTCTTTCCACACTGTACAGTTCATCTTCTAGCTTTGACAGTCACATGAATAATTTGAACCTTCAAACAAGCAATATCTCACTGCGCTCTTCAGACACCATGTGTGATACAGAATTGCTATGTGACAAGAATGCCAGTGGATGTCAGCTTAAACTTCCCCAGATAAATTCAAATACTCACCCTTCTGAATTTTCTTGGGAAGCCCAGTGCAAAGCAGTGGATGACATTCTAAAACAACTGGATGGGAACGAAGAAGCGTGGGATTTGACAGTTTCAACCGGTTATGTCAAGCTCCTGATTAAGTTTCTGAAGGATGCACTTCAATTTGGGGATGTTAAAGCACAGAGAGACGGAGCCAGTGCACTTTTAACAATTTTAAGTAAAAGGTGGTAATAATCTTCTGGTAAAGATTTTAGTTATAATTATTAAACCATCTGCTAATAAACTTAATGCTTCTCCTTTTTCTTGTTTTTCTCTTTTTACTAGTGATAAAGTATCCTTTCTTGAAGAACTTTTTGTGTTGGCATCATTTCTGGATTCTGAAATAGTCTAAGAAGCCCTTTCAATCATGAAAACTTTGTCTTGCAGCAGTCATATAAATCTAAAATCGTAACTTGTGGTATTCTTCCTTCCATTTTCAAAGTGCTCGACACCAAAATCGTGAACTACTGCACTCTTGCTATGAAGATATTGTGCAAATTGTCCTGAAATAGCGAAACATGTTGCCATATTGTATATCTGGACTGCATTAACAAGCTGCTTGCATTTTTGCGTGATCCTATTCCTGCAAGATACTGCATCAAAATAAAGAAAAATCTCTGCAGTTATGGGGAGGGTGGAATCGAAATGGCAGAAGCGTATAAGTGCATCAAAGCCATTGTCGGATTACTACAAAACGGCACGACTGAGGAACAGGAACATGCTGCAGATGTTCATGCTCTGTGCTATGAGGAAGTTGAGTATATACAAGTTGTGCTGACAGAGAATGTTATTCATTCTTTTGTAGGGGCAAGGTGATTGCAAGTGAATTGCTCCGGCTCATCGGACACGTACCAGAACTTCTGGATACCGTCTCCCTAAAGCTGGCTTCAGCCTCAACAGCTCAAACAACTGGATAAACAGCTCTAAAAAGAAAAAGGCCTGTTTGAACGATTGGAGTTTCTTGGAAGGAGAATGTCTAGATTTTCTCAGCCCAGCTATTAGCTTTCCTGTTACTTATTAGATTGAACGTCTAAAAAAAGTTTTCATTTTTGGGATTTGTAGTGAATTAGGAATGCACAGTTCTCCTCCTGATATAGTTAGTAGTAAGCTTTCAGTAGGGAAGAATGCTCATTAAGACCACGTGCTGACTACGTAACAATCTATACCTTACCTCGATGACGAAGAATATTGCATCAACTTGCTGCCTTCATTGGAGACTCCACGTCTCCACGACCCAGACCGAAGCACAAGCAACAGCAACAACAGGGCGGGTGGGTCATATGATAACACTAAAGCCTAGGCCCGCCATGGCGCCATTGTTTCCATCTGGGCTGAAATCAGTATTTTTCAGTTTGGGCCCAATTAAGTAAGCCCCTCATTTCGGCCCATGTATTGGCCAGAGCGGTGGAGTCGTAGTCAAGCCTGAAATCAAGGATGACCAGAAATATAAAAATGAATAGAAGTAATTAGAACAAGATTAGAAGTTAAAATTTCGTCAACCTCCCAAGATAGGAAACCTCAAGAATTTGGAGTACAAATAATTTTGCTTCCAGTACAAGGTTCATCATGTACATGTATATAAAAAACATTAAAAATGAAGATCAGAAACGTCGTAGGTACTGATATTCAAACATTTCTTGCTTCTTTCTGAAGCACAAATCTCAGTCAGCCGGCGACTTCTTTTCAGGGCAACTTCATCCAATGCTAGCTAGCTAATATTGCTTCTCCTTCTAATATGGTATATATATATATATACTGTGCATTTATCTATCCACACGCTTACGTGCAACCCAGTTGTCAGCTTCATTCATATTTTCATGGCAAGAAAACGTCGCCGTCTTTCATTCCTGCTCACCACAGTATACTCTTCATACCCATATATATAAAGAGAACGTCCCCCTGATCGATTGCACCATATGAGTTTACCTCTATAGCGCGTTCAACCTAAGAAGATCAAGGAAAAAAAAAAAGATCTCTTAAAAAATTACAATATTTAGTTAACATGACGAACGTGTCAAGCTGCTATAGGCTGTTACAGTTAGTTGGCACAGTAATTTGTTTCACAACATTGTTTTGCTCCTTCATGACTGTTTCTGCAGCAGATCCAACGTCAATGTCGACAGCAGTTCTCATAAGGGTTGACCAATCAGGCGGTAAGGGATCAGATTACCGCACAATTCAGGAAGCTATAGATGCTGTGCCTTCTGGAAATTCTGAGCCTGTATTCATTTTGGTCAAGCCCGGACTGTACAAAGAAAAAGTGATCGTACCAGAAGAGAAGCCCTTCATTACAATCAGTGGAACAAAGGTACAGAAGACAATAGTATCATGGAACGACAGCAGGGACACTTATAACTCCGCCACTTTCACTGTTCTCGCTTCTGATTTTGTTGCTCGATACCTCACAATTCAGGTAATTAGCTAAACTAAATCATCGGTTAATCAAAGTTAATTACTAAAGCTAATCAACTGATTTATGCAAGTTTACGTAGAACACGTTTGGGATTGGAGCTCAAGCAGTGGCATTGAGGGTATCAGGAGATAAGGCAGCTTTTATTGGGTGTAGAATCCTAGGTCATCAGGATACCTTATTGGACGACGTAGGAAGGCATTACTATAGCAACTGTTATATTGAAGGCGATACCGACTTCATTTGTGGAAATGGAGCTTCTGTTTTTGAGGTACGTACGCACGTAATTCATATATTGTACGTTAGTAAGTGGGATTGATTATGGATTGATAATGATTTTGGGCTCGTTTTCAGAAATGTCATTTGCATTTGATTTCGCAATCAGTTGGAGTATTGACGGCCCAACGTAGGGAGTCGCCATCAGAGAACACGGGTTTCACCTTTTTGGGCTGTAAGATCACTGGGATCAATAAGGCCATGTTGGGCCGGCCTTGGGGTTCTTATTCGAGAGTCGTCTTTGCCTTCACCTACATGTCGAATGTTATAGAGTCGCAGGGCTGGGATGACTGGCAAGACGCTTACAAGCAAAGGTTCATTTCTTACATTTTCTACTTCTTTTAGGTGTCTTCAAAATAATAAACCGTAATAAAAATTGATGTGCACGTGCAGGACTGTGTACTACGGAGAATACAAGAGTTATGGGCCTGGAGCCCAATCATCAAAAAGGGTTACGTGGTCACGGAACTTGACAAGCTTAGAGGCTGCACCCTTCTTGACCAAGGACTTAATCGATGGAGCTGCTTGGATCAGGCCCACGCCAACTCGTTTCAAGAAGATTTTCACTCCAACTCCTAAAAGAAAGTAAAACTATATAATTTCCTTATGGATATTCTTCATTGTTCATCCTAGTTATGTAATCAATACTTGATTGATTGGTCAAACCCACTTGTACAGTCATTGATTTCCTGTCCTGTAATAAAATGAGCTACTGGTGTTGCTTGCAAAATATGTACACATCACGATATATATAACCAAAAATAGTATAAATTATGTCATATATACGAATTTAGTACTTAGTAATTCTGTCAGTAGGGTCGTACAAATTAAAGGTAGATGAATGGCCGACATGCAGCTGATGTGTATTGTACGTGGCTTTTAAGGACCATGAGTGATATATTCTAATTTTCTAACTCCCAACCCGTCTTCAATCAGAGGGAGACTAATTTTGTCCCAATTGCACCACTATAACTTTGTAATACCTTAAGCACTATCCCAAAAGAAATTAGTTACAATATATTTAATTCTTCTAAAAATGCATTTAGGAGGCTGAAGACAAGCTTTGAAGTACATGCTTGATAAGAGATACTACCACCCTTATAGACAAAAACCTATCTTGCCAACTTTCCACTCTAGACTCATCTTTTTAATAATAGCATTAAAAGATATTTGCCTTTAATCTTCCTATGTAAAGAGGCAACCTAAGTAAACAAGGGGCAAATTCTTTTGTTGAAAGAGAGTAGTATTACTAATCAACATACATCTTATATATTAGGGGCAAATTCTTTTGTTGAAAGAGAGTAGTATTACTAATCAACATACATCTTATATATTAGAAACCTTATTGTGAACTGAAAAAATATTTTTATTCTTATTTTTAACCCGAGACACTTTCATAAGTATGCAGTAATTTCATCAGATTGGAAAGTGAATTATTTGAAACATTAATGAAGATAATGATATCATTAGCATATGCCAAATGAGAGATCAAAGGACAACCTCTTGAAGTATGAAAATGAAGGATATCATTAGTAGAAGAGGTAAAGAGATAATGGGTTTTAGCAACCCATGTTGTTCGGACCATTATACATCTACATTTTTCCTCTTAGAATCATAGTAAATTTTTTTTTTCTTCCTTTTGTCCCACTAAGAACTTATTTTAAGAGATTCTTTCAAAAAATTTCTTTATAAACATAATTTCTTATTTCATTGCAAAATCTGTCATACAGAGAAAAATATGACTAACATATTATTATTCATTATGCCCGTACGACTGAGCTTTTAAAATATTTCTAAAAGAGTTCTCAAAATATTGCCCACATTTTTACCATGCACAAAATATATACGATTATTACTTTTTACAATTTTAAAGTGGAAGCTTACAGCGTTGCTTCAATCCTTGTACTACTACCACCTTCGCCATCATCGCACTTCCTCAGCAATCATATCAGGATAACTAAATTATTTATTTACCTTTAGTACCTACAACATGGGACGTAAGATGTGAGCTTTCGTTCAGCAAGTACAAATATATCTTACAAAACAGTTGTGAATGCACATGATGCATGAGGCATATAATAATCTTAAACTCATACTCCTCATAAAAATTGTTTACATTTATATTTCTTACCCTTTTTTTATATTTTCTTACTTTTTATTTTATTGGACCCATGTGTATATACCAGTTGAGCGCTCGACCAATGGAAAGTCGGGAAAGCGACCCGATCCAAACTTGACCATGGTCATTTCATGCTTCGGCATGTTTTAACATAACATATCATAATCTCATCTTCATTGAATTTCAGCCCATTCTTCGAAAGTCGGTACAATACATCTTAGTTTATCTCATTTATTTATATCTTTATATACCTCTAAATTTCTTAACATGAAATATGAGGTAATTTAGCATGATGCTCATGAGTACATATGTTGCTTAAAAACTTTTTATAACAATTACAATTTTAGCACTCATCACAATCAATCATTTCATGATTACAATTCAATTCATACGTAAGCAACCATGCAATTAAAACGACTCATCATATTTCAAAACACTTTCCATGTTGTAGGTGAGATTTGTATTTATATGGTATCCAAGCTTTCCTTTAAGATGATGTACTTCACGAACACTAGGTCCATTATTCATCTATACAATCAAGAATTTAACTAAGCTTAATAAAAGCTTAACTTTCCATAAGCTTCTCTATTTAGCTAACTTGTCTCATTAGGCATTCCTCATTTATGTTTTGGAATTTAGTTCTAACTTTTTCCTCATTATCCCTTACTTGATTAACTGGGTAACCTTTGTTCCCCATTATTTATACCTCTTAGGTGAGGTCCATAACCTTTCTTTAGCTCATACTTACATCATTTTTTTCCATCCTAAAACCTTCTAAAATTTTGAAAGTATTCTCCATGAACATTTCATTAAGGTGTTGTAGTGAAACTATACTTACCGAGCTTTTACTAAGGCTATGAATTCCTAATCCTTTATTCTTCCCTTCTTCCTTTCCTCTCTCTCTCTCTTCCTTCTTTTCTTTCATTTCTTTCCTTTTTTCTTGCTCCGCATCTTTACTGTTCAGTTGGAATATACAATAGCTATTTATAAGGTAAGGAAGGTAGGATTAGTCATGCTATTTAGTCTAGATTTGTGACAAGTGTAAGCCACATGTCTTAGTAATCGCTATTTAAGGATGACTAATCCAATAAAAAGGTTATTAAGCTGCTGCGGTGGCCATTTCTTGGTCTAGTTTAATGTCTCTCGGTCTGGTTTCCCCAATCTAAACCAAGATCTTTTCTTATTTCCCAAACCGATGTCTCATATAATGTCTCTCGGTCTAAGTTCCCAATCCATACCGAGGTTTCATATAATGTCCCTCAGTCTAAGTTCCCGATTAATACCGATATCTTTTCTTCTTTCCCAAATCGAGTTCTCATATACCGTCTCTCAATCTAAGTTCTCGATTCAAACTGAGATCTTTTCTTCTTTCCCAGACTGACGTCTTATATAACATCTCTCGGTCTGAATTTTCGATCCAAACCGAGGTCTTTGCACACTAAGGGTGTCGGCCCTTCGGCCCATTCGCTTACCGACGGCGTCGACCCGTTGACCTATTCACGCATGGAAAGCGTCGACCCGTCGACCCCTTCACATATTTTTAAAAGCATATTGAAAGTATTAATCCCTTCAAACTTATTTTCCCATTACTTTGCCTAGTATATAAATATTGGGAGGTTACACAGGTTCCTTTGTCTAACTCCTCTGCCGGAGGTAAAGATGCCTACCGAAGAACCATTTATTAGTATATAGTATCAACAGTTAATCACAAGATTTTTTTTATCAATTTGATACAGTCCTCAGCAAAACCAAAACACCTTAAGACATCCAAAGATAACTCTAATTGACTTTATCATAAGCTTTGGTCAGTTTTAAAATAACATTTTCACTCCTATACTTTTTACCATATAATTATTAAGTTCTTGTGCTAGCAAAATTTTGTCGTGAATTCCTTTGACAAACCAAGATTGTTCTTCACTAATCAGCTTAGGTAAGATAGAAACTAAGCCTATTTACTATGAGTTCTGAAAAAAAAAAATTAGAGGTGAAATTACACAGGCTTATGGGTCTAAAATTAACAAAGGTAGAGGGGTTTTCACAGTTTGAGAGCAAAATCAAATTAATAGCAATATATGATTTGGGAAGAGGGACTCCTTGAAAAAGTTGATGCACATCCTGGACTATATCCTCTTTTATGATATCCCAGTTATGAGCAAAGAACTTCCTTGAAAAGCCATCAGAACCAGGGGCACTGTCTCCAGAAAGATCAAATACAACCTGTTTAATTTCCTCTTCAGTAGAAATAGAAAGAAACATATAACTATCCTCATCAGTCACCTCCTTTTTAATAATCTGCAAAAAAGAACTACTTTGGCAAAGATCATCAATAAACAGATATTGGAAAAATTTGATAGCATCACACTTAATATTCTCAATATCATCTGTCCAATCATCTGAGGAAGTTTTAATTATATGGATATAGTTTTGTGAAAGAAACTTGTATTAGCATCCCCTTCCTTTAACCACTTAATCCTTTGACTTTTGTATCCAATATATTTCCTCTAGAAGTGAAGCATGATGAAGTTTAGATTTAGAAGTTTGAGGAGCGACCATATTACTTTGAGTAGGCTAAGCTTCCAAGAGTATCTCTGCTTCTAGTACTTCATCTTCAAGGTTATGAATTCGTTGGAATATATTACCAAATACATTTTTGTTCCAAATTTTGAACTTTTGCTTCGTATGAGTCAGCTTATAGCTTAGCCTATGCAGAAGGGAATTGGAGTAAACTGGAGAAAACCAGACTTCCGTGAAAAAAGATGAAAACTTGTGATTAAGCCACATATCCTGAAACTTGAAACTACTTTGGCCCCCCTAGAATTAGATTTAACAAAGAAAATAATAGGTGAATGATCTGAGCCCTGTTCTATTTAAATGATGAACCGCAAAGTTGGGACCAAAATTCCACCCTGAATCAAATAATAGAACTCTATCAAACCTACTCCACTTTTACAGCTCTCCAATCTTTCTGTTGGATCAGCAATTGTGTTAAAATCACCAACCACCATCCATGGAAAATTATTAAACTTCTGAAAACAGTCAACAAATCTTCCCATAACCCATTCGTTCTGCCCTTGTTTGATCGGAGCCCTAAAACCACGCCCTAGGCTCCGATCAAATTGTGTGGAAGATCGAATCCGAGATCTTCATTGAAGTGCTTAGCACACTTCTTCTTCGACCTTTCAGCTGCTTGAATTCGACCTTCGATCTTCAGCGTAAAGGTCGACGAGGAAACGTACGAACTACAAAGCATTTCTTTCTCGAGAAATCTTGAAATGTAGCTGCAATTAGGTACGGATGATCTCTTATAGCGGGAATTAATAATGAAGAGTGTCTTGGATCTGGGAGGGCTCGCGTTTTTAAGCCCATTGGGCCGACTTGATGACATATTGACTCGACTCCAATATCTTGTTGTCTCTTATCGACCGGTATCTCGTGGGCCACGTGCTTTGCCATTGAATTGTAAAAATACACTTACACGAGCCCAAATAAAATCAATCAACAAGGATTTTCATTTTGTGAGTGTCACTGGCAGAGGCAGCATGAGCGAACCCGAACGAGTGTAATAAGTAAAGACTAGAGAAGGATTGCGGGTTGCAATGCAAATAGTTTAGATGATAAATACTGAAACCTGCCAAGTTAACTTGTGTTTTACTTAAAAGAAACCACCAAAACTAGAACATAAAAACACAAGAAATCTTACACTGAAACTGGAAAATCGATAAGGCCAACATAACACAATTGTCTCAGGTTTGTTTAGGAAATTCACAAGCCAAGCAGGTGGAGCATGATGGCGTTCTGTGCATGCATGCGATTCTCAGCTTGCTGGAACACAATTGAGTTGGGAGCTTCGATAACAGCATCCGTCACCTCCACTCCTCTTTCTGCTGGTAAACAATGCATGAAATAAGCTTTTGGGCCAGCTATCTTCATCAGATTCTCATCAACCTGAAGAAAATGAAATGTAATCCAAGTATAAGTAAAACATCAAAGCAGACAATATGTAACTGGTCATGTTCACATGACGATGACTCAGCAGTCAATAGTTATCAACCTAACATGTTACTAAAATTCTCAGACAAGCAGAATTCCATCACAAAAATTGGTCATAAAGTGACTCTAAATTCTTATGAGGTGGCCCTCGACTATTCCAGAAAGAATAGTATCATATGTAAGTGCATGCATGTACTTCGAAAACTATTCTGTCGTATACCAAATCTGAATACATGGATGCAGTAGGCATACATGCATATGGCACACATACATAGAGCGAATGAACGTCACTCTGGGAAATTCTAGTCAATATACCTGAAACCCTTGAAACACTTGGCGACGATATGCAGCCTCTTCTTTTTGGCCCATGCTTGCCCAGACATCAGAGTATATAACATCAGCCCCTTTAACTGCTTCTTTGGGATCATTAGTTATCTCAATCTTGCTAATTCCAGCAAGGCGAGCCTTCTCTACAGTTTCCTTATCAGGCTCGAAACCTTTAGGGCAGGCACAGACAAAGTGGAAAGGTATAACTGCCGCCAGTAATAACCAAGAGTGCACAATATTATTTCCATCTCCAACATATACAACCTGAAAATGTATTACCATAGGTTTGAGGAAAAACAAAAAAGAAAACACAACTGCAAATTACTTCCAATACTGAAAAGAACACTTACAAGTAGAGAAAAGGACCCACCTTTGTTCCTTCCAAGTTTCCTATGTGTTCGATTATTGTGAGGGCATCAGCCATTATTTGGCAGGGATGGTTGTAGTCAGTCAAGCCATTGATGACGGGTATGGATGCATATTTAGCGAGATCAAGAATGTCCTGCATCATAACAGGTGCAGTAAACAGAACCAAAGCCAATTGGCTCCACTCTTGAGAAGAAAGTTCTAAATGAGATAATTGGAAACATAAAATCTTAATTTACGAGTTGTTCAACCAACAGAATTGCAGACATGTAGTAACGCACCTTATCCATTAAAAAAAAAGTCAAAACAAATATTTTCAAAACGTGGAACTTTTTTCAATCGACCAGGCTTGATTCATTTAAAAAAGAAGAAAAAAAAAAAAAACTCACCAGCATACCTGATGACTGAAGACACGTGCCATAATTATATCGTTATAGCGACATAAAACACGAGCAACATCCCGAGTTTCCTCTCGCTTTCCCATCTGAATGTCATCAGGTCCCAAATATATAGCATGTCCCCCAAGTAAGGAAAAACCAGTCTCAAACGAAACCCTTGTTCTCATAGATGGTTTAGCAAAGATCATAGCCATTGTTTTCCCTTTAAAGGGGAGAAAAGTCCTATCTCCTGACTTAAGCAATGCCTTGACTTCTAGAGCACGGTTTAAGATCTCCAAAATGGTGGATTTATCAAAATCGTTAATGTGAAGAAAATCCTTCAGCCCTGATTTTTCTGCAATTTGAAGAACACGAAGAATAATGTTAACGTAAGCCCAATGCATTAGCTTTGTAATTCTAGTTACAAAAGACAGACATAATTTGTCAATGACTCCTCCAAACATTTTATTTTCAAACGGAGATTTGCGACATTATGCGTATTTCAACTATCCCCAATTCCTAACTCAGACCAAGTAAGCAAACAACGACAGCTCCAGAAAAGTCGATAAAGCTACTAATTGAACAAAACACAGGAATGAATTAACATCGATGAGACCTTTTTCAGTGCCGGACGAAGCGGGTGAAGTAGCGGACGAAGCTGGTGAAGTAGCAGACGAAGCCTGGCATGAGATTCTAGGATGAGGAGCCACAAAGCCAGCTCGAGACGGGACGGTCACATTAGAGAAATTTCCGGAAACATTAGAAGATCGGAACAGCTTCCGACCGGAGAGAGACGAAAACAGAGAAGAAAGTGAAGGTTTCTCCGATCGAACAAAACAGTGACCACTAATCGCCGCCATCACTTTCGCGCGAAACTGCTCGGAAACGAATTCACACTGCTCAGAGTAGGGTTTTGTACTAGTCTCTACTAGATCACGAGCTTTACTGACGAGTCACGTCGGGTAATCGAGTCAGGTGCGAATCGACGGGTTATATATAACAGCGAAAATAGTTCATCTATATTATTCTAGACTGAGTCTTCGATTACTCGAATTTCGAACTCTGTACTACACTCCAAAATTTCTTAGATGATCGATTAGAAGATTTGAAGCCCATTTGATAATTTTCAGCCCATATTATAAAATAAAGAAAGCTTACCGTGGCCCAATAGTGAATATTTTTATGCCGTCCAAAGTACATCACGGTCCACGCCAGTATGGCCCAAGTATATGGCCCAATAGTGAATAGATAATGGCTCTTATTTAAGCTAAAAAAACGAAACTCCCCAATCACACCTCACATCGAACTGATTAAACAGGTGGAAGTGGTGGAGGCTGCAATAATCCCTTGGCCGGACATGTCTCGGCAGCTCGGGTGAACATGTCTTCGAAGCTGTATTTGTACTCGGAACCTAAGTCCTTAAGTTTTCTCGAAGACAAAGAGACTATCTCCAAGTTCTCCTCTATGCCGTTGAACCTGATTATTATATACATCACCATCAGAAAAAAGATAGATATAGAGTAATAGTTTAATCCTTAACCTAATTTTACGTACTTTGTAGGGACGTTGTACTCTGGATATTTCTGCCTGAGCAGATTAGCAACATCGAATATGGTGGCGTTGTGAGAGGAGCAAATGTACCTACCCTCAGCCTTAGGATGCTCGAACAAGAAAATATGAGCGTTACAAGGTCATCCGTGTGAACAAACTGGCATTGCTTCAGTATTGAATAATGAGCTTTGTTTCCTGCATGCATGCAGTATAATTTATCATATCATGTCATATCCAGCACGTTTTAAATGCATGTATACTTCTTACGTGAAATGTGGATAGTCGGAAAGATGAAGTCGTACCAGTAATGGGCGAAAGTCCGGTAATGAGGCTAGGTGGGAAGGATTCCATGATGAAAGGGCCGACTGTAAGAGTTGGTATGACGGGGGCCGACTGTAAGAGTTGGCATGACGGAAATGAAGTGAGCTTATTTTCTTTGGCAAACTGGGTCGCAGCTTGCTCTGCTAGTGTCTTCGATACGAAATACATCTGTAGAGTAACGTAAATGAAATCAATGAATTAATTAACTATAATTACTCTCATTAAATATTTTTCCGAATCATATTAATTAAGTAAATAATAACCCATCCAGCCATCTTCTTGGTCCGACAGAACTCAACGTTCGTCCCGCAGCTTTCATCGAGCAAGTTTTTCTGGGTCTGATCATCGTGTCCAAAAGTGACAGCACCGGCTGACGAAGTGAAGACAGCCCGTCGGACAGTTTTCGCTTTCACACATGCTTTCATAATGTCAACCATCCCATTAACGGTTGGCTTTATTACTTCATTCTTCCAAAATCAAAGCTAATTGCCTAATGATCTGTGTACCAAATTATTTAGTATACGTGGCGAGTATTGTGGGCTAAAAGTCGAACCTCAGGGTCCTTAGACTCAAAGTCCATAGGTGTGGCCACGTGGAACATTCCGGCGCAGCCGTGAATTGGTTCGTCAAAACTTCCCTCGTCAAAGAGGTCAGCCTTCCAAAGGGTCAGGTGACTCTCAGCATTTGGCAACTCCAGCAAATGCTTCACCTTCTTCATATTCCCTGTGATTATATTTATCAAGAAACAAGTAACTACTGTATATATGGAAAAGGCTGGGAGTCGGGAATGAAGAGGCGAACCAGGGTCGCGCACTGTGGCTAGAACAGTGTAACCGCGCTCGAGGAGCTTCATGACGAGCCATGATCCGATGAAACCGGCTGCACCGGTCACACAAACAGTGTTTCCGGCATCTCGCTCCATTACTCTATTATTTCTTCTTCAACAAAAGGGTGATCTACCGCCTTGATGGGATGGAGGTGTTGGGTTTGAGAAACGTATCGTGTTTTTAGTTGTATTTAAAGGCCAGTTTCTATTGTTTATCATTTTGTCGGACTGTACGTACGGACTAATTTGAAAAATTATAAAAATTTAAAAGGGATAATTGATAATTAGAAAAAAAGGATTTTGAATAGAGTAATAAATGGGTAATTGTTCATATCAAATTATATCCTTAATTTTTAGTAGTGTGGACCTGTGGTCAAAGCAATGCCCAGGGCAGGTTATGGTGGTAGGCGAGTGCTGGCAATTACTCGTCTGATCAAACTTTTGATCTGACAGCCCTTTCTATATCCTCTCTTCCACTTCGCTTACTTATACGAATGCCTACCTGCCAATGCACGTGGAGACCATGATTTGGCATCAATTCTTCCTATACTCCAAGCATTTCACCCAATCACCAATTTGCCTACACATCCTCGATTTCATCCGAGAATCGTCGTCCATCAGAATTTCTCCTACTCAGTAACTTTCCCATTTTCGTCCTCTCCAACTCTTCACGATCAATTTAAATTATTGATGACTGTAATAATTTTTTTAAAAAATATTTTATAGGGAAAAATAAAAATTTTAATTTATATATTTGTGTGGATTAATTATTTTGAAAGTTTAATAATTAATATAATGGGTAAATATATTTATCAATAAAGTGTTGATATATCTATTTAGATTTATTTTTAGTATTATGATAAATTGATAAATTTAATAATTTTTCCTTTTAAAATATTTTGTAAAGAAAAATAAAACTTCTGACTTAAAAATCAACTAGAGATCTTCTTTTTAAATGAGATTAGATGAATTCCAATGCTCCTATCACTTATAGGCTGGTCATTCCGAAAATCCAATAAATGATACAAAGAGTGAAAAACATTTGTCAATAAAGTATATATATATTCGTTTAGGGTCTAACTCTGATATCATAAGCCATTCTTTTTTATGGGCTAATTATTTCGAATACCCAAAAATGATACAATGAATGAGGGACACATACTATTGAAGTATGTATACGTCCGTTTAGAATCTAACTGGATACCATGATAAATTGATAACCATAATAATTTATTATCCTAAAAAGCTATAACTATTTACTTATAAATTAACTAAAAATCACTCTCCTCACTTGTGAGCTACTCGTTCTAAAAACCTAACACGTAACACAATAAGTGATGGACAGTTGCCAATAAAGTATAGACACCTCCACTTATGATCTAGCTATAATATCATCATAAATTGATGAGTCAAATAAATTTTTTTTCTAAAAAATCTTATAAAAAAAAATAAATTTTTTAACTTATATATCAATTAAAGATCTTTTCTTAAATAATGTATGATAAATTTCATAAAAGATAAGTAACTTGGGTAACAAATTTGATACTCCTACGACAGCCAACAAATTTTATTCCATTCCGCTCGTCATTCCCGTAATTTACATTGTTTATTTAAAACCATTATTCAGAAACTACTAAAAAGCTTAGTAAGCCTTCTCCACGTAGACAACTAAAGGAGCTTGAAAATGTACAGGGAGGGAATTCCCATGTTGCATAATCATAACCGTGTTAAGATCACGTCAAGCATGGCAGGCTGGATCTGAAGCCTTTCATCTCTACCTTGATTTTTTTTTTTGGCCAATCTCTAGCTTGATTTGAAACAGAAGTTTTTAGGATGAGTAAGTAGAGATTTTAAATAACCGTTCCATCTTTGATCGTTGCATTCTTCAATATCACCGTGATTCCAGATCTAACGTAGAATCCCTCCTTTGGTCTCTCTGCTTCTTCAACACCCTGAAAAGTTTAAAAGCATTTTCATTGAGCAAGAACTCATTCATGACCAAGTAGAGGGATTGGAGTTCAAAGAAATGAACACTTACATCGCCATTTGCAATGATCACGTTTTTTCCGATCTTGGCGTTCTTGTCAATGATGCAATTCCTACATAAGAATTTTCATAAGATAACGGAGGCCCTGATATTCTGTGCTTGAGAAAGAGTAAACACTCCAGAAAATTGTTGACCAGTACTAGTATGCTATCACTAATTAAGGAAGAGCACTGAAGGGTAGTCATATTGTCATTCTGTAACTTCTTTCAATCTCTTCCATGCCCGGATAGAAGAAAAATCCATGAAATTTTCACCTGATCTTGGTGTTCTGTCCAACACCGATTGGAACCTTTCCTTCAGCTAACAGAGATGCAATCTCTGATTCAGTCTGGTAGTAATCTGCACCCATCATCATAGTGTCCTGCAAGCAAATTTCCAAAAACCAAACATAATCGGCGAACTTTCCAAAGTCATAGCTTCCAGGCTCAGAAATCACATAAGAATCTAATGATAGCATGATACCACACAAGCAAATTTTAGTTACGAAATCAAAACAGAGTTAGATGCTCTGGCTGCCCCTAGAAGGTTTTGACGAGGTTGTAATGAAAATTTCATTACACGCACCTTAAATTCCACACCATACTCCAAACGTGAACGCACACCAACTATAGAGTGTTCAACACTACATTCTCTCAAAAAGCAACCGTGAGATATTATTGCGTCTACAATCTGAAAGGAGTGATTATTCATGAGATATATAAATCACAGCACAACTCGAAATGAGATTCAACCTTACCATCATACCCTGCATTTTTCAACTTTGGTCGGAGGCAAGAATCGAGGAGATGTATAGAAAGGAGTCTTTGGATCGTAGAATTGAAATTTTGGGGGCTGCACAGAAGATACCATTTGTTAGTGTTTTACTACATTCCAATCTTCAGAAAGAAGGACGATCATTGGATTAGTCTCAAATTTCAATTCTCAAGTTCTTCCAAGTTGTAAACACAAGACTGAAAAAAAAAAAAAAAAAAACCAACTATAATTTTAATTTGCTAGTGTTACTATAACTAACCTGTTCTGTGAGGGCTAAGTTGGCATCAAAAAAAGACTTAATGGTTCCAATGTCCTCCCAGTAATCGTTGAACAAATATGCCTGAAAATGTATACAGCTCAGGAACTTTATCTTTACTAATTACTAGTGGCATGGATGCTTAGCTTACAGGAATCCATCGTATAGAATTACACAACTTGTAAGGGCAAAAAAAGTGAAAAAATATATATTAAGAGAGATTATTAAAAGGCGTCTGTCTCACTTGGACATTGTGATCTTTCACGGCAGATGGAATAATCTCAGAGCCAAAGTCATTGCACGAAGGGTAGCTCCATCTTAAAAGCTTTAAAAGGACATCAGTTTTAAACACATAAACTCCCATGGATGCAATATAAGGATTTCTCGCAGCATCTTGCTTCGATAACCCTAGAAGAGTATTGTCAACTTGCTGCAGTGTAAGAAGATCGACAAACAAATAATGAAAAACTTATTCTCTGGCCAAACCACAAGCAGAAAGGCTTCTAAGAGCGCGAGAGACTTGAGCCCAATAAAAGAAATTTATCTACCATTGATTTCAGGTCAGCACCCTCTGGTTTTTCAGCAAATTGGACAATACGCCCAGTGTTATCAATCTTCATTAATCCATAATCAGATGCACGGCTACAGCACAGCAGAATAAAGATGTAACTTGGAAATCCTTTTCAGAATAAATGCTCTGAACATCATAAGAAGTTTTGACCTTATCAGATAATGGTAACAGGCATACCTATCATCCATGGGAAGGCATGAAACTGTAATATCAGCATTGGTGTCAACATGCCTCTGCAAGTATGGTACCAACGCAACACATTATTAAACAGTACTTAAAATTTATGCAGTCACGGCTATAACACCAATAAAGAAACAATACCTGCACGAAATCCATATAGTTCATGCGGTAAAGATGATCCCCTGACAATATCATTATATTGTCCACATTCTTATTCTTAGCATCCTGCACAAAATCCATCAAAAAGACATTTAAGATAGTTCAAATCACTGTATCGAAAATAAATGACAATAAAATCACCCACCCACCTCAAAGACCCATATGAATTGCCTAACAGCATCAGCAGTGCCTTGGAACCATTTCTTCCCTGTTTCTCCCGGTGTCTGAGTAGCAGCCAAAACCTATATATTTTTCTCTGAACAATTAGGTTTTCACATTTTCATTTCAGAAAGTTATAACAACTAAATTCCGACCAAGCTATAATACCTCAACAAATCCGTCTCCAAAGTTGACACCATTGCCAAGGTTATAAGTTCGAGCAAGATGACGATTAAGGGAAAAAGAATTAAACTGGGTCAAAACGAATATCTTTTTAATACCACTGTTGATGCAGTTGCTCATAGGAATATCAATAAGCCTGTAGCATCCTCCTATTGGTACCTGGAAATTTTTAAAACAGGCTCATAATTTAGAGTTCCTTCGTTAAATCACCACAGCAAATCTAGAAAAATAAATAACTAAGGATCTCACTGCTGGTTTAGCTCTTCTACTTGTAAGAGGAAAGAGTCGAGTTCCAGCACCTCCGCCAAGGATGATAGAAACTACATTTCTTGGATCTGCTTGAGGTGTCTCAGATATCGGTGCCTGGAAATTCTGAAATCATACAAAAAAAATCCCCGAGTCCAAATTTGGAATTTTTTTGTTCTTTTTTTTTTTTCCTTAAAGAGTTCTCAAAAATTGCAGATGAATTTCTTTACCGCAGTCTCTTCGCGGATATCCGATGTCAGAACAGAAAGGACAGCTCCACGCTTGTTAAGCTTTCTACTAGCCCTGCTCTCAGATTTCAAATTCCTCCTCCATAGCTGGACACTCGAAAGCTTGTTAAATCCAGAACCATTGCTAAATCTTCCAGGGTGACCATTAGCGTTCAAAGTCGCAGAGCAAGAATCCATGGCGGAAACCGGAAATTTGCTTCCAGACTGGAATGCAAAGAGTCGTGGCAATGGAGTATGTTAGAAATAAAAATAACACGAACAAAAATCAGAGATAAAAACAGTAATGCGCGGTCAGAAACAGAAAACACACAGGCCCTGCTCGATTGCCAGTTGAACCTGAAAGATAGGAGGATGAACAGAGACGGAGTAAAATAAGAAATGAAACGTGATCTGAAACAAACAGGCGGCGGGATCAAGAATGAAGAAACTGATCTGAAGCAGCTTTAAGATCGTTCCTCTTCCATAAATATAAAGAAAGGAAGTAGTAGTGTGAATCGTCACGAGAAACCTCATCAAATCTGTAATGTAAAGTACGTAGAAGCTAGGCCCTGATTGGCACAACAATCAGTTTTTTCATTTTTAATTATATTTAGTAATTATATATATTTATTTATTTAAAATAATAAAAAAAATCAACGTTAAATAAATATAAAAAATAATTTTTACTTTTTTAATTAAAAAAATTATTTTTTATAATTATTCACAAAATATTTTTAAAAACTAAATTTTAAAATATGTTTTTAATACCTGCAATCAGCGAGGACTAAGGAAAAAGCAACGGACCAGATGCTTGCTCACTGCCACGTTGCAATTATGAACATAGAGATGTTGAGGGTGGTAGGCCCAGAGTGGAGATTTGATGACTGTTGACCCCCCACGTGTCCCTCACGTTCAGTATCTACTGCCTTGTATTCTTCCTCTTCAACGCGGTCCCAGTGTGACAGGCCCTTTGTTCTGCTCCGTAATATACATCGTACGCGTGGCATGAATCACTTCCATTTTCTGCTATTTTTTTGTCCTTGCAAATGAAGTGGGGCCTCACGATCTCTACGTGTAACATGTCGTTGTTGGTGATGATAACTTATTGAGGTTATTGCAATTGGGAGCTGCCAGGTACATTCAACAAACATAATTATAAGTGATCATTTGGTATCATAATTTACCAACCGTCTTCAACTGTGATGGTAGGGATGACATGGCATGTCGTACCATTTAAATAAGAAGAATCTTCTCATATCAAACCCAGAGGTGCATGTGCAGTTCGAACTCCAGATGCAATTTCACATATGGAATTTGAAACCCAGATGCCATTTTGCATCTAGTGTTCAACTACGAGATGCAAAATTAAATTTGGATGTTGAATCCAAATGAGATCGCAACTAGATTTGATCCCAGAAGATTTTCTCCAACTGCCGTGATTGGGCCTGGTGCAGCAACTTGCATTTGGATCATATAAATATTACATTCACTGGGCTCAAAGTGAAATAGCCCAGTATGTATTTTGTCTGTTGTAGATACGGCCCGAAATACTGATCCAATCACAGCAATGAAAAGGCCCAAGATGAGAACCAACTTGATGATGCCCACAACAACGTAATCCTCTTCCCCAATCTTCGTTTCCCTTCACAGACACGAAGACAGTACAGCGATGGCGCTCAGTCTGAACAACACATTCCTTCAAGGAAGACCTTGCGCTCAATTTCTCCCTGTCAAGAAGGTACAGCCTCTCAATATCTCTCGCAATTAAGTTTTATTTCTTCCTAAATTTCACCTCACAATAATTGGCCCTTTTGAAGGCATGTGGAGTGGGGAGTAATAATCGGGCGGTGGTGACGTGCAGGAAGAAGGAGCTGCACCCGCAATTCTACGACGATGCTAAGGTTTATTGCAACGGGGAGCTGGTAATGACGACAGGTGGGACCCAGAAGGAGTACGTGGTGGATGTGTGGTCTGGGAACCATCCCTTCTACTTGGGAAACCGCTCCGGCGTGGTGGTTGACGCCGATCAGGTCGAGAAGTTCCGTAAGAAGTTCGGCGAGCTGTCTCAGATTATGGAGATCCCAGTTCTCAAGGGTGAGATTATCATCCCAAGTAGGCGCAAAGCTGCCGGCAAAGGCAAGAAGAAGTAGAATTCCATCAATCAGCCTACTTTTTTTTTTATCTATTTGGTGTATTTTGTTGTAATTTGATCTTCTTCTGTTAATCCATATCACTTGGGAGTTTGCACTACTTAAATTGAGCTTTCAATTTTCTGCTCATGTTTTGTTGGTGATTAGAAAAAGGGATGAAGACTAATCGTAGAAGATTGAAAGCTTTTAGTGGTTCGGACTTCGGCCTTACAGCCTTAGTCCATTTGTGTCGGTCATAACCAGTAGCCCTCATGTCCTAAAAAAAAAAATTGAAATAGAACATTCGGATGGTTCACTGAGGGGCCCCATATGGGATCAGAAAGAAGCCCAGTTTCGTTAAGTAAGCAAGCAATCTGTGGGTTTCTCTCCCTGTCTTTTTCTTGGTTTACATTTCATAGCAAAAAAGGCTACAGTCTAATATATGTACTTATGGGTGCAAGGGAAAGGCACGATAACATGATTAATCCAATCAGGAAAGTTACCGGACCGGCATGTTTTACCTTGCCTATTATGCATTTCCAAAAGTCGTGTACAATCTTACATTCCCTTTACTGTTCATGATAATTTAGCTAGCTCTACTCACGGCTAAACCTAATCATATTCATGTTTTTATTTATTGTAATATGATAAATGAAATGGTAATATGTATATTTGATTTTTACACTCATTTTCGACAAATGAGTAAGAAGGAGAAAGCTGTTTACAAACATATTTTTCTTATTCCATATCTTACAATCTTCTCTTACATAGAGCCATACCGAGGAGAGCAAACAGAGAAACATAACCAGCTTGACGTGCAAGGCTAATTAAACCAACTAACCAAGTAATTGGAATTGGAAGATATTTTTCCTAACAACGATAAAAGCTTAGGTGTTACATACTTATCCGATAAATTAACGAACTCGTTGGAAGTCATAAAATTATTCTCTCTCGAAAACAAACTCAATCCATTTTGAAAAACTTTCAGATATAAATATAAATACATAAACTATTCAACTTTCTAGAGAAGTAAACGGTGAAAGGGAAGTAATGTCTGGCGTGTTTGACGGGCAATGGTGTAATAAGGTGCTCTTCTGCATCCCGTGTGGTTCGTACATGAAAGAAGCAGTCTGATAGATGGGTGAACATGTTCTGCTTTCCATCTAATAGCACGAATTTAACTGGGAAAACCACTCCTTTTCCCTTCGGCTTTCGTATGGCTCGATTCGAACAAGCGACTCACGTTGATTTATTTAATCCTTTTCTTTCTGGCTTATAATTTTCTACTCGATGTCACAAGTGTTTTATTATCATGCAAGATCCGTTCCTAATAATAATCTTTATAGTTTTCAATAAATCGCAAGGACCACATGAGTTTTTTACTTTTTGGTTACGTAAGAAAAGACCAAAAAGTAGGTTTAAATCAAAACATGTCTTTTCTCTTACAGGCATATGAGGATACGATTCTTTGTTACTTAAAAGATCACTATATATATATATATAGAGAGAGAGAGAGAGAGAGAGAGAGACAAGTTCAATGAATCATCCCATAATTTGTATGACCGGGGGTAAAAATAAAAAAATAAAAAAGGAAAACTTAGGGAAGATAGGATTTAAATGGTTAAAATAAAATAAGTTAAAAGGTATAAGTTCATATTAAAAGGGAAAAATTTCTTTAAAAATTTATAAATAATTATAAATAATAAATATTTATAATAATAAATAAATATTAATATCCGATTATAACTCGCACACACGCTTATAGTGTAAGATATTTTTGGCGCTTATAGCACTTTGCATGCTTGTTAATTTTGCTAATTTATTTAAACAGTTAATAATTAAAACGGTTAGTTACTGTTGAAGTTATAAATTTTATAAATTCAAATATGTGACTATTATAACAGTTTAATTATTTTTTTTAAA
Organism: Coriaria nepalensis; assembly: GCA_027186245.1. NCBI lineage: Eukaryota > Viridiplantae > Streptophyta > Magnoliopsida > Cucurbitales > Coriariaceae > Coriaria > Coriaria nepalensis. Next base: position 581,964 of record CP114500.1, on the reverse strand, counting down.
AATATAACTGTTTATGAAATAATAAATTATTTCACGAATAAATACTAATTTCATCCATAAATATATTAAATTTATAGAAAAAAATATATATTTTTTCTTCTATCTTATTTTCTTACTGTCATAAATTATAAACTGAACATATTAAAGAATAAAATTTTATAAAAGCTTATCATATTTAAAAAATTATTTTCATAGTATAATTTGAAAATGTAAAAATATTATTTTTAAAAAAAAAATATATATCTATTATATATTTTTAAGTCTAGATTGTAAAATTAACAATATCAAAATGATGTCTAATTGAGTGATTTATAATGTTTAATCAATTTTCATTTTCATTAAATTAATTAAATATATTGGAAAATATGACCCAAATGCAGTGGAACGACGCCGCACCCACTACACACACAGGTCTACGATATAGAGCTTACATGGGACTCCTACATGAAGGACAGTAGTACCCGAAACAAAAAAAAATAAACAAAAAAAATAAATAAAAGCCACTTAGGCTTCTGTTGTTGCGTAGTCGTATTGGCCCTGTCGCGGGGTTCGGTCTCCGTTCCGGTTCACTAACCCTTCACTACACAACACAGTACGCTGAATTATATATATATATATATATATATATATATATATATATATATATATATATATATACATATATACATAATGATTCAAAGCAGCAAAATATTTTAGTGATTTGATATCTTGATTTCCATGAAATTATTCATATTATTTAAATTATTTTATATCCGTCCAAAAACATATAATATGAACATTTTATTTTATTTTAGATTTAGATATGAAATAGTAATAATTCCAGTGAAGTGGCAACATTATCAGAGTAGGAAGGTTGAATCATTCAGACTCCTCTATATATAAAAAGGGGGCCTTATGTTTTAGTTTCATTTCAGCATTAACCCGCAACTTTTATATACTTCTTCCCTGTTCTTTGTCAGTACTATTGTCCCTTCTTCTCTTTTCCTATTTATAATCAATCTGACACAAAAATAAGGAAAAGCCTCTCTATAAAACCACTACTTAAAGCCTGAAACGTTTTTTTTTTTTAATACATTCTACAACACTATCAAATTTCGAGGATGATTTCTCAAGAGTTTGATAACGTCAAGGCTGAAAAAGCGATCGCTATGCGGAGGTATAACCGACGACGAAAATTTAAGTGGATGTTCGAACTCTGCCTGGTTGCGCTCCTTGTCTCGCGGTCTGCCAGTTGGTTACCGGCCGTCGCTAAATTTCTCGGCGATATCTTCCGGCAAATAATTGCCGTCTTGAACAGTCCTTTCTACGTCTTCATGCTTTTCAACCTCATGATCTTCCTCGTCTACGCTTTGTCACGCCGGGAAAGAAGCGACGTCAGTAATGCTGAAAGCAACCCGATCAACGAAGAGTTCGCCGGGAAAACAGATTTGGACAGGATAATCTCTGTCGCCGATGAGTCAAAGGAGAAAGAAACGGAGGACTTTGATGAGATCACTGTTCAAGAGAAACAAATCGTGTGCTCGTCGGAGAAGGCGATTTCTTGGGCTCATGAACAAACCGTCTGCCCTGACTCTGAAAATGCGACTCCTCCTTCTCCGGTTCATGAACAAAAAACGGTTTGTCCTGTTGAGACAGTTTCTTATCCTGTAACTACTGAGAAGGAGGATTTGGAGATGAAACGGTATCGAAGAACCCGGTCAGAGAGCTACGAGCGGCGGATTGTGAAGAAGGCAACTAGGAGAGAATTAAGGCGATCGGACACAGAGACTTGTATGGAAATCGTGAGGTCAGAAGGAGACGAAAAGTCAAGGAGATCCAGTTCGGTTGAGGAGTTGAATGACGTCGAATTTCAGCGCACGATAGAGGCCTTCATTGCTACTCAGAAATGGATTCATAGAGAAGAGCAGAAAGCAGAGCATAAGTGCCCGACTCTGACCTGTTAATTAGAAAACGACACGATCCTAAAAACACAACTTATCTGGAGGAAAAATCTGTCTCGATTTTTTCAAATTACTTGTGTTTTTCTATTGCTGATCATTTTCCAAATTACATGATTAGCGCTGGAATGTACAGTTATTCTCATTTTTCTAGTCATGAGGAATTCCAATCTTTATTTTTCTTTGTTTCCAGTTCCTTCCATAACCATTCTAGGTGTTCCAAAATCGAATTACGTTGCGATTTGGATAAGGAAAGATGGGTAATTAGATCTAAAGAGTATGTTTGGTAGTGGAGAAGTGGATGTGGATGTTTGATTTGGCCGTGTAGTGAAATTCAGAGGCACTTAATTCTGCTTTTTGTTTTGTTTAATATTTCCTTATTTGCTTGTACAGGAAGAAAAAGAAACGCAATTATGACCAGCAACGTTATTCTTCTTCAATGGTTGTTTGTTTAATGCAAACCAGACTCCCAATAAAAACACATTGGAATGGATATTTGTTGGGGCGAAGGCAAAGGGCAGAGGGAAAACCAAGTCAACAACAATAAACTAAAGAGGCAGAACCGAACCGAACCGAAGAGGGTACTGTTGGTTGACGAAGTAGCTGTCTCCGACATGATTGGCTGGAAAAAACCTCCCTAATTGAACCAAAATAAAGATTCTTCTTCTATTTACATGCCATTTCATTTCAAGTACCCTTTGGAATGACTTTCTCTCTCCTCTGTTCATTTGAAATATGATCTTCTCTTTGTCTGCTAGTTAGTTACCTCCAATGGCGGGGTTTCTATTTTGTTAAGTACATAAATTAATCTCAAATGGAAATGGGTTCTGTTGAAATTATGGTAAAAGAGTCGCAATAAAAATGTCTTGCTGTTTCTAAAGCAATACATAGTAAAGAATATTCAAGTACCTTTCTTGCCCCCAAATCTCTTTTAGTTAGGTCTTTCATAATTACATTCACTAAGTAGTACTAGTGGTGGGTGCTATGTGTTAACTTTAAGATACTCTTTTTTGGCAATCTCCTATATAATGCTCAATATTTTACCTTTTTTTTTTTTTTTTTTTGTTTAATAAATCTTCTCTTTCCGCTTGCACTTTTCCTGGTTTCCATGGTTCCTTACAGTTAATATTTTTCCTTTTGCCCAATATTAGTTTTATTATCTTACAGGACCCATAATAATCAAATTAAGGAAGGAGGAGGAGGGACCTTAAATTTTAGTGTTGGTTGCAAGAAACGATTGAATATGGTAGGTTTGCCTCCTTGTGGGGTTAGACAAAGACGAGGGTCACCATCTTTTGTAATGGAGGTTTTAGTCCCTCCCTCTCTCTCTCGCTCTCTCTCTCTCTCTCTCTCCTCCCCCTTTTATCCACATGCTGTGTGAATTTTGAAACAGAAAGGGACATTAGTTTGTCTGATTTTGTTTCTATTCTTCCAATTACCCAACCCAAGATAATAAACAATAAGTTTTTGTTGCTTTTCAATTTGTCACTTGAAAAGAAAAGAAAAAGGAGAAGAACCGAAAAAAAAAAAAAATAGATATGACTATAAGTACCTCAATTATTTGTATAAGATTGAACCCACCATTTTTGTCCGTACAATACTAAAACCTTGCCCCATCAATAAGATTGAATTTTTTTTTTTCCTTAGCAGAAGTTCAGGATCGTTATATTGTCTTTATTACAATGCTTTCAAAAATCAAAATAAATTTTTGACCGGTGTTTCGTTCTTCATATGTAGTTTACATTATTTGATGAATCCAAAGACACCCATTTGCATGGATCTGGTGTTTGGAACATTAATAATATCCATGTTTATGACAGCTTGTGATTTTTCTTACCCTCTACAACTTCATTGCATGTTTGACTAATGACTATCTTTCGCGTCCTCAATTTTAGACTTTCTTCCCTCCATTCCGTTTCCAACGAGCAAAGGGGACCCCGGTAGAAGTCTATGGATGTTCTGTCCCAAACCTTACAGGCTCTTAACTTAAGTCGAGTCATGTAGATTTTTTTATGTTCGGAGGGACCGGATCCAATTTCAAAGCTAACAATAATACTCATGAAAATCAGGAAACTGACAAAAAAAAAAGGGAAATTGAGAAAGAAACTAGCTTATAGTAGTGTTTGGTTGGTGGGAATTAAGACGGATATGATTGTCCGATCAAGTCAACATCATGGGAAAAAAAAGAAAGAAAAAATCATCCATATTTGATCCAATGAAAAGCATGGACCGTCATAACAGACGAGCTTCTATACTTGTTGGGAGTAATCAAATTACACAATGAATTGATGAAAGTTCCGCGTCGACGTGTCGCTTCCTATATATTTATGTCGTGTAGCTCAACGGAACCCCCGACACGACGATGACGGGAAACCTTCATGAAGTTTGTGTACACTTGGTAGTTTATTAAAAACAAAATTAAGAACAAAATCCGTACAGATTTGTGAGTAATTAATTATTAACTCCGGTTTAGATAAGAAAAGGTAGCTATAATTGTTGGACCGTAGAGGCTAAGAAAACCAAACCAACGAGGGGAAAAAAAGAACAACATAATTGGGGCTTTCTTGGAAGACAGGCAGGCAAATGATTAGAGCCATAATAGAAGGCCTCTTGTCCTTTTCCCCCTTAAACCCTAGCCCATGCCCTCTAACTTGCTTTTGCCTGCGCCACTCTGGATAATGTTTTAACGTAGATTCCAGATTCTGGTACGTACGTGTCCTTACAATCTTCCACTCTTCCCTGATCTAATGATTATTATTACAACATACTTGTAGCTAGCAACATGCAATATATATTAATATTATTATCAACAGCATGCATGTGTGATCTAGAACTCAAGCTTCGATGATAGCTGTGAGTGTCACGGGACAACCAGTCTTTAGTTTGGAAAACATGGCCCACTTCTAAATGCTTGGATCTGAATCCAACACCGTCCATCTGAAAGTGGTGTAATCAGACGGTGTAGAAACACCGTCATCATTGCCCTAGCCATGTTCATCCCAAGAAGCTGTAAGGCGGCAGCTTGCTCGACTGATCAACCTGCTTAATTATAATTACCATTTCAATAAGCAAATGGTTAATTAGTGCTAATTACTAGTTACTTAATTGTTCACTTAGTCAAATCTTATAAGGATAAAATTTGTCGGGTTCATAATAAACTGCTGGGTCAAGATGCAATGATCTTGCATCTATGTTTATTAGAGTTATTATAATTTACCATATTAAAAACTATCTTAAATATTTGATTTTATCATATGAAATTGATTCCACTATATTCATTTTCATAAATTATGTATCTTATAAATATACGTACATTTCAACAGTAACAAATACGTAACAAATAATTTAATATTCTCATTATTTTATGATATCAGAACTATATCGAAACTCTACCTTCGCTAACAAAAAACAACCATAACCACCGCCCCATCCAGCACAGGAAACTCACCCAAAATCCCACCCCTTACTCAAACACCATCAACCCACCAACCATAGGAAATCTTCCCATCAATTATATCACCACATTCATCTCGGAAAAACTATATCAAAACAACTGTACAACCTGGTCCGATTAAATGGAGTCCATTTTCACTGTTGCCAGTTTTCAAGACTACATCCACAGCACCATCTCACCACCGTCTATATCAAATAAGAACAATCCAAATATAGATTATCTATTTTGGCAAAAGAATGACAAATTTGTATGTAATTGTATCAATGCAACTCTTACCTCGAATATTGCACAACTGGTTCTTGGCTACACTTATACTCTCGACCTTTGAACCTCCAAGCCACCCTCTTTCATGAACAATCCCTTGCCCGGAAATCAGAACTTCACAGCCAACTCCAAACCATCACCAAAGGCTCCCTCTCTGTCATAGCTTACCGCACAAAAATCAAGCAAATCACAGATCAACTTACAGCCATGCCATCCAAGACCCGATAGAAGACACCGACATTGTTCTTCATGACCCTAAATGGACTAAACCCCGGATTTGACCACTTCACCACCACCATTGAGAACCTACCCGTTACTCACATTTTCTCTAAACTCCGATCCAAACTACTGGTTCATGAACAACGCCTCCTTCGCTCTCACTCCCGGCCTGTTCTGCTGCCACAAGCGGCCATGGCAGCCGGCTTCTCCGCCCCTCCATCACCAGCGGGCTTCTTCTCTTCCAACCAACGGGCCTCCTTCACTAGCGGAGCACGTGGCTCCTTTCTCGGCGGCCACAACTCCCGCGGCGGAGGAAGCTTTTCCCATGGCGCCTCCTTCACCAACCACGGTAACAATGGCGTATCCACCCAAAAAGCCAGATTTGTGCACAGTCCGGCCACCCCGCCTCCCGCCTCCCGCTGCTCCTAGCGCTACATACAGTGCCGGAACAGCACCCATCTTTCGCCAGGTCACTTTGCCTCGCAGCCTCCGTTCGCCACCCATCAGGCCATCATGCAAGGAGTCACGCACGAGCACAAAACTGCAGATGGTTTCCATTTTAATTCTTATTTTGATAATTATCAATCAGGTCCCTATACTTTTGCGTAATCAATAAATGAACCCTATACTTAGCAAAGTACATTGGGCTCCCTTCAAATTCAAACAACTCCAGTCCAGCCCACCAATTATCGGGATATTCCACTTACTATCCCAGAAGTTCCAGTATCACTAATTGGCTCTCTAATTCAGGTGCTTCTGCACATATGACTCCGAATCCATCCATTCTTCTTCATGCTCAACCATATAATGATAATCTGTTGGAAATTGTAAGTCTCTTGATATTTTTCATATTGGATCATCGGTTTTGCATACCAATTCAAGTCACTTTACCCTAAAAAATGTTCTTATTGTGCGTAATTTTTATCGAACTTTATTATCTATTGGTCAACTAATTAAAAATAATCCAGTCATCGTTGAATTCTCACCTGTGGCTTTTTGATAAAGGATTGAAACATTGGGATTTTGCTTCTACTTGCATGACCTAGTTCCAACCTCTATCTGTTGTCCACTCAATCATCTTCTCCTCACGTCGTCCTTATTGGTCATCATGCTTCCGCATCCATATGGCATTCTCATCTTGGTCATCCATCTCCAACCGTGTTGAAAATCATCTATTTCGTTTCTCCTCATGTGTTTTCATATTTTCTTAATCTTAATATTCTTTGTAAAATTTTTCGATTAACTAAAAGTTTCATCTTCCTTCTAAATATATGGTTACTCGCAATAAACAACTTTTATTTTTAATTCACTATGATATTTAGGGATTTGCTCCTATTTTATCTTGCACAGGTTATTGTCATTACATAACATTTATTGATGATTTTCTCAATTCACTTGGCTTTATCCATTATCCATAAAATTATCGGCATTACACTGTTTTAAGTACTTCAAATATCATGTTAAAAATTATTTCTCCACTACCATTTAAAATTTTCAATGTGATGGTACTCTTGAACTCACAAATGGATTATTTTAGGATTTTTTTATCCAGCCATAGTATCTCTTATCGCATTTCGTGTCCGGGCACTCCAGAACAAAATGGCATTGCCGAACGCAAAAATTGACATCTCACTGAAATGAGAGTTGCTCTTTTTCTTCACTCTCATCTTCCTAAATCCTTCTAGTATGATGCTTTTGCTACAGACACTTATTTAATCAATTGTCTTCATACTCCAATTCTACAACAAAAATCACCTCTTGAAACACTTTTCAAATTAAAACCTGACTATTTCCTTTTGATAGTGTTTGGATATCAACATTTTCCTTTCCCCGATCACTCGTGCTTCGACAAATTGAGTCCCGAATCCACTCTGTATATTTTTAATGGCTATAGTCCCAACTACAAAAGTTATAATTGTTTCGATCCACTCACTCAAAAAGTGTACATCTCTCGCCATATTCATTTTAATAAGACTACCTTCCCATCTCTTCCATCTTCATCTATCTCTCATGGACCACTACCTACTAAACCCATGGTTATAACATACCCATTCCCCACCTTCCCTTTTCCTATCCCACTAATCCATCTCCCTCTCTAACTGACCCAAATATGCCTCTCAGCCCATTATCTCCCTCATCTTCCACCCCACTCTCCATTGATTCCAATCCACCACTCATTAATAACTCCTCCTCAACCTCCTATACGTCATCCCATGGTTACACAACATCAAGATCATACTCGAGTTCTAAAAGACTTTCCTGACTTCGTCGCTCATCACACTACCCTTACTAAACCCATTGAACCCATTTGTTTTAGTATTGTAAATCGCGATCCTCTATAACGAAATGTCATGACTTCCGAGTACAACTCTTTAATTTCTATAGGTATACGATCATTGGTCCTGCTTCCAGCCGGTGCCACCACTGTCAGAAATAAGTGGGTTTTTCGAATCAAGAAAAATTTGAAACAGCTCTCTAAATCGCTACAATTCGAGTTGTTCTTACCATTGTTGTTACTCGAGGTTGGTCAATTTGGTATGTTGATGTAAATAATTCCTTTTTGAACTATTTTTTGACAGAATCTGTCTATATGGCTCAATCCCCTGACTTCATTGATAGTAACCATCCTTCTATGTTTGCAAGTTGCATAAGATCATTCATGGATTGAAACATGCACCATGAGCTTACTACACTCGCCTTGGCAACACACTTCTTACCTACGGATTTTGTGGTTCACGAGCTGACTCCTCTCTTTTTGTCCAATATCATGGTAACTCTGTATGTTACATTTTTGTTTTTATTACAGGTAACAATGATATATTCATTGCTGACATCATTCAACATCTTGATAGATCTTTGATCTTTCTCTCTTAAGGACTTAGAGTATAAAGTACTTTTTGGGCATTCAATTTTCTCATACACATTTTAGACTTCTTCTTACACAAACTAAATACATCAAGGAGTTACTTTTTTGAATGAGTCTTTATGGAGCAAAACCTTACAAAACTCTAGCAGTACGAGGGAAAAATCTCTATATTCACTCGAGTGATCTTCTTTCCAATATCACTCTCTATCGGAGTACTCTAGGGGCATTACAGTATCTCACCTTTACTCAAGCGGATATTTAGTTCTTTGTAAACAAGATTGCTCAATTTTTGCATGCTCTTACCGATGTACATAGAACAATCGTAAAACAAATCTTACGTTATCTCAAGTCCTCAATTACCTATGGTTTTCTCATAAAAAAGTCTCCCTCACTTCATCTTGAAGCCTTCAGTGATGCCAAATTGGGCAAATTGTCCAGATCACCCTCATTCTACAAGCGATTTCTGCATTTTTTGGGTATAAATCTTATTTGTTGGAGTTGCAAAAAATAGTCCATTATAGCTCGCTCGAGTACTAAGGTTGAATATCGAGCTATAGCACTTGTCTCAACTAAACTATGTTTGCTTTGATCCTCATTCTCCGATTTAAGGCTTCCACAGTCATCCACCAATTCTTTAGTGTGATAATATTGGAGCAACGGACTTATCTGCCACTCCTGTCCTTCATGCCCAAACCAAACATTTAAAACTTGACATTCAATTTGTTCGTGACTTGATCTTACAATAGAAAATCAAAATCAAATTCCTTTCATCTATGGATCAAGTAGCTAACATCATCGGTAAGGGTCTACACTCTACTCGGTTCGCCAGTCTACGATCCGAGTTCATTCTTCATTCGAGTTATTATAATTTATAGCCTACCTTAAATATTTGATTTTATCATTTGCAATTGATTTCACCATTAATATTCCTTATCATAAATTATGTATCCTATAAATATATATATATATATACATCTCAACAGTAACAAATACATAAAAAATAACTCAGCCTTCTCATGTTAACATTCCTTCCTTTCTTGACTCTATAACCTACGGAACCAAACAAAAGGAACAGATGATCTACCATGTGAAGCAAAGCACCAGATCATTGATTAAAAGTAATAATTAAATTACTAATTAAATTACTAAATTCACCTTCAATCTCAGAGTCCTGGAGAGCTAGTCTAGGGAACCATGACACTACTGATGTTATCCTCAACGATTCCTTCACCCCCTTTTTTTATTAATTAAATTATCACTCAGATCATAACCGTAAGACATTTCATTCAGATCTTCTAGCGTAAGCAACGAGTTTGGTGATGCCTTTTTTGCCAGTTGAAGATGTTCATTCTGTTTAATTAATGAACTGACTAAGTAGTTTGTATGAAGCACATTAGATAATTCAGGAGATAATTAGAACTTAATTAAGGAATATGATATCTATGATACTGACCTTTAGAGTGTTAAGAACATGGTGGTTCTCGTCTAAGAATTCAACCATCCGAGTAGTAGCACTGGCTGTAGTATCCTGACCGGCAATAATCATAGTCCATCTGTTATCCTTAATCTCACCGTCTGTCAGTTTATGCTCATATTCCACATCATCAGTCAAAAGGTGCTGTAGAAAATCTTCAGGACGATCCTTCTTCTTCTTCTTCTCTCACTTATGACTTGGTCTAGTTTGTTCATAATTCTTCTTCTTGACTGCACAAAGTTATTCAATCACATTTAAATCATGAAGATCAATCAGAGGAAATCATATTCAATCACATTCAGATCATGAAGCTTGACCTGAAGGCCTTTATGGAATCTAGTCCCAGGAAACCTGAATGTGAAAGCAAGCATGGCTTCACAAACACTACAAACATCCGCTTGCAATTCTTTTAATTCCATGTCACTGTCTATACTGGTTAGAATCTTGCACATTGCTCTACATGTTATCTCCAGCCAATTAATTAATCAGAACGTTTAGAGCTCTTATATATTAACAAATTTATAACCATGATCTCTTTCTAAGTTAAGAGTTAAACAACCTTAAGTGCTTCATCAAGTATGATGACAGTGGATCTACTTTGCCATCCACTTAGCGCATCAACAACCAGTTGATCGAACTGTTTGACGATTAAGGACAGAGAATGAGTCGAGAAGAGATTGATCAAACGGCGACGAATCAACTTGTGATGGTGAGGAAGAGCGCAGAACAACCTCTGATCACCCACAAGCTCTGCAATCGACCTTATGTATCTTTTCTTGAATTTTCCCGAGTCATTGTTTAAGATCAAGCTTAGCTGACTCGGTGCTTGATATAAATACGTGCGTCTCCCAAAATATGCTTGTCCGAAAACACCTCCCATATCTTGTCACACACAAAAACAACAAACTGATCAAGGCTGTCTAAACAAAAATATATGTTTAATTAATTATGAGTACCGGAGGCAGCGGGTTTTGACAAAATGGTAGACTCCTTGTGTACTGTTAATGGCTGCCATGAAATGTAAGGTTTCTCCAATGAAGGGTAATCCTTTGCTTCCTGGAGGATTCTTTTGGGTGCTGGTTCTGATTGGTTCAGTGTTATTGTATTTCACAATCATCTTCAAAACAGGGGATATTGGGAAAAACAGAGCACTCACAAAAATGACAGCAAAGCAAGAAGAAAGATATAACCAATGTTCCATTTATTTTTTTTCGGCATCTAATTAGTTGATCATCATACACACATATATAAGTAGTTTTGTACTAGATTCGAATCACATCAAGAAATTTATGGCATTTTGTATGATGGGTTGAAGTGGTAATTTGTTTTATTGAAATTTGAAATCATACGAATTTGATAAGAGTGCTATTTTGCAAGGTGTTGCTTAAAGATTGGAACTTGAACATTCGAAGGTCTTAAGTTGATTTGTCTTGATGGGTACAGAGGGTAACAATAGTATGTAGATTTGGGCTCTCATAAATCTGGACTTTTGGCGTACTTGGGCTGACATCTTATCTTTAGGCCCAAGTTATTATAATTTAACAGCCCAGCGAATTAGATTGTATCTCCCGGCAACTATTCGTTTTTTCCAGCTTAGTCAAAATATTTCAGTCGTTTGAAGGAAGAAGGAATAGTGACGGTCGTAAGCAGAGCGCTCTCTCTATCTCTCTCTCCACTGTAATCAAACTTTTTACGTGCAACATTTTTGGAATCTAAGATCAGTGCATGCAGATTGAAAGACGTGGGATGGAAATCAAGTTAGAGGAAAAGGACGCAGCTGATTGGGAATACAGAGGCGAAGGAGCTGCAAATCTTGTCCTCGCCTGCACTGGATCTTCTCCTCATTTTGTATGAATCCCCAACTCTTCTTCTCCATCTAGTCTACGTTGCTCAATGTGATGCGTGATGAATATAGATAATTTTTTATTTTTTTTTGGGGTTTCCATTCTTTCTCAACGATTTGTACGTTAGATTGGGAAAGTGATTCGCATAAAAAAGGCTCCAGAAATGGGTCGCAGCGTGTAAGGATTCCTAAAGCATTATCTGCGCATGAATGCATTTTTGGAGAGACGCAGAGGCTTTATGGTCATCTACAGACAAAGACATTTCCGACCAGCTCTTTGTCCAGCACATCATGAGTCCCTTGTTAGGTTCTGACCATGTCGATTCTGGGGTATGTTATTTGTAATGTGTTATATAAGTGTTATTGTTTTCTACGGTTGGATTTTTTTTTGAATTTTTGTATGTAAAACTGGCAGATTCGTGTTCTTGTAAACAGAGAGTCTATGGAGTTAGTTGAGAAGAATGTTATAAGTCAGCGTCCTGGTTGGAGACCGATGCCGGGAGGGTTGATACATTGCATGATTTCTTCTCTTATCTGATCATTCCATTTTCCCTCATGGTATGATTTTTGCTGTTTTATTTGAATGAATGAAACCTGTTTTGAGTTAATACTTTTAAGATGACTAACTATTTTGCTTTCATTGTTTTTCAGCTGCTCTTGAAGGAAAACCATGCATTTCCGTCGAGATTAAGTTGCTTAATTTACCTAAACCGTGTAATTTTTTCCGTCCCTTAATATAACTTGTACCTGAATTTATTTCACCTTCACTTTATCAACATCTATTAGCCCAAGTGTGGATTTCTTCCATGGTCAAGATTCATAGCAAAAAAAAAAAAATTGCTATTAAATGGAGCATTACTCGTTTTGAAATGCACCAAGGCTTGAAGTTCCTTCAGGGAGAGGTATCTTCAAGACTTACCACTTATACTTCTTCAGCTCACTAACGTATGATTAGTTGCGTTTATGATACGCCTCCTAATTGGTGCAGATATCAGACTGAAGTGATTACAATCCACTAGATCTGTTTTCGAGATCAAAAGACCGGATACACAAAGCAAACAAGGATCTCTTCTCCACCCCTCAGAACAACCTCCATGTATTCTTGAACGGCTGTCTTATATTTGGGTCCTTAGGTGGCAGTGCAGACTGTACAGATTTGGTAATAGGAGAAGCATTTGAAGATGCACTCGAGCCCATCATCAAAACAAACAATGGCCGAAGAACAGAGAGATTTCTACAGCTCGTAACGGAGATAGTTCACGAATCTGGGGTTTCGGATAGGCTTCTTTAGGTCCAGAAGCTTGATAAGTTTGACATCGAAGGTGTTATTCATGCTTACTATGACATCATCTCTGAGGCTTGTCCGATTTGTGAAGAGTTCGATGAGATAAGGTTTTGAATAGATACGGTTCTTTGCATTTGATGCCTTTCGATCTGAGTATGAAGCTTGTGAAAGATTTCCTGACAGCTGCTACTGCAAAAGACTGTAGTTTGATGATTAGTTTCCGGCCAACTGAAAGGGAAGCGGCTTCTGGGTCTTCTTTATTTAACGCCACTTTCATAGAATCAATTAGCCAATTCTTTGACTATAAGGTAGTCTTTCATACAAGTATATGTATATAACTTTTATATCTCTTCCTCTTCCCTTATGTGGTTTAATCTCACTGCTTGGACATTTTAGGTGTATTTCATTGACCTGGATCTAAAACGTCTGAAGAATATGGAAGAATATTATGAGTTAGATAAAAAGATAGTCAGCTACTGTACTGAGACAGTAGTGACACAGCAAAAGGAGGACAAAGATATGAGTTCTAAGGCTTTTAGATGTACAATGTCAGAGCAAACACAATGAAATGGAAGATTCTTTGTTTCGCTAAGGGATTCCGTAGGTAAGTTTGACTATCATTCCCTTTCGTAGATTGTTGAGTTTCTCTGTTTTCCATTTTACATTGTCGGTTGTCTTTTAAGAAAGCCTAAGTAATGTTCTGCGATCATTACTAACTTACAGGACCTATTAATCTGAGGACTGAGAAGCGAAAGTGACAGAACATGGTTTTTGGGTTTTACAGGAAAGTAGTGTACCATAATTCAACTGAAGAACATAGCCTTGACAATTCCAGAATCTCAAATAATATAGAGCTGCAAGTAAGGCCTTCCAAAGTATGATAGATTGAGCTATATTGGTTTCTTAAATCACCCAAGTCTAGCTCGGCTATATACGACCATGCACCCAACAGTGAAATTGTGAACTATTCGGTATGAACTGTGAACAAGGTGTCAAGGTTAAGCAAGTTAAGATTGTTTTGAAGTCGGTTTTTTTTTTTCTCACTGAAGGATGTGTTTGAATTTGAGTAAATGCTGCAGTATCAAGATTTTATAGAAAATATGATTTATGTACATCAATGGTGAATCATACACCTTCTGCTGATTAACTGGAGTTGTTGCAGAGAAGGTGATGAAGTTGACTGCAGAAATGGAAGGTATAACTTCTAGTCTTCTATAGTCCCTCACTAACAGCCGGAAAATACAGTAACAGTTATTTGCGAAACTGATTCAGTGATGGTGATTAAGAAGGCCAGAATGTTCACTTCAGAAAGAGTGCAGCTAAGTAAGAGAGTAAGGATAAGAGAGAGACACAGAGAGAGAGAGAGAGAGAGAGAGAACTGCTGCCTTGTATTATTATCCTTAAGAAGTTCAAACACATGTCAGAAGACTTATACATACTGCTGTATTGTTTTGAAACCATTCAAAATCAGGAAGTCAGTTCTCTACTGCACGAACATAAGTCTTAAAGCAGAATCGAACATTATTTTCCACAACTAGTCCAGATGAGTAGTGCAATTTAAACACAGACAAGTCAATCCTAGAAACAAAAGTATCGCATTCAATGTCTGTCTCAATTTCAGTAACATGGATGGCTTCACATCCTGGACCATTCAGTGCTTCCTTCAATACCTCCCCACCTCCAATGACAAACACTTTCTCTATTGAGAAGGAATAAGGAGGCTCTGCCAGTAACTTCAGAGCCAATGGGAGGCTTCCACATGTCAAAACGTCATTAGAAGCTGTGATGTCGAGACTCATAGAACGGGTCAACACAATGTTTAAACGATTGGGTAGTGGCCTGTACGTAATAGGGATGCTGGCCCAAGTTTTCCGGCCCATTATGACGGCGTTCTTCTTTGTTTTGGGATCGGATGTAGAGACTGTGAGCTGCTTGAAGAATTTTAGATCAGAAGGCAGACTCCATGGAAGCTTCCCGTCCTTTCCTATGCCCATTTCTTGTGTTGCAGCGAGTACGGCTTGATAACTTCTCTGGGGATGAGCATTATCAATATTTGGAGTGCCCGCTGGAACGTGACTGGCTATTACAGAAAGTGCTCGTGAGGATCTACAGGATGAAAGAACCTGATCGATAGAAAAGTATTTACAAACAAACTGTAAGAACCAGAGAGATTTGAGCTAAGGGAGCATAGAAATTTAACCTTGTTAAGAAGAGACATGTTTATCCGACCGCGAAATCGATATCAACACATGAGCATCTGCAAAAATGAGATGATATTAGATGAAATTGCAGAACAGGAAAAATCTAATAAGTGAGGTAAAATTAATTTGCGGTGTCCTTTTATCTTCTCTGAAAACAGAAAAAAATGGCCGACCTCGAAATTTAACACTGACAATCGGAGAGAGAAATGAAATTGACAGAACGTGTCTAGGAGTAAAGGTGGAAACCTCAAAAAGGTTACAGGCGGAACCATGACGAGTTGGTGAACGCTTTAATTGTGGAAAGAGGAATTGCATACCGGGTTATAGAAACAGTACCAAGTTTTCGGTCCGATTTACTCAACCTCCGATGTGGCTTACGGCCTAAGCTTAGTCGACCATAAAATGAGTAGCGATCGTGGCTGGATTAAATTTAATCCGGACCACCCAAATTTTGGCGTTTTTTTGAAAATGAAAATTGGATTGATTTATAATATTATATACAATAATACAAACAGGTATATAGTGCTAATATCACTACTCAATGCTCAGGAGAATCTAAGAACTGCTGTTAGCTTGCGTTTGCAACCACTTCTCCAACAGGTTTGCTCATATCACTCCACAAAAGCAGCCACACGTATGCACACATAGCAGAAGGCCTTCAGATTACTACTGAATTTCTTTACCTAAACATATAACAATCTACCAGTAATCTTGACATGAAGCGAAGAACATCGCCCTAATCATTATCTGCTCGTAATCCTTTTCAAAGAGAAAAGAGATACTGTACAATATACATTGGTGTATACAAGTTTACAGAAGGTCTTCTTTTACAGCACTGAATATCTCCTTTACCGGCAAAATTTATTTTTACGCTGGAACCGAATAAGAGAGAAGACGCAAACATCAGAAGCTTGCAATTCCCATTTTCTAGATAAACGGGGACAAGCATAATTTAACCACTTACCCGGCACCTGGCAGCTTCTTGCCTATCTATGAAAGCCAGAAGTTCCCCTTGCTTCATTAAAGCTTCATGAAAAGCCTGCCAAAATAAGACGCGAAATGAAATACAGAAAAGATGGTTAATCCTATATTCCGATTTAACATGCACCAGAACAAGCCGACAAATCTAGTAGCAATAAGCTGGTAAACTAAGCATGTCAATAAATCACTACCTCTATAAGAATTCAGTGGTTTAGGAGAATTTAAATATTTAAATAAAAAAAAAAAGTGAGACATAAATGATCCCACCTCCATGTGTCCTCCGAACCGAAGGATAAAAGGGGAAGAAAAAATAACATTGTTCATCTGACTATAAAGACTGGACACTTTCGAATAACATTATCAAAAGTAAGATGGGACTAAAGTCACTAAATCCGTGATATAAAACCACCTTCTTTGTAGAGATGAGTTCTGCTTCTAGTGCATCCACGCGATATATAGCGGCATTCAGCAATTCCTCTTTCTCAAAGGGCATCTGGGATGGCCTTGCCTCTAGCATATTTACCCTCTCCTCAAGCTCACACATTTTTTGTGAAGCATATGATAAGAAATCTTCCTTAAAAGGTTCAAGAGCTTTAGTAGAAGCATCAGACTCCTCCATATTTGAGTCAAGATTAATGTCAAGAATGGATAGAGTAGGAAAGAAGACAGAAGCAGGAATTATCTTAATCATACGGAAAGCTGCTGATTGAACGAGAGCGAAAAGGGTAATGCAAAAGGTCACTATCATAGCCCAGATATGAGCACACATACCCTCTAGAGCTTTCTCCGGACTTGGCAAAGGATTCCCTGTAATAATGATTAGCTCAAGACTTTTATCACTGTGAATTGAAACAAATGAAACTTCTAAGCTAATGGGCATGAGGTCCCCAGGATTCTACAGCTATAATTTTTCTGCGGGAAGAAAAAATAAATAATAATAAAGAATAATAATAAAAAAAAAGGAAAAAGAAATAACACAACCCGCAATTGGCTCTTTGGCTCAATGCAGTTCCAGAAATGATTAAATTACAGAACCCTTACGGCCTAGACTTTAACCAAACCAGGACTGATAAATGGATTCCAGTAGAAAGGAAACATGCATCTATTATGCCAGGTTACACATGTTAACCTGGTCTGACTATTTAGTCTTTCATAATATCGCAGATACCTTCAAAACTAATTGTTACAACCCTCTATATCTAAGTATTCACGAGGCAAAAATAAAAAGAATATGAGATCTATTACCATGATATTAATAACAAAGACTACTTTAGTTTAGCACTATATAGTGAATATTAATGATAAGTAAAAACTAATATTACAAAGGAGGCACACTGTTAGGATGAACTTAAATTAAAACCTTCGAACCTCCAGCAGAAGATGTATTCCAATGCAATTCACATACTGGATCCACAACCGTGTCAACCAAAGGAACATTTTCTGGACTCTCTGAGAAACCATCAGTATGGTTCACTTTGCCACCCATTTTATTAGCCTAAAAGGAAGAAAAAAAAAACATGAAACAGATATGGCTGATGTGTATGATCATACCTTGACAGGTCATAATAATGACCAAACTATGATATACATGGAGTTTCATCCTCATATTAAAATGAACCAGCTGCTCTCCGCCCAAACATTTAATACACGATGCATGGGTTACAGACACTTCTTCACAGAGTTTAAACTAGGCGTTGCATAGCTCTTAATAGCTTTGGAAGATGCAATTTCTTCAGCTTCAGAACCTGATTCTGCTGTAGATGTGTCACCGCCTTTTATCTGTTTCAACATCACAATGGAGATAAAAATTAGAAGCATTGAGTTTCAGGAGCAAAAACCGGATTCCATGCTGTATATTATGATAAAGAGAATCTTGTAGACCTCACCATCTTTATGCATGCCTTATCACAAACAACCACCCTCCCTTCACAGTTTGAAACTGTTACTATTGTTCTGGGGCATTGTGCTTTACCACCAAAAATCATCTGCAAGGGTTACAATATAATATATTTTGTTTGAATAACTCATGTAGTGCAGACTGTGCAGTCCTCAGAAGATACTGAAATCCTTAGAGGGTTTTAAGGCAGGCAAAAGACCTTTAATGTGTCTGGATCATTCCATGGCCCCTTATCAGATCTCAAACAGCCTCCAGTATCAGCATAGGTACAGGTACCACCCAGAAATTCTGGCAGCTCACTAAAAAAACCCAAGATAGTAAAAAAATAATGTTAATAATGCTGCCCCAAGAGGTAGTTGAAAGTTTTAGTGTGTCAAATGAATGAGACTAGTTGAAAGCTGATCCACAACCAGATGCTAATTATTAATTACCTGGAATCAATTATTTCAAGTAACTTGTTCTGGTACTTGTAACCAAGGACCTGGGGAAAATTTCATAAAACATTAGTAACTATTGTCATCCGTAAGTGAAAGAGTTGAACCATAATACTGTGAAAATTTTAGAACTCTTTTGTACAGACATGTATCTTAGAAGCAGTTTTGGGATCCAGAAAAGACTTCACGGAATTCCATAGCAACTTAAAACCAGGGCCAGCATCATTAATGACAAACATTCTATAAAGTGTCTGCAAAAGTCAGAACTCGGAAGAGTGAGGTATGGTCTCTAGTGACTCTACATAGAAGAATATTATATGAACCGTTGAGGAAAGAAGAAAGAAAAATGCAAACCTCAGGATAGTTGTCATTATCAATCTTCTACAGTTGTGAGATGAGATC
Organism: Coriaria nepalensis; assembly: GCA_027186245.1. Classification (NCBI taxonomy): domain Eukaryota; kingdom Viridiplantae; phylum Streptophyta; class Magnoliopsida; order Cucurbitales; family Coriariaceae; genus Coriaria; species Coriaria nepalensis. The sequence goes on along the minus strand of CP114500.1, from coordinate 562,707 downwards.
CCGTGCAGGTTTGATTAGGTTTTTCAGACCCTAAATGATGGTTTGTTGGAGATAAACCACAGGAGCTTAAAATACAGACTACACACAGGTCTTTTACGATAATAAACATCAATTAGATTAAACATAGAGGAAACATACTAGGCCTTGAACGTCTAAAATTGTGGTGCTGGAATCAATGTATCTCTTGGCAGCAATAGAGCAAGCTTGAAACTTAATGGAAAGACTCCTTTCGAATTCCTTAACATGATATCTTACATATCGTTTGAGAGTGGTCACTTGCATCAGCTTGCTAGGATCTACTTTTCCTAGTCTTTCAATATAAACAGGCCTTCCCTCCTTATCCACACCATGATAACCCTGAGGATAGCACTCGAGAACTTCACTTAATTCACTGTACTCAAAATCCTGTGGATAGTAATTTGCAGAAGTAGAAGAGCAGATTTGACACAGAAATTAGGTGGTAAGAGAAATTCAATATCTATTACATGAAACTGAACCAAGCAATTGCTGGAAATAGACGACATCCTTTCATCCATTTAACTCGATGATACTATCAGTACCGAAATCTCTCCTCCATTGAAGCATGTTGATCCACATTTGCTTTGCTTTCTCAATACCAAACTTCCTTGCCTTCAAGAACCTGTAGGAAATTTTCTCACATCGACATACTTAGCCATCTCCTCCTTCTTTTCCAATTTTCAATTCTTTCTAGACCTCTTTCGGCCCATAGTAATTATAAACTTGATATTATTTTCCATATATAGTTCTACCCTTAACTAATTGAGAAATCCAAAAGTAATGAGAAAATTTTCAGCAAGATAGTAAGTCGTCACCTCAACAATGTACGGTAATCATCGTGTCTTGGAGGTAGTAACTCATCCATGCTCAGTGGTAGTCGAAAATCTTCAACAGCACGCAGCTCCTCAATATCTCGAACGTCCTCGATCAAAACAGAGTTGCTTGAACCGCCGATTTTTCTCTTGCTCTTTTTCCTGAGCGAATGCCTGAATTTACTAGAGGCATTAAGTGCTTTCTTCTTGAACTTCCCTATTCTGGACTTCTTTTCATCTTCCGAGACTTCAAAATCAGTTTTCCTTTCTCTTTTCTCGTCATTTCCAGCAGATCCGTCGAAACCTTCATTCAGCATGAAAAGCAGGATCAACGATTAAAGATTAAGAAAGAGAGAGAAAGAGAGAGAGAGAAAGCGAGCCAGTGAGAGATTTGTGCTCACATGACCTGGTGAACTTATCTAGTGCGCTTGCCATGGATATTCCGTCAACAGATGAAGAACTCAAGCTTGCAGACGCCAAAAATGGAGAACTACAACTTTTTCCAAGATGAAGAAGGTGGGAAGGAAAAAATCATCAATAAATGTTTGAAAAAAATAACAGAACTTGATTCACGATTGGGCCGAGAGCGAAATGATTAAATTTTCGAGGGAAAGTGACAGTAAAAGTACATGCCGCCGCATATTTGGTGGAGTACTGGACCCCTGTCTCTTGCACACCCTGCCGTCGAGTCTTCTACGTAAGTGTGAAACTATCTGCCACGTGGACGGTGAATCGCGTCATTTTTTGGCGGAATTTTTGTGCGCCAAACTGCCAATCCTGCTAAATGTTTTTATCGGGATGAAACGGTGAAAGTCATACGGCGTGAATCCAACCCCCGTTCCAGAACCTTCGTTGGATTTACCGCGTAAAAACGGTTGTAAAGATACGATATGGTGGCTCCGCGGCGTGAATCCAACCTTTGTCGGATTTAGCAGGTCAAAACGGTTCTAAGTTCTAACTCTTACCGTAGCGTGTAAGATACGCTTCTTGTCTTATTTTCATCAAGTAATGTAGATGAGAAAACTACAGATAAGAAAATTGGCCGTCTTTTTTCCAGGCATTAATCAAAGCCCATCGCTATAAATGCAATTTATAGAAGAGGAGTTCTATCGTCTCCTTATACAAATGTAAACTCCAGTCCAGATAAGAACAACACATTAGATATGTCATGGACTCCTGGTTTGACGCTAATATAACAGTATTACGACAGAACATCACAGATTCGTGTGCAGTTGCAAATGAATCAAAAGTGCCGGATAAGTGCATAGACTTCACTTTACATTCACATTGACTGATAAAAGTTGACATCTGATCATTTACATATATATATATATATATATTTTTTATACATTATTCACAAAGTTTCATAAGACATTAGACAATGAAGGAAACGGCAAAACCGATGACAGTAGTGCTGCATCTTCCTCCTGGAACAATGGTGTTTATCTACAGGTTCACTTGGCTTGGATCACCAGGAACATACTGCCACATATTTAAGTAAAATTTAACTAATTAATTAATCTAACTACGTGAAAATCATGGAAATTTTACTACAGAAAATTGGGGGGGGGGGGGGGGGGAAGAAGAAGAGAAAAGAAAAGAAACTCTCCTACCTATAATTAGGCCAAGTTCCTTTTAGCCCGAAGTAGGTTGAGTTTGTCCCTCCATTGAGCTGTAGCAGAGCATGAATTAAGATTATGAATCATAAGACTTGCTGATTATGAAATAGAAACGAAAAGGAAAAAAAAAAGGAACTAGCTATTCAATCAAAGAGAGAGGCCTGAAAATGGAAAAAAGAGTGAGAAAAAAAATTATACCAGCATCTCGGTAGCGCTCCTCAATGGCAGCTATTAGCATGTTGCGGACAAGATCAAACTCCTTCGTTTCAACACATGGCTGACCACTAGGCCTAAATTGAATTCATAGAACAGTTGGTTTATTCCCATTCATCCACCATAACTAAAAAATAAAATCTCACACATTTAGATTTTTGGTCGGATTGTGCATTGTCCAGTTATGATTCTATAGAATCTGTTAGTGTAATCTTATGGCTAGCCAACATTAACACATGAAAGCTTACTTGAGATCTTCTCAATAACAGAAAAAAATGTAGAAAATAAGGGCACTTACACTTGCAAAAACTTACCTATCCAATTCTGTAAATAATAAGCCATCGGAGCCCGGGGCCTGTAATGAAAGCTTGGCAGATTCAACGATTTTCATACCATCACTATATGCCAAATATTTATTCACTTGTATAGGGACCTGCAGAAAGTACGACAATTTGATTGAATTTAAACTTATTTTGATTGCTATTGATATGAAAGTCCATAAATCATCTTAGTCATTGTGACAAAGTTGTATTGAAATTTACTTCCAATGTATACACATTTTCCGTATTATTATCCCAAGACAATTGTTGATGCAACTATTAGCTAACCCAAGACCATATAAACAATAAATTTCTCAAATTTTCCATCAACAAATTGAAATGGTTTATGGAACCTTGCATCTCACAGCAATGTTGATTGCATCTGAGGGACGGAGATCAAAGCTGACATACTCGGTCTCACTACCGATCTGCATTACATACAAGATAATTTCAGTGATAACAAAGCTGTACGATTCAACAAGGTTGAGAGAAGAGAACAGATATCTGAACAAATGGTTTCTACATGCCTTGGTGAGGTATAACTGAGCAAAATATGCTTCATGCACCCTCTTGGTAACTCGAACTAGTTTGACCTTTGAGATAGAAATAATCATATCACAGTTCGAATGGAATTTAGCAGCAACATCTCATATGAAAAGCAGAAAGAATAAGCACAAACATACTTCATAGCCCATCTTGTCAATCATCTCTTTCACCACTTGATACAGAGTAGGTCTAGCCTGGAACCAAATTAACTCTCATAAATATGTGCAGAGAGAATTCTGGTTAGCTTCAATTGTCACAGACCAGTCAATTGAAATTTTTAAAAATGGACAAACAACAAAGACAAAAACATACAATCTGAACATTGCGCACTGCTGCCATGAGCAATGCACTTGGCATCTCCACTGCAATCAGAAGGCAAACGATTATCTTACAACAAATGAAATTTATATGATAATATCAGGAATGCAATCAAAGTTGAAAAAAAAATAAAAAAAAATATATATATATATATAAGATCCAAGATCCACATACAAACAATAATAGGGAGAAGAAGGCCCGTCCCATCTTCCATCTTTAATACTATAGCAGGATGTGGGGCATAATCTGGTAGATGTCCACCCTGAGGATGATTATGAACACATCTCAAGTGTCTTCCATCTCTCATTTTGATCATGAACCCATCCGCACCACTCTTCACCTCCACTATATGAGAACCAAGGATAATATCTATCAATAAAGACCATGATATATATGGAGATGACTCTATTTATTCTTCCTCTACAAGAAGAGAACTTAGAAGCTAAAAAACATACCGGCCTCGACTACACTAGAATTGACATAATCTTCATCATTCTGATTAAAGTTCTCTGCAGTGCTTCCACTACCATCTGATGATGAGCTGAATGTACAATGTACTATTCCGAACTTTCTCAAGTTCATAGGGTCATAACGATAGGCCACCTTAGTACTCTTGCTACCAATCATTCCCTTGAATCCCCAGAATTCACTCCTATGAAGTCTAACTGCCATTAGAGGACCATTAACTGGTATAGTGTGAAAACCAGCTTGCTTTGCACGAATAGTGGGGCAAATAACTGGCCCTTGCAAAGACCCCATCGACTTCCTTCAAAAGCGTACTACCAACCTACAACCGAAAACATGAATCGTATCCATCAATTGCCAGAAAAAATATATCTATACAAAATGAACAATAAAACCAGTAAAAAAGTGGTTCATAACTCAAGCCAGAAACAGATTAAATCCTGATACAAATATGTTGGTGTAAGACTGTAAGCGTGTTCTAGCTGCTTTCTATTTACTCTCTGTTTGGTTGCCGAGAAAAGGTAAAGTCTAAGAGAAATTAAATATTCGTTAGATTTTTCATAATTCAATATTATCTGGAAAATAGAAAACGTTCACGCGACCCAGCCCTACAACAAACTCCATCCTGGGGAAGTGAGATTTGCCTGAGCTAGTGGAAACGGAAATGACACGCAAAGTCTACTTTAAGAGAAACGTTTTTTACTCTTCTTCCTTCTTCTTTGCCATGATCCAGGAAATCAGGCAAACAAATTCAAATCAAACAAGCTGATTCCTCAAGTCCATTTCCCTGAGATATCCAGAAATGAAAATCGAAATCATGATCCGCGAAATGAATAGATAATTCACACACATGTACCTCCTCAAATCCAAACGGAGAATCTGCGATCGCAGCTAGGATCGGGTAATCTTTCCCTTTAGATTCTTGATCACACAGACTTTCCAGAAAATTGCAGTTCCGAACAAGGAAAGAGAAATCGCTATAGAGAAATAGGATATTTACAAATTTCTGGAAGATATGAACAGACGAAACTAAATTTTGTACGATATGAAAACAGGGGAGAAGAGGAAAAGCTTTAAAGTGGAGTGACCTGAGAGGAGTGGAAGGCGGTAGAGAAGGAAAAGATAAGAGACTCCTCGTTCTTCAGAGGAAGAAGATAAATATTATAGACTTCAATCTCAGCTCAGGAAACAGCAGTTCCTTTAACGATAATTCCTCCAATTCAATTACGATTATGACCCTGACGGGATTCAATGTCTTATTTTTAAATGATTACTAACTAATAAAATTAAGTATTATTTATATTTTTATACATTACTTAAAACAACATTATAAAGGCTATTATGGTAATTGAACCCTTCAATATTCGGCGATGGTTATTTAACATGAATATAATTCATGGTATTATCTAATAGAATTAATTACCTAAAAAACCACATTAATGAGATTAAAAAAAAATTAATACATGAATTAATATAAAAGGCAAGACTTTAATGAGGAAGAGTAGTAATATAATCGTGAAGAAGGGTATAAACGACATTTAGGGTACCAATAAACAGATTAAACAATAGCCTGATAAGGTAGACAATCTTGCTTGGGATGACATCAGCATTTGCCTTTTGAAGGCCGTAGATGACATCCCGCATCGAGAACCTCCGATGAATGCCACGTGTATCATGATCTGGATAAGGCAATATTTTGGTCTTGTTTCATAACGTGAAAAAGTCAACTTTTTTGTTTCTTTACGCAAAATATCAAAGGTTTTATTTAATTATTTATTTATTAATAATTAATAGACGCATGTTATTTCCTTAGGCTATGTTTTCATATTATAAGAAATGAAAATAATTAGATTATTTACTTATACCCAAAATGGGAATATAAATAATTGGTAGGTATAAAGGAGGTTGGTGCACGACTATAACTCTACATGTGATGCGATGAGGGTGTGTGTACCTAATCAATTAAATTTATAAGCTATTTTATGCGTATAATACTATATGCTAAATATTAATAAATATTTATATATATATATATATATATATAGAAGATACATTTTTAATTAATAAATATATAATTTGTGACTCAAATTTATAAATAAAATGTATTATAGTTTAATGGTCTATAAACTTTATCTAAGTTATTAGGCTGGGTTTATTAGAGGTGATGAGTTCAATCTCTCTCATATTTATTTTTCATTATTTATTATTTTTATTTTTATTACTTATTCAATTCTCAATAATTCATTATTTTCATTATTTTTTTTTTTAATAAAATTTATTTTTAAATTTTCATTTCTTCCCTTTTCTTTTCCAAGAAAATTATTCGATTTTCAATATAGTGAAATTTTATATTTTTTTTATGATCTAATCAATTAAATATTATTTTATTTTGTTTAAAAAACATTATTTAATATACTCAGTTACGGTACAAAAAATGAATATTATTAACCCCGTCGAAATTCAAATGATATATAATAAATGCATATAACCAGGCTGGGCAGCTGGGTTTAGGTCTTTATCATGGGCCCAAAACGGTGGCCCACGTTATGGATGTAAATATGGAGTTAGCCAGTCTTCACTCATGTATTATCACTGTCTTTATATATATATCCATATTTAAGGAAAATAGAAGCTAGTTTTGGCTTACAAGGTAAATAGACATTACGATAGCGAAGCAGTTCCGACTACAAGCAAACGACATGATATAGAATTTTCTGCATTAAAAACTTAAAAGCTGATAGAGGGCCCAATGAATAATATAGAATTTTCTTTCACGCTTTGCTTTTGGACTATCAGTAGATGGGCTTTTTGTTCATACGCAGCCCAAAAACTGAATGAAGATCACCCAGACCAGACCAGCTCGCACGAGAGAATCTAAACGGGATACGATATTTTATTCGGTCCAATTATAAAATCAATTATTGATGCTACAGAAATTGTTAATGGATCAAATTTGGTCCATCCGGTAACCTAGACCGGGTGACCAAATTTGCTCCATTAAAACAAACCAGAAACAAGAAAGCTTTATGAATTGGGCTGTAATTAACAAACACAAGCCCAAAATAAAACATTTAACAAGTCCCGCCAAGAAAATTTGGCGGTGGGCAGATACCAGTAGTGTTATTGCCGCCGCTATCTTCGCCGTAATCTCCGGTCACGTAAGACATGCATGTCAATGGCACTAGACAAAGCCCACGACTTCTGAGATCTCTTTTAGGCTCTTCGTTTCCATTTTCAAAAGGACCCTAATCAAAACGACGTAGTTAGATGTTTAATTCGACACAAAAAGTCAATTTAAATGTCAGTTTCTTACAGCATTGGGTATGGTTTCATAATTCCTGCTGTTGCGTGATGACTTCATGTAAGGAACGCTTAAAGTCTGTACCATAATTAGTACAAGATAGATGTTAAGTTAATTAATCTTTTACTGTAATTAAAATTCATTTCTACTGAGGTTAGTAAGTTAGTTTGCTAATTACCTCCACCTGGTTTTGGAGGAATTTTATGTATCCAATAGCTTCCATAAGTACGGACGCCGTGTCTGTCTGCACCAAAATTTACACGTCATCTTAAACATAAAAAAAAAATAATTAAAAAAAAAAAAGAGAGAAAAAGAGTTTAATCGTCAAACTAAATATTCTTTTCACTCTGACCAGAAAAATTTGTCCACTCACGAAATGGCGTTGAAAAGAAGTGTCAAGAACATGTCAACGTTATAAAATGACCCGGCCCAAGAAAAAATGTCAAAGTCATGATTTTTACTTTGACCGGAGGGAAAATTTAACGGGCCAGGCCCAAAAACAAGTGCGGGTCCCATTTTAGCGGGTTTTTTTTTTTACCTTACCGAATGGCGCCACTAATTGCTGAAGTGCAGCAATTCTATCGCCTAATTTCTCTTTCCTAACCTGCTAATAAAATATTAATTAATATCAAGTAATTAATTAATTTCGAGAATTAAAAATTAGGAGGTGAAATTTAGCGTTAGGCACCTTAAAGGGAGGGCAGGAGGAACGTGATTCTAAACGCGACTTCTTGGGTCCAGTTTGAGGTGGCTTTCGTTCCATCAAGTTAGAGTTCCTCTTCCCTTCTGCAACTTTATTGTTGAATGAGGCTATCTGTAAAATAAAAATAAAAATAGTAAAAATTCTAATATGTTTCAATTGACAATTAGCAAAGAAGAAGAAGAAGAAGATAGCGAAGATTAATGAAGATAAGAGTTAATTACCGAAGCCTGCGCATTAGTGGTATGATCAGTAGTACTACAAGAAAGTGAGGATTGCTGCAGCCGGTCATTATGATGATATTGTGAATGGCTAATTAGGCTCTGATGATGACGATGATCATTAAATCTAGCGCTAGCAGAGGCCAAATTAATCTGATCGGAACGATGATCTAATTGTGAGGTAGAGATCATGGGTGGTGATGATGCTGATGATGATAGTTGCTTATAATAATTCCCATTCGAAATATTAACACTAGGGTAAATCTGACTGAACTGCCCTCTAATATAACTCATTCCCATATGATGATGATCGTGATCTTCATCTTCATCTTCATTCAAACTATCCCTAATTTGCTCATGACCGTTGTTCTTCGAGTCTTGATGACATGACGATGACATGGAATAAAGAAACTGCAAATTGTCTTCAAAATCGGTGATGGGAATCAAGGAATTGATGTTATGTTCTGACATTGAGTTCTCTTCCTGCTTGATTCTTGCAAGGTATAGAAGATGATGATGATCGTTAATATTGAAGCCGCTGTCATGCGAATCGTGTTCATGATCATGAAGATTGTGATTAGCCCACTCAAAATTCAAGTCTTGGACCATTGTATTAGTATTAGTAGTAACAGGATGATGATGATCAAGGGGCGGGGGACCAGGAGGCCGAATTAGTTGATCGATTTCGACGTTTTTTTCTAGCCTTGAATCCCTTATTCCGTCGGAGTTAACTCCATTCTGGTAAACAGTATTCCTGCTATATATGAAATGAGGTTGAGCCATTAATAATTTTGAGTAACCTAGTTACATAGCTAGACTCTGATTTATTTATTATTTAAAATAAAATAAAAACACATACACACACAATTATTACATCTTTAAAACGTACGTGGAAATTAAGCAAAGAAATTTAGTAGGAAATTTGGTAGTTGGTATGATAATTATCACAAATATTACGAAATTTATACTAATAAGAACTAAGTTAGCAACTCTATAGCTAGGGTTTTTTTTTTTTTACCTGGGCAATGAATAACATTAAATCCTGTAAATGAAGTGATGCGCATGAAAACAATAAGCTAGCCGGTCATGTATGAGAGAGAGAGAGAGAGAGAGGGGTGAACTTACAAAGAAAAGTTTGGGGACAATGAATGGGTGCTTGCAAGGCCAACTCCATAGTAATTAGATGAAGGTAGAACTGAAGCATAAACAAGCTGAAGCTGTTCTTGGAGGTGGTGATGATCATGATGGAGATTTGCAGACTCCATATGATGATATGATTCCCCTACTTTTTATTTCTTTACAAGAAACAAAAAATTAAAATAAATAAATAAAGGAAAAGAAGAGAAAAAAAACTTGAGAATCCCAAGATGAGTAGCAATCAAAATAATAAAAGAGAAAGAGTGAGCTAGCTCTTCTAGCTACTTTTGTTTTAGCAGGAATCTCTCCCTCTCTCTCCTCTCTCTCTACTCTAAGCTGAAAAAACACAGTGCCCAGGTGACACCCACAAACCCTCTTGCTTTTTAGCTACTTTTTTTGTTCTTTTTTTTTTTTTTTTTTTTCTGAGCTTACATCTACGTGTATATATATATATATATATTTACATATAAAGTAGAGCCTTGAGATGAAAGGAAAGAGCGGGCGTGGGGTTAATATGTATGTATATACTTTATATTAATCTCCATACCCTCACTTATTCATCTCATATATATGTATTTCATCTCTCTCTCTCTGTTTCTCTCTGGAAGCATGCATATGTATGTATGTAAGGTATGCCTTTCCGGCCGCACACCGACCCTGCAATTACAGGGAGATGATTATATTTCCTCTACGCCATCATTAGCATCTCTCTCTGCCTTCCGATCTACAACAGCTTTAAACGATGACAAAAGCAACCCTCTCTCTCGCATCCCCACTTATCTAGTTTGGCTCCTCCTATATGTATGCATATATATATATATTAATTGAGCTAGGTTTCTCTACGATGCGTTATTCCACATCTCTCTACACTCCTTGCTCATACAATACGTCATGCCAACATCACTGAATGAATGATGAAGTTAAACAACTTTTCGACTGGGAAGTGGGAAGGGTGTTTGTGTACAGTAATGTGGGCTCAGCCCAATTAGTAGCCCATATGCATGGACTAGTAAAGTCATGGGCCAAATGAGTAAAGGTCCAGGTTTGATACTCCGGTAAAATCACCTTCATACTCTGGTGAAGTTTAAGTACTAAACATGCAAGTTAGTAAAGTATATATATATATTAGCTAGTTAAACAAATTAACACATGCATGCAAGAACATCATTATTAATCATGATCATGGTTAAATTAGCTATTTATAACTTTGGTTTTAGTTTTACCTGTCTTCATGATATGCTTTAAGAAACTCATCATGATGGCTTAAAACAATATTAACGTATGTCGGTCGAGTAATGATCATGTACTTGTGTAATTATAAATATAGATTTTAATTTGAATTTTCTGGGTGGAGCTTGAGAGAGATCAATGATCAATGGAGGTTTAAAAGTAATTAAGTAGGATTAGATAATATAAGTTTAATATGATTAGCGAGTCTTAGTTCATAAGGAAAAGGGGTAATAATTTTTTATGCTGTCCCACAAAAGGTTTCAAATCAGACGAAAAGTTGATGGATGTGGGAGGGAAGGAGTGTGAGATGGATCAGAGAGCGTATGGGCAAACTCTAAACGTTGCTTTTGAGGCCCTCCCTTTCTTCTTTTACCCAACATGACTTTCTAGCTCTAACCCTTGCTTCCCAGCGTGCATGCCCGCCCGCCCGCTCATCTTATCATTACAATTATATATATATATATATATATATATATTGTATATTATAACTCTTTGACCATTTTTCCTTGTTCTTCATGAAAGCTTTTCTTCTTTACTCACACCTTTTAACTCTCTCAGCTTTTTCCAAGATTCATGTTCATTAAAGCTTCTCCATGTTACTGTTTAAAGTTAATTATTCATGAATTTTCACTGCATCTTTCCTTTAAAGTTTATTATTTTGTGATATTAGATCAATTGCAGAACGCCATAAGTTTGAAGGAAAAGGGATTGCAGAAAGATGCAGATCTTGTCGATTCGCATATGTATAAATTAACTAGTACAAGTTCCCAAAGGAAAGATATGTACTACACGTTTATCATTTAGCGATCCAAAAAACTTGCTCAAGGAGTAGTAAATAATTGAAGTGGATCGGAAAGAAACTTTGGACCAACTTTTGCCAAAATGTTATATATAAATATATATATATATATATATATTTTAATGGTAGCTAGCTAGGGTTCATGGTGATCTCGACCAAGATTCTCTCAAGTGTACGTACCTTTAGTTTTAGGGTTAGGGTAATACATTAGACTATATAAAAGAGCACCCTTTCACCTTAGCCCTTTGCTATATCTCCCTTTTTTTTCTTTTTTTTTTTTAACCATCTTTATGTCTTTTCTCTTCATCTTCTTTACCAAATGCACGTGTGGTGGGACTTTTGCATTATATGTTCGATCGATTCCTAGATTTCTTATTACTGACGTCAATTTAAAAGATGATAACAGCAGTACAAATATTTAAAATAAAAAATTTATGAAACGGGGAGAAATTTTTAGATAAATTATATATATAATAAATCGAATCATTTTAATTATATATATTAATTTTATAATTTTTTTATTAATATTATATAACTGAAGATAAATATGGTTCATAAAAGATGATTAATTCATGAGGCTATTATAAGCTGATGACCGTTTTCCCACTAGAACAGCATAATGCAGATGGTACTGTTTAAGTCAAATATATATTTGATGATGCTCTAAAAGGAGGTCTTAAAGCCATAAAAAAGATGTAAAAGTTGTGTTGAGAAGAAGACAAAACATTGGAACAGGCGGAATATATGCCTTTCTTTGCCTTTTCAAACCCACTAATCATCATATTATGATATACATATAAATTTAATATATAGTTTCGTGACAGATTTAAGTATGGCGATGAGATTCCTTTTAATAGACTTATAATCCAGTTGCCATAAGAGAGCAGACTTCATCATATTAATCAATTTGAATGATTCACTCACTAACTATGAGTACTGGGTCGGCATTAGTTCTTGTCGTAAAAGCAAAATGTTGTTTTCAAAAAATAGTACAATATAAATGTCTTTCTTACGTAATCGTTTATCTTAAAACTATGTCTCATTTTCTTTCTAGTAAGGAACCCCCACAAAAAGATAAGATAAGATAAGTCTAGAAATCGGGGGCTTTGGTTTCAGAAAAATGAATCATCAATGAGAGTTACTGAGATAGGCCCTAATAATACATCACCTTTCATTTGTGTAAAGCCCACCATGATCCTGGGCCCAATTCCTAGTCTTCTTCTGGGCCAATTCTCTATTGCTTATACTCACTTATTTAATGGGGAAAAATGCAAATTATGATAATATAATTACAAAATTGAGTGGTTTGTTCCCTTTCATAACACAATCCCATGTTGTTTCTTCATTGAAGATTCATATTCGACCTCTATTCCAGATTCCAGCTCTCTCTCTATCCAGGCTTCCCCATCATCAATGTCTGGGCTCATTTGTTCTTTTACCTTCCTTTTTGTCGCTCTCTCACGTTTCATTCTTTTCACTTTGTCACTAATACGGTCGAGATCAATCTTACGACTACTATCATGACCAGAAACGCATCTCAAGTTTGATTTTTTATCCGGATCAGATTCCTTGCTTCTGAAATGCATCTCCTCATCCTCGAAGTCCAAGACGCTACCAGAACTAGATATTTCCGCTGTTCCCAATTCTCTGGCCTCTTCCAAATTTGGAGTTGATACACTCGAAATACACGATTGAGAGCTAATGTCTTGGTTTGTTTATCGAAAGCTTTACATTGAGTGACACTTGGTTCTTTGGTGGGTGGTGGAGCTTGTTTCGTATTCTGTTCCAATAACCCAAGCATCTGCTGTAAATGTTACGAGGATTAGGTTGCAAACAGCTTGTTTCGATGAATTCAATCATAGAAGGATAAGAAGTACAGACACCAAGAACCTAAGAGAAACAATATTCACAATAATTGAACATCTTCAAACTCTTAACGAATTCGTACTTAGATATAATGGAAGAAGAATTAGGGCAGATCGCCAGAAAGTTAATCAATTTCATATATGGACGAACATATAGAAACTGAAAAAAGAGGGGAAAAATTAGAACCTGGAGACGCAGAGACGATCCAGAAGGCGGACAGCGAAAGTCGGTGCGTCGCAGAACAGTGAACCCTAGCTTCCGTTTACCGTTAAGGGGAAGAGGAAGAATATCATGTTGCCATATCCAACTTCCACAGACTCGACTCCTACTAGAAATTTCGAAACCGCGCTTTCTTCTCGCGCTAAATTTCCACTGGCCCACTCGTATTCAGTTAAAGCCCATAAAGTACAACTGCAACTTTCCCAGTTTGTATAAGGGCCCAACCCAATCTATAACTTGTCTGGACTGCGTCCTAAAATTGGCCCATCGCTTAAGATCCACTTGCTACAACTAGCACCTCTTTCGTGAAATCGCTCGGACTAGGCGTCGGGTGTTTCCAACGATATGTCGTTTAAGTGACTTTTTTTTATTTAGGGTTAAAGGGAGTGTGAAAATATTCCCTACACTTGGCTTAGGAATCAAAGATAAAATCCTACCATCTATTATATATAAAGATAAGACTTTAAATAGTATAAAATAATAACGATTTATATTCTATTTAATTAAAAGTAAGTAATTAAAAATGAAATACGGGAAGATATGCTATAAAAAGTGTCCACCAAGAAAGTGTCACGTTCTGGATCCTACAATTTGATATTTCTTTAGGCAGTACCATATGATATATAAATATAAATCATGATATTAATTTGTCCATGTGGGTCTATAAAGTGGTCTAGTGGCTTTAATTTTCTCTAAGATGCTATCATCATTACTAGCTACGATCTGATGAAGTCTAGTTAATCTAATTCTGATCATATTTAGTTTTAGTTTAGTAGTTCATTTCTTGCTTTCTTGCTTTCTTTCATTCGGCCAGTGCATTTTGGCGCAATAGGTATGGGCATCCAACCAAAAGTCACAGTAGTGAGTTGACTTTTTTGTAATTGGATTTAGGGTTTAATCAATTAATTTTGTTTTGAAAATGGGAATCAAATGACAAACTCTTTACCGATGGATAAGTTTGATCCCTGAAATTAATTAATATACAAAAGGAACGCGAATGGTTGGTTCTTGAATCTTGGTTACGTAATCAACTTAGTTCTTGTTGATCCCGCAAATTCCAAAAATATATCTGTTGATGCGCTCTGAACTGTAAAGAAAATGAAAGAAAAGATCAGAGTTATGATCGCCATAGCTCATTCCCACACGATCAAGTTAGTTGAGTGTAGATGAGAGAAGAAATGGAAAGAGATATGATCGGATATCAGCTTAAAGCTTTTGAATGTGAGTTAATGGGGGGGTATTTATTCTCATTCCGCAGGGGATAAGCTTTGATTAGTTTGCCTACCTGGCATCTACCCATTGGGATGTACTATGTCTGACGCAGAGGAATGTGCTCCATTATCTCTGCCATGCATGACAGAATGCATCATCCAACTTCTACCATTTTTGAAGAGTATCTCTTCTTTACTTCATCCTCCTCCGTCTTATGCCCTCAGACTAACATGTCTCCCATTGTGAGAACAAGGTATCTCAAAGCGCATTACTCAAGACTCGAGGCTGAGACTGAGGTCAGCGTCCGGTACCGGATAGCATTTCTTCGTCTCGCCAACCCAAGTGTCTACCCGAGGCTGAGGTCAGTGCCTTCCGAGGCGTGTACTGCTATTCAAGCTTTATTTAAGAAGTGTCTTGCCGACCCCGACCGGACCGAAACCATCCTCATCAGTTCCTATATTAAAATAAATTAACATGCTTTGGAAACTACTTGTAATGTATGTTTCGTTAGATCTCAAAGGGTCCTAAATTTCTTGAGGTGACGCAATGATGTAATTTTAATCTCTCTCTCTCTCTACTGTGTAATGTGTACTCACAACTTTGTCCATATAGAAGCGCGCTAGTTAGTGCATGTTTTTCCTCTATTTTAGTGATTATATATATATATGTTAAAATACAATAGTTGATAAGACGAAATCTAATCAGAGAATCATAATCTACTAAGAACTAATTTTGCAAGCTAGCTAGAACAGTTAATGAACGGTAGAAGCTTAAGTATTGTTTATTATAATTATTGTCGTGTTTTGCTTTTGTCAAGTGTAAGGGTTGCATGTGATTGCATGAAGATTTATAGTCCTATATCCTAATAAGACCCAATTAATTACTTGAATTAAGATCTGCTTAAACCTGAAAAAATGGGGAGGGGGGGAAGAAAAAGAAAATTGTGTTGGAATGGAAACAAAATTACAAAGGAATCTAGTAGTGGTTGATCCACTACAATATATAGTGCAGACAGATATCATGTTCGAAGATACTTGTCTTTTATACAACATTTGCATCCAATTATTAAGCCTTAAGTTGCTGGAAGAGGCAAATCAATTAGAAACGTCTTACAGATTCATTCTAGCTCAGTCATCAACTAACCTTTCCTTTTCTGGGAGGCCCAACCAAAATATATCTTTCTACTTTAAAACATTAAAGAAAAAAAAAAAACCAAACAATCATGTAATGAATTTAATTAATCAATCTTTTTTATTTGTTTCGATCCATAGATTAAAGGTATCAAGCATTAATGGGTGCTCGATCAATTGAACGTGCAATCATATATTATAATCAATTTATAATACATCTTCATCATGATCCTAAGGAGTTGAATCCGCCTAACACATGTTTAGTTGTTTGTTTCACATTGGCCTAAGGACAGCATAGATATTGGGTAGTGATAGATCTATCAAGATCAACTCAAATCATGAGTTTTTATATCCACAAAATTAACATTTTTTATTTATTTTTTTGCTTTCTTTCGTTTATCTAATCTAGATTTGGATTAGTAGTCAAAAGATATATTACAGTAAAGTTTCTCCCTTATGATTGCTTTTTTACACGGGGAGTTAAGATTATTTTACAATACGTTCAAAAAAGAAGAAAGAAGAAGAAGAAGAAGAAAAAGATAACACGTTAACTAGTTATTGAGATAAACCTATTTCCTTCTCCAAAGCAGCCATCGTCAACATCTTGAATATTTACGTCATCATCTTTATCCAAGAACTCTGTCATATAATACTCAAATTTTCCGACTACGTTTTCTGGTAGAGAAACCAGCACCCTTACAGCATTAGCGTTTCCGACAACCGGCAAAAACAAGCAGTAAACATCACTCGTTAAAGGGCCCATGAATATCGGCTTCCCTTCACCGAAATCCAAATCCTCCAACCCTAGCTTTGACCATTGCGATATAACTAAGCTCGCCGACAAATCCGTTTTCACCGTTTTGTCATCCAACAGATCGATCATTGACCGAACGTACTCGTCGTCGATCGTTGACTTAGCTTGTTGTACTAGCTTGACTCCATGGCTTAGATTAGTGGTTACTAGCTCCTTAACATGGGATTGAGCACATCCTAGAACGAACCCGTTCCCATAATACCCCTGTGGGATTTCTGGGTCGAGCTTGTTACGTACATTTACAGAGAAAAGGAGCTTCACATTTAGCGCCGGAGATAGATCCAGAGATTTGACCCACGAGCGCCATGTGTGAGAAGCTAGGGCCTCAAACGTGGTGCATTTCAGCGATGGAACGCAGCGTTTTTTAAGGTGGAGTATGTGAGAGGATGTGAAAGTTAAGGACGATGGAAGGAGCGGCTGAGATTGAAGGAATTTCGTGATGTCTCCCGATTCTGCGCGTGGACTATTGTAATCGTCTAATTTGGGGATAGTTTTGGTATATTGAGGATGTTGAGTTACTTGTTGAGGAGGATTTGACCGGGGTTTGAACAGGTGGCGGGTGTGGATGGGCGTGATTGGTAGATCAAGATTTGGTCTTGTGCTGATGTGGGCCCAGGCATGCAAGAACTGTGACGTACCGATGCCGTCACATAAACAGTGATTTATAGCGGTGCCTAGGATCATACCTCCGCATCGTAGATTTGTTACCTGCGGTGAAAAGTTAAAAGTAACAAAGCGAAAAGCAAACAGTAGGACCCACGGTCTAATATAAATTGTCCCTACCACCAGCCTGAAAATCCGAAAGTGAAACTACACGTCGTCTTATTCGGGTTGAAACTGTATTAACTATTAAGCTAACTGGACTCTTCTAATAAAACTGAGAAGAAAAAGGGAAAGAGAATCAAAATGAGCTGATTAACTAACCTGAATTACAAGAGGAGGAACATCCAAGAAACTGATAGCTTCGACTTTGTACAAGAGTTTTCTCCAGGACATGTTTGGAAAGCTAGAAAGTTGAAGAAACTCATCAGCAGTGATATCCATGAAAGCTTCAGCAAAAACAGCACCTTCTCCATTACAGACAACTTCGAGTTTCTGATCATGATCTTGATGATCAGGACTGGTCCTCAACCTCCCAGCCAACGGGTAGTAATCCACAAGAACTCTGGAAAGAGAACGTTTCAAGCTATTTATGCACATAGAATTCTTAAAGACATACAAATACTTGATGGAGAATCTGAGAAACTTCTGGTCGTCAAGATTAGAGAGGTAGAGGGAATGCGTTGGAGTCGGGCTACTCGGACGGATCAAAACCGGATCGTTTCGGTGGAAACAATCCGGCAGCTCTAACGATTTTAACATATTAATTTCGTTTCTAGCTAGGTGATTAGAAAGCAGCCTGGAGAGAGAAAGAGATTGACAGAGAGAGAGAGAGAGAGAGAGAGAGAGGTAGGAGGGTTGGGAGGGTTGAGTGAAAGAGAATGGAAGTGGGGAGGAAGATGATTTGTAGACAAAGAGAAAATAATGGGTGCAGAAGGAGATCTACGGTTGGATATGGTGACAGTACAATCAGATTCCTTATTACACAATTAAGTGATCGAGCCTTATTAAAAATAACATGATCGAGTATATATATTCCTTATTTTTTGTGTATTCTAAGACTGGATAGTATAGAACTATAGATTATAAACTTAACGTCTATTATATAATAATTCAATTACTATGCGACTTTAAATTCTTTATTTTAATAATTATTAAGTTAAGTGTTATTAAATTATTTTTTTTCTCTTTCTTTCTTGGGGTTGATAACTGATAAGAAACAAGCATGCATGAAGCTCCGAGACGATACTTTTTAGCCAAATAGTTAAGAAAAAGAGGCACATGATTTGTGGCTTGTGGTTTGTGGTTTGTGGTTGTGGTGCAATAGACAATTAGGCTGGGCATCTAAATAAATTAATGTAGAATTAAGCACCTCTAAAAGTTCTTTAGTTTTGATAATGTATTAACAACTTGGTACTTTAGTTGACAAAGGAAAATGGACTTTTGAGGTGTAATTAGCTTTTTCTGATTTCGACTCTGGTCACTGCCCGACGGGGAACTTACCTTAGTACCCACCTACCTACATGCCAAAATGGCAAACAGTATGATGGTCATGGCTTGTCTTGATTTTACCTCACCACATGTACTGGTTTATTTGGGACTCATCAATAGTAATCATATCAACTGTTTTGATAGATTACACAAGATTTATATATATATATGTGTGGCTTTAAACCGTTGAACCCACCCGGTTTGTATCCCACCTTGTTTGCTTTTATTCGATTCAAAGATCAAAGCCATATATAACTTGACAGATCCATAATCTCTAATACTATTTTCAGGTGCAATCTAATCAAACCTTTTTTTTTTTTTCCTTTTTATCGAAATGACTAGATTTTATTCCCGCTGTCGACACAACTAGTCAAAATCAAGAATCATCTCTGTTACCGCTCAAGAAATGAAACAAACTAATTAATTAAGCAAAGAGGGGAGCGGTAAGTTGCATAAAGCTACATTATTAGTTTTAGGGTTTTCTGGATGCCTCAAAAGAAAGAAAATCCAAGATTTGTTCTAAATTCTAATTAAGGGAATACCGCAGTATATTCTATTTCTAATGTCTCTGATGAACTTTTCTAGATAAAGTTACGTTTAGCAATGACGAACTAACCATGGAATTTCCCCATCTTCCTTTCCCATTTATTTGCCGTAAGAAAATTCAATCTAGTTCCCCCCTCCCTCCAAATTCTACAGGATATATGCCCTAATCCACAGAGCATAAAGGGTTTCAGAAAAGATGTTGATAAGACGCTTCTAATTGCTGAAAAGTTCTTAACTTGTAGCCACTCTGTGCACAACTAGTTAAATCACAACATCACCATTATCACTCTAATATGGGAGACGGGTACATTACTACCTTCACATCTAGAAACCATTTTCAACTCCTAGACTGTTGTTGCTTGAAATCCAACAAATTGGGGTGGCAAACGCACAAAGATTAAATTTAAATTACAAAATGAACATATGGTCCTTCCTAAGCTGCAATATTTTGAAGTGATGTATGGTTTATGTCAAAATGATAGGATGAAAAACGAAAGGAAGAATCAAAGAAAAAACAGAAGAATGTATGAAAGAAAAAGCTACAATCATAACCGGGCAACATAAGAATTCGCTTGAGTTACATATCTCACCCATCGATAAGGATTGTAGGTATTGGATTTCTTTGCTATTTGCAAGTACTTCACCTGCACCAAAAAAGCGGAGATGTATCAAAATTTTTACCAGAGAGTACAGTTCAAAATACCACTATGTCTTTATTATTCCTTAATGGATGAAACTTCAGATTCCAGAATTTTCATCACATAGTAATTGCTTAAAAATGTTGATTCTAGTGGTCGTAGTTCCTTGTGTGTTAACTTCTTACCTGAAGCCTTGAAGCATTGTACATTGGGATTGTGAAGGTCATGCTAATAGGACCAGCTTCCTTCACAATGTTTCCTGCATTACAATGGTATATATGTAACGCAAATCTCTGACATAATTACACAAAACTTACCTAGCAAACTGTACATTCTTACCATGGGTCTCTTGAGAAAACGTGAGCCTTGCACGCAGAGTATGTTCAGATCCACCAACCATCTACAAAACAATGCGAGGGTTGCTAATTATTATATAAAATCAGGGGAGATAATAGGAATTTTAATACAAGATCGAGGACAAAAGCTAGCAATAATCCAGACTCCAGACTTGTCATGAGCATATAAGGTGAGAATGAAGGATTCATATTAATCACAATTGAATAATTATTAAGGGAGACTTCCTGCCTTCTTTAGTCCCCATTCAAGCCTCTTATTAGCCTCTTTAAAGTCGGTTGTGTTTCCAGCTGCCCCTGGTTCCAACTCGAAACTAACTCTGAAAATTTTCAATAATGCACATGTCGTGATGAATAACACATATATAATAATCAGCCTGGAAATAAGCATTTCAGGGAAATAAGACATTATACTTTTTGTGGAACCCACCCCTCCCCCCCCTTCCCCCTCCCCCAGTTCAAGGTAGTATCAATTTCGAACTGTACAGGTAATTCATATTCCTTATTAAGATGTGCATTACATCTTCCAATTCATATTTGAATCACATAACGTCAGAAAAAGATACCTAGTTGTAAAAGTTGGGAGTGGCATCTGTACTAGAACTGTGTTTGCTGTGATGCTTGAGGGGAACTCAGCACGCACTTTAAGGATCACTTCAGCCTAACAAAATATAGAATGTATTAAAGATCACATTCAATGCACTCATAGAACAGTAATCATCCTTACCTTTAGGGGTCCTGCTTCTTCAATCAATGCATTAATGCGAAAAGGAGGCTTGAATTCCTGGGTCATTCGATAATTCATGACAGGAAACTCACCATCTGGTGGCACCTATTAGATATTGGCATGAATAATTAAGACCAAAGTAAATCCAAATGTGAAGCCCAAATTATTTCATTGTCAGACTACACTCACCAAGGTCAGAGTTCGGTCAATCTCAAAATTTTCAAGATGGACAGACTCATGGAAGTTACAATCGTCAAGAACAACGGTCCCCGTTCCAGATGAACTGTTATAATCTGCCAAAAAAAAGGAGAATGTGATATGCAAAGAAATTTAGTATGTTGTCAAAGATAGCAAAACCAAAATACCAAAAAAACTCCAAAACCAACACATCAAATTACTTTAGCATCTTATAACAAAGCCTCCCTGAAATGAAGAATATCAAAGAGGCATAAGCAAATAAAGCTGTTATATGGCGAAGAACCAACCCTATTAACTTCCACGGGTGGACTACAAACTCGGTTACTAGAACAAAGGAAGAAACTTACCTTCTAGTCTAACGAAAACATGAATGAGAAACAAATAAGAACTGAAAAATGAGACTTGAAAAATGTTATAATACCGTAGATTGACCTTCCACCTCTTCCTATGCCCAGGTCCTCGTTAAGAGCAAGACGAATTTCGGGGTTTCCAGTGAGATAACTTTTCATTTGAATAGTGCCATCTATCTCAGAAGTAAGGATATAACCCTGCCACAAACACTAGGTAAATGAAACCTGATAAAAGATTTCATATGAAAGGAAAACAAGTATCTATACATCACACATACTGTGGAGAAAGTTGCTTCAGTACTGGATAAAAAACAGGAAAAGGGAAAAGAATATTCTCCTTTCTGGTGACAAAAGCATTTTCTCCATTTGTAAACAACTCTAGCTTAATATGTCAGTCAGAAAGAATGCAAGATTGACTTAAATGGACATAGAGAATACTCACACTTGAACTGAAAGTAACACTTATTTTCTCTATTATGTCCACAAAAATCTCTTCTCTCTTTCTACCTCCTGGCTCATTTGCCAGAACAGATTTTGTAACAGCTGTTCCCGGCATTCTTTTTGTCCCTTGCTGCAGACGAGAAGGTTCCACAAGTTCATAGTACATATAATCTCACATACGGCAAAATATTCATCAGTTTCATGTGATTTTTCATATAAAAAACGGTACCACAAAAAGGGAAGCAGGACCGAGGGGAGGCATGCGTGAAGATTCAGTCACAATTGGCTCATTGAAAACATATGATTTCAAAACCTCAGTTGATGTGTTCTGCACATAGCCAAAATCCTGGGACAGATAGAGATACATAGCAGTCAGAAAATCAACAGAATAGATTAGATTTGAAGAGGCAAAATTTCTTTAAGAGAATGTAGAAAAGCACCGAAACTGGCGGGAAGAAAAATTTGCTTGCATGAACAAAGTCCAACCATAAGTTTCACAATAGCATCACATACGGAACAAAATGCAGGAGAACTGGACGGGTGAACAAGTAAAGGAATACTTACAATGACCTCATCCAGCAATTCATATACAAGTACAAAATTCTTCCGCAATGAATCTTCATTCAGAACCCCAAGGTAGTCCTTGATAACACGTGCAATTCTTTGAAGAAGTTCCAAAGCAAGAGACGGTGACACATTAACTCTTGTAGTTGCGACAAATAACAATCCAGCAACTTTGACATGGAAATAGTTCACACCATCCACATTCTATCCAGCATACAAAGGGATCAGGAAAAAAAAGATCAGGATTCATTTTATTAAGGAATCCTTCCTTATACAAAAGCTCCTGTATTTGAGAGTTGAGACACATAATGGCAGCACCAGATAACTAATAAAATCCATTGAGCATTTATGCAAAAACCGAATTTCAAGCCATAAGCCACAGAAAAATTGTAGTAAACTACTTCTCAGTTAACAGAAAGAAAATACCTACAAAGACAGGTGGCGCATCCCCTTCTCCATTCTCATTCCAGAATTTAACTTTCCTGAAAAAAATCTCAGCACTTCCTTTCGGTACTTCACCGCGATCTACATCATTTCGTACAAAGAATATGTTATACAGCTCAATTTTCAACAATACCAAGTTCTCTCATTACGAAACACTAAACGCTATCAATATAGCTAAGAAGCTGTACTACTATACACGAATATCTCACTCTTTCAGCTAAATTCACAAAGATCTAATCGCTAACTGGTAACATATCCAGCTTATGTACGGCGCCAATTGCCATCGCCACAATTGAATAGCAAAATTATCGCAGTATTGAAAGTCATGATACAGAAAATCATCGGATCTAAACTGAAATTTCGGATACCAGGAAAAAAAAAAAAAAACACGCAATGTGTAGTGAGAAAACTGGAAAAATAATAGATCGGAGAAAAGCTCACAGTCTCGGAAGACGATGTTGTCGCCTCTCTGAGATAGTACGAAGAACTGTGAAATCATGGCTAAGAAAGTTCCCTGCGATCGCCCTCGTCTTCAACCTAGTTCCGAGAAGTCTTCGATCCAGGTATGAAAAAAGCCGGGTAAATGGTTAACCCGGTTGTCAACTAGATTTCTGGTTTTGCGCCACGTTCTTGAAGGTCACGCCCAAAGCACGTGCTACATGCTTCTTTTCCCCTCGCTTATTTTCACTTTTCTCTTTTACTTGAAACTAAATAATAAAAATAATAATAACGTTACCAATAAGAAAAAAAATTTCATTGGTCGGTCACCAAATTATGCCACTCTAATTTTTCTCTCTTTTTTTCCGTATGTTATCTGGACGGAAGTGGGACCCATTGAAATAAAGAAACGAACGAGACAAAACGTTTCCTGTCGTAACGAGAGCAAATGGCGCGACTGCAGAGAGAGAGAGAGAGAGAGTTCACATATTTATGTCGTTGCTGCGCTCGCTTTCAGATCGGGGCGAGATAACGAAGCTTGATCGCGTGGAAAAACTCAAGACTTTTAGGCCCACTGATGATGAAGACGGATTACGAAACGGATTAGCCTTTCTGAAAAATTCGTTTCTTTATAGAGGCGAAGATAAGGGAGATCGAGCCAGTTGGCGAGAATTAGGGTTCTAGAGTCTAATTATAGTCGGTGAATTATGAGATTTCTTACGATTCATTTACGGAATTTCGTGGAGGAGGAGGACGAATCGTTTTGAGCGACAAGGAAATCTGTTACGTTTCGAGCAGCGAATGGCTCTGGTTGCTGAAATTCAGCGAAATTTTATGTTCGTTTCATAGTTGATGAACCGATGTAGCTGAGATTTTAGGAGGAAACTCATTTGTTTTTCGTCTTGTCGGAGAAACCTGCGGAAGAAGAATCAAAGGTAAGCTCTTTTGAAATTTGTAGTTGATCTTCATCGTAGATATAGTACTTCTCTTCAATTTTTATTTTTTTTTTGTTAGTGTCTTTGATTGTTTCCAAATGATTTTCTAGAAATGGCAACGCCAGTTGAGCCTCCAAACGGAATTAGATCGGAAGGAAAGCATTACTACTCGATGTGGAAAACTTTGTTTGAGATTGATACCAAGTATGTACCTATCAAGCCAATTGGACGAGGAGCATATGGGGTCGTATGCTCTTCTTTGAACAGGGAAACTAATGAGAAAGTCGCGATTAAAAAGATCATCAATGCGTTTGAGAATCGAGTTGATGCCCTTAGAACTTTGCGTGAATTGAAGCTTCTTAGAAATCTTCGACATGAAAATGTGATAGCTTTGAAAGATGTTATGATGCCAGTGCATAGGAGAAGTTTTAAGGATGTGTATCTGGTTTATGAACTTATGGATACAGATCTGCATCAGATTATTAAGTCTTCTCAGGCTCTTACCAATGATCACTGCCAGTACTTTCTCTTTCAGGTGGGCATTTGGTTTAATACTCTGCCATTGATTGGAAGGTTGATAGGTTAATGTATGTGATGTTATTCAATTACATTCATGCTCTCATTAACATTATTGTCACTGTGTTTGTAAAGTAAGCTAAGTAGGACCTTACTAACCTTAACTGCAAGTGTTTTAAATTCTCAGTTTAAAAATCTAAAATCCTTACTCTGTATATTAATTTGATTCTACTTTTTTGCATACGTTTTGACATATGTGCAAACCTTTCATCGGGAAGGAGCTTCATGAACCATTCTTTTCTGATTTATTTTTAAAAGTGTGTCCTTTCGGTTGAGCATATTATCATGTTTGCTTCAAGAGTACCTTTTTCCTTATCTCCGAGACTATTATTCTACCCCTTTCTAGGATTCTAGCAGAATTATAGTGGAAGTAAGTTCCCTTCTGTGCCTTTTTTTTTTATCTATCTGTGCTATGATTCACCTTTAAAGTCTGAAACATATTTCTGATATTATCCTTTCTCATTTGGGATATGTGAGCTTGTTCGAAAAGACTGAAGTGATCATATACTCACTTTAAAACTGTCATCCTATGAATCCAGTGCCACATTTGGGGTTGATATATTGATAACTGATTCTCCAGTGGTTCTTACAATTGCTTTATTACAGCACCACAAAATGGAATTAATAAAAATTCTGTCTGGTAACAATTGGGTCTGTCTTGTTTGCATGCTGTATTGTTTAGGTATGTGAATACATCTGTTTGCAAGGTTAACTCTGCCCGCTTTCCTTTATGGCTTTATGATTCAGTGTTTCGTATGCTGAAAATGGTATCACACTTTGACTGGCTACAAACCTTTGAAATAATGCAGTTTATGAATTTCTTATTGCTCAAATTTCTCCACTTGTATGAACTTCCAATGCAGCTGCTTCGAGGCCTAAAGTATCTCCACTCAGCAAACATTCTTCACCGTGATTTGAAGCCTGGAAATCTGCTCGTCAATGCAAATTGCGACCTAAAAATATGTGATTTCGGATTAGCACGAGCAAGGAACGGAAAGAATCAATTCCTGACAGAGTATGTTGTCACCCGCTGGTACCGGGCCCCAGAGCTCCTCCTATGCTGTGACAACTACGGCACATCAATTGATGTATGGTCTGTAGGCTGCATCTTTGCGGAGCTATTAGGCAGAAAACCGATCTTCCCTGGAACAGAGTGTCTAAACCAGCTCAAACTAATTATCAACATCCTAGGTAGCCAAAGGGAGGAAGACCTTGCATTTATAGACAACCTCAAGGCGAGAAAGTACATTAAATCACTCCCATTTTCTCCCGGTACACCATTTTCCCATCTTTATCCAAACGCCCATTCTAATGCAATTGATCTGCTGCAAAGAATGCTTGTTTTCGATCCATCAAAGAGGATTAGTGTTACTGAAGCTTTGCACCACCCATTTATGTCCTCACTATATGATCCGAGCCGTAATCCTCCAGCTGAGGTACCCATTGATGAACTCGACATAGATGAGGAGTTGGGGGAAGAAATGATAAGGGAGATGATGTTGAGTGAAATGCTTCATTACCATCCAGGATTTCAAACCGCTACATCCAATGCAGAGGTGTGTTCTTAATAATCGGGAACCTTCTTCTAAAAAAAGCCTTTTTTTTCTGTTGTATTAATTATGAAGTTTATTTGTTTATCTTTGTAATTCCCTCCTGTCGTGGCACTGTTCAAATATGTTGTGTTTAGTTTTGAGAAACGATTGAACTTTGTTTTGTTGTTGTATTTTCAGCTAACAGCTTTGTATATATGGGAACTTGTTTTTGTTTGTATATAAATTTATATATATGTATAGTTATCTTATCCTTGCAATTTTCTTTCTTTCCTTTCTGATGAGATCCTTCGATTATGAACGTGGGCTGATCTAAATCCAAAATGGGCTTCGGCCCATTTGTAATGCACTTTGTCCCAATTTATATATATGTATATTTATTTATTTATTTATATCTTAGGATATATATACTTCCCATTTATCTAGCCGACGAGGAATACAAGTTTGTGTGATTTCTCTACTAATATATTATTATATATTTGATATATTTGAAAATCTTATCCTATTTGTAATTTTAAGAGGAGTTTGTTCGGTAAATCCGAGGGTACGTATTACGTAGCGTGTTGCCTTGGCTTTGAAGGCATCAAAAGCAGAAAAAGGAACAAGACAGATATGTAATTTTGACGTTAGAGTTAAAGAAAGAAATTAAGAGAGAAAGATGAGATGTCTCTTTTATGAGATGCAGGCCGGTATTCTTACTGAAGGAAGAAGAAGAAGAAAGCTCCAACTTGCCTTTTGAGATGTGCATTCGAGAAATGGCCTGATAAAGTGGTGTGTTTCTATCGCACATGGCTGCAGTAAGCACCCGACATGTAATAGTGTACCCACTTAGGTAAAATGTTTATAGATCGAATCATTTTTAATCATACACAAAATTGATACTGTATAATATGTGAATCTGACATATCTACCGGTCAAATTCAAATTATCGCTTACAAACATAATTATGAAATACAATCTCTCCTAATTATTTCAATTATGAATCTTGCCTAAGTCTTTAGAACTTTTAATTAGGGTCGGCTTAAAAAGAACCCTCTTAAGCTGAAAACTGACCCTTGTCTATTACCCTACAAACCGACCATCACAAATCTCTCTCTGTAACAAGATCAAGAAAGTCCAAAGAGCTAATAATGGTAGACTGGTAGTATTTGGCAGTTGGTTATAATCTACAAAGATAGATCTCCAGGAATTTTCCTCTTTTATTTTGACCCCACTCTCCTCCGGAACTTGAACACAGCTCTCGTCTCGTAATATCACCCGTTACTACCACTCGAACTTAGTTAACAAGGTTTATTGGACGAGGCTTTACTGCATGCTCTTTAGCTGGCTCCATTTTTACATACATCATGCTGTAAACTTCAGCTGATCCAAGCAAGAACCGTATTTCTTTTTCTTCCACCCATTTGTATCTAACTGGGGCTAGGGCTAGGGCTAGGGCTAGATCAGGACCACATCAATAATTAAGTCAATAATCAATTCGATGATATATTTCAAATCATCATCACCAGAAACCCTCAAAACTACAACAAAAACTTACAGCACTCTCTACTAACAAAGTATTCAGGTGAATACAGCATTATTATTAATCAAAAGAGCAAGAAAAAAGGAAAAGGAATCTAGTACAAGGCTAGATAGTAAGTACCATAAGTTATATAATATACAGACCATATTGGACAGTGGACATGTAGGTAGGTAGCTAGTAGGTACGAGGCCAATTAGTGAAAGCCAATTGTGCAACTTGTTGTATGTATAAAGATGAAAGTAGAATCATGGGTTTTTTTTTTTTTTTTTTTTTAATGAATTACAAGAATAAATTTTTTTTTTTGAATGGTGTTCTACTCACCAGCTGGAGTTGGACTCTTACAGTAAAAAAAAGATCGTGTCTACCTTTCACGTGCCCACCCGATCACTTCAAACCAAACCTTACGTGGAGATTCCAATGTTTTTTTTTTTTTAATGTTGTCTTTTTCATTCATTCATTCTTTCTTTAATTTATTTCACTATCTTAGGCTAGCTTTATACATTAATTAGGAATAATTTTTTCTTGTAAGAATCTTATAAAAAAAATATATAATTTTTAATTTATAAATCAGCAAAAAATCTTATTGTGAATTCTAACATTCTTCTCCATTATAAATTGCCCCCTTCAACAATCACAAATTCCCTTCCCCTTCTCTCTTCCCCCCCACCCCCATCTGAGATCTGAGATCTGAGATCTTCAGCTGTTTTCTTCATTTTCCGTACTGATGATCTGTTAGTTTGGGGTTAGGAAGTTCCAATCTGTTTCTTCTGTTTTTCCTCCCTTTGCTTAGTTTCTCTGATTTCAAGGCTCTTCTTTTGCCTCTCATTTTGTTTGACGCTCTGTTTCTAAGTTTCTGTTTCGATATTCTTTCCTCTGTTTTTCACTTGGATATGTTACTGTTACACTCCACTTTAGCCTATACCTTGTCAATCTATAAATTTGTTAATCTTAATGTTTAATCAGATTCATGTCTCCAGTACTCAGTGAAATCCTTCGTTCTGGGTTTATCATAGATTCCTCCTTGAGACATAGAACCCACTTAGTTCAATCTTTCTCTGTTGTATTCCTCTACTGGTTCTATGTTTTTTCATGAATAAACTCCTACCACTACTTACAAATCCTCTCAACTAATTAGAAAACTCGTTTAATCAAGCACATAAAATCATATTAATAAAGTCCAAAAATCATCTCCTCTGTTTTAATAAAGAAAGAAATACATAAAAAGTCAGTCTTCTGTGTAAGAATACATGGCTACCTCTAGCGGAAATTCAACCACTATGTTTCAGAACTCAAGCTCTGAAGAAGATTTGCAGGTTTTGATGGATCAGAGAAAGAGGAAAAGAATGCAATCAAACCGTGAATCTGCGAGGAGATCTCGCCTGAGAAAACAGCAGCATTTGGATGAATTAATGGGTCAAGTGACAAAACTAAGGAGCGACAATAATCAAATTCTGACCACCATTAACATCACAACTCAACACTGTTTGAGCATAGAGGCAGAGAATTCAATCATGAGAGCTCAGATGATTGAACTCACACAAAGGTTAGAGTCTCTTAACGAGATTCTTAATTACATAAACTCAAGATCAAATGAAGGTTTTCAAACCGATTGTTTCATGATCAATCCTATGAACTTCGCCCCCTTTCATCAACTTCCACCCATCATGGCTTCTCCTGATATCTTCAATTAACGATATGAGTTATCTTCTTCTGACCGGTTTGATCTGTTGGGTCCTGCTTTTTTCTGTAAGGGTGGTTGAAGATCATTATGTTAACTTAGTTTTGTGTCAATTATGGTTTATGGGGGTAGCTAAAATGTTATTCATGAGTTGAAAAAGAGTGCTGCTTTTGAAAGATAGATCATTATGTATGCAAAATGGTTAGTTTATGTTATATTATTATATAGTTTTGTGTTATTAATAAAGTGATATTCAAAATAATTTTTGATGTGTTACCTTTTAAAAGAAATACTAACATCAGCAGCCAATGCCATACAGATTTACTAAAGAAGAAACACTAATTGTTTATTTATTTATATAAAGAAAAATATAATAATATGTTTATGCTTGATTGCATGTAGATGTAGGTCTTTACATTATAATATTTATATTATATAGTTTATTATATCATAAAGAAAACGACTTCAATTTCTCCATATGAGACTTGTTTGGACGAGGGGAAAGTCAGGAATAAATAAATATAATGCTTCTTCTAGGGCTTGACAAATGGGGCACAAACAAACACGTCACAAGTATTCAATATATTTATATATTTTAATGAAATATTCTGATATTTATATTATATGATTATATGATAAATTAAATTTTATTATAATTATAAATATTATATTATTTTTTATTTGAGGATAATAATTTTTATATTTAAAAATTTTCCATTAAAATATAGTAGATTTTTAAATATTAAATTCGGATAATGATATTGACAAAGAACCTTTGATGTATATGTGGCACCATACAAATGATGGGAGTGATCCGCTGAATTTGATCTTAGTTTAAATTTTTTATATAATATTTAAGATTATATTTTAAATTTATTTAATGATATTATAAGTTTAACTTATTTTTCAAAATTTATAACCCATAAGTAAAATGGAAAAATTTTCCAATAAAAAAAAAAGAAAAAAAAAAAAGAGGGGGAATGCTTCTTGCTTAGTACCTTACCCTTCGCCATGCCTATATGGAATGAACCCACAAATTTTAAAAGGTAAAAGTTTCCCCATCTGATTAAGCATAATGATGATATTAAATCAAAAGATTAAGAATGATGATAATATTAAATCAAAAGATTAAGAATGATGATAAGCAGCACCAAAAATTTATGCCCTAAGATAATGCCCGTGATTGGAAAGAGGGCTTCCACGTGATCTAAATCTATGGTCCAAATTAGTTTCCGATAAAAAAGGGGAAAAAAAAAATTGTTGTCAGAAGTGGGATTTGAACCCACGCCCTCTCTCGAAGACCAGAACTTGAGTCTGGCGCCTTAGACCACTCGGCCATCCTGACTTCTGTTAGGATAGTTATTTTTACTTGTACTATTAGTATAACCAACAGGTCATAATCAACAGAGTTATACTATATTAATGAGCCCCAGCCTATAGCATCACCAGCAGTCAGAATGGCTGAGCGGTCTATGGCGCGGGCGCCAGACTGAAGTTCTGGTCTTTGAGAGAGGCGTAATTTCAAATCCCATTTCGACATTATTTTTTAGAAGTTTGATTAATTTTCTGTTGCTCAGAAAGATCTTCCCAGAGCGCTCGTTTGAGTTTTGCAATCATCCATGCAGCTCTCACTGTGACTCTGGCTTCACTCTCTGTTCAAGATTGGCGCTGCCCCCTGTTTGTCCTCTCGCCGCAAAATATTCTCCTCAGCAGGTAAAAACTAAAAACTATATATAAACTACTCATATTAAGTCAAAAGCAATGGTTTGTGTTGAAGTTCGAAAAGGTTCGGTTTTTTAGTAAAAAATTTTCAGATGAAAACGCCTTTTCTGGTATATGATCTGGTGTGTTGCCAATTTGATAAACGAGTCAATCTGGACAACACTATACACCACTTGGTTAGCATTGTTGGTCTTGGAGCAGGCCTTGCTTATCAGAAGGTACTCTCTCCTCTCCTTCCTATATAATTAGAGATTATGTTTTCTTGGTGTGTTTTTTTTATGAAAAAGTAGTGCTAGTTATAATTTAATGCAGTGTGGATCGGAAATGGTGGCAGCACTGTGGATAACAGAGATTTCCAGCCCATTTCTCCACATCAGGGAGCTTCTCAAAGAGTTGAGTTTTAGGGACACTGACCTTAATTTGGGAGCAGATGTAAGAAAAATACCTTAACTTTTAGCGACCTAAGAATCCTTATTTCATTAAGTTAATGGGTCTTCTTTTTTGATAGATGGCATTTGCTATCGTATTCTCGCTGGCTAGAATGGTAGGAGGACCTAACCTTGCCTACGTGACTTTATTAGCTAGTAATCCTTTTCTTATCAAGGTAGGTTTATGTAAGTTTAATTACTAATCTTTTCGTTTAGCTTTGCTAATTCTTTACTAAGACAGCTTGCTTGTCCTGATGCGCTGTGATTGCAGGCTTTGGCACTGGGATTGCAAGATTGTGAGGATGGTGAATTCAAGTTGACTAAGAGAGCAGCTGCATCTCAAGCAATCTAATGATGAATCATTAAATTGGATAGTCTAGTGTGGATAATGGATTTTCAGGGAATCTAATTTGTATTTTTAAACTTCGTTATAATTTTTAGGGAATCTATTTGGATAGTCTAGTGTGAGATGAAGATTGAAGATATAATTTTTATTCAAGCTTTGTGGGAACGTGTATCTCGGCCTCATATTTTGTTTCAAGCCTGATTAAATTAACAACTAAACGTGCGAAACCAACAATATAAGATCGTCTTCTCGAAGCCAAACAAAGGTTATACTTAAATGTAAGAAAAAGTACAATGAGCTGTGATCCTGCCGCGATTTAGGATAGTTATCACAATACACTGATTTTGAGGTGCAAGGAATATATATCTAAAAAAACATGGTCTTTTTGCAGGGTGAGAAGGAGATTGGATTGCATTAAACATCCACGAGCTTTGCCAAGGTAAATAACAAGACTTCTATTCTTTCCCGAAATCAGTGTTATAGTGTGCACTAGACTCCAGTTTCTTCGCTTCATTCAGTTTCCTCACCGCCTGAATATGTTAAGGTGAAACATTTGAGAACTTAATTGATGGATTTCTAAGGAAAATGGTCTAGTTACTTACCTTCATGAAATCTTCATGGATGACATAATCACGTTCAGCACGGATTGCTGACATACCAGCTTCGGTGCAAACATTACGAAGGTCAGCTCCATTGAATCCCTAGTCAAATCAAATCAACAGTTTAACAGAGTAACACGACCCAAATAATAAACCAAATCAAGCAAAGAGAAGAAGATGGAGAAGACATGGAGGCTCACCTCTGCAAGTTTTACAACAGCTTCATAGTCAATCTCACCATGCTTGGCAATTCCTGCAGCATGGATTTTAAGGATCTCCATTCTTGATTGTTCATTGGGCAATGGAATCTCAATTTTCCTGTCCAGTCGCCCTGGGCGAAGAAGTGCTGGGTCAAGCACATCCGGCCTGTTTGTTGCCATTATCATTTTAACCTATACACCAATGCCAACACCTTAGTATTATATTTTTCAAACACAAAAGGATCTTACAGAATCAAGCATTGAATAATGTACCTTCCCAAGCTGATCAAAACCATCTAGCTGATTGAGCAACTCCATCAGTGTTCTCTGAATTTCACGATCGGCACTTGTTCCCTCACTGAATCTCCGCCCACCAATGGCATCAATCTCATCCATAAAAATGATGCATGGCTAGATAAAACAAAGGCAAAGTATAAGACTCACTTCTTAATGATATAAACATTCCAAGAGAAGTCCTACAATAATATATATTACCTGGTGATCCCGAGCGTATCCAAACATTTCTCGTATCAACCGTGCACTTTCTCCAATGTACTTGTCAATTATGGCACTTGAAACAACCTAAAACTCCAAAAAAGCAAGGTCCCATGAGAATTCAAACTATAGTTAAGGTTAAGAGTAAGAAAGAACGTTGACAACTTTGATGCATGGAACAGAAAATCTGACCTTTAAGAAGTTGGCATCTATGTTACTTGCAATTGCTCTAGCTAATAATGTCTTGCCTGTACCTGGAGGCCCGTAAAGAAGAACGCCCTAAAAAAAGATGGACATATACAAAGAGAATCAATAAGAATTAAGTGATAAGTACTCAAGATCCTGGTATGGAATATGGGCGCTGCTCATGAGTTACATAATCAACACCATCCTCCAATTGACAGAGAGAGAGGGAGAGAGAGAGATTGCCTTGGGAGGTTTGATTCCAACTCTAAGGAAAAGCTCAGGATTCATGAGAGGTAGCTCAATAGACTCCCTCAGTTCTCTAATCTGATCAGACAAACCACCGACAGCAGAGTAGCTAACATTACCAGGATCTTCATGTAGCATGTTATACACAACTGGATCAACCTGCCAACTCAGAACAACCAGTATAGTTAGATATAATGCATGAAAACCATGCATCTCAATTTCATAACTAACTACAACTAACCAAGATTTATAAAAGAAAGGAAACAGAAATTAAAGAATTAGAAGTCAAACTTACTTCCCGCGGAAGGGCCCGCATAATAGTGAGTGTTGTCATGTCAAGCACCACTCTAGTACCTGATGTTAGTTTTTCCTTATCCACCTTACTACGGCAACCAACCACATACCTGGGACCGCTGCTTGCTTTGACAATCACTACAACAAAGAAAGAAACAATAGTAGACAACTATCAATAGATTTGATAAACCCCGACAACATATTAATAAATAAAAAAAAAGGAGAATTACAGCGTTCATTGTCAAGAGGCCTGAGAACTTCTCCTATGATCTGTCCAACACTTTGTAGAGACTTCAAATCATCTTCTGTCTTATTGAATTCCTTCTTTGCACCACGCACATTCTCCCTCACTGCAATTTTAGACACCAAAAGCAATGTTATTAGCTGCCTTGCAATGGAGAAGAAGAATCAGAAAGATCAAAGTGCATAGCTGCTCTTATGATATCCCATTTAATCAATTACTATGGGTCCCAAAACAAAAGGAGAGAAGGAAAGCGAAATCAAGTGGATTATTAGCAGTTGAAAATGACAAATTAACAAAATATCTTTCCAAATCCGTATTGAGTACTGTCTCCGTATACATATGCACAGTAAAACCAGTTTTTGATGCGAAATCCCTCTACAAGCTCAGAATTTGAGCAGAATAAACTTTTATCAAGTAAAACTGAAGCCCCTCCCACTTTTAATTTGGCCCAATTTCTTCCATAGTGCTTGCAATAAGAGTCCAAAAAGATTATTAGGAGTAGAAGATGTTCTCGAGACAAAACAAACAGATCACCAATAACCGAATCAACAATCTTAACCGGTTTCACCATAAATTGCTACTTAGTAAACTTACAATAGCAAAACAAAAAACAAAAAACCAAGGACATCTAGCTCCAAAAATAAGTAACATGCATCAAATCGATAAAAACCCTAACTTACAGAATACGAGAAGGACCGGAAAGCAAATATTAAAGAAATGCTTTGAGAGAGAGATTGACCTGATCGGACTTTGGAATCAAGCTCTTTGTGCTGGAGGAGTTTCTTGCGGTACTCGTTCACCGCATTACGCCGCCGTACTACGTCTTCTCCGTCACTCATCCTAAAAATCGCAGTCGCAGCTCGGAGATCGAAAACGGCTTTGGATTTTCTAGAGAAGCTTGGCTTAAGCCTCAAGAAGCCTTTTGTGCTGCACCTAGAGAACCGATTACAGCGTTGGTTCACTTTATTACCCTTTTGGGCCAACCAGCGCTAAAAGCCTAAAACACAATTCAGACCAACAAGGTACTTAGGAAGTGGTAATTAGGCCCAATTTAAAAGGCCCAACATCCAGGCAAACTCGCGCGCTTGTAGAAATATTAAATATAGCAAGGCCGAAACAAGATAACCGTTCGACCGACTTCTACCGTGACAGCATGCTTTTCCAGCTCTTTCTCTCCTCCCTCTCCTCTAATCAACGATCTCAATTTCCTTCGGAATCGTCCAATTTCCCCCCTTTTTAGTCCGATTTCCCCTTTTTTTACTCTTAGAAGCGATTCGTACGCTTCTTCTAGTTCCAGAGCATTATTTCGTGCCAATTGGCTTCAACAAGGTCTGGTCGTAGTTTCACCTGCTGAAGATGTTTCTGTGCGGAATCCAGTGATTTATCGTGATGAAGTTGAAGTTGGAGATAAGGAAGCAGACTAGCATCTCCAAATCCGAGGACTTACATTGGGTCTGGGAAGGCTTCAGAAATTAAGAGTGCAATTCATGGATTTGACGTTGAAACTGTAATATTTGATGACGAGCTTTCAGCTGGGTAAGATTCAAGTAGTTCTTTGCATTTGCTTTCAATTTAGGTATAAAATTCTTAGGGAAAGAAAACTCACCACTTTAGCTTGTAACATATGTTGTTCTCAGAGTGACAGGAAGCCTAATTTAGTAAATCAAGTATTTTGATGTGTTGGAGGGTATGACTTGTTTCTAGGCAATTGCGCGTGGAGATGTTAGAGTTTGTGACCGTTCTGCCCTCATCCTTGATATATTTAACCAGAGAGCACCAACTCATGAAGCAGCTTTACAGGCAATTTAATTACTTTGGTTTAGTTATAATGAAAATCATCTCTATGTACAAGAATGTTAGTATCTTGCTTGATAGAATCTCATGGAGTAGCATCACATATTTGACAATTGGGAAATCTTTCTAGGTTGCATTGGCTCAAATGGAATACCAGCTGCCTCGACTAACCACGCTGTGGACTCATCTTGAACGTCAAGCAGGAGATAAGGGGAAGGGAATGGGTGAGAAACAAATTGAGGGGGACAAACTTATTCTAAGAACACAAGTACGCATTTTATTCTGTAGCAAGCTTAGCTCAACCTCTGTGTTGAAATTAACTTCAATCGATTGCCTTTGCATTATTAGATTGGTGTTCTAAAAAAGGAATTAGAGTCTGTTAGAAAGCATTGAAAGCAGTACCGAAACCAGCATTTATCTGTACCTGTCCAGTTGTATCTTTGGTGGGTTAAACACAAGAGAATCATACCCATTTTTCTTCCTTTGTTTAAATCCTTCCACTCCGCTTGAACTTACCTGGTTGATCCATTGTATTTACTGTCAATAACTTGTTAGGTTGGATACACAAATGCTGGAAAGAGCACACTCTTAAATCATTTGACTGGAGCTAATGTCCTCTCTGAGGATCGGTTATTTGCAACACTTGATCCAACTACAAGAAGGGGTTCAGATATTTCACACTATGGCAATATTCTTATGAAATATCTCTTTCAGTGCAGTAATGGCCTTATAGATGGAAGTTTATGCTATCTTTAGGTGACTGGAAGTACTTTTGGGCACACATATTTCCCAAAAAAACAAAGTAAATCTAAGAATATAGAGAAAAGTTGGCTTCCTAGTTCCTATAATGCTTGATATTGTGAGAAAATAGGCCACAGAAGAAGCATTGTAGGCTTTCATATTACATACCATTCACTTTATCAAGGAAAATAAGTTAGCATCTTCACTAAGAGATTCTTGTTTCACTCTATAGATGAAGAGTGGGAAGGAATTCCTTAAATACTGTTGGTTTCATTCAGAAGTTACCAACTGCAGTGGTGAGATATGCAATTACTAACTTCTCTTCTTCAATATATATCTTAATATGCATGATACGTTCTCGTAGCACTTTTTCTTGTTCTTTTTTCTGTTAAACTTCATCAAAGAAGATGTTTATTAGTAATAATGAATAGCTAAGTTTATAATCAATCTACATAGTGTTTGTGTTTCGTAGCGTAATAATGACTTCATACAGATTGCTGCCTTCAGAGCCACATTGGAGGAAATATCTGAATCGTCGTTATTGGTGCATGTGATTGATATCAGGTATGCGCAGTTGACTATTGAGGGTAGATTTGTTTTTCAATCTTCATGTTTTCTGTATTCTGAATTTTTATAAGTTCCAGCCATCCACTAGTGGAGCAGCAGATAGAGATGCATTTGACAAAGTTCTTTCAGAACTGGATGTATCGTATCGTCTATCCCCAAGTTGATGGTCTGGAACAAGGTACGTAGAGAAAAATTCTCCATGCTTGGTAATGCTGTTAGAAACAAGTCGTGTGAAAATGCAAGAACCATTAATTCTTAACATCCTTTGCAGTTTGATAAAGTGAGCAATCCCCAGAATATCAGGCTTGAAGCTGAGAATAGAGAAGACGTCGTTTGCATATCTGCACTGACTGGTGAGGGTTTAGACAAATTATGTGATGCAGTTCATGAAAAACTGAACTTCTATTGGTTTCTAGTGTAGAATCCGGTTGAAAATTAGATAGAGAAAGATAATGGTATGAACTACTTCTGTTGACAGAACTCCATGGTTTTGGGTGGAAGCTTTAATACCATTCGACAAAGGGGAGCTCCTTAATACTGCACATAAGGTCGGAATGGTGGAGAGAACGTTAAGTACATGGATATACCTTAAAACTTTACCTTATTCCATGTACAAAAACAGCATGATTGATCAAATTTCTTTCATATTATCCAATAGGAATATACGGAAAATGGGACGTGGGTGAAGGCGCATGTGCCCCTGCGATTTGCAAGGATGCTCACACCAATGAGACAACTTTGTATATCACGATCTTCGTCATCTTTTTTCCAAGAGCTTATGTCTTTTCATACTTGATTTGATTATGTTAATTAAATCTATGGACGGCTCCTGTAAAGTTTCTTTAACTAATAATTGTTTATATTGATTAAGTTGAGCAGTGTATAGTTTGCAGTTGCTTAGGTACTCATTATGTGAACAACAGCACAAATAAAATATACAATTATTAGAAATTGTGGTCGAGATAAAATAGGGTTTAAAGAAAATGTCCTATTCTTTATTGTGGACAAATCTTTCGAAATCTTTACGAACCCAAAACCAATTGCCCAAACCTACTATCGCGCTGCTGTGCTAGAACAACTCATAAGGAAACAGATTGAACCGGGTGTAGTTGTTGCTGTTCGACGTTTTGGAACGGTTTTGTGTGTAAATTATGCACCGTTGCTGCTGCTTCTGCCTACTGCTAAGCTGCATAGATGCGCACTGAGGGAGTGAATAAGCCAGTAAATGTTGACGCAACGGCTTCCTTCAGTGGCGGTTACTTTAACTGCATCGTTTTCATGGCGGTCTAGACTTCCTATTTCCATTAGCACGCAAAAGACATTTCAACTACCCTCATTGGTTTTCTTTTGCCGTAAAATTGGCGTTCCGAAGTTCTGTTCCGCCTCCCAGAGCTCTGCAGATGTTTCCGAGCTTACCTACGATGACAAATCCCTAAAACGCGTAAGATCCATTTTATTTCTCTTCACTTTCTTATAGGCTCTCTTCTTTGCTCTGCTGTGAGTATGCGTTGCTGTAAACTCCACGTCTGGATCCTTTACGTGCAAATCTAGGCCAATTACTTATGGTTAGAGCTAGAAGCAGTTTTTGAGCTTAAACTGTTTTCTTACCAACGCTCTGATTTGTTCGAATCTCCGATGAGACTTAATGGATACATGGCATAGAATCTTTCACGAAGCTGTTTGTGAGGACATTTTGAAGTGTGATTCACAGCGTTGGTGATATGATCGTTAATGTGGTTGCAGGGTCATCTGAATCCCGGCTTATATCTTGTAGGAACACCAATTGGAAATCTCGAAGATATTACGCTGCGGTATTCTTTCAGAATTCGTCAAACAATTACTATATCTTGTTGAATTTCGTAAATGATCTGAACATTCTTACTTAGTTCCTTAACCGTATCAAATCCAATATGGCAGTGCGATACGCGTCTTAAAATCAGCTAATGTGATTCTCTCAGAAGATACAAGACACTCAGGGAAGTTGCTTCAGCATTACAATATCAAAACTCCCCTTGTAAGTAGATTGATTTTTTTTTTTCTTCCTTTTCTTCCATGTTTGTGGTTATTTTGTTCTTTTCCGTCCTGTTTTTATGCAACTTGTTAGATTTGCAGCTGAGCTATCACAAATTCAATGAGTCGCAAAGAGAACAGACGGTGTTGGAGAGGTTAAAACAGGGGGAGATTGTTGCCTTGATTAGTGATGCAGGGACACCTGGCATTAGTGATCCTGGTAGAGAGTTGGTGAGTTTCTGTTTCCAGCTGTCTTATTACTTTCTTGCTTACTTAACCGATATATAAGGATCAATAACCATGTGGTAGGTCATAGGTACAATACTTTGGATGGTGTTTAACATTCTAAAACACATCACCAAGTCTGGTATTGTAGTGGTTGAAATTTGAATGGTGTTTAAAACATGGAGATATTTTGTTATTGTTGGTTTTGAAGTACTTTTGTTCCCCATTGTTGTCTGGACTCTCGTGGAAATCTTCATTGTCTTTTTGTATCATTCAATCAGATCTCACTGTCTTTCGAAACCCACATTGACCAGATACTATACTTGATCAAATTTTCACCAGAATGTCCTATTGGCTTCCCTACATGAACTGTTTGGTGGACCTTTACAATTCTACCAGACTGATTCTCTCAACTTAGGCTGTAAATGGGCAATTGACCATACTTTATAGTATCGTCTTACACCACTGCCTTTGTTTTCATGGTCACATCTATGTCTTCTGTCTGCATGATAAAATCCCTTCATTAGAAGGGCAGTGTACGGTAAACCATGTTATCAACCTCCTTTTTGGTCCTATAATTTAAAATGCATGCTGCCTTCCGTTTTACTTTTTCTATTTTTAAGCACGAGCAATGAGATTCATTCATAATCTTGATGCAGGTTAAGTTATGCGTTGATGAAAATATTCCAGTTATTCCCATACCTGGGCCCTCGGCTTTCGTAGCTGCTCTTTCTGCCTCGGGTTTGACCACTGACGAGTTTACATTTGGTAATCTTTCCCTTGGTGTTGGTTCTTGTGCTGCTAGGTATTTGCATGTTGCTTTGAAGCCTTGTTGGCTTTTGGATCTCTGTGGGCTAATACCAAATATAATCATGCAGTTGGATTTGTTCCTAAACATGCTGGATCAAGAAGAGAGAGACTGATGGTTTCAGCAAATGAGGTGGCAACTCAAATATTCTATGTTCCTCCACACAAACTTATTCAGTTTCTCGAGGAAACTTCCTCACTTTTTGGTGAATCAAGGTACATGGTTTATTTCCTTAGTTTATCATTAAATATGCTTTCATTGTGTCAAAAGTCTTAACTATAGCTAGAATCTTCTATGCAGGCGATGTGTTATAGCTCGGGAAATGACAAAAATTCATGAGGAGGTAATTTCTAAAATTTGCTCCTATATATTAAAACGGTAGATAAGGTTGGTAAGATTCCCTATTGATGATAACATTAAGGACGTATTAAAAGGGCTTTAATATTTTATTGTTGAAGAAACTAGGACATGTAAAGGGAAATGATACTCTTACGGTTTTATGTTGTCCGATCTATGTACTTTCCAATGTGATGTTGTTATGACTAATTGCGATGATGCTGATTGATCAGATTTGGAGGGGTACATTGGCAGAAGCCAGGGAAATGTTTTCGTCTCGCCAACCAAGGGGTGAAATTACACTATTGATTGAAGGAAAGGCAAAATCTACCCCTCAAACCCCATCAGAGTCTGAGCTTGAGAAGGAGTTGGGGGATATGATCTCTAATGGACATAGTCTTTCTATGGTAATGATTTGATGTCAGAGTGATGCTCTTTTAGAAGCCTAATGGAATTGAATCTGCTATTCCAAAATCCTTAGGCTTATATCAGTACAATTTACATAAACTTTTGAGTGTTGAAAACGGAATGATGGTTTAGTTCAGCCTTGATGATATGGCATCCTAATTTGGTATTATGGCTTCCGTGGTGAACATACACCTTTTCTTAACTTACAGTATAATTCGGTTTACTAATTAAACTGTCATTATTATACCAGAACTTATGGCGTAGTCTTGAATGATGGGATCTTCTTACGATTACTTTGTTTGTGTTGTTGGTATGAATCCGATTTAGTGCCATGAAGTGCTTGATAAAATTGTTTTCAATGTACTTTGCAGGCCGTCAAATTGGTCGCCGGCAGCACTTCAGCTAGTAGGAAAACCATATATTCAATTGCATTGAAGAAATTTGGGAAGCAACTTGGATCAGAGAATCATGGAAGCTAGAACAGTCCACACTGTAAGCGACAAAAGAGTAAACTGTTCTCGACTAAAAATGCTTTCCAGAGCGACTGCTACTCTACTAGCCTATTACTATCATCGACGATGAATGTGTTTTCCCATATTTAATAGAGTAGGTTCACGTTCCACTCTTGCATTTTTCTCGTTTACGTATCTTCTTCCAGCTGCATTCGGATTAACCAGTTGTCAGTGGAGAAAATCTAGTATATACCGGCCTTATTAAGGATTCTTTCTATGCTGAGTTGGCCATAGTTAGCTCTAGGCTGGAAAAGTTGAGTGACGTCATCAAGATCATCCTACTCCATTTGGCTAATCATCCACCTTCATGATTCAACTTGTTACATCATTAGAATAATAATACTTGGATTAGCCAATAGTTGCTCGGAGCTAGCTCTGCTTTTCTTCTTGATCTTTTTTTTTTTTCCTCTTCCTTCTGGGTTTCATGTCTAAAGTATGTTTACTTATTTATGCATATGTGGCCTGTGCTTTTGTAGTGATTAGTAGTAATTAATGTTTGCTTTTCCTCTTTATTTGGAACTAACATTTTATATTTACCTAACAATTAAGATGTTTTATTTGCTAAGCATTCAGGAAATAAAGACCTTTTTTTTCCCTTAGATTTCATGACTGATTGGAGAATTGGTGAGTGACAGTAGATGTAATTTGCATTGACAAAATGAAAGGGTAAAACGGCAATATCTCCAGTTAATGAGAATAAGCTTGTAGACAAATGCGAGATGCAGAGCAGACGGGCGGTCGGTATCACGGGTACAAAGTGTACAACACAGCATTGCATGTGCAGCATACGATCATGGGTCCCAGCAAAAATCTCCACTTCTGTCCACCGTCTGATATCCATCACCACTTGAAACAAAACCTGAACCGAATCACCACTGTAAGAAAATAAATTCCCTTGGTCCCTAACTGTACTCGCTTCTTCTTCAATTGCATTTCTGTAAAGTACAATATGTTAGCTTTCTGCTTTCCTCTGCCTTTTTTTTTCTACCTTAATATATACAAATTTTCCCCAAAGCCCGTAGGCCATTATAGTATGTGGGTATGTTCATCTATTTCTCATGATAATCATGATCATGACCATTCATCCATCCATCCATCGTTATTCACCAATCATTGATCATCGCCATGAAGAAACCATCTTATTAGAAGAAATTGAAGGTTTGAATATGCGTTGGCCTGTAGCTAATATACGCCAGGGATCAAACTCCGTTTTTCTCCGATGGAACTGGGCCCACTTATCTCCAAAGTGGTCCATCCACTCCTCTTCTGATGTGTAGTGGGGTAGGTACTGTTTCATCTTGATCCCCGCATCATCACAGA
Source organism: Coriaria nepalensis (assembly GCA_027186245.1). Classification (NCBI taxonomy): domain Eukaryota; kingdom Viridiplantae; phylum Streptophyta; class Magnoliopsida; order Cucurbitales; family Coriariaceae; genus Coriaria; species Coriaria nepalensis. The sequence goes on along the minus strand of CP114500.1, from coordinate 519,235 downwards.
ATCTGAGGATCTGACGGTTCTGATTGCTCAGGTACTCCAATGACTGAGTCTCCTCTCCGTTCTCCAAAGCCGATCTCAACAACGCCACCAGGTAAAACACGTCCTCATCCGGTGTCACCACGGAGGTCCTCGGGTCCCACCTACACAGGATCACAACAACCGCCAAATAATGAGAAGTTGCAAAAATAATATGATTTTTGGAGCTTTGTGATGGAGTAGGTGTTTGTGAATTTGTGATAGCCGGATATGATGGTTTTGTGTGGGAATCAGTGGGCATGTCATGTGGGCGACACTTAGGGAAAAGGGACCCAACTAGTGATGGGTCATTACCTACGCTTAACGGCAATGTTTCTGAAACTAGTACGGGAGATGACTCAGGACAGAGATACAACCCTTTACCATAGGGTCCACCACAGAAGATCTCCTGACATGAGAATCATCTCTCACTCGATCTCTACCGTCCATTATCATTTCCTTTTCCGAGTTAAAAAGGTTGTTATTAGAGTTTATACTTTATATTATAATATGCTGTGGGCCACGGTACCTTTTTGTTCGTCCCCACAATTTGATGATGCAACTATCATTGGACCACTGGCACTAACAAGGGGTTCGTACGCGTTACGCCTAATTGATCACTAAGCTCAATTATTGGAAACAAAACAGGTTTTATTATTTGAGGCTTTGAGCACAAGAATAATAAATACACGGTCCCTATTACATAAAAAAAACATAATGCATGTATAAAACGATGAAAGATTCTTTATATGTATAATTGATATTACTAAGTGTGACGCGATAAATATGAATATAATTTTAATTATAAATATAATTTTAATTATTATATATAAAAATATCTCTAAAGTGAGTGTGTCTACAGTTTACGTATGCAACACATGGGACTCGATTCTTGTCAGTCATGCGACAACAAGGTTAATACCACGTATGGTGATTATTGTTGTAATGAACTAAAACTAATTATCTATTTTTATGTAGGATCGATCAGTTGCATGTTACATTGCAGGGAGAAGACAACAGAGAAAGACTTACTTGTCCTTGTTCATGGGATAGATGAGAATGGGCCCACTCGTCTTATTTCCCAAAATGCCCTTAAAAACTCCCTTATCGAAGTCAGCAATCTTAGACTTGGGAATGAAAAGGTTGAGCCACGGGTGTGGCACGTCCCATAGACCCTTGGATCGGAGCTTCAGCTCCGCCTTGTGAACCCGGTCCAAGAAATCCACGTAACCAAGATCCGTCGTGAAGACTGATGTCTTTATAAAATCCAATTTTTTCAACAGCGTTTCCACTTCCTGCATCGAAATAAATAATAGTTTCAATTCATTTTTCTAAAAAAGTAAAGGAATTAAATGGAGAATAAATTGGTGGTGGACGGCTTAGATTTTGTTAATATTAAAAAAGTACAAACAAAATATCTTAAAAGTTGTGTACAATCTTAGGAAGGAATGCGACAACAGATCGCACAAGATCTTCCATGTCTTTTTATGAATGTTTTTTTCACATAAAACTAATCATATAATATTACAATTATCTTCCTTTTTTTTTTCCTTTTATTTATTTATAAATAAATAGCTCATAAATAGTATATAAGCTTATGTAATCAAATATTCAAGCAAGCACTAGTGACTTTAAACAGGCATTTTTAAAAGAAAATAAATAATAAATAAAAACACATTTTTCATTTTCAATAGAAAAGTAACTAAAATTGGTGGGATCGGCTACTTTAGGAACAACTTCCAGCAGTGCAACAACTAAAATTGGGCCGTGGATCCGGGCCCACTAATCAAGGCCCTCTTTAAGATAAAAGAAAAAAAAGAAAAAAAGGGCTATGTTAGTTGTTCAATCAAAATCGATTAATGCAAAATACAGCTTGGAAGCAAAATTATCACATATAATTTAAAAATAAATAATGAAATTGATTATACCTGATCAATGGAATCTGCTGTGGACTCATCGTAGTTTTTGGTGATCTCCAAGCAGTATAGCACACCACCATTAGCATGATTAAGCGAAGAGATCTTAACAGGATTACTAGGTGAAAAGAAAGATGATCTCCAATTATTAATAAGCCCTTCATCCACGATTACAAAACCCTCCACGTAATCGAATTTCTGTGCAGATGCATTCCCATGCAACGATATGAGAAATTCTTGGTCCCTCGTAAATGCCGAGAAATTGGAGTACAGTACTCTAATCCACCTAACCTGTATAAATATATTGTTATATTAAATTTATAAATAAATAAATAAAAAATAAAATAAAATAAAGACAGAAGACAGCAACAGCTCTAGCTGCTGCCAGCTTTAGAACAGAACAGCCATTTGAAAGAAAAAAAAAGATAATATGGACCCAAATTAGTACTTAACCTTCTTACAGCTCTTTGGGACATATATTGTACGTATGAAAGTTGTATATTTGGTTTTCTAATTATTAGGTTTAAAGATATAGATCAAAGTACAACTTTTTCTACATCTTTATATCATTTTACTATATACGTGAGAGAGAGTGAGATGGCTAATTAGTTAGTACCCTTTGAGGAGCCGGTTCGAGAGCAATTCGGGTTCGGGTGATAATTCCGAACTGGCCGAGACCGCCGAGAACGGCATGAAACAAGTCTGAGTTTTGTTCTTCAGAGCATGTCAAGAGCTCACCCTTTCCTGTTAATTGCACATGAAGTCATGGCAGTCGTATGTCAGATTAAGACATGCATATATTATAATTCGAAAAGATGAATGAAACTCCGAGATAAGTTTCCAACTACATTAACATTTGATAGTAATATAAAATTAACCATCTTTGAAAGAGTGTATGTACTATCAGCTGTTGCACTTTCAAAGTACAAGATAAAAACAAAACTCAAAACAGAACGATATTAATCTAATATATATATATATATATGTTAAAGTTGAAAGTACAAAACATGTTAATTAAGTTAAAACAGAGAACTAAATAACCATGCAAAAATGAAGATAATTAATAATTGATAATTATTGAATATGGTACTGCACCTGTAACAACGTCAAGCTCATACACATTGCTAATCTGAGGGCCATGGTTAAACGCTTGGCCACTAATTCCGGCATTTGAAAGAGTTCCGCCAACTGATAAGTACAAATAATCCGTCCATGATTTTGGTGCGAGTCCATACTCTAACGTGGAATTGAGCACATCTATCCACAGCTCCCCACCCCACACGTCCACGTACCTTCCCTCCTCAAAAACCAGCGGCGGAGCCACCTTGACCATTCCTTTCGAGCCACCGCTCATCTCGACCACCACCCCATTTTCTGTCTGTGTCTGGCCGTTTATCGAATGTCCATGTCCTCTAGCCGACACGGAGAAACCATTCGTCGATGCCGAGCCATAAGCCGCTCGGACTAGCCTCGCGATGTCTTGCGCCGAGGCTGGGTGCAACACAGCTATTGGCTGGGCTCCTCTGCTCATCATACCAAAGTCCATGGAAGCGGTTTTTTTGTCGGATTGGTCGACGCTGAGCTGGCCGTCAACTCCTAATCGGAGAAGCTCGGTGGGGTCCACCGTCAATCCGACGGTGATGATCAACCGGCAAATCGCGAACGTCAAGAGAAGCTTAGTAGCCATTCGATTACGATATAATTCTCTGAAACTAACAAGTAAGAGCTTGGTTTAATTATATGTATATGTATATGTATATATATATATATATATATAATATAGAGAGGAAGCGGATAAGGGTGAAGGATAAGGAAGTTAAGATGCGCACAGCGGTGGAGGATAGCAGGAGGCAGCTCTAGGCAAGGCAAGGCAGTAGTAGTAGTGAATTAATGGAAAAAGGGAGGGGGAAAAAAAAAAAAGAAAAAAAGAGAACAAAATCTTCTGTAGCAGCGTCGTGGGACTAACGTAAGCCCAGATTAGGCTTTACAAGATTTTGTACGCTGTAACATGCATAAAAACAGATTCTCTGGATCAATCTCTTTTTCTCACCTTTTTTTGTTTACCGAGTTTTTTTTGGTTGCGAGAAGAGAGAGAGAGAGAGAGAAGCTATAAAGCTAGACGACGACAATGAATTCAAGAACTGCACCGAGGAGAGAGGATGATCCACTACTCTACTTTCTCTCTCTAAAAAATTTCACTTTTTTTTGGGTATAAATTTAATTTTTAGGGGGGAGAAAAAGGAAAAATGGGGAAGACAAAAGGGGGTGTGAGTCTGACTGGTGTCTAGGATATAACTTACAGGTTCTCAATTTATAGGACAAAAAAAGGGAGGATTTTTAAAAGGGTAAGTAGAACTGTAGAAGACACGTGGACGGTTCACGTGCGAAAGATAGTGTAGACACGTGCGAGGGATGAGGAATACTGGATGGAATAGAAGTGGGGTCCATTGTGTTTTTGGAGGGCAGATGAAAATCAGGAAAGAGGCTATGTTTAAAGGGACCCACCTTCGGATACCGAGGATCTCTGTGGGGACAGTACCAAAGGAAGGTTCACGTGGGTGCAGAGATAATCACAACTGCGGACGAGTTAGTTTTTTTTTTGTTGTTGTTGTTGTTAAGATACCAGGAGTTGTTTAGGTAGAGTGATTTTTTATATTAATTTTTAAGTTTAAATTTTTTTTTTATATAATATTATAAATTTATTTAATAAAATTATAGATTCAATCTCTTTTTTTTTAATAAATAATTATTAACTTAAATTTATTTATTTATTCATATTTTATTAATTACGACAACCTTATTATATAAGGTCGTAATCAACTAAATATTATCATAAAAAAATAATAATAAATAATCAGAAAAATCTAAGCCGTACGTACCCTCTTAGTTATAGATTCTCTTATGATAAAGTCTGGTTCGAATAATTTGTATAAAATTTTAGATAATATAATAATATAAAATACTAAACTAATTACAACATAAGTTTAATCATGTCTTCATGCTGATCGATCTTAAGTCGTTGTAATAAGATATCTCTGGTTCATTTTACTTCATTTAATTTAAAATTTAAAATTTTATTTATTTTATTTAAATTTATTTTCTCTACTATTTTTCCTACATAAATTTAATGATTAATTATTACTGTAATGCTAGCTTTAAACGATAATAATATAATAATATATATATATATAAATATGTCATTCTTTTATACTTCAACGAGACGACAAGATGAAAACAAAACTTATTCATCTTTACTTTGTCGCATGGACAAACAACAAAGTCTAGTCACATTAATCACCTCGAGCGACAACTTGTCACAATACCTAATTTCCATTAATTAATTATTATTATTTTAAAAACTTTGTAATAAAACTGAGGTTCATTACTTTTTTATTTTTTATTTTTTATTTTTTAGTTTATCATGTTTAATCCATACAGTTAATCAGTGATTTGGGTTACAGGAATTGCTTAAGCCATGCCACCCATGCATGCAGGGGAAACATAATTATTAAAATAAATAAATAATTAATTAAATATTATTTTGCCATGAAAAACATTATGGAAACATTATTCCATAATGGAACACTGAAGATAAAGTAAATAATAATAATAATAATAAATTAGCCATATCGTAAATGATTAGAGCAGCTACTACTTTTTCCTATTTTAACATCTATTCTTTTAATTACATTACGTACTTAAACTATTAGATTAAGTGGCCTCATTCGCGAATCAAGATTATAGAATCACACCCCATTCACTTAAAACAATTACTATTTAGTAAACTAGCTACTGCCTACTAGCTAGCTAGGGTTTAATGGAGAAACCATTGTCTCCAATGATGAACATATCAGTTAGTCATCAAAATACTCATATAGACCATTTTTTTTTAGACTGTTATTAGTCATTCTCCACAAAATTTTATGTTAAATTTTCAATATAGGCCTTAACTTATAAGTTGGACTGAAAACTAAACGGCTGTTAATAATTATGAACGGATAAAAAAAAAATCTAAGACCTTACATGCATCTAATAAGATAAGCCTTGAATGTGAAATTTTATTAATCGAAATACTAATTATATATTTAGATAAAAACTTAAAACTATCGTATACGAAAGTTTCTCTACCTTAAAGCTAGAAGAAAAGCTGATCGAGGCCACATGGACCTACACAAGTGTCGTTTTGTAGACAAGGTGGCTTACGAAGCAAACACAATCAATCACTTTTTTAGTGTTAGTGTATAAGGGAGAATCAGCCCTTTATATATATATATATATATATATATATAGAGAGAGAGAGAGAGAGAGAGAGAGAGAGAGAGATGTTTTCTAATTAATATTGAAGCTGACACCCCAATTATTCTTGTAGATTAGATTCTTCTTCTTTCACTCTTCCCTAGTGTACCTATTAAGAATATGGTTATAGGCTTATAAATCCATGCATAAAACTAGGCTTTAGATAAAGGAGTACGCAATTAGTGCATGCAATGTGAGAACTAACAACAAAAGCTTTTTGCTTTTCCTAATTTTTACAGCTCATTACTCCCCCTTTTGTTTTCATTAATACCATTACCGCCTTCTCCATCCATCCTCTCATCATTACTCTATAACACATATATATTATATAGCAATAATGTACTATATCAAGTTATGAACCATTTTAGTAACTTTTTCTTAATTATTAGTTAGAAGCCAGGTTAAGAAATTTACGTCATATTATATTATTGATTATTGATTATGAATTTGATTAAGACAACATTTTACGTGGAAGAGAACAAAGAAAATAGACTGATAACTGAGCCACCACCTCAAGTGCGTTGTAGCATCGGAGCCACTTGAAGAAGCAAATAGATCAAGAACAATGAATGAAATAATGATTAATGATGGGCGTTCAAGTAGATGTACATGTCAGAATCAAATAGATTTCAGCCGACAGTAGAGCATATGGGTATTCTTCTGGGATTAATTTCATCAAGATTTATACTTCAAAAAAAAAATTAAAAATAAAAATCTGGCAGGCAAGATTTAGGCATAGATTTCAGCCGACAGAAGAGCATATGGGTATTATACTGGGGTATTACACTGGGCTTAACGCTAGAATGTGGTCTTCGTGATCATGTTTGATTCGTGGGCCCCCTATTTTTGATCCTCTATTGTTAGATTTAGCTATCATATACAAACAAGTTAATACCCACGTAGCTATTTAGAGTAAGATGCTGCTGGAACGGACAGAAATTCAACCATTCTTTTTGGAATCCCTAATTAATATATTCTTATCCTGATCTTGAAGATTGGTTTAGTCATATAAATCCACATCATGCGACAATATATTCTACGTTGTCTTGCTATCCTTTTCTTTTCTTACCCCTTTTTCTAACGATTCGCAAGTGCATGCATATGCATGGGGTTAGATATTTTAAGTTGCGAATTGTCCTTGTACGAGTGAACAACAACCGTAAGTCCGTAAACGAAAAAAAATCATGGACATAATCGGAAAGAAAAGAGAGAACAAATGTATATATTCGATTCACTCAATCCAGTCATCCTTATCTATGTGTATAACAAATCACCGACCTCTTCGAAAAGAGAAAACAAAAGAGATATATATGTTCCATACACGCATCCCATGTTTATGAACTCGAACACTAGAAATTAGGACCCCCCCCCCTCCCCTTCCGTCGTTTAAAATATGAATCTAAATAATCTTTTTAAACCCACCTTTTTTCTAATCGAATAAAAGATGTATCACTTACATAATAGTACAAATTGATTTTTATTCAATCTATATCGGTCTGGTTCGATCCTGACTCGTATAGTTGATACCGAATTCAAACCCTCTCCAATCCATATTATATTATATATTTATGAATTTAGCTACACATTTGGCATTTAATGAGAAACGATAGTGGAAGCCAAAGGGTTAATTAAGTAGTACGTGACACTCATATGCAATATAGCACATGCATGGTTTGGTCGATTGGCGCTTGCATCTTTGTTTATATAACATGAAAGTAAACTGCCGTTTGTCAACATTTGAGCGTGATGTGTTTCTCCAAGCTCCATGGATAATTTAGACCTTGTAGGCCATGTCGGATTCATGCCAAACTTTCACAAAATATTGCTTTCATAAATTATAATAAAAGTAATAAGTAATAGCAAGTTGAAGTTATAACATACGTAGTACGTACCAACTTCATGGTAGGTACCTCTACGTATACTGTATACATATATAATATATATATATATATATATATTACATCTAGTAGAGCTTGATTATTGGCTCTGTCACATGTCATGTAACACAATAAACTATTGTACATAGTTTAATTAACCATCATGGGTTAAGCTTTGAAAATGAAGGGTTCAAGTTGACCAGTGTGGAATGTTCTGGAATAAATTATGTCTACCTACTACCTACTTGTTTGACGGAGTGGGACCGTCTTACTGTGTGGAAGATCGGTGATGAAGTTTGTGGGCCGTCATATTATTTGTCAGCTGGGCCCAAGGCCCACAAATTTATACAGTGCACTATTTTATTTCCTAAGAATTCTGTAGGCTAAATTATTTAGCCCATATTATTTTCAAAGCCCAACTTGTACTAAGCCTATATATAGTTACTTTACTTTTGGTACCTAGTAAATTGCACATTACTATTTTGGCCCCCCAAAAAAATAAAGTCAGCACATTTCTATAAACACAGCTTCGTTTACCAAAGCTCATAAAATCTTTTAGTAGATCATTTGTACAATCTCTCTCTCTCTTCCTTCTACCAGTAATCCCCACAAGAACAATTTCCTTCCTTAAAATGGTGCAAGCACTCAGAGTCGTTCAGATAAATTTCACATCTATAAGCCAATGAGACATACTTGGCTGTCCTATGGCAATCTCCACACATCCTCAAGTTCTTTACAATCCTCATACTAGTTGGCATTTTCCGGTTGGAACCAATCAGGCCAAAAGCAATTGCACATTTTTCACTATGGAACCCACCAATCTCCTCCCTCTGTTCTTCCTCAATCCCGAGTTGATTATGAAGATGATGTCTCTTCACTTTTCCCACGATCTCTTTTATCCAATTATGTATGGAATCCGATTCCGAATAATCACCAGAAACAAATGAATGAACTGTGTTGTTCACTTCAATCCAGCATCGCCCGTAAATTTGTTTCGGTGCATTCTCTTTCTGAAGCTTTCTCAATCTCGAAGTGTCTTCAGGCTTTCCACATAAATTATAAGCCTGTAAAAGTAACCGTTGAATCAGATAATTCCCTGTCTCCAAATGAAGTAGACGCTCCGCAGCAAATATGGTAAGCCGTAGATTCCCATGGATTCTACAAGCAGTTAAGAAATTAGCCCAAATAGACGATTCGGGCTCAATAGGCATGTTTTCTATGAACTCCATAGCCTCTCCAAGCCTACCGGAACGACCATATAGATCAATCATGGCTGAATAATGATCAATACTTGGTATTATTTGATGTTCATTAGTGATGCTAGAAAAAGTTTGACACCCTTTTTCCACCATTCCGGAGAGACCATATGCATAAATAACACCAGCTAAAGTACCTCTATTTGGTCTAATCCCCAACTCCTTCATCTGATGGAAAAGTGCAAGTGCTTGTTCTGAACAACCGTGTAAAACATAACCCAAAATTAATGAATTCCAAGAGATGATGTCTTTAGACAACATATTGTCAAATATGGTTTTGGAATATAGAATATTCCCTGACTTGGCATAAGTGTCTATAAGCGAATTTAAGATGGGGATTTCTGTCTCAAGGCTTCTACGCAGAACACAAGCATGAATCTCTCTTAACTTCTTCTCTCCTACTAAATTTGCACAAGCGGGTAAGACACTTAAAATGGTAACTAAATTCAGACTTAAACATAAAGACTGCATCTGTCTAAACACACCTAATGCCTTGTCTTTTTGACCAAGCTGTTGATACCCAGAAATCAAAGCGTTCCAAGATGCTGTATTTCTCTTTATCTTTCCATCATTTTCCATTGTTCGGAAAAGACTCATGGCTTGATCTTCATCTCCGTTCTGTATACAACCTGAGATCATTACATTCCATGTGACGGCATTAGGCAAAACATCAGACTCCCTCATTTTCATGAAGAGTTCATAGGCCTTGCCGCAATAGCCACCCTGGCAATACCCTCCAATCATAGTGTTCCAAGTGTACACATCTTTCCGTAAGGTGTTATTGAAAACATTCCAAGCAGCTTCTAGTTTTCCACACTTGGAGTACATGTCAATTAGTGTGTTTGCTACAACTACTTCATCAACTAGTCCCGTTTTAGTGGCAAGAGAATGAATTTCCATTCCTTTGTTCAATGATTTTAAAGAAGAACAAGCCCAGATGGCACTAACTATAGTAATCCCATTTGGTTCAGAATTTTCCAGAAGCATCTGTTTGAACAATTCCAAAGCATTAGTTGTTCTGTTACTGTGGGCAAAACCGGAAATCATAGAAGTCCAAGTATATACATCCGGTTTTATCCCAGAATTCTCCATCTTCTTCAATAATTCAAGGGCAAGATCGCAATTTCCAGAGTCGCTACTACTAGCAATCATTATATTCCAAGTGACTAAATCAGGTTTGATCCCTTGTTTGCTCATTGCATTGAATACTTTCTGAGCTTCATCGTTCTGACCTTTCCGACAATACCCAGAAATAATAGCATTCCATGAGACTCCATCTTTTTCAATCATGTTCTCGAAAAATCTCCTTGCCTGACTCAACTTCGCGCATTTCACATACACAGCTAGAATAGAATTGATCACACGCAAACAGCTCATCATTCCAGATCGAATAACTAAAGAATGAATCAATTTCAGAGTCTGGAAATCGCCGGAATTTCCACAAGCTTGAAGGATCTTAGGGAAGAGAAAATCATCAGGAAGAACCCCATCTGCCATCATTAACAAGAAAAGGTTCACTACTTCCTTCCACCTCTGCTCTCTTGAACATGCACCGATCATTGCTGACCAAGTGAACAAATTTCTCTCACGCATCCCATCAAACACCTTACGTGCATCATCAAAAGACCCACATTTCGCATACATGCTAACTAGCTTGGTCTCTACAAAAGAGTTAGCCTCCTCGACGAAACTAATCCGAGCATGTAGCTCCCGACCCAGTTGAACAGAATTAGTGTCGATGCAAGATTGAAGCAGGCTGATAAAAGTAGCTGTTCCTACCTTGGGACCATCTTGGGGAATAGAATCGATGGCCGATATGGCTTCTCTGATGAGCCCCTTTTTGCAGAGATAATTCAAATGAGCATCTTGGAATTTCGGGTTCGTTTTCTCGGTGAAGAAGATGGCAGGTCTGGTTGATTTTGGAGAGAATTCAAAGTTTCCATTGCTTATCTTCGACGGGATCGGAACTTGAGGTAGTGATTTGCTAGGAATTACCAGGTTTTGCATTGCTCAACACAGTACTGAAATAAAATTAAAAAAAATCTCTGTCAATTTTTTGTTTGTTTTGTTTTTAGAGATTGGGGGAAGATTGATATTTTGTGGACGTGGAAGCACAAAAAGAAATCTGGAATTCGTCTCCTACCGCCCAATAGTATCCTGCCACGTATCGAGCCTGTAGATAGAGAAGTAACCCGATAATACTGGGCCGCAGGCCCGTCAAATGTAATTTAAACGGAGTTCCAGCCCATTATTTTGTAATTTATTTTCTCTCTGTCGATGAAGGCTCGGCCCACTAAAGTTTTTCTTAATGGTCCTAAATCCTACTTACGTTTCACCCCCATTTTTTAGAACAGTTAATGATTTTAGCTTTAAAACCTCATTATATAGACAAAGGTGTACTTTCATACAACATCAAGCAACAACCTTGACATTAAAACAAAGTCAACTTAAAAAAGGAACAACCATAGATCATAGAGATCTTAAATAGATCCTCAAAAGGAAGTAGATCACACCTTACAAGATAACATAAGAGAAACATAGAGCAATACATAGTAAAAAATGTTTAGGCAGCAGCAGTAGCAGCATGCTTTGAGATGGTGAGCTGAAGCTCCTCCTTCTTAGCGCCCACAACCTTATCAACCTGCTTCCCATCCTTGAGGAAGAGGAAAGTAGGCATTGCCTCCACACCCCACTCCTCTGAGATTTCCTGTTTCAGAAAGAAAGACCAAAGTATGTAAAGAAAAGGGGAAGAGGAATGGGATGAGCAAAAGCGAAGGCGTGAGCTTTAATCAATAAGCTTGCTTACCCTCATTTCATCAACATCCACCTTAAGGAAGATGACATCGGTGATCTTCTTAGCTAGCTCGGCTAGAAACGGCGCGATAACACGGCACGGGCCGCACCAAGAAGCGGTGAAATCCACCACAATCTGTCAAAGCAGCTACCTTTCTTAGTACTAACAACACCATTATAGAAGATGGGGGATGGGGGGGGAGCAAAATGCATATCTTTCACTTGACTAATGGTAAGAACTCAATAGTACAGAAAGGAGAGAAAAAAGCTTGAAGAGTGGAGGCTATTGGAATCTAACACTAATACTCCCCCCCCCCCCCAAAAAAAAGAATCTAACACTAAGAAAGTGAATTATTTAGATTACTGACCCAAAAAAGAACTCTTTCGATCTAGATTCTAAATCTTACGTCTTTACAATGGAGAAAGATCGAGTCTGTTTTTGGGTTGTGTGTGGACGCGAGTTCAAAAGCAGAACCCATAAAACTATTACAATAATTCTCAAGCATAAAGTCATTTTCACATAAAATTGGTAGCATTAGATATTGCAGAAGGTGATTTGCAGCTTCTGAGGTACAACGTACAAAGCAGCGAGTGCATGGTCATATACATGGCAACACTTTAATTAGGTTGTAAGAGTTTACAGCTTTTTAGAGACTCAAAATGATTGTAGGGATTTTGTTCATGTTCTAGAAACTTCACAAGAGAAATTCCAATCCACTCTCAACCAACCCTTAATTTATGAAAATCCCTTTTCACAAAAAAAAAAAAAAAAACCCAAAACAAAACGATCGATTATAATTTAGAATCAGGAATCCACAAACTCAAATGGCTATATAGGTCCAAGGAAAATTTAAAAAGAAATGATAAAAAAATTTGCGAAACAAACCAGCTTGTTGGATTCCTTTCCTCTCTCGAGAAGCTGCTTCCATGAATCAGCACTGTGAACCCCAATCACTTGTCCCTCTTCAGCCATATTTGTTTGACCTCGAACTCTCAGATATACTCTGCGACGGCGGGTGATGTAACTGGTGTATTTCATTTTGGCACACCCTCTCCTTCTTTTATACTACGAGACTCTTTAGAAGTCAGATATTAAAATTTGCCACCCGATTTAAAATTATATTACAAAAATACCACAGCGGTTCATCATGAGTCATACAGACGCATGATTCACTTCTTATTTATTTCGAAACCGTCCAGGAGGACAACACGACGAAATGCTCTTTTTTTTTTCTTTTATCTTTTTCTTTCCTTTCTAAGTGCTTTTAATAGGACAGAGAGAACGAGGGAAATAAAAGATGACGTTATTGAGATTTCGTCCATGTACTACGAATCTGAATTTGGGCCGTGAATGATTGAATCAGATTCCCAGACTTTAGTGGCCCATATCTGCTAGATACTAATTGGGCTTCTGCTAAAATCTTTTCGAATTATACAATAATCCACTAAAACGGTTGATATGCACAAAAAGAATAGTATAGAAAGAAAGCTATCACAGGACCATGACTTTTTCCTCAAACTAGCATGGCAAGAGAAAATTGTCAATCAGAACAAAATGTCGGAAGGAATTTACCGAATCCAAGCCTCATAGATTAGAGCTCCGACTTCTCGAAGATTTTAAGATCTCGAGCGTTTCCATTCTTGTGCTATTTTCAGTAGCCTGCAAAATCAGTAGGAAACTACGCAATGCAGAAAAGGAAGCACTCTTAGTTCACCAAATCATATAAATGGAAGCTCAATATGGGAAGGCAAGAAGTCAAATGTATGTACCTTAAGGCTTCTGAGTCTTATCGGTATCACAAATTGGATAATCCAGAGGGGAACAGTGATTGGATACGATGCCAAAATGTTTATACCACACATCCCTTCAATTTCTCCACTGTTTCTCTGCATATGGATATAGCCATTCATTCCCCCACAATCCAATAATCCAATCCATTTTCCGATCCGTATCCTACAATCAACACACCATGATCCAAAGAAGTTGAACACGGTCCGTTGAATAGCCCCTATAATATGTATATGACACAAAAACAAATCACAACACTTACAAAAGTAATCAAAAAGTATTATAGATAATCGAAAATGGTAGAGTAGAGACGAACACTTTTGTAAAACTGAAATGCTCGGTCACTGCAAGATATGCTGACGCTGACAGGCTGGACTGCCACGGCTTGTAGTAACTGTTTCTCATCATTCGGAGGAATATCAACATAACTATCAATAGTCACAATATGCCTGTTCATCTGCAATTCGATCAACAACATCAAGATTTAGAAGAAAACACTTCAAACTTGGTTCGTGTTTTGAAGGGAATAATATATTTAATGCTACTATTATTATTATTATTGTTATATATCACCTTGTCTTCGTTACAGGTTCCGTGTTGACCTCGATATGGATAATCATCGTCTGTATCGATCCCATGGTTATCTATAACAAATTGGAATGCTCCATCCATTACCCCACCTCGACACCCCTCATTGTAAGATAAGTCGCAATCAACTATTTATTGTTCAGAGAGGCTGACTAGGGATCCAGTAACGATCTTGTTGATTCCTTCAATAGCTCCTGTGGCTGAAAATGCCCAGCACGAACCTAAGATAATGGAGTCATTAGAGATAGATAGATGCTGCAAACTATCATAGCTATGCACAGTCTAGTTGAAATATTTGTAAAAAGAAATACAATGACAAAAGATCGGATTCAAGAACTGATTGATCTTCAGCTGCAAAGATGATGCACAAGACAATGCAATTTAATTAAAATAAATACGGATTCAAAACCCTAACATACCGCAGGATCCTTTACTTTTGACATCAGTAACTGCTCCTTCCTTCCGCCAAGCAATCGAGGCCGGAACTTCCTCATCAAGAAAGCTCGCGGTGGAGCGCACGAAAAATTGAGAAGATAAGTGGAGAGACAGAGGTGATAGGACTTGAACTCTTTGTGAGTAAGATTGGCGAAGGAATTGAGGGATACTGTATAAGACGACTTACCTCCATTGTTGCGTTTGGTAACAAAAGCATGATTGTCCGAGAAAACAGAGTCTGCAATGTCTTTCCGATTCAGAAGAGTACGTTCTGCCATGCTTCTTGCACTAAGAATCGAAGAGCTCTGAAACAGTCGAAGCGGAAGAAAGATGTAGTAGTAGTGGTAGCAGGAGAAGAGGAGGAAGAGTGATCAGAAAGCTGGAACGAAAGTTTTGGCTCACTTTTTCTCTTTTACGGGAAAACAAAAAATAGTTTTCACTTTTCACTTTTTGGTTTTCGGTTTCTATTTCATTTGACTAGCTTTCTTATTTTAAAAAAAGTCAATAAGTATATTTATAGACAGTTAATCTGGCGGTAACCGGTAAATGATATTTCTTCGCGGTATTCGCACGTGCGAAAACTGAAAGTACGTGGTCGCAACAGAGTGGAGTTTGGGATATTTTATTAGCGTTTGAGGGTATCCGGTTTCGTTTCCATTCTCCGGCTACTCTCACTTTTTTCTCTGAAACGCAAAACCTTTGATTCGGTTTTAGTCGAGAGCTGTGTTCATTGATCCAAAACGGGAAAAATCATGGATGTCGATCCCCGTAACTACGATCACGTAGTAAGTTTCTTCTTTTCTCTTTTTCTGATGATTATATTTCATCGTCTCCGCTTCGATTTTTGTTTTCATTGCTCAGGTTTCCTTATTTGGTTTGTTCTTGATCGTTCCGTGCCTAACTTGGTTTAATGCAAGTGAAATTCGTAAAAGGATGATTTTGAACTGTTAGATGCATTGATTATAACTGATGTTGTTGTTATTTTTTTTTAAGGACATTTTTTTAT
Source organism: Coriaria nepalensis (assembly GCA_027186245.1). Classification (NCBI taxonomy): domain Eukaryota; kingdom Viridiplantae; phylum Streptophyta; class Magnoliopsida; order Cucurbitales; family Coriariaceae; genus Coriaria; species Coriaria nepalensis. The sequence goes on along the minus strand of CP114500.1, from coordinate 503,264 downwards.
GCTGAATAGTGAGGAATTGAATCTATCTCATATGTTATTTTACAGGGTATTAAGGATGAAGATGTTCATAGTATTGTTCTGTCGTACCTTGTCCATAATTGCTATAAAGAAACTGTCGAGTCATTCATTGCTTGTACCGGGATGAAGCAAGATTCTGATCATCTTGAGGACATGGAGAAAAGAAAAAGCAAGTAAAATCTTTTTTTTTTTTTAATTTTTATAGTTATTATTGTTTTGTTATTGTTATCTATGAACATGAGAGTTTGGTTTGATTACCCATCTGGAAGAAAACTAATGTACTATTTCCTGATTCAGGAATTCTTCATTTTGCATTAGAAGGGAATGCGCTTAAGGCCATTGAGCTGACGGAACATATAGCACAAGGATTGCTCGAGAAAAATGAGGATTTGCACTTTGATCTTTTGAGTCTCCATTTCGTCGAACTTATTTGCTCTAGAAAATGGTGGGAAAGTTGATGACATATATATTGGAGAAGCCTGAATCAATTGTTTCCTACCGTCATAATAATCTCTGTTCCTTTCTCTGGCAGCTCGGAGGCATTGGAGTTTGCTCAGACAAAGTTGACTCCTTTTGGGAAGGTGCAAAAATATGTGGAAAAGCTAGAGGTATGTCTTATTCAAGAAACTCGGTTAGAAAAGTCTATTCCTTTGAATATTTAATTTGCATGGAAATATAGTTGAATTTGATATGTCTTGGTCAATGTAGGATTTTATGGCATTGCTTGCTTATGAAGAGCCGGAAAAGTCCCCAATGTTTCATCTGCTCAGTCTGGAGTATCGACAACAGGTTGCAGATAGTCTGAATCAAGCGCTTCTTGGTTTGTCTATCTCCCTTCTCAGTCTGTCTTATACTTATTATTATTTTGTTTAAAAGCTAATTTTGTAGCTATTCTTAATTAGTCTTTTTCTTTTTCTTGTGGCTCTTGATTGATATCAGCACATTTGAAGCTGCCGAGCTATACAGCGATGGAAAGGCTCATGAAACAGACCACAATTGTTAGAGAATGCTTAAACCATGCACTTCGTAGTTAGTACCAAGGTAACTTCTACAAAATGCTGGTAGTAGATAATACTAGTACTCTCAAGGCAAAAATGTTGATGCTGCGAGCTCGACCTGGGTTCATGGAATTCAGAATTCTAGCATGCTAATTGTGAAAGAAACTGGCTGGTGGATTCTTAATGGTTCAAATCTGTGGTTTTGCAGGAGGGATTTCCACCATTTTCTCTGACGGATTATCTAAAAGGCTAAATATAGAAAAGATTTCAACCCTTTTTTCTGGCAAGACTAAAATGATTTGGTATAAGCTGCAGATACTTTTGCAGCCTTTGGCTCTGATATAAGAGTTGTTGGGTGGTACTATCCAGTTTTGAGCCTGCTCTGCTGTTCAAGTTGCAGTCTGGCTTAGCTCCTGCATCTGGGTTCCATCTCCATTTGCCAAGGTGGGCCCTTTTTCTTGATGGCTGTTCGGTATAGGATGTTAGGTCCCTCTTGGTCACCCAATTGGTTCAATGAGGATTGTATGAAGTCTTAAGTGTTGCGGTTCTGTACAAATACCTCGAGTGTTAATACTGTATAACATTTCCAGTATACAGGGTCAGAGTGTTTTTCTAAATCGTATGCACCTGATTCTTATTTCACTATATATAAAGTTTATATATAAATAGTGTGTAGTATTCCAATTGCGAGGACGAACGATTGATTTGTTGATTTTAACTTAAAACAAATTTATACTTTCTCATTTTTAAGATCTATTACAGATCATAACGAGGGATAGACAAGTAAATTATAACATGGCATATTTTCAGACATGTCTTTTTACATTGCAGCAACAGGCGATTGTTCTTCATATTCCGCATACCAAAACATATTATGCAGCCAAATAGAATCAGCTTCTACGGCATATCCATCTTCATTTCTATTCCAACCAAAATAATCAGGAGTCGTATTCTTTATATCCAAAATTCCATTGCCGAACCTCGTTTTTGAAAAGCTGAGTAGCTCGGCTGCGGCTCCGTCATCTTATATGCATTTAAAAATTAGAGTAATATTTCACAAATGGTTAAGAAAAATCAGATTATGAACTTACTGAGACGCCAATCCTTTTAGATTTCCACGATCTCCAATGGTTATGTAAACCGGAGCAGATTTATTGGGCACAGGAGTGCATAACCCATTTGTAACATTGTATACATCATTCAATATACACTCCCGAGAGAAGCAAAAAACATGTTCGGATACATGAATGATACAATTCACATCATGAATTCATATTTCTATATCGATCATCAACGTACAAAGATAAACATAGGAATATGGATCGTTTGTAGGCATGAACATGACCAGCGAAGATAGCATCGACTTTATGCTCGACGAACCATGATTCATAAATCACTCTCATGGTTTCTCCTTCCATATAATGTTTTATATAGCTATTGTATAAGGAGAATGCATAAGAACAATGAGCCATGGTGTCTCCGTTGTGTTTACTTTCGGAAGCTCCTGTTCTAGCCACTTGTATTGAGGAGTGTATTTCCCTGCAAAACCCAATTATGCAATCTTATCTTCTTAATAAAGAACTAAGAATTGAAAAAGAAAATTAACAAATAAAAATACCAAATGCCGAGTATGAGGACATGATGATTACATACGCTTAAGCCCTCTTAATGGAGTACCAGAGAGGAGACGTGATATCAGACTCCTTATGGGTACATGATAGCGATGAGTAAAAGGTTTAAATGGTATGAGTTCACCCTGCAGATGGAAAAGAAAAGTTATCTCAAAAACCAACGACAAAGACCGTTCAATGAAAGAAGAAATGCATACAATTTGAGGGGCGAAATCAATGTCATGATTTCCAGCAGTTCAAATCCAAGGTTGATAAGCTGCACTTCTTTCCAAGAATCTTCCCCAAGTATCCCATCTGTTATTATCATGAAATGGGTAATCATCCGCATAAGAAAGGTCTCCAACAAACAAAACTGCCTGTCCTTTTATGGGGCTTGATTCATAATGTGTAAGAGTCCTATTTGAATCATGGGTTTGACCAAGATCCCCTGTTCAACAAGTATAAACGTAACATAACATCATGAAGGTTGTAAATCAGATAAATCAATACGCATTGGAATAGGTGAAAACAGAAATACCGATAAGGCCAAAGGTATAAAGCACATCAGGGCCAACCCTAGGAGGAGTGATAAACCAAAATTATTGTGTCGTATTTCCAATCCCGACCTCGTAGTAGTATTCGGTATCGAACTGTAAGTGGTAATAACATGATTAAGTAAACATGCCAATTCAATTTCAGGGATAACAAAAATGATGACAGAAAATTGTGTAAAGTGTTACAAACCTCCAAGTCTGCAATAGTGCAGTGATGAATAAACTCAGATGTATAATTAAAGTAGTTGTAAGTGACAAAAAAGCCATCTGCTTGGTTCTTGAGCTCACTATTTTCAGCCCAGTAAACCACAGTGCTCGAACCCGGTTCATCTGGAGTAACCCAAGAAACGATCACACCTCTCCCCTCATAATCTCCTCGTGTTATATGAACCTTTTACACAAAAGGGTTCAATTCAGATTTGCTCAAAACTCGAACAGAAAGAAATAATTAAGAAAAAAAAGAACCTGTTGAGGAGCATTAAAACCAGGAGCGATCCTGAAAACATCACTGTCTAGAGGCATATCAAGCGACAAGTCGTCATTCCGAACATAAGAACTTGTCACTCCACCATTACAGATATCTGCTATACTCAGAATCAAGCATAAACCTGTAAGAATCATGAAACCAATACGCACCATTCTCACTTCCATCATGATGAATCTTCCCCAATCCGACTGCCCAATTTATGAAACTACCCACCAACTAACGGAACCGATTAGATATTATACGTTGGGGAATATTCATATTATAAAACGAATATACTAACTTTAGCATAAATTCTTTACTCGCGGCGTTTCAGGAATTTAGCTTCGTATCACTGAAAGAGAGAGAGAGTGACTACTTTGATCCAATTATATGAATACCTTCTTGTTTTTATCTGTTCGTGTTTCTCGAAAATAAAAAAAGAAACCGACCTTAAATGGGCCTTTGTGCAAAATGACAACAGATCTAGGTACACTTCTTGGGCCTAGCTTGTATCTACCTGGGTAAGAGTGAGCTTTATGGGCCATGAGAAGGGTAGAGAGAGGCCCACATGTTCCCTTTCTCTCTCCCTTCTCTGTTGCTCGAGAAAAGAAAAGAAAAAGAAATTGGTGTTCGTAAAAACGTGCTCATACTAGTCGGTGGGAGTATAACCGTCTCCTCCTCTTCTTCTTTATCTTTTTCTTCTTTTTTTTTGGATAAATCAAACCATAAATTAACGTACAAAGAGAAAGTTGTCCACAAAAGAAGGAAAAAAATAATAATAAAAAAAAAACGCAACGAAGAAAAGAAAGGAAAAGTGACAAGCTTTAATTTGAAGCACACACAAACTGACAAACAAGGTTTCTTCTCTCTCTCCCTCTCTAATATAGGGCTACTTATAGAGTTAAGTAGTAGTAGTGTTGATGATGGACGGTGGTGATGATGATGATGTTTGATCGTTGATTGAAGTGGTCAAAGTCAAACATTCTCCGTTGAATGAGGGTGGAGGAGAGGCTGAGTGATTGACGATGATTTGACGTGGTGGCCACTAGTCCTCATACTGTTGCTGTGCTCCGCACTGGACTCAATCACTGCCTTCTGCTTTTGCTGTGTAGCCACTGCTAACTTCTTTTCCTCATTCTTTCCCCACAGCACAAGATACAACCCCAGTATTATCAACACTGCCCCTATTATCCTGCAAATTATTAATTTTAACCACATCCATTAATATTAATTAGCCTCCTTAGTCATTTTTAACCAAAGCAAGAGAGAAACTTAGTAAGACCCACCCTCCCAAGAAAAACTCTTCCCCTAAAGCAATAGAAGCCATGATAGCAACGACGAGTGTCTGAACCGGTTGATAAACCGCCACGAAAACCGGACCCCCTCTGTCAATGCACCATATCTGAACTGCAAAAGCTATTCCAGACGCCACCACTCCCTGCATGCATATAATTTATTAAAATGAAGTTAAAAATACAGTTTTGCAAACTGTATTTTGGTTACATTCATTATAGAGGTTAAATATATATATATATATATTTTTACCGCGTAGAGAATAGTGAAAACTTCACCACCAGAGTGAAAAACCCAAGCATCAAGGTCCCTCTCGAAAATGGCGGCAATGATAACGAACTGTATAAGTCCAAAGAAGCACGTGAAGGACGTGACGGAGAGTCGGGCAGGGTATTTTTTCAGAACCGGGGCCTGCAGAACGAGCCAACCGGACCATGACAAACAGTGGCCGATCAGAAAGATGCAGCCAAGGGTCCAATTCTTTCCCTCTGCGTCTCCAAGTGAGAGGAACATGTCGTCTACGGGCCGTGTAATTGGGCTGACTTGTAGATGTGGAGCTGGGCTGTATATGGTTGGGCCTTTGTAGAGAGTTATCACTGTGGCCCCCGCCACGCAGAATATTGTTCCCGCCACTTTTGCTATGCCATCTTTCCGGTTCAGCTGAACTCGCTCTATGCTGTCCAATTTAAAACAAGGAAAGAGTTATGTATACATGGTGGAAATTCATGGGCTAAAAATTAAAGGCTCAAATAGTATGTATGGACTTGCCGGAGAATTGCAGCCATGAGGAAAGTGATGGCCGGTACGGAGTTTTGGATTGCGGAGGCGAAGGTGGGTGACGTGTTGTCCAGGCCCAGTAAGTAGAATCCTTGGTTTGCTGTTATTCTACAATATACATATATATATATATATAGTACAATATAAATGCATGTCATGCATCAAATTAGAGCTATACGATATGATTCCATAATCATATATCATCTTAATAATTAATCAATTAATTACCCAACGAGTGCGAGGAGGAAGAATTGGACAAGGAAATTCAGACTTATAGCAGGCCTCTCTTTCCTGGTTAAAAGAAGAGATTATGGTTAGTAACTTACTTGAAACTCATTAATGGAGAAATTTATATATATATATATATAAAGAGATGTACTTTTCAAGGAAATAGGCGAAGGGGAGGAGGAGAAGCAAGGCAATGATGTTCCGGTAAACTGGGAAGACAAGTTTACTGATTCCCATGTTAAGAGCAGCGCGGGAGACCACGTGGAAGCCAGCGTAGCCAAACTGGAGAGCCAGCATGGCACCATGGAGCTGCAGTTTTTCGGGCACAGAACACCACATTCTCGACCCGCCGGAGTTGTGTTCCGCCATTGATTGACCGGACACTGATTAGTCAGTAGTAGTAGTAGAGAGAATGGCAGAAAGGGAGATGAAGAGGAAGGGAAAGAGAGTGGGTGATAAATATAGAGGGAAAAGAGGACTGCACTAGTCTACTCTACTAGTAGACTACTTAGGAAGGTGGGCCCACATAACAGACCCTCTTTGGGGCCTCAAAAAGATGTAATGTCAACTGTTGATAACCTTCAAATGTTTTTTGGCTGTCTCCCACCTACAAGGTGCCAAAAGACTAAACGGCAACGTATCTCTTTTTCATTTTTTAGCTAAAGCAATGATTACAGGTATCTAACTGTAACTAATTAAAATAGAATAATGAATTATAATATAATATAAAATTAGTAGGTAAAAGAGAGGTTCTATTTTGGCAGCATGCCATTCATGATGAGCAATTGAGGGGAGGAGGGGTCCAGCCCAAGCCGCAGTGGCGCGCACGAGTGGGAGGTGGGCCTAAGCAAGGCCCAAATAAAATTTCTTGTATATTTTTCTACATTAATACTCTAATAATTGAATTATACACTTATAGAAGAAAAATTAATTACCCATAAAAATAAATAAATAAATTATAAGATAAACAAACGGCTACTTATGACAAATTATTCCATAAATACGATTTATGAATTAATTTTAGAATCCAATAAATATAATTATTAAATTAATATTAATTAATAAATATATTATACCATTATGGATCCACTTATTATCAGTACGTAGGGTCACCACTTCCACTTCCTACCTTAAATCAGGACCTGATTTAGAAAAAAAGGAGTATACAACTACTAGAGGAGCTGGAGCTGGAGCTGGAGCTAGTCCACTTCATTGGATTAATCTAAACCTCGTATTTCGTAGGATGCTTTATGTTTGCCTTAATTAAGATTAAGATTAAGAAACCTAGCTAGGTAATTAATAAGTGTTCCCACTATCTCTCCATAATGTGTTTACTTTTTCTTACTTTTCTTTTTCCCCCCCTGATATCAATCTCTTCCCTTTATCAGACATCTTGCCCCCCCCTATCAATTAATCCAATTCACCGGACCATCATTCTTAATTTCCATAAAACAAAAGAAAAGAGATGGATCAAGTTGTACCCGTAAACATATATATATATATATCTGACAGGCATGCAATGTGATTATAGATGTTGTTTATGGTGCAAATGAATGAATGTGATTTTCTGGGAAGAGAGAGGGAGAGTGGTGAGTGGTGATCTGACCCGGCCTCCATGAACCGGTCGGACCCTTCCCGGACCAACCCAGTTGTGATGTTCATTACTTTGTTCAGATCTCTAACTCTCTTTTGAGTTACACGAGTATAGGCCTGACACCTAAAATTATATTTTCTTACTGTCGAATCTTGTTTTGGCCCTTTTACTTGCTATTAACGATTAAAATTAATTATGCTTTATTATATTATTAGTAGAAGAAGATCAAAAGGCAAATGGATTCCCATCTTTTCTTCTTCTCTTTTAAGGCATTCTTTGGATCTGGGAGCGGAAAGTAGAAAAGTTGATGAAAATGGTAGGCCAAAGAGAGGGATAGTGGTAGACGAGCATTTCACGTTTTAGAAAAGCTATGTCCCTTCCCCTTTTGAAACATGTATTGTACTATATCCTCTTAATTTCCACAAATTAATGACTAAAAGATGGTCAATCTTAATCAGTTACGAGATATTTTGTGGTTGTGATAGAGTTTGGTGAGCCGACTATCTTGCATTACGTGCATATAAGAATTTTTCGAGTCTTTCTCTGATAGCATAGCATGCACATGCCTTTACCTTTGCATAAGTTTTTTACCATCCAAATTAATAATGCATCGATCCACTTAATTAGTCATAATCATGTTTTGGAGCTATAATTAACAGTACCACCCTGTAATTTCATGTCGATTTAACAGTCAACAAGCCGATTCACCAATCGATCGATGCACTGGCGCATATCGCTCATGCTCAATGATAATTATGGTAATTTTGATTAATCATCATGAATGTAATTAGATCGTTTTACCGCATGATGCTTTTTACGCAGATTAATCAGCTGAGTACATCACGCCGCATGCAAGCCTTTGCTCCAAATTTTGATACCTAGTGATCATAGAAAGCAAGTAAATGGTCAAGATTAAAACAGAAGAAAACCTTAATTGCTGTAAAAGAAAACCCTAGTCGACAATTATAATGATCATGAATCATGATCACTAGGACGTTGTGTAATGATAATAGTTCTCGTAATATGTTTCAGACTACCTTTAGCACCATCTTATAAGACTACACTACGTAGATATTTTATGAGTTGTATGTATACATGAAGACGACGATCATTAATCTAACATGATCAAATGCTTAATACCATCACTGTTTTTATGCCGGTGTAGATCTCTTGCTTTTTTACTGTGATGATGATTACGGCATTTATAAGGGTCGTCAAAATTGACTATGATCTGATCTGATCTCCCTCCTTCGTTAATTAACTTGCATGGCTATCTTTTCCAGTTCCATTTCCTCATGATCGGATGCATGCATGTTGATATTATAATTTAATTTAGATTCTAATATGATCTTCGTTAATACTGGTAATATTGAGCTATCTAGATAGCTAGCGATAAGTCAGTCAGTCTCATAAGATTGCGACAGAACATTGCCTACCACTTCCAAGAACTAGCTTTAACTCTCTCTCTCTATCTCTCTTCATTTATTGGTTCTTTCGCTTTCATTTGATCAGCATATTCCACGCTAATGGGAATGACAAGGCAGGCACCCATTACCTATTTTGCCATGAATGAATAATGGGGTGTATGATTCTGATCAAGTTGAATAATGGGGTGTATGATTCTGATCAAGTTCTGTCTAGCTTGCTGGGAATTCCTTAACCAACCAACCAATCAGTGTCGGCCTGACTTTTAGTGAGTTAGTGGAACTTGCATGCATATGCACATGATCGATCTTCTCCCTGATCATAAATTCCATGGATCATAATTCTCTTACCGAATATGTACATGAAGGCCGCTTATGGAATCTTCCTGTCCAAGATGCTGAGGAAAAGGGACCTCTGCATGCGTTTTTCTGATAGAAGAAGAAGATTCCTAGTTAGTCATCATGATTTTCTCAAGATATACTCGATTCATTTGTCTGAACCAGTGGGCGACACGTTGGTCCTTAACCATTCATATAGATTCAACATTCACTCGATCGATGAGCCTCGTCAACTCTTGTATAGTATTATTTATTCTATATTATATATATATATATATATATATATGTATGTATATTAATATACTTAAAGATCGATGCATGTGCGAGAAATTAAGTAATTGGCTCAGCAATTTTGATTACGACAATATATCTTACAGCTATAATAATTTCTTGCTTGGAGGCTTTGACACGAAATTGAAATTAGCGTTAGGACAAAACAAAAAAGTTCACGATGATTGAGATTCCGTTTCAACAAATCTAAGTGGAGGGATTGGTCAACGAAATCTAAATGGGAGACAGAATTTTGATTAGACTTTATAATAATAATATATTTTTGTTACCACGAGATATCTTGGTAGTTGTAGTATGAAATATAAAATGCATAGAGATATTCTACTAAATACAATTTGGGCGTAATAGATTCTAAGTGTGATTAGATTGTCATGCGGACACAGTACTGGCCGGCTTAATTAACAGCTTATAATACCCTATTACATAGTGTTTATCATATCTTGTCATGCTCATGTATGATTTAATTACATTGTCGTATAATTCAACAAAATAATCATATTATCATGTCTTCAAATCATGAATGCATTAGCACTATCACAAAATTACAAATAGCATAACATCTTATCAAGGACCCATATACATGCTATCCGTTCTTCGGAATTTTCACTAAAATGGAATGCCTAAGCTGACTGGTTAGCCCTAATCAGTAATCTAGATCTGATTGGTAGGGTTGATGCTTAATTTGGCTTTCATCAGAGAGACTCTAAATATGGTAAGTTGCATCATGGCACTATCAAATATGATTCATCTCAGTTTGGAAACCTATAGAAAAATTGGACAACCACTTCTCAAAGAAATTTGTACCTAGGAGTGTTCAAATAGCTAGCAAGACATTCCCCTAGTCCTGCTTGCTTGATCTCATCAGCCCTTTTCAAGAAATACAGGACCCTTTGGTGTTATTATAAATATTATTGTTAAATGACAGACAGATACCAAGGTTTATTATGCAAGTATACGCTTAGATGGTATCGCCTTACACGTCTTTACCCTTTTTCTCAAGTAATTTAGGATACAGAATGGAGCTACTCAGGCAATTCTTCCATCCTAGTGTCGTATTGTTGGCCCAATTTTCATACCTCTGGCCTCTCTTCTCATATCTATAAATGGGTGAAAAAGTGAGACTCATTTCCTCCTCTAACAGGGGAATATTCGATAACTGATACAGTCGATATAGTTTAATCACTCCCAGGATCCTCCACAGATTTCTTGTATTCCGGCTTGAGTTCGTAAGTTCCTTGATTAGTTCCCCTTTTGTTGTACACACAAAGTTCATTTAGTATCTCTTTCAAGAATTGCTGCGGTGAAACAAAAAGCCATTAGTGTTGTTATTTTCTACTACTGTTCAATCAATATCTAGCAAGCAAGGATTTAGATTCATAAGGAAATGGTATGGAACTAGGAGTTAAAAAGACATACAGCTGGTTGATCAGTCTCTTGGACTAGCTGCTTTAAGGCCCAATTTGGTTGTCTTTCGAATAGCTTAAACATTATATCTTCTAGTTCCCCACGATCCCTTCTAGTTCTCTTCATGTCGGATTGTTTCACCGGCGTTGTTTTCTTCTTGTCCTGCCATAGATCACGGCAAACAGAATATAGCTTTATTTTTATTTTATTTTATTTTTTAATAGATCGCCATCTAAGTTCCACGAGTGGCAAACTTTTGAATTCATCTATTTCATTGTAGCGTGAATTCAGTGGGAAAAAAAAAGGTAGATGGAAACCTTTGAAGTGGATGAAATTAAGCCAACCATTCCGGGCATGGGCCGCATATGTTCTCCACGGTCATTGTCAATAACCTTCAAACAAGAAACCAAGGAAACAATTATAACAAGATATATTGTTCCATGAAATATAACTTACAAAAATAAATAAATAAATAAATAACAGAAAGAGGCTCAAATGGTGCTGCACCTGAATTTGTCGAGTCTTAATCATGGATTTGTTTGTCCTTTCACGGCACAATTTTCCATATACATCAATATTTTCATTATGAGGCTTCATATCAAACTTGTGTTCGACTTTTCCCTCCACCGCTACAGTAGCGCCTGCAAATAACGCAGATTTCAACCTCTCAATCTTAAACAGTGAAGAGAGCCCAGAACCAAGAAGTAATTGACTTATCTACATGATGAGATGTTCATTCGAAATACTTGATGCATCCAATTAACGGTTTAGAGGCAAAATATAGTGCGTCATTTCGGCGCTTAGTCCTTTCGTAAACAACTTATACTCACTTTGATTTGCCTCCGAGAAAACACACATTGGGACAAAGTCTTTAAACATATTCAAGGAGTAATTTTTCGGTACATGCCCACTCTCTGTTGCAGCCATCTCCATTGTAAACTGCTTATTATTTCCAAACATGTAAGTTAAACTGATATCATCACGATACAGCATAGTAAAATAATCATATTTTCATATACCGAAAAACAAAAAAGAGTAAAAGACTCCAGCTTATGAACAGAAACAAAGACCTAAGTTGACAGCAACACAAGTGAAACTTATTCCAGTCCCAAAAGTTGAAAAAAGTAAAAAAGAAATTTTTTTATCAAATCTAAACAGAGTAATAGAAAGCTCTTAACTTTGGGGAAAAGCCGATGGAGTAAGAATCAAAGGCGCTGTGTATTCATTTTAAAGGGCCAATTGCACTAGAATAGAGCTAGAGGGAATGCAAATTGGCGCAGAGTTAGTGAAAACAAATTATTCATTACCAGTTAACTAGGTTTTGCTTGAATTATGTCAAAAATCGAATGCATCAAGTAATCAGACTCATCAAAAGCAAACGCTTTAATCAAACTAGCAAAGCTTTTTGCAATCAAACATTGAAAATGAGATCAGAACAAGCTACACAATTCAATCCAGAAAATTCGTAGAATCTAGTGAAGTAGCTGCAAACAAAATCGAATTAGGATATAGGATACATAAGCACAGTACCTGACGTGCAGAGGGATCATCGGATTGGAGAGGATCAAGGGAGAGAACGACTTTAGCGAGTGGAAGAGGATCAGAAGGTGGATGAGACTGCCATGACTTCGCCACTACCACAGGGCATTTCATCAGCCACACCGATCTATCCGCCTTCCCTATATCCAAGTTCCTGCTACTATTACCACCAATTCCGTTATCTTTCTCCTCCATCTCTCTCTCTCTCTCTCTCTATAGAATATTAGTATATTGCTCTAGCTTCTCTCTCTTTCAGTGAAGACGGTGCTGTCTGAACCCTGAATTGTCGTCGGACCGGGCGCAAAAGCGTTGAAAAAAAAAAAAAAACTAGCTAAGAAAATCTTCAAACTCGCGTGTAACTGCCACGTTTCAATAGAAAGTGGGCATGTAGCCCATCCTAAGTCGGAAATCAGGCTCACTCCGTCTTCGGGCCCGAACTATTGAATTATCATAATACAGGCCCAAAAAACCTCAAATTGTTGGGCCACATACTGGGCTCTCGTCAATCTTGGGCTCAATTTTGGGTTGAGAGGTTAATCTTCTATTTTAATATCTAATAATTTTAATTAAAATAGTAAATAATTTATTTATTCAACTTTAATTAAAAAAAATTAAATATTTTAATTTAAGATCTAATTAATCCATTTGATAAAATAGAGATTACCACCCAATCCCACGTCAACCGAAATTAGATAGTATGGAGTGACTTTTAGTGCTCTCTATTACTAGTTGCGTTTCAAATTAAAAGACTTCTCATGAATGAAATGATGTTTTTTGTTTGTTTGCAAATTAATTAAATAAAAAGTTTAGATGGGACCGATAGCAGCGCGGGCTAATAATTGGCCGGATTCATGCATTTAACGTTTTCTCCTTCCTTTTACTTCTTCTTTCCCTTCTGTTTTGGAGTTCATCTTGCTCCTTGCAGAGACCCTTCACCAATCAATATTCAGCACGTGGCGCCATCTCGTTATCAACCACACATATAATATCTTTATTTTGTTAGTTATATATATATATATATATATAAACATCAAGAGTCGGAGCTACCAGAAAATATCTTACCAGTTCACTGTTCACTTCAATTTTCGTCCCTGCCAAATGGACCGATCGACACTGCGTGCTCTCCTCGTCTCTTCCCTGCTATCCGCTGTGGTAGCGTCCAGCATATCCTCCGACGATTCTCTGATTCGACAAGTCGTATCGGGCGGAGACGATGATGATCAACTCCTGAGCGCCGAGCACCACTTCGCGGGCTTTAAAGCTAGATTCGGAAAGACCTACGCGGATCAAGAGGAGCACGATTACAGGTTTACCGTCTTCAAGAGCAACTTACGCAGAGTAAATCGTCACCAGAAGCTCGATCCTAGTGCTGTCCATGGCGTCACCAAGTTCTTTGATCTTACTCCGGCTGAGTTTCGACAGAGATTTCTCGGCCTCAAGCGTCATCTTGGCCTCCCTGCTGATGTTCATAAGGCTCCGATCCTTCCTACCAATGACCTCCCCTCCGATTTTGACTGGCGCGAGTACGGTGCCGTCACGCCAATTAAAGATCAGGTATGAATATACTGATATGAACAGAGTAAATTTCATATCTAGATGTTTAGCTGTTGATAGCTTGATTCCATGATTGACGTTGCTGTTTCGAGGGAATAGGGATCTTGTGGATCGTGCTGGTCTTTCAGTGCAGCCGGAGCGTTAGAAGGAGCTCACTTCTTGTCGACTGGAGAGCTTGTTAGTTTGAGTGAGCAACAGCTCGTGGATTGTGATCATGAGGTGATTCTTCAACTATTCTGTGATTGTCTAGAAAATTATAGAAAAGTAAAGCACATTGAGTCTCAGTTCGTTGATATTTTATCTTGATCGGAATCTGATGATCTGCTTTTGTTACTTGTGCACTTTTTTGCAGTGCGATCCAGAGGAAGAAGGTGCGTGTGACTCAGGCTGCAATGGTGGACTAATGAACTCGGCCTTTGAGTACATATACAAGGTTGGCGGATTGGAGCGAGAGAAGGATTATCCATATACCGGGACGGATCGCGGATCCTGCAAATTCGACAAGAGAAAGATCGTTGCTTCTGTAGCCAACTTCAGTGTCATTTCCATTGACGAAGACCAAATTGCAGCTAATTTGGTCAAGAATGGCCCTCTTGCAGGTAAGCCTAACTTAGTTCATAACCTCTCTAATTTCTATCCTGTTGGTTTCATTTTAATCAAAACCAAATGATATACCGCTGCTTTGTGTTTGGTGCAGTTGCAATCAATGCAGCCTTTATGCAGACCTACGTTCGAGGCGTTTCGTGCCCGTATATCTGTTCGAAGAATCTGTTGGATCATGGAGTGCTTTTGGTGGGCTATGGCTCTGCTGGATTTGCTCCTATCCGGTTTAAGAACAAGGAATATTGGATTATAAAGAATTCTTGGGGAGAAAACTGGGGAGAGAATGGATATTACAAGATCTGTAAGGGTAAGAATATTTGTGGAGTCGACTCCTTGGTCTCTACTGTGGCTGCCACCACCCTATGAAGTTACTATTAGTTATGGTTAAATACAGAAATGGAGGTCTGGATATTATGCAATAATATGACGTTTATTGTGCTCTTCTTAAGGTCCATCACAGAACTAGTAGTGATATGTAAATTTGTACGGTCTAATATTTATAGTTCTAATTCAAACAATCATCCATGTAATATTCGCATTGCCTGCCTGTTCATATAGCTATATCACATATCAAACCGTTACAACAAGTGTGTTGCATATATAATCTGAATGCTCCAAACAGGCTTAAAAGGTCGTCAAGCTAGCCGACTGTTTTTCGTATGCAACACTTGCACAGTGTTTCATGGACACTAATTTCCAGCTAACGGAACCTACCAAGCCATTCCCAATCGGGGTATGAAAGAATTTATATTTTCCTATAAGTTTATTCGCTAATATGAAAAATATAATATATTTATGATAATTTTGGTCTTACCTCTCTGGCCTCATACGAGCTCGAACCATTAGTCATCTTCCTCACGAAGTAATGAGAAGCAAAAAGGGTTAAATTTGTAACCATTACCCTCATAGAACTTGTTTTGGAACTCAACCCAGTGCAGCCGCAAGGCATGCAGGAATGCACTTAAGGTTTCCATAACTAGTAAAACGCCAACCGTTGCACACACGAATACAACGAAGCCAATAATAAGAATGATGATATTATTGTACCTGCAGCCATTTTACAATATTCGTTACCTCCCTTCATCTTGTGTAGTTTATGCTTTTTGAGAAAAAAACATGAGTAAGCACTTACCCCCAAGCTAGAAGTAGAACCTTGTCATAGAATACGCTAGACAATTCTGAATGAGCAAGACTGAACAGAGCCAAAGAAAACACAAAAGGGGGAGTCATTCAATTCGTCAGAATTTCTGTAATCAGATTCACTCAAAAGCATGCACACAAAGGCATATATTGATTTATACTTCATACCTGAGTGCCCACAAACGTAAATATGATGCTGTATTAGAAATTGCCCCAAGCACAAACTCTATGGTATGTATCAGTTGATGTACAAAGACCTCACTAAACTCAAAATCCCCATGGCCATGAGAGTCCTGATATGCCTCTATTTCAACAGGGTCATCAATAGTGTGAAGAGGTGTGTATGTCTGACCTTTGTGCCTCTGACATGTGCAGCATTTAAAAAACAGTTGTAAATTAATAATAAATGGGGAAGAAAGCTGCTGGGGCAGAAAGGGAAGGTGAGTGCGTCCAAATATGTTTTAGTCTACCTCTTTGTGTTGTTTCTTTAAAAGAAAAGGCTTGGGAAACAACATCCATGGTACAGCAACAACGGCAGATAGGAGGAGCAGAATCTGGGAGATAAATCAGACATAGTTAGAATTAGTCCATCTGACGCTACGTAAGACACATTCCTCAACATAGATTACTAGTTGAGAAATAAACCTGAAGAAATTTCTGGCCTGCAAAAAGCTGATTATCACCAAGATCATCAGCAGGACTGAGGAACATGTATATCATTACGTGATAAAGATCAGCTTGAGAGCCAGTACACCATTTCACAATTATGAGGAGAGAAAGGTATCCAAACAAGCTGTTCAAAAAAATCATCTGTGGAACGAATTGGTGCCTAAGCACGCACGGTTAATAACACACATAGTAAGTAACTTCACTAAATTAGCTAATGAGAATAATAACATAGTCTTCATGGTTCAATAACTAAATATCCTATAAAACATCCGTATGCATCTTCAATACAGGATACTCTTTCAGCTTTATAAATACATCAGATACAAATTTAGTGCCTGATACTACTTACCAAATATTTATGCTGTCTCCAAAGAATTTTGCATTAAAGTAGCTCAGTATAATCCCAAGGTTCATTTGGGTAACTCCCAGTAGTATAGA
This sequence comes from Coriaria nepalensis, assembly GCA_027186245.1. Taxonomy (NCBI): domain Eukaryota; kingdom Viridiplantae; phylum Streptophyta; class Magnoliopsida; order Cucurbitales; family Coriariaceae; genus Coriaria; species Coriaria nepalensis. The sequence continues at coordinate 486,325 of CP114500.1, read as the reverse complement.
CATCTTCATCTTCAATGAATTGAGAAATGGTAATTCACTTCGGCTACCATGCCATTTCGGGTCGACACCAAATGGGTAAGTGTCACGCACTTTTATTAAACCTACAGTGGTAGCATCCCTGCAACAAAAGATTGATTCAAGATCACTTGCATAATTATGCAAAAGATATTTTACATATATTACAAAGACTACCTGCAGCCAAGATCACGACATCCATATGCGGAAGGTCCAAATAGTTCGAATGGAACTGAAAAGAATTCATTATATATAAATCCTGTGTAGATTGAAAACAGCGCCATCATCAAGATAACATAACGGCCACCGAACGTCATTTCAATGATATCTCCAAGTTTCTGCAATTAATTAACGAATAAGTTGATGCAGGCAGTAAAAGCTTTTTGTCAATATAAGCAAGCCAATAGTTGTTACCTGACTGGAAAATTTTTTCTCCCTCATTATGAAATATATTGTTGCCACCAACAAGCACATACCATGGCCCCAATCACCGAACATTACAGCGAAAAGGAAAGGGAAAGTAATGACTGTGTAAACCCCAGGGTTTGCTTCCCGGTATCTGGCAACTCTGCAATGTCATTAACTTCCTTAGTTATCTCTACAAAGATTGCCTTGCAAAATCATAGTTAAAATCATTCAACTTGAATAATACTCCCTCTTCCCTATGATTTTTTGCCTGGTTGACTGTGCAGACAGAATAACCCCCAAGAAAATTAGCAGAATTGAGATTGTCAGGGTGACTCACCCATAAGCATCCACAATTTCCTGAAATGAAGAAGTAAACTTGTTGGTACAGAAGTATGTTGGTGGTTGTTCCTTTGTATGCAGAACTTGGAATATGGCCCCAACTTGAGAATTGCTGTCAAAGGTTGCCCGTTGCATTGCATTTTTAAGCTGCAAGAAGTCAAAGCCAAACCAATAAACTGTAAGCAACAATCATGTTTCTGAGCCGGCGGCTTGTACAGGTAAATATTGAGAACATAGACAATGTGCAGCAAGAGCCATGAAGGTTAAAGGTATTATGGACACTTATAAAACAAACCTGATTTGTTGCAAAAACAGGACACCAACCTTCTGCTACAAGACATTTTTTTGTCACATCAATGCTTAGCATATTTAAAGTGTGATAAATGGACTTTTCTCGCTTCCCCTAGAAAGTATGAAGGAAAATAAATTCCTTAGCAAGCAAAATTTTACATCCATGCCTCAACTATTTCCAGCAAACATGCACACAAAGAGAAACACGCATGAAGACAAAAGTAAGTAAATTTATATACGTAACCTATAGAGGCTTTCTTTTTTTCATTTTTTGTTTTAAAGTTTTGAAAGGCACATAGTCGGGAGGCTTAAAATAAAATATTAGTAAATTCAATAGAGAAAAGAGTACCAGAGAATTCCAGTCCTCGTATTGACGACCAATTGTCTGCAACAGATTACTCTGGTGTGTCAACCCAACATCAATAGTAGTCTTCAGCTCAGAAAGTCTTCCAGTCACCTAAAAATCGAAACTTAGAAAAACGGAATGTGTTTCAACAGTACTTGATGACTGAATTAGAAACTAGAGCAAGAAGGATGGATTATTGCAAAAACCTGGAACCGAGCTAGTTTAGCATGAGAGTTTATGAAGCAGAGCTTCGACACGAGAAGTAAATCAAGAATAGGTACATAATAGTTCTACATACCTCTGAAATCATCTGAAATTGTTTGCTCAAGTCCTCTGTGAAAGGGTAACGATTTGCTCTAAAAGCTTCGCATATCTTCAAAATTTTATTTTTTGCTCTTTCCCCAGAATAGAAGATGAGGAATACATTTTTATCGACCTGAACTAAGGTGGATAAGTTTTCCAGAAGAAGAGATTCACAATGATGACAATCATGATAGAATCATTTATGGGAAGAAGGAACAAATGTAAGTGAATAAAACAGAACTAGCATTTGAGGAAGCATATCTATGTGCTATATCTAAGAAGAGAAGCATTTGCAACAAGGATTTGTAAGACTACCTTCTCTCCTGACACAGGATCAGTGACATCCTCCGCAACCACAACTTGCTTCGGAACACATTACCCCTGGTTGCACGAAACAAAATCCTTTCGAAAGCCATTGATTTTTCTCTCAGAACAAGACCACTGACATATCCTAGTTTTACATGCTTCATAGGATCTGTTGCCATTTCCTACACAACAGCAAAAAATCCAAAGCCTCAACCACGGTAACATATTTTCTTTCAGCATATTCTTAAAAGAAATATGAGAGCAAACACTATAATCTATACTTGTTCCAGCAACAATGGACTGTCAATAGATCCTTCACCAGAGTTGTATTCAAGCTCCCTCTGTTGAACCAAAAAACTCTCCAGCCTGAAAAATCATATAAACATTTGTAGTTCTGTGGACAATAAACTGTATCAAGCATATGCAAGAGAGAGGGAGAGGTGCTAGTTATTTAAATAGGAGTTTCCGAAAACTCATATATCGAGCCTGACATCAGGACAGGTGCAAGTGAAGTTGAGGCTTCAGAGTTGTGGTCTAACCAGAAGAAATAACAGTAGAATCTAGCACTCCTCTAATAATACAGGTCTGCAAAGAATCAAGCCGTACCTTCTGCAGAACAAGTTTATATTCTAATAGCTCATTATAATTGTGCCGTAACTTTTCATTGTTTGCATTTATCTCTAACAATTCAGCTTCAAGTTCTCCAAGTTTCACCTGGCAAAGGCAACAGAAGTTTAGTTGAATGAAGGACCCTGGAAGTGTGGAGTGAAGATACCTCATCGTAGTATCTAACAACCTCCAAGTTATCCAGATCAATATCTGCACCTGTGAAAGACCTTATTGAGGGTGACAAACCAGCCTTTTTCATTTGTTCCCTGAAGAATCGTAGCTTACGATCCATTTCCCCAGCTGTTTTGATCTGCAACCAAAAAACACCATACGACATCATACCATCGTCGGATATCGGATATACCAGATCTCGTCATGAAAATAATATAAAAAATTAATGAAAATGATATCATTATATCTGTATTGCGGCAATCCAACCAACCTGTCATGAAGCAATAAAAGTTATAATAAGAAATAAATAGGAATATCATCGCACCTGAGCAGCACATGTTCGCTGGAATGGGCTTTTCTCTGCATTGAGCTGCAGATCCAATAAAAAAAAGCAATTAAAAATTATAGTAAGAGATAGTAACAACAGATAAAATGTATATCCAATTGGGAGATCCCTCACTATCAGGAAAATTTAAACACCTTAATCTCCCAAGAGGAGAAAAAGGTCCATGAAATCTACAACTCTGAAACATTCGGCAAACATCCTCTGGCCATAGTTTGAATTACATGATTTAAGATAATCACAATTGCAGGTTGAAACAGATACACGTGATGAATTGGAGAATTAGAAATCACAGAAAGAGTTAGAAAAACTCGAATCACATAACCATTACAGTAAACAACGATTCACATTACCAAACTGTACCAGCAAACGCTGACAGAGAATGAAATGATTTTGTTGTAGTGGACTTTTAAAATGTGGCAACAAGTTGATTGTTCAATGCAGATGATCATTAATCAACCAGAAATCATTTCGAATCAGAGAAGACTCACGTCTTTGAATTGGAAAAGGCCAAGATCTCCAAGGTAGGAGATCGCCCGGTGCGCTGCTTCGATCGGGATAATCAATTGCACCAATTGCATCGGCTCCGAACGTAACAGATCCATCGTCGGACAGCAATCGCGACCAGCCATTATTCACTGCGTAAATTTTTTTATCATATACGCCGGAGAAGAAGGTTCATCGGAGGGAGGGAATTCCCTCTCGTCGGTCAGAGATCTCAGCAGCAGCGTATATCTACATATTTCTTCTGCTCTATAAATCTATAGCATTCCTAACATTCGGCGTCGTTTCAATATGCGTGTCGCAGTGTGCACTCCGGCGTTTTTTTCCAGCGCCGATACGACGTCGCTTTAAAAGTTTTCAAATTTCTAAAAGACTGTCCCCAAAAAATTAAAAAAAAAAACGTTTCACAAAAAATATCATTGTTGGCCCAATACTATTATTATTATACTAACAACCTCGTGATTAAGAAAACGTTTCAATCATGCCAATTCCGCGCCATATCACGGTTTGTCTATGAACATAATCACTGTTTTCAGAAGTCAAATGTTCCCGCATAAAATCCCACGTTGCAGTATCTTGCCATGAAGAAACAATAATGGTTAAAATCACGCGTCGGACCACTTGCCATGCGAGCAAGAAAGCCTCTTAGGAAACGGATGAAGAAGAATAGCGATTAATTGGCATGCATAAATATCGAACGCGAGTGCTATAGCATTTGCCATTAGCATGCATGATCGACCCATGGCATGCATTTTTCCAGTTCCTATGATTGTCATTAAATAGCTGCGTAACACTCGATTTTGGAATGATCGATGCTTACTAGAAAGTGCTCGGTACAATATAAATTACAGGTTAATAAGATTAACGATATTATTAGTGGATCCATACTGATGTACGAGGAAAGAAAATTGGTCAAATTAGGTATAAAGTTGAAGGAACGATTTGACAAATACATTTAATTTGGGTGGTTAAGAGTCATCAAATGTCTCGATCTCTCGAAAGAAACAGGACACAAACATATCGATAGTTAGGCATGAAGTAATAAATAATATCTCACTATGTACATATAGTCCGCCCCTCCCTCAAAATTTAAGGACAAATTGCATGGCACTTTAAAGCTGCTGGAGTGCCCTTTGGGTTCTATGGGTGTAGGGCCCATTTGGCCGACCATCGCATCTCTGGGTCCGGATAATCGGTTTACTACGATCAATTCAAATGACTGACTTCTGACTGCGACTCCTAGCTCTTCTTCCTCCACTCACTTCTTTTGAACACCTTTATTCCAGCATATATAGATAGAGTCTTCACACTTATTTTTACTACTACTTTTATTTGGATTTAGATTATATATATGTTGGGTTGGGTGGAACTGATTGTAAGGATTAAGGGTACCCTAACATGTTTGGGTCTAGCTAGCTTAGCTAGTTAGTTCGAAAGAGCAAAGCAAACACTGCTCCGATCTGCAGTTTGAAAATTAGTCACGTTCAGATTTCGTGTTAATTAATAAAAAAAACAAGGAAAAATGGCCTACAAGCCTAGCTAGTTACCAAATTGAAGAAGATGATCAGGATCGAACAGGCGAATAAAAAAGCTGATGATTAGATGATTAAAAATAATCCTACGATCCAGTTTTAATTAATTATGATCGATACCCGATATTACCTACCTGATCATGTGTGTGTTAGTCATTAGAAAGGTAAATTATAGAAGCACAGACTTCAAGTAGTACTGATCGATGATGATCAAGATATGCATCGCATCTACTGTATACTACTTTCTATGATGCAAGCAACTAATTCATCATGATGTGTCCTCTACGTATTTCCAGGGTTATATATATAATACATGAAGTAAAAAGTTAAACACAAAATAGGATGATGATGTATATTAGTAAAAAGTTAAACACAAAATAGGATGATGATGTATAATATACATCATCCATACCGCCGACCGTCTATCTCATAAATTAAGTCATTTAAATTATTGTAAATTCACCCCATTTTCTTTAAATTCGATGTAAATACCATTTTCTATGTATATATATGCAGGCATGAGCAAGAAAATGCCATGAAACAAACAATGAGGGAGTATACTACCATAAGAAATGATTTACAGAAAACTGGAAAGAAAGAAGAAACGACCCCGTACACAAGAGGACAACGTTGTTCAAGGTTTCACTTTTGGCACCGGAAATCCAACTTGCAGAATGCCGGTCGGGTAAGAAAGAGGAAGAGGGAGGGTTTAAACTTTAATAAACGCAAAAGACTTGGTTCTTTTTTCTTCGTCTAGAAAACTTGATTCCAAAAATTCCTTGCCTATCAAAACACGTAACCTCGCTTTCTTAATCACCAGACATGCAAACGGATAAACGGGAAAAAAGCAGCTTCGAGTCCAACACCAACCAGAAAAGTTCATCACTTTCAATATCAAGTATCAACAGCATAACATACAAACTATATATAATCAAACATGCAAGCCAAAAAACTTTAACAACCTAAACAAATATGTATGTACATAATATATATAACAGATATGTAGCTATCTCTCTATCCAATCAAATCACACTCGAAACGAAAACAATTGATATATATATATATATATATATATATATTCAAAAAATAAAATTCAGAACGAGTCAATTGCATTCAATAATATTAAAATAAAGAGAATGAAAGGAAATCTTGACTGTTATAAGAAAAACTTGAACCAATAGTATCTTCCCGCATTAATCCTCATCCTGATCGATCATTTCTCTATACCTACTACCTAGTTCCTACATGTGCTCCTCTACTGAAAAAATCAGGAAAAAAACCGTGAAATTGGTCTTACTGCTGATTTCTAATCTGTTGATGATCATATCAAACCTAGCCAGCGAGTTAGCATCACTTTCATGATGATGATGATGATCAAGACCTTGAGGGCGGGAAAAACTGCGTACCAGCCATAAATGCATTGAGTGGAGCGGGATAGAGCGAAGAATGGTCAACCTGCAGCAATGTGACACCTGGGGGGTTAGTATTGGTCATCACCATCGTGGTATTGGTTGCTCCGATGACATTACCGTGACCTAACGAGCTCTCACCGACTGGAGTAGTGTAATTACGATCAGGGCCTTGATCGTAAAGAATTCCCTTGAAAACATGCCCTCCGATGTTTACAGCCGCCTGATAAGCAAACTCCTCATCTGCATCGTCCATTGAGCTGACTTTCACACACCGGAAAACTGCTGGAGAACTTACTTCAGCAGGAAATTGCGCTACCTCTAACCCTAATCATAATTATTATTATTATCAGAAGAAAAAAAAAACAGGGAAATTAGTGGGATTTCTCGTAGGTTTTACTGACAAACAGTAGAAGAATTGGAAGGTGGGACATCAATTCTGACATTTTTATTTTCCGGAAATCCCTCGAAATTAAGTTGATATAACTTAATAAAACTCGCAATTTTTTTTTCCAAAAAATAAGTAGTAATTAGTACCTGACGTGGAAGAGGGTAAACGATCAGCATGAGAAGCAACTAGATCACGATGATGATGACTCGAAGTCGCAACGGAGGTGGCTAATCGATTTTCTCTCGGTCGTTTGGGATTGGAATTTATAAAGAGCTGCTGTTCTTGCTGAGGTTGATTTTGCTGCGGCTGTTGCTGTTGCTGCCGCTCGCGGCGTTTAGCGGCTGGAACCCACGTGCTCTTTACGTGGGTCTGGCAAGGAAGCCCTCTGCTCTTACAACAAGTCCTACAACGTAAATGGGGACAGTCTTTTTTAGCTTGGTTCCCACAATCTTGGCAATTCGTCCCTCCTCCTCCAACCGATCCTAAACCATGACCACCCCCTCCTAATAATTGAGGCATCATGATACCACCAGACGACTCATCGGAAACTCGGCTAGGACCCACTCCAAACGACAAGTAGTTGTTGATGTTTAGGTTTTGAGCTTGTAATTGGAGATGATTGTACTGAGTCGGCCATATCTCTAAGCTACCCTTGTTGCTGTTGTTATTGTTGTTGTAGATCTCTTGGTTTCTGTACAAGAACAAGTTGTGTGCTCTAATTTCTTGATCTTCTGCTGCTGCTGCTGCTTTTTCTTCTTCTTCCTGTTTGCTGCTGCTTGCGCTTGCTTGTGGTGGCGGTACTGGGCCTGGGCCTTCTTCGACTAGTCTTCCTCCTAGATAGAAGAAGCCAGCCATTTTTGTGAACCCCAATTTGTGTAAATATCATCCATATTAAGAGTATTCTAATTCCTATCCGGAAGGCTTTTATTATTAATTTTGTTTTCGGTACGTACGGATGAGTTTCGGAAGATCAATGGCTGTGATTAATTGATGATTTTTTTTTTTTTTCTGAAACAAAATAGTGGAGAGTAGAGGGGAGAGAAGAAGAGGACAGGGTAAATAGGGGTCTGACAGTTAGTTTCGACCTGATCCTTTGATTCCTAGCTCTTCCTCGATGATGATAATGATCCGGCCTGTTTCTGGAGTTTCTTTCTTTAGCAGGCTTTTTATGGAGCAATTCTCGGAAATTTGAGGAATTCAGGGTAAAAATGGAAGTAAAAGAAGAAGAAAAAAGAAGTTGGTTGTTTTTTTTTTTTTTTAATCTCAAATTTTTAAATCTTCACAAATATATATCTCTCTTTCTTGGTTCGATGCAATTATGCACGGAATTAGAGCCCCTGCAACGCCGCCATCGTCACTGCACCTTCAGTCCTTCCTCTGCCAAACTCAAAGACCTCATTTAAGAGGACCACCCATCTCTCGCCTCTCTCTCTCTCTCTCTCTCTAAAAAGACAAATCAAAAATACATTAACTGGGTTTTCTTTAGAGGAAGGAAGGGAACAATAAAATCTAACACTGGCCTGTTTCTTTCTACACTCTACAGTTGTCTTTCAGTTGCAATGAGCTGAGTGGATCCCAGTCGTTTTTTGCATGAGAATCCAATGGTTCATATCCGACCACGTCTGATAATCACCTTTTCCTTCATTCGTCCCCTTGAACCGGAAAACCCGCAAGTACCTTTTCTTTTTTCTTTTTTGACCCATATATTTTAAGAGAATTTTATTTTAAACTATTTATAGTGCCTCAAAAGCAAATATTACCGTACTAAAAGAAGAATGTACTGCGTCACAGTTCCTGTTTTTTTCTTATCAAAACAAAAAAATACAAATAATTACATAATATTTAATAAGTTTAACTTAAGCCGAATAAGATTTATTTATTTTTATTTTTTATGTTTGTAATGAAGAAAATGTCACGTGAAGCGCGGAGGCAAAAAAATGAAGGTGACCACTGCTGCATGCTAATATATTGTACGGTCAGTTTGCACAGGCCAGCCGCCTTGGTGTCTCCCATCAAACTGAAACTCCTTTTTTTTTTTTTCACTCTTTTGTCTCTTAATTGCAAATATTTAGAATATTTAGGATTAAAAACACAATTTATTAAACTAATTTAAATTAGGGGCCCGAGGCAACAGCTCTATCTTCCTTCCTCGTTGACTTTAATCAGTCTCAGACAACTAACTAACTGGTAATACGTACCTTAGCTTTTGCTATGCATGTGCTCTGGTATCCGGTTTGGTCAAAAGTAAATACTCCTCAATTTGGATTACTTGGACTTATATATATAATTGTATATGTAGTTCTTGTCTTGTGAATGATTCATCCAAAAGACTGAATAATTTCTCTAAAGTATGTGCGATATTATTCCTTCAATAGATATTTAGAGATATATATAAACAGTGAGTGAGCTTGAGAATTAAAGGATAAATAATCAAATAAAACTTCATCAAAATTTATACTATATATGCATGCATGTGTAATTGCTAGCAAGCTAGCTTTCCCGTTTTGATGTAAAGGTGGTTGATTGTAATTATAAAGATGGGCCATCAAAATATATATATATATATATATATATATATATATAATAAAAATTGAGTTTTGGCATATAATTGTATCATACATATACTTTCAACTTCATATAATATGTTTACGCAATATATCTTTATTTTATAAGTTACAATCATTTTTTAAAATATTTTATTTTCATATTTAATTTATCATTTTCATAATCTTATATACTTTTATTTCACATCTCTTCCACATTTCAACTATGCATATATTCATATAATTTTTGTACTTCCAATATTATTATTGCCTAATATAATAGAAAGTCAAAGTTATAAAGTTATAATTATATATATATATATATATAAATAAATAGTATGTTAATTAGATTTTAAAAAAATAAAAAAAAAATAATGATATAATAAATATCTAATTATTACTTATCTTATCAATTAGGTAATTAATATAAATAATAATTAATATTTTATTTATTTATTATTACCTAGTGAAAAATTAGGGAAGCATACTCATCAATCCTCAAATTTAGTGAAAGTAGGCCTTTAGTTTTTGTTTGGTCATTGTTTAATTAATTTCAGAGAACTCGAGCTATAGGTTGGCATGTTATGTAGGTTTTTTTTTTTTTTTTTTTAATTTTTTAACTTCCAAATTAGGAAGTAAAACCAAATTATGATGTTTGAACTTTGAAGAGAACACGGAACGTAAGGGAGACTTGTAATAAAGAGAGACAGGGCATGCTTTTGGTTGGCATGTAATTTAGCCAACGGAAGCATGAGAAATCAGACAATGGCTTTTCTACATTTCTTTTCAATCTTTTCCTCTCGAGCACCGTGCTCTACCTTTCTTTCTTCTACTTTGACCCTTTAAGCTCCCAAGATGTCTTATTAAAGATATTATTGATGCTCAATTTCGGTCCACCGGTAACAGTATGCTTTTTAGATTAGATCTTTTTTTATATACACGAAAAAGAAAAAATATGTGTAGGAAAATAAAGACAGTTTTGAGCTGTAAATAATAATTAATTTTTTATTAATTTATAATTTTAATATTTATATTATATAATAAGTAATTATTATAATTATGATTTTATATGTGATAATATTTAAATGATTTATATGGATAGTGACTCGATGCTCATGTCAATATTATTGATTATATCATGACGTAGTCAGAGATTTATTTTTTATTATAAATATTAGGAGATTCTGATGAGAGACCACTGTAACTTTAGCTTTAGATATGGCAATGTTTAAATGGGACTAAAATAGTAATTATTTAGTGCTTGTGTCATTTTCCCTCATTGAATTCTGATACAATCAAAGATTTATGTACGAAGTTCTAAATTTGAACCTTAATGCATACTCAATTATTTGCTCTTCTCAATATGTCAAGATCAAACCAACTCCACATCATTCCTTGTTTGCAGCCCTATCAACCTAGAGAGTTTAATGGGGAGACTGGACCTGCCAAACTGAAGGTGGTTGAATAGAACTGGTTGGATAAACTCCTTCTAAACTCTGGTCAACTTCATGTATACTAAACTCTCAAATGAGATCTTCCAATGCTTGGGCCTTAATGGTCGACCTGGGTGTATATGTAATGTCAAACTCTCACAGCTTTACCAACCACTTTAGCAATCTTTCAGATGTTAAATTCAATAATATTTGCTTTAAGGGTAGGTTGGTCAACATTTCGTTGGCATAGGCCTTGAAGTATGGCCTCAGCTTACATGCAGCCACCACCAAGGCTAGTGCGGCTTTGTCTGCTCAGGGATATATAGTCTTTGGACTGCTCAACACCTTAGTGGTATAATGTATAGAACTATAATGACTTTCTTCTTCTATAATGAGGACTAAGCTCATTGCAACCACACTGGTTGTTATGTATAATTTCAAAACTTCGCCCTCTATTGGGCCTGGGGATATTGGTTAAGTACTTATTTAGCTCTCAAAAATCTTATCACATTCTTTTGTCCATCCCATTTTTCTTTTCCCCTTCAAAATTTTGAAGAAAGCTAACAATTTATCAGCAAATATGCTCAAAGCACATATCCTTCTAGTGAGTCTTTTAATTTCTTTTGTGTTCAGCAGAGCTTGCAAACTCAAGATGGCATGAAATTTCTCTAGATGAGCCTCTATTTTTCTATGGTGTACAATATAGCTCAAAAACTTGCTCGATCTAACCCCAAAAGAACACTTCCTCGAATTTAACTTCATCCCGAGCTGCCTCATAACCAAAAAAGTTTCCTCAAGATGTAAGTGGTGATCTTCCTTCCTTACACTCTTTAGAAAGTGGATTCAACATTCTTCAAACCAAATGACATTACATTGTAGCAGTTTAGCCCATTGCTAGTTATAAAGAAGATCTTTTCCTGATATGGCCACCATAACTTAACTTTATGATATCCTAAGTATGCATTCATTAAGCTGAGCATTTGATTCCCTGTTGTAGCATCAACCATTATGTCAATACTTTGTAGAGAAAAACTATCTTTTGGACATGCATCATTCAAATTCATGAAGTCCGCACATATCCTCTCCACTTCCCGTTGGACTTGGACACTAGAACTATATTCGACAACCACTCAAGGTATTGCATTTTCCCGATCGCTCCTGTTGATAGTAACTTCTTTATCTCTCATTCTGCGACTCTATTTATTTCTTCATTAAGCTTCATTCATTTTTTACGAATCGATTTACCCCTAATTTATAGATAATTACCTCTTCCTAAATTATGGTTAGCTCGGATGGTCACATATGAAGAGGTATAAATTATGTTTCAAGCACATGTTGATCTTGTTCAGCTCGGCCTTAGCCATACTAGCTTCTACTTTCAAACTCTTATCATCCCTCATTAAGCTCGGTCGAAGTGGCTTAGTTGGGGAGGCCTTGACCTTCCTCTTATCTTCTTCCTTATTGTTCTTCTCCTCATACACTTTCTCACTCTCTTGAGTATACTCTCTTATAATGCTCATCGCAAAACATTTCAATATTAATTACCATTGACCATAGTGTCTCGAGTCGAAAGATCACATGTAAAATAATCAGTATTAATTATCATTGAAAATTATCTAAATATCACGTTTACCACCCATAGTCTCTACTAAACACTCATGCAATCATCACGATGTTATACTAACACTAATGACTGTGAGATCGACCACCCTAATAATTAGGTGATGAACTATATGATTATCTATCTATTTCAATTGATGTTCATTCTCGAGATCTTATAACAATGAACTGTTTGTATCTTAAGAGCTTTTGATAACTCAAATCTCTACTAGTAAGATATTTATTATGGTCTTCAGAGTGCATAACTCAAGATACTGAACTTGATTAGAATATGCATATATATAACATATAATATTAATTCTGACGAAATTAATAAACATGATAAATAGCAACTGATTTTCATTCATAATAATAAATATTGTCTTAATAATACTCGCATAAAGATAATATCACATAAAATATTTGTCTCATTGGATTAAAATCCAATTGGTTTGATAGACATAAACTTTCAAAAATAACTTTAAAAAATGAAGAATAATAATGTTTCCCACGGTCGGTGGTAAACTGATGATACTTAAATCTGGTCCAAGCAACAACATTATACTCATAAGTTATGACTCTTTTCCTGCACATAAAAAGGAAAGGCATGACGGGGTTATGTCCGGGACACTCCTTCCGATGCTTAAGTTAGCTTTTTGAGAAGAGTTGTTTCCTGAATGAAAATGAAGAGAATTTTTGAGTTATAAATAATGATTAATCTTTGATCCATTTAGAGTTTTAATATTTATACTACCGGACGAGTGACCACCACAGTGATAGCCTTACACGTGATAATGTTTAAATGGCCTCCACTAATAGAGGTCTGGTGCTCATGTCATTTTCCCTGATTATCTTATAATACTGTCATAAATTTTTTCCCAACTACCAGTGTCAAGGAATCTTTATCATTTGACCTATAATATTACTTCTACATAACATAATGAGCCGACAATGTAAATTATCACTCATTTTCCTATCCTTGAATCCTCTATCTAAATGCAGTATGTCCGACTAGGCTCAGGCATCAAGGTGCCGAACTGATTTGATTGGTACCGAGATTACAATTTCCTAATTCTTGGATGGGATTAGCCCTTGACCAACCACACTTAACCAGCTTGGCCCACCTAACTCTATCTTCCTGTTTCTGCTACAAGTGAACAATTGCAAAAAAACACCCAAAACAAATACTTAAAAGTATAAATATCTCATATCATATTATTAAGAGTAAATATGAGATTAATAAAATTTATTGCATAGATATAATTTATTGCGGCATAATAAAAGTATGTATAATAATATCGGAATTTTGGACAAATCTTAATCAAACTAGGACCATGTGAATCAAACCGATCGCAACGTGAGATTAAGACTACTTCATGTAAATGAAGGCAGAGACACATCTTAAATCAGGAAAGGAGAATACTTGTAACGACTAACGACCCACACAGGTAGTCAGACCCATGGAGTGTTATACAAATAATCAGAGCCTAGTCAAAATTCGAATTAAATGCAAAATATAACGATTACGGTTCCACGTCACCATACGTTTTCTCGTGCAAACTGGTAGAAGCTGCGCCCCCCCCCCCCCCCCTGTCTTCCCTTCATTAGTGTAGATGTGGGTCCCAACTCGAACTTAGAGTGGGGTCCCACAGGGCCCGCCATGTGGGTAGCATGATAGAAAGTCCATTATTTTTTTTGTTGGTTCTTATAGGCTTTGCTTTTGAACGTATTATTGCAGTCGTGGCCGTCAAAAAAATCTCACAAAAGGTTGCATAACTATAAGCGTCACATGCCTACCACCCACCCCCCTTTCCCCTCATCGGACACTTCAACCCTTTATTCCTTATTATTATCGGAAAGATACAGAACTATATATTTTTTATATTTTATTATATATATATATAACATAAACAAAAAAAAAAGGAAATGGTTGTTGGACTATTAGCTTTAGAGCTTGGCCCATAAATGGTCCACTATTATGTTATATTTTCCCCCATCTTGTTAAGGATCTGTAAAGTCACATGTAGGGTCGTGATGTGGGCCCAATCATGACATGTTTGCCCATCCGACGTGTCGAATCGTATGTTTTGGTGAACTGGAACCATGCAGAGTCGAGAGCGCGCAGAGATGGGTGGGGTATAGTAGGCATCGATTGTCGTTACTTCGTATCACCGGTCACTTGAGAACCTAACCGAATTCGGTTCGCCGCGTTTCACAAATTTCCTTTTCACTTTTCCTCTCCAATTTTTTTGTTGTTTTGTTTTCTTTCATCGTTTTTTAGGTTTTAGCAAAACCTCTCGGCCCTCTCTCTTCTTCTTCTTCTTCTTCTGCCGCTGCTTCTTTAAAACTGTTTTGTATGTTTCGCAGCGACAGTGAAGAGAGAGAGAGAGAGAGCTGAGGTTTTGTTGAGGTTTTAGGGATGGGAGCTCTTGCTCCAGTCACGTCCTGGAATCCAGAAGATGATCTCTTGTTGAAGAACGCTGTCGAGGTAATACTGTAATCCCCCTTACTGTGTTTGTATATGGGTTTCGTCTTTCTTCTTCTTATTCTTCTTCGGTTTCTAACACACTTGTTTATGATCAAGAAAGGGGGTTGAAAAGCTTACTCACTATTAACATCATACTGGCGTTTTGCATTTTGTTTCATATAATTATAGGCTGCAAATTATTTATCAGTCAGGCAATTTCATATCCAGGTCGTGTCAATAGGCAAAAAAAAAAAGTTCAGAGCTTATGTATTGAGGCATAAGCCTTGAACCTGCTTAATCCCTACTTTTTTTTTCTCTTAAATAAATTTATCTAGACTAATTGTTGTGAGATGTGAACTATAGACATCATAATACATTAGTTTTGAACTTGATATGATAAAATTTTGTTCAGGCTGGTGCTTCCTTGGAATCACTCGCCAAAGGTGCGGTACATTTTTCTCGAAGATTTACTGTCAGAGAATTGCAAGAAAGATGGCATGCTCTCCTTTACAATCCATATGTCTCAGCTGAAGCTTCCACCCACATGATTGATTATGAACGTTCTGCATCTTCTCTTCCATCAAAATTCACTCGATTTGTAAGCACAAAAGAAAACAGATGTCTCTCTGTCAAGAGGAAATCTCAAAGTGTTCGCAATTGTTACTACTCTTTGCATAAAAGAATCTGCAATGACCCATATAATAATGATCATCATTATTCTCTGGATTTTAGTTATCTTGTCAGACCAGGCGATAGCAATTATACGGGCATCAATGACTATCCACAAGATCCTATGCCAAATGATCTTGGACTTAATGGATTAGACATGGATATTATGCACCATTCTCTTCCACAAAATGGTCCTTTGGATGAAGATCATTTACATGGAGAATTTCCTAATATTCTTGATGAAGATGAAGGTGTTGCAGATTTTGGTCCTGTGGAAGGATTACAAGTGGATCCGAGCCTATTTGATGCATCATCTGAATTCGGTCAAATTCATAATGATCAGGCGAATATTTCTTGTGAGCTAGAAGGTCATCATCAAGGCTTAAGCTCACCTATTTCAGATTGTGGTGCTGCTTCATTTCACAACGTGGAATTTCCATCTCCACTTTCTGGGATTCCTATTTGGAGGACGAGTTCTGCTCCAGCTTTGCCAGTTGATATTGGTTTAACAGAAAATGATGTAAACACTAGAGCTGCTTTTGAACTTCCCGATAATGAAGATAATGCTCAGAATACAGGAACATCGGGTTATGATATTCATCCAGATTCTAACATGGATATTGAAGTGCCATGTGATGATTTGAAGAGTTCTTTCGCAGAATTGACGGATTCTCTGTTGGACTTTACGAATGAGGACGAGCTGCTTTACATGGATGTTGATGGGAAGGATGTTATTGACAAGTCTTACTATGACGGTTTAAGTTCACTTTTATTGAATTCTCCTAATGATCATGTGAATCAAGACGAGGTAGCAGCTTTAGCACCAGACATGAGCCATATGGATCCTATTGGTCCAAGTTCTCAAGACGAGGTTGAGAATATTGCTCAGTACATTGAAGAGCAAATGATTGTTGATTTAGAAGTCCAAGAGCTGGTAAAAAATGCATCAGCTTTCAACAAACAATGCTCAGAGATTGTAAGTAGGACTATAAATTGCACGTTGAACTCCGAAGATCCAGAAGTTCCTTGCAATGATGACGTTTTCCTAATGGTTCAATTTTCTGTTCCAACAGTTTCTTTAACAAAGCAGCAGCATTTTCAAGAATTCAATAAACCAATTCCACTGCCTTTTAAGAGTTTTTCTGGGAATGAAAAATGTGGTGAAATACCTTCTAGCCATAACCTGATGGAGATGGAGATGGAAAGGAAAAGTTCTGGAGAATTTCTATCCCATATGTTACCAGAAAGAGGTCATGATCGTTCGGATGGTACTTCTTATGGTCCTAGTAACATGACCTCCGCAAATTTAAGTGCTACTTCAATCATACCCACAAGAGTAAAGGAAGAAAGTAAAGAAATTCCAGTTGAAAATCCTCTTTGCTCGAAGAGGCCATTGTGCAATACTGATGGCATTAAAGAGAAGGTACATATGTCTGCTACGGTTCAAGATCATCAATTGTTACGTACAGAAGTGGGGTCCATAGAGAGGCATGTCTCACAAGAAGTGTTAAACCCTGCCCCATCAGACCAGGAGCAGCAACATATAGAAAGTGATGGGGATATACCTTACTTTTCAGACATTGAGGCAATGGTACATAAAAGTACTCATATTTTCTTTTGACAGATTATTACTCATATTATGCTTAGAATATCCTTTTGTCTAAATTAACTGACTTGGGTTTCTTACAATTCACTTGACTTCATTATTTGTACTGCAGATACTTGATATGGACTTGGATCCAGATGAGCAGGATTTGTATTCATGTGAAGAAGGTAATATTCCAGACTAGCTAGTAGTATGTGTACCCTTATCCTCGGCAAATAAATTCCTTGTCATAGCAACTTATATTATCGAGTTCTGTTTTGCAGTGTTAAGGTATCGAAACGACAATATGAAGAAGACCTTAATAAGGCTGGAGCAGAGTGCCCATTCTTATATGCAAAGAAGCATTGCATCTCATGGAGCATTTGCTGTTTTATATGGCCGGCACTCAAAGCATTACATTAAGAAAGCCGAGGTATATATGGTAGGATGAAGCATCCATTATACTTGTGAAATATAATGGGATACAAACTTTATAGTTTTTATTTATGTTTTTCTCTGGAGCAGGTTTTACTTGGTAGAGCAACTGAAGATATAATTGTTGACATTGACTTGGGAAGAGAGGGCCACACCAATAAAATATCTAGGCGGCAGGTACGTTTTTCTTATCGATCATTGTCGCCTACACTGTGCATTTGAAGTGGTAGTAAAAATTCTGTAATTTTGTTTCTCATGGATTAGGCAATTATAAAGATGGACGAGAGTGGCTCTTTCTGTATAAAAAATCTCGGCAAGTGTTTGATCTTGGTGAATAACAAGGAAGTAGCATCTGGACATAGTCTGAATCTAAGTCTCAGTTGCCTGGTTGAGGTAATGCTTAAAAGAATCAAACGTAAAAATGATATAGAGTTGGATTATGTTGCTGTCTTATTAGATGATTTACTGTTTCAAATGCTGGATTTGTAGATTCGAGAAATGCCGTTCATATTCGAGATAAACCCAAAGCTTGTCAAGCAGTATTTGGATAGCATTGCTCATGAAAACCAGACACACTCGTGATGATACTCTCACCGGGAAGTCACATCTACTTTGTCGTGGTTTCTTGGTTGGTCAATTTGTACGTAATCATTGTTGTAAATGAGCTTTTTTTTTTTTAATTATTGTTAAATTCTTTTAATCTAATGTATGATAGAGCACCTCTTTTTCCTACCTCTTCCTGTTTGGTTTTTCGTGTATACTTCGTGCGTACTTCAATATATTCTATGAAGGCCCAACATGAAACGGATAGCCCTGTAGACAAGAGAGGGGCCCAAACTTATCGGATTGGAGGCCCAAATGGATATGAAAGACAGTTTAATTAAATGATTAATGCTTAGTTGAAGCCTAAAACAAATACAATTTGGTGCCTAACAATACAAAAAAGAAAACAAACACAATCAACTTCGAGGTCTGTTGCCAGCGTTTATGGCGTGGATGCCGAAGCTATCAGCGTTGTCTATGGAGTATAACAAGTTCACGGGTAATTCCTGAGCGCGGGAGGGTCGTCGTTTAAGTTGATGTTGTTGGGTGGGAAGTAATTGTTTGGGTGAATTCCGGACCCGTTAATGCGCCTGACGACCGATTCTGCAAATGTCAGCCTAGTGAATTAAATTGCTTGTACGTACCGCTGCACTGATATGTTTTTGGACTGTACGACTCTTGGGCCCATTATACCCTAAAATTGGCGCTAACCGGCCCATACCAGTGTATAAATTAATTAATTAATTCCTGTCTCTGCTTATTATTATTATTATTATTATTATTATTTTTTCTCTCTTTCTTTTCAATGACCATATGGTTTGTTATTTGGGTAATGAATGAGTTAACATCGTTACAAGTCACAAAACCTGATATCGGGAGTGATTGATAAACAACTCTTAATCTAATTATTTGGAACTTTTTCCATCGGCTCCAGTTTTGGGGATTATTCTTAATTTTACGTTGAGAATTTTGTATATATTTTTTTTTCTTGAGTAACAAACAAATGTATATATTTCTTCCTCTTTTAAAGGGGGCCCATCTCTCATCTCATCTCATCTCATCTCATCTCATCTCATCTCATCTCATCTCATCAGGTCAGATGATACTATCCTTCTACTATTATGGCTATATAGAGAGATAAGAGATAGGGCACACATTCATTCAGTGCTCATATAAATATATTATTTCCTTCCTCATCACCTCATGTACTTAGCACAATGCCGACATGTCGTATTTTAAGTTAATTCGTATAATAGTAAGTCATAAGGAACCAATAGTAAATAGTAAAAGTGTACTTTTGTCGTTTTGTGGTTACTTGACATCCAGAAATTCAAACCTACAATATCCACCTAACCTTAATTAATTGATTGTTTATGCTTATGATAAAAAATACTTAGCCTGACCGTCAATCTATTTAAAATATAAAAATTAGTATTTTAGTCATTAATTATATTTTATATTTATTTTTTGAATAATAATTATAAAAAATTATTTTTCTAATTAAAAAGACAAATAATCAATTCTTATATTTCTTTTTTTTTTTTTTTTTAAATATATTAATTACTAGATATTTCCCTAGGTGCCAGCTTAGTCCAGTTGGACAGGCCACGTGGAAGAATCGTACCAAATCTAGTTTATATAAAATTGTCTGGATATTGCCAACTTCTCACTGCATTCAATTCTTCTCCTAAAAACATTCATATTTATGTCATGTTTGAGCACATCAAGGCAAGGCTAGTAGTAATTAGTCTTCGGTCCAAGTAGGACAAACTACCAAGGAATGGGCATCTCCTCCTCGTAGATACTATGATCAAACCTCACAATGAAACGAAACGAAGAGAATATATATATATATGTTGGCGATACCCGTAGGTGGAAGAAAGACTTCGTATCAAAAGAAGGAGTGGCGTGACGTTTGATTAGGCGGATGCGAAGGTTTGACTAAAAGACACTTTCCCATCCTGCATATATTAGCAATGCTCTTATTCCCAATGCCGACAAGAATACGGGTTGCAAGTAGTAGAGTCAAGCACATACCGAGCAACGTCAACAAGATTACAAACTAATACACAAAGTGATGGAACCGATGACGATGAGGAGATAACCGGTGAAGGGACGAGTGAAGGGCTTTCTAGTATAAGAAATAAAGTAGAGGTAGGCAAGGTTTTCTGTAAATGAACGAGATGAGGATCGAGGTAGTTCACCTCCCCCATTCTATATAAAGAAAGTACTATTCAAATCAAAGAGTGCATTGACTCTTTGAGTGAAGAAGAGAATGGCTTTGTGTAGACACCCTTGAGCCATGCCATGGTTCGTCACCTTAGGCTATCCATTATTTCATTTTATTATATTTATGGGTTTTCGGTCCAAATAATACATATTGAACGGATCATATATAAATAAAGAGATCTGTATCAAAATTTTGAATATAGATTCAAATCTATATAATAATAATATCATATGATATATGATGTAATTTATTTATTAAGAAAGGAATCAATCAAATAGCATTGGTACAAGTTAACTATGTATGAGCACAATTTTCAACATAAAAATCTCATATTTAGGTTAACAAAAATCTTATAGATAGAAAACAGACCAAAAAGGGGGGGGGGGGGGGGGGGTTTAAAAGTTAGGTGCATCTTCAATATTTTGGTATCATCATGGCTCAACAACAATTGCTTATTATTTTCCGGAACACAATAACATTTTTTAATATTATTTTATATTTCTATCGGCCTAATAATAACACTGACGGGCTCTCCTTCTTTCTCGTTCTGATAAACACCACTTCATATTTCCGAGCAGAGCCAGAAATGAAGATCCAGTGCGACGTATGTGAAAAAGACGAAGCCGCGGTGTACTGCACGCCGGACGAGGCGGCGCTCTGTGATTCCTGCGATCACAGAGTCCACCATGCCAACAAGCTGGCTTCCAAACACCAGCGTTTCTCTCTCATCCACCCTTCTGCTAAGCAATTCCCTCTCTGCGATATCTGCCAGGTTTTAATTCTATTCAATTACTAGCTCAGTGAACCTCATTCACTGTTCTCCTCTTTCAATTCCCTGATTTGTTTTTTCTTTTTGTTTGTAGGAGCGGCGAGCTTTCTTGTTCTGTCAACAAGACAGAGCGATTTTATGCAGAGAGTGTGATCTTCCTATCCACTCGGCCAACGAGTCGACTCAGAACCATAACAGGTTTCTTCTAACCGGAGTCAAGTTATCTGCCGCACCAGCTCTCTACACCTCCTCCGCCGCCGCCGCAGCCTCTGTAACCACTGCTGGTGGTGGTCCCCTCGTACCTGATCATAACAACAACAAGTCAAAGCCCTCGTTGAAGTTGAACCACTCTGTTTCTGATTCACCTGCAGTTTCAAATCCAGATTCGATTTCTAAGAGATCATCATTATCATCTAACACGAGCATGAACAACAACAAGGATATGGAGGCTTTGGTCATTAATGAAGAGGGAAGTGGGTTCAGAAGCAGCAGCATATCGGAGTATTTGATCCAAACTCTTCCTGGATGGCACTTCGAAGATTTTCTAGACTCATCCTCTGTTCCTTTTGGTTTCTGTAAGGTCTGCATTCCTGCTCTATTTTTTCAATTTTCCTTTTTTCCTTTTGGTCTTAGATCTGTTCGTAATACTAACTAAATCTCCCTTTCGAGGGTTTATCTTAATTTTTGCAGAGTAGTAATGAAGTTATGTCACCATTTATGGAGGGAGATATAGAAAGAGCAAGTTTGAGTCCATTTTCATCGGAAAGTTTAGGAATTTGGGTCCCACAAGCCACACTACCACCTCCTCCTCCGCCTCTGTTCTGTTCTTCCCACATGGTTAATAATAATTATAATGATAATGTGTTCAGAGATTCAAATGTGAGAGCTGTACAGAGAGGAGGAGGATTGATAGAGATGATGGGTTTGCTGTTCCACAAATCAATAGCCCCCCATCCATTATCTCTTAAGAGATCTAGACCTTTCCGGTAGAAGAAACAGAGAGAAGAGCTTGCCTTGAAGAAAAAAGGGCAAAAAAATCCGATCTTTATAAACCAAGGTATAAGCAGCATATATATGTAAGATATTTGTCAGTTCTCTCTTTTTTGTTTTGTTTTCCTCATGGTTTGCTTTCTAGTCTGGGTTTTGTTTGTTTCTAGTTTCATGTTTTCTGTTTAGGTTGAGTCAATTTTGTAAATATTTTTAGAGAAGAAGAAGAAGAAGAAAAATTTGAGCTTGTTCTGTGTTCTTTTCCAAATCTTGAACCCGACATATAGAGAAATTCAACAGGGGAAAATAAAGGACCATTTGTCTCAGTGAGATTGGAACGGAACTGATAGTTATAATAATAATATATATATATATATATATTTTTTTTAATTTTTAAAAAGGGCACTACTGGAATTGAGCTTTTGGTCGGGATAGTAATTGATTGCTGAGTTGATTTGGGATTTTTTTTTTCCGACCAAAAAAAAAAAGGTGCAGAGATAATGATGAAACGTATTCTGTGAAAAACTGTTGCTGCCAAAAGAGTGATTGCTATGTTTTCAACGCTGACTGTTACTTTCCCGGCGAACAGGGTCTGTCGATTACTTCACCGTTTACAAGAAATTTTGTTCATTTTTTATTTTTTTTATTTTTTTTAGGGAATTGGAGAATCTGGAGCTATTATCCTGTCCGATAGGATTAGAAGAAGAATCTTAATAACGAAACACAAGCATAGATCTTCACTTTGCCACTTGGTTAATGAAATCAATGCTTTTTTTTTTTTTTTTTTCTGGGTGAATTATTTGAGCGAACAAATTCTCTTCTCAATGTGATTCTAATGGTTTGTTTACATTTTATTAGAATCTGAATCAACATGCATTTCCAATTCTTCTGGGATTTTATAAAATACCCAGAAAGATAAGCAAAAATTTATTTGCGCTGAAATGAAAGAAGAGAAATGAGCAATAAGCAAGACAGAGGACACAGAAAGTAAGAACTGGATCACTACTGTGCTTAAACGAGCTTCTTCTGAAAACTGGATTGTAAGTATCCAATTCAAGCTGCTGCAAGATTTCGTTTGTCATATGAAGGTATGAAGAATGGCCTTCTATGACATCTGGTCAAGTCAACCAACAATGTTTATAAAAAATCGAATCAATGGTCGAACTCAGGACAAAGAAAAATGAACGTTTAAATATAGAGCTTACATTCTCAATCCCGGGAATATTCACCGGTTGAATTCCTGCTAACCCTTCAGAAAGCAAACTTCACACGGATCCAAATTGATTATAAGAAAGTGAAAGAAGGTAAAATAAACTCGGAATCCGTGGAGCGAATAGAATCCATGGTATATACCTTGTTCGGTAAATAATCCTAAGTGTCCAATCATCCGTTGAATAACCGTTTACAAATCGACCAGCCACCATCTAAAAAACCAGCAGAGCAGGCTATAACTAAAATATATATAATAGAAGATTTAAGACGCAACAAAATTAACACCACCTTTCTTGCATTTTCCCATTTTTCATCCTCAGTTGATATTGGAGCTCCAAGAAGAACAACCCTCTCTACTAGTCCAGCTGCATTAGACATAATAGTTTTAAGAAAGTTCACTCATGAAAAAAGGAACGCACTTGAATACTACTTGAGCCCCCAATGAGAAACCAACGAGTGTTACGGGCCTGGACCGTAATTAAGAAACTAAAAAAGATTCACAATCTAATCCAATACACATTATATATGTTGATTAATTACCTGTTTCCTTGCAATCCCTTGAGCAAAACTTCGGCCAGAAGTTTACCGGCTTTATCTGATCTGGCAAGGTGGATAAAAGTAGCTGCTCTCTTTCAATATTTCCATGATATCCGTCACAGTAAAGATAGGAAAATTTTACCTGTCTACTGCAACTGCCCATTTACTGTCTATAAGATCCAAAGCTGTAATTAATGCAGCCGGCAAGGAAAATGCCGATACGATGGTGCTCAAAACAGTTATCATGGCACCTTCTTTCATCAACGCTATGGCCGGTCCTGCAACATATAGCCACTTTTTTTCAATAAATTACAAATAAGACAGATTTTTCTTTTTCTTTTAATTTTTAATGTTTAAATTTACTTTTCTTATGGTGATAGCTAGGGGTGAGGAAAAGTACTTGATGTTAGCCAGTCCTGAATTGCAGAGCTCAATGCAATCAAATTCTTAGATTCCCAGAAGAGAGCATACCTGTATTTAATCAAATATATGTTATTAATTACATAAGAACGCAGCTTTTGGGTGGACGCCAGGATATTATATACTATGAATCATTGACACCTTTCCAAATTGTTGTCATGATCTTTCCAAGGCCTTATAAAATCTTCATCGTCAAAAGCAAGTCCAAAAACCATAATTCCAACTGCTAGCCGCTGTAAAAGTGGTTTATTATATTAATCAATAAGCCCATCAAAAAAAGGAAAAAAACATTATAAATAAGAAAAATGTAATCAAACTTACACCATCGGTATGATTTTCACCAACATATTTGAATTCAAATTCTTCAATGTCTCCAGTTCTTCTAGCCATCTTACTTCCCGCAAGGCCAGCTCCAGCCGCTAAGAACCACAAACAGAACATGATCGCTATTATATAATACTACTTTTTCCGGCATTCATTTTCAGACCAATTAAATAATTACACACCTCCAAATGACGCCCCTAGGCAACCGAACCAGCAACCGATCCAGTAGCAGTTGCTGCTGAAGCTAATCCACCCGCTCCAAGTCCAGGGATCGTTGGACCTAGTGTAGTAGCAAGAGAACCTATCCCTTGTGCAATTGCAGGGGCAGCTAGACCTGAAAATATATTAACATCCGCGAGAAAATTACTCTTGTAACCTCAGATATATGAAACTTGTAGTTGAACAGATTTCTCATACCACCAGTAATAGCCATAATGGCTCCTCCTGTTAAAGCAGCTGCCCCAATTAGACCACTCCGCTTCCATTTCGCATTAGGCCATTCCGGCACGTCTACTTGTTCCTCTGTTGCGTAATCATCTTCTTTTACAGAATCCATCAATTCATGAGCAACCATAGTTTCCATAACTTCCTAATAGTTTGAAGAGTAGAAAATTAATAACAATAAACAACAATAGAAGGTAACATGTAAAGGAGAAAAAATAACCATTTCTTTCCAGTTGACATTGAGCCATGCTGCAAGCAATCTTAAAGCCACACGATATCTAGCATCGTATCCTTTATGTAGCTGAGAAGAGCAGTTAGGACAATCTTTCTTGTGATGATCTGTTACACAAGACAAAAGAAATGTGTTAAGTCAGGCCACTTTCTTCTTGTAAGTTAGATCTTTTCCTTCTTCCAAATATTCATCAGAATTTCCCTCTGGAGATTGATCAGAGCTCGGTTTTTTTCTCAGGGATTTCAATGGTAGACATCGTCGCATCAACGACATTTGCCAAAACGAGTTCCTTTTCATCTCTTTCTGAAGAAGGTCCTTCACTTTCATTCGAGAGCAGCAATAGAAACTGGAACAGAGAAAGATATATCAAGTCATGTATACACACATAATAAGGATATTACAAAATTAAAGGGAAGAAGGAAGACATACAGCTCTGATATGATTCCTGATTTCTGAAGAAGATCCTGCAGCAGTTTCCTTTAAACCTTCCCAGGCTTGATTCTCTACCCCTAGAGATCTGGAATGAGATAAGCCATGTTACATTTATTCATACAATACACAGTCATTTCAGGAAAGAAGAAAACGAGATGAAAGAACTGGAAACCTGAAAACAGGGCCAAGCAAACCAGAATTATCGTGGATCCGCAGCTGTGGGTTATAAGAAACTGAAGCGTTCTTACCAGCGCATACGCTTTCACTTATCATCTCCTCACCAAGACGGAGAACGGAGCTCGACGGACGAGTCTGGTGGATCTGGGAGAGGTGAAGAGCTACCCGAACTGACCAGCAGCGGCGTAGTTCTGTGTCAAATTCAATACTGAGACCTCCATTATTCAGATTATTGAAGCTGAAATTATAAAAAGGGAAATTAACTCCCGAATTCATGAGAAATTAGGGTTTCGAGCTTCAGAACCGCACTTTTGCCTTTCCTCTTCAGTGAATCAGTATCGTAACGACTTTGCGGGATTAGTGTATTGACGGCTACTTCTAGACTTGAAAATACAATATACATATATATATATAAATACACACAAGTGACATTCAGTAATCCGTTGTAGTCTAGTTGGTCAGGATACTCGGCTCTCACCCGAGAGACCCGGGTTCAAGTCCCGGCAACGGAAAATGTTTTTGTTTTTTTTAATTTGTTCTCTTTAATTATTATTTATCTCTTTCTTTTTCTTTTTCCACGTGTACTAATCCTTCCCGGATTTAAGCGCGAAGCTGGCAGTGTGGTGAGCTAGGGTTTAGAGCAGCCAACTATAAACAACGGCAAGATTTTTCGTTTATCTTGAGTACAATTCACAGATGGGGAGGAAGAAGAAATTCTTCGACAAGAAGAAATCAGCTACTTTCCAGTTACACGCCCGTGACTCGTCGGATCCCGTTTACGAGGAAAACCCTGACGATGACCGAGTATTTGTCCGCGTCGACAACAATCCTTACACCTTGGCCGACGATAGCGCCTACCCCGACGCCGTTCACTCGGTATTCGCCGACGCACCTGAAGATCCTGACGGTGACGGGAACGATAACTGTGTTCTTGGAAACCCAGTCGGTGTTCAGGCTGTTAATGGTGGACCAGCCCCCTTGCCGGACCATGTTAGGAAAGAGATTATTGAGCTTGGGTTCCCAGATGATGGGTACAATTATTTACTTCATTTGAGGGAGATCAGAAATACGGGTGGTGGTTCCGCGTTTTATCAGAACCCTAAGGCCAAGCTTGATCAGCTACCCCTTGATGTAAAGGTTAGTCTTGTGGTTTTTGTTTGTTTGGTTTCTGTGAATATCAAGCCACCGTAGATTTGAAAATGGGAAAAGATCATTGCTTTATGTTATTTGGACGGAGTGATATCTGTTCTTGAATGAAGTTCTTGTTTTTATTTCTTCAGGCATATGATGCTTCCCAAGTGCATGTTTCTGAAGCCAATGAGGATCCTAATGAGAAGTATGTTCACAATGTCGCGTCCAAGAGTGTTGGCGTGAGGGTTAAGAAGGTTCTAGATCCTGAAGTAGCTGCTTTGCTTGATGATAGTGATTTGTCGAGGTTTGGTTCCGACATTGAAGACTTGGAAGAGGATTTTGTTGTTCAAGCAAACTTATCCAAAGAAGGAACTGACAAGCCCATGGAATCTGATCTAACCAATTTGAAGATAAATGATGAGGGCCCTTCTTGCCCTACAACAACAATGGGTGATCTTAAGTCTGAGGATCGAATTGAAAATCCAAAGGTTAATGCTAGACATGACGATATGGTTGAAAAACCACGAGAACACCGTCTTTTAGATGAACAATTTGATTTAGTGAGTACCATTTTTGCTACTTAGATGCTTTATAGTTCAATGAGTTTTGTTTTTAATGAATTTTAACTTACATTTTACCATTTTGTTCTATGTAGCTTGTGGGACAAGAGTATGAAACAGATGAAGAAAAGTATGATGATTATGATGGGAAGTTTGATGACTATGATTCTGAAGTAGCTGACGAAGAGGAAGCCCTTGCTGAGAAGCTGAAGAATACTCTGATGGGTAATCATGTCATGGATGATATGGATATTGATGGCAAGTATATGGCTCCTGCTGATTTATTGAAAGATAACGAGGCTTCAAAGCATAAGGAGGTTCTGGAATCTGCTACAGCTGTAATTCGCCGATGTGTGGAATATGCCGAGAAATATGAAAATGAAGAAGATCAAGATCTGGATGAGTTTGTTGTACAGGAAAGCAGTGATGAATCCGAAAAGTGGGACTGTGATACTATTGTTTCTACGTATTCGAATCTCGATAACCATCCAGGGAAAATTCAGGCTCCTGAAGGAAGGAGGAAGAAGAAATTGTCCGAATCTGTCTTTGGAGCCTTGAACTCTAGTAATAATAATGTGATAGCTCTTGGAGGGAAAGAGAGGCTTCCTGTTGACTTTCTTCCCCATGTGAAGAAACCTTCTTCAACACAAAAGGTGAAGAAGAGTGTTGGTACCTTGACGCCTGATCAGCTGAAAAGGAAGCAGCATGGTCAAGAGTCCAAGGAAGAGAAGAAGGAAAGGAAGGTTGAGACCTTTCAATTTCTCTACTACCTTTTATGTTTACAAAAAAAAAAAAAAAAGAAAAAAAAAAGAAGAAATTCTGATGCTTCCATGTGTACAGAGTGCTGTTAAAGAGGAAAGGCGTGAAGCACGGCAAACGAAAAAGGAAATGAAGGGACTTTACAACGGTGAGGCTAAACGTGCTCAAAGAGTAGCTGCTACATCGGGGCCATCTTCCATCCATCTCATGTAGGTACGTACGGTGATCATTAAATAGATGTTTATGAATCCCTATTGGTCATTTTCTATTCACTGTAATTTTCTTTCGTAGGTGAGATAGGGCGCCGGATTCTCACCCAAATTTCGGTTTCCAGTCTTGCTTTTCCCAGTTATGAAAGAAGGATGCGGCTAGAACTTCAGTGAGTGGCACGTACACCGCATGATCTATAGTTACGGACTGCTTTGTACTAGTTTCCTTTTTACAGATATAATACTTATGAGAAGGTTTATAGTTTGGATCAAACTTAGACAAACTTAAATATATAAAGTTTAATGAGTTAACATCCACGTCACTTATTTGATTGATGAGTAGGCAAAAGCTATTGTGTTAGTTGTCCAATTCATCCTAGTTTGTCTAAAGTTTGGTCAATGCACCATTACTCTTTATAGTTTGTGTCATTTGAACTCATGTATAAATCATTACCTCTATTTTTTAATTTTACAAATTCTGGATCTAAATGTGTAGTATGTTCTGGTATTGGCTATTATACAATCGAGAAATTCTTAGGTGTATCGTGGTTGAGTATGAGAAATTCTTAGATCTACCGAAAGAAATTCTCCGATTGCCCCAATCTACAAACAAGTATCCCTTCAAGTAGGCAATCAATTATTTATACTCATATGAGTAAACATGCTGACATGTTTCAGACCAAACAGATTCTCATCACAAGGTCTGTATATTATGTCCATTAGTGACTACTACAGCTATCGTTTTAATGACTAGAATAGAAAGCTGTGTTAAACAGGATCAACCATAAATCTATCCAACTATGGACCGGGATCGAAAACATCTCCACTTATCCCTCCTTGCATCAGACACGCTTCCATACTCTTTAAATCTGTACACAGGAGGCACTTTTCCCTCACTGTAACATTGATTAGACAAACTAAAATGAGAGTTCATCTACTTAAATCGAGAACCAATAATCAGGTAATGGCAAACCGAGCAAACCCAATTGTCATGGCAATTTCTATCCCCATTCTCGAACTTTAGTAGAGTCGACATTAAAGTCCCAAAACCAGAATCAAGGTTTTCAAACATGTCCAGAAACTCTGAGAACGAAACAATTGAAACATCCAAAGCTTGTTCATGGCGATCTGGTATGTCATCGACCGTTATCACCCTATGGTTTGGGATATATATCTGTCTCAGCAATTTGAGGTATCTTTGTAGCATCAGATTTCTAATCTGGGCCGACCCATCTTCATTAACATGACGCCACAAAAGAGAATCAAATGCAACCCTCTTTCTTTTTTCCAGAGTCCCAGAACAATTGGGTGCAAAAAGAGCAAAGAAAATGCCCCCGTCAACCCTCCCTGAACCTGCTTCATCTACACGGAGAGAATCCTTACATTAATAGCTTTGAATGCTCCTATAAAACTATCAGGTTTGAGCGAATTCAGTAACGACGGAGAATCCATTCCAAGTTCACCTTGCGAATAGACGTCTCGGAAAGATCGGTTTTAGAACATAATTCTTGTACATTGTTTTCAGTCATTATCTTCTTAAGAAGTTCAACATCACAACTCCTAAGCCTAGTCACCCTGTGGAATGCTCTAATATCAAGAGCATTAGCCAAGTCTTGTCTCAAAGTGGTCTCCTCTCCCACAATTTGGAATTTTTCCGGTTCCACAACTATAAACGAGCCTCCCCATAGCTTCCATTAGCCTTCTTCACTTCTCCTTTCTCTGGAGCTCCTTCATCTGCAGCATAGTATCATCCAATTTGACCCGGTTTGTCATTTTGTATGCTTCCTTTAAAGCTTTCATAGCTTCCTCATCTTCCTCCGCTCCTAATAATTAAACCGCCTTATTGATCTGGGCCTGCCAATGATTCGGCCATAAAGCTAAAACCCGAGTATACATCTCAGGACTCAGATGCTCTCTTGAATCTATCCAAATCCAAATACAGCCAACCTAAATTATACAAAGCATCTACATGACAAAGTTTCAAGTCAATTGCTTTCTGAAATACCTCAATTGCTCTCTCACAATCACCCATAGCATGCAAAGCCAAAGCCAAATCACAATGAACATCTGCATAATCCGGTTTTTAGAAAATAGCTTCCTCTAAAGCCTTAACAGCTGCCCGGTTTTCACCTACCCCGAAAAGTGCACTACCTAAGAGCTTCAAAGCTCGATAATGAGTCAGGGCAAAGAATTGCAGCCTCCCTGTAATACTCACAAGCACTTAAAACCATACCTTCGCCTTCAAGTGAAATCCCAAGATTGACATTGATTTGTGGAAGTAAATTACCCCATTGATTTCCACTACCCTCAGCTGCTTGCAGCGCCAGGAGGAACTCCTCCTTGGCCTCTTTATACTTTCCATGAAGGTATAAACAATTCCCGGCTCAAAAATGGGGTCTTACATCAGTAGGTTGCAGCTCACCAGCACATTTGAAACTAAACAGAGCCTCGTTAAACAGTTCGTGGCTGTACAAAACCCTTCCTATGGCCATATGAGAATCAAAAGCCTCTTCTCTTGAATTAGCTTCATCTGCTCTGTTTCTCAATGTTTCCAATTCTTTCATAAACACGGAGAATATATGTCCAGACTGTTCTCATACTACTCACTTATCGGGAAGCTCGGAAGATGGCCTAACTCCGATGACCAGCCAGCATCTGAGCTCGCGTCGAGATTGTTGAGTAGTCCCTTCAATTTCTTCCCGCCCTTGGCATCTTGCTTTGTCTTCTTCAATCGCTCAACAGATTTCTCCAATTCCTCCACAATCTTCCACGTCTCATCAAATGCAATCACGTGATTTGGAGCCGTCGCTCTCTGCTTCTTCTGCAACTCTGATAATGCCTTATCCTCCACTATTGGAGACGTAAATGCCTCTGCCTCTGCGGCCCTTGAAACAATACCTTCATCTTCGTCCAAATTACGCTGAAGCTGTAGAGCATCGTAGTCCCGATCAACGTCTCCGGCAACGTCGTCGTAAGTAAGCATTAGACCTTCGTAAGTTAAGCCTTTTTGGCCATGGATGAAATCGCCGTAAACTCGAAAGATCTTGTCGATAATCGCGCTGATTTGTTCGTCGCTGAAGTTAAAATTAGGGTTCACAACCGCAACAAGCGCGCGGCCATTTCTTCCCTACTTAGTCCTCCATCTTCATTTACGTCAAATCGTTGGAAAATCCTCTTCACCTTCTCCGATCTACTCCCTCTCGCCGACATCGTTACCCTGTTCTACATTTATCTCAAAAACAATAATTCCTTATCTACACGTAACTGATTATCTCTCTCTCTTTCTGTGGAGCAGTGGAGACCTCTTCTTCTTCTTCTTCCATCTCCATATTTCTGTAACTGGCTACGTCGTGTATATAACTAACTAATCAATTTTACAATAGTTCGGCCACATACGATAATATCTCATGCTGGACTGGTCACTTCAATATCGGGCCCGGGCCAGCGGCCCATATAAATGGGCTCGACCGTCACCGAGTCCATTCTGGCCCAGTTAAGGGCGCCGAATCTTTCTTTTCATAACTGCCGCTTATAGAACGGCGGGAAAACGCCATGAGGAACACGTTGGACGTCCGAACGGTAGCAAGCCGTTACGCCACGCAACTGCAACGATGCTGCCCACAAACTGCAGTTTCATACTCACTCGCCCGGACAATCCATGCCCACATGCTTGCTTCCGGATTCAAGCCACGTTGCCACATCCTCAACCGCCTGATCGACATCTACTGCAAATCGTCCAACCTCCTGTACGCCTACCACCTGCTCGACGGAATTCCTCAACCAGACATTGTCTCGAGAACTTCACTAATCACAGCCTACTCCGCCTCAGGAAACGTAAAATCTGCTCGGAAAATTTTCGACTCAACCCCTTTGACTATGCGGGACACTGTTTTCTACAACGCTATGATCACTTGCTATTCACGTAACGATGATGGGCATTCTGCTTTTGAACTTTTCCGTGGAATGAGGTGGGATGATTTTCGTTCGGATAATTTCACTTTTACGAGTATTCTTTCTGCTCTATCTCTTATAGCAGATAGAGAGCACCATTGTGAGGTAATGCATTGTGCTGTGGTGAAATCTGGAACGGGGTTTGTTACTTCTGTCTTGAACGCGCTTTTATCGGTTTATGTCAAGTGTGCTTCTTCACCATTAGCTTCATCTTCGTCATTAATGAAATGTGCTAAGAAGCTATTCGAAGAAATGCCTGAGAGAGATGAGTTGTCATGGACAGCAATGATTACTGGGTTTGTAAAAAACGATAACCTTAATGGAGCACGTGAGCTCCTTGAAACCATGAGTGAAAAGCTTGAAGTTGCATGGAATGCTATGATTTCTGGCTATGTACATCATGGGTTTTTTCGAGAGGCTTTAGAAATGTTTAGGAAAATGCATTTGCTAGGAATCGAACAAGATGAGTTTACTTATACTAGTGCCATTAGTGCTTGTGCAAATGGTGGATTTTTTCTGCTAGGCAAACAGGCGCATGCTTACATTCTTAAAAGAGAAGTGAAACCTTCTCGTGATTTTTTGTTGTCTGTGAATAACTCATTGATTTCACTATATTGGAAATTCGGTAAAGCTGATCAGGCAAGAGACATTTTTACTAAGATGCCTGTGAAAGATCTTATTTCATGGAATGCTGTCTTATCAGGATATGTAAATGTAGGACGTATTGAAGAAGCAAAGTCTTTCTTCGAAGAGATGCCAGAAAGGAACCTTCTGACATGGACTGTAATGATATCAGGTTTAGCCCAAAACGGATGTGGAGAAGAAAGTTTAAAGCTTTTCAATCAAATGAGGTTAATGGGTTTCAACCCATGTGACTATGCATTTGCTGGAGCCATAACAGCTTGTGCCATGCTCGGAACATTGGAGCATGGATCCCAGCTCCACGCTCAGTTACTTCATAGAGGCCATGACTCGAGCCTCTCTGTTGGAAATGCATTGATTACTATGTATGCAAGATGTGGAGCTTTTGAGGCTGCTAAATATGTTTTTCTTACAATGACTTATGTGAATTCTGTGTCTTGGAACGCAATGATGGCTGCTTTAGGACAACATGGACATGGTCAACAAGCTGTAGAACTTTTCGAGATGATGTTGAAAGAGAATATTTTACCCGATAGGATAACCTTTCTTACCATTCTCTCTGCTTGCAGTCATGCGGGTTTAATAAAAGAAGGTCGTCATTATTTCGACTCGATGCTTGATTCTTATGGGATAACCCCAGGCGAAGATCATTATGCCCGGATGATTGATTTGTATTGTCGAGCCGGGAAATTCTCAGAAGCAAAAGATCTAATGAAGTCAATGCCGTCTGAGGCAGGTGCACCGATTTGGGAAGCTCTTCTAGCAGGTTGTAGAATTCATGGAAATATTGAATTAGGGACTCAAGCAGCTGAACGGCTCTTAGAACTGTTGCCAAATCAAGATGGAGTTTATGTACTTTTGTCAAACATGTATGCAAATGGACGGAGGTGGGATGAAGTGGTTAGGGTTCGGAAATTGATGCGAGACAGAGGGGTTAAGAAGGAGCCAGGGTGTAGCTGGATCGAGTTTGAGAACAAGGTCCATGTGTTCCTAGTTGATGACACAGTTCACCCAGATGTGAGTAGTGTGTACAAGTATTTGGAACAGTTAGGGCTTGAGATGAAGAAATTAGGGTATGTTCCGGATACAAAATTTGTGTTGCATGATATGGAATCGGAGCATAAAGAGTATGTGTTGTCTACTCATAGTGAGAAGCTTGCGGTTGGGTTCGGTCTTATGAAGCTTCCTATGGGGGCTACGGTCCGGGTATTTAAGAATCTTAGGATTTGTGGGGATTGCCATAATGCGTTTCGGTTTATGTCCAAGGTTGCGGGGAGGGAGATTGTTGTTAGAGATGGGAAGAGGTTTCATCATTTCCGGAATGGTGAATGCTCTTGTGGGAATTACTGGTAGTGATTTGGATTGAGAACATATAGAGTGAAGAAGGTTTGAGTTTGGCTAGATAAGAAATGGAACTGCCATATACTTTTGATGCAGCATGCAAGTGTGCAGTCCGAGTACTGAGTACGCAGGTTTCAAACTGTGAAATACAATTGGCCACCTGATTCAATCGAGCTGAGACTAAGCTTTTGAGTCAAGATTTCAACCACATTGAAAGTGTATGGCGGCAAAGGAAGGGCATGGATCCGAGATTGTTCGAATGGGTTTCTGTTAGTTTGTTGGGCATGGGTAATATAAGTGATTTTAATATTATTTTATTTAATTTTTCTACTTCCTAAAGTAAAATTAAAGTAAAATTGTAGTTTAAACAAATAACTAAAATTGAGCATTACGGTCCAATCTGGCTGTCGGATTTCAGCCAGGTTTGGACTGTATCCCCTGGATTAGTTTGCTCGGATTTTGGTTCGGGTCCACCCAACCAAAAACTGAGGAAACCAATCCGCTCCGGTGTTTTAAGCAATCAATACGGCTAAGACTTGGTCGGGATTGGGTCGAATGATTTGACCGACCCTATAAATAATCAAAATGGGTTGAATGTTAAATTGTTAATTTTAAATATTCTAAGCCTCCGACGAATTGAAAACCCATGTCGGAGAGGAAAACCAAAACGAACCAAAAAATGATGAACTTGGACAAGAAGTAGTTTATATAAGATATTTTATTTGACACATAGAACCATAAAGCCTTTGGGAAAAATAAGCGAAAAAACGGTGGAAATAGCGACAATATTAAGAAAACTGAGGTTAAAACTGTAAAATTGACATTCAATATTCGTTGAGGATGGCGGTTATAATTCAACGGTCTGCTCGAATCCAGGCCAGAAAGGGAGGGAAGGAAAGAAAGAGAGAGAGAGAGACGACAGCGTCTTGGATCCTGCGGGTATTCCTTTTTTCTCTCGCTCTACCTCTCCCTCTCATCTTCTCCAGCATCCTTCTGAATACACAGAGGGAGAGAGGGAGAGCTTTTGCTTTCTCAAAATCTCTCCGTCTCCGTCCAGCTTCCAGGTCCCCTTTCCGAATTCCCGGAATTGATATGTGAATGATTTTAAGATACTTAATGAACAAAATTTAGGGTTTTTCGATGAGAAGGGTTGCGGCATTAAGAATGGAAGCTGAGAATTTATTGATGGGATCGTCGCCAAAAAGCAGGGAAGAGAGGATTTTTGTTTCGATCAGGGTAATGCCCTTGAATCCAAGAGTAATTTCCAGAAACGAGGTGTCGGATTAGGAATGCACCAAAGAAAACCTCATCTTCCTAAAAAAAATGCCTCACAGGACCGTGCCTCATCTCCTGCTTCCTACAAACCAGCAGTGGGAAGACATAATTACATAGAGATGGTAAGGTGAAGCATTGTTGTTTCCTGTCTAGTATGAATTTGTGTAATATATTCTTTGACTGCAGCTCTAATTCAACAGATTTTATCATGTTTTAGCAAAGAGAGAGAGAGTACTCTGTTTTCAATACAACAGAAACAAACTAAAACAGAGTACTCTGTTCCCATGAAAACAATTAGAGTATTGTCTTAAAAACAGATTACTATATTTGCGTTGTTAAATTTTAGTTTTCCAGATTCGTTTGTTTATAAGTTTCGAGATAAGAAATATGTTCATTCAAACAGACATTAAGGTTTGTTCTTCACTTAAAAAGAAGTCAAATGGTCTTTTTCTTCAATCAGAATTTTGCTGATTTTGCTGATATTGCTGGAAGTGAGCGTTCTTCTCAAACAATGTCAGTTGGCTTAAGACTAAAAGAAGGCAGCCACATAAACCGCAGTTTTCTAACGCCCGTAATTCGCAAATTAAGGTTTAATATTTGCGAGGATTTGATTTTGTCCAAAGTTCAAAATCTCTATCTGGTTTTTTCTGCAGTTTTTACACTTTATCTGTTCTTGTTTCTTATGCCTATTTGAGTTCTGTTTTTCTAACACCGGGAACATCAACTCATTGATATTCCTACTTACCAAACTTACGATTCTTTAGACCTAAAAGTTGATGAAAAGCAAAAGACAAGCAGCAGCCTTGAAACAGACTATCCTTCTGAAGCCGTGGTGTCTAGCTCTCATGATAGGGGATTGAGTAGGATCAGAAGCACCGGGTCTGTTTTCACGACCATTCAAGCTTCTCCGTGGTTTGAGAGTCCAGAACATGATGAGAATCGATCAACTAGAAAGTCTGACAAGGACTCCTCAAGAAAAAATTTGGAAGTGCTTCAAAGAAAGCCGATTCGGTCAAAGTACGAAGTCAACAGCCGGAAACTTGGCAGAAGAGGCACTAGTGATTATGCTATAAATGTCTGTACAGAAGTAAGAGTTGCTAGAGAGGGGGAAGAAGATGATAATGCTAGTGTCGCAAATTTCGAAACAGGAAATAAGAGAAGAGCAAAGAAGCAATCAAACAAATATAGTTTAAGAGAAGGAACCGAATTGGATGGATATAGACAAAGAGGAGGAGAAGATGGTAATTCAAACCGATTACAGAGATCAGAACTGTAGTTTAGTTGGCCTTCAGAATTTGAAAGACAGAGGAAAGAAATAATCGAGCTATGGGATTCATGCACCGTGCCATTAGTAGACAGAGCATACTTCTTCCTTCTATTCAAAGGTGGACCTTCTGATTCAGTGTACATGGATGTTAGTGCTACGAAGGTTGTCTTTCTTAAGAGATACATTTTCTGTAAAAGCTCAAGTCGGCAGAGACAAGAACAGTAGTAGTTCAGTGACTAGAGTTTCAAGTATGAAGGCTGTAAACAAGGAGAGAGAAATGCTGAGCAAGAGAGTGAAGAAGAATTTGTCTACAAGGGAAAGAGAGGCGCTTTATCAGATGGGGGAAAATGTTGAAATCAAAAGAGAGGAGCCTGCAAGTGGTGAGACGGGTTTGGACTAGCACACAAGACTTGGAGCATATAAAGGAGAGTGCTGCCCTTGTAGCCAAACTGATCGGTTTTTCCGAATCAGATGAGGCTCCGAGAGGGTTGTTCGGTATAAGCTTCTCGCCGAAACCTTCGAAGAAAACATTTAGCTGGAGAGATACCTTTAGTTTTGGTTTTTCTCTTTGTTGTTGGTTTCGGTGGAAGAGATGATGACGACGAGTTGATGACGGATCTAAGATCTTTTCTCTCCTTTTCTATGTTGTTTCCTTGTCTGTGAAGAGCTTTCAAAGAAAATATATAGTATATACCAGTTGTATATATTACCCTTCATTGCAATTGGAGTTGCATGCTCGCTTTCTATGAGTCTCTTGCCATTACCGAAATAAGAAAAGAAATGGTTCATTATTATTACCATTGTTATCAACAAAGAGGTCAAAGGGGAAGCAGGAAATACATCTCATTCTCAATTTATGTGCCAACATGATGAAAATTACAACAGAGAATAATACCAACCAAAAACTTTACAGTTTTTTTTTTTTTTTTTTTTTGGTGGTAATTATTCAAGGACGGCTCCTTTGGAGATTTTCCATCCCGAACTGGAATCAGACACCTCATATCTTATTGTGTAAGTTCTGGTACTTGAGGCATCATTTTCGGGATGGTTTATATCAGTAAGATGGGCAGATTCTTTGAGAGTTGCTTCTACCATAGCTCGTTGCCCGTCTAGTGAGACGGTCACGCTGTCGATGGTTAAGCTCAACAGGGTGTAATCGTAGAACCAACCAAGTTGTGCCACCTCAGTAGCACGATCAGTCCAGATCTTCAACATTTCTCCATCCAAAATCTGCAATATCATTCAGTGTTATCAGAGGGTTCAAAAGTCAATGAACAAGATCCGAGAATATTATTTGTAACTTTTTATAGCCATGGAAGAAGCTGTGAAATGTTCTTACCACTGACAACTTTCCCAGACTGTGATCAGGTCCAAAAGCCTCTGATTTAATGCTTTGCCATTTGCGAACTAAATTTTCTGCAATCCTCGTATCGAATCTGGGGAATCTCTCCCCTGACTGTTCCTCTCTTGACAATTCTACACAGTTAGACGAAGGTTCAAGAATTTCAAAACAAGCCATGAGCATAAAAACCCTATAAAGTTGATTTCAGTCAAGATATTGCGCTGGAATTCAGGGACTTATGGGAAATATGGTGAAAGTTTAGTGAGATGTTCATACCCACATTGGAAATATCAGATGCCATTGCTGAACTAGCTTCTTTGCGTGGTAGCCTGGATGAGCTATTCCTAGAAGGTAAGAGCCTCAAGCCAGCTAAACTCATTAGTCCAATTACCACACCAGCACACATAATCTTCATACTAGCATCCTTAATCTTGTCAGTAATAGGTTCTTCTTCTTCACCCATTTCAACAAACTTGCTTGACCCATCTTGATCAAAACTTAACAAAGGCTCTTCACTATCTAAAGCAGGAATGGAATTTTTCAATTCATCTTCTTGATTTAGTACTCTATTATTATCCCCTTGAGCCAGGGGAAAAGCCTTCTGTAATGCTTGAATAGCACTAGACTTTACATTATCTAAAACGGCAGTAGCCTCTGCTCCAATCCTTACTATTGCTGCTGCTGCAGCTAAGGGAGAACCATTAACTCCCTCTAGCTTCTCCAAATATCTAAGAACAGTAGGGTC
Organism: Coriaria nepalensis; assembly: GCA_027186245.1. Lineage (NCBI taxonomy): Eukaryota > Viridiplantae > Streptophyta > Magnoliopsida > Cucurbitales > Coriariaceae > Coriaria > Coriaria nepalensis. The sequence continues at coordinate 447,098 of CP114500.1, read as the reverse complement.
GTCATAGTAATCTCCAAGCTTGAAATAGATATTTTTGGTGTCTCTAAATCTGGGAAAAACCACTTCAACCAACCATGTTTCCAACAATTTACAAAGCCCGGGAAGATCATTGTCAGCATCTGATCCCTTTGAGTTCTCGACAATAAATTCTACAACAGATGGGTTTCTGTAAGGAGAAGTCTCACTGTCTAAGCCCAGCCATGAGCGACATTCATCTAGCTCCCCAACAAGCAGAGAACAAAGTCCTCTCTCCAAAGCAAAATCTATTTCTCGATTCTCAGAATATGAAGTGACAACATTTCCAAGAGGCTTAACTTTGGTCTGCTGAAGCTGTTGGTAGAGATTATCAGCGTCATGAATGAGATGGGGTTTTTTTCCAACAAAAGCCTGGGCAACTAGTGCAAGTGCTACCCCATAAACTTCAAAACTTTCAGCCGGGATATTACTTGGTGTAGCTACAAACAAATCAACCTAAAAAAAAAAAGTTGAAAGATTAATGCAATTGAGCGGGAGAAGAAAAAGAGCATGGGTAAGAATTTTGTAGGGACTAATCTATATGATCCAACCTGCTCAGCTGCTGTCATGCGTAAAAAGGCTTCATTCATGAAATCTTCACGACTGAATCCACCAGCAATAGCAGCTGCACCTCCTCCACCTACAGCCCACAAAATATTTCTCACACCATGAAGACCCTCTTCCCTTTTTGATCGATACTCATCATCTAGAGGTGATTCTAGAAGTTCCAGAACAGTCCTCGGAGTAATCTCTTCCAATGTCTCATCAATTTGCGCTCGTAGATCTGGTGCAAGGCTACTTGCACCTTCTTCCTACATGCACAGGTTAAGAATTCAATAAAAAGTGCAATGGATGTCAAGGATCAATTCAAACTAAGCCCATTAATATTAAGTTCAGAAAAAATCACTCTAAAGCATTGTAGCATTCGAAAATGGTTTTACCTGTAGCAACTTCAAAGCTCTCTCTAGCAATTCGCAACCCGCAATGAAATCAGGTGGAGATAATGCCATTGCGTCCCTAGACAAGTCCACATAAGCAAGAGCCATGACAAGGACAATATCTTGCTTGAATGACTTAGAAAGTCTCTCTCTAAGCAGATTCCCTCCAACTTGAAGAACCAACTCAGATTCTCCTGCTTCTTGCAAAACGCACAGAGCACCAGGAACCTACAAATCCACCAAAAAATCACCTTTGGAAATGGTTTGACATTACAAAACATGGCAGTAAGATCAAGTCAACTCGTTTATAGGGAAAATCGTTCCAATTCGATTACAGAAATGAAGTTAGAAGGGGGAGTAAATGAGAGTTACCTTGTTGAATGGGACTTGAGTGAGGATGGTACCATCTTCGTCTTCAAGAAGGCCTAAGTTGTAATCTCTTCGAGATCCAGAATCTGCCAGGGTTTCGCAAGCGGCATGAAGAATCTGTCTACGGCTAACCAATGCCTCTTGGCTGAATCCATACTGAGGTGGCTTCGAAACCCTAGCTTCATAGGCTCTTCTAATACCGTCCCCAAGAAAATGCGTTTCAGCTCCGAGTACCTGATAGTAATCAAGAGGGATGGAGACATTGCGCTCGGGAGGAGGAGCGAGCGGCGGAGGAAGAGTAGGCGTGAGAGTGGCAGCACTGGATGGTACAGAATGGTGGTGTTCGGACGAGGATTCTCCGAGAAATTGAAAGTCGCCGAGAAGACGCTCCGCCCATTTACTGGCGGAGCAAGTTATGGAAGTGCCGCCTCGACCCCCAGAGAGGTTGAGCTTATGGCGTCGTTTGGAGTGTTGATGTGAGAAAATTGGCGGGTAACATAGAACAATGCTTAATTGTCTCACAGTTGTTCCCATTGATATGCTCTTAAACCCTGCTTATCTTCTTCTTTCTCACTTCTGCAAGTTTAGAAGCAGATTTCTTCTCACTAGGCGCAGAAGAAGATGACCGGCCAGCAAGGTCTCTATTATATAAAGCAAAAATTGAAAAACAACATGCAAATCCGTTGTAGTCTAATTGGTCAGGTTATGCGGCTCTCATCCGAAAGACCCCGATTAAAGTCCCGGCAACGGAATTTTATTTATTTATTAATTATTATTTTTTAATGTGTTTTGTGGGCTGGACGCGGTACAAATAGTTTACGGGCCGGGCCGCATTCAGGCATTAGGAGGCTGGACACCGATTTGAAAATTCAATTTTCGGTTAAGACTTTTAGCGGGTATGATCCGTTTACTGACAATTAACAAAACTACTGTTAAAAAGATTAAAAGGCAGCAATAAATAAATAAATAAATAAATAATAATAAATATCCACACGCCAATCGCCCCATGCGTCTCCATGCTGATTCAGCATCTTGAAGAATCATCAAATGCAATTGGACAGAGCCGTTTTCATGTGATCCATAATTAGTGACCTCCATCAATCCAATTGGCATCCTCATGATCCCCTAATATTTCAAAATTTTAAAAAATTAACCTCATAATCTCTTGTTTAAACTAAAACATCCTCTAAATGAAAGAATTTTAGATTATAGCATTAGCCCAAATGAAAGAAAATGGCTTTAATCATTTTAAACCACTAACTTAATCAAGGACCAACCTCTAATTATTTTAATCATTTTTAAGCAAATACTCGAGTTTTTAGGTGCTTATTATAATTAATTTAATTTTTAGGGGTACAAAATCATTTTTACAGGGACTCGCGAGAGTTTTTATTAAAATTATAAAAATAGACCCCAGCCCTATTCTTGTTTTTATATTTAAAAAAGCCCCCAGCCCTGCAGATTTTGGGGGAAGAGAGAAAATGAAAGGGAAGAAGTTTTTTTTTTTTTGTTTTACCCAGACAGATCAAACAAATGGCGTCGCTTCTGTCAAGCACTCTTTCCACTCCATCATCTCTGACTCTGCTGACATACGCTCCTCTCCACTCATAACCTCTCACTCTGTATCATCTTCTTCTCTAGTTCTATCACTCTAGCCAAATCTTGTTTCTTCTCCTTCTCTCCTATGGCAACGGTCACTTTCTTCTTCTTTACTGTCACATTCTTCGCAGCCATTGTTGCGACCTTAATGATACCGGCTGCGGAAAGCAGTAGCGATGTAACGTTGATGGAAATCAAAGCGTTGGAGTCTTTCAAGCTGAGTCTTCATGATCCACTCGGCGCGCTGGACAGCTGGGACTCGGCTTCTCCGTCCGCGCCTTGTGACTGGAGAGGTGTTTTCTGTTACAATAAAAGAGTTTGGGAGCTCCGTTTGCCGCGGCTCCAACTCGGTGGCAGACTCAGTGACCAACTCGGGGAGCTGCGTCAGCTCCATTGTCTGAGCCTCCATTCGAATTACTTCAATGGCTCTATACCTTCCTCTTTGCCGAAATGCGTTTTGCTTCGCGCCGTTTACTTGCACAATAACTCACTCTCCGGAAATCTCCCTCCGGAGATCTTCAACCTCACGAATCTTCAAATCCTCAACATCGCTAACAATGCTCTCTCTGGAAAAATATACGGCCGGTTCTTGCACAGTCTCCGTTTCCTCGATTTATCGTCAAATTCATTTTCCGGCGAAATACCGGACAACTTCTCATCCGGCTCTCAGCTCCAACTCGCCAACTTCTCGTTCAATCGATTCACAGGCCAGGTTCCGGCCACCATAGGAGAGCTTCAAAAGCTTCAGTATCTATCTCTGGACTCGAACCGTTTGTACGGAACTCTGCCTTCAGCCATAGCTAACTGTTCGTCGCTCCTCCATTTCAGCGCAGAAGATAACGCTCTGATAGGTCTGATTCCGGCCACCATTGGTGCTATTCCGAAGCTCGAAGTTCTGTCGCTTTCACGAAATAAACTCTCAGGATTGGTCCCCACCACACTGTTGTGCAGCGTTTCAGTCAATTTGTCGTCACTGAGAAGTTTTCTTGTGGGATTTAATGAGCTCACGAGAATTTCTGAGCCGCCAAACGGAAAATGTTTAAGTTCGTTAGAGAATTTCGACCTTAAAGAGAATCACATTCGAGGCGTGTTTCCATCTTGGCTAACAGAAATTACTACGTTGAGAACATTAGATCTTTCCGGAAACTTCTTCTCTGGCTCGATTCCGGTTCAAATCGGAAACCTCGTCAGCTTAGAGGAGCTAAGAATAGCTAATAATTCACTCACCGGAGAAGTTCCCAAGGAGATTGTGAACTGTAATTTGTTACAAGTTATTGACCTTGAAGGCAATCGATTTTCAGGTCAGATTCTTTCGTCTTTAGACGGACTAAGGAACCTGAAAATGTTATCTCTCGGAAGAAATTCTTTCTCCGGCTCGATTCCTTCAAGTTTCGGAAGTCTTTCCAGGCTTGAGTCATTGAACTTGAGCGAAAATAATTTAACCGGAATGATTCCGGAGGAGCTACTTAATCTAAGCAATCTGAGCTCTTTGAATATAGGTAGCAACAATTTTTCAGGGGCAGTTTTGTCAAATATTGGAGAATTGAAGAACATTCAGGTTTTGAATTTGAGTAATTGTGGATTGTCAGGAAAGATCCCTACTAGTATTGGAAGTTTGATGAAACTTTCTGCTCTGGATTTGAGTGCGCAGAATCTTTCGGGCGAGCTACCAATCGAGCTTTTCGGGTTGCCAAGTTTACAACTTGTTGATTTGGGAGAGAACAAGTTATCTGGAAATCTTCCCGAAGGTTTTAGCAGTTTAGTTGGCTTGCTTTATCTAAACCTTAGCTCGAATGGATTCACCGGAAATATTCCGGCAACGTATGGATATCTCCGATCGTTGGTCGTTCTATCTCTTTCGAAGAATCATATTTCTAGTGCGATACCACTAGAGCTTGGTGGTTGTTCTGATCTTGAAGTGCTTGAACTTAGATCAAATCGTTTGAAGGGAAGTATTCCACGTGAAATTTCTCACTTATCTCGTTTGAAAGAGCTTGATTTGGGTCAAAATAGATTAACAGGTGAAATCCCAAGAGAGATTTCGAAATGCGCTGCTCTTACTTCCCTGTTTTTGGACATGAATCACCTTTCCGGCCAAATACCAGATACATCGTCCAATTTGTCTAACCTTAAAGAGTTAAACCTTTCTTCAAATTCATTTACCGGACCCATCCCGGAAAATCTTGCTCATATTCCTGGTTTACGCCTCTTGAATTTGTCAAATAATGACCTCCAAGGAGAGATTCCGGAAGCATTGGGTAATCGATTCAACGATCCTTACATATTTGCAAGAAACAGTAGATTATGTGGGAAGCCATTGGGAAGAGAATGTCCAAGTGTAAGAAAGAGAGAAAGGATGAAGCTAATTATCATAATTGGTATAGCTCTAGGAGGTGTTTGTCTAATTGCATTGTTCTGTTGCGCTTATATTTACGGGCTCTTAAGATGGCGGAAGAGGCTTAGAGAAAGAGTAACAGGGGAGAAGAAGTCTACCCCAACAAGTACAGGCACGGGGGGAGGACGAGTAAGCAGAGAGAGCGGCGAAAATGGTGGTTCGAAATTAATTATGTTCAATAACAAGATTACATATGCAGAAGCATTAGAAGCAACAAGACAATTTGACGAGGAAAATGTCTTAAGCAGAGGAAAATTTGGACATGTGTTTAAGGCCTCGTTTAAAGACGGAATGGTGCTCGCTATTCGCCGCCTTCCTCATGGCGCTATTGATGAAGGTACTTTCCGGAAAGAAGCTGAAGAACTCGGAAAAGTCAAGCATCGAAATTTAACGGTTTTACGGGGGTATTATGCAGGCACACCGGATGTAAGGCTACTTGTCTATGACTACATGCCTAATGGGAACTTAGCTACACTTCTTCAAGAGGCATCTCATCAAGATGGTCATGTGCTCAATTGGCCAATGCGTCACCTAATTGCACTCGGAATAGCCCGTGGCCTTGCGTTCTTACACTCGGGATCAATGGTCCATGGTGATGTGAAGCCGCAAAATGTTCTTTTTGATGCAGATTTTGAAGCCCATTTGTCGGAATTTGGGCTGGACCGATTGATAGTTGCACAACGGCAGCAGCCCGAAGCATCTACATCGGCTACCCCCATCGGTACATTGGGCTATGTTTCGCAGGAAGTGGCATTATCGGGGCAGCCCACAAGAGAAGGCGATGTGTATAGTTTTGGGATTGTTTTGTTGGAGATATTAACGGGGAGGAAACCAGTTATGTTTAGAGAAGATGATGAAGATATAGTGAAGTGGGTGAAAAAGCAATTGCAAATGGGTCAAATTACGGAACTGTTGGAACCCGGGTTGCTCGAGTTAGACCCTGAATCGTCAGAGTGGGAGGAGTTCTTATTAGGAGTCAAAGTAGGCCTGCTCTGTACGACGCCTGATCCATTTGATAGACCATCAATGGCTGATATTGTATATATGCTTGAAGGTTGTAGGGTCGGGCCAGATATTCCGTCCTCAGCTGATCCCACCATGCTACACTCCCCTGCATGAATGAAGAATCTCCATAATTTTTTTCCCCTTTTTAAATTTTTATTTTTTAAATTTGTAGATTAATGATTTTCCCGTTTCTCCATTTACGGGTCGATGTTTTTTAGATTATGGGTGTGGGCCCAGTTATGATGACGTTCATTAGATTTGGTTGTTTATTATGAGAGCGGCAAAGAGAGTTGAGTGATTAAAATAGATAACGATTTAACTACATTTCCGTGTTTCGCGCCAAATATATAATATCGAGTCTAGTATACCACGTGGCAGAATGAAAGGCGAGGGTAAAGTAGCCGTTAAGTGAATGCTTATTTTCTTTTATGGGGAAAGGAAGACGACGGAAGTCGCGTTCCGTGAATGTGTCGGAATCTGACAACTTTTTTTAAAATTTTATACAATTATTATGACTGTAGCGGCTTTTAGATTCTTGCCACGTAGGATAGATAGGGCAGAATAGGTTTTGACTAGCATGTGGTCCCTGACCGACGACGGCACTGTCACTTACTGGTGTAGCAGGGGAGTAATTCGGCTTCCATGGAGCCTGTGAAACTTTTAGGGCCCACTCAAGTTACTTCTCTCCAGAAAGGACGACGACTGTGTGGGTAAATGTAATAAACAGTAAAACGCACCGGGTAAGAGTGAATGAATGTGACAGTGTTCTGCTGAATTTGAATCCATATAGCTACTTCGTTTTTCATAGTTTACTGTCTTACTGAACCAGAGCTACCCTGTAAAAATGTGTCAATAATTACATAACAAGTATTCAGATTTCAGCCAAGAGACCTACTAAATAATGAACGGGGGGGAACTGATACAATTATCAACAATGTCTTTTGATGATAATTTTACAACTTCACAACACTTGAATGAAGATTTTCAGGCAGATGTTAAACCTTCGGGCAAGGATTCCATATCAGGGTCGGTGGAAATAAATCTTCGGCATGCATAATTAATGGCTGAATGGAAACCTTTTGGGTTGTCTATGAATACAAAGTGGCCACCCTGCATTTGTAGAAGAAACATACATATTAATAATGCAAGATGAAGCATTGTTTTGTAGGAAGTTGGATTGACAGGTATAGAGAAAGATTACTTGAGGAACCCTGATAATTTCACAAGGAACCTTCATACTCTTGCGAGCTTCTTGAGCTCCTTGATAGTTCATCCAATCGTCATAACCATATATAAAAGTAGTAGGTACCTTCCACTCAGACGCACTGTAAGAACAACGTGAAGATCCACGTATCAATAGTGTCTTTCACTAACCATAAAATATATTAAAATCAGGAAGGTACATCCTAGTATTTCCGAAACAATTGATAAACATGATAAAATAAGAACACAGAAGGTAATCATTCGGTGTCTTCAGCGAAGGTTATACCAGACCTGTTTAGAAGAGGCGACCGGGCAAATGCACCAAAGGCAAAGATATATTTCAGGCACAACTCTCCGCTAGCTTTGGCTGCTAAGGTATGGTATGCATAATCTTCAATTGAGAAAGATAAGGGTTAGAAATTTTAAGTCACATTTTATCTATAAACAAAATTTGTTAACTTAAGCTACCTGTCAGTAATCTGGACTCATCTCGTGTCAGTGTGCTCCCAGTTGACTCTGACCCAAATCTAATACTTGTATATTTGCGAACCATATCTGGACCCCAAGGGCCTAAGCCTCTGGGAAGGCAGGACGAAATAGAGATTTTGTGAATACTCTTATCTTACATAAGGAAAATTTCTAACATGGAGGCATTGGAGGGAGAACTAATGTACCTAACAATTTTTTGCGGTGTAAAATTGGATTCCCACAAATGATTCACAAGTGCTCCTTTCCAAGTTTTTCTAAACCGGATAAGCCACTCAGACTTGCTATCTGACTCTGAAGTAAATCCAGCAGGCCCTACTAAAATTAGGTGCTCAACATGCTCTGGATGCTGCAACCGAAGATAAATCACACATTAATACTTGGGTAACCCAATCATATTGCAACTGAACTAAATAATCAAAGTAAGACAGGAACTACCTTAAGAGCATATTTGGAGGCAACATAACCTCCAAATGAATGCCCAAGTAATATGAAGTTGGTGAGATTTTTGGTTTTTCTCCATTGCTCAAAGGAATCAACAAACCATGCCTCAGTTTCTGCATGACCAGTTAAAGTACGGCCAACATAATCATAAAATGTATACCATTCTACCGATACAAAGAAAGAAGCAATTATGAATCATCTGTGGCAGCCTAATTTTATTTCCATTGAAACCAATGTCTCAAATAAACAATTAAGAAGTTCTACGGCATTAGCAATTGCGATGTATGAAAAGATGATATATCTCTTTTATTGATGTGGGCCTATAAAATTCGAGAGACTGACTACCTTCAGTGCTTTTGCATGAAAAATCTGGCCTGCTTGAGCCACCCCACCTGCAGAGTGAAGTAGATTTAGTTCATTGATATGTTAAACAAATACACATGGCAGCAATCACGGATGCATTTTAACTTCAATAACACCATATTACTCCAATACCCCTTAATTGTGTAATGTCAGAATCCCAAAAGTAATAAAATGCAAAGCGAGCTCCAGTAAACTGAACTCACCCAATCTGATCAATAGCAATGACCCTAAAACGACTGGCAAGAGCATCAAAGTTTCGGAAGAAGAACCCTTGAGAAGCACCATATCCATGAACCATTACAAGAGTGGGGGAATCATCCTTGCTGTCGAACGTAACCGTGTTGATAAACCTGGGGTCGTTGCTTGTAGACCGGAACCACCTGATTTTTGATCCAGGTGGACCAGATCCAATGTTAACCTGTTCTTGAACATAAGGTGTCCTGAAATTCAAGCAATTCAACCACCGTGATTCTGCAACTCACAGGCTTATATAGCAAACTTTTCAGACTAGAGATTGAAAGAATTATATGATTCTGTATTCGATGCGAAAGCAATTATGACATACAAATCAAGAAATCAACATCAAACGGACAGTTCATTGTGTAAAATTCGGAAAAAAATTGATTGCAACCGAGACTCCAAATAAAGTGAAATCCGAAGCACAAACTTCATTTTCGCTAAACAATTGGGAATTTCACGGAGAGAGAAGGGGGGATTACTTGACGAGAGAGAGAAGTCGCTTCTCGGCAGCAATAATATGGTCTGTAGAAGTAGGGATCCAACGGAGAACAGAAGGCCACAAGGATCTCGATTTAGCTTTCCCTGTGGAATCAGCAGCAGCAGATGACCCGAGGTCGGCCTTCCTCAACTCTTCCGCCATTCTTTTCGCTAACGTGTTCGGAATTCGCAGGCGATTTAGGCTCATCCGTAAAAAAAATTATTATAAAAATAAAAATAACTCACCGATGCGTTTATACCGACCGGTCTGCTAAACCAGCGCGCCTTTTTTACCAGACACTCGAAGAAAATTGGAGCTTGGAAAATCTTCTGCTCCAAGAAAAAAGATTCCAGATTGGCATTTACGTTCGCAATGACATAATAGACATAGAAAAGTCAAAGAACCAAAATCTCTTTACTCGTGTAATATTTTTCTTAAAATTATTTTATTTTTAAGCATATAAATTATAGAAAAGTCAAAAGATCAGAAAAAAAAAAAAAAACTCTCTTTTCTCGATTTGTTCTTACATGTAACAGATAAGAAAATTCCTTTTGGGTCAATGCAATTTGGGTGAGGATGGATTATTAGTCTTTTGATACGATAGATGCTGATCATGAATTACATACATGCAAGTGTATTTATTAACTTAAATTGAATCACATTTTTTCTCCTCTGGTTTAATATACAAGGTTTTATGGTTTGTGTCCCAAAAACAATATATATATATATATATATATTAAAAAAATAAATAAAAAGCATTTTACTCATGTCGTTGAATTAAATCTCCTACATCTAAGAATCTACATCCTTTTTCCCAACTCTCATCGCTCTAGCCATGGAAAGCTATTTTTGTTAAGTTACAAGAGCCAGTCGCGGAATAAGATAAACATCGTTTTTTCATATTAATGGTTACGGCTGAATCGCACACTTGCATGCATTTATAATAAGAGCTTCATTTCCTGGGAAGCTAGGATGAGAAACTACATTGAGTTCATGAAAAACCAAACAGAACTTGGAACCACAAAATAGACATAAAAATACTTTCAACCCATCCTCTCTACCTGTTTAGATCCTGACAGAAATATAACATTCATAATTTCATTCTCTACTTCTTCAACACTTTCAAGAACAGAAACAATTACTAAACAGAAGGTTTGAACAAGGAGTCTAGCATCTAGGTACCTTAGCACTCGGAAGAAATGGCAAAACACAGACTCATATTCAACGAAACATGGCCAAGAATTTTATTGAGAAGACTTTGCTAATCCCAATTACATATATTACCATCATCTCACTTGACTTCCAAATCTATGTGAAGATACAGCGTAGCGGTCTTTACCAGATGATTGAAAATCTTATAGTGATTAATTAATAATTCAATGCTACAGTGCCTTCCTTAATAATCAGGAAAAAGAAAGATAAAATAAAACACAATTCTTGCTCAAATGCAACATAGTACACAACCCTTCCAGCATAACAACACACCTATATTGTTTAGTCAGCTCTAGACTGCCCGGCTCGGGAAGAGAGAATAATGCCGACAATGAGGCCATACAGAGCTAGCGCTTCTGCAAAAATGAGGATAAGAATCATCCCAACAAACAGCTTTGGCTGCTGTGCATTGGCTCTGCAAAAGAAAGGGTTATGTATTTAGATGACAAACCATTTTGTATCAACAAGCAAATTCCTAATCACAAACATTAGGGTGTGTTTAGTTCTAAACTCAGGACCTCAGCAATCTGTAGTACAGTACTGAGTACCTAAAACCTACCAATACAGTTCAGTCGATTTCTCAGGTGAAGCCAAACAGGGCCTGTTAATAGGCTATTTATTGAAGCTGGATAAAATTGACAAGAATACATGTACAATCATGATTTTAAATTAGGATGAGCTCAAATTAAACCAGTGCAATTCAGATCTTTATACAAATTTCCACATTATTCCCTAGATCAGAGATTGACGCAAACAACTTTGTGTGAATCTAACAGATCAGGAAAGAGTCCCCCTATGATTGAATGAAGATCTAGAATTTTCAGTGAAGCACAAGACCGCATGCAAGGAACGAAATAAAAGAGATACCTAACACCAGCATCACCAACAATTCCGATAGCCATTCCAGCAGAAAGTCCGGCGAGGCCGCAAGCAAGACCAGAGGAAAGATGCGCGTAGCCATCAAAGAGGTAATAGGATTTGGCCTTGGGGTTAATCCCTGTACTGATGATGACTGCTATGATCAGACCGTAAATACCTAACACTCCAGCCATAACTACCGGAACGATCGACTTCATTACCAGCTCCGGTCGCATCACTCCCATCGACGCCACACCTACTCCACTCTTCGCCGTACCGTATGCAGCTCCCATACCTAACAAGATCGACCAGAAATCGTAAGATCCATAGCCAGAGAAAATCCGTCTCTATTTTCCTAAATTAGATTCATGAAAGTATGTAAGTATCAAAATGATTACAGGAGAAGACGAGCGCCGCCGCAGCTCCGAGGAAGCCAAAGAATGGTGCCGTTTCATCTCCACTGAACGTCGACATATCTTCAGAGTTTCGATCTGGCAGAGATGGTACAGATTTGATCTGGAGCCTTTTGTTTCCGGTTTGATCTTTTCACGCTTTTTCGCAGATCTTCCTCTCTGCTTTGGATCCCGACCACAAGGCAACGCGAACGAAGCGCCAATATATCCTTCTGATAGCCCAACAAACGGATCACGCAACCTTATTTAGAAGTTAGAGTGGACACGTGGCCCATTGGAAGATGGATCCAAAATAAACAAATAAACGTTTAGCATTTCGGCTATTGAGAGAGTACCATCCAATAGTGAACAATCCATTAGAAGGCCCAAAAGGGAACGATTTGATCAGAGAGATGGTTCGTTTGTTTGCTTGTTGGGCCTAAAACCTTGTCCTGTCCCCATAGCCCCTTCGTTATGTTTGATCTTGATCAATGTTTGATTCACAAATGAACATTTTTATTATTATTATCTTACCACCCAAAATAATAATGCATACACTTTAAATCAATCCAAAAAATTTAACAATCAAGTCGCTTTCCATCAATACTTCTTCGATTCAAAAGAAACCAGAGTTAATTGATGCCTAATTAATCACCCTAGATTAGTGAATCAACCCCCACAATAAGGCCGACATGAGACCATACACCTTTTTTGGAAATTTTATCTCACCACCAATCATTCGGATTTCTAATTTCATCCGCTGGTCCCGAACCTCTAAACGATGCCGTACCAAAGCTAAAAAGGGCAAAAGGAAACATGCCAATCTGAAGTGCAAATCTATTTGGTCGTCGTTGCAAAAGCATTGATGGGTTAATCCATCATGCATGCTTTATTTTTTTTCGAAGAGAAAGACTGTATACATCGCACCCATCTGTCGGAATATTTTTTGTTGACAAAGTGTTAAGTATGGAATGAAGTTTATAGATAAAGCTCGTAATGATTACAAATACTGTCATCTGGTTTGCGACATCATATTACATGTTCTATAATATCATAACTAAAAATATGTTTTTTTTTTTTCTGTTCTTTTTAGGTCAAAACTCAAAATTCAATTCATGTAAGAAGGAAACTATGTATATCAAAGCAGAATCTCGATAATATCAGTAAATTCGTTTAAATAATAAATTTATTTATTATAATTTAAATATAATATGTTAATTTAATATTTTATTAAATTAATAAATTTATTCAATTTTAAAATTATTAATTTACATAAACTTAAACCATACATATACATAGTTTGAAATAAGTAATCATTGCATCTACATGTATAACATATTTTATATTAAATCATATAATATATTATATAATATAAATATATATTAAAAATAATTAAGAGATAAATAATAAATAAACAGGAAAATACTAATAAATTTAGTAGGAATATATATTGTCGGGAGAATTTGCCCAACCTTCCTCATCAGGTGACAGGATAATTCTCATCTGGCCTTTTCTATTGGCTTATAGAATATGCACGTTTGAAATGACATTCTATCACCTAAAACATTATTATTAAAAAATTAATAATAATTAAAATGAGTTAAAAGTCATGCAAGTTAGTTAAGTTGGTCCCACTCCCACAAGACAAATAATTATCGTGCTTTTCAAATCTCAATAATTAGTTTGATTTGTTCTTGCTGAGGTACGTATTGTAAAATCCAGTAACAAGTCAACTATCCATTATAAGGAAACAAATCAAATTACTAACAAAGTCATTCCGATCGACATGTCCGACGGGTCAGACCGAAATGACCAACCGTAATCCTAAGTATTATGCATCGACCGCTTTCAAACCATTCAGCTAGAAATGCATGAAGGGTTTGAATTTCTTACAAGCATAGTAAAAAAATAGTTTAGATAAAATTCGGGGCCCACGCCGGTGAATTGAGTGCGAGTGGAGCTACTCTTCTGCCGAGTCATAAATTTCATATATATGAACTGTAGAGCTGGGTCCTAGTCTCTATATGATCGTACGATCTCCGGATGTTGCATTAGATAGAGATAATTTTTTGAATTTATTTTAAGTTTTAAGTTGTTATATAATATTTAAAATTATATCATAAATTTATTCCGTATTATTAATCATTTTTCTTGAAATTTACAACTCATAATTGAAAGTGGAATTTTCTAAGCTTTAAAAAGAAAAAAAATGATATATTAATTTATTATTTTTATAATTTAATAAATAAATTCATATTATATATATATATATAATTTTATTTATTTTAAATTACGAAAGTAATTTAAAAATAATAATGAATTATATAAGAAATTATATCAAATGCAAATGAAAATGCAGTTAAGTTAATGTAGATAGTTTAAAGGCTTACATGATGAATGAATGAGAGATCCACTTAATCATAGTTGACAACATCTTAGATGATCACATTCTCATTATGTTGACTTTATTAAATAAAAAATAAAATAAAATTAATTCCCCCATGTCGTAGGATGATAATCATACATTCTCATTCACTTTGTTGTTGTCGTTGTCGTTGTCGTTGTTGTTGATGCAACAAATATTCCAGCCACTGAATCAAGATCAAATTCATTAAATTTAATTAACGTTAATGTTGGGTGTTTATAAACAACCGAACACTATTCTACATACATGATTCTAAGTCACCCTTTTCCCAGTTGACCAAAAAAAAAAAAAAAAAACATCTTTACACTTTTAACCATCTTTCCAACGAACGGCGTCGTTTCCTCATGTTTGTGGCCTTACCCCCACGCGTTTGCACGCGTGAGGAGATCCAACTATCCCTCTTGCAAACTAGTATTTAAAAGCGAGACAGCTCGAACACCTACTTCACGTCCCCCCCCCCTCCTCCCGACCATTACTCATTACTGCTCAAAGGTAACAAAAAAAACAACACAAAAAACCCAAATGAAGAAGATGACGATGATGACGATGATGACGATGATGATGATGATGAGGACCGTCTCCTCCCTGTTCCTCACTCTCCTCCTCTTCCTACTGTCCTCCACACCTCTCACCGATGCTGCCGGCGGCAAGTGGCAGCTCCTCCAGAACAACATCGGAATAGTATCCATGCACATGCAACTACTCCGCAACGACCGCGTCATAATATACGACCGAACCGACTTTGGCCCCTCCAATATATCCTTACCCAACGGTAAATGCAGAGTGGACCAGCAAGACACCGCCTTGAAAACCGACTGTACTGCCCACTCGGTCGAGTACAACGTCGTTAGAAACTCCATCCGACCGCTCACTGTCAATTCCGACGTTTGGTGCTCTTCCGGTGCGGTAATGCCGAACGGAACGCTAATCCAAACGGGCGGTTACAACGACGGCGAGCGTCGCGCTAGAGTTTTCATACCTTGCGGTGACTGTGACTGGGTAGAGATAAATAATGGATTGGCGGTTAGAAGATGGTATCCCACCAATCATATTCTGCCAGATGGACGACAGATCATTATTGGCGGTCGAGCTCAGTTTAACTATGAGTTCTACCCTAAAACGGTTTCAACTAATCAGGCTTACAGTTTACCGTTCTTGTCCGAGACCAATGAAAAGAACGTCGAGAACAATCTCTACCCGTTTGTTTTTCTCAACGTGGATGGGAACTTATTCATTTTTGCTAATAATCGAGCTGTTCTTTTCGATTATATTAACAGCAAAGTGGTCAGATCATACCCGGAAATTCCGGGTGGAGACCCGAGAAATTACCCGAGTACCGGTTCGGCAGTTTTGCTTCCGTTGAGGAATCTACAGTCAACGTCAATTGAAGCGGAGGTACTGGTTTGTGGTGGGGCCGCTAAAGGATCTTATGCTCAAGCTCAAAAGGGGACATTTGTCGGAGCTCTAAATACTTGTGGGAGGATCAAAATAACCGACCCGAACCCGCGGTGGGTGGTTGAGACGATGCCCGAAGCAAGAGTCATGAGTGACATGATATTGCTTCCTAACGGAAACGTTTTGATAATCAACGGTGCATTAAACGGGTCAGCTGGATGGGAAATGTCTCGGAACCCGGCTTTCAGTCCGATCATTTACCGGCCCAATAAGGCACCCGGTTCACAATTCGAATTTCAAAATCCGACAACCATACCACGTATGTACCACTCGACTGCGGTTTTACTCCGCGACGGCCGGGTTCTGGTCGCTGGAAGTAACCCGCACGCGTTGTATAGATTCAGCGGCGTACTTTACCCGACGGAATTAAGGATGGAAGCGTTTTCTCCTTCATATTTGGACGCTCAGTTTCAAAACTTGCGTCCGAGAATTTCATTCCCTGCTTCTAACACCAAATTGGAGTACAAAAGGAGCGTGAATGTTCAGTTTTCAGTCACGGGAAAAGTAGCGCTGGATAAGGTGTCGGTAACGTTGGTGGCGCCACCGTTCAGCACTCATTCGTTCTCTATGAATCAGAGGTTGTTGATAATTGGCGGGGATAAGGTGACGAGTTTAGGGAATTCAAGTTACTCAGTTGTTGCCAGTGTTCCCGGATCGGGTAATCTTTCGCCCCGTGGGTATTACTTATTGTTTGTTGTTCATCAAGAAATTCCTAGCGTCGCTATTTGGGTCCAAATCAAGTAACAATTTTAATTTCACTTATTTATTTTTAAATATATATTTTGTTGGGTTTTGTTTGATGGTAAAATTGTAATAAACCCAAAGGAGGACAGTGATTTGTTCTAATTGTAAATGAAGTCCAAAAGAAAAATGATAATAAAATGTCTTAATCGGTTCAGAAAATTATTTAAGTAGACTGTGCATCTAAAATAATCTTTTACACATTTAATTTAAAATGATATAATTATACGAAATTCAAATATATTTTCTATCGTAACTATAATCTCTTTTTAAATTTCTCAATTTATACACATCCAGTTGGCTATTTATCTTCTTATAATAGGCAGCCAATTGATCTAAATTCGTTATTAAGAGATGAAGTCACACTTATCAAGATCCTTGTGTTCAATTCAATCTTTATTTTATTTATTTATATTTCTTATCCGTACTTATAAAATAAATAATCATATATTATATCAAAAAAATAGATAAAAATACACGGGTACACCACATCGTATGCGGTCTAAAGTACTAACTTTGGGAAAATACACACGAGTACAGTAAACCCTATGCGGTCTAAATTGGGTTTCCCGCGAAACTGCGTTTCTGTTACAGATTTTCGCCGCCACAAACCCAGCTAGACTGCTGCTACAATAAATTTCACGGTTTGAAGTAAACACTAGATTCATAAAAAGCAGAAGGTGTTATGTCAGAATCATGATTTCTCAGCACCAAATGTTATCACTTCTCTGACAGGGATAACTGAATTTTTTTTTCATGTTTCTCATCATTCACAACACCATACTCAACGTTTTCACTGGAAAACAGAATTCAATAGAAAGAAGAAAAAATTGAGAGCCCTCAGACCGTCCTAGTTCCTGAATTCTCTGCATATGCAAGTTTAGTTTCTTGCTTTCTCAGCAACCATTATATGGTCATCACAGGAAAACAACGTTCAATTTTTTTTTTTTTAAAAAGAACTTGATACTAAGATAGTGTCAGAGTCTAAGAATCATCAACACTAAGATATCAGACAGGGATAACTGTATATTTCATAATTTCTCATCACCCACAAAATTAAAAGGAAAGAAAAGAAACAGATTTGAAATCGGAAAGAATGGTAGAAATGCATCAGATCTTCCTATTCAATGTGGTTGGATCATAATTCTCAAAGTCAAAGCTTTGAGAATTCAACCATTCGAAAGATTCATCATTTGACATCTTCAGAATCGGCCACATAAATGAATAAAAAGAAAAAAAAGAAAGAAAGAAAGAAAGAAAGAAAGAAAGAAAGAAAAGAAATTTGATACAGAACAAGGTAGCTGTGAGCAGGCTCGAATGCACAGAAGTTGAAGAAGGCAATCACTTATAACTTATAAGAAAGATCTGAGAGGAGCGAGACGGCGTTCTTGAAGGGTTAGGGTTTCGCGGTTTTGATATTTGTAGATGATGAAGCATCTATTATTTGGGCCGCTGAACTTGGGCCTCTTAAATTGGGCCATATGGGCTAGTCCATAAGACGTGGTGGGCTTCTGCTTTCTCTCTATGGTCCTTGGGCCATATGGGCTAGTCCATAAGACGTGGTGGGCTGCTGCTTTCTCTCTATGGTCCTTTTTATGGGCCTGCTGCCGAAACGCTAATACTGCATTAAAATGTATTATATATATATATATATATATGTTTCGAGGAGTCTTATTCTTGTAATAATAAAAGAAATCACGGTCGACACGCCCCCCTAAAGTTCTTCAATCCCTGATTAGAAGGCGGAAATAAAGGTCTCGACAGACTTATGAAACGCGTTCAACAAATTTGACTTTTTGCAAAACGCAAAACGCGGAGTTTCGATATGGTATGGTGTCAGTCATATAAATACGTTTTCCTTGTCCGAAAGATAAAAAAAGAAAATAAAAGAAAAAAAGAAAAACATTTGTCTGTCAGTCAGTCTGTCTCTCTCTCTCTCTCTCTCTCTCTCGCGACAATTCTGAAGTTGAACAGACTCGATTTCTCTGAGAGTGCTCCGAACAACCGCCTCAGTTTCCGGATGAACCTGCCTGGGCATTGTAATTTAGCACGCCGATCAGGTAAAATTTAGCTTACACTATCTAGCAGGCTCTTTTTCTGTGCTTGATCGATCGTCATTTTCGATTCTAGGGTTTTTGATCAATCTCTTTGGTTTTGTTAGCTATTACAGCACTGTAATATGGCTTAGGAACTAGGTTATTTTCGCGTCTTTTGGCAACGATTAGTGTGTACTGGAAAGAGGAAATGGAAGGAACTGGTGAAACTGGCAGTGCTGTGCAACGACTTCATTCTCCGTTCGGTCAAATGTCGTCGTCGTCAATGATTAAGCCACATAACCATTTGGATGTAGCTTCTGGTTTTACTGGCTCTCAAATTGGTGCCTTTCCGCGTCAATTATCCACAAATTTGAGTCCAGAGAACTGTAAGAGACCTGGAATTCCACCCTCACATCCCAATAATCCTTGTGCACTTCCCAATTCACAGATTGTGCCTTCTCCTCAGTCAACTTCTTGGCAACTCGGCTCGCATAGTTTGAGCCCAGGGGCTACTCATTCTCGGTCTTTATCTCAACCTGCGTTTTTCTCACTTGATAGCTTGCCTCCGTTGAGCCCCTCACCTTATCGCGAGCCTTCATCTTCACTTTCAGACCCGAGTTTGAAAGATGTTTCCATGGAAGATAGTGTAGTTAATTCTCATGCCCCTTCACAATTGCAGTTTAATGAAGGTCTTCCTCCAAGAAGAGGGCATAGGCGATCAAACAGTGATGTTCCGTTAGGGTTTTCTGCAATGATTCAATCGTCGCCTCAACTGCTTCCTATTGGAAGTTGGGGTAATTCAGACCGATCTGTATCAGGACAGGAGAACTTGGGGATGGAGAAGCCGGTTCAGTTGGTAATGAAGAATGGAGCAAATATGGACAAGGATGGGAACATAAATTGGGAAGATGAGAAGAAATCTGAGGTTGATATTGGAGATGATTTGTTTAGTGCATATATGAATCTTGACAGCATTGATAAGATGACTTCATCTGGTACTGAGGACAAGGATTTTGATAGCAGAGCTAGTGGGTCCAAGACAAATGGAGGTGAAAGCAGTGACAATGAAGTGGAAAGTGGTGTAAAAGCAAATTCAGGTTATGCAAATGAGAAGGAAGGAGGGAAGAGAAGGGCTGGTGAAGAGATTACACAGCCTGCAAGACACTATAGAAATGTTTCAATGGATAGTTATATGGACAGCTTGAACTTTTACAGTGAACCACCTAAGTTCCTGCCTTTGGGAACTCAAGTGAGTCAACAACATTCACCCAGCAATTCACTGGATGGCAACTTGAGTAGATTCAACATGGAGTTTGGAAATGGTGAGTTCAGTGGAGTTGAGCTGAAGAAGATCATGGAAAATGAGAAACTTGCTGAGATTGCCTTATCAGATCCTAAACGTGCCAAGAGGTAATGTATGGGGACAAGTACATGCTTAGTAGTTGGAATTGCTTATTAGTATAGCACTGCGAATAACACTGGGCTGTACAATGTGTTCAGGATTTTGGCTAATCGTCAATCAGCTGCACGGTCCAAAGAGCGGAAGATGCGGTACATTTCAGAATTAGAACACAAGGTGCAGACTCTGCAGACAGAAGCAACCACTTTGTCTGCCCAGCTGACAAAGTTACAGGTGAGTAACTTCTGTGGCTTTGGTACTAATCTAGTAGTCTGCATTTTACATGTATTCGTTTTTACCCTTCTTCTTTGTTCATTGGTGTAAATCATTCTTCACCTGGTTGTATTCATTTTTTCCTGCAGAGAGATTCTATGGGACTATCAAATGAGAACAATGAATTAAAATTCTGTGTTCAGGCCATGGAGCAAGAGGCCCAACTTAAAGACGGTATGTGTGTTTTCGTGGATAAGTTGCCTAAAACTCGATATCTTTCATGTCTATAAGACAAAATATGTAGTTTTGAACTACAAGAATTACATTCAGCTTTCAAGAGGTTTGTTTGGCTGTGTTGGCCCTTAAATTTATGGAAACTTATCTTATTTTTAACAGATTTACATATGTTTTCACTCCAAAGTTAGTTTCTTTTTTGGGCCAAAGTTCACCACCTCACTTTTTCCTACTCACCAGTAAATTATTGCTCCTGATATTTTGGGCAGCATCTAGACGTGTATAGTAAGATCTTCTCGTCTTTCTTTGTTGCAGCTCTGAATGAAGCTCTGACAGCAGAAGTCCAACGTCTAAAGCTGGTAGCCGCAGATTTAGGCAGGGAGGCTCACCTCTCAAGCCGCATGGCTCAGCAGCTCTCAATTAATCAACCCATGTTCCAACCCAACCACCCTGGTCTTTATCAGTTACGACAGCAGTTACCATCGCAGCCGGGAAACCTGCCAAACCATGAAATACAAACCAAGCAGCAGAACGGCGATGCAGCTAAGCCTGAGCCGAAGCAATAGGCAGGCCAATGAAAACACTCATGCGGGGCTGGTTATTTATTTTATTTATTGATTTGTCTCTCCGTGTTTGATTCGAAATTAGGGCGATAGTAATTAAGTATATATAGCTTCTACATCTATAAATATACCTTATCATCATCATCATATACGGGTCACTTTTATATGTCTTTATCCTTACCATTGTTTGGTCCTATGTGTTGAACTAGTAGTACATGGGGATTCAATTATAAGAGTTGAAGGCGCATTCATGTGATAACGTTTAGTATGTGTGTGTATGTATGTATGTATGTATGTATGTATGTATGTATGTATGTATGTATGTATGTACGTACGTACTCAAAGCCGAGTTTGGATGCTGATCTGAAAGTTCTTGCAGTTGTATACAATGACACCGTGCTAACTGTTACTCTATTAAATAATATAATTTTATTTATTATATTATAAAAATAATATATAAATCATATAATAAATTCAACTTTTTTTACGTTCTTATTATATACTAAAAGAAAAGGATCTCTCTCTCTCTACTTTCTTTTGCTTTTCTTTTTCTCTTTTTATCCTTTTTTTCTTATACGTTATTATAAGTTGTTGTCTGCCCATTTTTTTGATTTAGGGTTTCCTACTTCATCCATCTTCTTCGACATTCAGCAAGGAAACCTAATCCACTCCCCCCCCCCCCCCCCTTCATCTGTACGACTAGCCGTTAATATCCATTTACCGCCAATTTCAGCATCATCTGAGCCGTTGAGTTGCCATATTTTGAAACATAGCCGTTCGATCTGTCATTTCTGGCTGCTTCCTAGTTTTTGGAGGTACTGGAAGAAAGATCTCACCTTTTCTTCGCCTGGAGTTGAACGGAAATGTCGTCGGCAGTAAATGAGGAGAAGAAATCAGGGGAGGGATTAAAGGAGGAGAAGGCAGGTGAGCTTTTGTTCTGTGGTGGCACGCTTTGGGATATCATTGGTCGCCGTAAAGGTACCCTTGAGGGAAACTTGGTCTCACCTACTAGGCTTCGTCCGCTCATCGGCATTGACATTCGATTTGTTGCGTCTGGTTGCTGTAAGTTTCTCTTTCCTATATTCGATTTACTCGTACGGGAGCCAGCTGTTATCATCTTTTTAGAGCCTTGTTTGTTCTGTATCTGCTCTCTTGTTGATGATCTGGTTTTGGTAGTTCAAAGCTTTATGCATTTATCATTGCTGAGGATATGCTTTCTTAACTCTTTTTGTGTTTGTTTTGGCGCAGCATCGTGTCATTGTGTGGCATTGGATGTGAATGGCCGTTGCTATACTTGGGGGCGTAATGAGGTATACTGAAATTCAACACTATATAGCTTAATAGGTGTTCATTCTGTCCCTTGTTATTTTTTTCTTCATTTGCTTTCTTTCTTATTTTCCCTTTTTTTTTCTGCAGAAAGGCCAACTGGGTCAGGGAGATACCATCCAGCGTGATAGGCCCACGGTAGTTTCCGAACTCTCAAAGTGAGCTTTTGTCTCTTTGGTGAACACAAATCTCTTCCTGTATGTTTTATTCATAAAGTATATCCATCTTGTAGCAGCAACGCAGTGCACTGATCCTGCGTTTTTAACTCTTCTGTTGGTTCTAGATTGCGGTTTCTCTGTGAAAGCTTCTTCCTAAAAAATTTTCTTAATTTCTGAGTACTTTGTCTTCATGACATGTTTCTGTTGCAGGTACAAAGTTGTTAGAGCTGGGACAGGGAAGAACCATACGGTGGTGGTTACTGAGGATGGGAATTCACTATCGTTTGGATGGAACAAACATGGGCAATTGGGTTCTGGTTCAGTTAAAAATGGTGGGTTGAATCCTCTGATGTTGTTGAAATTATAGTTAATAGGAGGTTCACTTCTTGCGAGTTGCTCATGATTTGTAGATTCAGCCATTCAGGCTCTTTGTCATCTGAGGCTGCTGCAATTAACTATGGTAACATTTGTCTTCTCTTTGTAGAAATCGAATCATCGCCAGTTTCTTGTCTTGTCTCTGAAGTAAAAAATGTTGCTTGTGGGGCTGAATTTACTGTGTGGCTGTCTTCCATTGAAGGATCTTCTATACTGTATGGCTTATGGATTTCTTTTGATATTTTTCTTGGTTCTGCTCATACCCTCTATCATTTTGAGGTGATGAGTTTACATGGATCAATCTCTTATTTATGTTTTGTTTCTTGGTTTCTAGAACTGCAGGTCTGCCACAATATGGGCAACTTGGGCATGGAACAGACAATGAGGTAGGTTATTAATAGCATCCTTTTTTTACCCAGTTTAAGTTCATCATATTTTTTCAATAGTCGATTGGCTTAGAAATATAAACCATTTCAAAACTTACTCTGGGTTAAAGCAGCGGCCTGGTTTTTTGGGAAAAGAATTTTGGGTCGTAGTACCGGCTTCAGAGGTTTATAACAATATTCCATTTCAAGATTTTGTTTTAGCAGAGTTTGACTTGATGTACGATGTGCTTGCAGTACAACACTAAAGATAGCTCGGTGAGACTTGCTTATGAAGCCCAACCACGTCCCAAAGCAATAGCTTCTCTTGCTGGAGAAACCATAGTCAAAGTTGCATGTGGTTCAAACCATACAGGTTGGTTGTAACACACTCTCAATCATTTTCTCTCTCTCCTACAACTCCCTTTTTTCTTAATCATGTTTGCTTAACTAGCTTCATTTATCTGTATTTTTGGATATCCAGTGGCGGTGGATTCAAATGGCTTTGTCTATACGTGAGTATACATCTTGGTTAGTTAGTTTGGTAGAACAACATATCTTTCTCCTGTTGGTCAAATTATTCATGTGTAAATTTTCATTTCTTTCTAGGTGGGGTTTCGGCGGTTATGGAAGGTTTGTAGTTTTCCACATCCAGTCTCTTCAAATGTGTCATGAACTACCTGTGTACCTGATTGCAAGACAATTTGTTAAAAATTTTTTTTTCCTTTTTACTTAGTGTCTGCCTTCATCTTCTTGCTATGCTCGTAACTCACATTGCTGATTTGTAGACTAGGACATAGAGAGCAAAAGGATGAGTGGGCCCCTCGTCATGTTGATGTCTTTCAAAGGCATAACACTCTACCTCCAGATGCTGTTGTTTCAGCTGGCTCTGTAAACTCTGCATGTACTGCAGGTATTTCCTTTAATAATTAAAACTTGTGTTGCATTTGAAGTAAGTTCTTATAACTAAAGAGATTTGTGAATCATAACTGTAAACTAAAATTCTCATTGTCTTCACTATTTATTTGTTTTTAGGTGGAGGCCAGTTGTATATGTGGGGAAAGATAAAGTCTACAGGTGATGACTGGATGTATCCTAAACCTCTTATGGATTTAAGGTTCTGTCCCATGCTTCCTATGATAAGCCTTTTATTCTTCTTTGATTTTGATACAATTTGTTTCTCATGTTCGACCATCTTCTATCAGTTTCTTTCTAAACAGGGAAGCATAATAGCTTATAACGTTCTCTTTTTATGCTTCCGACAGTGGCTGGAATCTACGTTGTATGGATTCAGGTAGTATGCACCACTTTGTTGGTGCAGACAACTCCTGCATCAGCTGGGGCCATGCTCAGTATGGAGAACTGGGATATGGTCCATTAGGACAGAAGTATGGATTTCTCCACTCAGCTCCCTTTTAAAGATTTTATTTCAACCCTTTCAAATTTGGTTTAAAACATGACTCTGTCTTAGGTCATCTGCAGTTCCCAAAAAGGTTGACATTCTTGAGGGGATGCATGTTATTGGGTGAGCACATTTGTTCACATCCTTCTATGTTAAACAGAGAGTACTGATATCAATCTTACTCATAGGACAATATATGTTTTTCTGTAGTGTTGCATGCGGCGTTGGCCATTCAATGGTTATAGTTGATAGAACTAATATTCATGAACGGCTTGATCAGGTAACCCATCCGTAACTTCACTATTTTCTTCTTATTTGGGAATTAACTCATTTCTAGTGCCTAGATTGTTCAATGTAATCAATACTGAAGAAATATTTGTCTTCTTGGTGATATCAATTCTTCTAGCTTTATGCTCTGCGTCTTATTTTCGTGTTCTTTTGTTAACCTGGATTCCATAAAATATTTTTCTGCAGCTTGATGTATTTGATGGCAGTGCCACTGTTGAAGGTAATTTCGAAAGGAATTTCCGACTAAGTACCATGTTATTTTCAATTTGGAAGTAAACCTGGTATCGGAATTTTAATATGGAATCTTCTTGACTATATCTTGACTAAACCTGGCCATTCTCTCTGTAGTATTCGTGGAACCTCAGAGTAAAACCCCAGCTTCGAAGAAAGCTATTGCCAAAAAGGGCTCTATTAAGGCTTCTAGTAACTCCAAGAAAAGGAAGACATCAAAAGCTTCGTCCGAATCAGAAGAAGAGGTAGAGGACGATGATGAAGATAGTGATGACAGTGAAGAACAGGTCAATGGCCTCCCTGGACGAAAAGGTCAACGAGGAGGGAAGGCTTCTACCCGAGGAGGATGCCACACTGCAAGTAAAAGTCAGAACTCCTCACAAGGTAAAACGGGTAAGAGAGGAAGGCCAAGAAAGTCATAAACATTCCAAGCCGAGCCCACCAGATCCTAATGCAAGTTTTGCTTTCGCACCGGAGAGAAGAGGCATGTTCTCTTCCCGATCATGCACGCACGAGCTGTCCTTTTCGTGTTCTTTATCTTTCTTCTTTTACAGAATATTGCAATGAAATTATCTCAAATTTTTATTTAGTCCATCAAAAATGTTTGGGGTTAACTTTCCGGGGGTCTCCACTGAGAAAAATGTATGATCAGCCTAATGTTAATTTGAAAAGAAAATCATCTCAGTTTGTCTCATATCACATTTTGCCTAATGTTTCCTTAACAAAATATGCCCCAAATTTTAATGGATTTCCAGAAAAGCCCACGACACAGCAGTGGGACTCAACAATGCCCGACCGTCGACCACATTTTGGTGAAGTTAACAGACGGGAAACGTAATTCTGAAGACAGGAAAAACAGAGACGCATTATAGCTACTACGTACATAACACTGAACTGCTTTTGTATGAACAAAAATCAGAGCACATGATAATAAGCCTTAGAGCAGAGAGAGTGGGCCAGAGGGCAGAGAGCCTTTCTTTTCTGTACTATCCGGAGACTGGACAGAGGCCTGGGCCAGCCCCACCAGCTGAACTGCTAGCTCACTACACATTCTCTCTCCCTCATTATGCCTGACTTCTCAACCAATTGGAGTAAGCATCATCATCATAAGTAGTCATCAACCAATTTTACTGACTTATCAACGATGCTGTTGCTGAGATTATCCAGCCCAACCAAAAACAGGTCCCATTCCTATTTAAAAGAAATGAAAAATCAAGTTAGTTGTAGACCTGCATTGATTATTTTCCTCAGCCATTGCAAAATGGAGACCACACTCATAAACCGGCCGATCCAATATATAATCTATATGAGAAATTCTTATATGAACACGACAACTACACTAATTCGGAATCGACGATTTCTCCTCACTATATTCGGAAAACATGCTAAACATCTACCTCAAACTGTATAGAGGGGGGCCCCCACATGACATACTTTCATGGAATCCCACTTGCGTATGATACGGTTAACCAACAGGACAAACTTCTACCTGACGTAGAACATGCGATGCATGAGCTTTTTGATAGGGCTTGTTGGGTTGGGGCCTGGGCCAGCCCACCTTACTGAAAATACCATGCGAGACATACGTGTCAACCTATAATCATTTCTAGTTGAATTTCCCAAAAAATATCCGACAGCTAATTTGTTTATTTTAGACAACGATTTATCCAATAATCTTAATTTTTCTTAATTTTTTTTTTATTATTATGGCCAAAAAAACAAAACTCATTTTTTTAAAATTTTTTTTAATAAAACGGTTTTTTAAAATTTAAAATTAATTAAATATGATAATTTTTTTTTAATTATCATTTTTTTAAGTAAATTTATATTAATTATTTCCAACTCGACAGCTAATCCCAACAATAATAACTGCAAAATCATCTGAAAATTTCCCTCCAACAAATTATGGAAAAATCTTTTAAAAAAAAAAAGTATTATATTTGAAAAAACCAAAGCGTAATTAGACTGTAGAGATCTGACAGCTTTTTTTTTCCTTCTTTTATTACTGTTTTTTCTTAGCGCAGAGAGAGAGAGAGAGAGAGGAGGGGAGCAAGCTCTGACGTTAACGGTTCAACGGACCTGATCTACGACGCGGACTCCAAACTGTAAAGAGTTTAGCTTGATTTAAGTATTTGGTTTGAGATCCGTTTTCTTCAAAGTTTTCAAGTTTTTTCTAGTTGCTGCTGCGATTTCCCAGAACTGTTTTTGTCTGTTGGTGTATCAATAGATCAGGCTTTTCGGTCTCTCACAGTCAGAGCAGAGCAGAGCAGAGCAGGGCAGAGATAGAGCAGAGCAGAGCAGAGCAGAGAGAGAGAGTGGTACAAGTAAGCGCGATATGGGGAAGGCTACTACTTCCTGCCTCAAGATAATCACATGCGGTAGCGATTCGAATGATCAAGACGTTATCGAGGTTGACGAGGTAAAAGATCGGTTCAGATTTTCGAGCTGTTCTTGTTGTTTTCTTCCGTTGGAATTGATTCCTTTTGCCATATCCATGTTTGTTTTCTGTTTGATTGCATTTTTCTCTTTGTTAGTGGCAGTTTTTTTATTTTTGGCTGCTGAGATTGTGTGGTATAGCTCAGATCCTAGAGTACTTAGATCTTTGATTGGAACCATGGAGTTTGCATTTCCTTTTAAGAATCTTCATTTGAGCAAAGTTGATATCTGATTGGGACGATAGAGTTTGCTTTTACATTTCAATTACATATGTAGTTTAGAGCTTGCTGTAGAATTAAAGATGCTAGTTTTTTTCTTCCCCTCTTTGAAACAAAATGATTGGTCTGACTTCCAATTTAATCTCTTATTGCTACTAGTCATTCGGGGCTGATTTTGATATCAAGCTCATACAGTTTGAAGATCCATATCCAGGAACCAACCGGCTAGTTCCTATTTAGTTGAAGGATTTTTTTTTTTTTCCTGAAACTACTACATACCAGAATGTCTGTTATATGCTTGATTATTGTTTTTCCAGAATAAGGCTTCTGCTGATAAATGTGGCTGGAGCTTCCGTAAGAGATCTGCCCATCATCGAGTTTTAAGCAATAGTGTGATCACTGAAAGCACTCTGTCTGGATGTAAGGATGGCCCTGAAACTGCTAGTGTCAACTTCCAACCACCAGCTAACAACCCTATTATTCCTGAGAAAACATCTGTGATAGAATATGCTGATGAGAAACCCAAGTTATCTACTTTAGAGAACACGGAAGATGCTAGTCTTAACTTCCAACCACCAGATAACTTCACTGCTCCAGAGAAAACCTCCGTGGTAGATTACTCTGACGAGAAACCCGAGCTTTCTATTCCTGAGAATCCTAAAAAATCTGAATCTGAAACTGAAAATCTATCTCAAAATGATAGTAAGGTTGAAGTTGTTCTGGACGATTCTGAAGTTATTGTCATCCAGACTGCTATAAGAGGGGTCCTGGTAAGTTTCAATATCAGGAAAATTGATGTTCTAGAAATTTCTGTAATTTTTTCTTAATTATTATTATTATCATTATTTTATTTTTCTTTTTCAGGCTCAAAGAGAACTGTTAAAAATTAAGAATGTAGTTAAATTGCAAGCTTCTGTCCGTGGGCACTTGGTAAGGAGAGATGCTGTGGGAACCCTTCGCTGTGTTCAGGCCATTGTCAAAATGCAAGCTCTTGTCCGTGCTCGGCGTGCTCAACTGTTGCTTGAAAAGTCGAGCACTGAAAAAGTGGATGGAAAGAAGGAGAAGGCTAAGATCTTGGTAAGTTAACTCAACTGATAGTCATATAATTTGACCAGCAACCTGTCCACTCTCTAGTTTCTCTCCCTTTTAAATTATAAATTATGTTAACAGTGATAAAGAACGAAATAGCTAAGCTGTGGTGTAATTCTTCACTTGTTCAGTTCAAGAGTTCAGTTCACTTAATGTGTTAACAATATCTCATGTTATATCAGGATAACAAAGAGTTGTCTAAACCCAATGTAACGTACATTTCCATTGACAAGCTGCTTAGCAATAAGTTTACTCGGCTGGTATGTGGATTTAAGTTTTTTTTTTTTTCCTGCCCATTGTTTTGCAAGTACGTGGCAGATATTCTTCCGTATGCATATAACCCTACTGAAATGACTTATTTTTTACTTGAAGTTGATGGAATCTACACCTAGGACCAAACCTATCAACATTAAGTGTGATCCTTCGAAACCGGATTCCTCTTGGAAATGGTTGGAAAGATGGATGTCTTTTTCATCAGTGGATGTAGTGGAGCCTAATAAAGAAAAGTTCATCAGTAAGGATCAAGGAAGAGAGAACATCGAAAATTTTGAGTCTCAAGTGAGTACTGCCATTGAGGAGTCAGAAGATACAGGATCCTACAAGGAGTCAATTCTGCCATCTGAAAGTGGAGACAATATAATAAATCAGTCTCCGTACACTATTTCTTCAGCAAGAGAGAATTTGGAGCAGCCTCAGTCAGAGAGCACAAGTACGTCTGATTTGAAACTTACCTCATTGGAAGAAGATTGTGTCTCAGAGGTTACGGAGCTGTCAAATGTAAGCTCTCAATTACAGCTTAGTTTCCTTACTGGGAAGGCTGAATTAGATACCGAACCAGCCAAACAATCTGTAAAATGGTTGGCCTTGGAGTCCGAAGAGCAAGAAACTGAAGGAAAGAAATTAAGAAAGGTTAGTAATCCTTCATTTATTGCTGCCAAGATGAAGTTTGAAGAGCAGAGTTCCAAACTGGCTTCAGGTGGATCAACCAGTCCACCATATCAAGGTAATGGAGCTGAATCATATGTGGAACCATCGCCATCTAAAGCAGGTTCTGTAACAAGGGTAAAGGAGGAAATCATTGGAGAAGAAAATTCCACCCTCCCTGAATCAAGGCCCGTTCAAGTTGGCAGCTTTAAAGGCAGTCCTGAACTCTCTGTGTCTTCCACTCTCGACTCACCTGATTTGTCCGAAGCTGGAGCCATGGATAATGAACATAGAACTAATGTTTTAGTGGAGGATGTTCACAATCCTAGTGGCATTATGAATGGTGAAGATGAAGAAAACAACCCACTAACTATCCCTGCATCACAAACTGACTTGGATCAGCCAGAGAAAGTTGATATTGTCAATCATGAATCAATCACTTCAGAGACTGGTTTTGACTCTCCACATATTGAAGCAAAGCCAGATAAAAACAATGCATCTGATCTACAGAGAGATCCAGACAGTGAAATGAGCTGTCAAGCATATCGGTCCTCTCCAGAAGCTTCTCCAAGAAGCCATATAACTGTTCCGGAGTCTCAGGGAACACCTTCTAGTCAGATATCAGTCAAAGCTAAGAGGAACATAAATGATAAGACTGGATCCAGCCAAAAACGAAAGTCTCTATCTACTGGTAAGAAATCACCCTTAAATGAAAATCAAAATTCTGGCTCTAGTAGTGGTGTGGAGCATTTTCATAATGATAAGAAGAATGGGAAGAGACGAGCATCCTTGGGCTCACCAAGGCCTGATCATATCGAACAAGAACCCAGAAGTAGCAGTAGTAATAGTTCTCTCCCTCGATTCATGCAACCCACAGAATCTGCTAGAGCTAAGGCTAACTCATCTAGATCAAGCCCTGCCGATGCACAAGATAGAGAAATCTATATCAAGAAGAGACATTCCTTGCCTGGTGCCAATGGAAAAGGTTCACCCCGTGTCCAACAATCCTTGTCTCCAGCACAGCAGGGTGGCAAGAGAAACGGGAGCCACTCTCCACACGGTAATCTTTCAACCTTGTTATATTTGTACCCATGCATACATTTCCGAACTATATCCTATCCAAGAAAGTATTGTATGGAGTGGGAGATTGTTTGCGTGATAGTGTTGTTCTGGTACTTTACTTGCAGAGAGAAAGTGGCAGAGGTAAAAAGACAGGGGAAGTAATCACAAGTCTGAAACACAGATTTCCAAAGTAGACCCGGCCCCAGAACGAAGATCCATATTAATTTCTGAAGCGTGAGGAATCTACCATTTTCAGTGATAAACAAGTTCCTCTCTCGACTGTTTGTTGGGGTTTGTATGAGAGAGGGTTACTATAAAATAACGGAACTAATGAGATTTTGTCTGTACATTTTTTTATTTTTATTCATATTTTTCTTCATATTTTCTTCAGTTTTCTTCTCTGTTGGATTTTCGGGAGACTTTTGAGTGGACTTATTTTAGGACTGTTAGAACTTTTTTGGCACATCTATTCTCATTGTTTGACGGTGACATTATATGGTGAAACTGCGGCCTTCCTTTTACGACCCATTGGGCTAAGCTGACTATTTGGGCCACTCGATAGCGGGCCTTTGGCCCACGGGCCAAAGGCCTAGTCCGTTCATTTATGATGATGGACCGGGAAAGGAAAAAAGTTGAATGTGGGCCAATTTTTTTGGGGGCTAAATATGAAGTGGTACGTGGCAGAGTGACTGTGAAGTGTGGTTCGTTGTACATGAACCTTAATTTATCAGTCAACGCCGTTTCATTGTCGAATCTTCAGAGTTCAGACCCCACTCTCACTTTTAGCGCGTCGCCTATCTTTCCAACTTCAACAGACTTTATCTTATTGCACGCGCTACATTCACACGTGTGCCATCTCCCGTCTACAGAAATCGCACAGAACAGAAATGGGTAATTTGCTTAGTTAATAATATTATGAAAATTTTCGAAAAAAAAAAAGAGAAAAAATGGGAACACAAACGGCGAAAGCTAAACCAGAGGATCTAGGGTTTCCTTGGATCTCTGTGTGAAAACTTGATTGTATATTTGTTGCATCAGTCTCTTCCTCTCTCTCTCTTTCCCCTCTTGGATTCGAGTTCTCATCGCATTGGTACATTTAGGGTTTTTTTATTTTTCCAGAGGAACGTTAAAAGTTTGACACTGTAAGACTAGGGTTTGGAATCAGAAATCAGAGAGCGTTGTTATGGGGTTGAATTTCGATCGGACCTAAATTTCACCGATTTGAAACCATGACTGAGAATTGGAGGCAGAAAAACAGAAAAATAAAGAAGGTTTTTTCAGAATTATTTTGAGATTCTTTGAATACGCGCGGATTGCACAAAGCGAAAGGGGTTTCTTGGCCTTCAGATGTTCAGGTAAAAATGATTTGTACTTAACCGACCTAATTCAATCTCCATAACCCTTTTTTTTTATTTTTCCGGGACAAATAAAATGAAATGTAATCGAATAAGCAATACTTCAAACTATCTGTTTGTGAATTCACTGCTGTTGTTTGATTGAACTTAATCGGGAAAATAACTAATGTTTATGCTTTGAGCATATCTTCCATTTCATTCTGAAGCATAGTTTGAGAGCTTATACAAATATGAAGGATCTCTGTACTCAAGAAGTTTCTGTTCAGTTTATAAGAGCTTTTAAATGATGTGTAGAATTGAATTGGTAATTGCAGAAGCCCAATGAAGCATCAAAGATGATGACTTAAGAGGAGCTTCCTCTTTGTAATCCAGAGCAGTTGCATTATCAACTTGTTTCAGATGATAAGCTTATTACATAGCTTTATCTAAATGCTGAAATGAAATTACTTTTCTTATGTTCTATTTAAGTATAGTTAGCTTCCCCCCCCCCACCCCCGGTTACTTCAAAATTAGGACCTGTTGGGGACTTCTATCCTGCATCTGGTGTGATAAAAGTTATTGGCTTCTACTGTAGAATAAGTACTTCAAATTTTACCCTATCGGCAGTTAACAGTAGCAATGCTGACTATGTAGGATAAAGAGACAACGTGCCTTTTCATTTAAGCAGCTTTACCAGTATATGAAATTCTCTTCTATGCCAGGATGACATGAATTGTTTCATTTAACAATTCTATTATGAAGCTATACTTATTGAAGTCAGCTTGAGGACCTGGAAGAGTATATTCATTGTTTCTATTTCAATAATTGGACTGAGTTCTTGAATTTAGGGCTTGTCAATTTCCATAGATATCTTCAGATGCTAGGGTCAGTTTGTGCGTAAAAAATGTGATGATACTTGGGCTTGGTAACTTCTTACTAAGTTATCTTCATTATGCGTCCCTTTCTATATGTTCTCCTTGACTAAATTTCATTTTTGATACCATCTAACAATGGATAGGTTAGCATTATATGCATCTGAATTTGAGTTAACATCATATTCGATTCCTTGTATAGAACATATATACCCATTCCCCCTTTAAGGCATATGAAATGAATATCAACTCATTGTAGTATGTCATTGGAATGTGAACTTTGTTAGTTTGGTTAACACTACAATTCCCGTAAACGGGTGAGGTGTTGTTCCTGTCAGAGGAGTCTCCTTCACAAGTGGGATTGGACACTCAAGATCATCTACAAGCAAAGTCGTTGTGGTTATTGCATTCGACTGGACCGAGCTCTGACGACAATTTGCCCCCTGGCTTTGAAGGACCTCAATCTACAAATCAATTGCAGTTTAAGTTATCTCAAATACCCGTAAACCATTGGAGATGTCCCTCGAGGGTAAACCTCATGGCTTTCTTTTTGCCTTACATTATCATACTGCATTCTTGATTTTACTTTCTCTCCTAAAATATTCTTCTTTTTAATTTTTTTATATCTATCCCCAGTTAGTACTGAATTTTGCATGGCAAGTGGTTGCTGAGGAAGAGAGCCAAGAATTGAAAAAATCTGTTCTCTTTTTTATTTACCACTCCATGCAGCCCATCTTTTCCAGAGGATTCTCAACGCAATGATGACAGACAAACCCCTTTAATACCCATCACCCCAATAGAAGATGAAGATTATCCCACACCACACCCTCATTTAATTCTAAAAGCGCCATTTACTAATGTTCACATAAGCTCAAATATGATCCCAGTGGGCCCCAGTAATTCATCTCCATCTCAGTGTTAGTGTATCTACCAATAGCACATCACCTCCTGAATCTGATGTTGTAGCTTCTAGGTGCGATCATGAAAAATAACAACCAGAATAACAACCAAGGGAACTTGATTGACCACGAATTGCTTATGAACATTCTCAGTAACCCCAAGATGATCGAGAAATTAGTTGCGGATTCAGGTACAGTAGTTGCTAACAACCTGAACATACCCAAGCTGATATCCCCTCCAATGGGTTTACCAGACCCACTACCCCATCTACCCATCCAGATGAATAGAAAGGTAAATGATGTTCATTCATTGGCTCCTACTCCTTAAATGGCACTAGACCATTTTATCATCCTCAACCAAATGGAGGGGTAGGACCTTTCCCTAATCCACAAGGAGTTGTTCCGTTTTCTTCCCTGCCACCTCCCTCTATTGGCGGCCCTTCTCCTCTGGCAAAGGACTTAATTATTATAAAAGTTGGATCCAGCAACATGGAGGTGAAAGTTAAAGAGTCGCCCCGCTGCCGCAATTTGTCAACCATCATCCGAGTTATCCACCAGGCGCTAATTAGGAAGTTGTAAATAACCACAAACCGAAGATAATGAAGCCCTGCATATACTTCAATAGCTCGAGGGGGTTATAATAAGTTGTTTTATAATCACAGCTTGTACATTATTTTTCTTTTTTTGAAAGGTGGGGAGGTTTACTTTGTGTTTATTATGGATTGTTGCAATTGAATTGTTTGGTTTCACATTTCATCTTTAAAGTTCAATTTTGGGGCAGGGCCTTGATGCCACCTTCTACTGTGGCAGTCGATCATTTTGAGAGTAATACATTTTTTTCTTTACCTCCTTTTACTGGGATTGTGTGTTTTATAGCAGATTGATCATCCCAGAGATAAATAACAGAATGGGTACATATGTGTACGGATAATTGTGTTCAAATGGTATTCCATTTAGAACATCATTTGCCTTTTCTGATTTATCTCTCTCAAAGTGCCGAGAAGTTCTTAAATAGACCGTGCTTATGGAGCTTACGGAAAATTGATTAATTTCAATCATATATATTAATTTTACCTATCATATCATATGTAACATAATCTAAGTGTATGATTGAGATTTATTAATATTCTATGGACACGGACTACTCAAAAAGTTCTCGCAAATATCAACATTATCACATTAACATAACCAGCCAACATTATTACATTTAACATAGCCATTTTCATGATGAAAATTATTGTCTAGATCCCCTACATCACTTGGATCATATACACAGTCTCTATACTTGTGCATACGCCAGTATTTAAAATTCAAAAGGGGATATCTGTAAAAGTAAAACACAAGTGCAACCCAAAATGTTCGTAGCAAGCATAAGCCTATGAGCGATATAGTCTTAACGGTCTTCTCGTTGAACTGCATGAGGATCAGACATCATATCCATCATCATCTTCTCGGGCGAATCATCCCAACTTCCAAATTTTTTCAAGTCAACCTGCAAAAAGGGCCAGTAA
Organism: Coriaria nepalensis; assembly: GCA_027186245.1. Lineage (NCBI taxonomy): Eukaryota > Viridiplantae > Streptophyta > Magnoliopsida > Cucurbitales > Coriariaceae > Coriaria > Coriaria nepalensis. The sequence goes on along the minus strand of CP114500.1, from coordinate 411,548 downwards.
ACAAACATGATATAGAAATAAACCAGAGCATTTATCTCATAATCCCAAAATATTTAAATGCCTTTAGCAAGAAGTAGTTTACTTTTCGTCTCTGTCCAGTGAAAAGCTCCTCTCTCTTCTTATATGCATTTTGCACGTCCTTAGCTCTTTTCCCACCAAGTCCCCAAACTTCAACTTCCGAAATCAAAGCATCAATGGGAAGAAACCCCTGAAGTTATAAACTTTGATCAGTATGGAAAAATCTTCTTGAAAACTTTGGTGACTACCCATCATTTTACCTGATCAGGAAAAAGGGGACCAGGCTGGTAAGTTTTGTCACCTGCATGATGACGAACAGTAACTTTACTGAAATCTTCATCAATGAAGACTCTCTCATTTCCGATGGTTCCTCCAAATCCAATCCCAACAGGCTTTGGATGTGGTTCATATACTCTTCCAGTAGGATGCAAGTGGCTATATACCAAGTTCTTTTCCTTCCCTGTCATGGAGAATTAATCTCTAGTTCAAACATTCATTTTTCAGAAGGGAAAAAGAAAGTTATAGAATTTTTTAATGAGACCCCTTTCCTTCTCCTATGTGACGTACCAGTGGATGAATACAAATGAAAAACTGGGTTTATAGCATAGAGACTTCCTGTGCTTCCATAGAAGATATCTCTATTCTCAAAGCCTTGCAGCATTAGTACACCAATGGTCCATTTCCTTTCCTTAGCACTACCCTCATGAGCATCCGCCATAGTTGCAGAAACCAATAGAAGTAACGAACCTTCATAACCTTCAACGTTATACCAGAATCTGTTCAGGCCTCTTCCATGAAGAGATGACCTAAAAGTAGCAGCTACCATGTTAAATAAGCAATATCATACAAAGAGATTCTGGGTTCACAGGCAAGTTTTCCTCATCTCCTTGATGTTGGTAAGCTAATCTTTATGTTCGGTAAGGTTTTTAGTCTCTTTTGTACCAAGTAGGTTTCATTTATATGTCGCCCTCCTAGGATTTTGTATTTTCTTAATAATATTCTTAATGAAACCGATAGGGATCCTTGCCAAACCGCACTTTTGGAGTGCGGAAAGTGCGGTTGGAGGGATGAAACCTACATCTTAACTCCAAAGGTTATCCTCATTAAAATAAAATAAAAAAGAGCAAGAATTAACGCTAACCAAAATTGATAGAAGAAGCCAGAAGATGACAAACCTATAAAGAAGGTTTTCATCCGTTCCATCACCATGACTGGAAAAGCAAGCTTTTGATATCTCTTCACCAATAGTATCTCTCGTTGAAAGGGAGATTGCCCAACTTGTTCCATAGGTTAGAAGATTGGAATTAGATGCCTTAATTGTAGAAATACTAGCCACAGATGAAGTTGAAGATCCGGAGTCCCCTTGCTAAAACCAGGAGTAGACAACAGAACAGAAAACTTTAATCTTGTAACATTCCATTCCCAATGATAAGAACCAACCAAATATAGCAAGGGCATAGCAAGAAAATTGTATCTTATAATTGATAATTACAAGGTGATGCCTAACTGTAAGAAAATGAATTTATTACCTCAGATGAAAGAGTTCTTTGGAGTCTTGAATGGACAAATTGTCCAAGACCATCAGGGAGGCTAGGCACAGTTTTGACGGCCCATGTAAGAAACTTCCCGATGGGAATTTGAGCTTCCAAGCTTGAAAAATCACAATCCCATGCATTCAAGCCATTCATAACTTCAGAACATGACATTATAGCTGATAATACTAAATTGCTCACATCAGGAAGAAATAAAGAAGGCTGTGTGTTTGAAAGTTTACAAGTTCTAGAATCCCAAGACATACTCCAACACATCCAAAGGAGCATGGTCACGTCAATCGGTGAAAAGAACCCGCTTATTTTACAATCCGCCTCATCTGATTCAAACTCCAGGTTCGAAGGAAGACCTGCCTTTGATGCTGCAGAGGAAAACACTCTGAGCAACGTACTCAGTAACGATGATGTATGCATCCTTCCACAACACCTATTATAACCTCTTAGAAATCCAACCCAGCTAACTCCTCCTTTCTCCGGATCGAAAAATAGGTCAACAATTGATAAACCAATATGTTCCATGAATGCCGACAAGGATTCTGGTATGCTAGTAGCTTCACTGACTGGCTTTTCATAGCTTAAACAGAAACATCGCTGATAGTTGAAACAAAACTTGCAAGATTCAGTGTGCAATGCAAGACTATAACCTTACAATAGATAACCGAAAAGTAATCTCCAAATATATCAACTGATTTAGTAAACCTAGTACGAAGCTGAGAAAAACTCAGTGTTATTTATGGAAAATAAGATCATAGCATCTTCTTTTGATTACATTTACTCCGAAAGTCATTTGATTACCTGAAGCGATTCGAGTGGTATGACAGTAGTTTCAGGATCGGCGAGTTTCGAAAATGCAGTGTGAAGCATTGGAAGAGCTCCAGTTGAGGCAGCGAGACTTTCTGCCTCTCGTTGCTCGGCCGGAACCGCCTGCTCCGTCGAAGTTGACGCTCCCATCGTCTCCGGATTCTCCGGATCGAGGACTAATTTTCCGTTTGGTCGTCTAATAAAAGTTTTTCCCACTACTTTCTTCGAGAACAGAAAGATGAACACCGTCTAACAACAAGCAACAGGGTCACAACACGACGCCGTTAGTCAGCAGAGCAGCGTCACTGTACGTTCACCGGCGGATGATTCCAAAACCACTGTTTTTTCCCCGCCCTCAGCCTGACACGTCTCTACTGGATTTGGGCCTGCATTTGGGCCTCGAGACGCTTTCTAATCCGAAAAAGAAATGGGCTAAGAAGTGATTTAGACCAGAATTCTCAGGCCCACCGGGACGTGCTTCGCAGCTTCACAGAGAAAGGGTGGAGACGAGAGAAAGGAGGAATTGGGGAGTAGGACGATCGATTTGACTAATTTTCAAGGGCTCGCGATCGAATTTGGGATTTTACTCGAGGAAGACGAGTTGAGGCATCATCCACTCCAATGGCTCCACCTTCAGGCCCTTACTCCGGCACCAGCACTCTGGCTCTGGTTCTTCCTCATTTCACCTTTTCAATCTATTTGATGTTTTTTGTGCAAACCTAGCACAATCTCTGCTGGACTAAGCCTAAATTGTAGTTACAGTTTACAGAAATGGAGAAAATCCAATATTGAACAATTTGTTTTGATAAATTTTATCTATACTGATTTTGTGCAGGTGGCTCGTGCATCGGCCTTCACCTTTGGTTTGGTGTATGGAAGTGTGAAGCTCAAAGTTCTCCAGGTAAACTCGATTTATCACACCTTGGATGGATGCCTTCTTCATCAGATCTTATCTTGTTCTTGTATCGTCTTGTTCGCTATTCAGTTTCGGATCTATTTGGTCTTTCCCAACTTCCATTTTCACTATATTTCGTAGCAGTGCTTTCTTCCTAGGCTTCAATCTGATACAATATATATATATATATATATATATTTACCATTTCACTCCCTTCGTGGGTTATATTTATGACTGTACTTTACTAATCCAAATGCATGCTGTTGTCAATAGAATTTTGGTTTGTGACAACTACAAAAACTACACCTTTGTCAAGTATGTTGAATTTCAGCTGTCTTTCTAGCTTGAGGCCAGAAATTGACCCAAAAGTAAAATGATGCATCTTATAGCACTACTGAGCAAACTTTCGTAGATTCATGGATGATGTACCCCAATAAATAAAAATGTGTTGTTTTGACATAAGAGTATAAACCCCTAAGAACATAAGGACCCTTTATTTACTGGATTGCTGCATTGTATCTGAGCATTGTATCTGAATACTGTGTAATCCCCATGAAAACATCATTTTTTTCATGACAGAACTTCTTAGACACTAATTAAGCTTTTACCTAATCCATAGCTAGGCCATTCACTTGCTACAGACTCTTAATTTAAGCAGCTGGTTTTTTATTGGCAATGTAACTAATCTGGAATTGGTGGCAGGTTTTGATGCTATAGGCTGTATTATTGACCTAGAAAATTTTCTCATGGTCATTGATTTGATGATCTTGTTTTCAGTCAGTAGTATTTGTGGCTCCATGTTACGTTCTAGGACAATAGTTAAGAGTTATTTTTCGTATTGTTATCATTTTCCTGGAAGTATTTACACAAATGGAAGTTAATAACTATATATGTCATATTTTATTTGCTTTGGTTGCAGGCAAAGGCCAAGTCACATAGGAAAACTGAAGCTAAGGCACATCATTAATGGAATCTTGTTGCGGTTATGATTGCATTGCTGGAATAGATAAAATGTGCAGCATGGAGGAGGGGAGAAGAGACCTTTTATACTTTGTTTTCATGATATTAGTAATGTTGATTTATTTGTTGACTGCCAGATCTAAAAGGCTTTGTTTTTATTGAGGAATAATTTTTTTGTTCCTCCTTGCTTAAATTGTTCAAGCAGATGTTAAAGAGGTTGTGCAATAACAATAAAGCTGATACATTTCTTCTTCTCTAGTAATTTCTATCATTCTTCTTCTCTGTTTTTTTTTTCCCCCCCTCTCTCTTTCCCCCCCTAAACCAAGCAATCTGTACCAATCTTGAAACCCTTTGGGCAAACTGCAAGATGATCGATGGTCCATAGCAAGTGCTTTTGACCAAATTGAAAAAAAGAAAAGGCAATTACTTGCTGGCCATATTTGATGGGCATTTGGAAAGATTTAACTTATTTACCAAAAGAAAGAAAGTGGCAATTTTCATTCAGAAGTGGGCCTAATAGAAGGCTGCCTTTTTGCAGCAAACGTAGAATGAGTAGGCTGAAACATAGATTCCATGTGGGCCATAGTTTTCATGTCTCTGTGCTTGACACTTGTTTAAGATGATGTAAGTTGTAACCTACCATTAAATAAGACGCGGTGTATAATTCTATGACACAGCTCAAAGAGGATTGAAAATATACACCACTTTGGATTTCCGATTCATTTAAATCTTGACAGATGGCTCATGGCTGGAGGAACAGAACATGTTCTGCCGAACAGAGCACCCAAACCTAACTACAAGTCCGAACATAAGTAGCTCTTCTTTGTCCGGTAACGAAAATAAAGCAGAAGAAGATGATTGCATACAGATAAATGACTAAATCATAACAAAATAAGGATTAAGACTAGAGTACTGTTGAATTAATGTATGGTTTTACAAACCTAAGCTAGATCAGGAAAAGACAGAACAATATTTCATATAAACAGAGAAGCAGTGAAGCAAGCAGCTTCGTTGATTAGTAAATAAGAGACTGAAAAACGTGTTCTTGGCAAGGAATGGTGAGACCCATGTAATGATGAAAGCCAAGTTCATCAGCTGCTTGTTGAAGCAAAAGCAAGTCCTGGAATTCAGGGCGGCTCAAGAAACTTAACGGGACGATGTATCTTCTTCTCTTTTCACTCACGTACACCACAAAATGACCTCTTGGGACATCTAATGGAATAACATTCTTCACTCCTTCGCCTTTTAATTGTTTCTTTCTGGCCAAGCTTAAGCCTGAACACCTCTTACAATCTGCTTCAGAACTGCGGCCGGAAACAACTTCTTCGACTTTCTAACATTCGCCATAGAATATCAATTTGATAAGAGAGAAAGCGAGAGAGAGAGATAAGACAGACTAGAAGATGATGCATGGTGAGGGATGCGGAGGCCAAGGGGGTATTTATAGAGAGAGAGAGAAGAGTCATGTGAACTTTTCAAGAGGAGGAATAAAATGGAGAGATGGCAAGAAAATCAAGGAAAATGAGAAGGCAAGTCTAGAAAGAAGGAAATCAGTTGACACAATTTGGGAAACTTTCACTCCTTGAATAGAGAGTTTGAAGTGATTTTCACCCGGTTAGAGGGACAAAATATGTTCAAGCGTCCAAACCCTATGTGGTCTGCACCTAGTTAGCTTGATCGGAATTTGTATTGCCATTATTATAGGAATCATGACCATAAAACGATTTCCTCTACCTTAAGGGGGAGATCGAGAGGTTGGTATAAGAAGGACTGATCAATAATTTTATCCAGAAGGGTAAATAAGGAAAAGATAACCATGGTGATAGGAGACTTAAGAATCGTGAAAGAGGTGGAGGAGCAAGAGCCAAGCTAAATTCAGAACACCAAAGGGTATAAGGAGGTGATAGTAAATGTCAGAGGAAGGAATGGTAACGAAATTTGACTCGAGTTGAAGTATTCTTTGTAAAGTCTTCATCAAAGGCTAAGAATAATTTGGATATAATGTTAATCGAAGTGATCAAGATGAGATAATTTACCCACACAATGAAGCGTTGATTTTTTTAACGATTATATCAACTCTGATTATTCACCATGTCTTAGTCGATATAAGTAGAGTAGTTGACATGATATCTTTGTCTATCTTTGAGAAGATGAGAATTAGTTATGCCAAGTTAGAACTAGTGAACACTCCACTCACTGGTTTTTCCAGAAAATCGTTGAAGCTGGTACGCATGATCTCTCTTCTCATGACTTCAGAGACGGAACATGCAAAACAACGGTAAAGTTATGATTGTGAAATTTATCTCTAGGTACAATGCTATCATAGGTCGGCCGTCCAATAATGTTGTAGGGGTTGTGATATCCACCAAATATTTAATAATGAAGTTCCTTACAAAAAATGAGGTTGGCGCAGTTAGAGAAGATCAACTAAAAGTCAGGGAATGTTATCTAGCCTTGGTCAAGAGTAAAGGAGTTATGGGGCTGAAGAGGTGAATGTTATCACGAAGTATACAAAAAAAAATGAAAATGCGTATAAATAGATTAACAAGAAGGAAGAAGAAACTAGGAAGGCTAAGGCCTCCCTGGTCGAGACACTTCATATGAGCTCAATAGGGGGTGATAAGACTTTGAATGTTGGAGTTGGTATGGGCGAGGTCGAGTTGAACAAAATCAACCTGTGCTTAAAGCATAACTTAGATCTCTTCGCTTGGGATCCATCCGAGCTAACCAGAATTTTGGAAAAGGTAATTGTCTATAAACTGGGGGTAAGGCTGGACATGTTTGGTCGACATTAAGATGCCACACTTGGCTCATCATCCATATCTCAAAAGTTCATTTTAAAAATCTTGTCAAAGGGTAAACCTACCAATATGGTTGGTGCATTATGTTGAGCATAATTACAGCCGGAGGTCTAAAGCTAAGAATCCCCTGATATAAGTAGTGGGAAGTAAATTTCTAAATGTGTCAGAATATAATTAGAGAAATGACAGGAGTACTACCAATGTATGTCAATTAAGTCATGTCACATGTAAGGACATAACTGGGGTGGTCACTCATCAAGTAATATAAATATCCAAACTCTAAATGAGTCCAGGGTGAATAATTATTCACAGCCCTAAAACTCTCTCAATTTTGCTAAGGGAACATCTCTTCTTTTAAAGCTAACTTAAGCATAAGAAAGAATATACTTTACATAACCTCGGAATATCCTTTCTTTTCGTGTGTAAGAGTAGAAATCTAACCGAGTATTGCTGCTGTGACCAAATTTGAGCATCAACAATTATAGTATTAGATTGATTTTAATCTCCAACCCAATCATTTATCTTATTCTGGGTTCGTGATTCTTCCAGAAAACGAATCAGGGTAAATAAAATCACTCAAATTCCATTTCCAGATCATAATCAGACATACAGACTACAAACCACAACTCTAAACGTGCTAATAGTTTGAATCAATGCTCCAGATAGAGCCTCTACACTATTTCTGCTTAAATTCAATAGCTGAAAGGAGAGAAAGAAAATTCGAGTAATTGAACTGAATTGATGATTGAATCAGGTGGATAAAACAGCTTGCTTCGGAGAAGCTTCTTCTGCTTGCAAGCTCTCATAATATTTCACGAGGGCCTTCCATCCTGCAGGGCACATGAAACCTTCCGGTGGGTTCTCACCACTCCTAGCGTAATTCCTCATCTAAAATGAAAAACACAACATACGCGCCAAAATGACTGAATGAGTATTGTTTCAATTTTTATCCCGTGTATTAACGACTGATTTGTTACACTACCTTGTTTTCGAAGATGAAGAGGAAGTCTTTAGCCCGAGAAGGATCGAAAAATGCCATCTTCTTTTCCACTGTGTCGTATGCTCAACCTGAAGTGTTCTGAAACAAAATTAGTTAAAGAGTCTCGAGAGATTCTTACTCTAAACGGCAGGATGTTTAACTTCTCCAAACCAGGGGCCATGCTCAAAACCTTCCTTCCATGAACCGGATCATATAGATCCCTCTTTTCAGCCGGGTGACCCATTCCAGCTGGATCACGGCCCACAATGTAAAAATTCGCCCCCGCATTGATCCGGGCCTTAGCATGCCACTGTACTTCAGTGGGACCCGCATAATGCATCGTGATGGAAATATTGCCACTATAGTTGTCTGAGGGTCAAGAACTCCATCTTCCAAAACCTAAACACAATTAACCAAAAAAGAGAAGAAGAATCAATCAAACAATACAGTTTTGTTTAATAAGAAAATGGATCAGAATAAATGAATAAATAAATTAGAGACCTTGCTATGTTACTCCATACGAACATCTAAGGGCACGTCATATGCCTTAGTGAAACCTCCCAAAGGATGAAGTAATAGAATCGGATTCTTATAACCCATTTCCAAAAGCCTTTTTCTCGTATCATTCATCAGCAAAGCATGCCTGTTATGAACAGGATTTCTCAACTGAAAAGCGAAAACCGCATCGGCTCCACGTGTATCAAACTCTTTCTGAAGTTGTTTTGGCGATATTCTATAGTGATCAAGCCCGTCATTATTATGTAATGTCCTTTAAAACGTCAAGGCCACTATTAGAAAGTTTCCAGCTGTAGTTATAGTTTCCTCTGCATTAGAGATGGCAATCCGGGTCGGCCCGTCCCGTCCCGTATTAGACCCGAGCCCGTTTAGGTCGGGCCGGGTTTGTCCGTTTTGATTTGGGGCGGGTCTCAAAAGTCTAGGCTCAGTCCGAGCTCGGTTAAAAACGGGTTGCTTTTGGCAGCATGATGTTACTGTTCATTGTGCGGGTCCTGTTCACTGTGGGTAGCCCGTATACCCGCGGATTGAATTTGGCTCGTTTTAAAAACAGGTATATAATCCATGTCCAACCCGCGCCCATGTACAGGCCGACTAAACAGATTCGGGCCGGCCCGGCCCAAATTGCCATCTCTACTCTGCATAAGGCAGTCCAGGTGCAGTTGTTCCAAATGTTCTAGCTATCCTCTCTTCTTTGTTATGCTTGCATGTCTCAATACTACACCAATTGTCAAAATTAGCGTTGAAACTCCAGTTTGAGAACACATACACAAAATTCTTCACCTCAAAAATCCAGTTTGCACAACCAAATAAAGTACATAATATTATACAAGTGGAAAAAGGTGATAACTTTACTAACCTGCGTAGAATAGCGACTAAATCTCCATCTGGTCCGAGCAATGCTACGTTAGGAGATGACCCGATTCGCTCTTTATCATCATCATCAATGGCTAGTACGATCGGAAGTGACATGTTTACAAGAGAGCCATATTTCATTCTCAAGGAATTGAAATGTAAACTCTGCAAATACTCATCTTCCCTCATAAACCCTCTTAACGGACTAGCCCATCCTTCACTAATCACATGCGCCCATTCCAGATCAATTTTTGTTAACTTCACCTTCGGCAATGTATCAGCCTCGAGCAGCTTCGCCGGTTGGTCACTCTCAGGCACCACCAGATCCACAAGAGCTCCGCCGTCTGGGTCAATCAACGAGCTCTTGATAGAACCGGAATTCTTCGCCGGAAGAAAAGAAGTAAAAGAAGATGAAGAGGTACCCTGAATTGTGGATTTGTACAGTAATGGACCAGAATGGTAGATGGGGCTGGGCCTAATCTTCGCGTCGTAGTTTACGGACTTGTGTTGTTGATGATGACGAAGCTTGTGATAGAAATGGGGAGTGGAGAAGGAGGCGGAGGAGGAGGTGATGATGTGTCGTAATCTAACAGTTAGAGACATGTTGGTTTCCTTGTGGTTTTAGAAAAACAATTAATTTTTTCGATATTCTTGGGAATCGTTTCTCGAAATAGAGTAGAGTTCCGAATTTCTGTTCCTCTGAATTGAACGAGCATCTTGGTCGGATGAAGAAGAAGAAGAAGATTTGTGGCTTTAAAAAGTGTAGATGGTGATGCTAATGGGATTTTAGGCCCAATAAGATCACTACGGCTATTCGGACAGGCCCATACTAGGCTAGTCCATTTGAATAACCCAATGGGCTAATGAGACTTTAACGGTATGTCGGTATGTAGATATGCCTTCTCGCACGTTTCTCTGTACCTGTAAATATCCAGACCTAAAAGGATCCGTAAAAATTTCAACTTCGTTAAAAGACATAAAAACTCTACATTCAGTGAAGCAGCGTGGGCGCTATAATCGTCAATTCGTGCTGGTTTCGTGCCATAATTCGCCGCAGGAAGAGAGAGAAAATTTGGTTCCTCGGAGCGGGAGTTCAAGGTATGCTTCTTTACCACATTCTTCCTTGTGTCTTTTTTTCTCACAGAGAAAGTAAGATTGTTTCGTTTTTCTTTAATTTTCTTGCTCTTTTGTGGAGATATAAGGTGTGTGACCACTGTGTGATATCGAAGTGAATTTCAGATGGGGGTTCCAGCTTTCTATAGGTGGTTGGCGGAGAAGTACCCTATGGTGGTTGTGGACGTGCTTGAAGAAGAACCTGTCGAAATCGATGGGATTTCTATTCCTGTTGATACCAGTAAACCCAACCCTAATAATATTGAATACGATAACCTCTACCTCGACATGAATGGCATTATCCATCCCTGTTTTCATCCCGAAGATAGGGTATGTTTCTATAAATTTATGCGCCTAGCTTGCTTTACCTCTAGTTATACATATTAGTTGTTGAGCTTGTAACATAGGATATCAATGTGAGAAATTATGGTTTGGAGATTTTGTTTTCTTTTTGCAGCCTTCCCCAACAACTTTTAGTGAGGTATTTCAGTGCATGTTTGACTATATTGATAGACTGTTTGTGATGGTTCGGCCCCGAAAGTTGCTGTACATGGCTATTGGTGAGTGCTCAGTTTGATTAACTTCTTGTTTCTGTTTGGAATTATGGTTTGTGTTGTTTCTAATGCTGATAACCTGGAAATAATATGTAGACGGTGTTGCCCCTAGAGCTAAAATGAATCAACAGCGGTCTCGGCGTTTCAGAGCTGCGAAGGATGCAGCAGATGCGGTATGTTGACCTTATGTATATATCTAATGATTGGTTTTGTTGGGGGGGTGGGAGGAGGTATGGGAGAAGGGAAGTGGAAGATTAACAGTCCACTAAATCTATTTTTGTTGCTTTTTGTCATAGGCAGCTGAAGAAGAACGGCTACGTGAAGAGTTCGAGAGGGAGGGAAGAAAGCTACCACCTAAAGGGGAGTCACAAACTTTTGATTCCAATGTTATCACTCCCGGAACAGAATTCATGGCTGTTTTGTCCGTTGCTTTGCAGTACTACGTCCATCTTAGATTCAATAATGATCCTGGGTGGAAAAACATTAAGGTATTGTCTTAATGTCAAGAGAACTTGCCCTTCTTCTGGTTATTCCTTTACTCAATTAGATAGCGAATATTTGGCATTTGAGTTTTTTCTAACTTAGACTTAAAACTTCTGAAGGTTATTCTTTCTGATGCTAATGTTCCGGGTGAGGGGGAGCATAAAATAATGTCCTACATTCGTCTTCAGAGAAATCTTCCTGGTTTTGATCCAAATACGCGGCATTGCCTCTGTGGATTGGTATATCTCTTCCATTGATTATTTTTTAACAAACTCTCAGGCACATGAAATCATCAACAAATATAACTCCTGTATGTTTGATGGCAATAACAGGATGCAGATTTAATCATGTTGGCACTGGCTACTCATGAAGTTCATTTTTCTATTCTTCGCGAGGTTTGGTTTCAAAATCAGCATTTTTTTTTTTTTTTGGTGCATGATTATTTGAGAAGGATAAATTTACTTTTTTATCTAGAACATAATGAATCTTCCCTGTTGGGGTATTGGATTCTGTAGCTATAATCGTTTTTAGTTTGTGGGCTCCTGTCTTTTACTTTCTGAATACACCTAACAATGGGAATTTTCTCTTCTTGATATAAATTTCAGATTGTGTTCACTCCTGGCCAGCAAGACAAGTGTTTTTTATGTGGCCAGGTGGGTCATTTAGCAGCAAATTGCCAGGGTGTAGCTAAGAGAAAGGCTGGAGAGTTTGATGAGAAAGGTGAAAAGGCTGTTACAGCCAAAAAGCCATACCAGGTCAGATTTTACTAGTGATAGGTTTATAACCTATGTTCATCTGTGTTAGTAATTCACTTACAAACCACACTTCTCTGTGCAGTTTCTCAACATATGGACTTTAAGAGAGTATTTGGAGCATGAGATGAGAATTCCCAATGTACCATTTGAGATCGATGTGGAAAGAATTGTGGATGATTTTATATTCATGTGTTTCTTTGTTGGCAATGATTTCTTACCACATATGCCAACGTTGGAAATCCGTGAGGTGTGTATGATAAATCAGTTTTAGTCTAAATCACTGATGGATGTTTACATTTGTTAACGGTTATGTGCTGTTATCTTCCAGGGTGCTATCAACTTGCTCATGGCTGTGTACAAGAAGGAATTTAGGGCATTGGGTGGATATTTGACTTATGGAAGCAAGGTATTCTCTAGATTGTCTTTGCTATATTAGTTGCTCTGGGTTAGTTGAGTCATGAAATTCATTTGCTCTTAACTTTCTTGCTTCTCCTAACATCCTATAACATGATGAACTGATCCTCAGATAGACTTGACTAGGGTGGAACGCTTCATTCAAGCTGTAGGAAGTTATGAAGACAAAATATTTCAGAAAAGAGCTCGTTTGCATCAGGTTCCACCCGTTTCATGATTACTTGATTCACTTATTTGAATGTCATTCTTATAAATAGTTGCATGGTTTATGGAGAGAACTCTACTCAATTCATGCAGCTTCCCTATTCTACCCTGATATTTTGGTTGCTCCCTATCATTCTTTGGTTCTTGCATTTGGCGTAGACTATGCTACCTGGGTTTTAGATTTTTTGAAAAGAGACATCTTTTGGTCAACATTTGCATAGTTAGCTGAAGTGAATGCAATGAGCAAATGGCCTTGAGGAAATTGTAGCATAAAAATGAGTTAAATTCATTGCATCGTTGCTTCTGATCCTTTAAGGTATGTCATACGTAAGAAGATGTAGGTTGGATAAGTTTGAAGCTGGAAATCTTGCCATTGAAGGATCAAAATATTATGAAGCTAGGAATGCCTGTTACTATTGTTTCTTGACAACCACTAAACCCCATTTAAAATTATTTTGAATTTGCTCAAAATAATTGCGACTACATTTTATTTATTTTTAATGTTCATTATGTTGAGATTTTTTTTTTTTAATTCTGAATTTGTGCGTCATTGCTTCTGTCTACCTTTTGTGGAAATTAGTGTGTGACATTGCTTTGTTTTTTTCAACCTTTTCCAGCGTCAAGCAGATAGATTAAAGCGTGAAAAGGGGCAAACAAGAAGAGGGGATGATGCGGAGCCTCAAGCTGCACCTGACTCTCTGCAAGCAATTTCTCGGTTTCATGGTTCTCGTCTTGCCTCAGCCCCTACCCCTTCTCCATATGGACAATCAGGACCCGGCTTCAGCTCTGATAGCTCAGTGTCTAGTAAAAAAGACTACCAACTTGGACAAGCAACATCAGGTTTATCGGATCTTGCAATTAAGAACTTAGCATCTGATGGTAGGCCGAATAAAGCTGCACGATTGGCATCCGGGGCTTCCGTAGGCGCAGCTATTGTTGAAGTAGAAAATTCCCTAGAATCAGAAGTACGTTTTCCTGCTTCAGTAGAGACTCTTCGCTATTATTCCGATTCCATTCATTTTGAGACTAATATCTTGAGCCTAACCTTTCATTTGGTATTGAGCCTTTGTGAAGAGGAGTTCAATAATGCATCCTTTGTTGATAATGGGGGTCTAAAATACTGCTCATTCAGTTATCACTTGTAATTGGTTTCAGGTACATGAGAACAAAGCAGAATTGAAATCCAAGCTGAAGGAGGTACTTCGTGAGAAGTCGGATGTATTCAACTCCAACGGCCAAGAAGAAGATGAGGTTTGTAGTAGATTGTTAGTTTCATTTTTCTCCGTAATCTTAAAATTCCAATCTATTTCCTCTGCAGCAACATTTAATTAGTGTTTTTCTTTGTCAGATAAAATTGGGAGTACCAGGGTGGAAAGATAGGTATTATGGAAAAAAGTTCTCTGCAGAATCTCCAGAGGAGCTTGATGCTATACGGAAAGATGTTGTAAGTCGAATGATTCCAAATGCATTTTCATGTGATATTTTCATGTGCTTCTTATGAAGTTGACTGCTTAATGAGTAGGTTCTGAGATACACAGAAGGGCTTTGCTGGGTTATGCACTACTATTATGAAGGGGTTTGTTCCTGGCAATGGTGAGAATGTGTTCCTGTGCTGGGTTATGGACTACTTTAATTCTTTCTTTTCTTTTTTATCATACTGGTAATTTGTTATATTGATTGGAACTTTATTTCTCTAGGTTCTATCCATATCACTATGCACCCTTTGCTTCCGATCTGAAGGGTCTTAGTAAGCTCAATATAAAATTTGATCTTGGTACTCCCTTTAAACCATTCAATCAGCTATTGGGGGTTTTCCCTGCTGCAAGGTGTGTTATTTGGTTGTTTTATTTTTAGATTTCACTGTGTGAGGCGCTAACAGAAATTATTGTTTCAGTTCCCATGCACTTCCGGAGCACTATAGGAAATTAATGACTGATCCAAACTCGCCTATTTCTGATTTCTACCCTAGTGGTAATACTCTTTTGTTTACTATTCTTTTTCAAGCAAATTTTTTTTCAAGCTTATTTTATAACACTTTAGTGTTTGTTTGACAGATTTTGAGGTTGATATGAATGGGAAACGATACTCGTGGCAGGTTTGTTTCTCCTCTAAGGCTCTCATCTCATTTTTGTATGTAGAGTTGACGTTGATTATCTATATCATGCGTGAGCTACCTTTAACATGTTCTCTTCTTGTTTCCTCTGAAGGGTATTGCAAAATTGCCTTTCATTGATGAAGCCCGACTTCTTGCGGAGGTTAAAAAAATTGAGCACACACTGACGGTATGGTAGTGACTTGGATGCATGAACTTCATTTTTTTTTTTATGATTGTTAAAACAGTAGCAATTTATCCTTCGCTTTTTCTTGCAGGAGGAGGAAGCACGGAGAAACAGCGTGATGTTTGACATGCTTTTCGTGACATCATCCCATCCCCTTTCTGTTTGCATATATTCACTTGATGACCAATGTAAAAAGTTGACTGAGAAAGAGCGTGCTGAGGTGAAGGAAAAAATGAATCCTGAACACAGGTTTGTTTAGCAATGCTTGATGTCCTTTTTGTTTTTATGTAAATGGTTTATGCTTTGCTCTATATGATTTTGCTTAATATTACTGTTTTATGTTTTCATGAGGAAATATAAGTTCTGCCTTGGACTTAAGTTCTAATTGTATTTAGGGCTAAATGCAGTGGAGGCATGAATGGTTATATGTCTCCATGTGCTGGAGACCCCTGCCCCCCTATACTCAGGTCCCCTGTTGAAGGGCTAGAAGATATCATGGACAATCAAGTCATGTAAGATTTTTGAGCTGTGATTTCATCTACTACCTGGTTGATATAATTTATCATGCTTATTATATTCTTTTCCATTGTCTCCTTTTCAGATGTGTTGTTTACAAACTCCCTGACCCACACGAGCACATTGCCGAACCACCTCCTGGGGTGATATTCCCTGAAAAGGTACATGGCAACTCTGTCGATTGGTTATTTGCTACTGTAGATTAATATTTCTTATTTCTCATTTATGTGACCCTAAAAATTTCTCTTTTTGGCAGATGGTTGAAAGGAGTGATTTAAAACCCGACCCCATTTTATGGCATGAAGATAATGGAAGGTGGCAATCAAATAATGAAAGGTATAACAGAAATGAAAAACGAGGCGGAAATGCAAGGTAAAGTGCACTTGATCTGAGAACTTCATACATTTGGGAGTAAAGCGTATACCTTTATCTTCTATCACTATCCCTAACAAAACCTCTATTTCCCTTCCTCATCAGGCAAGATTACAAAGGAGCCATTTCAGGCCGTGTGCTCAAAGATGCATCACATCGACTCATTGTCAACAGTTTACAAGTGAAGGGAGACCGCAATGGTTACAGCCGACATGGGCCTCTACATGCCTATTATGGATCCCCACATGCTGATTACAGGCCCCCACATGCCGATTATGAGCCTCCTTCATACCCATCACAGCCTCCATATTCAGATTACAGATCACGTGATCCGGGTCACCACAGAATGGTTCCTTCTAGACCGGCCTACCCTCAACACCACCATAGATATCAAACATTCCCCTCATCTCAACCCCCTCGCCATGCGTCTAACAATGGAAATTATTCCCAACGTCATGGAAGTAATAACCGATCAAATGTTCATAATCTGGGAAACATGTACTACCAACCAAGACCTCATCAAGATGTAGAACCTGTTTATCCTCATGGACCTGTTTCATATAACCCAGGTGGGGCCCTGCCTGCTCCTTATCAAGGCGGTTACAACAAATACTATGCACCACCTGGAGCTTCCAGTCATCAACAGTTGGGTGGTGATTTGGGTTGTGATGGTCAATGGGGTTCTCATAGCACCCATAGCAGCATTCCACCTAGAGCATATGGTCAACAAGGAGGTAACAATTACTCTGTATTAGATAGAAGAACGAACAGGGGACCTCCACCACCAGCTGGTGATGGCCACAACAGACAGAAGCCTTCCCGGCCCCATATAGGATTATGAACACAAGTACTAGAATTTACTGCGTTGCCCCTGTTAGTGGTCTTTATTGAATCGGTTGTTGTACCAATGCTGCTCGTTTTTCCATTGAAATTTTGATAATTCATCCTTTTGTTTATTTATTTTAGCTTTTGCAATGGGAGGAAGCTTTGGCATGCTAGGCTTTCTCCAATTACCATGGCGTAGTGTTTCTGTAGATTGCTCAAGCAAATTACATTAGTGTCATGTATTATCCTTGCATTAGATCATAAAAGATATTATTTGATTGTCTGAAGATGTTCAAAATGTTGTGATGAATTCGCTTTCATTTTCTCTGAACTTGGTTCCTTATTTTCTAGTAAAGATTCAGTGTCTTATCAAATACCCAAACTTTTGGATAGGTTTCAACCGTTTTCAATTCAAGGGCCGAAAAAAGACTACAAATGAGTCGCTGTTTCTTTCCTTCAACCACCATGTTATGAAAAGTACAGGACTGGGCTCCCATTGAACAAGATATGTGGACATAGTACGTCATTGTTTATCAAGTATCGCCATTACATAGTACTTTGTTTTCTTTCTTGTTAGAAACTGAACCAAAGGGTGTGACTGCATTTATTGAAATATATATGCAGGGACCGGTTAAGAAAGAAAGTTCAACTCGTCGGGCGTGGGCGTTGAGAAATTTCGAGACTGCCCCTTAGCATTATCCTCATCCTCCAGCAATCTCCAAACTTGGAGACTAGATCTAGATGGATATTTACTAAAACAGCAATCTTAATCCAGGGCTCTTACATATACATGTAGGAACATAAAGTACAGCCAGGCACGCATGCACATGGCAATTGTTATTGTTCATGGATATTCATCTTTTTGTCCGTTTCCTTTTAGCCAGATTTTTAGCTTCATCACAGATAAATTGAACCTACATATCTATATATATATATATGGTGCAGGATCTACGATGTGATTATGAGACAGCTAGTTATATATATATATATATATATTAAAATCTCAATAAATTAATTATCTTATTTTAATAATATTTATTATCAATTTTAATTTAAAAATAATTTATTAAATTTATAAGATAATATATTATAAAAAATTTATATATATTTAATTTAATATATAAATTAATAATTTCTTAATACATATTGTATGATGTATTCTTAAAATATGACTCAATCATTATGATTGTGATTGACAATAATTTTGCAAACCAATTTTTGTACTCCAAAACATAAAACACGAAAATTTCCTCTCAACCATTTTGTTTGGCTTCAAATTTTGTGTTAGAAAAATTCAAAAACCGATTTTGATTTTTTTCTTGTAAACCAGTGATGAATGCGAAATGCAAAAATTACTTCAAGCTATTTTTGCATTTCACATCTATACGATTTCATATTTTAGGCTACTTTTGCATTGTAACACTTTTTCTCTTTATGCTCGTTCATTGATGAATCAAACCCACCTTTTTCATCCACCGAATCCCTCTCATTCTCTGAAGTGCGACTACTCTTCATTATCCATCGTCATTACTTGTGAAGCTCTCGTTGGTCAGTTTTAACTAAACTGATTATACTGTGTTATCTTTTGGAACTAGTTTTGTTTGTGTTATCCTTAGATCAAACTATTATGAAGTGCCTCTTAGTATGGCTTATCATTTTACCTTATGAGTTTGAACCCCCCCCCCCCTACAATTGCCCCATTAAATTGCATTAGAAAGCTGAAGTGTGGTTATACACATTATTCTTCTATTCTAGATGATTTGTTAATTTGTAAATCTGCATTACAATAGATAGTTGCTCCAGAATCACTGGACAACTCGGATGAGAGGTTATGGACTCCAATATTAAAGGCATCTCTTATTGACATATTGATAGAAAAGATGTTGAAAGGGAACATGGTCGATGGCTTCCTCTCCAGACTTGTATGGGCACGTATTCGTGACAAATTCAATCTGTGATTGATTCACTAATTCGACGTTAAAAAGCTGAAACAGAAGGTGCAACGTCTAAATACATATACATCACTACTAGCTAAAACGGAGATCAGTTGGGATGATGATAAGAACAACGTTCTCATTACATCTGATTATTGGGACATACTTATATCGGAAATATATATCTCTCCTACAATATGAAACTAATGTGGGATTAACCTGTTTGTATTATCTGATTATATGTGCTATTTCTCTCTCTGTTTTGTGGAAAAATAAGGCATCCAAGCAGTTTTGTTTGAAGGGTTGTGATAACTATGATAAGTTAGGGGTTTTGTTTGGAAATGCATTCGCTAGTCGCACACTCCGTCACTCCTCTGTTATGGAAGTACCGGACAGTGATGAGATCAATTTGATGGAAGAATTCCAAAACAACACTGTCCAGAACTACATTCTAAGTCAGTCACTCATTAGCCAGTAATCCTTTCATTCGACGATGAGGGAGTCCTAATGGGTTTGGATACTTCATATGAGGATCTCCTAGTCGATCGCTCTAGTATGTCATTGTCACACTAAAGGAATCTTTTGATTTCTCGAATCATCATCAACGTTTGATGGCTATAACGAGAGATCGTATAGCTTGAGATATTTGGAACAATCGTAATAATGTTTGAGCTAAATGTATGTTGATGCATATCAGTCTGAACTCTATCTTAATTATGTCTTAAATTCTATCTTATTAAGTCTTATTTATATCTTTATCTTATCTTAATTATATGAGTTTTAAATTAAAAATTATATTTATCAACCCTATATAGATTTATAATGATATAACTATTTTGAGTATATGAATGGAAATATTAATCCTTATAGAATTTTGTAAATTGATGCTTATTGCTTTTTACAAATTACATGTACAATCCAATTTATGAATATAACCATCTTAAACATCTAATACATGTACAATCCAATTTGCAAATTACATGTGTAAGTTACATATACAATTAATTTATGAATATGTACAATCCAGCCATTTAAGAATCAAAAGTCTCTATACTCAAAACTCTACGAGTCAACGGGTGTTCTCAATACCGGTCGACCTATAGAGTTTTGAGATTAGAGAGTAAAAGTTTATGTACTCAAGACTTTATGAATTGACGAGTCTTGAGGACATCTGTCGACATGTCGAGTCTTAATATCAGACTTTGTACTCAAAACTCTGCGGGTCAACGGGTGTTCTCAACACCTGTCGACCCATCAAATTTTGAGATCAAAAAGTCAAAGGCTATTTTCATATATTTTTTTAATTCTACTTTTAAAATTTATTATATTGTTATTAAGCAGAACACTCGTCGATCCATCAAATTTTGAGATCAGAGAGTCAAATGCTATTTTCATATATTGTTTTAATTCTACTTTTAAAAATTGTTATATTGTTATTAATTTATATTCTCTTAATTACTTATATTTTTATTAAGTATCTATTATTATCTTACGTAGTATTCCTGAATTTAACATACAATCCCAAAATGACTTAAACTCTAATTTTACCCTAAACCCTAAATTTTTCATAAACTCTAAGTTTACCCTAAACTCAATATCACTCTAAACCCTAAATTTGATGATAAACCCTCATTTTACCCTATCTAACCCCCATTTTTTCCCCAATCAGATTCCATATAGTACCATAATATTCCCTATTAAGTCAAACACAGTGATTTTGACCGTGTAATCCCTACAAAGGCTGCTATCCATACATATTATTTTTTGTATTATTAAGTCCAAATATTATTCATATTTTACATACAATAGAACGCCACTATTCTTGCTAAGGAACTCGAAAATGCAATCTGATTTTTGGACCAGTGAAGGGAGCTCGCATTCTAAAAGTCGCATCATTTGTAATTGCTGCTTCATGGAACGACTATATATGCCCACAACATGCGAAAATCCTAGTCATAAGTTCTATGGATGTTTGGGATTCCAAGTTAGTTATATATTTTCTTATAAGTCATTATATATATAACCATTCAGGTAATGGTTTTGAAATCATTTTGTTTGTAGGGGAATAGATGTGATTTCTTCTTATGATATGAAGGACATGTTTCGACGAAGTTCAAAATGATATTCAATAACCTTGTCGAGAGTGAGAATGCCAAGCGTGTTATCATCGCACATAAAGATATTCAAATAGGAAGTTTAACGTCTACAATTAAGTATTTCAAAGTTGGACTCATTCTTTTATGGGTTGTAATTTGCATGCTTGTATTCTATAAATCGTTATAAACGTTGTAAGCATTTTATAAATTAAGTTTTTTGTGACAACAACTACTATTAACAAAATGTGATAGTTCGAAGCAAAACCTTAATTGAAGAAGAACCTTTTTTCCAAAATGCACCATTTCATTAGCTAATAAAATAGAACCGAAACTCATGCATACAACCAAATGCAAATGTGATTTGAAATGTAGTTATACTATAGTTTTCTCATACTGCAACAAAATATTTAATTTTATTGCCGCTTTAAGAGCTATTCTTATAAAATATGATCCATAGTAAAATTATTATCTTCAACTTTAATATTTTAATAATTTTCTATAACGCTTTCGATTATCCGTTTATCGATCATTATTCTAAATCAAGCATGAAATCATGGGTGACTCATCATGTCGTACGGATATGGCTTAAACTAATTACTGCCACGTTAAATAAGCTTATTGTCACGGACTGCCTTTCTTATTAGAAAAGATGGAGGAGGCTTCATGGAAGAGTCTAGAAACTTCTAGACTTCTCTAGCTTTCTCTAGGGTTTCCTACACTTTTGTAGAATTCTCTAGAATCTTGTACATTCTTCTAGTCCCTTGTAGAATAGTATGGAAGTCTCTAGAAGATAGTTTGTAGCCATTAGATCAAATTGATCTTGACCATCCATTTCAAGGTGGGGGTCTATATAAGGAGGAGTCCTCCTCATTTGTAAATCATCCTCAAAAATACTAGCATTCTAGCAATACAAAGAGTTCTTTATTCTCTAGCTTGAGTGTTCTTCTAAAGTCTTCAAACAAACCTCTTGGCAAGGTTCGGTTAGGCTGACTTGGTTACTCGGAGGAGTGTCAAGTGTCGCACGGAGCGTCTAAGTTCGGGGCGAAACTTTACGCACGGGACATTATGCATACATCATACTGCTTTCAATTACTTGCCATTAATACAACTGTTTCCTGATTCCTCATGATCCGTTAATTACCAGAAAGGTTAATTTAGTATCCCATTTGAACCCATAAATCAATACTGTTCATCTGAGAACACACATGCACTCATGAAAGAAATATGTAATAATATATATACAGTCGGCTTTATAAATTAACCCCTTTGACTACTTTGAATTACAGAAACATATAGGTAGGTTTAGTGTCCGGAAACATGCTTAATTAATTGAAAGTTTGTCATTCATTAAGATTTGGTGACACTTGCAATGAAACAGGAGGCAAGAAACTAATCTCTAATTAATTAATAATTAGTAGTATATGTGAATTCAATTAAACATCTTTTATAACAACCTTTTTTGGTATCAAGTGATTAAAGATGAGTGATGTGGAGAAATTTCAAACCACCTCCAATTATATACATATATATAACTTATAAATTATATTATATTGCCCACCACACGTCGTCATTGAGGAAAAAGATAAAAACGAACTACACGTCGTCATGAGAGAAGGCAATCAACGCAAGATGAGTCTTGTAAAGGATGGCTAGATTACGAACAGAACATAAGCTCTTTTACAGACATTCTTGCCACTCCAATAAGATTATCCAATCGAATCTAGATGGAGGCAAGATATCTAGTCTTGCATGAGAAAATCAGGAGGTTCTGTCACCATTCTCTACTATAATTTCACTTTCTGATTTGAAAAAGGCAAGCATTTCTTCTTCAATTGGATGGGTCTGGCCAACTATGACAAGGCAGTGTAGAGGTTCTCCGAAATCAACGCTTAGCAGTTGCTTCATTGTGCCGGCAACTATCTTCTGATCCTCACTTCCCAGCCGAGCAAACCCGACACATAGTGTCTTCTCATCATATACTGCATAATATGGAAGGATCACGAAGACAGAGTAAGGGAGTATTCTTAAAAGCCCACAAATAAAAGAAGTTCTCAATATTACATCAACTACCTGATTGTCCAAGTGTTTCCTCAACTTCCAAGAGCTGTTCAATAGCGATGTTTACCGACATAAACCTAGGCGGTTCATACTCCTTCTTACCCCTGAAAATTTACAAAGAGCAAGCAGAGAAAAATTACTCGAGTCTTGCAACAACAGCTAAATGATTGAACTCTATAAAACAAAGATGGCAGTGAAGCCTAGGCTTGGCAGATGCATCATGCCCGTTTTGATCAGACCTGCATAGAGACTCCAAAGTGGGCTCCTTTACGCGTATATCTGAAACCAAAACAGCTGTTAATAGACTTCTGGATAGAGTAGAGTAATGAAGAACTAGTTTTAATTTGGAAGATGTTTTCAACTTTCTTGGACTGGAAATGGATGAATACAGAAAATATAAGAAAGCTATTGAATTTCTTCACAGTATAAAGGAAGTAAATTCTGACCTAGCAAGCAGAGTGTATGTAATCCAAGAGATCTGTTACGTTGAATCTTCTCGTAAAAGCTATTAGGTTTCCATGTTTCAGTAAAGAACGGGATCGAAACAGTCTCTCCATAGCGGTAGAGTTGTAACCCGCAAATTCCAATCGCATTCATAACTGAAGCATTGTGGACTACTCTCACTTCAATCCCCAAATCCTTCGCTCGAACCACAAGATCAGTGTGTGTGGTAGCTCTGTTTCCCCAAATCATAAACCAAGCAACAAAATCAGTTTTTTTTTTTAAAATCAAAATCAAAATGGATACAAATTCTGCTCCATACCCGAAAGGATCTCCAACGACAAGAAAAGCAACGTCAGAGCTGCGAGCGTGAGATAGAATCTCATCGGCCTTCTCCTCGACGACTTCCCGATCGGCAAGTGTTATCGGTTTTCCATACAATTTTTCCTGCTCACAACAATTCGAACTTGATTAAAAAAAAAAAATCGAGAATGCAAAGAAACAGAAGTTGGAGGAAGAAAGGACATGAGAAGAACCAGAGTAGAAAGGCCATCAGAAGAGAGTCCAAAGGAGAGTAGAGAAGTGTAAGCTTCGACATAAATCTTGTCGCAACTTCTCACTGCTTCTAATCCCCTCAGAGTGATGTCCTTCTCGTTCCCCAATCCCAATCCTATTACGTACAGCATTTCTCCAACTTCTCTCCTCTCTTTCTCTCTCTTAAACCCTAGCTGGTTGAATTTGACTGTATATAAAACCAGCAGCAGTTTCTAGTTTGCAATGCAGATTTTCAAGAACAGCGCGCAATTTCTTTTTCTTCCCCTCCTTTTTCCTTCTTTTCCTTTTGGGCCGTAGGAAATAGTTTATAGTGACGGGTCCAATGAAAATAGTATGTGGGCCTCTGGCTATAGAATCTTAGGATAGATATTTGGGCCGGACCAGGAACAGTAACGGTCCAGACCGATAACACAGAATGGGGCCTGGCCGGCGAGCAGGTAAGAATAACGTTTGGACATGAGTCCCTACAACAGGGAACAATGTTATGTCGGGAGTGACAGGGCAACAAAAGTGACATAATGAGAATTGCACATGAGAAAATAAGATGATGTCGAACTGATCGGGGATTAGCGACACATAGTAGCATCATAAACGTAGAATCCTAGGCTTCTGGAAATCCTCACCCCCACCCCACCTCCCACATGCTTCCCCTTCTTTTCCCGGGTCTTACCTTTTAACCTTTTCTCTATGTAATCCTTCCTCCCTTTGTATAAGCCTTCTCCCTTTTTACCAGCTAGATAGAAAAATAACGAATCTAATTCCTTTTCATTTCACTTTCCTTTCAAGTGTGCTCGAGAAGAATCTCAAACATTGATCTATATACATATATGCTTAGTGATTAGTGAGGCTCTCATGTATACGTGCATCAATAGTTGAGATTCATGTCAAATGTACTTGAGACGTGAAAATTAAGTATTTTTTTTTCTAACTTTTGTAGCAGTGCGCACTTTTGGTAAATAACACTAGCTGTTGATATGTCCACGCTAAAGTTTGCCGGCACCCCTTTTTTATCCTCTGTTAGGTAAAGTATTTATTCTAAAAACTTCTGCTTGGGGCGGCAATAACTTCTAGTGTTGTTTAGAGCTAAAACCCATTACGTACTCTACACACTTATGTATATAGTGGCAGGGATACGAACACACGTGAATATGGATGTATTACTTACTATAAATGAATAGTGTTTCAATGAGTTACTATAAGGCCGCGTCACTACCACTAATCAATCGTGCTTACTGTTGTCACGCCCCACACCACCAACACCAAATAATGAAGAATATGACCAACCCAACTTGAATGTATGGACTCCACTTTCAAGTGGCCCATACGGAGCAGTGAATTTTATATAGCCATCTAAATCACCTATTGGGAAAGAAAAGGCCTTATATTGTCCTTTAAAGGTCAAGCAAGATTAAAAGGAGTAAATTTTGCAACACATCAAACAAAAACAGTAAAATTCCTTGTTTTTTTTTTTTTTTTTTTTTAAAGGTTAATCAGAGGGGGGGGGGGAAACATAATACTTTAAAACTTGGGGGGAGGCTGTTGTTAATTACGGTGGGGCCTACTGTACAATTATCGATTTCTTGAGGGAGGTATTAGATACTTTACTCAATATCTACACTTATCCATGTCCGATCTCATTAGAGATACTCTTACTCCATAATTGGTAATAGATTCTCTCCTAAGTTCGTTACATTTCCAAAACTACCCCCTTTGCAATATGCAACTTATGCGTATTTAAGGGCGAAACGGTAAATTCGTCGAGGGGTTTGATTTGTTCTATTTCCATTCGCGGATGGTATCAAATAATAGGGGAAATTTTGAATAATAGAGCAGCCATACGGTGAACTAATAAAACCGTGCACAAGTCATAATAGTTACAACTTCAGAGCATGTGAGCCGTTCGTTACAATATCTACGGTGATGAGTTCTTGAACGCACAGGATATTCGTGTAACCGGGGAGCGCAAGACAAAAACCCTCCGAGAAACGATTTCCACTCTCTAAGATGGCTTTAAGGAAGGGCGAAATAGTGTTTATTAAGTGCATTTTGAAATCTTTGGCAGGAAAATCCGAAATGATAAATTAAAGAAAAGAGGGAGAGAGAGTTTTAAACGGCTTTCGAAGGACTGTTTCTGTCCGTTTCTTCTCTTTCTACCGTTCGCCGCCGACATCGTAACGGTTAGCCTTGGTACTTCTGCGGCGCCGAGAGATTCGAAAATCTTATCCAAGAAAGCGGCGATTACTCAAGTCTCAACTGCATTGGAGAGCTTCGCACGTCGGGCGAACTGTCATTTTCGATTTCTACTGGTTTTCAACTTGATTCTAAGTAATCGTCAGGAGGTGGTTGACAAGGCCTGATTCTCTTGCTTGAATCTCATTTCCATTACGATTTACTTGACTGATATTTACATCGGTACTCTCTCCACTAGCTCAGGTTCTATATAATTTTGTTTTCTATATGATAATCTCTCACATTTCCGGTTTATCTGATAATTTTTGTTTTGATTTTTAACTTGATTAATCTATAATTCTCGAGTTTATTTTTTCATCTTGGCCTGTATCTAGATGTAATGTCTTCTCCTGGTTTTTTTCCAACTAATTTTTGACATTATTGCTCTCTAATTTGGAAGATCGAGCTTTGCTGGGCTGACATTTTGCTTCTTTGTTCTGTTTTAAACTAAAAATGTCTTGCGAGTATTTGGCTGCTGCGAAGAATGCCGAAATGGCCAGATTGTTGAGTTAACCAGTATTTTCAACTTTGTACTGCTATGTAATACTTAATTTTGCTCTGCTTCTTCGTTTGCCTTTGTTTCTACTTTAATCTTCTGGCTTTACCAGATCTACGGCTTGAGGATTTCTTTTGTGGATTATTTAGTTTAATTCCGCTTTCTTAATTGCATCTCCTTATGATAATGGTTTCAATTTGACCTTAGATGTTATGGTTTTGTATGTTAGGTATACGACATGATAGGATCCTTTATCACAAGGGGACTCGTGTATGTATACTCCATAACTCTTTTTCTTTCTAAGATGAATAAGAAATGATAAATTGTAATTGTCTCAATAGCGATAATATTTCTTATGTGTTGGCAGGATGATCTTAGGTTATGCCTATCCAGCTTATGAGTGCTATAAAACGGTTGAAATGAATAAGCCAGACATTGAGCATCTTCGCTTTTGGTGCCAGTATTGGTATATACTTAGATTGCCATTTCTCGAATTAATTATAATGCTAAAATTCTTAGTCTTATGATTATCCTATTGGTTTTCAGGATCTTGGTGGCTGTTTTAACAATTTCGGAAAGGATTGGTGATGCTTTTATTTCATGGTAGATACACATTCTTCTTTATCCCGCCCCTTCTTCTCTACTTTTCCTTCTTCCTCTGCAACATTTCATTGATTTGTAACCGCATGTACATTTCTCTTTATGAAGGGTTCCAATGTATAGTGAGGCGAAGTTGGCATTCTTCATATATCTGTGGTACCCCAAAACAAAGGTATGGAAAATTTATCCCAGATTGAAAAATCGATAGTCATAGGAATATGTTTCCCTTTCATAATCCCTTTCCTCTTGCATAAACCTTTGTATGCATATCAGGGAACAACCTTTGTATATGATTCCTTCTTTAAACCATATGTTGCAAAGCATGAACCAGAAATCGACCGTAACTTGTTGGAACTAAGGACCAGAGCCGGCGATATTGCATTTTTGTACTGGAAAAGAGCTGCAAATTATAGTCAGACAAGGATATTTGATATTTTGCAGTATGTTGCTGAACAATCCACACCTAGGCCTCGCCCCGCTCAGGTAGTTATTTCTGAGTTTACTTTTTTTTTATAGTTCTGTAGCCTCTTGCCATGTTATATTTAGATTAATTGTTTCTCTTACTCCATCAATTCGTCCTGTGTTCTCCATTAAATGGATATTCAGTCCATAAAGAGTTTGGAATTAGTATCAGTTGGATATTCTGTCGTTGTATGTGATTGCAACTGCTAGCTCATCCTATCAGAGACTTGTCTCTATTTTATTTTTTTACTTTTTCTGGTCCTTTTGATTTGTATTTTGGTGGTTTTTGGATCACAGCCTCAGAAGCAAGGTACTAAGGGACTCCAACCTGCTGTTGCACCAAATCGTCAACCAACTGCAGCGACAGAATTGGAATCTGAAGAGCCCCCCCTATCTCCATCTTCAAGTCAGAACGCAAAGGAAGTAGCAGAAGAGGTGGGTCCCTCACAAGCACCAACACAAGCAATTACAGATGCAGGTACTAATACTGAAAAGGAAGCTGCTGGATCTATAGCAGCCTGTCAAGTTACACCTACTGAAGTAGAAACGAAGACCGAAGTAGTTCCTTGTTCAGTAGATGAAAGTGCAAATCTGCTTCCCAAAGAAACTGTGAGCGAAGGTCCTCCTCTTATAAGGGCAAAAAGTTCTAGATTGAGGAAAACCCGTTCTGCTCCAAATCGTTAGGGAAAAGAAAGAAAAGTTGTCGGATATTTTACAATTTTTAGCATGCAAATAAGTAAACATTAGCAAAGTATGTGGACATTGGACAATAATGGTTGTAATAAAGTAATGGGAATGGCATTAATGTAAATCTTGTTCATCTTTATCTTTTTAAAATGGTTTCACTAAGTTAATCTGAGTTGGTAGAGTTTAGACTTAGATTGATGGAATTCCTGACAAATTATGTCGGTGTTTTGGACAAATTGTTAAACTTTAAACTGCAACATGTCGGATTCTAGTCTTTTAGGACTTGCATTGCTTCATACTCTACGCATCCTCCAAAGACAGAGTATTTTTCTTTCTTTTTTATAATGTAAAATTTTTATTATTTTATAAATATTATTATATACTTTTCTTCTAACTTTTAGTGCACATGGCTACCCTGCCGCATCTTCATTGTTGATTGAACTGCGGAAGGGGGCCGTTAAGACTCAAGAGACGCCTGGCTTGACATATTTGGCAAAACCAAAATATATCTATTAATAAATGATTCGTGTTTGGTCATTGAAGTTAGGTACACTATCAATCGGGGGGAGGGGGGAATTGAATAATGAAAGTTGGCCTTGTGGGTTAACTTTATTTCCCAAAAAAATAAAAAATAAAAACAATTTTACTAATAGCAATCACTAGGCCTATAAGACTCTAATTTTACGACTCATTCACCTTGCAACTAATAATCTGCTGCGGACACTATCATCAAACCTCCCCCCAGTTCCTGTATGAATATGTTCTGCTGTGTAATTGATATTCCAGCTTCTGTTTTGCTAAATGTCCTTCGAGCTATGAGGATTGAGGACTAACACGAAACAAATCACAAACATAGACACTGCTAATCTATCATTTCCTGGTCCTTGCTTTGCTAGAAACCTGAGTTTTCTTTCTCTCTTTCCTTGATTGTGTCTTTCCCCCTCTACTCTTCCCCTTCTTCCTTGCAGCCAGTACCTTGTCAACTTTGCCTTTGGTTTTTTCCTCCATCTGATCCTCAACACGACTTTGGTCAGGAAGAGTAATCACTTTCCGTGTTTTATCAGCCTCATCTTCTGAATCAAATGAGAAACCGTCTAGCGTTCCTTCCACCATTGTTTCAGATTCATAAACGTTCGACTGTGGTCTTAACTGAATGAAGTCATTCATTATAGCTTCTATCTTTGCCTCTGACTGACCAAAGCTAACAATGCAAAATGTCCTTGACGGAACAATTGCTGTCCTGTAAATTGTTCCTTTCAAATCCAAGTACATTTCCTGGTTTCCAGATGGGGCATCTGAGATCACCAATCGTCCCACAGCACCCATATCTCCGTTCAAATCTATGGAATCTCCTTCACACTCAACAAGTGCCTTTGACCGTTGGACTTTGTCAGAGAGCACCAGCGGCAAGCTTGAGGACGAGACATGAGCTTCAACATGTACATCGGTTATATTTATTTCCACAGCTTCGACGTCATCATTTCCTTCCCTTTTCTGCTTGTTCTCTTCATTTATCCTTTTTGTGGGTGTGTAAGGATCTTCTACATCCTTCCTCTTTTTGGAAGAGGTTCCTTTTGACGTCTTAGTAGGGAGATACTCCATACCAGTCTCGGCAGGTTTAATACCATCAATGTCTAGAACTTCTAAGGATTTCTGTGAATACGCTTCTTCATGATAAGCTGCATCCTGTGTTGAAGGGCTACCATTTGGTGAATACTCAGAATTAGAGGATAATGTCACGTGAGTTGGGGCCTGGAAAGAGCGGAACCAATCTGGAGACTCCTCCCTGGAGCTGCTCATTTTGCTCCAATTACTTCCTATATATTACAAGAACCCATTACTTACTTTTTAAGCTAGAAATCACAACTACACAAATCTGGTGAATGTGTTGCAGATAAGTAGCAATCGAGATTGCTGATGAGCAGAGACCAACCTCACATCTTCTCCTTTGTGCCTAGATAAAGCTGATCTAGCATCCATCGCAATACTAAAGTTTAAAATTAAGTGGCAGCATCTACATGTTATACTATGAAAGTTGACAGAGAAAACAGAATTACAGTGCAGTTCATTTTCAATAGAGCTATCATGACCGATCCATGGAAATCAAAGGAGACAATGAGAAATCAAAGCTGCATAGCTGCTTTTTTAAGAGACTCCTAACAAATATTCAAAATCCAACAAGATGCTTTTCATTTCGTAAATTAAACACGAAATTATGAAATGAACTAGAACACGCACAGCTTAGATGCATGTAGCACAATTATGCCAGGAAATCTAAATTACAAATTTCAAGAACCGGAAAATAAGATCCAGAGCATAGGGAAGTGAACTAACATATAGCAGCTCATATTTCTGAATTCATCCGAATTAAAGTAAGAAGATCGCGAGTGAGACATAAAATCAGTTTTATTTAACAAAAAAAATCAAAGTCCGTATTGATTAAACAGACGAACATCAACTAACAATCGAAGCCTAGAAACAGGTTAAGCATAATTTTAAAAAATTGAAGCACAATTACACAACCATAACTCGCAAATAAACAGATAAACTTCAAGTAATGAAGCTCATGGTGATCGATCAAGCTTCAAGGAATCGAAAACATAAACGGACAACTTGAAATCGAACAGGTGACCAGAACCGGTAACTCACCTCAGTGCAGAATGTACTCCAGGAATGAGAGACAATATTGAAGAGTGCGAGTCTGTGAATGAGAATGAAGCAGTTGAAAAATGCAGGTTTGAAGAACTGAGAACGCCTCCGATCTGATCGTAGAGAATCGGAGAAAACGTTCGAGTACTGGAGGGAAAAAATAAAAAATGAAATTGAGAATCGAGGAGGAGGGGAGTGGCGGCGAAAGCGGAGAATCTCGAAATTCCACCTTTCGCCCTTTCGGGCTTTTGGAGTACCGGGCTCTTGTCGTTGTGCAATGTGGGCTTGGGCTTCATTTGTTGGGTTTCTTAGCTCTTATCGTCCGGTAACGGATTGCAACCCGGAGTTAGTAAAAGAGCTAGAAACACTCGGCCCCCAAAAGGTATATGTATATTTAGTGAGAGGATACAAACTTTTCTCTAATCATCCACAACCACCAAAACTTTCAACAAAATAATATTAAGTAATACATGTTAGAAACCTGACCCATCCATTCCAACCCATTATGCCACATCATCAGTTAATTAATAAAAATATATATTAATCTCAGATTTTTTTCCTTTTTTCTTTTTTTCTTTTTACCTAATAACTTTTGTTATTTATATTTTGTCCCCAAAAAAGCAAAAAAGAAAAATTTTCATCTTTTACTTTTACCCCCGACTCAACACCAGTATACATTTAACTCACCGCCACAGCCTAATATCGAGCCCACATCAACGACATTGACACCCCCCACAACCACAATTACAATCAAAATTCGAGAAGAACTTGAATCGGTCATGATTGGGGTTTGATTAAAACCTGGATTGTGTTTCGCTACAATCACTATTACAGTCAAAGTTCGAAGAGAACAAAGATTAATTGTGCTTGGGTTAGAAGACAATGGATCGATCATGAACATGGTTCCAAAAAAACCTAAATAAGCATGAACTCAGATCTCAAACCCTGACCAACCTACATGGATGTCGGTTTCAAGCTACTCAAACCTCCATGGATTAGGGTTCGAACTCAAACCAAGACATCCATGAAGGTTCGTCTGGGATTTTTTGGAACTCTGTGTCATGATCAATCCAGATTTTCTTCTAACCTCAATTACAATTAATCTTGGTTCTTTTCGAACTTCGTTCGTAATAGTAGTTGTGACGATACACAATCCGGATCCGAATTTTCTATAAACCCCAGTTACGATCCATGTAAGTTCTTTTTGAATTCTGATTGCAATGGTGATTGTGGTGGGTGTGTTGGTGATGTTTAGGTAGGCCCGTTATTAGACGATGGCATATACGGCTATTGAGTTGGGGGTAAGAGTAAAAGATGAAAATTTTTCTTTTTTTCTTTTTTGGGGGAAAAATATAAATAACAAAAGTTATTTAGTAAAAAAAGAATTAAAAAATTAGATCTATATATTTTTATTAATTAAATATATAAAATATTATTTTTATAATAATATATGAGTTATATTCATATAAAAACCAAGTGTAAAATAGTGAAGAAAGTATGAGACCGGAGACACAATCATCATGTCTTTGCGGAAACCACTTAAACAGAATATATGTCGATGGTAATATCTTCTAGTCTTTGTCGTTTTACCGTGTGGTCAACAGATAAGTTAAAAACCTTGTTTTGTTTTCCCATCTGGTAATCATTTTCAAACAGTTGTTGGGTTTTGGATTAACTCACTTAATTGGCAAGCATATTAGTTTTAAGCTTTAAGCTTAACAAACGTTAAACAACATTAGTTGTGAAGCGAAATCATTTGTCCACATGGGACATGCATTTGAGCTAACATCATTTTTTTCTTATCGCCAAACGACACCATTTTTTTCTTCTTTCCTTTTGTTCTCTTAAATATCATTTCTACACTTCCCGATAGCTCTCTCTTAGAAGAAGAATATAATGCAGGAAGATAGCTTTGTAATACATATAACAACACCTGATAATAGCTCTCACGAGAAGAAGAAGAAGAAGATTTCGTCTTCTTCAAATCCTGATTTTTCAGTAATGAAGCTCTTCAATCGTATACGTAAGATTCTGGTGCGACTCATATTTGCTTTCCCTTCTTCTAGAGAGTCAAATATGGCGTCGTCGTCGTCTGGGATGATAATAGGTTCGAGGCAAAGGAATTACAGTGATAAGTTCGAGCCTCCAAAAACGTCATGTAGCTCTTATTATTCATCTCACTCGCATTATAACGAGGCCATTGCTGATTGCATCGAGTTCTTCAATAAATCAGCTCAAGATGATTTTTTAGAGGCGGGAAGAAGATCTTCAGATGTGATGATGGTATGCTGATATGATTTTCTTCATGGTTTTTTTTTTTTTTTTGGTTCTTGATTGTTATATAAGGATTTTGAATGCATATTGAGCTTTCCTGGAAAATCCTCCAAAAAAGAAAAAGAAAAAAAAAAAGGAGAGAGAGAGAGCGTATTATAAGCTAGTAATTAGCATAATAAGTTGAAGAAGAAAATTATAATGATTTGGCATGGCGCTTTATTACATGAAATGTCTCTCATCTTGATCTTGATCACGATCACGATCAACTTCTTATGAAAATATCATATTTTCAAAGCAACATGTAAAGGAAGGAAAAAAAGAAAAAGAAAATTGCATTCAGGATGGACCCTATATGTATAATTTGTGTGTATATGTATATATATAGTAAGTATATAATCATGTAGCTGCTTGTTCCCCTTTTCTCTTAGAAAAGATCCCTCCGATAATCGGAATCAATGGCTGCTTCTTCTTCTTCATCGTCTTCTTACTCGCGTTCTTCTGATTATAACTGAGAGAAGGAGGCCTGTCCAGTACTTTCTCAACAGCTTGTTGATTATTATTGTTATGATTATAAATACTCACTTGATCGTCACCCATTTTCGAAGGAGGATTAGCAAAAGTCACGTACCGCTTCTTCTGAAACTCATTAGCATCCGACGTCATCGTCTGCGTCATCTTCACGCCATTATCATGATGATCATGATCATCAAATTTCGTTGAATCCTCTACAACTTTAACTACTTCAATCTCACGGTGATGATCATCATCATAGTCAGATTGAGTATTGTTGTTCATAATGTGATTTACTGATTGCTTATGATGATATTGATGGTGATAATGATGATTAGCAGATTCTCTTTCCTTCAACTGTTGAAGTTCTCGCTTCGTCCTTTCGAGCTCGTCTTTGAGCGAAAGAAGGCAATGCGCCATCACCATGCTCTCTTCTTTCGTCTTCTCGAGATTTTGCCTCGTCTCTTCTAACTCAGCTGTAACACTTCCGATCTTACTGGAAGCCGTCTCCCTATTTTCACTCTCCTTTTCATTCATCTGTAAACGCATCACAAAATTAAAATTAATCAAGAAAATAGTGTTATAAAATAATAGATCAACTGAGCAAAATAATTATGGAATATTTACCTGATTGATCTTGGTGGCATAAATCTCTCCGGCTAAAACCTTCTCGCCGAACAACATAACCGCCTCCTTGACGGACCGGAACGGGGCTCTAGTGTCGATCTCCGCCCTTGACCTTACTACCACTCGATTATCTCCAGTACTATCCATGATCAGGAAGAAGAGGTAAAGATAATTTGGTCCAATTAAAAATGGGAGGGGAGGAGTTGGTTTTTATTTGGGAATGATGGGAGGAAATAAGTATATGTTTAGAGTAGGGACAAAGTGGGAGGAATTCGTTACTTGGCGTCCACTTCACTAGAATTCTGTTATGTTGGAAAGTTAGAACAGGTGGGTAGTAGATGTTAGTTTTAAGTAATCCAAAATCCATATCTATTCTGCAAAATTAATTGACGACTTACCTATACCCACAATTGTGTGACACTACGTATATATATATATATATATAATGAGAAACATTAATGTGTTAAATACAAAATTAGTATACATCTAACCTGAAAGTGACAGTTAAGAGTCAACTAATAACTAATTAGAGAATCAGTAGATAGACTTGATAACGAAGTAAAACAAAGTATTAGCCAAATGAAAGCCATGGAAAAGGAGGAGAGAGAAAGGAGAGAGAGAAGAGAGAGAGAGAGAGAACTTCAAAGGAGGAGAAGGCATATTCTGTCACAAAACTAAAGAGTGGAAAATAATGTATAGTCGACATATTCCATATTATAAATTGAAACTCTGCTACAAATTACATGAACAAGTTCATGACTCCCTTTACTTAATACTTAAATTTACAAAATTGCAGCTTGGATAATTCTCTTGTAAGATTTACACCACGCCAGAGGGGAGAGGGCCAGAATGAGCTTTCCTCCGACAACACTGCAACCGAAACAACCAAGTTAACGAAAAATCATATCAGAGAACACCATTTGGTTCATTACTAATGTTCATAATCTTAAACAATCACAGACCTCTCAACGCAGCAGTAACAAAAGTCTGCAATAATAAAAGTCTGAACGATTTCTGAGAGTAGGACCATAGAAGGCCATAATCCAAGACCCAAAGCCGTGAGCAACCGTCCTCTACTATCTAACACCTGCCCGAAACATGACATATATGTATATAGCATTCAGCTTCTCTCAACAATATAACAAAAAGAATCGAGAAAGAAATTAAATTTGGGGAATTAAAGCTTTGATTAAGAAACCTGAAGGACCCAGTGAGCGAATCTAAGGAATCTTGCAACTCCGAGAGCAAATACGTAGTGGGCGGTAAATGGTTCTACAATCTGAGCACAATTTTGAAACCAAAATGATAGTATTGTAATTTCATTGTTAGGGAAGGTACTAATGGTGTTTTTTTTTTTTTAGGATGGGTCACATTGTATATTACCTTTGTGTTCTGCATGACTCGTAGCTGAGGTAATACGGAAACAGCTTCAAGGTAAACACAAAACGCCCAAGCAATCCGGTTCAAAATATTATGCCTAGTTGATGGATGAATTACCAAAGAAAACATAGCACAAGGTATCACCTACAACAGATAAAATGTCAAAAAGAGAAACTATGAAAGCCGATAACCGGAATTAGATTTGAGGAGATGTGGACGCATAGTTAAAGCAATAATTCTCATTCTAAAGTTAGCATCTTTTTACACACACTCCAGTCATTCTATGTACACACTGTACATTGAGTTTTGACAATGCAGCCAGCAATTGGATTATGAAAAAGAGATTAGAATATAAGGGAGAAAACTAACCACATAGTAGATGGCGAAGTTGTCTTTGTTATCCATGTAGCTGGACTTAAAGGGTTGTGACGAAAGAAGCTGAGTCGAGCAATGTGTGTATATCATACTCCATTACAAAACTACAATACAGTCTTACACCCAGAAACAGAGCTGTTAATTCCTGTGATTTTAGCGAAAGTCCTGCACAATCATTTCACAGTAATGAAACGCCTCTTACATCATAATTCAGCAAACCAAATACCCAGCTTGCATTCTCGATATATAATACATTATACGAAGGTCCTTAAAGTTCTCACTTTTTTTTCAGTGCCCAGTTGATATAAGAACAAAAGAATTCATGACCACAATCTGAAAAAAATAAAAATAAAAATTGTATTTTTTTTAACGCTCTTTTGATTTACCTGCACAAGTTTGCTCCTCATGAGCTTGTAAATGAGAGATGCCGATGAAGTGGACAGCCTCGGCAGCGATGAAGAGATTCTCGTGATCGTGAACCACTATACGGAGGAAAACCATGGCGGCCATGCCCGACACCACCACTACAAATGCCTTGATCGTTGGCGGTTTCCGGTTGCCGGCGAACCCATGACGAAATCACGTGGATTGGAGCGTTCATATCTCTCTTTCTCTAGCCCCGTTAATTGGCAGCTTAAGATTTTTAAGCGAAGATTAAGAAGAAAAATAATAATAATAAAGGAACCGAGTGTCTGTGTCTGTTTTTGGATCGAGATGGGAATGGAGACACAAGAACGTGACACGTGTAACGTTGCAGCTGCGTTCTATAATCTAGATTATCGAGACATCTGTTCAACTTTCTACGGAAGATCAAACGTTAGTACCCTTCCAATCTTCATAACGTTTTTCATGGATACATACAAAAAATACATATTTGTGTCTGATAACTCATTAAAATGTATGTAATAATAACAAGATTTTGATATTGTAAATGTCTTTAGCAGGTCCATGAAGCACATCTTCGGATGATAGGATTGCTCTGTTTTTCATCTTCAAGCGTGATCATACCCAAATGAGAAGGATCTTCAATCATCATCTTAGCCACTAAGTAACCTACAACCGACCACGTCTGTGGCCTACGCGCCTGCTTTCCGACATACTTTCCGATCTTCCCATCATAATACTCAGGTCAATGATCCTTCGACAGCCGGCTCTCGGCCATCACAATTGCCCGTCTCGCTATTTGCGGCCGCCCTTCTTTATGCACGCCTCCGTCAAC
Source organism: Coriaria nepalensis (assembly GCA_027186245.1). Classification (NCBI taxonomy): domain Eukaryota; kingdom Viridiplantae; phylum Streptophyta; class Magnoliopsida; order Cucurbitales; family Coriariaceae; genus Coriaria; species Coriaria nepalensis. The sequence goes on along the minus strand of CP114500.1, from coordinate 374,069 downwards.
AGCCATAGAAGCACTGCGGCATAAAGTCGGCGTTAAAATTAATAAGTCGACTACATTCTAGAAAGAGAACAACCAGAAAATATATACCTGGCCAGGATCCACCATTGTGGTAGCTCCACCTGGTGTTTTTCGGGTCACAACCAGTAACAATCTACCACTCTTTATCTTCTAACGCGAGATAACAGATTTTCAACGGCATTTCTCAGACCAATTCTTGCCAACGCGATTCTATAAGATCCATTATCGCGTCGGATTGTTCAGGGGTCGCTAAAGCAGAACAAATAGCGACGCAGTTACCCAAACAGAACCAACGGAAATCCATTTTGGCCGGGCTCACTTTCCGACGTAGTAACGCCACGACTAGACATCAAATCAAAAACCCAATCCGGTAGCGAATCTGGGATCACATTGAACTTGTTAACAGCAGTGTGAGAGTATTCCTCTGTCTTGTAACGGTATATGTCGTTTAGTTGCTTCATGTCCAGCCAGCAATAGCTCCTGATATGATAGCTTAATGCATGGAGGCGATTAGCTATTAGCTCCATAAACTCCTTTCCATCTTCGTCGTGCTTGAGTAAAGACAATGCACACCTTAAGGCCATAAAGAACAGTGCCTGTATCTCAATTGGGTAACCATATACCCCCGCAAAAACAAAATTCATTTGCAAAACAGAGTACAGAATGAGACAAGTTGTTAAAAATAATATGAACTAACCATTCTACGGTCGATCATACAGCAACCGTCGGTACAAAGGAGGGTAGGGAAAGTGTCAAAGCCTTCAGAAAGACACAAGGAGAGAATAAGGAGCATGCCCTTTTGAAACTCAGGCATTTCAGCCAATGAAGAATCGCCTGTCGATTTTGTGTAAGCACGTAGTAATATCATCCATCCGAATCCAGAGTCAACAGGGGCAACTCTTCCTATTGCACTCACTCCAAAATCTGCAACTAGAGTCTCCAAATTCTTTACCGGATCGTGTAGTACCTTGAAACTTGCCGGCATCAACCCTTCTCCTACCTTGAACTTATCCGCCTTCTTCTCCCATGATTGCAACCTCAAAGTTTTCAATAAGAAATTCCGAACTATAGCGGTTTCCCCGTTCATCAGAAAGGCCAAAGCGCTCGGAACAAAATCTCTAACAAATACCTGTTAAATAAGGAATCATGAAAACTCATAGATACTCGTTCAGAATGTGATTGTAACATAAATAACAGATAAAAAGAAGTGTAAGTTGACCTGATCGTGGTTGAGCTCTTCCGAAGAGTGGTCTAGGGCGGCGATTGTTCCGACGGGTTGACCCCGGAAGTTGACGAGGGAGCGTCTGAGGGAATCCCATGCATCAGCTACCATGGGATGCGGCTCAATGTTACTGTTTGATCTGGGCGTATTGGAGCCAGACCTCATTGACATGTCACTAAAAGTTGACCTTTCATCAAATGATCTGTTTCTCTCTAACGTTAACTGTCTTGGTCTTTCAGATAACTTCATAAAGTCGAATAACGATCTCTCTCCGGAATCGATCCTGCTTAGACTTCCGTTTTGAGAGAAATCCACTGAAATAGGAGACATCTCTACGTCCTGAGAAAAAACCGTTAAAACAAAATAGGATAGAGATATACACATGGTTTATGAATAAGATAAGGAAAAAGCCTTTATACGTACCAGAAAAGAACGCAATAATAAAACCAGAGATGGAAACAGAGCAAAGAAGGGATATTAGAAAGAGACAATTCTGATCCCTGTACGACGTTCTTATAGAGGCGGAAAACAGAGCTATTGGCTTAGTTTGGTTAAGCCATACTAATTTGCTCCTTATGCGTCCATTTATTCTTTTTTGACTTTTTCTTCTATTTTAAGAAATTTTTAGATAGATAGCTTATATTATTTTATTATATATTATATTAGCATTATATATAAATAAAATTTTCATATTTACTTTTCTCAACTTTTTTTTTTAATGCATGACTTTTATAGTATGAAACATGAAGTTGATTATCATGAATGTAATTTTTATTACTTTGAAATAAAATAAGAAACAAGGATTATGGATAAACTTAATTATCCCTCAATTAAAAAGTGATTTATAATTTGAATTATGACAATTAAGGTTGAGAAAAAAAAATAGTACAAACCGAAATCGATACTTTTCGATCGGTTTCGGTCGATTTATTCGGTTAAACTTTTGTTAAAATCCTAGTTTTTTAATTATAATTTTAACATAGTTTCAACTCCTAATTTTTTATCTTAGTATTTTTTCGTATTTATATAATTTTGATAATTTTTGTTTAAATAAAATAATTTATAAATTAATATATGATAAGTGGATTATTTTTTACATTTAGTAACAAAAATCATTTGACCTCTTTTATATTAATTTGGATGATATTGAGTTGATGAATTATGAATTAATGATTATATTTAAATATTATTTCGATTATGATATTAAAATAAAATAATATTTTTAATTATTATAATACTATTTTTTTTTCAAATAGATATTAAATGAAAGTAAATATACAAAACAAATTATTAAATAATAATAAAATAACATTTATCATAATATTAATATATACTCATTAATTACATTTATTGTGATATAATTAATTAGAAATAAAAGAAAATTGATATAAAAAATTAAAAAATCGACCAGTTTCAACTAAAATCGACCGGTGTAATACCGATTCAGTTTCGATTAATTTTTATGATCAAATTGATAAAAATCTGAATCAGTTATTATTTCATTTTCGATCGATTTCAATTCAATTTTACGGAAAATTGAAATTTTACTCCACCTTAATAAAAATTAATTTAATAAATAATAGAATCGCAAGCAAAATAGACATTCCACTATTCGTAATCTTGAAAAAAATGCCTTTTCTTAATTCAGTTAAACCGTATTGTAACAAATATATATATTTTTCTTAAATTTTGGCTTTTTCTACTTTTCTTGATTTCCTGAATTAAATATCTACTTCGGCCCAAAAAGTAGATCGGAACGAGCCCAATAAAAATAGCCCATAAGCGTAGAGGCCAAGTTTACAGAAGGCCACGATGTAATGGGAACGGATAAACGCTTGCGTTTGCTAGACGCTCTCATTTTCATATACGCTAGGATTCGACCGTTGCAATTCAAAATTTCTTCTTACGCTTTTGCTTTCAAGGAATCAAAGCCGCTCCTTCTTCCTCTTCGTTTTCTTCTCGTGCAAGTGTAATGGGAACGGATAAACGCTCGGAAACCTCATCCGACCGTCAAAAATGGGAGAAGATCTTTAGCGCTCTTGTTCAGAGGTTACAAGCCCAACAGACACAGATCGAAACCCTGCTCAAAGAGCGGAAATTTCTCGAAGATCGTATCAAAATGCAACACGATCGATGGGTCTCTGATATTCGTCTTTATGAAGATCAGATCTCTCAGGTACCTTTGATTATGTAAAATTTTCAAACTTTTTATGGAACAATTCCAAAATTAGGGTTTTTTTTTTTTTGGGAATTTCTTTAACTTTCTGATTTCTGAGCAATTCTGAGGTCTCATTCTAAATTTGTGTATAGATGAAGGAGGATTTGGTACTTCAAGAAAAGGAACGCGCGCTTGACACGTCAATGCTAAAATTCGCTGCTCATTTGAAGCAGAGGGAAGCATATGTCTGCCAAATGAAATTAGGTCAGTCTTTTCTTTTTCTCTCTTTCCCATATTTTTACATTTTGTGTCAAAATTTGGGGACTATTTATGGAATAAGGAGAAACTGGACTCTGCGTAGTTGTAAGAGCATGTTACACTATTTCACTTTACTCATCTTGCTTAGATTGTAAATTAAGGGTGTATTAGTATATCTGTTTGTGGTTTCAAATATTTTGCATGATAAAATCTAATCTTTCTCCATGATAAAATCCTTTATGCAGAATATGCAGAAAGTGAGTTGGAAGATTTCAAGGCTTTACGTGATTTCCTATCTTCGAAACCCTCTAATGAAACTGTATGGTCTCTACATCTTGTTGATAGTAGTCTTTACTAGTTAGCTTACGGATTTACCATATTGTGATATGCTGCATATTTTCAGGATAAGGCTCCAAGAAACTTGTTGGAAATTGCTGAAACAAGTAGAGCAGGCAGAGATAGCAATAAAATTGCGGACAAATTAGAGAAAAAACCTTCAAAGGCCTCAGAAGCTGAAGTAAAGAGGATAACAGAAGAATATGAGAAGATGCTATCAGAGAGGAATTCTGAGGTATCTGCTCTCTTGGCAGAAAAGAAGTTTGTATGGAACCAATACAACATTATGGAGAAAGATTTCACAACTAAATTAAAGAACAGGAATTCTGAAGTAGAATTAGCAAATGAAAAGATTGCTAAGCTTTTATCCACTATGGAGCAGCTACAGTCTTCTAATTCTAAAAAGGATGATACGATTACTGCATTGAAAGGTCAGTTAGGAAAGGTGGAGACTGATTCAAGCAAACTAAAGGAAGAAATTTCAAAACTTTCACACGAATTGGAATTGGTAAGAAAGTCTAAAAGTGCTTCTGTCACACCTGTATTAAAGCGTTGCAGATCGGGTGCTAATAATGCCTCTGGCCCACTTGGCAAGAGAAGCGCCAATGATAGAAGTAATGTCATAGTAAAGAAAGAATCATCTTCTGCTCAAGATCTTCAACTATCACAGGAATCTGGAAAGGTACTTGATATTTGCATATAATAATTATCAAATGATTGTTAGAAAATTAAATTTTTTTATTTGATGGGGTTTCTTCTTGTACCTTTTGAGTTTCAATTGAATGAAAATTGTTTTCTTTCTCGTGATCGATGAACAGGAAAACAGGAGCTTAAAGAGAAAGTCCGTTCCGGAGACTCCGAAATTGTTTTCTTCCAGTTTCAAAGTTCCCAAATTGAAGAATCCTATCTAATCTCTAGGTTGGCTACTGCCAGATATTTTGTAGGTGCAAACACATATTTGGTTCTAAATTTGTATTATTAGGCAGTGACTTGTACAAAAATTGTACCACTAATTCTCAGAACCAATTCTGTTTTATTTTTAATGTAAAGTATGTAGTGTTTGAATTTAGCTGGTGGAAGATCTTATAATCCATTATGTACTAATATAAACTCAGATTCATTACTTTCGGCTCGGTCATTTCTTTCTAGTTTCTCCACATATTTCTTGTCTTTACAATCAAAGTAAAAACCATCTAAAACAAGCTTAAAGTCATCTGCATATGGATGATAACACAAAATCATTATTGATGAACTAATATGATCTCCAAATCGGCGGGGACCACTAAGAATGGAAGTAAGACTGGCAAGATACCAAAACCAGTATCACTACTAGTAAGCCCAGCACTCCCCAAGGCGATGCACCTTTCAGCCCCAAAAACCGAGTCGAACTTGATTCTGGGAAGGACCTCCACATGCCGGCCATACTTAGTGACCAAGTAAACAAGGAAGATCAATATCGAAGGCAAGATAAAAAGAAATAACTTCAAGCTGATCATAGTACTCTGCATCTGATACTTGTAACTTGTATATGAAGAAAGTGATAGCAGAAGAACCGTGATGCTAAGTATGGCTATTAAAGGCAGTGGTGGTGGTGATTGTGAAGCTAGAGTTTGCTCTGTCCAACCTTGTTTCCATCCTCTTCTCTCGCTAATAAAAACAGCCCATCTCCCTTTCTTATCTCTGTGTATAATAAGATGTTCCACTTCATACTTTCATTAAGGTGGGATTTATATAAAGCTTTTAGGCCTTTAGCTTTGGCATAAATTCTTCTTCTGGACTCGTGTCTACCCCCACTTGGTATTCATACCAAAATAGGTTTCAAAACGCATTTAAAAATTTGTGGCCGATCCTTAATTTTTTTTTATATAGTAATGTAAAAAAAAAAACTACATTTAATTATTCCTATTGCATCCATATAGAATATATGATGAAGACGGTGGATTCAATATTCTCTTATACATTATGCGATATAGCATGCACTGAGAAAAGAGAAGAGCTTCGGATCGGCCCATCTAGACAGTCCAGTCCATCTCAGTAGCCCAAATAATTTTGGATCCAGCAACTACAGAAGTCGGCCCGAAGCTCGTGTCGTTATGAAATAATATACTGAATTTTAGCTTAAAATGGAAAAATGTGATTTTTGACACGCGGTAAAATTTAGAGCGGGAAACAAGGGTTTTAGACTGTTCTTCCCCACCAAAATCAAGAGCGCCATTGAATCAGAGCAACGGTTTTCTATCTTTCTTGAAAAATGCCTTCAGAAGAATCGAAGCCGGTGAAGAAAGTTAAGGTCGAAAAAGAAGAAGAGGAAGATGCGGAGTATGGAAGGAGCATTAGTTCTGTTCTCCATGTTCAGAAGAAGAAATCCGTCAATGCAGGTTCGAACTCTCGCTTTTCGAAGGTGAAGGAAGAGAATCGGAACGAGGATAAGTCTGTGGAAAAAATTCAGAAGACTAATCGTGGCTCCATTGACTCCAAGGGACCTAGAGTTAAGAAAGAAGAGGCTTTTGATTTTGACGATGAGGAATATGATAAGAAGCCTGTCATTAAAAAGAGCTCCGCAGCTAAGCCAGCTAACCAGGTCTTTATACTCAAATCTCTTAGCTTTTTCATTGTCTAATCTTTCCTTATTTGTGCTCGTCTATGTGTTCTAGTAGCTGAAGAAAGTAGACATTTTTTTTGGTCCGAAGGAATCGACGAAGAAGAAGATGAAAGCGGCTGTAGTGGATAAGGAAAACAAGAAGAGAGAGAGGAAGGACAAGAAAGAGTATGATTTGCCGGGTCAAAAGCGAGACCCTCCGGAGGAGGCATTCATCTTGTGTATTTGCTATTTCACTGCTTTTTCAGCTGTTTGATTTCTGTCTGAGAGTTTTTCTTTCTTCTTTTTTCTGTCGGAATGTTTGGACATTGGATCTTCAAGAGAGACCCGCTGAGGATATTCTATGAAACCCTTTACAAGCAAGTTCCTCACAGCGAAATGGCACAATTCTGGTAAGAATCTTTTTATTTTCCTTTTCCTCTTCTTTCTTTCTGGAGTCTGTCGTGTATATGTTGGGTTTGAATCCTCTTTATGCTTGACTTTCTGTCCAAAATTGATGGAGATTGGTTAGAAAATGAAGTTGTTTGTAGTTTGGATTGATAAAAGGTTCTGAAATGCTTCTATAAGTTTTATGTTGCGAGAGGCTGTATGTATATTATATAGGATTATCCTCCCTGAGAAAAAGATACTCAAGCTAGTCTTGATGTAAGAAAATTTCCTATTAACAGAAGTGAAAATGCTAGACCCATTGTGGAGTAATGGACCTATCACTTGAACACCCTCATCGCGTCAGCGAGATATATTCTTGTTCAGAAGTGATTCAATCCTTATAAATTAGATGTCTGAATACTTTGAATTTTTTACATACATCTTTAAATTTACAGTTAGTTGATCTCTCTCTCTCTCTCTCTCTCTATTCAATAGAGATGAATCAATGTCTACCTTATATGATCTATGTGGATTAATTTCAGGATGTTGGAATCTGGGTTATTATCTAAAGAAGAGGCAAAGAAAGTATATGACAAGAAGCAGAAGAACGCTCAGCAGCAAAAGCTTGCTTCCCCAGTGAAGAAGGCTTCAAATGGTGCGAAATCTGTTCCGGTTAAGAAAGAGACAGAATCCCCGGCTTCTCCGAAACAGAAGAAGAAACCAGAGTCCAAGGTTGTCCAAAAGCAGTCTAACAAAAAGTGCAAGCATTCAAGCTCCGAGGAAGAATCCGATGATGACTTTGAAGTGACCACAATTAGTGCCAGAAAGAAACAGAGAGCAGCTTGATTCAGTCTTTCTAATTTAACCTAGTCCACACATTATGAAACCCAGATGGAGAGAGAGAGAGAGGGAGAGAGGGACTGTCTGAGCTAGCTCTTTAAGATAGCTGTATCCATTATTGTACGGATGTTATGATAAGGCTGTTTCTACTCTGATTCTTTTCCAGAAATCATGATGTTCCATCTTGCTCAGACTTTGATCAGCACAACTTAGCTTCATGAATTAAATTAGAAACAGTGAATCAAATTATTTCTTGATTTACAAGAAATCGAGATTAAAATGAAAAATTGTCAACTGTTCATGTAACTGATTAACCGAAAATCATGTTCCTTCAGGCCGAGGTACGTCCTTTCGATTGTGAAGCCCATTTGACTTGATTGACCCAATTATATATATATATATATATTTATTTATTTATTTATAATTTTTCGGGCGTGGACCAGCCTGGTTGCCTTCCCTGTTTTGGTTTCAGAGGCCCATAAGCCCTAGACTAACCCCAATCTCCATCTACTAGACACGTGTCATATCTACGACCTCGCAGTGGATTTCCTATTTGATTATAAGCGAAAATATATATTGATCCCAGTCTCCAAGCAACACAAAATTAACACATTAATCCCTTTCTTTCTCCTTACCCTGATCCCTTCCCTTCCCTCCTCTTCTCCTCCCGCTGTTTTTCTTCTTCCATCTCTGCAAAGAGAAGAGAAAAAGGCTTCTTCATTTGTTCATGGAAATTTCGCATAAGAAGAAGAAAATCGAAGCAGTGAGAGAAAGAGACTCACTCAGATAAGAAAAGAAGAGGCGAAGGATGGACTTTTTGCCGTTGCCTGAAGAGTATGAGGTTGCTGAAATCTTGCTTGAACAACTCCCCTTTCCAGTCTGGTTTTCTGAACCGCCTCTTGGATCACTTCCATTGACTTGGCCTAAAAGAAGGAGATCTATAAAGAATTTGAAGCCGTCGGGTCTTCTTCTTCGTTCATCGTCTCCATCATCGTCGTTTCATCAAGGTTCTGCTGATCCAGTCAGTCCTCCCCATGAGATCGGAGGTTCGCCGCCGCTGAAAGTTAACGCCACCAGTCCGGATACCCCCCTCTCTTTCTCGCCCAGCGAGTCCTACGAAAAGCCCAAGCACTTGAAGAAAGAAGTTTCTCTTGGAAAGGTAACTGACTTCAACCACTCTCTTATTTCAGGCTCTGAAAAATTTTCCTTTTTTTTTTTTTGGGTTTTATTTAATTTAATTGTTTAGGGTTCATTTGGATGCTTCTTGCAGAAGAAAGAAGAATGGTTGGGTAGATTGAACGAGTTAACTGAGCGTAGAGATTCATTGAAAATGGTATTTTTATTCTTATTTATTTATTTATTTATCCATTTTCTTCTTCTTCTTCTTCTTCTTCTTCTTCTTCTTCTTGTTTGACCCATAGTTTGCAATCTGCATTAGCTTCTTTTTTCTTTTCAATTATTTGTTTAATTTAACTGGAGAAAAAAAATGGTAAACAGGAGATACAGAATGTGAAGAGATATTACGATAAGCTTACGGCAGTGAATTCCAGGCTGAAAGAAATGAAGCAAAAGGTTTCTTTATCCCTTTGTTTTTTCTTCATCGTTTCAACCTCCTTTTTTTCTTTTTCTTTTCTTTTTCTTTTTTTGAAAGGAACATAAAATGTAAATTAATAAATTGTAATTTTCCTATTTTCCAGCTGAACGTGGGCCTCGTGACGGAATTAGCTCCGCCTCAACCCACGGTCAAATTATTTGTCGAGCCTGACAATGAAGACGAGGAGCATCATCATCATCAACCAATTCCAGGCTTACCCCATCATCATCATCAACCGGCCCAAGTTCCCTTTCCCTTGATCACGAATAATGTGGGGCCTGTAGTAGAAGGAAGCGCTGAGTTGATGAGTTCTCAACAGTTCGATATGGAATTGGCGAAGCGGAATCTGAACAAGGCCATCGCTGCTGAAGCAAGACAGAGAAGGATTCAGATCTACAGAGTGAAGAAACTCTGTTGCCGCTAAGTCAATCATAGGTTATAGTTGCTATTAGTATTAGATATGGATTTTTTTTGTTTTTTTTTTTTTTTCGCTTTTCCAATTCAATATGATTGTTACGTAAGTATGGGCCGCTTTTGATCATTGTATGGGCCTAATTTTTAAATCTAGACGGGTATTTGAACTGTAAATAAGAGAAGCCTTTTAAGTAGGAGATTCTTGCTATATTTATATATTCGTGAGATTTCTTCTTTTTTTTGTCTTTTTTTTTTTCTATATTTATCTTTTTTAATTTTGAATCTTTTTATTTTTGGAAAGTTTGGGTTTTGAATAAGTAGTTGAGCATGATGTGTCTCTGACTAAGGGGAGTACAAAGTAGATGGTCAAAGTTTCAGTTCAAATTATCTCGGTAGTGATATTAGAATAGGATTGAAATCATTAAGTATCGGTTCGGTATTAGACCCGTCGGTGTCAAAAAAATATTAGGATGGTATTGAGTCCTGTCAATATTAGTTTCTTTTTTTTAATGTTAAAGAAAAGAGAGAAAATAAGAAGAAAAATAAAATAAAATAAAATAAAATAAAAAGAATGAAAAGGAAGAGAAAATTGTAACGGTTTTGAAATTAGTTCCTATCCGATCTTTTAGTATTAGGATGAATATCGATACCGAAATATATTTATATCATAATTAATATTATTATCATTTTTAATAAAAAAGAAAAGAAGTATCTACATATGGTAGGGTTTTGGGCTGTGGGCTAATGAGAATGATGATGGGTTATTGAGATAGTCCGGAGCACTTTAAGGCCAGATTCAATCAGGCCCCCAAATAACCCAATTGAAGATGTAGGAGTTAAGAATGAACTCAACCATGGTTAAGGCCTAGGGTTTGTGTTATTATGTATTTCATTAGTAGGCAGCTTATGTTGGTGCCTCCAGTGAATCAAATATTTTATAAACCGAGTCTTTCTCTCTCTTATTATTATATTGCAAGTTGCAAGTTGGAAGTAGGAAGTAGGAAGTAGGAAGTAGGAAGTAGGAAGTAGGAAGAATTGGGGCATACTGGCAGATGGTAAGAGGTATTAATATGAGAGAAACTTGCAATTGTTTTACTTCAATATGCAAGCAATGCTCTCCCTTCATACTTCCATGACTCTCTGATGCCATTTATTTTCTATTTCCTTTTTCTTTTTCTTTTTTTTAATTAATTATATAATTTTATTTGCTTCCCCTGCCCCCGTCTTATCTTTCTATAGATTGTATAGTTATCCCCATGCCTCTTCTGATTGTGGATATATCCCCACCGATTCCATAACTGGCCTTCCTTGATCGGTTCTAATTTCTCGTTTGACTTTTCACAAAAATGAGATGAAGTCACAAGAAACCACACCTGTGAGTTGTTCATACTCCATCCAGAAATGAAGCTTCTCGTCACAAACCGGTGTCCTCTTCCCAAATACTTCTCCATACAAAAAGTAACTTTCACATAGCAAATTTTATATAGATCTCTTCTAGTTTATACTTTGAAAATGAGACGGATCATAATTCTTGTCTTGCAAACGCAATCAAACCTTTAAGTAATGCAACAAGATAAAAAACAAACAACATAGAATAAGACCCCAAAAAAAAGAAAAAAAGTAGAAAGAAAATATCACAACTTCACGGAGTCTTGCAATCTCATACTCATCAACTTCAATGCTAAGGTGATAATCCCTGAAATCTGTTCCATCAACCCTCATAGTTCTCCTCCTCGCCTTCCTCATACTCACCTTCATCGTCAGCAGTAGCATCCTGATACTGCTGATATTCTGCGACCAAATCATTCATGTTACTCTCTGCCTCTGTAAACTCCATCTCATCCATTCCTTCCCCTGTATACCAATGCAAGAAGGCCTTGCGACGGAACATGGCAGTAAACTGCTCACTCACTCGCCTGAACATTTCCTGGATAGAGGTTGAGTTCCCTATGAATGTAGAAGCCATCTTTAGACCCAGAGGAGGAATATCACAAACACTTGACTTCACGTTGTTTGGAATCCATTCCACAAAGTAGGATGAGTTCTTGTTCTGCACATTCATCATCTGTTCATCAACTTCTTTGGTGCTCATTTTCCCTCTGAACATGGCTGAAGCTGTTAGGTAGCGGCCATGGCGGGGGTCAGCTGCACACATCATGTTCTTGGCATCCCACATTTGTTGGGTTAGCTCTGGGACGGTGAGAGAGATGTACTGCTGGGACCCACGAGAGGTTAGAGGGGCAAAACCGACCATGAAGAAGTGAAGACGGGGGAACGGGATCAGATTTACGGCAAGTTTCCTTAAGTCTGAGTTCAGTTGACCAGGGAACCTTAGACAGCATGTGACCCCGCTCATAGTTGCAGAGATCAAATGATTCAGGTCACCAACTGGAAAAGAAGAGGTACTGATGAGTCAACATTTTATATGTCATATAGTACTGCTGGTTGTCTTTCAAGTAGGAGGAAAAAGAAAAAAAGAAAAAAAAAAAGGGATGCTTACAGCTTGGAGTGCTGAGCTTGAGGGTCCTGAAACAAATGTCGTAGAGGGCTTCATTGTCAAGGACCATACATTCATCGGCATTCTCTACCAACTGGTGCACTGAGAGAGTGGCATTGTATGGCTCAACAACTGTGTCTGAGACCTTTGGTGAAGGGAATACTGAGAATGTGAGCATCATTCTGTCGGGGTATTCTTCTCTAATCTTTGATATTAGAAGGGTTCCCATGCCAGAGCCTGTGCCTCCTCCAAGTGAGTGACATACCTGAAAACCTGGCCATTAGCAAGGAAGAGGATACGTTCAGTCAGAAAATTTAAAAAGGAATATCATACTCCTTTACAACCCACTGGGATCCTATGAGGAGAGAATCACAGGATCTAGAATAACAAGAAATTCTAATAGAATCCGGATGTTTGGCTTAGAAGTTGAGTGACATTCTATAATCAGAAGCTACATTTGCCCATATTTTATTTCCTCGAGAAAGGCAAATACTGTAATTGCTTCCAGTTTTCTTTAGTATATAACACAAATGCCAGATCCAAAAAGAAGACTTCAAACATTTGCTCGTGGTAAAATAGACTTGCATTAAATCACAAATGATATTTTGGATCCTATTAAATTATGATGTCAGGGTAACAATCCATTTCTTTTCTTTCAGAGATATTGTGTTGCTTTTTTTCTTCTAAACCCAGTTGAAGTTCTTAACCTCATAAAAAATTAGTTAAGTATAAACCAAGCCAGTAAACAGACTTATTAGTGCTCCGTAATTAGATTGTCGGCAGCGTGATATTTTATGTTGATGGGCTCTATCAATCGTGATTCGAGAAATCAGAGACTCGGATTTGCAAAAAAGGTTTAAAATAATGTTAGTGGCTTTTCTCCATTCGAGAAAGAAACCGGACCCACACACAGCTCATCCTCATTAACACATGACAGTCAGAAACAAAAAGACAAATTCATCCTAACAACATTATTGGATGCAGAAAAGTGTTAATAATGCAAGCCTGCAATTAAGTCACTGTACGAAGATTTAGTTTAATTATTCATTATTTGCAATTGACTAGAGATTTAGAAATGCAGAAGCAGAAAGAGATATATGGACTTGCAGTTAATATTTCAGGATCCACACTATTCGTTTCCAACATTCAGCATCTAAATGTATAATGAGTTTTCTATGACTTGCATCAGATATTAGATGCATTATAAGGTGAGCCTTGAACATATACCAAGTTGAACTGAACATCCCGAAAAGATAAACCACAAAATCTAATAGCACAAATTGATCTAATCCATATGTGCAGAATGTGAATATGATCAAATATAGATTTAATACCTTGCAAGCAATCACAATTTTCGGCCTCCTTACGAACAACATCAAGAACAGCATCGATCAACTCTGCTCCTTCAGTGTAGTGACCTTTGGCCCAATTATTTCCAGCACCGGACTGTCCAAAGACGAAATTATCCGGTCGAAAGATCTGGCCAAAAGGACCGGATCTGATACTATCCATGGTTCCAGGTTCAAGGTCCATAAGAACAGCCCTAGGAACGTACCTTCCACCTGAAGCCTCATTGTAATACACGTTGATCCTCTCAAGTTGAAGATCGGACTCCCCCTCGCCCTTGTATCTCCCCGTCGGATCCACACCATGCTCGTCGCAAATCACCTCCCAGAACTTGGATCCGATTTGGTTTCCACACTGACCTCCTTGAATGTGAAGGATCTCTCTCATCTTCTCTGCTCAGAGATCGAAAAACGTTCGCGTTCTGATTGAAGAGGAGATGGATTTTTGGCTAGATGGGCGGTTTCTGAGATTTGAGGGAGACGAAAAGACAAGCGGAAGGGTGAGGCGTTTGTTGTTTGTTTTATGTGTGAAAGGATAAGAAGCAGAATCGGAGGTCAAAATGGTAAAATTAACAGAAGGCGGGTTTATTTTGAAGGTTAGTTTTTTGTTTTTGGGTGAGTATGACAGCGAAGGAAAATAGTAAATACAGACAGGCACTCTGACTCCCCACCTAAAACCATGGCGGAGGGAATCATGTGCGCACGTTAATGCTGTAAACCCAACCGCTGGCCCCTCATAAACCCCCTCCCCCAGTTTTATTTCACGTGCCAGCTAGTGCCAGAATGCTTGACCCAAATACAAAAATAAAGTCCATCATAGGCGGCCCATATCATATGGGCCTTGATTTTAATGCCCAGTTAACATTCCCTTATTCCACATCTTGGGCTCTTATCCATTCTTCTAAGAGCCCGCGAGCTATAAATGAACTGCCATCCAGTTGAGCCCGGCTTGCCTGGTCAAAATCTATAAGTCAACCGTACAGTTTTTAGCTGCCAGATTACAGAATATCCGAAACGGATCAGGATTGAAAAGGAAATGGAATGTCTCTGCCAGCTGGCTATACACGTAAGCGTGGGATATAAAATTCTCCGCCACATGGAATGATCGTGATGTACTACTACTCTTCTGCCAGACTAGATAGCAAAACGTCCTTCTGATGACTCGAAAAAATTCATACGGCTCTAACGAATTCAATACGCCGTGGTACATAATGAAAGTACAGCTCTCTCATTTTTCTTATTTATATTCAAATAGATACATCTGTCAAATCTAATTTTTACCGTCAGCGTATACGTTTGACCGAGTACGATGAGTTCATGAATGGCGTCACGTTATGCGATTGAATTCATATTTCTATATATATATATATATATATATATATGTATATTAGCAGCAGTTGACTTTTAACAAGGTATTATATACGTATCGAGAATCATATTTCTATAAATTTTATTAGCATCAGTTGACTTTTTAGTATGTGCACAATATCCCTTAATATCTCTCATTTTCGACTAAAAAAACGTGACAAGATCACTCCATTTTTTTCACCATTAAATTTGTATAAACTGTGATAAAATTTTAACTCAATGTGAATTGCTAATTATTATTATAAAGGTTAGTAATTTGTAAAGAAATAAAGGAGACATTGACTTGTTAACGAACCTAACTAAACCACTTGCTTTGTCCACCACTTTCAGACTAACAGACACCAACTAGCATTCCAGATGCTTAGAGACGTGGGGGAAAGATTTTGTTCATTATCTGATTATTATATAACTTTACTTTTATCATATGGTTTCGTTTGTTTAGTTTTAATTTTATTCTCATGAAAAATGTATTAAAATTATTATATAGTTTTAATCATATAGTTTTCTGTTTGTTATTATTATTATTATATTATTATTGTATTATTATTATTATTATTACGCCATGAATCGATGAACTCATATCAATGTTGACTTTTGCAAAAAAAATAAAAGAAAGATGGAGCTCAGTGAGAAGGACGTCAGTTAGACTAAGAAGCGAAAACAAATAAAATAAAAATAAAAAACCTCTCTATATTCGAGCTCTCTCTGGTTATACGAAATTATTTCACAGGGAAGATAACTGATCAGAGTCTATGTTTATCTGATTATCTCGGTTGTATTCGATCTTCATCAGCTCTCCGATTCAATCCAGTGGAACACAGAGTTGCTTCACTCGATCTCTTCAGCACCGTCGCGGGAAAAGAAAAAGTATTCAACGACGAGGATTTTTGCCTCCGTCTTGTTTCAATCCGGCTCTGGATTTGAAGAGGTTTGTTCTGATTTACTTTACGTCGAAATGCTTTTTCTGATATGAAAGTTGATGAGCTAGAAAAATATTTCGAAGCTGCTTGCTACTGTTTGATTGCTGAGAAAACAGAGGGAATACGATGGAAAATTGGATTTTCGTAGTTCAATTCTGATAGGATTGCTGATTGGATTTCTCTTTTGAATTTTCTGTTGGTCTAAGAACTGGTTCAAATTTAGGAAGTGTGTTTGATCATCATATACATATTCTCGTTTTCTTGCTTAAATTAAATTGAAAGTGAATTTTTGTTTGCAGATTGTCCGGATGCGTTCTCTGGTGTGAACAATTAGAGGTTTCCTAAAATTTGATTTGAAGGATTTGGGGGAGGACCGGAGGAGATGGGAGGCCTTTGCTCGGGCGGGAAGTCAGAGAGCAATGCAACATTTAATAAGACTTACTCGGACTTCTGTACGAAAATAAAGAATATCGAGAAACAGAAAGATAATTCTTATTCAATTTATTTAGAGACAACTACCGAGAAGTATGATCATTCTAATGGAAAACAATCACCATTTAGAATTTCAAAAACAGCAACGAGCACGGTATCTTTCTACTCGATTGACATTGTTATTTCGGTTCGGATTTCGATCGTTTTGATCACCCTACATTCAATTTCTTTGTCGGCTGATGATGTCATTTGTTTCATAGGTTTTACCAAAAACCGCAGTAGAAGTTTTGGGAACAATGAGGAACAGTGTGTCGAGTTCGAATGATAATTGCAGGCTTGTATCTGACAAGGCTTCAAGGAAGAGCAGAATATCTATACTAGCTTTTGAAGTAGCAAACACAATAATCAGAGGAGAAAAATTGTTACAATCCCTTTCAGAAGAGAATATTAAGTTCCTGAAAGAGGAAATATTACTATCGGAAGGAGTACAGCTGCTAGTCTCTACAGTTACAGATGATTTGCTAAATCTTGCTGCTGCTGACAAAAGGTTGTTGCTCGGTTACTACCTGCTTTTGCCTATGCCTCCATAATTTATAGTTAAATGAAGAAATGGTTTTAGATTTTCCTATCTCAGATTTTTCTTCTGGTCATTTGTAGGCAGGAATTTGATGTCTTATTGTGTGAAGTAGTAAGGTTCGGAGACCTGTGTAAGGATCCAAAGTGGCACAATCTCGGTCGATATTTTTCAAGGTATGAGAGATTGTTCTTTACCTTATGAAGTTTTGTGGAAGCGAGCTTTATAAGCTGAGTGTCGCGTTGGATATGTTTGTGGTGTTTCAGATTAGAGTCGGATGATTCGAACCGAAGTCGAGCAAGAGTAGAAGCAGAAACAGCCGTGCAGGAGTTGACTACTTTAGCTACGAATACCTCTGTATGTTACTCTCATTTTAACTAAATCTGCTACTTCTATCCAATGCCACAAACAACATTTATGTCACTGCACATTAGCATCAGAAAATAAATTCTCAAAGGGCCTTTTTCCAATCCCACATGTTCCTTTAATGCAATAATTGAACTCGACAGTTGCCCCATATGTGTAGGAGCTTTACCAGGAGCTAAATGCACTGGACAAATTTGAACAAGATTACAGGAGAAAGATTGAGGAAATGGAATCCTTAAATCCAGGCGAAAAAGGTAACTGTTAGTGATTGCAGTCGATTTTCCTACAATATGTCTGCTATGTTGATTTCTGAACTATGCAGATCGTCACTTAACATAGTATGAGAGTATTATACTCGATTATGTGACGGCTGAAATCTAAAACTACTGACAAAGACCTATTCATCCCATTAATCATTGAGATTTCCATTTAGAGACTGCATTTCCCAGTTTTCCTGAGTCATTTCCTCTGATAATCTCCCCCACTTTTTTTCCCTTTTTACGGCAGTTGAGAGCCTCGACGAATTCCTTTGTGAGCTCAATGTACAACAAAGGCATGTAAGGAACTTGAAAAAGAAATCTCTTTGGTCTGGGAACATGGACGAGGTATATGAACATAACAGTTATAATTTCTGTACGAATATATTGCTACTGTTATAATTTCTTAAGTTTTTCTGATTACTTTAATCGCTGCAGATAGTGGGAAAACTTGTAAGAGTCGTTGTTTATATACATCAGCGGCTACTGGATGCATTTGGAGACAAAGGTATAACCAGATCAACATCAAGAGTTATAAACAAAAGATGTAAGCCAATCACAAAATTCTTATAGAACTTTTAAATCTGTTTCAGTCAATACACCCACTAGCAAGGACTCTACTTCTGGTCGTCAGAGGCTAGGCAAAGCAGGTCTTGCATTACACTATGCCAACATAATCCACCAAATAAACAGTATCGTAAGTTTGAACCTCTCCTCTCTATCACACTATCATCATTCATATCACTCTCTTCTCGTATGGCCTTCAGCCTTGTCATTTCCTTAGCTGCATTTCTCTTGTTTCTAGGCATGTCGTCCAACACCTCTCCCTTCAAATTTAAGAGATGCATTATATCGCGGTTTGCCTACAACAGTTAAAGCTGCTCTTCGCTCACGTCTTCATGCTTTGAATTCAAATGAAGAAGTATGTTTCTCTCATCTCTTCGCCTTTTCTTTTCCTCAAAAGTGCCTTAGTTTCACCTCGGAGATTATTAACCATTCTGTTTCTTCAGCTCACTATATCCCATGTTAGAACCGAAATGGAAAATACCCTTAAATGGCTTGTTCCGATTGCGACGAATACAAGCCGAGCACATCAAGCTTTTGGATGGGTTGGAGAATGGGCAAATAGTAGTAATGACTCTGGACAAAGTAAAGCCGCAAAGAACAGACCAATCCGGCTACAGACACTCTACCATGCTGATAAACACAAGACGGAAACATACATTCTCGAGTTAGTGACATGGCTTCATTACCTAATCAAATTAGTAAGAATAAAAAATCAACGTGATAGGTCTCCTACTCCTAAGGAATTGACCTCTCAGTTCATGAGGAATAGGACACAAAGCTTCGAGGTTAGAAAGCCTACAGTGAATAGACAGGTTTGGGTATCAAGACAAAGTAATCATCAGCAGCACCATTTGGCTAAGCAGAAAGAGACGGCGGCTATTTGGACCTTTAGCAATAAAATCACATGTTCACCTGCTAGGTAAGGTTTGACCTGGCCACTTGTCAAAGGCTAGATGGGGGTTTAGATTGAAATTCTGAGAGCTTCCAATTCAAAGTTGCTGTAATTTTTTTCTAATTCCAATTATTCATCTTATAGTTATTAACCAAATGATCAAAGACTTTTGAGTGCATATTCTAATCTATTCATCTTTATAGTAACCTTACAATCTTATGAAAATAATAGTTTACTATAAAGTGTTTTGATATTAAGAAATTATAGACAGTTATTTTTTTTTTTGGATAAAAAATTTATTTAATATTTTTTAAAATAAATGAAATATATTAAAGTAGGGATCAGATTGGTTCAAATGAGAGTGCCCCATTGTCGTAACCAGGCTTTGGGGCGGACACTCCACTCGCACACATAGCGAGTATTGACCACTCATCACATCCCGTGGGACTGCCTGAAGGATCATGACTTTTCTTTTCCTTCTCTTACGTACTTATAAAACCGATGCCATTCTACGTTTTCTGTCTAACCGATATGGGATTTTGTTTCAACGATGCATACTTCTATTTTCATTTTTTCAGGGATGAAATTTTTTTTTTTTTTTTTTTTGGGGGCAAATTTCAGGGATGATGCACGCGTCTCACAAGGTTGGGCCCTCTTCTAACTTCATTTGGGTATTGTAATTGGTGCTTGCTAAGTCGTTTGAAGCAGCAAGTTACATCCAGGAAGGGCCATGTAGTTCTTATGTTCTATCATTCATTGCAAGGTTGTATACACATCATAGGTTAAATTAAATTCAACCCGAATATAATAACCAATCAAAACTTAAAATCTACATCGATTAAGTTAAAAATCAAAATCAAAATTAATCCAATCCAAATATATTAAGTGTAAAGACTTATTATACTTAAATTTGTACCAAGATTCTAAAATAATATCAAATACATAATCAAGCTCAAATGAGTTTATTTATTTAATTATTTTTTATCTTAAAAATACATATAAATTTAAATATTTTAATTAACTAATTATAAAATCGCATTTAAATTCCTCATTTTAAATTGATAAAAATCTGAATATAATATAATATAATATAATTTAACTTTAACTTTAAATTAATAAATTAAATAACCGATGGGAAATGGATATGGGCCACGCCCACATTTTTCCCGAACTCGAGTTGCTCTTGGGCTGCTTTCGGATCTTGGGCATTTTATGAGCCCAGGGAGGAAATTGGCTAAATGTCTATTAATCCGGATCCCGATCGTATGTTGACAATGCCACGTGAAATCCAGTCACCTGTCAGGTTAATGACAAGTACCGTCAATTTATAAAAGCTCAACACGTGTCAAGTTTCTATCAATAGAATACAAGTTTCTATCAATCAATAGAACAAAGTCCAATTAAACAACGCCACCTGTTCCTCTTATCCATTTGTACATAAACCATTTTTAACATCCCTGCTGACTAGGCTTCCACTCCTCCCTCCCTAAAGTTCCATATCTTCTGTTTCTCTGTCGACTGTCGTCCGTTCGAGACAGGAAGATGAAAACAAAGTCAAAAGAAGAAGAATAGCCTGTTCGTGGCTCTAGCAAGTCCACGTCAGATACAGATTGACAAGGCGTCTTTATCAAAAATTCAAAAGTTAATCCATTACCCCATGAATTTCATTTAATCCAATTATAAAATATTTTCTTTTCACCCACTTTTTTTTGTCTAATTATATTTCTGCCCCCTGCGGCATTAAAAGTGACCCACTAACCGATTACATTTATTACCAAACCCGTTGTATGATGTTAATCACAATAATTGATTCCAAAAATTGGTGTCAATTTTTATTTTTCCCATCTTAATTAGTTTTATAGAGGACCATTTATCATAAATACATGCCATGCCATAAGTGATTTTCATGCCACCTACGAACGTATCAAATGCATTCACGTTTGCTCTGTCCACAGATTCTAACCCAACATTTGTTCCAAACATATTTGTTCAACCTACGAATTTTTTAATTAATGTAATAACAAACAATGTCATAGGGACCTTGTCGGTCTGCGAAGGAAACCCTTCTAAGTGTGACGGTGACATGGATGAATTGAATAAATAAAATTGAAATGAATTTATAATTATTTAAATAATTAATATATATAATTATTAATTCATTTTACTTTAATTAAAATTTATCTTAATTTAATATGAAAACCTATCAGGAGCACCGACTTTTGCTGACTCAGCATGGATCACGGATCATATTAATCTTGATATGGATAAGGCTCGAACTGCAGCCAAACGGCCACTCCCCCACCTTTAACCTAACCATGGTTGAGTCAGATTCCACATGCAAACACGTTATTTATAAAAACCCCGGCTCATCTTCTCACCTCAAATCCCAACTTTTATTCATACCTTTCATTCAAAGCCCACATGTTCGCCGCACCATCATCTCTTTCTTCCTTATCAGCTCAATCCGTTGGGCTAGCATTTGCAATCGAAGGTCCTCCTTCGTCGGCGATTAAGTACGTCTCGTTCCGCCGTTTAACCGTATCAGCAGCTGCCTCCTGCGCATCAACCTCTGAGAAAGCAAGTCTCCACTTGGCATCGTCTTCCCCGTCGTCTGAGTCGCTCTACGAAGTGCTTGGCGTTCGGATGGGCGCCACGTCGAGAGAGATCAAGGCTGCTTACCGTAGATTAGCGCTGGTTCTGCATCCAGATGCTGTAGTATCTGACAGTCAACGGGGTCAAAGTCAAACTTCTGGGATTGCGTTCATGAAGGTGCATGATGCTTATGAGACTCTATCAGATCCCGTAAAGCGAGCTGGGTATGATCGGACATTGCTCTGGAGACAAAGCTCAGTTAAGACGTCGCCTTTTTCAACGACGTCAGCTCCCGGGTTTTGTACTGGATATACGCCTCGTAGAACATGGGAAACTGATCAATGCTGGTAGTAGAAATAAAGTTAAAATTGATATGTACAGTATTTGTTGATAACATGTATACACAGAATCTTTACTCTGTCTGTATACAGTTTCTTTTTCTTTTTCTTTTTTTTCATTTTAAGTATGTAGAGAAATGAACACGATTATTTTTCTGGAAAATTTTCAGGGAAAAAGTTGCATGTAAAGATCAGGGCCACATCACCTGGAAAATTTGTCAAGATAAGAATCGGATTATACAAATAATGTTTTTGTAATAAATATGATTTTTAATTTTTTAACGTAATTTTGGGAGAGATCTTAGCGATTTACTACATATCAACTCTCAATTGACAACTGTTGTAACCGTTGAAAGCTTGAAGCCAACTGGTTTCCTCTCCCAAATGAATGGAAGGGGAAAAAAAAAAGTCAGCTGGTCTCAGGCAAAAGAAAAGTGGAAACCTTAAAACGAAAGACCATAGATTTCTGGACCAGTTCATTGACGTACGCTTCTTCAGTCGGACCCGATCCGGGTCACTGTCTTCCCCAACAGGCCCAACCCAATTCAGTATTGACTCTTCTCTTAACCCGTTCTCATCTGTCGCCGTCGACGTGACTTTGACTTTGATTTTGAATTTGATTATTTCTTTTATTTTAATTTTGTTCTGAATTTAACCCGACCCCACTTTCCATCTTGGTCGAGAGAGCGATACTTGCCCAACCTTTATCATATTTGCGACCCAGTTGGTCAAAGTCCTAACTTCTATTGATGCAAGTTTAGTTGCATGGGCTACGATAGTTGCAATCAATATGGCCCAATATCACTAATTAATTAAGATCTTAGATGGGCCATACGATACATCTGATATTTTCAATTTTTCATAGCAGAAGCCCAGCTGGTCACCACCTTTTTTTCTCATCCTGATATCCCTTTAGCTGAAAGTGTCAAAAATGTGGGCTCGAATCATATATGTCGCCATGTTGGTGATCATCCCACACCTTGCAATAAATGAATAGCCACAGTGCTCGCTCCTGAAGGAGATTTGGTATCCAAAATTTTATGAAATAAATAGGCACGTGTCATTAACCCTTTCATTGTGGTCCTGATTACGAGCAACAAGCATTTATGAATCTTATCAATCTGAAAACATGTATAAAATTACATTATGTTTCCACCATAAATATAATTAATAATCACTTTAGTAGCTTTGGGCCGGGCTGGACACACGGTGTTATAAAGGTTACTTTAGAAAAGCCCACGACAGAGGCGGTTAACTAGATGGGCCCACAGAAGTTTGGGGAAGTTACTGCCAGTGTAACATGACCGACTGTTTTTCCCTCTATAAATAGCCCATCCTTTCCCAAAGATAAAAACCTTGCGTTATTACCAAATCTCTCTTCATACTTTCAGAGAATCGTCAAGCGCCATTAAGTTTAAGAGAGTAAGAGAAATTTGGGGATAAATCTCAATCTTCTTATCTCCCCCCTTTCCTCTTCACCCATTTCATTTCTCATTCTTTTCATTCATTCGCCTTAATTAATGGCGAAACTTACTTCCCAAATCGCGTTTTCACTAACGCTGTTTCTACTGGCTTCAGTAGTATTCTCAACCACCTTCACGATATCGAACAAATGCGATCACACGGTGTGGCCTGGAATCTTGTCAAACGCAGGTGTAGCTACACTTTCCCCCACCGGATTCGCTCTGCAAAGCGGCGAGTCCAAGACAATCTCCGCGCCGACTTCTTGGGGAGGTCGTTTTTGGGGAAGAACCAATTGTTCTCAGGGCTCCACCGGAAAGTTCACGTGCGTCACCGGTGATTGTGGCTCCAACAAGCTCGAATGCGCCGGTAGTGGGGCCACGCCGCCAGCTACTCTAGCCGAGTTTACTCTAGACGGTTCCGGTGGCCTTGATTTCTTCGATGTCAGTTTAGTCGACGGTTACAACCTCCCGATGCTGGTAGTTCCACAGGGCGGAACGGGACAGAACTGTACGAGTACCGGTTGCGTGGTGAATCTGAACGGCGCCTGTCCGACTGAGCTGAAGATGACAAGCGTGGATGGTGAAGAAGTCGTGGCTTGCAAGAGCGCCTGCGAGGCTTTTAGTGAGCCAAAGTACTGCTGCAGCGGCGCTTATGCTACGCCGGACACTTGCAAGCCGTCTTCCTACTCTCAGCTGTTTAAGAACGCGTGCCCACGCGCTTACAGTTACGCCTATGATGATAAGACCAGCACTTTCACCTGTGCCGCTGCTGATTATGCTATCACTTTCTGCCCCGCCCCTAACACCAGGTAAATTTACGTAAAACTCCTCCTCTTTATCCGGTGCGTTTATTTATGTCAGTAGTCGTTATGTGTGTCAGCTGAAGTTACCATGTTAAAGGTTATTTTAGTCATTTTGGAAGCTCACTAAAAGTTACTCGAGCTTCCAAATTGTTTTGTTAAACGTTACGAAAATGGTCTAGCCGTTGTCGTGTAATAATATATTAGCAAGAAGGGGGAAAACGTGAAAGAAACCCGTTACGATGTCGTATTATTGGGATTCGAGCTCGCACTTTTAACGACCAACGTTAAAAGATTAGCAACGGGTCTCATAGAGTGGGGCCAAAAGCTAACCGCATGATTACCCGCTGTTTAAAAACCAATTTATTTACTGATGTACCGACTTTCTTTTTACAGTCTGAAATCGACAGATGGGGACAACACCGGGTCCTCCAGTTCGGCAATCAGTGGGACCATGATCTACGAAGGTGCTGCAATAGAGAAAAGTGCCACGTCATCTTCAACGTCTAACCGCCTTGTTAAGTTCTATGCCGGTTTCGCAGTTAGCGTCGCGGTGACAATATTCCGGTTCTCCCACGGACTGTGATTTGTAAAAATATCCCGTTTGAATACATGCCGACAAGCTTTGGATCACGTTTTCCTTATCTATCGACTTTGGTTGCCCCCCCCCCCCCCCCCCCCCCATTCTTTAGAGAGGTTGTGTATGCCTTATCATGACGTGGATGTGAGTCGTATTGAAAATTCCATTTTAGTATAATTTTTATTTATATTTATTTTAGGATGAAAATTCATTTTTAGGAGATGTAATGTAATATATGTAAGTATTTACTTTAAAGTCTTCATAAAAATCGAAAATTATGTTTGAATCAACAAAAAAAAAAAAAAATTTATATATATGTATATATATATTAATATGAATCACATACTGTTCCGATATAATTTGAGAATCACCGACAATAAGTTCGAGATACAACAATTGGAAGAACCAGCCAATGAAATTATGGGCTGCAATAAAACAACAATTTTTTGATATCTTAGAGGTGAAGAAGTGGGATCACGTCTCTAATTATTTCAGCCATCCAACACAAGCAATCTAAATAAATCATGAGATAAGATTCAGACATGTCGAACAGCATTTCTTCTACAATTTTCTTGCCCTTACAGATTTTCTTTTCTCATCACTTTTGGCCGGTGGTGTGGTTAGATGGGGAGATTATGACTTATTATCTATCATATCATATCATATGATGGCGTTTGCGTAATACGCAATTCACCTCAGTTTTTTTAGTCAAGATGGCGCATAGATATTTAGACAGCTACTGTAGAGCGTTACAGCGCGGTCTTAGACGGCTAGACCTAATCACTATTTCGGCTGACTCTCAAACTAGCTGGAAATGGATTGGGCGAAAGTACTAAACCATACTATTGGGCCGGACATCGATCTGACAATGAAAGTGGGCTAGTGCATTCATAAAACATGCAGCGGGCTAACTGTACTGTTGAACAAGGAGATGTCTTTCTTCTTCAACTAATTCAGACATGTTTTCTGTGACTGAACCCGTTCTAATGGATACCTGAATCTTAACTAGTGGGACAACGCTTTAGCTGCGAGTGCAATCCAATATAGAATTCGATCGAGCTCTTTTAAGTGAGAATAGATTATAATAAATCAGAAAAGGTGACAGTAAAAAAACATACTGATTACCTAATCAACTTGAATCGATAGGATCGCATCTGAAGATAAGCATAAAGAGATGATCACCATGATTAATAAAGGGAAAATTTAAATTAAAAAAAAGGGAGAAAAGTTGTGATAGAAACATAAAAAAACACGTACGCACTATTTAGATGGTTCTTTACACGACATATAACATGTCAGCGTTCGGACAATCCTTTCAACTTGGCTATGGAAAATCTAGCTCCTTTTAGACATGTCGACGGACCCATCCCATACATTGAAAATGATCTTTGATCCCGTTCTGTCATGTGTTTCTGTTAGCCTGTTAAGTTTTCTTTGGTGGGGTTTTAACTACGATCATGCACATGCAAGAAGATCTGGTTAACGTCAAGGCCAAAAGCTAGCTAGCGCTTTAGACATGCATCGTCGGACTTCCACTTTTGCATGTCATCGTGTTCGACTACATGCACGTAAAGATATATACTAATTAATAACTGATAACCCTAACCTGGGTATAGGTTTGTATTGATGTTGTATCCGTATTCGATATTTGTATTTATCTAGGTTTGACTATTTCGGTTTGGTGGATAGAAGAATTGATTTACATGAACCACAAACAATAAATATACATGTCACTTGGATTAATTCTTATCCAGACACATTAAGTTCACTTTAATCTAAAGTTCCTTTATAACTTCAATCCCAATTTCATTTCTATTGTGCTTCTTTTGACTACTCGGATCTTAATAAACATATATATATCCGTATAAAGAAGTTCTTTAAAGCTCGAAAATTTTCTTTTTGTAATTTCTTTGTATACTTTTTTCCATCTTCCCTTTGTTGATTACTTTAGTGTTCTATCGCTTCTTTTCTCCTAATTGTTACTGCAATTGGTTTTATTTTTATTTTTCTTGGGTCACAGTAAGCTTCTAAATAATGAATATAAAGAGAGAGAGAGAGAAAAGAAACAGTAAGTCACTAAGCGCCAAGGCTGGCAAACAGATGTAGTACTAATTAAAGAAATCTACTTATTTATTGATCTTGTTGATGGTGAGGAGTAATGGTGAGGAGTAAGCTTTGTAGCTAAAAATCTTATCCTGATTAAAGTGATGATGGAATTACTTTCCACTCTTCCAATCGCATTTCAACCAGCTAAAGCTTTGATAGAAAAGATGATTAGTTCAATCTGCAGAGTTGAAAGGGGATGAAATGAACTATTGAGCAACATCTTTCACGCCATTATACAGATCCTAACCTGGTCTATCTTTAGATTAATTAACAAATGCATTAACAGTCATTAACAGGGATCCTGGCAGAAAAAAAAAAAAAAGAAAAGAAAGAAAGAACAGCAAATTCCAGCAGTGTTGGTGACGGAGTGAGTTGGGTCCTACATGTCTGAGTGGGTTCCAACGGGACCATGGGCTTTAGGTGACGTGGTGCAGTATCACCATCCTTTTTCCCGCTTCTCAAAAGTTATTAAAGTCGGCCACTACTTTTTTCATTTTCTTCGTTCACATTTTACAATGTACTATACATCTATACACCATCAATGTATGTACGGCGTAGGGTAACTAAGCTAGATCTCATCCGATCCCAAACTACTCGATTTCGCCGTTTACAGTAAGCGGAGCAGACTGGTCTATGAATCAGTTGTCGGCATTAGGTACGGTCCCGGTATAGTGGACCATGCATGGGATCTCTGTCAGGCATCCCTGCTTCTGGTAAATGTCCAGATTAAAAAACGTTATAAACTATAGCCTCACTAAGAAAGACACGTGGCAAGTAAGCAAACAGGTAGAGCAACTGCGTTCCCACCGTCCCACGACGGCGAGGCCATATTAAACGGAAAACATATTTCTCCCTCACATTTATTTCATTTATTGGATACAAGTGAAGTGACTTATTATAGGGAATCTAATTCTTAATTAGAAAAGAATGGTGCCCTAAACACGTATGTCAGGTGGAATATTAATAGATTGGTCTCTGCCAAATCAAAAGATGCTTCCATGAAGCATTGCTTATGAATGGAGGAGAATCCTCCATTTGGCACTAATGGGCCTCCCCTCCTTGTATAACACCTAGTACTATACTCATTAAAATTATAAAACATATAGTATAAATAAACATATGGGTAGCTTATTATATTAATATGCGTAAGGTTATGTTCATATCGTTACGGTATAATCATAATTATTTGGTATTTTGGTCTAAGTTAATTTCTTTCTAATACCTCTACAAAATGGCAACTTATCAACTTGCCAAATAACCACTAAAAGAAATATGAAATTTCTTGCGAAACAAGCATCCCTCTCTCTCTCTCTCTCTAGTAATTAGGAAACAGGTTTTGATTTCAGAGGTTTACGTGAGCTTTTGTCGCTACAATAAAAGATCTTATTCCAATTTCCATAGATATATATATATATATAATCTCCTTCTGGTTACTCCAATCCCATCTAACCTTTTTCCCTTCCTTTCATTATAACCTGGCTTGCAAGATAGGCAGTCTGCAATTTCTCTGTCATTAACAAATCCAAATCGCCTTTGTTCTTTTTGATCCTCTTCTCTTTAATCTCATTCTTCTGCAACTCTTTCAGCATGCATCTAGTCAACTTTGATTCTTCTTCTTTATCCATCCGTACTCTCATTCTTCTCATTCTAGTTAGAGGAATTTCATGTGCTTCGTTTACGTTAATCAACAGATGCGACTCCACTGTCTGGCCAGGAATATTAGGCAACAGTAAATTAGATAGCACTGGTTTCCAACTCTTAACCGGCGGGTCAAGATCTTTCCGAGTCCCCCAGGGTTGGTCCGGAAGAGTATGGGGTCGAACCGGTTGCATATTCGACTCGACAACTGGACAGGGAACATGTGTGACCGGCAACTGCGGTTCCAACCAGGTTGAATGCAATGGAGCCGGGGCAAGCCCTCCCGCCACTCTTGCAGAATTCACAATTGGGTCAGGTACGGCCCAGGACTTCTACGACGTGAGCTTAGTTGACGGGTACAATCTGCCAATGATCGTCGAAACCAGCGGTGGGTCGGGTTCATGTCTGTCGACAGGGTGCGTGACCGACGTGACTGAACGCTGCCCGAGTGAGTTACTGTCAGGGGAGGGAGCGGCGTGTAAGAGTGCATGTGAGGCGTTTGGGAATCCGGAGTACTGCTGCAGTGGCGCGTACGCTTCACCTGCCGCTTGTAAGCCGTCGGTTTATTCTGAAATATTTAAATCGGCTTGTCCAAGATCTTACAGCTATGCGTTCGATGATGCTACTAGTACTTTTACGTGTACTGGAGCTGACTATACCATTACTTTCTGCCCTTCATTAGCAAGGTAGCAATGCTTCCTTTTTTTTTCCCTTTTCCTCATTTTATTATAAAGTACAAAATTCATTATAATTCGAAAGTCGTTTTTTTATTCATAAAACTTATATCCTTTTTATAGATATTGAAATTCATTTTCATATTTGTTTTTGTTTGGTACAAGATAATGGAAAGTCTAGAGGTGAAATATTTACTCTTTCTTGAAAATTACAGCAAAAAATCTTCGAATGCTGCCCCTACAACAATGACAAGCACAGGCACTGGCAGTAATGGCTCAAGCGCGGAGCCAACCGGAGAGGGACCAATGGGAGTTGGCGGTTCATGGTTAACTGATTTTTTCACCGGAGACTCGTCCAAGACATTCTCTTGTTTTTCTTTGCAAGCAATGTTTATTTTTTCTCTCATTTTGTTTATCTTCCATAGCTTCGTTTAGGTTTAGCCTTTAACTTTTTAATTTCAGAATTATTTAATTTTTTTTTTTTTTTTTTATGATTGGTTAAGGAGTAGGCGGGCAGTAAATTATTCCCAATTTGTATATTCTAATCTAAGCTTATATATATATATATAAATACGTTTGATTCGTCTCCACCTCTTATTTTAAAAAATTAAAATTAATAATAATAATTAAAGATGGATCAGAAGTGCTTTTATATATTCCTTATGGATCAGAAAGTGTTTGTTTGGTTTTGAATCATCGTATGGTTTGATGTGAAAAGAAGACCCGCTTTGCTGGAATTACAAGCTTGGTAATTGTTTCATGATTTATCAACTACCATCCCATGATTTTTTTTGCATTAGATCCAAGCTTAACATACTTTCATCATTTCATTTAGAACTGTCATCAATATTATCGTACTGCTGTTGTGGAACATGAGTTTAAAAAAATTAACCCGAAATCATAGGGTGCCCCCTTTATAAGTGTTGCGTTCCATCTATGCTCAGGTGTAGTATTAAATGAGCAAGACACATTGCAGCGGCGCTCGATTGCAGTGAGAAGTAGGCAAGAGTTCTCAAACCATACTAGACGGAGGTGAATATTATAGTTCATACTAGAATTAAGAATATTATATTAGTCTCTTGAAATATAGGAACATTTACCAGTAAGTCAATAGAGTAGGTGGATAACCTGTGTAGAAGGAAGGTAAACATAATTTATCTTCAAGAGACAAAGTAAAAGGAGAGCAAGACTAAAGAACTAGGAGAAGGATGCAAACTATTATATTCAGAAACATATAAAACTAGGCATGAGGTGAGAATAATGGTGGATAAAGTCTTTAGGGATGCAATAGTTGTTGTTAAGAAGTTCGGGGATAGAATTAAGTATCACTTTAGCCTTAACCAGAGATAATGCATATTATTAATACGTATACATCCCAAGTAGGATTAGACTATTAGACTAAGAATAAATTTTGGGACTCTTTGAAAGAGATGGTTAATAGAATCTCACTCTCGGAAAATATATTCTTAATTGGAGATTTAAATGGCCATGTTGGGAATGATAGAGTCGGGAATAAGAGGGTTCATAAGAGTCAAGACTTTGAGATTCAAAATAATATGAAAGTCTCTATAATAGAGTTTGCATTAGCTAGTAATTTTTGGGAAAATAAGTATTTTCTATAAGAACATAAAAAATCATTAGTAACCTTTGATAGTGGGCCGAATATAAGTCAAATTGATTACTTTCTTCTTATGAAACAAGACCTAGTTAGTTGTAAAAATTGTAAGATCATACTAGGAGAGTGTTTAACGACCCAACATAGGTTATTGATATTTGATTTTTATCTTGGGAGTAGAGATAGAGTAGGTAAAAGTCAAATTAGGTAGATAATTAAGTGGTGGACTATAAATAGATATGTATGTTAGACTTTTATAAATAAGATACAAGATAGTCTGTTAACCCTAGAAATATGTGAGAACGTAAGGCTTAAAAATAAGATTGATACCTCTAAGTTTTTTAAATACATAACTAACTATAAAAGGAGTGAGACGAGTAAAGTACTTGGGGAGGCTAAAGGAAGGGAAGGACATGACAATGAGACATGGTGGTGGAACAATGAGGTGCAACACGCCCTTAGGAAAAAGAAAACACAGTTTAAGAATTGACAAAAAAATAAAGATCAATAATCGTATGAGCTATATAAACAAGCCAAAAGATTAAGTAGTAAAATATTATGAGATATTAAGAAGAGAACGTCTGATGATTTATATGATATATTATGTACAAAAAAGAGGAGAAAAACATCTTCGAGATAATAAAAGGCAGAGATCAGAAAGTTAAGGATCTTAATCATATTAGGTGTGTCAAATATTAATATGGTAGAGTCTTAATGTAAGATAACATTATTTTAGATAGATAGAGAGATTATTTCGAAAAATTACTTAATGAGACACGTGCAGTAGGGTTAAACTGAGAGAGATCGGAGATAGAAGATGAGAGGTATTTAGTATTTCATCGTAGAGTTAGTGCTAAGGAAATAAGAAATGTATTAAAAAGGATGAACTGAGGAAGGTAGTTAGACCTGATGGATACCAATTAATGCGTAGAAATATCTGGGGGAAGTTGAGATCCGATGACTGAATAAACTCTTCAATATGATTTTTTATACTAGGAAAATATCGGAATCATGTAAACATAATATTATGATACAAATTTATAAGAATAAATGAGATATACAAGATTACTCAAATTATAGTGGGATAAAATTTATGAGTCATACAATAAAATTCTGGGAGAATGTTATAAAGCAAAGACTTAAGGGTATTACCAATGTATTAAATAATCATTTTTGTTTTACGACGGGTAGGTATATGACATATGCAATCTTCTTCATTAGATAAACGATAGAAAAATATAGAGAAAAATAAAAGAGCCTACATATGATATTTATCGACTTGGAGAATGTTGTGATAGAATTCTTAGAAAGTTAATATAGTTGGTACGTGGAAAGAAAAATATATCTCAATATTATATCGAGATCATTAAGGATATGTATGAAGGTGATGTAACTAGTGTTAGGTTAGCATGTATGATGTCTAGTGAATTCTCTATTATAATAAAGTTTCATCAATGGTCGGATTTAGGTCCATACTTATTTATTTTTGATATAAGGTTTGAAATGTTGAGCCACTGCAAGATAATATATGCATATAATGATGATAGTAGATATGCGTATGTTAAGATAGATGTATAGTAAAATGCAAAAATATTGAATTAGAAATGAAAATATATAGAGTTACCTAAGTATAACCCCTATGAATGATAAAATTATGGTGATACGTCTAATATGATTTAGTCATATGCAGAGGCGATCAAATTTGGGCCAGTTCAACAAAATTTGAATTGACAGGTAAGTAAATAATATAGACGGAGATAAATGTCATAAAAAATATGGATGAATGTGATAAATAAAAATATCATAAATTTTGAATTATATGATAATATATGAAAAAATCTAATAATTTTAAAAATAAATATCTACATAACCGAATTAAAAAATAATATAAATAAGTTTTAATGAGGATGAAGAGTTACATAACACAAGAAACAGGTGGATAGACCATCGTTTCTCAAATTCGACATATCGTATTATTAACGGACAACTATTGCGTTATGATAGGGTTTAGCCTCCTCGAAGGTGATGAACTATTGGGATGAGCTCAAGTTGGATGATTCTGGGCTGTCTGGATTCATGCCTGCAATTAGCCACTTATAACACAAAAGCGACGTCACGACGACTAGTTCACACTGAATTTAGGCGCACATGCACAACCTCTATCCCTAATCAATTTAAGCAACAACAAATCCTAAAAGATTACACAACCATTTTTCTAGTGATTTGTCACCTTTCGAACTTAGCGCTAATTATATTATATGGTACGCCCACGCCCACGACGAAATTGCATACACTCTATTGAGCGAGATCAGGTGGGACTTCCTAGGACGCCATGGTGTGCCCCATCCATCCATCCACTTCCCTTTGCAAGAACCCTGAAACGACCACGTAGTGGAGAGTTACAATTCGTACGGGAGTGAATTAAGCCACGTGGCACTATCTATGTGGATTACCAAAAGTTGGCCCCTGTACGGCAACGTAGTTAATGAACTACCTTTCTTCCCACTTGCCCCTGCAAGACACGCCTCTACGATTGCAAACCCTTCGATCCCGTTTCGGTAATTTCACCCGTCTAAATTGAACCGCAGTCAACTTTGTTTCAGATTTCGGGTAGGTTGGTACACGCGCGCGCCTCTCTGCTTCATCCGTAAGCGAAGTCGATCTTTCATAATAATAATTATTTTTTTCTTTCCTTAGATAGCCTTGTTGTCTAATTAGTAGCAAGAGCCGGCCGCGAGTTAAGAGAGCGATATGGCGGCATCTGACGCGGTGGTCGGAAACTTGACGACGATCTACGTGGCCTTAATAGCTGGCATCAAGGTTTGTGGGCTGGTCTCAGGTCGGAGTTTTGGTGGTGGATTTGTGCTGATTGTGTCAACCACGGTGGTTGTTTTCATCTTGATTGGGACGCTGACGTGGGACGTTTCACGTAAGGCCACGTATGCAGTTTCAGGCGATGATCATCATCACTCCCACGCGATTTGCAAGGGTGGTATTTGTTGGCACGGTGCTGCGGTCCGGTTCCCTGCTTCTCAGGTCCGGTTCAGACTCCCGCAGCAAATTCCTCATTAAAGTATGTAAGCTTATTTAAAACTGTAAGCTGTAAAACATAGTTTTGGGTATTCTGATTGTTAAAACAGTGTGTAAATTTGTGAAAATTCGCAGAGAAACGACCTAGTTTTGGTATATCTTGATTGTGAGGAGTGAGGAGTGAGGACGATGCTACTGTTCGATAAATAAAGAGTAGCTATGTCCACATCTTTTTGTACTCTTGTCAATTTTCTCTAAAATTTTGTCTGATTGTTCTTAAAAAAAAAAGAGGAAAGGGTGAAGAAGATGATGTAATAACACTGTTAAATGTTTAACAGTAGAAGACAATGGGCCTGGGACGGTGCTAACGGAGTGTTAGGCCCGTGGCCGAATAAAAGCCCATCGTTTCGGTCTTATCATCCAATTCGGTCTTAGATGTGGATTCCTTCCAATTGTCTTCCACGAATTGTAGAAAATGGGGTGACCGCCAAATTGTCTTTGTTCGGACTTTATTTTTTAGGCCGAACTGTTTGTATGGACTGAATCCCGATTCTTGTGAGCCCAGGGTCCTCAGGACTTTCCTGCACAATTTCAACCGTCGATCGTGTTTAACTTTTCAGTATTTTAATCAACCGGCTCTGATATTCATTCTAAACAGTCTAAACTAGTCCTCGTAACTCAAAAGCCTTTCTCATATATAGTAAGTATTCTCTTGCAATACAAGTCAGAATCATAGTCTGCCTCTCCATTCTTCCCCGGTTCTGCACGTCATCAATATCGGAGTATCGGAAACCTGTAGAAGATGGCCGAATCGCCATTTCAGTCGCCAGAGCAATCGATTTCGGAACCAGAGAACTCGGAATACTGGTGCTATCACTGCGAAAAGCATGTCTCAATTGAAACCCTAGCTAATCTCTCAGACATCGTCTGCCATGAATGCAAGAACGGTTTTGTCGAATCAGTTCCAGCAGTTCCACGTTCGTCGTCTACTCTGCCTCCTGGATCTTCCGATTACGCTGACGATCCGTCTTTCGGCTCACAATTCATCCAAGTTCTTCGACTGCTCGCACAGACAGCGCGTGACGAAGACGCTCCTCCCCCGCCGCCGCATAATTATTCACCCGAAGACGATTTCCTTAGGATAGAGCTGAACGGATGGGATAACGAAGAGGACGAAGAGGACGCAAACGGAGTTGAGTATCACGTAGAACAAGAGGAAGAAAACGGTGATGATGAAGAGAATGAACCGTCGGAACTGAGAGACGACGAGGATCTCCGGCGAACTAGGCGCGATGTTCTTCATCTTCGTATTAGGGACTTTGCTACGCGAGCGCAAAGTGGGAGGAACCGGATCCTTGATTGGGCCGAGATCTTGATGGGCCTTGAGGACAATTCCATCGAGTTTCGGCTAGAGATGCCTGATTCTGATAGATATATCGGTAATCCAGAGGATTACGTGGACGCAGCTGGATACGAGGCTCTACTGCAACAACTGGCGGATAACGACGGAGTTGGAAGAAGAGGTGCTCCGCCCGCGTCCAAATCAGCAATATCAGCCATACCGACGGTGGAGATCAAATCGGAGCAAGAAGCTCTGCTATGCGCTATATGCAAAGATATGGTAAGTGTTGGAGCTATTGCAAAGAAATTGCCCTGTGGCCATGGTTACCATGGGGACTGCATCATTCCATGGCTTGGTTCGAGAAATTCATGTCCGGTTTGTCGGTTTGAGCTGCCAACAGATGATGCCAAGTATGAGGAGGAGAAGAAGAGGAAGAAGAAAGTGACGGCAAATGATGGTGGTGCTTCCAGTTCAAGTGGAGATAATTTGATTTCGGATTGATCTCTGCCAGCGGTATGCTCCTTTTTTATGCTTTTCCTTTTTTTCCAATGCGCTATTTAATATCTCGACCAACTGTTTTTGGTTGTCTTTTTTAGTAGCGTACGCAATGCAGAAAATGATAACTGCTTCCATTTTCTTTCTCATGTAAATGCTAATATTTGCTCGGTTCGACCTTGTTGTATGTTTATGTTCAATCCGATTATCTTGTTATAGTTTTATCTTGCTTTCCCCTTCCCTATACAGGATCACCAAAACTGTTGCTTTCTTATACGATCTATTTCAATTTGAAGTCCCTGATAGTCAAATAGGAAATGTGTATTGATCTTACGCTTTAATTTGGCCTGATCAAATGTTTTAACTTCTTCACCTTCATGCAAACAATTGACGTAGGAGAAGTATTTCAGTACATAGTTATGTGAACATGTCCATTCCAGACATAATCTGCTGAGTGCTCTGATATTCTCTATGGATTTTTGTTTCGTTGGGGTCTTGGCTTTGTGAGTATGATAAGCTTTTGGATACTTGGCCTGAGTTCGCAACTTTTTATGGCTTAATGACAGTCGAGTTGGGTGCTAAATGGGAGTCTTATATCATTTTCTCAAGTTTTGTTGTTAAATTTTTGGTCATGGCTGTTTTGGGGATGATGGGGACCAAGGGGGTAAGTAAGACATATCGACATAGAATTAGAAATTCTAAAGACTTTAGATTGAAATCCGAAATTTAGTAGTTAGTGGTGTGATTAGATTAACATTTGACGAATATATTGTTGAATTAAGAATGAGATAATGCTCAAATGGTGCTAGATGTATTTGTTTGGTAGGCTAACAAGTTTTCTCAATGGATTTTCTTTTTTATTATTATTATTATTATTTTCTTTTAGTAAAAGAGTTAAATTCCAATCGATGATTTATTTCACGGGCGAGGTCTCTGGTTCAAGTCCAGGATGGCCCAGCTGCGCCAAGGAAAAGAATAGAAGAAGCATCTGACTCTCTTCCTTTCCTCCCGATTGGCAATGATATCTCTTTCTTCTGCCATTGCGAGACAAGACAGCTTCCTTCGTTCGGCAACCGATAAGTTTTCTCGATGGATTTAATAGACAGATACTGCAAGTGCTGTCGATGGTGATATTCAACGGAAATTCAGTCGGACCTATTAATTCTTTATACGTGGACACAGGTGGTCTTGTTTCCTCAAAGCTTATACATCTGTTTGTCAACACTCCCTTTCAGGCATTAAATAGGTGCATTTACTTTTCTTATTTGGAACTACTCTGACAATTGTCTACCCAGGAATAATTTTAAATTCAATACCCGAGATCCTTGTACTATTTAGGTGTGATGAAGTGCACACCGCTAAGTTATAATTACTTTTGGACGAAAATTGAAAAAAGTTAAAAGGATGCAAATTTGGAAATCTGATTTGGGCCTGTGCCTTACATAAATTATAGGCTTAGTTGATCTTTTGGCCCAGATAAAGCCCAATCAGTTTTAAATAATGACGGGCCTACTGGTCCACTGCAGCACTACATCTTCGGCCCAGTCCAGTAACCTAGATTGGCCCAGACTATTTCTCTTATTTTTAAAATAAGAATTGGGCCCAAATTCCCGTTTAACGGGCCTTACAAATCCCTACTCGACCCAGTACGTACAACTGCCAGGTCCCAAGAAACTGTTTTCGTACCAGTTCAATGACGCATAAGTTTCAAGAATGTTCTGGGCCCAGCCCAAACATTGCACACTTTAATGGGCTTCTATATTACTAATATATTCCCTAAGGTCCTGTCCAACGGCCCCAACTCGAAATTCACTCTCTTTTGGAACAAAAACCCATATCGTCAAAAGAACGAAAAGCAGCCTCTCTACCACAGATCCCGACAACGTGAATTTCTTAAAAGATTTAAAATCACATAAACCACACTAAACAACGGGCTTAACAATGATACAAGAAGAAGCTCAATTAATTCTGCGACCTTAAAACCACTAGAACATAATATAATCAAGAGCTATAGCTATATAATTTCTGTGAAATATGAGATCTAATGTTGAAGAGACCATAAAAAAGAGGGGGAATAAAGAGAAAAAAAATTAATAGTAAGGAAGAAGAAAATAAGGAAAATAAATTAGAAAACCTAATCGTACCCTCAATTATTTTCATGAATCAAATATTACATCATAATCCCCCCCACCCCCCCCGGGCTGCTATATGTTATAACATCCATTAGCCTATAAAGGTTACGAGCGCAGGCCTATTGATCCAAAGCAGAGAAAAATTTATACATAGAAACCACTCACTGTTACTGTTTCCATGGCTGCTCATGTTTGTAACCCAGAGGGTATACTTCCCACCCACTCTCGGGTTCCTTCCTTTTCCCTGTATTGCTCCTCAACTGCTCCTCCATAGGCCTCCCTCCAGCCGGAAGGAAAAACTGCCTCAAACCTCCTGATGGGTCCCTATTACCTCCTTCAATCATCAACGCAGAATTCAGATCGAAATTAGGCCGTTGTGGACCAGCTATGCTCATCATCAATGGAGGATGAGAATACGAGGAAGGCGGGACCATTGATGCTGGACCAAGAATTTGAGGCACAACAGCGGCTCCTCTTGAATCTACCATGTAAGGGATTGGGCCATTAGGCCCATACATGGTCGAGGAGAAGGAGATGGTGGGTGCAGCTGTCAGTCCATTGTACCCGAAGAAAGGAGCTTGAGTGAAGGACATTGCAGAGCTAATCCCGGGAGCTATCCTGGTTCTTGCCATGTTGGCATCCATTACAGGTTCAATGGCCCTCCCATTTGGAAAGGATGGCGTCCGAAGAACAAAATCTTGTTTGTTGACTTGTACTCGGGTTCCCATGATCGAGATGAAAGAGGCATCAGGTTTCGGTCCTCCATACACATTTAAATCTTGAGAAGAAGTAAAAGGAACTTTTTCTAAAGGATTGCTTTGAACATATGGGCTGTCATTCAAATCAATGTTCCTCATAAATGGCTGCATGGATGATGAAGAGGAGGCAGAGGGACTGCAATGGCTGGTCCTGCTGTGAAGAAGCTGCCCTTCCATTCTCATATCTGATACTTGGACATCACCATCATCACCAGTACTGTTTAAATCCAAGTTAAGCCCACCTGATCTTTTTGAGCTAGATTCCCCCAAGGATTTGCCAGAAGGAAAGCTAGATGAGAGAACTTGTTTTCCCAATTCATCTCCAGACTTAGCCACATTTAAGTCAATATCAATAAAGTCCAGTCTTTGCTTTGAACTATCAGAGTTTTCCGCAGAAGAAATAATTTTATCACCATATGGATTACTGCAATGAGATGCTTCATGGAAAGCACTAGTAGCTGCAGAACCTTTCCTTCCAGAAGACTCCTCAAGCTGCTGTGGGGCCAATCTAGGAGCTTCAACAGTGATGGAGGTGGGTACAGGCTTTGACACACAATCAATCTCATCAGAACGGACTTCTTCATTCAGATCAAATGCAGATAGACCTTTTTCTGTCTTTACTTCTGCTTCTTGATCTGCTTCATTCGCTTGGGAGGACCCTGCGCTCTTTGAGTGGCTTGGTTCAGTATCGACATTATATGGATCAGTTGACCCTGCATCGGAATCGGAATCCGAATCTAACTCATCAGAATGACTTCGTGAAGCACGCAGCCTCTTTGGCCGGACATCAATTTCCTCATCCTTCTTCCCATTAATGGAGTCTGGGCTACGTGGCTGACCAATTCCACGTGGCACCCCAGTCTTGTCAGAAGATGAGCTACAAAATGGTTCTCTTTGGTCTACCACTTCTCTCTCTACTTCTTGAGCAACTTGTCGAGCAACATCTAAAGCATCTATGCCAAATTCGAGCTCCATATCTGATCTCTTTTCATTAATATTAGGACGTTTAGATTCAAATTTTGGTTTTGAAATTCCAGAAATAGTCATTAGATCATCACTGTCATCGCTGCTCAGCTCATCATCAGGTGCTCCAATCTCATCCATCTTTGAAAAGGATGTCTCAAAGTCTTTACTCTCATTCTTTGACGAATCCTGCAAGACCTTAGGATGGGATTCTCCATCTTGAACTGCAGTCTTGGATGGCTGTGTAAGGGAGCATTTTGCAAGTCCAATTTCATCTATCCTACTCTTAAAATCAGATACTGATGGAAACCTTTCGGAATGCAACAAACTGACATTATGAGAGATGCCAACTACATTGCAGTCATCATTGTTTCTCAGAACAGGCTCTTTTACCATCTCTTTAGAATTTCCATCAACAACCGAAGTATCTGCTTCAGGTTCTAGAACACAAGAGATAGAAGATATTTCAGCCATAACCTTGTCCATCTGCTTATCATTTTTAGGCAACTCATTCAACTGTGAATCCTCTGAATGTTCCTCATCACAGCCTTGCTTTGGTGCTGTTGTAGTACCTTCTGTAAGACAAATGACTGTTTCTTTTGATATCGAAACATTGCCAAGGAGAGGTTCTGACACAAGCACAGAGCGCATTGGATCTGGAGATCCATCATTGACACTTGAATGGACAGAAATCATCTCAGATCTTTCCTCAACTCTAACATTTTGTCCCTTTAAATCCTCGTTCTCTTTTGGCTGGGAAATTTCACTTATAGGGGTTCCTGATACATAATTTTCTTCATTGGCGCCTTTTTCAGAGATGGGAGTAGTTGAAGCATCTTGCTGACTAATCTCAGCAGCAAGTTTTGCATTCCCCTCATCCAGTGCAACTCTGACACTATCAACATCAAGGTTAACTGCATCACCATCCAGACCTGGCTTCCAACTATCAAATACTACTCTTGCTCTATCCTGAACCCTAGAACTTCTGTTTCCTAAGAGGCTCTTGACAGTAATCCAGATTCCTGAAGAAACGGCCTTCTCATTGCTTATATGCAACTTTTCAAGTGCTCGTAGCAAATCAACAATCGATTCTTCTACAAAGCTCCCATTTGTATCCTTGCTAAAATTTAGAGCTTCCTTTAGCCATCTGTCAATAAACCAGAGGCCATCTAATTGAATGAAAAGATCCAGACAATCTTTATTTTCTGTGGCAGCAATAGTGCTAGCAACAGCAGCCCATTGCCTTGTTGCATCACCAGCATTCTGCAAAGCACAATCTTTCTCCCTCCACATAACAGTGACTAGCTCCTCAACTCGAGATGGGACAGTAAACCCACCTTTCATCTCTGTCAAGGTAAAGAAATCCTCAAGCGTCATACTGCTTCACATAGCTTGCTGATCCCAAGTATAAAAGATATCCTCGTAAAAAGAATGTGCTTTGTCTTTCATGGACTCAAATTTACAGCCTAGCACTGCAAAATGAAATGAAAAAAATACTTTAATAAACCCTTCTTAAAACCCTTTTGCGACTTTTGCAAACATGAGCAATGTCCATACAAAGTCATTTCGAAGCAATCTTATCAATATGTGTCCCACAACTTTGTTATCATCCATAACTTCAATAAAATGGATCCTCAGGGGAAAAAAGACAAACCAAATCCAAAGAAATGAACATACACAGATCAATGATAAAAAAAATATATAAT
The DNA here is from genome assembly GCA_027186245.1 of Coriaria nepalensis. NCBI lineage: Eukaryota > Viridiplantae > Streptophyta > Magnoliopsida > Cucurbitales > Coriariaceae > Coriaria > Coriaria nepalensis. The sequence goes on along the minus strand of CP114500.1, from coordinate 332,810 downwards.
AGTAATAAATAATAAATAAATAAGAAAACAGTGCTTTACAGATGTTTCAAAGGAAAAAATGAGTACTAAAAAGACAGAAGATGAGTAGAAGTAGATTACCTGTTAGTAAATTCCTTGTGTATCCCAATGACAGAAATATATTGACACTCGGATCCCAATCAGTGAATTAATACATTTTCAGTCCTGAAGCAGCCAAGAGAAGCATAGTCAAAACCATGATTGCAGGCTACAACAACAAACATTGTACAAAATCCACAGAGCCAACACGAAGTAAATAGGGAAACTAATCCAGAGCGAAAACTGATTTCTTCGATTTCCATAGTATACAAGACACAAATACACACGCTATGTAGAATCGATTACCATATCAAAAAGCACAAAACCCTAGATTCGAAAAGCGGGCATATACAACAGCAACAAACCCTAACCTCACGGTTTTTTTTTTATCGATATACGGTATGATATTAAGGAAATGAAGGAATTGAGATACGATTGAGAAAATTACGGCGAAAATTAGACAATTAATAACACTAAAACAAAGCCTATAAAACGGAAAAACGAATTCACCAAAACGAAATTAAAATAAAATCAATATAGAGGCAACATAGGTCTCGTTTTACCTCTAATGAATTTTAAAACCCTAGCTCTGACTCCGCTCCAAGAGACAAGAGGCAGCTTCCCCCAACACTCCCTCGTAGGGCCGACTTCACCTCTCTACCTCTCTCTCTCTCTCTCTCTCTCTCCTGTATGTAGTCACTGCTTTATTTCTTCAGAGCTTGGCTCTTTTCGTCTACCTCCCTCCGTCTCTACAGATCCCTCGTTTTGTCCTCTGAAAAGCTATTAACGAACCAGAGAAAAACGCTTTCTTCCTCGTGCTTTTCTTTCTTTCCTCGAATTTCAATTTAAAAAAAAAAAACAAAAAACAAAAAAATCCTCGCCGGTTTAAGTTGCCATTTAGGTACATACACGTGCCACGAGTGCCGGTTCAATTGGGTCCAGAGCATAATTAATCGGCCTGAGTCCAGAACCGGCGGCATTCTTTTCTATCCAGGCCTCTTTTTTCTTTTCTTTTTTTCATCTTTCATTTTTCAATATAATCACAAAAAATGAAAAATAAAAAAAGACAGGGAGTTGCACCAAACATTGAAAACTGTCAATTCCGAGATGTCTCTTTTTTTCTTCTTCCTTTTTGTTTTGTTTTGTTTTTTTTTTTTTTTTAAATAATTAAGAATGAGTAGCGTAGAAAAAGCCATTGCTAATGATCACGGTCAAAAAATTGAAAAGGAAAGGAGCTTCCTCAGTGTCAGTAGTCGCTGTAACTGGGTCCCAAAACAATTAGTCACGTGTTCCAAACCTTAGTCATGTGAATCCAAATATATAAAAATGGTTTTATTTATTAAAACAGGTTTCGAAAATAGTTTTGTCTCTAACTCCCCTTGCCATTAGGCATTAGTTGCTATAAAGAATAAAATGTAGTCAGAGTATGAAACTATACTTGCAAACAAAAGTATCAAATGCTACCTCTTTCTGAATATGATCTGGAACTGATAGCATGACTTACGTCTATCCTTCATTATGAATGTACAGCAATAGATTTATTCAGGTATCCCAATTCCCTGCCACTTGTCAACGAAACTGGAATTCCTACATGTTTTGCTTAAAGAAAAAAGGTAGTAGTAATAATAAAACAGATGCTTTATTTACTAATTTTGTTGGCTCCTGGGCATGATCAAGCATGGGCCAAACAGAGCAAAAAAAATATATTAGGAATATACTCTGCGTACTAGATACTAGATAGAAGGCAGAGACACTTTGTCTTCAGCAGGAAATGGGTTGCAAAGGGTTTCCAAATCTGTGATCATCTTCTCCTTCAGAGAGAACATGAGTATAACATATACAAAAATCTAAATATCAATCTGAAAATTTTGGCATTTCCCTGCAGAGATAAGATTGAACAATTTTTGTTCTTTTCTGCAGATTTCAAAGATGCAATGATCACGGGTCTCCGATGAGTGATTGAATTTCTTTGGACCAACTTCATACAAAACTACATTAAAAAAACCTGTACTGTACTTACTACTGTTTTTTTTTCTTTTTTTCTTTCTTTCTAGAGCTTAAGATTTTTCTTCAGTAAATGCATGAGAGCAAGGCTACCCTGCGTTTTATTATTTTGATGCACAGTCGATACCTTTCCTACCCAACTTCCCTGCAAACCAGTAAAAGACACTTTACCATTTTGACTAACAAGGAAAGACAGATTTGCATTAGTAAAAATAAACGGAACTCAAAACGTTACCTTTGGTTTCTCGACGTCATCGTCCAAATGCAAAGTTAAATCCTTCAATAATATGGAAGAGGAGGGCAAGAGTCTCCTAATATTTTGATAAGATAGAAATGAATTTAGGGGAAAATCCGTAGCTATCCAACTTGGGCCGGGTACGTAACTAAATATGTTTTTAAAAATGGATTAAGGTGTCTGTCTACCTTTTGGGTTTCTCCCTTTTGCAAGGAGTGTCCTCAACGACGTTTGATTCTTCAATAGATGCAGTATCAGTAGCTGAGTTACTTGGTTTTGCTTCTTTGCGGCAAGTATCCGTTCTGGAAGTATAATCCTCAGTATTTGCTCTTAGGGTATTATCCTCAGGCTGTTTGCTCTCACATGTCTGATTCAGACACTCCACCATGACTACTTTGGCTTCTGAACTAGACTGGAAACAATGAAGATATTGTGTAAGCTACTAGCTAGTATATCCACTAGCAAAATTACTCTTGAATAATCCTACCTGGTTCTCGGTCTGGTCAGAGATCTGACCATGAGGGCTAGAAGTATCAACCACATCATCCTCAGATTGCCTTACCTAACAGGTCAAGCATAAGCCCCTCTTCAATATAAAAAATATCGCAAATTATCTCATCAGAAAAAGGGGAAAAAAACTCCTAGGCAAACCTTAAGGACATCATTTGATTGGCACTCCTTCAAAGTTACTCCAGATTCAAGGCGACCATCTAGATTAATAGAATCAGCCCCTGCATCATTTTCCTTCGAGCAAGTACAGCAGTGGTTCAAATTCTCCCATGTGTTATCCAGTTCAAAATATTTTTTCCTTTCATTCCTGAGTTTTCCCCTGAGGCTCTTAATTTCACGTTCTGAAATCTGATCAACAGAATTTCAAGCAGAATGCATCAACAACTTAGCATAATGATGATGGCATCATTCTAGCCTACCATCAAATATGATTCAATGACTACCTCAAGTTTTCCTTTGTACTGGTACAGGGAATTCAATAAAACCTTAACAATGAGATGCATCACAAGATGACTGTTGTCTTTGGCTGCTAATTCTGAGCGTTGTAGATTTGGAGAAGGATTCTTATTAATGTCTAGCGCATCTGAAGGGGAGAGAGAAGAAAAAGATAAGAAACACAAATCTGCAAAGAAACCAAATGGTTCCAGTCATGGTCGTCATGTAACAAAATAAAACAAATCAAACTGCAAAAAACAGTTGAAGGGTAGATAAAAGATAATACAACCTTCTTGAGCAAGATTATTTTCATCTGCTGTGGTTTTTCCTTCAACCTGAAAGCAATCAAAACACACCCACATTAAACAGTGTCCTGCATTCTTCTTCCATAACAATCGCATACATTACAAATAGCATTTTCAACCAGCAAGTAGGGCCAAGAAACTCTGAAAGGGAAAAGACTAATAGCAAAAGCTTTAGCCAAGAAATAAGAAACAGATCAAGTAGGGCCAAATGATATACCACACAAGGTTCAAGGGCACTTACCTTTAACTTTTTGGGCTGTTGTTCTAGCATAGCAAATGTTTGCAACTGTCTCTTATTCGTGAGCAAGTTGGTTGATTTTTCAGCATTGTTGAACCTAAAGACACAGATAGTTTGACATTAATGTTGACAAGCATGAAATAAAGTGAAGCTAGTCTTAACAGGTAAGATGTACCAAAGTTCTAGAACGCGTTGGAAGAAAGTTCGATAACATACTTGATTTTTGTATAAGGTGAAGCTTGTCTTAACAAAAAAGACGTATCAAGATAATCCTCCTCTCCCGGCTTAACAGTCAAAATCTGTAAATTAGATAGATAAAAGAAAATAATAAACTGTTTGTGAAGTTAGCAAAATAGGATACAGGGCACTGGGGCATGCTTCACTAATAAAGGCAAGTGACTGCAAGATTTTCAATACACAGAACAAATTATTACACCTTAAGAGTCATTCTTAATTTTCATGCAACTAATCTAACTATGTCTTAAAAGAAAAAAAAAATACTGGGTACCAATGTCATTCGCTTCTTGCCCTCCAAATAGTCCCGCATGTACTTTGTCAGCTGTTTCAAATTTCAATATGTTGTTAACTTTCAAGCTTATGTTCAAACAAACACAAAGAGAAGACTAAGAATAAAAGTACTGTAGCATAAATTATGTCCTAGCAAGGAAAATTACCGTAGAGTACTGGAAATGCTTTTGCAATGGCTTCTTTGGGTTTTTCTGGTGCTCAAACAATGCCTGCAGGGAAGGTGTGAAATAGTTAGCAAAGGGAGAAATAGAAAAACAAATGAACAGACGAGGGCAACAGTCAAGAAAAAAAGATACTGAAAGGAGTGATGATAGAATGACACATGCAATAACACAGATACAATAACAAGGGAATCCAGCATCACAAGTGTAGGTTACCCACTTTCAGGCACAGGCCAAACACCATGGATGTGTTATTGATGAAATTAGATTCAAGCAACCTTGCACCCTGCAAAAGAATAAATCAGGGTGAGATCGATCACACTAAAAATCTCTATCGTCATTTTGCTCTTAAAGATAAATTGTAGACTGTCCGACATAAAGATAAATTGTAGTTCAATCTAATTTCTTAATGGAGTACCTCACAATGTGCCTTCAAGTATACTGTCTACAAATACTTTTGAACCATAAAATTACCGGTAACTATATATATTCTCAGAGTTTTAAGAAAGAAGATATAAGAAAAGAGAAGGAGAGCAACAGGAGGAAAGATAAAAGGATAAAACTTAAAATGCTTCATTCCAACTATGGTGTTCATAGAAACAAAATTCACAAAGCACCGGAAATTACCACAAGAATTCATTTGCCAGAAACTAAGCTGCTAAAGGGAAAAGACAAGTTCGCAACCTGATTCCCAGTTCTTTTCTCTCTTTCAGCTCCAGCAAGGTCAACTATAGTAAAGACAGCAGGTTTTGATTGAACATCAACTCCATCAGTGGTGATAGAACCACTACGGATGTTAATGACACACTGTGATCGGCTACAAGAAGGTTGAAGAAAATTAAAATAAGCAGTTTTGGTTTGCAAACAACATACGCTTTGGGATTTTGTGTGTGTGTGTGTGTGTGTGTGTGTGGGGGGGGGGGGGGGGGGGGGAAGTGCTATTCAATGGTGTACAAACAACATATGTGATTTGAGCTTCAGCAAGCTATGATCACAGACCATGAATAGGCTCTTATCCACTGAGGTGTGTGAAACAATTCAGAACAGACAGCCAAGGAATTTATAATCAACCTAACTGCTGAGTCTCAGAAACACTGGATTATCATTATTAAATATATATACTAAAGGAGAAAGTCCTTAATGATAAACATAAAGAGTGGTTTAGTTCGCTAAAACCTTGAATTGCTATTTGTGTTTGTTGTTGCAGTGGCACGTTTGAGCAATGCACAAGCAATTGATGATTCTGCTTGTTTAGCATCAGAAATGATAACCTGTTTTACATCAGAATTAGTTTTGTTATAATTTATCATCTTGAAGGCACATTACAGGCAGAAATGAAGAGCTCGGAGATACAGAAGCATGTGCAAACCTCTTCGAGGCCTTTTATTGTCGATTGTAGCATATTTAACTCAGCCCCACCTTGTAGTAAATCCAATATCTTTTCACCTTTACTTCTATCCAAATAGATTTCAAATATGGATAAATAAAATGATCTGCAAAAAAGCTTAATCACTAGCATTCAGAATTCTAACATTAAAATGATATGCAAAAGCTAATCATGCTCTGTCCCTCTCCTGTATCTACTGGTTCCCAAGCTACCAGTTGCACTTTATTTGAAAATAATGATGATAGGCATAACAAGCAAATGATTACCGCGAGGACTCAGAAGTACTTCTATCTCTTTGTTTGAAGATATGCTGCAGCGCCAGTGGTACCATTCCGGGCTGTCTGAGGGATCCAAATATTGTATGCGTTTTTCCGGAGCCGCTTGGCCCCAAGGCAGCCAGCATTCCACTTTTACCCCTAAGAAAATCTTCCACTAAGGGATTGACCATCTTCTCGTACACTTCGGTCTAAAAATATACAGAAGAAATTCAATAAATGTGCGTTCTATTAAAAGCTTGAGGCACTTTTTGGGAACAAAGAAGAGACCAGAAGAATGAAGCAAAATTGGGGAAACCAAAAAAAAGGTGAAACGCACCTGAGATGACTCAGGGGAAAACACGTGAGAAAATCCTTCATAAATCTCTGACTTGATCCTCTTGGACTCTTGCAATGGTAATGGAGGAGAAAGTGTTACCGACTGAGAATCAGTTATAGTTATACAAGCTTCCCTGTTTTTCTTAGTCGCACTCTTTTCCCTGGCAGCATTCTTCTTCGCAGGGTTTTGTGGCCATGCATTTTTAGCCCTAGACTTCGGATAATCATCTTTAGCACTGCTGCATTTCCCCAAATTCTTCGACGGCAAGAGAGGTCTAACTCTGAGATATACTTTGAGTTTCTCAGACGGAGAAGCTTTGGGAGGTGATGACGATGAGGATAGCTCTTCTTTAGCGTCTGGAGGGATTTCTATGGCCAGAATCTCTTGAAGTGGAAATGAAGGAATCTGCGCCGGATTTGGCGATGAAGAAGACAGAGAGGGAAACAGATTTTGAGGACGGTTGCTGAAAGGCGTAGGCCTAGCCTTCCGGTGAGGGTTTCTTCGAATCGTCACCGTATTCGGACATGTTAACGGCGGACTGTTATTGATCTCCATTGTTTCTGCTAGCAAAACGAAGCAGTGATGTTTAAAATTTTGGAAGTTAAAAATATTATTATCCCAGGCTGTAAAAATAGCAAACCAAGCTCGGATTCCAACTTCGATGAGATTGAAAGAGAAAATACAGATTTTGAGCGGCTAAATTGAAGGAAATTTGAAAGAAACGTCGAGAAGAAGATTAGAGAAAACTGAAAAGCTATCGGCGGGAAAAACATGGCGGAAAAACAAAAGAAGAAAATGAAATGAATGAAGAAGACAGATGGGCTGTGGTGGGCTGGGCCTCCCGTGCAAATTCGATGGGTATCGGGTTTTACAAATTCGGTGATGTGAAACTCATAATACGTAACTGGCCAAAAACAAAAAAAAGGCTCATAATACGTACGGACAGCGTATACACGATCTACAAATATGAGAAAGAATGGATAGCTAAACCAACATTTAGCAAACTATTAGAACAACATTTCAATTTACAAACAATTGTAAGAGAACTTGTTTGGGAAGGGAAAGAAATTGAAAAGAAAACATGGGAAATGATTTGTTTCAGCCTAAACACACAAGAAGAAAAGGAAGATGCTCCACTAATCCCTTGCCCTAAGAAGAAGTTCTCCATTGCAGCTCAACTTGAACGCGGCCGTTCTTCGAGTCAATCAGATTATACTTCCCATTGATTCTCTTGTTTGCAACAACATCAGATAGATTTATCTCCGCATAACCCAAAGTTTCCTGGTTAACCATAACAGTTGCAAAAGGGATTAATAAAACAATCAAGCTATATTATGTTATCCTATCTAATAATCTTAACCCCTTTAAAAGGAACATTTTGATACCTTCGGATGAAGTATGCCCATCCTTGAGGCGGCACTAATTACTTCCACGTGAATCTTCTCTCTAATAGGCGGCTCCTCCAACATAAACTGAAATTCCTCGTCCCATCTCGGGTCCCGATTTTTTTTAACAGTCTGCATTAATGAAGTCACGCTTAGACAAAAATATAATAGGATAATTATTTATTCACAACGTTTTTTCCACACCTTGGTTTTTCTCTCCTCCCCTCTGAAGAGTATACGAACATAAGGATTCGTGTGGTGCTTTCCTTCCACGTCTTCAGCTTCATGGACAATGACAGCCAATAAACCACCGCCAGCTGGTGTTCCTTCTGGAGCCTCCTGAACCGTCTCGGAATCTTCTATGTCTTTTGGTACTTCATCTTCCTTAAATGGTTTGTACAATAGTTCAACAACAAGCTGCCCTCTTGGCTTCTCATTTTGAACATCATTTGGGTCCATGTTTTTCAAAAGATCAAGAGTAAAGACTTTGGACTCGTCTGGGGTAAGCTCTTTTAAAGGAATTACGTTCATACCCATCTTGTCAGGTTTACCCACCTAAGAAACAATAAAAATAAAAAAGGTTAATAAATTTGGTTGAAATTTCTAAGCAAAAGATCTTAAAATGTTTGATATTTTATTAGCACCTGCTCCCAATCATACATAACGAGTTCTAAGGCTTGAGATTGTGGATCTTTAACAGCCAAATTGAATTCTTCATTCCATTCCGGATTTAAGTTGTTATGTTTTACAGTTGTTTTCTTTGAAGGAAGCTTGTCTTCAGAGAGTTTAAATTTCACATATGGATCCGATCCGCCAAAAAGATCTTTCTTTTTAAGCTTCACCGCCCGTAGAACCTTAACATGTAGAATCCCAACTGGTTTTCTCATGCCTCTGCAGAAATTGATCAACAGAAGAATAAGAGAACAAAGGGAGGGGGGGGGGGGGGGAGTTATGGGAAACTCTAATTTGAACGAATGACAATTAGACACTTACTTTGAAGGATCCATTATCGGGATTTCTAGTGCCATAGGCCATAGATACATATTCGCAACTTGGTCTTTAATTAGCTCCTACTTGAAAAGAAAAAAATAAAGTAATTAAATATAGGAACATGATAAGGTACAGTAAAAGATAAGTAGAGAGACCAAAAACACTACCTGAACAAACCTATAGAGCCCAGGAATTGCCATGGCATCTGCTCCAAGCAATTTCAATCCAAAATCAACATGTGGCTGTGAAAACATATGTTGTATGGGCCGTTAACTAAAGTGATTGTCAGATGATAAAAATTTTAACTATTACAACACAAACCTTTTCCATGAGAGAGACAAATATTTTGGCGAAACAAGGAAATGTAGGAACCAAAGGCTTCAGAGTTATACGAGGAATGGCAAATACTTGCAAATCAACCACTTGAACTGTGGCTTTTAATCCAAAGGCCTTAGCTGCAATGATGATGTTTGGATTTCCTGCCCACTTCATTGACATCTCCATTATCAGCTCCTTGTCATCAGTTGTATAAACTTTCATTCCTGGCATATAAAAATTGTGTATGAGGTGCTATGAGCTTAGGATATTAATAGACTTGAAATGAAGAAATGTGAAGTAGTCCTTCAACCTTGAAAAGTGGGAGGTAAGGAGCCCAAAGTAAGTGTTTCAAATTCAACAGAATCGATTTTGTACTTTGGAATCTGCTCGGCAATAATAGGCTTTGCTATAGTCTTAGCCATCTTGCAAATCGCCTATAAAAGAAAAGAAGGGAAGGGGGGGAGTGAGAAGAGGAATCATAAAAAATCAAGATTTTTTAGACCAGTTTTGGAACACCAACCTTGTTAAGGTATGGCCACATATCTCCAACAAATTTGTTAAGCCAATCAACCTACACAAGAATAAAAGTCGGGGAAGGAAGCCAGTAAAATGGCATTAATAAATTGAAAACCTTGAATGGACTTCGACTAATAATGAAAACTTACACGATCATAATCAGGGTTTTTGACCCAGAGAGGTATTTCCGGCATTAAAGCTTGCAACATCTTTGAGTCTCTTTCGACTAAAGGTCGGACCTCGGGATCCTGAAATTGTTAACAACCAAATATGAATGTAGCTGAAATTAGAAATGGCTGCTTCTTCACCAACTTCCTCTCATATCTGTTTCGCTTGGAGAAAACAATCCAAGTAGTAGAATATTAACTAATCCAATGAGCCAACGCTAAACCATTCTTTCCGAAACGATATGAAAAGAAAAAAAAAATGTTCTCCAATTAGATTTCAAATTGTCAAGGGCATAAGCAGAATCAGAAAGTTGAGTTTGAGTCTCGGATTGATAACAGATAAGAACCAAGAGATGACAAACTGACCAACTCTCAATTCAATTTGACCTATTCTCACCTATTTGATTTTCTGTATGAATTCAGTGTGAACAGACAAACACAATAGTGGGAAAAACTAAATAACAGGTTAGTAAATCAAGCAAATTCTTTAGGAAAATACCAAAAAATTATAAAAAATAAATAAACTAAAATCGGAAAAAAGAGAGAAATTGAAATAGAGAGAAGCTGACCTTGACATCAGTAGGCTGGAAATATATAAACATGTAGTACCCAATTGCAAGCCCAATTGAAGTACCCATCCCAAACCCACAAACACCCAGTAAAGAGCTCAAAATACCCATCTTTTTTTCAAAAATCTCCTTCCAGCAGATCAAACACGGGATAAAATTGTATAAACCAGAAAAAACCCAGAAGAAGAGAAGGTAGAGAAAGCACTTAATTAGAACTAGAGCCAGAGCTTGTTCATCATCTGTCCAAAGAATTGGGACATTGCGCGATCTTCAGATTACAAAGAAAGACAGAAGAGACGTGAAATGAAAACCACTTTCGGAGCAAAGATAAGATCTGTGGCAAGACTTGAGAAGGTGTAATAAAAGTAGCATTTATTCTATGCGGCCAATTTTGATCTCTCGACTCCACCGCAACATAACCACTGACCATTGAATTGAAGAAGCCAAACCAAAGACAATAACTCAAATCAAAACGGCTTGAAAAAAGATAACAATCTCAAAAGACAAAGAGCGCGTGAGTTAAGTTGCTCTCGGTTTCAAATTTCATTCAAGTGTTTGAAAAAATATATTTTAAATTAATTAATCTTTTATAATCAAGTAAAAGAATTACGTATCTAAATCTATTTCATCATTTAGAAATAAATTTGGGATTTTTAAATATTAATCTTTCTTAATTAATTTTATTTAAGGGTAAGAAATTGAGGAAGAAAGAATAAAGTGATTAATTTGGGAATAAAATCCCTTATAAGATTTTTTTTATAAGTAGCTTAATTAGAATCTTATTAATTTAATAATCTCTCCCATAGATTATAAATTAATTTCAAATATAATTATATTTGATAATTATAGGTGCGCACAAATTTTTTATTTATTCTTAAGAACATTTTCCAAATCAACCTAGTCCATATCCTATATTAGCATGAGATCAAAGTGACATTTGTTATATTTCATCATAGTTTGATTCATCAATAATCACCATATTAAATATATTCAATGACATAAATCGAGTATGGATATGTAGTTGAAAATTATATGCAATATGATCTCAAATATGTATATTTCCAATTAGTTCCTACTTTATTTTGTGATAATATCACATCTGAATCTTTCAAACTTTATGTTAATCCATAATTGAAAGATAACACATTTAGAGTAATAAATGAAAATAAACCATCAACTTTATTTTGTGGAAAATACATAAGCATTTTGATAGTTTTAAAGAAAAAAAAATTGAAAGCAAAATATAGACTTTTATTAAAACTGTATATCGTCACATATGACAACACTCATATGAGTTATATACTCATAAAAAACCTTGGGGGTTAAACATTAAGTAAGTAGATCTACACGCATTAAATTTGTTCTTATATATTCAATTGATATTATCTTATTATGAACTCGCTCCTTAACAACTAAAAACTTAATATCTATATGTCTAGACTTTAATGAGCTTATATTTATCGTTTGAATATAAAATTGTTAATAGATTGTTATAGTACACCTTAAGTGGTCTTTCAATATCATTCACTATTCGCAGCCTAGTGACAATTTTGCGGCCATATCACATGACCGATTGCCTCATAATAAGCTATGAACTTCGCTGTCATAGTGAAAAGAGCTATGAGTGACTGATTAGTACTCCTTTAGAAAATAACGCCTTCACGTAGCGTAGACATAGCTATAAGTATATCTTTTAATAGTTTATCAACCCGCAATATATGAATTATAATATCTAATGATCTATAAATCATCTAACTTCCAATAAGTGGGCATGTAATATTTTATTATCTTTAAGTACTTCATAACACATTTAGTTACTTTCCAATGATCCATGTCATGGTTACTTAAATATTTTACTAACATACCCCACTATGGACGTTGAACCCATAAGCGCACATACTTTATAATACATAAGACTCCCTACACTAAATCATATGAAACATTTTGCATCTCATTTCTTTCAATTTCATTATTGGAGTACTTAATAAGACTAAACTTGTCTTTTTTTAGCAATAGAAGTATCTCATTGTGCATAATCTATCATGTCAAATCAAACAGGTACCTTTTCGATATAGCTATTTTGTAATAATTCAATAACATACTGATAGCGATCTCAATGTATCTTAATTCTTTATATAAAAAGAGGCGTCACCAATATCTTTCATTTCAAAATATTTAGTCATAAATCTCATGGTTTTGTGCAGTATGCCTATATCGTTGCTAGCTAATAGTATGTCATCGACATAGAGAAATAGGAAGATAAATTTACTCCCACTGAAATTAAGATATATATAGTCATCAACTGCATTAACCTCAAAACCATATGAGATAATGACTTGATGAAACTTGTAATACTATTAACGATAAGCTTTCTTGAGACCATAAACATACTTTTTGATTTTACAAACTATAGACTTTGAATCACCTGAGATAAAGTTTTATGTATGTACTATGTATACGGTTTCCTTAATGTCACCAGTGAGAAAATTCGTCTTAACATCCATCGGAGGTACTTGTAAATAAAAATGAGCCACGAGTGTCATTATTGTCTTAAAAGAGTATTTTGTATAAATTGGAGAGAAAATATCTTTACAGTTAATGTCTTCGTTCTGAGTGAAACCCTCCGCGTTTGAGAATTTGGCAAAATGTCATGGATGTTGTTCATATGATCCATCATATCTACCATAATTTTTCACCACCATGATCAGATTTGACAACTTTAATCTTCTTACCTAGTTGATTTTGAACTTTGGTGTTGAAGGCTTTAAAATGTCAAAAAATTGTGATTTCTCATAAATTAAGTATAAGTACAAAAAATGAGAATATTCATTTATAAAAGTGAGACAATATAGTTGGTCATTCTAAAAAGTCATAGAAAATGAACTGCACATAGCAGTATGTATCAATTGTAAGAAGCTAGAACTCCTTTTGGCACTTAACATTTAAATATTTGTTTGTTTCCTTTTAATACACTCAACACATATATCATGGTTTGTAAAATTAAAGAGTTGAAGTATTTCGTTTGACACAAGTATCTTGATTCCCCTTTTGTGATGTGACCTAAACGCTTAGGTCATAAGATAGCAGAACTCTCATTTGTTAATTTGCATTTTGTACTTATTGAAGTTGTTTATAAGGTTTCATTAAATAAGGTAATAATATTCAACATATATAGTTTATCAATTAAAAAACTAATCGCAATAAGATTATAATTAAGAAAAATATTAAATTTATTATTTCCTAATTAACAAGAATAACTATATTTATCTAAAACATAAATAGAAACCAAATTTTGCCTAAATGACGATACTACATAAGTCTCTCTTAATTGAATACAAGGACTACTTTCAAAAGATAATCTAAACTTCTCAATGACTTCAACCATAACTGTTTTGTCATTGATCACATGGATGAATCTTTCACATCACTTGATGATCGGCTACACAAGCAACCCTACATAAACACATTTGTATGAATAGTAATTGGTGCTACTTGTCTATACATCGTTTGGACAATGTAAGCTAAAAGCTTGCATGTTTCATTATTTTTGTTTTTTGTAAAATATTTTTCAATTTCTTTAAAAATACTTTTAGCATTTACTTCATCAAACATACAGCTCTAAATTCTTATAAAACGTTGCATTTTAGTATCATTATTTATAATAGAACTTGTCTCTATAAAAAAGATAAGTTATTATTATTTTTAACGCACAATCTAAATTAATGCATCCAAAAATCAATAAAATATTTTCTTTCGGGCTCTTAAAATTTATGCTATTAAACATATGGATTGAGTTCATAGTAACCGTAGCAACACTAACACTAGCAATAACTAACATTAGGAAGCGAATAATTTAATACTAATCAATTTCTAAATAAAATAAAAATAGTTTATTGTTGATTTTTTTTTATTCACGTCGAACCGTAATGGGGAAAGCAGAGATACGGGAAGATGATGCAGGACAGCGATTGTGTTCTTTGAGTGAATTATTTTATTTATTGATTGATTGATTACTTTAATAAATCTAAATTGTTTATTTTATTATTATTATTATTACATGAGATTGTGACTGTAGCCTTAACTGTATTAAGACAAATATCTTTTAGTGGCAGACAAAAGAGTTGGAAAAGTAGGTAAAAAAAAAGAAGAGAAACGCCGACATAAATTATTTATGTAATTTTAATTTAATTTAAATTTAATTTAATTTAATTTAATACTAAGCTTTTCCTATTAAATAATAGAAAGACAAGCAAGGTTAATAAAGTTTTCCTCAACTCGATACGACGTCGTCGATGTGAGAATTATTATTATAATAATAAAGGATCCTTTCCTTTTCTCCTTTTCAAGTTTATTATTATTATTATTATAATAATAAAGGAAAAGAATATGTAACGCCACGTCATCGTGCTCGTGAGCTTCCTACTCTTCCATCCATCATTCATTGGTGACTGCCGATAGGAGAGGAACAAAACTTCAAAATCGACAAGTCGACAAGTTGATAGGATTGTTGTGGTGTTATTTGACCATGTGGGCATGACTAGTCTTCTCTCTCTGTACGGCTGATATCACTGTCACGATACAGCAATTTAATGGTTCTCATACATAAGAGCCCAAACAATACAGGAATATATGAGCCCAATTAGAAAGGAGCCCACCAACTTCCTTCCATGATCCATGTGCATGTTCTAGCCATCAGATTGGATGGGGTCCACATTTAGAAGTCACTCTTATAAAAACAGATACTGGTGTCTGGTACAAGTAACAAGTACTTATAAATACAGCGCTAAAACCTCCTTTTGTTAATCACTGATCTCTTCATATTTTGTATACATATTCTCTCTCTCTCTCTCTCTCTCTCTCTCTCTCTCTCTCTCTCTCTATATATATATATATTTCCTCCTGAAATTCCTGCATTTCATTTTCCGTCTTTCTTTTTCCCCCAACAAAATTCATACTCGATTTTAACTTCCTGTTAGAGGAATCAGTCTCTTTATTCAACCAAAAGGAATCGTACGCTTCCATTGTCAAGCAAACTGGGAACCTCGACCGTACTAGAATGGGAAATAAGAGGAACAGAGATCAATCTCTAACTATAAAGAGACCGAAGTTCATCAAAAGGTTTCAAGACCACACACGCAAGATCAGAAAATAATGATTCCAGAAATTTCAGAGTTTAGTTTTTGCTTCTACGGATCGGTCGGTACCTGACCTAGTCGACATCCAGAATGTTACGGATGGTTCTACCTCTGTATCTTCACAAACAGGTAATGCATTTGAAGAGATATTGGAGAAGTTTTCAGGTTTCAGGTTCGGTTTCTTCAGTTTCTCCGCTGCTGAGCAACTTGCCATTGCCTAGGCTTTTCATGAGGCCTAAGCTGAATTGTAGAGTTGAGGTCACAGATATTGATTCCGGAGCTACAGAGAATCTCAGGTGACTTCTACGTCCCTGATTGCTACTGTTCTTAAAACAGGGCATTTCTTAGTTGGAGTAATTTATTTTCTCACTTTCGGTTATTTATTACAAGCTCTTATTTTTATTCACCCGTATTTTTTAGTGCGCAATGTTGTAATGTTCTGTATCAGATTAGTTCTCAATAACATGAAACAATTATTCAATCGCAAAATGGTTAAATTTATCTGAAGATTACATTCATTCCCGAAACTAAATCCCATAATATAGTACACAAATGTTGACAGAGAACTACGAAACTTGTCCGGGATGGGATGGCCTGATAAACATACAAAAATGGCAGAACAGGTCATAGCAATGCTCCACAAACAAACAATAAAAACACTCAATTCTCCCGGGTCTGATGGTTGCACTTGGTGCATGTATAAAAAGTAGTCTGCCCTTCATCGGCGGATCTCATCTGCGGACAGGTCAACGAAATAAGGACACATAAGTAAATACAATGAAGATCGTCAGTTCAGATTCCATAAGTAAATATATGTGTACCTGTTTGCTCTCAAACCAGGCCTCATCGTTGCCACATTTTTCACATTTCCTTGTTGCCTGGCAATTTGATATCCCGATAATATTTAGCAGAAGGCAAAATTTTTCAGGGAAATTGTACAATGAACTAAAGTTAATAATCCTTAGTTTGCCCTCCCCTTCTCATTGTCGTTTTAAAAACTAAGAAGTGGGGGGTTCCGGGTTAGGCAACATCAAATTTTATTTCATTAGTGAATTTTAGAGAGTTTAGAGGTTTTTTATCTTGGTGAGTGTTCGAGACACTCTTTTTACCTCATTTCCCTACTGGGAGGTGTTTTTTTTTTATATTTTATGTCCACCCGCCTGCCATTTTGCATAAGATATTTGATTTTAATAAAACCACAAAGGTCTTTGCCAATTCCCTAGTGTGTTACGGGGATAAACAGGACAACATAACTTCTGAACTCCTAAAAAAAGAAAAAGAAAATGCTACCTTTGATAATTGCACTTTCTCTTCATCAATTAACGATATGCCCAGCTCCTTCCTAATATCCTGCAAGTTCAGAAAGGTAGCTTGGTGTTGCATGTGATATAAATGAAGACTCAACTAAAGAGTAGGAATATAGTATATAGGAAATTGAATGTCGTGCGAAGAAGCTTATATAACATTACTACGCTCATAATGCTATTAATCATGAATGAACTTTTAATTACCACTACACTAATATCTGCATGAAGCCAGACCCTTTTACATCTTAATTGCAACAATTGAATCTGTTAACTAAAGAGGCTCAAACCCCATAAATTTGCAATGGCACGAGATAATCAACTATACTGATTACTCGACCAACCAGCCTCATATCAACCAATTGTAAGATGCATGAGAATCTGGGAATTTTTTAAGTCAAAGAGAATAATATAATGGCATCGCTTGTTTACAGCAAAATAAAGCCGCAGTCATTGAGAGGATACAAACTTAAACAAATTAATTAAGGTATACCTCAGCAGTGACAGTGTAAGTTATTTCTCTTCCACAAATCTCTGCAGACAATGGTACACAAATTAGGATCGCAATAATATATAATCAGCTATGCAAAGAAAGACAACTCAATCAAATTATTAGGGTCTTTAATCAAGCTGGAGAGCAGCAGATGCAAAACCCTCATAGGTTTATCTGCTATGATCTTGAATTCGCAAAATCAAATTGACGACAAGTATATGATACTCAAACAGTCAGAATTACAATTTCAAGGAAGGATGGAGTCACAAAATTTGGAAAAAAATTGGAGGATAAGTAGCTCGAACATGCATCCCCGTATTTATTTTTCACTGAATAAGAAAGCATCAAGCATATGAATACCTTTCAAGCTTCGTTTAGACTTGCACAGAGGGCATGAAGCATATTTGGTTGAGTCAAAGGAGAGCATAGTCCCACAGAGGCGGCAAAACAAAAAATCATCCCCTCGGGAATAAGCCATCATATAGCTTTGCCGCAGAAATTAACAAAGGAACTGTGTACAATAAAATTTAAGAAAAAGGGTCAGATGAAGTGATGCAGGTAAACCATTCGTCACACAAAACATTCTAGACACCAGCAACAAATGCTTTCTGAGCATGATCTCAAGCACGATAGGAATGTAGCTCGAGGTCGAACTCTTCAACGCCTCAATAATTTCAGTATGCAGCAGAAAATACAGCTTAAGATGATGTTAAAAATCCGGAAAAAATAAAATAAAATACAGTAGGATCAGGAGAATTTCAAGGCTACAGAATCTGATTACCAACGTAGTAAGATCCGGATAGAAAGCGAGCAAACCTATTAGGCAGCTGATTACCTGAGAAAAAGACTGAAGCGTAAAAGCGTGAGAGATAGACCGCCGGAGAAGAAGAAGAAGAGCCGCCGATTTGGAGGCAAAGCACGATGATGCTCCCGCGCGACGGTGAATAAAGAACGAGGGAGGGAAAAATTACCTAAAGGCTGAAAAAAGCACACAAAACGACTCCGTTCAGCCTCTTCTGGTTGATAGAATGGCACTTAGACACAGGTTTAATTTAATGGGCCACAATGACAGCCCATATTTGTGTGGGATCTCATAGCTTTCTCCAATACTCATTATTACACGGGCTCTGTGGCCCAAAAACAATCGACCCAATTTAAGAAATAAAAGTGGGCAACTAGAACATGAATTAATAAATTAATAAATTAATAATGATATGGTCCCCTTTCATCTTCTTCTTTCATGCTTTGTCAATTTTCTTGTGGGGACTCTAGACCACGCCACCATGGTTACAGTGGCGGTCCCTACATGGCTTAGATCTAATCCATTACGGCATTACTTACGACTAACAATCATCATATGCTATCGTTATCTATGATACTTATAACCCATAACAAAATAACAAAATATGTTTTGTCATATTACATATTCTAAAGTAGTAGTGGGAAGGTAGGTTTGAAATAAAGCTACCCCCGCACATGCACATGGAGCTTAAATACTCTCTTCTCTTCGCCCATGTGCATTCGAAAATTTTGGAATATGTTTGGAATGATGTTTCAAATTATCTGCTGGAAATAAATAGATATATAAATAAATAAATAAATAAATAATAAATATGTACAATCAGATTGTGATAATGAGTAGTGAACTTCCATGCATCTGTATTTTTAACAGTTGGCCACGTCCGTCAGATAGATGACTGGTCACGTTGGGGGCATAAAATGTTGTTTTGACTTTAGCTAACGGTGCCATGTATGTTGCATGTGTTACTTTTTCACGGATTCGGTATATATATATATATATTTATTTATAAATAATTTTGTTTTTCAAATTTAAAATATTAAATGCTATAATAAATTATCAAATTATATTAGCTTATCTTAATAGGCTTAGTTATCAAATTATCATAATCTATAGTTTATCATTTTTTCTTTTTTCTTTTTCTTTTTACCCAAAAATAAATATAATATATAAATATTTATTATAAAAAATTAAATTAAATAAAAGCGTACGGAAAAGAAAAAAGGGATTAGAGCGCGAGACAGATTAGAAATAGCTGGCAATAAGCTTCGGCCAGTTTGGCGAGCGAACGCTTCAACCGCATTTCTTTCTTCCTGTTTCGAAGAACTCTCATCCACTCTCTCTCTCTCTCTCTCTCCCTCTCCCTCTCTATGGAGCTTGCAATCTGTGCATCGAGAATTCAGATCTCATAGGCATTTGAGTTCAATACAGAGATTGATCTTTGGTCATTCTTTCTACTTGAGCTGAAGAACAAAATTTGGAGGAGAAAAGATCTCGTGGCGCTGGAGAATCTGTCGGGGAAAAGATCTTTATCCTATCGCTTTGAAATGAGTGCGTCCAGGTTTATTAAGTGCGTGACCGTCGGTGATGGTGCCGTCGGGAAAACCTGCATGTTGATTTCATATACCAGCAATACCTTCCCCACGGTGAGTCTCTTTGCAATTTAGGGCTTCAATTTCGTGTTTTGGAAAGTCTGTGATCTTTATGCATATTCATGCCAACCGATGGATCTTTGTTGATTTATCAAAGAAAATGTAAAGAAAGCATTGTTGTACAGCATGAAAATCATGCGAGAATTTCTTCGTAGAGATTTTAATCGGTGTCTCCTGCTGCTTGAATATCGGTTGATTATTATCATGAAGCGTGAATCATTCAAATTGGTGGAAGGGGAAAGATTGTGATTTTTAATGTTTTCAATAATCGTTCAAATTGGCGGTTTGATCTTTACATAGCTAAAGTTTGTATTAATTCGCGTCTTTGTAAGCTGATCTTGTGCTTTTTGATGATTTTAACGAATGAAAAAAAAAAAAAAGGAAATATTTTTTAGAGGCTTAAGCTGGCTCCATTCGAGTCCTTTGTTGGATTTTCATCTTCCATATTTTGATTGATTTATTATTTTACGTGAAGATTTTTTCTTTAAATTTTATTTTTCTATATGAAAATGGATAGGCTGTCAATCATCATTTTCTACACCTTCGGATTCAAAATAACTGACTCGTGGTGCTGTGTCGTACCAATAACAGGATTATGTGCCGACTGTTTTCGACAATTTTAGTGCCAATGTGGTTGTGGATGGAAGTACAGTCAACCTGGGCTTATGGGATACTGCTGGTAATTAAAAATCCTGAGGTTCCACTTCTGTATTGTTTGCATGATACAGTCTCTCTAGTAGGGGCTAACTTTTGTGCCTATGGAACAGGTCAGGAGGACTATAACAGATTAAGACCGTTGAGCTATCGAGGTGCTGATGTTTTTATACTTGCTTTCTCTCTCATAAGCAAGGCTAGCTATGAAAATGTAGCGAAGAAGGTGGCAGTCTCTTCAGCGGAGTCTCTCTTTTTTTTCCCTCTTAAGAAATTGAGTTTTGTTTATGTCTGATGTCTGAAGTCTGAACTTAATCTCTTTCTGAAAATCTATATCTCTGCTGCAGTGGATTCCTGAACTGAAACATTATGCACCTGGTGTTCCAATCATTCTTGTTGGAACCAAGCTTGGTATGGTTTTCCTCTTATCACCTTATCCTTGATTTAATGATGTTTTGCTGCTTACGCATTTGATTTCAATAATATTTCAGAATTAGTCTCAACTTAAATGCTCGGACTTGTTAGAATGATTTTATGTATAAGTTATAAATAATACATTTGCATCTCTCCTGTACAATAAATCTTTTTAATGTGAATGTAGGAGCCAATAGTTGTTGACTTCTTGTTAACATATCTGTACTTTATGAAATTCCTTTCAGAAGATGTGTATTTTGTACCTGTTGGAAGCTATCAAATTAAGAATTAATCATGTCCGAGAGCTTATTCTTAATGTACTTTGTTTTATGATCCTTTTGTTACGCTACATGTAAATATCATTGCTGTGTGTATAAATTTTGCAGATCTCAGGGATGACAATCAGTTCTTCATAGACCATCCTGGTTCAGTGCCTATATCTACGGCTCAGGTAAAGAGGATTCCGTCTCTATCATTCTTGATGCCTCTGATGGAGTTGATCTGATAGTTTTCTTATTTTGCTGGAAAGGGCGAGGAACTGAAAAAACTAATTGGAGCTCCTGCCTATATCGAATGTAGTTCAAAAACCCAGCAGGTATGGATACCTTGTACATCTGCTCAGTATTCATTCACAAATAACCTGTCTGTATGCTTTCTTTAATGGGTTCATCTGGTATCGTGATTGCAGAATGTGAAGGGTGTTTTTGATGCAGCCATTAAGGTGGTACTCCAACCACCAAAATCGAAGAAGAAGAAACATAAGTCCCAAAAGGGTTGCTCCATATTATGATCGCAGGGAAAATTTGTTATTCTGCCCCATAAAGATTCGACCTAAACCCACATCGATCTGACCCGCAAGTCTCATTACACTTCTCTTCCGTTTGTCTTCTCTGCACCAAGCCGTCCTAAAAAAGTGATAAACTATGGCGTAGTGTACTCTCTCAGGCTGACATTCCACGATGTAAATGAAACCATTGCTCCGTTTTTTGATATGTAAGTGATGACCATCACTCTTAAAAGATTACCACCTATTCAATCAATCTGTCTTGTGTATTAATTAGATTTCTTTTTGTTAAAGAACTTCTTCCCAATAACTGACGTAGCCATATTCGTTATCGTGTTGAAAGTTCAAAGTAGTAGATATATATTTTTTGGGTTTGGTAGAATATTTGTGGAGATACAGTCTCCCTCTCTCCTATCTGGTTGGCCGCAAATGTCACCGACATCTAGTTTGAGCTAAGTTCAAGTCGAATTATGGATCATCGTTTTTAAGATGCTGTTAGATGTAGCTCATATTGCTTGATGGTTCGATCGGTGACGTGTGATGGAGGGTTGAATCACGATATCTGTGCCATGATTAAGTATCCTCGTCCCCGTACAATTTGGTGGAGTGATTGAATCTTTGGCGTGACATTAATTTTCTTAATTTGAAACGCTTTTTCTATGGACAGACAGTCGAAACGTTTTCTGAAGAAGCGATAGAACAAGTTTCTTGACGCCATTTTTCTTTCAAAACCGTTTAAGAAACACTGACGTAGACTCGTAATGTTCTCATACACATCCACGTGGCAAATGTGTTGGAATCGTGCAGCAAAGTACAAGTCCGATCAAACGTCAAATGCAATAAGACGAGAAATAGTCGAAGATTAAAAAAAAAATTATCTTTAAAAAGGTGGTCTCTTTAGCATTTCCCAATAAACAAAACTGAGAGTATTATTTTCGCTCGATTCTGATTGCAATCTATAAAAAAAGACGCATAATAATAAGTCCGAATCAAATCACGTCAGATTTGAGTGAAAATTTTTCTTGTCACAGAATCAAATCACCAATCAGCGTGTGTACGTAGTCGTTTTGGCCGCGGCTAAAGCCGAAAGACTCTCCCCTTCCTTTTGATAGGAACGAATTTAATCTTTATTTTATTATATTTATTTATTTTTATATATAAATTTCGATTATTCTTATGAATTTTATGGTTAAAATACGTATCACATTAAAATTATTTATATTAATATAAAAATTAATATAATTAATATATAAATCATATAAGGTAATTGACAAATCGATAATTTTTTCTTTTATGTAATACGTCAAAATCACTTTCATATCGATTTCTTTTACTTTTTACTAGACCGAGTTTAATTTCTTTTCTCACAAGCTGAACTCCCTTCCCAAACTGAGATCTTTTACTTTTCCTAGATCGAGTTTAATTTCTTTATTCAGACCGATTTCTTCATTTTCCTTACTAGACCGGAAACTTTTTCTTTTTTTTTTCAGGCTGAAATCTAATATAATATAATATCACTTGTTCTAGATCCGATCCATGTATAGACCGAGTTCTCGATCTATAAAACAGAAATATAAATTTGTAGGCAGGAACTCAGATGAAGTTCGTTGTTCGGATCGAGTTCTTAGTCGAGGCAAAAATATGTTTGGAGGCCGATATTTGATCTATAAGCAGAAACTCATATGGAGTTTCCTATCTAGACCGAATTCTCAATCCATCTGAGTTCTCGCCTACATATCGAATATCGGTCTCCAAACATATTTTTCAACTACAGTGGGATAATTCATATGGGTTGTTAATCAATGGGCCAACTTTCTTGTTGAGAAGCTTATCCCTATGATGTGTGTATAGTGCTCAACTACAACAAAATTGAGGGTTGAGTCTTAGACTCTTAATTAAGGTAGTGTAGTTAGTTGTAATTTACACGCTTGATAAAGATAACTTCTGTGAATATTGAGGTGGAGCCGCCTCTATTGAGAATTTGGTTAATTCTTTAGAGCTCTCACTAGTTCCGTTGGTGCGTTGTCGTATGCATGCCACTCCGTTAGAGCTTACTTAAAGGCATTTTAGCGTGTTTGTCATAAATGTAGTCAACTTACATCAAGAGATTATGTTTATTAATTTATTCCACTTAGTCTCTATAGGGCTTAGTTTATGTATCTGGTCCAAATCCAAAAGATACTAATATAATTACACTCAAAAATCTTAGTTATTCCATAATTCTTGTTCTAAAATTTTTTTAACTTGTGGAATTCATTTTAATTTAAGATGGGGAGAATTATGTAAAAATCTTAATTAAACCCTTAATGAGCGGATTTATGATTTTTTAGTTTATTCCTATATGTTCTATAGGCACTTGACCCGAACTTTTTTTTTTTAACAACAAGAGACTCAATCTCTACGTGCTTCGACTTTGTTGATTTTCTATTGTTAGTGAAAATATAACAACACCAATTTATTATCACAATATAATTTTAATGGTCTTTCAATATCATTCACAACATGTAATTCAATGATAGAGTTTTGCATCCGTATCACATGATTTGATGCCTTAGATATATTATAAACTTAGTTGCTATGGTAGAAAGAGCTATGAGTGGTTGTTTCACACTTTTTCATGAAATAATGCCCCCGAGCTAGTGGTGCGGTAAATATAGCTCAAGTAGACCTCTAGCTAGCTTAGTATCCAACAAAATCAAAATCAAAATACTCAATAATCTTTAACTAATTTGATTTCCTATAAGTGTTTAACCGGAGTTGCATCTTGAACCAGGTCAAGAGTTAGATCTTGAACAATGTCAATAACAATATTTGGATGAGAAACATATTCCTATTCCAATGACATGACATGTTGGAAGAGAAACGTATTCCAACTCAAACTCACAATTAATTTCCATTTCATGACATATAAACAATAAATATATAAATATGCATGACATAACAAAACAAAACCAAATAAAGATGAGCCGTAATAAGACATATTTGCGATTATCATGCGAAAATGGCAAAAGGTATCGCAACAAATCATCCAATTATCATATAATTTCATTCCTTAGAACAAATCAATTTCAAGTGTCATAATATATGAAATTGAAAGAACAAAATCATAATCCTAATTTGCATAAGACAAACAAGGAATACAAAAATTGAATGTTTCCCTAAACAGATTCATGTAAACAAAAAAAAAAAAAAAAATCATGAAATTGAATTCACATATCTTCATAATAGATGACATGAAAGGTGTTCTAATATATATTCTTAGCCTAAATTCAAGAACACAATCAAGATCCATCCATGCCAAACAATAAAAAAAATATAATCGGAAAATATACTTGAATCCATTGAGATGAATTGCTATGGGTTTCAGTCTTCTACAATCCATTCACGTTTTACGCATTATGAGTTTTCTCTTTTGATAAAAAGAAAAAATTAATGTATTATACAATTGTGAATTAACTTGGGGATCAAAACCCTAATCTTCATTTATATACTAAGTCAACAAAAACCCCATAAAATCATAGGCTATAGTATTAGGTTTATACTCATACCAAAAATAAATATAAATAGCTCCATTATATTATAATTATTTTGGTAATATATATAGGCCCATAATTATTTGTATAGGAAACTAAGGTTTCTAATAGAAATCATTACGAAAGCCCGGTAGGTTAGCCCACACCTGTGTCGATTTATTTGGGCCTTAATATTCGAGTTCACACTTTTATCGAGTGAAGTTTGCTTACTGTTTATGATTAGCTTAGGGGATGCCTTTTCAGTGTTTAGATTAGGGTGGCTTATTGCTATCGGTAGGCTAACCCTACTCATCAGAATGGGCTTGTCTCAATCTCATGTTTGAAGTGGTCCATCTAAATCTTAAACATGGGCTAGGCTTCATAAATAGTTAGATTTTGGGCCTCAAAATATGTACGATAGCGTGACAGTTAACTCAAGCTACACTGGCCCACATAAACGTCGCGCGGTCAACCAATTCAGGCGTAAGTACGATAACTTCCGTGTTAATACACATCCAGTATTCCTTCTCTCAACCGCTTCTCGTCGTTATTCCCTCGTCCCCAAAAGGTTAATTCTGGAACAACCAGAGAGTTCTTCCTCCCTGCAATAGTCTGAGATAATCCGGAAAAGAACTTCACCGGAATCCAGCGATGCAACAAGGCGATTACAGTTCTGCTCCATATTATCAATATCCTCATCTCCAAGACCCTTCCCCTAGCCCTAATCCGTATCCGACTCCAGCTCCGGCAGATCCGCACCAAACTGCCTACGCTTCGGCACCGCCCTTCAGTACCAGCTACGCACCCTCCGATCACTCTGCGTATTCACAGAATTATCCTCCTTATCATCAAAATCCCGATCTAGTCACTGCTCCTCCAACCGCTCCTCGTTCGCAGCCGTTCAATTCCACGCCCCAACCTTCTTCTTTTCCTCCGATCGATTCTCAATTACCCTCCCAAGTACCTCCTCCGCAGCAATCATACTATGGTCTATATGATCAGCACCAGACGCCTCCCAGTTATGCTCCTCCTCCTCCTACAATTACCACGAATCCTAACCCTAGTCCTTCTCCCAATTCAAGTTCTTCATACTCGTCCCTGAATACTGCTCCTTATAGCTCGTCGGTCTCAATTTCATATGACAACCCTTACGAGACTTCTGTGAAGTTCGATCAGGGTGGTGGTTACGTTGATGACAGGTATGGTAGTTACAATCCAGGCCGCTCTGAATTTGGATCGGATCTGTATGGGAAGCAACCTGAAACTGGGAATTCTCGGTACGATTCTAGCTGGAATAATGATGGCTACGGTGATGGCGTTTATGCTTACCAGGGAGGCAAGGTTGAACCATATGGTGCTCGTGGTACAGCTCCAAAATCGTCTACATGGTCTATGTTCGATGATTATGGGAGGCCTATCAATGTGCCTTCTGGGAAAGACTCCTCTGTAAGTACGAGCAAGATCGTGAAAGCAGTTCCTAAGGCTGATTTGCAGGATGATGTGAAAAGCGGCGTGCAGAAGTTTCGTGTCAAGATGTTGGCTGAAAGCGGAGGTCAGACCACTATGGACGTTCTTTGCCAGGTATGCCTTGAGTTGGATATTTTGGATACCAACTTATTACAATATCCCTAGTTATTTTTATCTCTTTTGTGCGATTCAGGAATAGTAACCAATTCCATAAATCTATGGAGTTAAAAAAAAAAAAATGGAAGAAAGCATGATTCTCCATATCAGAATAATTTGAACATATAAAGCTTCATTCTTAATGATTTGTTATGCATTTTATTAATTCGTGGTGACATTGGTGTTTGAGTTTCTTCGCTTTGAGTTTGCTATCACTGGCTGTTACTTACTAGGACATCAATCTTCAACATAATATGTTTCATATCACCATCGTATGTTATTAACATTAAGCTATTTTGATGTGACAGTAAGGTGTAAGTTTTGTCCAATATATCAAAAGGATTTCTATCACCCTGAACTTGTGATCTTCTCTTCTTTCGCAGATTGGACTGGATGGAATTCGCATGCTTGATCCCAGTAGTGGTCGGACACTAAGAATATATCCTCTTGAAAATATTACAAGATGTGAAGTGAGTTGGATGGTTGCGTTTTCCCTTTCCTTTCTCTGCAATAAAATCCAGTTCCATCTAATGATTATTGGTTTATCTTCATATAGGTTGTAGATTCTTCTATTTTAGCTTTTTGGTCTAAGAGTGCCGTGGATATTGAGCCCCGGCGTATCAGATTGCAGTCCAGTAGTTATACCACAAACACCCTTTTGGACATAGTGACTGCTGCAACTGTACAGGTAGGCATTTTGAGTTGCTTTTATTACTGCTTATTGTTCACCTTATAATACATGCATTTTATTTCCTTATATATTTACGTAATTTACTTCCATCAAGGTAGTCACTACATCACTTTTTATCTTCCCACTGTTGTTTTTTTCCTGCTAATTACATATATTCTTGCTGATATTGATTACGAGTTATATTATCTTTCCCTTTTTCTTCCCCTGTAGTTCTTCTGTCAGTGAGGTGTTGATTTATATCCTTTTTTGTTATCCCCAGCTTAAGGAGATGGGTGGAAGGAGCAAGCCTCTGGATCCTTCAAACACGAATGAACAGCCTGCAGAGAAAAAGAAGGGATTTATTGACTGGATGAATTTGATAAAGCCCGGTAATGAGGAGAAAGATCATTGGGTATGTTTCATCACTACTCAATATCTTAATTGTTGATGTTTGTAAACCTTCATTAATGATTATAATTTGCAATCTCGAGTCCTTCTCATTCGTAGTATACATTTTATGTTTCTTAGGTACCTGATGAAGCTGTTTCAAAGTGCAATGCATGTGGAATTAATTTTGGGGCGATTGTGCGCAGGGTATATCTCTTTCTATCAGTTATTTAAATGCACATTCTGTGCATACTTCATACACTAATCTTTCTGATTTCAACTTTACGCTCAGCATCACTGCAGGAACTGTGGAGATATTTTCTGTGACAAATGCACCCATGGTAGGATTGCTCTAACTGCGGAGGAGAATGCTCCACAAGTGCGAGTTTGTGACAGATGCATGGTGTGTGTTATTATTTGCTTAATAAGTATTCTGATTTATGTCCGTATTCACTATACTTATCTTTTTGGCTCATATTGCACCTCTATGTTAGACTTTATAATTAATCTTATGGTAATATTCAAGTGATGATAGAAACAAGGGTGTGCAATAGTATTAGTTCCTACAACATACTTTTTTCTAACCAAGAGCTCATTCTTCATAGTATATATCACTTCTAAGAACTGAAGCTTAGATGTTTGGTAAGTTAGCGATAATAGAAACTATAGTTTTACCATCCTAGGGCGACTCAACATTTTAAATTGGTGATCAAGTAATGAAAGGGAAAAAAATGTTTGATGTGCGGGCAACTTCCCTGGAAATATTCCCCAGTTCTTGCAGCTTCTAATGACATATTGATATTTGTAGGCAGAAGTGACTCAGAGGCTAACCAATGCTAAAGAAGCAAGTAAGCCCCAGGGATTTCAGAGTCATGAGGATCTTACCAAGAAGCTTCTGGTAATCAATCCAGCATATAAAATATCTTTGTACTGAACCTAAGTCATGGTTGAATATTTTAAGTGTTTGTTAACTAAAATTATATCAGCCCTAGCATATTCTGTTATATTGTAGTTTTGCTTGTTATGTTCTATAAAGATGAACTATTACTGAACCTAAGTCATGGTTGAATATTTTAAGTGTTTGTTAACTAAAGTTCTCTCAGTATCAGCATATTATGTTAGATTGTAGCTTTGCTTGTTATGTTCTATAAAGATGAACTATGTTTTTCCATATGCTTAAATGAACTTCTTTTGATCTTCGAATGTAAGGGAATGTAGATTTGTTTACTCAATCTGATTGCTGTCTCCCTTGCTCGTGACAGGAGGAGATGGAAAGGAACCGCAGGTCACCCAGTTCCAAGTCTGACGGTTCTGGATCTAGGTCTGGTTGGATGAAGGAAGTTGCATGTCCTACTTGCACTGTTCATTTGCAGGTACAGGTTCCCAGCTCGGGTTCTGAGACCATCGAGTGTGGAGTTTGCCAGAATCCTTTCCTTGTCAATGCTCACTGATCCGATTTTCATTTCTACGTCTTACGGTGCTGGTTATTAAGTTGGGTCTACTATACGGTTCCATTGATCTGTAGAGTTTTTTGTTCATAAATTATTGCTTTGCATTCCCGTATCATTCTTGCACGGCTTATACTTGGGGGTTTTTATTTTATTTTATTTTATTTTTTCCCTCCTGGATTATATGAATTTGGATGTATGGAACTGATGAAATTGTGATCTTAAATTATGAATGTGTAATATATTTGGGTTCTAAAGTTGTTACAGATCAGTGACAAGGGTCATGAGTTGCCATATCAGACTATCAGTTGTCTGATGCAACTAACTCCCGAACTGAATGGATGCCTGTCCATGTCGGTGACTTGTCCAGTATCAAAACCATGGGCTTTTCAGTCGATTTTGGGCCACTTCCCCATTTATAAGCCCAAATTGTGGGGAAGCTCAGCCCTTAAATGAATAAAACACGACTGGTTTCTTTGACTACTGGCTAAATCACCAATTCGAGCTAAGTATCTATCGTATACACCGGTTCGGCGCGAATGTCTCTATGCAATGCACGATTATCATCAATGATCTGGATTACTTATATTTAAGGCAAGCTTCTAAGTTCGTACATCCATTTGAGAAGATGAGGATCTTAAACCTAACGATTTGTTGTGAATTGTGATGCTAAATTGGTATCTTTTCAATTTTTGTTGGACCTCTCGTAAAATACATGTTGGCGATTCCGTTTGGTCTGTTGGTTCGAATTGGGTTTCGAACTGGGGGGACCCCTCTTCTCTGTTAAAAGAAAGGTCCGATCTGATCGATACACCTTCACGTTGGTTTCGTAATTCCAGTGTTCTTTCTAGTTTGCGCCACAAAGTACGCACTTTTTCTTCATCGAGAAATGATTGAAGTTGAAGGGAAGAATCCAGTCTGGGTTCAAATTAACAATTAAATAAATCATTCGTTTGATAAGCAAAACATTAGGATTGAAGAAACCGAAAAGTCAATTAATAACATCGAGCATTTAATATTTGAGACATTATTGAGCTACATAAGTTAGCTGGGTGTAGGTTATGCATAATGTCGATGGATGATCAGTTCACTTCAACTGGGATGCTAGGCCAGGTTAGGTCGTTGTCGATTCCCGTATTAAATTAACTCTCAAATTTTGCTACCTGTCCCCTTCTGATTAAATGCTTCAAAGGGTTTCACGTCTGTATACATTTAATTAACACATTTTTAGTGTTTCTTTTACGCATCTACGTTCGTTTACCTCCACACAATATCTTTATATGTACCGATCAAACAGTGTGGATTTGCATGCATGCACAATTGCACAACCTCGCAAGTTCATATTCATGTCTACAGCCACCATGAACCGCTCACGTCGGTTAAGCATTTCTGTTTGTTTTTTTTACGTTTACATGTTTTGGCGCCAAACTCAGGGTGGTCTGACTAAGCTGATTCCAGCCAATGAGACGGTGCCGGGTTTGATCATATTTGGAGACTCCATCGTCGACACTGGCAACAATAACTACATCACAACTCTGGTTAAGGCCAATTTTCCTCCCTACGGTCGGGATCTCAATGCCGGAATCCCCACCGGAAGATTTTCGAACGGAAAGATCCTGTCCGATTTCCTAGGTCTCTTCAATATTAATTATTAATTAATTATATAATAGGACTCATGGTAAGTATTGATCGTTTCTTGACACGAATTAATCAGCTGAAGAATTGGGAATTAAAGAGTTATTGCCACCGTATAAGGATCCAACTCTACAGCTCAGTGATCTCCTTACTGGAGTTACTTTTGCTTCAGCTTCTTCAGGATATGATCCTTTAACCTCACAAACTGCTGTACGTACAACCTTTTTGTTATTACCTTTTTTTTTTAATCAAAATATTTCATATTACCATTTTTATTTTTTTATTTTTAAATATAATTTGGCAGTCAGTTGTATCGATGTCTGATCAATTGGAGTAATTCAAAGAGTATATAAGCAAACTAAGAGCAGCAGTTGGAGAAGAGAGAACAAGCTTTATCTTAGCCAAAAGTGTATTTGCAGTCGTAGCAGGCAGCAACGACATAGCCAATACCTATTATACACTCCATCTTAGAAGCTTGCACTATGACATCTCTTCTTACACTGACCACATGCTTAACTTAGCCTCTGCTCTTGTCAAGGTAACCTTATTGCTATATATATATAATCTCCTGTTACATGAATGAACACTTAACGAGGTGGTTTATTTGATCTAATCAGGATCTGTACGGACTCGGCGTAAGAAGAATCAGTGTGTTTAACGTTCCATCACTTGGATGCATTCCATGCCAACGAACGTTGAACGGAGGTGTTCGAAGAGAGTGTTCGGAGAAAGTGAATGATGCGGCGAACTTGTTCAATTCCAAACTACATTCCGAGTTGAATTCTGTACAAACCGATCTGCCTAATGCAAGGCTGGTCTATGTCGACCTCTATCAACCCCTTCTTGACATAATAGAAAACCCAACAACATACGGTAGCGTTATATTTTTTTTACGCATTTGCCCTCTGCTTTGTTTTGACTGGTAAAATGATGGTATTTTCAGGGTTTGACGTGGTGAACAAAGGGTGTTGTGGTAGTGGGAATTTCGAGGTATCGATACTATGCAGCAAATGGGATCATCGCACGTGTAGAAATGACTCTAGTTATGTGTTTTGGGATAGTTATCACCCCACTGAAAAGGCATATAAGATCATTGCTTCTAAGCTCTTACAACATTAATTATCAACACCTTCTTTTGATTAAAGATTTGAGTCGTTGTAATGGCTGACCGGATGTTACTCCGTTATGGTCACGATCCAGTTTGATCCACGTAGAAGATATCAGTCCCTTATCATTGTCTGTAATCTGTACAATTACGTATACATATATGTTGGTTATTACTTAATTATTAAGCATGCATGCATGTGATCAATAAGTGTTATGACTAATGCGTGTTTAATTGGAAACCTCAAACCTTATCTCCAAACACCATCGATTAAGTCCTTGATTCATTAAGTACTGGTAAGACTCTCTAGGCAAAGTGAATGAACTACAAAAAGCATGACTTGACGATTGATTTTGTGTTACGGACATGTTCATGTCTTATACATGCTTTAACATCAACTGCATAATTCACGCACATCTAATTACGAACAAATTTATATGCATTTTCTGAACTTGTTTCCTTCTCCTAGTTACGCAATGAATTCCTTTGCGAACGTTTCTCTTTGTCTGGTCGTATTTCGTTGTTATCTATTGATCACAACGGATGCTGTTGTCCAACTTCCGGAAAATGTGATTGTTCCCACGATATATTCGTTCGGAGATTCCACAATCTGACACCGGAAACAACAACTATATTCCCATTAGTTTTAGTGGATTACGTATCTACGTTTACCTCCATATATACAATATATTTATATATATGGCTCAAACAGTGTGCATTTGCATGCATGCACATTTACACGACCTCACAAGTTCATATTCATATATACAGCCACAATGAACCGCTCACGTCGGTTAAACTTTTGTGTTTGTTTTGTTTATGTTTACATGTTGTTTTGGCCCCAAACTCAGGGTAGCATGTGATTAAAGAGAATCTAATTTTAAATATTTTTAGCATCTTTATCCATAGTTTTTAGTATGTATTTCTTAGTTGTTTAGGTAGTTGATAACATATGATTTACGCAGGACTCTTTTTAGTATAGTTTGCATTATAAATAGTGATCAAGCAATAGGGTTGTTTATGCTTTTTGGTTAATTAATGAATTGCATTTAGTTGTTCGCAATTCTGGTTTCAATCTTCTACCGCGAAGAAATAGATTAGGGATTCATGGGTTCAACAATTGGTATCAGAGTCCGAAACTCGCTAACATCGATCAAGTACCATGGCGGGTTCAATTACAATCATGATCATATTGAAGCTTTGGAGGGATTTCAGCACGACATGTTACAAGCGCCGTAGAGTTCCCAAAAGAAAAATCAAAGAAAGGAAAATTTAGGGTTGGCCAAAGGTACCGCCAAGACTAGTTTATGGTGGTACCGATCCCGGTCCCAAGTTTCTCGGTACAGTGCCGGTACCGAGACTTGACCTTCTATCTCGATTTAGTACTGGTATAGCCGGTATCGGTACAGTACCGGAATGGTGCGGGAAGCAGAGAGAGGAAGTGGAGAGGGGAGGCTGAGACTTTAGAGGCAAAAAGAGAGAGGAGGTCGTGGGAAACTAGGTTGAAACTTAAAGTGAGTGAGCTTATATATCATATATACAGATAGATATTAATAATAATATTGTGGTAATTAGTTTTTTTTTGTTTTTAAATTTTTGAATATTTAATTGGAACGCGGATCGGGACCTGAATTAAAAGTCGTCCCGGTCTACAACACCGAACCGGTACCAAAATTTTTGTTTCTCGGTTAAAATGGGACCGGAACTGAGAAAAATGCTATCCCTAAGAAAATTTTCTGAATAAATTAGTGAATCAATCACAGATTCGTGATGCCGAGCAGCGGCACCATCGCCGTCTCAAAGATCGTCTCGGCCAAAAAAGTATTTGCAGTCGTAGCAGGCAGCAACGACATAGCTAATACCCATTATAGACTTCATCTTAGAAGCTTGCACTATGACATCTCTTCTTACACTGACTACATGCTTAACTTAGCCTCTGCTTTTGTCAAGGTAACCTTATCTCTATACATATAATCTCCTGTTACATGAATTAACGAGGTGGTTTATTTGACCTAATTAGGATCTGTACGGGCTCGGAGTAGAAAGAAACGATGTGTTTAACGTTCCACCACTTGGATGTATTCCATTCCAAAGAACGTTGAACGGAGGCGTTCAAAGAGAGAGTGTTCGAAGAAAGTGAATGATGCGGCGAACTTGTTCAATTCCAAACTACATGCCGAGGTGAATTCTCTACAGACCAATCTACCTAATGCAAGACTGGTCTATGTGGACCTCTATCAATCCTTTCTTGACATAATAGAAAATCCAATAACATACGGTAGTTAATTTTTATGTACTTTTTTCCCATCTGCTTTGTTTTGATGGTAAAATGATCGATGTATTTTCAGGGTTTGACGTGGCGAACAAAGGGTGTTGTAGAAGTGGGAATTGTGAGGTATCGATTCTATGCAGCAATGAGCAAATGGGATAGTTATCAACTTCACGGAAAAGGCATGTAAGATCATTGATTCTAAGCTCTTACAACACTAATCTACACCTTCTTTTGACTAGAGCTTTGAGTGGTTGTAATGGCCGACCAGATGCTGCTCCGTTATGGTCACGATCCAGTTTGATCCTCGTAAAAGATATTAGTCTCATGTTATTGTCTGTAATCTGCACAATTATATATATAAACACGATTACTATGTATATAAAATATTTTTAGATAATTTTAATCTGACTCTCTTCAAAATATAGTATACGATCGAGTCAATATAACAAAAAAAATTATTATTAGAGACTAAATAATATAATATATTTTTATTTTAGATTAAAAGTAAAATTAAGATTTTCTAATAATTTTTTATTTTATTTTAGAGCGTATTTTTTTTATTCGTGAATAATGTAATTTATCAATGCAATCTGTGTAATACAAATGATAATATATAAAATTTTAATAATTATGTAATTTATTTACATAAATTATATAAGATTATAATTTTATCAAAATAAAAATTATGATAAGATTTAATTAAAATTTTAAAAATTATTATAAATTAAGTATATTTTAAGAAATTATTATAAAAAATAGTATTATTGTATTTTATGAATTTTAGCTACAAAAATATTGCATAGTATATCTTGAGAAGTTAGAAAATATATGCGTTCAACTTTTGATGTACATTTATATATATATAGATTGTATATATGTATGGATGGATGCATGTGAATGAGTGTTTAATTGGAAACCTCGAAACCTTATCTCTAATTAAACGACATCATTTAAAATCCTTGGATCATTAATTACGTACTGCTAAAACTCTCTTAAGCCAAGTGCATGGAACTACAAAAAGCATGACTTGACGATTGATTTTGTCTTACATATTCATGTATTATACATGCATTAACATCAAGAGCATAATTCACGCATATCTAGTTAGTTAAATTTTATATATACACATTTATATATATATATATATATATATATATATATATGTATGTATAGATTTTCTTCTACTGCGTGCATTTTTACTAGGAAAAAAATGCAGTTCCTAAGAATATTTATGAACTTGTGTCCTTCTTCTAATTACCCAATGAGTTCCTTTGCGATCGTTTCTCTTTGTCTGGTCGCGTTTCGTTGTAATCTATCCACAACGGATGCTATTGTCCAACTGCCGGAAAATGTGACTGTTCCTGCAATATATTCGTTCGGAGATTCCACGATCGACTCCGGAAACAACAACTATATTCCAAGCATCGTCAGGTCCAATTTTCCGCCTTATGGCCGCGATTTTCCCGGCGGGAATGCAACTGGCAGATTTTGCAATGGGAAGATTACTTCAGACTTCATGGGTATTGCTCTATATAATGTACACACATTCAATTGAATTTCCTGCGCATATTTCATCTTTCTAATTTTTTTCAGTGGAAGAGCTGGGAATCAAAGAACTCATGCCACCTTATCTTGACCCAACTCTGACAACAAATGATCTCGCTACCGGCGTAACCTTTGCCTCAAGTGGTGCAGGTCTTGATCCTGCAACAACACAGCTAGCGGTATGAACTTAAATAAACAGCACAACCAGTTACATTAATTAATTACTCCGTAATCATAATCCTATGTAACATAATTAACAACATAAGATTAATCATGCAGAGCGCTATCTCATTAGAAGACCAACTAAACATGTTCAAGGAATTGAAATCGCGGCTGAAAACAAGTATAGGAGAAAAGGAAGAACAGCGAATAGTAGAGAACAGCGTCTACTTCATATCGGTAGGCAGCGACGACCTTGCCAATACTTATTTCCATACTACGGCACGCTACTTCCAGTACGACGTAGATACTTACACTACTCTCTTAGTCAATGCCGCTTCTTCCTTTATGCAGGTACCTTATGGCTAATTTATATAATAAGAAATATTATTTCATTAATTAAAATTGAGATTATATATATATGATTGAATGGATCAAAATACTTAGGAGTTGATTTCATTGGGTGCGCGAAGAATTGGTGTCAGCAGTTTAGCGCCACTCGGGTGCCTGCCGTCACAAAGAACACTAGGTGGAGGGCCAGGAAGAGAGTGTGTTGATGCTTACAATCAAGCTGCAGAAATGTTCAACGGCAAGATTGAGAAGGAGATTCTTCGCCTGCAGAATTTCAACGATTCTCAGGTCCGCTTGGTTTACCTTGATCTGTACAACCCTACGCTTGATTTAATCAACAACCCAAAAAAATATGGTAATAGATTAATATTTTATTTATTTAAATATTATTATTATTATTATTATTATTGATATTTGTTAATTTGAAAATGGCGTGACTAGGATTTGAAGTGGCAAATAGAGGATGCTGTGGCACTGGGTTGATCGAGGTGGCGTTTATGTGTAACGACTTGGTGGATCTTATTACATGTAATAATGCGTCTCAGTTTGTGTTTTGGGATAGTTATCATCCTTCCTCGAGAGCGTACCAAATTCTTGTTCAGGAAACATTTCCATCAGGTGTTTGTCCATTACTTGCTGGTCATCCAAATCCCTGTTAGAAATTACTAAAATAATATGTTTTTTAACATTTTTTTTCATGTTATTATGTATATCAAAATTTGCACTCCTCAATTCCATCCCAATTCAATAAACACAAGATTTACGATACTATTTGGATCCATTTATGTTTTGTCCTGGTTGCCAGGAATGAATTGCACCAAATTAAACAGTACCCACATAGATCCATTTATGTTTTAGAACTTAAAACTTTTGTACCTTAAAAGGGCTAAATGGTTTTACTGTACCTTGTTCCTTTTAAGACATGCATTATATAAGTAATCACTGATGACTAACCCGTTGCCATTGGAACTTATTTGTTTAGCTTATGATAGTGGGTTAGCCTAAATTCTATCTAATCTTTCCTAAAATAGTACCCACTTTTATGTGGGTATTATAGTATAAATTAGGTTTTGAAATTATTGAAATGTAGTATTTACCACTTACCTAGTTAAATATAGAATATATTATCAACAGCAAAAGATTTGAATAATGTAATAGAGTAATTGTTTTATAGGAGAGTAGTGCCAGTATTATTAACGTACGCCCTTCTTTGGCACACTTATATTAGCAACAAGCCAACCAGGCAGTACCTGTCACGTTATTAGAGTGTCCCTACCAACTAAGAGGTTGCAGATTGGCCACAGGTCCACATCGAATCGATGACGATTTGATGAAGTCATCGACTGAATGAACGTTTTCACCGTTTCGAGAGAGCTTTTAGGAATAATCCGGGAGTCACTACTCTACCGGCAGCTTAGATGGTGCCACAGATGATGTGCTGATGACATGTCATCATCATCCATACACCGGATGATACCTTTAAGAATATCTACTCTCGAACTACCCAATAATACCTCTTGTCACCAACCCTATTCCAAATCACTCGCATTAACAGAACTTCACAAGTGAGACTGCAAGTAACTTCAGTTTGTGACATGAAACTGCAGGTTATAGTTTAGAAGCTCTTGATTGTTCATACTTCCAAACAGGAAACGAATGAAAATAAAAGAAAAATTGCAAAATTAATGCAAATCTGTCAATCATTCAATATAGAAAATCAGTCAATGAAAGCAAATATATATATATATATATACATATCCAGTTTTCTGTCTTCTCTTTCCCAAATCATCTACCTGCAGAAAAATTACCTTCCCATGGTAACGATCATCACAAAAAAGAAAAGAAGATGGGCAGATTGAGTTAAAAAAAAAGGGACGTTACATAACAAATCACGAAAAACTAAGTCCTAATTCATCAGCTTTGCATTCAAACAGGCGCTGCTTCTAGTTTCTTTCATCCTAATCTATATATATAGAGAGAGCTAGACACTGAGCTCTAACCTTTTGTCTCTCTCTTAGCTCAAAAGGGAAATTCAAGCTCGAGTCTTTTCCAAGTAACTCTGTTTCTTACTGTCTCAAAACGGAGCTGTTAAGGACCTAGATAGAGTGGGCTTTTTAGGAACCTGCAGGATAGTATCTGCTACGAACAACTGCAATCACATTCAAAACGCTCTATAAATCATATAATAAAATAAATCGGGATGAAAAAAAAAAGGAAGATGAAGACTTTATATATATATATATATATATATATACAAACATTAATACCTTTTCTTGCTGCTTTCTAAGTCTTGCATTTTCTTGCTCTAAATGGGCAACTTCAAGTTCCAGCTCATTTGTATAAGCCTGGGCAAATAAACCAAAACCTCTTCAGGGAAAAAAAAAAAAGAGATTCCAAAGGAAATGGATGAAGAAGAAAAAAGTGTACCTGTCTTCTGGCTCTGGACCGGGCCGCGGATTCTCTGTTTTTGATCATGCGCTTATGTCTTCTATCGCTGGAATCATCGTCATCTTCTCGTGGGTTTTTCTTGGGGCTTTGAATAAATATGGAGGAAGAAGAAGAACCCAATCCATCTAATGAAGAAGAAAGATATGAGGAAGAGAGATGGGTGTTATGGTGGTGGTGGTGGGTCTGGTAATCAGGCCCAGAGTTCAAGCTCAGTAAAGTGGGCGGTGTGGGCCCATCAGCAGCAGTAGCAGCAGCAGCAGATGAAGAAGTCAAGTAAATGGACTGATCTGAAACCGAAGAAGGGCGTTCTACTCTGTATGGCTCTGCCAAGAAATCTTGAAGGATGGAGATGCTGGAATGGAGTTTATCGAACGAGCCCTCTACACTACTAATTTCACTCCACACCTCCTCCATGGATTCAAGCCAAGAAGAAGAAGAAAAAGAAGAAGAATAGTAATAATGTGACGATATTTGGAGACTTGACTTGCTCTAGACTTTCCTAATTTCTAGATTTCTAGTCTGTCTGCTCAAAACTAATATTTTTCAATATCTGTCTCGAAATAAATATATTATTAAGTACATAATTTATAATGTTTTTTTTTTTTTTTTTTTTTGTATCAAGAAAGCACTACATGGTCACATGGCTGGTAATCTCTGCAGCAGCTTTGGACTTCAGCTGTGGTGGGCTCCCCCCTCCCTCCGTTTCTCTGACAACCAGATGTTTCTAATAAGAAAATAAAGTTTCTAAAAGAGGTAACTGATATGGTAAGGTAAGGCTAGATAATATAAAAGAATAATCTGCATTATATTATATATAATAGTCCTCACCAGTCACCACTACCATTCTAACATCATTCATGAATCATGAACCTTCTGCAGTATAAACCATACTAACTTACCCGACTTCTTTTTACTTTTTGCCTAGTAAATATGAATGGAAGAAAATGTAAGCATGCACATATTAACCAAAAAAAAGTTGACAATCATAATCTATGGCCAGTGCGTTTCTCACAAATTGGTAATCGCCCATGTAAAATCACATAAATTTATGTCATTTGTTTTATATATATATATTTTTTCCTTTTGGGAAGAATAGAATGAAAGCAGCGTGCACTGCTCTTAAATTCGCAGAAACAGCAGTCAAAGTTGGTGCCTTTATTCCCTTTAAATTGGATAACATATGCAAAAGGAGAGGAAAGGTGGACACAAAGTGAACATCTACACTCCTGCAATTACATGAGAATCATATATTAAAACAAAAGCTGCAAATACACTGAAACCCAATTACATATTTATAAGGAAAAAAATTCTGTAAAATTCCTAAAATTCAAACCCATACTAAAAAAAATGACACTGACAGCTATATATACTTACTTTTATGTAAATGGTGACATGCTTAACAGAAATTTCTGGAATGAAAGAGAGCAGGTGCAACTTTATATAGAGACAAAAAGGAGTATAGATATATATAGAGGAAAACAACCCAGAAGATATTCAGCTCCCTTTGAACGAAGGCTTTACCAACTCGAGCAGGGTATAAAAAGCCCAGAAAGTTTTAAGAAAATTCATCAAATTTCCAAACCAAAACTATACAATCCAGAAAGAAAAGAAAAAAAAAAAAAAGAAAAGGCTGATAAACTTCATGACACGTCCTGACCAATACTTGTATAAATATTTTGTGCTTCCTTCTAATAGACTCCAATAAAGACCAAAAAATTAAAAAAAAAAGGCCAAAAATCCATCCAGTGACAGCCTCACACAGTCACATGCTGTTTCCCCTTCTGAAAATCCTCCATTCTCCAAAAATAGAAGTGAACAAAAATCCTATAAATGCAGTGTTTGGAAAATTCTTTTGGGCTGCTGCACAAATATATGATCAGCTCTGAGAGTTAGCATTTTGAGCGACCTCTCCATTGGGAAGATGGGAACGTCCCTCCATGTACTCTTCAGGACAACTGCCTTCTGGAACAACCTCAGAAATACAGTTGGGATTTCCATTCTCACTGCTGCTACCACCTTCCTCTACTGAGATCTTATTAAGAGAATTCACAAGCTCATTGTGATTTGCCCAAGCAGGAATAGAGCCAGGCTCAGCTCCCAGCTGAGTGGAAGAGGTCTGGACCCATCTTGCCCAATCGTTACGCCTCCGTACTTTACCCCCCTGCAAATATATCATAGTAGTGTACGAGAATGAAAAATACACAAAGTTCAGGTTAAAAGACAAAAAGTGGTGTGAGATCTCACTAATTCCCACTTCAGGGTTTACCCCTCTAACTTGTCAATTGTCCGATAACTAATTCACACAGAAACTGCTTGATGATTTAAGAAAAAAGAAAACTGTAGAAAGTTGATCACCAATGTGCCATTGGTTTCTTAGCAAGAGACACCAACTCGGGTTAGTTTTAAACATAGAAATGAAAATATACCTGTATTTCCACCACACTTGATGCTCGCAAGGCATCTTTTATTAAATTGACATTGTCTGTCAAGCTTTTCATCTGAAAAACAGAGATGCACAGCAAAACAAATGTTATGAATGCATATTGGAAATTTTAAGTAAGATACCCTCGAATAAGGATGTTTCCAAGAATAAATCAATGCCCAGTTGGAGACAAGATTGCATAATGAATATCAGATAGATATTTGAAATGTCCGCATAAACAAACTTCAATTGATTATATAGGTAAACAGAGAAGGGATGACATCATATGGACATTAAGAGTTTATAGGGAACCATTTTCATGATGATATTAGAATTTGAATAACATCCATAAAGCAAATGAAATTTTTAATGACAAAAATTTCACCGACTGCCCCATACCCATACCTTACTAGAATAGCTCATCCAAAAGATAATTTCCAGAATAAGAGCCTCCAATTATCAATAGAGCCTTCAATTACCACGAATCAAACAATAATAGAAATAACAAAAAAGAAATAAGAAATAACCTTATTAAAGTTTCAATAATCGTTTGCCTTTAAATACTAAGCAATAAGGATTAATAACAACAATTAAATTGGTAAGCGGTTAATAACTGTTCAGTTAATATGCCAGAATATAGGCAACTTCAAGAATAAACTAGTCAATAATAATCTTTGTAATGTGTGAGCACTCAATTTGATAATAATTGATCTATGAAAGTAACCCCATAGATATAATTGATTTTCAAACAAGATGAAAGAATAGAAATTCCATGCTCAGTGAAAATAGAAATCACTTAAATGACTTCAATTAACTTACTCGAGGGAATTCTGCTACATTAGAAATTTCAACCCAGCCCTGATCATCCATCAACTGCCTTAAAAAAGAGTCTTTTACCAAATTACCATTACTGTAATAAATAAACAACAGATTATGAGCCATTAATCTACAAAATACCGTAAATGTTACAAAGAGATGAGCTGTCAATTTACCTGAAATAATAATCCATTTGCTTAACAATCAAAGCTGGAAAATTAGGATCAGCAGGGGGAAAGAACACAGGAGGAGGTGGAGGAGGTGCAATAAACGGCATATCCCTGTAGGGCTCAAAAGACATGGCAGGAACATACATAAACTCTGAAAGAATAAAGAGACTAGTCAGTTTTCTCCACATAGGAGCGAACACACAGCTTCAAAAGTAAAATTACCATGAAAACCCATAGGATTAACAAATGCCCCCCCAAGCTGAGGATGGGCAAAAGAAGCTGCAAAAGGTGGAGGCGGAGGCCTCACGAAACCCCTAGGAGGGGGTCTTTGTTGCTGCATCTGAGCATCTCTAACACTCCCATAATTGCCACCACGATCCTGATCACGCCTTCCCCCCCTATAATTGCTGTGGTGATAAGAACCATCTCCACGTGGGTGGGACCCAAAGTGTCCTCTTCGCTGCTGGGAATTGTGGTGATCATTGACTGGACGGGGTTGTGGTTGAGGCATGAAAGCTCCAGCTGCTGCTCTGTTATCCCAATTACTATCATTCAGAAAGTGAGTCTCCCTAAGAGAAGGATCTGGCACGACTGGAGCTGGAGCTGGACTGCCAAAGCTATTGAGAGGTATAGGGAATACAGGAGGAAAGGGAGGTTGAGATGGGGTGGAATGATGAGCAAAGATACCACGTGCTGCCCCGCTGCCATTACTGCCACCGCGCCTTGTTGGTCTTGGTCGAGTTGGCATTGTGTGGTTCGATGAAGAATTAGATTTAGTGTCAATGCTAGCTTGTTTCTGAGAAGAATGTGCATTAGCAGGACCCTGTTTGTAAAAGGTGTCAGAAACATCAATACATGTATAGTACACTAAAGACTCTAATATCTGGTAGTACTGGTTGCAGATGCTTAAACGATATAAAATTATTCAGGTCTTTATCTTGCTCTCTATTAGCTGATAGGGTAATCAAACAACAACAACAACCCAAAAAAAAAAGGGGTAAGGTAACAATAAGGCAAAACCTGAACCTGAGGTGTGGAGGCTGATCCATCGGTAGCAAGCTTCGGAGAAACTGAAGGTAATTTAGGCGAAGCCCTAGCAGACTCAG
Source organism: Coriaria nepalensis (assembly GCA_027186245.1). Classification (NCBI taxonomy): domain Eukaryota; kingdom Viridiplantae; phylum Streptophyta; class Magnoliopsida; order Cucurbitales; family Coriariaceae; genus Coriaria; species Coriaria nepalensis. The sequence continues at coordinate 289,510 of CP114500.1, read as the reverse complement.
ATAATGGAGGCCAAGAGACCACATCTATTTCAGGACTTACCTCAATGATGCCGTTTGAGGACTTGTTCCAAGCCGACTGCTTGGGCTGAACCGCTGCATAGCCGTTACTAGGATCGGAGCTTTCAGTCAGAGTATCTGGCTGCTGAAGCGGCGGGGATGAAAGTCTCGTCATTGAAGGGGAGCAATCCAAAGAAGGATTTTGCTCCGGTAGGGAGACCGCTGGAGAAGACATCGATGATGAAGAAGAAGATGGAGGAGAATGACGAGCAGACGCTTCGGGCTCGCCTCTGACGACTTGAGCCCATGGAGAAGTCAGATTACTCCGACGGGATTTCGGGCTGCTTTTGCTGTTTTCGCCGGAAAAACCAGAACCAACCGTCGGACGATGATTCGAAGATGAATCGGTAGCCTTAGCCATTCAATAGTAAATTAGGGTTTTGATTTTTCTGATGTTTCAAAAACGATGCGAAACCAAAATTGATGAGAAACTTAGATCAGCCCAAAACGTGAAATCGTTAGAGAAAATGAAATGAAACGAAAAAAAAAAAAAGAATTAATTCAATAATTAATATATTCGGAATAAGTTTTGTTAGCGATGAGAAAGAACACAACAAGGTTAGGGTTTGTCTTTTGAGGAGATCGCACGTGAAAAAACGATGATACCACACACAGAACCTACACAAACAAATTACCCACAACACTCGCTATCCCCCTCTTCTATTCGTGTATTAGGACTTTCGCTATCCCTCCTCTTCTTCGTAAGAGTTAGAGAAGGTAGCCTTGACATAGCTCAATTTCAGACCCAAATTGGGCTGCATCCCTTACCAGTTTTATGGGCCTTTTGGGCTTGTTTTATATTTACAACTTAGACGGTTACACTAGAAAAGATGTGGGTCATTTTTAAATATTGGGCTTGATTACCTCAGATGAAGGAAACACGGGTGGGCTAGTTAATTCATTTTTTAATTTTTTTTATAACTCAATTTTTATAAATTTATAAATAAATTAACCCTTCCTTATATTATTGACATTGCTGATCACTTTACATCTCTCAAAAACTACATGTCGTCGTAGTCTTTGATCATTTCTACTCGTAGTAAGCCCAAGGTAAGTTAAGTTACGTGGAATCTTTTTTGTTTCTTTGTTGGGCCTAATTCGAGGTCTACATATGAAAAATATTATCACACTCATGTTGATGATATAAAAATAATAATTAATTTATATAAAATATGAAATGAAAAATTGAATATAAAGTGAAGTTAAATTTAATTTAAAATTATATATAAAATTATAACAATCAATATTTCTACAATATATTCTATAAAATCTATATTGGTTCCATAGTTTTTATTCCAGCAGTAAGAACAAAACAAAACAAAACTAACATCCACATCCACATCCACACCAAAACAATAACCACAGATTATTATGGGTCAAGTATGTTTATATATATAATATAAATTGCTTTAGGGTCAATTGGGTTTCGCTTCAAATCTTTGATCAAATGCAGTAAGTAGTAGCAGCTAGTCAGGAATTTAATGCAGTGTCCTTGCCACAAAGTATTGGATCACCAGAAGAAAAAAAAAAGGTGCGTGGGTGGGCGGGCTGCTCCCCGAAAATATACCGGGCACGCCTCTGCCGATCCAATCCGACCCTAGACGAAACCCGAGAAAGCCCTAAAGTGGCACGATTAAGTCAAGTGAATTGCAGCTTAGCACTTGCAGCATAAGTTTGACCAAATTGCCAATTAGAAGGCACGATGTTGTTAAAAACTCTGGTCTGCCCATCGTTAGTTGTAACAGAGAAAGATAGTGATTGGCCGTTTAGATAATTATTCGACTGCCAGTTCGCTCCCCAGTTCCTCGACATCGAGATCCAGTTCGTTTTAGAACCCTTGATCATAACAGATGACACCGACCCGGCCCCACCCACATTTGATATCAGAACTAGCTCAAAGTAATCTCGTCCGTTGATCGTGAATCTCACTCCATGCTTCTTCACGCAAGCAACCCTGCATTAAATTAATAACTAATTCGTTGATCAAACCGCTATGAAAATTAACCACAATTAATTAATCAGAAGAATATTCAAAAGGAAGATCAAGACGAACCTCTGGTACAAAATGGGGACGATGCCGCCTTTGTAAATGGCTATCTTCTCCCAAGCGGGCTGCGCCATGTCGAAGTGTTGGCGAGGGGGATTGCACCAACCGCCATCGTCGCTAGCTTGAGCGTAATTTGGAGGGCAGAAATTTGTAGCAGTTATAGTAACAGAAACTCCCTTTCTACACCAAGTGGGATCTGTATTGTAATCGCATACCATCCGATAGCATTGACCACAAGCAGCTCCGTCGTTGAACAGTGCTGTGCTCAGAGCCGCTGTCCTCGTTCCGTACCCAGTCGTGTACAAATTCCCATATCCGCAAGCTCCGCCTATATTAATTGAATCGAAGTAAAATAAATGAAATGGAAATTTTATTAGACGACACGTCATCACTAGCATATATCTCCGTGTATGAACGTACCCATTGTTCCGGAAGCGTCACTACCGCCGTAGAAGGTGGCGTGGGCTTTGGTCCAGATGGAAGAAGTAAACGCATTGGCATTGAGGAAGAGGTTATAAACGCAGCCAATCAAGAAGATGCAAGAAATGAGGAACTTGGCCATTGATTCCTTTTGGAAGAGTGAATAGAGAGGAAAGGAAGGAAGACACAAAATGGAGTTAGGGTTGAGGAGGAAATGGATGCATCGCCTCTTTAAATAAGGATTCACTCATGCATGTGAAATCTCTGCAACTAACTTGATAGATCGGAATATTAACATAACACTGATAATTATTACAATAATAATAATAATAACTTAATTTTTCTATGAAAAAACTGATTCTCATCAATTATTTCCACGTTCTCGTATATATATATGTATATATAAAATTAACCACTAAGTTATATATAATGTCACATGATACTTTCTTCACCCATATGTACATGACATTAATGTTCATGCAAACTCAAATTGATTTTTTTATATTCACATTAGACGGTGCTTAGTTAATCTTATCGTAGATCTGAAGCATTATATATATCTATATCAACTGTACATAACTCAATATATGTGTACGTATGTGTTGCATAATATGCAGGCAGGCATATATCCATGTGAGGACTGATGATCAAATAAGAATCACACGGCAAAACTAATAACAAAGTCAACAAAATGTACATTATACAAGTACTGTACTGGCAATCATATGGATGGAGGCCATGCCATCAGATGAATTAATTTAATCACAAGCCTCTAGCTTCCAACCTGTTGCGCAATTCCAGCAGATTGACCTAATTTTGTATATTTATAAAGGAACCCAGAAAAACTGTATATACTTTATAGCAAGTACAAGTAAGTTGACTAAGCTAAGGGCTAAGGGATTCATATATAAAAAGTGCGAGAATGATTGGGAATCATATGGCGCACATGACAAGTACGACCAAATGGGGTTTTGTTTATGAGTTTTTTGCTTGTGATTGATTGTAATAGAATTCATAAAGGACGTTTAAAATGTCACATTGAAGCACATGTTAATCCCATAAAACCAGTTCTCGTTTCAGAGTAGAATAATATGTATATAGTAACTCTATATGTTCCGTGTAACACAAGTAAGTAATATGAGTGATATGGAGTTTGTACTTAAGTTGTTAGCAAGGATTTTGTATGGAGGCAAAACCAAGAGGGGAAACAGGAAATTGAACTGTACGTTTCGAATATTTTTGATGGAGCCCTTTTTCTAATTCCAGTTCATCGTAGTATTATGCATGTTACTAAATATCTCTCGACTTCGTCACCATTCTACATAGATCTTCATTCTTCAGCTCTGCAATATTTTATTCGCATTCTTATCTTTATTAACGACTAATGAGCGTGGCTGTGGATGCCGAAACTTGGGCTGCCTTCCTGGGCCCCTCCATGGTTGGTTTGCCGCCCCCTACCTGATCGTCTTAGCTTGGTTGGGCCGGCCCATGGTGACTAACATGCAGTCTGGTTAAATTTCGGACCCAACACTTTCAATCTACAGATATATAAGCTTTTTTCATCTGTTTAAAACCAGTTGAAATTAAGGTTTAATTTAATTACAATTTATGAACCAAGAGCGTATATCACCCGCCAGGCATCAAATCTCGTCTTTTTAATGTAAGTACACGTGCCAGTTGATTAGACCGATTGTCTCACCAACTCCGTGGACTCTCAATTTCGGAAAGCGATTCAATTATGTCGTACGCATAGCGTAATTTATCGTAGACAATAGTGTTATTGTTTGAAAAACATTTAACAATAGAAAATACTTCATTCGGTGGATAAGCCAGCTTGACGGTCACAGATTCCGAGTGACTTGAAGTTTTCCGAAACACAAAAACAACCCACGAAAAAGTTAAAAACGTCCTATCACAGAAGGCAAAATGGTTACACTAGTTAGGTCTATTATATGATCTGCAGATAATAAAATCCTACGGCTGGAAACTTTTCTCCTAAAACAAAATGGGACTGCACCCCTGAGCTTCACAACAAATGATATGAAATGTCCGTACGACAGGTTTTGATCAACAGCTCTCAAGCCTGCACCTCTGCGCATCCCTTCCCTGGAGAACAGATGAGCCAGAAGAAGCCGTAGGGGTCTCTGAGCTTCCCAACGCGACCACCAGGCCCACCACAGCACGCGCCGTCGCCTTCGACAATCTCACCCTCCAAAACAGATCCAGCTTTTACGGCCTTGTCTACTGCAGCCTCTACATTCTTGGTCTCAAGGCAGATAGCAACTCCATTTTCGTTTCCCTCACCTTTTTCCCTAAACAAAATAAAAACTCAACACGAATGAAAATTTTGCAGATTATAAAGACACAGATACGAATCCAACAGGGGAGAAACAGAAACAGAAGCAGACAACAAGTACCGTCTGTAGGCAAGCAATAAACTAATATTTTGTGTCTGGAAGAAAAGAAACTAAAACAAAAAAGCATACTAAAATACAATCTCAAAAACCAGACGCATGCAGGAAGTTTCCAATAACAAGATATATGAACCGACTCGCAGTAAAGTAAGTTTTAAGGCCTAAGTAGTCTGCCTAATAACAGATCTAGAAAAATATAAGAACATTCGGAACTCTATTTTACGAACAGAGGAGATAAACATAAAAATCGAGTAGTTGAAAAAGAAGCTTACGAGTCAGGAGACTCATCCGCAAAGTCGGAGATGATTAAAGTAAAGCCAACTATCTTGAGCTCAGCTGAGAGAATGAGAGGTTGATCTTGCTCTGCCTTGCGCTTTGAATGCATGGTACGCCCAATCTCCTCAGCTCCAAAGACGTCTTTGTAAAACTGCACAGCGTCGTTCGCCTTCGGAGCTTTCACAAGTAGCTGCGTCTTAACCGCCGTGAAAGTGAGTGCCTCCTCCTCAGTCCTGTTGTGGACGTTGTTTTCCGCCATTGAAGATTCTAGACCTTGCTACAAGGAGAGGCAGTGAACTTGGATGAATACGGAAAACAGATATATATATATATATATAAGAAAGGCGTGATCCTAGAACCGGTGGTGGTGGGGGTACTGCATTTATAGAAGTGGAGAAGCGTAACCGGAGGTATCCCGCGAATGCATTTACTGAAAAGCTGCAGCAAAACATGTCTTATTTCGAAATTACCCTTCTATTTACTGCGAATTTATTCAGAATACCCCGCCACATAGTTTCAGGTGCAAATAAACCGTTGGCCAAATTCAAATTACCTCCGAATCCGAAGATAAGAGTCTTTTTAATTTGTTATTCACTCGGGCCCATACGTGGGCAAATATGTAAATATCAAACTTGCTGTGGCCCGATTACATTTTCCACAATGATATTTTCCCGTACCAACTCACCGCCTCAGACGGTATTGGAGCAGGAAAACCTGACGCGTGTAATATGCATCCAGAAGATAATATAATATTTTGTAACCTTTCCGTTTCTCTGCTGATTGTAACGTTTATAAGAAGGTTAATCATTAATGCAACTGACACGTACGACAAAGCCTTTTTCTATTGCAAAATGGAGTATCTAATAATATTATACAAGCCGGATCCTTCTGGGCCTTCTAGCCCAAATAAGGCCCATGAATACATTATATACGCTATTGGAAAGCCCAAACAAGGCCCATTATTTCCATTTCCATTTCTCTCTTCAATCTTCCTCTATCACAATTTATGTGCCATTTAAAGGGTGCTTCAAATATCTATGTATTAGTGCTTAACACAATAATGGACTCAAAACTTGTAACACACAGTAGAGCATAGGCTAGCCTTTCTATATGCCCCCAATTCGAATAAAACACCTTTTTTCCTTCTTTCCTTGTTGTCTCCTATAAATAATTACTTAAATTATAGTTTGACCACTCGTTTTTTTTCACAACCCGACTGACTTTTTAAAATTGGATCGTCAATTATCATCATTAAATTAAATTGCTATTAATGACTATGTTACGATGCTGTTAATTTAAATTAAATTAAATTTGATATATAATATATAACATTGGAATAGAAAGAAAACATGAGGAAGAGGAAAAGGTACGAGCCGTGTCATACATAACATTGTCAACCGTACAACCACGTGGTAGAGAAAGAGAGGGCTAAGCCAGTCCTTTATAGCTGGCTTCTTCTTCACGTACTCCCCACCACCCCCTTATCCCACCCTATAACAGTCCTTCTCAACAAACCTTATTCTCGTAAAAGACACCCTTTCTATATTGCGCCTTTTTTCCTAACTCCGATACGGCATCGTCTCGAACACGTGGGTCGTCGAGGAGGGAACAGTGGACCCCACTTTAGATTCCTAAACAATCAATCGATAATAATCATTCTTCAATGTGGCCAACAGCTTTAGGAATATTATTATTTTGGCCTCCGAAAACAACAGCTTTCAGAATTAGCTCTAAGCCTACAGCGTCGTTTGACCCCTTGTCCGCTCTACTTTTTACACGTGTTCTCTTTGACTATTCAACATCCAATCCCTTCCCCCCTTCCTCCTTTTTACTCGACTCATCATAATTCTCCCCATGGTCCGAGCAAAAGTACTATTCTTGCCCAATAAAATTTCAAAGCTCTGAATATTAATATTGTGATACGTGACATAGACACATGCATGCGTTTATCTAATAACATTTGACTCATTCGTTGACGCCGTTAGATAAGAAATCGTTGGAGGCAAACATCGGGACGTAAAACCCTCAAATTTTCCCGGAAAAGGGTGTGATTATATATTGGAGAAACACAAGAAAGAAAGAGAAAAAGAAAAAGAAAAAGAAAAAGAAAAAGAAAAGAAAGAAAAAGAGGAAAGAGGAAGGGACAGGTGTCCGTTTCGGTTCAGACATCAAAATTTTAATTCGAAAGTGTTTTATGACAACACGGATCGAAGCAATTCATGCATACATTGGTGTGCTGTTTACACATCACCCTCAATAATGCTACCTCCCTCACACAGTGACAAACACATGGCACGTCATATCTTATTTTGATGATTACAGATGACTCACTAATTAAAACAAATCGACGGTGGTCATTGTGTGGGTGGCTTCTTCTTTCCATGTACCGTCCGTGATCAAAACATGATACGTGTTGCATAGGTGCATTGATTGCATCATTTCCATCGACTTAAATCGAGAGGTAATGATCCTCTGGAGCGTGCCTAAGTTATATGGTTACAAAAAAGCAAGGGAATGGTTCTGTGTGGTGTTCTTTGAGAGAGAGCCAGAGAGAGAGAGAGAGAAAGAGAGAGAATAGTCATGAGGAAAGAGGGGGATCATCTCTACTTCCTTAATAATGGTAGTCAAGCTCAGACAAACGATGTCGTTCCTGAGAGTTCCTTATCCGTAAGCTCAAGATATTCTTCTCTTCTGGCCTCTAGAGATCGCGATTATCTGCTCTCTTCAACTGGAGCTCGGGTTCGTGGCCATATTCTTCTATCTTTTTTCAGGCTTAATTAGTTTGCTGTATTTTTTTTAAAAAAATTTTTACTGCAGATTTTGTTTTTGTTTTTCTCTGGTAATATCTGGATCTCGTCGGTGAAAAGATACCTTTAGTACGTTTTTACGTAGGAATGATTGTTTCATTTGCTGGTGGTTTATTTTAGTACATATTATAGGTTTTAAGATTACCGTTGCAGAAAATAATATCAAATATTACACATAAAAAACTGAAAACCCAGATTTTTGTAAGGTTGGTCGTTTTTAAGCTGCCGAACATAAATGTATTTTCTGTCCTATGATTCTTTTATATATATATATATATATATTAGGTTGCTGGCTGAATCTACCATGTAACAAAGAAGATCAAAACAGCTTCTTATAATTTGTTTTTGATATTTCTGTGGATTTCAAACTTTGATATGAAACTCTCTCAGATATATAGTAAGTATATTTCTGAAGGAAGAGAATATTACAAAAGAAGGATAATGTTAGTTCGTGTGAATGTTATGGCAAAGTTAGGGGTTTTTGTTAACGAAGGATCACACAGCTTGGTTGTCCTTATAACCAAACCGAAGGCCCATGTGTCGCTTAGATAACACTCCAGCCTTTCTGTACACCAACAAGTGTCCACTACTTAATCTTTCTTACCGTGATATGTAAATTCGGGTGGCTTGTCATTTTCATGGGCCTTAAACTTTGTCATGACCCCTTTCCCAGCTGGATTTGTGTATTTTTCCGTATAAACACTTGATCATAATCCTATTCGACATTAGCTTTTATTGATCCTTACCTCTTATTTTATTTTTTTTTTGTTTTTTTTCCATTTATAATGGATTTGGCAGGTAAATATTTCTGATTTGGAAGGAAAAGTCATAGGTTTATACTTTTCGGCAAACTGGTACTCACCGTGCCGGAACTTCACCAAAATCCTTGTCGGAATCTACGAGGAGCTTAAGAACAATGGTTGTAATAACTTCGAGATTGTCTACGTATCCTCGGACGAAGATTCAGATGCATTTAACAACTACCACGGTCTCATGCCATGGCTGGCCATTCCATTCTCCGACTTAGAAACAAAGAAAAACTTAAACCAGAAGTTCGACATTGAAGGCATTCCGAGCTTAGTCGTAATGCAACCTCACGATAACAAGGACGAAGAATTGTTACACGACGGGGTCGAGCTTGTATACCGGTACGGCGTAGAAGCATTCCCTTTCACTCGAGGGAGGCTACGTGAACTGGAAAAGCAAGAGCGGGAAAGACAAGAGAATCAGACACTAACCAGTTTACTAACAAATCTTGATAGAGACTATCTCTTGGGTCAACCCATGCTTAGAAAGGTCAGTTCATGCCTACTAATTAAAACAGCATGCATGCATATAACATCTTACGTAGTGTTTATATATATATATATATAAATTTCTCAGAATTGTATGCAGGTGCCTGTAGCATCACTAATAGGTAAAACAATTGGACTGTATTTCACAGCCGAATGGTGCAGCCCAGGTGTGAAGTTCACATCTAGGCTTATCTTTGTCTACCACAAAATAAAGCAACAACTAGAAGACAAGCAAGGAAATGAGGATTTTGAGATAGTTTTTGTCTCAAGCGATCGTGATCAGACATCGTTTTCTTCACACTTCGAGTCGATGCCGTGGCTCTGTTTGCCGTTTGGAGATCCAATGTACAAGAACCTCGTGAGGCATTTCGACGTGCAAGAGATACCTTGTTTGATAGTACTCGGGCCTGACGGTAAAACCGTGACAAAAAACGGAAGGAATCTGATTAATTTGTATTTGGAGAATGCTTATCCTTTTACTGAGGCTAAATTAGAGACGATAGAGAAACAGCTGAATGAGGAAGCGAAGAGCTTGCCTAAATCAGTGACACATCAGGGGCACAGACATGTAATTACTTTGGTGTCTGAAGGGAATGGAGGAGGACCATTCATTTGCTGTGACTGTGATGAGCAGGGCTTTGGCTGGGCATATCAGTGCCTAGATTGTGGATATGAGGTGCACCCTAAGTGTGTTAGTACTGCTACTGCTGTTGTAAAGGATCCTGGCTCCAACTAGGTATTACCATTGTTGACTAATATTGTTTTCGCTCATTCTCGGCAGTTTTACTTGTACTGATGTGAATCTGATGCATCTATACATGTTTGTATAGTAAGTGTTAAGGTTGTGTTGAGACAATCTGTCTGTCTACGTTGTAACATCGTTTGTTGGATGTTTATTGTTGTCTGCAACGTTTTTAGCACGGCTCAAATTGAGACCTAGTTATCCCCATCAACTCGAGTGGACCTCTTACATATTGTATATTAAATCTTGTAATAACAAATAAACTAAAAGCCAATATTAGATCCTGTCAATTTGCTCTCAATCATCGCTCTTAAATAGGGGGCAAGAATCGTGCAACATGAAGCGTACGTCTTGCTAACTCAGCTGTGGCGTCAAACTGTAGTATGGAAATGAAATATTGAGCTTTTATTTTTTTCTCTGGGTAAAATTAAGAACGCAGATAATAAGTACGTACCAGCCAAAGGAAAGTGGTTGTGTTGGTATCAATATCATCACTACGGAAGTGAGCAAGCAATATAGTGTAGAAGTGGAAAGGGAAAAAAGACCCAGCCATAGCTCCAACTATTGCTCCACGAAATAAGCCATTGAAACTGTTGAGCTCGATGCAAGCTCCAATTATGGCTCCCATTGTTGCGCCAACTAAAACAAATGATCTCAACATGATTATCATTTAGTAACAATAGCTCTTTCAAGTTTGGTTTGGTAAACAAGATTTGCAAGGTTATGAACACACGTGTCACGCATGCATGTATAGAAAGAAACACTAACCAATTGCAAGGAAGAGAGTAAACATGACATGGAAGAAATTGCATATGAACGCAGAAATTTCATCACTTAAGATTTCCGTAGTTACTCTTTCGTTGTAGACATATAGCTTAGATGAAGAAGAAGAAGAGGAGGTGGAGCATGTGGAGATGCAGCAATTATCCATTTGTTCAGCAAACAATATTCCAATTAAGAATATTCAGGTAGCCTCAAGTATGCTTTTTTTTCTCTCTCTCTCTCTAACAGTTGATGGAAGAATGAAGGAAGACCGATGAGACCCAGTTCTTGATTTTTATTTTATATAAAGTATGAAAAGTTCATAATCCTGGACTTTTGGGTCAAAGAACGTCAGTTTCTAAAGCATATAGCAATTCACGTGTTTGACGTGTTAAGTACGGGAACGAGTCCGCCACCATAACAGAACCCAGGAGGAGGAGAAGAAGTTGATCACTTCTCCATGTTTGATAATTAATATTGGGCTTTGGATATGTAAATGTTGGGCTTCGATCGCTTTGGATCAAGATTTATTAAGAGAATCAATCCTAGTCAATTAGGGCCATCATAAATTTCAATAAAATATGAAGAAAGTGGCGGATGCATTTCTTTAGCCCCATCTCTATGAAGAAAGTGGACTAGCTAGAAAGGCAAGTAGGCGAATTAAGAATACCGAGTTCAAACCCGAAAGCAAAAGACAAAAGTAAAGCATATAAGCAACTTCACCATATTCTTTCTCCCTCTCTCTCTCTCTCTAAAAACACATCACTTCGCAAAAAAGTCTCTCCCTCTCTCTCTCTCTATCTCTCTATCTCTCTCTCTCCTATCTCTCAATGGAACTTTGCTTCGCCAAACACCTAAATATCTCAATGCCAGACAAGAACAAGACACGATTACGTCACAATAACCCGATTAGTACGACTCCATTACAATTCCCAGCTCCTCCTCCTCCATCTTCATCGCATGATCATCATAACGATCACGTGGGTCTCATTATAGGCAAACCTTACATGGAACTCGTAAGTGCATTATTTCGATTAATTAAAACCGCTTGGGACTCATCAATGTTGGTCATTTTTCTTCTGTACTGTGAACCAGAACATCCATGGATGAAGGAAGGTGATGAAGCTTCTGATACACCCATTGACAGTGCTGTCCTTACTAGAATGAAGCAGTTCAAAGCAATGAACAAGTTGAAGAAACTAGCTCTTAAGGTTTTTTCTCTGAGGTTTTATTTTGTATGCCTAAAGAATTATTTTCTTCCTTCATTCCGTTCTTCTTATTATATATTTACTTTTGTGGGCGGAAGGTAATGGCATAGAAACTTTCAGAAGAAGAAATCAAGGGCTTAAAACAAATGCTTAAGAACATGGATACTGATGGAACTGGCACAATCACTTTTGAAGAGCTCAAAACTGGGTTGTTCAGGCTAGGATCTAGGCTTACTGAATCAGAAATAAAGCAATTGATGGAAGCCGTAAGAAGTATAAACTTAAAAACCCATTTCAGATTCATATGATGATGTTCCAACTAATACTCATATACAAAAAAAAAAAAAAAAAAAAAAAAGAAATCCTCATCATTCAGGCTGATGTTGATAAGAATGGGTCAATAGATTACATTGAATTTGTTACTGCTACTATGCATAGACACAGACTCGATCGAGAAGAAAACTTGCACAAGGCTTTCCGGTTCTTCGACATAGGTCACAGCGGGTATAATACTTGAAAAGATATATTCATATCATGCATTGTATCTATCTGCTTCACATACATTCCTAATTTGCTCTAACTTGTTCAAATTCCACCAGATTTATCACTAGGGATAAGCTCATTCAAGTTATGAATCAAAATGGACGAAATCATTAACGAAGTCGATACTGAAAAAGTAAATTTTCTGCATTTAAATTACATTCAGAGTGATACTACGGCATAGGGATATTTTCACTGTGATTAATGGATTCCCATTTTGCAGGACGGGAGAATCAATTATGAGGAGTTTGTAGCAATGATAGGAGATGAAGAAAACAAGTCAATCACGAAAACACTGTAAGAGAAAAAGAGGGGTAGCAGTGAAGATCTGTGTGTAGTTGTCTGTAAAATGCGAATATTTTCTTATAATACTGTTCTTGCTAGGAATTGTTAATGCGGAATCCGTCCAGAGGATACCACAATTAATAGTACGCTCCAAGATCAGTTTGTCTGCACATACGAAGCGAGGAGTGGTTGGGGTTATGGTTGACCAACTCTCCTCTAACGCTTAAATTAGTGTGGAATGTTTTGTAATATTTTGTGCAGAGTTTAAGTATTAAAAGTAGATTTAAGAATTCTTTAATTTATATACCTCTGCTATATATGTCACCCTAGACACGTTTACGTAAGTCGTCCTCCTATTGCATAAGGTCCTGATTGGTGTGGTGTCAGAGCCGCCGCTCTTTGGCATGGTAGATATATGCTCCCTACTAGAGCTGTCAAAATAGACTGTTCGGCTAATATTGAGCTTTTCACTATTTAGAGTCGGGTATGACCTAGCCCGTTCGATAAACATTTATATGGGCTTAGCTTATGGGAATGGGCCCAAAACGGGCTAGGTCTATGGGCACAATCTTTTTTTAAATAAAAAATATAATGAACAAAAAAATAAATAAATTTTTGGTTAATTAAAGACTTTAATATATATAGTAAATAAGATATAAATGGTTAATTTGGGTGGAGGATGAGGAAAATTTAAAAATTATTATATGAGTTGAGGTAAGATAAAAGAAAAAAAAAATTATAAAAATTAAAATATTGTTTTTGAAATATTCTTGTGACCCGTTTAGCCTAAATGAAAAGAAAAGAAAAATAGAAAAACAGGCCGAGCCTAAACAGGCATAGACGGGCCGGACCAGGGTAGGCCCATCTTGGCTAAGTCGGGCTGGCCTATCGGGCTTGAAATCATACCCAAGCATGGCCCACATATAGGGAACAAGCTTAGACTGGCTCTTCTAGAACGGGCCTAACTGAGCTTCAGGTCGGACTTTTTTTAACTACCCTACTCCCTACTAAGACGCTAGAAATGAACCTTATGCTAATCTCATTATTCTTCAAATGTGCCCATAGGGCCTTGCCCTAGACTATAATGTATATTAATACTCTAGCCTCAACTTCTACTTGGCCATGGTCCTGCTTGGTTACATAGACAGTTATTGAGGATTTCTACCTCGGCTCCTCAGCTCAGGTAGCCTTGCATCATGACTTAACAAGCCTGAGACACTTATTCCGAGGCTAGTCATGCCCTCAGATCAACCACCTATCTGACTCTAAGTGGCCAAAATCTCGACCCAACTGTTAGCTTCTTATCATGCAATTTGAACAGATGAAGGGGCACGTGACACTCTGCACTTTATTTATGTTGACTTGTCCTAGACAATTATGCTCGACCTACGTCTAATTTGACAACTATGAAAGGATGTGAAGCGACGCATTCAAAGCCCTTTGCACTCCACTATTGCTTCACGCTCTCTACTAATAATATGAAGCCATATGTCAATTCTCAGCCGGCACTACCAATCGTCATGTCCCTTCCCCTTTTTTCTTTTTTCTCTTTCTTCCCATTCTTCACCATTTTTACGAATATTGCTCTACTCTCACAGAAAAACCTCTTTCAATCTTTCTCATTACTCATTTTGCTAATCACATGCCTGCAAGCTTGACTCCAGTCACCTTTCCAATTACTATCATCCACTCATAATTCAAATCCATTGTTGAACTATGCTTGACAGAGCAAGTAAGTGCATTTTCATATTTTTTCTGCATTTTTCTCCGACGTTCTTCATATGAATATTTTCACACATTTTTTAATTCTTCAAATTTATTATGTTTTATCCATAATATCTTTATAACCTAGATTTTTAGGTGTTTTTTTTATACCTAATTCCGACCAATAGTTTTCTAACAAGCAGCAGGTGATTAAACCTCTCCCTAGGGTTTTTCCCCTGAAATTTTTGACTTTAAGTCTAGAGTCCTCCTTAGGACTTCATGATAAACGTTTAAAAGTGCGATTGAAATAGTGATTTATTAAGATTTTTTTTAATAAATTAAACTTATTGTTGTTATTATTAAACAATTATTATTATTATTATTAAATAAATATTATTCTTAGAAAATATTTTCTTACAATTATTATAGGTATATTTTAAGTATAATCACTTCATGTAGTCCCAGACCTTTGAACTAGGTTTGAAATACCCACATCCTTACTAACGTTGGACAACTAAGTTGAGGCTGACCTACTTCCCTTCATCCTTTCCTTCGGGCCTTAATATACTCCTAGAAGCTTCCCTCAGGATACTTGGACCAAATGCTTGGAGAACAATACATGGATTGTTTGTCCTTTATCACAAAGCGGCCGGACATGCACCACTCCCTTCCTTCTTCCATTCTTTAATAGACCTAGGATCATATGGATAGTAGTACAGTAAAAGAAAGCTTATTACTATTGGACTTCCTCAAGCCAATAAACACAAGAAGAAGGAATGGTTTGTGCCGACATAAAATTGGCAAGGTCTCTCGCATCGTTACTCTTAAATCAGAGTTGAAGGTCAGTCAAACCGTCAAAGTATGAGCATGGAATCTGTGGGCCCATCCAAGACGTTAACGATACTATTTCACGGGAACTACATCAGGAAATGTCCAAATATATTTTGCATTAAAATAATATATAATTATTAAAAAATAAATATATAATGATTCTTGGGTTAGGCAATGGGCTTGATGGAAATCATGTCTCGATTCACCAATCATGTATTATTTTTTAACTTCAATAATCAGATCACGTTTTTGCAATTATTGATAAGAAAGGAACGTAAAACCGAGGGCGTATGAGTTATGATTTTCTTATTATTAAAATTAAATTAAATAAATATATATATATTTTGCATGCATGCAGACAAAAAACCAAAACAAAGACCTTCTACCGGAACCAGTATGGTTTATATTTATACAGTTTACATTTTGTAGAGTTCATAGTGTCTGAAACGATGGAGAAGCCTAAGAGGAACAAGATTCTGAAATTTCTACCTAGAACCATGTCTGAAGCGAATTATCACAGTAATCCAGGCAGATCGGATCATCCTCACACACACAAGCTTAAATCTTATGCGCGCATAGGATTGGCTGGTCCCCTTGTGACGATCGTACCAGATCATGAATCTCGGATTAGAAAGCCAAATCATTCAAGCTTTGAGTTGGGAGCAAGGGAACCGACTTCGCCTACGATCTCGTGCATGGGCCAGATCAAGTATAAGGAGAAGAAGCAGGAAGATAAGAAGAAGAAGAATAAGAAGGTCGATGAATCGAACGTGATAACAGCTGTATCGTCGCCGCCGCGTGAGAAGAAGAAGAAGAACACATCGGGATTTGGAAGATTGATATCTAGAGGTGTAAAACCAGCAAGGAAATCTGATGCAGCTCTGGTGTATGATAAGCAACTACCTGGTCATGATACTCAGCTTCTCAATAGAGCGGCTTCTTTGAGTCAGTTGAAACTGTTTTCTAGTGGACGAAACTCCCTGGCCAATTTCGATTGGACGGTTCCCATTTTTCCGCCTGATACAGCAGATTGTCACGGCGGTGATGACTATTCCGATGTTGAAGATCACGAAGAAGGTCCAGATCTAGTAACTCCTCCTTTCTCTACTACCTCGCAATTACAGTCAAACTGCCCTAGGAAAGACATTAATCTATGGAAGAGAAGATCCATGGCGGCGCCGCATAGACCTCTTGATTTCAACACCGAAAATTCATAAGTCTCTCTCCCTCTCATTTTTTTTTTCCTTATTAAAAATTAGGTATGAATGCGAAAGATTGCTTTGAGTAGTAGTACAGAAATCAGTCTGTTTGTGTTACGTAACCGATCCAAATTCGAGCCGTCGAGCTCCAAGAAATTTAGAGAGAAAAGAGAGCTAAAATGGAGAAGATAATATTTGCAATGCATAACTTTTATCTTCTATTACATCAAATACATATCTACCATTGCCATGGTTATCCAAGCACACCAAAATCACTCAGCACCTTCTTCCACACTTCACTGAGCACTACGCCACTCTCACCCCAGATTCCCTTTTTGTTTCTCTCACCTAACGGTTAAGAACCTACACGTAGTCTAGGAAAACCTACATGTTGTCTTCTAGGTGTTTAGGAAAGGTGATATTTCGTTTGGGCCGAATACGAGCTGGCCCAATATCCTTAGGTTGAGCCATCTTAATAACATTATCCTCATTGAGAGCAATCCGCAAGGTTGAAGGAGGTATACAACTTCCGGAATGTAGCAAGTTCCTCTCACGAAGTCTCTTCAAGCGGAAGCCCGGGCCATTGAACAAGGAGTTGTGACACCCAACGGTTGCCCAACTTGATGACTAGAGAATCTAGCATGGCAAGCAGCTCGAGAAGCGGTTGATTGTGGATAATGGAAGCAGGAAGAGAGACGGTCAAAGAAGGATTCGGGTTTGGGCATGGTTTCAAGATCAGAATGTGAAAAAAGGGGTGGATTTGGGAATTACCGGAAACTTGAGTTTATAGGCCACCGGTTGAACTCATTTAACAAATCAAAATGGCCCATAAAAACTATGGCCAACTTAGCATTAGTCTCACCCGAAATAGAAGATTGTCGGTATGGTTGCAATTTCACATAAGCCCATTGGCAACTTCCATAGAAAAACTCTTTACGGTATAAGTTGGCATTACTCTTCATCCGCTTTTAAGCTTTCTCCATTTGAGTCCTTAAGGACTCTAAGAGCTTGTCTCGAGCTTATAATTCGGCTTCAGCCGCCTCTATATGAGAAGACCCTTCCAAATAAGAGGGAAGTGTTGGAGGTGGTTTTCCAAGAATTGCTTCAGAAGGGGATACCTTAGTAGTAGTGTGAACCGAGGTGTTGTAGCATAGTTCCACCCATAACAAATAATGGTGTCACTTTTCTAAATAATAGAACACAAAGGCCCTCAAATATTGCCCCAAACACTAATTTAAAACTTATGTTTGCTCATCCATTTTGTGGGTGATATGCACTAGAGATATTGAGTTAGATCCCACTCAAAGGGAATAATTCCTTCTAAAATTTGCTCACAAAAATCGGATTGCGATCCAACACCATTGATTTTAGAAACCCACGGTGTTTATCAACTATGTTAGCAAACAAAGAGGTAACCGAAGTTGCTGAAAATCCGAGTTTAAGGGCCCCAAAATGGACATACTTTGACAAACGATCTACCACCGCCAGGATAGCCGAAAATCCATTGGAAAGTGAGAAGTCTGGTAATGAAATCCAACGAAACATCCTCCCAAATATTGACCAGACTAGGAAAAGTTTTAGTAACCCAGTCGAACTAGTAGTATAATATTTAGTCTTTTGACGAACCAAACAATCTTTTATGAAATCCCGAACATCCTTTTCCATATCCACCCAATAAAACTCACCGACAAACGAGACATAGTTTTAAGGATACCCGCATGACCGGCTATAGGAGTAGCATGAAACTCATGCAAAATTTTAGGCTTCATTGGAGAAGATGGGCTAATAACATCTCGATCATTCTTAAAAGGTAAACCATACTTAACGAAAACAATATGAGAAACATTTCCGATTTCAATTTGAGACAATGTCTTCACATAATAGGGATCAATATTATACTCCCAACCTCAATTCATCAAAAAGCTTGTACAAAGGGATAGAAAGAGCAAAGAATTGATACTCGAACGCACTATGGTGTTAAACCGTATAAGAGGGAGAATCTGGTGGTCCAATCAAGGCATGAAATTGCCGTGACAAGGCATCCACTGTAATGTTCGTGTTACTTGGCTTGTATACTATCTCAAAGTCATACCCCAAAAGTTTCACCAAATATCGTTGTTGCTCCGGTGTTTGAATTTCTTGCTTCACGATGTTCTTCAAACGATGGTGATCCGTTTGAATGATGAAATTATTATCTAATATGTATTGCCTTCACTTGACAACCGCTTGAGTAAAGGCATAAATTTCCCGCACATATGTTGAAGCCTTAGACAAAGTAGTAATCAATTTCTTACTAAAATAAGCCATAAGCTTGTGATGTTGAAGTAATACCGCTCCAATTCCAAGAACGAAAGCATCCGTTTGAATAACAAAAGGTATCCTCAAAAGCATGTTGAGTGTCCAATGTCCAAGCAAAGCTATCCTTCTTTAATAATTCCATCAAAAGGTAGGCAATGTAAGCATATTTCTAAATAAAACTCCAGTAATATCAAGAAAGACAAGAAAATCACGAAGCATCTTTAGATTGTGCGGAGAATGCCACTCACGGATTGCTATCAACTTTTCCGGATCTGGATTCACCCCGGAAGTGGTCACCACATGCTCTAAATAGTTTATCCAAGATTGAGTGATAACTTTGCAAAATAGGAACTAGCCTGTAAGCATTCGAAAACCCATTGAGATGTATCAAGTGTTCGGCCAAAGCCTTGCTATAGACTGAGATATCATAAAAAAAGACGATGACAAACTTCCCGAAAAAAGCCTTGAAAACTGAATTCATTGATGCTTGAAATGTGCTTGAAGTGTTTGTAAGAGCGAATGACATTACAACTAACTCATAGTGGGCATCATGAGTGCGGAAAGCGGTCTTATGAATATCATGGGAATGTATCTAGATTTAGTGATAAACCCAAAGATTAATTTTGGAGAAAATGGTGGCACTATGGAGTTCATCTAGAAGCTCGTTGACGTTGGGAATAGGAAATTTGTCTTTCACAGTAACATTATGCAAGGCGCGATAATCGTCATAAAAATGTCAAGTGCCATCTTTTTTCTTGATCAAGAGCACCGGTAATGAAAAGGGACTTTGGCTTGGAAGTATTATACCCGACGAAAGCATTTTGGATACCAATTTCTCCATTTCGGTCTTTTGGAAGTGTGGGTAATGATAAGGGAGCACAATAACGGGTTTAGTACCGGGTAATAAGTGTATTTTGTGGTCTAGTGTGCAAAAAGGTAGTAATCCCTTAGGCTCCAAAAAAAAAAGTCCGAAAACTCCTCCAAAAGATGTGTCACCCATACATTTATGACAATTGGCATAATTGATTAAATTGCTTGCTCCATAGATTCTGGGCTTGTTAAGTTGATTCTGTGCTTCTAGCTCAAAATTTTAAAAAGTACATGATCCTGATCAGCTTCATCTGAGACAAGCAAATTAATTTCTAAGGTGACATAGATCCAGCCCAAACGAACAGAGGCCTTCATTAAGCCCATTGTAATATTATTATTATTATTATTATTATTATTATTATTATTATTATTATTATTATTATTATTTTCACTTCTCATTCGATCACAAACGCAGAGACCATGATTTTTGCGAAAAGCAATATAGGCAGATAGTTTATGTTTTAAAATCCGGAGAACTCATATACGCGATTTTCCGATCAGATTCATAATATTATCGAATAAATTTAGAATATAATATTAAATAAAAAAATAAAAAACTTAAATTTAGACTAAATTTAAAAATTTACCTATATCCCCAACTCCTTGTATAAATTATATGGCCACTGGCCAGATAGTTTGATAAGCACGAGAAGGAAGAGAAGAAGTAGTGAGGGTAAAAAGGACAGACAAAAAATCGTTGAAAGATCCAAAGAACTCCAACGTGGTCCCATCGAAGGCTTAATAAAATATAAATATAAAATAAAACAGCAAAACACGACAGATTACAAGACCCCAGTGCTCGCCACCTAGCACCAGTATTTCTTGCCTATCTTTCCACGTGCGCCTCGTGCTCTCCACAAACAAACAAACCAAACCAAACCAAACCAAACCAAACCAAACCAAACCAAAATCTCAGTATCGAGTACTGTAATCTGGACCGCTTGATGCACTTACTTTTTCTTTTTCCTCACTCACTACTGTCTTCTCAGAATCTCGTTATACCTTTTTGTTAAAACATGTCAACAACTAACAACGCACTCATCCAACCCACTTTCCCACATAAACAAAATGAAAATCTCTCTTTTTCTAACCACCGGCCACCGGGAAGAAAAAGCGCCTAAGATCCAACCACGAAATTTAAATAATACGGACAAAAAAAAAAAAAAAAACTCAAAATACAAAGATCTTAATAAATTTAAAAGTTTTATAGCAAAAGGGAAAACAAGAGCCCAAGGAAAAAAAAGAAAGAAAAAGAAAAGTAAAATTAGCTGCTAGACTAAAGTAACGGCCGGTGGACCCGGTAACCGGAACGACAGGTCATCATCATAATAGATTGTTTGTTTTTTACCTCAAGGATAGTGGACC
Source organism: Coriaria nepalensis (assembly GCA_027186245.1). Taxonomy (NCBI): domain Eukaryota; kingdom Viridiplantae; phylum Streptophyta; class Magnoliopsida; order Cucurbitales; family Coriariaceae; genus Coriaria; species Coriaria nepalensis. The sequence goes on along the minus strand of CP114500.1, from coordinate 268,390 downwards.
GACTGGTTAACTAAGAAGAAGAAGAAGATTTGTTGGCGATGGATTCCGGTTTCCGACAAAGGACCATGTGCATCGGAGAGAAAATTCCGGTCTCGCCACCCCTAGTCAAATAGTCGGCCGTCTTAAAGAGCATTTCATGAACATCCACGGTCCCTTTCGGTGCTATTCCCAAAGCAGCAAGTATTGTCACTACAATGTGATTTCTCCAGTAAGCGATCCGGCCCATCTTCAACCGGGTCCACCACGGCTGAGACGGCGGCTTCGCCAGATCCCTCTCCTTCACCACCTCGAATCCTACTTTCCTTGCCGTCTCCGCAATGTCGGCGTAGCTCCTTAACCCAGGCAAGGCGTCCCCTCTTTCAATTCCCTGTATAACGTCCACGTGCTCTGCGTTATCCGCCTTGTACTTATCAGTTGTAACCCACTCGTACGAAACGTAAAGAGATCCAGGCTTTAAAACTCGGAAGATATCGGCGTATACTTCTTCCAGCTTCGGCGCGTGACAGGTAGCTTCGATCGAGTACGCGCCGTCGAAGCTGTTGTCCTGGAACGGCATCTCGAGGAAGTTCCCGCATACAACTTCGCACAGAGAATCCAAACCGGCCTTTTTGTTATGTTGTCTAGCGCGATTTACCTGATACTCGTTGATCGTGATGCCCACGACATTGGCGCGCGAGTGGGCAGCTATGGCTCGCATTGGCCCTCCGACTCCACATCCGACATCTAGGATTCGAGCTCCAGGCTTGACGCTGATGAGATCGACGGCCATCTCTTCGTGAAGGCGAGTGGCGTCACGGTGAGATTTGCCGGGGAGGGAAGGTGAGAAGTGGAAGGATTGGCCCCACCCCCACTCGTAAATGTCAGTGACTAAATTGTAGAAAGTGTCGACAAAGGCGGGGACCTTCTCGGCGGTTTCGATCTCTTTAGGGCGGCGGAAGAAGGACCAGTACTGATTGTAGTTGTCTTGAACTTTTTCAGAGGAGATGGTGCCGCCGGATAGATCGAAAGCGCGTTTGCCTTTTCGCTCGGCGGGGCCAAGTAAGCAGACGAACCAGTAGAGGCCGCCGGCGAGCAAGGCCCCAGTGCAGAAGAGGGCAACAGAGTCCATACAGAGAGAGAGATAGGATTTAATAAGAGGTAGGAGATGGAGATGGACCAAAAGACGAATTGGGGCAGTTGGAGATTGGGAGTGCGTTGTTGTTATATATTGTTTACTTCATTCTCTGGCGCGTGAATCGGTTTTGTGTTGGGACACGTGGATAACATAATCGCAACGAAACATTGGAGTTGGATATTTTCAACCCGCCCCTTGCCCCTGGTCTTTTTTTGGCCGATAATATGATGTGTGTATATATGATGTTATTGGATCTGTGATTCTTCATACTTACCTTATCATAAAAATATGATTTACAAATGTAACCATGATCATTATATTACACTTCACAGTCTGGAAGATTACTAAACTGCCACAGATCACCACCACTCATTTGTTTATCATCTCACTTTTCGAAAATATTAATAGCTAATCAAGTGATAGTTGCATGTGATTTACAGCTTGAGTTGCAGTGTCTAACAGTCAGGGATCTCTGACTTTTTTTTCTTGTTCCGTCATTTTCATCGATATATGGGCTGCTTCTAAAGCGCCAAATAATGAGTATTGCCCAAGTCCCTCTCAATAATAATCTGTTTGGGCTCCATATTTTGTTGTCTTTTTGAGTGATGAAGGGCTTCTTAGCCGAAATATCACGTCAGTTCTACTTGCAAATCGCAGCCCAATGGGCATCAAAGTCGGTCAATAACCGTGAAACCGACAAATGAAAAAGGAAAAAGGCGGGTTTTTCTCTTATATTGTATTCTTTACTTAAGGGCATCCGACTTGGCGCGCTTTACTTAAGGTTGGTCAAAGTCAAACTGTGACCCTATCAAAGGTTGTCATTTTCGAACACAGTCTTAAGATAGATCTCTAACTGAAAAAGAAAAAACCATGTTCAAGTTATATGCTAATCAGTATAAAATCATGAATAGATAAAATCATGATAACTAAAAACTGAAAGTCAAAATAACTCTTAAGAGACGCGACGACTTGAAATTTTACTTTTCTAATAAATTGTTCGATCGGCCCGTGAAAAGTGGATCGGGATTCGAAACGCACCGCTTACCCGTTTCCCGATTGTGATGCCACCATTTTCTGAATCTCTCCTCATCTATAAAGTTGATAGCACATGCTACGGCTTAAACTCTCGTCAATTCGATAAATCAAATGTGTCCTTCTTAAGAAGTAAAGTTGCGTAGTGAAAGCTATGCTCTTACCTAAGATGGAGTTTGGACCTGAAAAATTCCTCAACGTGCACGCTTTATCATCAACTAGATATAACTAGACGCCAACGGGTCCGACTCCTTCCGCTCTCCGCATCGAATTGAACAAAGATGATAAAGACTACTTGTTTTTGTTGCGTTTTCTCTTCGCCACTGCCTAACGCCGGAGGGAGCAGACAAAACAAAAAAACGTCGTTTTGCATGTAAAACCGTCGCTCATAACCTCCATAAGCGCCGGGTGCGGTACCTCCACCTTTCGCCGGCCTTGAAGACGTCCGTTCTTTCACATTCAGGTCAAATTTCACCAGCTCTCTCGTCCATACTTGAATCCCCTGCTTTTTTTCGATCTCTGTCCAATTAGAACCCTTAAATCAAATTCCTGAGCTTCCTTCAGTGGCGGATAATAAGTGGGATATGCTAATGTACCTCCATGGTGATTTGGATCTACGAATCGTCGAGGCTAGGTGTTTTCCTAACATGGATTTATCCATGGAGCATATCCGTCAATTCTTTACCACCTTCAATTCCTGCAGAGCGCCATTGTCAAAGAAGAAGCATCAGCATTCTCACAGAAAAATCATGACCAGCTATCCGTACGTAACCGTCTCCCTTTCTGGAGCGACAGTTGCTCGTAGGCGCGCGATTTCAAATTCTCAGAATCCGACGTGGAATGAGCAATTCGTGATCCCCCTAGCCCACCAGGTATCCCAGGTCGAGTTTCATGTCAAAGACGACGATATGTTCGGCACCTACATGATCGGAATCTCACTCGGAGAATCATCTCCAGCGAAACAATCGACGAAATGGTTTCCGATAATCAATTCCACCGGAGAACCTGACACAGCTGCGTTGATTGTTTTCCGATACTCAATTCCACCATGAAACCTGACACAGCTGCTCCTCTGGAAATGAAATTCACGCATTGCCATGACAACCCGCTTAACCGGAACAGGATCGAGGTGGACACAAATAACCTCGCAGTTCCAAACTGCTATTTCCCGGTCAGGCGAGGAGGGAACGTCACGCTTTACCAGGCCGCTCACGTGCCTGATTCGATGCTGGAGAAGATCGAATTGGAAAATGGGAACTTGTTTCAGCACGAAAAGTGCTGGGAGGATATATGCCGTGCACTTTTTGGAGGCTCATCATTTGGTTTATTTCGTGGAGTGGTCGATTTATCATAAGGTGAAGCTGGTCAGAGAGCCGACCAGACCGTTGCCTAGTGGCGGGAATTTGAATTTGGGCGACTTGTTCAAGTATAAATCTCAAGAAGGGGTTCGTGTTTTGTTGCTGGTCTGGGATGATAAGACTTCTGTCAACAAATTCTTTCTCAAAACGGTACTCAAATTTAATTGATTGCTTGTTCAATAATAGTCTCTATAGGAGCCTTTTAGACAACAGTAAAAACATCTTCAGCTTGTCTGAATGGCAAGTTTTTATGCCAAAATTTTACTGGGCTTCTGCCCCTGTTCATGCCACATTTGGTTGTTCTTTGCATAAAATGCTTTTAAAAGCATGCATTCTTGACTGAAATATCTGGTATTTAGAATTCCAGATGTATGAATACAATGCTTGTCTGTGATAGTAATAGTTGAGCTTCTTAAGTTAGCCAATGAAGATCGGAGCTCTGCATTTTTATATATTTTTTTGTATCTCTGTTTCAGTATCATATATAAATTTTCGTATGGTGTGATTTTTTTGCCATGCAGAATGGAGTGATGCAAACTCACGATGAAGAAACTCGCAAGTTTTTCATGCACTTCTCTGTCTCATGTGTGCTTTCACCTCGATATGCCAGTAGTAAGCCCAGCGTTCTTAAGCAGCAGGTATTTTCATAAAATACCTCCAAGTCATCGTACTTTCTTAATCAATCAATTATATACTTATCTAATTCCTTACATCGAACTCAGTAGAGCTTGAAAAGCTTTGTGTTATGTTTCTCATATCACTTAAAATTCAGGTGGTTGGAACTCTTTTTGCACATCACCAGAAGTGTGTGATTGTCGATACACAAGTCCCTGGAAATAACAGAAAGATAACTCCTTTTATTGGAGGCCTCGTCCTCTGCGATAGCCGTTATGATACTCCCGAGCACAGACTCTTCCGTGATCTTGACATTGTTTTTGAGGATGATTTTTCATAATCCAACACTTTCTGTTACAGTTTTTTTTTTTCCTCTTCTTATTTGGATCCTGTAACATGTATATATTTTAATTAAGAAAAGTTTATTGGCTAAACTCTGATGTGATTACAGGGAGGTTGTAAGGGTCCTAGGCAACGATGGCATGATTTGTATATGATGTGCTTACTAATTTCGAACAGAGATGGAGAAAAGCCACAAATTGACATCGTTTCAGAAAGGTGACTCATTGGCATGAGGATGCGTTAATCAAGTTGGACAGGATGTCATGGATACTTAGTCCATCTCTTATTTCAAGTGGTAATAGGGAGGATAACCTGACGATTGGCAGGTTAGCCAACTTGCACCATTTGTTTACAGGACAACCCACATAGTATTTTAGTTTGTCTGCTTAAGCTTGCTGTTTATATTGAATTCTACTGGTGTTCTGATGATCCGTTCCATCGATTCAGGGTCTTTAAAAGGATTTCCCAAAGATTTTAATCAAGCTGTGGTTCAGGTTAATTTCTGTGTAGAATACTTCGCAAGCTTGAAATAGCAGCTTACTTTTATCCAGAAAGGTTTCTCTTGGAGTTAGATGGTCTATTCTTTGACATTAATTCTTTTATTTCAGAATCTGGTATGCACAAAAAAATTGGTTGTACAGAAGAGCATTCAAACAGCGTCTATCCAAGCAGTAAGATCTGCTCAACACTTAATATACGTAGAAAACCAGTATTTTTTTGGATCATCATATGCCTGGCCATCTTATAGAAATGCAGGTTCTTACTCGGAAAAACTCTCTATCCCGTTCCTTTTCCCCGCCATGTAAATTTAAAAAAACCGAGGTAATGAAGTACTCTACTTCTTTTTTAGGTGCTGATAATCCGATTCCTATGGAGCTGGCTCTGAAGATTGCCAGTAAGATAAGAACAAATGAGAGATTTGCAGTATATATTGTAATACCAATGTGGCCGGAGGGTGTCCCCTCTTCTGCCTCCGGTCAAGAAATACTCTATTGGCAAGTACTGTGAATATTTTTTGGAGTAATTTATTGAACATTATAAGAGACAACCTCTTTTACTATAATTTTGTTTCCCGTTTTCAGGGTCAGACAATGCAAATGATGTACAACATCATAGGACGAGAGTTGAGAGTCATGAACCTACACAACGCTCATCCTCGAGACTACCTTAACTCTTACTGTCTTTGCAATCGCGAGCAGCTTCCCAATCATCCTTCTGCAACTAATCATTTATCCAACAGCGGAGATACGGTAAAATTTTTTGTTTTTTCTCCATGAATCTGGAAATCTGTCAAAGGGGTCCCAATATTATAAAAGTGCTTCCACGATTAAGTTTTCAGGTTTCAACCCTACAAAAAATTTCAACGGTTTATGATATATGTACATGCCAAAGGAATGATCGCTGATGATGAATACATCATATTAGGATCTGCTAACATAAAGCAACGTTCCATGGCTGGTTCAAGGGACACTGAGACAGGCATGGGTGCATATCAACCTCATCATACATGGACAAAGAAGAAACCACATCCCCGTGGCCAGGTTCCAAATCCTTGCTCTTTTATAAATGAGATTCCAATTAATAGATTTTCATGCACTTGACCGAATTCTTGTGGATTATTTGTTGCAGATTTACGATTACAGAATGTCGCTCTGGGCAGAACACGTGGGGATGGTTGATAGTTACTTTAAGGAGCCTGAAAATTTGACCTGTGTGAATACAGTTAACAATTACAGCTGAAGAGATCTAGAAGAAATACACGCAGAAAATCTTACCTCTTTGCAGGGTCGCCTACTTAGGTACCCACTTCACGTGGATGCTAACGGCAGGGTGCATGCTCTTAAAGGACAAGAGACATTCCCGGATCTTGGGCGTAAGGTGCTCGGAGCCTCTGCGACACTGCCCGATGTTCTAACCATGTAAAACCTTTTTCGAGATTTGTATCCCGTGAATACACTTCAATCTGGGAGGCAGAGAAGGAAAATTGTGCAACTGTGGAATTGGTGGATCGATATACATAAGAGGCCCCTTACATCCAGGGCAGCTTGTAATTTATGTATTTATTTATTTTCACTAACACCGTGTAGATTCAAATCGCTTCATTGTAGTCTAGGCAGTTATAGAACAAAAAGTAGAACGGTTACACTAGACGGAAAAAAAAAGGAAAAAAAAACATTGTTTCTATTACATAGAAGATGTCTCATGAATCAGAGGTAAGTATTGTTTCTATTACATAGAAGAAGTCTCATGCATCAACAAAGGTGAGTAGTGAACTAGCAATCGGGATAAGTCAAAATGGCTGATGTCTCATGCATCAACATGGAAGTATCCATCGCCATTTTTCTTGGAGAGAACAACATAAGTCAAAGTAGCTGACGTACGAAACCCGTTGAAGTTCGACCCGCAAGACACCGAATATGCACCCGTATTTTCGAACACGAGCCAATCACTCTCCTTCATTTCCGGTAGCTGGTAATCAGTAAAAACGGTGTCAATCGAATCGCATGTGGGTCCAAACACAGTTGAACTGTAAGTAGTAGCTTTGACATTGGGTGGATTTTCAGGGTTAGAAACGCATGCAAGTGGCGTGCAAACCACTCGCGATGACGTGTACCCAAAGGCACGGTCCTGGAATATGAAGTTTAAGCAGCCATAGATCCCATCGTTGATCCAGTACTCTCTAAGCGCTCCTCTCAGGCGCGTACCTATAATGCTTGTTGCTAGTGTGAACGCTGTCTCCGCAAACAACCGCCCCGGTTCAGCGATGATTTTTATGCCGGGCTCATTTGGAAAATATGTCTGGATCGCCTCTTTCATGACTACAGCCGCTTCAGTGAATTTTGGACCGGCGACGAAACCGCCTCCAACGTCAAGAATATTCATCTCCGGCAGGCCAAGCCGACTCGCCGTTTTAAATACTTGTTTAGCTGCAGCTATGGCTTCTCGAAAAGCGCTCAAGTGCATGGCTTCACTTCCAATATGGAAAGAGACGCCAGTGACATTGAGTCCAGCGGCTTGAGCGGCTTTGAGCATTGGCTCAATTTCTTCAGGAAGCGCGCCAAACTTGGTGCCTAATTCCCATTTGGCTCCGCTATCACCTGGTGCCTTGATCCGAATCAGCAGATCACAGTTAGGGTGATATTTTTTGATCTTTTCAACTTCTTCACGAGAATCGAAAGTGGTCAGGTTGACACCAACACTTGCAGCATACTTGATATGAGACTTGGCTTTGCATGGATTTGCAAAGATTATCCGATCCGGAGAGACACCGAGAGCAATAACGGATTCAATCTCGGCCTGGCTAGCGCAGTCGAAGTTCGACCCAAGTGAGGCCATGGCCTGGAGGAGAAACGTGTCAGGATTGCACTTGACGGCGTAGAAGGGTTGGATCATGGGAAGAGCTTGGTTCCACTTTTCCATAATGCTTACGATGACTCCTAAATCAAGTACGTAAAAGGGTGCTTCTTCGTTTTGGTGGAGGATTATGGACTGCATGTAATTAAGCAGCGCATCTTTTGAGATTGGTGTGACCATTGATCGCTTATCCTTCGTCGTCAGTTCCCTGATTAAGCTCTGTGCGTCAGCGGGGCTAGAGAATACTATAGGCAGCTGTAGAGGGCCCATTCGGTTTGAGATCGGAGAAATTTCTGAAATTACGTTGTGACACTATTTAACAACACAAGGGGTTTATGCACGAAATATTGTTGGAGTTCCAGGGAAAATGGTGGTAGTACGATTTTATATATACACTCTCCTCCAGGGTTCCTTTACTGTTCAGAAGCGATATACGTTTCAAATATTGCAGATAGCAATCGCCATGTGTAGATTGCATGATAACTAGTGTTCTTGCATGCGTAGAACTGTGGATAAGACTGAGTACTTACTTGCATGTTATAACAGTTAAAGTAGTTTTGTTTGTAAGTTATTATAAACGACGTTGGAACGTACGTTACAAGATTTTGGAAAAATTACGCATGTAACCTTGTCTTTGTCTGTTTTCTTGGAAAAATTTGAATTTCATGAGTTACAAATTCGATATGAATATTGCATCCTCTTATTTATACTTAAAACCAAAATTGGGACAATCTAGAAATGGAGTGAGTAATTAAGTGATCTGGTTCACCAGTATGCCTGTAATTCCGTGGGACCCGAGTTTACTAATTTGGCTCATTTTGAAAATCATTTTCTTAGTAAATACTCATTAGTACAGAACAGTATAATAACTAAATTCTAACAAGGATTCGAATAGGCAAGATGGGTCAACATCGTTGACGTACTAAACCCATTCAAATTTGACCCAGCAGCCGCCGTATACGCACCAATATTGTGGAACACCAGCCAATCATTGACCTGCAACTCCGGTTGCGGGTAACCGGAATGTTGGAAAACTTTAAATCGAATGAAAAATTAAAATTTTCGTTTCTTCCTGGTTTGTAAATTAATATATATTAATATGTATTAATATAATTAATAAAATTTAGAATTATTTGTATAAAATGAATAGATTAATATAAATTAATATGTTTGATCGATTTTTTATACATAAATCTTATAAATTAGCACTCCTTTTTTAAGAAAAATAATTCATAAAATAATTTTTTCGTCAAATTATTTTTAGAATTTTTAAGTTTCAGAATGATAATATTCAATAATTTAAGAATTTATTAAAAATATTTGATATTCTTTATTCTATTATGTCATGTGAGACAAATAATATACAGACAAAATCTATTTTTAAAATATTATAAAAGTTTATAGACATACAAAATTCTTTTTTCATTAATTTAATTAACAAATCTATATTCCTTATATTTTAATTATATTTTATAATTTTATTAATTTTATTTTTTATTTAATTTATATTTAAATATTATAATTTTTATATTAATAAATATTTCATGATTACATGTTTATATATATATATATATATATATATAAGTTATATTAATAAATATTATTAAAAGTTCGTGTTTACAGTTTACTGTATATATCGTACACGGTCAAAACAGTATCAAGCGCATCACAAGTTGGTCCTAACACGACGGATCCATACGTCCTCGCTCCACGACATGTCGGATTTCTGCGGTTTGACGGGCATTCTACAGGTGTGCATCTGATAGTTACATGATCGTAGAGTAAACAACTCGTAGACCCATAAACAACTCCCCCCCTAACACGCTTCCCAATAATATTCACGGCTAAAGTGAATTCCGACTCAGTAAATAACCGGCCCGGATCCGCTATTACGGATAAACCCGGTTCGTTCTGGAAACATGCTTGCAGCGCTGCAAGTAGGAAGTATAGACCCGTTCTCTGTCTCTTCGTGGGCTTGAAAAAAAATCGAACTAACCAAGGCCCATCCGCTTGTAAAGTCCAATAAGTTCCATCAGAAAGAAGGGTATCGGGGAATCTTTGTCTGGGCCTGCATTGCATTAATTGATACAATTACACATGCCGATGGGGGCTTTTAATTTAATGCTCGAAGATTCCTTTTTCTTAACCATAAATACAATTCCAATTTTACTTTCTCCGTCGTCATTAAAGTTTGCCCAACGCTCCCCCCCTCCACGCATTTAACTTTTTTTCCTCTTCTTATTCAAAGATGCAATCAGGTAAAGAACTATGAATCATTATTGTCCAAATGTATTGTAGTAATAATGAAAGGGCGATAGAACAGTAAGAGTTAAGACTTATATGTTTCATTTTGGGAAAAGTGGTTCAGTACAGAATTGAGGATAGCAAGTTATTCAATTGTACAAAACTGTACATTAGTTTGTTTACATTTTTTGGAAAGTAATTGGAAGAAGATGAGTGGAGACTGAGAGAGATAACATTAGTTACATGCTACTGACTAAACAACATATGTAGTGTACACATCTGTCTTCAACTTCATATTCGTCAACTGTCGCGTATCCATCGTAAATACTACTAGTCTCCTTTCTTAATTCTTCAAAGGGTTGAAAATGGGTGTACTAGTTTGACGTTGTATGTTTGTCCTATCAGCATCAATGTATTGGATCATGAAAAGGTTTAAAAGCTCAATGGAGATCATCAGGTTAATTAAGTTGACTACAAACCTTATTAGTAGATATGTTAAGAGGATGTGGCGGCGGAGAGAAGATGAAAGAGTACTGAGATATTGACGCGGCTCAATCAAAGAGGAGAAGAATGCCAATTAAAGAATGATTGGTATTGATTTCAAGAGCATTCTTCCGCTCTGAGTGAACCGGGCCAACATTTCAGTAACTATTTCATGCATGCACACACATGAATACGCTAGCTAACACTTCCTTCCGGCCATGAAAAGTGGAGGCCGGGTCGATGAAACTTTTGAGGGAAGAAGATGAAATGGGGAAGCTAGAGAGGAAAAAAGAGAGTGCAGAATTTGAAATGAGGAATGTCTTGGATCGAATTTAAAGAAGAGAGAGAGAAGAGAGAGAGAAGAGAGTATGTGCATTAAAAGTCCTCGACTACCAAAACCCACAACGAGGACCAAAACATTCAATATTCGACCCGCACACGCTTTAGGCCCATAAGTCATGTCATAATAATAACATTTTACGGAAAATCTAATAATTTAATTATTAAATTATTTTTAAAAAAAGTTATTTTTATTATTTTTAAATTGAGATTTTTGCTTCAATCGCCTTCAATCCATAACACTCTTTTTTCTTTTTTCTTTTTTAATTATTATTTTCTGTGATTTATTATTTATATCAATCAAAATGAGCAGTTTATGATGATGACAAACTGCATCTTTATTGCTATTTCTGGATCGCATCTAATTAACACCCAAACTTTGTGTCCTTTTATTATTTCTCTTCTAAGCGTCTTTTGATGCAATAACAATTCCTCATTCCTCATTGTTGCCCTTCTAACCCATATCTTCCATCGTCATCCAGTACTACGAATGAATATATATATGTGTGAGAAAGAAGAGAGAGAGGGTTTAGTTTTGTGATAGACAGCCTAGCTAAGCTTTCTGACTGCCTATTGCCTAACACTCCACATACATTGCTGTTGCAACTTTGGGCCTAGAAAGGCTCATTTTCTTTTACTGATTGGGCCTTGCAGATCGTGGTAGTTGAGAATACAGGGTAGCTAATGGGCCCATGAATGTTACAGAAAACAAGATTCATTAATATGAAGGGATAAAGAGGCAGTATAGCCAATAATAATGTTGTGTGGTCGATAAAGAAACAACGGTGACTTCAAAGTTCAAACATACTGCAAGTGAGAATCAAAAGCAGAGAAGCTCAAGTAACAAGGCAAAATCTTCACTTGCAGCAATCCAATGGCGACGCCGGCTGTGAAAGTTTTCGGAGCACCCATGTCCACCGCAGTGTCCAGAGTCTTAGCCTGTCTTCTTGAGAAAGACGTCGAATTCCAGCTAAGTCCGGTCAACATGGCCAAAGGCGAGCACAAAAGGCCCGACTTTCTCAAGATTCAGGTAATATTTTTTATTAACGATCAACCAATACATCAATCTCTCTCTCTCTCTCCTTCTCTCTCTTTGTCTGATAGTTGTTTCTCCTACTTTAACAGCCCTTTGGCCAAGTACCAGCTTTTCAGGACGAAAGCATCGCCCTTTTCGGTAATTGCTCTCATTTCCAGTCTTTAAGCAGTCAATTTTGATTACCAACTCTTGGACAAAATTTTACAGAGTCGAGGGCAATATGCCGGTACATATGCGACAAGTATGCAGAGAAAGGGAACAAGGGATTGTACGGGACAAACCCATTGGTGAAATTCTCGATAGATCAGTGGCTAGAAGCTGAAGGGCAGAGCTTTAACCCACCAAGCTCGATTCTTGTGTTTCAGCTCGCATTTGCACCCAGAATGAAGCTGAAACAGGATCCAGCTGTCATCAAACAGAACGAGGATAAACTATCAAAGGTGCTCGATGTTTACGAGAAGAGGCTTGGCGAAACACAGTTCTTGGCCGGCGATGAGTTTTCTCTAGCTGATCTTTCCCACTTGCCCAATGCGCATTACCTTGTCAATATGACCGATAAAGCAGAGCTTTTTACTTCTAGGAAGAACGTCAAGCGGTGGTGGGGCGATATCTCCGGCCGGGACTCTTGGAAAAAGGTTGTTGAAATGCGAAAGATTCATTGAATTCATTTTCCTTCTGTTTTCTGTTGAATAATTTTGATCCTGCTTGCTTTATTGTCACTGATAAAGTACTTGAGCTGGTTTTCGTTGTGATCACTCTTTGTTGTATGCAATGTCGTAATCTTTGCTTCAAATTTGCTAATTAATGGAGTAATCTTTTCCTCTTAACAATTTTGTTCTATTGGTTAACAGGGGAGGCTTTCTTTTTGTTGTCAATAGCAAAGATGAAACTAAATGGTACATTCAATGATAATATGTTGTACTTTGCAAAATGGGGGCCTCCAACTAAAATAACTAGTAATGAGAAGCAGCTGCCTCATCATCCATGGTCTGGCTCATTCTCTCCTTGTACACTTTCAACTCCCTTTCGTATCTTTCCTTATCTTTCACGCTGATGTTCTGGTAAACCATCCTGTCTTCTGGACAGAGATTGTTCCAAGACTCTCCTATCATCTTTGTAAACTCCCTCTCTCTGTTTGGGTATAGAGATTTGAGCTTGTAATGCTTGTCTGCAAAGAAGAAGTTATAACCGCTCCGGTTTGGTTTTGGGTAATTAGGGTCTGCTCTTCGTCTGCTTCTCCGGCGACGACGGTCACTGAAAACTTGCCGCTTTCCAGTGTATGGAACAATTGCATTATTGTTATATTTAGGAACTGTAGGATCAAGTTCATCATCAACCTGTTCTGGATGGTAAAGTACTCCCCTGAGCATCTCAGAACCCAGTTTTACAGTCACCAAATAACCACACTCAAACTTCCCTTCAATTGTTCCAATCCCTGTAAAACGTCAAGACAAGTGTTATAGAATCTATAGAACATGCAGTCATGCCTGGTTAAACTATCTATCAATGTCAAAAGGTTTTTCACCTTCAACAGGCGGAGATGGGTGAAACGGCATCGTTTTGGGGGTGTATTCTACAAGAGCCAATTCGTTCTTGCATGATGTGTTGCTAACAGAATGTGCAGCTACATGATGAGAAAATACAAGTAGGAATACATTAACACAATCAAATAACGAAATAGAAAATGGTTTTCTAATGAAACGAAAATGAAAAAAGAGGGAAACAAAAAATGTGTCAGGCGCATAATTATGCAGTAAAGAGGAGGATGAGGAGGAAATGGAAGTAGCATGCACTTTGACTTGGCGTAATACTAGAAAGAGGAGGACTCCGTCTCTGAAAGAAGTAAAGGAGCTCAAAATGGTAAAGAAGCTTCAAGTAGTGCCTCCTCAATACAAAAGAAGCACTTGTTGTCGTTGAGGAGAAGCAGAATACATTCCCTACTTCCCTCCATTTCTTCTCTGCAACTACCTGTATCAGTATGGGTAGAGTATGTAAGCCATAAAAACAAACAAAAAAAGAAAAGAAAAATATTATTAATGTATGTATAGATACGTAACGTACATACCTTCTCATAACCACCCCTTTTTGTAACCTCTGAATATAATATATGCAGGTCAAGCTCTTTTCCTCCAATAACAGGAACCCTTTTGTTTTTACATTTTCGCACAAAAACACAGAGCAAGAAAAAATAAATAAATAAAAACCAGGTCTTTGAGAGAAGGGGAAAAAAAGAGGGGAGGGTGTAGTAAAACCTCACATAAATTTAGTGTTCATCATGAAATGAAAGCGCTTTAGAGTGTCCCAGAAAAGAGTTGGGTCCATAACAATAGCTTCATGGGAGTTCATCATCTGCAACTTGGACTTCAAATTTTCTTCTCCAAAAAAAAAAAAAAAAAGGAAGAAGAAGAAGAACTTATGAAAAGGGGTTAACGAAATAGAAGAGAGAAATAAAGAGGGATAATTAAATTATTAATGATTCAAAAAATTACGAAAAGATAAGTATGATTTCCAAGAAAAAGATGAAAAAAAGCTGTAACTAATTAAGGAAGAACTAAAAAGGAAAGGGTCCAGTAGTTCTGACGAGCAAAGGTTGAAAATTAAAGAAGAGGGAGGAAGAACTAAATTTTGCTTAATTTGTTGAATTCAACGGGCTATAAATGAAAAGTTGATAACTATAACACTACTACCCTCTTACACAGTCTACATGGCCACTACCTCTACTCTGACATGTTGCGGCCTAGGCTTGGTAAATGATAATTTCTGGGATTAAATTTCTTTTCTCGGGCTTAATTCTAAAAGAAGAATCAAAATCATTCATGATTCTTTCCATGCATGTCTGTAGTTTTTGAGACAGATTATTACAATACTATGAACCGTAATCTCGGCCGTCGGATCGAAAAAAAATATTAAAAAAGCATTTTGGTGGGTTTGTGGGGTCCTTATTTTTATCCGTTTGGAAACTCGGAAAATGTTTGGTCCTTACATATGTGAGGCTGAGCGGGACTGATTAGTGGGTTTCAGGCTGCTGACTGGATAATGTGATTAAGCCACTTTGATGGAGACTGGGGAGTGCAGAACATGAATACATGATCACGTTATGTTCTTCTCATTCAGATTCTGGAAACTGCAGTTTTGAATCGAATAATGGGAGATGGTAAAGTTGGTATCTTGTTTTTCTCCATTTCTGTTTCCCTCCCCCTCTCGCTTTGGCTTCTGTACTAACAGCTCCTCACCATTCATTCTAATAACTCCTTACAAGTTCTCAAGCCAGTCAACAACAGTTCAAGATGCTCTTAGCATTCCTCGATCCTCTCTCGTTTCAGCTTTGGTTGCTGCTGTAAGCTCATGCACGTCCTCGTCCCATTGCCGGACGATACATGCTCGAGTTATAAAATCTATGTGTTATAAAGATGGATTCCTTGGTGATCAGTTAGTCACTTGTTATGTTAAATTGGGACATTCAGATGATGCAAAGAAGCTGTTCGACCAAATGCCTAATAAGGATTTGGTATCCTGGAATTCGTTGATGTCAAGTTTTTCACGGCGAGGTTGTCTTGATATGTGCCTGGAAGTATTTTGCAAGATGAAGTTTGATATGCTGAGAAAACCTAATGAGGTTACTCTTTTATCCATATTATCAGCTTGTACTGATATGGGAGAGTTGGATACCGGAAGGTACATTCATGGTTTTGCATACAAAATTGGAATATTGATAGAAGCTAAGGTTGTTAATTCTCTCATTAACATGTATGGAAAGTCTAACTATTTATACGAGGCTTGTAGATTGTTTGAGTCCATGTCGGTCCCCAGTATCGTATCATGGAATTCAGTTATTGGAATTCATACTAACAACGGCTTTGTACAGGAAGGAATTGACTGTTTCAATAGGATGAGAAGGATTGGCATTCGGCCCGATGATGGAACAATGGTTGCTTTGCTTCAAGCTTGTGATGATTTTGGTGTAGTAAACTTTGCAGGGGGTATTCATGCTTTAATATTCAGTTGCGGTTTAAATGAAAATGTCACGGTTACAACCGCAGTCTTAGACTTGTATGCAAAGTTGGGGAGATTAAACTCTGCACGTAAAGTATTTGAAGAGATTAGTAACCCGGATAAAGTAGCTTGGACTGCAATGGTAGCGGGATTTGCTGTTCACGGATTTGGAAGAGAAGCAGTCGAGCTTTTTGAAAGCATGGTTAAGGAAGAAGGTAAAGAGCCGGATCATGTCACTTTCACTCATTTATTGAGTGCTTGTAGTCATTCGGGGCTTGTCAAGGAAGGGAAGTATTACTTCAAAGTTATGAGTCAGGTTTATGCAGTTGAACCCAGGTTGGATCACTACTCATGCATGGTTGATCTTCTGGGCAGAAGTGGACATCTAAATGATGCTTACGAGATGATTAAAAGCATGCCAATGGAGGCGAATTCTGGTGTATGGGGTGCTCTTCTTGGTGCTTGTCGGGTTTATAAAAACATTGAACTTGGTAAGAAAGTTGCAGAGAGGCTGTTTCATTTGGAACCTTGTGATGCAAGAAACTATGTAATGCTAGCAAATATATACTCTGCCTCTCATTTATGGAAGGATGCGTCTAAAGTGAGGGCCCTGATGAAAGAAAGAGGTGCAGTTAGAAACCCTGGGTGCAGTTCCATCGAACATGGCAACCGGATTCACCGTTTTGCAGCGGGTGATCGATCTCACCCTGAAACGGAGAAGATATATATGAAGTTGGAAGAATTGATTGGGAAAATCAGGGAAGCTGGGTTTGTTTCGAAAACAGAGTTCGTACTGCATGATGTGGACGAGGGAGTGAAGGAAGATATGGTGAATAAGCACAGTGAGAAGTTAGCTATTGCCTTTGGTCTTTTGGTTACTGATTCTTGCACGCCATTAGTGATAAGAAAGAATCTTAGAATCTGTGGAGACTGTCATAGCAGTGCGAAGATGATTTCTTTAATTGAGAAGCGTCTTATCATTATTCGAGATCCAAAACGGTTTCACCATTTTGCAGATGGGTTGTGTTCTTGTGGGGATTATTGGTAACAATTCTGAGCTCTAAGTTATTGCCTATTCAATATTCGTTTCCTTATTAATTTATGATAATTATGAAAGTTTATTTATTATATATTTTATCGAGATTTAAATAAATAAATAAATATATATATATATATATATATAGAAAATAGTTGCATAAATCACGTTTCGAGATGTTATGCGATGGCGTTGGCGATGTGTCCCAGACAACGTGTCACTGCAAATCTAATAAAACCACCGAGAAACATCGATCAGTAGCGGAAGATTCCGAGGAATATACCCTTTTCTGTACCCATCTTCCCATTCCCCAATACGATCATGGGGCTTGTCCTTTAGAATCTAAGCCCATGCTAATAAAGCCCAACTCTTTCTCTCTCCTCATATATATAGTAAGATTATATCCCGAAAACAAAACCAAACAATTTCTTCTGAACATGAATTCAGTTCCTACGCGGTCTCTACCCGAACAAGAACACCTTATTCAGAAAGTCGCTGTCTTCCAAATCCAAGGTCGAGATAAATCCGGTCGGAAGGTCCTTTGTGTTGTCGGAAAATACTTTCCAGGTAACCAACATTTTCTGTAACCCTATGTATAAAGTAGTCTAATACTTTATCAAAACTGTTAATGTTTAATTTTTCTTATCTCATCATAATATGCAGTCCGGTCGGCGAGCTGCAAGGCATTGAGCAAGTATTTCGAGGATGAAATTATTCCAGAGTTAGAGCATAAGCAGTTCACAGTGGTGTATATGCACACAGATGTTGAACGCAGTGAGGATTATCTAAGCATAGTTTCGACCCTGAGATCATTCTACGAGGCTCTTCCAATCATCGTTAAGGATCGTATCGCGTGTGTTTATATCCTACACCCGAGTCTGCAGATCCGAGTGTTTCTGGCTACCTTCGGTCGGTTTCTATTCAGTGGAGGACTGTACGGGAAGATCCAGTACGTGAACAGGGTGGAGTTTTTGTGGGACCACGTTTGGAGAAGCGAGATGAAGGTACCGGATTTTGTTTACGATAGGGATAAGAAGTTAGACGGCAAACATCCGATGATTGACTATGGTTTAGAGAGTGATTACCCTACACTAGTCCATACTTCCTTCTCCGTTGACTCGCCTCTGGTTACATTCTCTACGCGTTGTATAGCTTAAATAAATACTGTTTCCAATTACTGAAAAAGAACACACAAGATTTGGGCCGTAAATATAATACAATGCCTTGCTACAAAGAAAAAAAAAAGAATAGGCCCATTTCAGACCAAGTAGCACTTTCAGGCCCAAAACTAAAAGTTATTTAGTGTCACTGGCCCATTGGCTCTATTCACTGAGCTTTGATTATTTCCCATTGTGCTAAAAGTAAAAAATAAGAAATAAAAATAAATGCTGTTTTCAATCAGACAGAGTCCAACTTCAAGATTAGTGAAGTAAGGGCGGGAGCACAAGCTGTCGGCAAACACCCGCTCTTAATTACCGTTGATCAGTAATCACCCGGGAAGATTTAAAAAACGAATCAGGAACCGCCAAATACTCCGAATCAGCAGCTGCAACGATGAACTATCGACATCGTCCATTTCCCCTTCAACCCCCCGCGCCCTTTCCTTTTCTATTTGCGTTTACCGAAGCGCTTTTCTGGTATTGCAGAATTGGATACATTCAATTTTTCTCCGATCCTCTCTTTTCATTTCGATGGAATCTGATCAATTTCTTCAACCTTTTCGATGCTATATTTACAGGGGCTGAAAGAGGCGAACAACAATTCCCACGCTTGAAATCGCAATCCATGCCTTGTAAGTTTTCTCCCTTCTATGTTTCTTATGATTTGGTGATCACCGGGTCCAGATCCTATACCTTCTTCCTTGCTTCTTTCTATCATTGGATTGAAGTTCTTTCATGTTTTCCAAGAGGAAAAATTCCATCTTGCTGGGATCTGAGCCCATCATTCTTTGCTGCTTGATTTAAATATGAATCTGGAATTGCAGTATGCTTTCAAAATCCCTCATCAGGCTTCAGAATTTGGACACCCCTCTTCAAAATAATGTAAATAATATACGCAACCTTCTCCATATCTCTATCTCTCCACGTACTTCTGAAAACTGTTACTAAATCCCAAATTTTCAAGCCAATGAAAACTTTAGAGAATGAGTTGAGTTGCTATAAGCACCGTTTGTTTCTCTAGTCTCATTTTTTTGCTGAAATGTAGGGACTTCAGGAAACTAGCCAGCAGTCTGTAAATAAGGTGTGCATCCTCCTCATCTCTCGATCACGCACTTATACTAGATTATTGTCAAACAAATGAAACCTTTTCGGGATATGTATTGATTCTAGGCTCTTCCTTTTGCGGAAATGGAGGGAGTCCATGGACCACCACCACCTGCAGGCTGTGATGAAAGTATTCAGCAGATTGATTTTGGTATGGATTTTCTTTTTTCTTGGACTGCAAGATTGATGTCTGCAGAAAATATCTCTCTTTTGATCATGCTATTCAATTTAAGTAGTCGTGTTTATAGCAATAGTTACATATTGCTGCTTTTGTTCAAAATAAAGAAAGGTGACTAACTACTAATTTAGATGAATATAGTTTGTTGGGTTTTTTTACTTTCATGATTTTGAAGTTTGTTTTTGAATTGATCGCAGGCGCAGTGATACACAATGGAAGATAAATTCTTCTTCATGTAAGCTTGGGAATTTTTTGTTTTGTTAGTTCCTGTTAGTTCTTATCCAACTCGGAAGATTTTGGTCGTGTTGCCAAATATGTAATTTGTCTCCCTTTTCCCATATCTCCCTTGAAAGAGCACTTTTACTTTTATTTTTGACATATAGTTTGCAGGCATTCAACTGGGAATCTCATAAACATGATTGGTGGAGAAATCCAGAACAAAAAGTTCCTGATATTGCAAAATCTGGATTCACTTCTGCATGGCTTCCGCCATCAACGCATTCTTTCTCTCCTGAAGGTTTGAGAATTATTCAAATATGTATTCAATACATACATAAGTACATGTTCAGTCATATGTTACTATTCTTTTTGTCTCAAGCTACCTTCCACAGAATCTTTATTCTCTGAATTCTTCATATGGTTCTGAGAACCTTTTGAAAGCATTACTTCAGAAAATGAAGCAATACAAGGTTAGACCAATGCCAGACATAGTTATCAATCATCGGATTGGTACGACCCAAGGGCATGGGGGAAGGTATAACTGTTATGATGGAATTCCGTTATCCTGGAGTAAGCATGCAGTCACATCTTGTACTGGTGGCCTGGTAATTACACTTTCTATCTGTTACTGGCTTTGACATTCATGGTTCTGAAAGTGCTGTTATCATACCCCTACGTGACGTGTTCTAGGGTAATCCAAGCACCGGAGACAACCTCCATGGGGTGCCAAATATTGATCATACCCTACATTTTGTTCGTAAGGATATTGTAGCATGGTTGCAGTGGCTACGCAAAACAGTGGGCTTTCAGGATTTTCGATTCGACTTTGCAAGAGGGTAAGTAGGACTCCCTACTGAGAAGTATTACTCATTAATAATTGGATTTGTAGGAGTTTCAGAATCTGAACTTTTTTGTGTTCATCTAGTTATGCAGCAAAATATGTAAAAGAATACATTAAAGGAGCAAAGCCGTTATTTTCTGTTGGAGAGTATTGGGATTCTTGCAATTACAATGGTGACGTCTTTGATTATAATCAAGGCATAGTACTTCCTTTAGTTCAACTAGCACAAATATACTGATATGCTGTGAATTCATTAACCCCTTACCCACATCAGTCTGTTAAGCATTTCTGAACCCGTGTTGCAGATAGCCACAGAAAGAGGATAATTAACTGGATTGATGGCACGGGGCAACTGTCAGCAGCATTCGACTTTACCACCAAGGGAATTCTTCAGGTTTCTTGCTTTTTCTTTTTTCCTCTTTTTTTTTCATCTCAAAAATCTTAACTATATATCTTTGTCGATTTATCATGATCTATTTCTTCTTTCTTCATAGTGTGTTCATGATACAATGAACTTGGACTTACTTGATATGTAATGGAAGTTTTCGCCAATGTTTACAAGATTAATTGATGTCTTCCCTCTTTTTTCTTTTTCTTGTAAAATATTTGTACTCATGGATTGCTACTTAGGAAGCTGTTAAAGGACAATTATGGCGTTTACGTGATTCTCAAGGGAAGCCACCATGTGTGATGGGATGGTGGCCTTCAAGAGCAGTCGCATTCCTCGATAACCATGACACTGGCTCAACACAGGTACCAAACATTCGCACTCTTACTGAAGCCATAGAGAAAGATGGTTGATATATTACAGTTTGTTGCTAGTAGCTTCTGCTTGAAAAATTGATCTACGCCTTTGACTACTGCTTGAACTGAATGGCACCGAACCTTATTCATTTCATGACAGAATCTAAGACTACTTTTGCTTTAGAGATCCTATCACCTAATAAAAGCTCTCCTCTTGTAGGCTCATTGGCCCGCCCTTCCCTGGGAATCATATCATGAAGGTATGTAAAACTATTTATTGACAAACATTGAAAATATTTACTCTGCCAGCTTTCTCCAGAAGATGCATCTTATTTTGGTTTTTCCACTGGCTCCATTATCATGGTCCTGTACAGGGCTACGCATACATACTTACACACCCGGGAATACCAATGGTTTTCTACGACCATTTCTATGCTTGGGGTGATTCTATTCACAACCAGATTGTCAAGTTGGTATACATTTGAAGCTACTTGGGTTTTTTTTTTTCCTCGAAATAAAAACCATGTATTAAACTGTGTTTCTTTTTCTTTTCCAAAGATGAACATTAGGAATTGCCAAGACATTCATAGCCGATCATTGATCAAGATTGTAGAGGCACGGCCTAATCTCTATTCAGCCATTGTCGGGGAGAAACTGTCTATGAAGATAGGGGACGGCTCATGGTGCCCATCAGGCAAGGAGTGGACTCTTGCAACTTGTGGTCATAGATATCATGTTTCAAACTTGGGCTAGCAAGCTTTCATATCGATGATAATCGGTTGTTAGCAAAGCCTGAACTTCTGGATGTTGTGGAAACAGAATTCACTGCTCTTCTATGGCATGTTTGTTATTTGTAGTTTCATCTGATCCCAGCTTGATATATATCTTTATAAAGTTATTACATAGACGAATTGGTCTCTGCTAGAATTTTCGCGAAACAGTTTGTAACTACCGTTGGGAATTTTATAGTGGAAACGGAATTTATAAAATGCCGTTGAATTGACTTGACAGTTGAGAGGAGTATAATAAGACATTGACATATTGTTGTGTTTTGTTTTTTCCTATTCGTAGTTGACTTTATCTTTTCTTTATCTTTTTTGAGTGACCACGCACAAAAAAAAAACAAAAAGCTGTTTTTTATACATGTAAAAGGTGAGGAATCCAATATCTAATGAAATAGCTGAATGGCACAAGACACAAAATGGCAATCATATAATCGAAGCAGAAAGGAACATTTAAATAAAAGTTTGGGTCCCATCCAACGAAGAATATTTGATCTTTGGACACTTACTTTACAAATTCCATTAATCAAAGCACCAAAGCCACGTCATATGGGACCCGACCAAGTTGTCTGTTTAATGTAAGACTATATAGTATTCGAGTATTCATTCATTCATTCATTCATTCACCTGATCGAAAGATATCAAAATGTATTCGTGAATACAACTCGTTTTCTTAAACTGATTATTCATTATAGTTCTACTTTATTGTAAACCAGACCACATGAACCTTGTATGGACATCACTTTAGTTTTATGGAATGCAATATTTAGATTTGTATGAATTTGATAAATAATGGATGCATCTATGAAAGAGAATGTCACGTGCTGGAAAGAGATCAAAACCCCATTTCGCCATCATAACCCATTAGCCATACGCCTCATCATTCCAGTTTTGAAACTCAAACCCCACTAACTTCTCTGATCTGACCATGGAATACCCTTTCTTTTTTTTTTTTTTTTTTTGCCCTCTATCTTTTTGTGGTTCGTAATAAGCCACAACCTGCAATGAACCTAACTTAGTCTTAATGGGTTTTTCATTACAGTCCAGCAGCTTATAATAATCTCAAATTCCTTTTGAGTTGAGTTGTGACTTTCCCGGACAATTTAGCTACCTTTACAGATATCCAAATTAAAACTTAGATTTATTTTTTAATTTTTTTTAAGAATATCATAATTGATATGCACATATCCTAGTATGGGAGTCATTCCATCTATCTAATTACTTGCACTAACGAGCATGATTGACCATCGTTCTTATGAAAAGTGAATTATAAAATATATATAATTTGTATATAGCTTGAACCGCTAATACTTAGCTAATACTAATAATGATTGAAAATGGTGGCAAGCAAAAGTACTCTAGTAGCTACTAGCTACTAACATGTAGTTATTTTCAGACTTGCGTAGCTTCACTTTTTCTTGGCTTTGAAACTAAGAAAAACTTGTCAACCAAACTAAAAGAAAAGAAAAGAAAAGAAAAGAAAAGAAAAGAAAAGAAAAGAAAAGAAAAGAAAAGAAAAGAAAAGAAAAGAAAAGAAAAGAAAAGAAAAGAAAAGAAAAGAAAAAAAAAAAAAAGAAAAGAAAAGAAAAGAAAAGAAAAGAAAAAAAAAGAAAATGTGTATATATATAGCTATTTTACTAAAAGATGCATTGATAAAAAGAACACCTTCTAAGCGCATCCACTTTTTCCACGGATCCTGTATTGATTTAGATTTTGGTCACGAACTAAAACTTTTTTCTTTTTCTTTTTCTTTTTCTTCTAAAAGTCCAAAGTCACATCACATTTCCAACTTCTAAACGCTTACAACGCACGTTTTTTTAGAAATTTCTGTATCTTCGCTCATGAGTCATGACAAAGGGAAAAAAAAAACGTAGAAAATTGATAGAAGGTTTCTTCATTCAGATTAGAGTTCTAAGTTCGAAGGTTTTTTTTTTTCCTTTTTTTTAATAAAAAGAAAAAAAAAAGAAAGTTATTATTCAAGTTGAAAGTTATAACCAGAAGTAAAATTTTACTGTTGGATAAATAGGAGGGAAGGGACACTAAAATGGTTTTGCGAGGAGAATAACTTTTGTTAATTCTTCATCGTCCCCATGCTTCAATCATGACTTGGTACAGAAAAAAAAAAAAAACTCAGCAACACAGCTAGCTGCTCTGTAGTCTGTACAGTCACAGGGCCTAGTAAAAGAGAGCCTTTTTCTTTTCTTTTTTGGTAAAAAAAAAAAAAAAAAAAAAAGGTCCAATATGAATATGCGAGTTCACTGATGGTTGCAACGAGAGTTTTGAGTTTTTTTGAAGTTTGAAATCCAATATTGATTGTGTATGGTTGGAAGTAGATTTGGAGCATTAAATTAAATAATAATAATAATAATAATATTTAATATTCGTTGGAAGGTAAGCCCAGTGAGCAGGTGAGCGTTTTAAAGAAAGCGTGATGAGTTGTAGTTGTGTGGCCTGTGAGCGTGATGAGTGCGACATTTCGCTCGACAAAAGGGATGATTTCAAACCATCTCTTTCTCTCTGGTGTCTGTGTCAATTGTGCAAGTTACTGTTACTGGGTCTTGTTTCATTTGTGACATCTTAATGCATCTTAATAATGGGGTTCTTAACTTTTTCATCTCTGGGACAATAACTATATTCTGGTGTTGCTAATAACTAATGAGTGAGTTGCTAGGGTTAGGATTGATATCATGTTATACCTAGGATACCACGGTCGATGGTGAAGTTGTAGGGCCCATCTCAAGAAAGAGAGTTTTGTGTATGAATCAGTAGCATACAAGCATGATGTTCCAAAATCAAAAGTCGTCGTTAAGCAATTGAATGGTTGACTTTTTTATTCTGCTGATTAGAAATCACCAAATGCTGTATGATGCATGCGAAAATAAAATCTCATACTCGTTTCCACACGCTATCTTCTTTTGTCCATCTTTACGTTGGAAGACTGATGAGCCATCATTCTCTGTATTGACTGATCGTATTCTGTGGCCGGCAATATAAAACTTTTTTTCAGAACGTCAAAGAAATGTACAGTAGTAAAGCTTATTCCAAAAGAAATTTCTTTTTCAAGATAATTCCAAATTCCTCCTCCACTTCTATAATTTTCAGAGCCTTATGTTTTCAAAGGGTTCATTATGAAGTCAATAAACAGCGGTCTCACCGCGAAATTTCTACTGCAGCTATGTATAAGCAAGCCTATGTCCTATGTTCCTATTCCAAACCCTACTTTCTCATGTTAAAGAGTTTTATTAGAAGAAAGAAGAGAACGAGAAAATGAAACTTGAATATCAGAAGTTGTTGGAACCTTTTCATCGAAGAAGGTGAGGCGGACCCAGAATCCACTGATGATCAGATGATAATTAATTACTTAGATTCATGACCAAACGTCTGTACCTAACTCGAGCTAAGAAAGACTTTAGTTTTTAATTAATTGATTAGATAACTCATAACTCTTATTATCACCAATCAACACAGAGATGGACGTTCCAACACGACTGTCCAAGTACTGTTGCATGCTGTGTCACATTTATACTAATCGTCCCTGGAGATTAATGCGACCACGGCTTGTTTTAAGTTACTATTATGATCAATCAGACGGCTTGTGATCATCGATCAACATAAAAAATCTCACTTTAGCTAGACATATAGGCCCCCCGGATGAATGACATATGGCCCCTCCTTAAGAATCAGTTTGTCCCACACCATACCATATAGTGTAGGGCACAGCATATACTATATTGTCTACAGGTGATCCTTGACATATAGAAGGAAGCTTTCCCTTAAGCTTTTTCTTAATTATAAAAAATAATATATATATATATATATATATATATATTATCAAGGTTGTGTCATTTTTTGAAAACCCAGTTTCGGTTACAGAGATATTCATGGCAGAGAGAGAGAGAAGATATGGAAGAAAGGAAGGGGGGGGAAGAAAAGAAAGATGAGATGAAATGGAATAACAAACCAATATTACTTTTTCTTTGATCCCATCTAAAAATGTGCACTTCAAACTGAAAGGGCTTGAGGAATGAACCATCCAATCTGGTGGTTTACCTGTCTTTCAGACTTTCACCTCTCACAAGTCATAGGTCATAGGTCATGATCCCCCATCCCTCTTTCCCTTGGACTCTTCAATTTTCTTTTGCTCTCCATCCTTTCCAATTTCCACCATATTTATTAATTACCTAGAGCTATACGCCATCTCTCTCTCCTCATTTACTGTTGTACCATTGATGCTGCTTACCATCTTAAATACAGCCCCATCTTCCTCTCTACACTCCTGTATATATTCTCTCTCTCTCTCTCTCTCTCCATTCCGATTGTCTTATAAAGCCACAATCGGTCTTACAGAGCTGCTGCTTTCATCACGAGCTGCTGCTTTCATGGGGGTTTAGCAAAGGGTTTCTTACAGAGTTTATTGGCATTCTGTCCACCTCCCATCAATAAATCTCTCTCTCTCTCCTGCTGTTTGCTTTCCCCTTACTTCGTAATTTATATGGAGGTGGGTATACTGCCAACTGAGCTCTGTTGGCTTCTCTTTGTAAAACTCTTGTGATAACATAAGAATCTAGACCTACTTTCCGCGGCATGGATGAAAACGAAGGTATCCCATGCCATCAGGTAATAATTAAGTATATATTAATATATTTTGTTCCTTTGTTGACTCTGGTTTGCTAATTGTTATTCATAATGACCATCATGCAATGGCAGCCGCAGAAAAATGACTCCTTGCCGAGAAAATTGACCTTCTGCTTTCATACTCGATTGCCCTAACTTTAATCTCAGCTGCATGTGTTTAACTCTGCTGATTCCACTAACTCTTCTGGATGCGTTTATTCATTTTGTTATTTTGCAGGTTTTGATTGGGTTTAATCTGACAACTTGTTGCGAGCGCTGTCAATAAATTTCTGATTTTTTCGAAGTTTTTTTTTTCCCTTTTTCTGTGTTACTCCTTGTTAATATCTCCCTCTTGTTCTGAAGTGGATATTGTATCTGTCTATCCGCATTCTAGGCTGATCTGGAACCCGAGATTTACTCAGATCTATCTTTCCTGGGGAACGGTAAAGAAAAATACTCGATTTACTCTTTCAGTTTTTTTTTTTTTTGAAGTTTTCTCTTCTAGGGTTTAAGTAAGCTCTCGTGGAATCATATGATACACTTCTGCAGGTTTCTAAATAGGAACAAAAAAGGACCAATGAATTTAGAAGCAGTTTGAGGTAGCTGAAATGATGATGGTTCCGTTGAATTTAAATCCGTAAAATTGAATCATAAGATTAGATTGTTCCTTGAATAGCTTGCATAATCAAGTTAATTACTGAAAACAAATTATGACAAGATGTTAGTGTGCTCATGGCTTTCATGCATGCTTAGTCTGCCACATTTCATTCTACGCCAGTTTCTAATACACTTTCTTCACTTTGATCATTGTTATTATTTGTTTCGAGGTTCAGCTCTTTTTCTTTTTTTGTCCTTTAAACCTATTGTATAATTTGATAACCCTGTAATCTATAGAAGTCCTTAGTGATTCCGTAATGCAGTAATACTGTCTGTCACTGTCCGTAGTCTGGACCCTCTTGTCGAGTCTCCATGTACGTAGGCTCATGATTGTATGACTGACACATCTTATTATATTAATCTAAAGTTTCTGCACTTAAAAAACTCTCTGTTTATGTTCTGGCGCGTGTCTACACAGCCTTTTCTTATTGTCGTAAAACCATTACTTTACAGCTTTTAACTCCCATGCAGATCTGCAGTTTTTCTTACTTGAATATTTAGGTTTCTGGAAACTTAAGGTTTCAATGTATGTCCCTTTTGATTTGTTAGCCCCGGCTCTTTGTTTAGCCCTAGACTTGCAGTTTCATTTTTAAGAGGATTATATATCTTTTATAAATCTTTTATTGGGCTTTTAATGCTATCTGTCTGTGTTGGGCCGAACCACTAACTCTTTTGGTGAGAAATGGGGCACTATATAAAACTAATGTAAATACGACAGTCATCCTCTAAAAGGTCAAAAATATTGGCAGAAAGAACTTCCCACTCCATTCACCATTCTGACGTCGGCTACAGTAATTATATCTCTTATTACACCTCTAAATCATCCCCAATCGAGATAGTGGCATTACATTTACAACTTGTTGAAGCTAATGATCCTCAACATCCAGCTACAATTTGTAAAACAGAAAATGAGATACCGCTAATCCAGATATAACTTACAAAATAGAAAATAATTATGTTTATTATGTTTATTAATGATTATTAATATATCTTTACGTATGTATGTCGATCTTTAATAATATTATTTATTTATTTTTGTCAATTATGTAATATTCATATGGTTAATAGTTTGTTGGAATTTTTTAGGCATCTTGGTATCCGATCCTATAGTGACCTGATACTTCGGCTATCATCCGTTTACATAAGGTCTTTGATTCTTGAAGTTCGAACTTCATCCGACCTTAAAAAGATCAGCGCATGAACTATGATCCAACACAACTAAACATCGTGACAGTACCTCATTTATGTAAACGAAAAGGTTTCTAGATTTTCATCAAGCTAGTCAGTTGGATCGCTCTTCGAATTGATATCGGTTGGTAATGGGAAGGGAGAGGTACAATAAGATGATTGAATGGAGAACGGGCTTGGAGACATGCACTTCTGTCTAGACAGATGCTGCGCCACCCAACCTTCCATGCTCATCGTGCAAACATGAAGAAGACACAGACTCAGCAGCAGCCCTCTGTTTAGTGGCGTCGTCTACGTATATAAAATCGTCAGATCTTTGCCGCAATGTTGAACGCCAAGCTCTCCATCACCCTTGAATAGCTCTCTCGGATTGACTTCCCCACGTCCTGTAAAAAATGAGACGACGTCGGTTCTACCCTTGTTCATCATTTCAAACACAGTGTTCTTAGTTTATATAACATTAACCGATCTTCTTACCTTGTTGTATTGAATCTTGTTCATGTCCAAAGCAGTTTGTGGGAGGCTAGGAAATTGGATCCTAACAAGGCTCTTCCACGTGCTAGAATCTTGGGGTGGATCCTAACAAAGCAGTTCGACGTGCTAGAATCTTGCTTCTTTCTATGTCACTAACAAGGCCCTTTACCTTACCACCCCAAGATGGCTTCCCGGATTTCTTGGCATGAATCGAATGCCATTTCAAGTTTTTCTTCCTCCACATATGCACACCAGCCTCTATCCTGTTTGCTATTTCTAAGGTGGTATTTTCAGATGACAGGTCCAAGTAATCAAGAAGAGAATCGGGCGAGAACCGATCTGCTGTTATGTACCGGTATAAGATCTCCCCCAAACAAGCTTTCCCATTCTAAGAATTAGCATCAAGCAAACACCATACTAGAATTTCAATTTAGCGTGAAAAAAAAACGGACTCCCATTTGGAAGAAAGAATTGTGCATTTCCCTTGGTAAGTTGTCTAAATATGCAGATGGAACCTCCATCTCAGCCAAGGCATTACTGTTAATAGCCAAGGCAGCCTTAAGGATCTGATTAGTGCAATCTCTGCACTGCTGCAACCTCTTCCTCGCTTGTTGAGACAGACCATTTGGTGGCACCTTAAGAAAAGGGAGCCACCATTTCTCTTCGTGCTTAAACGAAGGTCTTCCAGACGATGAAGACTGCAAAGAGAACGAGCGATCCATATCACTATCGACCCCACCTGAAAAGATTACTCCCCACTCAACGTAATAAAACTCGGAATCACAGAATCCGTCGAGAATGCTAAGTAGCATCGCATCGAGCTTCTTGAGTGCCGGGATGCTGATACGAAGATGGGACCGCCGTCTGAGTAACCATCACCTCAAAGGTCCCCAAACACAGTAGCTGTGAAATTCAGATTCAAATCAGCTGCTAAATTCAAAATGGGTCCAAAATCCTCTACTAAACTAGATGAACAAACATACCTGACAGATTAGTGATGGCATTGGATATGGCCAGAGCTGTACAAACACCATTCCCTCCACCTGACATGTCTTCTCCAAGCAAAAGCTTTGCGAACAACATTCCTTCATCAATTATACTTTTGCAGAGTTGAAGAATCTTATGAACACAGCACAGATCTTGAATTCTTGAACAGAGCTTCTTTTTTTTTTTGTAAACAGAATGGGAAAGATGAAGCAGAACAAGAAAAGTAAAGAATTCAACTTCAAATCTTTGATTGTGTGATAATTGATACTCTTTTCCAAGAGATTTATGTAAAGAATTCAACTTCAAATCTTTGATTGTGTGATAATTGATACTCTTTTCCAAGAGATTTATGTAAAGAATTCAACTTCAAATCTTTGATTGTGTGTATGGCTAACACAGTAATTAACATTACAATCATCTATTTGGTGTGCTATCGTGAAGTTGGAATCCGGTCGCGGTAAGGTTGGGATCCGGTCAAAATGATTACGTATCACAATTAATACAGTATCAGCCAATCAACTTGTCTTCTATGCCACATCTACGTTATAACTATCAAACTAGTCAAAATCCCGTATCCGGCTAAAGGAAGTAAGGACTACGGACTGCACAATTATCGGGCGGGGGGGGGGGGGTGTGCTGGGAACGGTATTTTAATAGCAAAATTTATTTTTAATGGAAGGATGAGTGTGATTGATAATAATATAATGAATCGTTAAAATTTTAGTGAATAAAATTAAAATATTATTTTAATCGATTTAAATTATGAAAAAAATAATATCATTTAAAATAATTTGAATTATGAAAATTAATATATTATTTTATATTTTAAATAATTAAAAGTATAATTTTTAATATTTATCTTGAAAAAGGACCCCACACACACACACTCACACACACACATTGTAGCAACAAAATGACGACACTGCCGCGAAGATGAAGGCAGTGAGGCGAGCAAATAGATCAGGAGATTTATAAGGACGACCGCACGAAGTGGCCACAATGTTCACACATACACGTCACGTGCTCGCCATCCTTCCTCGCCTTCAAAGTCTTCCTTCTACATTAAGCCATCATCGCTTCCCACTCAATAATATAATCACTCCTACATCTCGTTCTAAACAGTTCAGACCCTGTCCTTCCTCCTTATCTCATTCTACATCGCCTAGCCATAGAATGGGTTCGATCCGTGTTCTTGACGAACATTTCAAGTATCCTTCTGTTCGGAGAGACGAGTCCGTCGTCGACGACTACCATGGTATTAAGATCGTGGATCCTTACCGATGGTAATGCAATCTAATTTTCTTTACGCCCTAATTTTTTCTTGAGAGGAAAGCTTTTTAGTCAATATCTTGCGTAATCGTTTGCCGGTAAATGTGCATTCCGGTGTTTAGTCGATAATTATGTCGAGGAATTACTTCTTTTTTTAAATCGATACTATTTTATTAAGAGAACACCTTGTGATTGGAACTTTATGTGGTCAAATTTATCGAAGGTCTTAATATTTTAGGCTTGAGGATCCTGACGCGGAAGAAGTGAAGGATTTCGTACAGAAGCAGGTGGAACTAACGGATTCGGTGCTTCTGAAATGTGATGCCAAAGAAAAGCTTCGTGAGAGTATCACAAAGCTTTATGATCATCCGCGTTACGAACCACCGTTTAGGCGTGGGGATAAGTATTTTTTCTTCCATAACACCGGGCTTCAACCACAGAGTGTTCTCTATGTGCAGGTCAGCTAGAATTTGATTTTACATCACTACGTTCACCTTTGATTTTACAGGTCTGCTAGCTAGAATTTAATTATACATATCATATTTTATTGTTCCCGACTCTTAGGAAAGTTTAGATGGAGAACCTGAAGTTCTGCTCGATCCCAATGCACTTAGCGAAGATGGAACGGTTTCCTTGAGCACTCTATCAGTTAGTGAGGATGCTAAGTATGTGGCTTACGGACTTAGTTCGAGTGGTAGTGATTGGGTGACAATTAAAGTAATTCGAGTTGAAGGCAAGAAAGTTGAGCTTGAAAATTTAGTTTGGGTGTGTTTTCCTAGTA
Organism: Coriaria nepalensis; assembly: GCA_027186245.1. Lineage (NCBI taxonomy): Eukaryota > Viridiplantae > Streptophyta > Magnoliopsida > Cucurbitales > Coriariaceae > Coriaria > Coriaria nepalensis. Next base: position 236,446 of record CP114500.1, on the reverse strand, counting down.
AACTGACTTAATTCTATTCTTGGCTCAGAATGAAAAGTACATACAGATTAAAAAGATTACGAAATATTTACTGAAAGGTTGACTCAATCACTTGATGTGTTTCAGGTTAAGTTTTCATCTATTAGTTGGACACATGATAGCAGAGGTTTTTTCTACAGCCGCTATCCAGCTCCCAAGTGAGTATTTGGTGCGGATTATCTCACTCCTTAATGTTGTATTTGGGTTACATGATGTCATTGGAGTTACTTTAAGATTAAAAATAGTAATTTATGAGAGCATATATGAAATCTGAAGAACTCGAGGAACCTCTAATGTTTTTTTATTACAAGATTAAGTCATCTGTGAGATGATTGGGTTATGTGCAGTTTATGGTGTTTTTTGATGACAAATTCAATGGTTATTTATAATAAACTTCTTATGTAGAGAGGGGGAAGATATAGATGCTGGGACAGAGACCAACTCTAATCTGTATCATGAGTTGTACTATCACTTCTTGGGGACAGATCAATCAGAAGATATTTTATGTTGGAAAGATTCTGAAAATCCTAAATATCTATTTTCATCTAGTGTTACAGATGATGGGAAGGTATGTTCTTTATTCTCTTCTCTGATTTAGGAGCTTTGGTGTACATATTTTCACTGTGCCTTACTGTATAAAATGAACCCACACATAATACGTGAGGTATATGTAGTCTGATGCTTTGTGATTCTTGGGCATATTTTCAATACCCTTAGCTGAAACACACCCTAAATTTCCAACTTTCAATCCTAAATTATTTGGAACTATTATCACAAGATATCTTGCAGTGTCTTGTTGTAATGACTGAGGTGATGTATCTCGATGGTAATATCAATCCACTGAGCAAATGACATGATGCACACTGATCATCTTGTACTGTTGCTGCTCAACTTGGTCTTCTCTTATAATTGAGTTTTTCTTCTTTGGTTGCACGTAAAATATGTATGAGAATAGCTATGCTTTTGAGGTTGATCAATGCTGGATCTGATTAAAGTAGCCAATACCAACAGCAACCAGAAGCAAGGAGAACTTTAACACTTGTCTTGATTTCTAAATTGGAGTCTGACCATTAATACTGTGATGGATCAAGAACATTAGCTCATTGAGAATTTCATTCACTCTACTTGTTAGATATATGGATTTATTTTTGTTTTTAGTATAATATCTAGGTTTGAGAATCTGCATTCAAGCGCAATTAAGTGGACCACGAATTGCTATATGTGTACTCATCTGAAGAAGTAATGTTTGTACATAGTTGTTTTGATACTTGTTTGCTTGCATTACTTACTTTGTTCACTTAAAAATGTTTGCAGTAGGTACATAGTATGGTTTTTATACAGTTGATGCAATATATATTACCATGAACCTCTTGTTCTGATTCTGATTTTCTGACACTATTCAGTACATACTTCTGGAGATTGAGGAGGGTTGTGACCCAGTCAACAAGTTATATTACTGCAACATGTCTGCATTATCAGGTGGCCTTGAAGGAATTAGGGGGAGTAATGACTTGCTCCCTTTCACTAAACTTATTGACAATTTTGATGCACAGTATGCAGTCGTTGCAAATGATGACACATTGTTTACCTTTCTGACAAATGAAAATGCTCCAAAATATAAGCTAGTACGTGTGGATTTGAAGGACCCAACTCATTGGACTGATGTTCTTCCAGAATCTGAAAAAGATGTACTGCAGTCTGCTTCGCCTGTCAATTCTAACCAATTAATAGTGAGTTACTTGAGTGATGTGAAATATGTGCTGCAAGTGAGGGATTTGAAGTCTTGTTCTCTGTTGCATCAATTACCTATTGACATTGGTACAGTATATGCTGTATCTGCACGAAGAGAAGATGCGGTCATTTTCTTTGGGTTCACTAGCTTTCTTACACCTGGAATTATATACCAGTGCAATTTGCAAACTGAGACTCCTGATATGAAGATATTTCGTGAAATTAATGTGCCTGGTTTTGACCGATCACACTTCAGTGTGGATCAGGTAACCTTTGTCTTCTTTTTGCCAATAAACTTAAGACATCTTTTCTCCTTTATGTGATAAATGGTTTATCGGGATGCCTCACTAAAGTATTTTTTCCTTACGTTGGCTATAGTCCGATTTAAGGCAAGAAGAACACAACTTCTTTTTCCGAGTGATATGACATCTCTTTTTAGCCTTTTGATTATAGGTTCAACTTATAGGGAGGTATAAAATTTCTGAGTCTCCCATAGAGGCCCCTCTTTACATTGGCTGTGGTTGGCAGGAATGGATATGAAAGTAAACAGGATCAGGTGATTTCTCCATATGGGTTAGGTAAATTTAGGGTATCAGTCCTAGATCAGGGTTATGGCCTATAGGTCTATGATCAAGATCATAATCTTATTTTTGGTTGTTAAAAACTAGCGGTAAGTAAATAGACTTCTTTACAGGCTGTCTTCTCTTAAGTTAGCGCAAAGTATCGAAGTCTGATGCTCATTTTGCTTTCTATCTGGGATATATGGGGAAATTAATTATGGTTGTGTCTGTGTTCATGCATGTCATCCAGGTTTTTGTGCCTAGTAAGGATGGTACCAAGATACCGGTGTTCATTGTGGCAAGGAAGAATATCGTGTTGGATGGATCTCATCCTTGTTTACTATATGGATATGGTGGATTTAACATAAGCCTTACCCCTTCCTTCAGTGTGAGTCGGGTTGTACTCACAAGGAATTTAGGCGCTGTTCTATGCATAGCCAACATCCGTGGTGGTGGAGAGTACGGGGAGGAATGGCATAAAGCAGGCTCCCTTGCCAAAAAGCAGAATTGCTTTGATGACTTTATTTCTGCTGCTGAATACCTTATATCAGCTGGTTATACGCAGAAAAGAAAGCTGTGTATTGAAGGTGGAAGTAATGGTGGCCTTCTTGTTGGAGCTTGTATAAATCAAGTAGGGTGGCATTCAGTTCTTGCTACTAGTGTCTTATTTCTATAATAATTTTTTTATGGTTGTAGCAAGTTCATCAATTGAGTTTTTTTTGTATCTCTTTCTGGTGGCAGAGACCTGACCTTTTCGGTTGTGCTCTGGCTCATGTTGGTGTCATGGACATGCTACGTTTCCACAAGTTCACGATAGGTTAGTCTGCATTTTCAGACCCACTGCATATAACTTGGATCAAGTTTTAAATTATGATTGTTTATATAGGGCATGCTTGGACTTCTGATTATGGTTGTTCTGACAATGAGGATGAGTTCCACTGGCTAATCAAGTGAGTCGAGTATTACATGTTGAAGCATATGCTGTAACTTATTATTTTTTGCTGCAGCAGTAATGTAGTTAAGACTTAAAAACTTCGAATTTTTAAATTTGCACCTCATGATAATTTCCCATTAAAATATGTCAAATAGTTCAGGGTTGTGGCTGACTTAATTGTTATTGGCCTGAAAAATTGGACAATGAAATTACATTTGGCTTCATACGCGTGGTTTGCATGAAAACAAAATATTTGCTTGCCGCCCACTCTAATTCTGTTTATGCTTTTAAGTAGTATCTCGATTTAGTTGATTGGTTTGCAGGAAAAGGTAATATTTGTTCTCCCCTTTTTCTCCGACTGTCTATTTCTAGTTGTTGAATTGTAACTCCTAGGATCCTGTTGGCTTACCTATTTACCTTTATGTTGAAGCCTTTGAAGTAGAATGAGTAAGTTTCAGCGACTCAATTGAGTGGATGTATTTCAAGGAAACTATTTCTAGCCCTCTCAATCTCTGACTTTTTAAACTCCCGTGCTCCCATGAAACTTGTTTGCAGGTACTCTCCCCTGCACAATGTCAGGAGACCTTGGGAACATCATTCCAATGAATCTGTGCAGTATCCATCTACAATGCTATTGACTGCTGATCACGATGATCGAGTTGTACCATTACACTCCTTGAAGTTATTGGCGGTTAGTTCACTTGCTATGAGTGGCAAACTCGTCATTTCTATACACTGTTTGTTATGTTATGAACGATTTTTTGTTGAATATTTAGCAGTCAATAGTAGTATCTTTACCAGTACATACAAGTAGGCTTGTCCAAAATAATCATTTCAGCTTTCGATAGGTATTCTCTTTCTGTGTTTATGCTAATAGTTTTTTTCATCATTCTTCAGACCATGCAGTATGTTCTATGCACAAGCTTGGAGAAGAGTCCCCAGACTAATCCAATAATTGGTCGCATTGAGTGCAAGGCAGGTCATGGAGGTGGACGCCCAACCCAAAAATTGGTATGTAACTTGCTCACAGCTCATGTTTTTGTAGACTTCATCACTGTTATATTCACTGTGTCTATCTATGCCTCTTAAATTGACAGATAGATGAAGCATCTGATCGGTACAGTTTTATGGCTAAGATGTTGGGCGCACCTTGGATAGAGTAAAGTGAATACTGCAAGTTGGACATTTGTGGTGCAGAGTTGCCCATATGATATTTAGGGAAATTGGGGAGCTCTGCCGTTGTGGTTGCATTACCTGAAGTTGGTCAAATGACAAAGAACCCAAGTGCATGAGTTTTTCCAAAATGACCGAAGCTCGGCTGGAGTTTTTTTTTTTTTTCTTCACTTTATTTTATTTTTTTTCCATGTAACAGAGGCCAAATTCATCCAAAAAATTTTATTAGATATTTCGGCCTAAAGACCCAAAAAAACAACATACTCATCCCATCGGGGCCCAAAGTGATCTAAAATTAAGATGTCTAAGCTAATCAGGTAGACCAAATAATAGAAACAGCCTATGTAGTATACATTTGAGCATTGGGCCCAAGAAAGTTAAAGAAACAGCCCAGTCCTGCGACACCAAATCTGATATTCGGCCTGAAAGCCCAAGAACCTCTAAGATAAAGCCCAGTAGAAGTAGTTAGGGTATATTAGCCCCAAAACATTTGTAATAAAGCCTAATTCCGGTCCCTTAACATAAATGTGTCGGCCCATTAAGGTTTGTATTCGGGCTCGAGGCCTTTAAACTCTTCGGACGAAGCACAAAACGGCCCATATTTATATTCGGCCCCAAAACATATAAAGTCGTAACGGCCCATTAAGATGCATAATTAGCCCAATATTGACTGATTCTTATATGTTTGGGATGAACCCAATAACTATTCAGTTAAAGCCCAATATGGCCCCATTAATTTATATGTTTGGGCCCCAAGACGAACACAATTTTAGACGAAGCCAACACTTCAGATAAATAATCGAGCCCATATCGGCCCAAAATACTAAGAAAGTCCGATACAGGCCCATTAAGCTATATGGGCCCAAGTCCGAAAACATTTTAGATAAGCCCATTACTGGCCCATTAAGATAAATATTTCGGCCTATATCGGCCCATTTACTTATGTGAGCCACTGTCGGATAAAACTTTTCGGATAAAACCACTGTCGGCCCACAGTATTATATGTGAGCCCAAAATCGGCCTATTAACTTATTTAATTGGGCCTGAATGACCAGAAACTTTTAATATATTTGGGCCCAAAGGCCTAACATGTTTAGATAAAGTCCAATACTACCCTATTAACTTATGTACCTGGGCTTCAGGCCCAAAACCTTGCAGACAATGCCTGATATGAGCCCAGAATAAAAATATATACGCGGCGTATTCCATGCAGTTGATTTTTAGGCCTACTAGACTTAAAAACATTCGTGGCCCATTTAGGCCCAAATTTCGGAGCACATCTAGACTTCTTGTAGCCTAAGTAGTAGAATACATAGGCCCAAAAAGTCACAGACAAAATGTCTAACCGAGGCGACGAAGTTAATAGAAAAAAATGCCTAGATAAAACTACAAACAGCCTGGCCGTCACCTGTGTACATTAAGTCGTCGGCCCTAGGATAAGAACACCCCAGAAACCTTAATCTGGAGTTAATCGTGCAAACAAACTGACATATTAATAATCTACTAGAAACAGTCAAACAGATGCAGCAGGATGACAGCAATTTCAGATAAGGCCAATTAGTGGGCGGACGCCTATCAATATCATTGCCTTCACATGCTGTTTCCCTTACCACATGAAACATTCAAAAGTACCTTAACTCTGTCACAAAAATTTAGAGACTATTCATTACCTGCAGAGATGACACCCAAAGCAAATCAACTTAAGGAGCCAAAGATAAATAGGGTATCTAGAGGGATGGGGATAAATGGTGGATATCCACGTAACCAGATAATACAGCCCGGTTGCGTTCCTTCACCTTTGCCTGATATATGACCCTACAGATTCCAACACACCAGTTTCAGGTCCAAGCTAAGCTTTTCATAATGTTAGTGGTTTCAAGAAAATGCTCAAGTTACAGATTTATAAGATGGTAGGAACACGAAAAAGGCGATGTCTACCTCAGCCCTGCAAGCCACATTTCAGTAATCAAGGTTTCTCCTGGGTAGACATGCAAAAGGAATCTTCCTGATATGCTTTTTACCATGGTTGGGTCTCCTCTACATACACATTTGATGATTGCTCTAACAGCAAATCCTAGAGAGCACAATCCATGAAGTATTGGCTTTGAAAACCTGCATCATTATGATAAAATAGCTAAGATTTGCAGCATCCTTCAAAAGTGCACTTCGAGTGGTAGTGGAATTAGAATTGGTTTCCATATTCCAGGGTCCAGTGCAAATATTTGTGACGGCCTGAATTTTATTTTATTTTTTTCCAGAAATAATTTAAAAATAAAATTAGTTCTTTATCATTTACTATGAGTGAAAAGGGAAATAAGTTAGCAACAACCTAATTCAGCTATACTTGGTGCATCTGGGTAAGTGGTTGAAACTAGGATTTAAATAAACTGGAATCTAAAAAAGATTTTGTGTCCTAATCGACTATATTGTAAGAATACATAATGTGGGCCTAATTTGGATTTTAATCCTAGATTGACAGAACAAGACCCGCTAAGTGTCGGACCAGCAGTCTTTCAGATTATTTCAACAGCTGAGTCATATAAGTCGAGGATGGGTCCAACCACAGAGTTAGCTAATGTAATGAAAGTATCGTGATAATGGCAATCAGATAAGTTGAATCAGATAGAGTAACTATATAAACTAGACTAGAAGGAGAGAAAAGTCTTGAAACATTTTTAGTTAAGAATAACTACATGAAACGAGTGAAGAACTAACCCCGCAACTGTGGCGACCAAAGGATCTGAATGAAGCGGATTGTAGTCACCAGATAGCCTATATAGCAATGCCTGCAGCACAGGATAACATACAGGTTAAATATAAACTGTCACAGTAATTACATTGACTGGTGTGAGGGATGGAGTAACTCTTATCACCAACTCCTTGTTCCCAAATTGTTCATGCATATCATAAAATTTGAATAAAGAGATAAATGCAACTTTAGTTCTAACAATATCAAAATAACTCCTACTTGCCTGAGATGGTAGAGTACAATCCTCAAATACTGCAAAAGGTTGGCTTTTTGGAAGTCCAATTGGTAACTTTTCCCTTTCATAGTTTGAGTAGGAATATGGGTGAGATGAACTTGAGAATCCCCCAGCACCACGCAAGAAGGCAGTTAATCTGCAAGTTAATCCAGGATATTCAATTCACTGGAATTATCCAGATAGGAGTTTAAAAGGGTGGACTTACCGGTTCATGAATAATAAATCTCCAGTCTCTTTCTCATAACTTTTTGTTTCAATCTCAAGAACTGCTGCTTTACCTGAAAATAACAATTGATTCAGTGTTAACAGGTGATATACAACTTATTCATAATCTTACACTTATCATAAGGATAGGCTTCCCTCTCTTATTTACATACAAAACAGTCAAATCCTTTAAGATTTCAGTTGATGAATACACACCTTTATCATGCAGTCCAGCAAGACTGAATTTGTTTTCTATCTGCATCAATTGCAAGAATTACAACTTAACTAAGCTTTAAAGAAACATGCAAAGAAGAGCATAATCAGGAATAAACAAAAGATGTTTTTCAAATCGACCAACAATTCAAAGTTTGTACTCATCCAGTTTCAAAGAAACTAGCCGCAATATTCAGATCCCACTCATACTCTTATAAAAAGAACCAGAAAGTTTGATTTTGGTCTTAGAGAGCTTGTTCACAATGTAGGGGAAAAATTGTAGCCATTCACAGGTCTGGTCAGAAGCCTTACACAGCCACTTGATGGCAATGGCTTGTAGATTTCTATGTAGTGCTCCCCGTGCAACAGAAGACGTGGATCATATCTAGAAACCACAAAAGAAATGAGAAAAGAAAAATGAATGCCTGCTGGCAAACCGACAATGTATCTAAATTAAAACACATTGGAGATTGCCATAGAAGGCCACATTAGTAAATTATCGAATACCAAACAAAAGATGGAAGTCATCATAATTCTGAAGTGAATACTTACGGAAGCCCTGGAAGGTTATTCGAAAGATTTGATAAAGATAGATTTGAAAATAGTGCAGCAAATGTAGGCAAGACCTAACAAAGGACAGAGCACAACTGAGAAGAGTGCAGAAAATAATATTGCAATCTGTAAACAGGTTAGAAAATTATATGCAAAATCAGGATGAACTACCTGAACAAACCTCTGCCCATTTTCATGGTATACATATTTAAGCTCATCAGGATCCACAGCATTCCCAGCGCATGCACCAATACCCAGGGCATAGAGGACAACATCTCTATCAATCAACACCAGAAACAGATTGTTAAGTAAACAAAACCTCTGGCTACAATGTTGATCATTCGGATCTTTTACCTCTCTGTGTAGATGTGCGTTTTCTGAGATTATTCCACCACATATTTGCAAGAAAAAATTTAATAATAAATCAGTCGTAGAAAGATAAAACCTAACCATTCCAGAACAGTTAAAAGGAATTATAGCATCTCCTACGAATTCTCCTTATAGATTACAGGAAGATTGCCTGCTTTAATCGAAACAATTAAGGAAGGAAAAGAATAAGAGAGAGAATTACAGAAGCGATCGCATGGCAAAGGCAAACTCTAGAAGTTTATAATTTCGTCGAATTACAAATCAGAACCAGATTGAAGACGAACAAGAACAAGAACTGTTACTCAGAAAAAAGAGGAGACGAAAATACCTCAGGAAATTTGTGAGAAAGAAGACGATCAGGATCGAACTGCGAAGCTTTCCCCGCCATTTGGACGCTTCGATCAAAGTCGCGGTTCCTACGAGATTGAAGTTTACAAACCAGGGAGGGAATTGATAGGGGTAAGTTATAATCAAATGCACAAGTCAGTGATTTAAGCAAGAATACTTGACGACGACTTTTTAACTCCTTTTGGAGAGATTCCCCGCCATGTTTCTAATCAGACGGTTATCGTCGTCATCTACCACCTGATCCAATTATGCCTACAGCAAGCCACTGGGACATTCCCACACGTCATCCTATCCTCAAAATGTTGAGCTTGAGATTCAATGCATAAGCAACCTCGATAGACGATAAAAGGCATCTTTCGGCTTATCCTCATATCTCCAACTCCTATAGAATTAGCCATAGTAATAACACGATTGCGACGTGTCTCTTACCGTAAATAAATCAATTACAAAATTCTTATATAAAAGTAAAATTTCATTCATTAAAAATATCGTAATCATTAGTTTCTCAAATACCTCACTACGTCGAATTGCTTAACGAGTAACCCAAAAACAAAACATTCAAACAAAATCGAACCATATTCTTCATAATCAAACATCTAGCCATGATATCGATGAAGCAGAAGCTAATGAAACAAGACATAACCCAGTTAAAAATCTCGGTACCCATGTTTCACATTCTATCTTCTCTCTTGCGTGGGGCCACAAGAGATGATTACATCAACTCTAAGAACCATCACAGCTGCCTCTGTTGCTGAGAGCAATACGGCTTGCTTAACTTTGAATGCTTCAGAAATTCCCGGCTCTGCCATATCTCCTACCTGCCGTTGCGTCATAAAAAGATGGTCATACCAAATGTCTGATTATTCAAGCAATTCTATCTTCAGGTTACGCACAGAGCATCATGCAGAGACCTTTCAGCCTCATCAAGGACGTGATGGCTACCAAAATCACGACACATCATTATTTTACGTTGAAAACACATAAATATTTCTCTACCTCAGTGAACTCGTAATGTTTGAAGAAAAGAAATGAGAATATACATCGATAGCTCCAGTAATAGATTTTAACTGTGTTTCTGTCATTCCATCTGTAAAGCAAGCCACTATGTTGTAAAATTAAAAGATGATACACTAATGTACCTTGATCCTCTCAAAACTATCGTGCATGCCTGAATCTAATAAGGCATAAGAGAAAACTGCCAGATGCACATAAAGAAAAAGTATAAAAATGGATGTTAAAAGGTACATAATATCATCCATACGCTGAATCTAAGGCTCAAAAGCATAGAATAATAACCAATCTGTTTCAGCTTCTTCTCATTTGAGAGTAGGAAGGAAATTACAAAATAGCAGAAGAAATTGCAATATACCAAAACCCCAAACTCACCATTCTGGCACGCTTCCTTTTCTCTTCACGGGCATCATCTTTCAGAATATTATCAACCTAAACAATCATTGATCAGATAAAATAAAATAACGTAAAATTTTAGCGGATAATCATGTAAGAAACAAGAATTAAAAAAGGAACTATTAAATCAGCTGAAAGTCACAGCAACAAACATACCGCCATGGAAACTAATGAAAATGAGAATAGTTCAGAGCCTAAAGCCTTGAAAGTTGCCTAAGTCAATGCAAAACAAACCATCTTAGTGCCATAAAGTACGATAATCAGCTCACGACCGCGGCAGAGCCATAAAAATTTCGCGATAACTATAATACTAGAATCTACAGGTGATCTGAAACACAACGAGATATTCTACAAAACCGTGTTGGAGTAGAAAGAAAATAGGCAAGAGTAGCTTGAAAAAACAGATCGATCAAGTAACGTTTTCATTTTCCTTCCGCTCATCATTTCGAGTAGCAAACACTTGAGCAGAGCGAAAGTGAACGCTACTACGAGATGGCTAGAAAACAGAGCCCGAAAAAAGAAACCTAGGTTCATGTAAGGGAAAATGCAAAGCAAGTAACAAAGTATCAACTGATCTCGACGATCTGAGAAGAGAGACTGCTCGAATCGATTTCAAAGTAAATCCCGCCGAAAACCGGCGGTGGAGAGTTCTCGCGCCAGCTTGTAGGCGCAGTAGGATTCGTGGCTTTCTGTTTTGTTTGGGCCGGACCCAGTTTTATCTGTCTCTTGCTTTTTGCTTTTTGCTTTTAGGGCCTTTTTTTTTTCTGGGCCCTGAAGTACGTTACTATTTTCAGATTACCATGATTTTTTTATTCATTCTTTACAGTTTACAGGAACCGCCATTTTCATCTCTCTGCTAAAAGTATACAAGGACAAGGAGAGTGACAAATTTAGTATAATTAGTACAAACAATTCGCGGCTTCACATGTTCAAATTTGTAAAAGAGTAATAAAATTTGCCTCAGCAAAAGAATCAATACGACATCACTGTAATAACAAGGGACATCCATTGTCCCTAACAAAAGAATGTTGACCCCGAGTTGGGGTCAGTATATAAATATTGGTCTCACTTCTCAGACTATAAACTTAAAGGGGTCTAGTGTGTCTGCCAGTAGCCCTTCCACACAAGAGAGCATTCTTTGGAATAGGGTACTCATCTCTAAGCGAAATCGATGCTGTGTAAACTCGCAAGTAAAACTGTTGACCAAGATACTGTCGAGCCCAAAACTCTGACCTCAGATTCCACATCCCCACGTTGTCAAGCGCCACGTAGACAGCAGTCCATGACTTGGGATACACCTGAACCGTACAACGTGAAACTGCGTCCCGAAGATTGTACTGATCTCTACTTCCCTCTGTCCAGTCTCCTCCATCCATGCTATATTCAAAAGTAATAATGAAGATGTATAAGTCGAAGACTCGAAGTCGAAATTTACAGCCAATTGAAAGTACGTAGGCATGATCTAATGACTAACCCGACGACGAAGAAGTAGTAGCCGTCAAGATGCCAGCTCTGAATTAGATCCTCGCTGTTTTGGAACACTATTTCGATAAACGATCTGTAGTCAGCACCCATAACCGACGTGTCGAGGTAGATTCCACCATTCGTGGGCCTGTCCGAAATGCTTCCAACGCGGAACACTCCATCGATTTTGAAGAAATCAGCAACCTTAAGTGGAGTGTCGGCCGGGATGAAGGATACGCTGTTAACAGCGTATCTCTGTTTGCCGCCGACTATACCCGCGGAGTTTGAAATTATGACGGTTCTGGACGTGTTAATCATGCCGTAATGATATGAGCCTTGTGGGTTGGGCCTTGGGCCACTGGCTGTAAGATTGGTCCGGATGGAACGGGCCTGGTTAAGGGACCAGTCAATTTGGATGGTAGGGCCTCCGGGTATTGGGCCCTGTACTGGGCCAGCGGAGTTGCTGTAACGTAGAGTTGCAGTGGAGGTGAGAATATTGGATGTGAAGCGAGAGGAAAGGACGATGTAGTAGTCCTTAGCGGGCTGATCGGCGGTTACGAGAACAGAGTAGGACTGACCGACGTGGACGTCTAGGGAGGAGAAGGTAGTTTGGAGGGTATGTGTTCCTTCCACTTCAACTGGCTTCATTTGATGGCCTTGAATTCTGAAATTGAGGGAATTCTGTAGGCCCACATTTGATATTCTCAGTCTGTAAGTTTTCCCTGCACATGGATCAATGCAAGATATTAGTTATTCACGTTGTTATTTATTTATTAGTTCAAAGAAGAAGAAGAAGAAGAGGAAAAAAAAAAAAATTCGATATTGAATGAAATGGCGAGTTACCTTGTTCAACATTGAAAGAAGCACCATTGGAGCCGCGGCCATTGATAAGGATTCCGTCGGGAAATGGAAGTCTCTTTCCGCCATCCAATTGGGCCTTCAAATCCTACATTTCAAGCCCAGAAAAAACATTATTTTGTGTGGGTGAGCTATTAAATAATGCAGGGAAAGTTGAAGAATATTAGTTAAGAATGAGCTGTTTGGATATTATAGAGGATCAAGAAATTCAGCTGACAGATTAAAATATGCTGGTGGAGTGGACTCGATAGGATACCAAGGCGGGAAGGAAGTCAAAAATCCAAGTGATTGATCCCGCATTGATTTATCAGAGACCAGCTGAAAATATTTTATTTTTATTTTAATTTTCTGTTGGATTAACTAAGTAGAAGGGATAAGTGATAAATATACCGTGTGATTAGCCATGTACCAATCTCCGATGAGGACGGTGTAATCACCGACGGGTTCGGGGAAGGGAACAGGAATTCGAGGGCGGCTGAGAATCCGGATCCCTCCAAAACCACCAGCAGCCTTGTGAAATGCTAGAGAAGGGAAGTAGAAGAAGCTTCCAATCTGGTCCTTCACTTGTAGTATGTACGTGAAGTTCTTGCCTGGTGGGATGGGGCATGTTGTTCCGTACACTCGATCTTCATATGAATTCCTCCTCTGCTGAATCCCATTCCTTTACATATATATCATGTAGTATGTAAGTAACTTTAACACATATATACAACCATGCATATATGCAATGCAGGTGTTAATGAAATGGCGTCATACGTACCAGGAGATGAGGAAAGGCTCGTCCAAGCTGTTGAAGACATTGATAATGAGGTTGTCGTTTGTAACAGAGTGGATATCTGGGCCTGGGAATTGGCCATTGATTAGTATACCCTGTTGGCGCACACCAAGTGGATAGATGTCGCCATAAGTCACATTCCAGTCGAAGAACCTGTACGGATCTTCAGCTCCTCCAATGGCTATTAACAAAGAAACCGTCGCAAATAAGAGCAGCCGGACATAAACCGCACCTCCTCCCGATCCGTCTAGCTGCATCATTTTTCACTTCACTGTGAGACAGAGAGAGAGGAGGAAGGATTTGAGAAAGATGAGGAAGAAAGGGTTATGGCACGTATTTTGTTTAGCTGATTTAAGTGGTGTACAGGGAGGAGCTAAATAGGAAGAGAGTGTAAAGGAAGGTTTTGGTGGCGTCGGTGGTGAAAGGGAGGGAGGGGGGTCCCCGTAATTGGAATTCTGTAACCCTGTGTGCTGTGAGTGTGTTTTTGTCGCACATGGGATGTAGACTTGACGCGTAGGGATGCATGTGATGAGATTTATGTATCGAGTCAACTTACAATATTCTATATATATTTTATTTTTATGGAGTTTTTACATGATTGGTTGGTTGGTTTGTCTTACTCCCCCGACTTCATAAATCTGTGATATTTGTAACTCAACGGTGTGATTGGATGGGATAAAAATATAAACGTGAAGTATAGGGCATTCACGAGGTGTCTGGTGAAATCCGGCATGAAAGAAGATGAGGTGGCGGGAAGTGGCGGTGCATGAGTTCTATTAAACAATCTAAAATAATAAAGAGAAATACAAAATATAAAAAGAGAAATTCAATGAATATCCTTTTAAAATTATATAGTCATTCCAAAAAAAAAATTTATTTGAGATTAAATCTCCTCGTATCAAATTTAATTATAATATCATGTTAAAATTATTCTACTTCTAATAAACAATAAAATAATAAATCAAAAAACAAAATACAAGTTCCAGTCTTGTACTCCAGTTGCAGTAGAAATGGCAATCATGAACTGCGGCGTTTTGGAGGGAATCGTCTGTAAAAATTATCATACGGTCTGAAGCCATTTTGTCCTTTTCTCCACCAAAAATTTATCATTATATAATGCCATTGACCTGACTCTCCCAACAACTCTCAAGTACATCTACACAACCACAGCTACTTGTTACTTGCTGCTTGACCATCGCCATGGAAGATAACTCGTCGCATAGAATCAGAGGAAAGTCTATTCGATGCAGAGGTACAGTACAAGAGCTATTTCTTCTAAATAATCTTACATCTTTATTGACGTACACTAACCTGCTCAATAAATACTGTAGCTGCGATTTGTCGGAAGGCAGGCGAGCCGCTGGTAATAGAGGAGATCATGGTGGCGCCACCTATGCCTCGTGAAGTTCGGATTCGGATTATATGCACTTCTCTTTGCCATAGCGATGTCACCTTTTGGAAGTTGAAGGTTCTTAAAAATTTCAACGCCCCTTCTTGCACGTCTAGGATATATAATAATATAAAGTTCTTTTATTTGGTCCCAGATTAATAGTTACCCCCCCTACTTGTTTTTTTCTTTAAGGATCCTCCTGGGATTGTTCCAAGAATTCTCGGCCATGAAGCTATTGGGTGAGTAATTTTTGTACTATGACTCTATGATGTTTTATTGAATGAGCTTATTAGGAGTTGATGTTTGTGCGAACACGTTGTAGAGTGGTAGAGAGTGTGGGAGAGGATGTGGATGAGGTAACCGAAGGGGATACAGTCATTCCAACGTTCATGCCGGATTGTGGAGAATGTGCAGATTGCAAATCAAAGAAGAGCAATATCTGTTCCAAACTCCCTTTTAAGGTTTCACCTTGGATGCCTAGATATGGGACTAGCAGATTCACTGATCTCAACGGAGACATCTTGTATCATTTTTTGTTTGTATCGAGTTTTAGCGAATATACAGTGGTTGATATTGCTCATCTCACTAAAGTTGACCCCACCGTCCCTCCAAGCAGAGCTTGCCTCCTCAGCTGTGGTGTATCTACTGGTAATTCCTCTACTGACAATTTTCAACTTGAGTGGTTGACTGAATAGTTGAGCTTAATACTTTTGTTTCAGGGGTTGGTGCTGCATGGAGAACTGCAAATGTTGAGGCTGGTTCAACTGTTGCCATATTCGGATTGGGATCCATAGGGTTGGCTGTATGAATTTTCAATTATAATTTCAGTTTATTTTTCTTTCGATAAGTTGATTCTTGATAGGGTGTATCCATAGACCATAACAACTTTCACGGCCATCTCTTGTTTTGAAAGGTGGCTGAGGGAGCAAGACTATGTGGAGCTAGTAGAATTATCGGTGTGGACATCAACCCAGACAAATTTGAAACTGGCAAGTATTTTATTGTGTACTGCCTAATATCTCCTTTTGGCCATTCATAGGAATCTACATTTTGTTATGATTATTTCTAGTTTAAAATCCATTTCGGCTTAAAAAATGATCCCCTAACTGTACCATATTTAGGTCCTGAGTTGTGGCAAACTAAATATCACATTAATTAAATAATCTGTATACAGTATATACCATTACGGAAAGCTTATCACTGCTTATGTAACAGCCAACAAGAAGTGTCAGTTGAAAGGGTTTTACATGATGTTGTTCTTTTGTTGTTCATGTAGGAAAAAAGTTTGGAGTAACCGAGTTTGTTAATTCTGCAAACTGTGGTGGCAAGTCTGTGAGCCAGGTCTGTATATAAAAGTTTAGATTTGAAGATTATAAACATGAAAGAATTTGTTATACCATAGGAAAGGCTCTTTGTCACCAATCCATCCCTTATAACCTACCAAGATGTGCAGGTAATCAGTGAGATGACAAATGGAGGTGCAGACTATTGCTTCGAATGTGTTGGATTGGCGTCCTTGGTCCAAGAAGCATTTGCCTGCTGTAGAAAGGTACCCCTCTCTCTTTCTCACAGAGGCCCAAAATCCAAGTCTTGACCGTGCTTAACTATTCACTTCAGGGTTGGGGAAAAACAATTGTGTTGGGAGTTGACAGGCCAGGATCGCAGTTGACCCTTAGTTCTTATGAAGTCCTTCATAGTGGTAAAACTCTAACGGGATCTTTATTTGGAGGACTCAAAGCCAAATCAGATATTCCCATCCTTCTCAAACATTACACAGACAAGGTGAGAAGTAAACTTGTAGTGCACTCCATTTGTGTTCACTATATTAGGTGCAATCACCTGCCTGTCTAACTGGATTTCTTTTTTATCTCATTGTATTCTCAGAAACTGCAGCTGGATGAGTTTGTCACACATGAGGAGAGGTTTGAAGATATCAATAAAGCCTTTGAGTTGCTCCTTAAAGGAGAATGTCTACGTTGTGTAATTTGGATGAAAAAATAATGAGTAAAACCTCTGTAATGTAACACCTTGTATCCTCAGTGTGCTCATTTTGATGTTTCCACCAAACTGTTCAATAAAGCTTGAAAAATCCATACACTTAAACTACATATTAAACAAGGATTCACAGAGTACATATGATCCTAGATGCTACTGTTATGACACTGCAAAGGCACTAGAAGTGCCAGTAAAGTATGTGTTGGGTGAGCCTCTCGTCTTTTTCGATGACCCAAAGTGTCTTAGCCTATACACACCAGAACTAACCTTCTCTGGTATTTCCCACTCTATAGTTGCTAAGCTAAACAAGCTACTGTTATCCAATTTCCACTTGAAAAACAAGGAAAAGTCATCATCATCAAAAACCGATACCCATCTTTCCTTCTGAAGCATTTCTACCACTGCATATGTGCCTTCTGTCAAGAGGTCGTACCTTGGGTTTGCACTCCAAAATGTAGCACTTGGCCTGTCTCCCTGCTTGAAGGAGCCACTTTCTGGAAGGGTGATGTCTTGTTGCAGGTCACCAAAGTTAATGCCAGGTGGAGATGAGTCTCCAAAAGGGTCGAGCAATAGGTGGAGTTGTACGGATGAAAGATCTGGTGGTGAAGGTATTATCTTGACGACCTTTTCACCTTTTGCAATTGCTATTGCTAATTTCTTGAATTCTTGAATGTATGCTGATAATGTGTGTGGACCATAAAGTGTTGAAGAAGCCTGCATGTGCATATATAGTCAATTTGCCAATGAAGATTGAAATAATCCAACCAATTTGACTAGTCTGATTGAATCTTAAATTTTTATGAGAAAATAAGCATACTTCATATCGTTGTTGCTCGTATTCTTCTAAAGTTGCAACATATTGTGAGTAAGTATTTGTGAGGCCTGCAATTATGACATGGGTCTGGTTGTCGAATTCTCCATCTCCATTAATTATTAATGTCTCCTTTACTGCCTCCCTTAGTCTCCGTCCTGCCATTGTTGTGAACTCTGCAAGATTTAATTCTCTGATTTGATTATTTGTCTGTCGACAATGGACTGGTCTAGTATAATTTGACAGTTGGGTTTGTAAATAATTTGGAGACAAACCTCCTGGTACTGAAAGTATGATAAGCTTCCCTAGTCTTAGGATTTGAATAGGAAGAATTGCTGGCTGTACTTACATCCATAAAAACTAGCATTCAGAATTCGTAAGTTATTCAAAAGAAAAATAAAACTTGGTGTTCTATTATAAAGTGGGTCCTACCGCCCACGCATACGGTTCAAACATTTCTCCAGTGTCAAGTAAAACTGTCTTAGGCTTTTGGCACTCTACTTGATGTTGGCTCGGTTCCTTCAATATATCCCTCAATTGTTTCCACAAGTGGTTTATCTGCATTATTTATTTACATGAACTTTAGCCATATTGTGTGAAAATAAGTCTATCACTCTCCGGCTAGAAGAAGTACCTCTGTATCTCCCTGTTGAAAGCCAAAGACACCAGGACCGTCTGTAGTTCCGGCAGCAAAACCAGGACCAAGGGCTGCCGGACAGGTCGTAACAACATTATTTCCATCCAACTCCACCTCAATATTCGTAAAATTCAGGTACACTTGCTGATAATCAATTTTGCCAGTTAGTTTCTCAGTTGCAGATTGGAATAGATCAACTGCCTTAAAAAACTGTCTCTCCCCAATAATCTTTGTGCTCAGTATTTCATCTGGGTACCTATAGGAAAAAAAACCATAAATAAGCTCATATCATTCACGGAAAAACACCCACAAGGCAGGGAATCCTAGAACATGTGAGACAGCTCGTACCCAGGTCCACGGCCCAAGCATAACAGGTCATTGCCATTGCACGAGGAGTGGTTGAAGTCGCAGGGTTTTCCAGTGTCGGTGCAAAATGCACCGAGCACATTAGGGCTTACATCTCCCACATTTGACTGACAAAAAGCTCCAACGAATAGAGAGCCATTAATATTCTTCCTCACTTTAAACGACTGGCTTGTAGTTATGCTGCAGGGCTTTCCTCCTGTAGCTTTAATTGCTCCTGCTTTCTCTATCAAGCTGCTGATATCTGTCTCTCACAAATTACACACACAGGCCCTTTGATCAAGTCCTAACTTTTTTCTTATATAACTTCAGACAAAAAAGATGGAACTCACTTAGTGTGCCAGAGAAGTTGCTGGTAGGTGTTGTGAAATTGGTTCTGAACCAGTCCTCAAAGAACCTAGCAGCAGCACCCTTATTGTCACCACTAATGAGTTTATTGTCTTTGCTCATTGAAGTACCATGTGTTGCAAACCAGCTAAATGCTCCAATGCTCGTCTCGCTTGCTGCGTCCATAAACTTCAGAAGAGTCATTTCCGTGTCCACATTCGATGGATATCGAGCTCTTTCTTCTTCCGGGTTTAGCAGATAAGCACTTGGACTTCTGTTTATGCCCGCATTTTCCACATCCCCTAGAGAAGAAACGATTAGTGAGATAAGAGCTGTGCTAAGTATTTGTCAAAAAGAGAAAATGAAACAGAGGACTGGTCACCTCGGTTTATGAAAATTGAACCTGGTTTGAGGTTCTCATGAGCCTGAACGATGCTCTGCTCAATTGCATCAACAATGGCGTCAAATGATTGTCGCACAAAGCCTAGAGATGTTATTGAGTAAACCAAATATTGCAAATAACCGCCAGGTCCAGCATGTGTATGAATCCCAGTGATTGCCACATTTTCTTCCGTGTATAAATCTCCATACCTTAATATTTTGTTTTTTCATACAAAACTCAGTACACTTCAATTTAGTTTTGTGTAGTAAAATGCATTTTGTTGTTATTAAAGGTCACCTTGATCTGAGTCTCTCAATTAGTTTAATGGTGACTAGCTGTGAAGCCATTGCGGCATCGAGATTGACAAAGGCAAATCTCGACCTTCCAGAAGCTTCTGCAACAATGAAAGCTCTAGCTCTTAGCCTGAAATGAACACCGGCTGTGTTTTGGTCCATGCTGGCATAACCCATCATGTTCACCCCAGCAGCCGGACCCGTCATGTCGAAGCTCCCTACTCCTGTCAGGTAATCTCCATCATCAACTCCAACCACACTGTAATGCCCAATCAGAAGAATAGTAACTGCTGCCACAATAAGAAGTGGGCGATATTGATTCATATTAATTTCGATCATACTGTTTATTTGATTAAGTATGGTCACAAGGTGACTGATATATAAAGCTTATTATGTCCTCGGATTTAGTGATTTACTTTGATTCTTGGTCGAAACTAAGGAAGTCTAAGGTGGCGCAAAAAGTATCACTCACACACTTAGGTATACTCGATCCGGAGGTGAGATACACTAGGTGTGTTCTTGTCTGTGTTCATTTCGTCTTCTTGTACATTCAGCCGTCAAGTTGAAATTGAAATATATTCGTTTCGGTAGACAGAAGATTGCGAAGAATAGATAAAAGCAAACTTATCATCAGCACTTCAAATTAATGCACAAAACACTTGAACAAAAAGTTGAACAAGCTATAAGCGTTTGTATTTTTAGGAAAATAAAAACCCAATGCAAATCAACTAAAAACATACACACCATGATCATATACTTGGAACACACACACAAAAAAAAAAAAGGTGATCATAGTCTTATTAATGTGAGTGAGAGCACTCCTTCTCCTTTTCCTTCTCCTTGTCTTCCTCTGCTTTGGGATGATACCCAGGAAGCTTCTCCTTGATCTTGTCGAAGATGCCTTTCTTTTCCTTAGAAGCAGCTTCCCCTTCACAGGCAGCCGCAGCGAGTTCGGGCTCGGAAACTGCAGGTGGAGGGACCTCGTCAGTCTTCTTGTGCCCTGGAAGTTTTTCCTTGATTTTGTCGAGGAATCCCTTCTTTTCCTCTGTTTGTTGAACTGGCTCTGCCTCCTCGTACTTCTCAACAGGGACAGTTGTGTCCTCCTCCTTGTCCTTACTAATCTTTTCCTTTATCTTCTCCTTCAGTCCCTTCTTTTCCTTCTTATTCTTCTTCTTCTCCTCCTTTCCTTCTCCATCTTCATCCTCATCGCTAGACTGCATCGTTTTCAACCAGTTAGCATTCATATCATAACAGGAAAAACACCTTAATAAAAAGGATGTAATGTAATAAAGAAACTTACAGAGCTAGAACTGCTATCTGAACGGTGGATCTTGTCCATGAAGCCATGCTTCTTCTCTTCTTCTTTCTTGCGATCCTCCTCCACCTTTTCAGACACTTTCACTTTCTGATCAAACTCGACGACGACCTCATCATATTCCTGATTGTGCACCAAAGGCTCGGGTTCAGACACATGTTCAACTTTCTCAAACTCATGAGAAATAATCACCTCTTCATTAGAACCTTGAGGTTTCTTTCCCTCCTCTTTCTTCTTTCCTAAGAAATCAAACAACCCACGGTCACTGGTCTCAACCGAACCCTCATCAACAGGTTTAGTCTCGTGCTCGTGGATCCTGTTGCTGTTATACTCCTCCGCCATGCTTAACAGAAACACGTAATACAAACAAAGAAAACAAATTTGATAGAACCTGAAATAATGAGATCTATCTGTAAATCGAAAGTAAGATAAGGGTAGAGAGTGAGATTGTGAGATGGATTTGCTTTCAGGAGGAGTAGACCACTTTATAGCATCTTCACTACCCGGGAGTCACGCGCCTAATCAAGTACAATTTGTCAAACCGACGTAGTAAATTTTAAATTTTAAATTTTAAAGGGAAAAGAAAAGAATATAGTGAGTGTAACGCGGCCAAGTAAATTATTGATAGGTACTCTCGCTATTAAGATGACACGTGAACTATGATGAGCGTGTCGCTTAGGACCGGCAAGTTTGCTTCGCAACTAAGCTAGCGGGAATCTGAGACAGCGAAAGGGTGGAAAGCCGAAAAGAAGGAGCCGGACACGGTTTAAACTGTGATTCCACAATCTGGCCAATAAGTACATTACACGTGGGTCGAAAATGGTCCTCCTGTGTTTTAGGGAGGGTCGGTGTAGGTAGGGTCTGGTGAAGTCCGATGAAGGCCAGGTGGGACAGGAGGATTGTTACTTTTCTCTTGAGATACGTTACGTAGGACGTAACTGTCACATGCACATGCCGCTCATGTCACGTGATCATATTTTGTCCACTCCCTGTTTTGCGTTAAACATATTTATTGGTGTATGCAAAACCATCTATTATAGCTTACATGTGTTTAAACAGTTTATTAGTATTCTACTTGACCTAAAGCTTAAAAAGCATGCGACTTTTAGGAGGCTAAGGTCGTGACACAACTTATACGGTACCCAAGCTCACTGCTAGGTGATACCATTAGCCTCCTTCTCTTTTTTTCTTTTGGTCGGCCAAAAGGTGACTGCATTAGCCTAACCAGAAGTATCAAGAGCTCCTTTCATTCCATTTCTTCGTGGGGGGAATAATAGTATTAAGAATAAAAATGAAAATAAATGCTAATTTTTTAATTTTTGTTTAGTTATATAAGAAATATACGTAAATAATAATAATAAGAATGATAATTTTGTTTGAAGAAAGGTTTTAAAAATTATTTAAACACTATAATAATTTTAAAAAATACAAAATACAAATTCATATAAATAAATACTTATTTAATTTTCACTAAAAATATATATATTTAGTTTTCATTCTAATAGGAATAAAAAATTATAAATACTTAATTATTCATTTAAATCAAATAATAAAATAAAATTTAATATTATTTTATTTTATTTCCACCCAAAATATCAAACCAAATCTTCACTTTCCTCCATAGTGTTATTTAATTTGTCATCCATAACAAGTGACCTTCTCTTAGATTCTCTAAGTATGTTAGCAGCCTCCCTCATCCCACTAAGAAATGCTCCATGCATTATTGCTGGATACTGCTTATTAGTTGCCTCACCGACAAAGAAAACTCTCCCATCGCCAATAGTTTCTGCAAGAATATCATAATCATCCCCTGAAGCTCCAATCATTGCAACATAAGAGTAGGACCCAGACGCAAAGTGATCCTTCCCCCTGCGAGTACATATTGCCTGAACTTGATTGGGAACAGTAATTCCTTTTGGATGATAAACGCCCTTCAATACATCTAATACCCTTCTTACGGACTCAACCCGCGACATCATCTCAAACTTAATTGTGGCCTCCCCTGCGACAAGAGCAACCAGAAGTGGACCTCCAGAAACAGAAGAGTAACTGTAAAGCAGAAAGAACTCTCCTCTCATTCTTGGGTCTTCAGTCAAATGACCAGATGTATCAATATCACTACCCCAAAAGTGATGAGGAAATAGTAATACCACTTTATTCAGCAACCCAAATCCTAGTCTTTGAATTGCATCCTTTTTCCGTTGAGGAAGCTCTGGAAAAAACTCAATCGATCCCTTCTTAAGAACACCTAATGGCACGGTGCAGAGAACCATATCTGCCCGAAACTCTTGCCCACCCACATAGACCAAAACCCCATCACTTACATACCTTATACTTTGCACAGTCATCTCATAAAAAATTGGAAGGTCCTCAGCCAGGGAACGGATAAAAGTCTCATTCCCTCCAGGAATAAAACAATGATCACCGCCCATCTCATATGGATTATCCTGATCCCAATACGCCATTGATAACTTCAACATTACGGATGCGTTTGCGTATTCTAAATTAGCAAAGTGCCAATTCAAGAGCATTCTCTCTACTGGGTCAAACCTTATAAAGGGTCCTAAAAGCTTCGAGTGCTCTCCCTAAAGACACATCTAAAGATTTAACCTCCTCTATCATATCTTCCCTTAGCTTACAGGCTCTATCTAACAACTTATTGAAAGAAAACTCAATCCTATAATCAATCTCTGAATTTACAGGCTTTCCATCAGGTAAATACAGGGGGCAAATATCTCTTACCTTGTAAAATGGTAAGCCCAATTGCCTGGCCAGAACACGGAGTGGATTCCCATTTATTCCAGTAAGGACACTTCCACCAAGATCAGCTGCCGCCTCAACTCCTTGCCACTCATCCTCTTCGTCCTCACACGCCCACCAGGCCTGGCCCTACCTTGAATACCAAGATCAACTGCCTTGCAGCGACCAAACCAGCTAAACCAGCTCCGGCAATTATTACATTGGCCTTTTCAACACCATCAAACGATCTAAATTTCGCTTCTTTTATCGCCGGAGCAAGCCCAAAGTTAATGTAACCGTGCTGGAGTAGAAAGTCGTAAGTTAAATCCACAAGGGAGGGCTTTGTGTTCGGACCGCATTGACTCGAGTGAGTGGACACGAGTAAACCATACTGACACGTTGGATCTACACCGAGCCAAAATGTGATTCCGATCGTAGACACTACATTGGCCTCGATCACCGAGTCGACAGGGAATCCCATAGAGGTTGCGATTAGGGCTTCGTTGTCTACTTCCTTGGCAAGGTCGGAGCCCCGACATTGGTTGCCGTTCACTTCCGTGAAAAACTTCTTCCTCCGGCGACGCTTCCTGGAGGGAGGACCAGGTTCAATTGGACCGGTCTGGTTGGAGTTACGAATTTGGGGCTGTTCTTCCTCGAGAGGATCTTCAGGAATAGGTTCAGAGGAGTCGTCATGGGAGTCATAAACGGATGCTTCAGTTGTCATCGCATGAGGTGGAGAACGAACTGCAGTATGAGGTGGAGAATGATTATGCTCGGTATCTGTTTCCGCTGAGTAATAGTCGGAAGCACCGTCGTTAGGGTTATCAGAAGGTTCTGCTTCCATGACTGGCGACGTTTGGGGTTCTCGCAGCTGGAAATCCAGTTTGCTTGTTAACTAAGACATATTGGGCCGGGAGATTTAAATTCAGCCCATTTTATATAGTCCTAAAACTTAATGTGGGCTGGAGGCAAATATTAACTGTCAAACCCGTTACCCGCCGGCTTGTACTTAATTTTCGAAAACCCCCAGATTTCAAACGATGACAACTCACGGGTGAAAGTAAAGGAAGAAACCAGGTTGGGAACGATTTACAAGCGAAGAAGATCGAGTAAAAGGGGAGGTTTGGTTACTGTGCAACGAGGTCAGCGCGACGAACAAAACCACCACCTTTAAAGAACTGGAAGGCTGATGATCTCTCGCTGTTTCTTTCCTCAATCAATTTTCAAATCGCCTTCCGGTCTACAGAATCAACCGGCGTCAGAATCTCTAGAGCTATAGAGATGGCTAGCAAAGGGATTCAGAGAGAAAGGAGGCCGGGGATGATAACAAGATCGAATCTTGCCGATCAGTTGAGAGAGTATCAGGTTCGATCGAAGCTGGATTGGGCTTCCGTCTCCTTCTTCTCCTCAACTTCTAATCCCACATCGCCGAGGTAATCCCCCAGATTAGGGCTTCATTTTCTTTCTTTTAACTTTCTGTTTTACAATTTCGTTGTGCTCATGATTTCTTATTGTTGCATGTATACAATTTCTCTTTTTTTTTTTTTTGATCTGATTAAAGATTGGTCTTTCTATGAATTCCGTAATTGATTCAATCGATCGAATAGGGGTGGGGGTGGGTATATTTCCCATGAGGATCGTGTTAATTCTTGGTGATCCTTTTTCGAATATGGCAATTAGGTAATTGAAGCTTTTAGATGATTTGTTGCGTCTGTAAGTTATGATATTTTTTTAGGTTTGTATGTTTCCTTGAGTTGGGAGAAATGCTTGTAGTTACATTTCTTGAATGGATCTCACAAGAGGGAAGAAGCTATGTTCTTCTGTCTATCTGAGCATTTAGGGAGAGATTAGGAGAGGCAGGGGGGCCGGGCGGTGATTCTTATGTTGAATAGTTCACTAATTAACGTGATTTTGCTCTCTACTTCTCGAGGATCAACATATAAATTATAATACTCCGACCCTGTAACTTTTACTGTTTTAATAGGTGTAGCGTGGTTCGCATATGATTCTCTTAAGATGATACTGTATCTAATCGGTGTTTTCTGCATTTACTTTCGGATGTGCAGGGTGGATGTTGTCATTTTTGTAATATGGGAACTCGTTATACTCGCTTTCCTGGTTTTTTCAGCCGTTTCTCTATATTTTAGACATCTGCAACTAGCCATTATATTAGTGTGCATCACTATGCTATTGCTTTTATGCATGAAAATCACAAAGCAAGTGAGATTGGCTAGGAAGAAGAAACAGAGGATGCTTCTTCCATTATCCATGTAATGACGATCGTTGTTGGAGTTGTATACCTACCAAACTTTACGCTTTAGATGCCCCTTAACAGTTGTCTATGGATGGTGACTCTGTCTTATTGATATAACATATAAAGCGGGCGGTGATCTGGAGCCTACTCTGTGGTTACTCTCTAAATGCTGCTTTTTGAAGTATGAACACGATTACTATATGAAGTATGAACCTTTAGTTCAGGATCAATTTTGTTGCTTTATGTATACTTTCCTTTAATGTATAGCATCGAGATGAATTTGTATTTCTTCATCTGCTGTATTGTAATAGTGAATTCAGCAAGACATAAAATGAAAAAGTTTTTTTTTTTTTTGCCACTGGCCAAAGCGCCCAAATGATTGTAATCATGTTGAGGAACAGATCTCCTAACTGTATTGAAAACAGAAAGAACTTATGCGAGCTGGCTAACTTTGCCCTGTTGTGACGGCCGGTTCGATAGAGTTATGCCCGTCACAGTTAACACCAAAAAAATTAAAATAAAATAAAATCCGTCACATGTCCCTAACTAGTCGGTTAGTATGTTCAGGAGTGATACTCTGGTCTGTATCAAACGCCTGAAGATGAACTCGAATTTAACCTCAAGAGCTTCTATAACAACTCCCACCTCCTCAAATCTTTTACAATCGGTACTTTGCACCATACCATTACAAATTACGTCATGCACTCTTGGATTCCTCGGGTACATAAACTTGGACACAATTGTAGACCTTCTATCCAGATTTATATCTAGCGAGAGCACATCAAAGAGGCCCAAAAGAGACTCCACAACACCGACACTCGTGCCTTTCACTTCCCTTAACGCTTGTACAACTTCCATAAGGTTGTCATCCGCATAAATAGTACTAGAGAGGCGCGAAAGGTTGTAAAAACGAGATTTGTTCTTCTTCATCCCTTTCAAACACTTGAATGCAGCCTTCTTCATCTTATTATAGTCTGCAATTTTTTTATCACTCAGATCTTGCTTATTGTCACCGAAAATTTGTCTGCGCATCATAAGCTCGATGTCTTGGACATGTTGTTTGAGGAGCGAAAGAACGTCTTTGGAAATGGCACACATGTCCAGCATTGTGAGCGTTGCTTCTGATACTTCATTCGCCCATTTCTTCTGATCATGGATCAGAGAATGTTGGATTTTAGGTGAGTGGAGTAGTTCATTGGCTGAGTTATGCAACTCTTTGAGAGCATCAAAATCTAGGCATGTCATCATTGACCAAAGAAAAAGCCCGCCCTCTCTAATTTGGATATTTTCTTCAGGAGATAGCTGGTAAAGGGTTTCACCTTGTTTAAAGGCTTACTAGATGAAGAGCTTAATCTTGAGTTACATATAATGCATGTTGGATCTCAGATCTGAAGGAAGGGGACAACGAAATACCCTTAATTTGTAACTAGTACGGATTTTTGTGAGCGTACCTAGCTAGCAAGAGACAGCTAATGAGGGATGGATATGTGATATAGAGGAAGCTTCCATTCGAGATAGAAGACTATATAAATATTGAGCTTATGTGATCATATTGTTGTTGGTGATTTGGCTGATGTTGCAATTGTGCATGCACGAGTGTGTTGTTCATTAATTATAATATGCCAGCCAGTGTTGATCACTAATTGTCGTCACTTAATGAATAAGGCCAATATATATATATGAATATGTCGCAGTGTGAATCTGCGAGTGAGATCTGAGAGTGAGATCCACTGTTTTGGTTGAGGAAGTCCAAACAAATTCCAATCTGAAATTATGAAGAAAGTTCGTAGAAACTAGATATGTAAATATAGAAATGCTTGCCAGTTGGGAAACAAGATGCTAAAAGCCAAAGAACATAGACAATGTGATCTGAATTATAAATCATAATGTATGAGAACACAATAATACACTCATCAGACAATCGTACGAACATGTTGATACAAATATATAGCCTTTTTAATTACTTTCTGTATTTATAATTTAGAGAGTTCATAATTAATAAAAACGAAACAAACAATAATATCCGATCTGTTCCTGCTTGTCCTGATTTAGGTTGAAATTTTGTATAGGTGTACTGTCAATTTTATAAACGAATATAACTCTATAAAGCTAGAAGATGGATTGGTGATTTGATGGCTTTACATATTATAACAAAATAAAACCCAATAATACATCCCTATAAACACTTAATGCAACTATACATACGTGCTCGTTCCAAGTACTACATGCATGCATGCATGTGAACAAACAGCTACTACATACCTATCACCATATATATATATATATACTATTCATTGTTTTTGGTTTGAAACTATATCATGTCATAATATGCAAGTATTAGAGTGTGTTTGTGTGTTAATATGACTGGGGATGAATTGGAAGGGGAAGTAATTGGTGTTATCATCGATCGTAAGCGATGATCCAAACTTCTGTTTATCTCACGATGATCCAAACTTCTGTTTATCTCAGCTACGTACGATGATATGTTGCTGTTATAAGTACTGAGTGGTGATGTTCCATGAAACAGAGGTTGGGAAATAATGAAAGACGGGTACTAGTGACTAGTGACTAGTGACTAGTGATTAGTGAGCAAGAAACAAATCCGGGACCAGCTTTATGCATTCGTACAAGCAATTATTTACGAATAACACATGTGAGCCATGCGGTAACTGATAAACAAAGTACATTGATGATAGACATATACATATATATATAGAGATTTTTTTAGTGGTACAAATAATCAACCATGGAATAGATAAGAGACAGGCTAACAGCAGATGTAGTAGTGTTGCGACACGTCCACTACTTGATCCTGTTTGGAAAATGCAGATATATAACTGTACGGTGGCTATGTTTAAGTAATTATGAGTCCTTGCTCGCTATGTAGATATAGTAGTGTTCTGATAGCTAGATACAATGTGTCGTGAGATGCACTTACTTAAAGCTAGCTAGCTACCTACCTATCTACCTAGCTACCTACCTACCATACGCATATCAAAATGGACGATCATCCTTTTTTAGTGTTACCACTGGAGACTATAATGAAGTTTAAACCCTACTCTATCTATCCCTTTGGTTGTGACACGGATGAATTATATCATTTGTATTAAAAATTTGAGTTGATATGATATTATAATAACTTTATATTTTATTTATTTATTATTTATATTTATTTATGTTTAAAATGTTAATAAAAATTAATAATTTATATATAAGATTAATAATTTAACAGATAATATAATTTAAATTTAAAATTTTTATTATAATATTAAGTTAAATTATTATTTATTTTAAAAATTTAAAATAATAAAATATAATATAATAATTCATATTATATTTATCAGTCGTATTAATAATTATGTTTATATAACTTTAAATCACTCAGAAAAAGCACCTACCATTCTCTTTTATCATATATACCATCCATGAACTGATCATCCACTTTGATTTAAAAGTGGTTAAATCAAAATAATGAAATTAATATAGATAAAGGTCTTTTTCTTGAGAAACTTCAAAGACATTATGTTGGACACGGAAATCCCAGCTGCCAGGAACAAGGAATCTGTCTAGCTACGCATTTTGTATTCACGCAAAGCAGGAAGAATTTATGGAAGCTAGACATAGATTGCATGGCATGAAAATGACATATGGCCAACTGTAGCTTCATTTGCGGTCTTCGTTTTTTAGACCCGGGCCATGTAGCTAGCATTATTAGTTTAAGTAAAGATGATCGATGTTGACAATATACACACACTGGTTTTCCATATTGGAAAACTTAAGGCAATCATAAATATACTTTACGTATAACTTATACGAATCTGGGTAAGCAATTTCTTCTTCACGGCCAATATATTTGTATACATGATGTCTTAGTCTTAGATCCCTACACGCTCATTATAATAAATATTTTCTTACAATCAAGGGCAATGTGCGATTGATTAATCAATCTATCAATCCCATATTGTTACAAATAAAAGAGGATTAAGTAAAAGGTAAGTCTTTTTCCCTTAGACCTGCCACTTCCATGAAATAAGTGTGTTTGAAAAAAAGGGTTGAAAAGTTGGAAGGAATTTTGCTCTCTTCCTTAGAAACATGACATCTAATGGATAAAGCTGGGGTCATCTGCAAATTATATATAGATACGTTACGTATATGCAATGCAACCAGCCAACCACTAAAGACAGTCAACTAAGCTTAATTACTATAAAATAATTAAGTGATTAACCAGTTGTGATCGAATATGTATCCTTGTAGAATGCCGTAGGGGTTTATTAACCCGAAAATAGAATGCAAGTACTTTCCAAAGTTGTGAGAGAGAAGTTTTATGTATATATAATAAATATAATATGGTAAATAATAATATAAACAATAAATAAGAAAACAGTAATACTATAAAATAGAATAGTATATAAAACATAATCTATAAAAAGTATAATAGAATATAATTTATAAAAACATAATAGAATATGAAAAAATAAAATAGAATAGGAAGAGCAGAATGGAAATAGAGAATCAAACCGATGCCTATTATGTAACAATTTACTTAAAACAAATTCGCCCCTCACGTCGATGCAGAAAGTTGAATGACGTCTATCTTCCAGGATACAAACTATTTCCGCTGAACTCAAATAGTGGCTCGAACGAAGGAAAACAAAGGATTTTGTTTATGATTGTGTGTTTCCAAATGAGAGGAAGAAACTAATTTATAGGCTCATAAGGAAATTAATGAGAATTAATCTAAAATTTAATATGAGATTAAATTACAACCTTTCATCTTCATACGGTCCAAGGTAAACGGGGTTATTTTCGGGCCGACATTCGACACGCCCTAGGTGCGGGCGCACACGAGCTAAGCCCGATCTAGTCCAAATTTGCACCCCCTTGCGAGCGCACGCAAGAGAGAGCATTCTAGCTTACATTTTATTACCTATTAACAAATGTGCAATTCTATATAAATACTATCATATTTATTTCTCTTTTTAATGTGGGGCAAAATTTTCATCTATTTTTTTATCTTTCAAACTATTTTAATAGTTGCATTTTGAGATTCAATTTATCATTCACTCATTAACCATTTTGAACATACCATATACCGAGACTCTGACAGAAAAACCTATATTAATTTTAATTTTTTATTTATATAAAATAAACTTCATTCAAAATCTCGAGAATACAGATAATATGCTCGTATGCTAATTATTTTCAATAGCTATGTGGACTAATGTTAGTGGACGCGGTTCGTTGAGAAGTGAACATGACCTACGTCGAGTGCGTGACCAGCCAAAGTCGAAACCTGTCGGCTAATTCGAATTTTGGAGCACACGTGGGCCAACAGGATTCCATTCCTATCATAAACTTTATCTATTTCTTTAATTGTTATTTATTAATGGCCTTCCTCTTATTCCTATTTATTTATGGCCTCGTTGGCTCGCTTCGTTGACATTTGAATTCCAAGCTTAAGTATTTAGCTGGTGAGGAAAATATCAATTCTAATTACATATAGATTTGATTTATTATTTTTCTAGCTAATAAAGAAGGAAAGAACAAGAACAGGAAAAGAAATCTAGGGAGAAATGGAGGAGAAGAGAAACGGGGTGATGAGGAAGTCGAGGTTTAAAAGTGTGTGTGTGTTTTGTGGAAGTAGTACTGGCAAAAGAAACTGCTACCGTGACGCTGCTCTTGAGCTCGGCCAAGAACTGGTAAACTCACTAATTAAATTTTTTATTAATATTGTTTGTCCATGCTTTTGATGATTAATGCGGGCCGGGAATTAATTAAGGTGTCGAGGAGATTGGATCTTGTTTATGGAGGAGGAAGTGTTGGACTGATGGGCTTAGTTTCTCGAGAGGTTCATGATGGTGGCGGACATGTTGTAGGGTACGTATCCATAAATCAACCATATTAACCAATCTCTGTCAGGATTATGTATTATTATTCTAAGCTCTAACTCCTGGTTTCTGCTATGTACATGAACAGAATCATCCCAAAAATTCTCATGTCCAAAGAGGTAGGGATATATTTTCTTATCTTACTTTTTGTTTGTAGCTGCATATATATAGTTTGATTGATACAATTAGACCCATTTCTGGGAAGTGAAGTAATGTTATAGTTAATATATTTGTTGGAACTGTATATAGATCACTGGGGAAACAGTAGGAGAGGTGATACCAGTGGATGACATGCACCAAAGGAAAGCTGAGATGGCCCGCCATTCTGACTGCTTCATTGCCCTCCCAGGTCTCTCTCTCTCTCTCAATCATGTATACACTTTTTCTGTGAAAGATTTAACACTTTCTCTCTTCTCTCTCTCTCTCTCTCTTCTCGTACGTACGTACGTGATGTATCTACGCGTTCGTACGTACGTATGTGATGTATAGATAAAGATTTACATGTAACATGGTAATATATCTACATGCATGGCTTGATGAGTATAGGTGGATATGGAACTCTAGAAGAATTATTAGAAGTCATAACGTGGGCCCAACTCGGAATCCACGACAAGCCAGTATAATACTAACTTTCATGTCTCTCTTCTAAAAGTTATATATATACATTATAGACTGAATCGAGTTAAAGCTAGCTAGCTTTGGTAGTGATGATAACTCATGAATTATGATTCATCATGATGTTACGTACGTAACTTTGCAGGTGGGGTTGCTAAATGTTGATGGCTACTACGATTATCTACTTACTTTCATTGACAAAGCTGTGGACGATGGATTTATCAAGCCATCACAGCGCAACATATTCGTCTCCGCTTCCAATGCTAAGGAACTTGTTCAGAAGCTAGAGGTTTCTTCTTCATTTATAATAATAATTAATTGCTTCATTTTCTTTGATCCCTAATTAACTAATATGCTTTTGGTAAATAGGAATACGTGCCCATGCATGACGGTGTGGTTGCTAAGGCGAAGTGGGAAGCAGAGCAGATGGAGCTTAATGCATCTTTGCACATAGAAATCTCCCGTTGAAGAAAGAAGATCAAAATAATACAGAGATAATTACAACACTGTCACTTCAACCTTAAAGTGTAATTATTTATTTATTTTTAAAAAGGTCAGTTGTTGGGTTTATCTGAAATATATATACAGTATGTATGTGAGTTAATAATTGAGCCACAGTCCTTTTCTTTTGAACATTCTCCTTTTTTTGTAAACTACCAGGGCAAGACAAATTCAACGATGTACGTACCATGAATACAGTAGTAGCTAATAATAGTTGGACTCATAATATAGTTCTGATACCTGATGCCTGATGCCTGATGCCTGATGCCCGATGCCCGATGCCCGATGCCAGATGCCACGGATATTTATAGACTAGCTAACGACTACTTCTTTTGCCAACTCGTCATTATCTGAAATGCCGTATCTGCAATCACCAGTAAGTTTAGATAAGCCAAAAACATAGAAGCAAAGGTCGCACTAGCTAGGTAGGCTGTAGCATTTATATATGGCCCTGATTCCTCCATTTGTCAAGATACTGGGCTATAAGGCCCACTAGTTAAGATGGTCGGAAGATTTAGATCAGCGATGAGCTAATCCCAGAAAGCTGGCCCTGGCATCAGCAAGACTGGAGATCCCTTCTCCAGTGTACTTTTATTTTTTTAATTATTATATATAAATATACATAATATGTATATGCTATGTATATTGGTTCGTTTGGTTGGTGATAAGTCGTCGTTTCCCACTTTTTTCCAATGCATTGGGTCCTAATCAATCACCGCCACGCCTAGTTTCTCATTTCAGTGCAATCTTCCTTCGGGTCCCCTCTAATCTGTCTCGTCTTCATTTTGGTTTTTTCGTCTATGGTAGTTGGGAGTGGTCCCCCTGCCTAGCGGGGA
Source organism: Coriaria nepalensis (assembly GCA_027186245.1). Lineage (NCBI taxonomy): Eukaryota > Viridiplantae > Streptophyta > Magnoliopsida > Cucurbitales > Coriariaceae > Coriaria > Coriaria nepalensis. The sequence continues at coordinate 202,510 of CP114500.1, read as the reverse complement.
TGTTTTTTTCGCCGACTCTCTCATGCTCAGACTGGGTTTGTGTTGTTATTTTGGTTGGGCCTGCAGAAATGTATGAGGCCTGTTTAACGATGGATGACAGAGGATGTCAAGCCCATACATTCTACTGCTGTACTGGCATGTTTGATGTGGGCCACTCTCTCCCTGCGGAAGAAAAAGCAGCCACCTTTTTGCCGGACGACAAGTATGACGTCGTACCTTCCGGATGATGTCCTGTTGAATATTCTGCTAAGGCTACCTGTAAAATCCCTCGTCAGGTTCAGGTTAGTCTGCAAATATTGGTACTCATTCATCACGAACCTTAAATTTATTAAAACCCACCTTCAATTCGATCTTTCCCAATTCTATGGATACTTCCTATCCCCACCGACTGCTGATTTTCCTTTCTGTGCTAAGTACATGCTAAGTCATTCAAAATCCAAGCTTTTTCTCCCCGACTGTTCATCCTTAAATCTCAGTTTGGATTGTTCGAATTTCTATGAATTAATGCTAGAGGGTTCGTGTAATGGGTTGCTATGTTTCACTTTTCACAGTAGGATAATTTTATGGGACCCTACCATTCGGAAATATAATTTATCAAGGACACTAGTTTAAATTTTGTTCTATTTAACGCCTGTAGAGACGATGTTATCGTTGGATTTGGGTTTCATGTCAAGAACAACGACTACAGGATTGTTCGGATACTGTTTACTCAACACGACAGTGTATCGATTCATGCTGAAGTTTACCCTCTGAATGAGGTTTCATGGAAACGCGTTGCCTTCCCTACACATCCTTCTATAAGGATCAATCACGTTAGTTCTGGCTGCTGTCCTGTGGTTAATGGAGCGTTGCATATGGTTGCAGGTGCATTTGAAATCAATGTGTGAAAGCCTCTTATTGTTTTTTCTGTCTTTCAGTTTTAATGATGAGAAGTTTCACATAGTTAAGCTGCCTGGTAATTTTTCTTACCCTGTCTGGCGTGTGATCCCAATGTCATTGAATGGATCATTGGCTATGATTGGTCTTAGCGGTGACAATGAAGATGAGGAGGAAATAGATGAACTGGAGGAGGAGGAAGTAGATGAACTGTTCAATAAGTTCTGTTTAGTTGTAATGGAGGAGTGGTTGAGTCATGGAGTAAACAGATTATACCACTTCCAGGAATTGATAATTTGTCTTGGCACTGAGGATGGTAAACTTCTACTCCACAGATCAGATGATGATGGGTTTGTTTTGGTTGATGTTGCGATCCTAGAGGAGAAAAATCTCGGCAAGTTTGATGCCGTATGTATAATGCCCTTCTCGGAGAGTCTCGTCTTATATGATGAAGAAGAAGTTCCAAGTTACAGTGCCTAGAAGTTTTTTTTTTTTGTTTTTTTCTTACCTTATGTTATGGTCTATGTATCTTGATGAAGATTCTCAATTATGTATTATAGGTCTTTTGTAACCACATCAAGTTTGATAATACTCTTACCAAGTATTCAAACAAAAAAATGCATGTTTGATAACTGCTGAAATTCATATTTATTCTGAGCTGTCAGTGATATGGAAAACGAGAGAAGAAATTTGAGCGATAACTGTGTTGTATCATTATATATACTTGGTGGTGTATGCTCATTTACATTAATGGCAAAGTTTTTAATACAAAATTGTATTTTGGGTTCATGAGGAAGAGGACTAGTGATTGAGAATGTTCAGAAGCGAAAACTCTGGTTTTCACGAACTGTCTGAAGATACATTCTAACTTCTCTGCCTCTTGAATGTTCGATTCTATTGTCTCAAGTCCCTTCAATACACTCTTCACCTCTTCAACGCTCGTCTCTTTGCTTGATCTTTTTCTAATGAGATGAAGCAATTCAGCATTGCTCTTCTCTACTTCATTTGTATCATCTTTCTCATCCGATACGCGTCTATGTTGAAACAGCTTATGAACCGAAGACCAATCCATAGATTTTGATCTCGATTTCGACATAGAAAGGAATGCTAGGAGAGATTAAAAAACGATTAGGCTAGTTTCCTCAACTTTCTTCATCATGGTAATCACAGCAACCGAATCCGAATCTTGCCCTTGTTGAGCTTTTCTTCTGAGGTTCTCGATACTCTTAGATATCACCTGTGTCAATCTCTTTCTAGACACCATATATGCTCCAACCTCTCTTTCAAAGCCTGATTCACCAGCTCTTCTTCTTCTGATCGACGATTCGAGTTCTTGTACGCACTCCTTCATTTGATTGAAAACTTCTCTAGTGGTCCCACAGACATCTAACAATCGAAGATCCCCATCTAAGATCTCTTCTGTAGAGATTCTGATCTGTCTGCTAGAGAGAGCTTGGTGGGTGTGAGGAAGCTGAACCAACCCATCAACTTGCTCGTACAAATCATTGAGTTCACCCAACTTGTAATTCAATGATGAGGATGTTGCTTCTGAAGCTGTCAACCTGGATAAGTGCTCCTCGACATTAACAGATTGAGGATGAGGACTTGATGGCAGACTGATAGAATGAGTATGTGAAATCGGTTTCGGTGTTGCAGGAGAGAGAGCTATGTTCTTCTTTAGCAAGCAGTGAGAAGTGATCAACCTTTTTTGTGTGTTGAAAGCTTGAACCTGGTGAAGATGTTTTTAAGTCCCATCCCCTTATTAGCACATAGAGCAGATAGGGGGGGGGGGGGGGGGGACATAAGGAATCGCATCCATTCCAGCTATCACTTGCCGTCATGTGGTGAGATTTCAAACAATTTCCGCAATATCTTATGGATGATGCGACTCACGTAAGAGATGCTATAATTCATAGTTATGGATTAAAATAATGGCATACACGAGTGGCATGCCTCTATGGCTACCAGCAGAGAGGGGACAATCAGGCTACGTAATATAGATTCTTCCATTGTTGAGCTTTTAATTGGGCATGTGAACTACGCAGATTTCAACATTATAAAGTGGTTGACATGGCTAATAATTGAAGTCTATAATGGAGGCCTCTGATCAGTTGTTACCTGCTACGCAGGCAATTAAATGGGGAATGATCCTTAGCAGAAGGGAGTCATAACCATACAAGTGCAGCCTTGTCTTGCAGACAGTATTTATAACTTTATTTCTTTTTTTGGCCAACTTCCAGACAGGATTAGAGACCACGTTTTCATTTTTCCCCTTTTCATTTCAAGGGTGATTTGTGCTTGTATCTCACATACAATTCTCTATTACAAGAAGGAAGCAGAATCTGGACAACCTTTTTAGCTTCTATTTATCTAACGTTTTGTGTTAGTTAGACATAGTTATACTGTTCTATGTGTCCCAACAAGCTAGATTATGAACCTTCTAGGGAGCCTATGCTACGATGAATAAACTATGAAAATACCCATCTTCATATCTGGAGAAACTGTTTCAGAGAAGCACATGGAAAAGGAAACTTATAGGTGAAGAAGAAGATAGAGGACCTGACCTGAAAAGAAGTGATAGCGGAATTAACTGCTACAACATGTTTGCAACCTATGATGTTAACAATCAAAGGCCGAGAAACATCATAAATGAAAAGAAAAGGAAAAATCCAATTTTTTAAGGGTCTACAGAATTGCTAAACCTCAAGTTGTCATCTTCTGTTATCAATAGCTGGATGCATTAGTTAAATTTCAACTAGAAAACTGCACAAAAACCTGAAGAACAGAGGATTATACTGTGCTAGTTTTATACGTTCTAAGTAAATGTATAAATTGTTATTTTGGTCCTCACACAAATTATTTGTCTTCGTTATATTGCCTAAATCATTAATTTTTTCATTTAGTTTTTAGGCCATCCTCTTTGCATTAGATTTGTCGCCTTCTTGTTTATAATTGAAGTTCGAGAGTCAAAGAGAGAAAGACAGGGAATTGACACAGAAATGTACTCAGTTTCATTATAATCAGTGATGTACAACATTTACTTAGGAGTAAGTTGTTACAAAACTGTTTTGATGCGAGCATAAACAGCAAGAGTGTTTGTGAAGATGAGTTTAGAGCTAGTTCTTCAATGGTTGAGAATGTTGAGAAGAGAAACTCTGGTTTTGACCAACCACCTAAAGACACATTCCAACCCCTACTCTGCCTCCTGAACACTCAACTCTATTCCTTCAAGTCCCTTGACTATATTCTGCACTTCTTCGGAGCCAATGTCTCTGTTCAATCTTTTTCTGATAAGACCGAGTAATTGGGAATCCATCTTCTCTCTCATCCAAGTTATCTTTTTCACCAGAGGCACTTCTATGTGTTGTTTCCAACGGAAGACCAATTTACAGGTGTTTATCTCGTTTTTGACGTAGTAATGAAAGATAGGAGGGGCTCAAAAAGGGCCAGGCTGGTTTCTTCAACTTTCTTCATCAGCAAATCACAGCAATCGGATCTGAATCTTTGACTTGTGGAGCTTTTCTACTTAGGTTTTCATAAGACTTAGAGATCACCTTTGTCAACCTTTTTCTAGATTCAACATATTCTGCAACTTCTCTTTCTAATTCTGATTCCCCAACTCTTCTTCTTCTGATGGCTGATTCAAGTTGCCGTGTGCATTCTTTCATCAGAGAAAAGTTTCCCTAGCAACGCCACAAACATCCAACAACCAAAGAGATCCATCTAAAACCTTTTCTGCAGAAAAAACATGGATGGTGCGTTGCTGCTGAAGCAAAGCATCAACTTGTTCGTATATTTCCTTAAGTTCACCCAACTTGTGGTTTATTGACGAAGAAAGATGATGATGAAGTTGCTTCCGAAGAAGCTGTCAATCTGGATAATTGTTCCTCAACATTGACAGATAGAGGATTAGGCCTTGATGGCAAACTGATTGAACGTGTATGTGAAGTTGGTTTTTGTGTTGCATGAGAGAGAGCCATCTTCTTCTTTAGCAGGCAGATGAGAAGTTATCACCTTTCTTTGTGTGTTGTAGGCTTGAACCTGGTGAAGACGTTGTTAAGTCCATCCCTTGGTTCAGACATTATATAGAGAAGTTGATGGGCTGAAGGAAGCACATTGCTCCAGCTCACAGTTGCTGTCATGTGGTCAGATTTCCGATATTTCCTGCCATTCATTTCCAATGAGGGTATAAGTTATTACCATAAAACGTGTAATGGATGCATCCACGAGTAGCAGGGCCGTATGGTACCCAGCATGGAGGAGACAATCAGCTCCAACTAGAGCATGTGAACTGCACAGATTTCTACATTATTAAGCGTTTGAAATATTATTACTTATTAAATGATCCAGAAAAAAAATTTGAATCTTTAAAATGAAGAGTTTCTTCTTCAATTATTCAGTGCATGATTAAAATCTCTGAATACTTGTTTCACGCAACGTAGGCAAAATTAGTTGGACATGATCCTTAGCAGATGACAATCCGCAGGAATCAAATAAAATAAATAAATAAATGCAGGCCTGTCTTCCAGACACGATGAGAGACCGCATATTTTTCTCTCCGTGATTCAAAAAATCAATTTGATCTTAAGGCAACCAGAGAGGTGAGAAAGCTTACGCTTTGTGTCAAGGAGCAAGTAGAATCTCAACAGCGTATTTCTTCCTCAAATAATTCTTCTTGGTTTTATGTTTTTTATAGTGAACCATCAATTAGAAGAGTTAATGAGTAATTGAGCGTGTGCAACAGATTAAAGATTCATTCTTACCTGGAATTCAAGAACCGAAAACATAGGAAAAGCTTTCTTACAAATCTCTCTGCCTCGTCAGAACATGAATTTTGATTTCTCGTCTCCATTAGAGGCCGAGGAGCTTTAGCTTTTAGCAGCAATGATTTCTGCAAAAAGTTCAAACTGAGCACATTCAATCAACTCAATAATGGCCGCCTCATCAATCATCGATCATCTCTCTGGTTAGCTAGCTCACTTGCTCACTGGCTCACTGGCTCACTGGCTCACTAGCTCACTAGCTCAGTACACACGGAAGTCGACGGGTGTCGGCCTGTTGGAATGTTCATGAAAGTATTTTAGTCTTCGGCCCAGAAAATCTTTCCTGGGTGACACAAGAGGCCCATTTTAAATTGGGCCCGTTGTATTCCAGATCAATGCTAATGGGCTCTTTTACAATCATCCATCCATAAATAAACGAAGGCCCTCAAACGTACCCACGCGGACACCATACAGACTCTACCAGAGTTTATGGCACAGGTTGAAGATACGTTTCTTCAAACACTGCGCTTTTCCAACATTTCCTTATTGCTTCTCAATAATTCTCCATTTCTAGTATTTACATAAGCCATAAAGCTTCACCAAGTTGTTAGCAAATTTAACAAGATTGGGTTTACCCACCCAAGGTGATAGGAAATTAGAACGTAGGAAGACCACATAACAGATACAGAAAGCACTGCAGAAAAGAGCTATCGGCTATGGCTTCCAGCACTAGTCTCTTGCTCTCTTCCAACTTCTTCGGAACCAAGATTGTACACTCCCTTCCAACCCCTAAAACCACTAGAAAATCAGCCACACCTCTGCCTCTCTTCTTCAAGAACAAGTTCGTAATCACTCGAAACGTATCCAACGACAAACCCATTTCGTCAGAATCCTTACAAAAATCCATCCAATCTCACGCTGCTCTCGCCGCCCTTTTCTTCTCCTCCCTTGCCCCTCAAGCCTTAGCAGTAGACAACACCACTCCTCCTCCCCCACCTCCATCGATAGTACTCGAAGCTCAACCCACCAGCCCAAGCCCCTCCAATTCCTCAACTTTTTCCCAGAATCTCCTTCTTACAGCCCCAAAAACCCAAGCTTCTGACCTTCCTGAAGGTGCGCAATGGCGATACAGCGAGTTCTTGAACGCTGTGAAAAAGGGGAAAGTGGAAAGAGTCCGGTTCAGCAAAGACGGTTCTGTCCTTCAGCTCACTGCGGTTGATGGCCGCAGAGCTTCCGTAATCGTGCCCAATGACCCGGACCTTATCGACATTTTAGCCATGAGCGGGGTGGATATATCCGTCTCTGAAGGCGATTCTGGAAATGGACTGTTCAATTTCATCGGTAATTTGCTCTTCCCTATCCTCGCCTTTGCTGGATTGTTCCTTCTCTTCCGCCGAGCTCAAGGTGGACCCGGCGGGCCTGGTGGGCTCGGTGGCCCAATGGATTTCGGAAGATCGAAATCCAAATTCCAAGAAGTGCCCGAAACCGGTGTCTCTTTTGCTGATGTAGCTGGAGCTGACCAAGCCAAGTTAGAATTACAGGAAGTAGTCGATTTCTTAAAGAACCCAGATAAATACACAGCCCTAGGTGCCAAAATTCCCAAAGGGTGTCTTTTAGTGGGACCGCCTGGAACTGGAAAGACCCTTTTGGCTCGGGCAGTAGCTGGTGAAGCCGGGGTGCCCTTTTTCTCGTGTGCTGCTTCAGAGTTTGTGGAATTGTTTGTTGGAGTGGGTGCATCTAGAGTTAGGGACTTGTTTGAGAAGGCAAAGTCTAAAGCACCCTGCATTGTGTTTATTGATGAGATTGATGCGGTGGGGAGGCAGAGAGGAGCTGGTCTTGGAGGCGGGAATGATGAGAGGGAGCAGACTATCAATCAGTTGTTGACAGAGATGGATGGATTTTCTGGTAATTCTGGTGTTATTGTATTGGCTGCAACAAACAGACCGGATGTTCTTGATTCTGCCTTGTTAAGGCCTGGAAGGTTTGATAGACAGGTTACTGTGGACCGACCTGATGTTGCTGGTAGAGTTAAGATTCTTCAGGTTAGTTCTACTCACTCACATTGATATTTTGCTGAGATTATATTATATATGATTCAGTTTCTAAGGAGAAGAGGATTATGTGGCAGGTGCACTCAAGAGGAAAGGCACTTGCAAAGGATGTGGATTTTGAAAAGATTGCAAGGAGAACTCCTGGTTTCACTGGGGCCGATCTGCAGAACCTGATGAATGAAGCAGCCATTCTTGCGGCCAGGCGTGACTTGAAGGAAATAAGCAAAGATGAGATATCAGATGCTCTGGAGAGAATTATTGCAGGACCTGAAAAGAAGAATGCTGTTGTCTCGGAGGAGAAGAAGAAATTGGTTGCCTATCATGGTGTGGGAGATATATTTACTACAATACTTCCGAGCCTGCCCTTTTTGTTTTCTTTCTGTTTAGTTTTGCAAGTTCATTGATGCATTTATGTATTTATTGTTTTCACAGAGGCTGGACATGCTCTAGTTGGTGCATTGATGCCTGAATACGATCCCGTGGCAAAGATATCGATTATACCCCGTGGCCAAGCGGGCGGTCTGACCTTTTTTGCTCCAAGTGAAGAAAGGCTAGAGTCTGGACTTTACAGTAGAAGCTACTTAGAGAATCAGATGGCTGTTGCCCTTGGTGGAAGGTAAGCTATAACTCTATCTATCCAAGTGCCGCTAGGTTTTGGTTTTACATCTCTGTAACAAAGTGTCCTGCATTGTCTTCTATAGAGTTGCTGAAGAGGTAATATTCGGTGATGATAACGTTACAACTGGAGCATCAAATGACTTCATGCAAGTGTCAAGAGTGGCAAGGCAGATGGTAGAGAGATTTGGATTCAGCAAAAAGATTGGACAAGTTGCCATAGGTGGACCTGGCGGAAATCCCTTCTTGGGTCAACAGGTAGAAGTTTGCTTCACTTTAAAAGCTTGATTACTGCTACGTTATTACCTAATAGGAGTCATAGTGCGATTAATGCTTGATTTATGGCTAAATGCAGATGTCATCCCAGAAAGATTACTCCATGGCAACTGCTGATGTGGTGGATTCAGAGGTAAGGGAATTGGTAGAGACGGCATATTCAAGGGCAAAGCAGATCATCACTACCCACATTGATATCCTTCATAAGCTGGCACAATTACTTATAGAGAAAGAAACTGTTGATGGGGAAGAATTTATGAGTCTGTTCATTGATGGAAAAGCTGAGCTATATGTTGCATGATTGCATGCACACTTCCAGAAACTCAAAAAAGGTTATGTTGTATTACACTTGTACACATTAAGAACCAATATATTATTACATCGATTCTAAAAAAGAAGAAAAAATAATAATAATGCATAATAGTTGATTTGAGAAGATTCCTCCTCTCTATATTACATTTTTTTGTTGACAGTCACATCTGATGTTCCAGTATCTCATGAACATAAATGTTTTGATCTTTCTGAGATCACCTGCCACCTTTCTGCCGTTTTTCTTCTAGTGTAGCAGCCTCGTTCAACATATCAGCAGCGTCCTTGTGCATGTCTAGCTTAGCAAGGGCAACTGCTTGCATGTAAAATGCTGTGGACCAGTCAGGGTAGACACATTGTGCTTGCATTGCATCTCGAAGGGCAGCATCTGGTTGATCACATAGGAGATGGCAAAGGCTTCTTCGTGCATAGACAGTGGGAGAAACCATGGTTCCAACATCTATGAACTGCACAAATTTTATCATTTTTTTTAAATAAAAAAGGTGAAATCATTTGCAAATACAATCAACATCCCGATAAATACAACATACCTGAGAATAACAGTCTATAGCAGTTTTGAAATCTCTGTCCCGGAAAGCCATGTCACCTCGCTTTCTTGCCTCTAGCATATCTCTCATTTGCTGGGTCCATTCTTGGAAAGATAACTACACATCGATTAAAAATTGAGATTAGCATAATGGTATTTACCTTAGCATATGATAACCATCAGCCAAAAAGAAAACAAAAATGGACAACTACCTCATTAGTTCCTTCATCGTCTTTGTAGTGTGTCATTACCAAGATCTGGTGGATAGCTGTGAGATCCATCCGGGAACAGGCATCGCCCATTGGAGAGAGAGAGTGTTGTGGAGTTGGAGGTGCTTCCTCATGCTTTGGAATTCCCAGCATCACATACGATGGGACCTGCCAATTAAAGAAACAAATTCTTCAGTAAAAGCATACCATACCGTGGTATACGCAATATTTCCAGTTGATATTGAGCCCCTTTATTGGAGCAAGTGGAGGAGAGCCCGAATCAATTTCAGGTTCTGGAAAATCTTGTGGATGAATCCGTACCATATAATCTCTAATAAGGGTAAGAAAGAAAATTGTAGCTAGCACATATAGGAATCAGCTTACATCGGGTTTATTTTGGAGAGGAGAAAGTGTTGCAACAAGGTCTTTAGTGCTAGGCCGCTCTCTAGGTTCATATTGCAAGCATTGTGAAGCCAGATCAAAAACCACTGTAGCCTCTTCAGTTGAAAAGTTGCCCTCCAAGTGTGAATCCATGAGGAGAAGAATGTTTTTGCCTCGTATCATATCTAAAGCCTGCATACAGATAAAATATTTAAATACTACTTCAATGGCACAACCATGAATTTCAGATATAACATCACATTTCTCCACAATCCAATAAATTATACATGTAACAAGGGAATCAGGTTCTGATATGTTTCTATAACACATTCAACATCAAGTTTCAATCAAAAGCGTTGTGCCTTTTACTCTATGCGGCAACAAATATGACCTCCATGAGACAACAACAACATTACTTACTTACAGACTGATAAGGAACAGTATAGCATATAAAACTACTTACATGACTTGGAGGAATGTGCTTTCCACTTAGGAGATCCAAAAGGACAGTGCCAAAGCTGAAGATAACACTTTCAGGTGTTACCCTACCTACAACATATGCATTTGCAATTGTTACCAGAAACATAATCAAGATAGAGTATTAAGAAAGCCCTATACAAGTTTGAGGATGACAACTCCAGGTTGTCCTACAGTATTCCAGACGTAAACATATGATTCAAATTTTCATTTACCCAAATTATTAAGAGAATTCCTAACCAAGTGAAGGAGAGAATAAAAACTAGAAATTTACCATTTTTTAAATACTCTGGAGGTGTATAAGCAAGATTAGTACTGTAACTTTTTCCATCGCTACTATTTTTCATCAATCCGAAACATGAAAGTCGAGGATTGCCATTCTGCAAGAACCATTCACATATTACCACATTGCTTGTACAGATTCCGAGGAGCCCCATACCAGTCAAAATCCGAAAGAAGAAAAGAAAGATGGTGCACGTCCATATACTTATAAAGCCCACGTAAAAAAATTAAATTTTAAGCTTCAGAAGAGAGGTTTGTGAAAATACCTCATCAAAGAGAACCCTATATGCATTCAAATCATGATACAAAGGACGTCCTTCGCTGCTACAATAATCTAAGGCTTCAACAATGTAAAGAGCAACTCTTAAACGCATGGCCCACTCAATGGTTTGATTCTCCCCTGTCAAGAAAATGGAAAAAAGTTAAATAGATATATAAAAACGCACAGAAAATGGTAAGACTTCTGGCAATCATCATTACAGTTCAAGAAAGGCAAAGGCCCTTGTGTTTAACCCAGTTCCTACTCCTAAGTGAACATTAATTGATGAAAAACACAGCATCATATTCATATTGTAATAAGGATTGTAGAAATAAAGGCAGAGGCAATAAAAACTTAAAAAGTGTTATAGATTTAAAAGCAATACAAGAAAAACATACAGTGGAATAAATGCTTGGCCAGGGTATCATTGGGCATGAATTCTGCCACAAGAAGCCGCTCATCGCCGTCGCAGCAATATCCAATGAGATTGGCCAGCCTCTTGTGCCTCAATTCACTCACACCCCAAGCTTCATCCTAAATATAAAAAGAAGCAAAATTTAATTAATTTTCCAATAATCTCCATAGACACTTAATCAGAAAGCTGAAACCCTAGCAATGGAGGAAAAATGAAACAAAAAGGATAAGCCTTATAAGATATAAGTACCGCGAACTGCTTGGGATCAGGCCAGGCCAACTTGGTGAATTTCTTGACAGCGATCCAACGGCGACTGTTCTGGCTCTGAAGGCGACCTTTGTAGACTACATTGGGGGCTTTCTCGCCGCTCTCGGAAACGATGGATTCTGAGCTGAAGTTGTTGGTGGCGGATTTAAGGTCGGCGAGAGAGAACTCAGAGAAGGCGGGCACGCCTCCAGTGGCGGCACCGACGGCGGAGGCTAAGGAATCGGCTCCGTTAGAAGGTTGAGGGGGGAAGTTGGGGAATTTCTTATGGTTGTCTTGGTGATTTATGTTATCTAGAGGAGGTGTTTTGAGAAAGGACGATGCGCAACAGCCCATAACTCGGTCGAGTTGAGTTGAGTTGGCCCCCCACCTCCAGCTGCTATTAGCGGGAAAATGAAATCAGACAGAGAAGAAGAGAAGGTGAGGAAGAAAGGGTTGGGTCTGTTGCAGAGTTGTTTGTCCTCCTCTCCTCCGTGGTAAGAAAAACTTATGCGTTCGTGTGGGTTTGCGAGACAGAGATCTAACGGGTAATAAGTTTGAGCTCCAACGTGCGTTTCTTCTCATTGCACTGCACTGCACTGCCGCTCTCTCTCTCCCCTCGATGCACGACAAAACCTCTCTTTTTCTCTCCCTCAGTTTCATTCTACTAAGCAGAGTTGTCCTTTTTTGTTGGGTGAAAGGGTAATTCCATAAGCGTCTTTGTTTCTAGCTTCTCAAATCTCGCGCTATAAACTTACTTTAAATATTTATTTATTTATATATATATATATATATATATATATATCCTCTTTATTTAAGTTAATTATAAAAAATAAAATTTAAATTAAATATCTAAAGATTTAAATGAAAAATTATATCTTTTTTAAGAGATATAACATTTTTTTTAATTTTTTTTAAAATATATTTTGATATATAAAAACATTTTGAAGAAAACAATGATGTGAGATAGAAATATTTAGAAATGGAAAAGTTTCTATGGTATTATAATGATTACATCTTAAATAATGATTATCACATGCATTAACGTTAATAATAGAATAATAAACTAGTGCCACATCAGCAGCAGCCACTAAAACTACTTGCCAACAATCCCCCCTCGAGTTGGTTGATGGTATAAGTTCTAACACACCCAGCTTAGCTTGCTCATGAGATAAAAGAAGTTGTTGTTGGTGGCCAAGAGACTTGGTAAACAAGTCAGCAGGTTGCTCAAACCTGTGAATGGATAAAGTCTAAAGCAATAATAATGTATCATTTTTATTCTTTGAAGGATATAAAGAACTTCTTGCAAAGTAATAGAAGCAAATAGAGCTATAGATCGTAAATCAGTGGACTGAGTAGTATCACCATTAGGTAAAATTACTGAAGAGGATGGATTACCACCAGCACATGATATTGGGTGAAATCAAAACAGAAAGATCGAATGTCATATGAGTTGTAGCACCAATGTCAATAATCCACGCACTATTTGAATCAATACTCTGATAAAACAAGAAGTGATACATGTTGTAACATTTGCAGCATGAGAAACAAGTTCAGTGACATTAGAATCTTGTTGTAAGAGCTTTTATAACTTGATCATACTGCTCAGTACTAAGCTGTGTATTCCCACATTATTCTTTGAATTCTTGAACTTGTAACTAGGCAGATAGTAGCCTATGAGCTCATAACAGTTTTCCTTACGATACCCAGAAATATGATAATATTCACACTCAATCTTCTCATAACCATCTAAAGACTATTTATGGAAATTACCCTTAGTATTATTTGCCATACAGAGCAATTGTTTCTATAGGTTTAGAATTCATTGAAGCCACAATTCTGTTACTCTCCTCTGCATTAATCATCGAGAAAGCAATATTTGATGTAGGTAAAGGTATCATAATCAGCATTCTTTAGCTCTCTTTAACAAATATCCATTTTGAGAGAGTTAACCATCCAAATTCTCATAAAATATCATAGTGCACATAGATGTACCTTTCTTCTACGGCATTGTTTTTGCAAGAGTTTGGAAAATGGTATGTTTGGTTTCATTTATCCTCTTATATGGTCCTTTTTCCATTCAGACTTTCTTTGTCATATGATCATTATCGTAGACCGATTACTTATGTTCTTACCACGTTATTGGACAATCTAAATTATAACGTCGTCATGCATGATTATGCAGGCAACGTAACCAACTTTCCGAATTGACCAGATTACAAAACCATGATGGGCATTTCGGAGATATCCAGAATGATTACAAAACCATGATGGGCATTTCGGAGATAACCAGAATGATTACAAAACCATGATGGGCATTTCGGAGATAACCAGAATCTTTCTACCGCTTTAACTAATAATAACTATATTGAATTTTGATCCGTCTTTATGAATCGAGGCGGGGCGTGAGTGTAGTTTCAAATCAGTTTTACTGCTTTTTTCCGTAACGTGATTGGTCAACATGTTCCAGTGTGGGGTAGGCTGTAAGAGTAAGCCAGAGTCAGAAAGAGACATTGCTTGTTAGAGGGGTCCCATTGATTTCTCATATTTGATTTTGCCAACAGTTATTTTCAACAGCTCATGCCGGAACAACGGTCATGATGCCCTGCTCACACGTCACAACAATCCAATAATAGTTGCAGAGTGCTCTAAGCTGTCTAGGGATTAATTAATATTGTTTCCTTAAAAGATTTGTCTTTTCAACGCGTTGACTTGTCTATTCTCTTCTGTCTGCTACAAAGTCAGCTACACCCACGATATGCAGTTGTTTACTGATACTAGTTCACTTGGAATCGTCACAATCCATAAAAAAGACCATGCATGCATGCCCGTCAACAGTTTTTTTTTTTTTCTCACCGTCCGTTTTGATGGATAACAGAGTCATAACTGATAAGATCCAGAAGTACCAATTTCAGGTAATATTGACTACATGATAACTACAACAAAGTTCCAACCAAAAAGAAACTATCAATTTAACATTTAACTGATTGAATCTGGAAATCATGGAGCAAAATTAAATAGAATATATATATATTTGTAGAATTAAATAACTTCCTCTAAAATGAATCCTAAGGATTTGTTTGAAGATCCTCTCCTCCAGCAAGCTTGACCTCCTCGATTCACACACAAAGTTCCTCGTATGCCTGCACATAATTTGCGGTAAACCTTTCCATTGCCATGAAAATTTGTTTCAATCCGAATTGCATATTACTAGAGCCAGCAATGTGATCATTTGGACGCAAAGTCTTCAAGCTGTGCAAACTAAGTCTCCTCTTTTCCTCCACATTGGAGTCCATCATTGTCAATACCTTCTGCATCCTCTGCTCCTCCTTATCCAACATCTTTGCTCTTCTATCCATATCTTTATCCACTATCAACCTTTGTTGCACATCAGCATTATGCTGTTCCAAAATCAGATCGATGCTTGTAATAAAACCACGCATTGCTGCAATGACTTCTTTCTCCGAGATCTTTTCAATGGCTTGTGACCAATGGTTACATGTTCCAAACACGGGTGCATCGATTTGAGCAGGAGAGAAGGGTAGTATTCCGTCAGGTTCATAAAGTAGACATCTGAGAACCCAACCGTTTAAGGATTTGACGTAGTCTTTTTGGGTGACAGTCCAATTGGAGAAGCTTAACATCCAGTTTTGAAGCTCAAACTTCAGCTGCATGGCTGCTTCAAGATGACCGTCTTCAAGTTTAGTATCGGAACCTTTTGTGATGTCTAATGTTTTCATTTCAGCAATTGTCTGGTGTTGGTTCTTGTAACAGTCAAACATGGCTCTCCACATGCCAAGTAATCTGTGAACTAATAATAAGAGATCCGTCGTTTTGAAAAAAGAAAAATGTTCAAAAGATGGCATTTAGAACAGAGTGCAAGGCCTCAACTAATAGTACTAAAAAGGTGTGTTTTTCTTAGTGTTCTTTGTTTTTTTAAGATTGATGAGATAACGTACCCATGAATCAATTCACTAATATGAGTCCTCAACTCTTCATCTCTTAACTTGCTTATGGTGATTGAGATCCTATCAACAACCTGAATTGAGACTTTCAATTTGGTAGATAAATCCCTGATTAGTGTCCGAGTTGACTCGATCTTACGAGCATCACCTCGCTTCTCATCCAATTGTTTCAGCTGTCGACACTTTTTCTCAAGAGTTAAACGCAATCTCTCCTCATCCTGAAATGCAAGAGAAGAAGAAGAAGAAAAAAACACTATAATCAAATGCAAAGATATTCAACTTATGGAACGAATTTAATTCTAATTAGATAATCAGAGCATGGATAAAAGGGACAACCTTGACTTCCACATAGAGTTTCTTCTCCCAAATGCAGATCTTCTTCAAGGTAGATGATAAACTCCTCCAATTTTCAAACCCCAGATAACCACAAACTGCTTCAGCAAGTGTACATGGGTTAACGTTTTTTTTTTTTAATTAAAAAAAAAAAATTTGAGTTTCAGATTTTACTAATTATAAACAAAAAAGTCTAAGAAGAGTTATAAGCATACATATACCTTGATTGGGACCAATTCTCTGACGATAACAGAGCAATTTAGAAACTTCATTGCCCGAATCAGAGGCTTTCTCAAACACAAGCTGAATTTCTCTCATAAAATCAGTGACTCCTCTTTCGTTACTGACATTTTTCAACAAGTCTGGATTTTTCTTCTCCTCACGAGCTTGATCCTTCTTCACCTTTGAATTCTTATCTGCAGTTCGCTGCTGATCTGTTACAACTGTTCGATCTTTTTTGTCCTTGTCTGCAGCTGGTTTCACTTCAGTTTTTCCCACACCCTCACTATCCCAAACAGGAGTTAAAACCGGTTCGTATCTCTCAAACGCATCGAAGAAATTCAAGAAATCCCAGGCGGAGTTGCTCGGTGGAGGAGGCGGAGATTGCTTCGTACCATAGTACGAGTAGTTAGTACAGGTATGCTCGGAAATAGACTGGTCATGTGCGCGAGAAAGAGAACCACCAAAATCTTTCTCGCTATCTTCGTCTCCAGAAGCAGAAGGGAACTGGTGGTGTGAGTCTGAATCTGAACTCGAAGGGGAGTGATCAAACGTAGCTGCTTCGGGTGGAGATGGTTTTAAAGGATCTCTGTTGATCGGAGGAAAATCGGAATGAAGGGTGTAATTTTGATCGAAAAAACGGTGAAGAGCAGGACCGAGTGTTTTCAGCGACTCCATGTAGGCCGAGTGGGCATCAGCCAAAGAGTGACTACATCGGATTGTTTCGTCCAGGAATTTGCAGCGGTCGCGGCACAGAGCAACCGCCGGTAGATTATCGAGCTTGGAGGTGGCGCAGCCCATGAGTGCGGCGGTCACTTCACCGCGACAGAGAGAGAGGGGATAGAGAGTTGTGGGAGAAAAGGGAGAGTAGTTTAGCGCTCTGTAACTAAAATCGTGGGTCTAGCTTGGAAGTTTGAGGAAATATAAATACGAAATTATTGACGTAACGGCTCGTTGTGATTTATGGATATAAAGAGAATAAGTAGAATTACTTATTCATATAAAAATAGAGTAATAAAAATAATAATATAATTATTTGATTTTTGATATTAATATTTTTTAAAATAATTAATAAGAATAATTAATTTTTATCTAATTAAATAATTAAAAAGTGAGTTCTTTTTTCTTTTTCTTTTTTTTTTTTCAAAATAAATAAAATATAATTAAAATTTATTTATTTCATAAAATAGATTAAAAAAAAAAAGAAAAAAGAAAAACATACCGTTCGAAGGGGCTCCATCTTCTTTAACTCGACGCAACGTACTGTTAACCAGTAAAACCAAATACCAAACAATTTGAATGACCACTGTTCATAGCTTTATTAGAGTTATTTGATACAACTCCAAAGTGTAATACAGAATATGCATCCTCCATATTGCATGCATGCACAATACATATTATATTGCTCATAAAAGAGTGAGAGAATATTCATTCATTATCCATTCATGCATGCGTGGAATTATATGATTGGGATTTGAATATTTATTATTATTATTAGATGATGCCTCAATCAAAAGGAGGTCTTGAGTGGAACACCATCTCCCCCTCTTTTCTGTATAAATTTTAATTTTCAACGAATATAAGTTATGGTCGGGCTGGTCGTATTCTAATTCTACTTTTTGTCTATTACAACTCCTAGGAATCAGTAAAGGTAATCTTTATTTTTCTCTTTTGCATGAGTTCTTGCAAGTTGTAAATGTAATACATACCATACCCAGTATGGCTGTGGCTGTGGCTGTGGCTGTGGCTGTGGCTGTGGCTGTGGCTGTGGCTGTGGCTTATGATTATGGTGGTTTCTTTTATTTTTACTTTTACTAGTGCGTTACTTACTCCCATCCCGTGGTGGGAGTAAAAGCTGAATTCCACCTTCTTTTTCAATCTAAATATACGTGTTCTCTACTTTTTCCCATACTCCCTGATCTAGATTCTAGGGACATTGTTGGAGGAGGGAGATGGAGTACACCACTGTAATTAAAGTTGCTTATGATTTGTCCGAGGACCAGTGCTTTTGTTAACAGTGGTTTGTATATAGGTTGCCAGTTGTTAATTTGTTGTTTGTTTTCTATTCAAATCGAAATGATGATTATAATGTAGTTGAAGATTCAAAATTAGTGATCATGATATCTAATATAATGTCATCTTTAGGACACGAGGCAAGCGAGAGTGAGTCCTTTTCTACCAACTCATCATGGTTGATGGAATGGAGGACTTACTGTATATTCTTTAAGCCTTTCCAACTTCTCCGGATCAGACCCAACTACTTATTAGGATGGACGGGCTAAGCTCGCAGTGGCCTAGTGTGGAGTTAAAGATGGCCCATTATGTGTTTTTGGAGAGGTGGTGTGTATTACTTGACGAACAGAAAACGCTAGCCACGTGTGTAGCAAACCATGCAGATATGGAACAGACTGAAACTTAGCGAGACACGTGTATTTAATCTCAGATCATCGTAAATATAAATATCAATTTCGAGCTACGACCCCGTAGCAGATCAAACTAGAAAGCCTACAGTACTAATCACTAATCACTAATCAGAGAATGTGTAGAAACCAGAAGATTGGGCGGGAGAGAGAGCAGCAGAGAAGGAACGAGACAAAGTATATATCTGAAAAAGACGCAGTCGGTCACTTTAATATCTCCAAGATGAAGCCGGTAACTCGTGATGCCTACGGTGGGGGTATGTACGCCAGAGAGGAATTAGGACTAGATGAAGAAAATCTCAAGTCAAAGAAAACCCGTCAGTGAAACACAGATTTCTGTTGGGCTCGTTGAGGCTTCCATGCAGCCCAAGCACAAACCGCCGCCTTCGTCCGGTGACCGTGTTATAGAGATCACCGGCCAGACTTATCTCCAGTAGCGCGCTCTAGTAGCTGTAGTTCTACTGCTTTAGTGCTTAATTAGTTGGATCAGAATGACAGGATGTAGATACATGTTATGAAGGAAAATTTTGGCTCTTTTTCTGTACATATACTCTTTCTGAATGTTTTTTTCTTCCTTGATGAAGAATAATTGATCATAAAGTTCAAAGAAAGACTTATAAAATTGGACCTTTAACTCCATATCCAATAATAAAAATGAAAGAGTTCTTCATGGGCTCGGGCTCGGGCTCGGTCTTGGGCTTGAGGAGTCTGTATTATTTGGGCCCTTAAACTGAGCCGGGACTCCTAGGAAAGTCTAACAGCGAGTAAAGAGGCCTAAATTTATCAGCGTCGACTGGTGCCCGCTAAAAGCCCAGAAGGACCCAGCATCGTCATTCCAGTAGAGCGTACTGTAGCCGCGCATTTTAGTAGCGTACTTTAGCTCGTCCCCATACGAATGCAGCGACAGCAGCACAAGCACAACGCTGTTGTGGGAAGAAGGTGATATCAGCTCTAATTGTGGTGGACTGCTACATTATGTTGGCTGGCGGTGCAGCCATGCAAGGTGGATCTTCAGGCGTTGGATACGGTTTGAAATACCAGGTCACAGTCCAGAAGCTTAGTCAATCCTTCCTCTTCTTCTGAAATGGCTCTCTAAACTGTCGATCTAGATCTCTGTATCCATGAACTCTAGCTGTTTAATATCTCTGATCGTAAATCATAACTTTAATTTGATATCGTTTGTTCTATGTTCAGGCTCGATGCATTGCCGATGTCAAAGCAGATACAGATCATACCAGCTTCATCACTGGCACTCTCAGTCTCAAAGAAGAAAACGAGGTTTAACTTCATTTCTGTTGCATTTTGATTTTCGTAGTCTTTGGTTTTTCTGTGATTTTAATCAAATTGGAGTTTTATTAGGTGCATCTGATTCGGCTTTCATCAGGTGGAACCGAACTCATTTGCGAGGGACTTTTTTCGCACCCAAATGAGATCTGGGACCTCGCTTCTTGCCCCTTTGACCAACGCATTTTCTCTACTGTCTTCTCTACTGGTAAATGGTTTATCACCTTTTCTTCACAAATATCAGACTTCCATGTGCTTCCGCACATACTGCCTTTATTTTATGACTTTGTTTTAGCCGTAGTTAGTTATTTGGTTGTTGCAATTACACCACTGTACTCTATGGGTCGGGATGAAATTAGGAGATGAGAATGTTTGATTTGTCTTCCATTTTTATTTTAGTTTTATTTTTTTTTAAGGTGAATCCTTTGGAGCCGCAATATGGCAGATCCCTGAGTTATATGGTGAATTGAATTCTCCCCAGCTGGAAAGAATTACATCGTTTGATGCACATGTTGGTAAGATTAAATGGTGAGTTTGCTACTCTTACTTCTTGGTTCTTTTCTTCAGAGACTGGGTTATTTGGTACGCCATGGTCGTAAAGGATATCCTTGCTTACGGTCATGTTCAATTGCAAATAAACACTTTTAAGTATTTTTTTTGTATCGTATGACTTTTTTCTGTTTCCGTTCCTAGTCAAAGATTTCCATTCCTGACTTAATTACTGTGCATGTAACCTTTGAACAGTGTTCTCTGGTGGCCATCTGAAAGGCATGATAAGGTGATCAGCATTGATGAGGAGAATATTATATTGTGGAACATAGATTGTTCAAGAAAAGCTGCTCAGGTAGGCCATAATAGGCGTTAGTCAATAAATTTTCCAGCATAACACAGCAAACTATTTGGGCTTGAAGTATATTAATATGCAAGGATTCAACTCCTCTCTATTTCATTTTCCTTTCAAGTGCACTTGAGAGCAATCTTAACCACTGATGCACATACACACGAGGGCCTCACCAAGCATGTGTGTGTGAATCAATGGTTAAGATCTCCTTAAGTGCACTTGAGCAAAAAATGAAACCCTAGAGGAGGTCTATCCAATATGTAAATATTCTATTTAGCGTCTTATAACCTGTACAAGTCATTTGTAAGAGGTGTGAGTAAGTATAACTTTAATGGGTTCATTTGTATGTTTACACGGAACTGCTGTTTGTTATATAGTTTTGTGGCATGTATTTATGTCTACCTATGTAAATATATGTACAATGGTGTTCACTTTTGAGTAGGTTGTGCACTCTTGATTTTTATTTCTCACTTGCGGAATCTTCCATCATTTCACGTGACTGATGTTAGTTGCTATTATCCGATGTGAGTTTTTTCACAAATATTTCACATGATGATCCTTGGTTAGGTTTTTTGTTGCAAAATATAGTTACAATCAAAGGAATCAACTGGGATGCTGCATTACTTATCTGGAGGAGCATGGGATCCACATGATGCAAATGCTGTGGCGACAACTTGTGAATCATCTATTCAATTTTGGGATTTGAGGACAATGAAGTATGTTTCTTCAATGCCTTATCCAAGCACTGATTTGTTCATGGATTGAATTACAGAATCTATAGAAAATTTCAAATGTATCAGATAACTCCATACATGTGATCAGATACTAAAGGCTTATGAAACGGACATATTCCTTGTGAAACAAAAATCTATAGAAAATTTTGAAGATTTTCATAAAAGATTATTTTTCTTGGTTATAGTACAAATTTGGTTGATTTCTTGTTTGGGAACTAACAATAGATACAAACCATGGTCCTTAACTGATTTCAGATAAATATATCTTTTCCCAAGTAGCTTGCAAATGCATGCTTCTGTTTTCTTTCTACCAGAATGGAACCTTAAAGGCAGCAAGTTGTTTGGGTTTCATCAAATTAATTTTTGAAATAATACTACATGCTGTGGCTTACAATAAGCTAATTGCAGGAAGACAAACTTAATTGAGTGTTCATATGTTCGCAGTGTTGATTACAACCCCAAGAAGAAACATATACTTGTAAGAATTCAGATCACTGTTTCCACGAATCAGTCTCAAGGGTGGCAATATTTAATTCTTATGAGCTTCCATTTCACTGACTTGTACTGTTTCACTTTCCAATTGCATTACATAACTGGTAGTGTTTCAGGTAATGCCTGAGGATGAAAATGGGATTCGAATTTGGGACCTTAGAAAGCCAAAGTTTCCTATCCAAGAACTTTCGGGGCATACACACTGGTATTTTTCCTGTAATCATATTCTCTCATATGTGTTCCAGTAGTCCTTTCTTTGTTACCACTGCATAGTTTAATTGTTGTACTATGCTATTAAGAAGTTACTGCTTTCAGATACTTTTATTTGTTTTTCATGACTTATATAAGATGTTTCCAGGACATGGGCTGTTCAGTGTAATCCTGAATATGATGGGCTGATTTTGGTATTTCCTCTCTCTCTCTCTCTCCATATATGGAGACCCACCATTCACTCCCTCCATGCACCTACTTATATATTTTGATTCATGTATGATACGTACGGGAAGTAATAAACAGTCACTCGTGAATTGTGTTGAGAATCTTCCTGAAGTCAATTAAAAGGCTGTAGTATGTCTTTCTAGACTTGTACAGTACCTTTACACTAGTATAGGATCATACCACTGGCCGCCCACTGATTTAAGCTATTGCAGAGTGCTGGTACGGACTCAACTGTAAACTTATGGGCTGCACTAGTAGTGATGAAACAAAATCTGAAAGGTTACTTTCTTTCCGTATTTTCTTTTTCTTTGAAGCAAAATTATCTTTGTTTTAAGCTTTATTCTAAAAACTCTAATTATTTTGATCTGTGTTTATGAGCAGTGTGGTCGAATCACAAACCCGGCAGGTCAATCCATTATTGGCTTCATACAGTGACTATGAAGATAGTGTATATGGTAACAGCCGCAACCTTTTGATTACTATTAAACAATAGCATTATGACAGAATGACCACCCACGTCTAATTTAATTTTATCAGGTCTTGCTTGGAGCTCTCGTGAGCCATGGATCTTTTCATCATTATCCTATGATGGAAGGGTAAGAAAACTTGTCTCAAACTAAATATGAACTTGTTTTACAGTTACAAGGTTATACTGGTTGAATAATTCTTCATGGAAAGCAGGTAGTTGTAGAATCAATAAAGCCTTTTCTCTCTAGAAAATGAGGTTGGATTCAGCGTGCTTTCATCATCACACTACTGAACAGAAGTTTAATCAGAGCATTCAAGACTATCGCTGATTTCTTAAAGCCATTCTGTTGTCTTTGTGTAAATGTGTTCAACCTCTCATAATCAGCAGGACTAGTTTTAAGAGCCGTGTCATTGTTTCCTGCAATGGAGTGGATGGTAAAGGTTTGTCATGAACAGACGTGTCAGAGAAACATCTGAACATTTCAAGGTTTCGGACTTACGTTTTATCATCAGCTTGCCTTCTTTTGAAACCGGTTTTGGCGCCATTTAACGGTCAAATTTATATTTTATACCATTTGTTTTTTCTTTTCCTTCTAAAGGGACTTCGAGGAAAAGTGTACTATTGATTTTACGAAATTGTCTAAATAAAGCATAATCTTGAACAGGAACGTGTAAGCCACCCACCCTCGAATGTTGCTTGGATGAAAAAGTTCAATGAGTGCTTAAGAAAGCGAGGTATATAAAATACAGAAAGATTGGTTAGTTTGGAAAATAGCACTTGGCAAAGGGGTGAAGGAACCAAAAATGGGAGATTATCTTTTAGTTAGTCTGAGAGGATAACTTCTAGTTCTGTTTCATCAATTGCCACCCTTGTTCCGTTGACCTGTGAGTCGATCACCTCATCTTCCTCCTCTTCTGAATCTGGATCATCTGGCCATTCTTGCTCGTCTGGCGAAACATAACTACCCTTACCGTATCTTCTGAGTCCTAAAACGTTCTCTACGTCGGCTTTAGAATATCTGCATATACACGGAAATGGGTTCTCGTGGAAGACGCCCCTGCCTGGCACAATCTCATCTGGCTCCCCCATGAATCCTTTCTGGAAAGTTTGCACACCTGAGGAAAATTCCTCCATTGTCATGTTGACCTTGAACAGCTTGTATAGTTTTTTGGCGTTAGGACGGATTGTGGGTTTATGCCCAGAGTATCTCCTGCAGTAAAAAAAGAGTGACACTTGTATATTGTCTCATATTATCAGATGGAAGTGAGGAACAGAGAGAAAGACTGAGGGAGTTGGTGCATACCTTTTTCCAGCTATTATTTTAGCCATGTTACCATTGTTGTTTGTAACAAAGACATCACTTTCATCGCACACTATGAAGTCAAGTGCAGCCATCCGAGAAGAATAAGAAGAAAACCGTTGTAATTCTTCCCTGGTGGCTATGGTCTCTTTCGTATAGAAGTTGGGGAATAGTGCTTTTAGAGGGGCCAATGACTTTTCACCTCCATATACTTCTCCAGACGCAATATAAATATGAGCATCGTGGCTGTATCCTAATGCTCTTAGCATCAGACCCACTTCTTCTGGAGTGAGTGGGCATCTTCCATTCCTCCTTGCTTTCTCGGGACTGCTTTTCTGCAAAGTCGATTCAAATTCATAAACTAGAATTAAACATTCAGACGGACAAATTTTTTTTTTTTTAAATTACCCTAGAGCCATACGTGTAATGTTTTCCATCGCTTCCGTATTGCACCAAGCTCTTTCCTTTCATTATCACCTCCACCATAATCGCATCCAGAAAATGCAAGCATATCTGGTTCAAACCTGCGAAAAATACCACTTACAAAGAGAGAGAGAGAGAGAGAGAGAGAGAGATCAAACAGAGTACTCGGTTTACGAGAAAAAACAGAGTACTGCGTTTTCAAATAAAACAAGGAAAAGAGCACTCTTTTTCAAAGCAGGGTACGTACTCTGTTTCGATACGGTTTATCCTTTTTTCAGGCCAAAAATGCAATCCAAATGAAGTATTGTAACAGTTTAACTAAAGGCTAGTAATTACCTAAGATGCAATGCGATATAATGCTTGGATCTCATCCGCATTCGATTGACCAGTTTTTTACCCATTTCAAGTATGGGATCAGTAAACTTTAAACTGTGATAATTAACTCTACATCTCAGTTTCTGATAATCTGTCGCCAATTTGTTTGAGAGTCTGTAATCAAACTTGGTGATCTTGACAGCCTGAAAAAGAAGGAAGGCTAATTGAGTGCTTATTTCCCAATAATATGTCAAAGTACTAGTTACTAAACAGTACTCCAATTAAAAAGAGTCATAATCAGGAAGGTGAAACTTTTGAGAAAAGTTGAGGAAAACCGAGAACTTACATTCCTTTTCAATAGAACAGGAAGAACACGAGCCTTGTAACATCCCAGGTTGCACTTCCTAGGGACACGCATTCTAGAAGGAATCCACGTTTTCCCTTCCCTTTCCGGGAGCTCCCTAATGATCTTAACATCTTTTGACAACGATGAGATAAACCAATCCACATCAAATATATCTGAGAAGTTACTGCACAAGACCAAGTCACCAAGTTAAATTTTGTTATCCGACACGATACCAAGAGGAAAAGGGATGGGCCACAACTCATGTTTCCCACTGAAAGATGAAATGCAGGCAAAAAATGCAGATAGCGAAATGAAGATGGCGAAGGGTTCATGGTGGTTGCATAACTACCTTTGATCCTTCCAAAAGGAATTTTGATCCAGCAGAGGGACAACAAGAGTAGCATTTAACATACGGGCAGCAACAACGGCATCTACAATCTTCCAAAAGTTATATGGAAGTTATTATCTCGGTGCTAAGTGATAGCAGCAATGGAGTTCTTATAGTGATAGGAGACAAAATGCAGTCAAAATCCCATAAATGCAACGATAATGAATTAGCAAAATGCCAAGATTCAACATTAAACAAGTGCAGGAAGTTACCCCAGTTCTCTGTTGATTTAAGCCCCCGCTGGTTGATATCAACAAGTACCTATTAGGACATGTAATAGCCTCGGCTCCTACAGAAAAAAGTAGCAGCTTTGGTCAGATTGAACATACATTTCCAAATATGTACAGAGTTTAATTTACATTTTTAGAAGTCATTTTCAAATATATCAAACTACTAAAGAAGAAGAAGAAGAAGGAGGAGGAGGAGAAACGCACTTGAAAACTTATTGCTTGCCTCGCTGCATCCATAATAGAACTTCGAACTTCTGGAGCTCCACAGATCACGTCCTGATCTCCCTCCACTCTGTATCTCGAAAACAATAAATTCATGGTTGAGCAAGTTATTATCCAAATGAAATCATGACCCTGGCCGCATAAACCTCGCCAAATTGCAGAGAGAAAAATAGAGAAATGAATACAGAGAAACTAATCCATAAATACACATTTCTGAAAATCGGACACTTCGACTTTGAGAATGTATGTGTGTGTGTGTGTGTGTGAGAGAGAGAGAGAGAGAGAGAGAGTACCGGAATGAGACGGCGGTGATAACGTATGTCATTGGAATCGATGCGAGAAGACGGGAGATAGAATAGAAGAGGTAAGATAAGAATAAGAGCGAAGCAGATGGATGATATGGCCGGAATGAGGAACCGTAAACGGTTGTAATCATGGTGGCGACGCCGCTGAAATCCCATTGCCTGCCGGTGATTGTGAGAGAAATCAAAATGGTTTTTGAGAATTCAATCTCCTCTGTGCTGCGTATCCAGAATTGGTTGCAAGTCCTCAATTTTTTGAACGATGAAGAAATTGAAATTCATAATGATTCTTTTATACGACTCAAACAGTAGATCATCCATACATTTATATACAATAATACATATTGTCATACAGCTTTTCGGCTGGCTCTGAAACTCGGACCGGATTCACGGTGTCACTGTGCTACCGGGTGTATGATATCATCTCATCTTAACGGCCTACCGGGTGTATGATATCATCTCATCTTAACGGCCTCATTTTCTAGATTTGGATATAATCCGTTTTAACTAACCAAAGCTGATACCAGCTTTGACTTTGACTTTGACTCTGACTCTTTTAACTCTTCATATTTTGTTCCTTTTTTTCCCGGGGTTTTCCAGTATTCTGTTAGCATTTTAATTGGACCAAAATTATGTTGAAACGGGTCCGCTACGTGGCCCGTTTGGGAAAAAAGATAATTTACTAGTCTCTGTGGGAGAGCACCTTAGCTTATTAATGGCGACAGTTTGCAGCTAGTTAGGGTTGGAATAGGAAGAAGTAGCAGGAATAAAAAGCCGAAGCTTTTACTCTTCCTTAAAAGAGAGATCGAAGAGAAGGATGTATTCGTTGACAGTGAGTGCGAAACCGTCCTTTCCGGCTCCTAAATTCTCTTCGTTTTCGTGTAATCTACCTCGCTTGTGTCCTTCAATTAGCCTAGCTGGTAAGACGAGGAGTAAAGGAGGATTCGCTCTGAGGATTCGAGCTTATGATTCTTCTAAGAGGGACAAACCAGACGCCTTTTCTGGCGATTCCAAGCATCCAAATGGCACTTTGGTAATTGATCCTACCTTGTTTGTTTTCTTCCCCTATTTTCATACGTCCCTTGATTAGGATAATGATCTCCCTTATCCGTTGATGAATTTGATAGCCAAAGACTCGGAGGGAAATTCTACTGGAGTATGTGAAAAATGTTCAACCTGAATTCATGGAATTGTTTGTTAAGAGGGCACCACAACAGGTTTTAATCAGAAGTTCTTGTTTCTTTTTTGTTTAATTTTTATTTTTCCTCTATAACATGAGAAATGTGGCGTTGTTTCATCCAGGTTGTTGACGCAATGCGCCATACAGTCACCAATATGATTGGAACTCTACCCCCTCAATTTTTTGCAATAACTGTCACCACTGTATGTGTCTCTTGCATTACTTATCTTCTTCTTGTTGTTGTTATTTTGTGTATTTGGATATTTAAAAAGATAACATTTCTTGCTGATGTTCTGTTTCAGGTTGCTGAAAACCTGGCACAACTCATGTACAGTGTAATGATGACGGGATATATCTTTCAAAATGCACAGCACCGCCTTGAATTGCAGCAGAGTTTGGAACAAGTTGCTCTTCCTGAATCACAGGATGAAAAGGTACCTTACGGATAATATTTGTGGTTTTTTAGTGGATATGCAAATTTTCCAATATTATGGTGAGCGTTGTAGAAGATGAAATGTAAAAATCTTGCTATTATTGTGAAGAAAATCTGTGTTCTTTACAAAATAAGGAGCTTTTTCTATGAGATGAGTTCAAATGCTCAAAAGTATAAATTTTTTCTGCCCTTTTAAAACTTAAAAACCATATAGTTATATGGATCTATCGTGGTGATTTTCCAGGATGCGCCAGATTATGCACCTGGTACACAGAAGAATGTGTCTGGTGAAGTTATCAGGTGGAATAATGTATCTGGACCTGAAAAAATAGATGCTAAAAAGTACATAGAATTGCTTGAAGCGGAGATAGAGGAACTTAATCGTCAAGTTGGCAGAAAAACTACAAATGGACAAAATGAATTATTGGAATATCTCAAATCTCTCGAGCCCCAGAATTTAAAGGTAAAGATACATGATGTGCCTTTGTTTATTCTTTATAGCTCAGCCTTTTGTCATAGATTTTCAAATCGTGTGCATAAATAGTGGTGTGTAATGCTGCCCTCTGTTTATGAAATCATGCTTTGTATTTGTTGCTTCTAATACTAATTTTATGTCACTACGACTGTCCATGCATGTAGGATTTAACAAACAGCGCAGGTGAAGATGTTGTTCTTGCAATGAATACTTTCATAAAGCGCTTATTAGTTGTTTCAGATCCCGATCAACTCAAGGTTTGCCTTCTCTATGTTTGATACAGGCTTATTTCAAGAAATAAAATTGATCTAACCTGTAACTTTTTCAGTGGTTACGTTTAACAGTTTGATATCTCTTTGGAATATTAGTCTGACTGAAGCAAGCAAAAGTCATATAACTTTTCCTATCCTTTCTTCTGGCATTTTTGAAATTTGACTAGTCTTCTGAATCCTTTTATCTCTGTCTGCAGACGAGTGTAAAAGAGACCACTGCCCCAGAATTAGGGAAACTCCTTTATTGGCTAATGGTGGTTGGATACAGCATTCGCAACATTGAAGTCCGTTTTGACATGGAAAGAGTACTTGAAACTTCGCCAAAGCGTGCAGAATTACCTTCTGGGGAAAATGTTTAACTTGGCAAAAACTTGCAGAACTGGAATTTTGATCTTTGAACATAAATCGAAGTTTTCAGCTGGTAGCAATTGAGAAATCCATTGAAATTTAAAATACAGATGGGAGGAGGCGCAGTTTTTCTCCATGCTACACAAAACGAGCCTTCAAAATCGTTTAAAATTATTTAATTTAATGGATTAAGGCTGAAGTCGTTGTAGCTTTTTTATATGCCGCCGTATCAGGCATGTGATTTGCCTTGCAATGTTTGGAAGCTGCGATTGTAATGAGACAAATTTACAGCTATGAATACATTGGGAGTTAACTGAGTTAGGATAACAACAACATTCAATAGCAGTTACAGATTGTAATAGTGTAATAAATCAGTAGAGGAGTTATAAAGGATTATTTTAAGAAGATTCATCAGTTACCAAATTCGGTTGGCAAAACCCACCATAAAAGGGTACCTTACAAGTTTGAGACAATGTCATTCTTTTCCTGGTATCTAAATTGTTCATGTTCTGCCAGAAAAAAAAAGAAGAAAAAAAATGGAGATCGAGGTTATATCTAGAGAGTTGATCAAACCTTATTCTCCAACACCAGAACACCTCAAGACCTACAAGCTCTCCCTCTTAGATCAATATGCCCCCACCCCGTACCTTCCTTTTGTTCTCTACTTTCCCACGAACCAAATAGACCCAACAAAGTTATCCGATTCCTCATCCAACAGATCTTTAATGACTCTGAAGCAATCTCTATCACAAGCTTTAACCCATTTTTACCCATTTGCAGGGAGGATTAGAGACAATTTATCCATTGACTGCAACGATGAGGGTGCTTATTATGCAGAAGCTAAAACGAGTTGTAATCTAACCTTATTTCTCAACCAACCTGATAACCAATCAATCCGTCAGTTCCTTCCGATGCAAGAAACCAATTGGGCAGGTCCAACTCCTTCATCTCACTTGCTTCTTGTACAAGTAACATCCTTTTCTTGTGGCGGCATTGCCATATCTGCCTGCATTTCTCATGTCATTTGTGACGGATTCACGTACCACTCATTTCTGAGACTCTGGGCAGCCATAGCTCGCAATTCTTGTGAACCGCCTTTTGTTCCTGATTTTGAACTCGTCCCACAACTTTTCCCACAGAATGAGAGTCTTCCCATTGAGGCCACTATGCAGGCTCTATTAAGGCCCTTTTTTAAATTCGGGAAATGTGGTACAAGGAGGCTTCGGTTTGATCTTACTGCCATTGCTAAACTGAAGGCTAAGTTGAATAGTTCGAGTGTAAAACACCCATCGAGCGTTGAGGTTGTTTCAGCACTGATTTGGAAGCGAGCAATGGAAGCTTGGAAGCTGAAAAATGGTGCCCAAAATCCATCTTTAATAACCCACGCTGTGAATTTCCGTTCCAACGCATCATCACCAGTACTCCCGAAATCCATAGAAAATTCCATGAGCAATTTGTTCATGATAGTGCCTGCAAAATGTACACCAGCGCAAGAGGCAGCGGATATGCAGAGTTTAGTGTACGAGGTGAGGGAATCAAGGAAGAGAATCAATGATAATTTGATAAGGGAAATGCAAGGTGAAGAAGGGTATGTAAAGCTTGTTGAAGTGGTGAATAAAATGAGCGAGGAAATCTCAGATATGAGCAGTAATGGAGGAGGAGTGGAGTATATTGGGTTTACGAGTTGGTGTAAGTTTGGTCACTACGACATTGATTTTGGGTGGGGAAAACCTCTATGGGTGGCCACTGCGGCTTCTCCTGGCCATGAGTGCTTCTTTGTAAACTTTATTATGCTATTTGATACCCGAAAGAAGAATGGAATTGAGGCTTGGGTTAATTTAGATGAAGATGTTCTTGCTGTGTTACAATCTGATCCAGAACTTCTTCAGTTTGCCTTGGTTGATCCCAGCCCCATTAGCATTAATTAATTGCTGTGTTAAGAATGTGTTTTTTTTTTTTAATAATCAATCTATGCTTCAGATTATGTTTGTTGTGTGTAATAATAATACCTCATTACTAGCCGTTGATGTTCGTTAATTAATTTATTATTACTACACTGTTTACCGTTGAAGACGCGGAGTAACAGAAATCTGCGGCGTTAGATATATATATATATATATATTTATTTATTTATTTTATTTTATTTGGCAACAAATCTAACGTAAAAATCTTTGCCGCGTTCGTGGTGGTCTGTGTCTTGTGGGTGATTATCTTGTACTTCGAGATGTAGGGGAACCGAGTGCACTCATCTCTTTCAGCACCCTCCTCCACCACCATTAATCTAATCTATCCCGATAAAATTCATTTCCTTTCCCTCCCATCTATCTCTCTCTCTTCGAAACAAGTAATTGAGTAACATGCTACTTTTGCCCCCGCCATTTTCGACTCGTTTCCCTTCAGTTAAATTCAGTTATCCAATTCTCTTCCGCCACAACCACCACCACCACCACCTTGTTCCCCAACTACCTTTTCTACTCACAACCGCCACTTCAACTGCCGATACCATCACCACCTCCGCTGAGATTTACTTCTCTTCCGCTAAACCACTCGAAGTCGACGATAACAATATCGTTTCCCTCCAAAACCGCCGGTACGACTTCACTCCCCTCCTCACCTACCTCTCCAAATCCTCGCAAGCCAGCATAACCGCCATAAACTCTGACTCCATTCCGGATTCCGACTCGGACCACCCTTCTCCGACATCACTTGACCCGATTGAGTTCCAGATGGCCGAGTCTTACCGGGCCGTGCCCGCTCCACTCTGGCACTCCCTTCTGAAATCTCTCTGCTCCTCCTCCTCCTCTATAGGACTAGCATACGCCGTCGTTTCCTGGCTCCAGAGGCATAAACTCTGTTTCTCTTACGAATTGCTCTACTCAATTCTCATTCACGCACTCGGCCGCTCGGAGAAGCTCTACGAAGCTTTCTTACTCTCTCAGAGACAAACCCTAACTCCTCTAACTTACAACGCGCTTATCGGAGCTTGTGCTCGTAACGATGACCTAGAGAAGGCGCTCAATTTGATGTCTAGGATGCGTCAAGATGGTTTCCAGTCCGATTTCGTGAATTACAGTTTGATAATTCAATCTCTTACACGCGCGAACAAGATTGATCTTCCAATTTTACAGAAACTTTACGCAGAGATTGAATCAGATAAGATTGAGCTAGATGGACAACTCCTGAATGATATCATTGTAGGTTTTGCAAAAGCTGGTGATCCGAGCAGTGCTATGTACTTCCTAGACATGGTTCAGGCTAGTGGGCTGAGCCCTAAAACTGCAACTTTTGTGGCGGTTCTATCTGCATTAGGAAATTCTGGCAGGACAGTTGAAGCTGAGGCGATTTTTGTCGAAATGAAAGAAGGTGGATTAGAACCAAGGACTAGAGCTTATAACGCACTCCTTAAGGGATATGTAAGAAGAGGTTCGTTGAAAGATGCAGAATCAATAGTTTCAGAGATGGAGAAGACTGGAGTATCACCAGATGAACATACTTATAGTCTTCTCATCGATGCTTATGTGAATGCAGGTAGGTGGGAAAGTGCTAGAATTGTGCTTAAAGAAATGGAAGCTAGAAATGTGCAGCCTAATTCCTTTGTGTTTAGTAGGATTCTAGCTGGTTATAGGGACAGAGGGGAATGGCAAAAGACATTTCAAGTCTTGAGAGAAATGAAGAATAGTGGGGTTAAACCCGATAGGCATTTTTACAATGTTGTGATTGATACTTTTGGCAAGTTTAATTGTCTTGATCATGCCATGGAAACATTTGAGCGTATGCTGTCTGAGGGGATTGAGCCAGACACTGTTACATGGAATACGCTTATAGATTGTCATTGCAAGGCGGGCCGCCACAATAGGGCGGAAGAATTGTTTGAGGAAATGCATGAACGCGGTTGCTCTCCTTGTGCTACGACATATAATATTATGATTAATTCGTTTGGAGAGCAGGAAAAGTGGGAAGAAGTGAAAAGTTTGTTAGGGAAGATGCAGAGTCAGGGTTTACTTCCTAATGTAGTAACATACACTACTCTTGTCGATATATATGGAAAGTCGGGAAGATTTAATGATGCAATTGAGTGCTTGGAGGTGATGAAGTCTGCTGGGTTGAAGCCATCTTCCACGATGTATAATGCTTTGATTAATGCTTATGCACAAAGGGTATGCTTCCATATAAATACCTTGCATACTCAATTACTTGACTAATTAATTACACTTTGACTGTATAATTGTATCGCATCTCATGAATGGGACCCTTCGTCGAACATGTATGTGATATGCATCTATTTCAATAATTGACAGGGTTTGTCAGAGCAGGCAGTAAATGCGTTCAGGGTTATGAGGGCAGATGGTCTAAAGCCCAGTCTTTTAGCTCTAAATTCATTGATTAATGCATTTGGTGAGGATAGAAGGGATGTGGAAGCCTTTGCAGTCTTGCAGTACATGAAGGAAAACGTAAGCTTAAGGTATTTGATGTAATGACTTCATTTTCTTCGGCGTATATTAATCTCAAATGTCCATTGGGTTCCCTTTTATCTGCAGGATGTGAAACCTGACGTGGTCACATATACTACGCTCATGAAAGCTCTGATCCGCGTCGATAAATTTCAAGAGGTATTTATGTTTTTTTGTTGGCTGCTTACTACCCACGTACTACCCACGTACTCTGCTTTTTGCAGTTTCTTAAACTTGTTGGACTGAAAACATGGTTTTGTTGTCCCTGTTTCAGGTTCCAGCTGTGTATGAAGAGATGATTTTGTCTGGGTGCACTCCAGATAGGAAAGCGAGGTCAATGTTGCGGTCTGCCCTGAGATATATGAAACATACACTAAAATCATAATCAGCTTGCATTACCCATACAGCCAATACATACTGAAGGGTTTAGTGGTCATGTGCGACCCAACAACATTCGGTTTTAGGTAAGGCTTACCTTGCAATCCTTGGGTTAAAGACACATTTCAAGGCTTGCTATGTTTCAAAGTTCAAAGCTTTCAGGAACTCATACTTCGGCGATTTTCATGGTGGAAATCAAATGTAGGAGAGTTGAAATTATTGCCCATTTTGCTGGTCTGAAATGATTTTGCAGTAAAGGTTGATACAAGGTGAGTCATCTTGTTGTGACTATAGAAAGAATCCCAAAACACAATGTAACTATCACAGTTCTAAATTATATCAGTATCTCTATTGATGCTGTTTCTGAAACGAAAAATGACCCCTTATATGTTATTGCTTCTATTCCAATTGTAGATTGATAAAGCGATATGAATCTTGAATCATATAAATTAACTGCATCACCATTTCTCCTCTCACAAAGATCTTTTTTAACAAGCTTGAGACCATTCAAGTTTTTCCATTGGCACAACCTGACAAAGATCCACACACTTGGCTCCTGTGCATTAAAGATACAAAATAATAATAATAATAATAAATAATACTAAATGCATACAGCAGGCACCTATATGACAAGCTTGTCAAGGGTGCTGTTTAAGGAAGCTCGATCCATATTGGGTAGAAAATGTTTTTCACACAAGACGGACAGAATCCGCAGAGCAAGTTCTATGGTTATGAGTTCCCTTCCACGCTGCCCAAAACTCTGGAAGACAAGGAGGAATCATCTGTCAAGAACACTAGCAATTACAGCCAGTGACAATCTATTAGCTGGATGATAATCAAAGATTCAGAGCTATTCTTTCACAAAGTAATCAAACTCTGATTTTCAATCAAGAGTAAACAAAGGCAAACATGCTACCTTTTTTCCTACATAACCAAATTGGACAAAGTCCAATGCAATAGTCAAAAGATGAAAATTTGATTAAGCGATCTCAGTTTTATAACCCTTATTCCCAGATTTTAACTTTTTCAATCTGTTAAATAAACCGAGGGGAAGAAAATCACGAGGACAGAAACTTACACTGAGTTCATTAGGGTGACGAAGTACCAAATCTTCAATCCTTTCCACCAAATCGACACTGAAAATCCAACGGAACAGGCCAACAAAAAATGCCGCTAAAATAACTGACTGGAAGAAATGGCGGGTAACTAATCTAAACTTCTTATCCAATAAACCAAAATACCAAATAGCTTTATAAAGATCAGATAGTTACAAGTAAAACTAAATTGAAAAAAGAAAAAAAAGATTATGCATTTTCCCATTCCCCAAAGCACACAGAGATGAACAACGCTAACAGTATACCGATCAAGAGATAAACAAGGCCGTGTCAAATATATGTTCGATTTCAAAGATTCAGAAGATGAAAAAGATCACGGATTTCCTAATTGCTAATCCAACGGAATCGTACATAGAGAAAATGAAGAAACCTGGAATGGTATAGATCGCGGTTTATTTGAGCGGGTGAATATGGTCAGTGAGATTAGCTTTGCCATGAATGACCAAGAAAGAAGAGAAGAAACAAAAACTGATGCAGAACAAACAGGATAGAGAAAGGATAGAGAAAGGAGACGACGATCCATTCCGGAAACCAGGATCTCCTTTTTCTCTCTTGCCTTTTGCACGGGCCCACCAGGATTTTGCAATCCAACGGCCCTGCATCGGGCAAAGTGAAGCCGACTTGGGACAGTATTTTTCCGGGTAATTACGTCATGTCGTCAAACAGAAAGTAATACATACATACATAACAGAAAGGAATACATACATACATATATACATACATACATGTATACATACATACATACATACATGTATACATACAGTCATAATCCATAAAAGGATATACTATTACTATTACACCAAATCCTATCCGTTGAATAATGGCTGATTTGAACGCATCTAGGCCATTGATTGATACCAATTTATGACCGTTGCAGACGCTCCTCTTTCAAATTAAAGCCCTGTCTGTCTCTTTCCCAATATAAAACCAAAACACAATTCACAGATTCCCATACAAATATATACTAGTCTTTCGTTCTTTCAAAGCATCAACAAAAAATCACCCAAATCTGCAATTTCTTGAGAAATATTCGTCAATGTCGAAGATGAAACTAGATCGCCGCCCTCCACTTGCCAAATCACCTGTCCGGCTTAGACCTCGCCGTGTCCTCCAATCAAATTCAGCCTCTATGCAGACCCCGCCTGGTATGATCCAACAAAGAAACCTCCGATCTTCATCGATTATATAAAAAGCATTATCTTGCCCTTTTTAATTTTATTTTTCTGGATCTCAAGTTTGTTGATTTTCTTTCTGGTTTCAGGTTCCTTAACGAAATCTCAGAAATTGAACCGCTCTTGGGGAATGGAAGAACGGGAAGTTCGACCGGAATACCACACGATTTCCTGCGAGCTACGAGCCTTGGCCAAGATGGTTCGAACAGAAATTGGCAACGGAGGATCTGAAAATACAGGGTTTGCTAATAATAACTCTTCAATCTGCGCGAATAAAAGTCCGCTTTTTGAGAGGGGAAGGCTTTACGAAGAGTATTCTGCGAGGAGGAATGAGAGGCTGAAGAGGAAGAAGAGTGAAACCGGAATTTCCGGAAAGGGGACGAGCGGGTACAATCTTGGAGTGGTAGTTGAATCTGCAAAAAGGAACAGTAGCAAGAAGATTGAGAGCGTGAGGAAATCGGTTGCTGCTGCGTATTCTGTGGAGGCGACTCCAAGGTATATGTTAAGGAGCATGACCAAAGATAACAAGAAGCCCCCTCTGCCTCTCAATCTCGACAGATCCGTGCTTGCTGGAGAAAGAAAGATGGCAACTCGAAGAGTTAGGAGAATTTGAATGGAAAAGTTATAGGTCAAATTAGATTAGAGGGGTTATTGGTGAAACTAGTCTTCTACAATTCATGCAAGCCTTTTATTTCAGATCCTGGACTTGTATTGTAAATGTTTTGTTTTGGTGGTTAAAAGATTTTTCATATCTTCTTCATCTTTCTTTTTATTTCTCACTATGATATTGCCACCACCATTTGCGTTCGTTCTTTAAAAACTAAAAATTTATTATTCATGCGTTATTAATATGGACAAACCGCCCTTTGTTTTGGGATTAAGATCTATTACACAGAACTGGCTTATTGGCAAACTAGGAGTACTAACAGGCCTGCATGATTTTACATACATGCTAAAACACTTTATGTATTTACAGAAATGGTAGATTTTTCTTAGTCATCTGACGGTTCTTCATCTTCTTCTTCCACTTTGCTTGCACCAATTCCACTTTTGATATCTTCAAGCTTCTTCTCCTCTACCTGCATAGACGTGCCTTCTTCGTCACTTGTTGCTAGTGCCTCCTTTACGGTGACAACGTTGCTACTTTTCTTGTTGCTGTATCCCTCCTCTCGACTTTCATCCACTCTATAATAAACAACAGCTGTCCGAGGTGGTGAGAGTACTTTGAAAGAATTCGGCCGATTGTTGAAATTTGTTTCAGGCACTCCCGGAATTCCTTCAGGGGATGTGAAATGGTCAGCATCATGCCCCACCTGCCAGCAGAAGAAATAGTGTGTTTACACAAGGTTTATTACAATGACTCAAATAAAACCACTAGTTATATAAATGACTATGTTCTCTCTCTTACTCTTCCTCGTCCGCCAAATTCCCAACCATCGCTATCTAGTGCAACTCTGTACTTCCCAGGCAAGTCGCACCCTACTTTGTATCTGTTTTTCAATATCATAAGCCACTCATAAAATTCAAAGCAATACACAAATTATGTTATCGTATGATGGTTGCAATCCCCTCAAGATAAAACCTCGTTCATAAATTTGCTAGTGCCAAAACAATAAAATAACACATACCCATCATATGTATTATCTGGATGAAAATTGAAAACGAAAACTAGGTCCCCACGCTCGAAGACAATAACCTGTAACATAAGGCATAACCCAAATGTGATATACCGTAAAGCCTGTTAAAATGAAGTAACTAAGAAGGCAAAATTATACCAAGGGGATCTGTACCTTTTCTTCTTCACTTGTGCTGCTGACTATCTGCTTTGTTGATGCAAGGAAGGAGAATTTATCATCAAGCAAATTCATTGCTGTGTCAAAAGCATGCATGAACTGGAAATGACCCCCAGTACAAAAGAAGGGGATATCATGTCAGAAGGAGTCTAAAAGCAGATTCTCCATTTTTTGAGAACCATGAGAAGGGGAGCTCCTGATGAGAAATAAATATGCAAACCTTATATCTCAAGTGACCTGTGTCCACCAGGTTCCACTGCCGTCTACATTTCTCATAACTCCACCCATTGCCTTCTCTTGGAAAGTCAATCCATTCAGGATGGCCGAACTATAACAAGTGATAGGGAAAAATCAACTATAACAGTGACAGCAGGTAATGTTAACGGAGGAATTAGGCAATCTATAATTTAATCAATCAGTAAAAAATGAGTTTTTGATAGTTATTCAGTTGAAAATGTGAGCAACCTTCCATTATAAATATAAAGTTAAAAGAAAAAAAGAGTTTGGCCGTAGAGTTGGAAAAATGCTTACTTCATTTCCCATGAAATTAAGGTAACCTTCCCCTCCCAATGCCATAGTTAAAAAATGTATCATCTGCAAAAAAATAGATAAACTTAGAAAAAATTATATAACAAAGAAGTTGATGATAAGATCCAGATATAGACAGAATAAAACCCAGTTCAGATTGTTTGGATAACAGTTGACAGACGCTCCTTTATTGAAATAAAGACCACCTTATGAAGCGCAATCCCTCGCTCGACTGCTGGAGGGGCATCTGTCAAACAAGACATTCCAGAATATATATCCTTATCCATCAGCAAAAATGCAATTGACTTGTCACCAACAATGGCCTACGGAGGTGCAAAGGACAAATATATAAAAGGTATCTTAATACATCAATGTGTGCGAAATTTAATAAGAAAACAACATAAAACGTCAAGAATGTCCATTCCGTCTGAGAATGGACAAAACAATACCTGATCATGACTCTCAGCATATGAAACGCACTTCTCAGAGTATCTCCTATTTGTCAAGCTCCAAGAGATTTCCTGCATGGACCACTCCTCATCCTTCTTGTTCTTCACATAATCAATCCACTTATCAGGGATAGCCATGGCCAGACGATAGTCAAAACCAACACCACCCTCAGAGACAGCCCGTCCTAGTCCAGGCATTCCTGAAACATCCTCAGCAATCACAGTTGCGTCTGGCAAGATGCTATGGATCAAATAATTTGCAAGCATCAAATAAACAACAGCATCAACATCAGTTGATTCACTAAAATACTCATTATAGTTCCCGGTAAAAGCCATGTTGATCCCATGGTGATGATAAAGCATTGAAGTTATTCCATCAAACCGGAACCCGTCAAATTTGAACTCCTCTAACCACCACCTTAAGTTGGATAAAAGGAAACGTAGAACTTCCCAATTAGAATAGTTAAAAAGTCTACTATCCCATAATTTATGATAGCCACGATCTCCTACATGGAAGTAAGATTCTTGAGTACTCTGGCCCACATCAAATCCATTGAGTCCATCAGTTGCATTGTTACTAGCATGACTGTGAACAACATCCATCAAGACCCTTAGACCTAAGCTATGAGCCTTATCGATTAGATATTTAAGGTCCTCAGGAGTTCCGGATCTACTGCTTACAGCAAAAAAGTTTGTGACATGATATCCAAATGATGCATAGTATGAATGCTCCATTATAGCCATTAACTGGACCGTATTATAGTTATTTGCCCGAATACGAGGCAACACTTCATCAGCGAATTCCCTGTATGAATTGATACGTGGTTCTGAGCTACTCATTCCAACGTGTGCTTCATATATCCGTGGGGCCTTAGGCATTGCAGGACGTGGATACTTGAAATCATACCTGAATGAGATTAGATTAATAAAAACAAAACCATGATTTCCAGTAAGTTAAATTAAGAGATCAAAGTACAATGATTGCTCGCTGTTGTGATGACTTTGATCTCAGTACCAAAAATACTAAGCATAAAAGAAACTGTATATTAAGTTGAAGCATGAAAATCAGAACCTTTCAGAAGGCGGTGGGTCCCAATACACACCATCATAGGGTGCTGCGAATCTGCTGGGATCAACGGTAGCATATTTTATCCAAGCAGGTATACGATCAACCCAAACTCCATTGCCATGCTTGAATCTGATTTTAACCCTTGAATTGTGAAGAATTGCAGGATTTCCACCACTATCAGGAATCTTGATACTCCAAACACCAAATTCATTCTTTTCCATATGATGGTTGGCCCCATTCCATCCATTGAAGTCCCCAATAACTTGTGCTTCCCTACATTATAGAAAAAATATATCTTCTACTTATACAACAAGCAACACTATCAATGACATACATAACAATCTAGATCTTGCGAAAAACCAACATACTGTGCAGCCGGAGCCCATTCACGGTACACGATGCCACCTTCTTCTCTATTAAAACCAAATTTCAAATAACCTAAAAGAAGGATGAAAATTTCAGGTCAGTTATTGAAAGAGGAGTGAGATATGCATCGCAAGAATCAATCTGTAAAATAAGTAAAGTATAGCTTGAGCACCTTGTGCGAATTCCTCAAGACCTCCTTCATAATTGTCAATAAGCTTCATCTGATCTGCATATTTACTCATTCTGTATACAAAGTGATCTCTAAAGGCTTCCAACCCTGGATCCGTGCGCAAGATGGCAACTTTTTCCGCGGACATCGTTGGCTTGTCATCGGTCATGATGGCTGATGTCGGCACCTAGGAAACAAAAATTCACCCCGACTCATTTTATCTACAACGTAAAAAATCTACCAGACTACCTACCATATAGTAAAATCAACTTTACATCATCAAAAAATCATAATAGAGAAATTAAAAATAAAAGTTGATAAATGAGCACATACACTTCTTCCATACGTTGAGATATTAGATGTAAAAAAGAAGTTGCTTTGCTGCCCAATCATTTTCCGGGACCCGAAAGTCAGCTCTGGAAGCAGCTTGTTTCTTGGGATCTGTCAAGAAAAAGAGATTAACGAACGAAGCAAACATCATGGGAACTCAGTTTCAGATGAATCTAATCACTAAGAGAAAAGACTAAGACAGGAATGGGAATCTGATTTACGCTTGAGAAATCCCTGCTACTAGTCCTTGAAAAAAGTGACAAAGATCCAAGTCCAAGTTTGGGAAGAATAAC
Organism: Coriaria nepalensis; assembly: GCA_027186245.1. NCBI lineage: Eukaryota > Viridiplantae > Streptophyta > Magnoliopsida > Cucurbitales > Coriariaceae > Coriaria > Coriaria nepalensis. The sequence goes on along the minus strand of CP114500.1, from coordinate 161,265 downwards.
CACAGAACCCAACATCTTCTTCTTCCCTGGGTCAGCAGCCTCTCTAGCTCATTTCAGCACTTATTAGTGTCCCTGAACACTCCCACTCTTAGCAACCTGAAAATTTGATCGAAATTATTTCGATCGTTGATTTTTGGACCTATTCACACGCAAAATTTGTTGTTTTCCGAGTTGGCTTCCGATTCGTTTGGGGCCCTGGGGAAGAAAGCAGAACTGTAAATTACTATCAGATCCATAATTTCTGTCTAAATTGTATTTCATACCCCATCAATTGTAATTTTCGTTACTTTAGGGAGCAAGTGTATTTTTGCCGGGAAAAAAACAAACGAACACTGTACATATGGGCAAATCATTAATTCCACGTGACAGCGTTTAAGCCGTTAACTTTTAAAATCATCTAGAAATGAAATGACCGGTGAACATATTCCGAAAGAGTCCATACCTTTTTCTAAATTCACTAAACTGCCCCGAGCATCAATACTTATCTCCACGACGACGTTTTTCGGATACTGCGAAATACGTGAGTGCGCCATTAACAGTGGAAAAAAGGGAGGTAAAATATTTTAGGGTTTAGGTGAGAGAGAAGAAAGTTTCGACTTTGACTTTTGATTTTGAGAGGAAGCCATGAGCAGGAGCCTGGGAATACCGGTGAAGCTGCTACACGAGGCGTCAGGGCATGTGGTGTCTGTTGAGCTGAAAAGCGGTGAGCTTTACAGAGGAAGCATGCTCGAGTGCGAGGACAACTGGAACTGCCAGCTCGAGAACATTACCTACACTGCTAGGGTATGATTATATCTTTTTCATTTTCTTAGTCGTTATGCTTATTTGATACTTCGATTCTAAAGATGGGAGTTCATCTCGTTCGGTTAGTGTGATCCTGATTGTTCATAGCGATCTTTAGGAGCGGGAACTATAAGATCTCGACGATTCTCAAATCCCTAGATTAAATTCACTTGTATTCTACTAATGACCCTCTATAGTCTATAGGCATTCCAATCTTTCTTCTATCATTCCACTAATAACTTCTCACTCTTTGTTTAAATGCCTATCGATGGCATTTAAAGTAGTATGAGGTTTATTCGTCATAGAGATTTGAGTTTCCTCTTTGCAAGATTTTGAACAGAACAGTGGTTTGTGCTGATTGTGGAATTTAAGAAATTTCATCAACTTGATTTGTATAATCAGATCATGAGGTCCGTTGTTTCATGTGAAGTAGGTTGAATACATTGTTTGATGTTAATGAGCCTTTTCTTTCTATTTTATTGTTTGATGTTAATGAGCCTTTTCTTTCTATTTTATAACAAGAAATCTTTTGTCATTATAATTTTTCAGTTACATAACTGGGCTAATTTCTGTCACAGGATGGGAAGGTCTCACAGCTTGAGCATGTGTTCATTCGAGGCAGTAAAGTCAGGTACATCGTATAGTCGTGTGTGGTTCAGAGTTCATATTCTATGTTGGATACCTCTGTTATGTATTATTTTCATTGGACCTGAATAATTGTGTGAACTTCTACGATAGGTTTATGGTCATACCAGATATGCTGAAGAATGCTCCAATGTTCAAGCGTCTTGATGCTAGAGTCAAGGTTTTTTTTTTTTTTTTTTGGTTTCTTTTTCTTTTTCTTTTTCTGGGTTCTTTTCAAGTATGTAAATTTTTAGAAGAGGTTCATGCTCATTTGTTTATACTTCTAACCTCTGCTATATGAACTTCAACTTCTTGAAGGGTAAGGGTGCAGCACTTGGAGTTGGCAGGGGTAGAGCTGTGGCAATGCGGGCTAAAGTAAGTCGCTACACATGTTGGTAAAATGTTGATATGGGTTTGGCTAAAGATTGCAACTTTAAAAGTATTGTTGGCTAAGAATTCATATATGAACATGAACCATCCTTGGATTATATCTTGTTGTGCAGGCTCAAGCTGGTGGTCGTGGAACTACACCTGGTACTGGTAGGGGTGCTGTTCCCATTCGGAGGTGATCAAAAGGCTGAATGGTTTAAAATGTCGTTAATATAGTTTCCAGAATGCTGTTTTGATGTTAGTTTGTAATCTTTTCTTGATTTAAAAAAAAAAAAGTGTAAAGAGAATGGAGAAGGTTGGTATCTCATGTTGTTGATTAAAAATTAGTGTAAAAGGACAGAAAGATTTCTGTTTGGTATCCCCTGTTCTGGATCATAATTTCTTTTTTTGATGTTAGTTTTGGATGCGTTGATTAGGAGTTTCCCCATCCCCGCCTAAATCAGTTGGAAGGAGAGAAGCGTTGTGTTCAATTTATCCCATCCAAAAAGTGAGAGAATGTGGATGTCTAAGACTCATTTGTACTGTAGATGACCAGTCATAACAACATTAATTCTGTCATTTACTAATACTCAACAGAAAATATGTTCGGACCTAGGTGGAGGGCAGCTTGCATTGCTCAATAGTACTCTATTGAAAAATCATCCTCCGAGGAGAAAACTTCCATATCCTAACTTCGATGTGCAGTACTTCCGATAAACTCCAGTGAGCTTTCCAGTTCCGGCTTTCTGATGTAAAGTACCCATCATCCTCGAGCAGTCCCTACAGAGACCCAAGAAAATAAGTCTAGTCTGTCAAAACGTCAAGGCATTTAGCAGAATGAAAACTATGGCTTCCATGTAAGATAAAGACTAACAAAAGCTCTTCTTCCGAGTAGTTGGTATGCCTCTCACTTTGTCTTACACCATTGCTTAGTCCCGTTGAGAGCACACTGAGCTGTGAAAATCACTGCAGCAGCTAACATAGATGGTCGAAATTTGAGCATTTCGTAGTCAACCAGGCAAAGCTCGATCATGAAAAAGGACAGTTGTTCGAGCTGTTTTAAGGGCAAAACCAGAGTCTGTCTAGTTAAACCAACCAATCAGTTTAAACAAATAGATCTAGTAACTTAAGTCGAAAGTCATTGTTAGTCACCTCATTGTTAGATTGAGCAGCTTTGAGAAACCTCCTCATAAACACATAGGCTGTGGGAACTGACAGGTTAAACTGTAAAGTATTTACCATCAATTTTTCCTGCAATCAAGCATAAATTCAGTAAAGCTCATCAGTTATCACTCTATGTATGGTTTTTAAACAAAAAGACACAAGACAATTGCCTGAATAAAAGAAACTTACCATATCAAGCACTTCCTTCCTGCTGTAAGCCCTATCAGTGATCAAAATGAAATCTTCTACAATGGGAACAGAAACTTCTTCATATTTGCAAGCAAGTAGCATTGCAGTCACACCGACTAGTTGGAGCTTCTTCCCAACAATGGGCTGAACCGCCAAAAATCTGTCGATCAGGTTCACGGTCAGGTATAAGGTTTCAGTCATTAGTTCAAACTTGCAATGCACCTGTCAGGTTCTACTTACTTGTTAGCCCATATACATCAATTAAATGCATAGACATAGTTTTTGACCAACTAGCAATAGATATCCCATGCATACCTCAATTAGCCAATGTATGAGAATACTTCTCATCTTCTTGTTAATGTCCGGTTGCTGAACAAAATAGTTAGAAGGGACACATGACAAACTCTGCAAATATACTCGATATGGTTAAGAGGCTATTAATTAAAGAAAAAGGAGGGGGGGGGGGGGGAGAGGTGGATTTCAGAGAGAATGTAGCAAAAGCTAAGAGAATTTGTAATCTTTTTACCTCTGCTTTTCTGTAGTAGGCATATAAATCCTCAATATACTCCACAACTGCAAGGGGATTCATCTTGTCAGGACTATCTATGTCTACAACAGGCTGTTGTTCATCTACATCTTCCATTTCAATCTCAGCCTGTAGAAAACAAAAATTTAATTGGTTTCAAACCGAAACGTATAGCAATGTAAGTAACAGAGAGTAAAAAAGAAATACCGTAGGCACCGCTGTTTCACTATTTGTTGCATTGCTTTCTCTCACGTCTACAGCATCAGAATTTTCAGACCCATCTGGAGTTGGGACCAACTTCAGAGAGTCCTTGGTTTTTTCAAGTGCTATTTGCTGCTGTGTCATTGTTAATTGGGCAGCTAACCTTCTGGTAATTGGTCGATGAACCAGAATGGCTGGGTCCTTGCCACCGACTGGTTGCTTATGAGACAAGCCCCTTTTGTTTATTTCATTTGGGCAATTAGGAGGAACTCCAATGATGATGCGATTATTAATATTGCTCGATGCTCTACGGTTTTGTCTAATTACTCCCACGCCTTTGCCACCTCCAACATGAAATCCCCCTCCTTAAAAATTAAAATTCAACAAAATAGACGTCAGTCCATTCCTCGGTTAAAATTATAAATTTTGATCTAATTCAAATTCAAAATAGGCGGATGGGTCAAACTCTCACCCTGAAGATTTGCGGGTCTGATCATGCCAAGGTTGTTTTCGTCTGCTCCTTTCATCCTTCTCTGCGTAAAGAGAAGAGATTTTTCAAAATCGCAAGACAGATTTGCAAACAGAAACCGACAACAAACAATGGGAAATTAAAGAATAATGGAATGTGGGCGTTTCAAAATTATGCAATCAATCAAAAAGAAAAATAAATGGGGAAAGAAGCTATCAAGAAGTAAGATTGAGCGGAAAGTAAATCCCAGATCGTAGCAGTAAAGAATTTAGAGAAATGGAACAAGGAGTGTGCAATTTCAGTTCTTCTGGAGTTGGGTTCCAATAATTCGTCTTTTATACTTTGTGCTGTTCAGTTTGGAGTGTATGAGCATTTGATTGATCTTTCACAGAATGGAACAAATAGAGCTGAACGGAAAGCGAATGGATTGCTGCAGCTAATGAGTAAAGTTGAACAGATTCCTTGATGTTGTAAAAAGTAAAAAAATCTTCGACTTTGGTTACTAGTAGGCTTTTCTTTTATACTAGGACCAAATCTTCATTTATAAATGAAGATGATCTTCACAATATTGGGTCTTGCTTTTCATTTCTTTTCTCCAAACCAATTATATTTTAAAAATGCTTTTCATTTCGTTGATGTAAGTAAGGTCGCAGGAGTTAAGAGACCTAAGCCTTAAAAATGCTCATCAAGCCTTCATTATCACCCTTTAAATGATCAGCGCTTAAAATATGGATACAGAGCACTTGAAACAGATCAAGGCCACACCGTATCATGTACACTTGCATTATCTTCTGTTCCAACGGCTTCTCTGATGACGCTATCACCTTGTAGACCCTTCACTTCCAGGTTTCCTTGGAAAGCCTGGAATTAGTTTGCCACCTGCTGAATACAATCACTTTGGTGTTCTCTCTTCCTCTGAAGTTCCCAACTTTGTTTCTTACATGGAAAGAAAGTAATAAATTTGCAAGAATACTACCACTTCACACCTAATCAGAAATATTGATTCTGTTCCAAATTTATAAACCCTTTTTTGTGTCGTTTGAGGTAAAAATGGTGGAAAAAACCTTGTACGATATGATGGTAATAATGTAAGCGTTATTTGAAAGATGAGATGAGAATTAAGGTAATGAAGACTATATAGAAAGTTATAATTGCATGTGGTAAACAAAACACATTATTGATATTTTGATATATATTATTATTATTATTATATATATATATTATTATTATATATGATAACTATTAATTGTTCAAATTGATATTGAATTATGATCAGAATTCAGCAGAATTGTTCAAATCAATTGTTTATCATCCCTTTTAACCTTTCTTTCCTTCATTCATTTGGTTTTCCCCGATTGTGACGGAACAACTAATGCACTTATGCTGTGGACCCAGGTGTAGGTTATGGTCCACTTAGTTAGTACAGATTGGTGAGCCGCTGGGCATATTCCATTGAACAGTAGAACCGGACCCAGTTGGAAGTTCGTGAGGTGAAAGATAGTAGTGGGTCCTAAGCTTATTAGTAGTATATTATAAAATAATATAGAAGGATAAGGTTGGACTCTTAGGTGTAAGAAAGAGATCTCTCCATTTCTTACTTTTTTTTTTTCTTCTTCTCACTTTTTTTCTTCTTAGGCCTTAGCCTCTACTCGATTCAATAATGTAATAAATATATGTTGGGACAACATTTGATCGATAAGAATGCACAAGTAAAAGCTTTGTAGGACCCGATTACTACAATGGATGAGACTAACATCTCTCTCCTTCTGTTCCTTGATTGGATATCGAAATCTCCCTTTATCAGGAAGCTTTTCCTATCGTTGATTAGATATCGAGATTTGAAAATATGTAATATTATATTATATTAATAATTAAAAATATTAAAAAATATATATTTTTTAATCATAAAAACGCAATAATTCATCTTTAAAATAAAAAAATTAAAAAAAAATAGGTATTATTTTTGTTCAAGGAAGATGGGAGTATTTTGTAAAAGATAAAATGGGTAAGAAATAATGAAGGAAATCTGAAGAAGATAAGACTACGGTGTATAACCGTCGGGATTCGAGCGTGTTGTTCTGTCCGTGACCGTTTTGTTTACTTTTCTAGCCACGTGCTCCAATTCAACCGAAAGTGTTTGTTTGTATGAGAAATAATTGCCTACTGCCGACAACGTTGAAAAAGACCAATGATTTTTTGTTTTGTTTGATTTATTTACATTTTACAAGTAGTAGGGGTAGAAACATAATTTCGACTTGCAAATGAGTACAATAACTCAAAAGTAACGGAGTTTAAATTATTATTAATAATCAGAAAAATAGGATTATTTGGATTACGAGATTTTGAAACGGCCAAAAGAGCGCGCAGGAGCACCGCTGCCAGCCTAGCCTGCCACTATAAATTCCAAGCTTTCTGCCTCTTTTACACTCACCACTTTGGTCTCGATCATCATCAATCAACCCACTCTCTTTTCTCTCTCCTCATTTCTGCATCTGTTACTGCAGTCTATGGATCCCTACAGGGTACGTACATACACATACATACTTCCCATACTCTCTCTTCTTATACTTGTCCTGCTTTCTTGCTTGCATTTTGATCATTCCATCATGATCCACCCCTGACCCATCTTGTTTTTTCTACTCTTTACTTTTTCTCCCTCTCCGTTTCCTAAACAAGCTAGAAAAATGAAAGAAAATAACTTGACTACAAGTAGAAGAGCTTTTGTTCTTGAGAGAAAAAAAAAGAAAAGAAAAAGAAGATTAGTTTGATCTGTCTATATAGAGAGCATAGCAGAGCAGATCGTGGGGGAAATTCTCGTTTTCAAAGCTACTTTTTCTTTTTTTTTTTGTACCTTACTATTTATATTTTCGTTTGCTGAGAAAATTGTATTTCATGTTTGATCACTGATCAGTACCGTCCTTCAAGTGCTTATAACTCCCCTTACTGGACAACAAATGCTGGAGGTCCTGTCTGGAACAATGATTCTGTCTTGACTGCTGGATCTAGAGGTAAATCACCTACCTTTGCAAGTTACATCCTTCAACTCACCTGGCAGTTGATAGCACTGTTAATCATAAATTTTCAGTCCTTAATTAACTATATCATTTACGTAAAACTATATTTCATACAAGATCAGGGTTGGCATCATAATAATGGAAAGCCTAAAGTCCCTACTTTTTCCTACACATCACTTGTTAGTCTCCATATACACACATCTATAGACCACAGTAAACCTACAAATTTTATATACCCCTTTTTTGGCACTTGGCACTTCTATTACTGACTCTGTTTCTATTGATCTTACTGATCTATAGGTCCGATCCTCCTTGAGGACTACCACTTTGTGGAGAAAATTGCCAATTTCACAAGGGAGCGTATCCCGGAACGTGTGGTTCATGCTCGTGGAGTTACCGCAAAGGGGTTCTTTGAAGTCACCCATGATGTTTCCAACATCACTTGTGCTGATTTCCTCAGAGCTCCCGGAGTTCAAACCCCCATCATTGTCCGTTTCTCGACCGTCATCCACGAGCGTGGCAGCCCCGAAACTCTACGGGATCCTCGTGGTTTTGCAGTCAAGTTCTACACCAGAGAGGTCAATACATGTTTCTAGTGCTTCCTAGGCATAATTTTTGCGACTTTGTATTTAATAGGAAATTACATTATGTCTTTCTACGTCCTGATCAGGGTAACTTTGATCTGGTGGGGAACAACATGCCGGTGTTTTTTGTGCGAGATCCAATGAAATTCCCGGACGTGATCCATGCCTTCAAGCCGAACCCCAAGTCCCACATCCAGGAGTATTGGAGGATTCTTGACTTCTGTTCACACCATCCGGAAAGTCTGCACACATTCGCCTTCTTTTTTGACGACATTGGTATTCCAACAGATTACAGGCACATGGAAGGTTTTGGTGTTCACACCTTTACTCTATTGAACAAGGCCGGAAAAGCCACCTACGTCAAGTTTCACTGGAAGCCGACTTGTGGAGTCAAGTCTTTGCTCGAGGACGAGGCAATCATAGTTGGAGGAACTAATCACAGCCATGCTACTAAAGATCTCTACGAATCCATTGCTGCTGGAAACTACCCTGAGTGGAAGCTTTATATTCAGACAATGGAGCCTGCAGATGAAGATAGATTTGACTTTGATCCGCTTGACATGACCAAGACCTGGCCTGAGGACATCTTTCCATTGCAGCCAGTTGGTCGCTTGGTCTTGAATAAGAATGTTGATAACTTCTTCGCAGAAAATGAACAACTTGCTTTCAATCCTGCCCTGGTTGTTCCCGGTATCTACTATTCGGATGATAAGCTGCTTCAGGGTCGGCTTTTTGCTTATTCTGATACTCAGAGGCATCGTCTCGGGCCGAATTATCTGCAGCTCCCTGTTAATGCACCCAAGTGTGCTCACCACAACAATCACTATGATGGTTTCATGAATTTCATGCACAGGGATGAGGAGGTAGGTTTTTTTTTTTTCAATTGCACGGCATATTGGGTTACGATTTCGGTACACATCCCAGGTTTATTGATTCTGATGTGACGTTGATTTCCAGGTTGACTACTTCCCTTCAAGGTTTGACCCTGTTCGTCATGCTGAGAAGTCCCCCATGCCTGTAGCTATTATCAATGGAAGGCGTGAGAGGGTCAGTACTAAAAATGCAATCAATTGCACACGTTCTTAATTTTCATGTTCGAATGGAAGGCTTATGTGTGGAACTAACCAATGCTTCAACTTCACCGGTGCAGGTTGTCATAGAGAAGGAGAACAACTTCAAGCAAACTGGGGAGAAATACAGATCATGGGCCCCAGACAGGTGGGTTGATCTTGATAGATACTTGGTTGGCTTTATATTGATTGATAGTTAATTGAGTTATGAATTTGGTCCTAATATATGATCAGGCAAGACCGATTCATCCGCCGGTGGGTTGAAGCTTTATCGGATCCACGTATCACTCATGAGATCCGTAGCATCTGGATCTCATACCTCTCTCAGGTGAGTATTGTTCCTTGCATAAAAAAGCTTACCAATTTTACATATTTTACTTGAAAAGTAGTGTGATTCTAAACAGAGGCCTTAATTTGTTGAAAGTGAATTATGTATGATGTTGGACCTAAATTGAGCGATCGAGTAGTGTTGTTACATTGTATAAATGGTGGTGGGGTTGGATGAATGCAGGCGGACAGGTCTCTTGGTCAGAAGGTGGCATCTCGTCTCAATGTGAGGCCAAGCATTTAAAAGATGACGGAGCTAGACTTTTTAAGTTGCAGAGCTGAGCGAGAAAACAGGCAAAAAAATCCAATCGGATTTGTTGTATGATCAAAATAAGTCAATTTACTTTTTATAATTAATTAAAAAAAAAAAAAAAAAACGAAAAGAAAGTGTTGTAATATGGTGAAAAGTAAGTGTGAAACGGACGTGAATATGTTATTTCTGCATCTTGTAAACTTGGCTATTATTCAACATAATAAAATGGAATCATCCTTTGTATATTTTCATGTGTGGTATGCTTTTCCCGGTTCTTAATTTCTTGTCATATCGGCAATGGTGAAGTTTCAGACAGCATCTGGTTCCTGATCAAAGCAGCAAGCAAAAAACCTTGCAGGTAAAATCCATCATCTTAAATATATATATATATATAGAGAGAGAGAGAGAGAGAGAGAAGAAAATGTTTTTTATGGCAGTGAAGTGAATTGTGGAACTAAGAAAATAATGGGTGTAATAATGTTGACAGGGACTCACTCACTGTGATCATCTAATGGAGGAGATGATGATGATGATGATGATGCGAGTGAGGTAGCTATATATAGCTAGCTAGCTGGTACGTATTTTTGGTCATCAACTCCACATAGAAAGCATGTTTAGGATTGAACGAGTATGAGAGATGTATGCACTGAAGTCCTACTGGTTGCATGTGTTAGCTAGCTTCATGCATGCATGCAGATTGCAACGCATGGCCTTGGTGTGCTCCAATCCTCTTTAGTAAGAGTCTTCTTATTTCATTTCTGGTGTTTAGCAAGCATCTCTATATCTATATCTATATCTATCTCTATCTCCATGTCTATATCTATATCTATCTCCATATCTATATCTATATCTATCTCCATATCTCATGGATCGCGGCACCCAATGTCTCTATTATCTTCAAAACTTCATCCTATTTTGATATTTCCTTCCATTTGTTGAAAGGTAAGGAAAAGATAAACAGACAAAATGTAGTAGTGTATTCGATTGAATTTTTACTTACGTAAATGTAAATGTAAGTATCTGAGTTAGATTTTTGAGTACTGCTTCATCTTTGTTAACTGCTGCATAATGATTCGTTAATGTCAGTTCTTTTTTTTTTTTTGTATTAAACCAAACCACCAGAGCAAACTACATGATCATGATGGTCTGCCCCTGCCCCTGCCCCCTTTAGGTCTCTTCTTGTTTTGCTCTTCAGGATCTCAAATAATAATAATAATAAGATTATGCTCTGATGGTCATGGCTGTTAATGTGGGCCCAGGGACAGTCGTCGCCACACCCCTACTCCCGGAACCTTATCGGCATCTTCTCAGCGTTCACACTGTTCCCTCCTAAAAATCTCCAAACAGCGCCTTATCTGCTGCATGCTTATTCTGCTGGCTCTGGGGAGCACACGATTCAAGGCCTCGCTTCAATTTGACGTGGCGCCATGTGAATGGACCATGTCACCTGCTGCTTTACCATATTACGTGTGCGGAACCACAAGACTAGATAAACTCCTCTGTTTTATAAATTCCCCGCCGTCTATATGCCATAGAAAGCCAATTTCCCCAAATTCTAGAGCTCTTCTCAACTCCCTGAAGATCTTCTTCGTCGTCTCATTGCCATGGATCCCTACAAGGTAATTTCGACTCTCTGCTTTCGATTTAGGATTTCTTTCTTACCTGCTGGTTTCATCCTTTCCTTTTGAATTGAGGGCTTTATTTTCTCTGTGACCTAGCCCTTATCCCTTTTTCAATGTCATCTTGTATTGGACTTTGCGTTTTTTAGCCAAGTTTGATATCGAATCAACTGAAAAATCATTGATCCTCAGCTGAATTTTTGTTTTTCTTTTCTTCATATGTTTCCAGCACCGCCCTTCAAGTGCTCACAATTCCCATTTCTGGACCACTAACTCCGGTGCTCCTGTCTGGAACAATAACTCTTCCTTAACTGTTGGAACTAGAGGTATCTACCAACTTTCTCTCTTCGATGATATTTTTATTGTTATTAAGTTATAATTTTGATATGTTTTGATGAGAGCTTGTATTTCCATTGTATCTCGGAAATTTGAGCCAAAAATTCTCGTTGACCTGCTTATATCTATCCCGTGCTTGGCTTTAAACACTTGAAAGTGCATAACACATATAGCGACCTTAATTATATTATTGTTTGTTAGGTCCCATTCTCCTAGAGGACTATCATCTGTTGGAGAAACTTGCCAACTTCGACCGGGAACGTATCCCAGAGCGTGTGGTTCATGCTAGGGGAGCCAGTGCAAAGGGGTTCTTTGAGGTCACCCATGATATTTCTCACCTCACCTGTGCAGATTTCCTTCGAGCTCCTGGAGTTCAAACTCCTGTTATTGTTCGATTCTCCACTGTCATCCATGAGCGGGGCAGCCCTGAAACCCTTAGGGACCCTCGTGGTTTTGCTGTTAAGTTCTACACCAGAGAGGGTAACTTCGATCTCGTGGGAAACAACTTTCCCGTCTTCTTTGTTCGTGATGGAATGAAATTCCCCGACATGGTTCATGCCCTCAAACCAAATCCCAAGTCCCACATCCAGGAAAACTGGAGGATCCTTGACTTCTTTTCTCACCACCCAGAAAGCCTGCACATGTTCACCTTCTTATTTGATGATCTAGGCATTCCACAAGATTACAGGCACATGGAAGGATCTGGTGTGAACACCTATACTCTGATAAGCAAGGCCGGGAAAGCACACTATGTGAAATTTCACTGGAAACCCACTTGTGGAGTTAAGTGCTTATTGGAGGAAGAGGCTGTTAAGGTCGGAGGAGGCAATCACAGCCATGCTACTCAAGATCTTTATGACTCGATTGCAGCTGGAAACTACCCTGAGTGGAAGCTTTACATCCAGACAATTGATCCTGATCATGAGGACAGATTTGACTTTGATCCACTCGATGTAACCAAGACTTGGCCTGAGGACATCTTGCCTCTGCAGCCAGTTGGCCGCTTGGTCTTGAATAAAAACATTGATAACTTCTTTGCTGAGAATGAACAACTTGCCTTCTGTCCTGCAATTATAGTTCCTGGTATCTACTATTCGGATGATAAACTGCTCCAGACTCGAATCTTTTCTTATGCTGATACTCAGAGGCACCGTCTTGGACCAAACTATCTGCAGCTCCCAGCCAATGCTCCCAAGTGTGCCCACCACAACAATCACCATGAGGGTTTCATGAATTTCATGCATAGGGATGAGGAGGTAAAATCATACTCATTATGGAATCAATTTCATTTTAGTGTACATAGTCAGAAATGTTTAGTGCCAATGACATGTTTGGTGGTTAATATTCAGGTCAATTACTTCCCTTCAAGGTATGATCCTGTACGTCATGCTGAGCCACACCCCATTCCTCCTGCACCTTTAGTTGGAAGGCGGGAGAAGGTAGGAACAAAAGCTCCCTTGAAATCTATCATCAAATCACAATTATTCTCCTATTGAAGTGAACTCTGTATGCGACAATTTCCATCTGATTCTTAATATTTCTGTGTTTTACTCACTCAATAATGGTGAAGGGCAAGAAAATAAAAATGTTTCCGCCCCTTTTTTTTTTTTGTTGATTACCTAATTTACCTAATCGATCTTTTAACAAGGTATGCTGAGAAACCATTATTTTGCATTTACTTTGGTATTGGATCTGCTGGTTTATGCAGAGCATCATTGAGAAAGAAAACAACTTCAAGCAACCTGGAGAGAGATACCGATCCTGGGCACCAGACAGGTACCTCCAATATGCTCTTATATTGTATATAATTCTGACGCATTAGATACTAATTGCCTATTACTTGGTAGGATAGGACTATTTGTCTTTCGCAAGTACAAGCTCGTAGCTACTATATCTGCTTTTATCTTTGATATTGTTTCAGGAAAGAACGATTCCTCTGCCGATGGATTGATGCATTGTCTGACCCTCGTGTCACTCATGAGATCAGCAGCATCTGGATCTCATACTGGTCTCAGGTGAGTGAGTCTATCAGTTCTCTAGATTGGAACCTAGTAACATGAAAAATGGGGTTTTCTGGAAAATTTAAAATATGAATTTGACAAATGAACTGTTGTCTGATGGGTTTGGGTGCAGGCGGATAAGTCGCTGGGTCAGAAAATAGCATCTCGTCTGAATGTGAGACCGAGCATCTAAGGATGATTCTGAGCAGGACTCGATGCTTTTGAGAAGGAAAATGGAGCTAGTAATAAGAGCTGTACGATGTTTGGAGGGGCATAAATGGAATGTCATAGTCAAATTTACTTGCTGTGTCATGGTCAAATGTCATAGTAAATGGAATACCTTATACAAAAAAGAACTCATGTTATGTGAACTCTTTTCTTTCACTAAGATGTGCATTCCATAAAAGATGAACGTTTATGCCTCACTCTATTTACTTTAAACTTACGTTTTTCTGTCACTAATGCATGGAAAAGATAATAAATGTAAGAGAGAAGGACCGAGTGAGGAGAAAAACTTGCATTTTTGTGGTGATTCTGATAAAAGCAACAATTCTCAGTATCTAAATCTAACCCAGACAACGACAGGCCCAGATGAAAGGTGTTCTTCTCCTTCTCCCCCGGGACCTGGTAAACAGAATCGCAATTTAATATTGGGAAGAAAGCAAAGTCAGACAGGAGGAGGTTACGTTGTCTCGTTATGTGGGGTCTGTCTCCCTTGAAAACAGTCTTCAGGAATAGGATTTGAGGCAGATCCTCCTCTCAAATGGAATCTCACTTCCTAAACGAGGCAACGACGACTTCCTTTCTCATTTCTCAGTTCAACCAACAAGCTTGCAATAACAAACTTGTCAAGGTAAATTGCTTCTTCTCCAACGAACTTGAATTCCTTCTGGATTGACTTCCTCATCTTTCCAACAAAGAACCAGTTTTATTGGGTCCTGAATCTTAATTATGTGGACCACTTATGATTATGATTCCTTTTTCAGGTGTGGACCGTCTGTCTATTCTTCCTACCGTTGCATACGAGTGGCTCAAATCCTGAAACTCCAATATTTGTCTGTAATTTACTGCAATAGAGTCTGCAAATGGAGTTTGAGTCATTGGAAAATGATCACACGGATGATGGTTTTTCAGCCCCATCTATGATGTTAGGTGCTCCAGCTTTGGATATTGATATAGCCTTCATTGATCAATTACTTCTAGGAGGCTCTTGGTTGGAAACCACCAATGGGTCCGAATTGCTTCTTTCCAGTCCTACATACCCAAGTGCTCTCTGCTATCCTACCTTTGGATGGGGAACTACAGACACCAATAATGGTGTTTTGAAGACGAACTCGACTATAAACAACGACCAAGAAAAGGGAGTAAGATCTCTGCTTAATAAGCCTGATTTTGCTCACTACTCGGGTCAATCAGACAAATTTAACCCTGTAGATTCTGAATTAGGAAGAAGGTGCTGTAGTCAACCCCAACCAAATCCGGGTCACGCTTCTTCTGTGATCGAAAGATTAATAAGGGCCATGGATTACATTCAAGAAACTGTAAGAGAGAGAGATATTCTCGTTCAAATATGGGTGCCTGTAAATACGGAGAGTAGACAAGTTCTAAGAACGCATGATCTACCTTTCTCACAGAGTTCCCCTTCTTCAATGCTTGCAAGATACCAAGACATATCAGTGAATTATCAGTTCTCAGCTGAAAAGGATTCTTGTAAGGAAATGGTTGGATTGCCTGGACGGGTTTTCTTGAGTAAGGTGCCAGAGTGGACTCCTGATGTTCGGTTCTTTAGAAGCGATGAATATGCTCGTGTTAATTATGCTCAACAATGTGATGTTAGACCCTTCCTGTCTTTGAACAAGGCAGTAGGACTTGCGTTGCTGTCATCGAATTTGTCTTGACCAGCCAGCAGATTAAATACAGCTCCGAGCTTGAAATTGCCTGCAAGGCTCTTCAGGTTTGCTATGCTTTTGTTAAATTTTGTAGTATCCATTTTTTTTCTTTTTTTTTTTTTATTGAGTACACTTCAGTTTGAACTTGAGATTCTGATAGGAGCAAACTTGCTGACATGCAGGCTGTTGAGCTTAGGAGCTGTAATGTTTTCAACACTCCAAATGCACTGATAACTACTGAATGATATTTTCACACAAGAAAATTGTGTTGATAGAAGTAAAAGCTGGTCATTTTGCTTCAAGTATTTAAAATTTACTTCTTCTGACTGGCGTCTGACAGTTCCTACAAAGGTATACTACCAGAGATTCGAGAGGTTTTGAGATTTGCTTGTGAAACCCACAAGTTACCATTAGCTCAAACATGGGTGTCTTGCGTCCAACAAGGCAGAGAGAGTTGTCGGCATTCTGATGAGAACTATGTTCAATGTGTTTCTACAATCGATCATGCTTGCTATGTAGCCGATCCACGTTTTCAGGGCTTTCACAAGGCTTGCTCGGAGCATCACTTGTTAAAAGATGAAGGTATTGTTGGGAAAGCTTTTATGACCAATGAGCCGTGCTTCTCAACCGACATCACGTCCTTTGGCAAAAAGGAATATCCTCTTTCTCACCATGCTAGGGTGTTTGAACTGCGATCTGCAGTCGCTATACGGCTTCGTAGCATTTATGCTAGCAGCAAAGCCGATTTCGTGCTAGAGTTCTTCTTGCCTGTGGATTGTAGAGATGTTGAGGAACAAAGGAAGATGCTTACCTCACTCTCCATCATCATGCGAGAGTCCTTCTCGGCCTTGCGTGTTGTAACAGATGAGGAGGTGAAGGAGGAAACTGATTTGCCACAGGGGGAGGTGGGAGTAACTTCAGATCGAAGGCCAATTGGTAAGAAACAGATGCAAAAACAAGGGCAAGAAGTCCCTGGCATTCCAAATGTAGAGATGAGCAAAACAAGGGAGAAAAGACATAAGAAGGTGGAGAAACCTATCACTTCACGCGCTCTTAGGCAATATTTCTCTGGTGGCCTAAAAGATGCTGCTAAGAGCCTAGGAGGTAAGTCATTATTTTCATCTAATCTTTATTTTTGTTCAAATGTTTAATCTGCATTATGCTATGTGGACTGTCGTTCAATTTCATCGTTTCAGTTTGTCCTACAACATGGGAAAGAATATGCCGACGGCACGGGATAGAACGATGGCCTTCTAGAAAAATCCACAAGGTTGGTCACTCGCTGCAGAAACTCCAGCTAGTACTCGACCCCGTCCAAGGCGCATCCGGTTCCTTCTCCCCAAAGTTCTCAGAGCCGGCCTCTACCTTCCCAACACCATTGAAGGCTGTTGATCATCATCATCATCATCAGAAGAGCTCAGAAAGTAAGCAAGAAGACAACAGTGGGAGTAGCAGTTCAAGCCATTGCTGCTCTTCCAGCAGGACACGGTGTCTTAATCCGATCACCCAAGATGACTACGATGATCATGATCAGCAGAAGAGGATCAAAAGTGAAGAAGGGGGGAAAAATATCCTTGCAAGATCTCATGGGGCAAGTCCAAGTACCAACAATCCTACTACTCGCGTAGCCAAAAATAACGTACGGGTATCATCATCACACCAAGAAGATAAGACTCGGAGGGTAAAAGTGAGCTATGGAGACCAGAAAGTGCGATTTCGGATGCATAAGGATTGGAGGTTTAGAGACTTGCTCCAAGAAATTGGAAGGCGATTTGATATAGAGGACATAACAAGAAATGACATCAAGTACATGGACGATGAACTCCGAGTGGGTCCTGTTAACATGTGAAGAGGACTTTGAGGAGTGTATCGATATCTACAGATCATCTGGCCTTCCAACTATCAGACTTTCTGTCCAGGCTTCTCGTCATCATGTACCAACTTGTTTGGATAGGATTGATGATGTTTCTTGATCGATCAAAGTGTCGTGTTAATGAAAGTAATGGAGTTTTGTTTTGTTTTGTTTTTTTGGTTTTAGTTTGGATAGGATTGATGATGTTTCTTGATCGATCAAAGTGTCGTGTTAATGAAAGTAATGGAGTTTTGTTTTGTTTTGTTTTTTTGGTTTTAGTTCAGAATTCAGACAGGTAAAATAGCTTAATAGGAAGTTACTCGTCAAAAAGGAGAAACTAAATCTGAGCCTAGGCCCCATATTTGACAGGATATTGGGCCACCTGTTGCATTCTACAAAAAATTAGGATCATTTTTTGGACCGGTGGGTTTGGTGATTTTTGGGCCTTCTAACATTGGATCTTGTTTCTTTGGGCTTTTCTTTGATGTCATTGATCTTCTCTAACGTTTCCAACACTTGTTCCATCGAAGGGCGATTTTTGGGATCCGATTCCAGACACTTTAGTATAAGCTCGGATGCTTGGGCTGCACCTTTTGATGAGTAGTTCCCCCCTAGCCTTGGGTCCATAATTTTGTGGAGCTTCTTCTTGTTACCCAATGATGGCCTGGCCCAATCCAGCAAGGCGTAATACCCACTGGGCCGGTTTGCATCAAGCGCAGGAAGGCCAGTTAGCAATTCCAGCAAAACGACTCCGAAACCGTAAACATCACTTTTGATGTACAAATGGCCTGTCCATAAAGAGAAGAGAAGAGAAGAGAAGAGAAGAGAAAGAGAAGAGAAAGAGAAGAGAAAGAGAAGAGAAGCAATCGATTATCAGTATTACTAACCAACTTACAGTACATGGATATGAATATGATTATGAATGATTGTGTAGGAAATTCGAAATTAGGAAATCTAACCAGTTGCAACATATTCTGGAGCTGCGTATCCGTAGGTGCCAAGAACGCGCGTCGTGACATGAGAATTTCCGTTGGATGGACCCAGTTTAGCGAGCCCAAAGTCGGATAGCTTGGCGTTGTAGTTTCCGTCCAACAAGATATTGGAGGCCTTGAAGTCCCGATAAATGACGCTCTTCTCCGAAGTGTGTAAGAAAGCCAGCCCACGCGCCGCCCCAATCGCTATTTTAAGCCGCAGTTGCCACGAAAGTGGTTCTCCACCCTCTGCGTTTATCAGACAATACATCATGTTTAACGCGCGCAGTCAATAAGCTCTACTACTTATCATTATTAATCTCGATAATTTCTTACTTACTTTTGTTGAACAGGTGGTTCTCTAAGCTCCCTTTTTGCATGTATTCGTAAACCAAAAGGAATTGCTTTTCTTCCAAACAGAATCCGAGCAGTTTTACGAGGTTTGGATGAGAAAACTTTCCCAGAAACTTCACCTCAGCCTGCCAACGTTTAATATTCAATGATTGCTTGATTATTTGACACCTTAGGAACAGTAATGCTAACTCAAGAAAAGGTCAAATGTGAACATGGAATATAAAGGTCATAACGACTTTCCAAATCTACCTAAGAAAACTTCATGTGTAAGGCAATAGATAGTGAAAGGATAGATGAATGAGAAAGAACCTGCCACTCCTGCAATCCCTGATCGCTATCCGGATTGGACTTTTTAACGGCAACAGGCATACCGGCGCCGACCTTGGAGGGTGCGTAGGTGTTGGGGTCGATCCAGCCCTTGAAAACCCTTCCGAAACCGCCCTCCCCGAGCACCGTGTCTGGTCTAAAGTTCCTTGTTGCGCTCTTTAGCTCTGCTATCGTAAACATCTTCGGAGCTTTATAATTATTATTCTTGGGGATCTTTTCATCAGCTGCCGCTTTTCCATTTTTATCTTCAACTGCGATGACGTTGATTCTTGGCGACAACTCGTGTTGTTGTTGTTGGCTGTTGTTTCTGCATCTTTCTATAAAGGGAATTAATTACTTTATCTGGAAATCAAACTAATACAATTATCAGAGAGAGAGAGAGAGAGAGAGAGAGAGAGAGAGCGAGGATTAATTGAATTACCTGGAGTAGTAGGGAGGGTGGGAGGGTAATCATAAGTGGAAGGGTTATGATTATCGACCAGAGCAGTGCCATAACAGACGTTGCCCATACTAGATATATTGATCTCTCTCTCTCTCTCCCCCTCTCTTTCTGATGATCTCGAACTTTGAAAGCAGAATCTGAAGATGGATGAAGCTTGGCAGATTACTTAATAAGCTAGTTTAGTTTAGCAGGAACAAAAAAAAGAAACATGTGCAGGAGGTGGTAAACGGCGATCGAGATTCGACGGAGAAAGAGAGGGAGAGAGGGAGAGAGTGAGAAAAAGGGGGGTGCTTGACTTTTTCCTACACTTACCACTTCAAATAACTCAACAAGCAGTGATTAGCTAGTTGTATGTTATACATACATATATACTCTTATAATAATGTATTGACTCCTTGACAGGTCAGGCCCCAGCTTCTAAGGGTATCCATTTTTCAAAGTCAATGTCAATGCCAGGACTTTTGTGCATGCATTGTTAAATTTCCCGCGGTATTCTTTACGGGCCGCGGTTGGACTTTCGCCTGGAATTTAGAGAAACACGTGTTGATGACTTTAAAGTAAACAGAGAAAGAGTAAAAGAGAAACTGAATCATCATTTTTCATTTTGTAATGAGCACAAAACTTTAATTAGTTATTCCCATGAAAGGGGAGTTGTGTTAGGTAAGCTATATATAATCAATCATGTATCGGCTAACATGCCCTTGACCGACCGAGTCGAGGGTGATCAAGAATCATGATCCAACATAAAACCATATACATGCTTCAATCTTCATGCATGTCATAAACATGTCCTTGACCGACCGAGTCGAGGGTGATCAAGAATCATGATCCAACATAAAACCATATACATGCTTCAACATAGAAATTAGAAAGAAGATTTGCTTAATGATTATTATATATATATATGCTTAATAATTAAGTACTCACTGTCAAATCTAGAGAAAGATGATCATTCCTGTTTACTGTTAGTATATAGATAGACGTTGCAGTGATGAGAAATATTTCAACAGAAGCTTCCTGGGCAAAAACCTTTACCTGATTAATAACGAAATTAAGACTAGACCCATCTGATTTTGGATTCTGATATAGAGGTCAAAGTTGTATTCCCATTTCCTATTATACATAAAACAATCCGCAACAATTCTTCCAACCCAACAACAAATGCACAAACAACCAAAAAACCAAAAGGGCAGATACAACAGCACTCTGTACACAACATCACTACCTCACGGAAGTGTGAAAACAGATTCGGAGTCCCTTTAACTTAACATCCCAATTACAATTAAACAATAGCCTCTGCATCCTTACCAACACCCGCCTTGGCACCACTTGCTTGCCATGTACATATGATCCATCCCATGAATCATAAAAGGTAGCCACACTCATCCAACACAAAATCTCTGACTATACATCCTACTCTTTCGTATCCAGTACCCAACCAATCCGGAAATCCCTCATCCAAGTTTAACGCCGCACCACATGACCTGAAAAGCAAAACCACAAAGCAAATAAGGAATGCCAATTTTCTATACAAACACATGATTCACGAACATAAAAAGAAGGTATGTACTGCCATCTTCCATCCTTACCACCTCTCCATCCCAGATACCACTAATAAACATAATAATCACAAGACAAACACCCACTAGATGCAATGACAAGTTTCTCCCTTGATTTTTCAAGTAATGTGCATTGACGTGTTTCTTGCCAATCAGCTTTCTCTGTTCTATATATATATATATATATATATATATATAATTCAATCCAAGACAAAGTCCAGACGAAATTATTTACATTTCAAATAAAAAAGGCAGACATAACATGCAAAACATGACTGTCATGTACTCTGTTTCAAAGACCATCTTCATGACAATCCTTCAGATATTTTGTTATGGTTCTTCACTTCTTTGTATAAAAACATTTAAAACAAGTTAACACGATTTAATGCCTTACAATGTTTCCCATCTATCTGACCTCGGCAACATTTAAATATTTGTTGAATTCATTCTTGAATTAGATTCCCAGGAAAAGGAGTTCCCGCCCTGTCGCGAAGGCGACGGTTGGGACGGACTGTGGACCCCACCCTTCTGAATTTCCCGAGGGCTACCTTGGGAGGCCAAATACTCGAGTGCGACAACAATATCACTGATTAAAGGGCGGAAGTTTGGCTGCTCTTGAAGACACATGGCTGTAATTGCAATAGCATGATGCAGACAACGGACTGGATAGTGTCCTTGCAACAGAGGATCTACTAATTGCACAAACTTCCTCCGGTCCTTCAAAAGAGGACGCGACTGCATTCCCGTCCCCAAAATTTTTTTTTAATAATAATAACAACAAATAAGTTACCCAAAGCAACTACAAGGGTATAATCTAATCTAGAAAGTGGTCTGGTAGTTAAAGTGTTAACTCACCCATGAGACTAGATTCTGTTCTCCCTGTTTCTTCGTAACATCAATTGCCTTCCGTCCAGTGATGAGCTCCAAGAGAACCACACCAAAGCTGTAGATATCAGATTTAAGGGTCAACTTGCCACTCATCGCATACTCTGGAGCACAATATCCATATGTTCCCATAACTCTGGTTGAGACATGAGTATTGTCCCCAACAGGACCCAGTTTTGCAAGTCCAAAATCTGAGAGCTTTGGGTTGAAGTCATTATCCAATAAGATGTTAGCTGATTTCAAGTCTCGGTAGATAACAGGTGGGTTTGCTTTGCAGTGGAGATACTCTACACCCTGGGCTGCACCAACGGCAATCTTAATCCGAGTATTCCAGCTCAGGGGATCTTTTTTGGGGTCCAAATCTGACAAAAAGAAAGCACCTCTTTTTAGCTAAATAAGTAGTCGGCAGCAATTTCATAACTGACAGGTTATTGTTTCAGCATCAAACCCAGAAGTTAAAGAAAACCATCATTCTGAGAGAAGGCAGAAGAGAAGAAGCAACCATGGACTAAGCTCTACAAGACACTAAGAATAGGATTTGATGTGCAATAATCATAGTAGAAGATGGCCAAAAATATATATACACAGATACATACACACATATATATACATGTGTGTGTGTGATTTATAAAGGTCTGTATTATAGGAGGCATATACCAAAAAGATGATCTTCCAAGCTCCCTAGGGGCAAGTACTCATAAACCAAGAGTCTTTGATCTCCATCGGTGCAGTAACCAATCAAGGTCACAAGATTAGGGTGGTGTAACAGGCTTAACATGAGAACCTCCACAATGAATTCTTGATACCCTTGAAGCCCATTGTGATTAAGTTGTTTAATTGCAACAACCTGCTCAATGAGTTCAAGAAATAATACACCATAAAAGAGATGAATCCAAACAGCTACAGCTGAATTTCAATGCTTTCAACAAAATATTAGAGCTGCCATAGGCCAATCCCAGAAACAACAATATTTCGTCGTGAGAGATTCAAATGCAACTCATTTGAAGAAAGGTGGCATGCATAATTGATTAAAAGACTGAAACAAAAACTTGCCTGGCTTGATTCTAAGCGTCCTTTGTACACCCTTCCAAAACCCCCTTCACCAATCAAATTCACTTCCTTAAATCCTCTAGTGGCAGCCGCCAGTTCACGGAATGTGAAACTACGCGCAGCGCTGCACTTCGGGCTACTTCCACTCTTGCCCCGACCATCTGATGAAACACACAGATTGCATAATTTGCAACACCAATAATCAGAGAAACGATCAATAATAGGACTTTTGAGCTTCAAGGTTCAAAACCTGGCCTGAAATTGTAAACTTACCGTTGAAATTTGACTTCCCCTTCCTACTACCTACAATATCACCAGTGTTTGATTAGCATGACAATATCCAAGCACAATTTGGAGTTAGAATAAAAAAAGCAAAGAAGAAGCACATAAAGAGAGACCTAAGGAATCGGCTGAATGGCGAGAGCTGGATCGGGTGCCATTATCGGTGACGACCTTGCTAGCATCTTTCCGGCGAGTAGTAGAGGAAGTAAAGCAACCCATATCTTAAGAAAATGAAGGGTTAAATTAAAAACGGAGAAGGGAGAAGAGTGGGAAGCAGGACCGTCATGGGTAAAGAAATCTGGGTTATGCGATCTCAGACATTAGTGAATGGTAAATGAAGATCCTAATCCTAAAAGAGAGGAGGAGAAACATTAACTTGTAAGAAAAACTGAAAACGGTGAGATTTTCAGACAGCAAAGGCAGAGCTGAGAGTCGCCGGCTACCGAAACAAACAAAATAAACTTGTAAGAAAAACAAATAAATGGAAAGTCGGAGAGTGGCTGCTTGTTTGTTTCAGTGTGAATTAATAAATAAATAAATAAATAAATAAATAAATAAATAAATAAATAAAAAAGTTAATACAAAAGAGTTACAACGGATAAAATTACCATTTCAGACACGGACACGTAATAGTTAGGCTGTTATTACTTATTTAGACGGCGGAGAGAATTAGAATAGAATAATGAGTTTTACGTTATTACCCCTGTGGATCAACTTCCTGTCATTGCTTTCTTTGCCCATGTCTGACAGTCTGACACTGAACCGGTTACGCCTTGGATTATGGGGAAGCGTTTCAGGTGATGGTATTAATTATTATATTATTATATTATAATATATTATTAAATTATTATTTTATTATAAAGGCTATGGTGTATGTGTTGGGCTGTAACATATGATATGTAGATGGATGGACTACCTAAGTCCTCTATCTCTGTAAGTTGCTTGGGCGAAAGAAGGCCCAAACCAGTGAAGCAACCCAATACGGATGGACTGATCTTTCTTGTAATGTAAGCCCAATTGATGAGTCTTTCTTATCATAATCCAAGTTGATTAAAAGGGAGGTGGCGATAGATGATTGGTTCCTTGAAAGAAAATAAAAAAAGTATAATAAAAAGTAGAATGTTGAGAGTTTGAATTGAAAATAAACGAGGATACGATTTGGACTTTGGTGGCTGCTATGTAGTAGTAGTTAATGTTGTAATTATATAGAAGAATGTAAGTAACCCAACTATTTCACGTCGCTTTCATTACTTGTATGTTATATGCTATGTAGTGTCTCTTGCACGTTAAACTAACCAACCACTTGTTTACAAACACGTATACCAACTATAATTAAAATTAATATATGATATCAGCTAATTAATTATATTATAACATCAATTTGCAACAAAAAACGTCCTTCACCAAATTTATTTGGATTATTCCTGTTTTCTAATTTTCTTCCTTCTCTTATCAAACCTCATGTCCTTATTATTTTCAAAGGATGCGAACATCCCACCACATTTTCCTTCTTATGATGCAATCGGCTTGGTGTTATAATCATTCAAATACATTAATTCGGTTAGTAAACAACTTGCGCTATACCCGTAATCATCTAAAAATTTGGAATAGATAATTATTTTGTATTATTTTCTCATATTTACATACGTTGAGGGATAAAATTATGGCGTTCGATGCTATGCTAGAGAATGATTGGTCATAGAAGATTTTTGACAATCTTAAAATGGCAAAAGAATAGTAAGATCAATGTGTTAAACATGAGGAGATTTTTCGTAAACAAAAATCTCAGATTCATTGATTTTAAGAGAATGACACAAAGTCTAAATTTTTTTATGCCGCAGTTCAAACTCGTAATAGGTAATTAAATTTGTCTAATGTTGTGAATGATTAAGGCGAAAGCCTTGCGGAACCTCACTTGTTTCACCTTGAAGCCATCAACTTTTTTTCTTCTCTCTACAAAGCCGAATATGTTGCTTGGAGTGATGACTTGTTTGAAGTGATTCCAAAGCTAGTTAATGATGATTATAACATTATTTTGACTTTGTATTTTTCTATGGAGAAGATTAAAACTATTGTTTGGTGAATTCCCATAGATAGGGCCCCGTGTTTTGATAGCTTCTCGTCCTCTTTTTTTCCAATCTTCTTGGGATGTGGTCAGGGTTAATTTGGTAAAGGCAACAAACTCTTTCCGTAATGGATCACTATTGCCTGAGGCGTTATCTAGCACTTTGCTAGTCATTATCCTTAAAAAGATGTGTATGTCCTCTTTGAAAGATTTTTGCCCTATTAGTTTGTGCAATGTGGCTTACAATTTTTTTTGAAAGCTTTACCTAATAGATTAAGTAATATTCTTCCTCGCCTTATATCCGAGGAACAAGATGGTTTTGTAAATGGTAGAGCAATTGGGGATGTTATTGGCATTGCTCGAGAGCTAACAAAGGACATTTGTAAGAAAGGTTTCGATGAAAACGTGATCTTTAAGTTGGACATGCAAGGCTTATGATAGATTAGAATAACATTTTTTTGGATCGGGTTCTTTTGTAGTTTAGATTTTCGGCCCACTTTAGAAATATGTTTCGTGTGTGCTATGAGGGAGTTGATTTTTCGGTCATGTTTCAATGAGTTTATAAAGATAGATTTAAAGATGAACGTGGTTTACGCTAAGGCAATGCCCTTTCTCTCTTACTTTTTATCCTAGTAGAAGATGTGTTTAGTAGAAGTTTACATAAAGCTATTCATCAAAAGTAAATTCTGGATTTTCAAGGGAAGAGAGGTATTCCTATAATCTCCCATCTTTTTTTCACCAATAATATGTTGATTTTATGTAATAGTGGCCTCTAAAGTATACATGGGTTATTTTGATGTAATCTTAGAGAATGAGATGGTGGACCTTATTAAAAATAATATTTCAACTTTTATCGTACAATATAACATTTTGTGAGTGCATAATATGTCAGATAATTTTTTTATTAAATTTATTTTAAAAGTTGTCACGGATGGAGAGACACCGAATAACATATTCTATCGATTTAGAAGATAAAATGTCTTTTTAAAAATTGAAATCTTCAATTAAAAATTATTACATAATATCATCATGATTCTAACCTACAAAAAATGCAAATAACTATTCTCTCTACTTTGCTCGTGTTGTATGAATAGACAGCAATAAGACGGTTCAACGCTTGTTTATCCGAGGGGACGTTGCTATTAGTACTGTATTCGATGATACAAGAAGCCGGAAGGATATACAAACTCCCCTTCACTCCTCATCAATCATCATCCTTCACAAAAGCAAAGCAGATTGTAGAAGAGAGCGCATGATGCAAGGCTACGCTAGCGGGAGCCCAAAATCATACACAGTTTTCATAATAATAAATGTTAATTGAATTTCATGGATTTATTTACGAGATTCCATATACCAACCTTCAATTATTTTTCTAATTTCCTTATCTGCCCTTGCCTCTGCCGCCTTCCCCACCTTTCACTCCCTTACTTCTCCTCCATCAACTCTGAACCTATGCGTCGGCGGCGTTCCACCTTCCTCTTCACCTTCTCTTTTCTTCTCTGCTTCGCCTTCTTCTCTCTCCATCTTCCTCGCAATGCTCTTTCGGCCACGGATTTCCGTTTCTACCCTTCCTATTTATCCGCCACCTCCACCTTCGCCTCCCACGACCGCAATATCCACTACGCTATTAGAAACGAGAACGAGGAATTCACCCACCGGACTCGCCGTGTCTCCTCCATCAAGGATTCTCTCCTCTCAACCGTTTCCGTGCTTCTGCCTGATTGGGAGGTCCTCGTGATTGTTTCCTCCGATACGGCGCTCCCGTCAACCTCACACCACAGCTATGTTTGCCTTTTCCAGAGCAACGCCACCTCTCCAGCTATATTCTCCGGCACGCTTCACTCCACCAACCGCACCACGTTCAAGTGCGTCATGCCTCGATGCGTTCGTCGTCACCTTCCCTTCATGCAGCCAATCCTAGCCAAGTCTTCTGACAGAGATTCGCTGAATCCAATCCCGTCGCCGGCGATCATGATTCGGTGGACGTTCATGGCGTACGAATCTCTCTCCACGGAGGATGACGTTGTTCTATTCGTTAAGGGCGTGAACCATCGGCACGGCCAGAGCCGTTCTCCGAGCGAATTCAGATGCGTGTTTGGCGACGCTGATAGGAGTGACGCCATCAGAACTGCCGTAACCAGTTCGAAGCAGGAGGTCTTTCGGTGCCTCCACCCCAATTTGACGGTTTCGCCTCGCTCTGGCGAGGAAGAGGACCGTATCAAAGTCTCGCTCGAAATATTTGACGAAAACAATCCGGTGGTCCCCACCGTGGCTTATTACAAGCAACCGCGCAGCGTATCGAGCCAAGGCCCAAAATCGCTGTTGTGCGCATGTACCATGGTTCACAACGTGGCCAAGTTCTTGAAAGAGTGGGTCATGTACCACGCCAGTATTGGGGTCGAGAAGTTCTTCCTCTATGACAACGATAGCGACGACGACTTAGAAACCGTTGTGAAGGAGCTTAATCGGGATGGCTATCTGGTTGAAACCGTCTCGTGGATGGCCCAAGACGCAAGAGGCTGGGTTCTCCCACAGTGCTGTCTACGCTAAGAAATCCTGCACCTGGATGCTGTACGTCGACGTCGACGAATTCGTATTCTCTCCGTCATGGCTGAACTCCCTGCCACCATCGAATAACATGCTGAGGTCCCTCTCGCCGGAGACTACAACAGCATTGGAGAGTCGGACCGGGCAAATTACTATAAAATGCAATGATTTTGGGCCATCGAAACAAAGGTCGCACCCGATAATGGGGGTGACGCAAGGGTACACGTGTCGGAGAAGGCGGGAAGAGCGGCACAAATCTATGATATTACTAGATGCAGTGGACCCGTCGCTGTTGAATGTTATTCGCCATTTCCGAATGAAGAAGGGTGTGAAGTCAAAGCAGGTGAGCATGGAGGAGGCAGTGGTGAATCACTACAAGTTCCAGGCGTGGCCGGAGTTCCGAACGAAGTTCAGGAGGCGGGTATCGGCCTATGTGGTTGATTGGACCAAGGAGACGAACCCAACCTCCAAGGACAGGACCCCTGGGTTGGGATATCAGGCTGTGGAGCCACAAGGTTGGGCCAATAAGTTCTGCGAGGTCAGAGATGAGCGGTTAATGTTGTTGACCAAAAGATGGTTCGGATCTGAGTCGCCGGAAGGGTACAAGATGGCTTGGCAGAGATGAGAAATCAAGAATTCAGTTAATCAACAAACTAGAAGTACAATAGTGTTTGCACAGTTTTAGAAGAAGTTACGTAACTACATATTACAATATTCTTTCTGGTAAAGACTGAAAGACATGACAGCTTTTCTTTTTTTGTTGTTTAGTTGTTAATGGAGAGATAGAGATAGATATAGATATAGATATAGATATAGATATAGATATAGATATAGATATAGATATAGATATAGATATAGATATAGATATAGATATAGATATGTAGGGAGTATTGATCCAGGAAGTGACAAGATAAGTCTACATGTAGGAGATGAGTTTTGGCTTCAAGAATCGTAGTCGTAGAGAATGAAATGTGAACTATGAAGTAGCTTCTTGGAGTCGAGGAAAAAATCCCATCCAATGAGGAGAGTCGAGGGGTTCTCAAGTAACATTAAACGTTTCTTAATGTCATTATTTTTATAATTAATAATGTTGATTTCCTAAGAAATAAAAAAAAGTAATTACCTATTTATTTAACTTAAATGAAAAATAAGAAACTTAACTAATATTTAGGAAGAAAAACAGACATTGAAATAACAGTTTAATCAGAAAAACCACCCGACCCGACCGTTGTACAGCCATTGACACCATCCCTTTTTTCACATCTGGGAATTATTTGGACTCCATTTTATATATTAAATCATATATATATATATATATATATATATAATATATTTACTAAAATTCTTCAGGTGACAGGCTTGGCTCTATTCTATACTCGCTATAAACTAATTCCAATGGACATACTTCCAAAACCCAAATTCCAAATCAATGCAACTATACCATATACATTACTATTATTCAATATCACTAAAGAAGACCGGTCATGAACAAGACCTTTTATCCTTTTTCTTTCCTCAATCAACAGGAATCTTAAGTGCTAAACATAATATGCAACAAAAACTCCTTGCGTTCTTCAGCTGGCAAACCGAAGAAAGCCCTCACCCTCCCAGCATTTCCTATAAGGAACATGTACGCCCTATATCGTAAGTGCTTGTCAACTCCAATGTTCACTAATTCTGCATAAACTTCCTGCTCGGTGAATACATGTGCCCTGCCTCTCTCTGCGATAATGTTTCCCTCCCTAATTGCTGCTGCAACATCCTTAATTGCCTCTTTTATGGTTTCAAACTCACTCTCAAATGCATCTGTCAGAGCCTTCCGCTTCTTGTCCTTCAATGATGTGGCGGACCGAGAAGGTATCTGAGAATCTATCCGAGAATTTTCTTCAACAGGAACTGGAAGGGCTGGCTGATTAGTATCATCATCATCCATAGTATTTAAGTCCTCTAGAGTAACCGAAAGGTCATTCTGCCATGTCACTCGACCGTTGCTATCCGAGGGCCCACCATTTATGGAACTAACTCCTCCATTTCCATTCTCATTAATATCCACACGATTACATGTATCCCTTTCTTTTGCAAAAAGCAATAACAGCTTATCATAGTTAGCTACTGGTGTAGTCATCCATTTCTTGGCATTAGGTTTTTCCTGCAAAAAAGAAAAGAAAGAAGAATCTTACAATTTAATTCACACTCTCACGATTTTTAAATGAATGAATTAAAACTGATATATTATGATATGAAAACATACCTTCACCAAGGCTTTCCACGCTTCGGGCTTTGCCCTCCACAATTTGGTATCTGGACACCATTCAAAACCACTCATACCCTTGAAGAGATCATAACAGTCGAAAAAATTATGTTTAAGAGTTTTCATACGGTTCTTCAAATGATCCTTCTGAAAAAGCTCACCAAACTTTTCACGTAATTCATCCATAATGGATTCATATGCTACAGATGTAAAGACCTTATCAATTCTGTTTCCGACGCTCTGTTGGTGCAGGAGTGCATCTATAAAGGCATCATCCCAAACTTCTGTCCACTTTACTATGACCCTCTTATCAACAATAGTCTTCTTAGATTTGTTAACCATTTCACTTATCTGCATGTACACAAGAAAAATAACACTCATGGTTTGGGTAATACAACAGACCATGCACACAAAATCACATGCAAGACAACCTATTAGAAGCAATTTAAAGGGCTTGTAAATATTTGACTTCCTCTCCTCTCCACCTCTCTCTAAGACTGGAGACATTAAAAAAAAAAAAAAAAAAAAAAAAAGGTGAGAAGGATCAGAATCTTCAACTCAACTCTCCTTTTCCCTTTATTTTCCTTTTCTTCTTTTGCTAAAGTACAGAGTGCAAAGAAAGAGCATCAGTATTGAACTTGTCAGCATGAGAACTTACCTGAAGCTCAGAGATCAAGTGTAACCCATCATGTGCACTAACTTTGCACCTATAATCACCTAACTTTGGTTATGTTTGAAAAAATCATTCACGGGTGGTGTGTTTGCCCATATCTAATAACAGGGTGTGAGAAGCAACAATTAATCAATTGAGCGTAAAGTACGTATCTTCAGAAAGGCAAATGCCTTGAACCAAGGACTCTATCATTGATCTTCTTAGTCTGGAGTATAACTACGATGCCTAACCGAGTAAAAGAAAGAATTTTAACATAAATTCGCATCAGATAAGCCCTATGCCCTAACTCTACATTATTCCTAGCGCCAGTAAATCATAAGTAGTTTCTTTTTTCCGATCAAGTTGATGGAACCCTAGCTCGCAAGCATAATCAGCAAATTCCCCACAACAATCAAGGAAAAAAAAAGACGTAAAAAGATCGAAACTTGAATGCCGCAGATGAAAGTGATGAAACCTCATTAAAGTTGGGGAACAGAAGAGAAGACCAGCGAGACTCCCGAGTTAAGACCCTGCTGATTTGATTGGGTTGCTCTGGGGTTGACCTACAATGCAATTGAATTTATGGGATTTGTCAGTGCAATTGAGTGGAAAATTTGGAAGCTTTAAGTGTGGCTAGTTATGGAGGCCTTTGTTCTAGCGGACGAGGGTGTGGGGGAGGGGTTGGTGGAGGAGGAGGAGGCTGCTATCAACTAATCAAAGTATCAAGTTCGAGGAGGAGGTTTTGCTGAATGCAATGGTGGGCTTTACAGAAGTCGAAAGTTAGTTGTTGCAAAACCCAATAATCAGAAGTATGGGCTTGGGCCTCATCGCAAAACGGTCGTTGAAAAATAACTAACAATTCCAGAGATGAAGAAGTGGGACGTACGAGCGTAGAAAGACAGGACAAGGCTATGATTTACGCGGCAGTGAGGCCAATAGGATTGCGCGGGAGTATGAGGTGGCGTGGAAATTTTGGAATCCCGCCTAAACCCCTACTCTCTCATTTCGTGCGCAATTGATTTTCAGATTCGCCTTGCCCTTTGCCCTTGGCCCTTGGGTTTGGTTGAGACCGTAGATGACCAGTCCAATACCAACACCCGCCCTCCTCTCCTTCTCCCCCTTCCCCCAATCTCGATACTCCTAACACCTCTCTCTCTCTCCCTCCACCAATTGGATTTGAAACCCTAACCCCGACTACCCAATCCGGTAGGTCTCGTCGGTTTCGGTCTATTTTCAACAAATTTTCAGCTTCTTTGATCCTTTTTTCCACCAATTGCTTTAAAATTTATCTCGTAATTGCAGGGTATTCGACATGAAAGGTGGTAAATCGAACTCCGAGTCGAAGAAACCGGATACCAAGTGAGTTTCATCTTTTTGCGTTATTTGTTCTTTCACTACTTTGTTTTCTCCTCTTTAATGGCAATTGCACGTTAATTATGCTATTTTTCTAGCAGACTACAGATCTGAGAAACTGGCTGAAATAAAATTTTTATGTGCATAGATCATTGTTCGACTCTCTTTTTGATATTTAATATTCCTCTTTTAACTTATAATTTGACAAACTTTCTGTGAATAAGAGAGGTGCAGTGAAAGTAGGGAGGAAACCGAGCAAGAAGGCAGCTAAAGACCCTAACAAGCCTAAGAGGCCAGCTAGTGCCTTCTTCATTTTTATGTACTTTCTATTCTCCTTTAGCTCCGCATCTGATATGCTCTTTCTGTCTCACCTGAAATGATTCCTGTGACCAAAAATTCCTTAGTATTTTGTTTTACGTGCATCTTGCACTCTGAAATTGTTGTTGAAGCGCGTGTATACTTTTTGTGTTTTGATGAACAGCATTCAAGGAATCTTATGTAATTTCTGTTACAAACAAACGGAAGCTTGATCAGTTAAATTTCTGTGTTGCCTTTCTAATTGAATTTCTCTTGTTCTTGGTTCTAAAGGGAGGAGTTCAGGAAGAAATTTCACAAGGAGAATCCAGGAAGTAAGTCTGTTTCTGCAGTAAGTATTGTTAAAATAGACGAGTAATATGATAATATTTCTTCTTTTCTTGTATGGGATGTGGAAAGAGAACAGACTGAGTGGTTTTCTTTTTCCCTATTATTAGCTGCATCATATTTTGACTTCAATTAACAATCAGGTTGGCAAAGCTGCTGGAGAAAAGTGTAAGTCCTTGTCAGAATCTGTAAGTGATTTTGCATATCAGAGTTAGTCAAATAGGTGCTCATGTGAAGCTGTTTGATGGAATAGGTCTTGCTTTTAATTATCAGGAAAAGGCTCCTTACGTAGCCAAGGAAGGGAAGAGAAAGGTTGAGTATGAGAAGAACATGAATGCTTATAACTAGAAACAGGTATGTTTCTGAATCAATGTCTTCACTCTCTTTTAGTTTTGAATTTAGTATTCGTAGAGTCGCTGATGGATTGCTACTTGGTCTGTTATTGAATTCAGGCTGAAGGTGCCAAGGCAACAGAGAAGGAAGAGGATTCTGAGCCCGAGGTGGATGAGGAGGAAGGAAAAGATGGCAGTGAGGAGGTTGTATAGATTGCCTTTGCTAAACTGATCTTCTGCTCATCATTTGCCCCTGTCATTTTATTAGGATTTTCTGCTACGTGCTGGAAGTTGATGAAGAGTAGCAGATGACATAAGTGTTTAACATGATCATTTTTAGAGTCACATTCTTTGATCTTTCCATGTCAATATGGTTTGAAAATACCTCTGTTAATTGTTCCTCTTATCACTTTCACCTGGTCTTCTGTTCTCTTCCCACTTCAAAAAATGAATAGTAATTAAGAGGGGGGAATTTGTCTTTATTTGTATGCAGAATCATAATGATCTAATAGCCAAAGGTTTTCCATCCTTATTGTATAGAATAGAAGCGCCGACCGGTGTAATTGTCTGACTATACAAACCAGTTCAGTTGTTGCGGAATGGCAAGGAAGAGGAGAATTGTTGGAATGAGACTCAAGGTGGTAATGTGTACTGAAGATGCCCGGAAAAGGCTTTTCAATTAGAAGCGTAAACAATGTATATATATTATCAAGCAGGAAGTTGAAGTTATAGACAAACTCAAACTCTCACGTGTGATATACATATAATACATACAGTGAGTGTCACTATAAGACGTTCAATTGAGAAATTTAATGTTTACAATTTAAGTGTTGAAAAATATTATTCACATTTTCGTGATTTCAAATTTTCTACCTTATTCTATGATCTTTTATTTGTAATAGGCTTTATTTTTATCTCTTTATCACTTTCCCTCTTCAATTTCTTCCATAGTTGCCTAACGAAAGTCATTATGTAATGAGTTGGGAAACACGAAGAATTCCTTCATGCGTCTTTGGTAGTAATTTTAGAGGATGAATTACCAAGCACATCCCACGCTAACAAGTCCTCTCTCTGTCCCTACACTCAATTCCTTTACTATCACTACTTCGATTCCATTTCCATTATAGGTAGGCCCCTTTTCACCCTTCTTAATTCCATCTCTCACTCTTCGATTCTTTGATTTTCTCATTGTTCCTTGAAAAATTGTTTTTCGTGTCTCTACGACTGCGATCGTAGTTCGCTGCACCTTGCAGGGGGGGCGTTCACCGTCTTATCTGGGAATTAGGTTGCCATAGTAATTGGCTACGCCGAATCAAGGTGCGCCTAATATGGATCAGTTCGATGTTTTCTTTAGAAGAGCGGATTTGGACGGGGATGGACGAATTAGTGGACCTGAAGCTGTCACTTTCTTTCACGGCTCTAACTTGCCCAAAAATGTTCTTGCCCAGGTTCATTCTCTTTCATTTTTCTCCCTCTTCTCCTCATTTTTCTACTGTGCTTTTGAATGGATCGGTAAAGTTATTCATAGTTTCCATTATTGCCTCTCAGCTTTCGGTAAATCGATATTGATTTTTCGTATTCTCTGTTTGTCTGCCGAGATTTGATACACCCAATTACGTTTCAATTAGTAGGAGCTAGATTCTTTATATTGCAGTTGAATTAATAGGGGCATTTGAACAGGTATTTTATTGCATTTAC
Organism: Coriaria nepalensis; assembly: GCA_027186245.1. Classification (NCBI taxonomy): domain Eukaryota; kingdom Viridiplantae; phylum Streptophyta; class Magnoliopsida; order Cucurbitales; family Coriariaceae; genus Coriaria; species Coriaria nepalensis. Next base: position 126,586 of record CP114500.1, on the reverse strand, counting down.
TGTCATGACCTCTGTGTCAACTCTCTATTCATTTTTAGTGTTTTAATTAAAGCCTACGAGTTTGAGGACTGCTTAGGGATGTGGATACAGTCTTATTATCTATGGGATGCTCAATCTTAACAAATTAGAAAAAGTCTGAGACTTTCAATCTCTTATTAAAACCAGCTCAATCACCGTTACAAGTCAGTAGATGTAAAAATGATGAAACTTCTTATGCCGCACCTTGTTAGTATAGGGAAGACCACTCTCACGCCTCTTTCCAGAATGCTAACTGTAGGACTTACCTAAGAATCTCCCTTCTTTCTTCCTGTTATTGGTGTATGCTTGATGATCAGTATCTTATGCACAGATATGGACGTATGCTGATCAGAGGAAAGCAGGTTTCCTTGGTCGACCAGAATTTTATAACGCTCTCAGACTTATAACTGTTGCACAAAGTAAGAGAGAACTGACACCAGATATTGTAAAAGCAGCATTATTTGGTCCTGCTGCAGCTAAAATCCCTCCACCACAGATTAATCTTCCTGCTGCCCCTGTTGCTCCTGCAAATTTAATGGCTGCTGCATCTGCTCCACAGACAAGACCACTTGCCCCAGCAGCATCTCAACATTTTGGCTATAGTGGACAAGGAGTACCAAATGCAAGCATGAACCGGCACTATTTTCCTTCTCAGCCAAATCAGTCCATGAGATCTCCTCAAGCTATGCCCACTGGCTTTCCTTTGAGACCACCACAGGGAATCGCTGCTTCAGAACTGCCTAGCAGAGGCAGTGTGGTGGGTTCGAGTGCGCCAAACTTAAACAGCTCGAGCAATTGGCTTGGAGGAACTGGTGCTGTAAACACTGGGCCTAGAGGAATCAGTCCTTCATTGTCATCACCTGCCCCTCAATCTCCAGTTTTGACATCTTCACAGGCATTGTCTACTGATTTTAAAGCGTTGGCTATTTCTGGAAATGGTTTTCCTTCGAACTCAGGTTTTGGAGCTGATGTGTCTGCAAGCCCACTTCCGCAAAAGCAAGAACCTTTTGAGTCGCTTTATGCTCCTAGTAACGGAGCTACCTCATCAGCCATTGTCCCAGTGTCTGGTGGTCCACAGATTTCTAATAAGAATAGCTCACTCGATTCATTTAGTGCATTCTCAATGCAAGCTTCAGGGGGTCCATCTGTCCGTGGCCAGTCATCATTGAGCCCTAGCCAACAGGTTCCACTACCAAATTCTTCCTCACTTATATCTTCTGGGGCCACTACTGGATCTGGAAATTCTACTGCTGACAATTCACAGCTTACTTGGCCCAAGATGAAACCAACAGATGTTCAGAAATACACTAAAGTGTTTAGGGAAGTAGACACTGACAGAGATGGGAAGATCACTGGCGAACAAGCACGGAATCTGTTTTTGAGTTGGAGGTTGCCAAGAGGTAAGAATTTTATTGTAGCTATAATATTCTTATCAAGACAGCAGTATGGGTAGTGAAATATGAGTGAAAAAATAAAAATTAATTTTTGTTCCTGAACAATTAGTGTTTCTTTTGGACATCATTTGCTTTACTAAGAACAATATCTAATCTATATCTTCTCGAGGAATTCAATTCCTTGCAGATATCTTTTACACACCCTGTTTCATGCACTTCATTTTATATTTACAGAATGATGTCATTTGTTTACAGAGGTCTTGAAGCAAGTGTGGGACCTATCTGATCAGGATACTGACAGCATGCTTTCTTTGAGGGAATTTTGCTTCGCACTATATTTGATGGAGCGCTACAGGGAAGGTCGCCCTCTTCCGGCTGCTCTTCTGAGTAATGTTATGTTTGATGAGACCCTGCTGTCTTTGACCAGTCAACCCAATGTATCTTATGAAAATGCAGCTTCGGGTCCCAGTGCTGGTATATTTCTCTATCATTCCCAATTTTATGAGTTCTCTTGTCTGTTTTGATGATCTGGAGACTGTTCTTTTTGGTTTAGGTTTTCTGCCTCAGCAAGGGGTCATCAGTGGTCAGACAATGGCATCTGCAACAGGTCCGAGGCCGCTGGTGCCTAGTAGTATGCCAAAGGCTGATGGCGTTACACAATTGAATCAACAGAAATCAGGAGCACCATTACTGGAGGATTCCTTTCTAAATCTGTCTGGCAATGGACAGCAGAGTTCGATAAGCACAGAGTCTATCGAGGCAACAGCTTCTGAAGAAAAGGAAATTTTCCATTTTGCCTTTTGGTTTGGATGCCTTTGAAATGGCTTTGTATTCCACTCTCATGGTTTTTGCTGAAAAACAAATTTACCTTAATAGGGTTCCATTTAAGACAATTTTTTTACTATGATACTCAAAAGCTACATAAAATTTACTGAAGTCTGTGATTCCAGCACATAGGATTTTTCCTGGGAGATTTGTTGCCCCTCACTAAGTCATTTTATCTAAGTATTTTCATTGACACCAGGTTGGTGAGACAGAAAATGTTTATTTGGACTCGAAGGAGAAGATGGAATTCTACCGTACAATGATGCAAGAACTAGTGAGTATTTTCTGTCTTGTAATTTTTTTTTCTCCTTTTTTACTTGTTGGCTGATGTCATGTGATAGTTTACAGTCATTTGTACTTATTTCTGGTTATCAGGTTTTATATAAAAGTAGACGTGATAACAGACTTAATGAGATCACCGCGAGGGCAACTGCAGACAAGAATGAGGTATCTTGCTACTTGTGATCGAGAAGAAATAGGTTTCACTTTCTACTTGATCTATGAAATTATCTTCTCTTGTAGGCTGAGTCTTTAATGAAGAAATATGAAGAGAGGTACAAGCAAGTGGCAGAAATAGCATCTAAACTAACTATTGAAGAGGCCAGGTTTCATGATATTCAGGTGTCAAACCGTTTTTTGATGACCATTTATTGATTGCTAGAGTGGATCGAGTCGTGAGTCCATAAGGATGTTCTTTCCTTGCTATTACCTTTTTGTTCTATATTACTCACCTTATTATGGGGCTAAAATTTCTGAGGGTAACAAAATCACAAGTGAGAACTCTGTACTTTGCAAACAACAGATAATTCTCGAACTATGCAATGGGCTTTTGGCTGTATCATCTGCTTATGTCCCATTTGGTCAAGAGATTAAAACTAAAATTTGCGTCTAAATGCTAAATTCAGTTTACCTTATAATCTGAATTCACTTTGGCCAACTCCAATTTCAAATGCTTTTCCAAATGCAACTTAGAATTCGGCTTGTTAAATTTGTGTACATTATATTTATAAGATAATTTGTTCAAAGGATTTATATTCAAATGATTACTCAGTAAGATAATTTGCTGCATGATTTTGGAGTTGCTTTTTTCGGTTTCCGTATTTATGTAGTTAGTTTGCTTGTTAGTTAATTATATTTTTAAATTTTAGGAGAGGAAGACCGAGCTGCAACAAGCAATTATCAAAATAGAACAAGGAGGCAGTGCAGATGGTATTCTTCAGGTTGGTTTCATCCAGATTGCTGAGTTTTTTGGACTTAAATGCAGACCATCTGAAACTGATCCTTCTATAAATTTACGCTTTACAGGTTCGTGCTGATCGTATACAATCTGATCTTGAGGAGCTCATAAAGGCTCTAAATGACCGTAGTAGTAAACATGGATTAGAGGTCAAGTCAGCAGCAATGGTTGAGCTTCCTACTGGTAAATGCCTTTCTTAATCCCTCTGGTTGCATCTTCCAGTGACTTTGTTTATTTATACATATAATCTTGGGATTTTTTCTGCTTTGCTCATCTTCCAGTAAAAACAAATGGGTTCACTCGAGGTTTCATTATTGCTTCCTAACAGGATTTGTTTGCTAATAATACTGTGTGGATTCTCTTTCATCTGTTTTTATTTTAATTTTCTTGAATGGAAAAACCAAAGTATCTGTGCCAGTTACTGTATTAGTAATTGTAATTCAACGACCTTTCTGTTATAAAGAACAATTTGGATCACACGTGGTCCATTGATAAAATTCTGAATGCAATGGTTTTTTTTTTTTGGTAGGCTGGCAACCTGGAATTCCAGAGCAGGCAGCTCTTTGGGATGAAGATTGGGATAAGTTTGAAGATGAAGGTATTTCCTTTGTTTCTGGAAGTTATTACTTTTTTGACACATCACTAAACCTCACTTTGTTTCTTGATTCCCTACTTATCGATTCGTAGATACATTCTTAGATAAGTAATTTGACAAAAGACACATAAAATAGTTTTGTTTACTCGAGATCCAATATTATCTCTCAGGATTTGCCAATGATCTAGTTATTGATGTCCATAAAGAGAAATCCACTACTGTCTGGAATGAAAATGGTTCTATAGATTTTGATGCAACCTCTGATTCCCCATCACAAGTGAATGAGAAAATAGTGAATTCCTCAAGTGCTGGAGGTCATGGGCTCGAAAGTGATTCCGCATACACCCACATTGAAGATGAATCAGCAAGAAGCCCTCGTGATAGCCCAATTGGAAGAACAACTATGGATAGCCCATTTCATGATTCTTCAGATCCTCATTATGAACAAAGTGAAGCAGATGCAGAAACACATAGGTACAGGATTTGTGGACTCTCGCCTCACATATTGCACTTCATGAATGGAAATATTCTGATTTTGTTTCTACATCATAATGCTTTGTTGATCTGTTTCTTCTTGTAACAGAAACTTTGATGATTCAACTTGGGGGGGGGGCTTTGACAACAATGATGATGTAGACTCCGTGTGGGGATTTAACGCTGTTAATTCCCAGGTGAGTCTAAACTTCTTGGGTATGATTTCGGCATTCAATTGTTTGGAGGCCAGATGGATGACTCCTTAAAGTTTGATCATGCACAAGAAGTGTCTCCGGGATCTCATTTGACTGCATTGTTGATAACTTGGTAGTACATGGGATTTGTTTATTGCATGACATGTTAATGATGCTATTAATCTCCCTACTGTGCAGGACTTCTCTGCTGAGAAGCATGGCGATTTCTTTGGATCTGAAGATTTTGGTGTCAAGCATATTAAAACGGGATCCCCACATTCAGAAAATGTATTTCAAAGAAGTCCCTTCTTTGATTCTGTGCCGAGCACTCCAGCTTCCAGATTTGGCAATTCTCCAACAAGGCTTAGCTGGGTGTCTGGGGATCACTTCTTTGACAACTTCTCCAGATTTGATTCATTCAACACACGTGATGTTGGATACTCACCAAAACACTCCAGGTTTGATTCCATGAGCAGCAGCAAAGACTTTGGCCTTAGCAGTGATAAATTCTCAAGGTTTGACTCTTTGCGTAGCACTGCAGACTTAGGCCAAACCAGTCAGAAGCTCTCCAGGTTTGATTCGATGAGCAGCACCGGAGACTTTGGCAACATCGGTCCTTTCTCTTCATTTGACGATGCAGATCCATTCGGTTCCTCTGGTCCATTCAAGGTTTCATCAGAGAATCAACTTGCGAAGAAAGATTCTGATAATTGGAGAGCTTTCTAGCTAAGATGAACACAAACTTGTTCTTATACTTCATCTTTCTTGTTTTCCACCATTTTGTTTGTAAGGGCTCTTCCGTAATAGCAATTCTTTTCACCTACGCTTGTATAGTTTGGAGCAAGAGCTGGAATCTGGATGGGTGTTGTATTCGAATGAGCATGACTGTATTATTTTGGTTTTAATGTTTGTTTATTGGGCAAGTGAGGGTGATTGAAATCTTGGGAGCAGAACCAATATATTACAATAACAAACTCCTTGTTCACAGGAGAACCAAGTCCTGTCTGATTGGACAGCTTTATTTCCCGGTGACTAGCACTGTAATGTTATTTATTAGAATGAAAGTTTGCATTTTTACTTTGCTTAGCCTCAGCTGAAATCCTTCTAACTAACTTGAGGAACACAATGAGTAGTATTCGGACTTCAAAGAGTGATAATAGATGCACAAGTCGATAGCATACCCCAAGATGCCAAATGATATGGAATAATGGATAAAAAGTATGTTTGTGACAAAAAATGTTCCTGCAATTAGTTACCGAAAACCAAAACATAGAAAAATAAATAAATAATAATTGAAAAAGAGTAAAAGCAGATGCGAAAGTTTATTAAGACTACCATTATATCGTAGAGGAGCAAAGAACTGTGAAAGCCTTCCACCAGCAAGATAATATAATTGAATGATGAATCTTCCATTTTGGCTCAACAATCATAATCATTTTGAAAGCTCGCCTTGCAATAAACGATTGCATCACTTAGGAGTCCAAAATTTCGCAGCAATGCAGGCCTGCCAGAGATGAGTAATTAGAATACATCTGTCACGAAATCAGTTAATGCAGAGGAAAGAATTGTTCATTTTCTCCCCTAGAATCTATTCGAAATTTGTTCAAACGAAGAAGCTGTGATATGATTGACTTCACTGGATGTGTTACTATATCCTTTCTGGCCAAGTTAGATTGACAGGGAAAAAAATAGGCACAGAAGGGAAAATGGAATCTTTTAAGAATCGATGTGATATTTCACCTCAATAACGAAGAGCTTCTTCATCCCTTGGTGCCTTCCATTTTCTTCTTCACTTGTTCAAAAAAGGGATAGAATTGAAGCACGCTTATTTTCTACTTCCACTAGTGTTTCAAATGCTGCAAGAATTAAACAAAAATATAATGCCTGTGGAATAGAGTAATTATGCATACACGGGAAGGATGATAATCTCGAATTACACACAAATACACAGATTAAGTCCACACCTGTCTCAAATGAAAGTTGAGTAGCACGAAGCTTTGGAGAAACTAAAGTCCCAAACATTGACTGTGATTTTAATCGCTCCCTTTGAACCTACAACGATAGAACAAAATCTTATAATCACTTGGGCATATCAATCAACTGCGATGGAAGTGCTAATCCAGGAAACAGAGCCATTACAAAAAGAGAAAAAAGGGAAAAAAAAAGAAAAAGAAAAAGAATTTTAACAGTAGCGGAAAACCTACTGGATCATCTTTCTTCGGGGAGGTTTCCTTCACAGAAATATACAGAACAAGATTAAATTATCAGATATCATTGTGAACTAGCTCAGGTATGAAACAAGAATATTTTGTTCGATATAGTACAGTTATTTAACCAGGTATAGCAAGTATAAAAGTATAAATCAATATCTAGCTGTAGATTTCTAGAGCTAGTTCACAATGATATCTGATACCTGAGCTAGTTCACAATGATATCTGATAATTTAATCTTGTTCTGATACCTGAGCTAGTTCACAATGATATCTGATAATTTAATCTTGTTCTGATATCTGAGCTACACCTGTCTCAGGGTGAGAAAAAATAAAAAACGAATTAGACAGAATTTTTTTAATGTACTGGCTGGCCATACCGGAAATCAGAAGTGATCCGATTTCTTAGTTGTGGACTACTATTAGACGTGATCTCCAATCTGTCCTGCTTCTATTTGTGTTCTTCAAAGCAACCTCCACTATCAGATGATGCCCATTTGCACAGTGAGAAATCTGGTTGTGCTACCCCAGAATCGACTGAAAACAAAATCTTTCAATCAGAAAAGTTCCTCTCATAAACATTTGATAGTACCAACCAAGTTCAATGAATATTGAACAAAAGAAAGAGCAAACATGAGAAAAATAAAAATAAATACCATGATATTGGGTTACTCGCAAGGATGTAGCAGCAGATTGGTGTTTCAGTCCAATAAAGAACTGCTAATTTGTGAGACACCCATGGAATGTCGAACACTCTAATTCCAGCCATCCCTGTTTAACGCAGAAAATGATATTGACAGTCAAGTCAAACGAAGACAAGATAGCATCATCACTCGCAATCCATTAGAAACTTCTTTCGAAAACATATATAGTATGAAGGAATTTGTGGGATCAGAATTCATAACTAAGAGATCAATCACTGACAAACACTAGTCAGAAAGCACAGAAAATATAAAAAAAGACCTGGCGGAGGGTCGCAGACAATGAATCGAACAGAACTAAAAAGCTGTCCATGGAGTCCAGAAAGAGCAGAGCAGCATTCTCTTGATCCTGCTCTGATGACGGTAGCGATGGTGGTGCTTCTTCTCCGATTTCCGTTTCGGAGCTTTGCGCCGGATCTCGTTGTTCCTCCATGGAAATCTACTTCCTCGTCGGCTCTCGTCTCTGACAAACGTAATCTTTTTAGTAGACAGTACTTGCTTTTTATCTCTAAATTACCATATTACCCCCATTTTCGTAGAAGCAAGTAAAACGATGGGGGTAGGCCCCCGCCAAAGGGCGCAAACCTATTATTTCAGTAGATATTGAACCACTATTGCTAAGATCTTCTTCTTCTTCTACACAAGAGCTGCAATGGAGACTGTGGTGAGGAAATATCAGCAAAGATTCAGGAAAGTTAGAGACGAGATGAACCGTTGGGATGAGCTTCAGGCTCGCTTAATTTCACAATTCAAGAACGCTTCCTCCATCATTGAGAGGTTGCAGGTAATTCTACCCCAAAATTTTACCTTTATTAATTATGCTTCTCTCTCAGCTTTCATGATGGAGTATCAAAATTTATAACCGGTGAATTGAACAGGCGCTTCAAGATCGTTCGAATTATGGCAGTCTGAGTTGTGTCCGTGGCATTAGAGATGCTCTGATGACGAAGCAGATGGAATCGATGGAGCTTATCTTGTTCTCTATGAAGAAGACTATGTAAGTTTTCATTTTTATGCATTTCGTTTGTTACTGAGCAAGTGCTTGCAAACGAATCAAAAGGGTCGTCTCGTTCTCTTAGTTTTTTTTTGTCTGTAATCACATTTTAAAAATTTCCCTGAATCTGGATACAAAAATTCAGGGAAGAATTTAGTGGCATAGTTATTTCTCTTGAGAAGATTCATCGTGATAGTAAGCAAATTGTGAAAGGTGGTGGTTCCAGTCATCCTTCTATGAAACAACTACAGTTAAGAGTTGGCATAAAGCCCAGTCTTGAAGACTGCTTGGATGGCCTTTTGCTTCTTCACAACATGCACCACTCTGAGTAAGAAATCTACTCTTACTTGATGTATTCAGGAAAAGTAAAATAAAATTGCATCTTGTACTAGATACTAATATTTAAAATCAAATTGCTGCGTCCTTTGTTGTCAAAATTGTAGTACTTGCTTTTAATTATGTTGGTTGGTAGATCTTAATAGATACGACAGAGGCACTGGTTTCAATATTTTTTCCGATCCTTCTTTTCCCCTCTGACACACACTTTGAGTAACCTGTTGAACTTGCTCTGGGTCAAATTGATTTTGGGTAAAAGTCAAATTGGCTTAGGCTATGATTGAATCTCTTCTTTTTGTTCGCTAGGTACCTTCTTAAATCATCTGTGGTCTCAGCACTTCCAGCACTTATCTTGAAACCCAAGTATGCACTTTCTGCACTGAATAACTGATTGATTTCCTTCTTGATTCCATCTGCTTAGAGTTCAATTATGAATGTTAAACATTAAATTTCGGGAGAGTAAAAGTATTGCAGTGAGATTGGTGTTGTCGTCCTACTCCTTCTTGATAGTTTATGATCAGTGGTCTTCTACACCTACAATACATGCCCATTTCATGTTTTTTTTGTGATTACAGTGTGCAAGATCTCAGTTCTCTGCAGCAGCTCTTGGTTGACCAGCCGAACATTCCCAAAGAGGAAGGTTTGGGATCAAGACATTTGTTTAGCTGTATTCTAGTTGGCTCTTTCCTAGTGTTGCGTTAAGATCTATGCGCGTCATGTAATAATGTATTTTCCATCTGATAGCATGGTTTTGTGCAGTTGAATTCATCTTTGATATCATTTTCGCGGAGGAGATTAGTTGACCCTTCCCTGTGTAATTGCAAGAAATAGCCCATCAGAAAAGAGCGGGTGTTTGCAAAAATGTTGTAGAAGTTGCAGGGAAGGGGAGAGTGAGGAGCGTGTGTTGCAAAATCATGCCCCCCCGTTGTTGAATTTTGCAAAGACCCCACAAAATTTTGTAACGTTGATTGGATCCTTCATCCTCTGTGATTCACACTTGTCGGCAGCCCATAAGGTTCCAGAACTCATGTGTTGCTGCTCTGTGTCTGGAACTGAAACCGGAACTAGTATTATGTTTGCGGTTATCAGAGTCTGAATGTTTCTTTCTTTTAGCATGTATTTTCCGTGAAGGAACATTATATATAGAGCTCTACTGCTATCGGCATCGTTGCTCATAAAGTGTTTGTAAAATACAGTCATTCCCGTTCTGTAGTGTGCCCGTAAAGGTAAAAGGTGATGCATGTTCCTCCATACGTACATTTATTACAACTCCCAAGTAAAATTATTACACTTCCGACATGCCGTTTCGTCTCCTGTTAACAGAAAAGGCTGTCGCGAAGCCCGCCATATGGCTGGATGGATGATGATTTAATCTTAATAAAATGAAATGAAATGAAATGGAATAATAGGGCAGCTGGGCTAGCCAGGAGCCAGCCAGCCTGGTTTTGTCCGAAGCTTTGGGTCATAAATCCGACTCAAACATCTCTCCTCTCTTCACATTCTATCATGGATTCATATCATTTGAAATCATTTTAACCTTCTCTTTCACATCATTTCTTTCCGGTTTATTCATTTCCTTTTTTCTCTTCTCCTCCCAACTCTTTCTTTGACTATTCTCTTCTGACTTAAACTAAACAACAAACTCAGAAATACCCAATTCCGGCTGAACCCGTCAGAGTATTTCTCTCTCTCCCCCTTCTCTTCCTCCATGGAAGAACAGAACTTGTCATGTTTTAGCTCTTCTTTTCGCCCAGCGAATCTATCTCTACCTTCGTGCTTTGTTGGGAAATTTTGAACTTGAATTAGCTTTTCTCCGAAGCTTTTCAGTTGAAAGTAAAGAGGGGGACGGGAAAAGGTATGGCTATTCACCGCCCCCACTTCTTTGTGTCCATTTTCAGATTCTCGTGCTGCTGTTGATCGTGATTCATGATTACTGTGCTCTGAGTGGGTATTGGTTTCTGGGTTTGGCAAGACTCAAGCTTCATTTTTCAACACCATTAGAAGATCTAATTCAGTCTCAGTCTCCAGAAGTCCGGTTAAATTGTGTGATATTTGAGCATAAAGCTGCTTTTACAACTTGTGTATGTCCTTATTAAAATATTCTTTCCATAGGGAGGTAGAACGGATCACATATTCAGCTACCCGAAATTCATAGTAGCAATCAAAACTCTCGTTGGAACTCATCCTAGAGTGCCAGTTAGAGTAGCTTTGTGAATCATATTCCTACTAGATTTGGAGCGGTTGGGTCCTTGTTTCAGATTTTTTGGATCGAACATTGGGAAGATGATTGTGTCCTGGTCTTCTTCTATCATTGCCTTAGTTCTTATATGCCTTTTGTCTGCAAAGCTTTTCTTTTTAAGTTGAATTTTATTGCCTTTAACTACTACATAAAAGTATACAACTAATACCTATAGCCAGCCATGTTTGTCAAATTGCTAAGATTCCATTCTTTTTCTAGCTACTGGAGTAATATGATTTATTCAATAAAGTTAATATTTAGGGGTTGCCAGCCAGTACTTTTTCTCTTATCCATCCCCATAATGCATATCTAGGCGTGCCCCCTTTTGTTAATGTTATCATTTTTTCTTTCAGGCCTTTAATGAGTGATTTGTGTGTAATTATGCACTTCTATTCTTTGTAGGGCTTACTTTAGCTTATATGGCTGGGAGCTGGGATGGGAGTTATGATCCAGGTAGCCAGTCAGAAGAGAGCAATTATTTTGAGAGACTGCGCGTTGAGCCTATTTATGATGCATTTGTCTGCCCTCTAACAAAGCAAGTCATGCATGATCCTGTTACCATAGAAACTGGGCAAACCTTTGAAAGAGAAGCGATCGAAAAGTGGTTTAAGGAATCGGAGGAGAGTGGAAGGAAGCTAGTGTGTCCATTGACACAGAGAGAGTTAAAAAGCACGGATCTTAACCCTAGTATTGCATTGAGGAACACCATCGAAGAATGGACTGCCAGGAATGAAGCTGCTCAGCTCGATATGACTCGTAGGACATTAAATCTAGACAGCACAGAAAGCGACATTATGGTCTCTTTGAAGTATGTTCAGTTTGTCAGCCAAAACAGCCGATCAAATAAGCATATTGTACGTAATGCTGGGGTGGTACCTATGATTATTGGTCTGTTGAAGAGCACTAGTCGCAAAGTTCGGTGCAGAGCTTTGGAAACACTTTGCATTGTGGTGCAGGAAGATGATGATAATAAGGTTGTTCCCAGGTTTGGCTTCATTGGAATGACAAGTATGGTATATAGATTCCACTTTAGTTTCCTTTTAACCGTTTTCACTCTTTTGTAGGAAATATTAGCTGAGGGTGACACTGTACGCACAATAGTAAAGTTCTTGTCGCATGAGCTTTCTAAAGAGCGGGAGGAAGCTGTGTCCTTATTGTATGAGCTCTCCAAATCTGAGGCCTTGTGCAAGAAGATTGGTTCAGTCAATGGAGGGATTCTCATACTGGTTGGAATGACTAGTAGTAATTCAGAGAATGTATTGACAGTGGAAAAGGCTGATAAAATATTGGAGAACCTTGAAAAGTGTGAGAATAATGTGCGACAGATGGCTGAATGTGGTAGGCTGAAGCCTCTTCTATCACTGATCCTCAAAGGTGTGCGTGCATTTTTTCTTCAACTGAGAATCATATTCTTAAGATTCCATGACAGATTATAATAATTTATCCCGTTTAATGGGCTTTGTTTCAGGTCGACCAGAAACCAAACTGGCCATGGCTGCTTTTCTGGGTGAGTTAGTTTTGAATAACGATGTCAAGGTCCTTGTGGCTAAAACGGTGGGGTCGTCTCTGATCAACATCATGAGGAGCGGTAATATGCAGTCAAGAGAAGTTGCTTTGAAAGCCTTAAACCAGATCTCTTCGTTTGAGGCAAGTGCAGAAGTATTGATAGAAGAAGGAATACTCCCCCCACTTGTAAAAGACCTTTTCACCGTGGGTTCCAACCAACTTCCCATGCGACTAAAAGAGGTATCCGCAACAATTCTTGCCAATGTTGTCAACTCGGGCCATGACTTTGATTCCATCCCAGTGGGACCGGACAATCAAACCACTCTGATTTCGGAGGATATAGTCCATAATCTGCTACATCTCATTAGCAACACTGGCCCAGCAATTGAATGTAAGCTTCTCCAGGTTCTTGTTGGGCTCACCAATTCTCCTTCTAGCGTTGTAAATGTTGTTGCTGCCATTAAAAGTTCTGGTGCAACTATCAGTTTGGTTCAGTTTATTGAGGCTCCACAGCAGGATCTGCGTGTAGCTTCCATAAGACTCCTCCAGAATCTCTCGCCACACATGGGTCAGGAACTAGCTGACGCTCTACGTGGCACTGTAGGTCAGCTAGGAAGTCTATTTAAGGTCATATCAGAAAATACTGGAATCTCAGAAGAGCAGGCTGCTGCTGTTGGTCTCCTAGCCGACCTTCCTGAAAGGGATTTGGGCCTCACTAGGCAAATGCTTGATGATGATTACTTCAGGCTGGTTTACTCTAGAATAGTTAGAATACGGCAAGGAGAGACTAGGGGCAGCCGCTTTGTGACTCCATTTCTTGAAGGGCTTGTGCGTATTCTTGCAAGGGTTACATTTTCCTTGCACGACGAGCCCAATGCTATTGCATTTTGTCGTGATTACAGTCTTGCTGCTTTGTTCATTGAACTGCTTCAGTCTAATGGCCTTCACAATGTACAGATGGCTTCTGCTACTGCATTGGAAAATCTGTCCCTAGAAACCATACACTTGACCAAACTGCCCGAGTTCCCACCCCCTCCTTTTTGTGCTTCAATCTTTCCATGCTTTAGCAAACCGCCTACAATAACCGGATTGTGTAGGCTCCACAGAGGAACATGTTCTTTGAGAGAAAGTTTTTGTCTTCTGGAAGGGCAGGCAGTGGACAAGTTGGTAGCTCTATTGGACCATACAAATGAGAGGGTTGCAGAGGCTGCTCTTTCTGCACTGTCTACTTTGTTGGATGATGCAGTTGATATTGAACAGGGTATACTAGTGTTGTGTGATGCTGAAGGAGTTAAGCCTGTACTTGATATTTTAGTTGAAAAACGTACAGAGAATATGTGGAGGAGGGCTGTGTGGACGGTGGAGAGACTTTTGCGGACAGATGATATTGCATATGATGTCTCTGGAAACCAAAATGTGAGTACGGCCCTTGTTGATGCATTTCAGCATGGTGATTACCGAACCCGACAAATTGCTGAACTTGCTCTGAAACATGTCGATAAGTTACCCAATTTTTCTGGGATCTTTCCAAATATGGGGTAGCGCACTTTAACTTTCTTCACCCATAACAGATGATGAATGCTAGAGTCTGTATTTGGCACGTTCATTATTCGAAGCAGAGTTGTTATGAAGCCAATTGGTGGATGTGGTTGTGGTTTGCGAGCTTCAAGCTGAGGGTAGAGATTGTTTGAATTCATGATCCAATTGCTTAATTGGAGGATGATCTAAAAAAGTTGACCTTTTTATTTGGATCATTTTTCTGCGTTAGACTCCTCAACAAGAAGCAAGTCTAAATCATTACAAACTTGTGAGATCAAGTCTCATGTGATTTGGTTCACTGGAAGACAAGTTTGAGCTTCGATTCCGTTTTATTATTCTATTGGCAATTTTGAGATCAATTCTGATCTTGGCTGGTTAAATCCGTTTGTTTATGTATTGGAACAAGTTTGAATTAATGTTAGCTTGTTGGAAGAGCTTCGTGCGAAATTAGAATGAAGATGGATCAGGTTATGGCATTTTTTGATTCTCTGACAGTGAAGTGATTGGAGAAATCTAGTTTTCTTCTAATATTTTAGTCATTGTCTGTTTTTTTTATTGTAAGTGTCAATGCTCTAATTGAGTGTAAATGTTATTCACGTTTTTGTGTGGCCATTTAATATTGCACTGTTATTGTACTTTGTTTATGGATGTATATTTGTATTTAATTAAGTTTTTATCAATGAAAATCTATTGAAGTTTTATACCATTGCCTTTCTTCCTCTATTATTTTGGGTTTGCTGCTCTTGTGTTCTTTAGGTGAAGCATATTTTGTATTTGTCACGTTAATTCTAACATGGTATCATAATACATTTAAGATAAAAAACTGTTGCAAAAACCTTGCCTATCATCTGTTCTTTTCCAAATCACAAAAAGCTTAAAGCAAGTTGAAAAATAGTAAAAGCTTCTAATCAAGGTATCAACTTACATTCACCTCCAATATTTAGTGGTGATGAATATCAGTGTTGGTCTACAAAGATGATCATATATCTTCATGTTCATGGCCTTTGGGAATCAGTCAGAATTGATTTGCATTTGTGCAATTCATAATTCAAGAGGAGTGAGAGTGATCCAACTCTTTACATTAAGAAGTCAGGTGAATTCTCTCTTATAATTTCATTTTATGTTGATGATTTGATTGTCACTGGTAATGATCATAGTATGATAGAAAAATTCAAGGAGGAGATGAAGCTTGAATTTGAAATGAATGATCGGAGATTAATGAACTTTTTTTTTGGAATGAAAGTGTTTCAAGGCTTAGGAGTATCTTCATATCTCAGGAAAAGTAAGCAAGGTCCTTAGTTAAGAAATTTAAAATAGAGAGAGTAATCATGTTTCTACCCCTATGATAGCAAATGAAAAACTTAGGAAAGATGATGAATCAACAAAGGTAGAGGAAACCATGCATAGAAGCCTAATTAGAGGTTTAATGTACCTCATTGCTACTAGACTAGATATTATATATTATGTCAGAATCCTATCTAGATATATGAACAACCCTTCTCAAGTCCATATAGGAGCTGCAAAGAGAGTGTTGAGATACTTGAATGACACTCTCAACTATAGGATTTTGTATGAAGGAGGAGAGTTAATTTTGGAAGGTTTTGTGGATAGTGATTGGGCATAGTCTATTGATGATTCCAAGAGCACGAGTGGCTTTTGTTTCTCCCTAGGATATGGGATATTCAACTGGAGTTCTAAGAAGCAAAACATTGTTGCTCAATCTTCTATTGAGGTTGAATATGTAGCAACAACTTTGGCTTCCAACCATATTGTTTGGCTCAGAAAGATTCTTACTGATTTGGGGTTTGATCAATCTATCTCTACTGTCATCAATTGTGATAGCAAATCTGCTATTGCTGTCTCTGAAAATCCCATGCATTTTGGAAGGACTAAACACATTTTGGTTAAGTTCCACTCAATTAGAGAAAGAGTGAAGAATGAGGAAATCAGGTTGGCATACTGAAATTCAGAAAATTAGAATGCAAATACCTTCACCAAGCCTCTAGCAACTCACAAGTTCGAGCACTTCGGATCCAAGATTACACATCCTAATATTCGGGAGACCCCCATGATCATCTAAAAAGTAAAGTCTAACTGAAGAGGGAAGGGAAAGCTCAGCATGAAAACACAAACAATCTGGACCTTGCAAATTAATAAAGGTGTCAACAACGATATTACATTCTCAATAAATATGAGGGAGATATAGAAATGTCAAAAGAATTAAGCCAAAATTGGATCGTGTTCCAGAGACAATAATAGACCAACTAGGACAGCTACTGTTGAAAGCCGAAACCAAACCTTGAGAATCACATTCCACATTCAAAGGAGAATCACCCAATCTAAGCGCATGTTGAATATCCCGGAAAAGACCCCTCTACTTCAGCTAAGAAACTAGAGTTCACGTGGAGAGGCGAATAAAACGCAAAGCAGAACTTATCAACGTGATCTCGGATAACACTGCCGCAACTAGAGAACGTGGAAGAGCATTTCAAGGCACCATCGAGTTTAAACCTTCCCGGGGGAGGGGCAATCCAGCGACAAAGGATCGGAGTACGGGCAGTAGCATGAATCAAACGGCAACCCAATAATCTGATAGTTTGATGGCCAAAAGAGGAGGAAGGAGAAGAGATTCTCAAAGCCACTAAGTTCTTTAACCTTACTTTGAACCTTGAAAACAACCCAGTCACTCTGCATGGGCTTATAATAAAAAATGGCACGGTTACGAGATAGCCGAATTTCCCAAACTAACAAAGGAGGGACCAAGGAGCCAAGAACGGCGAACTGAGATTTACCCTTAAGCACATGATTCCACCATAAGAAACGATCCACGACAGGTTGATCAAAGTAAGACACATTGAATAAAGCACTAAAGTATTTCCATATTTTTCTCGCAATGTCACTAGAGATAAAGAGATGGTGACCATCCTCACATTGTCTATTTATGCAACACTTACTGTTAGAATTCTGATGAATTCAAGTTAGAAGAAAGCAATGGTTGTAAGATGATATTGAATCTGTAAAATATGCAGACAGTTTGTATTTTGCATATCTGTAAATTCATTTCACTTTCACAATACAAAATATAGATAAGTTTTAATCATCATTATAAATATAAATAATCTTACTTGATTATTTACAAATCAGAAAAGATAACTTACTATAACAATTAACAAAAATTCAGTTAAAAGTAAACCAAAAGACTACATTGCAGCATGCTTTCAGGTAGAAGACAAACCAGCTTTTTGCTGGTTAAGGACAATGAACCAAAAACGATGACATGCTTCCAATTGACCCAAGAACAACTTTAAAATGATCATAATGACTAATTGAACTTGTTAGGATAGAAAGATTATATAATTAGACACAAATTCATGATATGTCTTGCCATGACAGATCACACACTAACAACCAATTAAAATGGTCATAACTTCTTCATCTTTGATTCGATCTGCTTCAAACTTAATTCTCACGAGTTTAGTTTGAGAAGATCCAAGTGACATAGAAGTAGCAACAAAAGATTCCATTTGATGCAAAAAGTCAACTAAAACAGAAGGGAAAACAGAATATCAGAAGAAGCTGAACAGATCACATTTTAACACTTACAAGCAGAAAGGAAAAGGGATTGACATGCGTTGAAGATTGGAATCAACCGCTACACAATTTCTGAAAAGCTTTCACGAAAAGAATTTAATCTTTAACGGAGAAGGCGACTTCCATAAAGAATAGAATAAGGGCAGATCAGGAGAATCATTCGCCAATTTATTACAAGCAGACTGGATAGAAAAGTGATCATCACGATTAGGAAGCCAAATTAATCTATCAGAGTTAGAGGAAATGGTGGGAAGGATCTGCTCTATATACTGAATTTCTTCATTGTTCAGATTGTTGTGAAGCCACCCTTGGTTTAATAAACACTCGCTAACCGTACTCTTCGAATCAATATATAAAAAAATAAAAATGTATATATATATATATATATATATCAAAAGCTAATATCCCTTTGCCCCAGTTATCATCCCCCACCAACCATTAGAAGGGGGAAATGGGATCTCCTTGACGAAGACGACGAGAGGCCTGAAACCACCCTTTATAGACACCCTGGAAAGACACAGAGAATGAGACATTAGAAAAGCAGTTTTTTATAGTGCAAGGAAGGCCTCACAGAAGCTATTATTATTATCATCATTATGGATTTGCGAAAGACAAATAGGCTTATTCTTAAGTTTAACAGACGCATGAAAAAACTTGGAGTTAGAATCTCCCTCAGCAAGTCAGTGCTCCCTAGATTTTTGTTTCCAGTATATTTCTTCATTGGCCAAACACCTGTTGTAGGATTTAGTGGCTAAAGCCATATTATTCACATTTTCCTCAGACCAAGAGGCTTGAAGAGCCAAATCAAGAGCTTCCACCTTATCTCTCCCAAGTTTTGATGTCCACGAAAATACTCCCAAACACCGTAGCATTGCAACTCTAGTGTTTTTGAGATTCATGCAGACTCTAACCAGGGGATTAGGGATTGTGGACGTCCAAGTAGAATGAATAACATCCATGAACGTCGGGAGGGAAGTCCACATGCGTTGGAAATGGAACAGGCGGGGACCATTATACTTAAAGGAAGAAGAATGCCGAACAAGAGGGCAGTGGTCAGAGTTGACGATGTTAGAATTTCAAAGTTGAGAGCAAAAAATAGAATATACTTTATTTTCAAGTAAAATTTGCTTACTTGTAAATGCAAACATTTGACTTTCATTTATAAAAGATGATTATAAATCTAGAAAATAAGGATTAAAGTTAAAGTTAATTAAGACATCTCTAATCAATTAGGATTAAAAATTATAATATTATATTAGATATTACAAATATGTGAAGTACAATCAAACACACAAAATCGTAAAGTACAAAAACTGTTTTTGTAAAAATAGTTTTTTGCTTTGTGCTAAAATACGAAAAATGAGATAATGGACTTTGGCATGCTTGATCTCGAAGCTTAAGATCCAATCAACTTAAACAAATTTGCATGAAGGCAGAGCAACTCCATTTGAAGTAAAAAATGTACTAAAACAAGAAAGTTTCATAAGCCCAAAATCAATAAAACAGTAAAAGCAAAATTAGGCCTCAAGTTGAGTTTTAATAATCCGATCATCTTCAAACCAATTGCAACAAGTTATAAATGATGAGATTAATCTAATGAAATTGGAGTCAATGCATTTGGACTAAGGAGTCAAAAAGTCAATATTTTTTATTAATTTTCAATTTTAAAATTACTAGCCAAACAAACAATCTTCAAATAGAACAATTCTAGATGTTCTACCTTGGCGTAAAAACACAGAGCAGAAAATCAGAGAGATTAAGACTCTATCCAAACGAGAATAGTGTCTAGATAATCCATGCCGATTATTACAAAACGTGTATAAAGATCCTGAGAAAGTAGGTTCCACAAGCCCAGCTTGAAGGATGCAGTCATTGAAATCTTGCATGGCACGCCACGCAGGAGAAATACGCCCTAATTTTTATGTAGAATTTCGGACAACATTAAAGTCTCCTCCCCACACTATGGGAAGATTGGTAGAGGAAGAGAAGGATAGAAGATCTTCCCACAAGACCCTTCTTTCCATTATGAAACAATTGGCGTAGACGACAACAACGATCAAGTCCATGTTGAGCCAAGAAAGCTTACCAGCCAAAATTGCTTGTGCCGAACTAAAATTTGAACATCTATTGAATCCTTCCAGAATACCCAAACTTTACCCCCCAAGTATTGATTTGAAATTCCAGAACGAAGTTTAATACATTTACTAATTCTCGGAATATTAGATTCATCGATCCAACGATCAATGACTCCACCAAACGAGATTTTAGAGTTTTTAACAATTCTCTTCAAATGGGAGAGAGTAGTAGGGTTTTCAATCCTACAATTCCAAAACAGAAAAGCTTCAGACATTAGATCAGTTCAGGCTCCGCGTTACAACCCGAGAAGTTCTCGAAATAGCCCCTACAACTTCTGTGCCCACACCCTTTCCCTTAAGCTTCTTGACAAGTTTGAAATCTGCGATGGTAGGATTATCTGTATTGAAAACGTAAGTTGAATGATTCATCAATTAAAATTTAACTTTTACAGCTCATGTATTATGCTATATGTATACTGAGTATTCTATTGTAACTCTAATTGTAACTCTAATTGTAGTATACAATCTTAATCCTTATGAGGTACTATATCTAATTATCTAATAAGAAATAACTCATATAATTTATGAATTTTATAATATTTTCATACTCCCTCTCAAAGTGGATCAAAGATATCTTGTAAATCCGACTTGATTATAAATCTATCAAACTAAGTCATGTGAATCCCTTTAGTGAATGTGTCTGCCATTTGTTCTTCTATAGGAGTGTATGACATATACACTACACATTCTTCTAACTTTTACTTAATAAAATGTCTATCAATCTCCACGTATTTAGTTTTATATTGTTGTACTGGATTATGGGAAATGTCAATTGTTGCTTTGTTATCACAATAGAGTTTCATAGGCATAGGACTTAAGACTTTGAGATCTTCAAGTAGTTTTCTTAACCATAATGAGCAACAACTCTAAACTCAGCTTCATCACTACTTCTTGTCACTGCTGTCTGTTTTTTACTCCTCCATGTTACCAGATTTCCACCAACATAAGTACAATAACCTGAAGTTGATCTTTTGTCCATCACACTTCTGTCCAGTCAATATCTGTAAATACTTCAATTTTGAGATGACCATGATTGTCAAATAATAATCATCTTCCAAGTTTTCCTTTTAAGTACTTGAGAACCCTATAAGCTGTTTCAAAGTGCTCATCTCTAGGTGAATGTATAAACTGACTTAGCACATTTACTGCAAAGCAATATTTGATCTAGTATGTGAGAGATAAAAAAAAAGGTCTCTCAACCAGTCTTTGAAACTACTCTTTGTCTCGAACTTGATCTATATTAGCTGCTTCTAGTTTCAAATTAACCTCTATAGAAGTTTCAACAGGTTTGCATCCAAGAAGTCCAATATTCTGAAGTAGATCTAGTATATACTTCATTTAAGACAAAAAAAAATGCATCTTTTTGATTGTACAAATTTCATTCCCAAAAAATATTTCAATTATCCGAAATTCTTTTTTTCAAATTCCTTTGCAAGGAATAGTTTTAGATTTCCCAAATTTTTCACATTATCTCCAGCCAAAATCATATCATCCACATACATAATAAGAATGGAAAATTTTTCTTTCTTAGAGTGTTTGCTACTAATCTTATTTTATACCTCTCAATTTTCCAATTAGCTTTATATTTAACAATAAACACCCACTTGGAGCTCACTGTTTTGTATCCACTAGGCAAATTAACGACTTTCCATATTTTGTTCTTTTCAAGAGCTCTCATTTCCTCTAGTACATCAACCTTCCACTCAGATTGGCTCAATGCTTCATGTATGTTACTAGGAATTGAAACATTTGATAGCTAGTGGTAAAGGCTTTGTAGGTTAGTGGTAAAACCTATGATAGAATACATATTTTGCAATAGATGCATTTTACAAGCACAAGTTTGTTTTCTAAGAGCAATAAGAATATTTATGATCAGAAGTTTAAGGGTTAAGAACTGATATACCTATTTCATCTGGGTTGTCTACCTTTTTGGGCAAAGAAACATGAGTTAGAAATCTGAGTTTAATTGACTATCTTACGAATCTAAATAATCTGTTCTTTACTAAGTGAAGGAACATGTGTCTCGGATTGAAGGAACATGTGTCTCGAATTCCTTGGTAAACTGCATATCATGCATTCCATGACCACTTTTCTCGCCATAGGTGGTCTTCGATATCTATCATAACCCTTGGCATGTTGGTCTGTCACAATGTTTGGACCATCGTCAGATTTTGAAGAGATAGTATCTAGTATTTGAAGAATGGTAGTATCTGAAATTTCCACGACATTATCCAATGGGGCTGAGGGGAAACTCTCTTGGCCCTGACCTCGTTGGCGCTACCGGATCAGTGGTAGGAACAGTGGTAATATCAGTGGTAGGGTCCTCCGCTTGAATCTTCCCTTCTTCCTGGACCTGGTCATTTTTCATAATATCAACATGCTGGGTATGAGTATTATCATCTATTGGAATAGACGACGACGGAGAGGATCCTGACTCCTTGACTGCTCATTAGCTCTGACAGGTTGGTTCCTAGAATTATGAGAAATTATTTTGCGAGCAGTTTTAGATAGTGGATGATTCTGAACTGTGTGCTCAGCAGTGGCAGTGATAATTGTCGATCTGGTCAGATCAGGATTCTTTCGCCTACAATGTTCCAACGAATGACCCTGCACATTACAGTAGGAGCAAAAGGAAGGCAGTTTCACGTAGATAAATATCCTGAGAAAATTCATCCTGTTTTTCCTATACAAAAACTTTGAAGGCAAGGATTTGGACAAGTCCACTTCAACACAAATCTGGTGATATAATTTTTCATTCAACTTTTTTTTTTCTCTCTTTTTTGGTCTGGGTTTTCAAGGTTTCAAATTCCATTCTGGGCAATTTATCCTGTAAATGACTCGTTCTGTTCTCTATTTGCATCTGCTTTATGCATCTTTCTGCGGTTGGTGAAATTGAAAGAAACATCCCCACTTGTTCTCATTTCAACAGAATCAATCTTCATTTAATTTTAAGAGAACACAAGCATCAAAAACGTCCATGAAGTCGTCATATTATGCAACAATAAGGAGACCACTACAATACAGAATAAATTTTATGAATCATAATTAAGAATAATAATCATAAAAGATTTCTACACCGCATTGCTGGAAAGCCTGAACAAGAAACCAAAGCACTGACATGGGAATTGCTTACGTCTAAAGAATTCAAAACGCACTTGCTGATACAAATGCATCCTCAGAGTGTTTTTACAAAAGATGTCGGAGACATCACATCGCATGAATTGGGGCACGAGCATATGACTTAAAGATGTAGTACTGCCATTGATTTGGTCATGCAGAAAGAAGCATCCAATTCATGGGTGATTCTAGTCCTTGAAATATGACTCCATTTAGTTCCCAAATCAGAGACATGGCAAACCGTTAAGAAATCCAACACCTGACCAAATATTTTGAACATTTCAACCCCAAATATCAGGTTCCTATCTGCAACAAATGCAGCATTCCAGTCCATTGGAGCATCCGGATGAACCGAGACTTCACCCCAGGAAAGGTACATGAGATCAAGCTCCCACAGTTTCCGAACAGCCTTGTTCCTCTGCCCTATTTGACCATCTCCTTCACACCAGGAGACTGAGAGCATGAATAAGCGCCCATTGCATGATACAAGCTTAGGGTAGTACTCATGAACACGGGGTGGGAATGGAGTGGTCTGGATTCCAATCCAGAAGCCCCTTTCTATGTTATATCCTGCGAGTTTGTCTGTCTCGGAATAAACATAGAACATTCCATTGCAAACAATCCCAGAGCAAACAATTCCAAAATCTGCAGGCAGCCTTGGGATTTCTGTCCATTTATTTGATAGGGAATCATAGATCTCACCCGAATCCAATGGCTCCTCCCAAGAGCCAAGACCACCAATGGCGATGAGCACAAACCTCCTACAAACTTTTGCCCTCGATTGATCATTAATTTGCCTGGTGAACTTATTTGGCTTTCTATTTGGCAATAGTGAGACCTCATTTCGGTCAAAAGCATTTCTATGTTGACATCTAAGTGAAAGCCTGTGAGGATCCTCATAAACATCTAATGGTCCACCAGGACGCGATCTTGGAAAACGTCTGTCTTGACGATTTTGATGACTTTGATTGACTGAAAAATCTGATTTAACCAGAGAAGTTCCTAAAACAGGCATTGACCTTGCATACTTCATAGATGCAACTTTATGCCAAGATTTAGTCAAAGGACTAAAAACCAAGACCCCTTTATGTGTCTTGAATGAGCTCCTATCCACCCTTCCAAAGTTGGTCAGGCTAGAGCAACCTCCAACCACATAGACATCATCCTGGAAAGTGGCAATGGAGAACATGAACCTTCCCTTGAGAACATCAGCATTTATCCTATGCCATTGCTTTAAGTTTACATCCAGTGCGTGTATCTCTCCGGAGCAATAGCCATCTTTAACAGCACCAAAGAGAAATAGCCATGGATTCTGATGCAAACCTTCTCTTCTCATTTGCATAAACCGAGGAGTGGTAGTGAGGGATCTCCATTTCTTGCAGACAAGTCGGGCATTCATAAGACTAGTAAGTGGGAGCCTCACCAAGCACATTTCCAAGATGTCATCGGGAAGAAAAATGCGCATCCCACTGTTCCCAATAGATTCCTCAGGTTCAGATCCCTTTCGGCCGTGTTTCTTCCAAAATCTCTCCTTCATTCCATATGAGAAACAATCCATGCCAGTATCATGGATGGATTCGTACCCTTTGCCTTCTTCACTGGCACTTGATCTCCTTCTACTACTTGGGTCCCCAATTTCCTCGCCAGTGTCATCGCCTACTTTGCAACCCCCACCTCTAGCGTACAGAGTAAGACATTTCAGAGATATACCACGAGAACAATCCTCCTCTTGCAGAGCCTTGTGATCTTTCTTTTTCAATTTCTGGCTAACACTTCTCACAAGACGTTTTGACACAGTCAAAGCCTCAAAATCTTGATAAATAGATTCCTCTCCAGTTTGTCTTTCAGATGACATATTAACTAATTTTGTGCAAGCAACAGCTCATACCTGACTATTATCCAGAAGGTCACACGTGATGTATATCACCTAGGTCACCATCGATTTTGCCACCTAAAACAGACAAACTGGGACACATTAGGTACAGAGAAGAGTAAGGATACTGTTGGTCAAGACCCCAACTTTAAAGAGTATACTCCCATGCACCTACGAATAGACACATAGAAGAAGATATGGAAATCTGAAAATCCCAAAATAAATTGTTAGCAAGAAAATTATTTGGAGACAACCAATGAAAAGTGACCAAACACTTGAAAGGAATTCGTCCGAGCAACCAACTAGGAGAAAAGACACTTCATTATCTATTGATGTAGTAACCAAAAAAAAAAATTAAAAATTAAAAAAAATAAAAATGGTAAAGAAAGCTACAAAGAGCTATAGTATCTAGTGGTGAAATGAGGGCCGATTTGGTTTGCTGAATATGAGGAAACAAATATAAAACCAAGAAGAAATAATATAACATTTCAACCGCAAACCGGGACATGGAATGCAAATCAAATCGGAACAGTGAGTGGAAGAAAATCATCGAGAGATAAAGTAATCAAACAGAAAACAAAGACACACTGAAGTCGAAACCCAGGAAGCTGAAATACAAGATCGTTCGTTATGGAGCAAATAAAAATAGAAGAAAGAAGAGAAATCAACTTACGGTATACATACAAGAAGCAGAACAGAAATCCATAAAACGCTTCTACAAAATTCAATAAATGAAGAAGACGCAGGAATTGAACGGCTAAGAAGGTGGATTGGAAAGGAAATTGAAGCAAAGATTAGAGAATGAAGGAGAATTGCAGTTTCCAATCAGAAAAAGGGATTCGGATCAAGATGCCAAGCTAGCACGCATCTACACTAACTGAGAAGCTATTGAAAAGAATGAGTAGTGTGGACGGAGCTGGAATCATTAGTAAAGCGACCCTCTCATCCCTCATCTCATCTTCCTTTTCATTTTCCTCCGATTTTAACAATTTTTTTTTTTATTTATTAAAATCAACGGTTACAGGGAGTGTTGGTATAATCATAATACTCATACTGGTCTCATTTCTACCTCTTTTTGCAATAGCACGTGTGACATGAGCACTTGAAACAGTAATTGCCTAATTGGGTTGGATGAGCGTGGGCCATGATGGGCCTGCTTCTGATTATCCGCTATGGTCCGGAGGGAGTGGGCCACTGGCCCGCTGTTAATTACTACGTACAGAATTTTCATGGGTTGTTGAAGGGTTCTTAATTCGAGTAAGGTATTCAAGTCAGTGTGGTAGATGGTAACAGATCAATACCTACATCAATTTCTAGACTTAAAGATGAAGATTATTAATTCTTACATCAAGTATTCAACGTAGTACGTATAAGTGTTAATTAAATCAATTTCTATGTACACAACAAGTTAAACATACAAACAACACCATATCATTTAAATTACATCACTCTTTATGTATTTACCACACAACTCCTCTTTGCAGTTCCTGTACATCACCCGATACACCTCCATGAGAAGTCTTGGGAATCGGCTAGAGAAATAACTCTCAAATCCCTCAGGAACTGGCCCCAACAATTCTTGGATTTCCTGAGGAAGTTCCCTGTAGTGGTTCAACTTATTTCGAATCACACCGAGTAAGTCACGAACACTGTCAAATTTGTAGCGCCGATAATGGCCAATGTTGTTGACAAAAGCTGCTTCCATGCGTTCATCCCATTTCCCATTTACAGACACTGCTGCAACACTTTCTAGCTCATTCAAGAGTCCAGAATTGTTCTCCCTATCTTCCAATTCAACTCGATAGCTAGCATCTCTAAGAAATGAGAGTCTCATCTCAGAATTCCAAAACAGAGGGTGATGAAGGACCTGCATGGCATTTGGCCTGCAAAATATCAAGCCCGTGACACCCATCAAAACATTTGTGTGTTAGTGTTGATAACGAGGGCTTCATTAATGAACAAGGCTAATTAGTATTCTACACAGCACCTACTGGAGCTTTAGACGATACCTCATATCTGGATTTGGATCCAGCATACCCAATAAAAGATCCATTGCTTCTGGAATACTCTCCACCAAGAAAAGGTCCTTCCGGTTATTGACTACATTGACATCACGTTCAATGCTGTCTCCAAATGGGTGTTTACCCCCAGTAATGCATAAAAAAATAACACAAGCCTAAACTGAATATGTCAACCGCACGAGTTTGGCGTCCATGGACAAGCTGTTCCGGAGCTTGCCAGCCGAAGCTCCCAGAACATACACAATCGTGAATCATCATCAGCACAGAAAAATAAGAATTTACACTTCAATGGTGCTCATAAATTCTTTAAGACTTTCATAAAGCTCCATATACATATCTCAACTGCAAGTGAGCAAAAATTAGCAACCAATTGCAAACTTACCAGTAGCATTCCGGGTCAAGGAAGTCCTATCCTCAAGAAGGCGCTTGCTGATTCCCATATCTGATAACTTGGCACATAAAGATCTATCTTTCATTATCAAAACATTTTGGGGTTTCAAGTCCCTATGTATAATTCCAACTTCATGCAAATGGGAAAGCCCAGATACCACATCCCTATGCAGAGAAAATTTTGTAAACCAACTGACTAGTTTGTGATTGAGCATGAGAAGCTTTCAAATCAATTGATGAACTTAAAAACTTAAACAGAAAAAAGTAAAGACATTGAACCAAACAGTCATAAGATGTTGGATGATTAAAGGCTAGTAAAGATGTTTTTCCGATACTAGATACAGATCAAACACTAACTAAGACATCTCACGTGAACTTCAGCACAAAGAATGAGTAATCCCGAAGAATGATCATCCTGTCAACATGTCAGAAGCCCCAGTATGCCGACGCTTAGAGAAGTATTAAAAGAGAAACAGCAAACAGGCATACTCGAGAGAGGCAAATAATACAGATATATGAAAGGTCACCAACTAACCTCATCAACTTTAATAATAGGGATGAAGGATAGCCATTTGCCTTCCACAATTCAACACACTTGAGATTGTCGGTTATTGAATGTAATCAATGAGTATATTCACTGGAAAATGAACTTTGAAGCCCGGTGATGCTTTGGCTTTGAAAAGTTTCGAGCAAATACAAATCAAGTCATAGAAGCTACAAGTGCCACACTCCAAAGAGAGATATATAAAATCATGATCATACTCCACTACATACCAGCGAACAACATTTGGATGCTGGTCAGAGGCAATAAGATTCTGAATCTCTTTCAGAACCACATCATGATGAGTTCGCACAAGGCGCTTAACAGCTACCTGACGACCATCATAAACTCCCTCAAGTACAACTGTATCATTGCTTCCCTTAGCAATTTCTTTGCTAGAAACAAGTAACTTTCCAATTCTACGTCCATCATCATAACTGTCAACGAGATTAGTAACAGTCCGCACCAAGTTCCTTTCACTTCCATCAATAGGTGGCAGTTCATTAGTGTCTACAACCTTACCCTCAGGCGAGATTACAGTTTCAGGCCTTCTCTCGGAATTGGAAATGTTCTTGTTGTTTCCAGACCTCCTACTTTTCTTCCTTTTGGCAATTCCATCCTGTGCTTTAGTGTCTACAACCTTCTCCCTCAACTGAGTATGGGGTCGCGTAGCCCCATAAAACCAATAGATGATGCTAATAATGGCCACCAGCAGAAAACCAAAATGATCTATAATCAAATCATACACCGGACTGTGTGATTTTGCTCCAGTGGTATTCGTTTCAGCAGGGGGCAGTGCAGGAATACTTTCTCTTTCATAACTGTGGAATGATATGGTTGATTGATCAACAGGCCCGGCAGGGAGGCTCTTAGGAGCAGGAGTCGGGAGAAATAGCCTGTCTTCAAGCGGGAAACTTGCTAGTTGAGATCGAACAATGGGATTATGAAGCTGGAGGATCTCAGGCCTTGTCTGACAATCCAATCCACACAAAACCTCAAAGGTAGCAAATGTCAAACTCCATAATAGTTCGCCGGAAATCAGGGAATATTTCTGCAGCCCATAATCTGTACTAACGATAACTGCTGTTGTAGAGTTCATAGAACCATGATTTACCAATGCTTCGGCATCTTTCTTCAGCAAAACATGATTGTTTTCAGCACTTTGCATCCCTGATATAGAATAGGAATCAGGCAAGCTAAAAATTGATTCTCCCGACTTTAAGTCAACAGTAAATGCGCTGGTATTCTTTGATCCCAACGTGATTGCTCCACCCTCTAATACTGGAGATTTTCTAAGAACTCTTCAGCAGACACTTTCTGGGAACACCAAAATGTATTAAGAAAAAAGTCTATTGAAAAATAAGCATTACCAGCATAATAGAGTAAATATCACTAAATATCACAACTCAACCCAACACACGAATGGATCAACTACAAACACTTTGCCTTATGTTCATATCTCCAAGAAATCACATTTTTAAGGTGACATTTATGTTCAACCAACAAGACAATGATATTCCTACTTCCTGAACAGATTCAAAGAATATAGACCTCTCCTAAAGATGCATATGTAGACAAACATCACATACATGTCAATGAGAATGCATCCGTACCACTTTCCCACTGCGTTTGCTATGAATGTACAGTTCCAATCCTCCCTCAAATCAAGATAGAAGTCAGATCCAGAATCATTATCATTGACATGGCCAAGAGGAGCCTGATAGGAGGAATAAATGGGTGGACCTGATGAGAATGGCCCCTAGAATCTTCATGGAATTAATATCCAGCAGATGTATTGTTCCATCCGAAGTAACCACAAATGTTTGAACAGCATCACTGGTACCACCCTCGCTGGACCAGAAAGCAAAACACGCGTTAAAATCAAATAGAAAAAGAACATTAGATATCCAAAATTATCTAAATTGATAGTATAGGGGTTTACACAGGTGGCAAGAGAGATTAAGAGAGCAGGGGATCCTTGAAATATGGAGAGACGAGAGCATTCTCGGGGCTTGCAGATTTGGAAAGACAGCCAGCAAATGAAGAAACTATCGCCGTCCCCAAGAGAAAAAGGATCGCAGAGCGTCTCATTTCATACAGAAACTATGATAATGAAAGATTCCTTATGCGGGGGGGTGGGGGAAGGACGAGGGCTATTGGGGTTTGTGAAATATGAAATTCGGGAATTCTTCTATATGTTTTACAGAAAAAGAGAGGCGTAGTAGTGTGAATCAGAATGTGGGAGTAAATGGTTTCATATCGTGTACAGATCAGAAATGAGGAGAAGGAGGAGGAGGAAAGGTTCAAACACAGCAGCTGCTTGGGGGCTTTGGTTTTCGGTTTATCAGAAATCAGGATCTATAGCTGTCTTCTTGCTTGGTAGGCTCCCTGCCTTCGTTCATCCCTCTTATCTACAGCGAGTCTGCTCCAATAGCAGAATCATAATATCATTAGAGAAAAAGTAAACCAAAAAACCCAGAGAAGAACCAAACGCAAACATATGCAGACAATTGGTGAAGAGATCGATAATAATAGCTGAAAAAGTCCTCGAAATCTGACCAGAATCGAGGAGAGCCACCGAATGGGGGCATTACAAGGGGATATAGGATTTCAAGTTTGAACTAGAACTGGGGAGAGTGGAGAGAGAAGAATGAAATTGAATTGCGCAGGTCGCGGATTCGGATTCGGTCTTAAACTTCGATTAGTAAACGAGGTTCGTAATTAGTATAGAAAAAACTCTCGATTTAGCATAAGAATCCTCAAAATATTTTTTCAATTTTTTTTTGTAAATTTGATAGATAATACCCAGCTCGTTATATTCATATATTGCTCGTAAGATAGATTTCGAACACTGTTTGTGTTCGTTCATTAGTGTGTCTCTTGAACAAGATAAAGATACTCATCTGAGCTACAACCAGCTTAATAATCATCATAAACATGAACATGAGCTCAGCTCAACTAGTTTATATAATTGAACACGACTCAAATTTATTTGACTTTCTGACTTTGAACCCAACAAATAATGAAACAACCAAGTCTCCGTCCTTAGGCAAAAATACAAGTAGCCAAAAACAAAAGGCATTAGCAGTAGTAGTGACTAGTGAGGAGGCATTTGCAGCTCAACATATACATAGAAAGAGTCGATAAAATCAATCATAAAGTTTGCATTCCTCGTCGGCAGGGTTAGTCCTGCAGAAATCCTCCAAGGGATCTCCACTTCCAGCCAAGGGGGACCCCGGCCACTTGATCGCCACCAAATGAGCCAAATCAACCACCCTTTGGCTGCATTGTCCATACACACAAACAAGCATTATTTATCAGGCATGAGTTACATATGTTCTATACTCATTTTTGTATATATATATATATTTGCATGTTAACTAGTGAAGTGAGTGGAATTTGTTACCTGTACCCCCATTCATTATCATACCAAGCAACCACCTTGACCATATCATCACCCATGACCATGGTCAACGATGAGTCGATGGTGGCAGAGACGTCAGTGCAACGGAAGTCTACCGACACAAGGGGGATATCACAGACGTCCAAGACACCCTTCAAAGGCCCCTCTGCCGCCTTCCTGAAGGCTGCATTGACGTCTTCTGCCGTGATTCCCTTCTTCGCAACATTGATAACGAGATCCACAACTGAGACATTGGGTGTAGGCACACGAAGGGCTATCCCGTTAAGCTTGCCCTTTAGCTGCGGCAGGACCAGGGACACCGCCTTGGCTGCTCCAGTGCTTGTCGGCACTATGTTCAAGGCCGCTGCCCTTGCTCGCCTCAGGTCTCTGTGCGATGCATCCAGCAACCTCTGGTCTCCGGTGTAGGAATGAGTGGTTGTCATTGTTCCCTTGACAATGCCTTCATTTAATTGTATATTAATTCAATGAGTGGTGTAAATAATTAACGCGTTAGTTCCCTAATACATATGATGCAAATCAAAGTATGAATGAATCAGTAATGGTTACCGAATTCTTCATCCAAAATCTTCACGAAAGGAGCAAGACAATTTGTGGTGCAAGAAGCATTGCTGCAAGTTAGAGGTCAAGAAAACTGTTAATTGGATAATGAGGGGTCCATGTGATTGATAAACATTAAGTAAGATGCATAAAAATTTACTGACCTTAAAATGTTAGAAACTTCATGGGAATAGTCCTTTTCATTGACACCAACAACATAGGTTGGAATGTCAGCGCCCTTTGCCGGAGCTGTGATGATCACTTTCTTAGCTCCTGCTTGGATATGCTTTCCAGCACCGGGACCATCAACGAATACACCTGTTCCCTCAATAACAATGTCGATGCCAAGCTCAGCCCATGGAAGCTTGAGTGGGTCCCTGTTGGAGACAACCTTGACGTGCTTTCCATCCACGCTAATTGTTTGGTCATCCACTATCTTCACGTCTGCCTTGAAGGTTCCGAGCATGGAATCGTATTTCAGCAAGTGAGAGGCCTGCAGTTTATTGCAAGGTTGATTAACTATTTACTTCGTGCAGATTTAAGTAGTGTTGATTAATTAACCCAATTAATTAAGAAGAAGACCGACATTCTTGACACCACCACTGTCATTGACCACAATCACTTCAAGAGGTGAATTTTTCCTGCCATGCCAGCATCTTAGGAAGTTCCTGCCGATGCGTCCAAATCCATTGATGGCCACCTTCAGTTTAGCCATTGTTTCTCCTCTCACTGCATTTGATCCTGCAGCCACCTTCTGATAACAAAATATATTTTGGATTCCATTAAGATTTAGTTTGGAGGGGGAGCTCGTACTGATAAAAGTACATGTAACAATATTACGAGCTTACAACATAATCACAATCAGTCATTTTACAATCATGTTCATGTTGCCAAGTCCATTATAAGACCGGTACTAGCTAGTTTCTCTAGGCTAGGCCTTCTGTTTTCAGTATTAGTTAGATCAACAAATTAAGTAGTGTTATCAATACACATAACAACTAATTATTAGTTAAGGTAGCATATGTTGTATCAAACATTGAGCTTGATAAGTAGACATTAGTGGAGGCAAACCTTAGGAGAAAGTTGGGCAGAGACGACATCAAAGAAGGATGAGTCTCTAGCATTTTGAGCATAGGTGACACATGACGACGATCTTAGCCCGGAAAATTCAGCCACTTCCAGCCTCTGCACGATCACAAAGATCGAATCGATCTTGAGATAATTACTAGAATTCCAATATTAAACTAGCTTGGAAGAAACGGAGCTATATATTTAATCGGAGAGAAACCTTAGAGGAGCATTGAGCAGGGAAAGAATGAGAGGTTCTGGAAGGGAGCCGTGTGTTGGCTGGGATCCGTGAAGAAGCAAGAGCTGCGTGAGTCGCCATTGCTGCAACTAACAAGACACTATGACGCCCCCAACTTCCTCACTATATATAACTTGTTTGATAAGATTTGATTTATTTATTTATTTTCTATATATATACATATACACAATTGTGATTTCAGAACCTTGAATTAGTTTATATTTCTATCTTCTAAATTATGGTTGCAAGTGAGTTGATGAGATTTGTGGTGAGGATGGGACATGAAGAAGATAGTAAGGTACAGCGGATAAGATTGTACTATATTGTTGTGCATAATCCTAATGTAGACCACATATCTTTCATCCATGTTCTTTTTACCTACATTGCCCTTCCTAGTTTTAAAATTTGAATCATTCACTGTCTTATTACTTACTGTCACTGTTGTGTCTACTGTCTAGAGGAAAAAAGGAAATATATCTACAAAGTTGGCAGGAGAAATTATATCGCTTGTGAGTCGATTGCTCGATCTAGACATGATAATACTCTGAAAGTAACTATGGTGATCTAGGTCTCGTTAGTGCTAGACATCCAATGACTGATAACAAAGAAACAGAGTATGAACTGAAGACAATGCATTAGACTAATCATTCTTATTATAAGACCTATATATATATATACCCATAAGAATTTTTATCTCAGATTATATAACTCTGATTAAGGTGTTCCTGAAATTTATGAAAAACGAATCTATTTTTATGATATCTTTTTTCTATAATTTTATAATATTTGAAACCAGTCCAAAATTATTGGACAAAGATTGTGGTCTGAAGATTTCGATCAAAACATTATGATTTCGGTCCGGAACCAGTCAATTTCAAGATTTTTTATCTTGGTTTATATAATTCTAATTAAGGTGTTTCTAGATTATGGAAAGATATAAGAGTCTATTTTCATAATATATTTTTCTATGATTTTACAATATTTGAAGCAAGTCCAAAATGGTTTGACTACATCTCAGATAGAAATGTGATTCATCTAAGACCGAAATCACATTTCGGTATAAGATGCAATCAGACCAAAATCACCTTTGAGTGCATACTCAAACCGAAATCAAAGAGAATATTTTGGTTTGGTGAGAGAACGAGACAGTAGGAGAAGGAAAGAAGAGAGAATGAAAAGATTTCGGTTTGGTGAGAGAATGAGAGAGCAAGAGAATGAAAGAAGAGAGAAAGAGAAAGAGAAGACTTTGGTTTGGTGAGAAAATGAGAAAGCAGGAAAAAGAGAAAGAACAAGAGAGAATATTTCGGTTTGGGGACTTAGGATTCGAAGAAATCAGTTTGACGAAGGGAAAGAGACATGAAGATATTGATTTAAGTTTGATGGAAGAAAGTTAATTGATATTTTATTTTTATTTTATACTTTTTTTTAAGAACCGTAAAAAAAAAAGGTAAATTCTAAAATAATCTCTATCTGTTACTTTTTGTGACGGAAGTGGATTCCTTGTGGGAGGGAAGCTGGAGCAGTATAAGGGTGGTGTGCTTGTTAACAGAATCTGAATACTGATTTTGTGTTTTAAATTATAAATCATGTAAAAAATAGGGAATACACTCGTTTGTGAATGAAACTTGGTGTCATAATATTTTAATCTCCTTTTTTCAAAACACATTTTTAGGTATTAAATCAAAATATGAATGCTGATATTTGTAGTTTTCATATTTTAGATCCGTAAGAATACAATTATAATTTTAAAAATGAGTAGTTCATGTTTTCTCTTCACTACCCGTGATTCATCCAGAACCAGAAGATTGAACCCCACCCTTTTTCTCTTACATTTTCATTCTTCCTATAGATCGAAGTTCCCTAGTTTCTCTATTTTGCGTTTGATCTATTTTACAGGTTCATAGAAACATGCGTTCGATCTTTTTTTCTTTTTTTTTTCTCGATTTTGCGATTGATTTTTAAATACACAAGAACAAGTTCTTGTTATTAAGAATCGAGAATTTTCGAAATTTGCTGAACAAAGAAGGATTGAGGAAGAAGTTATAGAAATTGTGAAGAGATCGTAAGAAGAAGAAACAGAGAGTTAGAGAAAGAGTGACTACAGAGATTTTAAGAGACATAATCATTTTACAAGATAGCTTGCCTCCACTTCTAGCCGACTATTCAAATTTTAGAAGATTTGGAATGAGTCTCTGCATCAAGATTGCCTTCATTTGTATGAGACAAATCATTTTACAAGATCACTTCACGAAACAGAAATGATATTAAGGATGAGTTTCTAAATAATACGGACCAAATAGGTTTCTAAATTTTAAACACCAATTTATGTATCAGTCACAAGATACTGACACAAAAATTGATATTTTAATTCAGATTTCTAAATCTTATTACTAACTTATCAACGAGATAAGCTACAGAACGAAGAGCTAGAGCTTGAACAGAGATTAAGCTTTGCAAATTTCTCAGCTTTGCAAGTGGGTGCGGGATGAGAGAGCATAGCCAAAATTGCAGGGTCGCTAGAAACAACAACAAAAATAAAATAAAATCTTAGCTAGTTACCAAAAATCCATTGAAGTCACTAAACAGAGACACTGATGGGTTAACTTTATGGTCATCGTATAGGGGATAAACTCCATTAGGACACGGCAGTTGCTATATCTCATCAATAAACTCAAGAAGATCATCAACCTCCTGCCTCAAAGCTTCGATCTTTTGCTGCAGAGAAGCAACCTTATTTTCGATTTCCCTTCCCCCGGATTTCTTCTCATAGCAGTCTACGACAGTGGAGTGTTTCGCCATTAGCTTCTCCTGTAATTCTCTCTCCTTGCTCACCAGCTCATCCACCTTGGGATATATGTGGCTAGCCTGCTGACAAGACTGCAAGAAAGCCTGCAAGGGTTTCAACTCCTTTGTAACTTCTTTCAATGAAGCATCAGCTGCTTTACGCAATGTTTTACAATATTGTACATCCCCCGCCCGAGAGAGATCACGTAATGATGATTCCAACTTATCATGTATCATTAAGCATCTGTTTATGATACTTTGCACCTCCTGGATTGCTGCCAGCACCTGAAATAAATAAAACCCACAACTTTCCTAAGTATAATAATATCTTCTATACCCTCCTCACAAGGATTAGAATTAGATATAACTTCCGTACCTCATCCCACTGCAGTTTTGCTAGATAAGATGGTGATGATTTGGAAATAGACATGTCTGCATGCATGTATATAATGCATGTGACGAAAAGAATGAAAAACCCAAAAATCAACATCAATGGCTCCCTAAGCATAGAAATACTGTTGAATTTGTAATAAACCTGCAAAAAGTAATATTAATCCAAGTGTTAATCGAAAGATAATGATCATTTCTATAAATTACTCATAAAACAAAGAACACAGAAGATTTAAACAGACATTAATTTACTTTTTCCCCTGATTTTTTTTTTTAAAACGGGTGACTTTTTCCCATTTCAATGATGGAAAACTATTCTACATGAATATCCTTCCCAATTAGGAGAGCTCAATGTAGAGACGCAAATGAAAACTACCTTAGAGAGAGAAAACTAGATCCAACTACAGAAAAACCTCTGAAATTATAAATGTAGTTAAAAGAGGCAAGATTGCTACCCGGAAATGCTGATTGTGCTCTGGCACAACTTTTGATTTTTCCAGAACAACCACAGGTCTACCAACAATATCCAAGTGGGACAGTTTTGTCTGCAGTGAATCAAACATTTGATAATTTAAAAGAATAGCTTCCCCTTTTCAGATAATACATGAAATAGAAAGTTCAGTTCAAAATAGAAATTGTGATGTAATAGGAAAAACGAAAAAAGAAAAGAAATCCATGAATGAGAAAGAACGGAGCATAAGGGATGAACAAAATATGTCATTGCAATAACAACTCCGCTTCTACCTCTTGCCATTGTTTTAGAGTAAATGGAGCAGACACTGATATATGTTTGGAACCTTCTGGCAAAACAACCTACAGTTTGGAAGAACCAAGTGAAAAGCCATGTTACATAAAGTAGCGACTAGATTTTAAAATGTAGAAAACACAAAATCGTAGTTGAAGAGGGTAAAGACCATCTCTCATAAGTAAAAGTACATAGACCAGAACACAATAGATTACAAGAATACACCCTGGTCATGTCCATAAAACAAGTGAGTCCTACTTTGTGATGGTGTTGCATGAAAAACTGTTTTGTCCATCCCTACTTTAGTAGGAGTAAGCTCCTGGTACTAGATAATAAATAGTTATATACTTGCCTTTACAATGAGAGTATCGATCACAATCTCATTCATAGGGCACCCAAAAGTGATGTTAAGAAATCGTTTTCCATCAGATTGAAAAACGAAGTCCTGAAGAGGCACACTATATCCAATGGTAAAAGCAGTTCTCCAACCACCAAAAATTGGATATCTAGGCTCGATCTCTAGCTCTGTCTGCAATTTGATAGCAATAAAGTAAAAATCACAGATAACACGGGGTAATCAGTTGTCTGGATTAATCGTCTACCTTTCTAGAATCACTCCATAAATTAGATGTTGAGATGTTCCCTATCTCATCCCTATAATATACAGAATGAGCTCTCGCTGGTAACTTAGCAACAAGACTCTTAAAGGCTGAAGCACCTCTTGCATAAGGTCTGGCCTGATAATCAAGCCTGCAGCAGAATATCCCAAGTAGATTTTCTGTTACATTATAATCTCTTTACAGAAAAAGGAGACAAAAGTAGAGAGAGTGACCTAGAAAATTCCCCCTTGCTTTGAGCACCTCCATGGACTAAAGTGTAATGCTCTGTCACTTGAACGTTTCCCCAGTGGGAAATCTCAATCTCTCGCACAAGCTCTTGAGCGACTGCAAATGGTTGATTGCTTTCAAAATGAACAGCTATAGGCAAGTATGAGAAGGGCGGAAGATTTTCATAAGGACCATATTTGATCTCAGAACCATGAATCTTTGTGTTTTCGATTTTTGTATAAGATTCAATTCTTGCATCAGGTAGTTTTACACTCAAAGATTGGACCTTGACAGCATAAGGAGAAAGATAATAAGCACTTTCCTGGAAGAGCAGTAACTGGATTTCAGCCTGAGTTATTTTTTCAGGGAATGGCCGCAATGCATGAGTAAAAACAGCCAAGACATCAAAATTCAAGCCGTCCCCCTTTCCCAACCCCTTGGGTAAGGATACTGAATAAAACGTCAAAGAGGGAGGCATATCTTTGGGATGGACAACGCTGACAGGGAAACTAACAAAAGATCCTTTTGCTTTTCCTTTCCCTTCATTAGGTGTTATTTCTATATAAGCTACATTTTTGGCCTGGCTATCAGGGAAGGCCAGCAAAACCTCTGACACCACATCATTCCCCTGATTTTCCACCTGCAAACCAATTCTGAAATATTAAACAAGGATGTTTGTTTATAGAAAAACAATAATCATTGGAATTTTTTAAATTTTTAGCTGCAAATCTTACTCTAGATGTAGCCATTCTTTTCTTTTTCTTTTTATTTTTTCCCTTAAAAAGGGAGTGGAATGATTCAGATTTTTAAAGTTCATACGTAAAAGTAAAAAAATATATATATATTATAGAAAGATGTGACTCCTAACACCAGAATACCCTGTAATGGTCGAGAGGCAGTCAGAGTTTACCTTTAGAGTGGAAGTGATGCGGACAATTTGCGATGTCAAATCAATCTGCATGTCAGGAACAGAATGCGATAATTAAATCATGCATGGTAATGATTAAAATCCTCAATTATCAATCAGCTAGTAAAGACAGCTGAAAGCCTCATGGCTCAGAGAAGATAAAAAATCTACATCTATGAGAGGTTTGGTATTTCGAAAGAGAAGATATAATATATTCGACTCAGCTTTCAAAGCAATAGCTTAGTGGCTAAAGAACTTCACAGCCACTATCATCAGTTATCAATTCATCAAGCAGCTTGACAGCGTTAAGATACGTAGAAGAAATCATAATTCAAAATTTTCAGGTCGCTTCAAATCCTAAAATGACAAATTCCACCACTAAGCTGATAATTTCACTAGATTAGTTTATATATATAAAAAATAGTAATAATAATAAATAAATAAGAGCATTCTCCTCAGCTAAAAACACCAAAAAAGAAAATGCTAATAAGACAGCCAAACCAGGAATGGAAAGAGAGACATACCCGACGATCAACCTTAGAGAGAACCAGATCGGAAAGCACTGGCGCTGAGATGACAGCTACAACTAAGAGAAAGAGCTCGAATCTGAAACTGAACCCCATTTTGTTATTAGGGATGGTTCCACTATACCTAGGACGTAAAGCAGAGAGAGCTTGAGAAATTTGATGTATGTTTAGATCGATAGTACCTTCTTCGTCTTTGACCTACTGCTCCTCCACAGGCTATAATAGCCGTACAGCGTCACAGCCACGGGTTAGACGTCTGGGCCTTGCGATTTGGAATTAATTACCCAAGTAGTATTTAGTGATTGGGCCGAGTCCAATATCAGCTGAGAGTTTCGTGCACGATTGATTGAACAAATTACATGTTATTAGTTGTTGATACAAAAAGAGTGTACGTAGGGACGCACTCTTCAATTCGACGCACGCAAGGGTCGCAGTCTCACATGATGTATACAGAAGATTAATCAATCACTAATACATGATTAAAAGAGGAATGACTTGTATATGTAACACCATGCTCTTCTTTGAAGCTTCGTTACGGCTGCTAACATGAATCCATCGCCGCTGCAGGGTCATAATCTAATTTCTAGCTAAACGATATGTCGAGGGCTTGAAACTCATGATATTATATACATTTTTAAGTGTAAACGATGCATCGTCCGATGAACGGACGTTGGAAGTCCCATGTCCTGGGGGTGAGGTTGGTTAGATTATTTCCCTAGTTTATACAGTTAGGAAGCATGCACAGAGATCCTGCTAAAGATTCAAAGAAAAAGAGTCAGAAAAATATCGGTCTTTATATCTGTTATCTAGAATGAGCAATAATTCATAAATTGAGTTTTGCTGATTTGAAGGCTGGCCCTGCCTCATGGCGGAAAGTGACTTCGTTGTTGGTAATCACTGGGTACAAATACCGGCAGCTGCCCACCCCTCTGTGTTCTCCCCTGCTGCTGATAATAACTCGATGTCGACCCTCTCTCTAGGCTATGTACTGCTCCCAGTGAAGTACTATTTCTTGTCCCTCTATTTCTCTCTTCATTGATCACAGGACCACCATAAAATATAGACTGACCCGTGTAAACCAGCTCTGTGCCAACACCTCTCGACGTTGAAGACATGAACCGCCCGGCTTCTTGATCCCAGAACACTGAGGATCTTGCCTTATTTTCTACATCACCCACGTTCTTCTTTACATGAGCTTTTGCTGCGTTTTTTACCACTTTATTTGCATTCCCTTCACTTTGCTTAGCGGATAAGGGAGACTCATTCACTGATGATTGATATATGGGGTCCAAGTGATCTCTGTTGGAAACTTGCTGCTGATATGGCGAAGGGGCAATATTGGAAACAAGAGGGCTGCTCAAATTACTCATACTGTGATGGCAAGGTTCAATATCTTCCTTGCTAGCTCTACTGGGCGGATATGAGCTCTTGGAAGGAGATAACATAGCCCTAGATGGTCCAGCTCTACCAAATTTGTTGTGAAACCCTTGATCCGTTGTACTCACCGGACTGCTTCTTCCACTCACATTGCTACTGGATAAATGATCCGTGTCATATGGATGGTGTCTAGAGCTGATGGGCCTAAGCACTGAAGACGAAGCTCTAGCTTTGGCACCTGCTTTGATCGCATCATTCGAATCCAGTTTTGCAAGCTTCCACGCGCTGATCCGCACTGGACGCTGGGCTAACTTTGGGCCTTTTTCAGGTGGCTGTACTGCATCTGGGTCCACAGTGGATGGCAGCCGTCCTGCCTCCAAATGTGGTATTATTTCATCCTGAATTTTCAAACCAATAATGAAGAAAAAAAAAAGAGAGAAATCAACTTCAACATCAAGCTTTGTTTGTTCCAAGAATGAATTAAATACCAGACATACAGTTATAATACCTGGTTGTCCATGAAAATTCTAGGAGGGGTACACCAAGCACCTTTGTACTGCAAACTCATTCCAACGGAGCTTCTCCCACTTATGGCAGTAACTGCAGAACTGGTTGGTGAAGATGGCATACTCTGCTGTTCGCCTCCATCCACAGATGGTCCGGGAGCTTCGCTCTGTGTTCTCATGGCAACTACATACTCGTATGTTGTGATACCCTGCTCCAATATCAATGGTTCGGTCATGGATTTATAGACCTGTTAAGAGCGAGGAGTGTGTGGTAAGGTACTTCATTCAAAGAACATATACCTTTCGGATCAGAATCATGTGAAAAAAGAAGAGTTCTCCTAAAGGTATGGTAGCCAGGAAAGAGAAAGCAGTGCATATGGCCTGCAGTCAAGAAAAAAACATTCAGGAATCTGAAAAGGTGAACTTGAGGCAGAGTCTGAAGAGAGACGAGGCATGATGAGATGAAACATACTACAACAGTAGCAAAAGGTGGCCGTGTGAAGCCAACTCCAAGCTTGTCGGTTATCTGATTTTCTGTACCCTTTCTATCAACAAAGCATCTGACCAGGACAGCGATTCCAACTCCACATTCAACGGTGAGCTGAGGGATACAACCACAAGCAAATGAATATATGTGATGGAATTATTAGTATAGGCTCAAGGATGTAAGCAAATTACATGTAGCACGTAAGAAGCTCTATTGATATACCAAAAGAAGTAGCCCAACGTACCCAAACAAGGCTTGCTGCCATTAAGCATACAAATGTGATATAGTTCTTCCTCCCCACACAATTATTCAACCACTGCACATGGAGTTGATTAACCATTTTAGTTGTTCCAATTATTTTGAATAAAATATGCGGAGCAGTAAAACCCCTTTTCAGAACATTAATGATGGATAAGAAGAACATACCCGACAATGGTGATCAAATCCATCAACACATTTATCGCAACTTCTACAGTGTTTGCTGAACTTTAGTACCTATAGGAAACCAAGATTAGCAACAAACAAAATAATAAAGCAGACTCATTTAATGCAGTTTGTCTTATACCTCAGCATTGCACAATGTGCAGAATAAAGCGTCTTCCTCTCCAGATTGTTGCTGCAAATCTTCATCTCTCCGGCAATCCTCTATTACAAGAAAACCACACAAGAAGCCTCCCAACTTTGAAGAAAAACTCTTACCCTGATCAGATTGGACTCCATTTTTCAATCCTACTTTCCTGGGTTCTTCAATGGAAGATGCATTTCCTGGTACGAGTATACACCAGAATCTATTACACAAGGTAATTATAATACACATCCTTGCACTATGAATTCCAGTTAAGGAAAACATCTATATTTATTATATTTTCTCTAGAAACAACTCATATAGAACAAAACACCGACCTGGCAGATCTGTGGCATTGTGCGATCTAAATGCATCAGCTTTAATCAGAATTCCGGGATCAGCAGGATCAATTGCTGTGCATCGAACATAAAGTACAAATACAGCTAGTACCTGAAACCCAAATTTCAGTGAAATGACGAAAAAAGAACTAAATTACGTTCTCTGAGTAGACTCAGAACACAAATTGAGAAAGGATTGCTCTTACCAGGACAGAATAAACACCAATGGCCACATACTCATGGATGTCCTTGCCAAGAAAGGGTGCGAAAAATGCATAATATGCAATGGATAGCAAGAAAAAGACTGTAATAGCCACAACCTGTGAGCCGTGAAAGAAA
Organism: Coriaria nepalensis; assembly: GCA_027186245.1. Lineage (NCBI taxonomy): Eukaryota > Viridiplantae > Streptophyta > Magnoliopsida > Cucurbitales > Coriariaceae > Coriaria > Coriaria nepalensis. Next base: position 83,598 of record CP114500.1, on the reverse strand, counting down.
CAAAAATGAGTAATAGGGATAGCTTCCCAACATCTAGATGCCAGAAATCCATATGAATTTATGTGGCATAAAACTAGTTGCTCTATCTCTGTTTAGAGGGTAACACCCCAGCAAAAAAGCGTGAACTTTAGTCTTTAAATCAGCAATCAGCCTGGACTTGAGTAGAATGAATGCCTGTTGTATCGGAAATCATGGGCACAAGTTTCAAGCTCGTGGCTACAGGCCAAATTGGCATGTCTTTTTTGTTTATCAACAAATCAGCAGGGAAATAAGAGTCGTGTATCGGGAACAGTGATTTTCAAAACTGAGGGACAGAAATCACTATCCAAAACGGAAAGAGAAAGAGGCTGTGATACAGAAATACAACCCTTTTTCACTTGTCAAACAGCACAAAGAATACTAAAAATAAGATATATTGGACACCAACATTTTCACTTAGCTACGAAATCATAGTCCATAAAGTTGAAAACTTGTAGGCCTAAAAAGCACAGTACAAGAAAGCCGGTTAAAGAGATCAAAAATAGTGGACAGCAATGTACCTGAAAAGTGTGAGCAGGGAGCTCCCATCCATGTCGCCTGGCCATGACAGAGAATTGGAGCTAAACTCGCTAATCAGCAGTATAACAGAGCAGAAAACAGCGTAGTAAAAGAAGCAGTTCAGAGCACGTCAGGAAAGTAAATCTGAATCACATTAGCAGAGCCACTGGGCGGGGCGTAATCTTGATTCCAATCAAGACCCAGAAGGAAGAGCCTGTTTTGAGACGACCCATGAAAGTTGGTGTTGACTGTTGAGTTCCGGATCTTTTGGACCCAGATTGATCGACTAAAGAGCGTTTGAAAATGGAAGAAGAAGAAGAAGAAGGAACAAAAGGAGGAGATGGAAAGAGCAGAGAGGAGGAGTGATTTGGACGGCTAGGCTGGAATTTTATAATAACGTACTACATTGCATTACAATCAGCGTTTAGTTAAACATTATCTGCGTTTTGGTCCATAGCTTTTCTGGGCCGGCAATAACAAATGAAATGAATGCATAATAACAACTCTCGTTTTTCATTTTTCTTTTAGTATTAATTTAAATAAATATTGTAAATAAAATAAAATAATATAATATAATATATTTTGGAAGAAACATCAAGAAAATGGATGATTGATTGGTATAACAAACGACGACTGTCCATCAAATCAATGAACAGTGAAACCTAAGAACTTTGCAAATTTACTCCGTTAAATTGTCAAAATCAACTCAAGCTCCGGGCCACGTCCATTAGAGTTAGACGGCAGATAATATGGATTTGGTGTGCTGTTACTTTCCATTTGGATATTTCAAATATAGACAATACAGTAAGTTCAACTACTTGACCTTCTTGTTTTGCCAAATTATGATACGACAGTCAACACGCCTCCCTTTGACTTTCATAGCATGTAATTAAGATATACCAACTTGGCACTGACAATGCCAAGTCAGCATCTCAAAGATATGTCATCAGCATTCTCCAACTCATCACGAGACATTAGCAATTGGTTTTGTCCTTAGCTGATGTTCAGGGAAATATTTTATGACGCTATCCTTTTTCCTCTCTCACCCATGTCTCCGCATGAATTGTGCATGATGTACGTAATCACGTACAAAAACATCGGCTCTTTAACCTTTTGTCTCTTATCTTTTCTCTTGGCTATTTAATAGATAGCTTCTTCTACCTAGATTGTAATCAAATATGAATCAATGAATAAATATTCCTTTTATTACATCTAATCCTATTAACATGCTTGCCTGCTCCAACTGAGCTGCCTACATAGCTTCTACCCTACTGGGTAGCTGCAAATGATATCAAAAATATTCAAACAGAATCTCATCTCTCCCATTTCCTTCCTTGGGAATCAGTTATATAAAGACTGCGATGCGTATAAGGGATGAAGATCCGGTCATTACCTCCGGCCACAATCTTAGCAGACAATCAGTGTTGGTCAACAATGGAATCGATGGCAACGAAATTAACGATAAAATACTAACCATGATCTTTGCCATTCTATGGCTGTAATAATTCTCAGCCATCCTGTATATAATAAAATCTTATTCAATTTCATATCATTTTGAATCATGTTACTGCGAGCATGATTTAATATTGTTGATTATACAATAGTCATGGTCTTACAAAAGAGAAATCAAGGTTGTGAGTTTCAGGATCAGTATTTCTGGCTAATTGTTGCTGCTGCAACTGATGACCGTGCGGATGTGGCTGTACAGATCTTGATTGAAATCCATCGTGCCTTGAACCGTCCATGTCGGAGAGATCCGTATCAGAGAGGTAATTGGTGGTTGGTGAATTGGGAACACTTTCAAGATCTGCCTGACTGCGACTATGCTTTGTAGCAGATACAACGGGGATGTGCCCCGGCTAGGCGTCTTCTCCTCTGAAACAGAACCACTCGCACCCCCTTGTTTCTTGAGCTTGTACCGGTCCCTGGCCGCCTTCTGCCATTTCTTCAGAGCATTTGCTGTTTGCTCTTCGAACATCGTTTTCTTCATGTGAGATCCCATCTGCATATATGTACATAGCACGTTTTAGTGAATAAAGTGACAATTCTGAGAGACTTATTGCTGAAAAAACTGTTTTCTATTTAGTTTTAAAGTTTGTCTTATAAATGTCAGATACAAGTTGGAATGTAAATATTTATATGCTGATATTCAGCCATTAACCTTAACTATTATCATATATAGGTATTTAATTACAGTTAATTTATTATAAATAAGGAAATAATATTTATAGTAATAGCTCGTAGTCAAAAGAAGACTTAATTGATGTTGGTAGATTGATTAGCATCAATTTGCTAATTAGGAGTTGATGGTACTAATGTGACAAGGATTTAGTAATGATGTTAGCGATTAGTAGAGTAGTAGAGATATGTAAAAATGTGATGAAGGAGAAGTACTTCCAATTATAATAAGATATTTGTAGCACTGATGTGACAAGGATTTAGTAATGATTTCAGCGATTAGTAGAATAGTAGAGATATGCGAAAATGTGACGAATGAGAAGTGCTTCCAATTATAATAAAATATTCGTATACGAATTTATAAAAGGAGAGCAAATGAGTATATGAATTAAGAATTAGACAACACAACATCACTCAAATTGCAAAAAGTGAACCCTAAGATAAGTTAACAGCGACGGAGAAAATCGAAATGAGTTACATAGAGACACAAGCATATCTAAAAGAAGACGAAACCTAAACTCAAATAAATCTCAAAGCTCTTCCTCTTGCTTTGAGCAAATTGTCTCCTAATTGGATTTCCATAACTCTCATTTAGGTGAGTCTTTTTAAATTTTTAATAAATATATTTAAATCTTTAAAATTAAACGGTTAAAAGAACGTGATGTATTCACTCAAAAATCTTAACTTTGAAAGTTAAAAGAGGCTACATAAATATCGCACTACATATTTAAACCATTTTGATTATCTATCTTAACTTTGATTATCTATTAATTGTTTATGGAATGTATATACACCAAAAACAGGCATTTGAACCATTTTGATCAAGCATGAGTTAAAAACTAACACATATCATAAAATATAAGTTGACAAAATGGACAAATAACATGGTGAAGAAATGCAAATCGAAAGCAAATGATTTGAGAAGATAATTTTCAGATGTAATTGGTTGATTGAGATTTCACAAATCGAACAAATAATGGGTTAGAGAAAGATAGGTGAAAACCCAAAATGGGAGATTATAAGTAGAAAAAGATTAAGTTATCTTGTTTCAGATTTGGACAATCAATGTACTTGGATCTTTTTTAAGATAATGGGTAACGAAAGACGACGATGGGCAGTTATATTGGGCAGTTACAATGGGCAAGGAATAGGTTAATAAGGTAAAGAGAATAAGGGCAATCATACAAATAACACCCCCCGCGGGGGATTGACACCCATTGTAATAACTAATAAGCAACAATACCAGATTGACATTTAGAAAATATATTAGAATAGATCACATGTTTGTATTGCATCCAAGCTTCAGTGGCAGAGTAATCTCCAAGAAACGAGGACTGAGATAGTGAGAGTCTTATTACATTTTCAAAGAAGAAAGATAATTTCAATCCATTTGTAGACAAAGTTGGACAGAAGTTTGTCCAAAATAAGCAAAAAAATACAAACAACCAAACCACTGATAGAGAATGTAAACAATTTCTTGTTGAAATAAATGGATCAAGACTTGAAACACGTAACAGATACGTTTTCCAAAAAATGATATTTTCACCCTCCCAGATTGCTTTAGGTTACTGTGAAAATAGTTTTCGGGATATGACAAGCCTTTACAAAATGTCACAAGCAATAGTGAAATTTTGTTATGGAATATATTCGGTTTCTGACAGTACGAAAACTGAGAAGAAGATTGATTATATGGTTCTCTTCAGGTTTCTCTTATTTATAGGCAAATTTTGGCACCTGTTCGTGAAACAGTATACTGTTTCACAAACAGTCACACTTCTTTGTTTAAAACAGTTTAACTGCTTTAACAGTCAGATATTTGAATTCCCGAAATTCAAACTCTAACGGTAACTAACCGTTTTAACTGTCAAACGTTGAAGTAGTCGATCAACCACCGCATGTGGTGGCAAGTGCGCCTAATAAGTGCCAAAAGCGCCTCACGCCTCACGCCCATGCCGCGCGCGCGCGTGCGAGTGCGAGTCTCAGCCAAACCCCAATACTTAGTTATTATTACAAATATTTACTATTTGCAATTACTTATAAATGCTTAAAAATGTTTCTCCCTTTCCAATGTGGGATGCATTTAATTGCATTTATTAAACATTTTTTTTGGGCTTTGGGTCTTTAATCCATTTCACTTTAGCCAAAGGAAAAAGTCCAACAATCCCCCACTGGATAAAGTGTAAATGAATTAACCTGTCAGAATCTTGAAGACGGTGCATATGCATGAAATAAAATATCTTTCGATTTGAACTTTACCTTAGTGTAAGTGTCACAAAGTTCTGTCGAAATCCCAGGTAGCTCAAAGCTTTGAACCAGTTATTTCATATATGTGACAAAACCGGTGATACCACACACATAGACACTCATAATTCATATATTCCATATATATCTCGCTTAGCACTATTATGGCCTTGTGCTCATCCTATTCATAAACTTTCTTAAGAAAAACTCTAATTCTTATGAGAGGCGGCACCACCTCTAAGTTTATATAGGTGAAGTTCTTTCAGTATCTTTGTTACATTTAAGATACTTATCACTCATAGACTGAACTTCATTAAGAGTTTGACAAACTCAACCCTCGACTGTAACAACCAGCACTATACATCTTAGATAGGGCCATCAGTTTAGTGCTGAAATACTATCCACTTATCAATGACTTGTTTTTACCCTTTGAACTTAATACTAGTCATTTCCTAGTGTTAAGTTGGGTTGCCGTCATTGGTGGATCTCTTAACTTAAGAGTTTCAGTCCTATCCCTCTAGATGTATACTTTACCAATTCTCTTGAAAGAGGTTTGGTAAAAGGATCCGCTAAATTTTCACTTGATCTCACATATGTGATGGCAATAATTCCACTTTGAATTAATTGTCTCACATAATCATGTCTAAGACTAATATGTCTTGACTTCCCGTTATACACTCCGCTGTATGCTCGGGATAAGGTGGCTTGACTATCACAATGTATAGATATAGCAGATACTTGTTTTGAAGTAAATGGAATATCTAAAAGAATGTCTCTTAGCCACTCAGCCTCTTTCCCAGTTGCTGCCAAAGCAATGAACTCGGACTCCATGGTTGAGTGCGTGATGCACGTTTGTTTCTTGGAACCCCAAGAAACAGCACCACCTCCAAGAGTGAATACCCAACCTGTAGTAGATTTGTTATCTCCTACACTTGATATCCAGCTTGCATCTGTATATCCTTCGAGTATAGCTGGGAACTTTGAATAGTGGAGACTTATTTCCTTGGTTCTCTTAAGATAACCAAGAACTCTACTAATTGCCTTCCAATGCTCAATGCTCGGATTGCTAGTAAACCTACTTAGTTTACTAACCGCAAATGATATATCAGCTCTTGTGCACTGTGCAGCATACATGAGACTTCCTATAGCACTTGCATATTCAAGTTGAGCCACTGCTCTTCCCTTGTTCTCAACAAGTTTTATACTTGAATCAAATGGAGTGTTTGCCTCCTTGAACTTTAGATGACTAAACTTATTAAGTACTTTCTCAATGTAATGAGATTGACTTAATATATATCCCCCACTATTTTGCTTCACCTTAATACCTAAAATGGTATCCACTTGTCCAAGATCTTTCATCTTGAACGTGGAGAATAGAAACCTCTTCGTTTCTGTTACACCCTTCATGTCATCACTCAAGATTAACATGTCATCAACATAAAGACAAACAATTATGATATAGCCATCACAAACTTTTGAGTATAGGCATTTATCAGCATTGTTATGTCTAAAACCATTTGAAAGAATGACAATGTCAAATTTTTCATGCCATTGTTTTGGTGCTTGCTTCAAACCATATAATGATTTGACTAATTTGCACACTTTATATTCATTTCCTGGTAGAACAAAACCTTCCGGTTGTTCCATATAGACCTCCTCATTGAGATCACCATTCAGAAATGCAGTTTTAACATCCATTTGATGAATATAAAGATTATGGATTGAAGCTAAGGCAAACAAGATTCGAATAGAAGTTATTCTAGCAACAGGTGCATATGTATCAAAATAATCGATACCTTCCTTTTGTCTAAAACCTTTGGCTACTAATCTAGCCTTAAAAGTTTGAAGAGTGCCATCAGTATGATATTTCCTCTTAAATATCCACTTACACCCTATTGGTTTTGAACCGGGTGGTAATTCAACTATTTCCCAAGTATGGTTAGATATAATTGAATCCATTTCATCATTTATTGCCTCTTTCCAAAAAGCATAATCTCTAGAAGACATAGCTTCCTTATATGTTTTGGGATCATCTTCAATTTGAAGAACTATAGGAATTTTCCTAATGACCTCTTCTCTAAACAGAAAGTAGAGTTGAGAATCAATCTCATCAGATCCCAATTCTTTTCCTTTTCTTGCTCTTTGGCTTTTACGAGGTTCAATTGGTTGCTCAACAACCCTTGAAGGTATCTCTATTTGAGATTCTTCAATATTGGTAGTGTTTTGAGAATTATTATCCAAAGGCAATAAGTTCTCAAAAAACTCAACTTCTCTAGATTCAATTATTACATTAGACTCCAAGTCTAATAGCCTATAAGCCTTGTTGTTTGTTGCATAACCAACAAATGCACACTTTATGGCTCTCGGACTCAATTTAGTCCTTTTAGGATCTGTGTTCTTGCAATAAGCAAGACACCCCCACACTTTGAAATAACCGATATTCGGTTTTCTTCCTTTCCACATCTCATATGGGGAAATTTTACTCTTCTTCAAAGGAATCCTGTTAAGAATGTGACATGCACCTAAAATAGCTTCTCCCCACAAATTGTTAGGTAATTTTGCATTCAACAACATAGCATTAGTCATTTCAAGAAATGTTCTGTTTTTTCTCTCGGCTAAGCCATTTTGTTGAGGTGTGAAAGGGGCAGAGCATTGGTGTATTATACCATGCTCTTCACAAAATGCAGAAAATTCATTTGAGAAATATTCTCCACCCCTATCACTTCTTAAGATCTTAATCTTTCTTCCTAGTTGATTTTCAACTTCGGCCTTATAATTTTTAAATGCAATGAATGTTTCATCTTTATGTTTAAGTAAATAAACATAAGTATATCTGGAACAATCATCTATAAAAGTTACAAAATATCTTTTACCTCCTCTTGTTAAGATGCCATTCAATTCACATAAATCACTATGTACTAAATCCAATAGTTGAGATGACCTTTCAACACTATGAAAAGGCTTCTTAACCATTTTTGATTTAGTGCATATTTCACATTTTTCGAAATTACTAGTATCACATGATATTAGGCCACATTTAATAATTCTGTTAATGGTACTAATGCCTATATGTGCAAGTCTACCATGCCACAATGAAATAGAATTTAAATCAATCATATAAATAGAACTACTAGCATTTTTATTATTAACATCATTGTCAATAGTACATAGTTTCACCATCCCATCACTAGAATAACCCTTTCCAATGAAAGAGCCATTTTTTGACAAAATCAACTTCCCGGATTCATAAACAGATTTGATTCCGGGTTTCCCTAACAAATCACCACTAATCAGATTCCTGTTCATATCAGGAACATACAAAACATTTGCTAGGGTGATCTTTTTACCAGAGGTGAAGATCACTTCAATGCTTCCTTTGCCAAGTACCTTGGAACGACCTTCATTTCCCATTTGAATCTCTTGTCCATTTTCGACTTCATTAAAAGTCTTGAACAGTGATCTGTCATAGGAAACGTGCACAGTTGCACAAGTATCGTACCACCATCCTTGAACTTTTCCTTGGATAGCATTGATCTCGCTCACAGTAGCGATGATCTCCTCCTGTACGGCATTCACTTTGCCATTCTCGTTTTGTTTCTTTCTGAATCTGCAATCACAAGCAAAATGCCCAGATTTGCCACAAACAAAACAAGCACCCTTTTTCTTGTCAGTTTTGAATTTTCCTTGATCCCTCTTCGGACCAAGAAAATTCGTTTTGTGATTTTTGCCCTTGGGATGGCTAGGCCTTTCTACAGCATTGGCCTTTGAGGTACCGATATCGGTTTCCTCCGCTTTCTTGTCTCTAGTCCGAGATTCTTCCTCAATACGTAGATGCTTTTTAACCTCTTCCAAAGAGTAATCTTCGTTATTGTGAAGAATCTTCTTCCTGTAACTTTTCCAACTAGATGGCAGCTTAGCAATTATAGCACCAACTTGAAAAATTTCAGGAAGTATGACTTTTACAGCAACAAATTTGTTAACAATAACTTGTAAATCATGAATCTGATCTAAGAGAGGTTTTCCATCAAGCATTTTAAAGTTAAAATACTTAGATATTAAGAATTTTTAGTACCTTCCTCTTCTGCCTTGTACGTGTTCTCCAACGCATTCCAGATTTCATTTGCAGACTTTGTATTTGTATAGAGATCGAACAGACGGTCAGATAGAGCATTCAGAATGTGTCCCCGACACATAATTGCATCCTCGTCCCTTTTCAGTTTCGCTGCTTTGATCTCTTCGGTATCATCTGGAGAGGATTCTGGAAGTGGTTAAAGGTTAGGATCCAGTATGTAATAGATCTTCAAGGCAGTAAGCAAGAACTTCAGTTTGTCTTGCCATCGTGTGAAGTTTGATCCATCAAATCGATCAAGCCTCACAAGATCCTGGTTCATCAGCTTTATGGTTGAAACAGCAGTCTCGGTCTCCATTGCAGAATATCGTTTTTTGATTGTTGAAATAAATGGATCAAGACTTGAAACACGTAACAGATACGTTTTCCAAAAAATGATATTTTCACCCTCCCAGATTGCTTTAGGTTACTGTGAAAATAGTTTTCGGGATATGACAAGCCTTTACAAAATGTCACAAGCAACAGTGAAATTTTGTTATGGAATATATTCGGTTTCTGACAGTACGAAAACTGAGAAGAAGATTGATTATATGGTTCTCTTCAGGTTTCTCTTATTTATAGACAAATTTTGGCACCTGTTCGTGAAACAGTATACTGTTTCACAAACAGTCACACTTCTTTGTTTAAAACAGTTTAACTGCTTTAACAGTCAGATATTTGAATTCCCGAAATTCAAACTCTAACGGTAACTAACCGTTTTAACTGTCAAACGTTGAAGTAGTCGATCAACCACCGCATGTGGTGGCTGGCCGCCACGGGCCGCCACGTCGCAAAAGTGCCAAGTGCGCCTAATAAGCGCCAAAAGCGCCTCACGCCTCACGCCTCACGCCTCACGCCTCACGCCCACGCCGCGCGCGCGTGCGAGTGCGAGTCTCAGCCAAACCTCAATACTTAGTTATTATTACAAATATTTACTATTTGCAATTACTTATAAATGCTTAAAAATGTTTCTCCCTTTTCAATGTGGGATGCATTTAAATGCATTTATTAAACATTTTTTTTGGACTTTGGGTCTTTAATCAATTTCACTTTAACCAAAGGAAAAAGTCCAACATTTCTTACATACTAAAAGAGTCTTAACCGAAGAAACAGTTACTGGATATGCGATCTTTAAGGAGAGTGATTGTAAGAACTCAAACTAAGATATGCAAAAATTTATCCTGAACATAAAGTCGGGTAAAAAAAAAATGCGACAAAATAGAGAGAGATGGAGATTAATGAGCTGGAAGATGCTAAGAGTTCATTAAACATATGCGGAAAAAAAAAACACAGAAACACAGAAATTTTAAGATTTATTTGCGAACTTATACCTCTTTCTTCAGAAAGAATAGAAATGAAAACATAGATGACATAAATAAGAGAAATGGTCTGATCCTATTAACAGAAAACGATAAAAAAAAAAAAAAAAAAAAAAGGAATTACAAAGCAATTTCCATTTTCCAATACAACTTGGACTTCCATCTCCTTCTTCCGGTAATAAAACAGAGCAATTCCTTGAAAATACTATATTTCCATTTAAACAAAACTGAAATAGTATTTCAGAGTGATGTCCCATTACAACTTGCAAACTTGTACCTTCTTCGTCTGGTAAAAGTTGGGCATCGAATCCAAACGCTGCAAGGAAAATCAAAACCAGCCAGCCATATTCTACAACATTAACCAGTCATAGCCGAAGAAAACACTAAACCCAACATTTCTGCTTATAACCACGAAACCTCCATCAATGCAGGAAAATGGTAAAAAGAATACCCTGCTTGGGCACCCAAAAAATGCAGGAAAATGATTTTGAATCAAGAGATCAAAAAAATCGATGCATTATTGAACCCAAATACAAAGACAAACACCAGCGAAAGAAGCAAAAATTCAAACGTTAGAAGAAAATTAAGTTGAAAAAGTCTAAAAAAAAAAAACTCCCTAAAAGAAAATTAATCCTAATACTTTAAATTATTATTATATAAGATATACATAGAGATTATTTTAAAATTAACCCTTTATTTAATAATTATTTTGTTAAATACCCTCTTTTTTTTTTTTTTTTACCTTCTTAAAATAAAAAAATAAAGTATTAAATTTTTTTTTTTTAAAATATCAATTAACCTTCATTCATCAAACTTAAACTGATATTTTAATTTATCTTTCTGTTCATCAAACCGATTTTTTTAAATCTTAAATCTCCAAACCGAAATCTCTCTCTCATTCTCTCTCTCTTTTTATCTGCTTTTATTATTCTACTCTCTCGTTCTCTTGCCAAACTAAAATATTCCCTCTTTTTATATATTCTCTAATTTTCTTACTCTCTTATTCTCTCACCAAACCGAAGTCTTCTCTTTGATTTTGGTATGAGGTTTTATTTCACTCAGACTAAAATGTGATGCATCTCATACCAAAATCACAATTCGGTCTGAGTATGCACTCAGACGAGATTTTGGACTGAGATGAATCACATTTTGATTTGAGATGCAGTCAAATAATTTTGGGCTTATTTTAAATGTTATAAAATTATTAAAAATAAAATAAAAATAGACACTTATAGTTTTTCATATAGTCTAGAAACACCTCAATGAGAGATATAAAATAAGATGAAATTCTTGAAGTTGACTAGTTTCAGACCGAAATCATGATATTCAGACCGAAATTTTTGTGTAATAATTTTGGACTGGTTTTAGATGTTAGTAAATTATAAAAATAGACTATTATAGCTTTTTATAGAATCTAAGAGCACCTCAATTAGAGTTATACAATATGAGATACAAATTCTTGAAGTTAACTAGTTTTATACCAAAATCATGATGTTCATACTGAAATATTTGTCTAACAATTTTGGACGGATTTCATATGTTATAAAAATCATTAAATATATATATATATATATCATAAAAATAAGCTTTTATAGCTTTTAATAGAGTATAAGAACACCTTAATCAGAGATTTGAAATTATATAATCCGAGATAAAAATTATTGAATTTGACTGGTTTTAGACTGAAATCATAATGTTTAGACCAAAATCTTTATCCAATAATTTTGAACTGGTTTTAGATATTATAAAATCATTGAAAAAATATATTATAAAATAATTTTTTATATATTTTCATAGAGTCTATGAGTACCTCAATTAAAGTTATATAATCTAAGATAAAAACTTTTGAAATTGATTAATAGTAGATCGCAATCTTGAAATGAGAAATTACTTTTTTTTAATGATTTCTGTTTGAGGTATGATTGAAATCATTAAAAAAAAAAAAAGTGGACCGAAATCTTGATTTGGACAAGTTACTCGAAGAACGGAAGTAAATGAAGGAGTAATCGAGAGTCATGAGTGTTCTTTATATTTTAATAAATTGTCGGTGTCCGAAAAAAAAGGGAGAAGAAAAAAATAATAATAAAAAATAAAGAAAAAAAAGAAGAATAAGAGAGTTATTAAAATAATTTCAATTTTTTCTTACGTAAAATAAATTAAATTAAAGTATTTATTAAAAAAATTCTAAAGAAAGAGTAAAAAGCAAAAATATTATCGACGGGAAGTTAACCAATCCACCCATAACAGTTATTATACAAATTCAAATCGAAGGGAAAGGTATTTTTCCACATGGCGTCACATGAGTGGATGAGGTGAAGAAGATGGATAATTGACAACTGGCACAGGATAATTGCCGTCATTTTTCTGAGTCGTGAGTTGGGGTACAAGATTAGGGCTTAGGGTCTCGGCATCTGTTCTATTCTTCGGCCGCGTAACGTCAATGGAGACTTCACTCAGATATGGTGGAGACTCCAAAGCCTTAAGAATCCATGCCAAGGAGAAGTTTCCCTTCGCCTCCAGAACCCATTTCCAGGTGCACGCTCTTCTCCTCTCTATAAACGCTCTGTCTTTCATTTTCGGGTATATGGGATTCTCTATTCTAGAATTCACATATTCTCCAAGCGTCCAGCTTGCTTTGTAACTTAGTATGCACTGGTTTTCGCTTAACATTGACTAGATTTCTGCAAATTTTGCTGGCGTTATCATTTTCAGCAAGGTTTGTTATGTAGTTGCGATAACGTTGACTTTCTAAGAACACTCTTTGCACTGCTTTATTCGTTCTGTAGCTCACAGTTCCTCTTTCCAACCCTCTTCAATCTAACATTGCATACGTGTGTGTTTACGCTCTTTTTCTCGTGTTTTGGTTTCGTAGGTTCATGGAGAGCTCGATACAAGAATCGGAGCTCCTAGTCAATTCACCGCTTTGATACGACACTTTTACCCAGATGTATGTTTTTGTTCCCTTCAAGATCTTAAAAAATCTCATGTGCGCTCCTTCTGGCTATTGATGTTATTCTAATGAATTGTAGCTCTATACAAACCTTGGCGTGGGACTTAAGTATAGTAAACATGAGAAGCTACGCTATGTTTTTCGTGGGAAAACATCATTTCCAATGCCAAGCAACAGTTTAGTAAGCTTGAATATCAAAGGTCGATGTGATATTGACAAAGAGCTTAAGCAGGTTGGTAAATAAATAAATAAAAAGTTGGTAGATGGGCATAGTGCATATTTAGATAAGTTATTTTCCTTTCCTTATGCTTCCCTTCTATCTTTATACTTTTATAGAGGAAGCCAACAGGAGCTGTTGAGCTTTCTTGGGGCATTTTCAATTTCCGGCAGGACCAGGATGTCAGACTCAAACTTGGCTATGAAGTGTTCGATCAGGTAAATACTCCTATTAATGTTTAATACACATACTTGACTCGTTTTGCTGTTTCTCAATGGACTGTGTCTCTGATCTGACATCGATTAACCTCTTTCTGGCATTGCCTCTTTTTGTAATAATTCTTCTGCAAAATTCAAACTGCCACCGGCTTTATGAAATTGCTATGGATTGTGACCAGACATTTTCACTTGTTTCTTCTTTTAATAATATTCTTGTGTTATGTTAACATGCACTCATTGAGAGAGGGAGATCAGTTGATATCTGTAAGACTCTGTCAACGTCATTGATTTGAAGCTTACAAATCTTCCTGAATTGTAATATGTGTTCTATATGTTTATCTGGCCAGTCAGTCTTTGTACTTGAAATCTGCTGCAGGTTGTATTTCATTATGATTCAGTGTTTCATATCATCACTTGCACTCTTTGGAAAATGGAAAATATGATGATAGTTTTCCCAAATTACATGTTACCTTGACTCGAGTAGGATATTGACATGTATTCATCGTCTTTTGTGCTGCTTTTTATTGAATCTTTTGGACAGGTACCATATATGCAGATCAGGGAAAACAATTGGACACTGAATGCAGATATTAATGGTAGATGGAACGTGAGATTTGACTTGTGAGAAAAAGGAGAGCCGTTCAATTGTGTAAATTTTGGACCATTAGCATTGATAGTAGTTTTGGTATAAAAGTTGAGTAAATTGACGTGATTATATCTATGTTTATCATGCCATATGCATTATTTGTATGGATTCTGGATTTGCTTAAATATATATATAAATAATTCAATTTCTCTACCCACATTTGTTTCTTAGTTTTGGGAAGAGGGTAGGAGGTGTCACAGGATGTTAGGCTGAATTCATGTTCATACATGTGAAAATTGCTTCCATTGCGGTAAAGGTGTAGGGGTGGCTTGAAAAAGGTGCGTGCTTGTGACTTTCTTCTACATCCTTCTGGTCACAGAGAAGAAAGATGTTAGGGGTAGATGATGATGATGGTATTGTATTGCAGGGAAGAGGGCAGGACCTTTGAGACTTGAGAAATGCATCATTCTGAGGGAGCTCTACATGTTTTACAAAGTAGATTTAATACTATACTAATGGAGGGAAGGGATATTTGCATTTGCATGGTATATAGGTCGGTGGTGCTGTCAACCTTAATCATCAAGCCTTGCTTGCTGCGAAATGTGTTTTTGGATTGGAATCTTAAGAATCTGCGTGTGGTTTTATAGTTGACCCCATGGTCACAACACAGCCCAAAGTATATAGTTGTCCTACGTAGAATTTATTTATGGAAAAGGCAGAAGGAAAAGAGGGCCATTTGTTATCATTAACATAAACTGTAGCTTGTGACATCCATATCCGTTAAGAAAGTCGAACGAAGGTTGAGCGTGACCGATCACGTGGATATGTATGTTATGTAGTGTATGTCCATCCCATCATCACGCTCAACAGATCACATGAAAATGTTTATCGGCCATCGCATCAACAACAAGATAAGATTGAATTAGTATATGTAATGTTATGTGGTGTAATAATTACTTGGTCTTTGTTTTGTAATGTCCTGTTAGTTTTTAGCTTAAAATGCCCTGCCTCGCCTCTGCTTCTGGCAGAAAGGATTAGCTACCAGTTGCCAGTTGCCAGGCAGATTGGAACAGAAGGGTCATTCATGTAAATTCCACCTCGACCAGACTAGACAGACAGACTGCTCCCTTCATCCTCTTTGATCATCATTCATATTAAATATTAATTAATTATCCCCCCAACCCCAACACCTAACCATGCTAAAGCTAACCGTCAAACACACGCAAATTTCATTGACAACGACACTACCATCTCTCTCTCACACTCTCACTCTCACATGACTCGTCCTTTTAGGTTCCTCGGCGAGGCGAACTCCTCCGCCCCCACCCCCCCTCCGCCGCCACCGGTTTCCTACGACTCAGACTTTGTCATAATTCTCGCAGCTCTTCTTTGCGCCCTAATCTGTGTTCTCGGCCTCATAGCCGTCGCTCGCTGCGCCTGGATGCGCCTCCTCTCCGGGTTGGGTCGAGGAGCTCCCAATATCTCCGGATTAGGTCGAAGAGCTTCCAACGCCACTATTCGTATACCAGCTCCTCCCCTTCCACCAAACAAGGGCCTCAAGAAGAAGATCCTTAGATCTCTCCCTAAACTCACCTTCTCATACGAATCCTCAGCAGAGTTCTCAGACTGTGCCATCTGCCTCACAGAGTTCTCCTCCGGCGAAGAATTCCGAGTGTTGCCGCAGTGCGGCCATGGTTTCCACGTGGCCTGCATCGACACGTGGCTGAGATCGCACTCCTCGTGCCCTTCGTGCCGTCAGATTCTGCCTTCCAGCTCCGGTGGCGGTGGCGACATGGAAGCCAGGCGAAAAGGAAGAGACGATGATGTGAATGGATTCCTGCCTTAGCTTGACTTGCCAGGTCCCTTTTAGTTCATTATAATCAAGTGAGATCTTAAAAAGGAAGCAAGATGAATGCATGTGTATAGCTCAAGTTGTAACCATGAAGTTGGTGTTAGGTAGCGAGTATCAAATGCAGATAGATCATAGATGGAGAATTTGGGCATAATTGAAAGATATTGAGGGGAGATGGAATTGATTAGCCATTAAATTAAGGTCTGTAATTAATCGAATGTCATTGTGAAGTAAAGTTAATCTAGAGATTGGAGTGCTTACATTTTTTATTTATTTTTTATTTATAAATATTTCTTATAATTAATGAATTTTAATGCGCTGAAGGTTGAAACCTTAAAAAGCTAGGTATGTAATGGAATCGATGTGGGTAATGTTTGAGATCCAAAGTTGACATCTCACTTCTAATTCAACTACGGCTACAGGCTATGTCAATTGGTGAGGTGAGGTGAGGTGAGGTGAGGTGAGGTGAGGTGAGGGTGGGGTGGGGGAAAACTTGGCTATTGAACTTGTTTGAATCAGAAGGAAACCTCAACTTCTTCTATCAATAGAATCGCAACCACGCCCAAAAAAATAAAAATAAAAATGAATCTCCCAAGCTGAAAGTAGTTGACATCCCTTGCAAAGCCAAGAAACGAAAAGCAAAAATTGAGTAAAATATTCTGACAGAAAATGTGGATCAATCTTCACTCAATCACTCAGTCTTGACAGATGCTGCTTGTCTGGCACCCACAACAAAGAACTCCGCAATCACTTCAAGGGGCATGCCTTTGGTTTCAGGAACTTTCAAGTACACAAAAATGAAGGAGATCACACATACCACTGCATAGAAGCCGAAGATACCCGCAAGTCCGAAGGCGCTCAGCATCACGGGCAGAGTGTAGGTCACGATTATATCACTAATCCAGTACACCAACGCACATATTGCAATACACAAACCTCGCACCCTTGTTGGGAATATCTCAGAGCACAGGATATTTGGAATTGGCCCGTATGCCATCACAAATATGCAGAAATATAGCACAACACAGACAGTTGACACTGCTGCGTTGAATACTGAACTCACTTCCACAAGCTCAAATATGACAAGCACGACCAGTGAAAGTATGAGCACCGGAATCGTAACGAGGAGTAGACGTCTGCAACACAAATATAGATTTCTATGGGATTTATGCATGCAAATATGGAAAGTCTCAGTAGGCAAAAAATGAGGAACAAAGAATAGATACAGATTGTGAATACAAAAAGAGATGTAACCTTCGGCCAGCAATATCCATGAGCCTCATGGCTACACCAATACAGGGGAGCATCAATAGGGTTGTGAATGCACTGATAAGGAAAGATGCAGAGTTATCACTAAGCCCCAAATCCGCCAGTAGAACTTCAACACCTGCATCCTCGAGAATTTGGGGAGTATAGTAGAGAACCCCATTGATTCCAGAAAACTGCAGAATTTTATAAACACAAATAAACAGGCGAACGTTAGAGGAGAGAAATATGAAAAATAAAAACAGAGCAATCATGAGGTCTGGGCACACATTTTGATATGCCAGGAACAAGAATAAAATGCAATAATAAAAAATGCAAAAATCATTACCTGTTGAAGTATCTGGATTCCAATTCCAACAAACAATGCATGCTTAACCCCTGGTTCAAGTAGAGCAGACCAGATCGGTCCTTTGGAAGCAGTTTCAGAGGGATGAACCATTGCAGGACCCACTGGCCTCTGATCTGCTAGATGCTTGGAATAAAGAGCAGGCTGGCTTACCAGAGCAGCAGCATGGATGAACTCGCCTTCTCCAGCCACATCACCTCCAGCAACTGAAATAATGGACCCACGTCGGGATGCAGGAACTCCTTCCTCGTGCAAGTAAATCCTCTTAAATCCTCCCTCCTTCCCATCTTCTCCTTTTTCAGACCATTTCCAAGCTAACTGCCAGCCCCCACCAATGCCTGTGCTGTTAGCAGCTTCTCCAGTGCCTTGGAAAAGACTGCTGTGTCGCCTCACACTCAGGATACTCCCATGGGAAGCAGGTGGAACAACGTCCTTTTCAAGGCTTGTTGCCTGACGTGAGATGAGTGGACTACGCAAATTATCATCAGAGTCCCCTCCAGCAAGCTCTGATGCCTCGTAGTCCTCTCCTTCTCTCTGGCTCTCTTCATCCCACTGCTCATGCCTCCCATGGGGATCTGCCATACTGAACATGCTTCCGAAATTTGGAAGAAACATGCTTCCCCTTCCCGTCTCAGTGATGTTCTCGTGAATGCTACCAAACAGATTTACGATTGGGTCCTTGAGGGGCACACCTTGGTTCACTAAGCTCCCTTGTCGAGAAACGAGAGCAAGAGAACTCTGTCCAGTAACGGGTCTGGCAACCCAGGAGAGCCCGGCTTCAGGTCCATATAGTTTAATTTTGTCTTTCTCGTCAGTTGGTTCCTCACCCTCAGCAACATCATCAGCAGGGCCTATTGTGTACTCTTCTATAGATATTTCACCCCCGATTCCGAGACCCTCAACCAGCAAGGCCATCTCACCTGTGGATGAAAGAAATTTCAGAAACATTCCGTTGCATAAATCACATGTATCAAAAGATAAAGAACGTAGATATACTGTGACTAGAACAAAGAAGATTTGTCATATGAAAGCCACATCCTTCTTAAGTTAATTAACAATACATGCATAATTCTAGAATTCTAAACATTCATTTCTTCAACCAATGATCAAAACTCCATGTGTGCAGCTCTTGGTGAGATTTTTCCCAAGCGAAAAGTTTACCATTGCGGACGGTGAATTTGTATACCAGCGTAATTGAAGTGTTTTTTATAATGCAAGGAAGAGATTTTAAATATGCTGTGTTTGGAAAACACAGAAGATAAGTACTTAATTACTGATGTAAAACTGATTTAGATTATTAGCGATATGAAAATGTAAATTTTGGTTACGCCCCTTTTCCCGGGATTTCCTGCTTGACTCATCATATTATTTGGAGAGTGACTGATTGCTACCACCGCCTGGGGCTTGTAGGACTAGAATTGAACAGGAAATAATGATACCAAGAACAGAGGTCGGATAGGTGGGAATGTAACATGGGTGCATTGAGTAAGGAAGGAATGTAAACATCATACTCACATTGTAACGTTTGCTGTAAAGAAAGGCTTAAAAGAAAGCATGAGAAAAAACTTTGATCATTGCGTCTAATTGTCAAAGTAATCCAAGGATGTACCTGAAACATCTTCCTTGCCACGTAGTCTTTGGAGAACCTTCTTTGCCTCGAGCATTCTGCCTTTGCTGACAAGCCACCGAGGAGATTCAGGCAAGTAAAAGACTGTCAATCCAAAATAGAGAACAGATGGAATTGAAAGAACACCAAGCATTAGTTTCCAGCTAGGCGAAGCAGTCAAGGACATCCCGAAGACCATACAATATGACAGAAACATGCCAGCTGATCCAGTGAATTGGGGAAGAGTATTTAACAATCCTCTTATGTCAGAAGGGGCAGTCTCAGAGATATAAACAGGGACAAGCGTAACAGCGAGACCAATCCCAAACCCATCAAGGAGCCTGGCAATGCATAGAACGAAGACATTCGGCGACCACAACATGATCAAACCACTTATGAAATATAGAGCTGATGAGATTATGAGCATTGGGCGGCGACCAAGCCAATCTGATATTGGTCCCGAACATGTTGTGATCATTGTAGCTCCAATGAGTGACATGGCCACAACTAGACCTTCTATGCTCGTTGATAAGTCTAGATCCTCCTTGATATAAACGATGCCCCCTGGTAACAGAAAAAGTAAAGTAAAAATGAAAGACTTAGAAATGAAAGATTATGAAGAATACATCAAAGGGATTAGTTATTCAGAACAAAATGTTCATTGAAGGTGAAATCTTTAGTGTATTGGGCGCCCAAGGTGGATCGAGTCACTTTTTGTAACCCAAAAGGCAAATTGTATCACGATAAAATAAAAGTAAAATCCAAGTAATTTGACTTATCCTTATTCATTAGTCACTAACAGATCAAGAAGTCAGGAATGTAGAAACGCAAAAATGGCCAAAATGATCGGATTTATTTCCTTTTAGAAACCAAGTTGCAGAATTTTATTTTTTTAAGGAAGAAAGAAGAGTACCAGCAATGGTAGCATTATCCCAGCCCTGGAGAAAGTTTCCAATAGAAGCAGCAATAGCCACAAACACAGCTCCCCTCATCTTTTCAGAAGAGAATCCAACTCCCCGATTGAAAAGGTAACTGAAAGAAAATGGAAAAGGCAGATCAAATACTAGAAACAGTATCCCCGATCTAAGAAACTCAATTAAGGCCGCGAAGATTGGCAAGGGATGTGCTCCAACAAAGGAGGAGTGAAAAAACGGAGTGGAAGAGTATGAAAAGCAATACAATATGGTCTGTTGAAGGATTAAGAAACAAGAAGACAGGAATCAGAAAACCGATTAGCAGTAATAGATAGATGCAGATCGTACTTACTGAGAGCAGGGGAGTAGTGAGGGGGCGGTGAGGCCAGGCGGGTGTTGCGGGTAAGAGCTCAATATGAATGAATACTAATATAAATATTTGAAAGACAAAAATAGAGGGCTGGGACTGGAAGCAAAAAGGGAGTGTTTGGAGGGAGTGATAGGCAGGGCAGGGGTGAAGAAGGAGGCTCTTTGCTCTGCCACAATCTCAAGCGTCTCCTTTCCTTTCCTTTCCCTGTACGAGTTCATAAATATCTGAGAGATTGTGCTCCCTCCCCTCTGAATCTGATAAGTATGCCCTTCGGATTCTGGGTAATACCGACAAAACTTCCTTTTGTTTTTGTCCTTGTATTTTTCTATAAAAATCGCAACTTTTTAATAATAGTAATCAGATTCAGGAGCTTGAATACAATAAATTAAGACAGAATCAGATCAAGATTCAAGAGTAAGTCTTTGAGAATTGAGATTTCCAGGCCACCCACCCTTCAAAAAGGCGTCAACTTTCTTCCAGTTCCACAATCAACCGCTTAAACTACCACTTTTTATAAGATAAAGATACTCGAAAATGCACAAGGCGAGGGAAAATTATTATATGTACGAAACTATTATAAGTGCGTTGCATTTGCCCTCCACCTTCCGCCTTTCACTGCCAGTGCCAGTTAATATTCACGTCGTCGTTGGTGGATCCACGTCAGCGTGTGTATATTTTGACTTTTAAGAGAGAGAGAAAATAAATAAATAAAAAAAAGAAGAAAAAGAAACGATTTGTGTCCCAATAGAGTCTTACTGCCAGTTTGAACAGCCCACTCAAAAGTTAACGTCTTCCAGTTACTTGTCAGATCAGTTTAACAACACTTGGTGTTGACACGGATAAATCATATAATATATATATATATATAAATATTAAGTTTGTGCATGGGGCTGTTCGGATAGATCCGGATCATCCGAATTCAATCGGATCATTTGGTTCGGATCCGGTTCCTACCCGGATTCACGTGGCGGTGAAATTTTATCCTCATTTGTCAATCCGACATGGTTTCGGATTTTACATATTTGAATTAACAAAACAACATAAACAAACATAAACATGAACCACCTTTATCCTCAAATAAGCAAACATAACATAAACAAACAAGATCGAAACATATAGCCACCTTTATTGAAATCAATCATGGACCAAACCAATCGATCAAAGAACATCCACATAATAAGCTGACACAAAAGTGAAATCAAAATTCATCACAACGCTTAAAAGGTTAATCTGAGTCAAAGAAACCAATTGCGTTATCAGAAGAAAATAAAGAGATTGAAGCCAGAGTGGACACTGATCATGCAGGAAAGAAAAAAGGACAAAGTATAAGAGAAAACAAACAGATCTGCAGAACATCAAATCAGGCAAGATGAAAGGAAAAAGAGAAAGAGATCTTAGAAAGGAGACCATCGCCATCCTTGTCGAAGATGCTAATGGCCTCTTTGAACTCTGAAATCTGATCGTCTGTGAGCTGATCGGCCATTCTTTTGTCACTACTTGGGAGAGCCGCGAAAATCAACGAGATCCTTAGGAAAAGAAAACCTTTAACCCTTTAAAGCATGAAGACCCTCGATGACGAAGATGGATACCTGTACTACAAAACCCCACTTTCGCATCTGCGGGTGAAAGAGGGGAAGATAACCCCCTTTACAGTAGAATCAAGGGCAGCATTAACTCAACTCTTACTTGATCTGAGAAAAAAAGAGGAATGAAAGGGAGATTTCTGAGAAAAACAGTAGAATCAAGGCCGCTCAAGAGAGAGATGAGAGGGAGAGACATGAAAACCTGTTCTTTCTTCCTTCTCCTTTCTAATATTAACCCGGATCTATCCGGATCCGATCCGATATATCCGTTCAGACACCGGATATATCCGATCCAGATCCGAAATACTCACATAAAAAATTTACCTGATCCGAATCCGATTGCACAACCTTAATCAACATATAAAAGAAAGAATTGAAAAAGGAGCTACCTTTCAACAAATAAAAATAATGAAAGAAGATTAGCTAAAAGCAGTACTAACACATTTATAAATGGCGATGGTGTCGTGGACGTGGAGAGATGAAACTAATCTGATCGATGCGCTCTTACTATCTCCACTTGTTGCGTTTACTACGTATATATGCCTGATCGATCTCAGAGAAGTTTTGATTACAATAAACAGTAACATGACAGACAAGACAGACCGATCAAATTCCCACTAACAGCACAGGCCCCCACCCAAGCATGCAGTGCGCTCATGGTTTAATTCATAACTAGCTCTCTCAATCGATCGCACATACATTGTGCAAATATGGCAATGGACCTCGATCGCTCGTTGTTTATGCCTTCAGATGTCAATACTTCCTGCCATCTTTGACTCGCAGATTGCTTACTACCTAGCTAGCTTCCTCCAATCTTGCTTCTTAGATATCGCTCCCAGCTGGCAGCTGCGTGCGTGCATGGTTCAACAAATAACGAGCTGTTCGTGTATAAAATACATATGTAACTAAATGTGTTTTAACTAATAAACCTGCCGAAGAAAATTGTATATCTAATATTTGCAGCTAGTTAGTTGGTGACCTGCACGTAAAGCATGCATGCCCCGGGCCCTGCCCTTAGGGACACAATTGATCAGGGGGATCCAGACTATCCTAATCCAATTATCTGATTGATCATCAGAAACTCTTACACAGAGAGAAAGAGAGAGTTAGGTAGCTACTTGCGTTTATAAATGTCAAAAAGTTATATATATATATATATGCTATTAGTTATTGTCAAATATGGATTATGAGTACTAAAACGTGACTTCCTCGATATATACCCAGCCACAGAGATATTAAACAATTGGTTTTCACTTAATTATCAGTAGCATGCAGGCCAACTTAGGTAGGATAGATATAGGTTTGAAACCGATATGTATGTAGTAGCAACCTAAACCTAGTGTAGCTTCGTACTATACATGTATAAAGTTGCGAGTGTATACATTCTGACTTCTGTTCTGTCTCCATTCCATTTTATAGACACAAGATTCAGTTTGTACTTTATATGCGAGATGGAGGGCATTCATTTTCATTCATCATATATGATATGATATATACATAAATCCCAAAGCACTGGTAACTAGGAAGCGTAGAGTCAGTTAATTGGGTCTCCCGGGCTAAGTATAGGGCCTAGAAACCCCTAAGTTGGGCCTTACATATGTAGCCCAATCACAGAACATCTTTGGGCTTGTCTTGGCCGGCAACCGCACGAACAGATATACATATATAATACTGTTGATCTCCGAATCTGGTCCAACAACAACAGTTCCTTAATTAGGGCTTTGCTCCTGCACATAAAAAGAAAAGATAGATCGGAATTGTGTCTAGTATACCTATCATTTCGATGCTTAAATTAGTTTTAGAAGTGAGTTGCTTCTCTAATGAGAAATAATGAGCTGGAGGGATAGTTTTTTGTCGGTAAATAATGATTAACCTTCGATCATTTTAGTGTTTTAATATTTTTACAACCTAGTAGAAATCACTTTGGCTATGACTATACATGTGGCCTGAATCGATTGACACATTCTATTAGTGGCCTTGTGCTCTTGTCATTTTTCTGATTGTATCCTTACACAATTAGAGATTTTTCTTCCACCACCTATGTTTGGGGGGGGGGGGGGGGCTACTAACACTACTCTTACTTTAACCAATAGCATGAGGGGGGGGGGGGGGGGGCTACTAACACTACTCTTACTTTAACCAATAGCATGACCACTACGGTAGGCTTGCCCTTTGTCAATATCTCTAAAATGAACTTCTGAGATATAGATGTCCGGCCATATGCAGCACCTTAATGCCGACTAGACTGGGTCGACACACCCATACTTCAATCCTCCAAAACATATGCATATATATAATAAAATTAATACAGCAGAAAAAATATTTAAAATTTTATTTTAATTACATTTAAGCATGTATAATTTTTAACCAAACCGATCATACAATAATTATATCACATATAATATATTTTATAAAAAGTACATTAAATCACATTACATTTAAATTAAGATTAAGAAAGAGGAGTATCTTATCTTCTTGATTATAGAACTCTTATTATAAAGATTGGGAGGCAACCACGTGTTCTCCCTTTAACTATTATCCACACGATTTATTTCGCATTGTTAAGTTTTTACTTAAACCTCAACACATGAGATAATAAACTCAAGGAAAAAGAACGAAAAAGATATTTTTGTTTCTCTATGATTTTCGGCAAAGGGTGCTAAATGAGCAAACTTGTTAATTTTGGCCCAAAGCCTTAAGGTATACTTTATAGGCACAAATGAGCTTTCATAATCACATTATATTTCCTAGTTGTCTTAAAAATTTTATCACATTAAATTATATTTTATCTTAAACTCTTAAAAAATAAAATTAGATCAAACTCATCATGGTTGGCCACCCTAATCGATCATACCCATGAATATTTAATTAACCCTTTTATTATGTTGACACATAAAAATCTAATTAATAATCCAACCTATTAACCTTTTAATATTTGATTATTAATTATGAACATTCAAGATACTTTTATAATTAAATAAAAGTTATTATGTAACTTATTAATTTATAATTAAACTAATATCATATTTGGTTGTGCTAGCAGAGTTGCATGACATTAAATTAAAAAATTAATTACAATTTTACTCTTATAGTCAAATTATCATTTTATCCCTAAAATTGATTTTGGTTCGTTTTTCCTTTTTCTCCAACGAAACTTTAATTGTGTTATTCACGCTGGTAAGAGAATTTCATAGATAACTTTATAATTGTATTTAATTCCAAATTAAATTTTTTTATTTTAAAATAATATTTTAAATTAAATAGTTAACTTAATCATCTCATCATTAAATAACTTACCACTTCTAAATCAAAATTAACTTTTAGTAAAGTGTTAAAACTACTCGAGAGATGAGAAGTATCATATTCTGAAAGAACATATTTCTGACCATTGTAAACTTACAATAACAATTCTTCAATTTTGCCAATATCTCGATTCATCCTAAGATATAGTAAATCCTAATAGACAAATCATATGGACTCTTATATTTTTATTGAATATCAACAATGGATTTACATAAACAAACTTCTTTCAAATCATATTACTTTGCAAATATTTATTGTTCAATAAAGTATTGATTGATTCTCTTTGACCACTCATAATCCTTATGACACAACACTTCATACTCAACAGTTCATCATGTGTTCACTCATAGGTAGGGCTAATAGGAATGATGTGGAAGTATGAAGTCTTGTACACAAGGAAATTATGGTATCTCAAGTCGAACGATCTTATATAAAATGTTCATTGAATAATTTTCATTAAAAACTAGTATTAATTATTATTGAGAATCATATAAGTGTCACGTATGCACTGTTAGTTTATACTAAACACCAACACATTCATCATGGTGTTCCATTGACACCCTTAATTGTGAGATCAATTATCCTAACAATTAAGTGATGAACTACATGATCGTTTATCCAGATCCATCGATGTCCATTATCGAGATCTTATAACAATGAACCGTTTGTATCTTAAGAGCTTTTATCGACTCAAGTCTCTACTAACATAATATCTATCATATTCTTCAGAATATATAACTCAATATATTTAATTTTATCATAATATACATATATAAAATATATAATATTAATTCTAAAAAAATTAATAAATATAATAAATAATAACTAACTTCTTAATAATAATAAATAATATTTTACTAATATTCACATAAAAATTATATAAAATATTTACATTATCTAATCAAAATCTTTATTAAAAGTGGCCCAATTAGTAGAACAAATTAGAGCTTACTACACAAAAAGTGGTCGAGCTCTTAGGGCTCCAGATTCATAGTCCCTGCTTAGTAATCCCGAACTATTTTGGCCGACATGGTTATCCATTTCCTGCTCGGACTTTAACATTTTTCTTTATATAAAATGGCTAATGGTAAATCTGATCCCAATAAAGCTGGCCCGTCCAAAGAGATCGGTAAGAAACCTTCAAAGAAACCCCGGGAACATGCCACAATTGTTAAGACCGAACTACCTCACGATGACACTAACTATCTCTTAACCATTAGTGATTTTTCTGAGGATGTATCCCTTAGGCTCCCTGAGTATGATGAGTCTGTGATGGATGTTGATAAGGCTGACCAAAGTGAAATTGTGGTATATGAGGACTTATTCCAGACTGACCTTAAATTTGGCCTTAAATTTCCCCTACACATTTTTATTCAAAGCCTACTCGGCTTCTTTGATAGAGGCTAGATTTTATCAAAGAACATACAATAAAATAAATTATACATATATGTAAATATATATATATATATGGAAAAAATGATGCCCTCTATAAGATATAGACCATATCTGAAAGTCAGATCTTACAAATTAGAGCATATAGAGAAGTTTAAGACTCGGCAGCTGATAAAGCTAATTAGATACCACTCAAAACCATAATGAACAAAAACTTTACCTGAGCCAGTATGCAAGAGGTGTAAGTAGAATTTGTTTACTTGGAGTCAATTCATTATCAACATGACCATAGTCCAGGTTATCTTTGTTACCATTATAGGTCTCCGGATAACTAGAAAACTGATCCCGAAAAGGAAGCTTGACAAAATAGGCAACATATTCCTTCTCACTTCTACCACCAACATGTTGCGTAATCTTCCTCTGGTCATCACCATAATGCATAACAGCTTCAAGGAAATGCATTGTCTCCTTATCTGTCCAATATGTTCTCATCTCTTCATTAATCTCAACCCGCTGCAAATTTGAAGAACTGACACCAACACGATAATTACCACGAACAAAGCATTGTGCACAAAGAGTTGAGTCATACTTATCACAAGCAAAGTTGGCAATGCTGTAAACAAACTTGCAACCACTGCACTCTTTTGGAAACCTCTCTAGTTGCACTTGGTACGGATGAGTCAGCATAAACAGCCGCAGATTCATTAGTCTGAAAAGTAGACTTGGTGTCCTTGTCATCCCACTTAAGGGGTTTGTTGGGGGCCCAAGGAAAGTAATTGATCAGGCCCCAGGTCTCCATTACTTGATACATAAATCCCGCTTTTGGATTTACAGGGTTTATGAATTTAAATTAAAGTTAAAGTGGGATAAAAATAAAATACTCTTTTCACTAACTGTAGTAAATACTACATTACTTGATACATACAGTCAGTCGCCAGACTGTCATTAATTAATTAAATAGATTTGGAAATAATGTGTTTTAATTATGTTTTGAGACCTAAACTATATTCAAATTAAACTCTCGTCCTTTGAAAAATAATTAAAAGGAAACTACGGCTCACAGTAATGATGAGTTTGCCTGTTCTCGCCTTCGCCTCCATTTCCATAGCATATCGGCAGAATTGTATGATGAGTCTGCCTTTACCCTTAGAATTTACTCTAAGATCGAACAACTTCCATATTTCTATTCTTAGAGTTATTCTCTGAGTCTTTGACCCTTTTATTTTTAGAATTATTTTATGAGTTAAAAAAATTTGATATATAAATGATTCTTCAACTCGTAAAATTACTATATGAATTAAAGGAGCTCTACCAATTGAGCTATATACCCGAGCCAAGTGAAGCCATTCAATCATTTAGGTTACCTTATGAGTCAAAATTCTATTTATAAGTCGAGTTCATTAAGATAATTTTAAGAGTTGAAGAACTCTTTATGGGTCAAATCTATTTACTTATATTATTATTTTAAGGTCAATTTTTTTTTCATAAATCATAATCTTTCCACTCATATAATAATTTAAAATTATATATAAAATACTAATATTTCATATATTAATAATTTTATATTTCCAACTAATTTTAACTATTAAAACTTTTCAAAATATACAAAATTTTTTTTTGAAAAAAGAATAAATTCATAACTTCTACCAAGTCCGCTAGATTCTTGCAATCCGACCGCCGTATCAGCTTGCCTAAACTTGCTCTCTGCCTTTCCATTTACCAGCTCACACTCCACCACATATCATATTGGATCGGGACTCATCCTCCTAATTTCCCCTTTTATTTCTCTCTCTCTCCTCAATCCCCTCTCATGAAATCACTCCGTCCGACAGCCTCTCACGGCGCTGCTCCTCACTTCCCTACCGACCCCCAGCAGCAAAATGTGGCCAGATCAGGGGATCGGCGGTCCCAGTCCCCTATCCCCAGGGCATCGGACGCTCTCCCGCTCCCTCTGTACCTGACCAACACCATTTTCTTCACCCTCTTCTTCTCCGTCGCCTACTACCTCCTCCACCGCTGGCGCGAAAAGATCCGAAACTCCATCCCCCTCCACGTCGTCACCCTCTCCGAAATTGCTGCCATTGTCTCTCTCATCGCCTCCTTCATCTACCTCCTCGGTTTCTTCGGCATTGACTTTGTCCAGTCTTTCACAACCACACGCGCTTCCAGCGACGCGTGGGACCTGGAAGATGAATCTGAACGACACTACCTCATGGAGGAGGATCGCGGTCCATCTCCCTGCCCCGCTGCCATTCTTCCCACACCTAAGCTGGTTGATCCGCTAATTCCCACCCTGTCGTCTGAAGAAGACGAGGAAATTGTGAAATCGGTGGTGGATGGCATCGTTCCTTCTTATTCGCTGGAGTCAAAACTGGGAGACTGTAAAAGAGCGGCAGCCATTCGGCGTGAGGCGCTGCAGAGGACGACAGGTAGAACGCTACAGGGTCTGCCGCTGGAGGGGTTTGACTACGAGTCAGTTCTAGGACAGTGCTGCGAGATGCCGGTAGGATATGTGCAGATACCGGTGGGGATAGCGGGGCCGTTGCTTCTGGATGGGATGGAGTACACGGTGCCCATGGCCACGACGGAGGGGTGCTTGGTGGCGAGCACGAACAGAGGGTGTAAGGCTATCTATGTTTCTGGCGGAGCTACCAGCGTCTTATTGAGGGACGCAATGACCAGAGCCCCCGTTGTGAGGTTCCCCTCCGCCAAGAGGGCTTCTGACCTCAAGCTCTTCTTGGAGGATCGTGCCAACTTCGATACAGTGGCCATCGTTTTCAACAGGTCGCTCAATTCTACAGCTCATCACTTGCCCCCCTCCCTCTCTGTTTCGAATTTCAACATAATCTGATTGGTTGTTGTAGTGAATAGTAATATGTATGATGTGCTGCAGATCTAGTAGATTTGCAAGGCTACAGGGCATCAAGTGCGCCATGGGTGGGAAGAATCTGTACATGCGATTTAGCTGCAGCACGGGGGATGCCATGGGGATGAATATGGTGTCCAAAGGAGTCCAGAATGTCCTTGATTTTCTTGTAGATGATTTTCCCGATATGGACGTCATTGGCATCTCTGGTTGCTTCTTTTACTTCCCTGCACATTCATTCCCTATTTCGTCTTTCATTATTTCTGTATATGTCTTTATCCATCAATATTCTTATTACTTGTATGGACAGAAATGTTACAACTTACGGGGGGGTCAGTTTTATATATATGTATATGCTTGGTGTTGTCGAAATTGCAGGAAATTTTTGCGCTGACAAGAAACCAGCAGCTGTTAATTGGATTGAAGGACGAGGAAAATCAGTGGTTTGTGAGGCTATAATAAAAGAGGATGTGGTAAAGAAGGTGTTGAAAACGAGTGTGGGAGCGCTGGTGGAGCTGAACATGCTCAAGAACCTTGCTGGGTCTGCTGTGGCTGGTGCTCTTGGGGGTTATAATGCTCATGCCAGTAACATTGTATCTGCCATCTTCTTAGCCACCGGACAAGATCCCGCTCAAAATGTTGAGAGTTCTCACTGCCTCACTATGTTAGAACCTGTTAATGAAGGTAGGGATCTTCACATCTCTGTCACCATGCCTTCTCTCGAGGTGGGCACTGTTGGAGGTGGAACCCAACTTGCATCTCAATCAGCTTGCTTGAATCTGCTTGGTGTTAAGGGTGCAAGCAAAGAGAGTCCTGGCTCTAACTCTAGGCTATTGGCAACCATAATAGCTGCTTCTGTTTTGGCCGGGGAGCTGTCACTCATGTCTGCTATTTCAGCCGGACAGCTTGTCAAGAGTCACATGAAATACAATAGATCTAGTAAAGACATTTCGAAAGCTGTATGATGATTCAGTTTAACTAGCTTTCACAAAATGGCTTCTGATGGATGCGAGTAAGCATTTATTTCTTTTTCAATTAACGCCTTTAACTTGTCATCAGTTGGAGATATGCTTGCTTGTTCATCAGCTAAGGTTAGATGGGGCTGCTGTGATTTTCTTCTATAGTTGGTGTATCCCTCCCATTTATTCCCACTTATTCATTGCTAGGCTTGTTTGACTGGTGTGTTTGTTGATGTTAATGAGACAAATTATAGTCTTTCTATTCTTCTGTGGAGCTTGAATTAGACTGATATATATGCTGACGCTGATGCTCTTCCAAATGCAAGTTAATTCATTAAATTTCAACTTCCTAGGTAAATTCCAATGTGCATAATACAAAAGGGGCGAGAAGGTGATCCCATCCTCGCTCATCTCTGTATCCGTCCGTCCCTGTTCGCTAAATGGCTAAAATCCCTACTCAGTTTTTTTAAATAGCAAGTGTCGGATTCTGAAGAGAGAAAAAACAAAGATGAATGATCCATCTAAAAGAAGGAGGCGTTAAAAAGGTTGCTTATTAGAAGAGAACAGAGGAGAAGGAGGAGATTGGGCCTGGCGAGAGGACGAGTCAGACCCAAATTAACCCAACGTCAAACGATTCTGGGCCAGGTTCCAGACGGTCCAAATAAAACTAGAAACCGTGGGCTCCCTGAAATCAAATCGATGCCCCAAGAAATGAAACCACAGACTCATACTAACTTTAAAGCGGTCTGGTCGAGTTCGACTCAGTGACTGGTACTTGGATAGAGGAAACTGGAAAGGCGAGTCTAAATCGATCCGGCGAATCACCATCGCGGATCAAATGACGAGTAGTTGGAGAAGAATAGCTGGGAATGTGAGGTCGTTCATCGGGAATTCGATGGGAGGATTAAGAGGCGGAAGCAATTTCGCTTCCTGGGTCGTCGCCGGAACTCTTGCCTACTTCCTTTGGGTCAAGCCCTCCCAAGATCTAAAGCGAGAACAAGAGGTCCTTCTTTCTCATTCTTACATGTTTTCCAAATTTTATTTATGTATCATTATTCGTAAGTGTTACCAAATTCTATTGTTATTATTCTTTCTCAGGCGAGGACAGCTCTAGCAGCAGCTTCGGATCCTCATCGGTATATTGAGAAACGAAAACCCATTCCTGATCCGCAGGTCCTTTTTCTTTTTTACACATTTAATTGATTCCCGCCCTTTTCCCCTTATCACTCTCTCTTTCTGACGAGCAGCAAATCATTTTAATTTGCTGGGATTTTCAGGAAACTGGTTTGATCTACGGCAACAAAAACAGATCTCGTGAACAGGAGGAGTAATTGTACTTAATTACCCCCCTTACAGCCATATCATCATATACGGTACTTGCAGTTTCTATTTTGTAACCTAGTTCATACCAACTCTAGCTCGTACCAACCAACGTTGGGTGCTCTTTATTGTTGGCCTCTTTGCTTTGGAGATCTTTTTTATTCTTCTTCACTTTATAATTTGTATAACTTGTTTGGAATAATGAGATGCATGAATGGATGTAATTGATTTTCAGTTGACAAGCAGTTACTATGAATAGTTGTCAAAGTCAATCATTTTATCTAAACGAAGGACAAGTTTGCATTCTTCTCCAAATGAAGGACAAGTTTGCATTCTCACAGACTGTTGTGGTCTCATCTTTGTAGTGGGTGACTTGAATTTAGAATGATCCAGTTTCTGAGTTTTGTATACCCAAAACCAACCTGTTCAATTCCCCGTGGTTTATATGACAGCTGAGTACGTATTTGATTGAGAAGTGGAAAAACGGAACTCTACAAAGATGGAAGGAACAACAAGAGTTTGTGAGAATACAAACATGTCCTTGGTTTGGAGGGGAATGCTGTAAGTGTGATTCAGAAAGTATCAAGAATTCCCTAAGGATGATAGGTGACTAACTAGTCATGTTCATGTATTATTGGGTCAAATGACAAGTTGTTCAGTACCTACTCTTTTGTCCAAACATATCCTCGATTTACCGTCGAAATATAAGTTGGTTGCTGTCCTTGTAGAAAAGTCAATAGCTGTTGCTACAATTAGGTCAACAGCGACAAAGGCACCTACTTATATAACTATCAATATGCCTTATCAATAGCAACAAACATAACTATCGATGAGTACTTACCAAATTTCTATAAAACGGTACAAACTATTCGAAAATAACTGCCCCTGTAATACTTATTTATTTTCTCTAACCGTCGGTGTAGATTATTTGTGAAAACCTATTTTCAGTGACAGAAAATCAATAAGTCAATGCCAATTATTGTCAGCCCAGAGACGAAGTATTCACTGTATTGATTAAAATTGCTATAACGGAGCAAGAACATACAGTCAGTCGGGCAAATGATAACTAAAGGCCAAAAGATATACTGTTGCACTTGCACATACAGAAGTAACTTAATCTAATTTGAAAACCAAATATTATGTCAGGAAAGAATCTCATGATAACCCAAACTATTTCAAATCTGCAAATCTTCTCTGACTATTTATTTGGAACCAAAAAAAGAAACAGCTACACCAAAATGGAAAGACTCGGTTCACTAACAGTCTCGTGAAGATTACGCACATAATGCTTAAATAACAAAGACATCAGAACTAAAATGTCCAGGAATTGATGATAATTACTTCAAAGTGATGTCTGACCACTGTATGAGGATGAAGACATTGCTGAGAGAATGTCAGTTACTGAAGCCATGACACTCAAAGCTGCCTTCAGGACCTCCTGAGAACACCCGGGCTTCACAATGGTTCGAACCTGAAGTAGATAAACCATGAGTTGATGGAAAACTATAATATCACTTCTAAGTTACCAGCTACAAACTGATGGATTTTGCTTTACAATGTACAGACAAAACTAAAAAATGGAACAGGTCTCAATTCCGGAACAGAACAAGAAACCTTTGATCTTCTTGGAGGCCCTCTACAACCCAAATGCTTACTTATAACTTATTTTGGAACCTATGCTTACTCTGGTAACTTAACAGAAGCAACAAACTACAAATCATCCGACCATTTTTTAAGAAACAAAACCTAGAAAGGTTATACAGAAGTTCTTTTTACCTCAGCTAACCAAACAACTGAGCAAAGGGTTAAGTTTTACCCAGCCTAGGGTTGCATTAACATAAGTAAGAATGTCTAGTACTAAAAGGAATAAACCATGTTTCAGAGATTGTCATATGAAACATAATGATATGTGGATAAAATTTAATGATGAAAAAGCACCTTATCAAGATATTCCTGCAGTTTCTTGATTCTGCCCATATAATCTTGATCTTCAACACACAAGGTCACAGGCTTAGCATCAGAACCAGGACCATCAAACTGCTGGGGTCCTGGATTTCTGTAAAGATCATCCATGAGAAAGTTTGTTGCATTTTGTCTCAACAGGCTGCAAGAATGGTCATGCATTAGTTTGAAATACAACTAAGAAACTCAGAAGTACAAAGCCAAGAACATTCAGTTCTCTTATCTTCCTCTATCTTAGAACGCATAGACCTAGATTATTATCAGAGTATCAGGCACATCTTGACAAGGAAACTTACTCATAAGCTTTGCCTCTCAAATCTACAGTAGCTGGATGAATAGCAGGTATCCCAATAGATGTGGCACCAGGATTTTGGGACCACCGCTTTACTGACATCATCGCCTAAGTTACAACAAATAAAGTTAAAATAGTAAGCATTCAAGATTACCAAGAAAACAAAAGGACTCTAACGACATTTTAGTTGGATGTTAAAATGCCAAGGCATAAAGATAGGAATCAAGAGTACAAACACATACTGTAATTGGAGCAGCACCACAGCGCCACTTGTTAACCGGATTTTTTAAGTTAGTTACAGTAGCCATATAACCATTCAAACCGGCTGCCAAAATATGGTAGCAAATGTGCCCAAGAACCTGAAAGAATGTGAAAACAAGATCAAAAAAATAGGATTGAAAACTGATGACCCAGCAAAACACACTTGATCTGTAACATACATAGGCATAATCACAATCAAACTTTGACGGCAAGGAACCCCGAGCTTGGTAACCAAAGAAGTGGCAGATGGCATTAAATTTCTTCCCCTTGTATGTCCCTTCTTTCTGTTCAAAAAACAAAGTACAGTGACTAAATTAGTTCAAGAATGAAATCAATCTTTGCATAGGCAATCAACTTAACAGTGGGCATATAGCTCTAACCAGATAAGCTACCTTAAAAACTAGAACTATATAGTTTATAGAAGAGAAGATAAGCACCTTAAATAGAAAAGAAGAAAGACAGGATATCACATTTTGTTTCGAAGGATTGGAAGAAATAGTATACCGACCATGTTTCTAATGTGACAAAATTTTGCAACCTGAATATTAAAGTTAATTATCTTCTTCCACTAGAAAATAATTGAAAACAGAGGGCACATTTTGCAACATTATCAACTGGGTGTAAAATGATATGAACAAGGGAGAATAATGATGAATCCATGAGAAATGGTTATTCATAAAGTGGAAAAGAAGTTACAGATGATGTAAGGAACATCGTTACTATGGAATTCTAAAAAGCTGTCATGGGGAAAGGGAAGAACGGTGTTTATTTTACCAGACGCGTGTTCATCTCTGCCTCTACAAGATGTGCCAGAAGCTTCTCTGTCTCAATCTGGAAATTTGCATGTGTAAGGATTTTATGAATCTAAAGTTTAACAACTGCCATAAGAAATCAGAAACATTACTTGAAACTTGCAAGTCATTTACCTGGGATAACTGTGCAGAGTCATCTGATTCTGGGTGAAGGAGCAACTACAGCAATTAAAGGCATCAATATAAGACAGTCCTATTTTCCTGTAAGAGTTTTCAATTTAGTAAAAAGCATTGTATAGTAACCTGTTTCTTAATAAAAGGTGGCAGAAACTCGAACAAAGCAGATGCCCAAGGTGAAAGTTGAGAAGAAATATTATCAAGAGGAACACCTTGTCTGAGCAAGCTATGAATTTCCTGAAAGTAACAAGTATGTTGATACTATTGAGTTGCCTCTTATAAGAAAGCTTAGTTCTAGGAGATGTGTACTACAAAAATATAGTCATAAAAAGGATTAGCACCTTTAATAGAGCATACACTTCAGGAATGCTTTCAATCAGTCCTTCTGGCAGTAGGATAACACCATGGTACTTATCTGGTTCGAGTAATTTTTTGTCAGATAAACAAAATGTAAAATTATCACTAACAGTGACATAGAAGGACCCTTCAATTATTTGATACCTTGTTCAGCCCTCGCCTGAACAGCATCACAGACCTGTTTTGACAGGTCAAATAGAGTAAGTTTTGAAGCAGCCACTTCCTCCCCAAGAATTACCTGCGAAACTCACCAAAAATGATGTGTGAAGTGATCGCTGAAGAAATGACCAGTAATGGAAGAAAAATCAATTTTGAAGGACGCTTGTGAGGGAGTTCTGACCATATTTGGATGTGACTGAAGGGTACACTCCAAAGCAACATGGGATGCTTTTCGGCCCATGAGTCTGATGAAATAATAATACTGGAAAGAATAGAATGTCAATGATATATTTCTTCTTAAATATGAGTGAAAACAACGCAATAGAGAAATAAGAATTTATAAATATAACACAGAAAGAGAAAGAGTTGCAAAAGTAAACAGTCTCAGTTACTTCCTCCACCTGTTTTAATTACCAATAAAGAGGTGAAATAGAAGATCAAGATGAAAAGAGGAGTACTAGGCATCCACTTGATGCTTGTACTACCAGACTTCAATGAAAGGAACATTATTCACACTGTCTACTAGATTATCATGATAAAGTTTTAAAAGAATCAAGTCTATCACCTTCTCTGCTGATAGAGCATCTGTACAGACATTGCTGATGAGCTGGGAATTGACCTAAGGATATAAAAGCAGCATAAAAAAGATATAGTTACAACAAACTTTCCATCGACTCATGCTAGTATAACGCAGTGTATACATTTCCTATACCCAAGATTAAACATTGCAGATAGAACTGGAAATAAATTTATGCATCATCTTCAAATACATAGCATTCCTTTTTATTTGAGGAAGTGGGGGGAGGGGAGCATGATGTGAGTCAACCCTAGCATTCGTTTTACGTGAAAAAGAAAATACTGCACTCTAGAACTTAAATGTTGCCAGTATCTTGTAGACCAATACCTTACAGATAGTATCAAAACCAACATTTGTTTCCACAAACTGGTTCTTAAGATCTCCATTTAAAGTGACTGGAACCCCAACAACCTACAACGTTCAAACAGTGCAATGATCAAATCTACAAAGATGAGCAGGTCACATTGAGTAGAAGAGGAAATAAGAAAAAGCTGAAGACCATGTTATGAATTACAACAGGAGCACAGCAATATTCTATATAAAATAAAATAAAATAAGGTTCCCTTTTTCTTTCATTCCTTAACAGAGCACAGACCCATCTAAACCAATTTTCTCAGAAGTTGCAAGAAGCATCACCCAAATTCCCATGAATATCATCTACATTAAAAATCTTGTAGTATTATAGATATCTAAGGAAATTAAAAAGTACCTTTGTCTTGCACTTGGCTTCAGCAAATGTTTCTGCAAGCTGTGCAGCATCGGTGTTTGATGTCACACCTTCAAGGAAGCAAATTCTAACTTTTAAGAGCTTCAGTGACGAAAAATATTATAAATTTGCAATCTGTATCCATCTCAATTACCTCCAACAATGACAAGACCATCCAATTTCAACTCATTGCATGCAGTTAGAGCAGCATTAACTTGTTCAGTAGTTCGAATTTGATCTTTTGTGCGTCCCAGTAAATCATAACCACCTTGTCAAGCACAGCATTTTATAAAGGCCATAAGTTCCAGCATAGTAAAGGCATCATATGTAAGACATGAAAATTACATGACTACAACTTACCTTGGTTTTTGTAGGTTGAAAGAATTTCATCGGTTATCTCAAGTGTCTTTTGCGCAAACAAACCTTCCGAGCCACCTGTTAACAGTTTAAAATCTTGTCTCAGTAACTTCTACTGCCTTCGATGAATAGATACAAAACCTTAGTCACGAGTTTAAGTATAAGGAACATTCTCTCACATAATCATCCAAAGGGAGGATAAAACTATATGGTCCTGAAAAGTTAATATTTAAAAAAAAAACTTTTTTAATCTTTTGAAATAAAACTCAGTCCAGGACAAACAATTATAATAGATCTGCAAGGGTGATATATTGAAACTCACTAGAGGGTAAACTCTATGGGCAAAGAATTCATTCGAAGAAATATATTAAAATGCATGTGACTATACTAGAAACTGAGACCTGAAAAGTTGCAGCTTACCCAGAAATCCAAATAAAGTACTGTTTGGGTTGTGTATTTTGATAGCATCGTGCAGGCCCCATATGACATTATGTCCTCCAGGGGATTGTCTCCCACAAAAGACTACACCCACCCTGTTAAAAGATAGAATCAAACATTTAGATCTTGACATAAATACAACGGTTTATTCATGTTATATTTCTTTTCATCATGCACTCCACCCTCATCGTTAAAGTAAAATAAGTAGAGCACACAAAAAGATAGTTTGATCGCGGGATAAATGCCAGAAGTATCTCAAAACTCTTCTGTTCCAAAATCATAAAATGGACCAAATAAGTAATAGAACATGCTTTTAACATGAAATGGCATGTAGCGTGCATAAAAGAATGTCTAAGAGATGTATATATACACCTAATGACTGGATGGTCAGAGATGATCTGAGCATCGGGGACTTTAGCAGTTGCCCTGAGAAAGTGAGCCAATGGCTGACCATACGTTTGTGGAAAGAAGCGGCTTATGGTGTGGGAATCAGTGGGGTCTGAAGCTGTGGTTGCATCACCAAATTCAACCCTGACAGTTGTTCCCTGGACAATAAGAAGCGCAGAAACAGAAAGTCAAAAGTCGCTCACATTCTGCACCAAATACACACGACCAATGTAGTGTGTTACGGATTCTCACAAGTGAGGTAGAGTGGCGTACGGGCACATCATACGGGAAGCTTTTTCAAGACATGAGACTCATTCTATCTAGAGGGATTGACGTAGTGTAAAATAGTGGTCGCAGAGAACAGAGTAATGAATAACAAAGAGAACACACACACACACCAAACAGCGCAGAGAGTAAAACGTAATTGCAACAATATAAGATATAATCAAATCAGGCGCATTTC
Organism: Coriaria nepalensis; assembly: GCA_027186245.1. Classification (NCBI taxonomy): domain Eukaryota; kingdom Viridiplantae; phylum Streptophyta; class Magnoliopsida; order Cucurbitales; family Coriariaceae; genus Coriaria; species Coriaria nepalensis. The sequence continues at coordinate 44,579 of CP114500.1, read as the reverse complement.
ATCACCGGCTAGGCAGATCTAATCTGATAAAGCAAAACCAATCTGAAAGTTGAAAAGGCGAAGTGTATGTTGGAAAGAGATCTCCATGCAGTGACGTGAAATCAAAGAGTTAAAGAGAGAAATGAACCTGAAGACAAGGAGGAAGCTGCGGTTCGTACAAAGATCGAAGTTTCTGAAGATCAGAAAGTTCTCTGGGAATGCCGTAATCGGAATCCATGATCTGGTTGGTAGTTTGGTGAAGTGTGAAGGAGGGTCGGAGTGAGAAGACTAGAGAGTATACAAGAAGCCTAAGAAGGGTACAGGCTACTTATTTCTCCTCCGTTTTATAGGGCGATACTTACTAGTGATGAGTGATCAGGGCCAAGGGCCCAAGGGGGGAAAAATTAAAAAAGGGCCCGCCGGGGATACTACCAAAACAAACGTCCCCCCAAAATCCCTCCTCTTTCCTTCCTTGAAGAAAATCAGCATCCCCCCTCCCCCCCTCCTTGTTCGTTATTATTACGATTTGGCCACTAGTCATCCATTCCATCCATATAATAAATAAATAAATAAATAAATAAATAAATAAATAGTTGAATCTTATTCCCCACAAAGACCTAATCTTCAACTTTATTACTGTACGGGTGAGATTGACAAGTTTTTGTCCGCCCCAGGTATAAGATTTCAGATTTGATATGGTGTGGTGTACCCATTGGATTTGGGAGGATATTATTTTTTGGATTAGAATTAGGGGACTTATTTATTTATTTATTTATTTATTTATTTATTTATTTATTTATTAAATGGGACTATAGTATACGTGTTGAGTGTGTTGTAGAATGTATATGACATGTAAAATTGTATCCACTCTATTATTAAATACTGAGAAAATTCAGTCTTCTAGATACTATTATTATTATTATTATTTTTTTTTTTGGCTCATAAATATATGTTACAAGATAAGATGAAGTTAGAGTCTAAACATAAGAGTAAGAGGTCAATTAAGTACGTGTTGACTGAAATTGTAATAGAACAACGGGGACATCAGTGGATGAAGAAAATGCGGTAGCTGACTGGGAGATGCAAATTCGATAGGTATATGCGAGTACAAGGACATTGTTGGCATTTCATCCAACCCCCACCCACCACTCCATAGTCATTATGACTCAACAAACAAATTGACACAGGGATCAACTGGATCTACCACCTCCCATTCTATACTATTTAAGACATTTTTCCTTAAATAAAATCAGACTTTCCCCTTGGTCTAAACATTTTCTCTGCTTTTCATGTGTCCGTCATCAATCAAAGGTACGTTAGGTCATCTGGTTGACCATCTCAATCGCGTATACGAAAATTACACCAGCATCCCCAACGTACCCGTTTCATGTATCTCTGCGTAGAAGAACTACTTTCAGGGAAGATCGACACTTGTAAGTAAAAATCACAAGTTATTAATTTTTCATGTTTCATGTTAATATTTTTTAGGCCCAATTCTAGGACAACTTCAGTCGGTATCTTCGGGAACCAAGATTAGGTAGGGTTAGCAGAGCTTATGAAAATAGAATACTGAATAGAGATGATAACTGAAACTGAGGTTTGATATGATCGAGGTTGTATCAGCCGGCTTAGTAATAGCTAAACGAGATGAGAAGACGCAAGATGATGTTGAGGCCAAGCCAAATATTTCTTCGCTCAACTTAGATATAGGCATGGGAACGATGAACAAGTAGACATGTGGAAAGTAAACGACAATTGAGTGGAGATCATGTCCTTAGCATGTCAAACATGGATGTCGCTGCTACCTGTTGAGGTGCCTCGGAGGTGTCAGATTGGGACAGCACCATAGCACGCTGAGAGACATATGAGTAAAGAGCATATTTTTGATGTGTCTGACTGCGGTGGCGCTGACACCTATCATGGAGCAGTGAGTGATCAGAATGTTGAACAATGAGAACGAGACACATGTAAAGCTATCTAGAATCTCCCAGCCTTAACTAAATATAAAAGCCAATATGCATAACGTAAATGGGTAATGAATATTTCCTAAGTGAATAACAAGTTTATGCATACATCTCTATCTATCTCTATAGAATATTGACTAGAACATCGGAGTAGGATTGACCGACCACCACCTCGGGTGCAGTTTGTTGGTGAGTACATGTATCAATCTTGGGATACACTATAGGTGATGTAACCCTTCATAGTGGACAAAACTCCATGTCAACGATATTTTTATAATTTATATTAATAATTTTAGTAAAATAAGTAAATATCACAAGTTCACAATTATGCATTAAAATTTATCAGTAAAATTTCAAACAAATTCAATGTCTTAAAGTGTTTCCAAACAAAAATTAATAATTTTAGTGGAACACTTGAACTTGGTTCTAAACAAAGCGTTGGTGAATCGAATTTTATCTCCCAAAAAATTCAATTGTTCGTGGAAGATGAAACATCAATTCAGAGAAAAAATGGAGCAAATTTTAGCTTTTTCTTCAATTTTCTCTGTCGATTGAGGGTTGATTTGAGGAACTTTAGCAACCAAAGGTTACTCTAGTTTAAAGTTTGAACCTCACTTTGGATTGAGGGGGGAGATGGAAGCTTGAAGTGGTAGAAATGGCGAGAGAACGTTTATAAAAGAGAAGGATAAGAAGGAAGGAGAGGAAACGTGATGGTTGATTGTGGCAGTTGGCATGTGACATGCGTCATCGCCCAAGAGGCCACCATGGATTACAAAAAGCACGAATCGAGGTGCATTTAAGATGTTAGTATGCGTCCTTTCACATCTTTTAGTATGAATATGGGTCGATAGAGAGTGCACAAGCATGTCAGCTAAAATATAGATCATAATGTCATGTAACGCATACAAAATTAGGTTGTGTGCCAAGGGGATAACTATCAAGCCCAATTTCGGAACAACCTCAGCCGGGTAGTCTCGGGAACTAAGGCTAGGTAGAGTCAGTATAGCCTATGGAAACATAGTGTCGAAGGAAGATGATAACTGAGGCTACGGTCTGATAGGACCAAAGTGGCATCAGTTAGCCTAGTAATAGCTTAATGGGACGAGAAGATGCAAGACAACACTGAAGCTGAGCTAGGTATTTCCTCGCTCAACTCAGATATAGGCATGGGAATGCCGAACGAGTAGACAGGTGAAAAGTAACCAATATTTAAGTGGAGACCATGCCATGACGTGTCAAATATAGGTGGAGTTGCTACGCATTGAGGTGTCTTAGAGGTGTCCGACTAGGGCAGCGCCATAGTATGCTGAGAGATATATGAGTGGGGAGCAGATTTCTGTTGTGTTAGACTACAAGGGTACTGACACTCATCATGGAGCAGAGAGTAATCAGAATGTTGAGCAATGAGAGCGAGACTCATGTAAAGTTGTCTAGAATCTCCCAGCCTTAACAAGGTATAAAAGCCAATAGGCATAACATAAATGGGTAATGCATATTTCTTAAGTGAATAGCAAGTTTGTGCATACATCTTCATCTATCCCTCTAGAATATTGACTAAAGCGTCGAAGCGGGGTTGGCCGACCACCACCTCGGTTGCAGTTTGTTAGTGAGTGCAAGTATTTATCTTAGGACATACGTAGGCGATGGAACCCTTCGTTTTCTTCACTTTCAAAGTTCCAACAGATCAAGAACCTGACTGAGAAGAGGATACAAGATGGAAAATTTGAGGAAAAGCAGATAAGAGAGAGCGAAGGGGGAGAGAGAGGCAGACTAAGATGAGTTCTCCCTCTCCTACCTAAAGGAAGAGTAATGCATGCTGCGAGCGCTGCTAGAAGACGACCAATGCCTCCACAAACCCCTCCAATGGTAAACAGTTGAGTAGACATATTGCAGGGCATAAAAATGATGGAAAGAGGCTTAGCAGAAAGGGTTGGCCAAGTGGTCGAGTGCTCAATAGATGCAAGGATCGTAGAGTACGAGGCACTTTTGGCAGGAATGAGGCTTGCTCAAGGGGGTTGAGCGGATCAGCATATCCAGCGACTCTCAGGTAGTGGTTTCACAAGTACGAGGAGAGTTTGAGGTAAAATCTGAGAAGATGAAAGCCTACCATAAAATGGCTGAGGCAATGTTGAAAAGGTTTGACAAGTATAAATAATGCATGTCCCAATGAGTGCCAACACTGAAGCTAACGCCCTGGCAAAATTGACAACTGTGCCGCAAGCTAACTTGTCTGTTGAACCCTTGAGGAGATACCTAGATGTGCCAAGTGTTCCCGTGAAAAATATCGTGATGATGCTGAAGGATAAGGGGCAGATTGAGGCTATAAAGAAGTATTTAGTAAGTAGAGAGATGCCCTCATCGAGGAAGGAAGCAAGAAGGATCGGGTCTCAAGCTTCTAGGTGCGTAATGATAGGGGATGTGCTATTCCGAAAGGGGTATGCACATCCAATGATAAGGTGTGTTTCAGAAAATAAAAAATGAGCTATTAGTGAGGGAAATTCATGAGGAAGTGTGTGGAAGTCACTCGGCTGGGCAGTCAATGGTACAAAAGCTAATGAGGTTGGGGTACTTCCGGCCCACAATGAGGAGAGATGCCAAGCGTCATAGCAAGCGATGCAGGGACTATAACATTCATGCAAGTATCCCCATAAAACCCTATGTGGAGTTAACATCGGTTAGCAGCCCTTTGCCATTTGTAAGGTGGGGAATGGATCTCATCGGACCCCTAACGTAAGGCGCAAAGCAAAGGAAATATGTTATAGTAGCCAGTGACTACTTCACAGAGTGGATTGAGGCCGAACCCTTTCTAGAGATCACTGAGGCGGCGACCACTAAGTTCGTGTGAAAAAACATCGTATGCAGATTTGGTGTGCCATAGAGCATCGTCACAGATAGTGGGAAGCAATTTGACAATGTTAAATTTAGAAAGTTCTGCACCAATATGAAAATCATGCATTTTAGTTCCTCCCCTTATCATCCTAAAGCCAATGGTAGGTAGAGAGAGCTAATAAAATTATCAAAAACTTGTTGAAAAAGAGGTTAGAGAATGAGGAAAGAAGCTGGGCTGATGAGGTTTCCTCAATATTGTGGGCTATTCGCACCACTCCTCAGAGTGTGATAGGGGAAACCCTTTTTAGCCTTACCTTCAGAGCCGAAGCAATGATACTATCAGAGATAAGCCTGCCTTCATACAAAAGGTTGTTCTTCATCGAGGAAGAAAACAATGTAGTTCTGATAGAATCCCTTAACTTACTTTAAGAAACAAATGAGAAGGCCCGGATCAGAGAGGATGCGTTAAAGAGGAGGATTAAGCGTCATTACAACAACGGAGTAAATCCTTGACCGATCTATATGGGTGACTTGCATAAGGGCCCTTTAAAGTCGAATTAGGAATGACCCTATAGGGTTATACATGAACTCAGGTCAATAATATACATACTACAAAATCAAGTAGGGAAATAGCTCGCGCAACCATGAAACTCATAAAACCTCAAGGTCTACCCCAAAGGAGTTGTGGAAGAGAGTGACTACTAGTGTAATGAGTGTATTACTAATCTTATTGTTTAATTGAAAGGCGCTCAAATTGCTCGCTAAATGAATGAAAATATATTTGTTAGCATCTACAACTGGAAGCACCATAACTTAGAATGCTTATTTGGTGCCAAAGGTAAAGAAGATCTGAGCACCCGATAAAGGCTTAGTATCCAACAACTTGGAGCGGTTATTTAGCACCCTAGATATATTAGATCTTACCACCCGATAGGGGCTCAACATCCAATAACTTTGAGCATTTATTTGGCGCCCAAGGTAAATAAGATCCGAGCACCTTATAGAGGTTCAACATCCTACAACTTGGAGTACTTTTTTGGTACTTTAAAAAAGGTCTAATCACGCAACAAAGGCTTAATATCTAACAACTTAAAGCGTTTATTTGACACCAAATGTAAAGAAGGTATGAGCACCAAATATGGTCTCAATGTCCAACAACTTGGAACACTTATTTAGTGCCCAAGGTAAAGAAAGTTTGAGCCCTATACAGGCTTAATATCCAATGACTTATAGTGATTATTTAGCAGCCAAGATAAAGGAGGTTTGAGCACCCGATAGAGGCTCAGTATTCTACAACCTGGAGCGTTTATTTGGCGTCCAAGGTAAGGAAGATCTGGGCACCCGATATGGGGCTCAATATCCTATAACTTGGGGAGCTTATTGAGCGCCCAAAGTAAAGAAGATTTGAGCACCTGATAGAGGCTTAACATCCAACAACTTGGAGTGCTTATTTAGTGTCTAAGGTAAAATAGATATGAGCACCCGATATAGGCTCAACATTCCACAACTTGGACCACTTATATGGCACCCAAGGTAAAGAAGATCTAAGCACCCGATAAAGGCTCAACATCCAGCATACTAGGAGTGATTATTTGGCACCAAAATTAATAAAGAGTTGAGCGCCCATAAATGGCTCAGTCTCTAATAACTAATAGCCTAATACTTGAGTTTATTTTATCTAACAAGCTTAACCCTTAAGTGTTCAGTTTTTCATAAAAAGAGGAGAAGGAGATCAAATATTGAGCAAATCATTGAGAAATCAATTGTTAAAAAGGAAACAAAGAGAAGTTGAAGAAAATTCCTCATTCATTGAGTGAAGTTCAATTATAGAGGTACCCAAAATCTCCAGAGTCTACATTGTCGGGAAACTCGATCTCGTTCACATTGAGTGATGAGAACCTTAGCTGAACAACAGTGAGGTAGGCCAGGAAGCCCTGATAGCTTATCTCAGACTTCACGGTTGAGTACTCATCGGACTCTAGGTACTTTGCCACAATAACACTCTCAATATTTGGAGCCTCCACCCTAAGTCCTTCCAATTCAGCTCATATAATGTCCATTTGCTCTTGGACAACCGGAAGCTTGACTGCGTTAGATTTTCGAGCCACCCCCTTCGTTTTCTTCTTCGGTTCAAGCCTGACCTTCTTGGGCCTATCCATCTCGAATATACCTAACCATGAATAGGGGAAAGGGCCAGTCTTAGGTCAGATGTTCGTAGTTGCTTATGGTCTAGCCTAAATTATCGAGTATGATTCTACGGTTAGTCAACAAGGTGAAAATCGCTCAAGTGTTGGGGTAATCTTGAGGAACAAAATAACTAAATACTATCCTAATATCAGTTAGCCAGGTTAAAATCGCCTAAGTGTTGGTGAGATGCTAAAGTAGAAAAGAACTGAGGTCCCGTAGGTCAATACGTCATAAAAGGGGAAAAACACCTACGAGTTTAGTATCTAGGCCAATTTTCAATTGAAATATATTTTTCAAAGGAAAATAAAAGGCAGGAAAAGATTCATGCAAAGAACACTTACAGAAAATTAAGAACAATTGAAGAAAATTGGAAAATGCATAGAAAATGAAGAATATGCTGAAGAAAGATGAACTTACTTACTCTATCAGACATGACTGGTTGAGTAGTTGACGTAGATGATAGTTCATGATGGTTAAAACGACGGTGAGTAGCGTCAGGTTTCACAAAGAACAGGGAGAGTGGAAGAGAGTGTTGGATTGAGGGGGGAGATGGAAGCTAGAAGTGGTAGAACTGGCGAGATAATGTTTATAAAAGAGAAGGAGAAAAAGGAAGGGGATGAGATGCGATGGTTGCATGTGGTAGTTGGCATGTGACACACGTCATCGCCCATAGGTCGCCACTGATTATGAAATACTCGAATTAAGGTGCATTTAAGATGCTAGCATGTGTCCTTTCACATCCTTCAATACAAATGGGGGTCGATAGAGATTGTAAGAACTTATCAGACAAAATAGAGGTCAAAATACCACGTAACCCATACAAAATGAGATTAAATGCCAAGGGACTAACTATTAGGCCCAATTTCGGGACAAACTCAGCTAGATAGCCTTGGGAATTGAGCCTAGACAAGATCTGTAGAGCCTATGGAAATATAGTGTCGGGGGAGATGATAACTAAGGTTGAGGTCCGATAGGATCGAGGTGGCATCAATTGGCCTAGTAATAGTTGAACATGATGAGAAGACGCAAGACGACGTTGAGGCCAAGCCAAATATTTTCTCACTCAGCTTAGACATAGACATGGGAAAACAAAACGAATGGATATGTGGAAAGTAATCGACACTCTAGTGAAGACCATACTCTTGGCATATCAGACAGGGGTGGCGTTGCTAAGCATTGAGGTATCCCAGATGTGTCAAATTAAGGCAGCGCCATAGCACGCTGAAAGACATATGAGTGATGAGTAGATTTCTGTTGTGTCATATTGTGGGGGCACAGACACCCATCATGGGATATGAAGTGATCAGAATGATGAGCAATTGAAGCGAGAGACGTGTAAAGCTTTTTGGAATCTTCCAGCCTTTTTTAGATATAATAGGTATAAAAAGGTAATAAACATAACGTAAATGGGTAATGCATCTTTTCTAAGCGAATAACAAGTTTATGCATATATCTCTATCTATTTCTTTAGAATATTAACTAGAACATCAAAGAGGGATTAACCGACTAACAGTTTAACTACAGTTTGTTGGTGAGTGCATATATCGATCTTAAGACATATTAGAGGCTATGAAACCCTTCATAATGGACGAAAATCCATGACAACAATATTTCTATAATTTATATTAATAATTTTAGTAAAATAAGCAAATATCACAAGTTTATAATTATACATTAAAAATTATTAGTAAAATTTCAAACAAATTCACGGTCTTAAAGTGTTTCCAAACAAAAAATAATAATTTTAGTGGAACACTTGCACTTGGTTCCAACACAAAGCGTTGGTGAATCGAACTTTATCTCCCCCGGAATACAATTGTTCGTGGAAGATGAAACATCAATTCAGAGAAAAAACGGAGCGAATTTTAGCTTCTCCTTCGGTTTTCTCTGTCGGTAGAGGGTTGATTTGAAAAACTTCAGCAGCCAAAGGTCACTCTAGTTTGAAGTTTGAACCTCAACTTCAATTTCATTCAACCCCGGGAATTCGATTGTTTGTTATTCGTATTTTTGCTTTGGAATTTGCTAGCAGAAGTTTCATTACCAAATCTTTTCTATTTCTCCTTAATCAGTTCTCATCTCTCCAACCTTTTCATTTTAATTTTAATTAAAATTTTTTTTTTGCCTGATAACAGCATCCATACGTGAACCTCGTATTTAAGCTCTTAACAGCGATATGATTAAACAAACCTGACAGCCCAATGGAGTTAGACGTAGCTGCAAGCAGAGGACAGAAGTGCGACGTAGCAGCGGCGGTTTCAGGGTTTAGCGACGCATCTCAGGCCGTGCACGGTTCGGTATGGGCATACACATGCATCGTATTTTTAAGTTTCAATTGGTTTTTTCGTTTCCTTAATTATCCAGAGAGAGTTGTTAAATTAGGTATCTGTGTTTCCTTCTTCTCCCTGCTTATTCTCCTCCAGGAGGAATATGAACTTAAGGAGGGAACCAATACCGTTCTGATAAATGAACTGCACGAAGCTGTGAATGCTCATCCGGAGGACCCCTCACTTCATTTTGATCTTGTAATTTCTCACTTTCTACTTATCAGACTTCCGTCTTTCTCTTGTAACTAATAGATTGTAAAAAACTTGAATATATAAACACACACACAGAGACATATGTATATGTGATCTTGTTGAAAAATCCCGCAGGGACTCTTCTTGTGGGAAAAAGGGCCAAACTCCAAGGAAAACAAGGAAAGGGCAGCGAACCATTTCCTAACATCAGCCAAGTTAAATCCTCAGAATGGAGCAGCTTTCAGATATCTTGGTCACTATTATGCCTCCCTTTCACTCGATATGCAGAGGGCTCTTAAGTGTTACCAGAGAGCAGTCACTCTCAATCCTGATGATTCGCTTTCTGGGGTGGGTCATTTACCCTTCTTGCAACATAATACTATTTTTGCAAGTTTATTTAATAGCCATATTGGCCATCGCTTGAAAGCATAATAAGACTGATAGTAAATCAGGAAGCCCTCTGTGATTTGTTGGACCAAGGAGGGAAGGAAATAATGCAAGTATCAGTATGCAGAGAAGCTTCAGGGAAGTCTCCTAGAGCTTTTTGGGCTTTTCGAAGATTGGGTTACTTGCAGGTTCTCCATTCTACTAATTATTAGTAATGTGTCCTGGCCACCTAAATTGTTGTGAAAAGAATTTTTGGTGGTGCAGGTTCATCAAAAGAAATGGTCTGCAGCTGTCCAGAGTCTTCAACATGCTATCCGGGGTTATCCTAACTGTTGTGATTTGTGGGAAGTAAGTTTACACTTGGCTTACTTCTTTTAAATATTCTCTGTTCTTGCTGATATTAGACTTATTCTCCTTCATTTAGGCATTGGGTCTTGCCTACCAGCGGCTTGGCAGGTTTACTGCTGCTATTAAGGTAGCTTGTTCCACCTGTTATAAATCCATTTTCTTCTTTTCTTGTCCTTGTAACTATTATCATTTTCTTGCCTCTCCCTTGGGTTTGGGGGAGGCCATGTCTACTTGAATTGTATGAACCTAATGTTTTTCACCTTTCTAACAGTCCTATGGACGGGCCATTGAACTGGAAGATACCAGCATTTTTGCTTCGATTGAAAGTGGAAATATCTTCTTGATGCTTGGTTCTTTCAGAAAAGTAAGATTTATAAACAGTTTTCTCATTGTATTTTCCTGCGATTTTGATAGCCAAGTAGGTAACATGTGGTTTTTCATCTTCATATTCTCAATACTCTAGCATCTTGAAATTTACCTTTAATCCATTTGGACAGTGTCAGTCAATTGTTTATGATTTTTGGTCAGATGTTTCTCTTTTTTATATTTTTTCTTTTCCAGAAGAACATGGAAATAATTGACGAATTTGATTGTAGTTTCAAATCAATATCATTGAACAAACTACCATTTGATTTAAAGAAGTTATTGCGGTACACTTTTGGAATATTCTATCTTTAGGGGAGACCATTTAAGATCTTTTGTCAAAGAATTTGCTGAAAAATTCAATTAAACTTGAAAGCTCTAACTAGCTGACTGTTAAAACTTACACTATTTGAGCTAGGCTTTGGAAGTATCAAGTGGAAAGTAAAAAATACATGGAAAGGCATTAGAGTCTCATTAATGGTAACATTTGTAATGGTGGATTTAAGTTAGTATGTGCAGTTATGACATAGGATTACTGTCATTTCTTCAATATTATATTGGTATATGGTCTCTTCAGTTTTGTGGGGTGGGTGATTCAAAAGACCAATGCAAAGTGGAAGTTCACTGCAATTGAGGTGTAATTTGATAATATTTGAGGAACTTGACTGTCTTGTATGACTCCATAGACTAGGCACCCCATTCTTACATATTCTATGTGGAAACAATACCCAAGTGTAATGATAGTTTTTCTTTGGAAGGGAGTTGAGAAATTTCAACACGCTTTAGAGATATCGCCTCAGAACATCGCTGCTCAATTTGGGGTCTCGTTTGGGTTGCTTTGTTTGGCAAAAGAATGTATCCAGCTGGGAGCATTTATATGGGCATCTTCACTATTGGAGGTTGTTATCATGTGATCATACGTTACTGCACCTTTGCTTGTACTTTGTTTTGTTTGTTATTATCATTTTTTAATTTCTGATTTTTTAATACATGGATTTAAGGAAGCATCGCAAGTTGCAGAAGCAAGTACTCGTCTGGCTGGAAATCTCTCATGTTTGTGGAAGTTGCATGGTGATATCCAAGTATAATATTCTGTTTCATTTCCTTCTTCTCTAAAATTATCACTTATGAAAATTCACAATATCTCGAATTATATGTGTTTCATGTTCATTAAAATTTGATTAAACACTGTCAACCTCTTTTAGGTCTTGACCTTTATGATCTGGAGAAGAAAAATCTTAAGTGTAATTTATTCAAGAGTTTGGTTGAATTGTTAAGTTTTTATTTTTTGAAATGGTTGATATATATATATAGTAACCATTCAACAGTCTTTTCAGCTCGTTTGAATAGAATACCTGATTGCACTATTTGGATTCTTGTAAAACCTATTATAGGACCATGGTAGTCGCAAAACTTTTTGATCCTCTGTCATCATGTTGTGCTTGAATATATCAATGCAAATATGTTTTGGATCCACATCATATCCGAGAAATATGATTACTAATTTTTTTTTCCTAATTTCATATGCCAAACCCTCTCTAGTTTTCTTGTCCGGAGGAGGGTCTTAACTGTCCCCAGACAAACTACTAGAGTTTTATTGTGGGGGGAAAAAAAAAGAATTGGTACTTGCACATATAGGGCGCTGCAATTTTTTTCGGAGTTCCTCTATAAAAGCCTTCTGTGCTTGGTACTAAATATCTTAAAGTTAATAATCTTAAATTCTTAGGGTGAAATGCATAAAATCTCCTGCACCAAATTGACTTGATCGCCTTAGCCTCTTGTAATATTTTATTGTTAACAAACCCAATTGATGTTTGCTACTTTTTTTTATCTTTGGCCAAAAGATGTTTGCTCCAACAAATTATTCCCGCAATTAATATTTCTTTAGAAAAGCTAATGATACTCTTGCATGGCTTTGGAGGATTAAAACTTGCTTAACTTGCTAGAGTGAGGAGCAAGAGTTCTGATCTAATCCAATCTGAGTTAGTTTTTCCAAGTGATTTAGGTTAAATTAGATTGGTCAGGTCTATTTGTTGCTTTACATGCTTGCCAATACAATTGGCTCGTGGATTGAAAATACAAGAGTTAAGCATAAACAGGTCAAAATACAGGAGACTTCTCTGCATTTATTCAAGCTTTTATTATTTCATGGAACATTATTACATCATAAAAGCTTTTGTATATGCATTGAATAGGTAAACTGTTTTTCTTTCCATTTATATGCGTTTGTTAACCTACAATATGTGATTATGATTGAACCTGAACAGTTGAATCTGGTCAATATCCAACCGCGTCTAAAAACAATAAGATATTCTTATACCAAGTAAATTGAGTTTGGTCCTAATATAATAAAAAATATTCACCTTGTCATCATGAGTTAAGGTGGACTGTGGAATCTTATGAATCTCAAGTGTTAAGACATGGACGGCGTGGTATAATTGGAAGCTGATTTATGTATTTTGTGGAAATATTAGAGGATCCATAGTTTGTAGGGATTGAGATTGTATACTATGATTAGAATTAGAATATGATACTTCTTGGTATATATAGGCTAGTACATAATTAAGTTTTAATAGAAGAATCATTCAACTTACGTTTTCATGGGATCAGAGCTAGGGTTTGTTCTAACCTAGCCGGTTGACTTAATCAGCAAGAAGACTTAGGAGACTTATTCTTCTACTCAACTATAGTAAAATTCAGAATGACGGAAGGAACTTCAGAGGCAGTATCTGAGATGTCCTCAAGTGAGAATGTAAATTCGAAGTTGCAATCCCATAATCTGAATAGCAAATCCATTCTTCAGATCACCACCTATCTATTGAATGGTCACAACTATTTAAGGTGGTCTCAATCTATGAGACTATTCCTTAGAGGAAGAGGGAGGATTGGCGACATAACAGAAGCAAAAACGACATCAGATGAGAAGGATGATGCATATTTTTCCTGGGATGAAGATAATCACACCATCATTAAGTGGTTGGTAAACTCTATGACAAAAGAAATTGGCTAGACCTACATGTACCTTCCTACTACAAAGGAAGCGTGGGATGCAATGACTATTACATACTATGATCTAGGTAATTTTGCCAATATTTATGAGATTAAAAACTAGATTTGGATGATGAAGCAAGGTGAGATGGATGTCTCAAGATATTATAACAAATTACTGAACTTATGGCAAGAGCTAAATTTGTTCTATGACCCTGAATTGGCATGTATAGCTCACAGTGTCCAATATAAAAAGACTATAGAAAAAGATCGTGTCTTTGAATGCTTGGCTGGTCTCAATGGTGACTTGGATGAAGTTAGAGGTTAGATACTTGGAAAGGAGCTTTTATCTACTACAAAGGAAGCATTCTCAAAGGTTAGAAGGGAAGAGAGCCGTAAGGGAGCAATGATGGGGAAAAAACCCACCGATGTGAATCATGAAGTCTCTGCTCTCAACACAACAATACCAGTGGTACTTACATAAATTGTTGTTGAAGCATTCAAACTAAGGCCAAGTGTTACACAACCTCAAAGATATGATGAGGGGGCTATAGTCCGGTTTGATTACTGCAATAAGCCTATACATACCCGAACAACTTGTTGAAAAATCCATGGAAAACCAACAAACTGGACGGGAAACAAATCTGGTGAGAAAAGTGGTCATGGAATGCATGAGATGCAGTTTACTGAGGAATCCGAGACACGTTTCTTCACTTAGCAAGGAACAAATTGCTTAGATCTGCAAGATAGTTAATCAAACTCAGGTTTCTAACTCATGTTTCCTTGCTCAAAAAGGTAGTTCATCTGTTGCCTTAACTTGTTTTTCAAATCTAGCCCAATGGTTCGAACTATTTAGATTGGAGTAAGACTGTTCGTCTTTATCTATGAAGTATTGACAAAGATGATCACCTGACTGATGATCCTCCTAAAGATGATTCGCCGAAGAAAGATGATTTGAAGCAGGCATGGCTCAGAGAGAATGCTCACTTGTTCCTTCAGATTCGAAACTCTATTGATAGTGAGGTAATTGGCTTGATTAATCATTGTGAATTTGTTAAAAAATTGATGGATTATTTGGAATTTTTGTACTCTAGAAAAGGGAATTTCTCCTGCATGTACGAGGTTTGCAAAGCATTTTACCGTGTGGAAAAACAAGATCAACCCCTTATAAACTATTTTATGGCGTTTAAGAAGATGTATGAGGAGCTTAATATGTTGTTGCCCTTTAGCCCTAATGTGAACGTTCAACAACGCCAACGGGAGTAGATGGCTATCATGAGTTTCCTTGTTAGCCTCTCTCCTGACTTTGAGTCTGCTAAGTCACAAGTTTTCTCTGGTTCTGAGGTCTCATCTCTACAAGATGTTTTTAGTCGCGTTCTCCACACAGAGAGTACTCACCCGTTCCACTCAGTGGTGCTTTGGTAAGTCGCACTAATAATTATGCGCCTGGGAGATCAACTAATCACAGTGGAAATAAATGAGGTGGCTCACAAGGATTTGAAACTCGAATGCCAGATTCTGGAGGCATTGTGTGTAACTACTGCCGTAAGCCAGACCATACTAAGTTTCAGTATAGAAAGCTTCGGTACAAAAATAAGCAAAGATATTCGGCCCATGTTGCGTTCACTAATGATACCTCTGACAAATCAATCTTTATCTCTACTGATGAATTTGCCAAATTCTCATAGTATCATGATTCACTCAAGTCTTCATCGTCTTCATCTTCTTCTACCACCGCTATTGCTGATTTAGGTAAACCTAATGCGTATCTTCTTTCCTCATCTTCTAAATGAGTCATTGATTCTGGTGCCACAGATCATATGACAGGTAATTCTAGTATCTTTTCTACTTTTCAATCACACTCTTCCACTTCTACCGTTACTTTAGCTGATGGGTCAGCATCTTGTGTTCGTGGGTTTAGTACCATCACTCCTACCCCTGTACTTTCTCTATCATCTGTCTTACATTTACCTAATTTATCCTTTAATTTACTCTCTGTCAACCAACTCACTCGTAATCTTAATTTTTGTATCTAATTTTTCCCTAATCATTGTTTATTTCAGGATCTTATACGAAGATTATTGGTAAATGACATGAGTATGAGGGCCTCTACATTCTTGACACACTGCTCCCCACTTCTATTGCCTGCTCGAGTGTCACTTCTCCTTTCGAGGCTCATTGTAGGTTGGGTCATCCATCTCTTCCTTTGCTTAAGAAACTTTGTCCACAATATAGTAAGGTGTCTTCATTAGATTGTGAGTTGTGTCAGTTTGCAAAACATCATCGTCTTAGTTCGAGTTCTAGAGTCAATTAACGTGCCAGTCTTCCTTTTGAATTAGTTCATTCTGGTTTGGGTTCCTTGTCCGATTTCGTCTAAACCTGGATTTAGGTATTTTGTTACTTTTGTGGATGATTATTCTCGTGTAACTTGGTTATATTTAGTTAAAAATCGTTCTGAGTTATTTTCTCTATTTTGTGCTTTTTGTGTCAAGATTAAAACTCAATTTAATGTTTCCATCCGTACTTTGCGAAGTGATAACGCCAAAGAATATACGTCCATTTTATTTCAATCTTATATGGCTCAGAATGACATGCTTCATGAAACTTCTTGTGTTGATACTCCATCCCAAAATGATGTGGCAGAACGAAAAAACGTATATCTTCTTGAAACCGCACGAGCTCTCTTATTTCAGATGCATGTTCCTAAACCTTTTTGGGTTGATGCAGTTTCTACAATATGTTTTCTCATTAACCGCATGCCATCCTCTGTTCTTCATGGTGAGATCCCTTGCAAAATCAATTTTCCAAATAAGTTACTATTCCCTATTAATCTTAGGATATTTGGTAGCTCTTGTTTTGTTCGAGATGTTCGTCCGCACGTCGCTAAATTAGATCCCAAGTCTTTGAAGTGTATCTTCCTTGGTTATTCTCGTCTTCGGAAAGGTTATAGGTGTTATTGTCCCAGTCTTAACAAATATCTTATTTCCATTGATGTTACCTTCATGGAAGACACACTGTATCTTCCGTCTTCACCTATTTTCCCTCGTCAGGGGGAGGATGATGATTTGTTGGTCTATTCTATCACATCCCATGGCCCTGTCTCGGAATCAGCTCATGTCAAGCATTCTATTACTCAAGTTTAGTTCATGTCCTAAACCTGCTCCTTCGTCATCAGATTCAGTCTCGAGCGATGATCTTCTTATTGCGTTACGCAAAGATAAACGCCAGTGTACTTATCATATTTCATCTTTTGTTTCTTATAACAGCTTATCCTCCTCCTCTTATTCTTTTATTGATTCTATTTCTATTCCTAAAAATGTTTGTGAAGCCATATCTCATCCTGGTTGGCATGATGCAATGATAGAGGAGATGAATGCTTTAGATGACAATGACACTTAGGACTTGGTTGATTTACCTTCAGGGAAACAAGCTATATGATGCAAATGAGTATTCGCAGCTAAGGTCAATCTGGATGGGTCAATTGCCATATTAAAAGCCCGTATTGTCGCTAAGGGCTATGCTCAAACCTATGGAGTGGACTATTTTGACACTTTTTCTCCTGTTGCAAAATGGATATTCGTTCGATTGTTTATTTCAATGGCAGCTACTCATCATTGGCCTTTACATCAACTTGATATCAAGAATGCTTTTCTTCATGGTGATCTTCAGGAGGAGGTGTATATGGAGCAACCTCTTGGTTTTGTTGCTTAGGGGGAGTTGTGGCGAGTTTGTCGTCTTCGAAAATCTTTGTATGGTTTGAAACCAAAGTCCTTGTGCTTGGTTTGGAAAATTTAGTCAGGCTATTGAAAAATTTGGCATGATGAAAAGCAAGTCTGACCATTCTGTGTTCTACAAGCAATCAAGAGTTGGTATCATTCTGTTAGTTATGTATGTGGATGACATTGTTATCACTGGAAGTGATATTATGGGAATATCATCTCTTAAGTCTTTCATTCATATTCAGTTTCACACGAAGGACTTGGAGGAGTTAAAATATTTCTTGGGTGTTGAAGTTACAAGGAGTAAAAAAAAGTATCTTTCTATCTCAGAGAAAAGCCTTGTAGTGTTCTAATGACTTCAAACATGCACCTCATAAGAGATGGGGAACTATTTGAAGATCCTGAGAGATATTGGAGGTTGGTTGGGAAGTTGAATTACCTTACTGTGACTCGTCCAGATATTGCATATTCGGACTGTGTTGTCAGTCAGTTTATGTCATCCCCAACGGTTCATCATTGGGTAGTGTTAGAGCAAATTTTGTGTTACTTGAAAGGAGCACCCGGACGGGGTATCGTGTATAAATCATGGGCACACTCATATTGAATGTTTTTCAGATGTAGATTGGGCAGGTTCCAAAATGGATAGAAAATCCACTTCAGGTTATTGTATCTTTGTTGGAGGAAATTTGGTCTCATGGAAGAGTAAGAAGCAAAATGTTGTGTCACGATTCAGTGCAGAGTCAGAATGTAGGGATGTGTGAGTTAATGTTGATATATTAGGTCTTGACTGAAATAAGACTTAAAACTTCAGTACCAGCAAAATTGTGGTGTGATAACCAAGCTGCTCTTCATAATGCATCAACTCCTGTGTTTCATGAGCGAACTAAGCACATTGAAATTGATTGTCATTTTGTTCATGAGAAAATTTAACAAGGCTTGATTTCTACAGGATATGTGAAGACTGGAGAACAACTTGAGGACATCTTCACGAAAGCTTTGAATGAGGTTTGGGTTGATTATCTTTGTAACAAGTTGGGCATGATTAATATTTATGCTCCAACTTGAGGGGTAGTGTTAGCTGTATATTATATATATATAGCTGTCAATTAGCTTAATTCTTGTTTCCTAGTTGTATATATATATGTGCTTCTCTTTTCAATATTGTATAAGAAAGTATTCTCTTTCCATCTCAGTTAACCGTATGGAAATATTAGAGAATCCCTATATTATAGGAGCTATTCCTTATTAGATAATTAGAGATAGTACCTCCTAATTTGTAGGGATTGAGACTGTATTCTATAAGTAGAATTAGAATAGGATACTTCTCCGTATATATGGCCGTAGTGCATAGTTGTGATAGTTAAGTTGTAATAGTTAAATTGTAATAGTTAAGTTTTAATAGAAGAATCGTTCAACTTACGTTTTCATATTTTATTTTACACTGTATATTACGTTATCTATAGATATTTATCGTCTATGCTGAAATGGTTGTGCTTTTGAGATGAAATATCTTGTAATATGAGGTACGTTTTCCCTTTTTCCTAGCTTTTGTATGCAAAATGTTTCCCATGGATGGACAAAAGTGGGGGTCTAGAAAGGGATGTGGTAGCTTTCAACGCTTCTATCCTTTCCTGGAAGAAAACTTGCACTTTGGCTGCCATATCTGCCAGCTGCTCATATCAACGAGCTTTGCGCCTGGCTCCGTGGCAAGCTAATATCTACACTGATATTGCAATTGCTTCAGATCTTACATCTCATTTGAACAGCGGCCTTGGACCGGATGCGGATATATGGTATGATTGTGTTATGTTTTTCTTATCTTGATAATGTCGTGTCACTGATATTTACTTTTGACTCCAGGAAGCTGCCAGAGAAGCTGGCTTTGGGGTCCTTGTTACTTGAGGGTGACAACTATGATTTCTGGGTGGCATTAGGATATCTATCCCACAATAATGCATTGAAACAACATGCTCTAATAAGGGGGTTGCAGTTGGATGTTGCTCTAGCTTTTGCTTGGGCACATCTTGGGAAGGTATTGTACTAAATAATGCTCAAAAAGGCATTTAGCTTTATTAAAATATGTACACTTTCACGACATGAAAAGGAGGAATAGGGGCATGCAGATGAAATTATATTGTTTTTGCTGCTGGTGAGATTGACTTGTACATGGAGACAGAAACTTGCATTATAAGTTTGACAAACAGTCGAACCTTGTTTGTATGGGAAATATGGGATGAGTATGTCTGACATATGTATTATTGCTGCCAAGATAATGCCCCATATGTTCCGAAATGTATTTGTTTTCTCAATCTCGCTAAGTCTTTTTGGTACAAACGGTGATTTGTGAATGCAAGTGCCTTGGGTATAAAATCTCAAAAAAGTAGGAATTTTTATTTGATCACTGCCTCGTTCAAGAAAATGGACTGTGAGAACTGTGGAACTATGAATGAGTACAAAAGCAATGGAGTCATCATATTGATATGTGACTGCCTACCCAATTGATGTTGGGGCAGTTAGAAGTATGTTGTTAAACCTATGTGACTGGAGTTGATCCTTAAAGTGGACCAAGTGTCTAGGATGATGAGTAGGGGTCAGTAGTGTTTGAGGATATTCCTTTAGGCCTATAGAAAGTATCACATGATATATCAAATAATTACACGTGATACTATTATTTCATATACTTACTAAGTTATTTTGCACAAGTGAGCGAACCTTGGTTATACCTGTGTTGCAATCATTCATATAGGAGTCTTAGTTTGTATTTTTCACAGCTATATAGAAACATGGATGAGAAGCAATTGGCAAGGCAGGCATTTGATTGTGCTAGGAGTATAGATCCTTCACTTGCAATACCATGGGCAGGCATGTCAGCGGACTTTGACGTTATGTGAGTTTGTCACCTATGGTTCAGAATGTTTCTATTTGCTTTCATTAAAAAAGTATGTGTTTGCCATATACAGCCTAAACTTATTTGATTAATCTTATTAACAATGATGATATACGTCATTCTCTAGGGAGTCAACTTCAGATGAGGCGTTTCAGAGCTGTTTATATGCAGTGCAGATATCGCCAGTAAATCACTCTGGCCTTTCATATCTTCTTCTCCTTTTCCTTTTTTTTTTAAATTATTATTATTATTTTTTCTTTTTCTCTCTGTTAGGCATATCATCTTCTGTTAAAAGAGGAAATTTGAAATAATAATATGCACTGAATTTTCGATATACCTGGACGAGATCAGGTTGTACATGTCTTTCAACAGTCTTGCATTTAATAATTTTATGATTCAAAATCATCAATTTCCATATGTGCTTGAATTTCCTTTTGAGAAAACTTGGATTCCTTCACACTGCGTTATACATATATATATGGCTGAGCTATCAAATTGTGATGAATTGACTTATTTCAGTTTACTAAAACAGCTACTGTGTAGATTGCAGAATTTCAAATTGGTCTTGCAAAGCTTGCTCTGCATTCGGGGCAACTTTCATCTTCACAGGTTTGTCTATATTAGGCGATTAATTATTAGTCAGAAAGTGGCATGTGTTTCTTTTGTTGTTTTGTCAATCAAGATCAATAAGACATAAGGATGCCCTTCATCAAAGTGTGGTGATTTGATTCTTCTGTTAATGGTCGTCACAGTTATTTCGAGCCATCTGTCAGGCTGTGCAACTTGCCCCTCACTATCCTGAATCTCATAATTTAAATGGATTAGTTTGTGAGGCACGTCTTGACTATCAATCTGCTGCTACTTCATATAAGCGAGCACGCTGCGCAGTTAACATTTCATCAGACAAGGTTCCCAAGGATCTTACAAGAGATATATCAATAAATTTAGCCAGGTCACTCAGTAAAGTAAGTTATTGTCTTCTGGCCTTGTGGAAGTTCCTGTTCCACCTTTAAATTCCATCTTCTTGCTCAGATATTTTAGTACTTGTTCTGTTTTTGTTCATTGCCTTTCTAACAGAATTTCTATTGGTTTAGGTGGGGAATTCCGGAGAAGCTTTGATGGAATGTGAGATTTTGAAGAAAGAAGGTTTAGCTTTCACTCATAATACATCATTTGCATGTTATTTTCTGCTATTATTATTTTCTTTCACAATATACAAGTTTAGGAGATCTCTGACTGATTGATGAACTGAAAGTCTGACAAGTGTCAGCAAGTTGAATCTGGTGAACTTTATTATGCTGATCTGACATGCCCTTAATCTGATACTGATAACTGTAATTTATGTTCAAGGCATGCTAGACATAGAAGGTTTGCAATTGTATGCCTTCTCTTTATGGCAAGTTGGTAAAAATGAAGAAGCCCTTTCTGTGGCAAGAAACCTTGCTGGAAGCATTTCTTCTATTGGAGGGACTTCTGTGGCTGCCTCTGTTAGTTTCATCTGTAGATTGCTGTATTCTATATCTGGATTGGATTCAGCAATTATCAGTATTCAGAGAATGCCAAAGAAAATGTTTCAGAGTTCAAAAATTAGTTTAGTTGTGTCAGCTATTCATGCTTTTGATCAGAGTAATCGGCTTGAATCCATTGTTTCAAGCAGCCGTTCCTTCCT
Organism: Coriaria nepalensis; assembly: GCA_027186245.1. NCBI lineage: Eukaryota > Viridiplantae > Streptophyta > Magnoliopsida > Cucurbitales > Coriariaceae > Coriaria > Coriaria nepalensis. Next base: position 22,743 of record CP114500.1, on the reverse strand, counting down.
CAACTCCCATGAAGAGATCACAAGAATGCACTTCTTGATAGCCCTTAGTAAACTGGTAATTCGCTTCCTTCCTGAATTTTCTCTCTTTTTGGGTGCATATGTTGGATGCAATATTGTTATCGTTATTTCAAGGGGACAATAATGTGAATTTCAAGTTGATATCATTATTCATTTTTGGTATTCAGGTGAAGAATGGATCGGAGTGCTCCCTAGGATTTCAGAGTGGAGTTGCTCACCTTAGAAAGGCTCTTCACATGTACCCTAACAGCAATTTGATAAGGTATCCTGATTTGTATGGAAGAGTCTTCAGAATTTTATTCAATGCCATTTAGAACGGTTCCCTGCCACCGGTGTGATGACTTGTATAGACAGTTTATCAAGTATTCAGCCATGTTTGTAATAAGTGATAGGACAGTGGGACAGAGACAGAAGCCAAGCAATAGGATATAAATGACAGGTTACATGGACTTTCATCTGACAAGTTCCAGTATTGACTGTTGTACCTTGGATACAGTTGAATTCAATGTTACATTGTAATTTTTGTTCCATTGACATTGACTTTGTGGCTTTCTGTTTAAATTGCTTTCTATTCCTTATATGCAGCTATCACAATGTTCTATTCCCATGTCTTACTTTCTACGAACAGGAACCTACTTGGGTATCTTTTGCTCTTCACTGAAGATTCAAATCATTGCCACATGGCTACTAGATGCTGCAAGATGTATGCTTCTAACTATCAGAACCAAGAAGGTGTTAAATGTGCTACTGAGATCCTTGGAGCTGGAGCAGTTGCCTGCTATTCTGTTGGCAATAGCAATCCAAAGTTCTCGTTCCCAACATGTAAGCACCAGTGCCTGAATGACCATGGAGCTGTACGAGAGCTACAAAGGTATTTTAAGTATTCTTCTTTGTGCTTGGAAAATTAAGCGTTTGTGTAATGTAAGAGTCCAGTTTATGGACTATATATGCAAAAAGTGACATTCACAATATGTATATGCATAAGCATAAATGTTCCTATGTATGCTTGTTGAGGATTGTGCAAGTGTACAGGTGCTATGTCTTTGGGAAAAAAAGGAGGAATGATGTTCAAAGCTGTTGCTTTTGACTGCAGATACTTGCATCAGGAGCCTTGGAACCATAATGCACGATACTTGCTTGTTCTGAATTTTCTACAAAAAGCACGTGAAGAGAGATTTCCTTATCATCTTGGTGTTACACTTGGGCGACTAATTAAGGTGGCTCTTTCTTGTCGACTGTGTTCCACGAAAAACATGTCTTATCAATATCAGAAGTTCCAATTACTACTTTGTGCTTCAGAGCTCAGTTTGCAGGGTGGTAATCAAAGCGACTGTATTGAGCATGCCAAAAATGCATCAGTGACTTTGCTTCCTGACAATTATCTTTTTTTTGTACACTTGATGTTATGTCGAGCCTATGCTGCAGAAAATGATGTTACCAACCTTCAAATGGAGTATATAAGATGTTTGGAGCTGAAGACAGATTATCAATTTGGTTGGATATGTCTTAAATTCATGGAATCTCAATATAACCTGCAAGAAAATTTGAAGAGAATAGATTTGATCTATGAAGAATGCTCAAAAGGGGGGAAGGATCTATGGAATATTTCAATGCCTCTGTTTTATCTGCTGAAGGGTTTGATTTCTATAAGGGATCAAGATCTTGTCTCTGCTGAAGAATGTCTCTCACAGGCATGTTCTTTCGCTTATGATGAGAGCTGCCTCTTCCTTTGTCATGGTATCTACCTACAAATTGGGTTCTTATATCCTTACTGTTCGATATATATATATATATATATATATACACAAGAGAAGATATTTGACCAACACAAATTATTCTACACATGAATTAGCCAGCTGAGTTTATTTTATTTTATTTTTTTTCCTTCCTTTCTGTGGCCTGGGCCTTGGCTCAGTATGCAGGCTGCTTAATAACTTCAACCACCAAAGTAGCTTCTCCCATGCTCAGTGTACATCAAACCCTACCCAAATCTCGCAGTTCACAGTTCACAATGTGTGTGTGTGTGTTTTTATATACACCACACACACACACACACACATATATATATATATATATGTATGTATGTATGACACATTAATACTCTATAAGCTGTTCACATTCCTAAAACAAAATACATATGTAGAGGTGGCGATGCAAATGCTTTTTAAGATTTTATTGTTAGATTTCGTTGATATCTCAGTGTTCATATGCATTAATCTCTCTATCGTGAATCAGGTACAGAGTTAATGACGGTTCCTATGATCCTGTGATTTTGTTTGTCTTGTAGGTGCTACCTGCATTGAACTTTCCAGGAAGCTTTGCAGTTCGCACTACTTGCTACTTGCTGTAAAGAGTCTCACCAGAGCTCAAGAAACGTGTGTAATCTCAGTACCAATTGTCTCAATATTACTGGCTCAAGCGAAGGGAAGCCTTGGTTCTAAGGAAAGCTGGGAGAAGAATCTTCGCTTGGAATGGTATTCTTGGCCACCGGAAATGAGGCCGGCTGAGCTCTTCTTTCAAATGCATGTCCTTGGAAGGCAGGCCATGGGCAAGGAGTATGGCCCAACCTCCTCGAATGTGGAGTTGTGTCAGAGCCCTAAGCGATGGGTCCTCCGGGCAATACATACCAACCCTTCTTGCATGAGATTTTGGGAGGTTTTGCAGAAGGTTGCGGAATGAGAATTTCTTGAGCTGTTGAATTTTATTCCTTTCTTGGACCAATCCTCGGACGGTTCACGGAGTCTGAATTTCAAAATTCATAGGATTGTCTCTACGTAGTACAAACCTGTATACGTGGAGTCAAGTTTTTGTTTTGTTGCCTCTTTTTTGTTTTGTCCAAGTAAAAATTAACCGGTCATTGTTGCACACTTGCACTAGCACTCTACTGACGTTTGCTTTATTTATTACTCACTCCTATGAGGATTGCGCCAATCAAATCATCTCCAAGTAAATAATAACTAGGATTATAATTTATACTTAATTTACAAGAAAAAACATTTTATTGATATTGAAAAATTAGAAGGTCAGAATTATTCCTTCAAATTACTAATCATTTGAAAGATTTCACAAAGACTTGCTAAATTAGACAAAAGGTCAGATTTTGCTCCTCATATCTAAAGGGGAATAAAGTATTGATTTTTGCATAATTTAAGTGGTATTTATTATTATTTTTTTTTAATATATAAAATATGATAATAATTTGAGGTGAGAAATCTAATTTGGTCAAAATACAATACAAAGAAAGAAGATCTATCAACTTCTGTACGACTAGAGTATCTCAAAAAATATCGTCACTTTCTCCTATTTACTGAGATTGTGTGTGTGTGCGTGCTATTTTGCCATAATAATATTTTACTTATTAGTATGATCTTCATTTCTAGGCCAATAGTTGCAATAATATTGTAATCAGAAACTTAGAGCCCGTTGGAAGTGCTTTTTAAAAGTGAGAATAGCTTCAATGTATATATATTTATTATTTATTTATTTTAATTTAAGGGCTTTAAATTATATAAAGAAATAGTTAAATTTGTTTTATTGATAAATCTAAAAAGTATGCAAATTTATATAAAGGAGGAATGATAAATCCACGCATTAGACTCATTTTCAATTGCCTTTTCTTTTTTTTCCCCTTAAAAAATAAGTATTTTTTGTGGCGAATTTTCCAAAATAAATATTTTTTTTCTTTTTCCAAAATAACTTCTTCTGCTCATCTTAGATGTGGCTGGTGGCTTCTCTAACATTTGGGCTTGGGTAGTGGTGAACAGCTCAACATCTGGGTCCAATCGAATTGGAGTGAGGTAGCAGTTTGCAGTTTGTAGAAGTAGGCCATCAAAACAATATGCAAACCTCGGTGTTTCTAGCTTCAAACCCTCTCTCAGCTCCCCTGAAGCCTTCCTCCCCTTCTTCAATGGCTGCCTCTACTCCTAAGTGGGCTCAGAAGACGATAACGTTACCTCCGCAGAGACGGGGATGTCATCTCGTCACTTCCAAGGTAACACGACTCTCTCTCTCCCCCCTCTTTTTTTATTTTTTTTTTCTCTCTCTTTTCCTTGAACTTTTGTCATGAGTTGCCGGTAATCTTTTCTTTAACTTTTGTAAGATAAAACCCAACTGCTTTAACTTTGCTGTTTCTCATGTACATATTTCTCATTCGTTTTGAGTTTGATTCCTAAAAAATGGAATTATGATTCTCATGTAATTCTTCTTTATTGTAATAGTTTCAAAGACTTCCAAACATAATATCATTCTAAAGCATGCTATATGATATATATTTGTAAAGTCTTTCCGAAAGATACCATCTTTCGTAACTTCGAAAGCAATGGTTATGTGATGAGGAAAGCATTTGATGCATCTAATTACTCTGTTCTGCATTTCCTTCTGTTTTACATACAATAACAGTAGCTATTTATTCCTATATCAGATAGTGAAAGAAATTGAGCAAGACTTGTCAGAATTCAAGTGCGGGCTTGCTCATCTCTTTAGTAAGTTATCTGCATCCTCTTTTGTTTCTTAGTCCTTTTCCTTGAGATGAAAATTATGGTCAGATTATGTTATAAATTTTGCAGTGCAGCACACAAGTGCCTCTCTCACCATCAATGAAAATTATGACTCAGATGTTCGGCATGATACTGAAACATTCCTCAATACCATAGTTCCAGAGGTTTTTCTGCTGTCATTTATTTATGTTCCTGAAAGTATCTGCCTTTATAGAAGAGTTTCTTCATGACAAATAATTTGATGCTTGGACTTTTTTTACCTTCTTCTTCTGGCAGGGAACATCGGCACCTTGGAGACACACCCTTGAAGGTGAATTATATGTATTTAATGAGTTAGAGTAGCTTTCTACTGCCATGCAGTAACTAAGATGTCTCATCTTAACCATTAATTTCTCTTTTAGAGGATTTAAGTATCTCCTTGGGCAAGACTTCTTTGGATGTCCAGAAAATAGGATTTTTTCTTTTTACATGATTAAAAGGGATTGGATTCACATATTGGTAGGTTTTTTATTCTATTCTCTTATAAAGTTTCTTTAACTCAATTTGGAGACCATACAGAGGAACTTTGTCAAAAATTTTCATGGAAATCTTATGCTAGATAATACTTCCCTGACTTGATGTAAATTCTTGTTTCAGCTTTCCTCTAAGTCACAGATGTTCTCAGTACTAATATAGAATGGTATACCTTCTGCAGGCCCTGATGACATGCCGGCACACATTAAATCGTCGATGTTTGGCTGTGCGCTGATGTGGGAAACTTTATATTCATTGTCAGGAAAGATTTTATGAGCGAAGAGTTGTTGCCTCATTTTTTATGACTTGATTTTTCTTGTTGTGCAGGATTCCGGTGACAAATGGGAAGCTTAACCTAGGAACTTGGCAAGTGCGTAAGAGCTTTTTAATTTCAGCTATTGTGTTATTACCAAAGTCTGGAATATGTTAGCAAGTTTTGCCAAATCTTTTGTGAGGAAATTGGTAAGGGATCAAACATATAGTTATGTCCAAAAGAACCCTCAGTATCTAGAAATATTAGTTAGTAACCATAACTGTTATGTGGCAGTAATAACCAGGGATTAGTTCAACCTGTTTGAAAAACGAGGGTGAGTTTTGGACATTATTCTAAGATTTAGGTTGGTCGGAGAGTTAGTCAAGAGAAACCGTTGTTTCTCTAGGATATGAGGGGGAGAGATCTGTTGGTCATTCCAGCCCTGACTATGCATGATGGTTAAATAACTAGAAATGGGATGAAGTTTTGTCAATCTCTCACATGTAGGGATAGGAGAGGAAAGTTTACCACTTTTTTCTCCATTCTATCTTAAGCAAATTGGACGAACCCTTTTAACAGACATGCTTGAGAGTTGAGACTCTAATGGAGTTGATTTTACGGATGTTTTAATTCTTACTGATATTTTTGTTTCGAGGAAGTATCCTCATCAGTGAATGCTTTGAGAACTCATGAATGGTTCAATTTCTTCAGGGCATGTTTGGTTCGAATTCTTTGTAGGAATGAGAATGAGAATGATAATTTTTTGTTGTCCATTTGGTTACACAGGCAATAAGTAGGAATAAGAATGAGAATAGTGATTTTTTCATGTTTGTTTGAAGAAGTTTAAAAAATTATTCAAGTATCACAGTAGAATATAAAAAATACGAAAAAAACTCTGGTGTAAATGAATGCTTATTTTGATTTCCACTAAAGACACATTTAAGTGGTAATGAAAGAATGACTTTTTCATTCCAGAATCAAAAATCATTCTCACCTCATCATTCTTTTGCACCAAATAGGGGAATAGAATGAAATTTCATTCCATTCCCACCAAAGAATCGAACCAGATATACCCTTAATTCTGTAATAATTTTGAAACTGTCAATTGAAGACTAAAGAATAAACCATTCGATAGTATTGTTATTAATTTCGATACTGCTCAATTCACCATTGGTTGTGGGGAGTCTCGTCCCTACATTATAATTAGACAGGTAGCTCTTCAAGAGATTGGGTTGGGGTATCATCACCCAAACCCATAAATGCATCTCTTCCTCCCCCTCGGAGTGAGGGGCTCCTCCTTACAAATCACATGCTCCTGGTCACAGAATGATTAACACTCAAACAGTCCTGACTGTTGAATCTTTTGAATTTTATGATTATGTGTTTGATGACCTTTGTTATTCTTAGCTTCCTTTTCTTTTTCTTTCAAATGAATCTGCTTCAGGGAATATGGTTGTGTGAGCACCGGGATGCCCCTACACCACGTAAAGTCGTGATCACCCTCAATGGTGTATAGGATGTTTTGATCTGAAGATCTTTCTGCACCTTTTCTTCAATTTGTGCAGACTCTCTACTTATGGGCGGTTAACCTGATTACCTGTAATAGGAGATCTGTATGTCCTGGCTGGTAGTAGTCAAACTTAATCGGTTTGAAAGGGCTGTGTAAGGTTTCGTTATGAATTACATCTTTGTTTCGTTTTAAATTATTTTGTTAAATAAAGAAGTATAATAACTTAATAATCAATAAATTTTGTTAGTATTAATGATATAAAATTAATAATTAGTATTAAATCTTGGTATTTGCTAGCAATAAATATAATGGAGACGATTAATTAATATAGATTGGTGGGAAATGATTCTTTTTAATGAAAAGGCCTGATTGTAACTTTGACTATGGAATTCAAATCTCACGTTACTCAGCTCCTATTCGTTAAATCATCGTCAACAATAAATTAAAATAAAAATTAACTTATTGAATAGAAGAAAGGGGAAATGAGAAAAATGAAATGGAAAATGTAAAATATTAGGCCCTATTTGCTTACGTATTTTAAAATATGTTATAAAAAATATTTACAAAAATTATAAAATTATATTTTCAGTTTAATTTTTAATTTTATATCATTGTATAGGACGAAAAAAAGAACATGATTTAATATACTATCTCCTTTTTTTAAATCATGATATATCATTAAAATATAATTTTAAACACGAAATACATTTCAAAATATATAACTCAATAAATCCTTAGCTATGCAACGAGGGTTTACTTAGTTGGATGTTTCGTATTTTGAAAAAAATATATTTTTGATAGACATTATTTTGAAAGATATTACGTATTTATAAGTTAACATAATATAATAAGATATCCGAATCAATTAAAAAATAAAAAAAATTAAAAAAATAAAGGTATCATTTTTACGTTTTTTATTTTTATGACAGAAAAATATAACTTGTGATGACACGGTTTTTGTCCTTAAGAAGAAAAGACTGAAAATGTATTGACTAGTTGAGAGCGAATGCAAAGGAGAGAAGAAGAAGGGAAGGGAAGTTAAAAAGGAACAATCGGTGCTTGGGTGGGTGGTTGGTTGGTGGGGATAGACTTCAGATTACTCCACACTCCACACGCCTCCTCTCACCGACAGCGGCCCTTTCTTTCCGTCGGGGTAGAAAATTCAGAAATAAGTAATTTCGTAAATCAAGTAATTATATTTATATTATTATAATCTGTTTCTGTTTTAATTTATTTATCATAATTATTTTATACATCCTCATGGTCTTTCCGTCGTCTTTCTTCTTCTTTCTATTCCTATTTCTTTTTTTCTTTTTTTTCTTTTTTTTCTTTTTTTGTTTTTGGGCCAGATTTCCGTCGTCTTTCTCATTCCATCATTTGTTATTTCATCTTCTGAGATCTGATCTGGGCATCTCTGCTCCTAGGCGGATCTTACGCTTCTTCCCCTCTTTCTCTTTCGCTGTCTTTCTCACACGCCTTTTTAATTAAATCGGTACATCTTCTAATTAACTGTAATTTATAAGGAGAGCAGAAGAAAGGGAGAGGAAGACGGAAAATGGAGAGCGAAAAGAAATCGTCGTCGGTCTCAGATGTGGGAGCCTGGGCAATGAACGTCATTAGCTCCGTTGGAATTATCATGGCTAACAAGCAGCTTATGTCCTACAACGGCTATGCTTTCACCTTCGGTGGGTCTCTCTATTCCCCACCTTTTATGTGATCTACAATTACATTTTGGTTGGATAGGATATTCTCCTCTTATTTTCTTTTTGAAGTGATTCTCTTAGGTCTCTCTGCTTATTGTGCTTTGCACTTATATCCACTCTAAAAATTGAACACATCTTACAAACAGCAGCTAGATTCTTTTTCAGATGTGCAAATTCAAAAGAAGATTATTCACTCGTAATCTGAGGCATTTCCCGGAAATTGCGCAACTTCTCTGTATTGACTAACCCAATCTAAAAGACGGTTTATTACTGGGATGGTCACCTCTAGGATGAATCGATTTTCCTTCTAATGTTTCAGTTTTTGGTGACCCAGCCAGATTTAGTACGGTCATGCCAAGATGCTAGGGTTCCTCTTCGCTTTAACAATCGTCTCCTTTCTATGTCTGGTCTCTCGATTGATCCGCTATTCACTTGGAGTGTCTTTGGTCCTGTTTCTTTCTTCATTTCTGCCATTACTATTGTGTAACTAATGTTTTGCCCTTTTCAGCCACAACTTTAACTGGGTTCCACTTTGCGGTAACTGCACTGGTAGGGCTGCTGTCAAATGCTACTGGTTATTCTGCATCAAAGCACATTCCGTTGTGGGAGCTTTTCTGGTTCTCAATTGTTGCCAATATGTCTATCACGGGAATGAACCTCAGTCTCATGTTAAACTCAGTTGGATTCTACCAAGTAAAGATTCCTAATGACAGTAGTCAGTTTTTTTCTTGCATACAAACTTATGCACCTCAATCATGTTTAAAGAATGCATCAACTATAACAAGTTGAAGGCCTTTGCTGGTGGTGCTTTCAAAGAGATGCTTGTTTATTATATTAACTGATCTCATAGGCGTTACCCATCTTTTTTGTCATACACTGCTGATCTGATTGTGATTATTGTGCAGATTTCAAAACTGAGTATGATTCCGGTGGTTTGTGTGATGGAATGGATCCTTCACAATAAGCAGTATAGAAGAGAGGTCAAACTATCTGTTGTGGTTGTCGTTATTGGTGTGGGTGTTTGCACTGTGACTGATGTGAAAGTTAATCTCAAAGGTTTCCTATGTGCATGTGTAGCAGTGATGTGCACTTCTTTGCAGCAAATTGTGAGTTCTTGTGTCATTTATCTGTTTATATGGTATGAGGCTAGTGAAATGTGCTTCCAGGTCGATAATCTGACTGCTATAATTGAATGAAGATATTGCATCTGCAGAGTTACTGTTCCTCTTCCTTTTTGTCCAGAAAGTTCAATATTTGAGTTTCCTTTAAATAAATTAAGAAATAAACATGTTAGACATGATTATTCAAATATTGTTATCTGGTTGCTCATGGTACTGTTAGCGAGTCTCTTATCTCTTGAATTGTGCAATGTTTGATGATTAGCTCTTGTTGTTGAGGGATGAAGACAAACTGTGGGTATCCTCTGCTCTTAAGTCTTAATGGTTCTGTGTGTTTGAGGACACTGCAACCCAGACAAAAGTAATATGAGAGTGTCCAATGGTCCATGTCTTCTGCTTTTCTTGATACCTCAGTTCACGGGTGAGCATGGATGAACATTACGTGCAAAACTGATGCACAAAGAATTTGAAAGTAATCTTGAAACGAAAATTGATCCTGTATAAAACTGATGTTATACACAGATGCCCATTGAAAAACCTATATAAATTGAACCACTTAATGCTAGTATGGACTCATGCAGCTGCCGAGGGTGCTTAGGGCTTCCTCAAGGACCTCAAAAAAAAAAAAAAAAAGAAAAAAAAAAAAGGGTTGTTCAAGCCGTCCTAGTGAGGAGACCATGTTGTAGATAGATTGAGTGAAATATAAGTCTACTGTTGGAGTTCCTTTGCTGTGTGTACACATAAATTTCCTTTCTACTTATCAAGAGAAAATTAATAATTCACTCAGGGAAGAATCCTTCTAACCTCTGCTTTTGAATGCTGTTTGCTTTGGTAACAGACAATAGGTTCCCTGCAGAAGAAATACTCTATTGGATCTTTTGAGCTGTTGAGCAAGACAGCTCCAATTCAAGCTCTTTCTCTCCTCATTCTCGGTCCGTTTGTTGATTATTACCTCAGTGGCAAGTCCATAACAAACTACAACATGTCTTCAGGCGCTGTTGTAAGCACTCATCTTCTCAGCATCTCACTCTGACCTATTTATGCATTCATCTGTGTTTGGAAGAATACATGCCGTATCATCTCACAAATGTACGCATTTGGTGCAGTTGTTCATCCTTTTATCTTGTTCTTTAGCTGTATTCTGTAATGTGAGCCAGTACCTCTGCATCGGACGCTTCTCAGCTGTTTCCTTCCAGGTTTTAGGTCACATGAAAACAGTTTGTGTTCTCACATTGGGGTGGCTGCTCTTCGATTCAGAGCTGACTTTTAAGAACATTATGGGGATGATTCTGGCAGTTGTTGGCATGGTGATTTATAGTTGGGCTGTGGAGGTCGAAAAGAACTCTAATACAAAGACTGTACTCCATTTGAAGAATAGCCTGACGGAAGAGGAGATTAGACTTTTGAAGGATGGAGCTGAGACAAAACCCATGAAGGATGTGGAAGTCGGTCAATCAAAAGGGTAATATCAATTATTTCTGGCCAACAAAGGAGAAGCATGAATATATGAGCACAGAGAAAGAATCACCCATGTGTTACTTCATCATTGTTTGTATCTTTGCCTCGGATATTGGACACAAGGTTGATGTTCATCACCTGATGTTCACCATGGCATTATAGGGATTACCGTCTTTAGTTTTAATTTTTAATTTTTTTATCATTTATGTCGGTTATTTTTATATTGTCATATTACCTGTTAAGAGAGATTGGCCGTTTATTCTTTACAGGACATTTAAATTAAACGCCATTTGTTAGCTAAAACTTCTATTTTTATGTAGTTATATTATATTTTAGGTCGAATTATTTTTAATGTTAGTTGTGTATATCGTCATATGTATGCGCTTTCCTGTAACGCGAGGCATTGATAAGGAAAAGGCTACATATTTACTGAAGAGATAGGGTTTCGCCACACATCATCCCACCGACGGGTCTTATGCATCCGTCTTCTAAAATGTTAGTAGTGCGACTGTATATGCCATCATGGGAAACAAAGTAAAAGGCTTTTATTTTACTTATTTTAATCATATAATCTATTTTGGGCTTCCAGCCCGAGCTGTCATGGCAAATATTTGTCGCTCGTTACACGTGACAACAAATCCCGAATTCAAAATCCTCAATTTTGAATTTTAAATTTCAAACTATAATCTTGACGATTCCCGAATATTGAACCCCGAACTCTGAACTTCTAAGATCATGAACCACGTAACCTCGAACTCCGAACTAGAAACCCGTAACTTGGACCTGGAACTCAAAACCTAAAACCTTGAACTTTGAAATATGAACCCTTATATTAAAATATATCGAGCAATCCGCCTCTTTTCCTTAAAAGGATTTGATCACCTCCATTGAAGGCCCCCACTTTTCTTCTTCGCACAAACAAAAAGAGCAATATGCCTCGATCTGTGGCAAAAAAAAAAAAAAAGAAAAAGAAAAAGAAAAGAAAAAAAGAAGATATATATATATATACATATATACTATAGAGTAAAATTAACGAGTATCTAAAGTAGATTTATATATGAATTCAGTCATGTTTCTGTCCGTGTAAACCAAGAAATCGGTCCGGATTTGGAACTAAAATCGAGAGACAAAATATTAGGTCTCGATCTATGAAGGAAGAAAAGATTTTCGGTCTGGATAGAGAACTTTGCCAGAGAGACATTATTTTAGCTCTCGATCTAGGAAGGAAAAGTAGTCGATCTAGAGGTGCTTTCGACATGTTATGTGAATAAATAAATCAATAAATAAATATATAGGGTTTAGGGTTTAGGGTTTAGGGTTTAGGGTTTAGGGTTTTAGGGTTTAGGGTTTAGGGTTTAGGGTTTAGGGTTTAGGGTTTAGGGTTTAGGGTTTAGGGTTTAGGGTTTAGGGTTTAGGGTTTAGGGTTTAGGGTTTAGGGTTTAGGGTTTAGGGTTTAGGGTTTAGGGTTTAGGGTTTAGGGTTTAGGGTTTAGGGTTTAGGGTTTAGGGTTTAGGGTTTAGGGTTTAGGGTTTAGGGTTTAGGGTTTAGGGTTTAGGGTTTAGGGTTTAGGGTTTAGGGTTTAGGGTTTAGGGTTTAGGGTTTAGGGTTTAGGGTTTAGGGTTTAGGGTTTAGGGTTTAGGGTTTAGGGTTTAGGGTTTAGGGTTTAGGGTTTAG